>OY720209.1:3433486-6351752 GCA_963082605.1 Rhodophaea formosa
GTCAATTCAAGTCAATTAAAATAAGTTTAGAAATGTATCTTTTTATTTCTGTCTAACATTGGGTAGGCACAAATCAAAAGATACATATTAAATAGTGTCAATATACTCCCTGGAAAGAACAAGAAATTTCTTAAATTTTTATTGTTATCTTTATTTATAAATAAGATACCGAGCAAAAACATTTTACATCTTACGACCGCAACATTTACTCGGTTGAGTATTACGGACAAAGTTGAACTAATTTAACTTATCGCAGCTTACAGCTTAACAAAACTAGTTTGCTTGATCCACAAACGTACGCTGGAAACTTAGTAAATAAACACCGAATAAGTTAACACAAAAAATAGATAGAATATTTGTTTGTACATCTGTATCACACTACACCTACACAAACAATGTCATAAAAACAACAAAATCAATAAAAGTAACCAACAATTATACCTACATTTTATAAAAAGTCCTAGATCTAAGCATGCATCTCAAAATCCTATATATTCCGGTATCTTTATACTCTAGGTGAAAAAACAACACAAGAGAATTTATTTATTTTCATATACATACTTTGTAGTATATATCACAACGAAATTAACAATATATCAAAAATAAAGAATTCATCAAGTCAAGCTATTTTTAAAATCTTTATATTTAGAACGCAGGAAGTTAAATAGTCAAACTGGAAAGTACACTTTAAATCGTTCCTTTTAACAAAACTATGTACCTTAGGGTGTAGGGTTGAGACATTTTCCTTTCTGACATTTTTATTCACTTTTTTGTTATTCTCGCAGCTGGGCAAAGGTTAGAGTAAGATAGAATTATGAAGATTTTCTTCTCTTTTTAATTCCTATGTCAAAAGTTACTGTGAGTATTAATAATAATAATTATTTCTTAATCTTTACCGAAGGAAAGTGCTCTCTGTACAAAGTAAAAATAGGTCTTTGGTTTTCGTATGTCTAAAGAAGTAAGTGATCTATGTCGTTAAATCGACTTATCCATTGATCCGTTGAATCACGAACGAGTCTGCCCACGCGTGGGCGTGGGCGAGTTCTGAATGAAAGCAGCCTCTTTTCGGGCGATTTCGTAAACGCCGTAAATAACGACATGCATTGATATCTCAAGCGTGGTTTTGTTGTCCTGTTTATGTGGCTGCCTACGCTTCTTCGCATTTTATGATTTGTTGATGCATCGAAGGCACATGTTTCAGGCGCTGTGAGTTCAGACGATACGATACACTAGCGCCACACAGCAATTAATTCTATACGTCCTAAATCATATCAAATTTGAAAAATTTTATAGCTGAATGCCCTAGTAAATTACTTGTAGTATTCTTTTTATTACTCTTCATAGATAGTATAATCTAAGTTTAAGAGAACGAATTATTAAAGTGGCCACTTTTAGCGATAATTCAACAAATTAAAAATGGTGAAAACTTGTACCAATAATATTACAAGTAATTTACTAGGGCATTCATCTATTAGATTTTTTAAATTTGATATGTTTTAGGACTTTTAGAATTAATTGCTGGGTGGCGTTAGTGTATCATATCGTCTCACTGGCGCTGTAATTCACGCACTGCCGTAAAACGTCTATTTTTTCGTCGCGCAGTTAGCCTTATTTTTCATGGAATACTAGTGTGAAAAAATAAGATGAATATTTCAAAGATCAAAATAAATGATTACAATAAAATATTTCTAAAAAAAATAATTGAAACCTAGGTAAATAAAATGGCAAAAAGCTGTATCCAGAAAAGGTTTCGTCGCGAATTACTTGATATTTTCAGCGATAACCACCATTTTTTTTTCATCTATAACAAGTAAAACTTACTGAGCAAAATGGATACCTAAAAATATTATAATATTTTGTTAAAATTAAGGAATTATTAAATTAAAACCGACAAAAAGCGGCCGAAATGACAGATACGGGTTCGAACTGAGATCTCCTATCGGCATCGCCACTTTTAACCTTATTTTATTACCAGTACGTACTATTATCGCGCGATTACCATTACGTACTATTATTATTAGGTGTTACAGCGCCTTAAGTACTGTGGAATTGCAAATTTTGGTCTTTAATTTCCCGATCGGCACATGTCACGTTCATACAGCCTGTGCATTAAAGTCATCTCATATCATCTTTGTGTTTTCACCTGACTGACCTACCCAAAAAGAACCTAATGTTTTTCACGTGTATGCAGCGTGTAATTGGCCCGCGGCATACGCTTAAAGGGGTGTCTCAGCCGATCAATTTGAACAACTTTCCTATGGGATCAAATGAGTTCCCAGCATTAATCCTTGAAAAGTTGTTCTGTCGGTCTGAGTTACCCCTTTAAGTATAAATAAAATCGTACTTTATTTCTAATGACGTAAAATTCAAATGCGTTTTTGTCACGACCTGCATATACTAAAACTACGATCATTTCATAATTAACTTTTAAAAGTCGAAATAAGCCTTTTAAAAATTAAAACGCGGATATTATTAAAAAGGTTAACGAATTCTTCCTAAAACTTAAATGACTATAGAGCGTTATTGAAGAATGGTTGTAAGAATCTTTGCCCTGGTAGGAGATTAGATACTTACAATAGCTTTTTAAGCTTTATTTTACCTTGCTTGTTATTTTATTTTGAATTCTTTATTATTATTTAATATCCATGTGACACTATTAAAATGTGAACCTCTATTTCAGCTCTTCCGTGAATGGACTATACCAAAGTGGCTCTTATAGACTTAGACTGTGTTTAAACCTAGACTTTTGTGATAGTGAGACTAAGGTCCAATCCAAATTGTGTCCTTACTTGTGCCAAAACGTGTCGGGACTTTGAATTTTAACTCTATGTGTGTGATAATAAGGACGATATTAAAGTAGCAGTTGCGAGGACTGGCATTAATGGCTACGGATGGGCACCAACTTATCTAAATTGAACAAGACCAGGGTCTCCGGGGTCAATCATGTTAGTATTCAAAATTATATCATATTTTAATTACATTTGGATCGCTTTTACTTTGTGCTTTGTCGTGTGTTGTGACATTACTAAGTTTAAATTATTGCATGCTGTATCCTTGTTCTATTCGATGGTAACATTAATTTAGTATTCTTTTTTGCAAATTCAGAGTTATCCTTGATGTATTATCGTAATCTGACCAGGATCTCAGGACGATGCTTGATGTCGGCTGCTTTCAACTGGTGATTGGATATCCTTAGGGGAGGCCTATACCCAGCAGTTGGCTTCTTGCAGCAAAGATGATGATTACTATCGAATCCGTACTGTTCTATTTTTTCCTTTTCTAATTTATAACATTAATTTGTCTTAAACATCTCAGCAATGTGAAGAAGTAAGTATTAAAATGCATAGAAAAAGACGACACTAACCTATATTAACGCCAAAAAAATGCAAAATAAAATAAATAAAATAGAAATATATTTGACTACGGTTAGGTTCATGAAATCATGACTAACCGAATAACGAAATTATTTGACGAACTTCAGGACCTTATTTACAAATTTATTTTAGAGACTTTGGAGAAATTGTTTGTTTTTGTTTTTCGTGTGTGTAAGTGGCGAACACTGTGTCAGAATTTTCAAGTAAAGGCATCTGAAATAGCTTAACGACTACCATCAATGATGACAGCCGGGACCAACGGCTTAACGTGCCTTCCTTTTGAGAAATAAACAAATAGTTAATCCGCTGTTACGGCTCAATAATCCTCAAAGATATAAAAAGGTATAAATCGCACTTTATTGCCGAAATATCCGCTTCCATACATAAACATTAAAACGGAGTTATTTGCACCGCGAATAGCCTGTAAATCAAACTTATTTGTCGGGGAATATTTTTTTGCTGACTCCAGTCGGAATGGTGATGTATGGAGAGTTACAGTGACAACGTAATGTATGTATAGAATAAATGCGTTCAGTTTTAGAGTGAGGATCGTCATCATCAAATTAAAGAGCTGGGCTGTTGTCGGAATAGCTTCTTCCATTCCTCTTTCTTCTGCCTTTTTTTTCACTTTTCAGTAACTAGCAACGTTATTTTTTCCTTTACTCAAGTTTAATGAAAGTGTGTCATTGGTGTCAACATTTTAACTGAATAAAAAAAATACTAATTTGCAAAAAAAAAACAAATAGTTAATCCGCTGTTAAAGCTCAATAATCCTCAGATATAAATCGCACTTTATTGCCGAAATATCTGCTTCTATACATAAACATTAAAACGGAGTTATTTGCACCGCGAATAGTCTGTAAATCAAACTTATTTGTCGGGGAATATTTTTTTTGCTGACTCCAGTTGGAATAGTGATATATGGAGAGTTACGGTGACAACGCAATGTATGGAGAGTTACGATGACAACGCAATGTATCGAATGATGAAAGCGTTCAGTTTAGGAGTACAACATCGATATAATGAGTTGAACTTGTATATTGTGTGTGTATAGTATTTATTTCCAATGTGGCTGGTTACTGGGATATATCATCATATATCACCCGAACTCTCGTCTCAAGAAAGGGAAAACCCTAAGCTAGAAAAGGTACAAAAAGTTCCTTCTCCACCTCCCATTGTAGTAGATGGAGTGAATGACTATCAAAAGTTCTACGACTTCTTGTCGCAGGACCAGTCTGCCAGTACCTTCAGGGTTAAAATGCTGAATGGTGACAGCATCAAGATAAATGCTATTAACGAGGAAGCATATAGATCATTAACCAAGCTATTATCGGAAAATAATTGCCTATGGCATTCCTATGAAAATAAACAGGAGAGACCCATCAGAGTAATGGCAAAAAAACTTCCAGCAACCTGTAAGCCTGAGAGAATAGTTGAAGACCTCAAATCCAAGGGTCTTCAAATTGAAAGTGCTGTTAATAAACTAAGTTGGAAAAGTAAGGAGCCATTAAACATGTTTATGCTCACCTTCAACAACAAAGAGGAAATAGACAAAGTTTACCAAATAAAATCGATTCTAGGGTGTGTGGTTGATATTCAACCCTTGAAATCATCTAAACTCATTCCTCAATGCAAGAGATGTCAAGCCTATGGACATACACACATGTACTGCGCCAAAGAGCCTAGGTGTGTGAAATGTACCGGAAGGCACCTAACAAAAGACTGCAAAAAACCAGTCACGGAAAAGCCAAAGTGTGTGCATTGTGGTGAAGCACATCCAGCTAACTACAGAGGCTGCATGGTCGCTAAAGAAATGCAAAAACTAAGAAATAAGATTGTTAATAACCCGATAAAAAGCAATGAAAAAAAAGACGCAACTATACAGCGAAAACTAAGTATTAAGCCTTCACCAACTGTAAGCGTAGCCACCTACGCCCAGACAGCTGCTAAAAACTCAATAAGTACTCAACGCAAAGAACAAACCTCTCAAAATGAAAATAAGTTAGATGAAATTCTCAAGCTCATGACATCATTCGACGAGCGATTGAAGAAAATCGAAAGAACCACCAAGACGGTTACCCCCAATAATAAAAAATAATGGATAAACTAAAGATAATGGCTTGGAACTGTAATGGATTACTCAAACACAAGAACGAGTTGCAAGTAATCCTAGATATGGAAAACATTGACCTGTGCCTGGTATCAGAAACACACTTCACAAAACAATGCTATATTCAATTTAAAGGCTACAAAGTTTACCATGCGCTCCATCCAGCAAACAAAGGACGAGGTGGCAGTGCGGTAATAATTAAAGAAAATATTCGAAATTCCGCAGGCGCAATGTACAGCAGTACAACTGAATACCAGCAAGTACCGGCTAACTGTTGCTGCAATATATTGCCCGCCCCGACATAAATTACGCAAAGATGCGTACCTGAAGATCTTGCAATCGCTTGGCGACAGATTCATATTGGGAGGGGACTTCAATGCTAAAAATACATATTGGGGCTCCCGACTAACAAATAAGAAAGGAAAAGAGCTTATGTATGCCATTGCAGAAATTAAATGTGATGTCGCATCTACTAGATCCCCTACATACTGGCCAACGGACCCACATAAGATTCCTGATCTCATAGACTTTTTTATATACAAAAATATATCCTCAAATTATATGAGTACGGACCAAAGCTATGACATGAGCTCGGATCATTCAGCTATATATTTAGAAATAAACGATAAAGTTATAAATAAGGATAACAACCTAAGCTTAGTTAATAAATATACGGACTGGACTAGTTTTAAAATAGAGTTAGATAATAATATAGATCTTAAAGTGCCCCTAAAAACTCAAGATCAATTAAATGCAGATCTAGAGAAATTTGTTTCTCAAATACAACAAATTGCTTGGAATAATACTCCAATGATTAAAAAGAGAACTGCTAAGAATACGTACCCATTGGCAATAAAAGAACTTATTACCAAGAAACGAAAGCAAAGAAAAGTATGGCACCAAACAAGATCTCCTGAGGATAAAAAAATACTAAATAATCTCACTAAAAACCTTAAAAGAGCAATACAAAAGCACATCGACGACAGCACAAACACATATCTTCGAAAATTGACTAATGAACGCAGCACAGACTATTCTCTGTGGAAGGCAACGAAATGTATGAACCAACCGATGAAACAAATACCGCCCTTGAAAATCGGGCCTAGAAGGTGGGCAAGTACCAACGAACAGAAAGCAGCAAAGTTTGCAGAACACTTAGGAGACATTTTTAAACCTAATGAAAATGAATTAACTGATGATGTTGCTATCTTGAATGACCTTAGGGATAATGACAGTAACAATAATGAACCAATAAAATTAGTAACACCACGAGAAGTTCTTCGAGAAATAAAACGGCATATTAACCCAAGAAAATCTCCTGGTTTTGATCTCATATCAGGTGAAATACTGCACAACCTACCACGGAAGGCTTTAGTAAAGTTAACAAATCTCATGAATGCTGCACTCAGGCTGAAATATGTGCCCGACCTGTGGAAAGTAGCAGAAGTGATAATGATAGCAAAACCGGGGAAACCACCAAATGATACTACTTCGTACAGACCTATCTCACTGTTGCCCGTCATATCCAAGTTATTTGAAAAACTACTTCTAAAACGATTGAAACCTATAATAGAGGAAAGAAATCTGATTCCAGGACATCAGTTTGGTTTCAGAGAAAAACATTCGACAATAGACCAAGTACACAGAATAACAAATATAATTGAAAGATCACTAGAAGGAAAAAAAGTATGTTCTACTGTCTTTCTAGATGTAGCACAAGCTTTTGATAAGGTCTGGCACGATGGACTAATCACTAAACTAAAAAGAATGCTTCCTAAAAGTTACACTGATATTTTAACATCGTACATATCGGATAGAGTCTTTAGAGTACGACAAGAAGATGCATATTCAGAAATTAAAGAAATAAAAGCGGGGGTACCTCAAGGTAGCGTATTAGGTCCGGTCCTGTACCTATTATACACTTGTGATATTCCTGAACTAGAAAACAACACTATTACGACCTTTGCTGACGACACAGCCATAATGGCTGTCGGTGACACACACGAAGAGGCTGCAGAAAAGGTCCAGATAGCTGTAAATAAAGTTGAAAACTGGACAAAAATATGGCGAATTAAGCTAAATGAGTCAAAATCTATTCACGTGAACTTTACAAACAAACGTGATAGATATTGCCCTATATATTTAAATGATAAGCGAATACCACACGAAGATACAGCAAAATACCTAGGTATGACACTTGACGCGAAACTCCGCTGGAAGGCCCACGTCAAAAAGAAGAGACAGGAGTTAGAATTAAGATTCCAAAATATGTATTGGCTACTAGGAAGATACTCTACCTTATCAGTACATAACAAATTACTTATATATAAACAAGTCCTCATGCCAGTATGGACTTACGGCATACAGCTCTGGGGCTGTACCAAACAGAGCAACATAGACATTATTCAACGATTCCAGAACAAAGTGTTGAGGGCTATTGTAAACGCACCTTGGTACATAAGAAACGACGACCTGCATCGGGACCTTAACATACAGTTCGTTGATAGAATGATCAAAAAATACGCTGAAGCACATGAGCATAGATTGCTTCATCATGTGAACGTCGAGGCGATCCAGCTCCTTGACAATACGGACATAGTGCGAAGACTTAAAAGGACTAAACCATTTGAATTAGTGTTGTGTAGTGATAAAAAACAATAAAACAGTGCAGTAAAAGTGCGATTAAAGACACATGAACAAAGTGCCTTCCCCTTAATAGAGACAGTAAGAAAAGTGCCGATGGACACATTCTTATTCTATACGTAATAATCTAGGTCAATGTAAAATTACTCATTAGCCAACTAATAGGCTAGATTGTAATAATATTCGCGTATGTATGTATTTATATACAAAAATCGCGAAACAAAAAAAAAAAAAAAAAGTTTCTTAAACGTGTATGGTTTACAAATGGATCACAAGCCTTAAACTCTGTAACTAAGTTACGTGTGGCAGCTACAATGTAGCTGTTCGTAGCCCCATAATCGTTTTAGCATGCCTAATGGCAAAAATAAAAGGCCTCGGTCATAATCGGCGCAGCCACGGGCGGACATTAGTGTAATGGTGTAGTTATCGTATCTACGGATAATTATGAAATAATGACCGGTCAAGTACGACTTTGCAACGGAAAGTTCTTTTCAGTATCTGTTTTAGTAAGTTCAAAGGAACATTAAATAAATGTTTAGAGTACATTTTCTAATATCTCGGGTTCGATCTCAGCAAGACTGTCAATTAAAATGATCCTTTTCAAATTGGCTTGGTTCTTGGACGATATTTTATTTACCCAAGTATTATCCTAATCCTAACTAATATTATAAATGCGAAAGTGAGTTTGTTTGTTTATTTGTTACGCTTTCACGCCGTATCTACTGAACCGATCATCATGAAATTTTGCATACACATAGGTTAGGGTACCGAGAAGGACATAGGCTATATATTACGCGGGCGAAGCTGCGGGTAACAGCTAGTAAAAATATAAAGTATCGATGGTTTAGTATTCTACGACACGCGTTCACTACTTACTGTGGGGCTACCTCTATTTGTGTGATTGATCCCTACCCTATAATATGCTTTGACACTGAGTAAAGAAAAAACAAAGAATTTACCACTTGCTTCTCTTCCCGCGCAGATCATAAAAGCCTATCGAGAGAATGGGCGAAAATCGAAGGAATCATAGCTAAAGGCGATGCGGCTAGCAACCTATCACTATTTTGATTGCGTTTTCCACTACGCCCTCCACCATTCTATACATGGCTGTAGAACTTATAGACCCGGGTTTGGCCTACTCCGCAAGGGGAAAAAGAGGTGTGTAAATGTCCCTTTATATTTATTTTAACTTCTGAATCTACTCTTAAAGTTGTTTTCTAGCTATTTTTATTAGACTTTGCGTATAAACTTAAAATACCTAATCACTTTCTTAACACCATATTATTATAGTTGTTTTGAAAGTTTTATCAAATTATCAAAACGGCAATTTGGCAAATGCACAACACATATCCCTCGCAAGCGATAACAGAATTATCACCCTAACGCCGAACCTATCACGCCGTGATCATCATTCATCATTACATCGGCCTATTTGGAAAATTGCGCGTCATCACATGACATCACATCAGCTGGTGCAATCTGCAGAAGTAGGGTCATCATATAAGTAGAAAGGTTTGCCTGTAGACTAGTTGCTCAATATATACTCGTTTTTATGATCAAACTAGCTGTGACCCGCGGCTTCGCCCGCGTGATATATAGCCTACGTCCTTCTCAGAACCGGTTCAGCAGATAGAACGTGAAAGCGTAGCAAACAAAAAACTCACTTTCGCGTTTATAATATTAGGGTTGGCACATCAAAAAAAATTATACTGTCATCAAATAATTAGAAAAGCAATTTAATTTCTATTTAAACATAAGCAAATGCTGGGAACTTGAAATTTCTTTTTACTTTCCCATACTAATAACGCGGGCGGTTGAACACTTTCGTATGAAAATGTCGAAAGATTAATAGTTGTTCATATTAACGGGCTGATTCACCAAGTGTACGAGTATGTCAAGGGCCAATTGACACGCTGTATGCAAGACCATTCTGCGTGTATTTTTTTTTCAATTTTCTGACACTCGTTATTCAATATGAAATACCATGCTACTCGTATATGCATATTATAGAAAGTAGTACCTACAATTTGACATCTCTACAATTCGCATTGACTGATAAGCGACAACCCTAATCAGATATCCTATCGTGTAGCGTGTAACAGATCATGATATTGGGGACCAATCCGCGAATCTTACGTGATATGGCATGTGACGCTTAAAAGAAAGCTAGTACCTACTATTGGATATCTCTACAACCCGCATTGACTGACAAGCGACAACCCTAATCAGTTATCCTATCGTGTAGCGTGTAACCGATTATGATATTAGGGATCAATCCACGAATCCTACGTGACGTGGCGCGTGACGCTTAAAATTTACAATTAGGTATTGATGGATGGGACGAAAATATAAGGATGGTGGGGTATAAGTACTTCGATATCGCAGATGATATCTTAAACAGTGTAGCAAAATCAAAAATCCGATTCAGCGAATAATCGACAATAGCACAGATTGTTTTATGAAATCTACGTCCAAAGACAACCCGAATTACTTGTCCTATCGTGTAGCGTGATCATGATATTGGGGATCACGAATCCTACGTGACGTGGCGCGTGACGCTTATGCTAACATCTACACCTGGACATCTCTACAACCCGCATTGACTGACAAGCGACAACCCTTATCAGTTATCTTATCGTGTAGCGTGTAACAGATCATATTGGGGATCAATTCACGAATCTTACGTGACATAGCGCGTGACGCTTAAAATAAAGCTAGTACCTACTATTGGACATGTCTACAACCCGCATTGACTGACAAGTTACAACCCTAATCAGTTATCCTATCGTGTAGCGTGTAACGGATCATGATATTGGGGATCAATCCGCGCGAATCTACGTGACGTGGCGCGTGACGCTTAAAATTTACGATTATTGATGAATGGGACGAAAATATGGGGACGATGGGGTGCTAAGTACTTTAAAACTGATAGCACAGATGATACCTTAAAACTTTACTTTTTTTGGTGTCATATTCCAAAGGTTTTTATTCAGTTAAAATCAAAAACCTCAATTATCCAATACGTAAACCGAATCTATTGGATAGTTAATTGATAAAATTACATTGTGAATTGTTTTGTTTAAATTTGTCATTGATATAAGTACCTCTTACCCAAAAATTTAAAATAAGACAAATTTCCGCTGTAACAACTAATTATAATAGCATAACAAAATATAAAGGGTGACTACAATAAACGTGTTTTTGGACGTCTTACAATATTCTGTCAAATGTGCACATCAAATGTCTACAGAGACGTAAAATCACAGATTATTTGAGTGACATTACCGATACTTATAAAATTGTTTTACGTTATCTAAAATAAACAGAATAATGGTTATTGTAATTCTAGATGCTGTCACAGTCCTAGTCTAGTCTAGGACATAGTCACAGTCCAGTAAGACTTAAAGCCTTTTTAAGAAATAACAAAATAACTAGTAGCTAGGTGGTTCACCGACATAAATATAACTTGAAATATTGAACGCCCTTTAAAGCGCATTCCAAATACGGCATCGAAAACTCTCAAACACCACTAAGTAGTAGATAAAGAGAATTGTTTACCCGATCTACCGAGTTACAACATAAACAAGATAAAAACGATGGCGCCGCCCCGGCGACCAATCACAGCGGCGGAATGCGGCAAAATTCAATATCCGAATGCCAGCTATTCGATTACTCGATTATTCGGGATCGGCTGCCGTCTTCGGACTCGATTCGAAATGATCTATTGGATTATGGCCTAGTTCTGTAGCCAATATTTGAACTTTCTTAGACGTCTTTCTCGTGAAATGTCAATATACTTTTTACGTTAGTTGGAGATTTTTCAAACAACCTTAAATATATTAAACCTTGCATAAGACTATTTAATGATTATATTGGCTTAATGTCATAACATTAAAACTTGCGCGAGATAAATCCGTAATAGAAACCGGGCTTTACTCAACTTTTTTGTTTAGTATTTGTTGTTATAACAGCAATAGAAATACGAGTACAACATCTATGAATATTCGGTACATAAAATAAAGGCATAATCAACCAGACATACGGACGGACAGACGGATAGTTTTGTTTGGGTTCGGAACCCTTAAAACGAAAAAAGCCTAGCCATCCCATAGAAATAGGAGCAGATAATTGGTGACTTTGTATTGGAAATTCTAGTTTTTTGTTTTCGATTTTATATTGTTTTTATTGCAATTATTTATTCCATTTCCGATTCCGAGATTTCTATTTAGCTCAAAAGTTCAACATTACGCTGTATTTGACTCGCTAAAAAACTAATTTTAAACACGTTTTTTTCTGTACCTTTTTAACAAAGTACGTCCGTGTTTTACCAATTTATTTTAAACGCAACCTGATAGTGTTGTGGCAGCCGAGGCACATTTGCCTCTGGTCTTAACTCATGTTACAATTAAAATGTCTTTTGTAGGATATTTCTGTTCTGTTCTATTCTGTTCTGTGTCCGCCCAGCCAATGTTTAAGCTGCAAGAGCGTAGGATAGGCGTCCACCAAGGAGAGTTCGTAACTGCGCTTGTGGACATGAGCAGATGCGGTTCTGCCTTGCACAGCTACCACCCTCCTCGTTGGATCACGGATCCCGGCTCGAGAAACCAGTTGGACACGTAGTAAATGTCTTTTGTAGGATATTTCCGGAGAAATTAAAAAGGAATCACTTTTTAATTTTCTTTGTTTCTAAATCTATTTCTTGTTAATTGCTTGAAACTTTAATGATGAAAAAAAAATTGAGCCAGTCAGTCAAAGTTCATGAATTTGACTCTTTTTTCGGGTCTCTATGATCAAACATTTCAGCTCTTGGACATCCATTTCATACTTGTAATGATGAATCTAAAATTATTCATATATACATGATGTTAGGGTAAACACCTTTGGGCGAAAGCTTTTTGAGTTCCCCTTTAAATTTCTAGCGTTGTCGCCATTAAAAAAGTTGTTCATTTCGACGGGCCAAATTTGATGGTTTGAGGGACAACGGCGTTTACCCTACCATCCATATTTATTTATTTTTTAATAAACTCATCAATGTCAGTCAAAGTTTTATAGTGAAACAAAAATCCAGACTTATAAAAAAAAATTAAAACTAGTTTTTTTGTTAGTTACGCTTTCAGGCCTTAACGACTTAAACTGACTATCATGATGATGAAGAGGAACAGGTGATTTTATTCAAAAATAAGTTGGCTACTGTTCTTCAGGGATCGACACTCCTCTTTATTCTTCAGCGGGCATTTTGAAAATTTCCTTTACTGTTCTATAATAAATGCATAGTATTCATCTATATTGGATCCTAGTCCAAAGAGGTCGCTACCATCAGGTCTATCGTTTATTCAGCAGCAATAAATCTAAAAACAAATCAATATTTGCAGTCGGTAAAAGCATTCTGTTGGCGATGCCAGGAATAATACATGATTTGAGAGACTGCAGCTTTAAAAGGTAGAAGGACTATTTAAAAGCTGTGTTGAAAATTTGTTCTAGTATAACATAATCGAATAGTTCGAAAAATTTTCTTTATGAAACATGAAAAAAAAATGTTTTCTAATGTTTTCGCGATTGCTCGAAACGTTAGGTGTATAAATAATATAATAATGGGGATAAAGCCATTTCCAAATGAATTTACTTTAAAAATGAATAGATTTTTTGTAAATATACGCTAGTTTTTCGATTTCGCATATATAAAACAAAATAATAACAAGAAAGATAAATGACGTTCAAAAAGTGGTACATGATATCCAAAATTTTAATAAAAAACTCATTCCATTACACTTATAAATCTTGTGTTGGTTTATGTAATGCAAATGTTAGGTATAAGTCAATCGATTAAAAACAAATTTCGTCTTTCTGAATATAAACCAATGATACTTTTTAAATGTGCTACAAAAATACGCACTAGCAATCAACAGCCAAAACAACAGCGTTATCAAATATACACCCATTGACATCCCTAACACGATCTGTGACGTCCTTGATAGCTCCTGACGTTACATTGGACGCGGAGCTCTTTGATCTCGCGCGCTAGTGCCAATTAGACGAGGCATACGATACGAATACGCATAGGGTTGTCAATTTTGTCAGTCATTGCTGTCGGGTGTCTGTCAGTCTTGTTGTGGAAGATATTCGCGGGGCTATTTTTAGTGTTGGGGTGTAAATAAGAAATGAAAAACATAGGGCCGAAGTCCAACCGTGAACGACGGGAAATGGTAACGCAATAATATTATTAATTTTAAAGGTTACAGATATAAGTGTCTGTAATAGTAAGTAGCGATAAAAAAAATCGAATCTTCTGTCGTTCGGTTATGATTCTTTGTTGAAAATCACATCCTTCCGAAAGTTAAAATGAACAACTTAGATAAAAAACAACTTCCCTAAAAAAGAATGTAATATTTTCAGAGTTCATGTATATGTATGTAAGTGAGTTTATTACACTATATCTGCTACATGCCTCAACGGATTTCGAAATATGGGATATCGTTGCAATCATTGCATACCAGAGTGAAATACACTTTATTTTTGGTAAGACAGGCGTGTTTTTAGTTTTCATTAAGACTAACGTGAGATACAGTATTATATGTAAAATACGGGTCACTTACGTATAACATGGAAGACTGTGTTATACGTGAGTGACCCGTATTTAACTTATTAACAGGTGTGTATTTCTTAAAATCAATATTTAAATCATTTTTAATACTACGATCCCTTTTGCTACGGGCCTCAAAAATCGCAATGCACAAAGTGTCCATGACCTTACTTATTCAGTTTTCAAAGCTTGCAATTCAAATGAAAGCCAAGTCCCGTTTTGTTTCTATTCGAATACAGCACCACTGCAATGTGAACTTGGAATAATACGGTGTTGGCCACTCGCCAACATTCACTGTGCTATTGACAGCCCCTATATTTTGTTATCGTAATCAATGGTGAAATAACTGGTGGGAATTCGTATGAACTGTGTAGTGATTTTGATGATGTTTAGTGATTAAATATAAGAAAATATGTAGGGACAAATGACAAAAAATTGAGACAATAAGTTGTGAACTTGTGTCGTAGGATACTAACTCCACGATACTATATATTTTTTATAGTTAGACCTCTAAGACATAGGTTAATCTAAAAAAGATAATTTTTCCATTATGACCCGGCCGGGGGTGAACCAGGGACCCCTCATAGGCTGGCATGTTAACTATCAAACTGCGCCTTGGCGTCTAAGAAAGTCTGAGTAAATGTACAAAATATTTTCCATTACACAACTGATCGCATGGTTGTACCTAGCTTAATTGTCTAGCAAAATTTGTTTAATCATGTCACTGGAAGTGAGTTTCTCTCAGTAAATATTGTTATATTAAAACATCACATTGTTATATAATAATAATCGCAATAAAGCAATTTGAAAAACGAGGAAAATCTTTGAAAGTTACAGGAACACCCACTTAATTAATGTCTACGTCAGGCTAATTTTCAAGGCAACTCTTGTTAAAAATCAACTATTAAAGCTGTAGAGCTATCCGATGAAATAGGTAGCAGTCAAAACACAACCCTCTTTCTGACGCAGCCGGGTAAAATATCGAGTAAAAGTAGTATAAAATACATAAAATGCCCTCAAGATATAACGACATATGTGTCAATCTCAATAAATTGCTGACCGCAGCCCCCATCCAGCAATAATAATAATACTATTAGGAAAACGCTGTCACAAAAAGTCCAATAGAGTTGACGCCATTTCGGTGTCCAGTAAGGTGCGTTTTTTATTTAATTCTGCAAATCCACCCTTGTTTTAGTGGGGTGGAGTTTGGGAGGGCCAAGTCATGAGCGACAAGCGGGTATGACCTGAAAATATATTTACTTGTGTTACATCTTCTTTAATTATATCTATCTTCTGTTTCGATTTGAAAAAAAAAATATTTAGTAAAAAATGTCAAGCACAAAATAAAAACATAACATACTCGTACTTTGTCCAAAACAAACTTTGAAGATTGGTATTATAAAACAGTGCCGAAAAAATTGAACATTATTTTTGTCTTTCTTAAATAATTTTCATTTATAATTAGAATCTTTCAGTCCCCTAATTTTTTGTCATGTCTCGTAAATTAGTTCAAATTTTATAATAAAAGTAAAAAATAAAGGTTTGTGTCTGAACGCATTACGTAACAATTTGTATGCAGAATACTCGTATTTTATGTCAATCATATTTTATGCCAATATAAATAGGGCATTTAGAAAAAAAACTTCTAAAACGCTACCTATCTCTTGTCACTTAAGCCATCTCGTAACTCGAGGGTAGTGGAAATCAATACTCGACAACTGTCGGTTGGAAATGTTTACGTGAAAATTATTGAATCAAGCTCCCAACTAATTTATTTGTTCCAAAACAACATTGTTTCCCTAAAAGTGGATGTTTTTCCCTCCGTGCCGATAAATCAATTAGGTACTTTAAAAAAAAGATCTGCTTCTAATTAATTGGTTTGAAACTTACAAACCAAGGTAATGATACGTGTCGTAATTGTATTTTGTTTCTAACTTATGTCGAGTTTCATGTCGAATGTCGAGCTCCGTGGCGCAGCGGTCAACACGCTAGCCTGCGACACGGGGGTCCCGGGTTCGATCCCCGGTCAGGTCAAGATGGAAAAAGATCTTTTTCATATTGACCTGGGTCTTGGATGTTTATCTCTACTCGTATATAAGTATATATTATAAAATATAGTATCGTTGAGTTAGTATCCTGCGACACAAGTTCACAACTTACTGTGGGGCTAGCTCAATTTGTGTGATATGGCCCTATATATTTATTTATGCCCGCAACTCCATCCGCGTGCACCCCGAAAATAGATGGTGGGATTGCGGCCAATATTGCATGCAGCCATCGCTTGCTTCTTGCGTTGCTTATACTTTGTAGACTTTCAAAGTGAGGACCACTTATTATGATAAGTGTATGTGATGGTTGGTAATAATCCGCATATTTATTCAACGTAGTTAGACACTATAATTTTGATAAAATGTATAGATGAAAACTAAGTTTTTATTACCATCTTCCAGCTTTGAATTTATTTCGGTTGAGTATAAAGATCCTTCGGGTACCTTTTCTGGGATATCTAAAATCATCATCATCATCATCAGGTCTTTCCAGTCTCCACTGCAGGAGCACGACCCTCTCTGTACTACCAGAGCCATTTATTAGCTTGAGTGGTCAGAGGATTTGGCCTACACTCTCCACGCTGGCCAGACGGGTTGGAGAGGTCTCTTTGATGTTTATAAGCTTTGTTTAGCTTGTGTTTCCTTAGTCGCCTTTTACGACATCCACGAGATGACTTGGAGTGGTCCTATTCTACTCTGCCGGGAACCACACGGCGAGGATATCTAAAATCGATACCTAATTTTATCTAAATTGGTTCTATAGTTGAAGCGTGATGGATATAACTAAATAAATAAATATAACTAAATAAATAAATATATAGGGACTGTCGCTACTGTTGCACGTCGAGGGCCAAAACAAACACAAAACACTGCTGCTAAACTCTCATTTATTGAAAAATTCACTAAAGGTATGGTTTGCATCGAAAAAATAACCATAGCGAGTTTTAAAATTAACTCAGCGCCATCTATGTTGGTGATTAGGAACTAAATTTATCAACATAGGAAATCTTATTTTGACATAGATAGCTACTGATTTATAAACAAAAAACGTAACTTAAACAGATAAAAAACACGTCTAAATTTTTACGTGGTGGACGGAGCCTACAAACACAAACTTTAAGTTAACAAATAATTACTTTGACAAATTTGCTACTACAAATTTGGTCAGGGACATATCACACAAATTGAGCTAGCCCCACAGTAAGTAGTGAACTTGTGTCGCAGGATACTAACTCAACGATACTATATTTTATAATATATACTTATATAGATAAACATCCAAGACCCAGGTCAATATGAAAAAGATCTTTTTCCAGTGACCTGACCGGGGATCGAACCCGGGACCCCCGTGTCGCAGGCTAGCGTGTTGACCGCTGCGCCACGGAGCTCGTACAGACATACAGTCTTTTATAATAACTACATCATTATCACTCATATCATCCGCAGGGTCAGCCTTTTCGATACTTTTCCTCCAAACTCCGCTCGAGCTCCGTGGCGCAGCGGTCAACACGCCTGCCTGCGACACGGATGGTCCCGGTTTCGATCCCCGGTCAGGTCAAGATGGAAAATGATCTTTTTCAGATTGACCTGGGTCTTGGATGTTTATTTAAATAAGTATTTATTATAACGTATAGTCTCGTTGAGTTGGTATCCCTTAATACAAGTTTCGAACTTACTTTGGGACTAGCTCAATCTGTGTGATTTCTCCGTATATATTTATTTATTTATTTATACTTATAAAATTTTAATAAGTCTTTACTAATCAATTTAAATCTGATTGAAAAATTATAATTATGGATTACAAAATATATAGAAGTGAATTGTAAGAGTGCTTAAAAATGACCCCTTTTAGCATTTAAGTAAAATGTTATCAAAGAAGGGATACATTTCCAATAGAACGTGCAGAAGTAACGGCTTTTTCGTATTTTCAATTTCGCATTCTCTTCCCGATGTCTTGTTAAATTTCCATTAGTTCAACACTTAAATTTTCCTTTGGGTATTTGCGCCATTTGATATCTTTGCGTTTGAATAATATGTTTCTTTTGTTTCGGTTTTTTTTCGACAAATTTTTTTGACTACCGACGTGTGTTTTCTTTTTAATTTGTGATTTTATTATATTTGTGACCTATACTGGTGTCAAATCTTTTTTCTAGGTAATGGCTCACCTTTTCAGCCTAACTAAGATTTTTTATTTAAAATTACAATCCGGTTTTATTTAAATTCGGTATGGTAATTCAAAGATACAATTATTTAGTTTAACTAATCTCAATAACTGTATGTGTATAACATTAATTATAAAATAAGACAAATACCTGACGTTATTAAGACAAATGGCTGACATGAATAGAAATAAAGGTTATCTAAGCTAATAAAAAAATGTAGGAGTAAGATTTCATAAAAATCCTGCAAATCACTATGTCGCGAACTTGTACTCAAAAGGCTGGCAGCATTATCGTGTTCTTTAACATTGTTTTTCTGTAGTTAAAAAATGTCGGTCTTTGGCCACTCCACAGACCTTAACTATTAGCCTTATAATTGATTTATTAACAACACTACTTTTCCGATTTCACATTATAATATAACAAATTTTATTTCATAAAAGTTTGCACTCGGTTTTATTGCTATGTTTCTGCCTTAGTAAGTATACTTAGACATTATCACAATATCGCATTCATGTAGTAAAAGTAAAGTAAAAAGTAAAAATTATTAATTTGTTCTCCACAATCTTAACACTAAACTTAACTTTAACATGGCACAACTATTTGTCACATGATTAAAGATTGTGAGAGACTGGTGTCTGAACTAAGCAGAGCTTGTATCTCAGTACACCAGCCTCTCCCTCACTCGGAGCAGGGTAATAAAAGGTGTGCAATGAAAACGTTGTACATAATATGTAAATAATACGATGACGATGTCGATGTAGTGCGTGTACGATATAAGTATTCCTTTGCTTTAACATAATTATTTTTGTTCCTGACTCGCCCCCAAATCATTGCTATTCATATATTACAACGAATGCGGTCGTTTGTCTTTCTGTCAGCATTAGATATATCGGTGACAGTAACGCTGTCCTGTCCACTATTGTGTGGTGACCCTCGGGCGCGGGAAGCGTGAAGATTTATACCGATTTTGATCACACGCTTACGAAAAAAGGGTTGGTATTGCCAGTATATCCGTAGCACGCTGACAGAATGACATCTTTGACGTATAGACGTTTTGGGATGAAAACGAGTCGCTTTTGTTTCATGTAGAGGCCACATAGGAAAGTAAACCACCAATTCTATTTGTGCAATAATACCAATAGTGCGGGTTTAGTATACTTTTTTATGTGGCCCATTGTACACAAGTTCTTTTTGATGCCAATACGTAATTCAAACACCTATTGATAAATTCAGAGAGAACAATCAATTGTAAAGCCTAATTTTACATATTGATTAGAAGTATTGTTGTTTTTCACCTTGGATTTTATTACCTTTATTTTTAGTCAGTTAATATGACTTGACATTTCAAGCTTCTAAATCTTATTTAAATCCTCTAGAAACACTTTTAGTCAAATATTCGCTTCGATTCTACCTTGTATTATATAAATATCGGTGTTCTTACTGAATGGGCATGTTGACTAAAATTTTTTTCATGTTGCTATGTAAAGACCTGCCAAAAATAAACACAATAGTGACAGAAATACATTTCTAAACAAAAAACTCTTTCAGTTATAAAAGTTTTAAAGACACATGTTTTTAGACGTCAATTTTTAGACGTGAAAACGCGCGGCTGAAATGCCTACATATTTGTGACGTCACAAGCTTGTATTTTGTATGGGTGGCGTGAGAACTTTGTTTGGTAGCTATACGAAATATTTCGTTTACGGTAATGGTTTCATAATAAAAGTTGCTATAAATTTTGCAGACTAAAATACAGTATAATTGTAATTAAAGATTTTCATACTTTAAAAAATGGTCCTATTCACCCAACTTTAAAGAAGCTTTAAGATCACTTAACGAATCGATATCAAATTACAAGTGTTCTTTATAGTGTTTTTAGATAGAAATGAGTCTCATTAGAAACAAATTTTATATAATCTTAACATTAGGCAACTACCGTATTGTCCACAAAATTATGAGTAATGGTTATTTTCCCATCCTTTTTACCCTCTTCAATAAATTCCTTTCACCTTTTCAACACCGTGAGATATAAATACAATCCAAAGCAAGCATACAATTAGTGCCCAAACAGACATTGTCTTTCTCTCGTTAAAAACGTCCAGCCAGCCGTGAAGACGCCAGTCTCCTTGTTTAAGCCACTCCCGAACTTTAGGATTATGTACGGTTGCCAAAAAAATTACCGTATTTAATTTTACTACGTACCTTCCCTCGTAAAACGGTATAGCTGAAAGTTTGAACAAATCTTTCAAATATACCAAACTCGCTTAATTTTTATTACGTAAAGCACCCTAGACCAAGGAATATTTATTTGACACTATGTTTCGAATTCAACAATTGAAAGCAATAATCGCATGTTTACCATGGCGCTGTAATTTTTTATCTGTTCTTAAAATTCAGAAAAATTTAACATTTCTTACAATGAATATAAGTTCGCAGAAAGATATGGTGAATTGTCATGATGTGACATACTGCGCCAACCATTCAAATCCCATTATAATTTAGCCACTATCCTTGTTTATCTTTTATTATGGAGTAGTATCGCCTATTAATTCCAATGATATTCGGCTCCCCTAATCACCGCAACTAATATAAATAACACGACAAATGCATTATGCAACCATTTTATCTGTTGTAGGTAACGTGGATTATGGCCCTAGGTCCACCAGAATGTTGATAAATAGTATATCGCTTAGATTTTAAAGTAAATAGGACTTTCTTATATTTTTCGTTTAATATTCTAATATCTCATATGAGATTTTCAATTAAAATTTCAATATAAATAGCCAGTTTCACTCACAGGGATGTAAAGATTTTAAAAATTATTTATAGGTATTTTAATTATTTTGAATTTTTGGTTTATGAGATGGAATAATAACTTATTTACATTAGTGTGGTTATATGTTATGTATGTGACTAAAGTAATTTATTAACCATACAGGAACATTAATTACACAATTTTTTTGGGCATTCATGTAAAAAAAATTCTAATACCAAAGTTGTAGAGGAATGGACTGTTATGCCGTTTGTCCTCATGTCATAGTAGGACTTAATTTTATGATAATAAATAATGTTACAAATCTAAGATGAAGCGAATTTTCACAATATTTTCTCTGCTGACAGTACTCGCGGATTATGGCCCCAGGTCCGGAATCTTAGTAAATAGTGTACCCTCAGTTGGTTGCAAACTGAATAAATGAAAGTTCTAATGCGCTTGGGACCCTTGGGACGGTGCGGTGGGTGTTGCGGAATTTTCTTGTTGTTTTTGGGTGTTTTAGGAAATCCATTTATACATTGACTAGTTCTTGCACTAAAAGCAAACCCCTGTATCTATATATACCTATATATAAATATAAAAGCACATTAATTGATACCTATATATAAATATAAAGCAAATCATGAAATCTCGAAAACTTCTTTATGAAATTTGGCAGGAAGGCAGATTGTGACTAGGAGACGTCTGTTAGGAAAGGATTTTCGGAAATTCTATCCCTAAGGGGAAGAAATAGTGTACCTTCAGTTGGCTGCAAACTAAATAAATGAAAGTTCTAATGCGCTTGGGACCATAGGGTCGGCGCGGTGGGTGTTGCGGAATTTTCTTGTTGTTTTTGGGTGTTTTAGGAAATCCATTTATACATTGACTAGTTGTTGCACTAAAAGCAAACGCCTTATTTGTATTAAACTATTCGCTCCTTATTTACTTTTGCAATGAATTTTCTTCCTTAAATATACCTCTGCTTTCTTAGCTTTACTTTCTGGACTTTGTGACAAATAAAATAGCGCTACATTTAAGTTATAAGATAATCTCTATGTTCACTGTTTGTGATCCTTCATCTAAAGCTGCTTTACAATCATTTAATATAGATTTTGACTACTAGACTAGACTTTCATCTGGAAATAGTAGAAAATAAATAAATATATACGGACAAATCACTCAGATTGAGCGAGCCCCAAAGTAAGTTCTTAAGTAAGACTTGTGTTATGGGATACTAACTCAAGGATACTTACTATATTTTATAACAAATACATATATAGATAAACATCCAAGACCCAAGTCAATCTGAAAAAGATCATTTTTCATCTTGACCTGACCGGGGATCGAACCCGGGACCATCCGTGTCACAGGCCGGCGTGTTGACCGCTGTGCCACGGAGGTCGTCAAATTCGTCAAAGTTTCTCACAATTTATTGGTTTCTCCCAAGGATTAAGGGAAGGCGTGAAAGCCTAGTCCATCAGTGGACCTCTTGCGGCTGAAGTGATGACACAATAGATTAAAATAATTTAATATTTTCGTTCACTTGAATCGTAAAAAAGCACGTAATTTGGAGGACGAAAACTACCTAGTTAAAATATAATGAGATTTATTCAAAATCACGTTCATAACTTCGGTAAACACGATATAACCATTCATTAAAATGTTCTGTTAAAGTTACATTGTAAATTAATCCAATTTTGATGGAATTCAAAGCGTGGTAGTGATGTGATTATCCTTTAAAATAATATCGATACTTAAATGAAGGAATAAAAAAAAACGGTCGTATTTTGTCTCTGTATTGCGTACACTAAATGGCTTCAATAATGTACGTTAGTCGCATAAAATACATTTTTGCATTTAAGTATTGATTATTACAAAATTAAACTGTTTGTACTTAAACTGTAACTGTGAATAAAAATTAATAAAGTAACGTTTCGATGAATATAATTATATTGCAACTCAATTATCGACAAATTTTAAATTTGTAGTAGGATAACATTATACATATCTAACTCATTTCCTTTTCATAAACTTTTCATAGGTCAGACTCAATTAGCTGAAGAAATTCTACATTCTTCGTTGAATTTAATAGCGTTGAGATTAATCGATAAAATTATCGACACAGATATTTCATTTCCTTACCGTAGACCATAGCTCAGCGCCGACTGCCCATGGAGAAATTCCACGATAATTAGTCCTTCCTCGATTAAATCAAGGGTCAAAGGCTCGCGGTCGGTCTGTCCGTCGGTACGTCCGTACAAATTGGAGTTTGGTTACATAGACGGATACGTTCCGTCTTATCTTAATTTAGAACGGTTGTGAGCTAAATTATTTGGGAATTTAATTTAGTTCAGACACTCTACTACGACTTTGTAAATGCATTCAGTAAGTTCAGATGTAGTTAAATTCAGTAAAATGTAGATAGTTACTTAATTCACAATGCAAATGTCTTTCAATTTATACGAGATTTTATTTTGTTTCAAAAGTTTTTATACAGCTTGTTTTATAACCTCCTACAAAATCGTAAGAAAAAATAAAATACCTTAAATTCAAATCTTAGATCTAGAAGTCTTAAATCAATTTTATGTTTCATTTTTAGGGTTCCGTAGTAAACTAGGAACCCTTATAGTTTCGCAATGTCTGTCTGTCTGTCTGTCCGTCCGCGGTTTTACTCAGAGACTATAAGTACTAGAAAGCTGTAATTTGGTATGAGTATGTAGGTATATTAATCATGGCAAAAAAGTGGTAGAATAAAATCTTGAAAAAAAATTTTTTTCAATGTAGCTCCCATACAAGTAAAGTGTGGGAGTAATTTTTTTTTCTCTATTTACCCATCGTGTGGGGTATCATTAAAAAGGTCTCTTAAAAATATTGTGAGGTTGAGAACACCATTTTTCGATTTAGCGATCCGTTTCCGAAATATTTGGTTTTAAAGTGCGAATTTTTGTTAGATGTAAGTGTCCCCCCCCCTCTATCTGCTAAACGGTTATATATGGATACGTGAAAAAAATTACAGCAGTAGTATATATACTGTAGTTGAAAGGAAAACTATCAGAGCTGAGTACTAAGTGCTAACTAAAAAGTTATAGGCAACCAACTTATAAAATGTACTGGAAAATGTAAAATATCCTACAATTTTCATTGTTAGATGTTTTTGGTCGTTAAAGTGTGAAATGCGAGTGTAAACAGTGTGAACTCAAAGTTGTCATTCGCAACTACGGAACCCTACACTGCGCGTGGCCCGACACGCACTTGGCCGGTTTTTTCTTACGGATATATTGGTGAACCTAATTTCAAGATTAAAGGGCGGTTCACACCTTCAGCAAGCGAGCGAGGCGAACGAAACTATAACCTAAGCGATGCGGTTCATTACTTTTGCATCTACGTCGCCCATGTTCGCCTCGCTAGCTAGCACTCTTGCGGTATGAACCACGTCACTTAGCTCATAGTTTCGTTCCTTCCCCAGGATTCGCTCGGCAATGGCAAAAGCCTTTTGGGGAGCAGCAAAGCAAAGGCATTTTTAGGGTTCCGTAGTAAACAAGGAACCCTTATAGTTTCGCCATGTCTGTCTGTCTGTCTGTCTGTCTGTCTGTCCGTCCGCGGTTTTACGCAGAGACTATAAGTACTAGAAAGCTGTAATTTGGTATGGGTATGTATATTAATCATGGCAAAAAAGTGGTAGAATAAAATCTTGAAAAAAAATTTTTTTTAAGGTAGCTCCCATACAAGTAAAGTGAGGGAGTAATTTTTTTTTCTCTATTTACCTATTGTGTGGGGTATCGTTAAATAGGTCTTTCAAAAATATTGTG
Source organism: Rhodophaea formosa (assembly GCA_963082605.1). Lineage (NCBI taxonomy): Eukaryota > Metazoa > Arthropoda > Insecta > Lepidoptera > Pyralidae > Rhodophaea > Rhodophaea formosa. Next base: position 3,458,965 of record OY720209.1, read on the forward strand.
AGGTTGAGAACACCATTTTTTGATTAAGGGCTCCGTTTCCGAAATATTTGGTTTTAAAGTGCGAATTTTTGTTAGAGGTAAGTGTCCCCCCCCCTCTATCTGCTAAACGGTTATATATAGATACGTGAAAAAAATTGCAGCAGTAGCATATATACTGAAGTTGAAAGGAAAACTATCAGAGCTGAGTAGTAAGTACAAACTAAAAAGTTATAGACAACCAACTTATAAACTGTAAAATTTCATACTATTTTCATTGTTAGATGTTTTTGGTCGTTAAACTGTAAGGTGCGAGTGTGAATAGTGTGAACTCAAAGTTGTCATTCGCAACTACGGAACCCTACACTGCGCGTGGCGCGACACGCACTTGGCCGGTTTTTTTTTTGGTTGATGAGCTGAAAGCTACGTTGCCAGTAGGGCCCATCTTGTGTGCAAGACACCCGGAACCCGCGGCCCAGGGCCCAGCCGGGCGGTCACCGGTTATCGTAGCTAGAAGCTCACGCTAAGCTACTTCCCAGCTCCATCCACCGTCACAACGGACGTCGATAAATGGTCTAGGAAACCGAAACTGAGAAAAACCTCGTCACTTATAATTTTAAAAAGCTGAATCATCAAGAGCAGCTACTAACATTGCAATATTTTCTAAAACGTGACCCCATGTGATGACGTGTCAACCCCACCGATGACGTCACGACAAACAATGACTCGCGATTGGCCAAACGGCGGCACGCGACCGCCACACGTCGACTATTTTCCCGCCAAATTAGACGGGGCGGTGAATGCCAGTCATTTCGCCATTGAGAAATGCGAATTAGCATTTTTTTTTTCGGAAGAGTGAACACTGGATTTAAAATTGAACGTTCGGAGACTTTGAACTGAGAATTAAATGCATGCACACACACATCAGTTCTTTTTATTTTTTTAGAATCTTCTACTATTTAACTTTCGAATTACCAGTAAAATTCTAGCACACGTTATTTACTTTATAGGTACTAAATTCAATACACAAATATATAAACAGATTTAAGTACACAAGATTCCCTAGCATTTTACCAGACATAGAAAACTAAAAAATAAAATGTTACAATTTTTTTCTAAAATTTACTTTTTTGTCATGCGAGTAGTTTTTTCCTTTTATTTTATCACTTGCCTACTTTCGATTTCTTTTTGATCCATCAGTAACGTGTTTTCCCGATCGTTATTGAATTTCTATGGGTTTTCGCCCCAAAATTCCGTCCAGTATTGGATTACGGTAAGCAGATTACAGCACGAGCCGAACTGGCGCATTGTAATTCTTTATTGAATTATTTATAGCAATATCTTGTGAATCTGTGCCGTGATCTGTGGGGTGAGGTCGTGAGCCATGCAGGCTGATTATGAGATAGCTGTAATTAGGATCGGATTGATTGATCTGACAGCATATAAGTATTTATATGGGACGACATTGAATCACTCCATTAATTAAAAAAAAAAACACATCAAAATCCATTATGAAAACCCAGCTTCAGTCACGTTTTATTTCGTTGGATTCGCCGACTAGTTTCGGTCTGTTACGAAGACCATCATTGGGGCGAGTGATAGTGCTTTGAGTGAAGTATAACCGACGTGTCACTACCATTATCACCGAAACTAGACGGCAAATTCGATGAAAGTAGATTACAACACGATCCAAACTGGCGCATTGTAATTCTTTATTGAATTATTTATAGCAATATCTTGTGAATCTGTGCCGTGATCTGTGGGGTGAGGTCGTGAGCCATGCGGGCTGGATTATGAGATAGCTGTAATTAGGATCGGATTGATTGATCTGACAGCACATCAGTATTTATATGTTGAGCCGCTGGGACGTTGAATGTTTTATTTATTACTAGTAGCCCTCCCCGGCTATGCCCGGGCATGTATTGTACATATAAACCTACCTCTTGAATCACTATATCTATTTCAAGAAAACCGCATCATAATCAATTATGGAAACTCAGTCTTGCTCACCTTTAATTTGTCGGATTCGCCAACTAGCTTAGAGCTGTTACGAAAACCATCATCGGGGCGAGTGATAGTGCTTTGAGGGAAGAGTACCCGTAGTGTCGCTACCCCTGTCAGTTGCGCCGATGATGGTCTTCGTAACAGACCGAAACTAGTCGGCGAATTCGACGAAATAAAAGCAGATTACAGTACGAGCCGAACTGGCGCATTGTAATTCTTTATTGAATTACCTATTTATAGCAATATCTTGTGAATCTGTGCCGTGATCTGTGGGGTGAGGTCGTGAGCCATGCGGGCTGGATTATGAGATAGCGGTAATTAGGATCGGATTGATTGATCTGACAGCACATCAGTATTTATATGCGACAACATTGAATCACTCCATCAATAAAAAAAAACACATCAAAATCCATTATGAAAACCCAGCTTCAGTCACGTTTTATTTCGTTGGATTCGCCGACTAGTTTCGGTCTGTTACGATGACCATCATTGGGGGAGTGATTGTGCTTTGAGTGAAGTATAACCGACGTGTCGCTACCCTTATCACCGAAACTAGACGGCAAATTCGATGAAAGTAGATTACAACACGATCCAAACTGGCGCATTGTAATACTTTATTGAATTATTTATAGCAATATCTTGTGAATCTGTACCGTGATCTGTGGGGTGAGGTCGTGAGTCATGCGGGCTGGATTACGAGATAGCTGTAATTAGGATCGGATTGATTGATCTGACAGCAGATCAGTATTTATATGTTGAGCCGCTGGGACGTTGAATGTTTTATTTATTACTAGTAGCCCTCCCCGGCTATCCCCGGGCATGTATTATACATATAAACCTTCCTCTTGAATCTCTTTATCTATTTCAAAAAAACCGCATCAAAATCATTATGGAAACTCAGTCTTGCTCACCTTTAATTTGTCGGATTCGCCAACTAGCTTAGAGCTGTTACGAAGACCATCATCGGGGCGAGTGATAGTGCTTAGAGGGAAGAGTAACCGTAGTGTCGTCCCCTATCAGTTGCGCCGATGATGGTCTTCGTAACGGACCGAAACTAGTCGGCGAATTCGACGAAATAAAAGCAGATTACAGTACGAGCCGAACCTGCGCATTGTAATTCTTTATTGAATTATTTATAGCAATATCTTGTAAATCTTTGCCGTGATGTGGGGTGAGGTCGTGAGTCATGCAGACTGGATTATGAGATAGCTGTAATTAGGATCGGATTGATTGATACGGACAGATCAGTATTTATATGGGACGCCGATATTCGTTGAACGTTTTATTTATTAAGCTCTCTCGGTAGCTTTGCTTCAATCAAGATAATTTGTTCATACAGCGTCAATTGACCTTCGACATACCCTTAGGTTACTCTGAGCGTCAATATGAACAACTTTTTTTATGGGACCAATGCTGGGAACTTGATCTTCTTTTTAACATTTCTTAAAATGCTATAAAAATTAGAGTTGCAAATGGATTTTTTGGTGGTAAGTCAAGGGATACAGTTGTCCTTTGCCTTAGACGATTTTGCAAATTGATTTAAGTAGACTTTATAATATGAAATTGGTGTAGTTTCGTGCTATAAATGCTCGTGCTTGAGAACAATTTGTGAAATAGTAAAAGTAGACTGTTAAATGGACTCGTATAGATTTGTCACCAGAAGCTCTCACGAGGCTACCAAAGAACTTACGCCATCTTTGATGCCACATACCGTACAACACCGATACTTAGTATCTCATTATACTTGACATTGGCAGAATCACTGAATTCTCGGTGGAAGCCATAATTTAAAAGAAGAAAGAAGGAAAGGGTTGCAAGTTGAGAGCATTGACCTAATTGAAAAAGTCTTATGTCGAGGGTCAGTTTACACGCTGTATAAATAGATTTTCATGGGGCCAATGCTGGGATCCCGAAAATTATTTTCGTACTTTGGTAACATGAGAAAAATTGTTCATATCGACGAGCTCAATCAGCCCTATAAAGATCCAAAACGAGTTAAACTTCGCCATGTATCACTACTTCACTAGTATAAAACAAAGTCCTTCGCCGCGTCTGTCTGCTTGTCTGTCTGTTCGCGATAAACTCAAAAACTACTGCTCGGATTTTCATGTGGTTTTCACCAATAGATAGAGTGATTCATGGGGAAGGTTTATGGGTATAACACATGCTCGGGCGCAGCCAGGATGGGCTGCTAGTAGTAAATAAAATATCGTAACGTCACATTGCACATGTAAATCTCTATTGACATATCCTATCAAAGAAACGCATACAGTCGACACTAAGTACAGTCAACAACGAACTGATTTACAATATTGTACAAATATTTGTCTACACTACTTATTTGATGTTCACCCCTGCACACCCTCGCGGGGCGGATTTTAATACCTAACGCCTAAACAAACTGATAGGACTAAGTACATGGAAGCTGTCAATAAGGGATGTTTGCCAAGAAATTACGAAGGGTGTCGGGTTTTGGAGAAAAGTTGCGGGTGACTTTTTGAAATGTTTGCCGAAATGTTGCGACAAATAAATCGTTTTTCGTTGGCACACATGTCAGTCCAGTTTCGAAGTTTGTAAATGTTTTGTTTCTGATATACTACCTATTCAGAATTTTTCTTTGTGTTTACCGGGCAGTATCTTTCTCAACTATTATTTTATTGCTTTAAATGTGATCATTGAATTTTGGCGACAGTGGCAAGTGTCTCTTGTCTTACTAATATCAAAAACCTGAAGAATTAGTTTGTTTGGTTGAACGCACTAATCATAGGAACACTAGACCAATTTCAAAAATTATTTATCTCCATTGAATGGGTATTATATTAGTATAGATAAGAAAATATAAATGAAGGGCTTTTGTATTGATGATAACCCAAAAACTGAGATTTTATAAATCAAAACGGTTTGAGGGAACAAAACACGCATAAAACATTCATGAAAGTGAAGGCTACGGAGGCGAGTGAAGACGTTGATTGATTACGTTGCTTCGTTATTAAAATAGACACCACATTTTCATAATAACGTTATCAGTATTCTAAATATATCTTGAGTTGGTTAAGTCTTAATTTCCGGTTGAATACTTTTGAGAAATGAAAGTTTTGGAGACTTCCAATTTAGGCAGCAAAAATTTCAGAATTTTCATTTACTAGAACATAAATTGGTAGGTAATACTACTATGTTCACTGCGGGACTTACCGCGATTATTTTTGAGTTTCGTCTGATATTTCGACAACATTATTAACATATTGGTAGGTAATGAATGATGAAATTTTTTAACTAAATTTTTTAAAGTCTAGTGTTAGAGAATACCAAAAGGCATTCAATCCACCATTTGTATACTTATTTAAGCTGTTCAATAAACCTAATAAATAAAATATAATAGTGAGATGAAGACATTATCAAAATACGTAATAACGGGTTACTCACTTAAATAGTCAGCTTCAGTCCGACATGTTTCAACCTCATCCGGAGGTCTTCCTCGGTTCACATTCGCCCTGAGGAAGACCTCCGGATGAGGTTGAAACATGTCGGCCTGTAGCTGGCTTCATACGTGAGTGACCCGTATTTTACATATTAATTATGTTAACATCTCACGTTACTTTTAAACAAAAAATAATTTAATAACTTCATTTGGAAGGAAAACTAAAGATATTCAGGGTTTGGATCACGATATATATTTTTACTAGGTATTTTAGGACCCCAGGTAATACTGATTGCTTGTTTGATGGCATTTAATAGGCTTCGAAGATACAGGACCGTTTTTCAAAAATTTTTCACTTATAGAACGTTAATTTATCTGCGGGTAGGTATAGGTTATATAGTTTGTAGTGTGCAGTATACATAGGTTATAAATTACGCGGACAAAGTCACGGTAAAATTACTACTATATGATACCGGATATCTTAAGACGATAGACTACCTGTAAATTTTCATACAAAAAGCGATAACGCTTCCGACCCCTTAAACATAGTCAAAATTCAATATTTTTTACTCATTATTGATAAATTGGAGAAGTAGGGCTGTACGTTTTGATATTTAAGATATATTGCTTATAACAAAAGTTATGAGCATCTAAGTAAATATCTATATTTATTACATAAAAAATACCCGGGGCATTTTAATTTATTTAAATTAATCTAAATCGAATCAATAAAAAAGAAAAACGGTTAGCCCTAGATTAAGGTGTACTAAGTTGAATGACACCAAAATTTCTTCATTTTGTAAAGGTTTAGGGGGGTGGAAGTTTATCGTTTTAAGTAAGAGTTATCGTTTTTTGTGAAAATTACAAGTAGGTAGTCGATCCTCTTAAGAGTTAAGACGCGCTAGTTTTGCACTGCACAGTGTATAGTACAACACTCATCTGTCTGTGTGATTGATTGCCCCAGAAACTGCGTCCAAATTGCTTGCTGCCGCGTTGATAGAGTTGTTCGTTTCACGAGCTTTGGAAGCGCACGTTGCGAACTGACGAGATGCTCAATAAGATTCAGCCAGTTGATTTTAGAACTCTTTTGGTCTTATACACGAAAACTAACTTTAGAAACTGATTTAAGGTGAAGTGAGTTCACACACTAGCGCCACCTAGCAATTAAAGTCCTAAATCATAACAAATTTAAAAAGTCTAATAGCTGAATGCCCTAGTAAATTACTTGTAGTATTATTGGTACAAGTTTTCACTATTTTTAATTTGATGAATTAAGAGAACGAATTATTACCGCTAAAAGTGACCACTTTTGGCGGTAATAATTAGTTCTCTTAAACTTAGATTGTAATATCTATGAAAAGTAACAAAAAGAATTCTACAAGTAATTTACTAGGGCAATTATTATTATTATTATTATTAGAACTTTATTGTACCAAAGCAGAACTTGTTACAATTGGCGGACTTAATGCTATGAGCATTCTCTCCCAGTCAACCATAGGGATAAACAGAAAAAGTTGTTCGGCGCAAAGGGTGAATAATTAAAATATAATCAAATATAAAGTTATTGATATTTACTAACACATACATAAACTTTCTATATATAAGCACTATATATATATAAATAAATATAGATATCAATAAAAATAGGCATAAATAAATATACATACATATAAATACATACTGAAGATGAATACAGTACAGAGAGAATGACTAATTAACGTTTAAGAAGGAAGTGAATTAAGCAATAGACAGTGAACTCTTCTTTTGAAGGCAAATTTAGTAGAGATTTCTTTTATGTCAACGGGCAAAGCATTCCAAAGTCGTGTAGTTTGGAGTCTGAAGGAATTAGACATAAAATTTGTCCGAAAGAGAGGAATAAAAAGAAGACGAGTATTAGTAGAACGATGCTGCCGATCATGCGTGTCAGACAGAAACTTGAATTTACATTTTAAGTAATCAGGAGAATGGGGGTTATCGAGAATAGAAAAGAGAGTGCAGAGCAATCGAAGCTGCCTACGTTGACGGATGGGGAGCCATTTCAGTTCGGAACGATATGAAGATATATGATCGTATTTTTTTAAACAGAAAATAAAACGGATGCAATTATTAATAAGACGATCAAGCTTATTAAGAAGATCTTCATTAAGATCAGGACAACACACATCAGCATAATCAATAATCGGAAAATTAGCTATTAGATTTTTTAAATTTGATTTTTTAGGAGTATTAATGTATTAATTGCTAGGTGGCGCTAGTGTGTGAACTCACTTCGCCTTAAACCATTAACCAATTTTCAAATGTAACTGCTTTTATGGGTATTAAGGCATTAAAACACGCGTCAATTCATTGTGGCCCTCGAATTTGTGGCCCCCAATACAAATTCAAACTCAAATCCCTCGCTCTGATATTGGTCTGTGATCTCTACTGCCAAAGACAATATAATACTCTACTGCCTAGAATAGTGCCTTCTTTAGTAGTACGTAGTTTGTAGATTTTATTATCAATTTGTTAATAGGTGGTGTATGGTTTAAAGGTATGAGTTAAAATGTACTTACTTCCGCTAAATAAACCTGTAGACAAGTAGTTATAGTTCACTGGTGTGGATTACGTCCTTTTGGAGGAACGTTATTAGCTGTCATGCGTTTTAAATTGTTTTGTTGATTGATGAAATAATTCAAAATCTCCGATTTGTCTGTGACCCAAGCTTCTTCTTCTTCTTCCTCTGCTTTTTATAATTCGGGTTTTATGTCAACTTTCTGACTTTCACCACCTCAACCCAACCGTTCCATGTCTGATTAGACTATACTATTCATGTACCTAACTTTTTCGATTTGGACTTCTGAGCCGTGTCAACAAACAGACATCATCATTTCAGCTGTAAGGAGTCCACTGCTGGACATAGACCTCTTCCAAGAATTTTTATCTTTGGGGGGTTTCGCTATACTAACACGCTTGGCAAACGGGTTGGCGAGCGAGCTTATACGAGTTCCGACGTAGCTGCTCATCGGAACCGTTGACAACAAACAGTATTCTTTTTACAAGATAAATATAAGTTTTAAAGTCTCGAAGACGTCAACAGCCATCACTCAAATCGCCATTTTAGTTGGCTGTCAAAGCGCCACGGCGGAAACTCACGAAAATAGCCGAAACGGTCGCCACTTATTTTACCTTTCATGAAATGATGAAAGGTAAAATAAATGGCGACCCAGGTATGAGATAACTTAATCTTGAAGAAGTATTTGAATACATATAATATGTCTTTATTACGTCATAGTAACAAAATACACAAGAACATAATTAACAAAATATATGACAAAAAGCACATAGCGCGAAGAACCGATGGCCGATGGGGCAGAAAGTTTCTTGAATGGCGACCACGTACCGGCAAGCGCAGCGTCGGACACCCACAGACCAGGTGGTCGGACGACCTGATAAGGGTCGCAGGAAGACGCTGGATGCAGGCCGCTTCCAACCGGTCGACTTCTTGCGGCTGAAATGATGATGATGATGACATAAAGGCGAACGTATTCTGAGCTATCTCTAGTTGAAGATAAAATAAAAAAGGGTGGGCGCAGTAAACAGAGCCAACCTAACATAAATGAATAAATATACATATATATCTTAGTATATCTTTTATATACAAATACCTAAAATATAATAAGGGCTTTTTTAATATATCGCGGCAGCACTGAGGCTTTGACAAACATCATCCAATGGTATTCCGCTCATCAATCAAAACCCCATGATTCAATGCTGCCTGCTGAGAAAACTCTCATTATATTGCCATCGCTACAAATCTATTTTGCTTAGAGAAAACATAAGGCAGTCGGTCGTCACATACTATTAAAATTATCTTCTTCGTAGTTTCTAAAGCACTCATATTTGATTCCATCCATCCATCCATCCATCAGGTCTTTTTAAGTCTCCACTGCAGGAGCACGACCCTCTCTGTACTACCACAGCAATATATTAGCCAGAGTAATCAGAGGATACGGCCTACACTCTCTACGCTGGCCAGACGGGTTGGAGAGGTATTTTTGATGTTTGTAAACTTTATTTAGCTTGTGTTTCCTAAGTCGCCTTTAACGACATCCACGGGAAGACTTGGAGTAGTCCTATTCTACTCTGCCGGGAACCACGCGGCATATTCGATTAAACAACGTCGAATTCACTTACCTCACACAAATATTTGGCGGCAACACGCTCACATACTAAAAATGGCATTTAATACAGATTATACAACGCCCGCAGCTATGCCGACCACAGATTATAAATAACCCGACGTGGCATACGCTTCCCGCGTTATTTCCAGCCAGTTAGGGAATTAGTACGAAAATACGCATGTTGCTCTAAACAACTACTTAATGTGCTGTTGATAGTTAGTTGGGTTTGTCAACGATATTTGTTTTTGGTTCACGGGTGGTGGCATTGTTAGGAAATCTAGGTCTGCGCTGGTAAATTATGGGTAAAGATTGTGATTTGCGGCCATGCATGCTTGTTAATACGTAAATCTGTCGATAAATTCAGAGTTGCGATTGTGTTACTCATATGATTTTCAAAACCGATGTTGGTAACTCACTGGTTGGTGGCAAAAATAACTTTTAATAATCTGGATCTTAATAAGTCTTAGGTTTTTAAATGTAACAATGCAGCCAGAGAAAACTCCTGAATCACCGTTGAACCGTTGAGTAAATATTCCATGGCCACTCAGAGTGGCGAAAAAATAATAGGGTGGATATTATGGGAAAGAATACGTTGATTGTATTACTTTTAATCAACTTAACCCTCCCTCCAATTTTTGTCTGTAGTCTCTAGTGCCTAGAAAAAACATACAGCAGTCGGTTGTCTGATACTAGTAATAGTATGTTCTACAGAGTTTGTGAGTGGAGCTAGCTCAATGTGTGTGATTGATGAGAAAATAGTTACTTTATAAATAGGGACACTATTTATTACGTAACTATTTTCTCATTTATTTGTTTCCGCTGCCGTTTCTATGGGGTTACACCCATCGTGGTCACAGCGAGACTGTTTCAATTGTCATCAATTGTCTCGCTGCGACCACGATGGGTGTAACCCCATAGAAACGGCAGCGGAAACAGATAAATATAAGGTTTGTGCTAAGTCCTGTTTACATAAATAATTATTTCTCATAATAGTTCTTTTATTACTAATTAATTAAAATCAAAATTAATTCATTCTTCCAAATAAGAATATTAGATAATTATTGTTTAGTTTAAACTGAGATGAGATATGGATAAGATAGATATTTTAGGCATTTATAGATATTTAAAAACTAAAAGATTTAAGAAGTCCGAAAACGTATTTACCGGCCCGCCGGGACCAAATGAACTGGAGTGGGCGAGATACGGCAAGACTAATTTTCAATTAAAACTTCATCAAACTGGCTACCAAGAAACTTGGAGTGCCGGCCCAAGTTACACAAATACAGCTATCATCTTGACCATAGTGCTCTTGGATTTAGTTTTGAGTGTGATTCTTGGAACTAATCTTTAAGCTATTATCGTCACGGTTGTGATTTTTAGAAATAAGCAAGTAGTAAATCACAATTTTAACATTGAAAAAGTCACATATTTTCACAAAGCATGATGATTAATAAATCTTAGTTAATTTCTGACGAATAAAAATTTTATTAAATAATCTGAATAATAATGAAACGATATCATTAAAAAAATCTTCTGTGTGGACTTGATAACGCTTCAAACTATTTAATTTTCACGAACATTTGTTTAAAAGTGTGAACGTGAAGCTTTGCGATTTCGTCAAAAGTGGTAAGTTTTTACCAAAAATGATGACAAAAGCTTCATGTTCTCACTTTTATTGTAAACAGTATAGTTTCGAAAGCTCTCAGATTAAAATTTCAAATTATACCTACCTATCTTCGTTATCTCTCAAATGAATTATTTCTTAGAACTGGTCTCCGAAAATTCCATGCTTTCCCGTTATGAACACGCTCAAAATGTGATAGAGATTCTTGAGTCTTGGTCAAATTGTTGTTTAGGTTCACTTCAATATGGAAAATTTACTCGGAAGACATTAAGTTATTTAGGCATTTTGTTTTGTAGTTATTCAGATTTTTGGCAATGTGATCAGGAAAGGAGATTTTAATAGCTTTTCGCCAATGAATTGTGCCACACAAAAAGATACCATCGTAGCTAAACTAACTAAACTGCAGGTAAGATGTTGTGGCGTCTCACAGCTTTTGTTTATCCACCATAATTAATGCACAGATAATCAATACGATCTGGATAATTAGTTGTTTAGGCTCACTACATTTTAGACAGTTTATTAAGCTACAGCTATTTAGGCATTTGTTGTAGTTATTTTGAACAGGAAAGGAGATTTCTATCGCCTTTCTTCTATGAATTGTTGCGACCAAAAAGATACCATCGCAGCTAAACCAACTAAACTGCTGCGGGTAAGATATTGTGGCATCTCACAGCTTATGTTTATCCGCCATAATGTCTTCATTTTGGATAGTTTACTCGAAAGACATGGAATTATGTTTTGTAGTTCTTTAAACAGGAGATTACTAACGCTTTCCGCCTATGAATTGTGCCACACAAAAAGATACCATCGCAGCTAAACCAACTAAACTGCAGGTAAGATGTTGTGACGTCTCACGGCTGTATCTGATGTTTATCCGCCATAATTAATGCACTTAATGCACAGATAATCAATGCTATCTGGATAATTAGTTTCACAGTTCGTGAGTCTTGGTGAAACTTTTGTTTGGGCTCACTTCATTTTGGATGGTTTATTAAGCTTAAGATATTAAGGAATTTTTCTGTAGTTACTTTGATCAGGAAAGGTAATGTAGACGCTTTTCTCCCATGAATTGTACCACTCAAAAAGATACTTTCGCGGCTAAACCAACTGAACTGCAGGTAAGACGTTGTAACGTCTCACAGCTTATGTTAATCCGCCATAATGTCTTCATTTTGGACAGTTTACCTGAAAGTCACAAGTTATTGAGGCATTTTGTTTTGTAGTTATTCAGATTATTGGCAATGTGATCAGGAAAGGAAATTTCTATGGCTTTTCGCCCATGAATTGTGCCACACAAAAAGATACCATCGCAGCTTAACCAACTAAACTGCAGGTAAGATTTTGTGGCGTCTCACAGCTTATGTTTATCCGCCATAAGATAATCAATGCTATATGGATAATTAGTTTCAGGGTTGGTGTATATTATGAGGTAGTTAAGCTGATACTTAATATTATTAATGACTACATTTTAGCTGTTATTATTATGTAATATTAATTAAAACTAAATGGTGGATTAATTTGGAATAGTATACGAGATAGAATTACATAACATTCAACATTTGGTTAAAAAGGGATAATAGTATGTGTCTATCTACTTACTATTTAATAATATTAATTATTAATATTTATTTAACCTTATTAACCAGATATTGCAAGTCAAGTATTTTTATCCCATATCCTTTACACATTTTAACATTGTATTCAAAAACGTAAAACAATTTACTGGCATTTATGGCAATAAAGTGTGTCATGCTGGTTTGGAAACAAAGTAAATCAATCAAATTCTTTATTACTCGAAATGATTTTAAATTTAGTACATGTGCCTTGTACAGTTTACCTTTCTTAAAGGTGTACAAAAAAATGCACATGTTAAATATATTAATTATGGTTAGTTAAAATTAATTGCTAGACAAGTCAGATATTTATTTCTTAAATTTACTGTCAGCGTAATGCGTGTTACGTCCTTTGTGGAAGCTTGAAGATGAAACAGGTGCGTGCGACGGCTCTAACATGTGACGTCACAAGTGGACTCGGCAGAATTGGATTTTTATCAGATCCCGAGATAAAGCACGCCGATTTGCACGCTTGAGATGCTTGAAAGCTCTAGATAAAATGGATTTCCCATTTTATTGGAAAGTTTTGAAGATGAAAAATATCTAATTGTTTTGTCGTATATTTGCATATTTTATTGTAACATATATGACACGATGATGATGCTTATATTTAAGAAACCCTTAACAATATTAGTTTTCTCAGACATTTTAAAGAGTTTTTGGTGGAAAATCAAGAGGTCCAGTTGGGGTTTGTCTTAGATAATTTTGCAAATTGATTTTCGACTTCATATTTGGTTTTATAATTGCGTGTACTTATAATCAATGTGTGAAATAGTAGACTGTTATATTGGCTCGTATATATTGATCGTTATATTGATATGTCGCCAGGAGCTCACATGAGCATTCAAAGAACCTACGTCATCTGCGATAACTACATGTTAACTATATGACATACAACTTACGTTATACAGTTAACAAGTTTATTCTTTACACTGGACATTGGCAGAATCACGGAAACCCCGGTAGAAGCCATAAAATGAAAAGAGATAGAATAGATATTTAAAATCAACAAGCTCACGAACTACGCTACCAAACTCAGCACCTCGGATCTGTAAGCCATCTTTGATTTGCAAATTCTTCGATTCGGCATTGCGTCGTAAAATTATTGCCAACTGTCTCACGCTCGTGCTTGTGAGAATCCAGGCGTGCCATCTATTCCATAGATTTGTATAAAGGCTAGATAACGCATTGTAGGTCTGGCAAGCGAGTGTCACGTTAAGCCTCTCACCTTGTGCTTTTAGTTCAGTCTATGGTTGATATCTCGAGGAACAAGATTTCGTTCATATTTAAAATATTAAATGCATATATATAATATATATCAAGTATTAAGGTTGTTCTAAATTTCATTATGCAACTGGTATTTCAAAAACTAACATTTATTTTATTATTTAGCGCGTTCCACTACCAAAGTACCATTACCTATCCCTAAATAAAAAAAAACTTATAGGTTATTCGAAATGCAATAGCTGGATAAATACCTATTAATCAATATTATTTTATTTCAGTATTGAATTATAAGGCGCTCGATTTTCGTTCTAATCAAAATTCTATTTTATTTCAAATATTAAACTGCATCTAGCCTTGCTGATCGTTGGTTTTCACCGGGAGAGAATGCACTCGACGAAACAGCGAGTGACAAAACCAGACAGGGTGCGGATATGAAACTTGCAACGTGGAAATACATTGTTTTCTGCTATATTTTGTGCAAGCTTTAATATTTATTTTAAAGGACTAAAGAAAATAAGGTTTTAGGTAGTATATCTTAGTTATAAAATGTGTTTGGTAAATAACTCAAATTTACGTTCTCAACATGAAAACGAAGTCTTTTTAGTCTGTGAACAAGCTTGAAACCGAGAAAAAAATATCAACTGCCTCTCTCAGGCCTCGTATTTTGATCACCGCAGGCCCTAAGAAGAATTGGAAACAAGATTTACGCGATGAAACAGGTATCTAAAAGCCCTAAAAACTGCATTATTTTCCCAACAAAATTGTAACGTAAACTCTGCGAAGTAGAACTCGAGTGAGTTTAAACAGTTCTGCGTCCATTGACGGCTCGAGATAAATGAACGTTATTAAAGTTTGATAGTTCGGCTCCTGTGTACCGAGTCTCCGGAAAATGTTTTGTTTACTGCGACGTTTGAGTTGCTATGTATTTTAAAACTGTTTCTCTTTGAAGGATGGTAAATAATACTTTGTTTAATGAGCTCTTGAGCTTAACAACTAAAGAAAAATATAAATGCTAATTGTCACGCAAATTACCTTAAATCAAAGCTTTTAGACCATCTGCTCTCATTATCTTTTACATGCATTGTGTCCGAATCTCATATAGGTAGCCTAAAGAAGTTCACATGCCATATCTAACGATAGCCATCAAGACAAACGACATATAGTCGAGCTCCGTGGCGCAGTGGTCAACACGCCTGCCTGCGACACGGAGGTCCCGGGTTCGATCCCCGGACAGGTCAAGATGGAAAATGATCTTTTTCAAATTGACCTGGGTCTTGGATGTTTATCTATATAAGTAATCTATTATAAAATATAGTATCGTTGAGTTAGTATCCCATAACACAAGTCTCGAACTTACTTTGGGGCTAGCTCAATCTGTGTGATTTGTCCGTATATATTTATTTATTTATACATTCCATATTATCAAACCACGCCTGACCTACCCCTAATATTTTATGTATGCCTCTAATAGTGTACCTTTAATATTTGTAATCGTAGTATAATGTCGTTTTCATTTTTATTGAAGGGTCATAAACGGTATTTTATATTGTTTATGTTACTGACCTAGTTAAGCTAAGGTTTATATATCAATAAACTGTGTAATTTGCGATGGCCTTCAGTTTTCTCAGGATTTAAGTTGTACTTCAAAGAATTCTCGAGGCAGCTAGTTTACCTACCGTGAAGTAAGGACCTTTTAGAAATATTTTCAGCTAAAATAAGTACAATGTGGTATGGATTTGTTCTCTAGCCACTTATTTATTATTGAAATTTACAAAGGGGACTGTAATTATCTCTCTCAACTTAAGCTGCCTACGACAAGTTTTTATAAAAAAATAGTTATTACTATTTTTTTTAACAGTAAACTCATTTTTACATAAACATTTAAGTTATTAAAAAGGAATGATTAAACTTTTTTTGTATATTTAAATCTGAAACATGTTATTTGAACCAAAAGTTTTGGAAAAATAAAAATTTATTAACAATTTTCCTTTTTTTACAGCGTGAGGGAGCGGCGCGCAGCGATGCGGAGCGCGAAAGGCGCGCGCGCGGTGACTGGGAGGCGCGGGCGCGCGCCGCTGAAGCCGACGCCGCGCGGCTGGCCGGCAAATTGCATGCAGCTCAAAGAGAGATCGCCAGGTATGTGTCATAGGCTAAGTTATATCACCTGGAGGTCTTAGGAGGACGTTTTTGTTCTGCAAAAGTTTAAACATGTATAGTATAAGTGAATGATGGAGAGTAGAAAACGCGCGCGCGGTGACTGGGTTGCGCAGGCATGCACCACTGAAGCCAACGCTATGTGGTTGGTCAGAAAACTCCATGCAGCTCAAAGAGAGATCGCCAAGTATCTCTTAAGGTAAATTATGTCACTTTCAGACTTTAAGAAGAAGTTTCATGTTCAGAAAACGTTTAAGAGAAGGGGATATTAGAGTGTATTGGAGAGTTGATAGCGTGCGCGTGGTGACTGATACGCTGACATCATCATTTCAGACGCAAGGAGATCAACTGATAATTCATAAGTCTAATCTTACGCGCGTGATACTTCGATAACAGAGACAGTACGCAAAATCTTTATAACGATAGCTAATCACGTTACAATAACGTACGTTACAATTATGCCTATGGGATGGCTAACATTTGAATTCGTCCCGCAATACCCAATTGAATTTAATCGTCAAACATCGCAATATCAGCATTGCTCGTGACACCAATAGATGGTATCGATGTTAACGGTTCATTAAGTTAAAGCGGACAATAACAATCAGTTGTCGATGCGACATCGACTCCAGTCGAATTGAATAGCTTCATTATTTATCGAAGGCGTAAATAAGAGAGTTAGCATTCTACCAAGCAATTCGCAAATGTATTTCATAATGCCTAGAGAGAAAATAAAGATAATAACCGGCCAAGTGCGTGTCGGGCCACGCGCAGTGTAGGGTTCCGTAGTTGCGAATGACAACTTTGAGTTCACACTGTTTACACTGACACCTCACAGTTTAACGACCAAAAACATCTAACAATGAAGATTGTATGAAATTTTACATTTTCCAGTACATTTTATAAGTTGGTTGCCTATAACTTTTTAGTTTGCACTTAGTACCCAGCTCTGATAGTTTTCCTTTCAACTTCAGTATATATACTATTGCTGTAATTTTTTTCACGTATCCATATATAACCGTTTAGCAGATAGAGGGGGGGACACGTACCTCTAACAAAATTTTGCACTTTAAAACCAAATATTTCGGAAACGGATCCCTAAATCGAAAAATAGTGTTCTTAACCTCACAATATTTTTGAAAGACCTTTTTAACGATACCCCACACGATGGGTAAATAGAGAAAAAAAAATTACTCCCCCACTTTACTTGTATGGGAGCAACACAAAAAAAAATATATTTTCAAGGTTTTTTTCTACGACTTTTTTGCCATGATTAATATACACACTCATACCAAATTACAGCTTTCTAGTACTTATAGTCTCTGAGTAAAACCGCGGACGGACAGACAGACAGACAGACAGACAGACAGACAGACATGGCGAAACTATAAGGGTTCCTAGTTTACTACGGAACCCTAAAAATGGTTGCTTCTTCTGGCACGTACATCGTGAAAGTTGGTCGAAGGTAACGACGAATATCTCAATTATGAAATCAATAAGCTATGCGTCTTGAAACCCTTCAATATTATGACTCCCTTTTTCACCTTCACACATATTTTCACTAAACTATGTTTGGTTGGTTGGTGTTTGGTGCTATGGTCCTAGTTTAGGTAGGTAGAGACGTAAAACACTGTATTGCACAACAGCTAATTAGACTCAATGTTACAGTTATGCCTCAGGAATGGCTAAAAATTTGAATTCATCCCGCAAAACGCAAATCCTTATAAGGCTATAGGCGTAAATAAGAGAGTAAGTATTTCATGCTATCCGAAAATGATCTTCCAAGCTGGCTAAGGGGCAAATAACAATAGTTGCTTAGTAACAGCCTTGCGAATTTAATTTAACATATTTAATAAATACTTACATAGAAAGGGGTTAAAAACTTACGTAGATTTTTATTCCGTACATACCGACCATAGAAATAGGAATCCTGAAATATATACGACTGCAAAATAATTGCAAAATAGTCGAATTAAACTGGACAATCGAGAGGCAACGTTAATGAATCCAAACCGACGCCAATTAAAATATTGCCTCTTGCACAAAATCGGTGCACAAAATATTGAAATTGAAAATATATTTGTTTGTCTTTAGCCGTGTGGTCCCCGGCAGAGTTAGCCGTGTGGTTCCCGGCAGAGTAGAATTAGACCACCTCCTGTCACCACCAAGTCTTCCTGTGGATGTCGTAAAAGGCGACTTAGGAAACACAAGCTAAACAAAGCATTTAACAGCAAAGAGACCCCCCCAACCCGTCTGGCCAGCGTGGAGAGTGTAGGCCAAAACCTCTGTCTGCTCTGGGTAATATATGGCTCTGGTAGTCAGAGAGGGACGTGCTCCTGCAGTGGAGACTTAACAAGACCTGATGATGATGATGTCTTTCAATCGGAGTACCAAGTGAAAGTACTCTTTTTGTACTACCTTATCTACCTGTAGATATACCGAATACGAAAACGTTGGATCCAGACGGCTTTCAATTGTTTACTCTTGAAATATAAATGACTGGAAATGAAAAAAAAAAAACCGGCCAAGTGTGAGTCAAACTCGCGCAATGAGGGTTCCGTACAATGCTTCGTGAACACATACACAATGTACAAAAAATGTTTTATTCAATTGACTAGCGTCATCTAGTGGTGTTTTAGTGAACTATTTCCCTAGATAAAGTTATTATAGTGAGTTTACCACTTATTTTCAAGTGATAGAATTCTTATTATTTTTCCTGTAATCTTTAAGGAATGAACTATATTTTGTATTTTTTTCAAAATTTTCGGCCCAGTACTTTCGGAGATCAGGGGGGGGGGAATGGTCAATTTTTGCATTCTTTCGTGAATAAAATGAAAAGTATTGATTTTACCCGAACAAAAAAAAATATTTTTGAGATCCTCATAATGAGCCCTTTTATTTGATATATGACACAGTAAGGTTTGCAAAATTTTCTTTTAAAATTTTGTAATTGGGCCCCTGAAAATGACCCTTATTTCCAAAAATTCTTTATTTACTTTGCACATCCGTGTTTGGGTCATAAGATTACACCATCTTACCAAATTTCACCTAATTTGGTTCAGTAGATTCGGAGAAAATCGGCTGTGACAGACGGACGGACGGACAGACAGACGCACGAGTGATCCTATAAGGGTTCCGTTTTTCAACTTTTGTACGGAACCCTAAAAATGAAACCCGTGGTCTTTAGACAACGTATATTTAATATTTATACTATCAACTAGCTGACCCGCGAACTTTGTACCGCCTAACAGCATTACACATATCGAGTTTTCATTGTTTTTAAGATGTATTCTGTCAATAACCATGAAAATTGGTTCAGCAGATCTCGAGTTATAAGTGTTGTAACAAACCCGTCTTTTTTTTATTATATAGATTACTAATATTACAAAGAGGAAAGATTGGCTCGGCTCCGAAACAAAAGGAATGGTTTTCTTAATTTTATTTCTATAAAGCTAATTCATCTGCCAATGACATAGGCTATAATTTACGAGGACGAAGTCACGCGAAAATTTCTATTAAGTATGTAAGTGGGGATGTGAGGATTCTATCTAGCGAGATTGAATCTAACCCATTCGGTTTGGGCATTTAGAGGCTACGGTGAAATGTCCTTACATACGAGTTCATAGTTGTGGTAGGACCTCGCTGCCGGCAAAAATCACTTTTGCAAGTAGCATGAATGGGCCGGCTCGTCCGGGGAAGTACCACACACTCACAGGAAATCGACGTTGGAGTAGTAGCTTTACCGCTGCTATGCTTCATCCGGTGAGTGAGAGAGCCGAAGGCCCATCTCCCTCTCCCCTCTGAGGAGGGAAAAATAAAAGGCCGGCAACGCTCCTGTGACAGCCCTGCTGTTGCAGTTGTCCATGGGCAGTGGAGGTCACTTACCATCAGGTGACCCGCTTGCTCGTTTGCCGTCTTATGACATAAAAAAAAACTATTATTTAGGCAGGCGTGTAAAAATCATGACAATCCATTTTTTTGGTCAAACAAACACATTTCCACATTTATAACATTAGTGCACTCAAATTCTATCACCGCTGGCATCGCTTAATGGTTTTATTAGCTGGCATGCTTTTAAAATATTGAATTCAATAGTTAATCCGATTATTTGAACTATGCAAATGCTTTAAGCTTTATTGATTTACTCAAATTCAGTTTATGGCAACCAAATGCGTTTTCAGTGTCGGATTCTATTACTGAGCAAATTAGGTTTTGTTTTATGAATTGGTTTGGAGTATCAAAAATTGAGAGTAAAATTAGTTTGTAGATGACGATGATGCTTTTAGTAACCTATCTCTTTCTCTCTATTATTAATAAAAAAATACGATACATAAAATATTAGGGCTCATAAATATACGATACGACATTAAAACCCTTACAAAATAAGTATATCTTCTTAAAAGGCAAGCAGTTATCACGTGTTGCATACACGTGATAACTTACCATCAGGTGGCTTGCTTGCTCGTATGCCATCCTTTTTCACATAAAAAAAAACTTCTTGCATATATAGGTACCTACTTATAGTTTAATGAATCTGAACTTAGTTAAACGATGTTTCACTTGCATTTGGGCCTCTCTCTGGTTGGAATTTCGATCATTATTCCATGCGTACGACGTGCCATCTAGATTCAAAATTTAATATTTGGAATGGTGGAGATCCCTCGCGAGATAACGGAACGGGTTCTCAGTAATTAACGAAGTTGAGTTCCATTTTCGAATTTACGGCGCCGGTGTAATCGGTCGATGTCATTGGACGGCGATAAGCGACCGTCCAATTGGTCGATGGGCCGTAACTCCGTTCGAAATACGAACTTTAGGATTTACGGGCTAGAACCGTTATGGATTTGACCCAATTTGCTGGGTCTGTCCCAATTGAAAATTAGATTTTTTCGCCTGTTTCCGCTTATTTATTCGACGTAGCCTTATAGATTTCAATCTACGTCAAGAGGGATTGAAAATTCCTACGCGCAGGCTGGTAAAGTAGTTAAGCGTTGAAAATTTCGTAGCTGTATTGGCAAAATGAGTTGATTAAATTCATGGCCTTAATTTTTCCAGCTTATAACTCGGAAGTTATGATTCGAGTATCTCACTAACTTTACGAAAAAATAACCATTTTATATACTGAGTCGCCTCTTAAAGTGTGTGTACTAATCAAATAGGTAAAAGTGTAATACGTCGACAATAAAATAAACTTGCATCAGTATTCGGGAAATACTTTATTATTTTCAGGATGGCTCACTCAGCAAAATAATGGGGCACATTTAGCCGGCGAACCGTGGCCGATCCGGTGTCAATCAGAAGCGGTGTGGGAAAGACCGCATCTGGCCGGCTCGAATGAGGTTTTGTGGTTCCGTAGGAGAATTGTTGGAACTTTGATTGTTTTGCGGTTTTAGTGCCTTTGATGAGGAGACAATTCTGCTAAAATAGTAAATATTCGTAAATTGTAAACTGCAAAAATTATAAAAAAATTAGTGATGAATAACGAGTATCTCAACATTTGCATCTAAAATATTAGTAGTAACAGTAAAGGACTTTATAAAGTTTTGAAAATAATAGGTAGAAATATAATAAAATTTATTCATTTATATATCGCAAACTATGTTCAATGGGGCCGATCAGAAATCGGGAGCACTTTTGACCTTCGGGTTATTTTGTACTTACGCCATTCCTTAGTCAACTACACGTTGATTTCCGAAGAAGCAGTGCATGAGCTTCAGTATACCTATTGCGTAGTGCTGTAGTCCTCTAAAACAGGATAAGCCGATCCGAAGAGGTCAAAATACTTACCAGCCAAAGAGTCACAGTAAGAAAAGATGTGTCTCATTGTTTCCTTCGATTCCTCAAATGCCCTACATAAAGCAAATAAATGATTTTGAATTTGAATTTTGAATTTTTGAAAATGGCTTCCGACATTAGACATCTCAAACTAAGTAATAGATCAATCTTAGTTTTATACAAAAACCCAAAAGTATCGTTCTATAATTGATTACGGAACCACTGCTTCTGCCACGTCTCGCACTTGTCCTATTTTTATGAAGTTTTTAGGCCGGAAGAGAACCCAATACGATTCGTCAAATATTCCGAGGGCGAGAAAAGCCGATTATTGCGGTCTAAAAAACACCGATACTGTTTTTGTTTTTCAATCTACAGTAAGTTATTGTTGAAGGGAAATAGATTCTTTTATGTAATAAAGATTTTATGTAGGTATGTTTCTCTTAAATTTTTATCCCAGAATGAGGGCAATGTTTTTTGCTCATATAGTTGTATCCGTCTAGGCTACCAATAAACGACGATGAATATACATATGTTAGTGAAATACTACAGAAAATGAAAATAGATTCCGTTGCCTAAACGGCTAGACCTTATAGATTTTGAAGTGTGATGTGAGGTGTCTTTCGACTCGTAATCTACCCGAGAGTGTCATAGGCTATAAAACGTAAGCTAAAGTGAAAATGACGGATGTGAACTGTCAAAAAAGAGTAGTCGGGTGTTTTTTATAAATAAATAAATAGCCCAGAGGTATTATTACCTCTGGCCTATTTATTTATTTAAACTAAGCGAAGTATGAAGTGTAGTTTATTTGGATGAAAACCTATATGGGTAAAAACACAAAACCCCATTGTAACAGGCTCACGAAGGTTTTTACAAAGACTAACTACAGAACAAAGGCATAAAAATAAATGGTGTAACAAGAAAGGGATACCACAAAATATTATACACAAGGTGCATACTTGTAAGTAGATACACTTCAAATATTACTGCTTCGAATTGTTACCTTAATTTTAAAGCAACAAAGTTGGTGCATTGTAAGAATTGATATGAAGGCCACTGTACCCTTACTTCCCTCACAAAAACACCTTGCAAGTCGGCAAAAATTCTCATTTCAGGGGTTTAAAGTCATAAATTAGGAAATCTCTAGACGTGCCCCATCGGCACACTAGTCACGTCGCGTGCGGTAGGCTCAGGTTCTATTCCCAGCGGGGCACGCCTTATTTGTATGTCTGTTGTGCACTAACGTCGATTTATAAAGATATGGATGCAACAGGGGTGGTTTTTGACCCTTTTATGAATTCGCTTTTAGGAAAAAGGTCTAACTATATTAATCATTGTAACGTTAGTTTAGAATATACTTACGTTTTGCTCGGCAATACCTACCTATAATTTTAACGAAAATATTTTATACTAGCAGTCCATCTCGGCTTCGCCCGTGGTACGAACATAGCCTATGTCACTCAGGGATAACGTACCTAACCAACGATGAAATAATTTTTAAAATCGGTCCAGAAGTTTCTGTGATAAGCGCGTTCAACCAACCAAATAAACAAAATCTTCAGCTTTATAATATAAGTACATATAGACTAGCAATTTACCCATGATTTCGTCTGCGTAAATTATAGCCTGTGTCACCCGCAAATAAATTAGCTTTCTATAGGTGAAATAATTTTAAAAATCGCTCCGGTAGTTTCCCCCGGTGACCGAGTGGTCAAAGGCTTAACATCATCATCATCAGGTCTTTTTAAGTCTTCACTGCAGGAGCACACTCCTTTCTGCATTACCAGAGCCATTTATTATATATGTAGTTATTTGGTCTACACTCTCCTTGCTGGCTAGCGGGTTGGAGGGGTCTCCTTGATGTTTATACTCTTTGTTTACCTTGTGTTTCCTTAGTCACCTTCTACGACATCCACGGGAATAATTTGAGTGGTCCTATCTACTCTGCCGGGAACCACACGGCACGTCATGTCGAGTATCGTGTAATATAATTCATGACATTCAAAGTGTTTGTACTCAGCAAAATATGCAATTAATGCAGACACTATAAGTGAATACTTATAATTTCAGAACATTAAAAGATACATTCAGTTCCCTAATGAACAATCCTGAAAAAGTTTTCTACAACTAAATTAATTGTCTGTTTGTAGCCATTAGTATTCACGATGTGTGTTGCCAGCTTTCTCCCCCTGTCCCGAGCGTCTTAGACTTGATAGAAGAAAAAACATTCTGTTATCATAGTCTTCTGAGTAGTGAGTAAGTATAGTATGTAGAGATAATCTATAGATTATTTTTTTTTAAAGTTTAACTTGCGCTCTATCCTTATCATAATCCTTCTTTTTTATCCTTACATTAGTATACAATGAAGTCGCTCTTGCTCGCGTTGACTGTTCAATTAAATCTTTTAAAATGCTCACCGGATTTTAATTAGTTTTTAGTAACAGATAGAGTGATTTACGGGGAAGGTTTATAAGTACTGCTAGTTAAAACATAAGACCACAATATAATTATTTGCTTACAGTGAAAAGATCAAACTTCTCACTGATAAATCATGTTAATGAAATTATCGACATAAAGTACCTACCTTTCTGCCATCTGTCTGTCCCTGTATCTTTGAAACTACGCAAAAGATTTTGATGCTGGAAGGTAGTATAACTGTTAGTTTTTAAAATAAATCTCTTTTTTAACTACCAAGTAGATCTTAAGTAAACAAAAGGTGACTGGTGTGGGAAGCGCTTACCGTAATCTATAGCCATCTGCAACATCAAGGTTATCGCGGGTTTCCGACCAAAAGCAGTTCTAGTAAGAAATTTGTTAGTGATTTTTGGCTAGTCAGGTCAGTTTTAATTTGTTCTTGTTTTTAAATAAATCTTCAATTAAACAAGCTTTAACACGGGCAATCTTGCTTGTATTGATACTGCTGTAAGTTTACAAGAACATCTACTCTACTTTACTCCTTTGGATATTTAGTGTAATGACTACAAGTAAGCGGCCACATTTCCTATTAGTATAAATAGTTCAGTAAAAGTTCTATAGATAATACTATAACAATAAAAAGTTTTGCGAAACCACATCTTCCTTAAAACAAAAATGAAATCGGGATTTAATACACCGCGTAGAGGACGGTCTCAACGCGGTATATTGACTCCCGATTCCTCCTATCTTCGCATCGGAGGGGGCAGCATCAAGTTTATTATTTATAAGTTTTACGACCGCCATAAATAGACGGGTAGGAGTAGGTCCGGGATGAAGTTCACGGCTAGTTTGAATTTTACAGAATATGTTTTGGAATTTCTTCACTCAGGTCGTCTCGTATTATCTTTATGAAAATATAACAAGAGTAGGTTCTGTTCTTGATATTTTTTTTTATAAAATTATACTGTGTTTGTTTATTTAAAAACTTTTTGAGCCTATAATAGTGCTACAAAAAGTGGATTTAATGCTTAGAGCCTAAGAGTTTTGGTGTCCGATTTTTTATAACTTGGTCCATTTTATTCGTATTGTTCTCGGTAACATCCAACTAGTTTGAATTTGAATAAAGATTTATTTATTATTATTTATTATTAGCTTCAAGATATCTTAGAAATTCACGATATGACGGAGTTTCACATTACTTTTGACAAAGATTCTAATATTTTATTCTAAAAATAAGCCTTTCAGGTACTTTTTTTACGTCATTTCATATTTTAAATAATTCTAATTTAATAACATATGTTTATATTAATTTATGTGTTCAAAAGCTACTGAATACAAGCATTTCGGGACCAACCACAGTAGAGAAGAAACGCCGAAAGAAACTCTACCTTGACCTAACTACTATTGACCTAAAATATTTAAGTAGGAATCGACCTTTCATTCGATTGCAGATGTCTTTGAAAATGATAAACTCGTAGTGTCGATCTAAGTAAATCATTAGTTGAATTCTGTATTAGACTGTTTTTGAGGGATTTTTGACGTCCTGCATTCCTCCTATTCATACTTCGTGTTCCTTTAGATTGTGATCGAATAAGCGCTTGTATCGGCGATATTTAGATACCTACCTACTTTTGGCATCCATCTCGTATTCCCATACAATGTAAACTTGAATTTAGTTTAACCACGTAACCGACAAATCCTCGCATCGGAATCGATTCGACATTATGAATATTGATGGCACGGCGTGTGTTTAGCGCGTGCCCGCTCATGTGTAAGCGATGGGAGTATCGAGTGCTCCGGTATCGATTAATGATTCCGAGAATCAAACTGCCTGTGAGTAGTCATCGAAATCTAGTATTTGTTGGGGAATATTAGTGACATTCAATCAGGACCACTATTATCATGTAGGTTTTTTTATGAAATTTTTTACGACGAAACTTATAAAAATGTCCCGCGTTGTAAAAATTATTATTGTGACTGGATACACCGCACTCGTCGTGTAGTTTCTGGCCTGGAAATTAGGTATTTCTTAGTCTGCACAATTATTGAAGGTTCACGGTTCAGCATTCTTCTTGTTCTTCGCCTTATTTTATTGGGGTGGCACAGCGTATTGAGTATAATAATATAGATGATTAGCTTTCCCTTGAGTTGTTTGTGTTTCATGTGTGTAAGTGGCTAACACTAGTGTTAGATTTTTCAAGCAGCCTAAAGGCATCTGACATAGCTAAACGACTGCCATTTCCCCTCGATTGAAAAAGCAACGGAGGCAGTCAATAAAAGAGGTCTTCCCTCTTTTATTGACTAGAGACTATACTAGAGACATTATCAAAACAGTTCGGGAAACGCTAGAGTAAGAAAATGAAGAACAGAAACTACTGAAATATAATGGAAGAGGCCTATGTGTCACGAGACACATTATTCACACAATTCGATTACATTAGTATTTAAAACAAATGCGGTAGTTAAATTGCCTATTCAGATATCGCCCCTCTGTTATGCCTTTGCAAGATTCTATGAAGTGATATCAGTACCTATGTAGAGAAAATTAGATGTAGTACCTACATCAAAATTTTTAAAAATTCACGAAATGTCTACATATCGAATATTCGGATTTTTTACAAGCCAATTTAAAATGCCAATAGAGAAAACCTATACTATGTGTATTCTAGTATATATGTCAATGGTAATAATAAATGAAGTAATGTTTTATTGAAGAAAATGTCAAATATTAATTATTTAAAAATTTCCATCAGTCTGAATACCTTTAGCTAACGTGCCGGTATATAAAGAAAACATTGATGAAATATTTAAGCAGCTGTAGACGGGGGCGTTCGACTAAAAATAATAAGATATTCGATATTTACCCTCCCTTCACCCCTCAGCCAGCGCGTGTCGGAATTTAATACAGCCAAGAGTTGGGTAACCGTTTTTATGTTTTTGATTTTATGCCCACTCAATTTATACTATCCACTGCGTAAAAGTCACATCATTATAAAAATTTAAAGCTCCCGTCTGAATCGATGATTTTCAGAGAATCGTTGTCTTTTTTCAATCTTAATAACTACTACTACACTTAAACATGTTTAAGTTCTTTTTAACAAGAAAACAAATACAAATTGATGCATGATTCAAAAGAATTTAAAAAAAATAAGCCAGTTTGTAAGTTTAGTTTTTTTTGGTCCGATTTTTATATATTTTTGTGTAATAGTTCAAATTTCTCATGGATAATACAGTGAGTATGAGTAACAAACATAGTAACCATTGCTTAATTTACTTGATGTCTGTTTGTCAAATGCGTTTTGCAGCGAAGTGATTAGTAATCACTGATTACATCTAGACATCTAGGCTAACGATTATATAATTTCAGATATACGAGGTAACAAGTATCACAAACAACAAAATTTGTTCTACGATTATTGTTATTTTTTTAGATTTTGCTTTAATCAAAAAAAAATATTGTTTTTCGCAGCGTACGCGCGCGCTAGCGTCGCGTCGTCCTTTTGTACGAATGAATCATAGACTTAAAATGTCACGACAGACAAAAACTTAAAAAATAATTTTATTTTGTATTGAGTTATAATATGTATATACTCGTAGAAGAAACGTTGTTTACGATGTTAGACATCTATTCTAACGAGGTTACTGGTATTTTCAAATTACCTTTACCTCAATAAAATACCTTCTATTATAAAATTGTGAAAAAAAAAGTAACAGATACTATTTCAAAAATGTCATTTATAAAATGGTATCTCGGAGTGCAGCCATCATCAGTTTTCTCTGAAAGCTGTAAGTACGTCAGATAATCCAATAATATTGAGATGTCATTGCAACCCGATACGAGCACATAATGACATCGACCCCAGTGATGGTGTTCTTTAATTGTCTGTTTTATTTGAAAGCCGACGCTGAGAGCCAGCACCCTTGTTATTTCTACGTTAAAAATAATAGGCGAAACTCTAAACCTGGGGACTTTGATGACAATACCAAATTCTAGGAAATAACTCCAGTTTTTTTTTCAAACTTATATGTGAAATATTTGTATCTGACGCAAGAAATCCCTTGCTTAGAAATGCCTTTTCCATGTGATGAAACATGAGACTTTGACACACCTATTGCCTTGCCCTCTTGTTCTACCTAATGCTCTGACTGCTCTGGTAGTACAGATAGGGTCATGCTCCTTACTGCAGGAGCATGACTAACAAAGACCTGATGATGATTTTCCTACCATCTGAGCAAGCGAGGACGTTAACAATGGCACTGATGACGAGGTGTTCTGGTCAACACACATATAATTACCAAATAAATAAAATAAATAAAAATAAAATACGTTTAATTCAGGTAACAAGACCCATATAAGCACAAAAATAAATACAAATACAAAAATAAATAATACACAAAATTAAATTAAATTAAATACAAAAATAATAAATAAAATTGAATTATATTATTATTAAATTATAATTAATTAGAAAAATAGCGTGTCGACTTTGTAATTATAATTAATTACAAAGTCGACACGCTGAAAAAGATTAAAAGAAATTGATATAATATTTTTTTTAACAAAAAATAATTTGCCGATTGAACTGAAAATAAAAAAAAAGTATTCGGGTTGACTTGAGAACTACCTCCATTTTTCGTCGGTTGTAAAGTTATATTATTGGACTGTTTTAAATATTAAACAAATTGAACTATCCATCATTTATGTCATTAATTATTAGTTAATTTTTTCTTTGTGTTTTTTTCTAACTTGCAACTCCTGTAGAAATCACTTTCTTTTGCAATTACTGATATATCAAATCTATGCTTCACTTTATTGAAACAACAATGGTGATAACCTAACCTAACCTAACCAGGCCGCTTAAATTCTTAGAGAATCTTAAATAGTTTTTATCCCAGAAATGTCAAGGACTAATTAACTACTGTAAACATATTACTACGTAAATATAATCGGAATATTAGTTTGTATTCCAGAAATTACTAGAACCGTTTCATTACTATAAAAATATCCTACCTACATCCTCAAATCCTTACTTATTAAATTCCCAATAAGTCGTTAATACCGAGACTATCGTTTCTAACAGACATGAACTAAGAACACTAACACTGCTTTCACGTCTACATTAAATACACTACGACCTTAGCAAATTCCACCTGATCGCTCCCACAGATACTGCTCAAGGGTATCAAGGTTTACACGTTGTGGAGGCACTGAAGGCCAGACAAAGCCTTGAATTGATGATTCGGCCATGTGCGATGAAGGCTCGATATCGGATAGAGAATTTGTAGGTGTATGTTCTCACCTGGCAACGTCAAGAGCGTATACTAGCAGTATTTTTTCAATATGGTTTCCATACAAATGTATTTCTCTATTTTCTCGATGAAAACTGATTCTAGAGCCACAATTCTTTTTTCATAAAATCTAGTACTAAAATAGGAATGCCCCTATTTTTTATTTTTTCCAAAAAAACTGTTTTGTACATTTTTTTTCTTTTAAACAAGTTTTTAGAAAAATGTTAAACATAGGGACATACCTATTTTAGTAATAGATTGTATGTAAAAAGAATTGTGCCTCTAGAAGCAGTTTTCAGCGAGAAAATAGAGAAATACATTTGTATGGAAAACGCACTGCTAGTATACCCTCTTAAGTAATAGTGTCTGAGGTGCTCTTAATGATAATTTATTATGATTATCGTAACTTCTGTATTTTAGCCCCTGACGCAAAAAGAGTGGAACTAGAAGTTTAACTATTATGTGGGGTCGGTCTGTCTGTGCACCTTGGCTCTTAGACGGGTACACCGATTTGGATGCGGTTTTATATTATGAAAGCTGATTTTCTAGCGATGGCTCTTAGACAGGTTTTATTAAAATCGATTCTGCTGCTTACAAGATAGAGGAATTTTCGTGACGGAATTTGGTTAACATTTTTGGTACTATAATTTATAAGATCCATAGATACTGCTCAAATCAAGGTTTACACGTTGTGGAGGCACTGAAGGCCAGACAAAGACTTGAATTGATAATTCGGCCATGTGCGATGAAGGTTCGATATCGGATTGAGAATTTGTAGGTGTATATTCTCACCTTGTGTGCGATAGGCTCTGTGGCGTTCGTCATGATTATCATAACTTCTGTATTAAATTAAACTGAACTTTAATCCTTTTAACCGTTTTCTAGCGATGGTTCTTAGATATGGTAAACTAAAATAGATTAAGGAGTTAAAAAATAGAGATTAATCTCGAGAGTTGCTTAATATTTTAATTTTATTTTACTAGCTCTGGTGTTGCAGATGTCCATGGGCGACGGTGACCACTTTCCATCTGGTGGCTCGTCTGCTCGTTTGCTATTTAAAAAAACAAGATGGATGAATGGAGACTCACAAAAATTATAGTTACAGCAGATGAAGTTGGAAATAAGGAGTCAAAAGCACGCAAAACTGGCAAGCATGCATGAAAAGAGTGATGGATGTAGATAAAGCGAAATAAATTTGTAAGATTATTTGTGCAAATGAGCAAATGGGGATACCCATGGAAAAAGGCGTGATAATAAATAAAATAAATAAATAAATAAATATATACGGACAAATCACACAGATTGAACTAGCCCCAAAGTAATTTCTAATGAAAGACTTGTATTATGGGATACTAACTCAACGAAACTATATTTTACAAACAAATACATATATAGATAAACATCCAAGACCCAGGTCAATCTGAAAAAGTTCGTTTTCCATCTTGACCTGACCGGGGATCGAACCCGGGACCATCCGTGTCGCAGGCAGGCGTGATGACCGCTGCGCCACAGAGCTCGTCAAAATATTTTGTACTGTAACTTGTTAGTAACTTCACGCTGGTGTCGGCAGATGCCAGGAAAACCGAGTCAGGTGGGGTTTTCCCAGCAATAGCAATTGCAACTGTGGCGCTGCCCAGTCAATGGACCACCTATTGGTGTGCCCTGAATGTCCAGCTTCCTGCACTCAAATAAACATTAATGAGGCAAATGACCGGGCAATCGCAGTTGCAAGTTATTGGTCAAGGCAAATATAAAACTAGCCATCTACGACTCGAAAGAAGAAGAAGTAACTTAAATTTATTTTTATTATACATCATCATAATCATTAGATCTTTTATAGTCTGTACTACAGGAGCTCGACCCTCTCTGTACTACCAGAGCAGTCGGAGGATTTTATATACAATATCAAAATATTCAATTGCTTTACAAACCTAATCACAACTTCCCACTATATTATAGTAATAACTATATAACTCCCACTGTTCCATGAGGCATAATCACCGTTAAGATAATCGTCTACGATTTATAATAACTTAGATAAAACTATTACGTGATCTCGTTAAGTTTAGGGGCTCGGGAGTTAATGACAGACATGTGTTTGGAGAGGCAATGTGTTTATAATAAGCATTTTGTTTTTATTTTACATATTGATGAAGCCATTATTTGAAGTTCTTGAGTGGCTTAAAATAGAACTGTGTGTTTTTGAATGATGAGAAAATTATAAGAGAATGGCGGCAAGTTTGACAAAGTCATTATAGTATTTTTTTCACCATCCTTCGATATTAGAAACTAGTAATAAGTTGAATGAATGAACTTTAGTTATTGTACGGCTAACGTTCAAAAACTAAAGATGGCTGGTTCGAATCCTGCCTCAATGGATATTATCCCTCCATCAGAATAACATTTGAATGCATAAAATACCTATAACAAGTAATTTAATTAAAAAATTTAAACAACCCGCCTGACCATTAGCAATACCTATTTACGTCTGGGAGTTTTACGGAGAAACATTTTTAAATACTGGACTGGAGATTTGGCTCTCTGTTTGGGTTCACAAGATGGTAAATTTTGCTGATATAAAAGGGGTTCAAAATTTTCTGTAACAAACCAAGATATTTTGCCAAACTAATATTTGCGTTTTTTCTATGCTGGTCTTTGAGAAAAAAATAAACTTAGGATGTACCAGCTGCTTGCTTCTCTTCCCGCGCAGATCGTAAAAACTGATCGCCGAAATGGGCGTCAGGAATCATGTCAAATTAGCGATGCGCCTAGTAAGTCATCACTATTTTGATTTCGTTCCCATCTACAAGCCCATCAACGTGCTAAACGTGGTCTTAAGGTTTTACAGATCTGGGCTCTATCTACAGTAAATCATCACTGGTAACACCATATTAGCCGAAGATTTTTGCATCAGTGCCCAAAGTCAAAAGTCCTCGGCGCCAATATGTATTTTGGACGAGAAGACTGTGAAGCTTCCAGAAAGCTGCCCAGAAAAGTCAGATTCACTGAAAAACCTTGTCCTTGGACTGGAGCTTCCTACCTATATCAATTGACTCTGTTAGCAGCAGACTGTAGTTGGAGTAGAAAAACGATACCTCGAGCTTGCTGAATACATGTTTATTTATTTAGGTTCAAGGGTTTAGTTTCCAACAATCACTGGAGAAGGCGCAACATGAATATTCGACATAATTTTTGTCTTATCCATGATCTTTCTTCTTGGGAAACTCTATTGAGGTCATTGAGCATAGTCCTGAAATGACTCCGCCGGTTTCCAATACGGCATCACTGGAGAGACCGAAGTACGAGTACGGTCTATGTTTCAATTGAATCGAAGGCTTTCTCATAGTCCACAGACGCTAAGTATAGTTGGTCTACTGTATAACCTGCCGCTGCGTAGTGATGTGATCTATGGGACTAATAGCATTCTAAACCGATCCATCTCAAATATCTGAAAATTAGACGGATAGGCGGAAGGATCAAGGGTGAGGCGTACGAGGTGCAATGTACGCCAGACAGTAGATTTTCCTACTACCAGTCAAGCAGACTCACAAGACTGATCAGTAAACTGACGGCTAAGGGTGTCTTGGCCGTAGTAGGAGGTTGGTGGTGGATCGGTCGATCCCAGACAATAATATTAGTCGATTGTCCGAACCAAAGAGAATTTATTAAAGTAAACATTATCTATTTATACAAAAAATAGTTACAAGTGTGAGTATTGATCACATTTAAAACAATATTTGTTTGCGTCAAAATTAGTTTGCGTTGCGTTCTTCGTGCTTGCATATTTTTGGGTGAATGTCCTGGAGGTCACATGTTCACGTGAACACACAGATTGAGCTGGCCCCAAAGTAAGTTCAAGTCTTGTGTTATGGGATACTAACTCAACAACAGTATATTTAATAGTAGATACGTATATAGATAAACATCCAAGACCCAGGTCAATCAGAAAAAGATAATTTTTCATCTTGACCTCTCGAGAGATCGAACCCAGGACCAGCGACACGGGTGGTCCCGGGTTCGATATCGCTCGATCAGCCAGCGTGTTGACCGCTCTGCCACGGAGCTCTTTCTTGAGTCTTTTGAGATGGATCCGCTCATAGATTTTCCCCAAAGAACTCTTTAAGCTAATACGATGTGGGATTTTTATGTCTTTGCCTGGCTTGGGGATGCCGATCACAAGTGCTTCCTTCCAGCCGCCTGGAAAGGTGCAATTTACAAAACACGCATAGAAAATGCTCAAAAGTAGAAGGGGGAAGGTCTGTGGAAGGCATTTGAGCGTTTCGTTTGAGACTCCCGTCAGAGCCGTGTGTATTTCGGGGTGTGAAATTGCGAAATATAGCAAGTCCTCCCTACGCTTGTAATCAAAAGCAAAAAAAACAACCATAGCGCGTTTTAAAATTGCTCCAGCGCCATCTAGTTCTCGTTACAGGAACTTAGTATTTACTCCTGCAAAATTGTTCATTTAAAGCCGAAAATATATATTTTAACTGACGTTACATGGTTCTCACTTCTCCTGGGAAGACCACGAATCTAAAGAGACCTACTATTTCAAAATTGGTCAAGGCATTATGGCTACAGGAAGGGTCAACTTTTTGCCAGTTTTTGCCAGTTAACGTCCGCTGTATATTTGTTTTTTTGACGTCACATAGCCTATGACACTCCGGGGAAGAATCCGAATCTACTGACACCTCACACCACAAAATCCGTCCAGCCGTTTAAGCTGCAGGATGCAACAATGGAACAGACATATTTACATACATACATACATAGATATATACATACATACATACATAGGCTCGAAAAACATTACCCTCCTTCTGGGTGGGTCAGTCGGGTAAAAATATAGTCGTCATCATTTCGTGTAGGTGACACTGTCATTCGACCATGCACACCCTGGTGTCAGAATTCTTCGGAACCGCCATTCGGCCTCTGACGCGGTTAATAATAATATAGTTATGAGTGTTTAGTCA
Organism: Rhodophaea formosa; assembly: GCA_963082605.1. NCBI lineage: Eukaryota > Metazoa > Arthropoda > Insecta > Lepidoptera > Pyralidae > Rhodophaea > Rhodophaea formosa. The sequence goes on from OY720209.1 coordinate 3,493,590, forward strand.
GCCAGGATGCCTGTATTTTTTTTTGATGTCCCTTACGAAAAGTTGTTCACATTGATAGCCTCAGTCGCCCATATGTAAGTTTTCACGCTTTATACTTCAATGGTAATAGAAATCTGTGTTATTTTATTCAAACTTGAAAAGGCAAGTGTGAAACTGTGGAAAGGAGGAGTTTCGACGTGGGGTTCAAATTGTGACGTCACGAAAGGGTGGCAACTGCAGATGCACCGCTGCATGCTATGTTTGACGCAGCTCTTTTATTAACCTCGCTTAGGGTCGTTTATACTCTCGGACAAACGAAAACAAATGCAAAAAATAAAATGTAAATATTCACGCCATTTCTCAAGCAAATAAAATCTCTTCGATGTTTTTTTATGTGAAATATAAAGACGTATATTGAGTGCGGATGACGTCACAAAAGGTTTGGAACTTGAATTCACCGCTGTATGCTATGTTTGATACAGTTTTTTATTTACTTAACAGAACGTTTAGATATGATTGGGGAAATGAATATTTTTTAAAAATTTCATACTAAGAGAAAACATAATGTTAAAGCAATTTGAATTGATAATGTCAAAATAATTGAGTGACAAAGTAGCATGAAAATTTTAAAATGTAAAAGCAAATCCAAATTTTTTGTATGTAACGAAAATCCAACGAGAAAACTCAGTCATATTTGATCAATTGTAGGTATAAACCAAAAATTTCATTTAGGTACTTATACACTTTTTCATTTTAAGAAGCTTACATATTTAAATGGAGTTTAATCGTGCTGTGTAAACAAACCTCCCAACTTGTCAATGAAAATCCAACAGCAGGGTCCCTCATCTTTGTCGCATCTCCCCAACTTACATTTACCATTCTCCAACCAAAGCATACGCATTTTCAACCGTATTCCATTGTCATACATATAAATTTCGTAGACCACGGGAATACACTGTGTCTGTAAGTTTGTTTCCAGCACTCGCGTCTCTTAGATGTTTCATTTCTCTAAAACACTTTTCAATTAGCTCTTGGCATGCAAGCATCCAGAATGCTCGTAGCATTTCTTGTTCGTATTCGTCTTGTATTCATTCTGTTTAAATTTAATTCTTTAATTGCCCCTTTGAGTCCGTTTGATGATTGAGGAAATTGGTTGACATTTTTTGTTAATTGAGGAAAACGCCTTTTTAATTGTAAAAGACAGACATTGTAATTTTTCAGGCAAAACGCTATATAGGTATATAGATCTGCTAAATAAATTTTCTCGTAAATTCGTTCGGGAAATTTAAAGGTATTTGTGATTCTGGTGTATAATTTATGTAATACAAGCAGCCTTCCCCGGCTGTGCCCGGGCATGTATTATGATAATAAACCTATAATGAAAACCACATAAAATACGTGTAGTAGTTTTTGAGTTCAACGCGAACAGACAGAAAGACGCAGCGGAGGACTATGTTTTATTATTTTATTTATTTCAGTTGATATTGTCAATTATTTTCATCGAACAACTGTTAAACTTTGATGATATTGTAGGTATCGTTCAACAAAAGTGTTTTAAATAAAAAACGACTTCAAAGATAAACATATTTATGTATTACTAGCAGCCCTACCCGGCTGCGCCCGGGCATGTATTATACCTTAAAACCTTCCTCGTGAATCACTCTATCTATTGGTGAAAACCGTATGAAAATCCGTGGAGTAGTTTTTGAGTTTATCGCGAACAGACAGACAGACAGACGCGGCAGAGGATTTTGTTTTATAATATGTAGTGATAAATCTGGTGATATCGCTTTGATTCTTTTCTTATTCAACAACTTTCAAATCATTTTGTAAAACTTCAGACACGTAAGCAAAGACGCATTTAATTAGAGGAAATATCTATTTCCGGAAGGTTAACTACCCCTTACTAAATGGGATGGAAGTAAGAGCATTCTTTTTCGATATTTCTACTGAGGGTGCGACAAATAGAGTGTAGCGGTTAGATAAATCTTGTAGTAGATGCACTGGTTACTATTGGAACTCGACTCGAACGCAACTCGATTGTGTAAAACTTGCATTCTGCTTCCAACCGGTCGTATTGGAGATCCTTGGGAGAGGCTTTTTTCCAGCAATGGACTTCTTGCGGCTTAGATGATGATGATGAAGATGTGTAAAACTATGGTACGTTCTTGACTAGCCATGAAACTGCTGTGTAAAAGTTTCTGCTTTTTGTTGTTACACATCAATAAGTTCAGATCTTTTTCAAATTAACCGACCAACTTGTTCTAGTTAATTTAAACATTTCGAATAAATTTTTTACAGGCTAGGCTCCTTACTTTAGTGCCTTCCTAACATGAAAGGTGAATAAATAAAAACACAAATACATGAATTCTTGCAACGTCAGTAGAATCGCACATAAATTGAAGATAAGAATCCCGAAATAGTCTAGTGACTCGAGGCAAATGTTCCTACAAACAAACTCTTAGTTTTCGGTTATCTCTAAAATATACGATGTAAGTGTTAATTCTTCAAGAGAGATCTCTTTAATCGAGAACCGATAGTACACCTATTATAAATGCAGGGTAAACACTATAAACTTCCCCAATTTTACAGTCCCCAGGGGCGGATGCATTTGCATACATTGTTGCTACTTTTACAATTTAAATTTAAACGAATTTAAACAAAATTGTATTTTTAGATGAATACTTAATTGCGCAAGTGGTAGGGGCTGCTCTTAATTTGCAGTTGACAAATTGATCGCTTGCTACTCGTAGTCTAGGAGTTAATTAAAACGGAATATCGATTTACGTTTTAAATGTAAAGGAAATGAGATTTACTCAATACATAAACTTTCTACCATGATGGTCTAGGAGAAAAGAAAAAGTAAAATGTACCTACCAACTGTTTTTTTTTTCACGTCGTAAATTTGTGAAATCTTATCAATAGGCCAACCGGCTAGCAATCTAGCAGTCACTATTTTGATTTCGTTTTTCACCTATACACCTATAAAAGCTAAATCTAAACCTGGCTTTTAGGTCGTCCTTAAGCTTTGTATTCCCCGTAAGAGATGAAGACGTAATATGTATTGTATAATTATTTGTTATAGGTAATATGCTACCGAATTAAGATTACATTACTATAGGAGAATGTATTATTTTTTTCGGGTTTCAGGATTAATCCTAAACGAAAAGTTGTTCATATTGACGAGCTGAATCGCCCTTGTATTGTTCAATTATTTGTTATGAGTAATATGCCTAATTAAGATAGAAATTCCCATTACATTACAACAAGAGAATGTATTATTTTTTTCGGATTCCAGCATTAATTCTAAACGAAAAGTTGTTCATATTGACGAGCTGAATCGCCCTTTTAAGGATCGAGCTTCATTAAATTGTCTTTGATAGGGAGCTTGTTTTGCAAGGGACCATTTGGAGCATCAAACCCGACATGTTAATTGATTTTTTCTAAACTCTATTCATTTATACCGATGCTTTCATGTTTTCATAAACATATCTAAAGGTCAAGGAACAACTTTTTATAAAAATACAACCCGCACCGTAGGTCGTGGACTCGCGGCGCTGCCTTGAATACGAATCGGCGGGAGGCGGTGCTAGTAGCGATATATCAGTCTGTACCCGGAATCAGGTGTAGGGGTTGATTGTGAGGGGCCGCAGCTGATTGTGAAGTCAAACCGTTAGAGGTTATGCAGTGAAAGCTACTTGCTTTTCCACCTCCTTCTTAAAATATACAAAATTGATCCTTAAAAAACTCTGGTTAAATCTGGTTGAAGCCGTAAGTTTTTTCACTCTTTCTCTGACGACATTTTTTAAACATTGTGACTCCTCTCAAAGAATTTTTTAATCGGTTCAATAGTTTTTGTTTTTACCCATTACAAATATAAATCTGTCGCCTTTATAATCTATCACACTAGAATTTTTACCGTCCGCGTTAATTAAAGCCTGTGTCACCCGCAGATAAATTGGCATGTTGACTAAAAGTTTTTTCGTGTTGCTATGTAAAGACCTGCTAAAAATAAACACAATAGTGACAGAAATACATTTCTAAGCAAAAAACTCTTTCAGATATAAAAATTTTAAAGTCACATGTTTTTAGACGTTAAATTTTAGACATGAAAACGCACTGCAGATTTGCCTATATATTTGTGACGTCACAACTTTATATTTTGTATGGGTGGCGTGAGAACTTTGTTTGGTAGCTATACGAAATATTTCGTTTGTGGTAATGGTTTCATAATAAAATGTGCTTTAAATTTAGCAGACTACAATCCCAACTAATATTATAAATGCGAAAGTGAGTTTGTTTGTTTGTTACGCTTTCACGCCGTATCTACTAAACCGATCCTCATGAAATTTTCAATACACATAACTTAGGGTACTGAGAAGGACATAGGCTATATAAATAAAACGCGGGCGAAGCCGCGGGTAACAGCTAGTACAGTATAATTGTAATAAAAGATTATCATACTTTTAAAAATGGTCATATTCACCCAACTTTAAAGAAGCTTCACCTAACGAATCGATATCAAATAAAAAGTGTTCTTTATGGTGTTTTTAGATAGAAATTAGTTTAATTGGAAACAAAGTTTATATAATCTTAACATTAGGCAAATACCGAATTAGCTTTCTATAGAGGAAAGAATTTTGAAAATCAGTCCAGTTGTTTCGGAGCCTTTTCAATGCAAACAAACAATCCAATCTTTCATCTTTATAATATTCGTATCCATAATTCTTCGTTTTATCAAAATTTTGTCATCATACAGCGAGAAAAAAGTAACAATCTATGAAATAATAGGCTTACTCCAAGCATACATTTATTTATTAGGAAGTTTATGATAACAGTCAGGTAAGAGCTCTTTTCTAGTTTAACGAAATCACCGAAAATTTTGTTAGCCAACAGTACTTTCTCTGTCTTTGGTCGTTATATTAATTTTAGTATGTTTTAAAAGTTTCCAGGGTTTCTGAAAATGTAATTTCTCTCGTCGTTAAGTTCATAAAGGAAGCAGCTGTTACGAAGTCGAGGATCCCAGATATTGCCTTTGACTTTTGCTAAAAAGAAAATATTGACTTTTGTTATGAAGTTAGGATGTCTTGGAAAGTTGAGACAGCCGACATCTTTTCTTATTTATTAAATTTTCTTCTGTAAATACATGGTTGTTATGAGTACTCGAAACTCTGATCTTTCGTAGTATTTTTGATTCTATTGCAGAATATTTTGCGATCAAGTTATTCAACATAAGTAAAATATATCTGATCGTCTAAATAAAGTACTGTTTATTCATCATCATCATGTCAGCTGCAAGAAGCCCAATGCTGGACATAGGCCTCTCCGAAAGATTTCTAATACGACCGGTTTGGGAGCGGCCTGCATCCATCGTCTTCTTGCGACATTGGTTGGTCAGGTCGTCCGACCACCTGGTCGGTAGGTGTCCAACGCTGCACTAGCCGGTACATGCTGGTCGCCATTTGAAAATCAAATTACCTAACATCCATTAAACTAAGACCAAAATCAGGAAACCTTAGAGTATCAATATAACTAAATTTTACTCTAAGCAGGAAACCATTTTTCTGTATATATTTAATTAAAAGTATTTCGACGGCAAAATGCGAATTATATATCCGCTCTTCCAAGACACTTTTCAGATCCCAACTTCAAAATGTATAACTACATTATAAGAATAATGCTTTAACCAGTGCTCGCGTATATGACAAAATAACCTCCAAGCCAGCGTTTTGTGTCAAGTCCCCGCAATCTCGGCACATGCATCACACGAGCCTACTTCTCGACCTCTCCTCGTCTCCACGTCCTTTGTTTTTAATGAGCACACTCCTCACAGAGCCGATGTTTCTAGTCCATGTTTTGTTACGTCCACAAACGGTCTTGGAATTAAACTTCTACTCACAGGCATGGTATATGTTGGTTATGAAGCCACTAGCTGTTGCCCGCGACTTTATTCCGCGTGAGTATCGCCGGATAAATACCTTCTTTATATTACTTATCTAAAAAGGTAGACGTGTGTTGTCGCAGACGGTTTTTTTAGAGCTTTTAAAGAGAAACAATTCAATCATTCATGATTTTGGCGTAACTTAAATCGTTTACGCAGCGCAACGTGTGCACTGAAAAAGAATTATTTTTCCTGTTTTTGCTACATATTTGATTGTTGCTATGATGTTATTGATTGCAACGCGATGTTATAAAGCCCAAAGCCTTCCTCAATAAATGAGCTATTCAACACAAAAATATTTTTTCAATTCATACCAGTAATTCCTGAGATTAGCGCGTTCGTTAGTAATGAAGCTGGCTCGTGGTAAATTGCTATAATAAATAACGCTGGATCGAGCATTGTCAAATCATTTCAAACTTTACCCTTTGCTGTTGTTATTTGATCTTCAAACCTATTTCTAAATTTCCACAAGAAAATGGAGTTGGAAAAATAAATGGTGCCTCAGAGCTATCAATATTAAAATAAAAGAAACAGAACCTTCAACACTTACCAATTTACGAAAATCCCTCGACCCAAGGATGGCAGTCTAATCCATCGACACAGGAACTAGTGCCCTTTGTGAAACGTGTCGCGAACGGAAACCAATAAAGCTGCCGCTAAGCTCAACTGCAAAACGTATTAGAACGAAGAGTGGATGTTTTGTCCCCGAACGACACTCAGGGTGAAGTATTCGTATTCTAAAACTAGTCCAGTAAGCAATTTAGGGGTAAAATGGATATAAAATATACATATTTAAGTAAAAAGAAGAAAAGACCTTTAAAACATTCCTAAGACTAATTTGAAATGACAGTCTTAATAAGAACGAACGGAAACCAAAAAAGCTCGCGCTAAGCTCACCTGCAAAACGTATTAAAACGAAGAGTGGATGTTTTATCCTCGAACGACACTCGGGGTGAAATATTAGTATACTAAAACTAGTCCAGTAAGCAATTCAGGGGTAAAATGGATATAAAATATACATATTTAAGTAAAAAGAAGAAAAGACCTTTAAAACATTCCTAAGATTTGAAATGACAGTCTTAATAAGAACGAATGGAAACCAAAAAAGCTCGCGCTGAGCTCACCTGCAAAACGTATTAAAACGAAGAGTAAATGTTTTGTCCTCGAATGATACTTAGGGTGAAGTATTAGTGTACAAATTCTAGTCCAGTAAGCAATTCAGGGGCAGAATGGACATGGAACGCAAACTCTAAAGAGAAGCAAATACCTTTTAAGCATTTCTGAAGTTATTTGAAGTTGACAGTAAATAAAAAAAAATACTTCTATTAAAATCATAGACATGATTTTATTTTTGCTTTAAGTATACTCAATATATACAATTATTTTCATTGGTAGAGTAAATCAAAGTATACGATCGAAGCGCGATAACTTAATTTGCAAAACATGGGTCGAAAAAAAACATTATTGTTTTATAAATAACTTAAAGAGATACCTTTATTGAAACGTACATACAACATAAACAAGACCAAAATGAACAATAAGACATTGCTCATTGTCACTCATCATATCTTATCTCCGTCAAGGGAATGAATAAATGAACGACAATATCTCCGTCAAGAGAATGAATGAACGATAATGACAGGCAAGAAGGCGCGGAATGAAAAGCGCGAGTCGCAAGAATAATATTGTGATGGGTCGACGCCATGACACATTCTATGGGGAGCTTTGAACTCATTCCTCTGACCTCCATTATTAAAGATGTCTCGTATTCTTTTCAGAAATATGTCAAGTAAATAGAAAAATTTCAGCGTTGCAGTTGATTGTTGAATATTTGACTTTTCTTTCGAGAGGCTCTTGTCTTGTTCTTGAGTTGGTTTGAAATGACAAACGATATCTGAAGTACTTTTAAGGAATTTCATTATTGCGAAAAATTTGACAGACAGTCTTTATTTCATTGTACTTGGATATTTTCAACATCAAATCTTCGGCCGCATCAATATTTTAAACATTTTAAAGGACATAATAAGAAGAGGTTTAGAAGTCGTTGCATACTACAGATACCTGTGATGTTTATATTATAAAAACCACGAACAATTCCATTGATCAACAAGTAACACATTAATACTTTCATAGATACTTGACTAACCACAATCGAAAGAGCAACAGTTCTTACGACGATATAACTACAAAAAAGTGCCATGAAAACTATTTTGCAACAATATCTTTAATTTTTCTAACGTATAACTTAATAAGTTATGTTTTAAAGGCTTCTACAAACCATGACCTACGCGCAATCCTATTGCGCAATGCATTAAAAGATAAATAAACAAGCTAAAAGCCATGCATAAAAATCCATACCTGACGTAACAGAATGCAGCCCTCACCCCCAAGAAATCAGGGTGCATTCCCCTAAAGATATATGATTTTAATAATCGCCAAGATTACAGTAAGAAGGGACCAGAGGATTCCTTCAAGTGTCCCTTTGCGCGTCCCGTCGGATCTGAAAAATGTCGTGAGCTGTTTCATTTGTGAGGGTACTTGATATATGCCAGACTTGTTGTCTCACAAGGGCCTTTTTTGGCGGGGAATTTCATTTATTTGACTACAGATCTTGTGAGGCTCTTGGGCCTAGCGTCTTGAGTACTATTGTGATTCTCTGTTAAGTATTTTTTTAGACTGCTTTTGGGTGATAGTATCTGTTGTTATTGAATAATGAATTGCAAAAGGTAGATAGGTACCAACTAGCTATCTACTAGAGCTAGGTAGAAAATTTTATATTTTATTGAATAAACTCTAAGGCTTTAAGTTTCCTAAATAAATAAGTCAATAAAAATGCTGAACTCTGCTTGATGGATGAATAAACCAACAGGAAAAAAATGTAAAAGTAATCCTACCATAATCGGGCTTAGCTGTGGGATAAAAAGGCCATAATACTACACTACATTATGGATGAGAATATAAATATTATTTTTATTTTTCCGCGAAACTATGCAACGTCACTAAATCCTGTCAAAACGCCTACTACATTCCGGCAATAAATCAAAATTTTGCGCATACTAATTAGTGTTCACTTCAAGATGGCGTCGTCAAGATGGCGGTGTAAGCCGCAGCAGTGACACGTGTTATTGAGTGCAGCGTTGCAGCGGTTTCTTAATAAACAGAGACACAAAATAACTAGAGTATAAATACAGGAAGATAACCTATAATCATTTCAAGGATTCGCTATATCTAAGCTATATGGAATCAATTCGTTTTTATCAAAATATTTGTATCAGTTAATCCTTTAAGGTTTAGATATGTGACCCAAGAGCCGTCTTTATTCTTAGTTGGAACCTTACCAACTAATAAGAATAAAGACGGCTCTTGGGTCACATCACATTACTGCGTTCAAAAACAATACGCGTTTAGTTTTGATAGCTCAGCATGTGGTTCGTTCCTTAAATACACATGCGTTCTTCTATCAAATTTCTATATAGAGGAAAGTTGGCTATTACCACTTGCTTGGGATCCAGTTATTAATTTAATTAAATCTCAATCTAAGCAAAAGTCTGTGAGATCTTCAGACATGGCTACTGAAATTTAAAAAAACATCCTTATTTCAAAAGGGATGATTATTAACAGTTACCACCAGTTCGGAATCCAGTCATAAATTTAAATTAATCTCAAGCTAAGCAGAAGACTAATTACTGCGTACATTTCATGCGTATATAAAAATTTCAGCAAAGTAGTTAGTATTTTGCATAGCTCTTATATAATACAAGAAAAATGTCAACTTAGTCTACCCACAAACATGTGTATTAACAATGTAATAAACGCGATATAGCCTAATAAAGTATATAATAAAGTAATTTTATTTAAATGTTTATATAACTACATTTTGTAAAGGGTCACTTCTACAACTGTCTCTATTTATACCGGAGTTATTAGAGTGACGTCACAGTCTGCGTCTAATTTTGATGACAGGTGTTCATAACAAGGAATATTTGCGATGTGTCTGTCTGTGAGTTGTAATTAACACGCGGAAAGTTCACTAGTTACGTCTCGTAAGAAAATTAATCAAGGCGCGTTATGTTTGTGATGTATTGTGATGAATATCGCGCCAGAAGTGTCCCTTTTGTTTCAAACGTAAATTAATTTAAAAGGCTATGGTTATAAATTATATTGAGAATATTTAGCAAGAGGTGGTTGGAGAAAGTAGTGATAGAATTATGAGTGAAAAGAAATTGAGAACGGAATTTATGTACTTGAAAATAGTGTCTTCTAGCATCAAATAGGCAACTTATTACAAACTAGTGTGTAATTAAGAATACAATATACCTAATAACAATAATAAAATCCATAGGTGTCAAAATTGTTACTAAAAAAACATTTGAGTAGTAGCTTTACCGCTTCTATGTTACGTTCGGTGAGTGAGGGAACCGGAGGCTCACTAATTAAATATTAATTACGCTCATACACAAGTGGGCTTTTCAGTAACAGTCGCAGTAGTACTGCGTACGGCCCTAGATCCCGTTAGAACTGCCACGCATTCTGCTCATCAGGGAGTGTACTTTGTTAGCTCGAAAATCAAAAAGCTGGATCCTTTGTGTAGCATGTGAACCGCTGCGCCTTGGAGGCCGTCAACGGATTCATTTCAAATGGAAAATTTTCTTCTTTTATTAGTTGTTCCAAAAAGGTGTATATTGCCAGCTCGACAACAAAAGTTCGTAAATACAGTGCAATTGGGACTGGCTAAACGGATGCCATTAATTCTGGCATTTGCATGACAATCGCGTTAAAACAGCGATCGGGTCCCGCAGAGATGCAGACACGTCCGCTCTCAGTGAGAGAGAAAAATTGCACTTTTACATTGCTGCTTGGTCTAGCAGACATGGAGTTTTACAATCATAGGTATTGTTATTTTACAGCAATAGATATTTCATTTTATTTTTATTTTTTACGGACAAATCACACAGATTGGGCTAGCCCCAAAGAAAGTTCGAGACTTGTGGTATGGGATACTGAGTCAACGATACTATATTTTATAATAGATACTCATAAAGATAAACATCCAAGACTCAGGTCAATCTGAAAAAAAATGATCATTTTCCATCTTGAACTGACTGGGGATTGAACCCGGGACCATCCGTGTTGCAGGCGCGTTTTGACCGCTGCGCCCCGGAGCTAAAACTACTAGTATTTAAGAAGGAAGGAAAATATACTATTTCAAAGAATTTAAGAAAAGTTATTTCAAACTGTGTTAAAAAAGACATTAAGTATCTTATAAAGTAAGATTAAACCAAGCTAAAGCATAACAGAGCGTCTCGTGAATATCTTGACCCACAAGTTTTTTTGACTTTTTTTTTAATTTATAATTTAACAAACAGCAATGTATACGTTACAGAACCTACCATCGAAATTTTCCAAAACCTGCCAACAGGAAAGCAACCCCAGACCGCCCTTGTGTGACAAATTATTTCACCCTATGCAGTTTTTACGTCCGATATAGCCGTGGGCTATTGGGGTACGAGTTAACAAATTTAGTTTCCCAATGCGTTTTGTGGCAGCCGAATGTTTTTGATCGTGTGGTTACCCCAACTGAGGTTGGTTATTTGTAAATGATGCTAATAAAGTCTTTTTGCGATATTTATTAGTAAAAAAGGTAATTTACCTATTTCATCATAGACAATTAATATTTCTGCTGGGAGTGTACTTGATGTGTATTTGATGATTTATCTAGTGAACTGGTTTTAATGAAAGTTACATTTACATTGCAGATTCATTGAAAAATAATGTTTTATTTAATTTTTTTTTTCAAATCCAAATCCCAACTAATATTACAAATGCAAGTGAGTTTGTTTGTTTGTTACGCTTTCTCGCCATATCTACTGAACCGATCATCATGAAATTTCACATGCACATAGGTTAGGGTACTGAGAAGGACATAGGCTATACATCACGCGGGCCAAGCCGTGGGTAACAACTAGTCTCTCATAAAACTCCACCTCGACACAGTTTCAATATATTATTTTGTTTGTATTAAATGTTAAACTCTTAAACTAACGCCACCATAAATCCACCAACTTTTCATTTTACTCAAAATATGATCCTACTAAAAAAAAATCTTTCCTAACTGCAATAGTAAATGACTTGTAGTATTTTTTGTATTACTTTTCTCTAATTTTCGTTTGAAAATTTATTTTGTGTTAAACAACCTGTTTAATGTTCAAGATATTAGATAGAATCTGGAAACGCAAGTAATTTGACTAGAAATATTATTGAGATTGAATGTATTTTACAACGAAATCTAAAGGTTATCAATCAACTGTGTTAACAGGTCGTGATGTAGGAATAGAATATAACGAGTAAACAGGAAATCTCTCAAAATATGACTTAAAAACGAATGACGATAACAATTTATTATTATTTTTTTATTTAACCTATTATGTCCCACTGCTGGGCAAACTTTAAAAAATAATATAACTAATTTTATTCATATTTTTATGTCATTTTATTTTTTAAATGCAACCAGCTCAATTTCATGTTTTTATTATTCCGTAGTAACAATTATAACAAACTGCAAATGCAAAGGACACAAGTGAATTTAAGCTAGAACCAACAAAATTAACGCCAAGTCTGCAGCTGGACGACATTAAATTAGACCAGTCTCGTCTGCTTCTGACAAAGTGTTGCCATCCGCAGAAAGAAGTGCAGTGTTGCTAGTCAATGGGATTCATGGGATGAAACGAGACTACGTTGCAGTTTTCATCCAGTTGATGATAATAAAAAGATACTTTTTACGTTATTTTGTTAGGGTACTACCCAAGGGGTAAAACGTGACTTCGATGTTCGCCTGTCTGTCTGTGACCGGGCTCATAAACAGTAATAGCTAGACTGTTGAAATTTTCACAGATGATAATATACGAGCTCCGTGGCGCAGCGGTCATCACGCCTGCCTGCGACACGGATGGTCCCGGGTTCGATCCCCGGTTAGGTCAAGATGGAAAACGATCTTTTTCAGATTAACCTGGATCTTCGATGTTTATCTATATATGTATTTGTTATAAAATATAGTATCGTTGAGTTAGTATCCCATAACACAAGTCTTTCATAAGAACTTACTTTGGGGCTAGCTCAATCTGTGTGATTTGTCCGTATATATTCTGTTGCCACTATAACAAAAGATACTAAAAACAATATAAAATAAATATTTAAGGGGGCTCCCATACAACAAAATGAAATGTTTTGTTGTGGTCTAATGTTGCATATTTAGATAATGGTACTGAATCCTTCATGCGCGAGTCCAACTAGAAATATTATGCACCAGTTAGAATTATAACAAACTGCAAATGCAAAGAATACAAGTGAATTTAAGCTAGAACCAACAAAATTAACGCCAAGTCTGCAGCTAGACGACATTTAATTAGACCAGTCTCGTCTGCTTCAGACAAAGTGTTGCCATCCGCAGAAAGAAGTGCAGTGTTACTAGTTAATGGGATTAATGGGATGAAACGAGACAACGCTGCAGTTCCAACGGCGCAAAGAACTCAGCTAGATGATAATTGTAAAAATTACTAGTGAGGCTATTTTTCTTTCATCAGCAAGTGAGTGAAGCAAGCAAGCTAAAGAGCGGTTCTTTCATTTTTATACTTGAAAATCCAAATCCTAATTTTCTAAATTATAAATGCGAAAGTGAGTTTGTTTGTTCGTTTATTTGTTTGTTTGTTACGCTTTCACGCCGTATCTACTGAATGTATCATCATGAAATTTAGCATACACATAGGTTAGTGTACCGAGAAGGACATAGGTCATATATTACGCGGGCGAAGCCGCGGGTAACAGCTAGTAAAATATAAAATCAAATGTATAAATTTAATTTATATCATGGCAAATGAAACGATATTTGTAATGAAATTGTGGCGAATTAACATATGGCCAGTAAAATTATTACATTAAAAATTAGAGCAAACATAAGTAAACCGTACATACAGAGTATACCCTTAAAATATTTTTCTACCACACTAGCATGAAAGTGACCAGCATGTATCTATGCTTAAACTATTTTACAAAAATCTTTTTCACTTATCCCATAATATGTAACTAAGTCCAGACACGCATTCTACAACACTACAGTTTAAAAAGTTCCCATCCAATTAGCCGTTCTATTTTAGAAATTGTTAAATATTATTTTTTCGAGCCCCGGGCGTATGATTAACAAGCGTATTTGTCATTGCCTCCCCACGTGAAATTAAAAAAGTAATAGAGTGGGCCATGATTGTGACATATTTGTTATCGGTGGCGCTGGTGTGCAGATCTTTGAGTGTGTGACCTTAGTCAAAAACTAAGAACTTCATAGGTATTTGCAAGAAGTTCATGCTTGTGAAAAAGCCTTACCCATATTTTTATATTTTTCTATCCTGGCAAGCGACATTCCGTGTTCTGTCTGTTATATAATCGATGACAACTCTTTTAATTTATCAATTTTACTGTCACCGAATATAAAAAAGATAAAGTAAGCGTCTAATCCCTATAAACAAATCCAATAGGGTGACCATAGGCGTCAGGTGCCGCCAACAGCGGCCCGCACCATCCTGCCATTTATTGCCCCATAATTCAGGGCCTGAAAAAGACGGGCCCCTGATTTGCATTTGACAACGACCAGTAATAACCGAAGGGTCTGGAAGAAATTATAGGAAATGTGCGCAGTAAATTTTATAAGGCGGATGTCTGATTTTGATGTTGTGGTGATTTTAATGAGAATAAAATCGGCTAAGTGCGAGTAGAAATTGCACACAAAAGGCTCTGTACCACTACATAATATTTAACTACAAAAACGCTTAAACACGTGTCTTGAAAGCAATTAATTTAATTGTTAGAAAATTTGAAAATTCCAAAAGACTGATTTGACGGATGCTTAGTTACAAGGATTCGTTTGTACAGTTTGGATACATCATGATCATCCTAATAATTATTAAAGATCCAGCTGGGCTCTTGTCGGTGGAGTTTTTCCCCTTCCTGTCTTTCTACCGCAGGATTTTATATTATACTTCCCTATAAGTAGTAACTTTAACCTCTTGACACCCTTAGCCCCCTACCTTCTCCTCCAAATCCGCTACTGGTGGCATTCATAGTTATTACAATGGTCCTATTGAAACTGTCAACCACACTCATTACTACTTCCCTATCGTCTCAATTCGAAAATTCCCCTAATAATGTCCCGACAATAGTGTAATTTCGATCGGAAACGTAGAAGGGCCGGGATGACCACCAATGACCGTTTAAGTGGTCAATTGCGCGATGGGTGGTCGGGAATTGGCCGATGGCATTAATAAGGTACGGTAATGGCTTGTTAGTTTCTTTTTAAAGTTATATTATTCCGTTAAAAAGGCTATCTATGCTTGGAAACGCATCTTGTTATACTCCACATGGCAGTTGTTTTTTAATTGCCGTAAAATTTTCAACTACAGGTCAAAAACACGATTTTTGTCTGTACTTAAAATCCCCCTTAGGAAAAGAAAGAGTTTCTCTCAATTCTAAATGAAATTTTAATAATTATATTTTTGTGCAAACAGCATCCCAATCTGAGACAATTTCCAGTCTTCTAATTACACTTCAATATAAGATAGACGGACAGACAGCGGAGGCTACGTAATAGGGCCAGTCTTTGCTCTCGGGATACGCAATCTTTAAAATAATGACATCCATCACCGATTTTCTTAAATTTTAATTTGCTTTTATTAAACTCAATTGCCTCATTAAACAAAATTTTAAATAAGATCCTTGTTTTTTTTCAAATATGTAATTTATTTCAAATGGCAGCAATAGACTTTGAAATAATCTATTACCCGATTCCTTTATATCTCGTTCTGTCAATAGTGAAACAATGAAACTAATGAACATGACCACATTCATAACAAATTCAACATTTGTTTTCACATAATAATCAATTTCACGGGAAAAGGACCAGTATTTCAAATTTTATTCATTTAACATTTTACCAAGCTATGGCTTTCAACGCGTGTCCGCTTGAGGCAATGGGAATGCAAGCGACCATGCGATTCGGAAAGTTGAACTTTGTGACAAAGGAAATAGAGTTTAAATTGTAAAAGCTGTGTCTGTGTAAAAGCGTTTCGCTATAACACCTCACAAAAGAGCATTGAAGTGGGAATTTTGTACTATGAAATGAAATGCAATATTTTTTATGGTGATAGTATATTTGATTTTTGATTTTTGTGCAACTGCGTTCCTACTTTGAGCTACTATCTCTATATTGAATCAATACATTGTGTCATGTAGCTTCATCGTTACAAAACCAAATTTTTATTCGAGACAAATTCACTGAATAGTATTGATAGAATTGGTCGTTCATACTTACCTTGTCGTACTGCAAGTATGGACAGTATATATGTACTTAGACCGTCGTCCCAACGCGGTCTTCTGATGTGTAAGATAGTAGTTTGTATGTGTAATACTATACATGGATGGCAATTCATTGGTGAACATAAATATCTAATTAATTTCTTACATCATAAAAGGAAGCGTTTAAAATGCAAAATTTGAATTTTTTTGGATGATTGTGTTTAAATTCTTTAGCACCATAGCATAGTCGGAATAATCCTTCCTCCAGAAGTGATTATCGCTTACACTGAAAGTCTGTTCGAGAGAACTTAAAAAAAAACATGTAGAGCGACATACATACCTAAATAATTAATTATTATCACGCCTCTTTCCCATAGGGGTAGGCAGCGACTATGGATTTCCACTTGCTACGATCCTTACAAACCTCTTTCGCTTCATCCACATTCATTACTCTTTTCATGCATGCTCGCCGGTTTCGGGTACTTCTTACATCTCCTTTTGCGAGAATGTTCGCAATTTGGTCGCGATAAGTTTGACGAGGTCGACATACGTATTCTTTTTGAAGGCTTTCGCTATTAGTAACATTTTCTTGCAATAAAGTAAACTCCAAAATTACCGCCATATCATCAAGCCATAAATCCAAATCCATAAACTATAAACAGTGGCTTTATTATCAGGTTTATGCGTTTTTTAACCAGAAGCCAATAGCGGGCTTTGATCCCGTGACGTCACGCACCTGTGTCGGAGTCCTTTGAAGTCTGTTTACACTGCCGTGCATAGAAACGTGTCAAAGGCTGTGATATTGACGGAAATAGAGAACTTGGTATACACACTGCGCTGTATGTACGAAAATCCATTTTAATTGGTCACAAGTATGTTGGATGTAAGTATTTTGCACGCTAAATATGGCCTTTGGGTTTTATGATCTTGGGCTCTGTCTACCCCGCAAGGGTAAACATGTGATAATATGTATGTATTGTATGTTCAGATGTTTTTTCCTTATTAAGAGTCGCCTGGATGTGCATGTCTCGATACAAACGGAAAAAAGGAATTGGGGCAATATTTGTCAATTCTAGGGCAATCAATTTTAAGCATCCAATCAATTATTAATCTCATTATAATCTACATACGTTCCTGTACAGTTTGGTAGTTTGGTTCAATTATCAATAGTTTGAGAATTATACAACTCTCAAGATTTCCATAAAAATTGGAAAAGGCTAGTAATTCTCAAACCATTGGTATTTTAACCAAGCTGTATAGGAACGTACGTAGATTATAATGAGATTAATTGATTAAATGCCTAATTTTCCTCCAAAATTATCAAATATTGCCACAATTCCCTTTTTCCGTTTGTATGGAGACATGTGCGTCCAGGCGACTCTTAAGGAATATCACATCGAGTCCAAATATTATAATGAATTAACGATCTTAAGTGGATTTTATAATTCAATTTTTTTATTTTTTCCTTTTCAGGTAAGCCCTTAATGTCACACACATCATTCTGTTTATATCCTGGTGCAGTAAGTAAAAACTTGAGATTAGAAAAATAAAACTAAGTGTTTGTATTTTGTAAAGGTCTATTTATGTATTTAAAATGATACATTCTTATGAAATTTAGTAATAAGATATGGAAAAAAGTAATTTTTGGTAGCTATCCCAATCCCATCCCAACTAATATTATAAATGCGAAAGTGAGTTTGTTTGTTTATTTGTTTACTTTACGCTTTCAAGCCGTATCTACTGAACCGATCATCATAAAATTTTGCATGCACATAGTTTAGGGTACCGAGAAGGATATAGGCTATATATTACGCGGGCGAAGCCGCGGGTAACAACTAGTATATTATATTTACCACTACTTTGAAAAGGTTTGAAAGGCTGATGGGCACACTATCGAGCAAAACTAAAGCGTATAAATAAAGCATAATAAACAAGTCTCCGAAGTTGAAGTGTCCTTAAAGTGTCTCTACCCAGCTGATAGAAATTTTCATTCAGTTTTCCCGTCTAGACCTACGCGTCTGAAAGGAAAAGTTTGTTCGATGAAAGCATTCAACGCCGGATGCCTATGGTGGGCTTAAAAGCAATATTAGCTTACTTTTAGCTAGATCCTAATCCTTTCCTATGCTATCTATGCTAATGCTATGCTAACTAATATTATAAATGCGAAAGTGAGTTTGTTTGTTTGCTACGCTTTCACGCCGTATCTACTGAACCGATCAGGATGAAATTTTGCATACACATAGGTAAGAGTACCGAGATTAAGCACATAGGTTATATATTACGCGGGTGAAGCCGCGGGAAACAGCTAGTAATCAATAAATGTTTTACATTGCTTATTAATAAAATTCACTTAAAAGGTGACGAATGACAGCTGTAATGTCTGAAATTCGGCCAATTTCAAAACTAGCAATTTATCCGCGACTTTATCCGTGTAAAGTCCTATGTCATCCACAGTAAAGTAGCTTTCTATAAGTGAAACAATTTTGAAAGCGCCGGGCCAGTAGTTTCAGGGTCTATCTAATGCAAAAACCAAACAAACAAATATTTCGTCTTTATAATGTTAGTGTATATCAATTTCATGAAAATCCGTCAATTTTGTATTGCGTGAAGGATTATTTTTGGTTGATTTTAACACGTTTTCATTAGCTTCACTTGTATGTAAGAAAATCTTAGAATCATAACTTGACACACTTCCCCGTCTTCGATTAGGATGAAATTTTGCACACGCTCTGAGTTCTGATGACAATACATGACTAGCGTGCTAAAAGCGTATTTTTTTAGTTTTTTAAACTTTAACTATATCATCTTAACCTTTCTCTATATTATCCAAGAATCAAACGCCAAGAAAGCCAATTTATCTGTGGGTGTCGTCGGCTATATTTGCTTCTTTTATAATAAATATTATAAAAATCATACCATATCCCTACCATCATCATACGCTATATCAGAATAGTTCTTAGGAAAAAGGTAGTCTTCTTATTTCTACGATCGATTATACCTTTAAGAAAATAAATCAATTTCAAGTTATTTAAAAACATTAAATTTTAATCTCTACATTCATTTAGGACGAAAATGCAGGTATTAAAGAAATGTAATATACTAAACGCAACTATACACATATAAATAGATAGACACTTCTTCAAAGTTGAAGTGTCCTTGAAGTGTCTTTTCCTAACCATTTCAGTCTTCCCGTCTAGACTTCACAGGTCTGAAAGGAAAAGTTTTTGTTCGATGAAAGCATTTAACCCTTCCGGCAGTTTCAGAGAGCTTTTATTTGCCTTTTTGTGAATACATCAACTATTCACCCAGTGTCTGCTTCTGCGTATATTATTGTTTTTGTGCCTAGTAGGTTTGTTTGTTTGTTTTTCGAATGTGTAAGTGGCCAACACTGGTGTCAGATTTTTCAAGCTGCCTAAAGGCATCTGACATAGCTTAACGACTGCCATCAACGATGACAGCCGGGACCAACGGCTTAACGTGCCTTCCGAAGCACGGAGGAGCTCGAGATATTTCATGCCACTTGCGGTCACCCATCCAAGTAGGGACTGCGCCAGGGGTTGCTTAACATACGTAAGCGCTCATAGAGCTCACACCCACTGGACCATCGGGCTCCTCTTAAAGCGTAGAAAAAACTAGCATCCAACTCACAGTCGGTCGCGCACACACACAGCTACCAATTTGACGGATTTTTTGGGCATAAATTGACAGGACGCGTGTGAAAACACAAAGCTGTCACGCACACGTGCATTGAAAAATTGGCTTGTTTTAATAAAGGAAATAAAGGCTTGTCGGTGTCTAGAAAGTATATAGTCAAAGGTAATTATTATAATTTAAATATTTGTGGTTACTTATACTTATCTCATACCAACCCTTACACCAATCGTCTTAATTAATAGCCGGTTACAACTTCCAATATTGTTCCATGTAAATTAGATACAAACTTTTCAAAGGTACGTCTGTGAAATTGTTTTTGTTTTGTTAATTGTTTTGTTGAATTTGAAATGTAATTAATTCGTTACCTTTCGGATGATTTGAAAGTTTTGTTTTGTCTTAGTAAACAATCAATTTCGTTTCATTTTGATGTTTTACGTTAACTCTGTATAGAAGTGCGTATAGATAAATATTTATATTTAAATTATTAGAAAAAGTAAGACGGCGACAATGTATTACGAGTGTTTCTAAACATCCTCGAAATATCATCTTGGCTTCAGGATCACTAAAAGACCAGAAAATCGTAAAAAATAAGAAATACTTTCCACTTATTAGTTGATCGAATTTCTATGGGAAGTCTATGAATTTTTTTTACTTTTCCGATTTTCTTGTGATTCTGTATAAAATAACTACTCGTAAGAAAAAATCACACAAACATACACAATAAGTTCCGAATTTGAGTCATAGGACATAGACTCACAGATAAGTTTTGTATTTTTTATTTTATTACAGATAATTATTACTTAAACATCAAAGACCTACGCTAATCTGAAAAATAGCGTTTTCCATTAGGTTCGAACCTGAGACCCCTGGTTTACCAGACTGGCGCGCTACGTGGCGGACTGCATAATCACTGCGCCACACGGAGGACTGCATTCTATTAGGGATTCCGTTCCAGAATCATCAGTTTTCATAATCATTATCTTACTGTATCTGCCCATGAAACCAGTAAAACAAAGCATAATCGTGCTCTTCGGAAACTGGACAAAACTGAAATTTTAATTTAATGCCTTACAGAGTCGCCTGAAATGAGAATAAACACAGCAATTTAAACATCCAACTATGACAACACTAAACCTCACCGTCCGTAGACTATTTACTTTAATTTTATTATAAAACTTTACATAATTTCTCCGAAAACAAGAGCAATCATACTTTTGCAGCAGCTGAAATTTCAAACATGGCGTTTAAATATTTAAACACGAAAATGAAATGATTTACAGCAAGCAAACAAACTAATTTTAGGCAAACCAGTCGGTGCAGCATGCAGCTCCCATTCGCACCCTTTCCCTTTGTTTGTGAAGTCACTAAAACGCACCCTACTAATGAAAACCTGAGGGAAAATTCGGAAAACTCATAATAATGGGGGCGAGGCATCCTCGCGCCCGTAATACAGGTTGGTTAGTTTTAAATTTGAATATTTTATTGCTATTTAGGGTTCCGTACAAAAGTTGAAAAACGGAACCCTTATAGGATCACTCGAGCGTCTGTCTGTCCGTCCGTCCGTCTGTCACAGCCGATTTTCTCCGAATCTACTGAACCAAAGTAGATGAAATTTGGTAAGATAGTGTAATCCTATGACCCAAACACGGATGTGCAAAGTAAATAAAGATTTTTTTGAAATAAGGGTTATTTTGGGGGGCCCAATTACAAAATTTTAAAAGAAAGTTTTGCAAACCTTACTGTGTCATATATCAAATGAAAGGGCTCATTATGAGGATCTAAAAAATATTTTTTTTTGTTCGGGTAAAATCAATACTTTTGATTTTATTCACGAAAGAAGGCAAAAATTGACCATTCCCCCCCCCCTGATCTCCGAAACTACAAGGCCGAAAATTTTGAAAAAATTACAAAATATAGTTCATTCCCTGAAGATTACAGGAAAAATAATAAGAATTCTATCACTTGAAAAATAAATGGTAAACTCACAATAATAAGTTCATCTAGGGAAATAGTTCACTAGAACACCACTAGATGGCGCTAGTCAATTGAATAAAACATTTTATCACATTGTGTGTGTGTTCACGAAGCATATTGTACGGAACCCTCATTGCGCGAGTTTGACTCACACTTGGCCGGTTTTTTTTTTTATTTAACAAATAGGAAAAGTAAAAATTGTTACAAAATACATTTTTCATCGAAATAATCATTAACGAAATTATCTGTGTCTTGTTCGCCTTTTTTTTATTCATACAGACCATAAAATATTTCGCTGACTATAATTTCATCATTTTTGCGAACTAAACTAAATAATGTAATTTTATCAAACCAACTGAAAGAATAATAATTTCATAAAAAGGACTAGCGAGTTCTATAAGCCAATTGTTATGAATAATTATATTTAAAACTTTAATCGTAGTATAATTAGTGATGTGAAAAAGGGCGACTTTTTATAGTCGTTCATTTCATGAGATCCTTAAAAAGGGCTTACTGGATTTCCATGAAAACACAAATAAAGTCGCCTGAAAATCTTAAATAATTAATGCGAAAGGTTTATATTTTAGAAATTATCTTTATTATCAAAATGTGTATCCTCCTGTTTATCTCACTAAAACATACATAAATTCAAAAGGCCGCTGCACCCTGCTCAAATTGGGCGATTCTCAGACTTATAGCCTGCACGGCGGGACAGATGTCGCACCCTCGATTATCGTATGCAGATTAAGTGGAAAACCCTCCGTTTAGAGTTAGAAGGTACACCTGCTTTTGAAAATAAATTCGATAAAATTAAATACAAAAGGAAAGACTGATTTTATACATTATCTGTTAAGGTGGTTGTTTAACAGCCGCCTAAACTTAAGACTTAACTTAACTTAAGAAAATTAATGATGTCAATAAAAAAAAATTGTAAACACAAGTATGACAATTAATAAGTGTTCAAACAAAGATTGGATCTTGAATAGGAGATTAATATTATTCAGTGGAATTAAATTCAACAGAAAACACCATGTTATAGTTTGTTATACCCATTCCCATGATCCTGTTTTACGATCTGCAGGCTTAAGAATCAGCTAGTACATTCAGTATTGCATAGTCAGTTCTCACTATTAAACGTATGAGTCTAGCTTTTAACACTTTCCGAGACACCCCGCTGTAGGCATAATTCTATTGTTATTTCTATTGTGTATGTTGCAGTGTCCGTAAATGAGTTAAAAACACAGATACTGATGTGACACAGTATTGCTAACTGATACTGTGCTGTATGTATTTAGCAAATTATTTGTTTGTAACATGACCACCATCATCATCAGGTCTCCACTGCAGGAGCACGACCCTCTCTGTACTACCAGAGCAGTCAGAGGATGTGGCTTACACTCTCCACGCTGGTCAGACGGGTTGGAGAGGTTACATGATCAATTGATCAGTTTATATGAATTATTTTTTTATGAAAGTTAAAAATCCAAAACTATGTGGCGTGGAATTTCAAATTCTTTTAATATTTCCAACAATTTTCCCGCCTCTGAACTCTATCTTACAGCTGATAAATTGTCCCCATCTTGTGAAACATAATGGTAAATAAGTACACAACATGGCTGTTTCTCAAAAGTTTGAGACGAAGGTATCTCTGTAAACACGCATCTTTGAAACGCCGTCGACGTTACATCCGCATATCAGCTATGAAAACACAAACTTTATTATCCCCGCTAGCTATGAATAACTGAGGAACGCGCACACTTTAGACTTAATCTCACTGAAACGGATGTCACGTCTAATTAGGTCTCTTAATGAAGACGATTAAAAACTCAGTTCTCATATAATCAAATATTTGGTAAATCGATTGTTTCACTTTTTCCATGAAAGAACATGTTTTTGTTATTCCCCGCTAACAACAAATAAATAAGGATCATGAACTTCGCTGCATACTTTTGTTACAAATGATAGTGCGATTTGGTCTCTTGTATGAGTAGATCACCATAGCTCAATTAATTATATCTTATCGGTTTTGCAAGGACGGTTAGGTTAGGTTGGTATAGCCATGTTATGAGGAGGAATGAAAGTCATGTAACGAAAAGAGTTTTGGGAATGGAAGTTAGGGGTCGTAGAAATAGGGGAAGACCAAAGAAAAGGTGGATGGAATGCGTAAGAGAGTACATGTGTAAGAAGTGTGTAACAGAGAGTATGACCAGCGATAGAGTGAAGTGGAAGAAACTGACATGTTGTGCCGACCCCACATAAAGTGGGAAAAGGTGAAGACGAAGAATGTTTTGCAAGGACGGACGGTTTTGGACGCATTTTAAAATAAATTACACATACAAATAAAAGAAAATATCTTGAATCTTACTACTTATGCTTAATACCTAGAACTTATTCGATAAAAATATGAGTAATTTGTGAGAAAAGCAGGACTTATATATTAAATCGATAGAGTTCCGTAAAAGTTCCATATATCACGAAAACCGTGATTAATAAAAATTTACCAGTAAACCCTCCAAGCGCATTCGTACTTACGTGCGTTCACAACGTCAACAAAATCGCGTGCGTATAATCGCAAACGCAAACCTTCTAAAGTGTGCACTTGGCTGTTCAAAAGTTACCAACGTACAGGTAGGCGAGGTGCCTAGCTCATCATTTATTTAGGCGTGCGTAAAAGTCTCTCCCCTAATTTGGGTAATTATTTGGGCAGGGAATCCGCTATTCAAATATTGAAGTCCCTTTGAAGTTATAGGAACTTTGGGATGAAATATTTACCTAGGGATGTTCTGTGAAAGCTGACAACAGTTTTGGTGGTGATATTTGAGAGTAAAATTTTCGTGCTTGGTAAATGTGGTTATAACATTATATGGGATTTAAGTATATGCGTCTACACATGTCAAGTATTCCAAAGGTGGCCCTTGGACTGGTGAACACATAATATAGCAATATTATATTTTTTTAGCCTGGCTATAAATGCTCTACTGTATAAACTGCTAGGTCAATCCAGATCAAATATAGGGAATAGCAATAACAAAGAACATTTTTACAGTTTATTATATTTATTTTTTTATTCCAAATTGTATGCATTTAGCATGTGTATCATCATCATCAGGTCTTTATTAGTCTCCACTGCAGGAGCACGACCCTCTCTGTACTGCCAGAGCAGTAAGAGGATTTGGCCTACACTCTCCACGCTGGCCAGACGGGTTGGAGAGGTCTCTTTGATGTTTATAAGCTTTGTTTAGCTTTAGTTTCCTAAGTCGCCTTTTACGACATCCACGGGAAGATTTGGAGTGGTCCTATTCTTCTCTGCCGGGAACCACACAGCATGCATTGCATACTTGTTTTTATTAATCATTAAAATGTAAAAGAAATAAAATCTCTGTAACAATAAATTGAGTTGTTTTATAAAGATCTTAGTACTATTTTTTGCGATGCTGCATTGACTACTCCGTAGGAAACAAGGATGTGCTTTGATTTTTTATTAACTTTATCTCAAAGAAGAAGTGGGGCCCACTGGTTTCATTTTACTCAGTAAACTAATAATATACGTTAAAATCCAAATAATGACCGTTTGGAAAAGGCAAACAGGGGTTGAAACAGCTACCTGACTCCGAACCACTGAAATTGAAAGTAGCTTTAAACAAAAACGAAAATTTCCATCCGAATGACATCCAAACCACTTCAAACAGTGTTAATACACGGCCATCGGATAGGTAGGGTTGTGCACAGTCAGTGATATAATGTTATATAATCCTGGATAGATTTTACACTGTATCATTGAATGAATTACATTATATCACCGAATCTGGCAAAAAACTCTGTGTTCCTTGAAATATTTATCTTTTAATTTATGTACTACGGTATAAAATTAAATTTTAGCTGAATCCATTAATTCTGTTCCTGATTGTTTCGTCAAATTACTAAAATTCGTTTTCAGCCTCCATATGAACTTTGAAATGATTCATAAATATAATAAATAACTCACATTTAAATTAATCGTTGACTAGGTGAAATCCTAATCTTAACTTCCTAATCCTAATCCTAACTATCCCAATCCTAACTAATATTATAAATGCGAAAGTAAGTTTGTTTGTTTGTTACGCTTTCACGCCCTATCTACTGAACCGATCGTCAATTCGTCATGAAATTTTGGACACACATTGGTGAGGGTACTGAGAAGGACATAGGCTATATATCACGTGGGTGAAGAGTATATTGGCAGATTTGGCATTCAAAAATAGCGTGTCTAATCTACAGGAAAAATACTTTTTCTATAATATGTATGAGGCTAATGACAACAGTTTTTGATTAAAAAGTACTTTCTTTTAAATACGACTTAGGTACCTACGTATTTTGAGTTTAACAGTATTGTGTGTGAATAAATTATTTTACGTATGTATTGATATAAGTACACCGTCTCACTCTTTAACATTATCATATTTTCGAACGTTTAATAATGATTAAACTTAACAACTTTCTTCAATGAACAGAAGTAGGTTGAAATAGAAAAAAAAAATAGACTTCACATATCTTCTGATTAGTCGTTTTGTGTAAGGAAACCAAAATTTATTTTTGCCTAAGTTACTTGAAGAGGGTGGTCCAGATACATAAATGAGTTCGAGAAAATGCCTAGACTACTGATTAACACGGTTTATATAATCCATACATCCATTTCTAGGGTGCACATCCCTATATATAAGACCAAAGTAAACACTCCTTTAACCCTCCAATAGGTACGGGTACAAAAGTACCCATTTCACGGCTCTGCACCTGTCTGATATTGATAGGATGTAAAGGAATTTGGTGAGGGACGGACTGTTTGACAGGCTTAGCCGTTAATACTAAGAGGAACAATTTTAGTTTGTTTACCACATTTTTTGATTCTTTTTTGTAAGTGTAATTGAACTAATTATTCAGGTTTTCGCTAAAAGCCCTAGTAAACTGCAACATAATTGAACTTCACCTATTGTAGAATTGTCAACAATATTGTGTTTGCTACTAAAACTATAAAGCTTGTTACATCAATAAATTAGTTTGTTACATCACTTCACTAAACAATTATTTTTCGTCAACGTGTTAAAATATCAAACTAACTTGACCCAAAATAAGAAACAAAACCTTTAAATATATTATTTGAACAGTACATTATGCGATTACATGCAAGCAATTTTAAGTTTTTTATTCAATTTATAACACAATTTGCCACACGGTTTACTTTATATTCATAACATAGGGGAGATCCAATATTTACTACCCAAACAGAATCACATAAAGTTATGTGTTACACCGTCACGTAATCCTAATCTCGGCAACTTCTGAACAAACTGAAGCAGTCGGCCTATTGTGTTCTTTGTTGGGTCTCAAGCACCCTATTAGCATTTAAGGGTTATCGTCTTTTGTAGGCCTTTCTTAATCGGTTTGTGGCAAAGGCTTCAATGAATTGTGTTGCCATCGATTGAAGTAAGGGATAAGCGATAGCGGGAGCGATTTACATGTGCAGTGGTAGAAAAAATAATAACTGATGGTATATAAATATGGATTATGTTTTCATGTCTTACGGAGTACACAAAACCATACCTCATTTCAGTCGAATTAAAAGTATTATTTTTATATTTTCTTCGTCTTAGAGTCATGGGGAGAATAAATCTAAGGTGCATTTTGGTAAAACGAATTGCAAAAAACAAGAGCGCTGTTATACCAGGATTTCAAAAGGCTCATGAACAACAGAAAAGAAGCAGAGAGCTTCAACATCAAGAGTGTCGCTCTTAATTTTTGATAAGTCTCTACTCTTCCTAAAGTTAAAAGAAAAATATATTTTCTTTAAACTTTTAGAAGGATAGAGGAGGATTTAGTCCACAAGAAATATCTGGATTTTATTACTCCAGAACTTGTTTATTGGACAATGGGGGCCCACCATTGAGTTACACTGATGGCTCCATCTAAAGCCATTGTTCTGTGGCATTGTCTGGTCTGGACTACGGAAACCTTAATGGCTTCGAACAATTTCAAATAACTGGTTTCGAGAAGCGTTATAGCTTTTTCGAGAACAGAATGTCCTTAATTTCATAAACCTTCAGTGTAATGAAGTTTAAAAATCGAGAAAAGGCGCGTGAAATTATATTTAAAGGTTTTGAAATCGCTTAGTAATTTTGTGTCCAGCTTAAAATATGCTATTTATCTACAATACAGTCTTTGTTTTTTTTCGTTTGTTTCTCACAGTACCACCAACTGAGAAGTCAATCGGTAGCTGGGTTTGTTTTTAGTGTGTATAAGTGCCAAACACTGATTTTCAAGCTGCCTAAAGGCATCTGACATAACTTAATAACTGCCATCAATGATGACAGCCGAGACCAACGGCCCGTAAATCATCCGTTAAAGATTAAGATTAGAATACAGGGTTAGAGACAGTTATCACGTCTTTATCCCTTGCGGGATAGACAGAGCCCAAGGTTGAAAACCAATGAAATGTCTCATTTTTAACAACTATTTTGACATACACCTGATTACACCTATCCAGAAGCGTTAAATAATTGTTCGAATCATTTCAGGCCTCACTCAACTAATAATTAAAACATCATTCCAAATCGACAACTCCCTGTAATTATGGTCCTCAGTTATATCAAATTTAATGGAATTATTCATCATCATCATCATCAGGTGTTTTCAGTCTCCACTGCAGGAGCACGACCCTCTCTGTACTACCAGAGCCAAATACTAGCCTGAGTAGTCAAGAGGATTTGGCCTACACTCTCCACGCTGGCCAGACGGGTTGGAGAGGCCTCTTTGTGTTAATAAGCTTTGTTTAGCTTGCGTTTCCTTAGTCGCCTTTTACGACATTATTATGGTTCAATAATTAATTTAATGTACAACGAGACATGTTATGTAACGGTAAATTTGCATAGCTAGTAACAAAGCATATTGTGTAACAAAAAAGTGAGATATTATTTAGAACCATAATATAGAACCACTTTTACCTTGCTTATTTTTGTATTTTGTATGAGAATAATCAATGAGATTACTTTTATTAAATCATTTATTGACTTGACAGTGATGTATCATCGTCCTCTGGTAACAATATCAGAAATTTAATATCAGTTTTTAAAGGCATGATGGCGTCTAGAGAGTATATAGTCAAAGGTTGCTGCTATGTTGAAGCTGCAATAACTATTTCATTGAATTGTTTCGGGCGTTACTTTGTGGAAGTGAAAGTTACATACACTTTAAGTTAAATTAATTTGTGTGCTTCCGCTACCAATTAGCTCATGCAAACATGGTGGGATATAAAAATTTACATACAAAATACAAAATTCATGTAAATCTTGGGGACTTAGACATCAGGTATATAGATTTATCTCGTCTTCAATAATAAATGCATGAGCATCAAATCACACACAATGAGTAAGCCCTACAGTAAGTAGGGAGATACTTACTCAATGATACTATAATTTTCTTCCAGATAAGCCAGAAACTTGATATTGGTCCAGTAGTTTCGGAGCCTATTCAATGGACCAAAATCAAACAAACAAACAGTCGAATTTCTCTATATATTATTTGTATAGATAATTAATACATAAATAGCAAAACATTGACATTTAACAACTATCTCAACCATGGATTTATATGTACTACGTCTCAACACATGTTTATTGCAAATTAAAACCCTAAAACAGAGACAATGTCACCTGCCATCCCTCTGGTGGTGTGTCATCGTCCCCTGAACATAAATCTGGTATCAGGTGCACTTGTAACGTACTTGTATTTACTGTTATGTGCGTGTTTTTGTACAGTGATTTGTACGTTTTGTTACTACGTCTATATTTTTATTTGCTGCAGAAATTGTCACTGATAAAAAAATATCTATATAGTAGATTCTTACCTCCTTATATAGCATTGTAGATAACACAATAATTTTTATGATCTATTATTTAGAGCATAGAAATAAGAAGACGAAACGCAAAAACGTTTTTATAACTCTATGATGTTGGTTTTCTGTTGTTTTGGACGAACAAAAATTTTGCGTAGAAGGCATAAAACTAGTTCAGATGATAATGATTTGGTTCTTTGGTACAGTATTTTTTTACAGGATGTTTAAATTTGCATTTTAATTTATTGATACCTCCGAGAATAAAGAAAAGAAAGAAGTTTCTTTTCTTTATTCTCGGAGGTATCAATAAATTAAAAAATATATATATATTTGCAATTGGGTTCAAGATTAGATTAAAAAGGTGATTTATTTGATAGGATAATATTCCTTAGAGAAAGTTACCTTTTTCTAGGCATATACCAAAAAAAAACGCTTTTTTGTGGTTAGGCGGCGTCATGTTTCCGAATTCCATGTTTGTTTTCTCTATTCCTGGAGGCATAAAATCTAACTTGGGCCGTGTTAATGGGCGCGGTGAAGTCTGGAGGGTTCCAGGATTTATGGACGCTGCTTGCCTCTGGCGCAAGTTACAGGGGATTGTTACATCGGCTAGTTAGAGAGATCAGTATACCAATGATACATTAATATAAAGCGTCATACTTATTAAGGTATTTATTTTATTTTATTCGGAAAAAAAAACAGTCAATATTAAGTCAGTTATAAAGCTATTTTGATACTAAAGACCATTTACATGTTCTCGCATATAACAACAACAAAGTGGCAGCGGGCTTCACGCTCATCTCCTTAAGGCCTGGCCATCCACAACAACACGTTTCTCTACATGTTTTCCCTCGCAAGTATAATTGTGGAACAAGCTTCCTTTCACCATTTTTTCTGAAGCTATGACCTCAATTTTATCAAAAGGCGGGACATTCCTTTTATTAAATTAATTCCTAATTTAAAAGGTCAGCAGTCCTCTGTTAACAATTTTGATGTTACTGGTGGCCATGGGCGATAATCGCACTTACCATCAGGTGTTTTGTATGCTCGTCTGCCCGCACAATCATAAGAAAGTTCAATTTAAAATACTATTATTTCATATCGATATAATCTGCAGCTGTTTCTCATTTTGCTCTTGGTGATGTTAATCAGTACCTAATTCATTTAATATTTATTCATTAAATTTATGGTACATAGTACAAAATCAAGAAAATAAAAATAAATTTAGGTTTAGTAATAACTAACTATTTGCTTTTTACCTTCGAATGACGTCAATAGGAAAGAAGCCAGTTTCCACTTAGTCTTAAAGGGGTACTCCTTGATAACTCAAGAAAGTAGATGACATTTAAAAATTTACGATCACGTATTGAAAGCGCCCTCTATGCTCTATCGATAAAACTCATCAACGCGTCCTCTTCTCATTTAGACCACACACTATCTATGGCACTATGGCTCCTTTGGCGCAGTATAAAATGCACCTGTTATACGCAGTGGGCGATGTGATTGCTCCGTATAATTGAATTACACACGAAAGATATACGGTTTCATTAAGTCAGATCCAGGTTTATGGCCTGGACGGACGGGTGGAAAATATCTTTACGCTGATTGAAAACGCTCGAAGAAGTTTTAGTGAAATGACATTCAGAAAGTTTCGACTAAGTGTACTAATAAAATACCAAAAATTTTTGATATCAAATTTTTAGATTTATTTCTCTCAAATTGCAAGCTTTTATGCGAATAAATTCATGGAGAATAAATTATATTTAGCTATAAAAAAATCCAGTGGTGCATCACTATTTTGTTTGTTGCTCGTGTATGCAAGTGGCCATCAGCTCTGAGGTCAACATCATCATCAGGTGTTTTTTAGTCTCCACTGCAGAAGTATGACCCTCTCTGTACTGCCAGAGCCATATATTAGCCAGAGCAGTTAGAGGATATGACCTACACTCTCCACGCTAGCCAGACAGCTTGGTGAAGTCTCTTTGATGTTTTTAAGCTTTGCTTAGCTTGTGTTTCCAAAGTCGCCTTCTACGACATCCGCGGGAAGACTTAATGTGGTCCTATTCTACTCTGCCAGGAACCACACGGCTTCAATTTGCAATTATGATATATGTACATATTTAAAAGTTCATTTATTTGTCCGGTTGTTCCGCTGTCCGCCTGTTCCGTTTTCTGACCTGTTCTCCTGAGCCTATAGCTCATATTTTTCAACCAACTACTGCGATATTTTTTTAACAGGTTACATAGATTTTTTTGGCAATTCCGTTTATATAAATAATTCAAAATGGTAAAAAGGGCAAAAAGGACCAAGCGCCATTTGACGCTTTGCCTATTGTAAGTTCTGTGACTCTAGGTGAGTGTGTAATTTTATCTCTATTTATTTTATTCAATCAGATATGTCACTCACATAATATTAGTCACCTAATATTTGATGATTAAAGCACATCCCCCGTCGTTGCTTGATCAAACATTGATTTGAATCTAGCGGGTTAGTTAGCGATGTTGACTCAACATCTACATAATTCGGTTATCTATGGTCGGTAAATCATTAATTCGATTCATCAAAGCATGAATAATTTTGGAATATTAATAGCGACGTATGATAAGGGAGTCACGTCTCTATAGGGATATCAGTATAATCGTTATGTTAGCATACTTTCTTTAGAGAATATGAAAGTTTAGGAAATACAAACAATATTATTTATAAATGTATGTATGAAGCTATTGAGATTTTTTTTTGTAAATAGGTCGTGTTCCATAGATTTGCCTATATTAGGGTCAATCGAGAAAATTTAAATGTTGAAATGAAAAGTTATGTTTTTATACTAATTAAGTATATGAACAAATTCTATCTTCCCATTTCTTTTCTATTTTTGTATATTATTATTGTGTAAAATTATAAGTTTACCCAAGGATGGTATAATTTCCAAATCATTTTATTGTATGAACAGTTTAACAGCATATCGGTTCAATATTTATACAATATGTGACAGACGGAAGGACGTACAACGGCTTCGAGCAACACGGCCTCCGTACCGGACGGAGGGAGTGGCCAAAGCGACAATTTTACTATGACAATTTTTCTGGCGTTTTTTGCGGGGGGAAATGTGCACACAAGTTTAGTTCCGCACACCTACATACAAAACTTAAACTGTCACTTGATAGTAATTATGACATTGTCACAAAAAATGACATAAAAAAGAAAAAATAATTTGTGTACAGATGAGTCACACACAACTAACACATAGACATGCATATGCCTAATTTTGCTTGTACCTTGACAGAGGGGAATGCAGCGTATGGCTACTCCCTTCCGTGTTGCTCGAAGTACAACGGTTACCAATAATAGCAAGAATCATAATCTATCATGGTACAGTCCGAATCAAACTTAACGGCGGCTCGGATATAGCAGTGAGCTGCGCAGTACGCGCCCCACCTCCCCGCGCGCACCCCGCTGAGCCTAATAATATGTACTGCGCATCGACTCGCGGGATGTTCCGAACCGCTTCAGACTGTATCTGACTAGCGGATCTTAGATCGGATGCCCCACCGGATCGGATAATGTTAGGAGAGATGAAGTTGCATTTACAGCTAAATAGTGTCATGAAAGTGCTTGGAACTCGCGCTAAATTCCACGATAATTGAATTCCAAAAATCCCTCATTCAGTCCCATTCCAACTGCAAATGCAGAGGACGTTGCTAAGCGAATTTGACACTAATTGTGTTTGACTGCGCGCTCGGCACGAGTGCATTGTCGTGTGCACTTCGTGAATCTGCTTGCGAATTCACTATTCTGCATGGAAATGTTAGTGTAGTTGTAACAAGTTCTGTGCTGCTTTGGTTGAGGAAATTATGATTTTATTGCAGTAATTATACCTCTTTAATGTAAAATATTTGGTTACGTCACAACTAATATTAAGAAGAATTGATACGTGAGTATTATTTAATGACTGATATTTTTAAAGATTTTTTAATTTGAATATAAACGTAGAACACTTTATTGTACATACTTTTGCTTGTTGAGGATATTATTTCTTACATCAAACGTGCTAACATGTAACGTACCACTGAAGCGTTTTCAAAATACCATTCAGATAGAGACGAATAAACATTGACTGTATAACGTTTTTTCTTCTTAAAGAGATTTTGATAAAACAATGTAATTTATTCTATAAGGGCTCTTTATCTTCTTAATTATAAGGGCTTTTCATAACACAGCAAAAACAAATGTGTGCCAGTTATTTTTCTATAAAAACAAAACATGGACATTTATTTCCCAAAAGTGACACTAGTTACATACAATTTTCATCTGTGCAAACTTCAAAAGGTAATCCTATTAAGAAGACCTCACTAATTACCGCCGCTGAATCAGGAGGGTTCATGAGAACCAAATTTTAAATGAACAAATATTTGGTGAATTTCTGCACACCTGACCAATATTTTGGACCTTCCATACCTTCATAAATCTTCAGCCATTTTGAAGAGGAGCAAAAAGATGAGGCAGCAGTTTTATAAGAACGATTGTAGAATTTTTACAGTAGGTGACCCTAACACTCTTATTATTCGGTCAAATTAAGTGAATATTTATTACCTTGACGTTTTATAAGCTCTCATTATCAACTTACTTTGCAAAACATAATCTTATTTAGAAAAAAAAATATATAAGGACATATCATACAAATTGAGCTATTAGCCCCACAGTAAGTTGTAAACTTGTGTCGCAGGATACTAACTCTACGATACTATATTTTATAATATATACTTATATAGAAAAACATCTAAGACCCAGGTCAATCTGAAAAAGATCATTTTTCATCTTGACCTGA
This sequence comes from Rhodophaea formosa, assembly GCA_963082605.1. Taxonomy (NCBI): domain Eukaryota; kingdom Metazoa; phylum Arthropoda; class Insecta; order Lepidoptera; family Pyralidae; genus Rhodophaea; species Rhodophaea formosa. The sequence goes on from OY720209.1 coordinate 3,528,163, forward strand.
CCGGGGATCGAACCCGGGACCATCCGTGTCACAGGCCGGCGTGTTGACCGCTGCGCCACGGAGCTCGTCCTCACTAATTACCGCCGCTGAATCGGGAGGGTTCATGAGAACCAAATTTTAAATGAACAAATATTTGGAGAATGTCTGCACACCTGACCAATATTTTGGACCTTTCATACCTTCATAAAACTTCAGCCATTTTGAATGGTACGAAAACGATGAGGCAGCGGTTTTTATAAGAACGATTGTGGAATTTTTACAGTAGGCGATCCTAACAGATATAAATAAAAAAATAAATAAATAAATATATACGGACAAATCACACAGATTGAGCTAGCCCCAAAGTAAGTTCTTAAGTAAGACTTATGTTATGGGATAATAACTCAACGATACTATATTTTATAACAAATACATATATAGATAAACATCCAAGACCCAGGTCAATCTGAAAAAGATCATTTTTCATCTTGACCTGCGTGTTGACCGCTGCGCCACGGAGCTCGTCAAATTCAACAGTCTTATTATAAAAGAGGACTAACTTTAATACCTAGTTTAATCCACTGTACTACTAAAATGAGTGAACATTTATGACAGTGACGTTTTTGTTAGCCATCATCAACTAGCTGTTACCCGCGGCTTCGCCCGCGTAATTTATAGCCTATGTCCTTCTCGGTACCCTAACCTATGTGTATGCTAAATTTCATGATGAACAGTTCAGTAGATACGGCGTGAAAGCGTCACAAACAAATAAATAAACAAAAAAACTCACTTTCGCATTTGTAATATTAGTTGGGATTTGTTTTGGTCGTATAATGGTCAAGTATAGGTTATTAGTCGCATATTGTCCTGTTTTTTGTAAATTTATACAATTTCTTTACAAATCACTAAAATAATTACAGATCATGATGTTTATTTACATTCAATAAATTTAAATGTCCCACAGGTTTGCAAAACATTCTCCTAAAATCACAATAACACAACCTATTTTCCGGTATCCCGTTTCTCGGTATTCGCGTCACGCTCGCCAAGTGCCGCGATTTTCACCGGAGAGTAAATAACACTTCGGAACAGCCCTTTAAAGGCCGATTGTTTGCGAAACTTATACAGGTTATCTGCTTGTTCCGCGGATTTGGTATTTTTGGTACCGTGTTTGTGATGGTTAAGTGAATCTCTTTTTACAGCGCATATAGTTTGGGTTTTGGTGATGCGTGAGTAAGACTTTTGATTTTGTCAAGGTAATCTTTCTTGTTCGGCGGATTTGTGTTTTTTTTTGGTACCGTGTTCACAATGGTTAAGTGAATCTCGTTTTGAAGCGCAAGTAGTTTGAGTTTTGGTAATGCGTGAGTAAGACTTTTGATTTAATCGAGGTAATCATCTTTATTGTTCGGCGGATTTGGTATTTTTGGTACCGTGTTTGCAATGGTTAAGGGAATCTGTTCTTATAGTGCAAACAGTTTTTGATTTTGGGGAAGCGTTATTAAAACTTTTGATTTTGTCATCGTTATGTTTAGTTACTTGTATATAAATTTAAAATGTCCCACAGGTTTGCAAAATGTGCTCCTAAAATCGCAATAATACAACCTATTTTCCGACATCCCGTATCTCGGTATTCGCGTCACGCTCGCCAAGTGCCGCGATTTTCACCGGAGAGTAAATAACACTTCGGAACAGCCCTTTGAAGGCCGATTGTTTGCGAAACTTATACAGGTTATCTGCTTGTTCCGCGGATTTGGTATTTTTGGTACCGTGTTTGTGATGGTTAAGGGGGAACAGTAGGCACAGTAGCGACTCCAATCATTTTATTCCTAATACTTTACAAATAGAAAGGAATTCAAGAATATAAACAATACAAGCCTTAGTAAATAACCTGAAGTATTTTTGGAATCATGTTTTGATATTATGAGAATCAGTCATTGAGAGAAAAAGTGATAACCGCCAAAAACGGCCGTTTTTGGCGGTAATCAGATTCTCATAATTCTCACTGATTCCGATAGTAATAAACATGATTCAAAAAATACTTCAGGTTATTTACTAAGGCTTGTATTGTTTATATTCTTGAATTCCTTTCTATTTGTAAAGTATTAGGAATAAAAGGATTGGCGTCGCTACTGTGCCTACTGTTCCCCCTTAAGTGAATATCTTTTTATAGCGCAAATAGTTTGGGTTTTGGTGATGCGTGAGTAAGACTTTTGATTTTATCAAGGTAATCATCTTGTTCGTCTTGCTGGATTTGGTATTTTTGTTACCGTATTGACAATGGTTTAAGTGAATCTCTTTCAACAGTACAATTTATTTACTAGTACGCAACAAAAAATAACACAAATCGTTATTTATAGTTATGTACTAGTAAATACGTTAAGTTATTAACTTTCAATAAATTTAAAAATTTCTCTCAGGTATGTTTTGAAAATGAAGTCCTAAAATCACAATAACACAACCTATTTTCCGGTATCCTATTTCTCGGTATTCGCGTCACGCTCGCCAAGTGCCGCGATTTTCACCGGAGAGTAAATAACACTTCGGAACAGCCCTTTAAAGGCCGATTGTTTGCGAAACTTATACAGGTTATCTGCTTGTTCCGCGGATTTGGTATTTTTGGTACCGTGTTTGTGATGGTTAAGTGAATCTCTTTTTACAGCGCAAATAGTTTGGGTTTTGGTGATGCGTGAGTAAGACTTTTGATTTTATCAAGGCAAGTTTGTTCGGTGGATATCATATTTTTGGGACCGTGTTGTCAATGTTTAAGTAAATAGTTATATAATATAATACAAATTTTATAATAAATTTTGGATTTTTGTGAAGCGTAAGTAAGAGTTTTGATTTTGTCAGACAGTTTTGAGACCGTGCGTATTTTTGGTACCGTGTTTGCAATGATTAAGGAAATCTCACATAATTCAACCTCTTAGGGGATGAATTTTCCAATTCCAAAATTTACTTACATTATAAAAAAAAATTTTAATGAAACTATTTTTGAAAACTGACAAGTTTCTAGTTCTAGTAGTGCATACGTCAGTGCGTTGATATTTCAATCACTAATCAATATTTTATTTCAATCTAGATGACAATGATACCCACAGGCAGCTTCAAAAATCTAACGTTACACAAAACAATAGGTAATATGGGATATTTGTCTAGGTATTATTAATAACATGAATATAGTGGGTTTTACATTACTGAGGGTTCTAAGACGCCGTCTAATACCGACACTTGTAACTAAACACGATTTAACTGTGAAGTTTAACCCCTAGGTTAACTAACTTAAGACCACGATTTAACCGTCTCCCGTCAGTTGGAAACCCAGGCACAAAATTATAGAGAGTACAAAATATACGACTTCTATAGATGCAAGCTTAAGTTAGTTACTTCTGAAAATGGATGTCGATTTGTAGCGGTTCCAAATAATTTTACATAACGTGTTTCATATACAGTGTCTTAATCAACAAGTGATATTCCCTCGAGCGGGTGACTCAGCCCATCCTCATAAACTAACGGGAAAATTTCGACATTTTCATGCAGATTGTGAGGTCGGCCAGCTTCTTTTGCATGGATAACCTGATTTTTTTAGTTCCCCTTGGCCTAGAGATAAGACATCGCACATTATGGCAGAATACTATAATACAAAATGAGTACATGAGACTGCCACGTCATAGCGCAATTTAAGCGTTGTTCTATCCTTGACGTAATGGTATAACAGACGTGGGACGAACGAAGCGCATAGGAGATCTGAGTCTCCCAAAGTATAACATCATTGTGATATACTTCTCCACCATCGATAATTTGCCCCCAGGCGCTCACGAGGTAGGATTACAAGTTAAGCACTGCATCCTAGGTCCAGTGCTTGCACCTTTATTGCCACTCCAGCTTGACGTCGAAATGGACAAGGCTTGAGCAGTGATCTTAGGGCCAAATGTGGTCTCATCGGTTGTATTACAAGCTTTATGCAAAGTTGTACTACAACTAACCAAGGAAGGGGAAAATAAAATATTATAGAGTTTCCCGATTTTTTAAATCTTATTTAGGCACATTGAAGTGCTCAGCCCGTCACTATGAAAACATTTGCTATAAGACCAATGCTGGAAATTTGAAAAAAGGTCAGTTTTTCATAGAAATTGCCGTCTGAACTTTTTTTTTTTAATTTCTACCATAAGTCCCATAGGAAAAGTTGTTCATAATGACAAAATGATGCAATGATAAAATGTACCATGTAATAAATTGATAAAAAGCTGTTCTAAACAAAATAAAGACCTTTTTTATGAGCGACGCATCACGTTCCCTTGTTAACCCTTCACAGTACGTTAGCCAACACAAGTTTTCGACAGTCTCAAATTAAAATGGGCGATCGTGCGCGCTCGCCGCCGCGCGGTAATCTTTTCGGGACGCGTGACCAGAATCTCTGGGACCACGTTAAAAAACAGAAAAAGTAAGAACAGATTCGTTGGTAATTATTTCGCTTGTCGATTCGGTAATAATAATTGATGACTTAGATTTGTAAGGTGGAAAAATCTGTACTTACATAAAACTTTTGTTTTTTTTTCTAAATTATACCATTAACATTCGTGTTTCTCACTTCTATGGCTTTGTATAGCTCAAGCAATACAGAAAGAGTCGTGTTCCTGCAGTGAAGACTAAAAAAGACCTGATGAGTAAGTAATAAAGTAACAGGATATATTATTTTAGAGTCGCGTGACCATTATTTTTGTAAGCTTAATTTTTTGTTAAACTTGTATCTCGCAAACAGCTGTAATATCCTCACATTGGAAAAAGTCTTTTTAGCTAGGTTTCACTTATACTATCACTAGCTGTTGCCCGCGGCTCCGCACGCGTGGTATATAGCCTATGTCCTTCTCAGTACCCTAACCTATGTGTATGAAAAATATCACGATGATCGGTTCAGTAGATACGGCGTGAAAGCGTAACAAACAAACAAATAAACAAACAAACAAACTCAGCTTCGCATTTATAATATTAGTTTTATATACTTCGCATATATAGGATTACAACACAGTATAAAACAAAGTCGCTTCCCACTGAATGATTGAAAAGTTAAGTTTGTCCCTATGTATGCTTCCACGCTGGTCTGGGAGTAAAGAAAAAACTTAGAACTTCCCGCGCACATCGTAAAAGCCGATCGAGGGAATGGGCGTAAAAAAATCATGTAAATAGGCGATGCGGCTAGCAATCCATTACTTTTTTGCTTCCGTTCTCCACCTGCAAACCCACCAACATGCTAGTTTTATAGGCCTGGATAGTCTACCCCGCAAGGGAAAAAGACGTGATTGTATGTATGTATGTTTAGATCTTTAAAACTATACGCAACGAATTTTGAATGGGTGTTTTAAGTATATAGAGTGATTCAAGAGGAAGGTTTTGTATGTATAAAACATGCCCGGGTGCAGCCGGGGAGGCATTCTGGTTTTTATTATAATTTTGTACTATATAAGGTATTATCAACTTCCGCATATATTTTACCACCTAATTTTCATGATAGTTCACGTAATAGATCAAACCGTGACATTTATTGCATGGGGGTGGAACTTTTTCCAAAACCATTAAATTTGGAATCAAAAATATCAGCGCCATCTTAATTAGGTGTCTGCAGTATTAATGTGTTAGAAACACGATTGGTTTAACGATGTGTTGTTATTGAAGAACTAAAGAAATTTTGAAAAAATTAAAATCTCATAAAAAAAAATTAATATATTCTGTTAAACAAAATATTATTTTATACTTAGGACTTTTTTCAAAGACCTACATAAAAAAGTGATAATACTTTAAAATTAGAGGGAGTTTAGTAAAAAACATAAATATTACAGTTGGGTTTTCGTATTCTTTATTTATATTTTTAATACAAAATTTGTAAAAATTCGTTCTCTTAAAAATTCGTAAATAATTAGTTTATTAATTGCTGGGTGGCGCGCTAGTGTGTGAACTCACCTTCTCCCAGAATTTCACATTCTTATTTATAGGATTGATAAGATTAGTTAAAACCGTATAATTCATCAATTTGACCTCGTTGTATCGAATAATAAAAACAAAGGAATATTAACTAATGATTTTGGCATTAGTGTTTATATATCTTCCATTGCTGGTTGCAGGAAGTAATTACCAAAACTCATGAAAATTACCCCAATATCTTTCCCATCTTTAATTATCAAGTTCACAACTTAACAAGCAAAACTGACCAAAAAGTCATAACTCTTAATCTTCATAAAGGCCCCCCCACACGGCATCGCGTGACACTGTTAATAAGAAGTTCAAATAATGGGTGCGTTCAAATCTATGGGACGGTACATCATTGTTTGTTATTATTCGTGTCTACAGGGTTCGTATGTAAAAGAACATTAGCTTTGAATAACGGTGATATTATAATGTTACTTGAATCGCTACATATTATAAAATAAAGTCCTTTGCCGCGACTGTCTGTTTGTCTGTTCGCAATAAACTCAAAAACTACACGGCTTTCACCAATAGATAGGATGATTCTTGAGGAAGGTTTAGAGGCATAATCCATGCCCGGGCGCAGCCGGGGAGTCAATTAGCACCTAACCAACAGGTGACTAATTGAAATTTCAAAGACCTGTTGGTTACTACCTAATTGAAATTACAAAGTACACTTGACAAAGTAAATAATTAATCATAAAAATAATTACTATAATTATATTAAATAAAGATCAATACAATTATTTGTATTAGAAGAGTTTATTATGCGGATAATATTATATTATCCGCATAATAAACTCTTCTAATACTTGCAACTAGTTCTTGTCATCCGTAAGTTTGTTTACCCTGCAAGAAATAACGACGCGACTGCTAGCCTGCAGCATTGAAACACTCTATCATTATTTTATAATGATAATGGATATTCAAGGTGTCCCGCCCGCCCTATTACTTCGTCTAGACGCCTATTATGTCCCATTATTTACCGTTCAGACCGTGTACTGCGGCCTTTAGAAATATACGTACATCCTAATCCATTTCTTGTTTCTATATTTTGTTTGACGGCAAGAGGCGAAGAGTTGTCAAAGAAATTGAAACAGCTTCTGTTACAAAAATGTTATTATTCTGTAAGAGACTACTTGCATGATATTTTAATATAATGTTCAATTACAAATTTAATGTTTAATAATAATGTGAGCTATAAAAGCAAATTTAAAATTTGACATATTTAGAATTGACTTTTATTATATAAAATACAAATATTGTACGTCTTTTAAGACAGGTCACAGTGAAACATTATATAAATTAAGATCCTTTGTAATCTGTGCTCCACAATAAATTGATTTGATTTGATATGATTAGCCCAAAGTAAGTATGGAAATTGTGTCTAAGGATTCTAACTCAACGATACTATATTTTATAAATACCTTGTCATCATTTAATGTCCAGGCCAATCTGATATCTGACATCACCATAACCTAAGGTATGATAACTTTCCGCAAGGCAAAAATAATATCAATTTATTTTCTATTAACCCACTAAATACTTAACGGGTATGTAACTTGGTAGTAAGCGTAATGACGTCAAATAATGCTGAAATTCAGGAAACGTTATACCGTAATTTGGCACTAACAGTGGAATAAAAGTGCTCGTACAACAAATTTGTCGCGGCTAAGTCGCAGAAATAATTGCCATCATTACTCGGTTAGAGCGTAGCCTGACGCCTTGTTGTAGTGAATTTATATTTTTACCCAAATGAATCAAGCTGAAGGAGGGTAATGGTTTTTGCGCATATGAAAACTATCAGAGCTAAGTACTAAGTGAAAACTAAAAAGTTATAGGCAACCAACTTATAAAATGTACTGCAAAATGTAAAATTTCATACAATCTTCATTGTTAGATGTTTTTGGTCGTTAAACTGTGAGGTGCGAGTGTAAACAGTGTGAACTCAAAGTTGTCATTCGCAACTACGGAACTCTACACTGCGCGTGGACCGACACGCACTTGGCTAGTTTCTTTTTTACTCCTTTTTACATTTTCATTTGGACAGTCGTATTAAAAGAGCGCAGTGGCAGTATTTCGGGGGCCAAGTATTTGTTTCTGCTATTATGGTAGCCAGAGGCCATTACGTTTCGCCTGTCAACATGATATATGGCTGGTCACCTGGCTTTGTATGCAACCCGACCGCTGCCCGTAAATCAATCTGAAATGATTTACACCTCAAAAAGCAAATGGTGGCACAATAAGAGCTTTTACAATAATATCAATTCTTCAGTTCAGAGTAATCCCCTTTCAATACTACAGTGTACATGCACCGTATAAATCTGTATCCTTATCAGATTCTCGAACGTAACCACAGAATTAATATTAAAATTAAATTTGTTTATTAATAAAAATTAACAAATAAAATTATATACGGACAAATCACAAAGATTGAGCTGGCCCAAAGTTAGTTCGAGTCTTCTGTTATGGGATACTAACTCAACGATACTATATTTTATTACAAATACATAATTACATATACATATAAACATCCTGATCATACTAAAAAACTTTCTTCAAAGAACAAGTCAAAATATGAAAAAATAAATTGTGGTGGTGGCAACGCCTCAAAACTCGTACCACTGAAACCGAGCCACCGAAATCATACATTATATGCACAAAATACAGTCTTTCTACATTAAAGGTTTACATAGAAACCAAAACTCAATACCCTTATGGGAAGCAAAATTTACCTGACTAAAGATCAATACAAACTTATTATCCGAAAATATTCAACTAAATTTAAACTGTATTACAATTGAACGGAGACCAGTTTTCTATGAAGCAGGATAAGAACGTAAGAGTACAAGTCTTACAAGGGCTTATTCAGCTTACAAGACGAAGTTCTGTAGGGCTAATGAATAGCACCCACCGAATTTGAAAGGGTCCCAATTAAAGAGGAACATGGCACGGTATTGGACCATGTCGCAATAAACAACTTTGGTTACCTACTGATTTGGTAGTACGTTTTAGATGTAAGTACATTGGAAGTCCTTATATATGTCAAATAACTAACAGTAAGAAGTATATACAGGCAACAAACGGATATGCAACGCAAGAGCACCTTTGTTTTATCAAAGCAATAATGTTATTTACATGTACTTTATTTACAAGGCAAATTTATTCAATTACTCTCTTTATCTAGTATTATTGGTACAAGTTTTCACTATTTTTAATTTGATGAATTAAACCGCCAAAAGTGGCCACTTATGGCGGTAAAAATTCGTTCTCTTAAACGTAGATTGTAATATCTATGAAAAGTTACAAAAAGAATACTACCAGTAATTTACAAGGGCAATATGCTTATTAATTTTTTTTAAATTTGATTTGATTTAGGAGTAAATGAATTAATTGCTGCGTGGCCGCTAGTGCGTGAACTCACTTCGCCTTAAAGCATTTTTGACACTGAAAATGCACCTAAAAGTTTATTTTTGTAAACGCTGACTTTTAAATTATCGAGTGAAAGATTTACTAATATTTGCTAAAAAAATAAATCTTCAAATTCTGGTGTCAATCAGAAGGATCAAATTTTGAATTACAATCAAACGTCAAAGCGAACTAGCGCAAACTGGATATGTCTAGTGTAATCCGGTTAGCACTGACTTGATCACCGGCCGGACGTCAACTTAGTTTTAATAGGGCTGTCACAGATGTAACATACTGAACACACAGTTCCTAAAAGTGTAGCTTAGTGCTAGCCAGGGCTACGATTTGGATTAAGAACGTCTTTGGATATGTCATCATATATTTAAAAAAAAAACAGTGGTTAGACGAAATTATTCTGTAACTCCAATTTAAAAGGAAGAGCTTCTAGATTTCATTATAATAAATGACGAGCTCCGTGGCGCAGCGGTCAACACGCCAGGCTGCGAGACGGATGGTCCTGGGTTCGATCCCCGGTCGGGTCACGATGAAAAACGTTCTTTTTCAGATTGATCTGGGTCTTGGATGTTTATCTATATATGTATTTTTAGTAGTATCGTTAAGTTAGTATCCCATAACACAAGTCTCGAACTTACATACTTTGGGGCTAGCTCAATATATGTAATTTGTCCGTATATATTTTATTATATTATTATTAATTGATTTTGAAAGAGACCTCAATTTGTTTGAAGATGTGCTTGAATATAGAATTTATCTAGTATTAGAGACAAATAATAAAACTATCCTCTGATTATTTGGTACGATTGTAGCATAATTTTCTACTTGAAGTTACATACAGCTTAGATCGTTTTTTAAAAGAGTAATTTTCCTATCGCTGACTGAAGCAGTAAAATTTTATTTCATTGGTACTGTGCCTCGGTATTTTTTAAAGAAAGTCACTGTGACATGTGCCGTCACTGACAACCCTAGTTCCCTTCTGGTACTAACTAGCGTCGGTACTGACTATTCAGGTGCCGGTCCGAAACTCCAATTAACGTGAGGATTTACAAGTCAAAAGAATTTCGCTAGCGAATTATCGCGACGACTGCACGTCTTTTTATTAAGACCAACTTTGAGAAATGGGAAATTACCTTAATCATAGCTCCCCTCTTGAAAAGGTGTTTTCTTCAATTCTTTTGTCTTGGTCTTCAAGAAGTCAAATTTTCATTTAAAACTCTGTTAGGTTCAGTTTCCTTTTTCATCAACGGAGACGTTTTCAAGCGTTGTTTTATTGCATATAAAGTAGATAACTTACTTAAGATTTTTAGCAAAAAAAATTATGCAGACTGTGTTATCGGTTCTGAACTATGTTCAGATTTTTAATAAAGCACACCTATGAATAAAGGTAAATTCCTGATTATAAATCGCAAATTTATATGACTTTGCTTATTGGAAATGAGAAGTTTGTTTATATTACAAGTACTTTTTAGCAAACGACGCGCCAAGAAGTTCTACCGTAAACCTGACGTAAAATATTTACGAGGTATAATGTTTAGTTTGCCGCTATGTAGCGTCATTTTTTATAATCCTTGCATCCAAACCTGAAGTCGCCGCAGACGAAGTCCGAGTAACTAGCTAGTTTGTAATAAGAAAGGCTCTTTCGGTCAAGTTCCGTTTCAAAACCAATACTCTCACATTAAAATAAGATTCGGAACTCCGTGCTCAGAGACGGATTGACACATTAGCCGCCCATAGGCAACGTATGTGACGACGCCAGTTGTTATTCCTTAATCGACCTTCTACGACATCCATGGGAAGACTTGGAATGGTCCTATTCTTCTTTGCCCACACCACACCATATGGATTATTTGCAAGCAATTTAATAATAATAAATATATACGGACAAATCACACAGATTGAGCTAGCCCCAAAGTAAGTTCGAGACTTGTGTTATGGGATAATAACTCAACGATACTATATTTTATAATAGATACTTATATAGATAAACATCCAAGACCAAGGTCAATCTGAAAAAGATCATTTTCCATCTTGACCTGACCGGGGATCGAACCCGGGACCATCCGTGTCGCAGGCAGGCGTGTTGACCGCTGCGCCACGGAGCTCGTCATAATAATAACATGATATGAAAAGCGTTAAAACAATAAACAACGCATCAAAACAGAAATTTAATTAGCAATCAGAATCGCAGCCGCGTGAACCTACATTTAGATGGGGCAGGCAATATGCTCCGTAGCCTACCTTATATCTCCAGGCTTCAGCGGTAAAAGCAGTGATGCAAGCAGAAGGTGGAAGAATGATAATCCAGTATAGTGCACACACAATAGTTTTAATGTCCAGGAAGCAAATGATAGTCAGAAGGAGTACAGAAGGAAAACGCACAAGAGATAAATAAGAAAGATAGAAAGCGATAGTAACAAACAGCACTAAGTACAACACGCGCGGCGGCGATAGGTTAAGTACATAAGCGGCGAGCGATCGGTCATGCGCCTTGCGTCGATAGCAGATCTCGACTGGTGCGGGGATTGCACTGCGCCCGCGATGCAGCGGCCGCTCGCTTGGTACATAATGGAACCGGTCGGTTATGTACTAGTCCGCGCGGCGGCCAGGCGGCAGGGCGAGTTTGCACTAGGTGATTTGTGCACGGCACGTCTTACGATTAACCAACCTTTGTACATGAAGTGTAATGTAAATAAATATTATATTTTAAGTTGATTGAAATGTAAATATGAAATAAGAATTAAAGGTAAGTAATATAATTTAGAATGTAATAATATATGTTAGAATAAATGTATAATAATAATAATAGTATATTATTATTATTAATTAATATTATGTATACATAAAATTGTTGTCAATATGTAAATGTGTGTGTATGTGATAAGCGTAGGGAAAAGTCACCTACACCACCCCCCTCCAGAGACCGTCAAGGGCGATAGAAATCTGGAAATTTTACTCGTCGCCCCGATCGGGTGACATAGTCTTTATTAAAACTGGGCAAGGGTGAATCAGAACTTAGGGTTGGCTCGGACAAAATAAAAGCTGGTTTGAGCCGGTCTATAGACACTGTAACTTCTTTATTATTAAGGAGAATTTTAAAAAATTTGTCTCCCCTACTTATGACCTTGTGGGGTCCAGAATAGGCCGGCTGAAGGGAACCACGTATGGTGTCATCTCGAAGGAAGACATGGTCAGTGGTTGCCAGTTCTTTATAAATAAATATGTTTTGAGCCGATTTGTGACGGGAAGCTGGCACCGGTCGTATACGCTCGGCGAGGTTCCTCAGACGGGCTGTAAAGTCTGCTACGTCTGTGGTAGTGGGGATATTAGCCTCAAAGAATTCGCCAGGGAGTCGTAATGGCTCCCCATAGACTAATTCAGCTGAAGATGCCTGTAAGTCTTCTTTGAAGGCTGTCCTGACGCCAAGTAAGACCCACGGAAGTGACTCGGTCCATCTGTCATTAGCATGACATACGATGGCTGCTTTAAGCTGCCGATGGAAGCGCTCCACGAGACCGTTGCATGCCGGATGGTATGCTGTCGTGCGCTTATGTTCGAAGCCAGTCATTTTTGACAGGCATTCGAACAAAGCCGATTCAAATTGACGGCCCCTGTCGGTTGTTATGACTGTTGGGCAGCCGAAACGGGCAATCCAGCATGACAGCAAAGCCTTTGCAACGGTCTCCGCGGTAATATCTTCTATCGGTACTGTCTCTGGCCATCGCGTAAAGCGATCTACGGCAGTTAGACAATACCGATAGCCCTGCGAGATGGGAAGGGGACCTACCAAATCGACATGGATTTCAGTAAATCGCGCTCGAGGTAGTTTATATGTCCCTAGTGGGGCGTTAACGTGCCTGGTAACTTTTGCACGCTGGCAAGAGATACAGGCTCGCGCCCAGTCCCTGCAGTCTTTCCTTATGCCGGGCCAGACGAACCGTTCCGCGACTAGCTTAGCCGATGCGTTGGCGCCAGGATGGCTTAAAGAATGCAAACTGTCAAAAACTTGTTTGCGGTAAAATTTGGGTACGTACGGTCTGGATGTCGGAGTACTGACGTCGCAGTACATAGGTGTACAACTCCCAGGTACCTGCAGCTTTTCAAGTTGGAGTGATGAGCCTTCCTTGATCAGTTTAAGTAATTCAGGGTCAGATGTTTGGCCCTGTGCTAGCTGTTCGAGGCTAACAGGCACGCTCAGCTCGTCGATGCGCGACAGGGTATCGGCGACGACATTATCCTTGCCGGATATATGTCGAATGTCGGTAGTAAACTGAGCGATATAATCGAGGTGTCTATACTGCCTAGGCGAACAGTTAGTTTTCCGCTCATGGAAAGCGAAACTGATCGGTTTATGGTCAGTATAGATGATGAAGTGCCTGGCCTCGAGCATATGCTTAAAATATTTGACAGCCTCGTATATGGCGAGCAATTCCCTATCGTAGGGCGAATACTTTACCTGCGAGGGGCTGAGCTTGCGGGAAAAGAAAGCTAATGGTTCCCACACGCCATCCCTCAGCTGCTGAAGTACTGCGCCAAGGGCTTTATCGGACGCATCCGTCACCAACGCTAGCTTAGCGGAGCAGTCGGGATGAGCGAGCAATGCGGCAGCGGAAAGTGCCTCTTTGCAAGCCTCAAAAGCTGCTAAAGTATCACCTGATAGGGTAATTGGATGGGATCCCTTTACCGCGCCCATCAGCAAGGCATTCAAAGGTGCTTGAGTGGAGGCAGCTCGAGGAAGGAATCTCCTGTAAAAATTGAGCATACCTAGAAACCTACGTAGCTGACGTACATTGGTTGGGGGAGGGAAGTCCTTGATCGCCTGCACTTTAGAGTCCAGTGGTCTGGTGCCTTGTTCCGAGATATGATACCCTAAGAAGGTTACCTCTGAGGCTCCGAAGACGCACTTGGACGTGTTTATCAGCATCCCGTACTCCTTGAGTCGCTGGAAAACGAGCTGAAGGTGCTCCTCGTGCTCTGTTTGGCTTCTGCTGAAGATGAGGAAGTCATCTAGATAACAGTACACGAAATCGAGTCCCCGGGTCATTTCGTCCACAAATCTTTGAAATGTTTGGCCCGCGTTACGAAGACCAAAGCTCATGAAAGGGAATTCAAAGAGTCCAAACGGTGTGGTGATCGCGGCCTTCTGAATATCGTCCGGATGGACAGGTATCTGATTGTAAGCTTTTAGAAGGTCAAGGGTGCTGAAGACCTTACATCCAGAAATGCTATGAGCAAAGTCATGGATATGCCTAATTGGATACCTGTCTGGCACGGTACGAGCGTTGAGCAGACGGTAGTCTCCGCAGGGGCGCCACCCGTTGTCCTTTTTGGGAGCTAGGTGCAAAGGCGAAGACCACGGGCTCTCAGAAGGACGCGCTGTGCCGTTGGCCAACATCGACTGGAACTCTTCACGGGCTATCTTCAATTTGTCTGGGGCTAAACGACGAGGAGAGCAAGAAATTGGGGGACCTGGGGTGGTGCGAATATGGTGTACAGTGTTATGAGGTGTAGTACGATGTATACCAGGTGGTCGGGTAATCTCAGGAAATTTACTAAGAATTTTGTGATACTGAGAATCACCAGTCGAGACCTTTACAGAAAATATATCTTTACAATTTGCTATAATGGCCATAGAAGATAAAGAAGTAGTGTTATCAATTAATTTTTTATTGCGACAATCTACTATTAAATTATAAAAATTCAAAAAATCTACGCCAATAATCAGTCTCGTTACATCAGCTACTACAAACTGCCAATTATAGCTTCTACGCATGCCAAAATCTAAATTAAAGTTTATATAACCATACGTAGCAATATTGGAACCGTTTGCTGCACACAAATCAAAATTAGTTCTGGCGCGACGATCACGCAAAGCCGATCGGGGGAAGACACAGAGGTCGCTACCGGTGTCGACCAGGAACTGCAGCTTCGACGATCGGTCTGTGATGAATAGGCGACCAGCAGATGAGGATGGGCAATCGTCAGCCGCCATTATCGACTGCCCCTGGAGTTTCCCGCCTTGTAATCGCAGGGCAGGATACAGTGGCTAGCCTTCTCTCCGTATTTGCTGTGATACCAGCAGAGTGGGAACTTTCGGTAGTTCGATTGCGACCGCTGCCTCGATCTGGATCTGCTTCGGGTGGAGCGGCGTGAAGATCGCTGCTGAGAACGCCCGTTGCCTGTCGTCAAGTCCTGTAGTCTCCTCCGTAGCTCTGCGACTTCTCTCCTGAGCTCCAACACTTCTGAGCTCTGGGTGGGCTGGCTCATGGAGGCGACCTTGGGCATCGTCGTAGTTAAGTCGCACACGCGGTCCGCCAGATCTGCTAAGTCATCCAAGTGAGCTGTGGCTGGTTGTCCTGCGAGTACAGTCTGGATGCCATGAGGAAGACGGCTAATCCAGATGGTCTTCAGGAAGTCGTCGGGAACGTCGATTCCAGCCAGTCCCTTCAGGTGCCGCAGAAATTGAGAAGGCTTGCGGTCACCCAGCTCTTCATGCATCAACAACTGTTTTAATTTGTTTTCGTTGGACGCAGTCAACCGCTTGATAAGTTCAGCCTTCAGCTTATCATATTTTCCGGTGGCCGGAGGGCTGATAATAATATCCTTCACCTCTCTCGAATATTTATTATCAAGTTGACTTATGACGTAATTAAATTTGGTTGCGTCACTTGTAATACCGGATATAGTGAACTGACCTTCAACTTGCGCAAACCAAATTTCAGGTTCTTCAGGCCAAAACGGTGGAACGCGAACAGACACCTTGTAAACGCCGGCACTTGAAGTTTGTCCCTCGGAGTCAATGGAAACGCGCCTTCCACGTCGCGCAACGTCATCTTCCGCATCTCTTAATTCCTTCTCCATCGTTTCAATAATATTCGGGTCACCAGTTTAGATGGGGCAGGCAATATGCTCCGTAGCCTACCTTATATCTCCAGGCTTCAGCGGTAAAAGCAGTGATGCAAGCAGAAGGTGGAAGAATGATAATCCAGTATAGTGCACACACAATAGTTTTAATGTCCAGGAAGCAAATGATAGTCAGAAGGAGTACAGAAGGAAAACGCACAAGAGATAAATAAGAAAGATAGAAAGCGATAGTAACAAACAGCACTAAGTACAACACGCGCGGCGGCGATAGGTTAAGTACATAAGCGGCGAGCGATCGGTCATGCGCCTTGCGTCGATAGCAGATCTCGACTGGTGCGGGGATTGCACTGCGCCCGCGATGCAGCGGCCGCTCGCTTGGTACATAATGGAACCGGTCGGTTATGTACTAGTCCGCGCGGCGGCCAGGCGGCAGGGCGAGTTTGCACTAGGTGATTTGTGCACGGCACGTCTTACGATTAACCAACCTTTGTACATGAAGTGTAATGTAAATAAATATTATATTTTAAGTTGATTGAAATGTAAATATGAAATAAGAATTAAAGGTAAGTAATATAATTTAGAATGTAATAATATATGTTAGAATAAATGTATAATAATAATAATAGTATATTATTATTATTAATTAATATTATGTATACATAAAATTGTTGTCAATATGTAAATGTGTGTGTATGTGATAAGCGTAGGGAAAAGTCACCTACATACATATTAAATGGATAGGTCATGATTTTCATTTTATGTCCTGTCAAACCACGGCTTTCATAAAGGAGAGTGTCCACAGATCTATAGGGTACAGTACCGTATTTTTATAAATATTAAAAATTTTATGATCCAAAATAAACAAAATAAACTAGTACATGATTACAATATAATAAGACAAGCAATATTTTTATGTGGGGTTATGACATAAATAAAAACAAAAGTTCAATTTGTTTCGACACATGTGTGGATAACTTAACTAAACTGAATAAATCGATCCAAATACCAATATATTTAAAATTAGAACACTATATAGAATTTTCATATAATTTTTATTTGTTAAAAAAAAGATTTTTAACTTTATTACATGCTCATGCACATGATATATAGGGTGGTCTCAAGAATGGGCCATGTCAGCAATCTCCTTTAAAGAGCTCGATATACCAGTAAACAAACATTATTTGATTTACGCACTTTAAAATCACCATAATTTTCGACAGCCTTTGTGGAGCAGTGGTTAACACACCAGCCTGCGACACGAGTGGATCCAGGTTCGATCCCCGACCAGGTCATGATGGGAAATGATCTTTTTCAGATTGGCTTGAGTCTTGGATGTTTATCTATATAAGTTCCTATCTATATATATATATATAAATCAAACCTGAAGGAATGACTTAATATGTATTAATTAACGCACAGCCGCAACTATCTAGAAATTTAAAGTTTGATACAGGAATTCCTATATTGATGTAAGTGAGCATTAAGAATGGATTTTTAGAAATTTAACTCTTTAGAGGGCTTAATATCAAAGTTTTACGTGGGCGAAGTTGCGCAACTGGTCTATTATAAAATATAGTATCATTAAGTTAGTATCCTAAGTCAAGTTCACAACTTACTGTGGGGCTAGCTCAATCTGTGTGATTTGTCCCAACATATAAGACTAGCTGCACTGTAAAAGTAACTACCCATATCAATATAAACCTATTAAATCGATAGGCCATCATTTTCATTTTATGCCCCGTCACACGCGTGGCTTTCATAAATTTGGACAATAACGCCGGTTCGGCCGCGATATCCCAGATTTACGGCTGTTGACATTCGTAAAACTATGGACTTATGGCTGTGTGATAACGCACGCGTTTGCCTTTATCAGATTTAAAAAACTGGCCTAGCTGACTCGCATTCCGGGGGTTCTGTACATTTATTCAAATATAACTTCAAATTTACTGTTATTTTTTTTTTGTTTGCGAGTCATCCGTTAGCCCATTTCATGTGTTTGGTAAGGGCCTATAGGATGGAATTCCCTTGAAAAAGTGCAGCTATATAGCTATACAGCTCGGAAATCTCTTGTTCCTGTGGTGCCACCCCTCAGTGATCTGCGTTTTTGATTCAACATTTTTGAAATTGATAGTCCGATGGAAAAGGGAATATGCCTGATAAGGGTTTTTTTAGCCTTTGGAAATCCCTAAAAACAAATAGTAGGTCACCCGCTTTTGATGGAGGTAAAAGTTTAACATGTGTTTTTAATGTTATATGCGACACTCGTACTAATACTATGTTTGTTTGGTTTCAGGTAATAATCATTTATGAGATAATGAACATGTTCATGGAAATATTCAAAAGAGGTCAGTATAAAACTTTTTTGAGTGCATGACTCACAGATTACTATAATCTAATATTACTAGCTAATGACTTAATAAATTATTCATGAATAATTCAAAAAACATTTACACATTATTCAGCTTCATCATCATCATCAGGTCCTGTCCAGTCTCCACTGCAGGAGCACAACCCTCTCTGCACCACCAGAGCCATACATTAGCCAGTGTAGATAAAGGATTTGGCCTACACTCTATCTGATGTATTTTAAGGGCTTCATCGACGATTTATTTGATATAAAACTAATATTCATTGATATAATACGTTTCTTGTGAAATAATACAATTTTAATAAGTAAGACTATGTCATATTTGCAATTGTTTACCGGCTTCAAAAAAAGAGAATATGATGTTGTCACTGTTTTTATGTAATTTAGCACGTTTTAAATATATGTTAGTCTATGCCAGCTTCTTTATTAGCTGCTTGTATATCTATTTGTATGTTTGTCCGCGTATATCTCAGACAGTGATGATTAAAGTAACTAGGTCTTTTTTTCAAATCACTTCTTTTTATAATTTGCCTTATATGAACAAAAATACATAATTGCAAAATATTCTAAAAGAAAAGATAAAAAGGCCGCGATATCTTAACTTTCAAAGAAACTTAGAAAGAGACGATGACAAACTACTTCCGAACTGCATATCAATAAAACTGTTACACACTCGTTCAGACAGTGCGTACTAAAAGTAAAATAAATTTGGAATCTTAAAATTCTCAAGTTGACAGGAACAGTCTGGTTTTCATTTCCCTAATAAATTTGGTTTGTGGCAAATAGCAGTTCGATTTGAAATTTTTGAGTGTCTAAGACGGGTCAATAAGAGAAAGAAGGACAAACAAACAGAGTAATTAAGTAAGTAAGTAATTAAGGGTATAAGATATTGAATGTAATAATAATATTTATGTAATCTCTGACTAAAAATAAGTTCAACATGACAACGTCCTATGTATTTGCATGCTGTTAAAAACAGCAAAATAGGCTTGAACCAACTAATTATGTAAACATTATATTACTGACCCTATTTAAGCAAATAAATTATTTTGATTTTGAATTGATTTGAGAATTGCGAGTCCAACATATCATTTCCGTGACCATAAACAGAAGAGCCCACATCGAAACCACTCCAAGATTAATGCCCCCATTACGCCGTCGCCAAAATAAATATTTTCAAATAAAAACGCTTCCCGCAGCACCATTCCTTCCTATTTGACATATCGCGAAAATATGGACATGGGGAAACGAAATATAAATCCGCACAAGTGTTGTGGAAGAGAAAAACATTGGAAATTGCGCATTTGCGACGTTTGCATGTCGATCAGGCGTGCTTATGAATATCTGTAGGTAAACAACCTTATTGAGCATATTTTCTTTTGAAATAATCTTGCCCTACAACCCTATTGAGGATATTTTCGAAATTTTCTTGTCCTTCGAGGAAAAATGGGGCTTTGCGTATTTGCACATTTTTTTCTGTTATTTTCTTTACTCAAAGAATACTAAGTAACATACAACAGTTACAGTTGTAGATAGAAGTATGAAACTTTGTACTTAGATGCGACGAGTATTTTTATGTTTTACATGAAGATTCTACAACAGTAAGAATTTAGTGAATTAAACTAGAACGTGCATAGCAAAGCAAGGAGTATTCTTTGTCATGAATAAATATTTCTTGACTAAAGTAAAAGTGTATTAAATTACTTATCAGTTGTGCAATAAGACTGCATTGACTTGCGACAGCAAGAATCTCGTTATTTTGCAAGAGCGCGCAAAACATGCAAAAGAGCAATCTCGCTATGACTGCATAGATGCCTTTCATTATTTAAAATTTTATGTCTATAATTGCTGAAGAATATGAAATTACTAAAATAAATTTTAGTAAGATTTTAAGTACTCTTTATCATTTAAAGACATCAAGAATTTCGTGATTTTGCGTATTTGCGCTTTCAAAGTGCTGCAAAGGATCACCTCACTCTCAAAGCTTATTTCCTTTTTGTTTCTCACGCTTAATATGGCTTTCTATTTCACTGAAATCTCTTCTCTTTTAAAATATACAGACAGAACATCAAATTGCTAAACAGTTGAGCAATAAGATGCTAAAGACTCTGCATTAACTAAAGACAGCAAGAATCTCATCATTTTGCAAGAGCGCGCAAAACACTGCAAAGGAGCCATTTTACTTTGAATGTATATTTGTTTTTTTCCGTTTTGACGCGGACATAAATCTCTTTGGGAATAGTTTGCAGACGACATTCTTATAACCCTTTGGAATGGAGAAGTCAGTGAATCATATCAATAGGTTTATAGTATACTATTGGATTAGTCTGACAAGACTTTTACAATACTGAAAAATACTTGGCCAGTTAAATTATTGTTGTCAGTTGTAAAATTACTAAAATTATTTATGTGTACATATATAGGGAAAGAAACTAGAGATCTACAAATTTAAACTTCAGTCATATATTTTAGACAAAAACGCCAATTATTCATTTCTAGCCTTTGGAGTTGGACAGCTTTTTTTATTAACGACGTTATAGTTTTTCAATCTGTCATACAAATATAAGAGCTTTGTACCCACAACATCAAAGCCTATGTTACCCTTATAATGGAGCTTTTTATATGTGAAAAGATTGTTGTAGATCGGAGTTTATCCATTACAAACACACAATCAAATCTTCACAATCAATTCTTTTTTATATCAGTAGGCTAAAGTATGTTTTACTTGCAATTTCTTTTTTATTAGCTTGTAGGCGAACTGTCCCACTGCTGGGCAAACGCCTCCCCCTACTAACAATTAAATAAGAAACAAATATCTGTTACTGATTACTGTCTAGAAGACTTAGTTTTATGGCAATGATAAAAGGCCAAGAAAAATCAGTTTATAATATACTTAGGATCGTTTTTCCTAAGCTCTTCTCGGCGCCAGAGAGAATATTTCTTACGAAAACAAACACTTTCCCGCCTAAATTATGTGTTCGCTCCAAATGTTATAAGCCACGAAAATTGTTCCTGAACTAAAAAAATTGCTAATGAACCATTCCAATTCAAATGTTAATACTTTGCAACTTCACGATGAGCAGTCAAACACAACTCTGTAACAATTTTCACCCCCACATTGGAATTTTAACCTTATTTTCTACGGAATAAGAGTGAGGAAGATATGTTGAAGAGACATAATGCTATGAGAAGTGAGGCCTCGTTGCCGATGGTGAAAATTTAAATCAGTTTAGGCGAGTTTTGGATTATGACGGTGTGAAGCCCCCAGGCCGGCTCGGTGGCGCCATCTCGATGCAAATTGGCTGAAGGCTGCACCCGGCTGCGACCCATTTTGGGTATTCGCTGTTTATAGATTTACTAAATCCGATGACGCCTTTGGGAAAATTTATATTTTGTTTAGGTTGGGAATTGGTTGGAATTTTGGTAAAAGGATTTAGGCTGCAAAGTTTAGCTTTAAGTATAGTAAGAAGCCTTAAAGGTAAGCTTAAAGGTGACATAGCTAGGTAAGGTAAGTCTGGTTTAGGTAGGTGAAACTATGGTTGGATATATTTAAACAACACTAATTTAAATCTGAAATTGAGTAATTTATTTATTAAATAAAGAAAATAAGAAATGGAGAAAAAATTCCACGCGGGCAGGACTTGAACCTGCGTCTAGATCTCAGTACGATCTATGCGTTGCCAATTACGCCACCGCGCTTCAAGCCCCGGCGCCGAATTTCTCCACCATATCCCATTCCTCTTACACGCATCTAGGCTTGCGTCACCCAACACAACTACCCCACTTTTACAAGTGCGGTATTTGATTTTAACTCATTTTGCAATGAATTTGGAAATCAACTAATGTGTAGGAAATGTAATTTATCGTTGTTTGTTCATTTATATTTATTACTAGCAATTTTGCCGCTAATCTTAGCGCCACTACGAGTCTTGTGAAACCGCATAGTTTGAATTTGCTATTTTACTGTCAACAGCAGCACAAGAGCAAAATAAATATATTTATTTGCCCCTAGCCCTTTATTTATTAGCTACAAACTAAAGTCCATTTTATGTAAAATTGTAAAAATTTACAAAGAAATATTTTTTCTTCCGCTAAATTCTCATCGCTATTACGGGTCTTGTAAAACCGCATAGTTTGAATTTGCTATTTTACTGTCAACGGCAGCACAAGAGCTAATCAAATATATTTCTTTGACCCTAGACCTTTATTTATTAGCTACAAACTAAAGTCCGTTTTACACTGCAAAAATCATACAAAGAAATGAAAATTTGCCCGCTGTACTCTTAGCATCATTACGGGCCTTGTAAAACCGCATAGTTTGAATCTGTTTTGTTACTGTCAACTGCAGCACAAGAGCTAAATAAACATATTTCTTTGCCTCTAGCCCGTTATTTATAAGCAACAAACTACAGTCCATTTTACACTGCAAAAATCATACAAAGAAATAAAGTTTTTCCCGCTAAATTCTCATCGAAATTACGGGTCTTGTAAAACCGCATAATTTGAATCTGTTATGTTACTATCAACGGCAGCACAAGAACTAAATAAACATATTTCTTTGTTTCCAGCCCGTTACTTATTAACAAAAAACTAAAGTCTTATACACCAAAAATCACACAAAGAAATGAAAAATTTCCCGCTAAATTTTTAGCGCCATTACGGGTCTTGTAAAACCTCATGGTTTGAATCTGCTATGTTACTGTCAACACAAGAGCTAAATAAATATATTTCTTTGACTCTAGCCCGTTATTTATTAGCTACAAACTAAAGTCCATTTGACATTGCAAAAATCTACAAAGAAATAAAATTTCTTCCGCTAAATTCTTATCGCTGGAACTTGTAAAGCCGCATAGTTATAATCTGCTATGTTACTGTCAACGGCAGCACAAGAACTAAATAAACATATTTCTTTGTTTCCAGCCCGTTACTTATTAACAAAAAACTAAAGTCTTATACACCAAAAATCTCACAAAGAAATGAAAATTTTCCCGCTAAATTCTTAGCGCCATTACGGGTCTTGTAAAATCGCATAGTTTGAATCTGTTTTGTTACTGTCAACTGCAGCACAAGAGCTAAATAAACATATTTCTTTGCCTCTAGCCCGTTATTTATTAGCAACAAACTAAAGCCTATTTTATAAAGCAAAAATCATGGTAAGAAATGAAAAATTTCCCGCTAAATTCTTAGCGCCATTACGGGTCTTGTAAAACCTCATAGTTTGAATCTGTTTTGTTACTGTCAACTGCAGCACAAGAGCTAAATAAACATATATCTTTGCCTCTAGCCCGTTATTTATTAGCAACAAACTAAAGTCCATTTAACACTGCAATAATCGTACAAAGAAATGAAAATTTTTCCTCTAAATTCTTAGCGCCATTACGGGCCTTGTAAAACCGCATAGTTATAATCTGCTATGTTACTGTCAACGGCAGCACAAGAGCTAAATAAACATATTTCTTTGCCCCTTATTTATTTTTAATGCGTTCTCGGCTTGGACGCGGATTTATACCGAAATCTTTGCTGTCACAAACAGAAAGCGAATTATTTTACTGATGTTGTTTTTGGCGTGAGTTGTACTAGTGGATAAGTCATTCAGTTATGTATAAATTGTATGTTTATCAAACATTGAATATTAAATATAATGTTTAGAATTCATGGCTTCAATTTATATAGGCCAACGAAAATGTATTCAGATTCAAGATTCAATCGTTTATTTAATATAGGTTATCGTTATCGTCGTTATCGTTATATAATCGTTTATTTAAGATATCATCGTCATCATCACCTGGTCTCTTTTTAGTCTTTTAAAAGCTTTGTATAGCTTTGGTTTCCTAAATCGCCTTCTACGACATCCACGGGAAGACTTGGAGTAGATCATCATTATGGTATGGTTTGAGAATTGTAAGCCTCACAAAATTTGTTTAGCAATGTTGAAAGGCTTATATTTCTCAAACCATTGATAATTTTACCAAGCTGTATAGAAATGTACATAGATAATCTACGAGATTGAGATTGATTGCTTAATTTTATACAAAAATTATTAAATATTGCTACAATTTCTTATTTCCGTTTGTATGGACACGTGCACGTTTAGGGCACTCTTAAGGCCGCACACTAGGCACAGTAGCGACGCCAGTCATTTAATTCCTAATACTTTACAAATAGAAAGAAATTCAAGAATGTAAATCATATAAGCACTAGTAAATAACCTAAAGTATTTTTGGGATCATGTTTAATATTATCAGAATCAGTGAGAATTAATGAGAATCAGAAAACGTGATAACCGCCAAAAACTGCCGTTTTTGGCGGTTATCACGTTTTCTCTAAATGACTGATTCTCATAATATTAAAACATGATTCCAAAAATACTTTAAGTTATTTACTAGTGCTTATAGGTATGATTTACATTCTTGAATTTATTTCTATTTGTAAACTATTAGGAATAAAATGATTGGCATCGCTACTGTGCCTAAGGTGCCCCCTTAATAACCATGACTGACAAGTCACGTGGTCCTTAGGAAGACCGAACCTCCCTGACCTTAAGTCACTTAAGCAGTGGGTGAAGAACAGAAAAAAAACTGTTGATAGGTTGGTAGCAGGAGCATGTATTGACACGATTCTTCAAATTGTTATCCATTTCTTTTTTATTTCTGGAAGAAATCCTATTATTTTCATCCTATCATATTATATCTGAAATCCCATTTTGTTTCTATAAATCAAATCAAATATATTTCATAACTGAAACAGCATAGTATTCTTCAGGGAAATGTGTCAAATATGTCCGATGAACGCTAGTAGCGGAGCGTCATGTAACTTCTGAACTGTAATTGGGAAAGTTGGGTTGTACTGTTAGTTGTTAGATGTAGTCGGTAAATAGTTGACTACATAATAAAACTGTTTGGTGTACTAGTATTTCGCTGAAAACTTGGACCTGGCAAACATTTATTTAAATGTTCATGGACTACTAAACTCGTTTTGATGCCAAACAACTTTGAAAATTGTATATATTGTATTTTTTGAGTCAATTGAGTGCGGTTAACCGCTATTTCGCATGTTAGGATTTGGCCTAAACTCTCCATGCTGGCAAGACGGGTTGGAGAGGTCTGATGTTTATAAGCTTTCTTTACTTGTGTTTCCTAAGTCGCCTTCTACGACATCCTCAGGAAGACTTGGAGCGGTCCTATTCTACTCTGCCGGGAACCACGTGGCTACTTTCACATCCGAAACATAAACAGCATCAATTTTAATAATATGACTCCGACAATACCTCCTTCGCGGTCGCAGACTGTCAATAAAACCATCCTGCTGCCATTCATTGCCGTTAATTGCCGGCTGTATATGCTATCATAACTAGGGTTACCACAATAAAAAATATACTTTCCTACGGAAACTACATTTTAAAATTTTTGAACAAGTTTAATTTTATATTTATTTTTTAAATATTACCTTGCCAGAAAATGTATTGTCAGTGCCACTTTGGGCTAAGATTTTAAGGATAACCTTAACATCTGTCGTGATCTGTGGAATAAATATATTTACATACATACTTTATGTAAAAACGTATGTGAGTTGCTTTATTCCAACATATTTGGACCCACGTGTTAAAAATAATTGTCATAACAAAAAGTTAAACGTGACCAAATTGATAACGCTATTTTTTTTAAACTCTTGGTCATATAAAACGATTTTCATATTGGATAACTCCATTGATTGAAATTATATTTGGACAAATGACAGACTGAGCTAGTCTCTTTCAAGTAATTTTCAACTTTTATCGTAGAATACTAACTCAACGATACTATAATTTAGACATATAGATAAACATCCTAGACACAAACCAATATGAAAATGATTATTTTTCTTCATGACCTAGCCAGGGATCAAACCCGATCAAATAAAGTTACTTATCCTGTAATTAGCTTACTCCGTATTAGTTATTGTCATAGAGAAATCCCATAATTTATATTAAAGCCCAATATTAATATCGATCGCATGGACACCCTAATCTCAACAACATTATTAATTGGTACATCTGTTCGGTAATCGCCTGGTATTGCATCCCCTGTTTGCAAACACCTCGTATACTGTATGCAAGTATAGTAAGTGGTCATTTACATTGTAGAGAGTGGCTACTCTTAGCAGCCAAATGTATTGTAGATTCAAGATTCAAAAATTTATACAGAAAATTTTCCTTTTCAGTCACTGTTTCATGCTAATTCTTATTAATAATTAAATTCTGATTTACTTATGTTTACATTATGAATTAATGTTCAAAAGCTACAGATTACTAGCGTTTCGGAACCGACCACGAGATAGAGAAGATTTATTTTTAGCAGGCATTTTCCAACATTGTTTCTTCATAGAAAGATATCTGAAAATAGCAAAAAACTCCTTGATAGCCATGAAAAGTCACAGTTTTGGACTTGCCCAAAACACTCCATTGCAAAAAGCAAAGCATCTTTCACTTGATATATTTATCGAATTTACAGAATTACAAAAGAGACAAAATATGTAGTGTCGTGCCGTTTTGGCGGCAAGATAGCTCAATTCAAATAAATCGAATTGAACACCGTGAAAAAAAAAAAACGTTTATTTAGTCTGTGTGGTATACCCGGGTTGTAAGAGGCTGCAACAACTAGGCAGCCGCTAGGGTAGCTTGGCTAGTACATTCGCCTGCAGGCAATCTGACCCCCTTACAATTTAAAATCTGTGCGTAGGGGGTCAGATTTCTCTGCAGGCGGCTGTACATAGTCCTACGATCGATCATACGCAGCATAGATATCTTAGGCACCAAACACACGAGCAGCATTGTGCTGTCGACGCAGCAAACTGCAGCAGTCGACGCAGCAAACTGCAGCAGTCGACGCAGCAAACTGTAGCAGTCGACGCAGCAAACTGCAGCAGTCGACGCAGCAAACTGCATCAACTTCACGTAGGCGCGGGCGCCGACATCTAGCGGCGGCATGCAGCGGCGCGCTGCGCGCTCAATGTTTCGTCAGTCGACTACAAATAGAGCAAGCGCCCATACATTAAAAAAAAGTCTGATAACGTTATTGACTTGGACCGTTTAATTGCATCAGTTAAGTTTCACTTTGCGAGTGCAAAGTGAGTGCTGCTCGTGTGTTGGCCAGTAATAGTGTTATTACGTACCTGCCATACCTCAGTAGCCCAAAGCTAAATTAATTTGCCGGACGGTCAACACGATCATTGAATAGATTGTCAATAACAGATTAAGCTGCAGTATGTGCACAAGGCTTGGCTCCAGAATGGCCTAAAGCGCTCAAATTGATTCAGTAGAGAAAGTAATGCCTACATTAGTGTATAGATATTTGTCAAAATGAGCTTATTGCGTTTGCGATACGATGTCAAAGATTGGATAATTACTGGATATTTTTAAATTTTTGTCTTTATTTATATAGTTTAATACAGTCAAGAGTTGAATGTGTTAGTGAGAGCTAATTAGGGTCCTAATTTAGATTTAGAATCCTAGGGTAGGTCGTCTTTATTTTATTTTAAAGAATAAATTTTATAATTTAAGTTTAACTCAGCTGTAAGTTCGCTCGTAACTTCCGATAAAAGCTCGCTTAGTCAAGTCGATGTGATCCCTTGAAATATTCGGGCAACTATCCCGTAATTGAAGAAATACATAGGTTTTTTATTCTTATTTTAAAGGATACTTTTTATCATATTTGTTTCGTTACATTTTACTACTTAACTAGAGACAACTAGAGCCTCTTGAATATCACACTGAGCTGTAAGTTTGCTCGTAACTTCCCATATATACTTGCTCGTTCGTCAAGTCGATGTGATCCTTGAAGTATTCGGGCAACTATCCAGAGCCCGTAATTGAAAAAATAGATAGGTTTTTTATTTTAAAGAATACATTTTATCATGTTAGTTTGTACACTAAACCCGAGACAACAAGAACCTCTGGAATATCAGACTGAGCTGTAAGTTCGCTCGTAACTTCCGATAAAAGCTCGCTTCGTCAAGTCGATGTGATCCCTTGAAATATTCGGGCAACTATCCAGAGCCGTAATTGACATTTTACGCTTGAAGAATTCCAGTGAGCTCGGCCTGACCTAAGGAGCGAAGGTTTTTGGGTCGCGTCAAAAAGGAAAATACACGAGAAACTTGGATACTTACGAGTCTTGGGAATTTTTATAGAGTATGAAAAAAGCTTTAAAGTTCCACATTGATTTAAATTATAGACTGTTTTATTTTGAGTTTTTTCATTATAAATCTGGTAATTTGTGAAAAGTTTCTATACAAGGTTTATTTATCACTACATTACCTACGCAAAAATTACTTACGTAATGGATTCTGATGATACTTTAATGATTGCATGAATGCAGAGTTAATTTAAAGTAATTGACGGTAAATGATATATTTATAGTTTTGAACCCATAAAGGGGTGTTCAGCCGGTCGATATGAACAACTTTTCCTTATATACCAATTCTGGATTTTTTTTTATATTTCCGCACAACAATGTTCAGGTTCCATACAACCGGTCAATCTGTATAGGAGATTAAAAATATTTTTTGAGTTTACAGAATTTTCCTATAAGAAAAGTTATTTATACCGACTGCCGAATTAAGGGTTCAAACAAAACGTTCAATATTTCATCACGCTTTAAACTGTTTTTATTTTTCTTATTTTAAGTCGTTTCTATCTAGAGAACTGCCAACCAACTTGTATCCGGCTACAAATTGAATGAATATGGGTCAAAAACCTTACCTCGGGCAGCAGGCGTACTAAAAGCCATTTTCACGAGGCGTCCTCGATTTTCTTCACAATCGCCACTGGCCGCATAAAGAGATCTCATTTGCCGATCGGCTAGAACTTCTAAACCGAAAGCCTCAAAGAATTCATCAAAGGTGTTACCAACCTATTTTTAACAGATTTACTAGTTTATATCATTGGTACGATGGTTAATGATTTTTTTAGAAAAAGGACGGTAAAGAGTAACAGAAAGAACGATTTTAATATTTCATGAAAAACATATGGTGTAAAAAGTTCCTTCGTTCTGCAATCTCTATAAGCTTACACTCAGAGAGCCACTAGTTTTTTTTATTTTTAACTTATGTGGTGCGAAACCCAAAGCAGCATTATAGGCCTACTGTATTACTGTTTGATGATAAAACGCCTTGGTTATAGAAGCTTTTGTTACTTGGGCTTACCTCGGTCAGCAGGCGTCCTAAAAGCCAGTTTCGCGAGGCGTGGCGATTGTGAAGAAAATCAAGGTTCTTCACAATCGCCACTGCCCGCATAAAGAGATCTCATTTGCCGATCGGCTAGAACTTCTAAACCGAAAGCCTCAAAGAATTCATCAAAGGTGTTACCAACCTATTTTTAACAGATTTACTAGTTTATATCATTGGTACGATGGTTAATGATTTTTTTAGAAAAAGGACGGTAAAGAGTAACAGAAAGAACGATTTTAATATTTCATGAAAAACATATGGTGTAAAAAGTTCCTTCGTTCTGCAATCTCTATAAGCTTACACTCAGAGAGCCACTAGTTTTTTTTATTTTTAACTTATGTGGTGCGAAACCCAAAGCAGCATTATAGGCCTACTGTATTACTGTTTGATGATAAAACGCCTTGGTTATAGAAGCTTTTGTTACTTGGGCTTACCTCGGTCAGCAGGCGTCCTAAAAGCCAGTTTCGCGAGGCGTGGCGATTGTGAAGAAAATCAAGGTTCTTCACAATCGCC
The DNA here is from genome assembly GCA_963082605.1 of Rhodophaea formosa. NCBI lineage: Eukaryota > Metazoa > Arthropoda > Insecta > Lepidoptera > Pyralidae > Rhodophaea > Rhodophaea formosa. The sequence goes on from OY720209.1 coordinate 3,558,473, forward strand.
ACTGCCCGCATAAAGAGATCTCATTTGCCGATCGGCTACTCTTATTTCTTGGACGAGAGCCTCAAAAAATTCATCAAAGGTTTCACCAACCTATTTATAACAGATTTACTAGTTTACTTAGATATCAAGTTTTTTTTTTTTAAATGCCATACGATCTTTAAATTAGCTCTATGTAGTCCAAAAGTGATAAATATTGAATTAAAAGTTGTTTTAGTTTTAGAACCGAGCAGATAGAGGGGGGGGGGGGGGCACTTACCTGTAACAAAAATTTGCATATTTCGGAAACAGATCCCTAATTGAAAAATGGTGTTCTCAACCTCACTATATTTTTCAAAGACCTATTTATATACGATACCCAACACGATGGGTTTGTATAGAAAAAAAATATTACTCCCTCTTTACTTGTATGGGAGCTACCCTAAAAAAATTTTTTTCAAGATTTATCTACCACTTTTTTTGGCATGATTAATATACATACCCAAACCAAATTTCAGCTTTCTAGTACTTATAGTCTCTGAGTAAAACCGCGGACGGACAAACAGACAGACAGACAGACATGGCGAAACTATAAGGGTTCCTAGTTTACTACGGAACCCTAAAAATTACGATCAGCATTTGAACCATAGGAATGTAGGTAATAGAAGAGACCGCATATTTAAATACATATGTGATATAATTTCGACATAATACGTCCAAACATTCCTGAAAAAGTCTTGTTCGACGACAGAATCAAAAGAACAATCATGAGAAAATTAATAAAACTTGTATAAGTATGTCTTTCTCTTTTAAATTTAATTTTTATTCTTGATTTTTGGCAAACGTAATTTTTCGCTAAGCTCCACGAAGCATGTTGAAGTGAAGATCCTGTAAGCACGAGTATGTGCTTTATAAACATTGAGATTATCTTAACTCCCAAGGTGCTGCCGCGAACGCGGTATCATATTCGTTGATTACTCCGCCTCGGGCGGTTACAATTTACAAGAGACTTACTTAAAAACAAATTTGATTCCGTAATATTCCAGTGTAAAATCTGTTTATTAAGTCCGGGTCCTCTTGCCATATTATTCTTCTTTACTTCTCATTGTCTTCAAATGTTAACTTATAAGAGGGATAAAATGAAGGCAAGTTATACTAAAATTAATAATGCTACAAGCCAGTGCTGAATTTATATTTTTTATGAGTATAAGCCACTAAACCATGAGAACAGCAGAGGACGTGTTTGACTTTTATTCTCTGAAATTAAGTGACCTTCCTCTGAAATCTACCGCCCCTAGGACGCTGCCGCCCCTAGGCCGCGGCCTATACGGCCTATTTATTAAATCCAGGACTGCTACAAGCCTAGGAAAGTCTTAAAATTTTTAAACATTTACAGATTACGTCACTACAAGTTGAACTTATTGTATTTTAAACACTTTTTTTATTTATTTATTTACGCTTTATTGTACACATACAAAAATGTAACAGTACAAAAAGGTGGACTTAATGCTAAACAGTATTCTCTAACAGTCGAACCTTTGGGTTGATCATAGAGTTTGATGTGGGTGTATAATAAAACATATATACATATAATATATATATACAACTAACTCAATACTAAATACACATATATTTTGAGTATATGAGGTAAATCATAATAATTACACAAGTGGGTATATAAAATAAATACTATAAATAAATACAAACAAAAATACAAAACTATAATAATAAAATAAGTCATGTCGCAATCAAGCTAGATTCTTAGAGACACTTATTTTCATGCAGGTCATAGAAACAAGTAAATAGAAAGTGGCTGCTTTTTCGAGAAAATTAGTGATCTTAGAAATATGTCAATAGGCGATGCGGTTAGCAACTTATCACTAAGTATATTGATTTCGCTTTTCACCTACACGCCCAGAAACTTGTTATAATTACGTGACCTTTAGTATAAAAGACACTTAAGCTGTGTTTACCCTGCAAGTTAAAAAGACGTGACAGTACCTAGGTAAATTTATCAATACTTCTTTAAAAAGTACATGATACACTAAAAATCCTACAAAATATTAAAACAATTAAAATCAAGAGACGAACCTTGGATGCTTTCGCTTTAGATTTGCGCCACGTTGTATAGAATTAACCTATGGAACTAGGTCGCGGCTTGAGCTTTTGTCATTATCATTAGAGTATCGCGAAGCAACAGCAGCGGTGTAGATATCTATATGTTTTTCTGCCTTCAAATCTCAAAGGTGTTCGAGAGTTGATGGATAAACCTTCGACCCCCTAAAATGGGTACGTACTCGTATACTCGCTTATAGAAAACTAAAGAGTGCATAATAGGTATGATTCAACTAGAAATTGTATATATTATAAAAAATATACGAGTTATTCTGAACAATCTGGCAATATTTTTATGTTGGAATAAAAAATTATATATGATTTTAAGCTTTCGCGGTCACAATCACGGTAAGTCCCGTAGTGAACATAATAGTAAAAAATTATAGTCTGGCAGGAAAATAGGTGAAACATCAACAATTCAATGGTTTGTTGATGTTTCACCTATTTATTTTATATACCCACTTGTGTAATTATTATGATTTACCTCATATACTCAAAATATATGTGTATTTAGTATTGAGTTAGTTGTATATATATATTATATGTATATATGTTTTATTATACACCCACATCAAACTCTATGATCAACCCAAAGGTTCGACTGTTAGAGAATACTGTTTAGCATTAAGTCCACCTTTTTGTACTGTTACATTTTTGTATGTGTACAATAAACAAATTTACCAATCGATTGGTAAAATTTCTATGGGAAATCAATTTCTCACCTTTTCTGTCTTTAGTATGTATTCTCAATTAGGGATTCTGATTCTCACTACAATATTGTCAATTTATTCTCAATAATTCTTTATGATTTAATTCTAAAGTTACATATTTGTATATACCAAACTTTAGACGCTTTATAACAGAAAATGGTCCAACAACGGATATGGTATTTTATGATAACACGATAATCAAATATCAAAATAATAACCAATCGTAGACCCTATATTGTTCATATTAGTACCAATTTAGTACTAAATTAAAACGGTCCCAAATATTAAAATATGTAAAGCGAACCCAAGTCACCCAACCAGGGTCCCAGCAAACACGGCTTAACTTTCATTATCTCACGCTGCAGGTATTTGCAAAAAACACGCCGGACGTGCCGAGGCATGAGCCACCTAAATTTGCGACTTGCATTTTCGATAATTATTTCGTTGGACCTTTGTTTGATACGTTTTGATTCTAGTTTCTTACTTTTTACAAGCTTTTGTTTAATTTCACTCGTTAGTTTTTTTTTTGCTTTTTGGGGTTCCGTAGTGAACTAGGAACCCTTATTTATGAGTAAAATCTATCTTGCAACTGATTTTTAAAATTGCTTGAATTGAGTCGCAATTTTTTCTCGTATGCTCGATTTGTGTGACATCCTTATTTTATTCTCTTAATTTTTACTATACACGTTGCTTTTGGGGAAAATGACATATGGACTTCGCTCATTGCCTTGCATTTTTAATACAAAATCCAAGGTCTACGTCAGTCGAAAGTAAGGATAGTCAAACGATACCACATACGTCCAAATCCGTTGAGATATTTATAACTTATGATAGAAAAACTCCTATTCATACATACTTTCATACTTGAACTTTAAAAACAGTAAACTCCTTTTTTGGGGGTCGTGTAAAATGTTACCCTATTTGCGATTGTCAAAATTTGAATTCAAAAAGTTAACAGATATTAATCATAAAGGGATGATAAACGAACACGATGGCTCTCAGCTAAATGCATGCGGGGCTCACCAAAGGATTCAATTTGTTTCAATGCGATATGCATTGTTGTGTAATTTTGGATTGATATTTAGGGCAGCTGTTATCAGTGTGGTTAATGAAAAGTTTGTAATTTCTACATTATTTATTGTTTATAATATAACTAGCTGTTACCCGATGCTCCGCCTGCGTAGTATATAGCCTATGTCTTTCTCAGTACCCTAACTTATGTGTTGTGTATGCTTAATTTCATGATGATCGATTCTGTAGATACGGCGTGAAAGCTTAAAAAAAAAACAAATAAACAACCACTAGTTCAGATTTATTTGTTTGTGTTAAAAAAACGAACAAACAACTTATATATAAGCGTAAAAATTAGAACCATAATCAGTACAATTTTCCATTGAAATCTTTATTTTAAGAAGGCCCCGGATTCGCATGTCTCCATACAAACGGAAATGAGGAATTGTGGCAATAGGTGATTTTGTAATGCAATTGATTGAATATCAATTAATCTCATTATAATCTACGTACGTTCCTTTACAGCTTGGTTAAAATATCAATGGTAACCATTGAATAGTTTGAGAATTATAAGACTCTTGAAATTTGTATGGAAATATCGTCCAGGGCCCTCATAATAAACAAACTCGTGACAATATTGGACCCCAATAGTCGCGATTAATAAAAAATACTCGTTTTATGTAGATTATGTAATGAATGAATATTGGAACAATTTTTGAACGCTTTCTGATTTTTTTACTTGAAGTCAATTTAAGGGTTCTGTGCCCAAAGGATAAATACGGGGCCCTATTAACGAGACTTCACTGACTGTCCGTCTTGATAGCTAGTCAGTAGATTTTTTTTTGCAATATACACTAAGTAAGTGTTGCAATGCAGTGGAGACTAAAAAAGACCTGGTGATGATGATGATGATGCGAAGTGTTGCAATTATATTATGAAAAATAATTATAGCGTCTTTATCTACGAAAGCTTGCCATCATCATAAAATAAAAAGAAGTAGGTGATATTTTACGCCTGCACCTCTTGCATTTACCCTTAAACAGAGGTTAGCCGTAGCAGGAGAGCGCTTATCTTAAGAGATATGGAACGACCTCCAAGACAGTCCGATTTATGTGGGCGGTGGACGACTGCGTGAAACGGAACGTACTATGGATATGTTCTGGTTAGCTATAAAATGTGGCTTTTTCTTACTTACATTACTAGTCTCTGGCTCTGTGAGCTGTAAACCTTGCGAGTCTTCCACAATGGTAGGGCCATTGTGGAATTGCTCCGATAAGAGCGCCATAGATTTCAAAGATTCTTAAATTGGCATTTAATACCTTAGCACCATTGAAATCTATAGCACGCATTGAGAGAGATCCTATACCCAGCAGTAGGATATTGAAGGTTGTCAATGATATTGATGACGATGATGCTTACAAAAAAAACTGTGGGCCTGTGTTTGTGGACTGCCGAAAGAAGTGAAAACTAAGTAACTTGATGTCCCCAAAAAGTAAATCGACGATCGATGCCGCGAGTACCAAGATTTCTGTTTACCCGAAAAGTGCTCCACACGTCTAAAGAAATGTTCACTTCAATAAACCGTCTATTCAACACACCAATTAGTAACGTAATTGAGAAATAAAAAAAGTACAGTAAACATTTTGTTTTTGTACCGAAGCCACTTTCCTCCTTTTACAACTGAATGTAAAGATAGTGACATCATCGTACACACTCCGGAACGCCAGCAAGTGTCAGACACCACAAATAACTATGAGCGAAGTCAGCGTAAACCGCCATAACGAATTTCCCGCGTTTTCCTCCGTACAATAACCGTAAACACAATTTTTGCTTGTCTCAGTCTCAGGTGCGGCTGTGGCAGGTGTGAGAGGGATGACGTCAGTGATAGATAGAAGTACCTAGTAGATGAGGGGAGCTGGAAGTATATTTTTGTAATGTTGTGGCACAAAAATGCTCCGATATGCGAACTTCGTTTCACAAATAAATTGGAAGATCCATAGCATGGTATTCTTTCTTTTTACCGAGCGACGGCTAAGCATCTTGAATTCAGGAAAACTCTTTAGTATGATCGTCTGTATCGCAGTTCAGTTGATTTCCTCTACTGGTAGTATTTCCTGTCTCATTCTCGTCAAATTCTGTGAGCAGGTTTGATCGTTACATTTAGTTATTTATCGACGCAGTTTTTTGATTTTTTTTAAAACGGTAAATATTGACATTAAATGATCTACCGTCGAACCCTATGGTGCTTCCAACAAAAGATTGAGTCACAAGAAACAAATTGAAAAAAAATACATAATAATGCGCGAAAACAATTTACTTCCTTGGGTCAGTCGGGTAAAAAGGAAGTCTCTTATTTACACTGAAATCCCAGACGCGTCCAAATTAACTTCAAATATTCGTAAAGTGCAAAAATATTTCGGTTCGCGTGGAAACGGGCGGCCGTTCGCACTTTTATTCACTCCGCTTTCGTCCCCTTTCGTCCTATTTCGTCCCATTTCCTTTTTGTTTCATAAAAGTCTTCGCCGAATTCGGTCTGATTTTATCTCGCGATTATGTAATGTGATCGGATGCGTATATTTGATTTGGAAGCTTTTGGGAGCTTTTGTTCCTGTTGTGGTAGCTTTTGGTACAGAAACGTCTCGAAAGTTAGATACATTTAATTTTTATTTTCTTTTATGATATCTTTCGGTAGAGTTAGAACTCAACACTACACAAGTTACTTAAATTATTTTAATAATTCTAATTAAATTTCGTCAAAATCTTGGGCTTTTAGATTTTTTTTCTAACGTTTTATTTTTAATCTTATTTCTTCGACATATACCTAACGAGGTATATCTTGATGAAATTAGATTAAACATTATTCGTAGTGCCTATAGCCCTGTATTGTTTAAATAATAGTGATCGTGACTGTCAAAACAGCAAATAAAACTGTATATTATACTAGCTGTTACCCGCGTCTTTGCCCGCGTTATATATAGCCTATGTCCTTCTCAGTACCCTAACCTATGTGTATGCAAAATTTCATGATGATCGGTTCCGTAGATACAGCGTGAAAGCGTAACAAACAAACTCACTTTCGCATTTATAATATTAGTTAGGATTAGGATATACATATTTTAATTTACCACAAATTATAACTTCTCATTTTATATTAAGTATCTTTATATATGATATTTCTTTTGCGACAACACTACGGCCTTAAAGTGATAAAAACGAGCCTTGAATCATTTCTCTATAGTATATACGAATATATACGAACAAATCACACAGATTGAGCTAGCCCCAAAGTAAGTTCTTAAGTAAGACTTGTGTTATGGGATACTAACTCAACGACACTATATTTATAACAAATACATATATAGATAAACATCCAAGACCCAGGTCAATTTGAAAAAGATCATTTTTCATCTTAACCTGACCGGGGATCGAACCCGGGACCATCCGTGTCACAGGCCGGCGTGTTGACCGCTGCGCCACGGAGCTCGACTAGTGTGTAAACAATACGGATGTTTGTACCTATTTGAATACCTTTTGACCCTCAAACAGACGGCGAATTTGCCCATTGTTCTAAAATGCCAGGTTCACGCTTGGCGTACGAGCTTTGTTTTTTTTTTTTTTTTTTTTATGTCAGAGGACGGCAAACGAGCAAGCGGGTCACCTGATGGTAAGTAATCACCGCTGCCCATGGACTAATGTAACACCAGGGGTATGACAAGAGCGTTGCCGGCCTTTTGTTTTCCCTCCCTAGAGGGGAGGGGGGATGGGCCTCCGGCTCTCTCACTCACCGAACGAAGCATAGAAGCTGTAAAACTACTACTCAAACGTCGATTTTCTGTGAGAGTGTGGTACTTCCCCGGACGAGCCGGCCCATTCATGCTATCAGCTGAAGTGATTTTTGCCGGTAGCGTGGCTCTACCAAAATGTTTTTTTAATGACACGCGTATGGATAGACAAAGGGGTCAGATGTGCCATGCGGGATAGGCTTTTTGTCGTCCTGTTAATAAAAAGATGTTGAACAATGTGAAAAATAATAATGTAATTACAGCTTTCACAATGTTATTCTGATATATTTTTATAAAATTAAGAAATAGTATACGAAAAAAAATCCACCCGGACAGGATCCCGTTTTTCTTCATATTTTATTTCTTACTTTTATATGAATAAATCAGAATAGTATTGTGAATGCATAAAACCAACTATAAAAATTATACCTATATATTTATATCTTCCATGCTCGTTTGGGAGAAAAGAAAAAACATAGAATGTACCAGCTGCTTTTCGTCCCGCGCACACCGTAAAAGCCGGTCAAGGGAATGGGCGAAAATCTAAGGAATCGCATTGATAGGCGATGCGGCTAAAAACCCATCACTACTTTGATCCCACTTTCCACCTTAACGCCCACTACGATGCTAAACGTGGCCTGTAGGTTTTATGATCTTGGGCTCTGTCTACCCCGCAAGGGATAAAGACGTGATAGTATGTATGTATATATTTATCAGGATCTCATTAATCATCATCCGATCAAAACCTCAATTCGCAGTGAAATGTCGCACCGTTATAATTAGCGGCGGTTCAAATCCTCTTTGACACGTAATAGCCATGAAACTAATGACTGATTAACAAATGTGCGATTTGGTAGGCACTGTTCAATTTATTAATCTTTTAACATTACATTAGTATTTAATGTAATCGGCAACAAAAAACCATCATTTTGTTGTAAAAATTTCAACTGTATAGATATCACGGTTTATAAGAAATAGACGAACGGACGGCTGGACGGACGGGCATCAAAGTCTCAGTCACAGGGTCCCGTTTTTACCCTTTGGGTACGGAGCCCCAAAAATTGAGAATGCACGGGTACAAACTACAATGTAATGAAGATTTTTAAAAGTTTTATCGTTATGTTCGCAGATCGATGGTAATTGATATTTCATGAAACTGGTCTTGCCGAGGAAACTGTCTTTAAATCGAAGTTAACGTCAAAAAATTGGCCATACAATGGACTGTGGTACTTTGCCACTTACTGGAGAGACCAAATATGATGAGCTGATTAACAAGATAAGAAAATGTTATTGATGCCTGTGTATTTTTAAGTTCAAATGGGACGCTAACTCGTCAGCTAATACAACGCAGTCATGATTTATCATCTTTTTTTAAAGAAAAATGGAGAATGATGCTTTGACTTTGAAGATATCGAATCTTTATGTTCACAGAGCAATAACTTATATTTCCTGAAACCGGTGTTGCCTGAGAAGAATCTGCATTTGACTCGAAGTAAAAAACTGAAAAGTGGACATACTCAGCGATGGACCATAGTTCTTACTTCGCCACTTACTGGAGACTAGAAAATAAAATATGATCAGCTAATTGACACGATAAGAAGAAACTATTAATATTTTTGTGTATTATTTTTCTTAGTTCTCTCTTCGTGTTTTGCCATTCTGCTTAGAAAGCGTTAAAAATTAACATTCCGTAAGATTTCCGAAGTTTCATCTTTATGTTCACAGATCTTCGTTTTTTGCCATTCTGCTACGAAACCGTTAAAAATTAACATTCCGTAAGATTTCCGAAGTTTCATCTTTATGTTCACAGATCTTCGTTTTTTGCCATTCTGCTTAGAAACCGTTAAAAATTAACATTCCGTAAGATTTCCGAAGTTTCATCTTTATGTTCACAGATCGATAACTAATATTTCCTGTAACTGGTCTTGCCTGAGAGGAAACTGCCTTTGACTCGAAGTAAAAGACTGAAAAGTGGTCGGATCGATCGCCGTTTGATTTCAGTCGGAGAGCCGTGGAAGCCGCAGCCGTGAGCAACAGTTCTGCCCGACTGCGTTTCAATCGCCTATGTGTGGCCAGAGAAATAGCGACAAACTTACTTATACATAGCAAATACTATACCTATTAAGTAATTACCGTGTGGTTTCCAGCAGAGTAGAATAAGACGACTCCAGAAGGCGACTTAAGAAACACAAGCTAAACAAAGGTTACAAACATCGAAGAATTCTCTCCAACGCGTCCGGCCAGCGTGGAGAGTGAGGGCCAATTACTCTGACTGCTCTAGCTAAATATTAGTAACAGTTATTTATGAAAAAAACTGAAGTGGTGATCAGCTAGTTTCGAAATCGAATATTAACTTCCTTTTCCTTTATCATGTTTTCGTACTTAAATCTTAAAATATATCGGTAACAGTTGTTTATAAAAGTACCTCTAGTTGTGATTGTGACCAATCGCTAGTTTCGTACCCGCATGGTCCCAGGCTTTGCTTCGAGCGGAGAGATAAGGGCCTTTCAACGTTTTACTCTAGCACGCCTAGCAGTGGTTACAAAGTTCTGACTATCGGACCGATACGTTCCATCAGATATCTCACTTTGAATATAAGCTGCCCTTTTATCACCTTTTCGTAAATTTAAAAATATATCTGTCACATCTGAAAATCAAAAAGAAACTGTTCTTTGTCAAAGACTATACGAGAAACAGGAAATTAAATCTAAACTCTACAAATAAAAAAATTACACGGAATTAAATGTGCAACTCTATTTTTTTTTTCTTCTTTTCTTCTTTAAAACATAATTAAACTTACTCTTGTTTGTGGAGTCAGGAGTTCTTCCTTAATGGTGTCACATAAGTTCAGTAGTTCGGTTGAAGTCATTTTTTTATTTAAATGATTTTTTTTTATACAGGAAATTAAGTATGGTACCTACTTGGTCATCAAAAGAATGTCTAAAGGATTATTTATCCCCAAACAATCCCTAAAGAGCCAGACAATTTTCCGAAAATTTAACACAGACAAAATCGCGAGAATAGCTAGTTCTTATAAAGGTAATGTATATGGGCATCAAAAGAGAGTCTGAAGGATTGTTTATCCCCAAACAACAGCTACCTAAATAGCCAATTTTCTCGCTCATCCGAGTCTAGCCTCAGACAAAGTTGATCTCGCAAATCCATCCGTCTGCGGCCACTATTTTCTGGTGCGAAACACTGAAAAGCCTTTATTTGTTGCTTATTTGTTTTTCGTGTGTGTAAATGGCCAACACTGTTGCAAGATTTTTCAAGCTGCCTCATTTGTTGCTCGCAACCTTCAACAGACAAGATGCAAAATGCGTCTTTATCGGTTGCAGTACCATTACAGTGGTCGAAATTTCAAAGGTACTAGTGAGAATGAACCTAAAATAAAAATTGTATCTCACTAATAGTATATGGGAAAATTCATAAGTTTGTTACTCAATAACCAAAACCTTTAATAAATTTGGATGAAATTTTGTAAGGTTGTCTTCATATTTAACAAACGGCATCCTGGTTCATTCCTTGCTTCTTCTTATCGTTACGAAACCAGTTTCGAGCTGAAATTTTTCTAATATCGTCGACCCACCTCGATAGATTTATTTCCTCAAATCTACCGGCTAAGAGTCGACCCACTTTAACAACTGTTTGTCGGAGGCGGCGGTGTGGTTGGACACTTAGGCCATAATAAAAGACGCGCCATAGTATGTGGTGACAAGCCTGCCAACTAGGTGTCGTGGTGTTGAGAAACCTGCTATGAACTAATGGCTAACTGCCTTCCAATATATTGCCACACTAATAAACCATAACAGATACGGAGGTTCGGTTAAAAACGCAATAAAACCCCAAACGGCTAGTGGCGACAGAGTTACGACATACATTAAGGAGTGCAACAAAGGAGACACTTCTTATAAAACACTTAGATGATCATAATAATATTTTGATATACATGATAGTTAACTTGAGAATAAATTAATTGATAAAAGCAAGTGCGAATAACCATGTTTGAAGACTATAAACGTTAATGAGATGAAACTTATAGAATTTAGAAATGCATTTTGAACACCAGACGAAGATTTGGTTTAATCTCTCATATTTCTGTCGTACAACAGCTTTGTTGAACAAATAACAAAATAATCAAAGATTACATGGTTTATTAAAATTTAATGGGTGAGATGAGAATAGACTATTGAGTATGAAGATTTTAATGTTTTCATGCATTTACAGTAGAAATGCATTACATAGAATAAAAATAATTGCTGATTAGTAGATTACTGCATGGTAGATAACAGATACGTTAAATAAACCTAAGCGAAATAATTCATAATGGAAACACGTTTTATTTCGTTGGATTCACCGACTACGTTGAATGGCTTTGAGGGAAGCGTAACCGTCCTGACGCTACTCCTAACACTCGCCCCGATGATGGTCTTCGTAACAGATCGAAACTAGTCGGCAAATCTGACGACATAAAACGCGACTAAAGCCGGGATTCCATAATGAACATAACGTTTTGTAGAAAGTCTAGTTTGTAGGTATACAATGAGTACAAGTGATTCTTCTGTGTATCTGTATTTTCTGGTTACGAGGTCCTCAGATCCGTAAATTTGGACGTCGGGACCATATCGTGCGATAAGATCCAGACCGCCTTCTGGCATTGTAAGGCTTTTGTTCCCTTTTGCACGGTTCCTTACACATTTTTGGTTTATACACACGTAGTCACCAGTTATCCTGCACAAAGCTTCAGATGACACCTAAGTGTAGTTAAATTATGCTTTGGCAGTTAAAGTGGGGTTTTAAATTTAAAAAAGAGTCCCTTTTACTTTTAATTTAATACCAACTTTTCTCAAAAACTACAAGTCGTATAATCCCAATAACACAATGACAAAAGTTGCTGAACAGATGATAATTCCTTCATCATCATCATCAGGTCTTTCTAGTCTCCACTGCAGGAGCACCACCCTCTCTGTACTACCAGAGCCATATACTAGCCTGAGTTAGTCAGAGGATTTGGCCTACACTCTCCACGTTGGCCAGACGGGTTGGAGAGGTCTCTTTGCTGTTAATAAGCTTTGTTCAGCTTGTGTTTCCTTAGTCGCCTTTTACGACATCCACGGGATGACTTGGAGTGGTCCTATTCTACTCTGCCGGGAACCACACGGCGTGATAATTCCTTGAAGAGTACCTTAATCGCAAAATCACAAGCAGTAACTGTATTAATTACTTAACTATAAAGGTACTTATTAATCGTATTTCTACAATTCCATTATGTAAACAATGGTGGTATCATTTTTGACGTTTTTAGGACTTTTTTATATACTTAAACTAGAGATGCGCTGCAATCATACTTGCGTAGAGGGCGCTACTAGTAACATTAGATATTTTTACAGACTAGAACAAATAACAATAAAAAGCTTTTCGATTATAACATACTAGCTGTTAGGTACCCGCGGCTGCGCCCGCGTTAAATATATATATATATATAGCCTATGTCCTTCTCAGTACCCTAACCTATGTGTACCCAAAATTTCATGATGATCCGTTCAGTAGGTTGTGCGTGAAAGCGTTACAAACAAACAAACTCACTTTCACATTTATAATATTAGTTAGGATTAGGATTATTTACATTTTATGTTTGAAATAAATGCGTACCTATCATTTTTACGCTTAAAGACTTTCTGATTAGGCAATCTTATTAACTACCAGTGGATCTACTGACATTATAATGACTTTCGGAACTAAGCGTACCAGAGGGCGTGCCTTGCGATAAAATATCCATTCCTGCTTTGACTATAGGTATACTCTCTAGACACCGCCATGCATTTTATTTCAATTATTAAATAAAAAAACCGGCCAAGTGCGTGTCGGGCCACGCGCAGTATAGGGTTCCGTAGTTGCGAATGACAACTTTGGGTACACACTGTTTACACTCGCACCTCACAGTTTAACGACCAAAAACATCTAACAATAAAGATTGTATGAAATTTTACATTTTCCAGTACATTTTATAAGTTGGTTGCCTATAACTTTTTAGTTTGTACTTAGTACTTAGCTCTGATAGTTTTCCTTTCAACTTCAGTATATATACTACTGCTGTAATTTTTTTCACGTATCTATATATAACCGTTTAGGAGATAGAGGGGGGGGACACGTACCTCTAACAAAAATTTGCACTTTAAAACCAAATATTTCGGAAACGGATCCCTAAATCGAAAAATGGTGTTCTCAACCTCACAATATTTTTCAAATACCTTTTTAACGATACCCCACAAGATGGGTAAGTAGAGAAAAAAAAATGACTCCCCCACTTTACTTGTATAGGAGCTACCCAAAAAAAAATTTTTTTCAAGATTTTTTTCTACGACTTTTTTGCCATGATTAATATACATACTCATACCAAATTACAGCTTTCTAGTACTTATGGTCTCTGAGTCAAACCGCGGACGGACAGACAGACAGACAGACAGACAGACAGACAGACAGACAGACAGACAGACAGACAGACAGACAGACAGACAGACAGACAGACAGACAGACAGACAGACAGACAGACAGACAGACAGACAGACAGACAGACAGACAGACAGACAGACAGACAGACAGACAGACATGGCGAAACTATAAGGGTTCCTAGTTTACTACGGAACCCTAAAAACTGGTCAATTTTTCAATGCTTGTGTGCATGATAGCTTTGTGTCATGACACGCGTCCTGTCAATTTATGCCCTCAAAATCCGTCACATTGGCAGCTGTGTGTGTGCGCGACCGACTATGAGTTGTACACTAGTTTTTTCTACGCTTTTAGGCTAATAGAGTCTATCAAGTTCCTGTAAAATTACAATATCTGCAATGAAAACTAAACAATTTACGTAGTTTATTCAATTCTCTCACCTAAGCTCGAATCAATCCCATTGCTGTCAATAGTACAAATGAATGGACGGGGAACTATCAAAGTAATTAATACTGCAACGGCTGTGTAACAACACGGCTTGCTACGTGCAAACTAATGTTTGTGGAGAGACGAATTTGAACGGCCGACGTAAGCCTTGTTACAGTGCGACACACGAAGGGCAAAGATGACCAACTAACGCCAAAGTCGCTACTTTAGAAGGAGACTACAACTGTTGTTATTAAATAACATATGTATTAAATTTTAATACCTATTAATGCGACGGCTGTGTAAGAGCACGGCTTGCTACCTGCAAACTAATGTTTGTGGAGAGACGAATTTGAACGACCGACGTAAGCCTTGTTACAGTGCGAAACACGGGGAATAAAGATCACCAACCAATGTTGGTACTTTAGGAAGAGATGATAACTGATATTATTTTATAATACTGCAACGGCTGTGTAACAACACGGCTTGCTACGTGCAAACTAATGTTTGTGGAGAGACGAATTTGAACGGCCGACGTAAGCCTTGTTACAGTGCGACACACGGAGAGCAAAGATAACCAACAAATACAAAATGTTGCTTCTTCACAAAGAGACAACAACTAGTCGTATTTAATAGAACTGCAACTGCATGGCTTGCTCCGAACAAACTTATGTATGTCGAAAGACGAATTTGGATTGTCCTTGTTGCAATGCGACCATATGTAAATGCGACACACGAAGGGAAGAGATGACGCCAACGTTGCTACTTTAGAAAGACGACAACAGTGATCTTACGTTATAGTACTGCAACGGTGGTATAATAGCACAGCTTGCTACGAGGAACCTAATGTTTGTGTACAGACAAATTTGAACGGCTGACATAGGTCTTGTTACAGTGAGACACACGGCTAGCAAAGATGACCAACTTTTGACAAGTGTCTCTAGTTCTTTAGAATTTGTGAAACTACACTAGCCAGATTTTCTTACAACCTTGGCGGGCAGCGAAGGTTTTGTTTCATTTACTGGCGTACATGATGTTTAATTTAAAAGGTTTTCAATTAAAGCAAATTAAAAATACGAAGATAAACTATGATCTTCTTCTGTTAACTTGCATTTATCAATTGAGACGTATTGTACCAACTATGCGTCGAAAAGAAGAATGAACACGATAAAGACAGACTGATCAAATTGCTTGAGAATAAATTAGAGTAAGTAAATATTTTAACACAAGCTAAACAAAGCTTATAAACATCAAAGAGACCTCCCCAACCCGTCTGGCCAGCGTGGAGAGTGTAGGCCAAATCCTCTGACTACTCAAGCTGATATATGGCTCTGGTAGTGCGGAGAAGGTCGTGCTCCTGCAGTGGAGACTGGAAAGACCTGATGATGAAGTAAATATTTATTTATACAAATGTGCTAAAGCTTCTTTCAGGCCTTAACATATTTAAATTCTCCCGCTGTCAATACTAAGACTGTAAAGTTTTTAAGTAGTTTGGATTTTTTGTGAACTTTCTAACATGCTCGACAATCAGTTCGTCCGTGTGCGCATCCAGTCAATGTTTATCAGCCAGGAGCACTGAGGTATTGTGCTACGTCGGGTGTTTAGTTACCGGCAGTAATTACACATGGTTTGAGGCGAAATGAGGATTTCAACCCGTTGGATATCAATCAGGTAAAAGATATATTTTAATACTAGCTGTTACCCATGGCTCCGCCCGCGTGATATATAGCCTATATCCTTCTCAGTACCCTAACCTATGTGTATGCAAAATTTTACGATGATCGGTTCAGTAGATACGGCCTGAAAGCGTAACAAACAAACAAACAAACAAACTCACTTTCGCATTTATAATATTAGTTGGGAAGTTGGGACGGGATGGGATATGCGCAATAGTATTTAAGTAAATAAGTCAAAATTTATTGCCTTTTATGAAGAAAAACGCCAATATAACTCTAGACAAAAAGTTATCAATGAATTTACATAAATTCAACAGAAGATACTCGAACACTACTACGACGTGATACTGGCACACTTTAATGTGACAGAATATCGAGGAAAGAGAAAGCCGAGAGAGTCGTGGTCGGAATGTGTGTAGAATAATATGAAGGAACGGGGAGCTAGTGCCGAAATTGTTGGTTAAGCAGAATGTTGAAATACTGCAAGACCATATATAAGAAAAAGACTAGGATAAGAAGAAGAAAATCGTACAAAGGCGGAATTATCGCCCTTTATTCAATTTGTATCTGCCAAACTTTAATAAAAGCAACATTAAAATACACATTTTAATTTCTAGAAATACCTATATATAGTATAAGGTAATTAGTTTCAAACGTGTCACACTTGAGGGTAATGTTACACTTTGTATGAAGTATCAAATTCAACAGTTGATACTTTATACAAAGTTAAGGTTGTTCATATTGATGGGTTAAGTCACCTCTTTAGGAGTATATCGAGGGTCATGTCACACTCTGTATATAACATCACATGTAATTATTATATAGAAGAATTCTCTTTCCAAGCTTTTCCCACTTTAACCACTCACAGATTCGCTAGCCTCACCTTGGTTTATTTGGCTTCACAAAGACCGCTGGCAATTTCGGAGGCACTTTTCCACGCGGTATAAATGTCGTGGAATTTTCGTATGAGCTTCGCTTGCCCGCGGCGTTTCGAGTATTTCGTTTCACGTGCTTTTATACCGCCGCTGTTCAAATAAATTGCAGTGTGTTCAAAACTAGGTTTTAAATGCGGCTCCGCCTGAATTTACCTTTAGGCTTAAATGCCAAAGTTTAGTAAAGGCAACATCTTTACCGATCTCTGCACACTTATTCCTTAAGATATATGTACATTTAAATTGTAGATATTCCTATAAAATATTAGATATATTGCCTGAAGCGTGTATAAATATAGAAGTTGATAACTCATAATACATATAATTAATGACTATAATCATGGACTTCTCAAGCTTTTCCCGCTTTTAACACTCACGAGATTTGTTAGCTGTTCTCCTTGGTTTTGTGAAATTTAGGATGCACTTTTCGTATGAGCTTCGCTTGCCCGCGGCGTTTCAAGTATTTCGTGTTTCACGCGCTTTTAGACCACCGTGTTCAAATAAATTGCAGTGTGTTCAAAACTAGGTTTTAAATGCGGCTTCGTCTGAGTTTACCAGTAGGTAGATGTAAATTATACTAAGGCCGGCAAAGCTCTTGTGTAGCAGTTGTCCATACGCAGCAGTGATACCATACACTGTGACCCGCTTGCTCGTTTGCCGTCCTATATCGTAAACTAAAAAACTCTAAACCCAGTAAGTGCAAGGTGGAATCTCACATTCAACAAAACCACTTAACTCGAGACACCGTTACCAAAACCCGAAACTTTTGTATATACCTATAACAAAAGTATTTCCTTCTTCTTCTTCTGTTTTATAAAATGGCTTCCACCGATATTTCAGTGATTCTGCCAATGTCCAGTAAATTGAGATACTAAGTATCGGTGTTGTACGGTAAAGTTGTAACAAGTAGCATCAAAGATGGCGTATGTTATTTGATGCCTCGTGGTCGGGAGGTTATGGTGACAAGTCTATACGAGTCCATATAACAGTCCACTTTAACTATTTCACAAATTGTTCCATGAGTACGACCATTTATAACACAAAACTACACCAATTTCATATTATAAAGTCCACCAAAATCAATTTGCAAAATCGTCCAAGGTAGACCCCAACTGCACCCCTTGACTTCCCACCACAAACCAAGTAAAAAGTATTTCCTACACAATATAATATTTCCTGATGATTCAAATATTACACAAGTACTTGATTGTTAAAGTTTCCATTTCTATCGGCATTCTGTATATTTTTGAATCTCGGCTTAGATGTCTGGTAAACATGGATAAATAGAAAAGAGCATGGATCATATTAGCAGATTACATACGTTGTCAACTGCACAAACCGGTCTGACATATAATTCAAATTGATTTCAGATAAGGAAGCAATCGCGCCGGCTTCCCGAGACGGCTCGCGTCGGGAAATTGCTATGTTCAGACAGACTAAACTAACAGTTTCATATATTTTTATATGATCATCGCATTTGAAGAACGAATCTAACGAAATCTAAATGCATTGCTCTTTTTATATGGGGATTAAAATATCAAACCTCTGATTTACTTAAAAACTTGCCGAAAAGAAGAAATACTTTTACAATCCCAACTAATATTATAAATGCGAAAGTGAGTTTGTTTTTTTGTTTGTTACGCTTTCACGTTGAATCTACTGAACCGATTATCATAAAATTTGGCATACACATAGGTCAGGGTACCAAGAAGAACATAGGCTATATATTACGTGGGCGAAGCCGTGGGTAATAGCTAGTATATCATAATATCCACTAGAATTAGATGCCATTGCTTAATCTATCCATTTTGTATTATAATACGGGTTTAAAGGTATAACAAAATAAGATATAAACGACTTTCTATTAGATAGATTTAATTCGTCCAGAATTTCAAAATCATCAACTAGAATAATGTTCAATTCGAGAAACCGAACTGCAAATGAATGATGCCACCTGCATTTACCACATCAAACTTATGAATTTTGACCTCTTCGGGATTATTTCTAATCTCTATAATCGGTGCGATCAAGTTTCAACCCTCTCGAGACGCTAATGAAAGTTTTCTGAAATACACACTATCAGAAGGCTGCACTAAGGCGTTGAAATGCCGCTGCCATTGGATAATATTTGACAAGCGGCAACAATTGACACATTAAAATTGAAAATATGTGATGAAAAAGAATTCGCCACAGGTATAGGATTTGAACCCACGAGTCTTAGGTCTGCGCCCTAAGTGTGTTACCAACTACACCACCGTGACTTCGAATCACCGCGTCAAATTCTCTCATCACATATTACCCCGTAGGGTATAACGCATTCAAAGCATGCGTATTTCTTCAATACTACCCACTATGTAGTAGTGTGGTATTCTACTTCATTCATATCAGATGAATAGAAAGTTGATTAAATTGAAGAAAGCTCTTACTCACTTAAATGGTTTTTAAATAGCATTACAATGCTCGGTATATTATTAAAATTGAAAATATGTGATGAAAAAGAATTCGCCACAGGTAGGATTTGAACCCACGAGTCTTAGGTCTGCGCCCTAAGTGTGTGATTAAATTGAATTTCAATTTAATCAACTTTCTATTCATCTGATATGAATGAAGTAGAATACCACACTACTACATAGTGGGTAGTATTGAAGAAATACGCATGCTTTGAATGCGTTATACCCTACGGGGTACTCGTGGGTTCAAATCCTACCTGTGGCAAATTCTTTTTCATCACATATTTTCAATTTTAATAATATACCGAGCATTGTTATGCTATTTAAAAACCATTTAATTGACACATTGTTGCCCAATCACAGTTTACCGGACCCGAAGGTTCAGTGATGCTGCTGCTTATTTTTGAAACACCCTCATTTCTGCCTCAGCCTGCTGCTGTCGTTAGCTAGTCAAGGAAAAGCTAAATTGTTCTCATTTGTCACGAGTTAGAATCTTTTAGATTCTCGCTAGTCAGGACCCAAAAATTCTAGCACTTTTATGGCGCCACCAATAATCTCCATCTACAAATGATCAACTCATGTAGAAGGCAGTTACAGAATACCGATGATAACTAGTGTTGAAAGCAGGCAAAATATATTATTCAAATAGAAAATTCTTAGTTTAGCCTAATTATTTAAAAATGATAATTGATCTTAATATTAAGCAAGAAACTATTTGTCATCTTCTTTTGTCACATTAAACTTATAACATTTAACCTCTTCTGGAATATTTCTCATCCCGATAATCGGTGCGATCGAGCGGCAACTCTCCCGGGACGCTAATCTGCTGCCGCGGCCCGCTGCTGTCGTTAGCCGAGGTTTTGTTCAGGAATCTGAAGGCAGGAAAATGCCGAAACATACTTATTATTATCTTCTAACAGTAATTCTGTTCATAGGTTTTTTCCTGTTTTTTCTAGTTGACAAATTTACGACTCCCCTAGAAAAGAAAAAGTGTTAATGGTAGAAAACTGGCTACACTCAATACCTTTGAAAATAAAGACGATGGATAAACTAAGCCTGAACTTAAGGGCATTGCCCGAGAAATAAATATGAACAAACTTTTTGCCCCACCGGGAGACACCGGATAGGCATAACAACATTCTTTATTGAATATTCTCCCAGTCATTCCTGAAACAAAACTATTTCATAAAAGCAATGAAAAGGGAAATTCTCGTAACATCCCCGCGACCCAGTTAAAATTTCGCCGCGGCATGTGTATCACTGGGACAATAAAAAAGTATACGCAATAAGTGCTATGCTCCAGAGAGCGCCAGTCCTAGAGAAGACCAATTGAAGCAGTTGCCCTGGGCCTGTGTGGTAAAGGGAATCAGAGTGACATCTGTATCGGGTTGGAAATAGTAAACAAGTTCTGCTCTACTTTCTGGATTGGGAGAATTAGAGTAAAGTGGTCCTTTTGAATGCCTGTGAATTAGGACCTTAATAAGTACAGAAAAATTACCACTATTTGTTTCCCAATAATAATAAAGGTATTATATAAATAATGAAGCTAGTAAAAATTTACTCAATATTCTTCATTTTAGTGAGACTGGTGCCCCATTATTGGATCAGCTTAAAAGCTGAAGCGATACCTGTTTCGGCAATTGTGTCTTTTTTTGGTGTTTTCCTTACTAATTGCATACTATTGATTCTTAGCTCTTTATTCTCCATGTTTGCTAAACATGGATGGATACTGTTCGTATAACCATACTGAATAGTCATTACACGATTAGTAATCAAGTGAAAAGTAAAGTCATTTTATATTATCAGTACGTTTAAGAGGTCAAAAAAAGTCTGCCATAAGTAAATTACTGACATCAAGAATTTTTCATTTCGGAATGTTTTAATAAGTGTTCTAATAAACCTATATCAAATAAACTTTTTAAATTTAATTAACTACGGGCGCTAAAAGACAATCTTGCTGCGTCCCGATCGGTGTCTAGGACCATCGCTCGACAGTCGTCGTTTATAGCGCAACTTTTTATTGGCGTCGTTTAAGGCGACTATAAAGTCGGTCCTGTTGTAAATCAGGATTTTCACGGAGACTGATGGCTGAGGGTGCGCGGGCCCAACATGGAGCCCTGTGGAACTCTCATTGTAACACTACTTTAATTGTGCCATTAAACATTATCTGTGCAATATTTTTAATTACTCTGCGTCTTTCTGTTTCATTCAAATGTTGATATCATCATCATCATCATCAGGTCTTTCTAGTCTCCACTGCAGGAGCACGATCCTCTCTATACTACCAGAGCCGTACATTAGCTTGAGTAGTCAGAGGATTTGGCCTACACTCTCCACGCTGGCCAGACGGGTTGGAGAGGTCTCTTTGATGTTTATAAGCTTTGTTTAGCTTGTTTTTCCTTAGTCGCCTTTAACGACATCCACAGGATGTCAAATGTTGATATAGTTTCGATTTTTCCTAACTTTGACAATAGGCATCTGACACAGTTTAACGACTACCATGAATGATGACAGCCGGGACCACCAACGGCTTGCCTTCCGCTCGATATATTTTTATGCCGCTGTGGACACCCATCCCAGTAGGAACAATGCCTGGGGTTGCTTTTACATGTCTAAATAATACGTTACTGGCATATGGACTGGAGCTTCTGACTGAGCCAATTAAGAGATATACTTATAATAAATTTCATCGACTTAATATATGGAACACCCTTGGTTTAGTTTCTTTAGGTAATTTTGATAAATTATAAGCCTTTTTGCATTTTGCCTTGATTATGCTTATTTCACAATTAAAAACTTAATGTGCACTAAAGCTAAAATTAAAAGATAAACTAGAAGTAATAATACTTTACAGTGTTCGTGGTCGCAGGTAGACCTGCGACCACGAACACTGTAAAATGCTGTAAAACGGTAGGTGTATAAATAATGTAATAAACGCGATAAAAACCGTATTAAAATAATTTTATTTAAATGTGTAACAATCGCGAAAACATAAGAAAACATTAGATAAACTAGAAGAAAAATAGAAAAGGTGCTAAAATATATGCCTAGAACACCTCAATTCTCGTACAGACGATCTGGTCTGAAAGAAATCCTAGATAGACGTCTAGACGCAGCTTATTGGGATCTAATTTATCCTACACGACGTCTATTGATAGCTTGATGGGTTTCTCCTCGATCGGGGAATAAATCTGTTCTTAAGAGCTTTTTGTTTGCTCTAGACATGGGTACGGGCTTTAGCTTGGTACTACATATTTATTATCTCCTTTGTGAGAATACTGTTTTACGACATTTTTTTTGCGTTTTTGAAGGGAAATGAATAAACTGATCATAACATAGATTTTTAAAACAGCGTATTATTCTACTTCTATGGATCATAATAAACCAAGCCTAGTTAAGGTCGCTGGCGAGCGGCTAAATGACTCGAGATATTTATGGTGAATGACTCATGTATAGTCACATTTTTAGCAACACTTCTTAAGCTCTGTTTCGTTGATACTCCATGTTGCTTGTATTCATAGGCCAGCTGTTCACAGTCGAACATCACGTACAAGCGCGTGCCTCCGCCTTTCCTGAGGGGAAATGAATTAATTCGCGCTCTTGCACTGATTTATTACTACGTGTGATACGTTCTGCGGTTTTATTGGCTTTTTTTAAGTGTTCCTGCTTTATTTGCTGGTCTGGACCTTTTTCAATCGGCGGTTTGTTTAAGCGTTTATTTTCAACTGCAGCGATATTGGAAATAAAATTAATCGTTGGTTTGCTTTTAACTTTTGCGATGTGAACGTGACTGGGTTTATTTTAAGTTTTATGTTATTGAAAACTAACTATTTCCCGCGAATTCATCCGTTCATTAATATTTACGCTATATTACAGTTATGGAGCGATAAAAATCTCTCATACATTGCTAAGGTACATAAGCCCAAAAACTTTGCCATAAGTAATTTACTGACGTCAACTATTTTTATTGTTGCAAAAAGTTGTTAAATCTAATATGACAATTAATAAGTATTCTTATCTTATCTCATCTTATCTTTATTGGGACCGATTATAAATCGGAAGCACGTCTAAGATTTAGAATGGAATTGAGTTTGAATTTTTGCTTCCATATTTAAGAAGAATTAGTGCAACTGATTTTGTGCATGAAACATATTATGTTATGGAGGAGTTATTTTTTCTGCAAAAATGTCATATTATGCACATAAGCACTAGAATTGCATACATTTTAAAGTTAAAGCGGCTACAACAGTTAGCCCCTGACGTAGCAATTAGCACAGGACGCGTAAACAGTTAATTAGTGCTGTACATGTGTTTTGTACGTCTGTCGTACTCTGTACGAGCTTATGTTAGCATTTGAGTGAAAATAAATTGTAGTAAGTACTGTTGTTTAATTTGCTTTTACTAATTAATTTTTATGAAAATACTGTTCACTCCGATTTTATCATCATCATCATCAGGTCTTTCTAGTCTCCACTGCTGGAGCACGACCCTCTCTGTACTACCAGATACCTGATACCTATATTAGCTTGAGTAGTCAGAAGATTTGGCCTTGACTCCCTACGCTGGCCATAGCTTTAATATATTTTTGGACCAAAGTGTGTACTTTGAAGAGAGCGTAACCGTCGTGTTGCAACCCCCGATAATGGTCTTCGTAACAGACCGAAACTAGTCGGTTAATCCGACGATAATGAATTAATGCCGCGTAATTTTTAATAGTACCACTTTAGTAAACGCATTATTAAACTAAGCTGCTTAAAGATCAAGAATTTCACACGATGTCATAAAAAAGCATGCAAGTCTCAACTCCTCTAAAATCCAGTAAAAGTCGACTGTCATTTTCATAAATAGAAGAGTTTTATTCGCTGAGCGAGGTATATTTTTAACTGATCAGCCTTTTTTGGGAGATTGTTTGTCAGCACAACAAAAAATATTGCACCAGCTTTTAGTTCTAGAGTAAATTTCAATTTGAACCCGACATCCTTAGTTCTCCATTTGCAGCGTGCGGTTTCAATTACAAACTTCACGCGGCGCTAGTTATCTCGTAATTACCATACAAGTGGCTTATTCTGAGCTGTAAGTTCAAAACGATTTCCACTGCATTATTAGAAATTGAATTTAACTCTATGTTTCCGACTGCATTATTCCAAATTAAATTAAGCTTTATGTTATATGGAAAACAAGATGGCCAAGTTATATAACAAAACACTAAAGATTTAGTGAAACTGTAAAATGAATAGTATTTAATTCTGAATATTATTATGGATGACTCAAGAATTACGGTTCTCACTCTTTGATAATTAAGGGAGATTAAGGAAATTATTACATTGCGATTAAGACTAGTTATTTTTAGGACCCAGAGCACGTATGATATAGCTCTTCATTATAAATTACTAATTTAGTTCTGAATTACAGCCCTACACCTCCCCATTTGCAGCTAGCGGTTTCAATTACAAACTTCACGCGACGCTAGTTATCTCGTAATTACCATACAAGTGGCTCATTCTGAGCTGTAAGTTCAAAACGATTTCGACTGCATTATTCCAAATTATATTAAGCTTCACGTTATATGGAAAACAAGATGGCCAAGTTATATAACAATAGACTGAATATTGGAACTGTAAAATGAAACAAAAGACTTTGATTCTGAATATTATTATGAATGACTCAAGACTTGCAGGTCGTACTTGTTTTTAAAGTATTTTTATATTATAAACGAAGCTAAAAGTAGGTACTACGAAAATTTTTAAATAAGCAAAAATTACAACGTAGCTAAATAGTGAACTATTTCTTATTCCTTAATACAATAAATTAGGAGGTATTTCTTTATAATATTAAAATTAAATAATCCGTATGCCTATTGTGTGCCGTAAGTATAGTTTGAACCGCCCACCCTAGAGCTAGAAATTCGCAGCGCGCAGTTTCAATTACAAACTTCATGTGGCGCTAGTTGCTTCGTAATTATCATGCAAGTGGCTTATTCTAAACTCTGAGTGCAAAGTGATTTTGAATGCAATGTTTCAAATTATTTTGTAGCATTGAATAACGAAAAAATTGAAAATTAGGAGGTATTTCTTTAAAACAGCCAGTATGCCTATTGTGTGTCGGATTTAGCCCCAGGGCACGTATAAAGTTTAGCATGCGTCAGTATAGTTAGAACTACCCACCCTAGAGCTAACAATTTACAGCGAGCGGTTTCAATTACAAACTTCATGTGCCACTAGTTGTTTCGTTGCTACTAACATTATTAGGTTATAAGTTGTTGACTAACATATATGAGTCCATGTTACTTGAAAATAAATAATTTATTCATCCATTCATTAACACAGAGCATAATGTCACTGTTGCTCGCGCGAACTAAACCTTTTCACGATTATATTTTATTTTTTTATTTAAAGTACTCATTTTTAGGGTTCCGTAGTAAACAAGGAACCCTTATAGTTTCGCCATGTCTGTCTGTCTGTCTGTCTGTCTGTCTGTCCGTCCGCGGTTTTACGCAGAGACTATAAGTACTAGAAAGCTGTAATTTGGTATGAGTATGTATATTAATTATGGCAAAAAGTGGTAGAATAAAATCTTGAAAAAATTTTTTTTTTAGGGTAGCTCCCATACAAGTAAAGTGGGGGGAGTAATTTTTTTTTCACTATTTACCCATCGTGTGGGGTATCGTTAAATAGGTCTTTCAAAAATATTGTGAGGTTGAGAACACCATTTTTCGATTTAGGGATCCGTTCGCGAAATATTTGGTTTTAAAGTGCGAATTTTTGTTAGAGGTAAGTGTCCCCCCCCCTCTATCTGCTAAACGGTCATATATAGATAAGTGAAAAAAATTACAGCAGTAGTATATATACTGAAGTTGAAAGGAAAACTATCAAAGCTGAGTACTAAGTACAAACTAAAAAGTTATAGGCAACCAACTTATAAACTGTAAAATTTCATACTATTTTCAGTGTTAGATGTTTTTGGTCGTTAAACTGTAAGGTGCGAGTGTGAATAGTGTGAACTCAAAGTTGTCATTCGCAACTACGGAACCCTACACTGCGCGTGGCCCGACACGCACTTGGCCGGTTTTTTATTTAAACGTTAAGTACATGCTATGAAATGAATATGTTTTAAATAAAAATGAGAGGATTGACTTTGTCACTGAAATTGTGCTTTTATTATACTAAAACAAGAGCACTTAATGCCGTTTTTGCAAAAATCTCTTCAAAGCTGAGAAATAATCCTATCAACCCATTAGCCATTACTGATTTTGATCAAAATGCTCTTCAATATTAATTAAGGCAGCCATTACTAATTAACAAGCTCTTACTTAAATCGGAGACGCGGAAAACCAAAATTCCGCCAAAATCTGCTCAAATGAACCCCACCATTCAGACATAATGTTAATGCTACTTATTTATTGACGGTAATCTATTATACCATAACCATGTACGCGAAACACATCTCGCCTTACAAAGTTACTTAAGTTAAGGGTCTTCTTAATTTGGTCGGTATAGATACAACAACTAACTAACAAGACACATCAAGACTAAGAATCTGCTTTAAAATAAAGGTCTTCCTAATTTGGCCGAAATATACACAACGACTATTATTAAATGATACGCGAATGCCTTGATGTTAGATTAATGTGGAGGTCTTTGTGTTTTGGTCGGTACTTGAGCCTGAAATAAGGCTGCTGAAGTGGTCATGTCTGCCAGGGGCGCCAATATAATGTGAGCTACCTCGTCATTCTCGATAAGCTAATTTTGGCATCATTCGTCTGTGTAAGAAAGGTCTGACTTTGCTGGTCGTGCTGAAGGGCTTTCAAGAAAGGTCGCAACCTAACCGCAGCTTCCCTCAGCAAATGCTTGCCTGTGTGGTATCTTACACAATTTATGCACATATAGTATGTACCAAACAAGCCGCTAGGATTGAACAATATTATCTTTTTAATTGTTTTGTGACAACGAATGTGCCTACCATCAATATTGAGTGACTATTACAATAACTGTGACCCAACATATTTTTAATTAAAGTTTATAAAAACATAGATTTTTAAGATAAAGTGAAGGTTTTATTATTGAAAAGTTTAAAACGAATCCATCTTGTTGTTATAGGTACGAGGACTAATTTTATATAAAGGTTAAACCGGTAAAAACCAAAATCTATAACTTATGTCCTGATTATGCCATAACCTTGACATTTTTTTGGCTGTCACTGTCAATTAAGTTAATCAAGTAGGTATTAACTTGTCCGTGTTTTTTATAAGATTGAAAGCATATTTATTATATCTTGTTTAAGCATATATATATTATATATATATACATATATATGCTTAAACAACAACAATTTATTATAAATGTGAAAGTGAGTTTGTTTGTTTGTTTGTTACGCTTTCACGTCGTATCTACTAAAACCGATCATCATGAAATTTGGCATACACATAGGTTAGGGTATTGACAAGGACATAGGCTATAAATCACGCGGGCGCAGCCGCGGGTAACAGCTAGTTAAAAATAAATCTGGCGTCAAACGCCAAGAAATAAGAATAACCTCAAAGAAAAACCTCAAAACAGAACACGCCCTTTCCATGTCTGCTGGGCCGTGAATTACACGATGTACTTAATGCCCGGATGATCTCCCGACAGATAGACAGGACCCCATGTACTTAAGACCCCAAGACTTAGGGGTCATTAAAACCAGCTAATGCACGACCAAAGGAAAGCACGGTGAAATAATAGTAAGTGGTCTTAGAGACCGTAAAGATTAGGGCCTTTTATGATCGGTCAGCCTTTGATGAGTAAGGATTTAGAAAGGATACTTAAGCAAGAGTATACCGTATACACATCGTTATTCATAACCAGACTATAGTGATAATTTTTTATTTTATTATAGATTTAACCCTATGAATGTTAAAAATTTAGCTACTTTAAACATTTTCTTTCGATGAGTAGTCAAATTATAAGGTAACTCAAAGAGAAAAAAAAAAAGTATAGCTGATATTGAAATCTTTAATAGGTAGGTAGTAAAAGTAAACATTAAGAATTTTATAACCACTAGAGCTAGGTACAGTTAATTGTAATGAAATATACAATTGAAAATGCCAGGAAAAAAACAAGTTAATTACATGATGATTGCAAACATGCGCTTGAATCCAACGAAAAACACACAAATTAACTCAAATCAAATAAAAAAGTACTAAAAAACATGCTCATTTAAACTACGAATGTACTCAGTAATTTAATAACCTCACCAAACATTCAACAAAGACCTTTTTACGCGATAAAAAACACGGCTTCCCAACTACGAATAAGAATATCAGGAAGCATAACTGAACTTCAAAAGTGACCCCACTCAATGGGAACCACGTAGGGCGGGGCTTAAAAAGGGAACCACGGCCGCTTTCAGTCATCGCTGTCACTTCGACGAAACAACTTCTCTGCGATTTAAATTAATTTTATCACTGAAAAATTGTCTTCCCATGGTAGTGAAGTAGTGTTAGGGATTCTTGCACAACAGAAAGTCTAAAATCCCGTTTACAGGTGAATAATTGAAGATATTTACCTAGAAATCTAATAAATATTCTAATTCTTATGGACAATGTTATGCAGCAATAACTAAGTCTTTATTAGTTAAACACTTTTCACGAATGATTATGTATTACATTGAAACAAAACCATTTATCATTTTAAGTTTTATTTATCACGAAAAAACCTATCACTTTTCAATGAGGATAATTTCACGAAAAGGACTAAAATAGAGGAAAATTTACTGAATTGCAATTGAGGCACTAATAAGTTTGCAACTGATTGTAACTTAAATGTTAGTTATTTACAATACATTTAGTTGGGCCAAATATTGCAACTGAATTTTAAAGCGCTTATCCAATACCCACCAATTGAGGTGAAACTTTTCGCATTATACTATATTAAAGTTATGAAATTTTATTAAAATACCTGTATACGTAAAAATAATACCATAAAAATCTAAATGTTGGAGCAAAATACAAATTTAATTTCATAACTTTAAAATTTTTTGTCTAAAAATTACATTATTTGTTATTTTAATTTATTATTTGAATTTCTAGATAAACCCCTCAGAATAATAAATATCCAGAAACCGCATTGGCGCATAAAACTGAGGAAGAAAAAGATACGCTCAAATGACCGAGATACGCTCATGGATTGTCAATTGACATTTGTCATGGCGGCCGGCTAACGTGTCGGCGCTCTTCAATTTTAATTTAATTATGCTGTTGTGTGCGGTTCCCACATGCAGAAATGCAACTAGACGTAACAACAAAAATGACGGGATCACATTTCATGTATAATTAGAACATTCACGACCTATTTAAATCATTTACAATTCAATTTTGCAAATAATATTTTGCCAAAGACAATGTCCAGTCCATATGACGTTCATTGTAAAGTGTTGCTGTTCTATAAAATATTTTTACCCAGTATGTGAGAAAAGCTTTATTTTATGATAAAATTTATGGAAGTAGTATACTATACTATACCTAACTGATTATTACGTTTTAAGGCATCATGCATTTAGTCAATTTAGCTATTTAATAAAGAAAACTTTAAGTAGGTAAGTATTGTAAGTTAAGGTTTTGTTACCGGCCAAACCCGATTTCAAGACAAACTGTCCTGGGCGTGTTAGGATAAACTAGGTTTGTCCTGAAATCTTTAGGATAAACTGAATTTGAATATTATTTAAATCTTTTTAGTAGCTTTAAGGGGGCGTCGAGCACCATAGAAACGTCATTTTTGGAATACATATTGAAGGACAAGACTTTTCATAAAAAATAGACTTGGGTGGAGTTTTATAGGTTTTTGTGGTGTAGAATTCAAAAATAACGTCAGTTTTGGAATCCAAGATGGCGGAGGCGACTTCTCATGAAAAATTGACATGGGTATCGTTTTACAGGTTTATCGGGGAGTAGATTTCGAAAATGACGTTAGTTTTGGAATCCAAGATGGCGAAGATGATTTTTTATGAAAAATTGACATGGGTGTAATTTTACAGGTTTTTCGGGGTGTAGATTTCGAAAATGACGTTATTTTTGGAATTTAAGATGGCTGAGGCGACATTTCGTGAAAATCAACATGGGTGTCGTTGTGTTGGTTTTTCTTGGTGTAGATTTCGAAAATGACGTCAATTTTAGCATCTAAGATGGCGAACGCTACCTTTCATACAAAATTAATATGTGTATCGTTATACGGGATTTTCGGGTAGAAGGTTTTGAAAATGAAGTCAGTTTAAGAATCCAAGATGACGAAAGTAACTTTTCGCGGCAGTTTGAAACTCCCAAAACAGAGGTTATTTTCGAAATCTACACCGAACAAAAAACAATACAACGACATCCATGTTGCTTTTCTCGAAATGTCGTGTCCGCCATCTTGGATTCCATAAATAACGCCATTTTTGAAATCTACATCCCGAAGAACCTATAAAATGACACCAATGTCGATTTTTGACGAAATGTCGCATCCGCCGACTTCTATTCCAACACCCGAAAAAACCTATAAAACGACACTCATGTCGATTTTTCATGTGAAGTCGCCTCTTTGAATTCTACACCTCGAAAACCCTACACAACTACACATATGTCGATTTCGCATAAAAAATTAAGTCCGCCATCTTGATTTCAAAAATGAGGTCTTTTAGTCATCTTTACCAACTACTGGCAACTAAACAATTTGAAAAAATATTCAGAAATTAGTCAATCTTAGGCCAAACTAGTTTGCCCTAAAGATTTATGACAAAATAGTTTGTCTTAAAATCGGGTTTGGACAGTAACATTATATAAGGGAGGCACTAATCAGATATTATTTGGCGCAATAACACAAACAATTGGGCATATAAAAACAAACAAATTAACTCAGGTGTTGTTAATGTGGTTCCCAGGAAATGTTGTCAGGTAGACAGAGCCGAAAGTCATAAGACTTGGCCACTTTTAGCATCATAGTGGGCTTAAAGGTGGAAAGCGGAATCAAAATAGTGATGGGTTGCTAGCCGCATCGCCTATTGATATGATTCCTTAGATTTTTGCCCAATCCCTTGACCGGCTTTTACGATCTGCGCGGGAAGAAAAGCAACTGGTATATTCTGTTTTTTCCTTTCTCCCAAACCAGCATGGAAGAATTTTTTTTTATAAATAACAAAATATTATTTTATAGGATTTAGACGTTTAATATTATATTCTTGGTTCAAAAATATCACATTAACTTAATTCAAACAATTACACAAATATTTATATTTTTCCCCAAGTGTATGTTAAAAACTTATAATCAAGCAACACTAAGCGGGTGTGAAACGCGCGGGCGCGGGGGATTATGCCGCGTCTTTGGACACAGTTCGATGCTTAAAAAAATGACAGAAGGCTCATTCTGGATATTTATTATTCTGAGATAAACCCATCCCCGTATCTTTCAAATATCTGTCAACGTCAAATGCCGCGCAGTTGGCGCAGTTGCTGTTGTACATTGCAGCAAGTGCGCAAACGAATAACGGATGTTGTTCTTGCTCAAAACCAATCAAAAAGCTTGCCGCAATGCAACACGTTACACGACCGCCGCTTATTGGCCTTCTTTATATGTTTTGTTTTGTTGAAGGATGGGACAAGATTACGCGACAGTTTTGTTCATAGTTACGCTTCCTGATATTCTTATTCGTAGCTTCCCAAACATTTTGCGCGCGAAAATTAACCCTATTCAACGTGTAAATGGATTTAAAAAATCAGTTTAACGGGCGAGGCAAATGAAATTAAGTTTTTACGTCCACGACTCGTGCACATACGCCGGTGACAATGGTCTAATCCAGTTGGACAAATGAAATCTTCTCTCGTCCTTTTCATTTGGACTATTCTTTTTTCTCGTGCAAGTGTTTGTTAAATGGATTATTACTGTTTACTTTTGTTCGTTGTGAAAATGAGTTTTAGGTCCGAAGGACCGAATAAGTATTGGGACCTTCACGTATGACATCACTTAATACTGTCATGGGTTAATTTTTATTTATGTGTGTAGGGTAATATTATAAAGAAATATTTAATTATGTGCTATGGATACACATGAGAATAAATAAACTGATTTTGAAATAAAATTCGTACACTTACCTATAGAATACTAATTTATCAGCGGGTAACATCTAGTTTATCATAAAATTCACATATTTCTAGGCCTATATTTCTCCCGATTTCAAACAAACATTTTAATAAAACCTTTAAGGGCAATATTATTACAAAAAAAATACTTTGAAAATTTAACTTAAAACAAAACGTTTATCGAAGAAAATCTATAAAAAATACTAGGTACTTATTCCATTGTCGCTTCATAAACATTAACTTAAACATCGAAATTGCAATAAAACTGAAACTGTAACAGTTGTAATACAAAGAGCTTTCGTCCAACAAAAGCTTAAATAAAAACATTGGATTCAAATCCTCGAAGCCCTCGAACATTGTTTCGCCAAGTTATTCGTTAAAAGTATTGTCTACACGAGAATTCACAGACGCAAAAGAATTTCAAGATCCTGTTGACCAGTCTACTTTTAACCGAATACAAAAAAGGTGAAAGTTTTAATTTATTTTCATTTGCTGAACATCCCGGTAGTAAATTTTTACAGTATGTCTTAACTCTCAATAATACGAATCCAATGATATCACACAGTTCAAAATCGGTCACACCGTTTAGGATACAGGAGGTGACAATGGTACTGACGTACTTACAAATATAATTAAAAACATTTCATACGTGCGAAAAACATTAGCCTCCTTCTGGGTGGGTCAGTCGGTTAAAAACAACTCTGATAGATAGAAAATCTCATTTATTATAAATTATTAATGTTATCTTCTTTAAGCATGATAAGGTATTCATGAAAAATTATTACAATAACAACAAGCGAGAATAAACAAGAAAAACAAAACCTATTTTCCATTTTACGTCGATACAGCGCGGGCGTACGAGTATATCCTGTGGCGTATTCCTATAACCAAGAAATATAAGTGCCCGTGTCGCCGTGGCTGACGTGAAGTTATCGGGCGGCAACCGACCCGAAAATATGTTACATGTACATACTATACTTGCATATTTTCCGCGGCGGATAAATTATAGCCTATGTCACCCGCAGATGTATAGCTTTCGATAAGTTTGAAAATCGGTCCAGTAGTTTCGGAGCCTATTCAATGCATACAAATAAACAATCAAATATTTCCTCTTTATAATATATTTATTTATTTGTTGAACACATTATTTTTACAGAAAAAATAAAAGTTAAACTAAAACTACTATTTACAAATAAAATAGGCCTGGCAGCTCATTGCCCCGTGGTAGCGTGCCCAGAAGGCTGGCAGCATTGCCACGTTGTATGGCAATGCTAATCTTTTGGCCAAAATATAAGCCAGCCCTCTGGTCATGAGACACCTCTATAAATTTTTTGGCGATGGCATTGAATAATTTATGTTCCGAGGGTCCCCACGGCCCTAGAGTTTCAACCCCAAACGGTTCAAATATATAATTGTTGCCAATACATTCATATTTGCGCCGTTTGAGGTTTTCCGCCGCCGCCGCTATATAATATCATAGTATAGATACATAACATCAAGCTTTTTTAGAATGTCAATTATTCAAATAAGCTAGGCTCCTGTGGCTTATTTTATTATTATCTAATGTTTGTATTACAGTGTGTACAGGACGTGACATCCTTTCATGTGCTTGCATGATTGCTCTTTTAAAATACTCTCGAAATAAGTTCATTTTCAGACCTACAACCGATACGTTCAAAGGCACCCACAGGAAAACTAAACGCATCTCATAACATCTAACACTTTCTTTTAATTACCAATAACGTAACAAAATCAAGGTGATGCAAATCCTTAAACTGTGACATAAGTACATGAAATGTAACTTAATAAAAAATGGCCCTTATGTTTACTATATTTTTTGTTACAATATGGAGTGGCAAATCTTACAAAACAAGCAGTAAATTCTTAAAAATACGCCACTCCATATATCTGAATTTTAGCTGCGGGCGAAATATTTCTCGCGATGTAAAAAAATAGACGACTCAGCAGAAGCGGTATGTATACGTCATAACGCCCCTATCTGAAAAGTTTGACATGTAAGGCGTATTATGGGAATTAGATAACTGTAATATTGTGCATCTCTACGCCTCGGGCTGTGTTTGGGCCGAGTTTTGCCGATTTTGCCCCTTTTTTCTTGCCTTTTTAATGTTTTCGCCCCGGGCGTTTGCTTGTTAAGATTGTTAATGTTGACTTATTTGAGTTATCGTGTTTTAATACCGCTGATATTATATTAAAATGGCACGGATATACAATTAGGCAATTTTTATTTATGTTTTTATTTTTATTTTGTTTCAGGTAATTACGAGAGTCGGACTCAACATAGACGATACCAACAGAATTTGTAAGAAGTTTATAATAATTAAACTATAAATAACATATTTTAAATTATTACTCACATTTATTATCGAACATTTTTTTTTTGTATGATGGCAATATAATGTACAACAATTATATATTAATATATGTCTGAGTAGACAGCGTTGTGTACGACTTCAACAATATTTTATATCGATTGCAAAGTTTGTTTTATTAATTTCTAGCAAGCTTCCCGCGACTTCGAATCGAACGCATTAAATATAGCCTTTGTTACTCGCAGATAAATTAGCTTTGTTTATGTGAAAGAATTTAGAAAATTAGGCTAGACTAGTTTGGTCTTTTTAGTTTATCTATGTCATAAAGACAGGCTACTAATTATAAAATAAACAACGAGTCCTCAACATACCTAAGTTATACAAAACAAACAATACAACACGAACTACTAAATTAATAGCCACCACACATATTTCGTCACAAAGAGGAGACCGGGTTAAACGGCGCCACCGCGTGGTTTCGGCTAATTATATTTGGGCATTTGCATAATCGCTATGTTTGGCATCCCGCGAGTGCCATCCAAACAGGTCACTCTGTCATTACAACAAATTAATTCGTTGCACGAGTATTACATGGATGTAATTGTCTGTGGTTAAAATTGCTTTTAATTGAAAGCGACAAACATATGAATTTATTAAATAAATAAAAAATAAAGTGACTCTGGATACAGGTTGATTTTGAACCCCTAGACAATATTTGAAATCTTGAAATAATAATGACTTGTAGAATATAAAATCATTATTATTATTAAAAGTAAGGACAAGAGAGAAAAGTTCGATTTTTTCCGTAACTAATTTCTATTAATTTTTAATTCCGCTGTTGTACCTGACTGTCACAGTACCTATACCAAGCCAACAACCTTACTTTTATCACAAAAGGAAGAGTAATGTTCACCTCTTATCATTACACCTTCCGGCACAGTGAGCATTAACAGACAGACCTACACGACTTTATCAAGACATTGCACTTTTATGACGAGCTCCCCACTATCTGTACTTGGCCAGTTTACCCCATTAACCCCGCTTCGGCAGATAATGGTTTGTGGTTTGTGTTTTCCTTATGTTAGCTGTATTTGAGCTTTTTATAAATATAGGCTAAGAATTGTTGACGATACCGACTAAACAAAACCGCATTCAATTTTTATTGTGTTTTTCCAATTATGTATGGCCAATAATTTTAATTTTAATATGAAACAAAGTGGAAAAATACTTAAAAGGGATAATTTCCTGAATACGTTTATTTCCTTGAATAAATTTTTCTGTAATTGTTTTTTTTTTTTAGTTTTTTCAGTCACTAGCTCGTTTTAAAAAAAACACACAAATTTAATAAAAACTATCTATAGCCTCAGTCTATAGCTTTAGAAGAAAATAAAACAAAGTCTCCTTATACAAATATCAATCAACTCGCCTAACAGCAGGATTCAGTGAATTTAAATCGTCGCGTTAACGTTATTCGCTGTTTTTATTATGGCCGTTCGGAACTTGCTTTCGAGTAATTAGAGGCGGCCGGCAACTTGAGCAATAAAATACTTTCTTCATCAAGTTAATGGCGCGTCAGTTGATTCGCACCCTCGCGCTCGTTATGTTTTTCTGGCCAGTCACCGTGCCGCATTTGTTTTTGGAATACGTCTTTTTATGCCAGCAGCACATTCGTTTTAAATGTGGAATTGTTGATTAGATTTCTTTTTGGCTGCGAGTTTTTTTTAGTTTGTATTTTTTTTTTATCAAATGCAATTTTAATTTTAATATCTTTGCGAGACTTGGAAAGAACGTTAGAAGCCCAGGTTCCAGCTCAAGCCAATACTTCTTTAGGGCAATCAAAAAGCTATATCAAATACCTTTAAAGTACAGAAAAAAATGTATATTTGGTTTGTTTTTTATAAAACCACCAAAGATAAACATAATTCCTAAAGCTACAAATAGACAATTACTGTCCGTAAGCACCTTTTTATTCTCAAATTTTCATAAATTTTACTCTAAAAACCAATTTTTATCTGTTACACTTCTACGCCACATAGGCACACGCGTCATTTCCTATCGCCAACCTCCAATGCCAACCCTTCGCGTTCGTTTCCGGGAGACAATGGCAGTCCGGCCCGTATCCGATCGGCGGTTTCCGAACGCTTCCATCCCGTTGATTTCAAATTCAGAATATCTCCCTGATAGAATAAGTGGCTGCCTGGATTTAAAAAAAGAAAAAAAAAAAGATTTGAAATAGGCGTTCATAGTGATTATATGCTCTTTGTAGGCGTTAGTCTTCAAAGGTATTAGTGCCTGGGTTTTTATTACTTCTATTTTTAGTACATTTCCATCACTATTTAAATATTTATTAAATTATTGTTACTCTTGTGTTGTTTTAGTTTGTAAATTTTACGTAATGAACGCATCTTTGTAGAAGTTACATGATCAATTTCGTAATAAAAAGAGAGTGAAATGTCCTTACTACTTTGAAAGTCAACTTTATTGCCACGGAACACATTGAATAAACACATACCATAGATATCAGAATATTTACACATACATAACAAAATATCTTTATCCCTTACTTGGTAGCGGGAACGTAGGGCTTCAATACCTAAAGGTCACGTTTAGTGGAAAGCAGAACCAAAAATCGACATGATTTCCAATATTTTCGCCTATCCGCCCAAAAAGCAACTGACACATTTTACTTTTTTCTTTTCTCCCATACTAGCATAAAAGGAGCCCGATGGTCCAGTGGGTGTAAGCTCTATGAGCGCTAACGTATGTTAAGCAACCCCTAGTGCAGTCCCTACTTGGATGGGTGACTGCAAGTGACATAAAAATATCTCGAGCTCCTCCGTGCTTCGGAAGGCACGTTAAGCCGTTGGTTCCGGCTGTCATCGTTGATGGCAGTCGTTAAGCTATGTCAGATGCCTTAAGGCAGCTTGAAAAATCTGAGACCAGTGTTGGCCACTTGCACATACGAAAAACAAACAAACAAGCATAAAAGATAACTACATATTAGACACAAAATATACAACTAAAAAGAGTAAAATTCAAGAACCATCATGGACGATTCTCAATAGCCCATTACCACATATTAAAACTACACCAGCGATATCAAAACACATTCTACGAGATGGAATTTTAAAAGTATCGCTGAAACGATACGCGACTCCTGTAGGACCGTAAAAAGCCATTTTCCAGCTATTTCCAAGCTATTCGGGAACAGCAGAGCTGAAATAGCACTTTCAAGCTGCAGAGTATGTGTGTCAGCTCTCGCCAATTGTTTGATCTAACTTAGATTTCAAGTTCTTTAAAATCCATTGTTGGAATAAAATTCTGCTGTATAACTTACAAAGTTTTCAGTATGGAACATATTTGTTTGACGTTTTTGATTTGAAATCCCTATAGTAGCGAAGTTAACTCCGCTACCAATATGTAGTAACGAAAAATACTTAAATAAGCCTTTCTTTCTTTCTACATTCTCCTTAGAATATTTTTGGTAGATACGACCGGATTTTTTTATAAGACGTTTCAGACAAACATACGAAATATCTGATGATAAGTGTCATCGTCGCCAATGGACATCTGTAACATCAGAGTTGTTAACAGACGCTTCCGGCATGTCAAATAGAAATTAAACCGTCTTTTGAAAAAAGCCACGTCATAGCTTCTCTAGAAACGTTATTGTCGATCTTCAGGTCTCGACGTGATAGTAATAAGTACAATGTTAATCGCAAGAATAGTATAGATTTAAAACAGGTGCAATGTTAAACACTGCTTCGAATTGGAATATTACTGACAATAATCAGCTTTAATTAATTTATATGTTCGTATTTTCAAATATTCAGTACGCTATATTATTACATAACTCTAATCTATAATCTCATAAAATATACCTACTTAGTATACATACAGTAACGCTCATAATGGAAAACACATTATATTATTATTACAGATCTTTGGTAGAAGTTAGGAGATAACGCTAGCTAAAACTGCTATAACACAGCGAAGAAGTTACAATGTTTAGTTGTTTACCTTTACAACCGCAAGTTTGGTAGTATCATAGATTTTAAAACGAGCTTGCAAGTTGTGGGCAACTTTAGCAGAATACCTTCAAAATGCATGTTACAAGTATTTTTATTGAATTTACAAACATAAAGTTCTTTTTACAAAGATAACAAAAAATACTTACACGTTTTAGGGAGTATTTTACTAAAAAGATATTGATTTTTTAGAAATTTATTTGTAGTTTAGAAATCAATGTTTCTGTTTATGCATTAATGTACACAGAAGATTTTTTCTAATTAGACCAAGAAGGCTATTGATGATGATGATGATGAGACCAAGAAGATTGATACACGCGATCACACGTGTAGCTCTGTCAGTATGTGGTATCAGTCATTATAAAAATAAGTAATAGCGTATTTTTCTCAAAATTGTCTTGTCTTAATACTTCAAAATATGTATCAGTAGCAAAGATTAGATCATCAAGTATGGAGGTCACAAAAAGTTAATACTCCAATGCCACTCGTAACTTTATCAATCATGCGTCCCCGCGGAAGTACCGGGGCAAACAAAGTTATGTGCATATTCAATCGCTATTAAGAAAGTTGGCAGCATACTGCGATTGCAATACCATTGCTCTTCTATTTTTTTTCTTGTGTTATGTCATTCATTTCTTTGATACTGGCTTTTCCCGCCAATTCTTCAGCATAATTTATAGCTTTTGTAAGATTATGATGTGTCAGCTATAGCATTGGACTAGCACGGAGGTAAACTTATATGCATATTTATTCACTATTAAGAAAGTTGGGAGCATACCGCAATTGCAATTCCATTGCTTTTTGCCAGTTTTTATATTTCTTCTTCTTGTGTTCTCATTCTCTTCTTGGGTTGAATTATGACAATCTGAAAAAGATCATATATGTTAATAAGCCGTGTGCTACTTCCCGGCAGAGTAGAGTAAGACCACTCCAAGTCTTCCCGTGGATGTCGTACAAGACAACTTAGCAAACAAAGCTATACAAAGCTTATAAACATTAAGCGACGTCGCCAACCCGTCTGGCCAGCGTGCAGAGTGTAGGTCAAATCCTCTGACTGCTATGGCTGAAAAAGTACAGAGAGGGTCGTGCAGGAGCACGACCCTCTGCACACACTGCAGGAGCAGTGAAGACTATAAAAGACCTGATGAATAAGATGAAGAAAAAGATGTAAATAAGAACCTAAGAGCAAATCATCAAGTATGGAGCTCACAAAAAGTTAGTACTCCAATGCCACTCGTAACTTTATCAATTATAAGTCCCCGCGGAAGCACGGAGGCAAACAAATTTATGTGTATATTCAATCGCTATTAAGAAAGTTGGCAGCATACCGCGATTGCAATACCATTGCTTTTGCCAGTTCTTCTATCTTTTTTTGTGTTTTGTTATTCTCTTCTTTGATACTGACTTTTCCAGCTAATTCTTTGGCATAATTTTTTCAGCCTTTATATAATAATGATGTGTCAGCTTTAGCATTGGAGAAGCACGGAGGCACACAAATTTGCATATTCAATCGCTATTAAGAAAGTTGGCAGCATACTGCGATTGCAATACCATTGTTTTTTGCCAGTTCTGCTATTTTTTATTCTGGTTTTATGCCATTCTTTTGTTTGACACCAACTATCCCGCCAATTGTTACGCATAATTTATAGCCTTTGTACAGTTATAATGTGTTAGCTATAAGTAGCATTGGACAGGTGAAGTTTCAATAAATTTCATCCCCGCAGAAGCACGGAGGCAATCTAATTTATGTGCATATTCAATCTATAAGAAAGTTGGCAGCATACCGCTATTGCAATACCATTGCTTTTTGCCAGTTCTTCTATTTCTTTTACTTGTGTTATGTCATTCTTTTCTTTGATACTGGCTTTCCCCACCGATTCATCCGCTTAATTTATAGCCTTTGTACAGTTATGTATGATTTGTCAGCTATAAGTAGCATTAGACAAGTTTTAATAAAATTCTTCCCCGCAGAAGCACGGAGGCAAACAAATTTATGTGCATATTCAATCGCTATTAAGAAAGTTGGCAGCATACCGCGATTTTAATACCATTGCTTTTTTCCGGTTCTTCTATTTCTTGTGTTATGCCATTTTTTTCTTTGATACTGGCTTTTCCCGCCAATTCATCTACATAGTTTATAGCCTTTGTATGATTATAATGTGTCAACTATAGCATTGGACTAGCACGAAGGCAAACAAATTTATGTGCATATTCAATCGCTATTAAGAAAGTTGGCAGCATACCGCTATTGCAATACCATTAGTTTTTGCCAGTTCTTCTATTTCTTTTTCTTGTGTTATCCCATTATTTTCTTGGATTAAATTATATTAATCTGAAACAGATCATTTATTATTAGATTTAATAGTCTAGGTAATTAATTAGATTTTACTCCCGTCCTCACTATCACACTTGATAGTCTTAAATATGTTCCGCCAAAGAGGGAAATGCCAAACATTATTGCGGAGGAAGACGACCAACGTTGGACCGGATGCAACAATTTGAGAAGCGTTTGGAATGGCTAGGATTACCGGACGTAGAATGTTTGGGGCGCCAAGACTTTCCGGCAAAGTCTTCGGATACGTACTTGACTGAGCTCGAACGAAACTGTAACATCCCTAAAAGTATGCAATTACCTTATCCTTAAATGTCGACAAGATACCTTTAGCATTAAATTTGATGATATAAAAAATCACTTTATCTATGGGAGCCACCCTTTAGTATATATTTTATTCTGTTTTGTTTTTATAGTGGCAACAGAAATACGACATCTGTGAAAATTTCAGCTGTCTAGCTGTCAGCTACACATAGCTCGGTTACAGACAGACATACGGACATCGAAGTCTCGTGACTAGGGTCCCGTTTTTGCCCTTTGGATACGGGACCCTAAAAAGAACTTAATTTCCGCAAACGAATTCCGCCAACCGATGAGTCGACAGATTATCCGATAACAGATGAGTAAAGATGCCATTTCTCCCGGGACTACTAAATCATTGGTAGCAAACAGACCAAAATACGTTCCGACCCAGAAAAACGCAGGCACTATCTGACCTACTTCCAAAGCTCAATGACCTCTGTATAAACTCACATTATTTTAACACACCCGAACTTCCAAATCCGGGATACAGCCGAAAATACCCCATATTCCTTAGGGGGCAAAGGGCAAAATAGGTTGTGTTAGAAAATTTAATTTACGGATTTATCTAGTGAATGATCATACGAGTGTAAACTTTATGTACTGCGGGTAAATAACTTTTTGGCGTCACACGACGTTTTCGTGTCGTTTTATGACGTCACGATTGTAAAATCAAATTAACTAATAGTTTGGTTCTCGCTTGTATTGTTAAATTTTATGAGGATTATATAGTACCCGCCTATTTTGATAAGTTAGTTAAAGTCCAGTTTCGATACTTCGAGCGAAAATCTCTCTAACAATACTAATTAGTAAAATACCAGTAAATAATCGACTTTACTTGAAATATAATTGAATTAGACTAATATTTTAACGAAGAATTCTGCGGATACACTCTTGTAACTATTTTGACGAAGCGTGTTGCGGATACAATCTTGTAACTATTTTGACGAAGCGTGTTGCGGATTCACTCCTG
Organism: Rhodophaea formosa; assembly: GCA_963082605.1. Classification (NCBI taxonomy): domain Eukaryota; kingdom Metazoa; phylum Arthropoda; class Insecta; order Lepidoptera; family Pyralidae; genus Rhodophaea; species Rhodophaea formosa. The sequence continues at coordinate 3,601,051 of OY720209.1, forward strand.
TAACTATTTTGATTTCAGTAATAAACAAAATAATCAACTTCTTGGATTTTATCATGTTGCCTGTTTCTACAAAGCGGGATATACCTACTTCGATCTAAAGACTTCTATGTATTACGTTTAAACTTAGTTCTTGGAGTTTTTACTATCTATAATGAATATTCTCATCCTCACATAGTATGAAATGAAGTCGCTAACGTTGCCTGTTCGCTTAGATTCTATGAACTACTCAACGAATTTTAATGAGGTTTTCAGCAATAGAGAGAGTGATTCTGAGAAAGGTTTAATACATTAAGTATAATACCTACATTCCTAAACACAGACGGGGAGGGCTGATAGTTATACCTACTATACATATTTTTTGTAAAAAAATATAGGCGGTATTGAAAGGAATTTAGATTTCTGTAGCATAAATTAAACTTTGCGTTTTTTTTCTTCAAAATATTACACATACATAAACATGTTACAAATATACCGTATCATTAAAAATCACAAACAACTGACAAAACGAGAAATTCCGACAGAAAATCGAGAAAAGCAAGCTGAAAATAAAATAATTGGACGACGCAGCACTACAAATCACTAGCTACTATCACAAAAGAAACGAGGCGACGTAAAAAACCTCCTCTAAGTGAATATAGGTCCAGTTTAGCGACTTTAATGAGACTGCCCGAATTAGGCGTCGTCAAGTCCTGTCATAAATTGTCGCCGTTTCCTTCTACTAGGTACAAAATATGGAAGTACGCAGAAGAATCACTATTAGTTTATACATAGAGTATAAAATTATGTAAGCAAGTATATCCCTGGGTTGTGCTGGTAGGTAAATAAAAAGCCCTTCTTGTCACTATTGAAATGTGCAATTTTATAAAATTAATATATTAATTCAGAACAACTTTAAGACTTTAAACTAACCTAAGTTAAAAAGTCTTTAGGTAAAAGGTAGGTAGGCGTCAAATATTTAATTGTCACTTACAACTAGACTTCATGTCTATGACAATTATCGAAATATTCTAGCAAAGCTATGGAACATAGAACACTATGTTTTTGTGCCATTTGTGAAGAACAAGCTCAATTCAAAATACTAGCTTTAAAAATTAAAACAATGTTCAATATAAATAAAAAAATATAAAACTATTTCTATTTCTTTCATTTAGCATACGTGTGAAATAACCAGTGGTCATATTCACTTTAACTTAAAGAAGCTGACGATACGTCCCAGCCTATGAACATGGGCTGTTGGCTTTTCGGCGGTGGTATTTATCACTCTTGAGATTAATGACTTCAAGTTTAGATAAATATGGGCAATGCGTACAGTTCACTGCTGATAACACTTTTCCGGCCATCATTGATGGCGATCGTTAGGTTTTGTCAGATGCCTATAGGCAGCTTGAAAAATCTGATTCTAGTGTTAGCCACTAACGCACACGAAAAACAAACACATTTATTATTCCTCTCAACAATAGTTTGATGAAAACCCACATTTACTCTTACATGTTCGGATCTGTCACTCTATACTTTACGTTGTCGCCTTTTCCTTCTCCCGGAGGAGGGAAGACGTCGGGAGGGGAGGAAAAGGGTCCAGTAAAAAGTCGCAATGAGGTTTAAGGGGCCATCGATGCCTTAGCCGATCTCTCTGATTGCGAGGCCCGATGGCGCATCCTTTTAGAATTTCCAGTTTGTTTATGGATTAGGAGTGAATTTTTGGAGTTTCTTTTGAATTACATTCTTATTTGATAGTATTTTTTTTATTACTTGTAATACAAATAAAAAATGTCTACTTAGTCCACCTTCGAACGTGAACACTGTAAAGTGTACAAAACTGTAGGTGTTTAAACAATGTAATAAACGCGATAAAACCACATCAAAAGTAATTTTAGAAATAGAAACGATACATATTTTACTACAAAATATCATATCTTTTATTGTATTAGCAACTGCTATAAAACAAGTTTTGATGTATAAGTACCGATAGAATCCTCACATAATAATTAAATTACACTAGCGATGTTTTTTAACAAATTAGTTAAGATAAATACAGCCTTATTAAGCTTGTCTTTCTCTTTTTGTTCAACGTATTACATTTTAGCCCTGATCAATAAATTTAAATTACAGATTAACAATTTTTTGTAAGTACAAAGTTAAAAATTTAAAATTTTTCAGTAACATAAATACGTATTTCAATATAAATAAAAGTATTTTGCCAATCAACATATCTAGGCAACTCGTCTCGGTTCCCCTTCGGCAGAATCAAAATATCTAACATTTTCGAGGAATGATACGGTTCCCTTTGATGTCTGTGTATTCCTGCAGAGCCTTAACGAGGGCATCTATTTATTAAAACCATTGAAAACCAAAACAAACGTAGCCATAAACAAAGGCACCCAATGCATACACTAACGAGCGAACAGAAAGACATTACAATGTCCATAAATTATTATTCGAAACGTTACTGAAGGACCTAATATGAAATATGATACTTATGTTGTTCAACAATTGTAAGTTAGACATTAAATTGGAAAAATGCAGATTGATTCGATCAACAAAGATAGACACAATAGAACAATTAGTTTTCAGGATGTTTCAGCATTTTTTGAGCACATATTTATTTGATAAAATGGCCATCAATCTTATTTACATGTATGCCTGTAATAACCTTATGTCTGTAATTTATCCATCGCACATACTTTATATTTGACTATTTTTGTTTCAGGTAAGACCCAGTGTTTTTATTAAACTAGTAGTTGTTAATCGGAACGAGGGTAAGTCCAAATAAAATAAAGCATTAATTATTACATAACGTTTTCTTATGTTTTCGCGATTGTTACACATTTAAATAAAATTATTTTAATACGGTTTTTATCGCGTTTATTACATTATGTATAAACGTAACGTTTCGAGCACTTTACAGTGTTCGTGGTCGCAGGTACACGCCCTAGACAAACCCAACTATTATATGCGTTTTGATAATCCTCAAGTCCTTGCAAAAGAAAACAGATACATTCCAAGAATGCTTCGTGAGGCTATTGAAATTAAAAAAGATCCTAATTTCAATAGAGAGGATGGTTGGCAGTTACCACCAGCTTGGGATCCAGTCATCAATTTAATCAAATCTCAAGCTAAGCAGAAGACTGCAAGACCTTCAGACACCGTGAGCCAATACTGCGTACATCCGGAACGTTATCAATAAATATTTTAGGCGGTAGATTTTGCAGTTCTTATAAAATACTAGACAAATGTCAACTTAGTCTACCTGCGACCACGAACACTGTATACAAAGTGCTGGAAACGATATGTGTAAATAATGTAATAAACGCGATAAAAACCGTATTAAAATAATTTTATTTAAATTAATTATTACTACAAAGACACAAAAAAAATATTAATTTTTGAATTGAATTTATGCGAAAAGTGGAAAAAAATTACAATCGTTCAATGATTTATGTATCTATCTACATTTCTGTACTTTATCTATTTTGTCCAAGGATTGCTATTCCGTTGCCGCCACTTTAGGAACAAAAATACAATATTTCTTAAATGAATATTCATAAAACAGAATGATTTATGTTGGAAAGCAACGATGGTTGTATTCATTAATTGCGTTTAATTTTACTGTAAACATCCTGTATTTTATTAGAAACGGTACCTGAGGGAATAACAGTTAATTTGATTCATTAATAGGAATGAAAGGATGTGGAAAAGATCTTTAGTGTAATGTAAGTTGAGGTTAAATTAAAGTTCATGTTTACCAAAAGATATTAAAAATATCTTACGATGAATAAAATATTTGACTTTTTGCGATAATGTGATATTTTATCACGCAAAAATTAATGTGAAAAAGTCTGTTTAGCACTGCTTTAGTCCTGTACTTCCCGTATTTCATTAGAAACGGTACGTGATGAGAAAAAAGTTTATTTAATTATACCAAATATACCTATATAATAATACCTAGGAATAGATGTAAGAAAGATCTCTGGTGTAATATATGTCAACCTTAAAAGTAAGTTAACGTTAAAAGAAAGTTCACGTTTTCCAAATCATTGAATTTGACTTTGAGTGACAATATAATATTTCAAGCATTGGCTAAAGAAAGATTTACACAAGGGGGTTCAAAATTGTATTAAACGCTATTTTAACGTCGGCAAAAACCAGTTACTTATATAACTATACTATTAAAAATAAAATACTAAAGGAAAGCATATTTCCGCTCCGTCGATTTCATCCCAGACACGAAATTGTCTGTCTGAAAAATTCTTTTGAATACACATTTCCATTCAGATAAAGTTTTTTTACGCTTGAAATATCTACATTACGCGAAACTGAATATGCATCCATTTTCCCCGTACTTATCACCAAACGCGGAATATAATCGTGAAAGCGTTTCAATCGAAAAATATTTCAGCTCATATGTTCGTTCACGTCTACAAACTGTAAACCTTATTGCTGTGGGGTAAGGGTGATGTTGTTAGACGTTTTTAGTATGGAGTGAGCGCTCATCCTTTCATCTCGACGTTATATTTAAATCAGCGCAATAAGTACTACAGCCAAATCCTGTCGTGACCCATTTCCGCTCAATCCGCCTAATGCCGCCCGACGTACTTCCGAGCGGGGTGGAGTCCGAATGGTAGCGATTTTCGTTTTAGTTCAATCTTATGGTCGTTGAGCTAGTATCCCACGTAACACAAGTCTCGCACTTATTCAATCTGTGTGATTTTTCCGTATATATTTATTTATTTATAGGTTTCCTAATGTCCGTCAGTTAGAAAATCAAAAGATAGTCCACACGTATTTTTTCTTTTGTCGCTCGACATACTTCCGAGCAGGGTGGAGTTCGAATGGTAGCGATTTCCATTTTGGTTCAATCTGATAGGCAAGTTTTCTAAATAATTAGTACCTACGTCAGTTGGGTAATCAAAAAATATTGGACACGTATTTTTTATTTTGTCAATTAAACAAAAACTTATAAAGATATAGCCTATGAAAATTTCGTGTCATGTCTTACGGCAAAATTTGACGTCACGAACCGCTGCTCTTCTGCAGTACATCTCCAGAGATATCTCTCTAACTGAACAGTTTTATTAGAGCGTATGAGATTCGCTCTTTTATTAAACGTAAGTCTATTGAAGGCCTCAAAAGATTTCACCAGTATCAGAACATCAGATTCCCTGCAGATTTTTGATAAAAATCTGCAAAAGCGGCCTATTACTTTGGCCCCATTATTACTTGTGTAGCTGTTTACAAGTTTTGGGGATTTTGCTGCAGAAACGTTATCTATAATTTGAATATTGTTTATTCCAAAGCGTCACCGCTGTTTTACAGCCCACGCCCCACCACGAGCATCCATTGCGTAACGCAGCTCTCGCAAAAAAATAATAACACTTTGCATAAGCATTTTTCGTCTTTTCGTCGCCAAACGAGCACTTTTTACATTGAAATGTGCCAAAGTGGGTGACTAACGCTTCGCACAGATATGGGTTAAGTGGTTTCTTTCTCCGGGAAAGCTTTCTAGACTTATCAACGTGGAGTTCAAAGGAAAGTGAATTTGCCTGACTTTTTTTGTGTTTGTCTCAATAGTTACAGTTGTTCCATCTATATTTGACGTAAAAATTTGTTATTATTGGAAATAAAATTAACTTGAAGCATACTGACAATTGAGTTCTAATTCCGACTTACGTATGATTAAGTTTCTGTTCTAATTAACATTGCAATAAGATATAATATGAGGATTGACCATAGATAAATATTGGAATGGGGATCAGGATCATTAAATGTAATACAATTCTGCTTGAATTTCTATTTTGCCCTAATATCTATCGAAGGCAGTTTTTTGACAGTCAAGGGGTAGATCGCTGATCTTCCAGACACTAGTTCAAACATGAAACTATGCTTAATAAAATGGTGGGCTACAGAATATACTTAAATTTACAACCTCTTTAATTTGTCCTCTTCTCCCACTAACCTAGACAAAATAAAATGCTCTAGATCGGACTGAAGCAAACATGTTTGTCAGACCAAATTAATTAAAGGGTATTGTCCCCGTTTCGTACAAATACGCTCACCCAGAAAGACTGGAACTTAAATATATTGCTACGGAGTTAGCAATAAAGGATGTTTTGCTAATTGCTTAATGAAAAAGCACTTTGTAGACCATTTCACTTACAGAAAAAGATAGCCTAGCATTTTATTTTGCGTTTAATCCTTGGCATCTTTGACCATTTGTTTCTCTACCTTTCTTTGGCACTAAATGTGCTTTCTTAAAACGCAAAAGTTACTTGAGAAGATAAGTGTATTTATAGGTCAAAAGAGCTGGATATTCGAGCGGGCTTTGGCCTTCTTGAAAACCTATACAAAGTAATTTTAAAAACTGTTTTTAATCGGTGTACTTATCTAAAACCAACAGTCTGCCCTGGGTTCGCCGGTGGTACATACATACCCTTTAGCACTCAGGGTAACGTAGCTATATTACCGTGAAAGAATGTTTAAAATCGATCTAGTAGTTTAGGAGCCTTTTCAATGCAAACAAACAATCAAATCTTTCCTTTTCATAGGATTTAAAGAATATACGAGTTTAATCGAGTTCCTCCATATTCACAGCAGTTTAGTCCCACATCATATCAGAAGACATTAGATGATAGCATCTCACCTACCTATGTCAATTTTTTTTAAACTTTAAGACAACTCTTATGCAGCTTGACACAGAAATCTCTAACACTCACGAAAAGAGAAGTAATAGAATCGGAGTAGACTAGACTACTAACCTAGTATTGAATTATTTTTGTATCCAATTATCAAAATCAAAAGTAACATCACTCAGGTTACATAAATACTTAAACAACAAACTAAACTAACCTAAAAAGGAAAGACATTTCAATGGAAATTTAATAATTGAAAGAAAGGCCTAAAACCATAAGAATTTTATACAGCGAGTAAACAAAGCTTCACTTTCGTTAGATGAACAATTTCATGAATAAACATAATAAGACGGAAGGTCGCAGGATCTTGCCAGCTCTGATTTACTGCGACAGCCTCGCTTTTAGCATATGGTCTAAGTCACAAGAAAAAAAGATTGGCCGTAACGGAACGTCCGTCATAAAGGTCCCCCACACTGGCGTCTTTTGAGAGTCGTCGCAGTCTTGTCTGCGCCTGCGGAGCGTCGACGCTACGTTTTTGGCAAAACGGCAAAGCGACGCCAACGCTGAGCGGCCGCCGAGCGCCTATACGCAGCGCTGGCGTCGCGTTGCGTGGCGAAATACGCGGGTGGGCTAGAGGGCGAGGGCATTGTACTTGTTCAGAAAAACTCAACAATAATCTATATTAGAAACTCGCTACCTCCTCTCCCGTGGTATAGGTGAGAGAAGGTAGCGAGTTTCTCACTGAAAATGTAACTGAAACTTGTCTCTACTTACGTATCCATTGTTCAAACGCTACACGCGCCTCTCTACATCAATTTTCCAAACTCTATGAATATCTTGATTTGATACAGTCTTTCTACCAAGTAAATCTGTATTAGAAACTCGCTACCTCCTCTCCCCTATACCATAACACACTGAAAATGTAACTGAAACTTGTCTGTACTTACGTATCCATTGTTCAAATGCTACACGCGCCTCTCTACATCATTTCCCGGATTCCGCGTACATTTTAACCTCCAGCTAGGTTCTCACACTGATTTATTAGGTTTTCCACTCGCTTTTATAGTGTTTACGAGGTTTAGTGGGGATTCGGTTTTTTGACAAACGAAAAAACTAATACGTGCACTGTTTATGTATGATATTTATAGGTTACTCTAGAATGTAACCGTTGAAGGTGATATTGTGTAAATTTTATGAAAATTAAAAAATATTATAAATTAAAAAAATAGTCTTATATTTCATATTTTTATTTTTATCTTTTCTAATCATTGCCAATTTTTCATATTAAAGATTTTTACAGCTTCAAATACTTACGTATATCTAAAAGAACATTTCATACAAATTTATTTACTTTTAGACACCTACGATAGGTTTTTATACGTATGTACTTAGTAAACACAGGAAATATGTAATAGGTAATGTTGTTATTGTCATGCGAATCTATTCGTCTATAAATCCAACTCAGACTTAGCAAGTTTCTTTATGACATAAGGCTAATAAATAATAATAATTAATCATCCAATACACAAATAAGTACAATCTCCATAATCGGTTGAACTCTCGTTGAGGACGGCGCATTGGAACCACATTCGCTCCTAATTGAATCAGGCGGTCTTATAAAATATTCATGCGATATGATAATCCGTCTAGCCGCTCCCTAGCAGCGACGGCCCTAGGAATAGAGGGAAAACTTGGTTTAAGTACAAAGGTCGCGTGGGGCGACAAAAACAAAAATTTATTCTCCGTCTAGCGGCTCCCTAATAGCGACGGCCCTAGGAATAGAGGGACTTGTTTTAGTACGAAAGTTGCGTGGGGCGCCAAAATCGAATATTTATTTTCTGTCGAGCCGCTCCCTAGCATCGACAGCGCTAGGAATATAGGGATTTGCAATAATACGAAAGTTGCATGGGGCGCAAATCGAAGGTTTATTTATTGAATGATTAAAAAAATATGGGTGACTTTTTTGTAACTGCAATTTCGAATCGGCCACTGCTCAAATTAATTAATCATAGTAATTCAACATTCCAAGGGTTCGATGAACTTTTACTGATGTTCTGTTTTATTTGGGGATAAATAAAAAAGGGAATCTAGGTACTGCTTCTTATTTAATTCCGATCGATAATAAATTTGCTTTTAACTTACATCTTCCTAAAAAGTTTTAGATAGTTATGTTAGTTTAATGGAAGGAGGGGAAGATTTCATCTCTCCGTGTAGCCCGGCAAAGTAGAATAGGACCACTTCAAGTCTTCCCGTGGATTCGACTTAGGAAACACAAGCTAAACAAAGCTTATAATCATCGAAGAGGTCTCTTTGATGTTTATAATAAGTTTCCCACCCATCTGACCAGCGTGGAGAGTGTAATCTTCTGACTGCTATGGCTAATACGTGGCTCTAGTAGTAAAGAAAGGGTCGTACTCCTGCAGAGGAGACTAATAAGACCTGATGATTATGATTAAAATTGTATAAGAATGTCCAAAGGGCACTAGAAAAAATAGCCCCGACTTAGCCAATAGCTAGATACGCCACCACTCCCTAGGCTGAACAGATTATGGTTGACGGATTCATAGTTTAGGCAAATTGTGAACTTTAGCGAATATGAGCTATAATTTGGGGAAAGGGATACGCTTACATGTGTGACTGGCAGTACTTCAACTTGAGTTATGGCTTCATATTGCTTATTACCCGTTTATAGATATTTAGCGTAACTAACGAAGTTTTCAAACTAAATCAATATGAGTCAATTAGTTGACGAAGTTGACTATAAATTAATTTTCGTCGTCAAATGAAGCAAATATGCGATAAATTTATATTACATACTTATTAATTTATTAATTAGACAGATAAAATCGCTTAAGGGGGCACACTAGGCACAGTAGCGACGCCAATCATTTTATTCCTAATACTTTACAAATAGAAAGAAATTCAAGAATATAAACAATATAAGTCTTATTAAATAACCTGAAGTATATTTGGAATCATGTTTTAATATTATGAGAATCAGTCATTGAGAGAAAAAGTGATAACCGCCAAAAACGGCCGTTTTTGGCGGTCCAAAAATACTTCAGGTTATTTACTAAGGCTTATATTGTTTACATTCTTGAATTTCTTTCTATTTGTAAAGTATTAGGAATAAAATTATTGGCGTCGCTACTGTGCCTAGTGTGCCCCCTTAAGGTCATACAAGATTTTTTGGAATCCAGTACTGCCGTATTTTGTAAGGCCTTCATCCCTTCGAATTAATGTATGATCTAAATACTGTTTACAGTTTTTAAAGGGAGAACGTGAAGATTTTCTTAGCATGATGACATCAAAAACTTGATATTAAACGAATAGATTTCAGTAGTGGTAGAGCGTTACTACCGGCGAAAATCACTTTTGCTAGTACCATGAATGGGCCGGCTCGTTCGGGGAAATACCACAATCTCACAGAAAATCGCCGTTTGAGTAGTAGCTTTACCGCTGCTATGCTTGAGTGAGAGAGCCGGAGGCCCATCTCCCTCTCCCCTCTAGGGAGGGAAAAATAAAAGGCCGGCATCGCTCCAGTAACACCCCTGCTGTTGCAGTTGTCCATGGGCAGCGGTGATCACTTCCCATCAGGTGACTCGCTTGCTCGTTTGCCGTCCTATGACATAAAAAAAAATATGAAATTGCTGCTAAACGTATAACTACTATGCTTTTCTGAAAAAAGTTCGATACATTTTTATGCATTGCTATAATATGTTAGATTTTTTTAAAAATCACAGTTAATGTTAATTGGTTGCATTTTGGCAAAACGAAATAAAAATATAATCATAAAAAAAATTATGCGAATATACACGTACATGAGAATTATACTCGTAATAAAATAAATGTTGTAAACAAAGAGTGTTCGTAAATTGTTCACATCGTAGACGTTCATTAGTGTGCTCATCCGTAAGTCTTCGTAGTTTCGGAGACTAATTGCATGGATTTTAATTTGAACATTTCTGTAGTTCGCCGCGACGCAGATGTGTAGCAATGTCACTTTAAGTACTGTTGAAGAATGCCAGCTCTGTTGCACTAATGTATTTTAAAGTAATGCTGTGTTATCAGTTTAAAAAAAATATTGCAAGATAAAGCAAAGACGAAACCTATATAGAAATTTAAAATTACATCTTTAATTCTCGTACTCCTGTGACATGACAACGTATGACTTGTGATGATTAATAATTTTGTAATTTTTTCTTACCTAAGTAGCAATTTTCAACAATTTACGAACACTTGCTCTAACCAAGAGTGTTCGTAAATTGTTATCATCGCAGACGTTCATTAGTGTTCATCCGCAAATCTCCGTAGTTTCGAAGACTAATTGCATGGATTTTAATTCGAACATTTATGTAGTGCGCCGCGACGCCGATGTGTGGCATTGTCACTTTAAGTACTGTTGAAGAATTTCAGTTCTGTTGCACAAATGTATCTTGAAGTTGGTGTTTTATCAGTTTTCAAAGTTAGTTGCAAGAAGCAAAGACGAAATTTAAATTGAATTTACGTTTAAACCGTTATCTAAGTCTCGTCCCACTCTTTGGTATCTGTGACATAACAACGCATGTACTTGTGATGATTATTAATTTCGTTTTTTTTTTTCCAATTAAGCAATGTGCGATAATAGAGGACTACCAAAGAGTGTTCGTAAATTGTTCACATCGTAGACGTTCATTAGTGTGCTTATCCGTAAGTCTCCGTAGTTTCGGAGACTAATTGCATGGATTTTAATTTGAACATTTCTGTAGTGCGCTGCGACGCAGATATATGGCATTGTCACTATAAGTACTGTTGAAGAATTTCAGCTCTGTTGCGCAAATGTATTTTAAAGTTGCTGTTTTATCAGTTTAAAAAATTAATTGCCAGAAGCAAAAACGAAATTTAAATTGAATTTAAGGTTAAGAAATTTAAGGTTGCAACTTTAAGTCTCGTACTTTTTGATTTCTATGACAACACATGCTCTTGTAATGATATCTTTGAATTTTTTTTATACAAATGATATGCAAAAGAATTGGTTTCGATTATAATTTCTTTATTTGTTGAGTTAGTATCCTATGACACAAGTTTTATAAGTTTAAAGCTTACTGTTGTAGCGTGTTGACCACTGCGCCTCGGAGGTCGTCGTTCGTTATAAAATGTCAGATTTTTCTAAACATGACATTTTATATAAAATAGTTGCATTTTGTTCTAAAATAAAATTATAAAATAATAACGAGAATAAAATTAATACAATACACATCGTAGACGTTCATTAGTGTGCTCATCCGCATGTCTCCGTAGTTTCGGAGACTAATTGCATGGATTTTAAATTTGAACATTTATGTAGTGCGCCGCGACGCAGATGTGTGGCAGTGTCACTTAAGTACTGTTGAAGAATTTCAGTTCTGTTGCACAAATGTATCTTAAAGTTGGTGTTTTATCAGTTTACAAAAATTATTGCAGGAGAAAGCAAAGACGAAACCTATCATCATCATCATCATCTCAGCCACAAGAAGTCCACTGCTGGACAAAGGCCTCCCCTAAGGATTTCCAATATGACCGGTTAGAAGCGGCCTGCATCCAGCGCCTTCCTGCGACCTTTATCAGGAAAATTATATAGAAATTTAAAATTACATCATTAATTCTCGTACTCCTGTGACATGACAACGTATGACTTGTGATGATTAATAATTTTGTAATTTTTTCTTACCTAAGTAGCAATTTTCAACAATTTACGAACACTCTTTCTCTAACCAAGAGTGTTCGTAAATTGTTATCATCGCAGACGTTCATTAGTGTTCATCCGCAAGTCTCCGTAGTTTCGAAGACTTATTGCATGGATTTTAATTCGAACATTTGTGTAGTGCGCCGCGACGCACATGTGTGGCATTGTCACTTTAAGTACTGTTGAAGAATTTCAGTTCTGTTGCACAAATGTATCTTATATTGCTATTTAATCAATTCTCTAAATCATTGCAAGAAGGAAAGATGAAATTTAAATTTAATTTAAGTTTAAACCGTTATCTAAGTCTCGTCCCACTCTTTGATATCTGTGACATAACAACGCATGTACTTGTGATGGTTATTAATTTCGTAATTTTTTTTCCAAATAAGCAATGTGTGATAATTGACAACTAACAAAGAGTGTTCGTAAATTGTTCACATCGTAGACGTTCATTAGTGTACTCATCCGCAAGTCTCCGTAGTTTCGAAGACTATGCATGGATTTTAATTCGAACATTTGTGTAGTGCGCCGCGACGCAGATATGTGGCATTGTCACTTTAAGTACTGTTGAAGAATTTTAGCTCCGTTGCACAAATGTATCTTAAAGTTGCTGTTTTATCAGTTTACAAAATTCATTGCTCGTAGCGAAAGATGAATTCTAAATTGAATTTAAGGTCCTTAAGACTCGTGCTCTTTTATTTCTGTGACTGATAACGCTTGTACTTACTTGTGATGATTAATATTTTATATTACACCTGTTCTGCAGACACACTGCTAAAATGATGTTCATTGGGTCATGCAAAGTGGTTGGGAAATCCATCTGAAGATTTGAAATAAGGGTAATCAAATTTAAATTACAGCAATTATTTAAATTAGAATTACTTACTGGGTTTCTTTCTTATATATTCGACAGTAAATTTCAATATATAACGAACGTGTGACAAAATCTTTTATGGGACTTGATCAGCCCATGGTATATCATAGTATTATTATATACATAAAAAAATTACTTCCGATCGAAACTTGTTCAATATCAGGGACTGATCATGCCCATTGATTCCCCCATTTTGCAACATGTACATTTCAATTACTTTATAAAATCGGTATTGCCTCGAAAGAAATGTTGAAAACAAGATATTTCTTTTGTAGCTTCATTTTCAAATGATACATTTTTTTATTTACCCGTACTTCAGCCCTCCCATATTATTTTTCATCAAAACGGGAGGATAAGTAGCTTACCCTCTTTATAAGTTTAAAACGATCAAACAAAAATACGTCCATCAAAAAGCGGCGACGCGACACCACACTCGCGCTTTTTAAATTCGTTATCCTTCAATTTCTTGCTCATAAAACGTAATCTTGTTAGAAAAAACTTATTTCATAAAGAAGGAGAGGACTGGGGAAGGAATTAAAAGAATTTCGCGAAGGGAACGAAGAATTTATTAATGTTCTTTGTAGTAATGGAGCTCGATTGTAACTGTTTTGTAGGTTTAACAATTGCCAGCACAAGTTTCCGGTTTCGTTGTTAAAAGTTACTTTTTCGTTTTTAAATTTCTTTTCTGGGCATCTCTTTTTGTTTAGCTGGACTCCGTAAATGAGTGCTTTAATTATTTCACTCTAATTTTAGAAATAAACATTATAATTTTTAGCTTTGTTTATGACTTAATTCATAAAATTTCGATGTAACTGAGCTATCTGGATATCCGGGAATCAGATTTATTCAGATGTTATAAAATCAATTTTTAATAAATACTTGAGATATCCCTTTATAAATGTTTTTGTTGCCGTGGAATTAATCTTTATTAGTGGGAAACACATAAGTAGTTTAGAATTCTATGTGTCTGCATGAAATAATAGTGATTATATTAGTAAATGAGGTAAATATGATATAGCAAAGGCGCAAAACTACCAAATCTATCAAAAACCGTCAATCACTTTGCTTATCAAAGCGTTTGTAGACATATCCTGACTACACATGCGGAAAGTCGCAGTGCGTTTAATCCCAATAAAAAAATCGAAAAGTCGAGCTGACTATATAGACAACTTAACAATAGACACAAATATAGCCCCGACACCCTCGCAAACAAATTTAATAACATTGCAGATGCTACAATAATCGAATTTCATGCCCAAGATTTCGTTTGAGAAAATTAAAAAAATATGGCCGCCGTTAGAGGCCGGACGTCAACGCAATTTTTGTCTTAATCTGTATTATGAAGAAAGCAACTTGGCGCGTTATAAAATTTTCGCTGCTTTCCGTCAAAGCTTTTCAATATTACTTTTAAAGCTGTTTCGTTTGAGGACTTTCGCTTTGAAGCACTTTGTATGACGTGTTTTTATTATCTTCACACGCATGTAGGTATAATTTTATCTAACGCCTTGAAATATACCTCATACCATCATCATCATCATCATCATCAGGTCTTTCTAGTCTCCACTGCAGGAGCACGACCCTCTATGACTACTACCAGAGCCATATACTAGCCTGAGTAGTCAGAGGATTTGGCCTACACTCTCCACGCTGGCCAGACGGGTTGGAGAGGTCTCTTTGATGTTAATAAGCTTTGTTTAGCTTGTGTTTCCTTAGTCGCCTTTTACGACATCCACGGTATGGAGTGGTTCTGTTCTACTCTGCCGGGTACAACACGGCAGACCTCATACCAAAGACAATATAATTCCAAAACACTGCAGTGCTAACCTGAAACAAAAATATTGGACCAAATTAAGGCTGCTACAAGGCAGGCGTCATAGTTAGACGACGATGCTGCAGAGTTGTTTTCCACGCGTCACTAGATAGGGTTAATCTGCGTTTGAACTCGTTTTGTACTGGTAATAGTATCTTCTTCGTAGTTTTTGCTACCAATCTACTATTACGTCCACTAGTACTCGTAGCTATCTACTAACATTTTTTTGTCACAAAAGTGTCCGGTTGAAAACCGTCCCTCGTGGCTGTTTTCGCTCGTCGCTCGGACGCGTCTTGTTTGTATAGGACCATTATAGGATACGCTCAGGATATTACTGGCCGCCGCCGCCAGCCAGTACGAGCATTTCTCAACTTTCTTAATTATATTTGTGCCTTTTTTCAAATCTAATTGAAATATATAAAAGCTCCTATGTATCACTGCTAAAAACTGCATTTATGGATATAAGAGCGTTGAACACGCGTCAATTGAATTTAAATTGGTGGTCCCCACTAGAAATTCAAACTTAACATTCAATCATTTTTACCCTCAGTGGTATGTTTTGCCTAAAGAAACATAAGGCAATTGGTCGTCTTATACTAGTAATAGTATCTTCTTCGTAGTTTGTACTACCTACCTATCTACTAAACGTCCGCTAGCAGCTATCAACTCTCCTTCTACTCTCATCTTTTTTCAAAAAAGTGGCCGTTTTAAAACCGTCCCTCGTGCGTGGCTGTTTTCGCTCGTCGCTCGGACGCGTCTTGTTTGTATAGGACCATTATAGGACACGTTAGGATATTGCTAGCCGCCGCCGCTAGCAAGTATGAGCAATTAGCCCTGAAGAAGGTTTATTTAAAAAGTTTTGTTTTTAATTACATAGAAGGCTGCCAGTGTCATCTAGTTTTGTTTTTAATTTAATAGCATGTTGCCAGTCACCGACGTTATGTTACACAAGAAATACGCTTACAGTCAAATTCGTTTGCGGAAGCACACAAATTAATTTAACTCGATGTGCATCTACTTTGTTCTCCGCAAAGGCCTGCATCAAACACAAGAAGAATCAAATAAAATTTTTAAAAGTGGATTGATTTTGTTAATTAATTTACGATTTTTCACCTTAGATATTTCTATATGCTGCTTCATATTGTCTATACAGAAAATTTTACCATAATATACCAAAATATCACTAATGATTTTACAGATGTGTCTTACTCAGGTCAATAAAAATATATCCTTAAATAAAACTGATAAGAGTGAACGGCAAATTGAAGAAATTATATCTGTTCATGTATTTGATCGAAATTTATAATTAACAAAGTCTTGCCTGCCTTTCATATTATGTTTGTTTGTTTGAAAATCTTTATTGCACAAAACTGAAAACATACATTATAAAATTAAAATACAAGAAATATGTACAAATGGTGGACTTATCCCAAAAGGGATCTCTTCCAGTCGACCAGTAGGTTAAAGGACAGTTTAAACATGACGGACGGTAGAAGTTTGTACAATATATTAAAGGTACCATAAATTATGTTCCTGTTTTTTCCACAAATTGTTTTACAGTTTCCGTTAAAAAATACATTAACTTACTCCTAAATCTTTCTAACGTAGAATCTTTCTAAAGCAAGAAGAAAAAAACAAAAAACGTAGGACAAATGTAAAAATCCTTTGGCAATACTTAACGTACGTATATAGCCGTGAAATCACATCTTAAGAGATACAAATATATAAAAGACGTCCGTCCGTCTGTATCAAAGGGCAGTCCTATGCACACAACTCCTGCGAGCCATTTAATTGGGTTCGAATGTTTGTTTGTTCCCCGTAACTCCGGAACGGGTCGGATTATTATCGTTTTGGATGTTTGCACGACCCTTGTAAGTTTGGTTGGTTCTTGCTTTATCGGAAAATTTTGTTTGCAAATAACATTACATTTGGAATTATCAAGATTGTTCAGCTCAATAAAATTAATTAAATAATGTCTAGTCTATTTAAGGTAATATATGTATAGTAAAATCAATAGTTAAGAATTCATTAAAAATATATTTTTTAATACGTAAATATTTCTATTTTTACCAACCCCATTGTAACTCCGTTCGCGTGCATCTTTCAGAATAATTTAGGTGTAAAAAACACAAACTACGAGGAATATTCTATGACTGTATAAAACGAACGACTACCTTATGTTTTTTTCTAGGCAATAGAGACTATAGACAAATATTGAATAATGAGTTTAAATTTCTATCGGGGCTACAAATTCAAACTTAATTGACCGTGTTCTTATTCCATAAAGGCAGTTTTTCGGCAATGTTAAAAAGGAACATGGTTTGTTTTTGAATAAAGTTTCATATCCGAGGCAAATTATGAGTGATGTTGTTACAAATAGCTAAACATAAAAACATTTTCTGATATTAGCAGGAATCCGATTCGAATTCCTGATGATTCATCAGGTCTTTATTAGTCTCCATAGCAGGAGCACCGACCCTCTCTGTACTACTAGACCCATATATTAGCCAGAGCGGTACGAGGATCTGGCCTACACTCTTCACGCTGGCTAGGCGCGTTGGAGAGGTCTCTTTGATGTTTATAAGCTTTGTTTAGCTTGTATTTCCTGAATCGCCTTTTACGATATCCACGGGAAAACTTGGAGTGGAACTATTCCACTCAGCCGGAAACCACACGGCCAAATTCCATAAAAATAAGCAATAGTCTATTTACCAATACTGAGATTAACATATAAACAGAGTTGGAATAAACATGTTTATCGAATAAACACAACGTTTCCGCCGAGTTACGATATTTATTCAGTGTTGTGGGCGGATTTTTGACGTCTCTCCATGAATGTTTTATTACTTTTGTACTTAATATTATTTGCCAAACTTTTATGGATTACCTTACTCGTAAAAGGTGCTTATAATCAAGCATGGAAGGAGGTAATAATAGTTACGAAAAGGTATAAAAATTAAGCCTTTGCTCCGACATCTCTTATCGTAGTTTTTGTAGCTACTTTGATTCGAGGCAAAATGGCCAATAATAAAAATAAAATAAAAAAAATTGTCGCAAAGCACCTTAGTGCCAATAGGGTCTAAGGAGTTTAGGACTATTCTTGTACTATTTTGTTTATAACATAATGTGCCACTAACAAGGCAAGTTTGATTTTGTATTGAAGTAATTTTTTTGTAACTGTGATTTTTCCATATTTCCTAAATATTGTTTGTATCTATGCCGAGAAACTTTAAAGAATACCTAGTTGGTAGTTTGCAATATCTCCCTCCATTCTCGTATATTTCGCAAATTAAGTCTTTATACGAGGCAGTCAAATTATTTATCTCAAAATCGAATATAAATTGTCACATTATAAAAATACCACAATTATAAAAACATAGTCAGCCCCACAAGTAATTTAATTGCCTTCCTTTCAAAAGCGTTAAAAATCAAACTGTGCTTTGAAGAGGCTCAAATTAAAGAAAAGCGTTCCTTTGAAAGCTGCACAAATATGAGGCGTAATTAGGGAGCTAATATGATATCATGATTGGGGACTCACCCCCTGCTAGGATAGGAACAATAAGGATGGCTAAAATTCTAAATTAGGATGCTTGCGCATTCATGTCTACTTCTTATTTATTTATTTTTTTAACAAAAAAGGTGTCTATCTGTCTGTTTTGAGCATTCTCCTTGTTGCGTACTTAGCGATAGTGATTCGGAGCCCAGGGTTCGTTTTGTATCAGTCTATATTATTGACTAGCTATTTCCCCGTGACTTCATCTGCGTGAATTATAGCCGATGTCACTGGCAGATAATTATAGCATTCTTTTAAAGAAATTTTGAAATCTGACCAGATAGTTCCGGAGCCTTCTCAATGCAAGCCAACAAACAATTCAATCTTTCTTCTTTATAATATTAGTATAGATATGGAAATTTGAAAAGGTCTTTTTGAATGTAGTATGTTTGGAATTTCTAACAAAATTATTTAAAAATCAACCATCTAGCACAAGTGTTTGTATTGTTAATCTTACGCGGCGCGGAGATCTTCAAAAGTACGGTAATGTGTGCACTGCAGTGTAAGTCCTAATTTCATCATCATCATCATCATCAGGTCTTTCTAGTCTCCACTGCAGGAGCACGACCCTCTCTGTACTACCAGAGCCATATACTAGCCTGAGTAGTCAGAGGATTTGGCCTACACTCTCCACGCTGGCCAGACGGGTTGGAGAGGTCTCGTTGATGTTAATTTATTATTAGAAAAAGTTCTAACATGAACACTAAAAGTGTTCGGAACGTTAAATGTTTAAATAATGATAAACGCGATAAAACCGCATCAAAAGTAACTTTATTTAAAAGTTTGAATTTAGAACTGTGAAAATTTAAGAAAAATTGCATGCAATTGCAAAATTCATTGTCGATGTGTGCGTGAGTTTGAGTTTCAACACGTTTGCATGCTTTAGTCTGTATCTTTGTTACGTTTCTTGAGAGCCTATCCGGATGTTTTTTAAGATAAAGAAAAATATCAAATAGTTTTCAGGGGTACCAGTGCTATTTAAATGGTATATAATGAAAATAAAAATAGGCCTTCTCCGAATCAATCTACAAGAAAATTACGTTGAATAAAACATGTTAGTAAAAGGATCCCGCTCAGTTCTTCCTTAATAAAGGAGGGATCTATTGGATTGGAAACCGGCTGGATCAATCCGGATGTGACTCGCACTAAACGCGTTAAGACGCAGTTGCGCGGCAATGGTGCAATCAACTTCTTTTTTATTTGCGACTTGTCGATTTAAATTGTCGTATTCTGTTGCTGCCTTGGATTATTTAAAGCCTAGATAGACTCTGTTAGCCTTAAAGCACAAAAAACAATTGTATCTAACCCATAGTCTATCATGTAAAGACATAGCTAGCTACCAATGTGATGGATTTTGATGGCAATAATTGACAGGACGCGTGTGTTAAAACAATGCTGTACGCACACAAGCATTGAAAAATTGGCCAGTTTTTTAATCATTGAAACAAAGGCATGATGGCGTCTAGAGAGTATATAGTCAAAGGTTGCTGCTATGTTGAAGCTGCAATAACTATTTCATTGAATTGTTTCGGGCGTTACTTAATGGAAGTGAAAATTACATGCACTTTAAGTTAAATTAATTTGTGTGCTTCCGCTACCAATAAGCTCATGCGAACATGGTGGGATATAAAAATTTACATACTTACATGTACCCTCTTTTCTCTGACTGTTTTCGTGTTTATTTAAGTGGCCAATATTGGTGTCAGAATTTTCAACTTGCCTGTAGGTAAATGACATAGTTTAACGACGGCCATTAATGATGGCAGACGGGACCAACGGCTTCAAGTGCCTTCCGGAGCACGGAGAAGCGAGATATTTTTATGCAACTTGCGATCACCCATCCAAGTTGGAACTGCGTCCGAGGTTGCTTAACATGCGGAAGCGCTAATAATGCCCCACCCACTGGGCTATCGGGCTCCTCCGCCTTATTTACCCTGAAAATAAAACGCTCAGTAATGAGTCATACATAACTCATACATAATAATAACTCAGTTTTTGGGGCACTCGTATAAAACCAAAATCTCAAAATCAAAAAAAAAATTCGTGTACATGAAAATTCCGAGATATAATAATAAATTCATCGTGCGTGCGTACACGAGAAAGGGTTGTGTAATTGTGACAGACAGACAGACGGAAAGGGCGTTGCTAATTACATTCTAAACGTCACTCATTTAACCAGACATTTGACGCCATTCTTGTAATCTAATCACATGATTTTTCTAAACTACATAATTGTTAAATTATTATTGTATCAAAAATTTTTGTGAAGATATTTATTATGTATCTATTCTATACATTACTAGCTGTTACCCGCGTGATACATAACCTATGTCCTTCTCAGTACCCTAACCTATGTGTATGCCAAATTTCAAGAAGATTGGTTCTGAAGATAAAGCGTGAATAGGTAACAAACAAATAAACAAACTCACTTTCGTATTTATAATATTAGTTAGGATAGGATTAGGATGTTAGTAACAGTGTAACTTAAAATTATGTTAGTAATTTCTTCTGCTTTATATTTATGGCTTCAATCAAGATTTCGATAATTTTGCCATTATCCAGTTATTAAGATACAAAGTATCGGTGTTGTACGGTATACAGTTATAACAAGTAGCAATCAAAGATGGCGTAGGTCTCAGATCACATTTGATGTGATCTGAGGCGTAGGTCCTTTGATTGCTTTATGTGAGGACATTAAAAACATGTCCGAGTTAAAATCGTTTATCAAAAATTTTAACAGTTTTAGTCGAAAACGCTTTCTATATATTCGTAGATGCTGCAAACAAAGTAAAAGTTTTTTGAAAAACTTTTTTTGGTTTTTATTTTCGGAAGACAAGCAAAATTTCCAAAGACAAGGTTTGTAAAAAAAAAATCTGCATAATGTCACCTGTATTTTCCCCCATAAAGCAAAGATGGCTTATAACTACCCTGAAAATAAATTAACAAAGTTTTAATGCCCTTTAATACCCCAAAAGATGTTACCGAAATTTTAATACTCCGCAAGTATTTTATAAATCAATTCATCGAAAAGTTTCAGAATGCCGACATAGTTGACGACCCCTAAACGTCTTGGACCCCTAATACCAAAACAAACCATGAATATTGAAACAAGATTAAATGAGGTACTAATCTCAGGGGGTAAGGCTCTGGTGCAAGGAATGTTACTATGGATGAGTCACATAATTTCTGTGATTAATTTGTCTTTAATAATAATTGCATCGTGTATACATAATATCTTAGTGACTAGAAGTAATAAACCTGCCAAGAGCGAGTCAGATTTGCACACAAAAGGCTCAATATCAACATACTATATTTATCTACTCAAACGCTCAAAATAACGTTTATTTTATGACTTATTTTAATGATTATTGTTATACCGGTAAAGATATAGACATTCTGTGAAAATTCTCATTCAATTCTCTACCTGTTATGGTTCAAAAAATACAGTGCCAGATGAACAGTGATGTCTTAGTAATAAAGTCCCCTTTTCACCGCTTACAAAACAAATAAGAAAGATTAATAAAATTTTGAATTATTACAAAAAAATTGATAAATTCGTAAAGTTTTGAAATAAGAACTTATTAACGACAAAATCAAAAAAGAAAATGTCCTTCGTGCCAGTTCCGTAATTTTTATCTTAGTCACTGGCAAAGGAAACAGTTTTTACTCGGCCGAATATTTTTGTCAACTCCTTATCTTTTGGCAAGGAACTGCAAAGGCAACCTACATTTTAAATTAAAACATTCAAGCACCAAATCAGCGATAGCTAGAAAATATGTAATAGAAAATAGACTTCGCGATTTTATTTTTTAATTTTACGTTATTTCCACTTGTACCAAGCGGCAACGAATCAAAAACTCCTTAAGTACGCAGCAATATTAATATTAAGGCAAAATGCAAAATGTATACTCGTCAAATAGCTTAATGGCAAAATAAACCGAATTTTAAGATGGGAAAACTTGGACGGGGCGAAATTATTCTCCCATGAGGGCCGAATAGGGACCGTAATTTTTCCAACAAGGCTCAGACTCTTTTATAATTTAATAAGGATGCTTTTCGATACTTTATTAAGTTTAAATGGATGAAATGGTTCGTTAAATGAGACTTCTGGGAAATGAGGATGTTTTGAGCTTCGGCAATGAACTGGTACTCATATATATTTATACCTAAGTAGGTTATGTAAATACGTCACAATATTATAGACACACTACTGATATCATACCCACATCGACCCACAAATATAAGTAACCTTGGTTTAATTGTTTAAAATGCATGTAAAAATAATATCAAGTAAATACTTATAATGTTTAACGAAAGCCATTGATAGAGTCTGTACCAACTGCTGCTCTTCCAGCGCAAACTATAAACAATCTATTATAACAAAGCGACTGCCTTTGATAAAAATTATAGCCTAAGTCACTCAGGTCAAGAGGGTGCTGGGAACTTAAAATAATTTCCAACATTCTGAAACACTTTTGTATAAAAATGAAAAAAAATAAAAGTATTTTCTTATTTGAAACATAGGTTTTTTGTATTGGCAACATATGTAGATTCCCAGCATCGGTCCCATAGATAACTTGATCATATTGACGGTCTAAGTCACCTCTTTGCGGGAATGTTAAAGGCACATTTAACGGTGTATTAGTATTAAAATTTAAAGCATAACAAATTCATACTTACTTTCAGTTACAGTATGTGGTTTGGACAGAAAGATTAACCGACACCATATTTCTCAAAAATCAATTTTCCAATATTAAGTAAACGAAAAACGCTCCTATAAGTCAATGCCCGTTTAGCAGAAATGGACCGCTCCACCAAGAGCTACCCCGACCCTCCTTGTCATGTAAACTAGGATTTTCGCGGGGATTCTTTCGTGTTTTCAAGGGTCTTGCTATACTGGATATGTCACTTGAAACAGTTATTATAATTTTGATTGCTTCGCGCTTGATTTCGCGTTGGATAATGCCCTATTTTGGAATTGAATGAGACGGAAATTAAATGTAAGGTTTCAATGGAAATCTATTTTAATTTAAATTAATCAGTAAAACGTTCGCCGACAGCTATTTGACTGTTTAATTTATTTTAATGAGAATATTAAGATGTGTTTTTGTTTGTTTTAGGTAAGCAGCTGGGGTCTTACTTCAATGGTTATGTCGTTGGTTGGTAAGATACATTGAAATTATTAAAGCCATCAGAATTACTGCGTATACGAGTGTATTTAGAGTTTACGAGTTTTACTTTCACAGACCTGTCCGGCAGCGTAGAATAGGACCACTCCAAGTCTTCCCGTGGATGTTGTTAAAGGCAACTTAGGAAACACAAGCTAAACAAAGCTTATAAACATCACAAGACCTCTCCATCCCGTCTGGCCATCGTGGAGAGTGTATGCCAAATCCTCTTGCTTCTTTGGCTAATATATGGCTCTGGTAGTTCAGAGAGTTCATTGACGATGATGATAGCTCACTAGCAGTTTCCTCGCGACTTCTCCGCGTGAATTATTGTCTATTTTACCCGCGCAGATAAATTATTAGCTGGAATTTTGAAGATCGGTCCGGTAGTTTCGGAGCCTATTGAAAGCAAACAAACAAACAATTCCTCTTTATGATATTAGTAAGATGACTTACTACACCTACCTATAGCTACAACTTAACTAATGACCGACTTGCCACTTGCCCAAGATATAAATTTTCATATAGATCCTTCATCTCGAAGGGAATTTATCGGCAGGGTCGACATGATTAAACGGTGCCCCCTCGGACCCCCAGGACCCCTTGGACCCCTTGCAATAGGCCATAGTGAATTATCTTCCCCTTGTTGTAGAAGTCTTGTAATTAAAGTCCTACGGTGCTAGTACACTTAGCAGCACGAAATTTGGGACAAGTAATTTTCTGCAGATACTTTTGCATTATAGCATAGAGTGACAGATTGGACTAATAAATATTAAGAGAGTTAAGCATTTTCTTTTTTTTATTGCCAGTACTGGATTATATTTTTAATATTTTTTACTAATGTGTATTTTATGTTTTGCATGATAATAGCCTAGGCCTATCTTTTCATGTGCCGAGAAAACTCGTTTTTGGATATATTTTCTTAATTTTGTAGTTTGTTTTGTAATATATGAACAAATTAACTCAAATACAAATCCTGTAGTTATAACATATATTGTTTTTTTACATGTCAAAGGAATTCACGGTCTGAGTTAGGTATTTCACAATTACTGTTGTTTCTTGAAATGAATTTCAACGAGTTCATGAAATAATGTTAGAAGGGCTTAAGTACAATGGGCGGTCATAATGTTAAAATCAATTTCTACCAGACAACCGATGGATGGAGTGGACAAAAGAACGTTAACGGACGTGATGTACATTCCAATAACTGATAAACATTTGATTTTTTGATTGAAGATTGATATATAATTTGCCGTGTGGTTCCCGGCAGAGTAGAATAGGACCACTCCAAGTCATCCCGTGGATGTCGTAAAAGGCGACTGAGGAAACACAAGCTAAACAAAGCTTATTAACATCAAAGAGACCTCACCAACCCGTTTGGCCAGCGTGGAGAGTGTAGGCCAAATCCTCTGACTACTCAGGCTAGTATATGGCTCTGGTAGTACAGAGAGGGAGCACGACCCTCTCTGTACTACCAGAGTCCTGCAGTGGAGACTAGAAAGACCTGATGATAATATAATTTGTAACACATAAAATATTTTTCCTAAAAGCAAACATTTTAAACAGGATGAGCCATATGCCAGTTTCATTACATATTTTGATATAAAAATGGACATCTTCATTGAAGAAAATATTCTTGACCAAGTTCCTGACGTCGAGTGTACAAGTTTTCCTTTGAATAAAATGTACTAAGTTTCGTGTACACACAGAACAACAGAACAAAAGATGTTTTTTGTTCCATTGTTCCAACTTTTCGCTGGACGCGAGAATAAATATCGCGGCGTTTTATTGAAATAGTGGAAGTAAATCCTTTTTACGAGTATAGTAGATTACTTTAAAGTATTGTGGAAGCTGGATATTAAAATGTTTTAAACGTTTTTGATTTTATTATGCTGCTGTTTGTTTCAATAGTTTATTTTTCTATGTATTTTCTACGGTTTTGATTGAAGATGGAAATCTAATTTATTACGTTGTTAGCTTTAAAACATGATTTTCTGTCACTTAGCTTCTCTACTACACTCTCTGCAAAAAAAATTTCCGTATTTTTTATTTTATAAATGGAGAAAAATAGGTAGGTAGGTACTATTTCATATTGCTCGTGTTTGTTACTTATATAATTTATCTATATTAATATGTAAAGAAAAAAAGATTTGATTGTTTGTTTGTTTGTTTGCATGAAAAGACTCCGAAACTACTGGCCCTATTTATGTATGTGCGGCTGACATAGGCTATAATTTAAGCGGACGAAATTGTGGAAAAATTGCCAACTAGTCTCTTTCTTTATATATTTCTTGCTAACATGTACATTAACATAATAGGTGGTAGAATATAGCGTTAGTAAATACATAGTTTTAGATAAACCAATCATCCGAATTAAAACGATATTTTTTGTATTTAAAAATATCTAAATATAGAGTGGCACAAAAATGCCATAACGCCCCCAAATACTCAACTGCAAAAGACAAATCCTATTAATATTAACCCTATTAACTTGGGAGAACATCCATTTCAACCCTTGAACGCGATAATTTTTTCATCCCCTAAACGTCGCTCGCAAATCTTGAGGCCGAACGAGCAAATTAAAAATAATACAACCCTTGAGCACCTTAAAGCACTTCTTGGGCCTTTATGTAGTTAATCAGTTGAAATATTTAATTACTGGGTCTAATGCTGTGGTTGTCAGTGTTCGCTCAACCCTTGCTGTGGGGTGCAAATGAAAAGAAATAGCGATTTGTCACGAGAAATTGATAAAATTTAAAATTTAGGCTGTATTTAGTATTATAAAAACAGTCAGGTTCAATTTGTCGACTAGTTTCGGTTTGTTGCAAAGACCATCGAAGCACTGATTATGTGCTTTGAGGTAAACACCTAAGACTCGCACCGATTATGGTCCTCGTAACACACCGAAACTAGTCGGCGAATCCGGCAAAAATGAAACGTGAATAAAGCCAGGTTTTTATAATGAATTTATCTCTCGTAAGTATTAATATCATTAAGTAAATATATTTAAAAAGTTTAGTCAGTTAACTATATTAAGTCAAATTTCAAGTAAGATTTTGGTTTAATGTAAATTTCTGTATAAAAATCACTTACACATACACCTGCACTTACTACTTGTTTCGTCTTCGTATTTTAATATGTTCTAAATTATTTTTTTATGACGTAGATGTTCGAGTTATTTAACACTATGTGTAGTTATTGTATTTACGATGGCATTATAGGTAATCGCAAACGAACTTATAAAATTAAAGAAAAAATAATTCATGTATAGGAACTGTATCATACTACTCAACAAAAACTCCAATTGTGTTTTGTAAACCAAGTGAGCGTCTACAACTTGGACCATAGACATAATTCACGAAGACCGTCATATTTCATTTAATACAGGAATAGCTCCCGGGTTTGCCCGCCCTAGTTTATTAGAGGTACTACCGAAATGACGTAGATTTTTTTAAATAAATCTTTATTGAGACTTTTCGTGTTGTCGGGTTGGGGCGGGAATTAATTAAATCCGATTTTTTAAAATGAATTTCGAAACCATTTTCGAGTTGGCAGGGATCGGAGTAATTTTGTTTATTTAATTATAATCCTCCACTGTGTGTGTGCAATAGATTACATTTAGTCATCTACGTTTATGTTATGATATTTTATATATTAGATTATCTTGTACTGATTAGTAATATGTATTGGGTCCTTACCTATGAAATTGGCGTTTTTTTCCGCCTGCCATTTCGTTCCTAATGACAATAATTTTCAGGTAGATACAGTTTTTTATTTAAACTTGAAAGCGGCTTATATTATTAACATACTGCATGCATTAAATTTTTTATTTTTGTGTATTTAATTATTGGAAAATACTCATGAAAAGAACTCGTTTCAGGTCGGTCCGTTTTAATCAAAAATGTAGCCATATCTTTTATTTTTCTAATTTTTTGTAAATTCTAGAATGTCTAAATTAGGCTTAATGTTGTCCGTAACTACATGCAAAATTTAATTTTTGTTGAATCTATCAAACCAGAAATATTACTACAAACGTTAGTGTGAAAAATTCACTTTGCTCGAAATTCTCCATAGAAAACGCCAATTTCGTAGGTAACCTAATATTAAAACCAAACGAGGTCCTCTGTGGTTTAGTAGTACTGCAAGTGTCTGTGCATTGCTGGGTTCAGTGCCCGTGGTCGTGATGGAAAACGATATTTTTCAGATACGCCTTGGTCTTGGGTGTTATCTATATAAGTAACTATTATAAAATATAATATCGTTGAGTTTGAATTTACACAACACAAGTCACAAATTACTGTTGGGCTATCTCAATCTGACTCATAATAGTAATGGATTGCTAGCCGCATCGCCTATCGTAATGATTCCTTAGACTTTAGCACTTTCCCTCGACTGGCTTCTACAATCTGCGCGGGAAGACAAGGCACTGGAACAGTCTACGTTTATTCGTTTCCACCCAAATCAGCAAGGAAGAGCCACTTAACTTAGCTTTACCACTACTGTCGCTCGGCAC
Organism: Rhodophaea formosa; assembly: GCA_963082605.1. NCBI lineage: Eukaryota > Metazoa > Arthropoda > Insecta > Lepidoptera > Pyralidae > Rhodophaea > Rhodophaea formosa. Next base: position 3,629,299 of record OY720209.1, read on the forward strand.
TTTTTTATCCAGGCTGCCATTGTTAGATAAGCGTCTTTGATAGATGTATGTCAGAAGCAATTAGGCATATTGAATACGACACAGGTATTGACCACTTAAACATACGAAAAGCAAATTACAGCAACTTACTAATCTAGGTAAGAAGAGTTAGTCTAAACGATGGTACGCTTTTCGTTACCCTAACCCGAAAAGTCGTATTACCATCCCCCATTACCATACCAGCACAATTAGATTTCCATACTATCTGCACACGCGCTCAAAGCTCGCGAAGCTCTCAGCGTAACTGGATTACGTCACAAACTCCTAACTCTTGATGAATTATGGTAATTAGTTGAGACTCCATTTTTCCTCGGCTTATCTTTCCTCTTGGCTAAATCGCTAGCTCGGTGCTCTTATACCAAAGCTTGCGCTTTTGTAGATAAACTGTGTGTCTACAAAAGTGTCTCAGGAATTTAATCTTTACGTAATACTGGGCAGTATTACTTTTATGTTTCGCACGGGTATGAGTAAAGTTAACCTTTACGGTTCAAAGGTCAAGGCATATATAAAACTAGCCATCTACGACTCGAAAGAAGAAGAAGTTCAAAGGTATATCCGAATGACAATGCAATCTATCTAATAATAGAAATGCGAATCCGATAAATGTTCAAAAGTAATAATTGAATGATGCACTCTATCGCACTACTAAAAGTCGATTTCTCTGATTAGTCCTATGACCAAAGAATATCTTATGGCATTAAGTCCACCAATTTTTTTTTTTAAATTATGCCATAAAGTATAAATAAATAGAATAAAAAGCTGACTCTCAGCAATTTAACCTGCAAAATGTACGTACAATCTGAATCAAATTTTAATATTATCCCTGTACAGATATATTCATTGTTAGTTTCTGTATCAATATTCTTCCGAGAACCGATAAACTTTTCAGCTGTTTCTTTTTTCCATTTTGCACTTCTGCATCATTCATTTTGTCATATTTGAACGCATATTGTATTCAGCAGTAGGACAAACAATGTTTAGTTTAATATGAAATAGAAGAGTTGCTTATGGAAGAAGAACCTACGAAGGTTGCTTTGCCCCAATGCCGTAAATACAATTCAAAAATTGCTTTGCCACAATTTCCCAAAGATAATTCCAAAAACTTGTGCAATAAAGGCATATTACAGAAGTCAATTGGCGTCCCCCAAAACAAAAGGATCTTTAGGCATAAATTACAAATGGGCTGGGTTCCGTGTCGATCGCCGTTTGAGCCTAGAACGGCTCAAACGAGTTTGAGTTAATCACTACCTTTGAAGTTTGACGAATGGCATTATTTATAGTTTTACTCACGACATTGTAATAGTGTTGCTGTGTTTTGATTTGGTAGTTTCGTATTAATAATAGGAAGTGCGATGATACAAGTACGGTAAGCTGGATATTATAGTCGAGATGTCTATAGGAATGAGGTAAAGTCGAGTGCTGATAATAAACAGATGACTGTAATAGCCAGCTTACTGACCACGGGCATCATACGACGTTTTTCAATAAATTTGCTATTATTACACATTGGTCAGTTGTGATTAGTGTAAAGAAAAAGAGCGTGTGTAAAATACAACATCACGGTCCAAGTTTCGATGTCATTGGCAATATTAATAGCAAATGTATTAAAATAAGATAATATTATAAAATGTGTAACTGTAATTTGGATTAAAAAATAATAATAAGTAGTCTGCAATGATGGATTTCTGCCCGATTTTGTTGAAGGTGGTTATTTGTAGACAGATTTTTCAAACTACCTCACAGCACTGACATGGCTTACCTGTGCCATAAATGATAATAGCCTGAACCAACGGCTTGACGTGACTTCTAAATTACGCATAGAGGTGCTGAAGAAATTAACATAAACAGCAATCATATCAATCAAAAATCATTGGGCGAATCCTTCCATTCATACTAATTTATTCCTCTCGACTCGACAAGCGAAAATATCATCGATAGAGAATAAAACAGAGGAACAATCTACTCGTATCTCTATGACACTACTAAGATCATATATCTACTAGTCCATATCTATAGTTCGTTTAGTCTTTTAATCTTTATAAGAAAATTTAAAAATATCGTGAATGTAAGTTTAATCTCTTCTTTCACGTGTTTTATAAACTTATCCCACACATAACCTAAACATACTGCCGAAAAAATGTAAAAATGATGGTGTCCAAAACGCCTTTACGTCGTACTTTATTTTATGGTAAAATTCAATGCGACACCAACGTTCCTTTTTACGAGCATTCGTTGATCGTCCAAAAATAGTTTATTCCGTGACGGGTACGAAAATAACATAAAACTTCGAATTGAGCCGTAAATTCTTATAAATATCTACGTACGCCTTCATTATTGAAGGTGCGGTTATGCTTTTGTTTTGAAGTTAATAACATTATGGATACAGCTGGGTGCTGTTAGCCTTTAATCAAGTAGAAAGGGTATGAACTAGTTATGCGGAGTTCGTAGGTGTAGGACAATTTGTTGCTTCACAATATTGCTGAAGCAAGGAAATTTCAATGAATTTAATTTGGATAAAATGTGTTGTTTAATAATGATATTTTAGCTGCTTATTTGATTTCAAGCAAACCCACGCATGTACTTACTATATAGTATTTAACCTACATTTATGATAGTTTGGAAACACAAACTATTTCCTATATTATCATGTCATTTCACTCAAGTTTATCAATGTGTAAAACCGTGGGTTAGCTTGAAAATCTTGTACCTATTCGACAAAAACAATAAATACACTAAAAAGTTGAGCCAGACTTTCAATTATTCAGCCAGAGATTCATTCAATTTATTTCGTAACAGAAATAAAATATAAGTTACAAATCATGAAATTCAAATTGTTCACAGCTTACAGAGTTTGTGAAAAATTCCTATATCTTGATTTCGTATTAAGCCAGTTTGCATACGTCGCTTAATGCGCGTGAGGCGTGATTCAAATGCTAAACATTTTATAGCAGAGCCTTTAGTGAGCTTATTTTTAAAATTTAACTCCTCTCACACCAAAAATCAATCTTATTCTGACCAAATAAGATGGTTTTTAGCTTGTGGCATCTCGACTTCTGATTTATGTAGGCCACACGGCTGATAACGACGGGGTTTATGACGTCATCAAAGCGTTTAAACCTGTGACGTTTCGTCGCTTATTTTGCTTACGGTGTTGCCGAAATTAAACGTGGCGTGCGAACGTCAATTTTATTTTCTGTCCGAATTACGACCTTATGTGATTGGGTTTAAGCAATGGCGTTTTTAATGGTGATACCTTGAGGTTATGAGGCTTAAAAGGTGTTTTATGAGTTTTTTTATGTAATGTAACATGTTTAAATAACGTGTGTTGTGATGAGTGCTGAAATTTGATTTTGAAACAGACGCATATTGTGGAATTTTCAGCTTTTTCAAAAAAAATATATATGAACAAAGATTAAGGGCTTTAAAAATAATTTTATTAATAGAAAAAACAGTGTTCCAGGACAGACCTTTAAAACAAACAACCTTTTAAGACCATTATAAATTGGACAATAAACGTAATAAATAGTTTATTTACATCTTATTATAAACAAGTCACAACACTAAGCGCCATTTAGCAAGTAATAGCCCGAATCAAAGTTTATGGCGGTTCGGACATTAGCTGTTGCAGCTCACTTCATGTACGCACCCCGACTCCCCGCGCACCCCCTGTTCAATCTAATATTGTGTACTGGAGTACATTTTTGAACTTGTGACAATTGTTTTCGATCAATTTTTGTATGAAAACACTGCTCGTTGGCGAACGGCGAAATTTCAAACTTCGAAGAGCTAAAGTTCTCGGGAAAATAGTGCCCTTTGGCTAATTTTGCCCTGGTCTTCTTCCTTATTGATTCCATTGGAAAAGTTACGACTTAAAATAGATCGGAAAAATGGCTTTCTTTTTTCAAAAATATTTTTTTTTGAACCGCTGCGTCACTCAAGAAACACATGTCTATGTAAATTTCACGTCAACGAAACCCAGAGTAATATGTGACGTAGTATCAAACTAATTTTTATAATTGCTGAAGATGAAATATTTAATAAAAATAACCCTTTTATAGGTGAACTATGCCTAGATTGGTTGCTAAGTAGTCTATAAACAATATAAGCGTAGTCGCGGGCGGAGTTACATAATTAAACGTGGAAAAAGCCGCGGCGGCACTCAAGAAACACATGTCTATGTAAATTTCACGTCAACGAACCCAGAGAAATATATGACGTAACATAAACGCTTCACCTGCCCGAGGCTTTTATACAATTTTGCGCATTCCTACGTGAAGACGGGTGGTGCGGCATATGGATGCAAGAATGTGGGATGTGGTAACTTTATATTTGAATATTTGGGAGGCCAAGTCTTGTCTTGACACTTTACGTATCAGATCAGATTTTGTTTCCTAGCAAAATATGCCTGTAACAATTCCCATCGCAACTGATATTATAAATGTGAAAGTGAGTTGGTTTGTTTGTAACCTCTTCAGGTTTTATCTACTGAACCAATATTCTTGAAATTTGGCAAACACACTGGTTAGAGGACTGAGATGGACATAGGGTTCCTTTCATACTGGAAAAAGAGTTCCCGTGGGAATATACTCGAGTGAAATATTGTAAGCCTTGAGACTTAATTTTGCTATACAGTCAGGTGCTATCCGGATTGGCTTTTAAAATTAATAAAGTAGTATTCATTTCTATCAAGTATTTCTCAAATGATTTGACCTTTGCAAGCATCAGAATTTTACTGTCACCCAGGTCGGTTTCTTCCTAGTTCTGTAAGCTTATGCAATATATTTAGTAATCTATCAAATAATAATAATATGATGATCTATTACTGAACTTTCTCAAGCATAACGAAGTTTTGACACATTTTTACTATTATAACCACGACTGTACATAATTTCTTCATCCTGGCAACCAATACCACATTCACACTACACGCCTTCGTTCCCACGGCAGACATACGGCAGTGATATATTATAGGGGAGAGCAGATGTAGAAACACCTTAATGATCGACGCGCACATGATTGGCAGAAAATATCTCGCAGGATTGATGTCTTTCGGAATATACAGTCTCTGGGGAGTAAAAGATATGGATAGGAAGTAATAAAGTATTTTTGTTTTTACGCAAAGTATACGGAAAATCTGTGTTTGTGGCAATCGGAACAAACGACAATATCTGACGATCTCTGTGGCCAAGTGTTCTAGCTTGGCTATCACCCCGTATGTCCAGGATTCGAACCCCGGTCAGGTCATGATGGAAAATGATAATTTTTGAGAATGATCTGAGTATTGCATGTATATGTTATAAAATATGGTATCGTTGAGTGAGTAAACACAAGTCTGGACTTTTTTAAGGAATTTCTCATTAAAAGTCTCGTCAAGTTCCAATATTATACTCATATAACTGGTGAGATACACCGTTTATTTCTAACTTGCTTATTAAATAGGAAATCTTTCAATTTCATAAACTCCATAAATGTGCCGACAGAAAGAGTCATAATACTCGTGAAATTCCTTCTATTTCTTTCAAGTGCGGGATTTATTGAGAAATTCTGGAGAATGAAGGAGAAGAAGGGAAGTTTCCTGCAACTTTCCAATAGGCAAAATTTATGAGAACAGAAAATTCTCTATCTACTATCACACTATCACAAGCGATACGATTTTCAATTCGCCTTCACGTTATAAGTTATTGCCTGCTACGAAGTGCTACGACCACGTGTAGAAGTGCTACAACGCCGTAGCAAACTGTAACAAGTATAAAACTCTACGTGAGTGAAGTTACAGCATGTTTACTACCAAACTAACAAAAATTAACTTACGGATTGGGTTATACATACGTGTATAATACAGGTTATATATACGTGTATACTACAGGTAGGTATACTAAGAAATACAATTATGCGAATATAAAGTGCAAGGCGCCACGCCTTGGCGTAGACACTGCTACGTCGTAGACGCTCTACGCAGATGTCTACGAAACATTGCTGCCAAAACAAAACACGACAATAATTTTTTATCCTACTGCTGCCAAGTGACTGAATGCTTTTTCATTTTGAAATAACATTTTGACTATAAATTAATATTTTTCGGATTTTACCACAAAAAATACAAAGATGTTTCAATAACAATAGCTGCTAAGTGTTGTTCACGTTAACAAAGCAGCCTGACCTCGGGCCATTGTGCCGTTATTTCCTGTAATATCGAGACAGGTATTTGATGTCGCTGTCTTCAATTTTATTTTTAGGACTTTTTATTAAAAACTAGCTATTTTCCCGCATTTTTCAAAGCATGGATTTTTTTTAGTTAATAAGGTGATACAAGCCTGTAATTAGAATATTGCAGGCCAAGCTAGAAGCGACTTTAGAAAAAATGTGTCCCAATGGAATAAGAACTCGTGACCTGTGGGTCATTAGCTCATTACGCAAATGCCACTGACCACTGAACCGCAAAGGCATTTTATACCTAATATTGTATTGATTATTATTATACCTAAGACATTAACCTCTTACAATTGCATAATACTCATCGAGACAAATCCAGTCAGCCTTTGACGGATATATGAGAAATGGCTTCTAGGAAGAGGGGGTGAGGGGGTGGGGATCAATTTACATAACGTCGTAACGGTCGCTAGGGCGCGTTAGTCGGTACCTTCTGTGATCAAACCTAGTAATGATTCAAGTTTGACGGTTACTATAACAAAAGCTTTTGAAAAAAAACATCTAATATAAATACTTGTATTCATATTCATGCTTTATTGATTTTTAAGCAAAATAAAGAAATTAGACGTTTAGAATCGAACTACGGTTGCCTTATAGGCGTTAGTTGTACACGAACTTACACGTAGGTTCGAATCCTGTGGAAATTTTTCCTATATCTTAATTCTTACTTCGATAAGAATATTTACATAATTACTTGTGTAAAAGTTACTAGAATACTAAGTTTGGTAGCATAAAGCTAAGCTAGTAATAGAGGTAAATAACAAAAGTCTTTCCAAAAGTTAAAATAATGTTTTAATCTACCAACTTGTTCCTTATGACCCATTTCCCACAAACATTAAGAAAGACCCATAAAAATTCATAAGTACACAAAAGTCGTTTTAGTATTCCATTCATAGAAACCCGCGCAATTTTCATATGAAAGGCGGGGGAAGCCGCGAGGCAGCATAATCTCAGCGCTATTGTACGGGGCTACCTGAGGGGCTTCCGCAGATGAAATCCTTTAGAAACTGTTACAAAAGTACTTACTTATACAGTTTTAATAATATTGTTAAATAAGCTGTTAAGCAATTATACAAATACAAATTACAAAAAGTCTTTATTTAACTCCACAAGTTGTACACTACGATGAGCAGCATTTACAATAAAATATGAAACTTGTGGGAGCTCTGGAGACACCAAACTAGGCCGGAGCCTGTATCTTGGGTCACCAGGTCCCCTCACACATTCGACATTACATAGATTACGATATAAACAGAACAGTGATGTGGGATACATGAAATACCTACGATTCTTATATTAAGGTTAGTAATTATTTAGGTGGCACTAAATTTAAATTATTTGTCGATATAACATGTTATTATAGCCTTGTAATAAGTAGTTTTTATTTTTTTAAATTTTTTTTATGCGATATTAATTTCTAATAATTTTTCTGTGTTACAATATTATGTTTAACATTATCACATTTCATAAGGAAATACTATCGCGTCTTTGTCCCACGGTATAGACTTAGCCTGGACTCGGTCTACCCCGTAAGATACCTAATAGAAGAAGAAAAAAAAGAAAAAATAAGGGTAATAGACATGTGTCTACATGACCTAAAAACTAAATTAAGTAGATGTTAGTAGGCGTTAAGAAAGACCCATAAAAAAGGTGGAAATCGGAAGAAAAATAGTGAAGGGTTGCTAGCCGTATCGCCTACTTACGTAATTTCTCAATTTTTTTTCATGCCCTTAATCGGCTTTATAATCTGCGCAAGGAGATTAAGTAACTGGTACATTGTATATATTTTTTTCTTTTCTTCCAGACCCACATTGAGAAAAATAATACTGTTTTAGTCTGGACTATTTCCAGTAAGCATTAATCATTCCTGTATAGGAATATTCTGGAATGATTAATGGGAATATTCAAGAATGATTACTTTTACATCAACAACATCGTAGAAATCTTAAAACAAGTTACATATTTGTTTTCGAACTTTTGACGTTGGGTCGGTTGATTTTCAATTAATTGGTCGATGCTAGTAGATGACTATCATTAAATCAAGTAAAAAATTATAAAAAAATCGTGAATCTATTTTATACTGTTTTATTTTATACGAGCTCCGTGGCGCAGCGGTCAACACGCCTGACTGCGACATGGATGGTCCTGGGTTCGATTCCCGGTCAGGTCAAGATGGAAAATAATCTTTTTCAGATTGACCTGGGTCTTGGATGTTTATCTATATAAGTATTTATTATTAAATATAGTATCGTTAAGTTAGTATCCCATAACACAAGTCTCGAACTTACTTTGGGGCTAGCTCAATCTGTGTGATTTGTCTGTATATATTTATATTTATTTATTTATTTCCCTGTGACATAAGTAAATGGTGTTAAAAATATAAAAATGATTTCCGTGTGTTACTATACATTTTTATTGCCTCAAAAACCTATCTATTGTAATGAATCGTCACATGTCAAGTGACTTTAATGTCCTCATTTGCCTTTTAATTTAAACCTTCTTTCACTAAAGACGTCATTACTGACAGGTGAAACGTAAAATTCAAACATAAACCTGATTTAAAGTTAACCATTCAAATCATTAAGAGCTCAAACTCCCGCCATCAACTTAAACTGTTTAATCCAAGTTTAACTTCTACACGTGTGACGAATACAAAGAAATAGCGACAATTCTCCTAAGCGTTATTACACCTTAACAGCGAAATAAAGAAGGCACAGAAGGATAACAAACGTATGGAGCGTACTTATTTGTAGATACAAAAAGAAATTATAATATCTGTATGATTTTACGTTTGAAATATAATCAATCTCTAGATTTTATGTACCTACTCCTTTAAGAGTAAGACCCGTAATGTCATTATTAATTTATTTAAAGTATCATCGTCATCTCAGCCGCAACAAGTTCATTGCTGGCCATAGGCCATACTTACCACGCTTGGCAGATGGACTGGTGAGCGTGGTTTCTGTGTTTTATCTCTGTTCTGACTAAGCTGGCCATCGAAACCGCTATTTAAGCGAAGGGAGTGTAGGAGTTTGCTGGGCTGGGGGAGAATGATAAAGGTATTTGGGATGCTACTTGCTCGTATAAGTTACGGATTAGAAAGTAGCAGCTCGAGAGACTGGGCGCGCGTACGCGATGCCATACTTGGAACCACCGGACAGACAGTGGAAGTTGATGCCCTTGATCACGTAGTACCAAGTTATAAAATATAGTTTCAGCATTTCGCTCGGTTACAAATAACGTTATTATAAAATTCAGCAGAATGACAGAAAATCATGAACCATTCTTACTTTTGCAAAAAGCTACTTACAGGCTTCACTTATCTCTTAACCAGAGATCTTGATAACGTATATTAAAAAACGTATTTAAAAAATGAAATACACCAGCTATTTTTAATAACGCTGCGAGAATGTATATAAAATGTACTGTCGCATCTACTACTACTTTTATTTTGTACCTTCACTCGCTGGAAACCCTGAAAAGTTTTCAAGATGGCGCGTGCTTTTAATTCCCGCCAAATAACGCGCAATTTTGCAATAAAGCATTTAGGAACGACACGCTCCGCTTTGACAAACGAGTTGCAGAAAGTGCCTACATGGGAATGATTTTGGTATTATTATCCTGAAAGTAGCTTCTGCACATTGCTGCTCTTGAGCTTTTATCTTGTTTTTAGTAGAAAAAAAATATTACCGACATAAAAGTTATACATCAGGTAGTAAAATAATACATCAGGATATGAAATCGAAAGTGTTAACCTCGGCCGTTGATCTGGCCCCAACTGTCTTATAAGGTAAATATATACACTAGAGTTTGCCGATGGTTCCGTCAGTATATTATGTCTCGGGATATGAGAACTATGTGCCGTGTATGTGTGTATCAGTGAAACTAGCGTCAAACGTAACAATTTATAAAAATATATAATTCTATTTTTTTTTTTTTTTTTTACCAGATACTAAAATTATTTAACTTAACTATAATTCTATTGTTATTATCTGATAGTAGTAGTTGGCTTATGTAAGGCGTGATTTAATTATAAACATCCAAAATTTTACATTAAAAATATTAGCAGGATATTCATTTACCCGTTCAAAAAACGGGAGCATTTTCTGTAGGCACATATAACACGGTAACCATGAAATAAAAACAAAAAATGTTGATTACCGTTGCCTGCCCTACGTGTCTCCAAGTTTAATAAAGTGGAAGCCCTCTCGTTACTCCAAATTGACAAAAACATTAGAAGCAACGAAGCGCAGGAACTTTCCATTTGAACAATTACAACTGGGAGTGCTTAATTTATTACGTAGCTATTGCCTTGACCTAGTCGGCACTCGGTAACGTATTAAACCTTAAGTTTATTTTTATTTAAATTAGGTGTTTCCCATAACAAACATTATAAATCTTTGAAATAGCAAAAACTTGTACCTACGTGCATTTTAGTTGGAAATTTTATTTTATTTAGCTGATTTTATTTTTCCCTATTAGGGAAATAATTTTAAAAAAGAAAAAGTAAACTAAACAGCATAATCCCAGATTAATAGCTGAAAATCGTACACGAAAGTCCACTCGCCTTCAGCCTTTCACAGCCTTGGCTCCATTTCCATAAACGGCGATTGAGTTATGTGCCCGTTTCAGAGGTCACGCTGATTTATAGCCTGGGTGCTGTACAGTTGGGAGACCTTTCGACTTATGGCGATAAGCGGAGAGCTAGGAAACTTCACTTATCAGCAACAGCATACTAGCAATGCTCGAACCCAACACTAGTTAAGTAATCGTAGTGAAGCCTGGATGGAAGATTTACATAGAGAATAGATAGGTATTTAAATCTTGGCTCCATTTCCATAAATGGCAATTGAGTTATGTGCCCGTTTCAGAGGTCATGCTGATTTATAGCCTGGGTGCTGTAGGTAGCCGTGTGATTCCCGGCAGAGTAGAATAGGACCACTCCAAGTCATTCCGCGGATGTCGTAAAAGGCGACTAAGGAAACACAAGCTAAACAAAGCTTATTAACATCAAAGATACCTCTCCAACCCGCCTGGCCAGCGTGGAGAGTGTAGGCCAAATCCTCTGACTACTCAGGCTAGTATATGGCTCTGGTAGTACAGAGAGGGTCGTGCTCCTGCAGTGGAGACTGGAAAGACCTGATGATGTGCTGTAGGGTTGTGCGACCGTTTGGCTCACGGCGATTAGCGGAGAGCTAGGAAACTTCACTAAACAGGAACAGCATACTAGCAATGCCATGGTCTCTTAATAACCCTACCTCAATTAAAGTTATCGTAGAGGAATAATAGAGAAACAGATCTTTAAGCCGAGGCTCCATTTCCATAAACGGCGATTGAGTTATGTGCCCGTTTCAGAGGTCACGCTGATTTATAGCCTGGGTGCTGTAGGGTTAAGAGACTGTTTAACTGACTGCGTTAAGTAGAAAGCTCGAAAACTTTGCTCAACAGCAACTTAATACTAAAAATGCTAAATATATCCATGACCCTCAAATCCTGCCTCTAACAATTTTAACTCTTCCCGCCCTTCCGCTACTAGTTGAACATGGCCTGAATCAGTGAGTGCCACTGGATTCAAATTAAACCGTCCAGATTACCGTTTGGGATTCAGAATGATCGGCAAACGGTAGAGGTTGGTTTAGGTTTAAGATATTTAATCTGCCGTGTGGTTCCTGGCAGAGTAAAATAGGACCACTCCAAGTCTTCCCGTAGATGTGGTAGAAAACAACTTAGGATACAAGAGTCAAACAAAGCAAAAAAACAACAAAGAGACCTCTCCAACCCGTCTGGCCAGCGTGGAGAGTGTAGGTCAAATCCTCTGACTGCTCTGGCTAATATATGGCTCTGGCAATACAGAGAGGGTTGTGCTCCTGTAGTGGAGCTAAAAAAGACCCGATGATGATATTGTCATCAGGTCTTTTTTAGTCTCCACTGCAGGATTGTGATGATGATATATATTATTCTTAATAAGACAGAAGACACATACTTGAGAACATTATTGACAATAATAATTTTCACAGGCTGTTTCACACACAAAACATACGTAACCGTCGTAACACATTCGCACAATCAAGTCACCCAAGAAAGTTCGGACTTGTGTTCGGCAATATACTGGGAGATTAGCTTTAAATGGACAACAGTTACGGGAATTTATTTTCAAATTAATGTGCCAATATCGCACAAACACGTAGAAACCGAAAACAATTAATCAAAACCGAAAACCATTATTTTTATTTATAGTGAAAAATAAGACCGTGTCATGACATAAGTAATTTCTGAAAATAACTGCACGTGAGACCCAGATTTCAAAAAAAATCCTTAGTTAATGCTTTCCATTGGAACAAGAAATAGTGCTTTCGCCCTTTAGTTTAGCCGTACCTTATAAATTTAAATAGAAGGTACTATTGCAGCAGTTAGATTAAAAGATATAAAAGGTATAACCAAATTCAAAGAAGCCAATAAGATAAACAAGACACTGAAATGGAAATGGACTGGTCACATGCTAAGAGAAGACAAGGAGAAATGGACCAAAATTATCACAGAATGGTATCCAAGGGACAGTAAAAGGAGTCCAGGACGGCAAACTACACGCCGGGAGGACGATATCAAAAGAACTGCTGGGCGAGCATGGATAAGGGTGGCAAAGGATCGTGAAGTATGGAAAACGTTGGAGGAGGCCTTTATCGAAGGACAAGCTGTTCCAAAAAGTAGTGTAATATAGTTAGTGTAGAGTGTAATTAATTGTAAAGGAACAGTAATAAAGGCTTATTTAATTTAAATTAATTTAATTGCAGTGTAAAAACGATATACCAAATTTTATCCACACCAAATTACAAGTTTCTTCGTATAGGAGTTTCGGCAGTGCGAATATATATGTATAAGTCAGGGAGTCAGGTCCGCCTCGGTGGTCCAGTGGTTAAGGCGTTTGCCTTGTTGAACCGGGGGTCGTGGGTTCGATTCCCACGGGAAGCATACTTTGTAAAATTGTTTCCAGTTTGGTACGGACATTGTAGGCATGAATCACCTGATTGTCTGATAAGAAAGATGATTTCGTGCTTCGGAAGGCACGTTAAGCCGTTGGTCCCGGCTGCCGTCAAAGGCCGAGAGGCGGTTCCGACTGAACCGAACTGACCGAACTGTGACAACAGGGTGTGCATGGTTGACTGACCGTGTCACCTACACGAAATGATTAAATAATGAGTGAGTCAGGTTTCTCTTTTAGATATGCAGCATGTAACTTGACCCTCGCATTCCCAGGGGTGACTCAGACCGTCAATATGAACAACTTTTCCTATTATGGGATCAATGCTGAGAATTCAAAAACAATTTTCAACATTTTCATACAAAAGTGTTTAGGCGCCCGGGAATTAGTGTGGGAATTTATAGAAAGTTTTTTAGTCGTCACCGCTCTAAGGGGATGTCGAGAGTCAAGTTAACACGCTGTATAGATATAGACTATGGTACCCACACCGAATTTACGACACCAATACCATTCCTGTCACAAGCTGAGTCCACTTTGTAAGGTGCTTATTTATCGGGTTATTTCGTCGGCCATTACAGAACTAATCGCGGCGATTCGGCGACCAATGGCGCTTAGGCACAGATGTGCGGAATAACCCACAGGTATAGTTATGGTGGGATTATGGGGGTCGTTATGGCGATTGTCGATGATATTTCACTGGGCTAAGTCCGAGCTGTCAGTGATGTCGACTCGACGTCTTGTACGATTTGCGTAATTCTGAGGACTATATACTATCACACTTTTTTTTTTTTGATAAACCTTTTCCGTCTTATTATAAAACGAGGACTAACTTTGTTACCTGGTTTAAACCAATGTTTAACCAAAATAAATTGACAGTGACACTTACTAAATGTCAAATTACTAAATAATGACTTATTTTGGCCGGATAATGGTTTAAACCAGGAACTAAAGTTAGTCCTTGTTTTATAATAAGACAGTTTTAGTTTACTCAGGTAGATCAAGGGTAACAATTTAGGATATTAATTAGTAAATATGTTTGTAAAGAAACAATTTATACAAATTGACATATTCAGATTTACGAATTTATTTCTTTGTGTCAAGTTTTTATGTTTATTTATTAATTTATTAAAATGAGTATACATGTTAGGCGTTATTGGGCGTACGTAAGCTAGTAGACAAATAATTTAAAGTACTGAAAACCGAATAGCGGTTTCATATACGAATAGATTATTTATTCAGGAATATTTAAATGTTTCAACATACCCTTACAAAATTGGATTCTAACTTGATACCGACTATGTTTTATTGTAACAGCAAGTTATAATTAGTTAGGAGACCCAGGTTAATCTGAAAAATATCATAATAATTTTCCATCTTAGCCTGGCCAGGGAATACCACTAAAAGGCAACAAAAGGTTCATAAAAGTGCTCTCAACTAATCCCCAGATAAACGACATTGTTAGCGCTTGTTTCTACGCTTTTCTCCTCTTTTTATTAAAAATTGTAGAATTTACAGACTGCACAATGGTTTTTATAAGATTTCGTACAATATAGTACCATAGATATTACAATTATCCACGAAAAGGTGTGTCATCCGAAGGCATGCGCTCTGACAAGCTAAATTCCAAAAAGTCATCGTTAGATGGTAGTAGGTCCAGTGCTAGTTCACTAAACTATTATTAATGTGTTTAAGCGTAAAAAGTATTCTACGTATTTATTTGAAAGATACAAATGTAATATGAACAAATCGAAATCTAAATTATCGCCACCCGGCCGGTTAAAAAATATTATTTTAATAGTTTATATGGGATTTATTTTGCATTCACAATGCTATTTTACCTTATTTATTAAATATATTTTTCACCATTTCTTATTTTCTTTATTTATTATTTTAATGACATTTACAGGTTGTAAATCGGAAATATTACAAAGTTATACAAGGTAACTAGTTCAATTCTTCCTAAGAATTGCCTGTAACAATTCTCCCAATTAGAGGGCGGTCGTCGATGCGAGAGGTCACCCGGGTCACCCAGAGCGAATCAAAAGTTCCAGGTGATGGATAAACAGATTCATATTCAATTGATATTTACACGTTATATTTCCAGAATAAGAAAAGATAAAAAAGATATACGAGGCACTACTATTTTTCCTGAGAATTGCTGTAACAATTCTCCCAATAAGAGCGGCCGTCGATGCGAGAGGTCACCCAGATCGCCTGAGCTGGATAAGGTTTCAGTTGATAGATGAACAGATTCATATTCAATAGATACCTAAACTTTGTGTTTAGGAAATATCACACAGTTGTATGAGACACTCAAATTTTTCCCTCAGATCTGTATATTTTTCATTTTTCCTGAGAATTGCTGTAACAATTCTCCCAATTAGGGAGTGGCAGTCGATGCGAGAGGTCACCATGGTAGCCCGGGCGGGATTAAAGTTTCCAGTTGATAGATAAACAGATACATATTTAATAGATACCTACATATCGTTTGAGTTTTCCCACAGGATATACCACAGAATACAGAATATATACTATTCTAATAGTAGTCTACACTAGTAGTTATAAGAAGCACTACAGTTTTTCTCTAAAATTGCCTGTAACAATTCTCCCAATTAGGGAGCGGAGAGGTCACCCGGGTCGCCCGGGCTGCATTAAAGGTTCCAGTTGATAGATGAACACGGGTTCATATTTCATGGCGCAACTTCGCAACTAGGTCAAATTCACCGTCCTATAGAATTTTTTACTCTCCTTAATCAAACTGTTTGTTTAAAACAGATTAGGTAGTTTCCAAATATTGCATCACTAGCTGTTACCCGCAGATTTGCCCGCGTGATATATAGCGTATGTCTTTCGAAGTACCCTTACCTATGTGTATGCAAAATTTCAAGATGATCGGTTCAGTAGATAGGTCGTGAAAGCGTAGCAAACAAAAAAACTTAATTTCGGATTTATAATATTAGTTAGGATTAATGGATATAAATTTAAATGGTCAAATATTAATATTAATAGACTTGGACTGACATTCGCCGTGTGGTTCCCGGCAGAGTAGAATAGGACCACTCCAAGCCTTTCCGTGGATGTCGTAAAAGACGACTAAGGAAACACAAGCAAAACAAAAGAGACCTCTCCAACCCGTCTGGCCACCGTGGAGAGTGTAGGCCAAATCCTCTGACTACTCAGGCTAATATATGACTCTGGTAGTACAGAGAGGGTCGTGCTCCTGCAGTGGAGACTAGAAAGACCTGATGATGATGACTGACATATATTAGACTTGGCCGTAACCAAATAATTATAACATGTAGTAAATACAAGTAGTAGTACATAAGTACCTACGACAGGTTTAAAAATTAAGTCGAGCTAGCAGGATTTCTTTTTCCCTACAGTGCGTTGTTACCATAACAAATATAAAAGAAATATTTATTGTAGGTACCTACGTACTTTTTCCAGTTTAAACTTGAACAAATTTTGGATTACATAAGTATACTTTTTTTATAACCTTACTGCAGCCCAGCAGTGATTTTTTGTCTTTACAGAACCCAAAAATGTTTTTACGAAAACATTGTTACCAAAAACACACTGCTGCAAACGCACTTAACCGCGTATCTAAAATTAAAAAAAAAATCTTATCACACCATTGACGTGCCAGCACGTTTGCCCTATAAAGGCGCAGGTGCGTCCCGACCTACTTTGTAAATATTAAAGTCTATCCGGCGAAACATACCTTAACAGGTTAAGTAGCAATATGTTAGAATCGCAAAATGTCCTGTAAAATCAACCAGCATAATAGCCTATATACACACGTTGCACTTATTGTCACTATAAGAATGATATACGGTTATTATTATTTTTCTTTTGCGTCGCAGTATAAACTGCAAAGTGTTAACCGCGTATTAAGACCTTATCACACCATTGACACGCCAGCACGTTTGCCCTTCGAGCAACACGGCCTCCGTACCGGACGGAGGGAGTGGGCAAAGCGACAATTTACTATGACAATTTGTCTGGCGTTTTTTGCGGGGGGAAATGTGCACACAAGTTTAGTTCCGCACACCTACATACAAAACTTAAACTGTCACTTGATAGTAATTATGACATTGTCACAAAAAATGACATAAAAAGAAAAAATAATTTGTGTACAGATGAGTCACACACAACTAACACATAGACATGCATATGCCTAATTTTGGCTTGTACCTTGACAGAGGGGAACGCAGCGTATGGCTACTCCCTTCCGTGTTGCTCGAAGCGTTTGCCCTATAACGGCGCAGGTGCGTCTTGACCTACTTTGTTAATATTAAAGTCTATCGGGCGAAGTATACCGTAATAGGTGAAGTAGCAATATGTTAGAATCGCAAATGTCCTGTAATATGAATCATCCAGCGAAATAGCCTATACACACATGGTTGACATAATGAATATACTCACGTTTCGAAATAACACTATAAAAATTTCATGCGATTATTTATTTTCATTTTTTTTTATTAACACTTACGTGAGATGTAATATTAATATTTTCATTTTACATTACTGTAAAAAGTTGCAAAAAAGATGCATTTCAATAATATGTTACTATATCCATATTGGCTACCGGTACACAACCAAATTTATTCTTTAGTCATACTTTCATGTTTAATATAAAAATATCTGTATTTGGATGTTTGTATATTTATTTACTTGGCCGTGTGGTCCCCAGCAGAGTAGAATAGGACTGCTCCAAACACTAGCTGAACAAAGCTTAAAAATATCAAAGAGACCTCTGCAACCAGACGAACTGATTGATGACGACGATTTTTATTTACATTATTTTCTTTCTCATAAGTCTTGTAAAATAAGTTGATAATACATATCCAGTTCATGGTGTACAATGCGAGGAAACTTGGCAATTTGCTTATGGGACGTTTTGCGATTTAGTCTTTTTGCGAACCGGACTTTCTGCTCTCATACCGATGAAATATCTCGTAAAGCGACCATGATGAATGGTTACCTGACGTTTTCAAGGTTAATTTGGGAAGATACAGCACATCATTTCGCAGCTCGCACCTTTTTGGCGGGAAAGTTATGGAAGGTATGATATAGGAGAATTTTGAGCGGTTATGAAGGTTCTGCTGGTATAGTTAATAACCGTGATATTTTTGGGCTCATCTGCATGATGCAGTGTTTTCCTGACTTTGTTTATTTATTTAGAAAAATGGAAGTAAGGAATACAATATTATTAAAGTCGGTCCAACCTAAATTCGACTCAAAGTTGTGCATATGAAAATGATTGCATGTTTTTATTAATTCAGTTTACGACTATAAATTAATTTACCTAGTATTATTTAAAAGGATAGCTGAACAGTCGAACGTATACATGGCGAAATTTTGATCGTTCTGGACCCTTAAATGGGTGATTCAGCCCGTCGATATGAACCATTTTTCCTATGGGACCAATGCTGGAAACTCAAATTTTATTTCGACCTTTTTTATACAAAAGTGTTCAGCCGCCCGGGCAATTTGTATAGGAACGTCGAATTAAAAAAAAAATTATTTAAATTCTTGTTATTTCAATACTTATCTAAATCATATTACAGGGTACCAATAATATTGCAGTGCTTATTAAGTTAATTCTTGGGCTCTATATACCTCGCAAGGGATAAAGACGATAATATGTATGGATGTATCAAATAACCTCAAGATCAGTAAGTAGGTTACATAAGCGTTTAAAGAGGCTACGACAATGTAGTAAAAAGCGATTTTTTAGAACAATACGCGCACAATGGCACAATAAGTGGCGTAAGCCCATTTTCCCGTGTGGAGAGCTTTTAGTGGAGGCTTTCGCGCGATGTGGCGACGCCCTTATACACAGGCTGGGTTGTGGCCCAAAATTTTTTCTCAATTTTTTTTAAAAGATATTTTAAATATTAAAATTAATACCACAGTCATTTCTATAGTTTTTTTTTGCATTCACAGTGACTGTTATATTTTTTTCTTAAATTAGGCATTTACATACTTAGAGAAAGATGAAAGATCGCAAAAAATGTGGATATTTTGTGAGTGATTTGTTCTCATATCTTATTTCTTAATTTAATAAGAATTTAATACCACAATTTTTGCAACAACGTTACCAGAATAAGTTATACTTAAATAATCCGATTTTGACGAAGTTTGTGGCGGATGACCGTATGTAGTAAATTGCAGTAAATTATATCATCATCATCAGGTCTATTTATGTCTACACTGCCTCCGTGGTCCAGTGGTTAAGGCGTTTGCCTTGTTGACCCAGGGGTCGTGGGTTCGATTCCCACGGGAAGCATACTTTTATTTAAGTTGTTTCCAGTTTGGTTAGGATATTGCAGGCATGAATCACCTGATTGTCTGATAAGACAGACGCTGGCCAGACTAGTTGAAGAGGTGCCTTGATGTTTATGAGTTTTCTTTAGCTGGTGATTCCTAAGTCGCCTTCTACAACATCCACGGGAAGACTTGGGCCTATTTTCCTCTGCCGAGAACCACACGGCCGGAACATGACACTATATTATGAATTAATACATCCGAAAAGTCTTTAAGTCTGCCTGTGACTTGGACCCCACACGCGGTCTTTGGCTACGTTGCCCTGGATCGCTGACTCCGCGCCGGATACTGATGTAACCGATAAGTACTTTAGTTGAACGCATAATAAAATATCTCATAGGATATTACGCTTTTTATTTTGGGATATTAGATTACGGAGATTCGCTGAAGAGGATATTAAAGATCGAACTGATATGTGTTTTTGTTCACACTACTAGTTTTTCGCCAAGGTTTTTGATGTCAATAAATTGCTTTATTTTTTACGTGTGTGGTTAGCCTACTTAGTTTGTTTAGCTCAATTTCTTACTTATTGCATTTTTTGTGCCATTCTACGTGTAAATGTACCTTATAGCCTTTTAGGGCCTACTTAGCCCGTCCAAAGTTCTCTTGGGACCAATGCTAGGAACGATTGTTTTTACTTATGTTGAGGAAGAAGTTACAGGTTCTATACCGAATAGAGCCTAGAACCATAACTTGTGACTCACTATAACGCTATAAACAAGAAAAGATCATCATGATCTCACCTACTTTACATTTTATTGGTTTTCTGCGAAATAAGAATGCAAAAGAGAAGTCCTCACAGAGTCAAATTTCCCTAGATCTAGCGACATTATCCCATTAACGGCAACACTGGTATCACGTGGTTATAGCTCATTTTATACTTTATTTAAAAAACAATCCCTTTGCTGGAATGTAAATTCAAAAAAGATAATTCATCGTATTGCAGTTAGCATCGGGTGTGTTCGAGTTTAAAATAATAGCAGAACGATGGCGGGGTGAATTTTTAAATTAATTATTTCCAGATTAGTGGAATGTGGGTGATATCGCTTGCGTATTCATTCGTATTTTTGCATATGAAGGGCTTGAATTAATAGACACACGCGCTGGATCACATATTTGTCTTATTTTTACATAACACTAACTGAAACATTGATATGTTTTATACAAAACTTCCATTTTTTACTATCTTATTGTGTCCTTTATCGTTATGATTCGTAGCTTTATAAAGACTAAGTCACTCTAGCTTTTGCCCGCGGCTTCGCTCTTGTGAAAATTCTTTCTTTACGAACACCTACGTCATAATGACTATCAACGTGCCAAATTTCACCACAATCCTTTATATGGTTTTATACTGTGTGTTGATAATAAGTCAGTCAGTAACGTTGTTTTTGTAATGTAAGAAGATGAACGTGAAATTAGTGGGCAATCTTACTGGCGTAAATATATCGCTATTATATCGGCTATTTTATTACTTTTAGACCATAACAGTAAATATATTTATAAAGCTGTTAGCTGTGTAGTCTGTAGTAGCCTTTTATCAATGAATAATAAGTAGGTAATTGAAATGTAAATACTTAATGTGAATTGACGTAAAAAGGTGCCTGAATTTATTCTTTGAGTTTTGTAAACAATGTATGACAATGTTTAAAAAAGCATGTTGTAAACAAATACTTGTTAATAACATTAACAATTTTAAAATCTGCTTCAAACCATAGTCTATAAAACTTTGAGCACCAGAAGCAATCGATAACATGCAGATATATTAGTCTCGTGCTAAGCCTGGCTGTATGCTGGTTTTAGGTTTTAATAGCTGATTTACGAGGGCTCATCCGGTCACGGGTGCGTGATTTGTGGGGAGGGGTGAAGGCGACGCATTTGTTTGTACCGATAAATGTAGCACTTGTATTTGTATTTAGTGATTGTAAGTCGCGTCAATTGGTAAAGTATTTTGGACATTCATTTATTTTTCAGCCAGTTTATACATTGCTAGATGTGGTAATCCGTTATATTAACTATAATATCGTTATACTGAAAACAAACACAATAGATGTGAAACGAAAACACTTATAAGATGGAACTAGGAGACATCAAAAGTGACGCCAACTTTGTAGTTATATGCATGCAAATACCAATTAAACATTTGTTTGAGTTCGAATGTCGAACAGGGCACAATTGCATGCTTTTTAAAAAGAAAAAAACCTGTATGCCGTTTTCGACAGTTTACGACCGCCATCATCATCATCATCAGCTTTTCGTGGTCCACTGCTAGACATAAGCCTCCCTTTGTCAGCGCCATTCCGTTCTGTCCCTTGCTATCGCGAGCCAGTTCTTCCCAATAATGGTCTTTACGTCCGCCACATAATTTTTTTGCTGACCTTCAAACCTATGACACTCCTAGGAAAAATACGAATCAAATGATACTCACACTTCAAAATCGGTCAAGCCGTTAAGACTACAGGAGGCAACAACAGGAGAACAGACAAACTGAAATCATCATCAGGACGTTTTTAATCTCCACTGCAGGAGCATGTCCCTCTCTCAGCCATATATTAGCCAGAGCAGGAGGATTTGGCTTACTCTCTTGTATACTTACATACAACATACCTATGCGCGAACAACATTACCCTTTCTTCTGAATTACTTAGTCAGTCCGAGGAGCCCGATGGTCCAGTGGGTGTGAGCTCTATGAGCGCTTACGTATGTTAAGCAACCCCTGGTGCAGTCCCTACTTGGATAGGTGACCGCAAGTGGCATAAAAATATCTCGAACTCCTCCGTGCTTCGGAAGGCACGTTAAGCCGTTGGTCCCGGCTGTCATCGTTGATGGCAGTCGTTAAGCTATGTCAGATGCCTTAAGGCAGCTTGAAAAATCTGACACCAGTGTTGGCCACTTATACATACGAAAAACAAACAAACAAACTTAGTCAGTCGAGTATAAACAAATTCACTTTCGCTTTTATAATATTAGTTACAATAAGCATGTACTAAAGCAAACAAAACGTGTTTTAATAAAACAATGTAAACAACAAGCGTATGAAAAAACGCCACCGGTCGATGCTGCGTGACTGTTGCCCGTAAAACACTGAAAAAAGCTCGTGTAGAAAAAAATTGAGAGTAATAAGCCCCGAAAGTCCGGGTGATCGACCCCCGAGTAACGAGTTTGAGGGTTGCTCCATATTTGCCCCACGTTTTGGACGTTTTCATCCTAACGCAAATTAATACATAGGTCAATTGACTTTGTTCTTGCATTTTGATATCTATTTGAGTTATTATTCTTAATACTACTCAACAGGCACTTAACACAACTTAAGATGGGGCTAGCTCCATTTGTAAAATTTGTCTCGTACTAGCTTTCAGATTGTAGCCTATGCCCTTTTCCGTACTCCAGACAACGTGTATGCAAAATTTCATAATTATCGGACGGGAAATCGTAACAAACAAACTCGTTTTTGCATTTATAATATGAGTTGGAATGCGATTGGCATTTAGTTATTAAAATAAATTAATATTATCATTAATTGAATTTATTATGTTAACTTTAAAATTCTTTAACAATATAAAAGTTACAGAGACATGTTTGTACTTCATTGAAAAGGTGTGAATTTGAAGAGTGCGTGAGTGCGTGAGTTAAATTATTATTTCTTATTAAATTACGAACAAAGATATGTGCAGATGTTTGGGCGCCTTGAAAAATCTGAGCTAATATTATATATTATATTGGACTCTTTCTTTCAGCCAGGGACGTCCACTGCTGGAATTATGTCTCCTTCATAGATCGCATTGGGCTCTTATACACACGAAAAAAATACACGTATCAACAATGTATACGAAGGCCTGTATGGAAAGTTTCGTATCCGCCA
Organism: Rhodophaea formosa; assembly: GCA_963082605.1. NCBI lineage: Eukaryota > Metazoa > Arthropoda > Insecta > Lepidoptera > Pyralidae > Rhodophaea > Rhodophaea formosa. The sequence continues at coordinate 3,652,716 of OY720209.1, forward strand.
GGAAATTGTCGGTACACGTATGTAATCCGCAGAAAGGTTCCACCGTCACAAAATTAATGGTCTTGCGGCGGACTGCTTGCACTTTCACTCATCTATCTATCCATCTATCAGCCAGGGACATCCACTGCTGGACATAGGCCACTTCCAAATATCGCATTGACCTCTTTATACACACGAAAAAAAAAGAAATCCCTGCCCGAAATGTTTGATTGGGAAGGTGAAATATGTAATGTGTTTTTGAGACATTTAATATTCAAACTGCGATGAGACTATCTAATGTTTTGAGCACTTTCGAAAATCGTATCTAACTAAAACCGAATAAAAAGAATACACGCATCAACAATGTATCCGTAGGCCTGTATGGAACGTTCCGTATCCGCCAGGAAATCGTTGGTACACGTGGGAAATCCGCAGAAAGGTTGAACCGTCAGAAAATTAATGGTCTTGTGGCGGACTGCTTGCACTTTCCGGTTTTGCTCGCCTAATGGAGCCCGCCCCGAAATTTTTGATTGGGAAAGTGAAATATGTGGATTGGTTTCGCAGAAGTTAAATATTCAAACTGTTTTCAAATAATTATTTTTTTTTTGCTAAGCGTCTGTTTTATCTATAAGGATATGTAAAAAAACATCAAAATATATAACTCTCAGTTAATTAACGATGCTCAGTAGTAAGGCAAGTGCCTTGGAATCGCAGGGGTTCGGTCCCCGATAATATCGATTTAAGCACAAAGCTGCGAACAAAATTCAATGATTCTTAAACGGAAATTAATGAAAAATTCACTTTTACTCAAATTTTACTTTTTAATACTCATATTTTTTTTATATTTGCAAAGTCGAATACTAGCGTGTGTATTTTTTCGAATTAAGCCGGTTAATAAGCACTAAATTATAAACATGGGTTACGACTAACTTACTGATAAATATACATACAGGTCGTACCACACTACTTTTACCTTCGCAGCAGATGGGCACAAAAGCAGAAAACAATACAGCCGTAAATGCCAACGGGCTAAAATATGAAAAGACAGAGACTCCTATAGATGATCGCAGCTTCTCTTGATTTAAGAGACAAAAACGCCGTTTCAATTCTTAATTCACCGTCTCCAGGCTTACAGATAATGCAGAACAAAACCTCGTCTGGAAATAATCATTTCACCCCCTTTTAATTATTAATACACCCCCGAGAACAGGGATTATGTTATTAAACCAAACGTAATGAGGTGGCTGGGAGTTAAATATTTATTTTACGCACTAAATCCGTTTGTTCTCGAAGTCATTGTTATTTGTAATTGGAAAATGCTTCTGGAAATATAAATTTTCTTCAGTCTCAATTAGCTTTTGGAAAGATTGCACGGGTAACAGATAATTTTTGACAATATATTTATATGCATGTATTGTTTATTTTATTTTTAGTACATATAGCCTTTTGTTATTACGAGCCATTAAAGAATGTCCCAATGTTGGGCAAAGGCCTCTTTCTCTCGCTTCCATGAGAGAAAGGTTTGGACTTGTAACCTACCACGCTTGTCCAATGCGGGTTGGTGGCAAGCAGTAAGCCGTCTAACTCGGCTTATGGGTAACCTCGCCGCCGTTGACGCATCTGCGTTCATCCGCCGCCGCCCTAAGTCGATATCCTGCTCTGATACCAACTGTTCCGATCAAGCCTACTATGTTGAGCCCTGAATCGGCTTGGTGTTTGTTTTCGTCAGAGCCTTGTTCGTTGTTCAGCACCTTCAGTTTACCTGCACCGCGTGCAGGTAAGGTTGACTTCGGTATATACAATATATGTATAAAGATGTTGTTACCGCTTATCTCCCCTATACATATAGCCTAATTATAAATAAAAAAGAGATTCCAGCCCGTCGCCGCGAGTGTGCCCAGTAGGCGGGCAACATTACCCCTCTGCTCAGCGATGGCAATTCGCTGTGCAAAGTAACTACCAGCCCTTGGGTCTCCAGTGACTTCGCGCTGAGAATATTTTTTAGTACATATATTATGTCATTGGCACTTTATTGTACCACCCATTTTAATTCTCTATTTGGTCCTAAGGTTTGGCCGGGTTAGAATGCCATATGGCGTTAAGTCCACCTTTTGTACACTTTTTTTTTATTGTGGAGAAATTCGGCGCTGGGGCTTGAAGCGCGGTGGAGTAATTGGCAACGCATAGATCGTACTGAGATCTAGACGCAGGTTCAAGTCCTGCCCGCGTGGATTTTTTTTACCATTTCTTATTTTCTTTATTTAGTAAATAAGGTAAAATAGCATTGTGGATGCAAAATGAATCCCATATAAAACTATGTGCAATAAAGTTTAAGAAAATAAATAAAATCCAGGGAGAAATATCTGGTACCAGGATACTGATTCTCAAACTAATGTCTTTGGGTAGGTATACAAATAAAACCTAAATAAAGCAACAAAGTTGGCGATTAAAAGCATGCTAATTGACAGACAATTTGTATAAATAAATCAGTAAGGGTGGACAGGTTTTTATTATTATTCTCTTTATTTGCTTAAATTCTTAGGATAGGAATTATAAAAACTATATAAAAAGTAAAATATAACAAAATATCGTACAAAATTAAATACAATTTTTACAAAACCTATCCTAGTGAGCCACCAGCAGCGGAGTAAGACTTATTATTATTAACAAAAAAACAACAACTGCACTGGTGACATATAGGTATTCTCACCTGGTTATATGCTTGCACTCTAAAAACACTCCTTTGATGGGCAGTTGCTTAAAATGTCGAATTACGTTTAATTTCAGATTCCTCCATGCTTCAAATTATTCTAGTTCACTGAAAAAAGTACGTCCAAACCAAATTTTATTAAGTTAAATACGATTTTCCAGCAAGGAATCACTTTCCAATAATTCTCCTCAGCTCCCAACTAAGCCAACAGTGAAAGATCGACCTAAATACAATTTCTTTGAATCCATCGCAACTCCCATTCATATTGAAATGGAGGAATGAAGATGTTACAGAGTTCTATTCGGAGTTATTGAAAAACTTCTTTTACCGCCCCAAGGATTCTTGAGATCCTTTATATTTTTTCGGTATGAAAAAACTTGAATGGAGTGGCTTGCCGAATGACGGAATCCATTTCAATAAATTATACTAATCTGTAAAGGAGTTTTAGTTTTGAGGCTACCTACTGATGGCTTTTCTTTCCTAACTTATGTACGAATTCTGAAACCTAACTTAGCCATAAGTAAATTATTGACGTCAACAATTTTTGTTCTTAAAGGTGTTAAATCAAGTGTAGTGATGTAGCAGGGAGTGACTTAGATATTTGAAACGTTTTATACGCGTTCCAAAAGAAACTATAGTCTGTGATTCTTTTTGAAGAAACTATTGTTTTGACACAGGAGAGTTTGTCCCTCGTAGGTTGCGAGAGGACAAACATGTTAATATTTAGGTAATAGAAAAGTAATAGCTGTAAACTCAGTATATTTATTCCTGATAGTAGATTTATTCTAAGATAGCCACCTACACACCCGTTACAGTACCTATACTTCTCGCATTTGAAGTGATTTAGCAGATTGCCAGTAAGTCGGCGTAAACTAAGTTTCGTGACCAATTACATGGTGTTCTTGTCGAGTTAGTTGTCAGGAGCAGGACTTTGGGCCTAGTTGCCAACTCCGGGAAACTACCGAACATGCCTACGTCGTGTTATAGTTACATTAATAGCCAGTTGGAATGGAGTAATCAGACATTAATATCCCTACAATATGAGATATATGAAGACGGCAAAAAAATTAAAGCTTATGTCACTTGTGCGGGGATTCTAACGATACCACATACGTTATGGTGTTTTGAAGATATGAGTTTATGACGGAATATAGAAAGATATATACATACTTATATACCTATTTATACGTCTATAAAACGTTCCCGTTTCATGTTTTACATTATTTTCTACATTTGCATTTTGCTATACAATCATATTGGGTTACTTTTTAAGAGTACATGATCATCATCATCATCAGGTCTTTCCAGTCTCCACTGCTGGAGCACGACCCTCTCTGCACTACCAGAGCCATATACCAGCCTGAGCAGTCAGAGGATTCGGCCTACACTCTCCACGCTGGCCAGACGGGTTGGAGAGGTCTCTTTGATTTTAATAAGCTTTGTTTAGCTTGTGTTTCCTTAGTCGCCTTTTACGACATCCACGGAATGACTTGGAGTGGTCCTATTCTACTCTGCCGGGAACCACACGGCGAAAGAGTACATGATACTTAACTACTTTACATGAAAACATTTTTTTAAATCATAAAATCTTTGCACTTACTCACAAACATCACTTACATACTTACAAACATTAGGCCATTAGGTACTTGCAAGGCACGGTGAAAATAATTTTAGTTATGTCTAAGTAAGTTCATGATCTTACAGTGCAGTATTATGAACTAAAGTTGTTGTAAAATACGGTAAGTATTCAAAAAGTCGGCCTGTATGTGTCAGGGCTAAACATGTGGTCAAAACAAACGCTGTTATAAAATTAAACCGTCAACTAGCGCAAACAAAACCACGGAACAAAACATAAAGAAAATCAATTTGAGCGCGTTTTGACAGACGAGACAACGGAAGTCGCGCTAATGAAGTGGCGAGGAGTGCTTCCTGCTATCCCTTTCTAGCACTAAAATAGGGCTGCCCCTGGGAAAAACTATTTTTGTACATAAATATTTTCATAGTGATGGACTAGGTTGTCCTTTCAACGAATAGCCTATAAGAGGAAGGGTGGGAAGACTAGAAATAGCAAAATAGGAGAAAAGGAGTAGTTAAAAATATATTTTATAAATTTTTAGAAACTTATACAATTTTACTGTTAAGAAAATTGAAAAAAAAAACGCCCACCCTGCCCAATAATATAGCCGTTGTCACTTCGAAAGAGTGTGAGAATTCTAAGATAACGGTAGAAGTAGTAGTAAGTCAGGGTAGAATAAAAATCTGATGAAAACAATACACCCCTTTTATAGTCGTGTTAACATGCAGTGGGATTTATTTTGAAATTTGGACTGTTTCTTTGATGAAGATGCCTTTTTGTGGTAAATTTTTGCCATGTAGCGTTAGGTTAAAAGATCTTCATTGACTCACTAGCAATTTTCCTGCGAGTTATTTTGCGTAAATATAGTCTTGATAGCCGCAGATAAATAATCTCTTTGATAAGCTTAAGCTTAATATGAATGAATTTTGAAAATTCGTACTCGTTTCGGAGCCTATTACAAGCAAACATCCAATCTTTTGTCTTTTTTTGCTTGTGTAGATAAAGTATTATTCACTTATATTGAGTATAATAAAAGTTAGTTTGGGCGTGTTTGAATAACCAACATCCAAACATACATACTTTCGCATTTATAATATTAGTAGGATAGGACAAGTTAATATTTGTAAGTTTGTCATGTCGTATCAAGAACTAAAGTCTAAAGCAGAAGATAGAGAAGTTTGGCGCATACTCCATCGACAAGAGCTATAAAGCTCTTAAATAAGAAGAAGAAGAAGGACAAGTTAGTAGGATATTGCGTCTAAAAAACGACATAATTAATAAATATATGTTAGCGTTTCATTGACAACCCTGCATCTGTCCATGTCGCTCCCACGGCATGCAAATCCTGCTGGAGATTACAGCTGATCCATCAGCGTAATGAAGAGCGCGATGCTCTTCCCGCTTTATGCTTCTCCATTCTTCACTGTGCTGCCTTGAGTTGTTGCTGTCTTAGTATGATTAAATCGTTTTTTGTATGTGTAAATAAACATTTAGTTGAGAAACACAGAAAAATATAATAAGACATAAAAAAGTGTAAGCGCTTACGCTAGTGGGTATTTTTTTTTCTTTGGTATTGTTTTACATTCGAGCGCTAACTATGCCTACATACTGGGCCATTAAGCTGATGGTATGATAAGGTTAGATCCCTGCGGTCCTGCGGAATCTAGTTAGAATAATCGTGCAATGTTCTACATACCTTTTTAAAATGGGTACTTTCTGGATTAACTCAAACTTTAAATGACTAGCTTTTTATTTTAATGCCTACAAGTGCCAGAAGTGCCAGAAGCAAGCTGAAGTGGCAGTGGGCTGGCCACATCTGTCGTAGGACCGATGAACGTTGGAGCAGACGGGTTCTCGAATGGAGACCACGTCTTGGAAAACGTAATGTGGGACATCCCTCTGCTAGGTGGACCGATGACCTAAGAAAGGTCGCTGGTAGTGGCTGGATGAGGAAAGCAGAAAATCGCACAATTTGGCGTGCCCTTGGGGAGGTTTATGTCCAGCAGTGGACTGCAATAGGCTGATGATGATGATGCCTACAAAGGCCTACACTTAGTCCTTCTCTGTGTCACAAATAACTTTGTTATCAAATGATAAAAAACAGCTCAAACCATGTAACGAATTGCGCTAGAATTCGGCACACAGTTATTATGACGTAGGCATTCGCCAAGAAAGGATTTTACAAAACTCCCCGAAGGGCTTGAATCGAGGGTCCAAAGTTTTAATTTAACGCGAGCGAGTATTCCGTTCCAGTAAATCTTGCGGAAAAAAAACTTATCATCCATAAATACCCATTGTTACAAAAATGCTATTTTTTTGGAAATTTAACGTCATACTTGATAGTATATAAAAGTCTAGACTAAACCATAACCTGAAATTATAAAGGTAGAGTTACCAACAAACTTTAACAACTGCTCGCTCGTAAAGCCGTCCCAGCAAACTGCGGTGTAATGACACTAAATCGGGGAGTAAGTGAAACTGACGCTAACGTCATAGCGTTATTCCGGGCACGCGCGACTCCGTAACTTGGCAGACTTGCAAACTGGCTTACTCGATGAAGTGGAATCTCATTGAGTATCGACAGCCACAAGTTTTAATGCTGGAAATTAGTTTGTTATTGAGGTATATTACATGTTAGAAGAATTTTAATTTGCTCATGCTTTGAAGATTTGTTTTAAAAAAAAAATCCTGTGACATCGTCAGCGTAAAACTTCACCTCCCTCCCCATTTCACCCCCTTAGAAGTTTACTTACCAAAAATCCTTTATTTGTGCTAAACGTGGCCTTTAGGTTGTATGACCTGGGCTCTCTCTACCCCGCAAGGGAAAAGACGTGATAGTACGTATGTATGTATGTAACATCATGAAAAGAACACCTATACCTAATTTCAAGTGTCTAGGTACAGTAGTTGCGGCTGTGCACTGATGTATAAGTCAGTAAGTGGGACAGGTTTTCCATTACTGAAAGTAATGTCTCTAAACTCCAACCTTTATTTTCTATATTGTTTCAGAATGGAGGAGACCGTGCGGTCGCTGCTGCAGTATAAGAGCCGCGTGGAGACGTTGAAGCAGGAGAAGGCTTCACTGTCTTCAGCCCTGGAGGTTGGTACTTCTTTTTTTAACTACCGACTAAAATAACTTTACACCAGTAACTACAGTGCTTCAAGGATCTTTTGGCACGTCGCTATAAGCAGAACTAAACGCTGCCATTGCCGTCATCTTGTAAAGCGTCACTTTTGGAAGATAGCTTGAATTAATGTTTTTGCGAATAATTCGTGCTCTTAATATTTTGTAAGCTGGTAATATAAAACTAAGAATATTTTGTAAGCTAGGTACTAACCCTAGTAATTTTTTTTACCATTTTAATAAATAAATAAATATATAAGGACATATCACACAAATTGAGCTAGCCCCACATTAAGTTGTGAACTTGTGTCGCAGGATACTAACTCAACGATACTATATTTTATAACATATACTTATATAGATAAACATCCAAGACCCAGGTCATTCTGAAAAAGATCGTTTTCTATCATGACATGACCGGGGATCGAACCCGGGACCTGTCAGCAATCGGCCTCTGTGTGACATCACAGCTGCCAAAAGGTGGAAAAATTTCGATGAGGTCTTCTTTTTTTTTAAATTAGTAGCAGCAATCTTATTTGTAGTCAATTAGTAAAAAAATACTTTAACTACTACTACTTAAACAATGATTTTTTGGCTATTTGTCACCACGTCTAAAAAAGGTACTCCAGGTATAGGTACCACCAAACAGGGCGATTTTATTCAACACTAAAACTGCAAACCGTCAAAAATAACGCTGTTAGTAAAAAAAAGTTCAAATAAACAGAGGGTTCACTTATTTCAATTACGGCCTGGCCGCTATTAAAATAAAAATAAAAAATGGCTGGCTGGTACTAAAATAAAAATAAAAAACTGCCATAAATTTCGAGCTAGCGTTCGGTTACATGGTCCCGGTCATTGTTATTTGCACTCCCCTCCCTCGCTATCTGTGATTTTGAATAACGAATACGAATTTTGATTTTTCCATTTCCCGTCACTTTTTGAATGATATCCGTACCTGAGTTCTCTTTTGTACGCCACCCTATTTTAATATCGTCTTTTTTTATTGTCAGCAGTTTTTCGTAAGGCAAAATATGTAAAATATTCGGTTGTGCGGGTATTTATTTCATGCAGCTAAATATCAGGTATATCATTAAGAGTCCCACGTAATGCCGCAATCCCATACAAACGTAGTACAAGTACAAGTTTTCGATACAAAACTTCAACTCGCTGTAATTTTGTATAGGTATTGTTTTTAAAATTTAAATCTGATTATAAACATCAATATGCCTTATCCGGTCGTATGTACGAAATTTGGTTGAGATTGGCTTAACTGTTGTAAAACTAAAACGAAACTACGTTTGTATGGGATTGCGCCTTTACGTGAGACTCTTAAGTAGGTATCTTATATTTTTTTCATTTTCATCGAAAAACATTGTTAGAAATCCTACGTAATAGTAACTTTTGCATAGTAGATTCTTCAATGTGTGTAAAACGGTCAATGCAATTATTGCGAATAATGTTTCGGTCAAAATTAGTGTTTTCATTTAACATACTTTTGTAGGTATTTGAATATTGCATTTAAACCACCAGAACCTTCGCTAACTCTTTAATATAAGAGATAGTGTGTCGATAACTGTAGACCAGTTAATACGACACAATATCACGATACGTAAGTTAAACGTTCTATAGGTACAAATATTTATATTAATAATAAAAATATAGAAAGGGATTTAGCTAAAGCTATTTAACATAGCCTTATTAGTAATATTTCACAATATCAATCATTTTTAAGGTATCGCTGTACCAAAGTAAATAATAATATAGATTGAACCGTTTTTTTTTTTTACTTACCCTTTGATGCACCTAATTTTGCAGAAATGTCTGTTGCCGGTAGCATACTTACCAAATAATAAATTGACGACAGTAGAATAAGCCTATCCAAAATATTTTTTCCGTCGTTATTCGAACTTACTTCGACCTGTATTTGATCTTAATTTCCCAAACAAACTCGGAACAGATTAAAACAACAGAAGCCGACAGCTTGCAGCAATTAGCAACAAGAAACTTAGCACCGACGGGCTGTCAACTATTTGCGTCCGACTCGTCGCTCGTTGCGCAACTGGCAACATTAAACAGCGTTTATAGGGGGACAGCGATCATTTTTGGATTATAACCCCCTGGATAGACGAGTTTCATTTACGAAACGCTACTCCCGGGCCAATAGAAGTAGAGCTTTAATGACTCTGTACACGAGTGGAGTAAATCGCATAGTCATCATCATCATCATCATCATCAGGTCTTTCTAGTCTCCACTGCAGGAGCACGACCCTCTCTATACTACCAGAGCCATATACTACTAGCCTGAGTAGTCAGAGGATTTGGCCTACACTCTCCACGCTGGCCAGACGGGTTGGAGAGGTGTCTTTGATGTTAATAAGCTTTGTTTAGCTTATGTTTCCTTAGTCGCCTTTTACGACATCCACGGAATGACTTGGAGTGGTCCTATTCTACTCTGCCGGGAACCACACGGCATAGTACTGTAATATAATAGCATCAATTGAAAATTGCCACCGATGAGCTGTCGACTATTCGCGAGCGTCCGAAACGTCACGTTAGTCGTTGTCAAAGACAATATAATACTAGTCGTTGTGTTACGTGCATCATTGTTTGTAGGGGACAGCGATCATTTTTAGATTTTAATAACCCCTGGATAGATGAAATTCGTTTCCCCGCGCCCCTACAAATTTAAATGGACCTCCGTTATTACTAATACCTATGTGTACCCGAGATGAGTTAACGGTATACCAGCTGTTAGAGAGAATTATACTGATGACATCAAATGTGAAGTGAATGCTTGCTTTTAAGTACTAAAATACTTGATAATCAGTCGCACTAATTGAGTAAAATTCACAACAAAATTGTACCTAATAAATTCAACTTAAATGACCTGTTTGGACTTATTTAGCCGGTGTGGAACACACGGTGTCCAACTTGCCCAAAAAAATACAGTATGCAAATCGGATGGGCTCGATTTAATAATTTACTAATCTACTGTTGGGATTCAGACACGGCTAGTCACTAAAGAACTCGCCACTCGACTAATTACTAGCCGTGTGCGAAATAGGCAGGCTGTACGAAGTGTGGCACCGTATGGAAGGTCCCGTTATTCTGGTTTGATGCAAACTGGACCTTCTTTGAGGATTATGACGGAGTGTGCCGGGATGGTTAGTGCAATTAGTGGCTTTTTCTAGCGATAAGTGGTGCTTTAGAGCAGAAAATACTTATTTTGGACGTTGTAGAGCTAATAAGACTTAATCCGTGAAATTGTTTCTTTGTGGCACTGCGATAAAGCTAGGGTAAGTTTTTTACTAAGAAGAATTAGTGAGATGTAACGATAATATTTTTTTTCATGCATGTATTTTTGTTTAAGGAGTTGGAGGTTGGAGTCGTACAAGTGATAATATTACCTTATAAGTTTTACCTTCTAGTTTGTGGAATAAAGAAATATATAAATGAAAGTACAACAACTGCAATAATCTACTTATATAAAATAACAGTCCGGCCAGGCTTCACCCTTGGTATGTAACACGCGTATGACACTTAGGAATGACGTGCCAATCCAACGGTGAAAGAATGTTTGAGATCGGTCCAGTAATTCCTGAGTCAGTCATTCCCGTCAAACAAACAAAATCTTCAGCTTTATAATAATAGTAGAATAATTAATGTAAAGTTTATAAGGATCGATGTAAGAATAGATAGACGTAAATAACGTAATTCACTCAAAGAAAACCGATCCTTAAACTATTATAATGACGAGCTCCGTGGCGCAGCGGTCAATACGCCGTGACACGGATGGTCCCGGGTTCGATCCCCGGTCAGGTCAAGATGGAAAATGATCTTTTTCAGATTGACCTGGGTCTTGATCCAAGACTCTTGGATGTTTATCTATATATATGTATTTGTTATAAAATATAGTATCGTTGAGTTAGTATCCCATAATACAAGTCTTACTTAAGAACTTACTTAGGGGCTAGCTCAATCTGTGTGATTTGTCCGTATATATTTATTTATCGATGTAAGAATAGATAAACGTAAATAACGTAATTCACTCAAAGAAAACCGATCCTAAAACTATTAACACATGTGACGTCATACACATCCTTGGTCTGTAAACGCCACCTCCCTCTAATACTTGCGAGATGCTCCCGACCTCCTGAGCCCTCCCTAATAACTCGTAATGACGGGCTGACAGCCGGAGATAGTTTAATATGATGCTGTGAGATAATAACATGTCTTCAAGTACTGTTGCGACGTTGATTATAATTAAGTAGCTGGGTAATGGCAACGGGTGTCATGGCTTAGAAATATTAACCGAAAAAAGCAACGAAATATCCTATCCTAAATTACTAACTTAACATTATAAATACGAAAGTGAGTTTGTTTGTTTGTTTGTTTGTTACGCTTTCACGCCCAATCTACTGAACCGATCATCATGAAATTTTTTCATACACATAGGTTAGGGTACGGAGAAAGACATAGGCTATAACGCGGGCGAAACCGCGGGTAAAAGCTAGTAAGTAATAAATAAATATAAATATATACGGAAAAATCATACAGATTGAGCCAGCTCCAAAGTAAGTTCAAGAATTGTGTAATGGGATACTAACTAACTCAACGATACCAAAGACAATATAATACTAATGTAATAGACTGCCCACCTCATACAAATATATTGGACCAACTTAAGGTGGCAAAAGTAGGCAAATGTATGGCGCTGCACACTACCGCCATCTAGTAGCAAGTGGCAAGCAGCCACTCGATACTAGATGGCGGTAGTCTGCGTTAGCCTAAACTTACTAAATAAAGGGTGTCATTTTAAAATATTATGCCTAACATATTTTGCTGATTTTTGGTAAGATATATTCTGTGAATAATGTTTTTATATTGTCAAAATAAGTAAGATACAATGTTGTGTAGCTACGAGTGGCGCCATCTATGCGAGTCTCTGAGAACAAATCGTACGATTAAGGCGTTGGGACCACATGACGATACTATATTTTATAACAAATACATATATATGTAAACATCCTAGAAAATCAGCTAATGTCTTAAAGAATTGGAATTAATATTTAAATCATAACTGGCTTAACAAACCTCGTTCCTGTAGTATTTTCTTCCAATTTTTTAAGACTTTTCTCATGTTTAATTGTTATTAGATTTTGTATCTTTGATTTGTATGGCTGGAGACCAACCATACAAATCAAAGATATATAATCGATACTTGTAATGGTGTTTGGGTTATTATATTAGGTGACGCAAGCCCTAATGCGTAAGAGGAATGGGATATTCGACGTGTAGGATCGAACCGCGGTGACCGAGTTGGTAAGGCGTAGTCGTATAAAGACTAAGACACAAGTTCAAATCCTGTCTGCGTGGATTTTTTTCCCATATCCTATTTTTTAATAAAATTAGGAATCATAATTATAAATAAGACTAACTAGACTTAATAAAATGAGAGACTTTAATATTAGAGAGGCTCAGTTCCCATCATATCACGACAATCAAATCAAGTCGACCAATCTTGGCGATCACAAATTCCACGCACGATTGCCTAGGAACCGATGGACCACAGAAATCAATTTGACTATAAACGATGCGTGTTTGCATGATTGCCTGTAGATTAATTGTCCATGTAAGGTGGACCACCCTAAAGGTTCCGCTCGGTTGGATATCATTGATTGTATGGTTGGATTACTCCAGTTTAAACTGGGTAGTATGATTAAATGCATCGCAATGTTACAATGTACTGGGATGATTAAAGGAATAACATTCGTTTTGATCGTACCGACCCTGATTAGCGTATACCTATACAAATTTTAGAACATTATTCTTTTGTTCAAGTTAGAAATTGCGGAACACAGGTTACAAAAGATGCTATTGGAATACATAGACGATTATAGATAGAGCTAGACGAGCCATAGAACAAGTGGTTTAGCGTATATTTGACTTTTACGAATTTCGAAAACTTCCAATTAGAATATTAGCTCTTAGTCTACCTACTTTCAAAAATCATGTTACATCCATAATATACTTATTAGATTAATTTCATGTCACGCAGTTATACAACACACTCAGCAATTCTGGTTTTATTTATTACACAAATAAACATATAACAACTTTAAGTATAAAACTAATTACATAAATAAAAATAAAACCCACAGGTTTTTACTCGTGGAAAACATTAACCTCTTTCTGTAGTCGGATAGTAAATCTTTACGATTCATCCGAAAATGGTTATCGGACATCACTTAAAATTTTAACATGGTTTCATTCTTCACATGCGAAATTTCAAAGCACTTCGTGGGATTTCAAAATTTAAACGGACTATATTTTATGAATTGCTGTTTAAAGTTTGAAGCTAGCAAATTCAGGTATCCCCTTAAGAGTATAATCAAGAAAGTGCATAAAACCACCCCAACCATAGTTCTGCACACAAAATGACAGACATTAAAGTGAAATGGCCTGCAGTAGCCTATGACAGCCCTCTACACCCAAGCACCTGCGTGGCAACAATACAAAAATACTCGGAACTGTAAAAGCTATGCACAGACGCACACACTGATGTACCTACTCGAGTTCAAAAAATTTGGAGTGTGGTACAAGTTATAAGGGTTTCCTTTTGGAGAAGTCCATTTACGTGTTCCATAAGAAATTTATAATGAGGATGGCAACTATCAAGAGGCGTTTTCGGTTGTGCCGGTTATATCATTCAAGCGAATCGGTTCTTTTTGCTATATGAGCAATTAATAAGTAAAATTACTATAAATTTTGATATTGATACCACTGCACACTTGTGGTTGTGATAACACAGCCATTTGAATTACTGATCGAACCAATAAATTAGTTGAAATATAACAATAATTGTTGAAAGAGAATAAATTAAGCCGTCTGGCAGCTTTTAGCGAAAACTCTAGCTAATCGTTTTGAGATATAACAAAACCATCGTAGGATTATTCTCTTTTATAGATAGCATATTATCTATACGTATAAACAGTATATATTATAAAAAAATGTCAGGTACAAACAGTTCTGATCCTCATCAATTTTAATATGTTAGTTCCCTTAAGCATTTCATGCGCATCATTAGAATGTTTGACACCATGTTATTAAAATTGATATTATAGAGGTTATCGCTAAAATCAATTCAAGCACGTTTCTTATACCCAAGACGGCACATCAAGCTGAGCATCAAGCTACGACAGACATAATATGTGCTCTACTATTCGTGCGAAGCCGATAGTTAGATATAAATATCAATCTGTTTATCAGCAAGTTCGTAACTTAAACCATACACTACTCACACAAGCAATGTAAGGACATTAAAATGGCGGAAAGCGGGAAATCGGCTATGCACAATAGCTGGGGTTTCCCGGTTTAAAAGGCCCCCCGCGCCCCTCTAAACAATAATTCAGCTTCACCCTTCCGAAGTGCAAGGGCGCAGTTACAGAGGGCAGTGGTGTAGTGCTGGGACAGATGGACGATTGGTATCGATTCCATATTTGAAGTGATAGGTACGATGAAGCTATCAGACTAAAACAATCATACAGGAAATTTTCACAGTTTCCCCCTTTAAGCTCACTATTATCTAGAAAAAATCTTGTAATATATGTATATCCCTTAATGTTGTCACCATTTGTAAACTATGGTACTCCTTTAAACACTTTCTAACGAGTGAGAGGAGCCATTGTTAGCTTTTTGTTTCAGAAATATATTCGCGATAATAATGATTTCATTGATTTATCAACGCCGTGTGGTTCCCGGCAGAGTAGAATAGGGCCACTCCAAGTCATCCCGTGGATGTCGTAAAAGGCGACTAAGGAAACACAAGCTAAACAAAGCTTATCAACATCAAAGAGACCCCTCCAACCCGTCTGGCAGCGTGGAGAGTGTAGGCCAAATCCTCTGACTACTCAAGCTAATATATGGCTCTGGTTGTACAGAGAGGGTCGTGCTCCTGCAGTGGAGACTACAAAGACCTTAATGATGATGATGATGATTTATCAAAGTGCTGATAAATCAGTTGGACTTGGTGTCCATTTAAGTAGCAGTGAACGAAGTGCTTTTGTTCTGATACGTTAAAGTTCACAATACAATAAATAGCAGCGTTTTACCTGAAAATAAAACGCTTATTAAATACTTACCTTATTTGAAGCTTATTTGTTTGAGATAGGCCCTTCCTGTTTTCCGCTTATATGTCCCTCTCTTTTTGCCCTATATCATGTATCTCTCTCGCACATCCGCCCTACTTTCCCCCACCAGGCAGGGCTCGCCGAGGTTTGTATCTCGGCGGCCGTTACTTGTCATTGAGTCGAAAAACACCAGGCAGCAGTTAAAGTTAAGCTTCAAATAAGGTAAGTATTTAATAAGCGTTTTATTTTCAGGTAAAACGCTGCTATTAAACACTTGACCGTTATTTGAAGCTTATTTGTTTGAGACGTGTTTGTTATCGCCTGGTGGGAAAGGACGCCAATGTGAGGAATTGGTCAAAGGAACTCCTCATTAGCGCATTGTTGTGGTTACGTGCAATGTGATCGCACTTTGACCACTACATGCGGATGTGCAGATTATTCATAATAACTTGTATTTTAGGTAAAAATATAAGATACTATGAATGATGTGATGTAATCAATATGTTATTTGACATATAAATTATATACCTTGAAATTTGTGAGAGAGATATGTATACGAGTATAATATTATCAGGGATGACACTCC
Organism: Rhodophaea formosa; assembly: GCA_963082605.1. Classification (NCBI taxonomy): domain Eukaryota; kingdom Metazoa; phylum Arthropoda; class Insecta; order Lepidoptera; family Pyralidae; genus Rhodophaea; species Rhodophaea formosa. Next base: position 3,668,820 of record OY720209.1, read on the forward strand.
ATCTACAGGTAAAAATGAAAGGTGTGTTTCATGTAACAAAATTGATTTATTTACTTTATATCAATTGTATTTATTCTTATTTAACATAATGTATAGGAACGCACTTCAGGCGTGTAATAATTATTTCTGAATTCATAATCACTGATATACTCAGCTAGATAATTCAAATTAATGCATTGTATCAATCACTAATTAACATGATCACTGAAGGGATCCATAAATTGTAGGATATAAACACAATCCTAATCAACAGGATTGAAAGTTCTGATTACGCTGTTGCTACAGCTACTATCTTCCACGGGCATAACTTCCCGCTTATAAAATCGTGCAAATGTATTGCAAGAGCGCCAATTCCCTCTGGAAAGAATTTCATCTAAAGGGAAATTGTTTGCCCAATTTTTGGAAGCTACTGCTGACCTAAAACTACCGGCTGAGGCAGTTATGCCCGCTTCTGATAGCATGGACCTAACCCATCCGGCAATCACTGTGCGTGAGGCTTTTTTAGGTTGTCCTCTTATACACACAAAAAGATTAGAACATTTTGCTAATTTGCGTCTGTCATCAAGTAAATCAACAGTCCTTCTTACCCAAAGCCGTGGGTTTAGATTCTCATTGTCAGGGTTATCCGTTAATCTCCAGCCTGACTGCCTGTAATTAATGTTGTCGGTCTTAGAACCAAATGTAGGCCATAAGATTAAATTATCATCACAATCGATTAAATGATCCGGATCAACGGAAAGTAATGTGAGATCGTGAACTCTTCTTCCTGAACATAAAAGTAATAGCGTAGCAGTATGTCTACAGGTAGCGAATAGGTTACTTTTGTCAACACTCACTTTCGATAAAAACAATATTAATTGGTCGATATTCCAAATGGGGGGTTTTTGATTTACAGGCTTACTCATTCCAATGGACTTTAGAATGTGTTGAACGAGGGGGTGTGAGCTTAGATTCCCTGCGGTATCGACATTACATAAAGTAGCCACTACAGATTTGTGTAATAAAATCGTATTATACGCAAGTTTATAAACAAGATGTAAATCTGCCAGGAATCTAGCAAGTGTAGGTCCCGTTGGATTTAGAGGATCAACGTCGTGATTTCTAGTCCACTTGATCCACCGTTTCCAAGCTACTTGGTAGGTTCTGCGGGTAGATGGACGCCATGCTGACTGCAGCAACTTCCTTTGTTCTGTTCCCCAGTCCGTTACGCTTTTTGTCCACCCCCACACTGCCATATCTCCAGTGTCATCTGGTGAACCTTTGGAGGTGGTAGGTTCGTTGCAGTGTCTATTAATTTCAGAGCGAGGTTCGTTATTGTGTAAGGGGGTGCCAATGCTCGTGATTTTAGATCCGCTCGCCAAAATACCTTGTGCCACCTGGGGACGACTAGGAGATAAACTCCTGTTGCTGAATTGAGGTGATTCAGTACCCTCGGTATTAGGTATGGTGGCGGGAATACCCACGCCATGGGGTAAGACCACGGTCGGGAGAAGGCATCGTGGTACAGGGCTTGGTGGTCGCACACATCTAACGTCACATAATTCAAAACCACATGTGCCTTTTTCGACGCAAAGAGGTCCACCACTGGAGTTCCGAATTTCAGAAATATCATTCCTGTTAAATTGGGCAACAGATGCCATTCCGGTGGAGTTTTGTGCCTCGATAAGTGGTCTGCGTGACCGTTGTACAATCCCGGTATATGATTCGCAACTAGGTTTATTTGGTGTAATTCCAGGTGATGAAACACTTTGGAAGTTGTGTCCATCAAAGCCAGTGATCGGGTCCCACCTTGGTGTCTTATGTGTGACACGACAGTTCGATTGTCGCACTGAAATAAGGTTGTGGATTTGCTCAGGTGATGGCCATGAAGTTCTAGGACTTTTAAAATGGCTAACATCTCTTTCATGTTGCAGTGGAGCTCTTTCTCCTGTTCGGTCCACACACCCGAGATCGGGAAACCGTCCAATTGCGCTCCCCAGGCCACATCTGAAGCATCCGTCGTCACAAAGTGGCTTGGCGGTTGTGGGTGGATGTCCGAGGACTGGTGACAATTGAGAAGCCACCATTCTAAATTTTCTAGAGCTTCTGTCGGAAGGTCTAGGGCTCTTGTAGCTCGTATTTTTAGCAGGCGGTTGAGGAACGCAAGTAGAGCTCGGTAATGTAGTCTGCCGTTTGCTATCACAAAGCTTGCAAAATTTAATAGACCTAAACTTTGTAGATCTTTTAAGCAAGATTTGCCGCGTCTCATCAGTGTTGTCGTTTTGTTGGTTATTTGTAATATTTTGTCTTCGGGGAGATATTTTTTGTTCAGCCAAGGATCCCATACGATCCCTAAAAAGACGAGGCATTTTTGTGGTACGACCAGAGATTTTTCGTAATTTATTTGCCACCCCAGGAACTCCAGGAGGTTCAGTAAGAGATGCACATGAGATTGTATTGTGAAATAATCGTCTAAATAGACCACTATCCTTACTCCTCGTTCCCTTAGGGTTTGGGCTATCCAGTTTGACAGGGAGGCAAAAACTTTTGGTGCTGTACTCAGGCCAAACGGCAGGCACGTCATCTGCAACAGCGCCCCTTTGTAAACTAACCGTAGGAACCTTCGGTGACTCTCGGCTATGGGCAGATGGAAGTACGCTTGCGAGAGGTCCACTTTGCAGAGCCAGTCGTCCTTTTGAAGGAAATTTGGTATCCGAAAAATGTTTATTAGACTGAATTTTTCTGTGCTGATGTATTTGTTCAGGGCCTTTAGATTGAATATGGGCCGATGCGTGCCATCGCTCTTGGGCGTCAAGAACATTGTCGACAGAAAACTGGGAGAGCTCTGAACTACTTCTAATACCCCTTGTTCCTTCATTTGAGATATGACCAAAGTCATGTCTTTGGACTCCTGTGTGCAGTGAGTTCCACTGAGATTTGGTAATATTAGAGGGGGTTTCTTTGCGAAGGGTATGCGATACCCTTTTATTATGCGCAGCAAAAACGGCGGAGCTCTTAGATGTTGCCAGTGCCTGTGATATAGTGCAAGCTGCCCTGCCCTGAACTTCCTCGAGTCAATACTTACGTTTTTTATTGGTAGAACTATGTTCCTTGTAGTCACCAGCTCGTTTTCGGCCTCCTCTATTGGAATCTTGGGATCTATTGCCATGTTGATCACCTCGTCCTCGAAACGATCGAAAGTTACCTCTTGTGCTATTACCCGTGTGACGGTTAGCGTGAGTATGGCCACCTCTCGAGGAATGGCCATGGCTATGTTGACAGCCCTGCGGGGGCTGATAATAATTTTGCTGCTGGCAGCAAGTTTGATTGGAGCCCTGCGAGGGTCCATGAAAATGAGCCGACCCCTGCGTGGGGTGGTGTATTGGTTTACTAGATCCTGCTTGTGGAGCAGGTTTAGTCGTGGGTTTGTTCAGGGGCAGAAAGGCTTTCTTGACCCCCCCCGCTTTCTCAAGCGCAGCAGTAAACATTTCAGAGCTGAAATATGCTGGTTGGAAGGCGGTATTTTACGCAGATTAGTCTTTATTAATGGGTCTCGAACACAGTTGGTAATTACGTCACGTCGCATCTGAATAACTTCAGCTCTGTGACCACACACTAGTTGCAGCAAATCCGAAGATACTTTGAAATACTCCCCTTTACAAAATAGTTCAGTTAACTTGTTATGTAGATCCTCTACAGTAACATTATTACAACCTGCCCATGTTAAAAGTTCGGCTAAACTTGATGTTAAAGCTTCTTTTTGTTTTAAGACACAAAAGGTAAGTGCTGCGTATGCTTTGTCAGCATAAGCCAGATGTTTTGATTGGTCATAGGCACGGACTTCTTCGTTCACCTCCAAATCGGTAAAGCCAGGAGTGTGGTTATAAAGTTTCTGTACCTCAGAATAACGGACTTCGCACCATTCAGCTTTATTAAAGTGTTGGGCAGTTTGAAGAACTTGTACTAACTTTTCCGGGGCTTTAGGAATTGCCGGTTCTTTTAATTTAGTCTCAATATCAAAATTAAAAGGCAGCTGGGCCTCACGAGGCTCAGTTCCCTCATCATCACTGCCCTGATATAATTCCCCACTAACGTTATCATCCAGCAAAGATTCGTCATTTACATAGGCAGGTTGAGACAGTGAAGAGGTGCATTGAGCAATAGGCTTTTCGCGTAAATGATTACAGAGATCACTCACCTGTTGTGCAAGGTTGCTTAGTAAATGATCGGCATGTTTGCGCCCCCCCCTTTTTGTTTGCATGACGGCGGCGCTTGCGGCGGTGGTTTGAGCTGGCGCTGGACGATGTGGATGACGAGCTGCTACTCGAAGACTCATCTCGTTTTCGGTCACCACCATTGTCTCGGGATCGCGCCTTTCTCGGAGTCTTTTCTCTCGAAGGTCCAGCGGTTATATTTAAATCACTCATAACAACTGATTTCTGGAATATATCAAATCAGTTAGGCATAAAAAAGTAAAGGGACGTACTTTTAAAGAAAATTTCAAATGTGTAGTATGTTTTCTGATCCTGGTAGCCAGAAACGGAACTAAAAAATTTAGTTCTATTTTAAAAATACGAACGGTAATACCGTTAATTATTTAGTGGAAAAAATAAAATATATGTGATAATTACTCACCTGTGCTATGCTGCACAAAAATATATATGTATATATATATTTTATATATATATATTTATAATAATATTGTAATGGTTGGCTTGATGACAACCTTTCGCGGCGGAAAACAAGACGCCAATGACAAGTAACGGCCGCCGAGATACAAACCTCGGCGAGCCCTGCCTGGTGGGGGAAAGTAGGGCGGATGTGCGAGAGAGATACATGATATAGGGCAAAAAGAGAGGGACATATAAGCGGAAAACAGGAAGGGCCTATCTCAAACAAATAAGCTTCAAATAACGGTCAAGTGTTTAATAAATCATTTATTGTATACAAAAAGTTACATACTTATTAGTTACAACATTAAAACGTAAAGACCCAGACTCTTTCGTGTTGTTGAATAAAGCAAAACAAATTAAAAAGTTAGTCCAAATAAACACATATATAATTAATTTAAAAGATGCCAATCTAATGCATTACTTACACATTATTTGGTTTGGAACTAGCGCAACGACTTTTGTAATGTTCAGTTTCGTGGCGCTACTTAAATCATCGATAATCGATAGTTATCGCTGTCCCACCCCTAGCACCGGTCATACCGAGGGTGCATCATTTTATCAGCGCCCCCTGCCGGCCGCGCACGTCAAATTTTCACTCGCTCTAATTGTGTTTACTTGTTATTCGGTTATGTTATTTGTAAACTGTTATTTGAACTGAGCCTTAGGCATAAATATTCATATTATCTAATGTGTAAGTTAGGTATTATGAAAGACATTTAAAGGGTAGCCCCTTGTATTAAAAGGTTCCTCGTGCACTAGACACACACGTGTGTCTCCAAAGGGGAAGGGTACAGGCGTCGGGATTCGCTACTATGTCAGCATTCTTCTGCAATATGATTTGGCAAATTTTTTACGGCCTGCCGCCTGCCTTTTATACATCTATCTCTACTTATATTATAAAGAGGAAAGATTTGATTACTTACATTGAATAGGCTCTGAAAATACTGGATCGATTTTCAACTTTTTTCACTTCATCATCAGGTCTTTCTAGTCTCCACTGCAGGAGCACGACCCTCTCTGTGCCACCAGAGCCATATATTAGCCTGAGCAGTCAGAGGATTTGGCCTACACTCTCCACGCTGGCCAGACGGGTTGGAGAGGTATCTTTGATGTTAATAAGCTTTGTTTAGCTTGTGTTTCCTTAGTCGCCTTTTACGACGTCCACGGGATGACTTGGAGTGGTCCTATTCTACTCTGCCGGGAACCACACGGCTTTTTTGTCACTTATAGAAAGCTAATTTATCTGCGGGTGACAGGCTATTATTTACGTGGACGAAGTAGCGGGACACACACAGCCACTGATGCCGTCTGCATTATTACTCATCATTAGGTCTTCTTTAGTCTCCAGTGCAGGAGCACGACCCTCTCTGCACTAGCAGAACCATATATCAGCAAGAGCAATCACAGGATTAGGCCTACACTCTCCACGCTGACCAAACGAGTTGGAGAGGTCTCTTTGATGTTTATAAGCTTCGCTTTAGCTTGTGTTTCCTAAGTCGCCTTCTACGACATCCACAGGAAGACTTAGAGTGGTCCTATTCTACTCAGCCGGGAACCACGCTTCGCAATCATTACTCAACAAGACAAAAATAAAATAGTTGGTGAACTTGCAACTACAGAAATTAAGTAATTAACACCGTCATGGCCACAAAGCTGCGCTATCACAAGATTAATGACGAACGAATGCAAGTTAAAATCGTGTTTAATACTCCGATCTACTGGAACTTAGTAGCTAACCGATTAGTTAGCACAATTGTTGGAATGATAATATTAATATCAACTTTTAATGTGCATTTTGGATCATAAAACAATTCTTAATGCTTATATGTAATTGTAGTCTTAAAATATCTACCTAATTTAAAATTGTTGAAAATTTTGACGTTCACATTTTGAGTAAAGACAATGTTATGATATAACTAACTGCTGACAGATTTGTTTTTTTTTTTTTCATAAAAATTATATTTACTGAACAAACGAATATCATAACTTCTGTAAAAAGGACCGAATAGTCGCGAATACACTCTTCAGCCGTTAAACAAGTAAACTTAGAAATAAGCTACTGTGAAATCAATTTTAATCTTAGAAATCATTATTAGGCATACGTTGAAAGTCCTTTCAGAGGCTAATTGTACAAGCGGCAATAACTCTATAGCCGCGTTTATTTATTGACTAGCTCGATAGACAGCCTAATTGAAATTTATTCTTTATATTATCATTTCTGTACGCGTCGACAGTTCTTTCAATGAATAATTACAAGAGGCAATAACTACATAGCCGCGAGTACTAATTGACTAGCACAAAGCTAGTGTAAAGGAACTTTAATCCTAAAAATCATTGTTTGGCACGCGTCGACAGTCCTTTCAGCGGCTGATTACAAACAGCAATAACTGTAATTACAACACGTCATTAATCACCCGGTGTAAATTAATAATAAATTTTTAATCTTAGAAATCATAATTTGGCATGCTTCACAAGCAGCAATTACTGCATAGCCGCTATTTCTAATTAGCTAGCACGAAGCTAGTGTAAAGGAACTTTAATCCTAAAAATCATTGTTTGGCACGCGTCGACAGTCCTTTCAGCGGTTGATTACAAAAAGCAATAACTGCATGGTTGTTTATACTAATTAACTAGCACTATGCTAAAATAAGTGAACTTTAATCTTAAACATCGTTTAAGCACGCGTTGACAGACCCTTTAGAGCCTGATTACAAGCGCAATAATTACATAGCTGAGTTTGTGGTGGGAAGTAAAGGGGTACAGTTGAAGTTTGCCTTGGACATTTTTGCAAATTGATTTTAGTGGACTTTATAATATGAAATTGGTGTAGTTTGGTGTTATAAATGCTCGTGCTCATGAACAATTTGTGAAATAGTTAAAGTGGACTGATAAATGGACTCGTATAGATTTGCCGCCTGAACCTCCCACGAGGCATCAAAGAACATACGCCATCTTTGATGCATGTACGCGTCAACAGCTCTTTCAGCGGCTGATTACAAACAGCAATAACTGTAATTACAACACGTCATTAATCACCCGGTGTAAATGAATAATAAACGTTTAATCTTAGAAATGATAATTTGGCATGCGTCACAAGCAGCAATTACTGCATAGCCGCTATTTCTAATTAGCTAGCACGAAGCTAGTGTAAAGGAACTTTAATCCTAAAAATCATTGTTCGGCACGCGTCGACAGTCCTTTCAGCGGCTGATTACAAACAGCAATAACTGTAATTACAACACGTCATTAATCACCCGGTGTAGGTGGGGTGTTTTTCGGAAAACAGCGGCGTTTTGAGACATTGGCTACAAGGCAAGTGAATTTTACATAGGTACAAAAAGTTTTAGATATTCCCATAGAGATTATCCGAACGGCTGAATTTTGGCCAAACGTCAGCATGAGATGAACTTTAAAAGATAAAAAGTATCCTTATGTTTAGCCAGCCTGTGTGCAATTTATTTTTCAGTTACTGACATGCCATTATGAGTAGGATAATCGCGGTTGTTCGACGGTCTTTGTGGCGCAGTGGTTAACACTCCAGCCTACTTCGGGTTTGGTTCCCGGCGTGGGGAAATAGGTTCTGAAGCAATGACAATTACGTCATGCCTTTTATTTCTATTATTAAAAACTGGCCAGTGTTTCAACGCGTGACAACTTTGTGTTAGCACCTACGTTATATCAACTTATCTCATTAAAGCTGTCTTTGTATCTCATCATCATCAGGTATTTATAGTCTCCACTGCAGAAGCATGTCTCTCTGTACTACTAGAGCCATATATTAGCCAGAGCAGTCAGAGGATTTGGCCTACACTCACCACGCTGTCCAGACGGGTTGGAGAGGTCTCTTTTATCTTCATAAGCTTTGTTTAGCTTGTGTTCCCTAAGTCACCTTCTACGATAGCCACGAGAAGACTTGGAGTGGTCCTATTCTACGCTGCCGAGAACCACGCGGCGATAAATCAATCGTAAGCGTTATAGAGGTGTTAATAATCTGTAAAATTTGTTCTCAAGTCGTTCTGTAAAACACAACAGCTTATTTTTCCAATGTCATCCCTCTTGTTCTGATCACCAATTAGTCCTATTTAATGCATTCGCAGTTGCAATGCGAAACAGTCAAAATGGAGTGCATTTTAAACTGCAAACATTGGGAACGCGGCGTTTTCCTAATTGAGTTTACCCCGCGGCATAGTAACGAAACCAATTACCCTGTTTGCATTGTCAAACGATACGATACTATAATAAGCAGTTTTTAGAAATATTTAAATTATGATCAATTACAGCTAATATTAGAAATTATTGAAACTATCTTGGTACAAGATGAGAGTCAGTTCCATCGTGTTTGGACAAAAAAGATAGAATAAATATTGATAAAATATTTACCTATTTGTCCATTTGTATCATATTCATACAGTATTACAAAAACAATTAAATTAATAAAAGTGACAAAAGACATGCTTCTGCCAAGGTAGCGGGAAAGGGTTTCTGCTCAACACAATATCAAGTGATGAACATAATTATTACAGTTTAACAGTGATTATCTTCCTAACTATATATATTTAGTTTTAGAATTGAACAGGAAAAAATAAAATAAAATTTATGAAATTGAAATCGTTATAGAGCTGAAATCTTTGATCGATATTATAAGTGTTCCGTTTTAGAAAACTGTGCTATGAATGGATGTTTAACTTGTATTCAAACCAAATTCAAACACATATACACAATGTCACCGCCAGAGCGCCACCCAAGGCTTCGCTCGCGTGATGTATAGCCTATGTCCTTCTCAGTACCCTAAGTTATGGGTATGCAAAATTTCATGATCGGTTCAGTAGATAGGGCGTGAAAGCGTAACAAACAAACTCACTTTCACATTGATAATATTAGTTAGGAAGTTAGGATTAGGATATCTACAGAGATACCGCACTGCCAGAGATAAATAGGCGACTCAAACTTTAATACCTATAACAATGGAAACATGCAAGTTAGTGTTATTGCCTGTCCTCGATACAGGAGGCCGGGATAAGATAATCCAGCCAAATTGGGAGCAGCCAGCCCTATTAACCGATTCCTCAATACCTCATACCTCTCCGAATAATTGATTAGCGACTATAGCGGCGTAATTTGGCTCTGAAGCAATTAACTTTATTAATATAAACCAAGTTAATTCATACTTAATTGAAAGTGCATAGATTGTAAAGAAATATCTTTATGGAATAAGAATAACTGATTTAGTGTTGGTCACTTCATGCACGAAAAACAAACAATATCATACGTTAGTGGCTCTTAACGTGTTAAGAGGAAAGTTTTGACCGTGTGTTTTTATTTAAGGGTTCAACTCAAAAACTACGAAACAGATTTTTAAATTTTCAGCGGTTGAAAGCTACGCTATCAGCAGGAAACATAAACATTAATTTGCGCGGACAAAGTCTTAGGAACTCTGCTAGAAATTGATAAATTTATTTACCATCTAAGAAAATCATAATTAATCGTAGGCTTAGAATACGAGCATTGTTTCGAATGAAATGAAGGAATTGTTCTCTATTTCATTACACTCCGGTGCTCGGCTTTGATGGAAAGCGATCCGAACGGCGGCCATTTTAATTAGCTTATCCCGCAACATCTGCGATGGCTGCGAATGCAAATAAATTGAGATCATTACAGAACGGATGGTTGATGTATTTTTGGATTAAATATGATTATAGTTAAGAAAAAATAAGTGACAAGCACCAGAATTAAGTTACTGAAGGTAATCAGGGGTACTATTTTCGGACGTACTTATCACCATTCGTCTTCGATCATTTGCGGACGGCGAAATTTCAAAAAACGTACCTCATTACGATGGTAATCTATTATGTCTGTCTGCAAGACTAAAAAAATATGTAGATACCTATATCTAAGGTGCATTCAATATTTTTAGTCAATTTTCGGAAACATGAACGTGGGCACTACTATCCTTTAGGTATCTAGGATAATCTATCAATCGGCAAATTTCTGAAATAATATAAGAATGGTGACTTTATTCAGGCCTATTTTTAACCTGTAGGTACGAATAACTGGACACGGACATAAATGGATGTCGATATTAAACGCGCGTAACCTGCCCATTGAAGCCTCGCCCCTTTGACGCCGTATCAACCGCGTGTTGTTTCAGACAGACGGACAAACAGATTCATACTCTTTGTGTCTCCCCTTGATGATTAATGAAAACCTTGCACGAACATTTTACACCTTCGGTCTGTTGCGCCTTAACAGTAATAAGAATACGGTTGAAAATTGTCATAGATAGATGCAAGTTAAGGTTGGGAGGGCTTGATCCCATCAAACGTTACAAGACCTCTGTCAGTGAATGCGGCCACCTTTGCATAATAGCGTGAAGCAACTGTGGTAAGGACCGCATGGGTCAAGTTATGTTGGTTGTTTATTTTTCGTAGTCTATGGTCGCTTAATTAAGAGTGCGAATGATAGGCCCTCTTCGGATGATTTTTTAAAGTATCAAAATGTTTGATGAATGGTTCGCAACGAGTGGCTGTAATGGTGACGGGAAACACATAATTAATGAACCGTTTGGAAAAACAACGTATAAAATACTCGTTAATTTTCGTGCTTTACGCTTCGTTGTTTTTGATGAACTTAAGGATATTTTTACCCTACCTAATACGCTTCATTGGAATTAAACCCTGAAATATACAAACAATAATGTTTCATTCCTTCAAAATTGTGTTTCAATTTCCTTTAAATACAGTACTAAAAGTCAGATCTTTCATTTTTACTATGGTCGTTTTAGAACCGGATATAATTGCTTTGAACCTATTCAGTGACTGCAGTGATAAAATTTACATTACCGATTGACTCTATCGTTAATATAATTACCCAGCGAGCGCCGAGTGCATAGGAGAGTTCAATGTTTCACACGGGGAGGCACCTTCACATGTACTTACCCCACTTTCACCAACCGATTCACAAACTAAAGGTTTTTCCATCATTGCAGGCGTCCGCGTCGCACTATCAAAGTCAGCTGTCGACGTTGACGGCTGAAAACGAGCGACTCCGAGGGCAGCTGTCAGCTATATCAGCTGGGCTGGGGGGCGACCATGAGCGGAGACTGGATGACGTGGCTCAGCAACTCGTGCGGGCGTTACTTTCACAAAAGGTTAGACTATTGCCTCACTTAAATATCTGTTTATTTTTGCATAGCTTTATGATTGAACCTCCAAGGGTTGATGGACTACTAAGGACACTCCTCTATGACCCTATTTCCGAGGGCAGCTGTCAGCCATATCAGCCGGGCATGAGCGGAGACTGGATGACGTGACTCAGCAACTCGTGCGGGCGTTACTTTCACAAAAGGTTTGACTACTTCCTCTCTAACTCACTTTCTTCTCTCTTTGTCCTTGTATAGGTTTATTATTAAACCTTCAGGGCATTGATGAACTACTAAAGGCCCTCCAGGGTCCTGTCTCCGAGGGCAGCTGTCAGTCATATCGGCCGGCCTGGGGGGCGACTATAAGCGGAGACTGAATGACAAGGCTCAGTAGCTCGTACGGGCGTTACTTTCACAAAAGGGTAGTCGAATCTGGCATTAATGGAGTTCTAAGAGCACTCCTCCAGGGTCCTGTTTCCGAGGGCAGCTGTCGGCAATATTTGCCGGACTGGGGACCGACCATGAGGGGAGGCTGGATGACGTGGCTTAGTAACTTGTACGGCCGTTACTTTCACAAAAGCTTTGTCTACTTCCTCTCTCACTCACTTTATTTCCTCTTTATCCTACTATAGGTTTATGATTGAACTTCCAAGGATTGATGGACTACTAAGGACACTCCTCTAGGGCCCTATTTTCCAAATGGTAGGTAATCTTTCAAAAAGAGTCCAGGTCTAATAGGTGATTACTTCTACAGGTATAAGTTGAGTCAAACGTGGTATTTTGGCTATAGATATCTACAACATCAGAATGGGTTTCCAACTCTAAAGAGACTTGTAAACCCTAGAATAACTTCATACTTAATGGGAATGCAAACATATAACAAGAAAGTATAGTTTACTAACAAATTGTAGTTATCAAGCCACCACTTAACACGTTTTTTATATCTGTGGTCATTGATGAACATCACACCAATATTTTTAATCTATACTAAGGACTTACTGAGTAGGTGTACCTAAATACAAACTGGCCTCAACGTACATAAAATAAATTGTCGCAGAAACACCACAGAAAGCAATTTCCTTGAAAATTAATCGCTTTAAAAAGCGCACTTATAATCCGCACACTCAAATAATCCGGTCAAAGCTAAGATGCGTCCCGGAAATTGTTTTCTCATAATTATGGCGGCCGGCACCGCGCTCGGATTATTGTGGTGCTACATTTGGCCATAAATTGTGCGAAATGGGACACTTCGGCCTTAGCCAGCACCGTAATAATTTCAGCGGAGCCCTGGACCACTGTAATCTGGTATAATCTGGCCGATAATGCGAATGTTTGCGTTTAAATCCAGTCCGCGAATCGACGCCATGTTGGTTTAGTTTTCGCGCCTAAGTTTGGGATTGAATATGGCGGGATTTCAATTGTTTTTTGGAATCATGGTAAATATAACTGTTGAGCCTTATATTTAGGAGCTAGTTTCTGTGAAGTATCACTGTGGAAAGAAAAAAGATGCACACATTTATATTTTCTGGAGGAATAATGAGTTTTTACTATTGCCTTCTTCAGTGTCATTGATATACGAGTACCTACAAAAGAAATTGCTGCATTGATATAGGTGGCACTACTTGACTACGACTGAGAAAAGAACGTGTGACTTTTTAAACGTCGTTTTAAGAATCACAACACATTTTGCATGGTTTTTGTTTTTGCTGCCATCTTTTTTCACAAACTAGCAATCTGCCCCCTTATAATATTTATATTGATCTAATCTGATAAACCGTTGTATAATTGTTAATTTATCATTAGCAACATCTTATTTAAATTTTAATCTACTTACTCGTGCGAAAACGCGGCATATTATAAAGTAATCAATGTCATCTTGATGGATGCTCCTTATGAGGAAGTATGTAAATTGAGATAAACACATGTGTGTCAGCAGTTGACGATCATTGAGGGAAAGTAATTACAGGGACTCACGCCCTCCTTAAAAGACAGTTGCCGGGATTATTAGGTTATTAGTAGACCTTCTGAGGAAAGGAGGTGGATAACAAGTTGATATTGCTGAATATGTTTACGTTATGAAAATTTACAAATTAGGTTTCAATCTGCCTTCTACAAATAAAAATAAAATATACATATTTGTTAATCTAGGTGTTAACAATTCCATATAATAATTACAAACTTTTACATAAAGGTAGAAAAAGGTTACCTAGTCATCAAATTTTTAAAAAGCCTTGTGTGTTGCCAAAAGCTCTCTTTTTGGCTCCCATTGCCGCTTTAACAACAAATAATGAAAATTAAAAACTTGAAATTTCTTTTATTTTTTAATTATTGTACGTTTTGACGATCGGGAAAATTTTGCGTGAAATGCTGACAAACAGCTCAAATCTTGTCTTTATTTATCATCTTGCATACAAATATCGCTTAAACTTTAAACAAAATGAAATGGTTAACTATGGGTTAACTTTATACACTCTTAATTAAATTCTGAAACTTAGAGAAATCTTTTAACAAACAAAGCATATCTCGCTGAAATTCGGGGGACGTCCAAAGTTGGCAACACTGAGAGCAATGTCTTGCTATCCTACCCCGAATCCCTAGTAATTACGGCCCGTCAATTACCTCACTCGAATTTAATTTAACTAATGAAGCATAATTAAAATATACGCGTTTATTTCGAAGACATCTGACGGGAGGGATGCCCAAATAGGGGAACTTTTTGGCGATTTCCCTCGTAACTTCTCAAAATTGTGCGCGCTATCTCCGAAATGTTGAAATCCTGTTTCAAATGAGTTTTTATTCTGTTTAATGGTCTCTCGGAGCTGTTGCGTAGCCGACTCCATTTATTTTAAGCTGATACTTAAGTGCATCGTAATTCTTACCGTTAATTCTTAGAAGTAGGTTCTTGTGTACGTATAGGTGTAGCGAAATAAAAATATTTAGATTTATTAAATTCACCAAATTCGAACTTTGAAAATGTAAAACTAAACTTTTTATTCTGATGCAAGAACAACTCAATCATATGGGTACAAAACTAATTTAAAAACCACTAATTTCTCTTACAGCGTACTTTTATCTGTAGCCATTGCATTATACAGTTGGTTTATCTTCTAACGGACAATCTAGAAGGTTCACCGTATATCTTGAACTAAGTATTAATGTGTTAAGGTTTTTACAAGTCATTTCCTTACTTTAGCGTTTTCCAACTGCATACTCTACTGTAGTGCATTCGTTTGACAGTTCTTTTTATTCTTTCCAGTCGTAGATAGCTAAGTCATTTTATATTTGACTTGATCTGTGTTTGCAACTGCGTCTGCTCGGTTGTCTTAGCATCTGCCGACGCCAGCGCGGAGTCTGTTTAAAGACCTCCAAATTGGCCAGGGCAGATCGCCTCCTGATACTTATACTTACTTATTATTTCTATAGATATTATAAGTATTCTCTTTACTTTTTACAGAGCGTCCGTGAAGAGCTGGGATGTGCCCGAGCAAGAGTTCGAGAGCTGGAGGCTCAAAACAGGGCTTTAAGCTCCCTCCTCGTGAGACAGCTTCGTCCTCAGCCCAGGCCCTCTCCGGCCACGCCCCACACGCCTTTGACGCCACACACTCCTAGAGACTTGCAAGGTAACAAACAAATGTTTACTATAGTAAAAAATTTCAAGCTGACAGCTTCTTAAGATGAGCCAACCAGCGCCACCCGTTAAGTAATTTATTACCGAAGTACTGACGCAGATTTTTTTAAATTAGATCTTGTTCAGGAGTTCAAGAATAAAATTACGGGTAGCGCTAGTTTCGGTGATATAAACCTCTTAAGTTTAAGGACTGTCATCTTGTGATACGAACCGGAAAACTAACAATTTAGAATGGTTTTCAGTACAACTTTTAATGAAGACACAACCTGTGGAGTGGTTGTTTTTCACGATTTTTTACATAACCTTGAAGTGCAATTTAGGCTGAACGGAATTCAAAGAATAAAGATTTAGATTTTGTTCCTATATAAACGTTTTCTAAATTTCAGTGCATCTGGTAGACGTGGGCTCCTGTGGTTCTTTAGTCTCGTTTCGGGACTCCCCGCCGCCCGCGCCGCCCGTACAACATCCGCACCCTCTCAACCAAGACGATAAAAGGAGGCACCAGATACTGGCTGATATCTGGACAGAACTCAAGGTAAACTATTTAAAATGAGTTCAAACAGATAATCTAAAGAAACACCAATGCTGTAAAATTAAAGTGAAATCCAAAAATTATATTTTTCCAGGGCCTGGAAGTAACACCAGCGAATCTCGCCCGAGCTCTATCAGCAGTAGACCCAACGCTGTGGGCAGCTCCAACAAGACCAGCCACTCTTAGCCTCAACATGCCTCAACCTTGCACAGATCCCGTCCGCGGCACCGACGCTGAGAAAGGGACCGAAGAAGAAACCGGAGAGCAAGGCGAAGCAGGCGCAGAGTCTCCTGAAAGCGGCGCGAAGGACGAAGGCTATTCCACAATGTCCAGCGATGTTCAAGCAGACGCTTCAAGGCAAAGCGACCACGCAGCCGACCGGGCCTTGCCAGACCTAAACGAGGCTTCGGATGAAACTGATAACCAAACCATCGTATCCATCAACCCAAGAGAATCTCGTCGTCATGCAAGACTCATGGCTGATGCAGACTATATTTATTTTCCAATAGGCGTAGCATTTGCCGGTGTTCGAGGGAGTTATCCACCATCACGTCCTGTTCTTCCATTCCAACATGTCGTAAGAAGTTTCTCAGATTCCCATCTCTGCTTGAAATTGTTAGCAGGGACGACTTGCCCTACAAGTTGTCTAGATAGCCCAACTCCCAGCTCTGGAGTTCTAGTGTTAGATTTGAAACCTGCACCTGAGCGACCGTTAAGAAGGCCAGCCATTGCTTCGACTACTAGTTCTGAGAGGGTATCATGGGGCAGTACTGTAGACGATCGAGCTGAAGGTTCCCAATATGATGCGGATTACGTTCAGCATTGGCTAGAACTCGATGATGCTCGATCTGCTTTACAACAAAGACATCGAGATTTAGCTGATTTAGAGTATGATAGAGCTGAACTCGAAGATTGGAGCTTATCACTGTCATGTGAAGATCTCAGAGATAGACAATCACCATTTGCTGAAATTACAACTCCTGGGCAAATATCATTATCAACATTGCCTAGTATTAGGGAAGATGATGCTTTAGAATTAGAAGAAGATGTTGCTGATTGTCTTTGGAATGATTGCGGATTTGCGACTGTAGAAATTGATGAATGTAGAATAGACGATGCAAATACGTCAGATAAGCGATGGGAATGTTCAGGTACCCACTCCCCAGGTGGGTCGTGGTCGAGTACTCAATCTGATGTTCCCGATAAAAGGTCAAGTACAGCATTGAGTGAAGATGGTGACTGTACTAATATAGGTGTTGATTTTACACGTGATTTTTATCGACTTGTTAAATATGAAAGTACGAAAAGTTTAGCTTCTAACTCATCAAGAGGTATACCTGCTCCAGATCTTATGCCCGGAAATAATCTAAGAGTTCACGATGTACAAGCTATGGCGTTGCAAGATCGCGAACAAGCTTTACAAAATGTGCTACATTTTATAGCTGAACAGCAGAAATACTGTCGCGATAGAGAAGAATCTGACTCAGTGTCATCGCGGCCGGTATCTGAAATACGCGAACTGCCTCCTCCGTATGCCACAGCAGATTTTGATGATGATTCTGTTGGGCCTCGGAGTGAAGTTTCGGAAGATCGACAACGACCAGATTCATTCGGTAGTTTTTCTGAAAATGACTCGTCTGATGTAGTACCGATCAATCGACTGAAACATGCTCATTGTGATATTGTTTCCGAACCGAGATCGACACCAAGGTTTATTGAACGAGAAGATCCCTATGCAGATTCGGGAGATTATTTTGAAGATATGATGAGATTGGAAAATACAGAAAATGAAATTGATGAACATCATCTGTTGAAAGTTCAGAGAAAGAATGAGATAAACAGAAGTATTGATATAAGTATTTCTGCTGAGGAAGATCTACCAGCACCGTCTACAAAAGAGGAAATAAGTGATATTGAATCTAGTCGAAGTGTAGAACACAATTCGGCTTTGAAAGAAAACACAGTTAATATAATGTTAAACAAACAGGGAACGGCAAACGAAAGGGTAGAAATAGAAACTGTTTTAACTAAATCAACAAGTTTTTCATTCCCAAGTGAAGAAACAGAGATGTCTCTTGTAGATGAAGTATTGAGTGCTTGCAGAAGAAACACGGTTACACTAGTTACTGTTCCTGAAGAGGAAGAAGGTTCCTCGCCTGAAACTAGTTCTCCTCAAATGACTGAATCGAATACAACAAGCACTTCTACAGCTGAAACTGTGATAGTAAGTAATAAGAACGAAGCAGCTCAAAAAGAAATTAGGCCTAAAAGTGAAAAGAGTAGAATACCGACTTTAATGGGTGGTAAACGTCCTCCGTCTTCGCCGAATAGAGTTCGGTCGAAGATACCCGTGGCAGGCAAATTCCGGCCGGAAACTACCCCTGCTGCTCCTGAGCCAATTATTGTGAAGCAAGATCATACTCTAAGCTTTCATGAAGCTGCCACTTCTAAAGATGTTATCGAAGAACTGAACAGGTTTGTAAAATGTTCTGTCTTACCACTAAACATTTTGACCTGTAGATTTATTTTGTGATTTTTTTTTAAATTATTTTCAGAATGATTCGCCAAAGCGACGCTACATCTACGGGCTCGGAAGTCAGGACCGAGGATCGAAAGGAAAAGGTGCATGCGCATAAAGATAGCGCCCTCTGGGCCCCGACTGGATGGGTGCACGTTGAAAAGGACATCGATTTTAGTGACCCCAAGGTAATTTTTAATCTAATTCCTTTTATTTAGGTGCTTTAATACCTCCTTTATTTAAGAACAACGCTTCAATTGAATTGAAGCGTTACAAATAATGATAGCAGAAAGATCCCCACCGTGAGTTATATCGTAAATCAGCGGTACTGATTCTCAAATTAATAAGTTATTAGTCTTTCAGCTCTCAAATAAAGATGATTGACTCGACTTAAGCAATTTATTTTCGTTCTGTCAGGGACGTATCGAATCAATGGTCCAATAACCAAGGATACCGATGAACCTGGACGACCCACTAACGTGATCTCCGAAGCATTACAGCTCTTTAGATGTAATGCTTCGGAGATCACGTTGCAATCAATCGGAAATGTATTCTGCTGAGACAGAGATGTATCTCTCTACGTACCGGAATATATGACAGGAGCAAATCTTCCCAGTTTCTAACTCTGTGTCCATATACGCTGTATTGTATACCACAGAAAAATATTTGGATTCGTGATATTATACTAAAATTGTTCTATAGATATAACACAAAACGTGAAAATAAAGCAGGAAATTTTATATTCATAAGACATTATCACCATTTCAGGCTCGTGCTAACCTGCTAGACGTGATGCTGGCGTCAAGTGACTCCTCGCCCTCGTCCTGTGGGTCCTCCCCCGCTGAGCCTCCCCCTCCCTACTCCCGACTTCACCGACTGCACAGGTCCAGGAGACAGAAAACTGGTTAGTTGATGCTCTTTGGGTCATTTTGGGTTCTCTATAATACTAGAATATGATGAGATTAAATATTTCTAAAACTGATTCAGTAGAAAGAATATTTAACACTTGAATTAAAAAAAAGGAGGAAGCAATAGTTTATTTAGGTACATATACCTAGTGATCATCAAATCTGACTTATTTTTGGTACATTGCATATAAGTCAGATTACAGTTAGCTCTTAATTCCTTATATGCGACTTGAAGTTCTATAAAAGTTTCTACAATAGTTTAACTTAAGTAACCATTTTTTCTTTTTCAAGATCTTTCACATCATAATCTAGTACAGAGGAATTTAATGTGTCAAAAATAGTATTGAAAATCAAGTATTTTTTTTTATTGGGTGTACTATGTATTTAATAAATGTGGTAAATTTTTGTTAGTTGTATCTGGGAAATTAGGTTTTATATTTTAAGTTAAATTATTTTTATTTTATATAAGCACTGAGGGTTTTTGTTTACTTACTTCGTTTAATTTAACTTTATGGTGTAGGTTTGTTATTATCAACTTGTCTCTTTTACGTGTTCTAAGAAAATAACGGCCAAAAAAGTCAAAATTTACTTATTTCTATTTTTATACTTATGTACCTACTTACAAGTACCTAACTAAAATAATATAACACGCAAAACTGACATATTTCACAAAAATGGCGTTGACTTTTTTGATCGGCTATCGTTCACCACCATCAAGAACTCTCATTTTCATCATCAATATCACTAACAGGTATGTAACTAATATGTATTTAATAAAAGCAAATATTTAGATTTATTATGGTTTAAAACAATTATTACAAATAGACAACCATAGATGACTGTTACTTAAAATTGAATTAACATTTTGTCTTAATATATTATACTGGTGAATTATAGAAGTCATATAATGGTTGTATAACAAAAATGTAAGATGTTTTGACGGTGGTTTCGGGTATTTTGTGTTGCTTATTGTGGGTATTCAGCGTTAAGGTTCAATAGTATAAAGTTTTTTTTTCTAATACAAATACATAAAATCCTTTCGATTTTATCAATTTATTTTAATAATTAAAAATTAGTTTTAATTTTATAAGACTTTAACGCTGAATTATATTTATCTGTTTGTCATGTCATGTCTTGTCACGTCCAGCCACGTCACTCGTTTCCGCTCTCACTCACTCGCACCATCTCACTCTGTCGCCTCATTTCGAGTAGATGTCGTCTCGGACGCACGGCTCTATAAAAATGCGGGTACCTACTTAGCAAATAAGAATATTGATAATGTGTCAAAATTGTTTGATCACGTAAGAGGATTATTAAGCAATCTCTGTGATATCCTTGACTCAGTTTACCTTGTATAAGTCGAAAACAAGTATATTTTGATGAGCGGTGCGTCCGAGTAGCTGTGAGTCGACCCCGGACGAGCGCGCGGCGTGAGGCTGACGCTGTTGTCTCGTCCAGAGGGCGGCGCTCGCTAGAGTGATGTATGCGTGTTGCCAGCGGCCGCGCTGCGCAGCCGCGGGCTGGGCGTGCTGCGCTTCCCGCGCTCGCGCCGGCCCTCCATCCTGGGCCGCGACGGCTTCTTCGTGCGCTACGGCGACCGCGAGCGCGCCGCCGTCGCCACCTTCGACTTCCTCGACGACCTCTCCGGCGGCTCCTCTCCGGAGAACACCAAAGACTGTACCTAAATTAGCAATAAACGCGTCCCAAATATTATATTTTTCTATGTCGCTCGTTTGTGATAGTTTATGGTGAGTGACAGTGACGGAGCGCCCCTCCGCCGGAACGGTAGTGTTGTCTCGCTTTCGCGCCTGTAAATCGGTGAGCCAAATAGTTTGTTTAAGTGTAGCGGTGTCCACGGCTGCACGTTCCGCAGGGCTGCAGCTTTTAGAGATGTTTCAGGCTTCTCATGGTACTTTACAAATTTATCTCGTATAGGTGTTGTAGTCCTTTCTCACTTTCGACTAATAGAACTATGATGAAGCACATAGGATAGTTCTTTTAACATACTTCCTAGATTTTCTTTAGTAGGTGTGGGAGGAAGTGACTTTAACACAAATGGCACTGATGCGTTGTTTTGTGTATAAGAGTAATGTTCAGATTTTAATATCAAAGCTGCAGTGAAATATTGAGCAAATCTAACTGCTACTGGCGCAGCAGTTAGCGCTTGAAGCGATGCTTCAGACAAACAAAACAGCTTTCTGAAACAATAGTAATAGGGTTGATAATTACTTCCTGCGATGTCTAGCTTGCGCTTCGAACCAAAACCGACAACTTAGGTAAGAAGACGAAATAACTAATGACTAAGTAATTGAAAGCTGCGGCCTCGAAGTAATGTGATATTTTTGTATATACTGTAAGTCCCACTTATTTTCATATACATTTAAATGGATTCCTTTCTACCGAACGAAGCGTTACTGTTGGTTATAGGGTGAAGTTCTGTGTTTCAGAGTCTGTACACCTAAACTCGAGCAGTCGCGGCATGCAACCACATCTGTTGTCTTCTTCACTCTACATTTAACTACTTTAAGAGGAGGAGAGAAAGGTATGCTTGCATCGCGCGCCTGCTACTACTAATCGATAAACTTAGGTACTTATGTAAATATGACGATTACGACTAAATATCGAATTAGGAACTACAGTTATTATAAAGGATAGTCAACTATAACGATCGATTAACATTATAAAAATCCATTAAATCGAAGGGTACTAAAGTATGTTAAGTGTATATAATTATTATGACGTCATTGAATGCTATTTATTGAGTTTATCGTTTGCGATCTGTCAATCATTTGTGTATACTTAGGTACATATCATGAATTATTTCGTTAAGCAACGATCCTGTATTTTAAGATTCGACTTGTGTGCAAGATAGTGATTTCTTTGTATAATGTATAAAATCAACCGTACTTGTATATTCTGATTTGATAGTTATTAATTTGTAACATTTTTACGAGCATTGTGTACGTCCAGATAAAATTGGTTTCATCTTTGTACTTACTGAATGTTTTTATTTTAAAAATAAGTGGCTTGTAACGCAAGTCGATATTAGCTTCTCGATTGCTTTGCGAATAAATCTCAGATGGTTATAAACCTTGGCTCGTGTGAGTTTTATTATTACATAGTTATTTTATGGCGAAACCAAAGCGACTTCACAAATAAATTTTGCCACCACTTGTTACGCTGCGACACTTTATTATTGTTTTAGAATGCTTTCTACCAAAATGTTCTAGAAATCTGTGCGTTAATAAAAAAATTAGATTTCCAATTTCCTTTTTTTTTATAAAAATACTATACTTACTTTCTTATTGTTTTAATACCTCATAGTTTTTTCTTTTAATTTATTAACCTATTTAATAATAATAAAATACACAGGATTACATCTAAATGTCATCCAAAAACCACGAGGGTTTGTCTAGATGCACTGTGATCTGCATACAATCCAACTAATTTCTGACATACATAACTATTGTAAACCTATATATGAAATATCACTATATATAAGTAAAAGTACTAAAGAAAAACTTGATATCATATAATTGCAGGCAAAGGTCTAACGCGAACGGACAACCTCTACAGTCCTATTCACAAGTCATATTCAATGACTTTACTTTTTAAGAATTTGTACAAGAACGATCACGTTACTAAAAATATCAAATCAATCAATGCTGAAAAGCATGCCGTAAGAAAGTCTGCTAAGAATTTATCTCACAATTCTCGCCTGAAAATCTTTTGTTTCCTAAGAATATCGCTAATTTTCTCAGCACATTTTGGTAAAGAGCTAGCCGTAATGTCTCGTTTAGTTCTACCCCAGCTTTTTTTAATGTAAAGATTGAGACAATAAAGGAAGATTTATACCTATTATTAATGAATAAAACGAAGTGACGACTCGATATCTAAAATATTAACTTGTTAGAGTAAGCTACAATGTAATTTGCATATTTGGAACTTGTGTAGACGTCCTTAAGTATTCGGATATGAACACTGGTTAACCTGATTACAAAACTGCTTTGAATGTTAAATATGTCCGTCCAAAACCGAATTCGTAAAATGCTCTTTCCATGAATTCTTAAGATAAACTTTATTTAAAACGCTGTAGTTGTGGTTCCCGGCAGAGTAGAATAGGACCACTCCAAGTCAACCCGTGGATGTCGTAAAAGGCGACTAAGGAAACACAAGCTAAACAAAGCTTATAAACATCAAAGAGACCTCTCCAACCCGTCTGGCCAGCGTGGAGAGTGTAGGCCAAATCCTCTGACTACTCAAGCTAATATATGGCTCTGGTAGTACAGAGAGGGTCGTGCTCCTGCAGTGGAGACTAGAAAGACCTGATGATGATGATGATGATGATGAATACGACACAAGCGTTACCCAGCAATTACTTATTTTAAAAAAATATCATGTAGGTACATCACTAGTAAATTACCTCTAGTAATTTGGTATTACTTGCAATAGTTTGGTATTAAGTAATAAGTTAATTAATAATTTGGTAAATTACTTGTAGCAATTTGGTATTACTACAAGTAATTTACTATTATTATAAGTGCATTATTTGATGTAAAACCGGTGTTTCTATTAATATATCAAAAGAATATAAGTGAAAAGTAATACCAAAATAATTTAAGTAATTTACTAGTGATTTACATTATACTTCTTTTTAAATTCGATGATGACTATGATTTAGGATTAAAAGAATTAATTGCAGGGTGGCGATAATACCGCATACCACAGCACCTTAAAAAACTATAATTAGGTACTTAGTTGTTCTTCATTCTTCTTTCATTTAAATGTACGTTTAATTAAATTGCATCTCCTAGCAATAGAACTATTGACGTATCAACAATCAGTGTAGGTATCCGAATATGGAACTGTTTCATTTACATGGAAATGATGAATTTAAAACTTTGAATTGTATCTATGAAAATGTATACAATATAATTTAGTTTCAGTTGGGAGAAATTGGCGTGTATCATTTCACATAAAGTATGTTATAACCATTATATCATGTAATCGTAGGATCCAAAAGGTACTGTGATCGGTAACTACCACTGAATTTTGGAGCACAATAGGGTATTTTTAAGTCAAAAACAAGCGAAGTTAAAAACAATAACACTCCTTTAATATATTCACAAATTTCTTATGAGATTTAAGTGAGTAACATCTCTTTACAAGTATTCTTTAAAATATTTTCATATTAATGTTCCTCAGAAAAATACTATTACATTTTACATTCTTGTTTTTGACTTACTCAGAACTACCCTATTGGAGATAATTTTGGAGCACAATTGGAAATAAAAATAGTTATTCCTGTGTATTGGGTGCATTTGTTAGTACATTCTAACCTAAGAGATAGAATACTTGATAGGTAGGTACTTTCAACAGTACAAAATGTGTAGATTAACAATATAATTTAATTATCTACTATTACAGATGGGTTCAATAAACGATTCCGTTCCCAATTTACATTTTGTTTGATTTTTATCTTTTTTTCTATTTTCCTCGAATAAATAGTTATAGGTAATTGTTTAATCTGCTATATAAATACTATTTATTGAATAAGAAACCTAATATCAAACAGATGACATCACTGATTTTACTACCTCAAATACTTGCTGTACTGACATCAGTCTTTTTAAAAAAAATCCTATAAGAGTCACTACTAGCCCACGACGCACGACGATTCCACAGCCGCAAGAAGTCCACTGCTGCACATAGGCCTCCACCAAGGATCTCCAATACAACCGGTTTTAACTTTTTAACCGGTAAACACTTTTTAACGACTGCGAAAAGGACACTATAAGTAAATGAAACATTCTTTTTATGGAATTTGCATTACTTCACAATAACAAAAAAATAATAATTTCATAGTAAAAAAGGTTTATTCAGTTTAAATAAATTAAAAAAAAAGTTTGTGTCAGTAAAGTCTGTTTAAAGGTAACGACTTTTTGGACACTCTTGGTAGAACACGTTCTGACCACGTCTCGGGCACGGCACGGCCCTAATGTTTGGGGATAGGGCTCGACTACCTGCAATTTTCATACAAAAAGCGATAACTTTTCCACCCCCCTAAACCTTTACGAAATGAGGAAATTTTGGTGTCACTCGATTTAGCACACCTTAAGGCTTTCTTTTTTATTGATTCGGTTTAGACTAATTTAAATAAATTAAAATGCCCCGTTAAAATTAAATAAATTAAAATGGGTTAAAATTAAATTAAATAAATTAAAATAAGAATTTTTTCTTAGATGCTCATAACTTTTGTTGAAAATCTTCAATATCAAAACGTACAGCCCTACTTCACCAATTTATCAATAATGTGTAAAAAAAAATATTGAAATTGGATTATGTTTAAGGGGTGGGAAGCGTTATCGCTTTTTGTATGAAAATTTACAGGTAGTCTATCTTCTTAAACCACGGAGATATATGTATGTTTAAACATTTTTTTCTGTCTGTTTATTTTTAAATCAAAGACAATAAGAGAGGTACGCAAGAAAGTACGCTATTTCTAGTCATAATAACGAACAACGATATGCATAATACACGCATATTAAAAGACGGCCTTGCTCGTTATCGGAGATACGGGTCGCAAACAATTTTCACGGAGAACATTATAGTAATCTCAGGTGTGCACATTCGAGCTGGCAAGTTAGGTGCAAACAGCTGCTGGCAAGTTTGTGCGTTTTTTTAAAATGTCTATATGACGGCAAACGGACGGACGGCTCATCTGATGGTAAATGACCTTCGAGCAACACGGAAGGGAGTAGCCATACGCTGCATTCCCCTCTGTCAAGGTACAAGCCAAAATTAGGCATATGCATGTCTATGTGTTAGTTGTGTGTGACTCATCTGTACACAAATTATTTTTTCTTTTTTATGTCATTTTTTGTGACAATGTCATAATTACTATCGAGTGACAGTTTAAGTTTTGTATGTAGGTGTGCGGAACTAAACTTGTGTGCACATTTCCCCCCGCAAAAAACGCCAGAAAAATTGTCATAGTAAATTGTCGCTTTGCCCACTCCCTCCGTCCGGTACGGAGGCCGTGTTGCTCGAAGTAAATGACTGATCAACGCTGCCCATTACAACTGCAAAACCAGAGCGTCAACCATGAGTTAATACATTTCGTTTACGAGAGTAGTATAGTATACGGTAACGTTTTCATAACTGTCATAGTTTACTATACTTTGTCCACCATGAGTACGATTTACCAGAGTAGTTTTCGAATCTCGTAATAAAAATTTGACGAGCTCCGTGGCGCAGAGGTAAACACGCCTGCCTGCGACAAGGATGGTCCCGGGCGGGTTCGATCCCCAGCCAGGTCAAGATGGAAAATGATCTTTTTCAGATTGACCTGGGTCTTGGATGTTTATCTATATAAGTATCTATTATAAAATATAGTATCGTTGAGTTAGTATCCTTTGGGGCTAACTCAATCTGTGTGATTTGTCCGTATATATTTATTTATTTATTTAAAATCGAAAACGACTCAAGGTTGACTGTTTACGAATACGATCCTGTGTTTACAAGAACATTTTCTGCGGTATCAGCACCATGAGTTACAAAACTGACCTTCGTTTTCTATCGAGTAAGACAATAGTTTACTATTACGAGCCATCGAAAAGTTTATTTTAGATTGAACCGTTTACTACTCAGGTATTATAAACTCATGGTTGACGCTAATGTTTTTGAAGGTTCCAATGTCGTAGCGATTCGGGAATACCGCCTTGAAATGGATTCCACAGTTCAGTTTTCGATCGATTTTAGAATCTTTTACTTGAATACGCTACGACCTACGACGAAGCTAAAATGCGAGTAATGATTTTGTAAGTATGTTTGATACGTAACCCAAGTCATACCAACCATGGACCTAGGTACATTATACTTAGACAACGGAAACTTGCAGCGTCCCTCGCCATATGGTGTCTTTCCACCGTGATCGGGAGTTTTTAAAGTTTTGAAAAACAAGGACGCTGCTACTTGTGCTCTTTGACTATATACCTAGATTTCGTCATGCCTTAATTCAATGATTAAAAAACTGGCCAACTTTTCAATGCTTGTGTGCGTGACAGCTTTGTCAGTAAATTCGCCATGTCAACTTATCAAGTCGTTAGCTACCAGTATGTGTTTGCATCTAGTCTATGAGTTGGACACAATTTTTTTCCTACGTTTTTAGGCTAACAGAGTCTATCTAGACTTTATATAATCTAAAGAATCGCCATACCCGTGACTTCGGATAGCCCCAAACTAAGCGAAGACATCAAAGTCATCAATCAAAACCAGGACAAACTGCATTAAACCGAGCGTCCACCATGAGTTTATACATTTCATTTACGGGAGTAGTATACGGTAACGTTTTAATAACCGTCATAGTTTACTATACTTAGTCTACCATGAGTACCTACGATATACGAGAGTAGTTTCCGAGTCTCGTAATTGAAAACGTCTCAAGGTTAAATGTAAACGAATACGATCCTGTGTTTACAGGAACCTTTTCTGCGGTATCAGCACCATGAGTTACAAATCTGACCTTCGTTTTCTATCGAGCAAGACAATAGTTTACTTCTTCTTCTTCTTCTTCAGGTCTTTTTTAGTCTCCACTGCAGGAGCACGACCCTCTCTGTCTGTACTATCAGAGCCATATATAAGAATTAGCCTGAGCAGTCAAATGATTTGGCCTACACTCTCCTCGCTGGCCAGACGGGTTGGAGAGGTCTGATGTTTATAAGCTTTGAATAGCTTGGGTTTCCTAAGTCGCTTTCTACGACATCCACGGGAAGACTTGGAGTGGTCCTATTCTACTCTGCCGGGAACCACACGGTTCGATTCGGTTCGGTTAGTTTACTACTGCCTTCGAATAGTTTAGATCGAATCGTTTACTACTCACGTAAATAAACTCATGGTTGACACTCCGGTCATTCACACGTTACGGCTACGTGAGTTTGAGCACATCCTTTACCACGGCTTACAATGGATTTACCTATTAGCTAAAGGACTGGTCAGCAATTTTATAGTCATTGTAATGCGAACAATAAAAAAAAATTGGCCGTAACAAGCCCAAATTTTCCCGTATGAAAATGGTTATAGTTTCCAATAATTTGCACCCAACATCAATATTTTAGTTTGCAATATTTTGAGATACTCACCAAAAGCCCTTCCCGCAAGTAGGCGACCATTCCTGTGGAAAATAGTTTCTTTTGGCGTTTCTTCACTGCAGTGGTCGGTTCCGTTCCGTTCCTAACGCTAGTAGGTACTTATTCTGTAGTTTTTGAACAACAATAATCAAATACATGTTACCTATTTAATAATATTATTTTTAATTTGATTTGACGTGAATAAGTTTTCTGGATAATTGTTTTTATTTTGATTTAATTTGATTCTGGTTGTTCAGAGTGTGTTCTATCTAACCTTCACCGAATAATAAGCCTATGGTAGACCAATAATAACGATTCACGCGTAGAGTAAACGGTGGAGTAGACGGTAGAGTGCTTACTATGCTTTTAGTAAGCAGCAAAGTAAGTAGCTACTGTACTGCTTTACCCACCGTGCCGCACAATGGCACGAAACGGCACGGCATCGTGCCGTAAAGGGGCATAAAGGATGGCAGGTGTGGTCAGAACCTGACAAACATACTACTTACTTACGACACTGGTAAAGCGGGTAGTTGGATGGCTGTAGATCGATAGCTATATCGGATATCTCCAACAACCTATTAAAGACGCTTCATCTCTCCTTCGCCAGCTTTCTCGATGACACCCCACACCACTTTCTCCTTTATTTGTTTAACCAATCAGAACGTTTCTCCCCAACTTTAATGACATCACTAACTACATTTCATAAACAAATTGTATATTTAAACCATTTTATTTATAACAATTAGACTACTACTTGCTACTACAGAATTGAACTAAAGTAAAATACCCGCTGTCTGATAAAAATAAATCAACAATTACCTACTATGTACAAAAACAGCATCCAAATTTGTTCAATCAATCTTTTGTGCACACATAATAAACACGGGCTTATCTTGATGTGACCTGAAAATATTAATATCATTAGAGTTACAATTTCTTAACAGGGGTTCGATTTTTGAAATTTCGCCGTTCGCAAACAAGCGGTTTTTTTCATACAAAAATCATTCGACAACTACTTAGTGGTCATACGTTCAAAAATAGTACCCCAGGCCGCCTAGTAAATCACTTCTAAAGTTCTAAGGAGAAGTATGTTTATTTTTTTATAGTGCTGCCTCTATTTGAAATTATTTGAAAGAAAAGGATATATTATTTATTAAAATTTTCCCCTTTTAGCCCAAGCTAACCCTTTTTACTATTTTTGAACTACCTACTGTTTACAATTTAAATTGAGGTTATCAAGCTTTTCTTAGCGTTTTTGACGAAAAAGGCAACTTTCGGTGGAAACACTTAGTAAAGCTTCATTCACACTTTAAAATGTAAAACTTTTAGGCGCTTACCCATGCTAAGCAACCCCTGGCGCGGCCCCAGTAGTATAGGTGACCGCAAGTGGCATAAAAATATCTCCAGCCTATAGGCAGTATGAGTAATCTAACACCCAGTGTTGGCCACTTACGCACGAAAAACAAACAAACTCGACATACAACAAGATTTTCCTTTTTTTTTGGTTGGAGCAGAATGTATCGGTCGGATAAAAAAGGGAGACTGAACCACTAATCATATTTTTTTACAATTTCTGGTAGTCGTTAAAGGAACCACGTCAGAGGCCGAGAGGCGGTTCCGAAGAACTCTGACACCAGGGTGTGCATGGTCGACTGACCGTGTCACCTACACGAAATGAATGAATGAATTACAATTTATTATTAGATACAAAATAGTTTCAGCGTTTCTCTGATCAGCGCTACTTTCAATTGACTTTTCTATCTTTAGAAGATTAATGTACCAGTCCATGTATGCATCGTATTCATTTACTTGGCTGGACTCTCACGCATATACCATCCTCAATGACATTTGTGAGGTAGCAAACCACGTAAATACATACTAACTACTAAGGTTTATTTAAAAAGTAATTAGGTATTCTTTTCATTTCCACGAAATTCAAATATGTTTATTTTTTAAATTTATGTTTAGGAACGTTCCACACTTAAATCAAGTCAATAAAACTACCACTAACTATTGAACAGCACGACCCCTATACCTAAAAGTCCACAAAACATTAGTATTTTAGTCAAACAATCAAACTAAGCAACAGTTATGTACTGTATTAGATAACTTCATAGTTATATCACTAAGAACTCATTATTTATATTCAGTGACCGGAATGAGAATAGTAGATATAATACCTTAACTTTTGAGCGGTAAGTCGAAGTCCAGAGCGTCAACCATGAGTTTATAAACGTGAGTAGTAAAAGACTCGATCTAAAGTAAACTATTCGATGGCTCGTAATAGTAAACTATTGTCGTACTCGATAGAAAACGAAGGTCAGTTTTGAACTCATGGTGCCTGTAAACACAGGATCGTATTCGTTTACATTCAACCTTGAGACGTTTTCGATTATGAGATTCGGAACCTACACTCGTATATCGTACTTATGGTAGACGCTCGTCATTACTCCGCCACTAATTCACCGACCGTAAAATCTCCAAAACGCCTTTTCGCCAATGACAATTTCTCCGAATGGTTATTTATAACTCGCACCGTCGTCGCTTGCTCGTGTGGTCGTCTATGTGTAACCATAACCTTACATACCTTCAGATACTAATTTGCGTATCCAAAATTCCACACCAGTCGCTCTCGCAACTAGCAGTGAAACGAATATTCGAAGAATTAGTCGTCGACGAAAAGACTTATCGAAGATTTTGCAGGCGACCAAATAGTAGCCGAATAAGGAGTGCTATTTTTGAACGCGTGCCACTCGTCTTCGAACGATTTTTGTATGGAAAATCGTTCGGAGACGAGTGGCACGCGTTCAAAAATAGCACTCATGGACTTACTGAGTCGCATGAGTACGCTTGTCATAGGTGGTATCCACATTCCATACTGATAATATTCAATTTCTTGAAGATCAGGTAAATATACTACGCACACTACGATCACTGACTTTAATAGGGACCTAACACCTGCTAGGGAGGGACCGTCACCACATAAAATAAAAAAGACACATTTAAAACATCTATTTATTGTTATATAAATACTTAAATAATTTTGTCATGACCGTCGTTAGACCTCATTAAAAATCACAGACTTAGGTACAATTAATTAAAAAACCTTACGTTGTTAAGATAAGAATAGCAATCGTCGAATTCGTTCTAGTAACACATTTCAAATTGCCAATTAAGAGTAACAAACAACTATGTACTGAAATTGTTGTTAAAGAACTCTCTAGTAAAAACACAATGGAATGACATGATAAGGTGGCACTTGAAATCTTTACACTAAATTAATACTTTGTGCACAAACACACTCTTGCTTGCCAAATTACAGAACAAAAAAACTGTCAAAGTCATGATAAGACCTACAGCTGATCGTCTTTGTGAACAAAATATAATATCATAGTGGATATAATATACGCTTGAATGTAGGATTATTTTTTTATCGTCTTTTCATTAAACAATCGACCATATAAAACACAAATGAGTTCTAACTAGTCGCAAAAAAGCACGGTAGGTAACTAATTGTTATTCCGCTGAAATTGTTTACAGGTAAAATTTACGAAAAACTCAAATATACTATTATTTACCTCAGAGTCAATGTTTATATTTACCCACTATGACAATACGTCTCATTAAACAGTGTTTTTACATAAAACGTAATAAACATATACAACATTCCTGAATCAAAGATATACAAAACACAAAAATATTAAATAACTTAATGCAATCATACTTAACAATTAATGGAGGAACTATATTTAA
Source organism: Rhodophaea formosa (assembly GCA_963082605.1). Taxonomy (NCBI): domain Eukaryota; kingdom Metazoa; phylum Arthropoda; class Insecta; order Lepidoptera; family Pyralidae; genus Rhodophaea; species Rhodophaea formosa. Next base: position 3,701,077 of record OY720209.1, read on the forward strand.
CACGTTTTGTGAGCGAAATAAATTAATTACTTATATTGATGAAAAATTTGTGACTTTAAGTGAGAATATAAATCATTAAAAGTTGTCAATAGTATTGATGGAACAATGTAAACCATCAAATTACTTTAGTGATTAAAAATCTTGGAAAAATATATTGACCAACGTAAAAACCTTTTTCAGTACACCGATAAAAGAAGAACATAATAACATATGTATAATGAAAATTAATTGCAAAATAAAACAATTTAACTTTTGTGCTCTTCAGATATTTGTCAATCGATAAAAATCCCGGATTTTATTAACCGAGCTAAATGAAAATAACCTGACATATCGTCGGGTACTTATAGCTGATAAATTTTGGCCACGCTTCAATTTTTATATGGCTTCCGCACATTAAATAAAGATGTATAAAAATCGTATTTAGAGAAAAATCATGCTCGCATTTAGACTTAATAATTTCTTATTTTTAAATTCATTCTTACAATTTGGAATTTCTGATAGCGAAAATTCTAATTACATTTATAAAAATCACGTTAATGTAGAAATAGTAGTACTTCTATCTATTAACTTATATACAACAGTAAAAGAAAACAATAAATATAAAAAATAAACTCTAAAAATATTTAATAGCTTTCCGTAAGATCAGAAATTTTCATCGGCCTTGGAAATACTATTGCACTATGATATTTCGACTAGAGAAAATACTTCGTAGTCAGAATCTGGATTAAATACAAAAGGTACAGTTTTACAAAATTTACTATTACGAAATTTTCAGTCTAGCATTCTACAAACATAGTCTGTCTAAACGAGTTTAGAACTTTGTCATTTAAAATGGATAGTAAAACCGACTTGGCCGCAATGTCAAAGACACATCTATTTTTATGTGACATACACCAAAAGCGATCAAGGTCTGCCGTTGAATGACCTCCGCAAAATTTGCAGTAGGTAGGTGGCGGGACGAATCTTCTAGAGACATTGCTTTTTTAGTTTTTTTTTTTTACTGACAGGTACGCGATCAGTGACTGCGCTAATTCCCTGTTGCAATATGTCTATATGTATGTTAAAAGCTCTAAGTTTCTAACTATTTTATCTATTCCGCCAATGTCATGTTATTGGGTAGGAGTGCCTATTGCCATAAACTATATTTTTTTAATTTCAGTCGGTTCTTATTTTTATTTTTTTATACATTAAGGTGATTATTAGAGATTAACTTGAAAGCAATATAATTGACAAAAAATTTTACAAAACCTAGGATAATACTTGCAATTAAAAATTTGTAGAAACCAAGTAGACGATGAATAAAAGTAAATAGACACAAGTAACTTTTTGTGACATAAATTCAAGAGAGTATACAGGATGGTCGAAGAATATATTTGGAATATGAAACTAAATTCCCCTGTAAATAGCATGTACAAGAAAATATTTGTCTATACCATGCAAAAATAAAAAATCAATTAATCTACTTTCTAATGTAAAAAAAAAAAAAAAAATGTTTATTGAAGAAATTAATAAAATTCACATTAACAAACTAAAACTGATCCTAGTAAAAAAAATGTTCTATTTCATTTCCCAAATATATTATTGATACCGAACTCCCTGTAAATTAATTTAAGAAGATATATCTAACATGAATACAATAGTAATGGAAAGACTCAAATACATTCACAATTTTCCAGCTTTCCTAATTGTTTAAACATATACCATAACAAAACGAAAGTTTAATATTTGAAACACATTACCCACCCAAAATTGACTGACACAACCGGTCGGTAATAGTGTTCCACGTAAGACACAGTTAAGTAAGGGGTGGTTAGGCAATTTTGAACTCCCTGGCAATATTTCAATGTAAGAATCAGTATCCTCAGTAGTATTATTTTAATTTCTAACTGCAAAAATGGGTAAAAAAATTATAAAAAAAAATTATAATGGCAATGGTAAGTCTATATTTTTTCAATTTTTTACCGTTTTCTTGCGGAATTATATTCTATGAGGGATTTTGATTAATCTGGAAAATATTGCCAGGGTATTTAAAATCAGCCTGTATTATATCTATGTACTTTATAAACAACATTAATTTCAGCTTAGCTGACGACCTTAAGTTCCCGCCTTAATTCATAATTGTAGTCCATTTAACATTTAAGACCTTAAAAGTAATTAATAATAATGTAAAGCCGAACATTGTTTTCATAATTTTTTTTCATAAAAATATGTTTTTTACCTGTAAGAATATGATATAAAAAATTTGATTGTAGTTTTAGATTTCAAACGCAATATCTTTCATTCTCTACAACGCTAATATGGGAAAATTTGCACCTTTTCGATATAGAACTATTGCTTCAGGAAATATTCAATCAATCGAGACTTATTCGCGGATAGGCTACCCGTTAAGATTATACCTACTGACAGTTAATCCCTGTTAAAAAAAATATCTTATCTGCAAAGTGTTTGCTTTCTCTACTATCAAACATCACTTCTCGTTTGTTCATCTGTGTACACAACCCATCATTGTTCACTGCAACAAACGATAACAAAGGAAATTTACTAAAATGTTTGTTTAATGCATAATTACTTCGCTATTGTCTAACCGCGTATAACCGTGGGACACGTGGCACGCAATAGTTGTGCATGATAAAAAAAACATGCCGGTAATTTTACACTTCGCTGTTTAGATAGCAATATTGATTTATAAGTCAATGTTAATGTGCCATATGGCTAACATTTCACAGATTACAGAAAGTTTGTGACGTTACCTATAAAGGCCCACACTAGGCACACTAGCGACGCCAATAACTTTATTCTTAATACTTTACAAAAGAAATTCAAGAATGTAAATCATATAAGCCTTAGTAATTCACTCTTTAAAAAGAGAAAGAAATTAGTAAATACTCTGAAGTATTTTTGGAATCATGTTTTAATACAAAAAGAATCAGTCATTAAGAGAATTACTGATTACCGCCAAAAACTGCCGTTTTAGGCGGTAATCAGTAGTCCTGTTAATGACTGATTCACATAATATTAAAACATGATTCCAAAAATACTTCAGAGTATTTACTAATTTCTTTCTCTTTTTAAAGAGTGTCCCTAGTGTGGGGCCTTAAAAATTGTGACAAAGACGATTAACAGAAAAATAAACGTTATTTGATTTGTTTTTGTCACAATTTATAACAAAGTTGATTTGTTTTTGTCACAATTAAAAAAAAATATATAATAACACATGTTAATAAAGATAACTAAAAACAGTAGAGAGCTGTTATTGAAATACCAATTTCATTTTATTTGATAATCTTGGCATCGAATTTTTCATAATTTGAATATTACAAATAATAATATACGAAGGAATCACGCAAATTAAGCTAGCCCCACAGTAAATTGAGAACTTTTGTCGTGGGTTGTACTTACTGAACGACACTGTATTATTTTATTATCTGTATATATAAAAGGAAGCCATTATTGGCGTATTACACTCAGCTCAAACCATTTCACGGATTGCGCTGAAATTTGGCACGTACATATTTTTATTATATCGTAAATCAATCGTCAATCGTATTCGGCCCCTACGGAGGTCATCATCATTTCGTGTAAGTGACACGGTCAGTTAACCAAGCACACCCTGGTGTCAGAGGAAAGTTTTCACCCCCTGCGAAGGTGATAACACGAGCGAAGCCGTGGGCAAGAACTTGGGGAATTACTCATATTTATTGATAAATATCCATATAAGGATCTATCATTTACCTACTTATCTTGAAAACATTCGTAAATTCGAAATGAGGGCGAAAAATCTGAAATTAAGACAAATATTCGGCTTTACGTTATGTAGGACATAAATTAAGCTCAACGCCTCACTGGATTTCAATAAATTAAGTCTTGTGATGATCAATAACGCATGTTGACACAAGTTGGAGGTCAAAATCAAACCAAAGGTATATCACAAATTATTATTCTGTAAAGAATAATATGCAAGAAAAAATTGAAAGAAAAAAATCAATCATACTTGTGACATAAATTAAAAAAATAAAATAGTTACACTTCGCAAAAAAAAGTCAAACATTGGTAATGGTTGACCATGTACCTATTACCGTAAATGTCACAAATCATTATTCTGTAAAGAATAATATGCAAAAAAAACGAAGAAAAAAATCAATCATATTTGTTTCATAAATTATAACGAAAATAAAATGAACACTTTACAAAAAAAAATAAGTTAACCATTGGTAATGGTTGACCGTATACCTATTACCGTAATCAAACTAACCGTAACATATTTTCACGAGCTTTAAAATGAATCGTGATATGATTATTGCACTCTTCAAGGCGAATTTGACAACCAAATCATACTCGATTCGTTTGTAATTCTGAATTAAACAGAACTCTATTTATTACTTTAAGAGTCTCACGTAAAGGCGCAATCCCATACAAACTTAGTTTCGTTTTAGTTTTACAACAGTTAAGCCAATCTCAACCAAATTTCGTACATACGACCGGATAAGGCATATTGATGTTTATAATCAGATTTCAATTTTAAAAACAATACTTATACAAAATTCAATTTTAAAAAAATACCTATACAAAATTACAGCGATTTGAAGTTTCGTATCGAAAACTTGTACTCGCTGTAATTTTGTATAAGTATTGTTTTTAAAATTGAAATCTGATTATAAACATCAATATGCCTTATCCGGTCGTATGTACGGAATTTGGTTGAGATTGGCTTAACTGTTGTAAAACTAAAACGAAACTACGTTTGTATGGGATTGCGGCTTTACGTGGGACTCTTAAACAGAACTCTATTTATTACTTTAAGTCCTCTTAACTTGACTTTTATATCCATCTTGCGTCAACACCAAACATATTCTAAAAATTAACTTCCTAATCCTGGTTTTGATCCTCCAGATGTACACTGCTCCTTCTTGAAGTTGACATTGTCTGTTGATCTGTCTCTCGATCTCCCGGAAACACCTCCGAAAATGTCTGGTTTCCTTTCCGTTTCACTGTTTGCACTGGATAGAAATATGTCTTATTATATTCCGGGTTTTAAATAGAGATACGTGCAAATAATACCAAAGTGCTAAAGCAGGTGCGGTGAAGAAAGTGATAGAAGAACGGTGTAGATGTAGTGTCACTTAGACCAATGAATAAAAAGTCCTTGGAATCATATCTGTCAGTTACTTGTGGATCTTTTTTGAGGACTAAGATTATAATATTATATTAAGATATAAAAATTTAAGAAGATGTAGCGTTGCAAATGAAATACAGGTGCTTGGTTGATATTGTTTTATTTTAAGGCCAAAATTTTATTTAGTATTTTTCAGTGCACTGGGATTATTTTTTTAAAACTCAAATACAAGTAAGCAAAGTATTTAAGAGTTCCACGTAAAGCCGCAATCCCATACAAACGTAGTTTCGTTTTAGTTTTACAACAGTTAAGCCAATCTCAACCAAATTTCGTTCATACGACCGGATAAGGCATATTGGTGTTTATAATCAGATTTCAATTTTAAAAATAATACCTATACCAAATTACAGCGAGTTGAAGTTTCGTATCGAAAACTTGTACTCGCTGTAATTTTGTATCGGTATTGTTTTTAAAATTAAAACCTAATTATAAACATCGATATGCCTTATCCGGTCGTATGTACGAAATTCGGTTGAGATTGGCTTAACTGTTGTAAAACTAAAACGAAACTACGTTTGTATGGGATTGCGGCTTTACGTGGGACTCTTAAAGAGAAAACTTAAGCCGCGTCGAGCAATTTTTGGTAGAGGAAAAACTAATGGGTTCATGTCAAATTGCGTGATATACTCGTGACGCAATGCTCTATTGTTTTGAGTTAATACTCTAGTAGGCAGTCCTTATGACTGCTTTTTTTTTGCCTCTCTATGGTCCCACTTCCCTCATTTCTTCTATATAAAACTTCCTTCCGCACCCAAAGGAAAAATAGGCAAACCTAGGGCTTTCTAACCAGGGCCAACTTCGACCAAACTTGCTCAAAATACAATTACTGAGTTATACCTGCACTTTAAATATTATCTAATAAAATTTTGTAAGTGACAGCTACATCTACATGAAGAATCATACATACAATACACAAGAAGATCAGATAGTGTGTGCATGTGCCTCGTGCAATGCGTCCAATACAGCTAAATTAAAATGGCATGCTGTGAAAAAGAATGTAAAGTGCATTTATTTTCAGTTTATCTTTTTTAAATAACTAATACCCGAAAGCCAATGCAAGGAAAGATAATGAATTTTGTCTGAGCTAGATTTAGTAAGTCTTTTAGCGTTTTAGCTAAAAGTAGCCGTTTCCGTCAATAATAACTCATAATTAACGAATTTTTACAATCCCACTTTACACTATAAGCAATAGTCCATAAATTAGGTTAAGGGATTTTGAATTTACTACGCAAAATTTTAGTATACATCTTCGTTTTCCTTAAAGTAATTTCATTCGTTTGTGTGCATGGACAACAGGTAGAGCTTTAATGCAGTGCTAGAATTATTTGTGGTGCAGGCAAGCAAAATGTAGAACCCATGATCTTGCTCATATTATAAATATGTAAAAAATTAGTACGGATTTGAAGATGTTTGTTTCTTCTTCGCGCAAAAACTAATTTTACAATGATTAGATAATATTCATCAGAATATCATCATTAGGTCTCTACTGCAGGAGCATAACCCTGTCTGCACTACCAGAGCCATATATTAGCTACAGCAGTCAAGGGAATTGACCTACACTCTCCACGCTGGCCAGACGGGTTGGGCAACAACCAACGCAACCAGTACATCAGAATAGTACATAGGCTATTAAACGCGGACAAAGTCGTGAAACAGCTAGCAATAATTAAGTGGATATGCATTAAATATGACACCGGCTTATCAGTTCCATTTTCAGATGTGATATCCATTCTGCATAACGCTATCATAGATTAGATAAAATATGATACAATAATTAATCTTCTAAGACAATCAGGTGATTCATGCCTGCAATGTCCTAACCAAACTGGAAACAACTTAACAAAGTATGCTTCCCGTCGGAATCGAACCCACGACCCCCGGGTCAACAAGGCGAACGCCTTAACCACTGGACTACGGAGGCAGTTAAAATTAATGCTAACGAGTCTAATAACTACTAACTAACTTCATCAATATTTTCAGTTTTTGACACAAAAAACACTAAAACAACTTAAGAGGAACGGTGTTAGCAATACAAAATGACGTCAATCCATTGCCAAAAGACAATACTCGTGCATATTTATTATACAGTACAATGACACGTTTAGCTTTAGATTACACAGTTGTCGCAAAGTAAATCTCTGAAAATAAAGTGAACTATTCTTTCAGCAATTAGATACAGTTCGTATAGAATAGAATAGAATATTCTTTATTGCACCAAAACAAAATAATTACATTAAAAAACCGAAAAAATAACAATGTTGGTACAAAGGCGGACTTATCGCTTAAGCGATCTCTTCCAGTCAACCTTAGGGTGGATGGACAGAGTACATGTAGTTGGCGTTGGCGCAGAACAGATAAATGTGAAAACAAGAGGACGTAATATATTAATAAAAACAAAATAAATACAATAAAATATACATATTTTAACAGCAAGGAAATTTAAGGAAGGGTAGAGAGATAGTAGGACTTAACAAGATGTTTAAAGTTAGTGACAGTCTGAGCTTCCCGAATGTTGAGGGGGAGGGCATTCCATAGGCGAACCGCTTGAACAGAGAAGGACTTGGTGAAAAACTTAAGACTTATGAGCAGGAGTTCTTAGCCTAAGAGAAACAGTACTACGCAAACCGCGGCCTTCGACATCACTGAGAAAACTAAAACGATCTCTTAAATAAGGAGGAGAATGAGGATTAAACAGAATTGTATAAAGAAGAGTCATAATACGCGTTAGGAAGTTATATTATGTGTTAGGAAGAATATTGACCATGCGAGCGAGAAACGCGAGCGATGCATCTCTATTTCAACAAATGAAATTTACGAGTAATTCAAATTTGGATATCATGTATCGCTTTCAAAACGTCATATTTTTTTAATATTTGCAAAATTAACAAACTACTAGCGGTTCGGGAAGACCACTGCTGAGAAGAATACGCGGTGGGCAATATACGCTGTGTGGTTCCAGCAGAGTAGAATTAGAACCACTCCAAGTCTTCCCGTGGATGTCGTAGAGGGCGACTTACGAAACGCAAGCTAAACAAAGCTTATAAACATCAAATAGACGTCTCCACCCCGTCTAGTCAGCGTGGAGAGTGCCGGCCAAATATTCTAACTGCCCTGGTAGTACAGAGAGGGTCATGCTCCTGCAGCAGAGACTAAAGACCTGATCATGATGATGTCTGCCCGGCAGTTCCCCTCTACAGGTCGCATAGTTCTCAAACGATTCTCGTGAAATTTTTGAGCACGTTCTCGAGGGCTTTAATGCTTTATTCATTCAGAAGTCAGCATTAACTAGGCCAAATGCACGAATGTTTCTTTTTTCTTATGAGTCTTATCTTGATAAATCAGAAGCAACCAACAGACATACATATAAGTGTACATACATTTCGATGTATGCCTGTTGGTTCAGAGATTTACTGAAAACAAAGTGTACTCGTCTTTCGGCAATTAGATACAGTTTGAATAATATGGGAATGTTGGAAAGATAATGGACGTGTAATGGACCAAGCGAACACAAAACGCAAGCGTAGCGACTTTTTTTCAACATGGGCAAAATGTTCTTGGTATGTCCAGCTGTCCCCCTCTACAGGTCCCATTTCTCAACCGATTCTCGTGAAATTTTTGAACACGTTCTCTACAATTTAATGCTTTATTTAGCCAATGCACGAATGTTTGTTTTCTTATGAGTCTTATCTTGTTAAAACAGAACCAAACAACAGGCATACATATAAATGTACATACATTTCGATGTATGCCTGTTGGTTCAGAGATTTACTGAAAACAAAGTGTACTCGTCTTTCGGCAATTAGATACAGTTTGAATAATATGGGAATGTTGGAAAGATAATCGACGTGTAATGGACCAAGCGAGCACGAAACGCAAGCGTAGCGACTTTTTTTCAACATGGGCAAAATGTTCTTGGTATATGTCCAGCTGTTCCCATCTACAGGTCCCATTTCTCAACCGATGCTCGTGAAATTTTTGAGCACGTTCTCTACGGTTTTTATGCTTAACTAGGCCAAATGCACGAATGTTTTCTTATAATAAGCCTTATCATAAGAAAACAGAACTAACCAACAGGCATACATCTTAATGTATGTGTGTCTATCGAGATGAACACCTACCCGACATCGACACGACTGTAAGACGTGATTTCCGAGAAAGTTGTATGATGTAACATTATGTTACAATGCTATGAGTTCTGACGTTCTCTTGTTGACATGACGGTTAGTCTCGAGTCGAAAGGCTGACTCACGCGGCCCACTCACGAATCAGTTTTTAAGGACTTAGGAGTCACACCTCCTACGTGACAGCAAAGCCGTAGCCCGTCTGACGCTTGTCGCAAATATAATGTGCAATACCTACGATGATAAATCATACTTCAGGAATTATTGGTATTATCCTGTCATTGTTTAACTTCAAAACGGCAAATTTATTTTCATAAGCCTTAAAATCAACGTTTCATATCATTATGATCAAAAATTTGCTCATGGGATTGTTGTATCCAATATCAATTTGTTCAATTTTTAGAAAGGTACTTTCTGAATTCATTAAAATAAAATACTTCACAAATAACTCTCAATAAGAGATGATTATTCTGGATACTGCGACCACACGTCGTTTAATTAATAAGTTTGGCACCTCATCCTAACTCTACAATCTCTGAGAAATAGTCTACTTACAGGAGAAACATGACACCTTTTTTAGCAGATAAAATCTATAAATTTAAAAGACAAACCTGACTGATTCACTGACTGATTTCAACGCACAGCCAAAACTACTGTATACATAGAAACTTTAAATTTGGCACAAAGTTCCTTTCATGATGTAAGTGAGGACAAAGAAAGGATTTTTAGAAATTCAACCCCTAAGGGGGCGAAATAGGGGGTGAAATTTTACGTGGACGAAGTGGCGGGAAAATTGCTAGTATACAATTTACAACTAGGCGTAAAATTTCACCCCCCTATTTCGCCCCCTTAGGGGCTGAATTTCTAAAAATCCTTTCTTAGTGCTAGTATAAATTTACAACTAATAACTAGGCCCCAATTTACGAGATGGCCGTCTAATCAAAGAGTTACCAGCGCTATAATTACAGTGTAACAAAGACAACCTAATGAAATCCTTATCGGACACGTACTAGCTCCGCAATCATAATACCGTCACAGATATTACCTACATACCTATATCTGGCGGTTACTGTGCCGGTGAAATATTAGTATTAATTCAGTAAAACTAGGTTTAACTCTTTGTATGCCGGAATAGTTAAACAATGCCAGTCTTATTATATTTATTGTTTAATTTTTCGTTTATTTTTCATTATATTTATTAACCGTGGAATAAAGCGGATAATGGTTTAAACCTGTTTCAACTCATATTCCCTCTAAATACATTTCATTGTTAACTGATAGATAATCATATAGCATGTATCAATTTATTTTTGCCCAGTAATGGCCGGTGGACTCTATGTACAAGACCGCGACTTGTGGCGATTTATGGGGAGGCCTATGTCCAGCAGTGGACGTCACTGGCTGATAGATAGTCGCAGAATTAATAGTAATCATAGTGTAACCATGTTAGTCCACGTATTGACGACAGATTTTTCAAGTATTATAAACGATGTCTAATAGAGAGGTTTGCTAAGCAAAAGACCACGCAGTTAATGTCATTTCGTCTTGGGTGGATAATGTGTTTAATTTAGTCAGCGTTTTGTAGTAAAACTGATAAGTTCTATCGTTTACAGCCACAAATGTTTAGACCAATCCATGATTGCGCTATACAATCTTTGACTGAAAGTTGTAAAGTATTACTTTTGAAACATCAGTTCATATAATATATATGTACATACATTAAAGTGCATACAACTAATAAGATATATGTATCAAAAACGACTACAACGATTTCAACGAATTTTTAATTTAGTACGCAGAGTTTAGTAGGGGGAATCGAAGTTGCTAGGACCAACGGTATTTTTTTCTAAGCGAAGCTCGTAAGCCCAGTTACTTTGAATAATGGGATATAACGATATTGCTTAACAATTCGTGACAAATAGGTGTGTTTTTCCTATAATTATTTGTTCTCATTTTATCTGATAAATGGTGGTTGTCAACATTGGACATAATTATAGTCATTTATGTCCACATAGATCTTGTATTAGATAGGAGAAAAACTATCACAACCATTAGCTTTGTATACGAATTCAGGGGACAATATTATACTAACCCAAAACTTTTTTTTTATTCAAGAATTACTTATTATTTTTGTTGTACTCTCTCAAGCCTTATGTTATCAACATGACAGTGCCGGATAAACAAAACTTTTTGGAAGATACTCGTATGTCTGGCAAATATTCGCTTTTTGCAAAACCTTAAACATATAGTATAGGTAATCATTCATTTAAAATCACGGTATCAATCACGTTTATTCAGTCACAATCGTCGACTATTTCCTCCAGGTTGCCACTCCTAACACTCGCCCTAATTATGGTTTTTGTAACAAACTATAACTAGACGGCAGTTTCGACTGATAAAACATGAGTAGAACCGTGATTCTACAATATTTTAGTAAAACCCTGTCCGATCCTTAAAGCAGTGACTCAGCCCGTTAATATAAACAACTTTTCCCATGGAGACAAAAGCTGGAAATCCGAAAAAAACAACATATTCATACAAATTACTCGGCCAACTGAACACTTTTCTATAGTGAATATAGGTACCTATTTTTTCCATTTTCAGCATTAACTAGTTCCATAGGAAGTTGAGCTGAGTCCCCCTTTTAAGAATAGGCCAGGTTTTCAACATAATGTATAATGGGCTTGAAACAAGTAACTCAGTAAGCAATACAATAACATTAATAAGAATTCCTTTTTTCTTAAATATCATTCTACTTATTAAGTAGAGGGACTTCACATCACATGTAACAATAACATCGTGAAAATTATCCAATCTCCGTCAAATTGGATGCAGTTGTAGTTATATATGCGTATCTTATAGTCAAGTAGGTATATCAAAATTATTTTATGTAATGGAAAACCCACGGCATTATAATAAACTTTTTCCCTTTTGTTACAAACACTGAACATAAGACTTGCACAAATAATGTTAATTGTATTAAAGCATCCATAAATAAATTATGCACAGACAACACAAATGTTAATGTTATGCAATTGAATCAAAAGCTGCAAAAGCGGCAGAATTCAGTACTCATTAACATGCAAATGGAGAATGCATTTTGAGGTAAGTATGTTCAAAAGTATACAAACACTTGTTATAATTTTATAATAATTCTTACTGTCTGATTTAGGCATTTTGAAATATAAGACTTTTGGAGAAAGTGTAGATAAGTATACTCCAAACAGCATCCATTCTATGTGGAAAAATGTCATGCCAAAGACCTGGTTTAATATAGGAATTAGACGGACTTTAGCATTAACATCTTTATAATACTTTTGAACATGCCTATTAAAAAAGTAATTTGTTCCAAATTAGGTAATTCTGGTAACAAAATCTTTTGGGTTATCTTGGAGTTAGAAAAAAAGTAATAGGAATAGATACTTACTTAAGTAATCTTAGTTTGCTGGCTACATGCTACAACTAAGTTAAATCAGCATTTAAAATCTGGGTCTCACAAAATTAATTGAGACTATCTTAATTTAGTTGCATTCAACGAATAAGACAATTTATCAATATTTAGTAAATATTGGAACAAACTACATTCCAAAACCAACACCAAAGCTTTAAAAATTATACGTAATCTCACCTGAGCAAAACCCTGAAGTTCTCCAGTTCCCGTATACTATTGGATAATCTCGCAAATGCATTGAATAGTGCTACAATCTCCGTTCGCTGCAATCTCTGGGACTTATGCCTCAACGGCAGTTTCCCCTGTACTGGGTCTCCCTCTGGGCTGTCCCATCTCCCTGAAAACAAGATCTTTAATGCTGTTCCCAGCCCTTGGGTCTGCAACTTGCCCCAAAGCTTACATTTATCACATCCAACACAATCCATTATCCTCGAGATATTCCAAAAGTGCTCACGGAACTCTTTCTTTAAATTCGCTGCATTACTGCCTCCGTTAAACATTGATGACTCATTGAAGTGATCAGGGAAAGTGTAAATTACTCCTAACATGTTTCGAATTGCTTGTCGAGTCTCTTCATCCTCTGTCGGGTTGCCAGTAAAATACTCTTCTCTCTCTAAATAAGATCCGGCCTTTGCTAAGGCCCTCATTTCTAGTAAATAAACAAAGTAAAGGTTTTTCAACCAGTTGGGGCTTTCTCCAAGAGTCTGTGAGGGATCAAACCTCCTTTGAAACTCCTCAAGATTAGGGCCCCACTCTCCGTCTGGTGAAGCAGTGAACCCTGCAGACTTTTCTGATAACAAATACTTAGAGCACAAATGAATGTTGATACTTGTGTGCATTCCTGAGATAGCTCGGTAGAACACCCTTTTCTCCAAACACATGTTACTCAAATCTGAGCTCAGAACGTAAGGGAAAGACTCATAAGGGTTTATTTTAGGACGGAAACAATTTTCTTGGTAAATGCTTCTCCAGATTCTGTGAGCAGATGGGCCTTTGTAGCCAGTGAACCTTTCAGGGTTCAGAGACAGATCTACGTACTCTGCTTCAGCATCTCTGTCGTCATTTTCACAGAATTTCTCCAAGGCATCATCATAAGCCTTCCACTTTGCAATTTCATACTGACTTGCCGCACTGATAGTCATATTCAAGTAGCCTAGGTCAGGATCATGGTCTGCATCAGAACTGCAGTCAGACTGAGCTTCTTTGGAATATTTAGAAGCAGGGGACTCATCTAAGTGGTCATTTTCATAGCCGTTTTCGTAGCCTGGGACACTCTCTTTAGAACAGGTTTTTATATGGCAATATTTCATGGCACACCTGCTGTCGTCTGCCCAAAAGGGGCATTCCTTCTTCAAATTGACCTTGTAGAATCTAAAATAGTCTTTGCTCACCAAGCTCTGTATACGGGGAAATATTTTTACGTTGTTGAAATAATCTATAGTATCCACATTGCAGGAACAGTCACCCAGGGCTCCGTGTAGGGCCTCAAAGCACACGTTGTTGTCACAAGGCTTCTTTCCAGTCAGTTCCGTGTCGTAACTCACAGCCCGAACTATCGCAAGAGCGAAAATTATAAACACAACACAAGAGTTTTTGAATGCCATCTTTATGCTGCCTGTGCCCATGGTGTTAAGTAGTCAAAGACTCGAATTTAACTGCACTAAACATTTAGAAGTTGATGAGACTGTTGACGATGCTCGACTAAATAAGTGAAAGTATTTTGTGCATATCCACTTGAAAAATATTGAACAGGCGACGTGCCTCTCTGAACGTATGATTCCGAGATTGAGCTGTCAACTGTCAAAGCTACAATGAATGTCAAATTAGAAACGTCACCGCTGTCAGATTTGTCGTAGGGATTTCAATACGAACATACGGTCAAATAGGTAAATGATTGATAATGAATAATTACACAAATTTTGTTTGTGGTGGGAAGTCAAGGGGTGCAGTTGGGGTCCACCTTGGACGATTTTGCAAATTGATTTTGGTGGACTTTATAATATGAAATTGGTTTAGTTTGGTGTTATAAATGCTCGTACTCATGGAACAATTTGTGAAATAGTTAAAGTGGACTGTTATATGGACTCGTATAGACTTGTCATCATAACCTCCCGACCACGAGGCATCAAAGAACATACGCCATCTTTGATGCTACTTGTTACAACTTTACCGTACAACACCGATACTTAGTATCTCAATTTACTGGACATTGGCAGAATCACTGAAATATCGGTGGAAGCCATTTTATAAAACAGAAGAAGAAGAAGAATTACACAAATTTACTCGATTAAAATGTTTTACCTATTAATTTTTGTAGACAAAAAAGTTACCTATCGCTTATTGTATGCTAAACACGCTAAACAAAGCAATATAAGCTAAGTGTTCTACTCTACTTGTATTTAATGCTCATATAGGAGTGGCATGACATCACAGAAATAAAATGGGGAACTTGCATGAGGAGTACATTATAAGCATCTAGCTGGAAAAATCTGTTAAGGACACTTTCAGTCCAATATCCATACATTAACTTTGGTTAAGACTGGTTAGAAAAGTCCGTTTCAAAAATATGAATAATATATTACTATGAAATACCTAGCTGTTAGCGACGCGCTCACCTCAGTTGTATCATAAGTTGGCTGTTTGTAAATATTTCTATGGTTTTTATGAATTATATGTAATTGGATGTTTATTTGGAAAAAATAGGGTGTGGCATTCATGTTTTATTTGTCAATGGTCACTTTATAAAGTTATGTTACGTTGTCTGTGGCGACGCCCGCTCCCACCAATTTTTGAATATAGAATGGTCTTCGGTCCGCGCGCAAGAAAGACGCTGTTGGAATTTTTTGTTTTTCTTGTGTTAAATTATCAATCAGTTATTTGTGCCGTAATAAACGTTAATTTTAACTGTGACGAGTATTTTATCTAGCCTGACCTAACTGTCGCCTACACTAGCTCTTTACATTTATAGCAATTTTTGTTATGAAGCCATTTCCCTAAACGCAATATTTAACATAGCTGACAAACAGAGTCCTCACAACACAAATACAAATTGCTAAAAGAGTGACGTCACTAGTGAGTTGTTTTTTAGGGTTCCGTAGTAAACAAGGAACCCTTCTAGTTTCGCCATGTCTGTCAGTCTGTCTGTACATCCGCGGTTTTACTCAGAGACTATAAGTACTAGAAAGCTTTAATTTCTCTACTTACCTACTTATAGGTCTTTAAAAAATATTGTGAGGTTGAGAACACGACTTTTCGATTTTAGATTTAGAATTTTCAAACCCTTATATCTCAAAGAGATTTTGGGTTATCAAGATGATTTTTTCACTGTTATTTCTATTTTTGAGAGCTCTTTTCATAGGACAATGAAAAAAATAATGTGCAAGTTCCGCATTGTATGTCTGTGCATGACATGGATATTTTAAAGTGTAAACTCTTGCTTTCACGGAAAGCGTACGATACGCTTAACGGGAAGCGAATAATATTAAGTAGGTATCGTGTAGTGTAGGTCACTTACTATATAGGTACAGATGTTGTGGTAAACACCGTTGCTCTTCAAACCATCAAATCAGCCCGTAAAAATGAACAACTTTAAATATAGCTGGGATTAGAACTCCAAAAAAAAAATCGATTTATCGGGCCGGCCGACATTTTTGCACAATTATATCTATTTTTTCGAGTTCCTAGCATTGGTCCCATACGAAAAGTAACCGTTACATTCTGTATGGCGAGTCACAAATCGAAATTTTTACTGGTGTCACTTTAGCTTCCATGCTGGTCTGGGAGAATAGAAAAAATGTAGAATGTACCAGCTGCTATTCCTCCCGCGCAGATCGTAAAAGCCGATCGAGAGAATGGGCATCTGTAATCATGGTTTTAGGCGATGCGGATAGCAACCCATCACTATTTTGATTCCGTTCTCACCTATACAAGCCCACTAACATGCTAAACGTGGCCTCAAGGTTTTACAGTGGGCCCTGTCTACCCCGCAAGGGCAAATGACGTGATAGTATGTATGTATGTATTAACACTTTTGATCATTCATTACATTCACAGATATAAGACTGTGATTATATTACACTATAATATAAAAAAAATATTACTATGTACTTCCAAAATTTCTCCAGTTTTATTTCCTCAGCAGTAATATTTTGAGCATACTAACAGGTGCTTGTCAGTGGGCATACATAAAACTTAGGAACAATAAGTAAACAATCATAGTAAATTGTAGTACGATTTTTATTAATCCTCATACCTAATTCACAACTTAAATTATCCTTAGAAATCTCACAGCCTTAAAAGTAAGCCGATATATATAGATCAATGAATAACTTAAATACCTAGATAACATAATATATTGCCCGCAACTTCGTCCGCGTGAAAAACGGTAGCTTATGTCCTTTGTCGGGCTCTATTGACTATCTGTGTACTAAATTTCATTTATATCGGTCCAGTAATTTTGGCGTAAAAGCGAGACAGACAGAGTAACTTTCGCATTTATAATATTAGTATGGATTAGTAGCCTGAGACAATAATTAAACAAGTTGTGTTAAAAAGACGCAATATTAAAGTAGCCAGGGCCTAGGTTTTTTTGTTAGTAGAGTTAGAAACTTAGAACCCACAGTTTTCACTTGCACTTGACCTTTATTAGGCCTATACATACATACATCTTCTTCTTCTTCTTCCTTTACCTTATCCCACTTTATTATGTGGGGTTGGCACAGTATGTCAGCTCTCTCCACCTTGATCTATCATCTACCATAGCCTTTGTCACTCCCCTCCTGTTCATACTCTCCTTGACACCATCGATCCATCGTTTCTTAGGTCATGGTCACATACATGGTAACCAAATATTGGAAGAGTGCATGGTAGAGTAGTTTGTAAGCAGTGGTGGCGGAAGGCAAGTGGTAGAATAGCTTGCTCTCTTTGCTAGTAACTCTACCAAGTTCTAGCACTTCTATGTGCTAGTTACACCGGTATAAGTACTTAGTTAGTACCATATTAAGTACTTTACGCGTTACCGGAGATTTTAAATAATTAAATATTTTATCATAAGTTAATACATCAAGTAAGTTCACTATAAGTGTAGCTTGTTACTTAGAAATTAGCTTTTTAAATGCCGTGCCCTGACATAGCCTATGTATTTGTTTGACATTTAAGCTATATTATACAGAAAAAATACAAAATATCTTTATTTTCTCCACAAGTTACATATCTATTAGATTTCAAAATATTGTAAGTTTATTAACATACAAACTATGTTTCTTGTGGGAGCAATATAAAAATGTATTGCATATAAAATATACATCAATTTCATACAGAATTTTTTTTAGATGTCGGCATTGGCTCTGATGGTACGCTTGTTCATTTTGACGGGCTGAGTTGCCGCTTTAAAGGAATGTCGGTAGTAATTGTTCACGCTGTATTTTGCACATACATACAATGCTGTATAAATCCTAACTATCCTAATCCTAACTAATCCTAATCCTAACTAATATTATAAATGCGAAAGTGAGTTTGTTGTTTGTTACGCTTTGACGCTGTATCTACTGAACCGATCGTCATGAAATTTTGCATACATATAGGTTAGGGTGCTGAGAAGGACATAGGCTGATAGACATAGGCGGGCGGAGTCGCGGGTAACAGCTAGTAAATAATTATAGCCATATGTATCTAGTTTTGTGCATTTTTTTCTTTTACTTCTAGGCCGTCAAACGTGCTTGAAGGTTGGCGATTAACAGTTATAGTTCTGTGGATCAACACACCAAAGGTTGCTTTGCCGCGGGGATTATATTATCTGTGGTCTCGAGCACCGCATTGTATGACCTGAAAGATAAAAGAAGCATATTATGAAGGAGGTAAAATTAAATATCAATGTGTATATAATTATAAAGGGACAAATCACACAGAATAGATCTACAAAATATTGGCAGAGAGCTCGGTTGAGATAGCAGTATTGGGGGAATGCAAGCAGTTTAGTTGCTTGTCAACGTACCTAGTTTATTAAATGCGATATCGGGAATAACGCGAAACATACTATTTTTTCCGCGTTTTTCATTTCGGCCGGGTTACACCGACCGTTAGTATTTTTTTTTTAATGGACTACGTAGCTCCAAATGAGCTTTCGCTACTTCACCGGACTTTTTGAGGTGAGGGCAGAGTGCCCTCAACCTGTAAGGCAATCTTCACCAAAGGGTTCCCAGGAGGGACGAACCTCGGCTTTGGACGTGTCACTGGACGACTAAACATGCAACGCGAAAGTTTGAAAGTAGTACGTCCCGTATAAGTAGTCAGTATACTTTACCAATTTCTTGTATTCTACCGTAAAAAGAACTCTAATGAGTACTTTTTACGGTAGAATACAAGATATACTCATTTCATTTACAATAAATGAAATGAGTATATCTTGTATTTACAATAATGTAGAGTCATTACTAATGACTCTACATTATTGTAAAATGAAATGAGTTAAATCAAATCCCACACTAGTGAACGCAATACCTGATGTGTATAAAATTATTTTTAACACGCTTTTATTAGCTTCACTTGTATGTAAGAAAATCTTGGAATCTCAATTTGACCCACTTCCCGGTCTTCGATTAGGATGAAATTTTGCACACGCTCTGATTTCTGCGCTCAAAAAGCGTGTTTTTTAGTTTTTTAAACTAATTATAAATTATTTAATACAAAGGAAAGATTTGATTTATTGTTTGGATTGAATTGGCTCCGAAACTGCTCGACCGATTTTCATAATTTTTTCCCCTATTATCTGCGAGTGACGTAGGCTATAATTCACGCGGAAAAAGTCGCAGACCAAAATAGCAAGTTATTTAAATAAAATTGAGACCTTCGTTCCGTGGTTGCCAAGTAAATAGCGAGGTACAGCGCGACACATCCGCTGATCACCTGGAAAAATATAAAAGAATATCAAGAAACCTGGATCACTCAAATAATCAATTACTTCCGGTTCATGACAGGCGACTGACCAGCCGTAAAAACTTTGCCAAATCATGTAACAGCATGAATGCTGTCATAAAAGCGGAGCCCGGACTCCAGGACATCACAGCTGTAGTTACAACCGTAAAAATTAAGACATCAGAAGAAGGGTTACAATGATTGCATCTCGAATGACCATGTTATCATCAGATTGATACCTACATATATTTAACTGATCGTGATTTAGTAGCACATATCACTCTCCAACCCGTCTGGCCAGCGTGGAGAGTGTAGGCCACAGGTGTAGGCCAAATCCTCTGACTACTCAAGCTAATATATGTGGCTCTGGTGGTACAGAGAGGGTCGTGCTCCTGTAGTGGAGACTAAAAAGACCTGATGATGATGTTGATGTAGGTATGACATACATATATCCTTGTCTTCCATTCATGCCATCGGCCAATCCGCCATAGAACAAAACCAAACTGCTGCTAGTTTTTACCAGACTGATGCAGCAGGATGGTAATGTTTTTCGCGCGTATCGTATATGTGATGCAGTGGCGAGTCGGTTTGCGGTTCGGAAATTCAGATTTTTTTTCTAATGTATATTCTATTTATTCATAAATTTTAAGAAAAAATTCTAATGAACATGTTTGATTATGGGGGGTCATCATGATCCGTCATGTTTCGTGGACCGCGCCTGCTATAATCTAATATGTATAAACGTTATCAGTCACGAGAAAGAACTATTATTGTATTGTATTGAAATAATGTTTCCACGCTGGTTTGGAAGAAAGGAAAATTTTGACTTTTTAGGAATTGATGCATGAATTAATTTTGAATCATGGTATTAATTAACTAGTAGCGTTTAGGTAAAACATACACTTAATTGAAAATTTGCATGCTATGAAACGTAGTTAAATAGGTTGGTAAATATTGTAAAAGACCATAACATCATAATTTGTACCCTATTTATTGCAAATAAATGATTATGATTATGAAAAAACGTAGAATGCTGCTTCTCTTCCCGCGCAGATCCTAAAAGCGGATCGAGGGAACGGGCGTCAAGAATCTTGTCAATAGGCGATGCAGCTACCAATCCATCACAATTTTGATTTCGTATACAAGCCCACCAACATGCTAAACGTGGCCTTTAGGTTTTATCTGGGCCCTGTCTACCCCGCAAGGGATAAAGACGTGATAATATGTATGTATATGTAAACTAAACTATTAATGTTAACTTATTTAGAGCATACCTCAATTATCGGGACGCCGATAGTCACAATATTGGTGGGTATGTACCATCTCTCGAACGAGCCGTCTTGTTTGGCCGCACAGGGTGCGTCGTTGAAAACTGAGCAGAGGTAGAACGCGATGACGCCAGTCAGCACCTCGAGGGGTGGTTCATCGCATTTCTTGAACAAGAAAAAAAATCTGTTTAGTTAGCTCCAAGTGATCTTTCGCTACTTCACCGGATTTCTGAGGTGACATAGAGTGCCTCAACCTGTAATGTGAACATCACCAAAGGCCCTCCAGGAGGGACGGACCTCGACTTTGGGCGTTGCCTGTTTGCGCAAGGCTTGGTTAAGCTGTATATACCTACTTATTAGAGATACTGATGCAGATGCCAAATCACCTGTGTATCTCATGAATATTGCTTTTATTTTATCAGATTATGATCGACACACATTTGTGACGAAAACTTGTGCCCCCTCTATAAGCCATTGTAGGAACAAATCTATTGCTATATGAAATATGTGTCCCCGTATCAACTCTTCTCGAGAAGATTAGCTTTTGCACGACATGCTACCTAATGATTTTATCGCCTCATCTGATATCCATGAGAAAAATAGAGTGAATTATTAAGGAAAAGCGTTCGTTTTGGAGACTCCCGAATTTAAAAATAGTAATATTTAGATCTTCAAGCATTCTTACCTTCGGCTCAGCTTTGTGGTAGACATTAGTACTATTTCCGCCCCTGAACATCGACTCGGCGATGTGCTCGAAGACCGCCTCGATGAAGCAGGAGTACACGGACAACACTACAGCCAGGGCCACTTGCAGCACGAACACCGTCAACATGAATATTGCGTACTGGAATCAATCAGAAATATATCATTTATTAATTGAATTTGAAACAATCCTTAGACATGTTGCTGGTAGGTACATATTTCAAAAAATAAAATATCCGATGCCGTTTTTGACAGTTATGTCCGCCATATTGTTTTTTAGCTGTTGTTATATCATCATCATCATCAGGTCTTTTTAATGTCCACTGCAGGGCCACGGCCTCTCTGTACCTAATACCAGAGCCAAAGATTAGCCGGAGCAGTCCGAGAATTTGGCCTAGGTACACTCTTCACGCTAGCCAGACGGCCTCTCTTGCCCTCTGATTTTGATGTTTACTGTTTTTCCAACCGCCTTCTACGACAACTACGGATAGAAGTGGTCCTATTCTACTTTGCCAGGAACCACACGGCTAGTAGTTATATATTTATTGAAACTATCCTTAAGCAAGCTCCTCCCTCATTTCACGATATTTTAACCTTCAATACGGAAGGTAGGCTGCACTATAGTGCAGTTTCTAAAGTACAACAAATTGGTATTTGGTGACTTGAATAAAACGAGTTTGAAGACTTGTATACGTTTCGCGTTTTAGTATACTTGTTTTACAAATAAATAAACTGATTGATGACCGCTTGGTGACGGTGACGCGCTTTTTTAAAAGCCGTCCAGGCAGCGTTTTTGTGTTCCGCTGAGCATAAAGCCTTCATCATGTACTATAGTTTTTATGAGTTCTTTGAGTGCGAATGCCTTTATCTTCCTTCATTCCTTCATCAGATCCTTATTAGTCTCCACTGAAGGAGCATGACCTTCTCTGTAGGTACTACGAGAGCCATATTATTAGCCTGAGCAGTCAAAGGATTTGGCCTACACTATCCACGCTGGCCAGGCGGGTTGGCGAGGCCTCTTTGATGATTATAAGTTTTGTTTAGCTTGTGTTTCCTAAGTCGCCTTCTACGACATCCACGGGAAGACTTGGAGTGGTCCTATTCTACTCTGCCGGGAACCACACGGCCATCTGCCGGGAACCACATGGCCAGCCTTTACCTTGCTTGATGGGAATTAAATTACGATGAAGTCTAAGGTATCTCTTGGAATAAAATGTACTTACAGCAATCAGCATGCCTTTTCTCTCCCTAGCAGCTCCGTAGCAGCCGAAGAGAGCCGTTGTAGCCATTAGTACCCCAGCCATTATGTAGAACAACCACGACAAGCCTATCGTGTCATGCTCAGCAGTGGTCGTGATCCATTTCACCAGCAACCCAAAGCCAATACCTTCGATGATGAGCCCGAACAGCTGAAGTAAGTAAAATTCTATTCAGATGCTAGCGTAAAGAAAGAAGCTGGTCGACTATAACTGTATAACTTGTGAACCCTACCAGCTGTGACAGTTTTCCTTATAACGTCGTTATAACATGCTAGAGCCCAGATTTTTTCACGAATCCCTAATCTGCCATTTAGCGAGCAAAGGGTTGGATACACTTAACTCCAAAAATACTTTTACTCTGAGGCTTAATATATCATATCACAATCACATACATATATTATATCACAAACCGATCCCTGAATCCAAAACTATAAGGGTTCCTAGTTTACTACGCAACCCTAAAAATGGTGTTCGGGCACCGACAATACTTTATCCCACGACACCCACATTCAGGGATTGATGAGATTATATCGCTACTTTACATGTATGGGAAAACCTAATTTCTTAATAGATCCTATATATACGGGCTTCGCCCGCGTGATATATAGCCTATGCCCTTCTCAGTACCCTGACCTATGTGGAAAAGGGACACTTATTGACGGGCTGTGTCACCCCTAACAGGGACTGTCGAGGCTCAATTTACACGCTGTATATACATTACTAGCTGTTACCCGCAGCTTCGCCCGCGAGATACATATAGACTATGTCCTTCTCAGTACCCTAACCTATGTGTTTGCAAAATTTCATGATGATCGGTTCCACAGAACACAGAAATACATTTCTGTGTGTGATCGGTACAGTAGATAGGGCGGAAAAGCGTAAAAAACAAACCAACTAACAAACAAACAAACTCATCATCACTTTCGCATTTATAATATTAGTTAGGATAATGAAAGTTAGGATTAGGGTTCCATATTAAATAAGAACCCAACATCCCTCGTGAACTCCTCTCGCGACTTCGTTCGCGTATATGTTTCGGGATCCTTATTTCAGATTTATCCAATAATTATTAAAATATAGCACGCCTAGTAGGTGCCAAAAAGCAGTGATATTCGTGTCAGGGGATGATAAAAAATAAACAAGAATAAAATTATATAAATTGTTTAACTCACCCCATACACGACGTTGAGGTAAAACACTGCATTTTTCCCAAAACTCTTTCCACATTCCATCATCAATGTGCATCGGTAAAAATGTATTTAAATAACAAATTAATTTATGAACTAGGTATAACTACGAAGTTTTATCACTAACGCGAATGTCGATTTGTATACATGTCTCAGTAAGTAGGTAAAGTACCTATATACAATACATGGCGAAATTTTATTCGTCTTAGACCCTTAGGTCTAAATAGGTGAACCAGCCCGTCGATAGGAACAACTTTAGGGATCAATTCTGGAAATTAAAAAAATATTGACATATCCATACTAAAATATTCGCGTTGCCGGTCAATTTGTATGGGAATATCGATTAATTTTTCGAGTTCCATCACTGATCTTATAGGAAAAGTTGTTCCCATCTACGGGCCGAATCACCCCTTTAAAGGTCCAAAACTACTAAAATTTACCATTACAC
Source organism: Rhodophaea formosa (assembly GCA_963082605.1). Classification (NCBI taxonomy): domain Eukaryota; kingdom Metazoa; phylum Arthropoda; class Insecta; order Lepidoptera; family Pyralidae; genus Rhodophaea; species Rhodophaea formosa. The sequence goes on from OY720209.1 coordinate 3,725,598, forward strand.
GAATATTATCTAGGAAATATATGTTCGGTCGCTTCCAGCGTTTACACCACACTGACTGCATCAGTCGGCTCTAACTGCGCAGACGTGAAGGTTATTTTTAGCTTGCAAACGACAACATATACACGTGATTGATGCAATGCAACTTAACTTTGATATTCATAAGTCATCTATCTGTATTCCAGGAACCCATATCTGGCGAAACGTAGTCTAGAATAAAATAAGATGAACATTAAGGCAAAAAATAATAATTAACTGACGACTTTAGCTCGACTTTTTCACTAACCCGAGGACCGGCCGCCGCAAGCAAGTACCTAAGCACGAACGCACATACGACGAGTGCAATGCAACTATCACGGCCTTAGATCATTCAAGACTTAAATGATCCAGGCTCACGGCGATAGGAAATGATCCTTTCATTCGATTTGCAAATTGAATTTGTTCATTTTGACGCGCTGAGTTAGCCTTTTGAGGGAATGTCGGCGCTGAATTAACACGCCGTATAGATAGATAGCTAATAAGTGGCTTAAGAACCTTGCCTGTCAATGTTATGGCAAATTCGCATATTGACGTAAATCGCGTGGCGACCGGCGACGAGTTGGCGCCACGCTTCTTCGATCCACTGGGCAAAGTATGTCATTCTCATCAGCCTTATTGGAATAGTTTTATTCATAGAATAGGGGTAGTTTTATATCTTTAAAGAAATCAATACCTAATTAAATATTTTATTAATATTTTATAAACATTAATTTTACACATCATTGATTATAAATTCAATTATATGTATATCAACACACACATCGATACCACTGAACCTGCGAACTCTATAACTGTGAACATCTGTAATTTTTCGCCAGTAAAAATAACTTTGCTTTTCATAATGTTTGTACGGCTCGACAAAGTTTGTGGTCATAGCCGAGGCCTACTCTGTTATTATTTTTATAACGGATGGGTTTATCTTGTTAAGTTTAGAAATGCCTATTCACCTTCCGACTCCATCATCAGGCCTCTGGTACCATACCATTGCAAGTTAAGTTAAAGCTTGTATGTAACTAACAATAATAATTAAGCACCCTTGGCGTGTAGTAACCTCCGTGCCACAGAAGATGCTCGGTGCTAAGCCCATCATACCCAGGTACAGGCCGCGCCAAACTTTATTGCGAGACCGAACTTCGCGTGAGTCGATGCGCAGTACACAATATTAGGATAGGCGGGGCGTGCGTGGGAAGGTGGGGCGCGTACTGCGCAGCTCGCAGCTAATATACCAATATGCGACTCGCAATAAAGGTTGGCGCAGCCTGTATCTCACAAGTTTTTTTAATAGCATATTTCGATATTAGGGTTGGCAACCCTGCCCCCGTAGCATGGCTCCCGCGACGCCGTTTATATCGTGCGATAAACTACGAGTAACTATACTTCTTGCTCTTCAGTATTGCGAAAAACAAGATGGCGATAGTCGATAAACGTTGTCGCGCGTGCCATGCTACGGGGGCTGATTTCAGCTCAGTTGGACATAGGGAAGTGCGTCTTGCAAGATTTGATAACAGACACAAAGACATCCTAACTAAGATTATAAATGCGAAACTAGGTTTGCTTTTCTGCTTTCTCGCCGCGATGTCTGGACATAGGAGAAGGGTAGAAAGCTATCTTTCAACAGGGAAGTAAGTAGTGTATCTGAGGGATGGATATTCATACGAGTGAAGCCACGGGTGAAAGCGAGCTAGAAGGAAACAGCAGAACTGTAGTAGAAAATTTATTGATCACCATACATTGTAAATCATTCACAAGAAGCTTCGTCGGATGCACAATCATTTGCTCCCGCCAATAAAAAGAGATACAATAATATCAATTAAATTATTTACATATGTAAGAGAAACACTTAATAAATCACATTTAATAGAAATGCACTTATAAAATTTATATCATGTTATATAAGTAGGTAATTAATATTTTTTATAAAATGGACGTACGACCATGACAACATTGAATTATGAAAATACTCGTAATTTATGTTTTTTAACATTATAATTATAAACAGTCCTTAATGCTAACTTAATAATTTCTAAATATCGTTAATCCGAGGAATTTCAATGTAACGAAATACTAACTAATCTGTTTAAAAAACAAAAAACGATGTTTATAAAACTAAATTTAAAGGTACAAGTCATCAAGTCTTTTTGTATCTACGCTAACGCCACTAGTTTGGACACGTAGATAAAAAAGTTTAATGAAACGCCTAAATTAAGAAGTGGTCAAATGTATAAAAGGCACGCGCTTGTCAATTTTATAAAGTTTGCGTTAATGTGTGGAATATAAATGTCTTGGCTCATCCCAATACTTTATTCATCTTATAATACAACTCAATGTCTGTACTTCTTTTGAAGCCAAGTTAATCTATGTTTACTTTACATGGTGAAGTCTTAATATTAAATCCAAACACACGTATTAGTGAACATTCGAGAAGGCAGTTTCTTGCTAGAATTTCAAAAGCAGCAATAGCTTTGCTTCCCTGACACATCACACATAGGGTATCAACCCAAAAATCTTCTGAGAAAATAATGGCACATCCATTAATTTCAGTCCAATAATATATTTTTTGTTTGCAGATCCTTAAGTTTGGCTTCCTCGAGGTATGTCCCCGTTTACAACGTTTTCTTTGTGCGAGTCAGATTATGTTTAAAATAAAGATCTTGTCTCAATAATATCTAAAAATTTAAATAAACATCGACGTTAATCAGATCCTTTTACAATCAGATATTTCAGTCACATAAATTATGACAAAATAATGTTATAGAAACGAAAACAATAATAAAATGAACAATTTTTGTGCCAATCGAAATATCGTTTTTTCGTGTCGGTACTTATTTTCAAAAGGTGGGTGTTGCGCTATCCAAAACTAAATCCTTAAAATTGTACAAGTCGACTATAAAATGGTGTGTCTATTTCAATTTGCTCCTTTAGCTTAGGCGTACCTGGAAAATTGAAAGAATGAAGTCAGTATTTACATGAAGAAGAAATAAAGACAATTAATGCGATAAAATTTAACTATGTACTGGTACCTTAAATAAATTAATCACAGTTTTAAAATACAAAAATAATATTACATGATTTTAATATAACAACCGATTTTCATTAGAAATATTACGTGCAAGTTTACCATGCCTACGTACAATTAAAAAAGAAAACATTTTTCTGCCTTTGAATATAGGTAAGGAATCAACTTTTGACCATATCTAAAAATGTGTCGTGGTCTTGAATTTTGTACTTAGACAAACATGCATGCATTCACTGACCACAAAAAGCGTGAATTTCCTTACTATTTACATATATGGTTGTTCGAAGCAACCTTATTAGTACAAACACGTGCCATGCCATGCAAAAACTGCAGTAATTTTATCTATCCCTCTAAAAAAATATTCAATCTGTGAGTTTGTATATGAGGAGTAATATGTAGTGTTTTGAGTAAAAAACTATAAACAATGCGATAAAAAAAATCCACTTGCTTACAAACACTGCTGCTGTGTCGTTAAAGGCTAATAGGTTGTGTACAATAAAAACAACGATTTCTTATACACATATTTATTCAGTACAATTTGAAGGAAAATTTCTGATACTTATTAAAAGTTAATAAGCCTATTTTGGCACTTAGGCTTCTTGATAAAGGTTCATACAATTTGACATTAATATGAGATGTGTTTTAAAGAATAAATGAATTTTGATTTAATGATATATAAAATTAATAGAAAAATCAGTAGTACACCACTTATGTCGATAATTTGTCAATATATCACAATAGTTAAATGGCAAATTTTAGATCTTAATAAATGTACTTGGAAAAATAGTCGCGACTATTCAGTTCACGAATCAACTATTCGTTGTCAGTCATCTTGTTTTAGGTTTAATACGAAAATAGTTATTTTTGTTCCTTCGTTCTTATTGTCACGACTATTGTTCTCGTATGCGAGATTCTTGTTTTAGTCGATTATCGATTTATTAAAAGTTATCGAATCGACTTATTTAATATTAATTAATCTAACAATAAACTTCCGGCTATTAAATATGTGTACCTAATTAAGGTAAATCCTAACATAAATACAGTTATATGTATTGAAATATAGTGTTCTTTTCATTAAGTTGTATATATAACAAAGTACAAAATCTTACACACTTACTTTGGAATAATCGTGAGAAACAAGTATTGTTATAGATTGGAATTTGTTAATTAGATTTATATAATATGCTTAAGGTATGTATAATCAATTCCAGTATAAAATAATTCCATGAAACTTGTATTAGAAAACAAATCGAGTAAAAGAATAATTAGTTATAGTCACAAACTAAACAAAAAACTGTAATTTCAAAATCTACTGTAATAAGTAGTTTGTTAGTATTAAGCGAACACCCAATTGAAGCGTTTACATCATTTTTTTTTTCAATAACAGCATTAGTCATTTTTATTTTATAAAACGTCTTATGTTACGGTTTCCTAGACTGTCATCTACGTCCGCCGTGGCGATGGACGGTGTTACAAGGGCAGTAAACCTATGTAACAAAGCCAGAAATACTTATCTTTTACGTATGCTTAAACGGCAGTCCGTAACCACAAATATGTATATGACAAGTAAGCAGATTCAACAGTTTTAAGTTTATGGCATGCCAGAATCTCAAACTACCACGTAAAACTTGTAAGCTTAAATAATGCCAATCTCGATTAAATACAAATTAGAGAAAAATACATTTGTTTTCCAACAATTAAAAGTTTCGTGATTTAGGTGTTTAAATTAAAACCCCAAGACAACTAAATAAACACTATCAGTGAAATACTTATTTTTGCGGAATGAGCAACAATGCACAACAACAAAAAATGAAATTTTCAGTGTAAGAAATAGACGTTTTCAGTTTATATGAAAATAAATATTTGTTTAAAATCTGTCCAAAACCAGAATAAATTTTCTTCTTGTCTGTCCGTATCGGCTACCGTTAGTATTATATTGTCTTTGCGGCCACCAATTTTGGAGGAAACCATAGCATAACGCAGTGTGCGGATTTCGTGCTGCCCGTCGAAAGCACAAACAGTGCTACAAGGATCTTTTGGCACGTGGCCATAATCGGAACTAAACACTAAAGCGTAGCGATTATATACTCTTTGCTAAACACTGCCATTGCCGCCATCTTGTAAAGCGTCACTTTTGAAAGATAGCTCGAATTAATGTTTGTTGCGGATATTTCGTGATTTTAATTCTATTTATAAAACTAAGAATATTCTGTTAGCTGGTAGTCCTAATTAAACTCGTAATTACACACAGCACCCCCATTTTAATGTCATCCAAGTGCCAAATGATCCTTGTCGTACTGTAAATTTTGCCAACGCATTGTTAACAATTAAAGCGCATTTAATTAAAAGCGTGCTTACTAAACATATTGGCTTCAGTAAAAAAAAGGCGAATCTTCATTATTTTGCTTCGGAGACAGAAGCTGTTTTTTTGAAACTAATTCAATTAATTTTGTACAATAATGTATTTAAATGCAGCAAAATTAAGTATTTATAGTTCATGGACATGTTATATACGTTTAATCACAAAATGACTTATTATAAATAATGGGCTCAAGTGCAATTTTGACCATTACTCATCCAAATGCAACACAAGTTTTTAACAGTTGCCTGAGTCAAATTGTTCTCTGCGACTGGTGTCCAATATCCACATTTCATGTTTTGTACTGCCCATGCGTAAAGCTTAAATAATTATATAAATTGCGGCTCGCCATTGCTCAAGCCAATATGAGTTTAGTAAAAGCCTTTGTCCCTTTAAACGCACCACACAACAACCAACTATAAGACTTGGTTTACATAACAATATTTAATTTTCGAATATCTTTCGATTATAAAGAAGATCAATATCATAGTAAAAAATATATATTTATGTCAAAAATCGAATGATATTCGTAAAATACAAATCCCATATTATTGAAGGCCATGCGGAACATGGCCTTTCGAATTAGTCTGTAAGTAAGAAGTACCAAAAAAAATGTGTTCATAGGTACCAGTTTTAATGTACAAAATATTAGTAGCGAGACCTTCTGTCCATGTTTCTTATGGAATTGGCGAGACACAGCGCGAACAGCGCGCCGACCACCTGGAAACAGACAAAAACAGATTAAATTTCTTAAACAGTTTTCTCAGATATTTATCAATACAGTGTCTTTGGACGTCGTGCTTGCTCAAGTGCGTATCATAGTTAATTATCAACGTGGAAGGGACATACCCGTAATAAATCGAACCACGGTCTACACTAGTTCATTGTAGTATACTGAAACTAAAATAAATCTCGGCAAAGCCAAAAAACCAAAATAAATTTCGCCATTACCATACAAAAGTGTGCAGCCGAACGGGCGATTTGTATGGGAACGTAGAATTTTTTCTTTGTTTCTTGATTGTTATTTTATATTCATTATACTTAAGTGATATATTACGGGTATGTCCCTTCTATTTTGTATTTAACGAGCAATTCCTATACATTCTTGTAAAAACTTGAAGACGGCTCCAATGATTTCTATAAAATGTGGTACGTAATACGGTTTCAGGGGGCTAAAATTCATGTAGCTATGTCTCATTCCTGGGGAATTCTCCGAGCGGATATCGGTCGCCCAGGTACAATGCGCGTAAAAATGCAAAGATTTGCAATTTTTTTTAAATTTTATTTGTAGCGGCTAACGCTATCAAATGTAAATTGTATAAAGAATCGAAATTGGTCTGAAAAAGACTGTTAAGGACTTGCAAACTGGTATCGATACATTTTTGGCTGGAAAAATTAATTTTAAAAGTATGAAAATTACATCACCACATAAACTACGCACCTCACCACAACGCCGATAGCGAGTGCAGCGATGGGTTTGTTCCACTTCTCGTACAGGTTGCCGAGTTTGACGGCACAGCCCTCGTGGTTGAAGGTCGTGCAGTGGTAGTCGCTGTTACTATTAACTAAAATAATAAAAAGGATTGCACACCTCAACACAAGCGACGCCGATAGAGATCGCAGCGATGGGTTTGTTCCACTTCTCGTACAGGTTGCCGAGTTTGACGGCACAGCCCTCGTGGTTAAAGGTCGTGTAGTGCTAGTCGCTGTTACTGTTAACTAAAATAATAAAAAGGATTGCACACCTCAACACAAGCGACGCCGATAGCGATCGCAGCGATGGGTTTGTTCCACTTCTCGTACAAGTTGCCGAGTTAGACGGCACAGCCCTCGTGGTTAAAGGTCGTGTAGTGCTAGTCGCTGTTACTGTTAACTAAAATAATAAAAAGGATTGCACACCTCAACACAAGCGACGCCGATAGCGATCGCAGCGATGGGTTTGTTCCACTTTTCGTACAAGTTGCCGAGTTTGACGGCACAGCCCTCATGGTTGAAGGTCGTGCAGAGGTAGTCGCTGTTCAGCAGGGACTCGTTTTCGTTGCAGCAGGACTTGGGCGTCGCCAGCAGGCCATAGTCACCCTTGCCTTTGGCACCGCAGCATTGGAACTGGAAAAAGATTTTATTGATTACGTATATCATTAGATTACTTAATGGTCCTAGCATCATCCATCATGTAACCAAGATTACGACGGCTGCACCCGTGTGTGTTTTTTCCATATAGGCCTTCCCCAAGATATGCTCTAGATTGTAGTGAATACCGTATTAAAATCGGCCTTGAAGTTTTCAAGGTTAGCTATTTTAACAAAAAAAATCGCCTTAAAATAACTTTAAAGACAAAAGCAATCAACCCCTGTTTTCCTAACCTTGGAGTTGGACTTTTTTCCAAATTAATATGGGACAAACTTCATGGCAAATCTTTCCAATACAAAAAGAAATTATCAAAATCGGACTGCTGTGTAAAAAGTTACGGGTTATTAGTTAGTGGTCATACATAAAAAAATATACGCTTTTTCTACGTTCTTTTCGTCGGTTGAAGAATAAGTACCTGTTTCTCGATACTCTCAAACAGCGTGGTGGAAGCCTCGTTCTTGCCGCGGTTGGCGAACATGGTGTCGATGGTGGTCTCCAGCTCCGTCTTGATGGTGCCTCCGTACACGAACAGGAGCACAGCCAGGACCACTTGCAGGATGATGATCACCAGCAGGAATATCGCGTACTGGAACAGATATCGTACATTTCAGTTTTCTGAAGGTAACGAGGAGGTTAGGTTGATACGGCGATCTTTCTGCAGTTTCTAAATTAGTGATATTGTATTTACTAAAGTTATGTCAATGTAAAAATAATTAAATTTGAGATAATGCACAGAACAAAATACATCATATATATTTTTAAAAGAAAATACCGTTTACCGTAAAAAACATAGGATAAGGCAAAGAATTCCACAAACTCACACAATCGTCACGTTTGCCGACATCAATAAAAAATAATAAGAAGAAGAAGCTGCTTAGGCTGATGCAAACTAATAATCGACTATTAACTAACGATACATACAATTGTCTAGATTTAATTTAAGTTGAATCACATCCCTTGGCTTTTTAAAATACTACATCGATATATTTTTCACATGAATGACAAAAATATACTAATATGAAATGAGACAAAAAGATAAGTACGTACAGTGGCAACCATGCAGTGGCTCTCCCTAATAGCTCCGCAGCAGCCGAAAAAGGCGATGAGGAACATGATGGCGCCGATGTTGATGAACAGCCAGGGCCAGACGTTCATGCCACATGGCTGGATCTCATAGAAAAGAAGCTAGATACTTACAGTGACAACCATGCAGTGGCTCTCCCTAATAGCTCCGCAGCAGCCGAAGAAGGCGATGAGGAACATGATGGCGCCGATGATGATGAACAGCCAGGGTCCAACGTTCATGCCACGCAGCAGGTCTGTGACGGTGTTCCATTTAAGCAGGAACGCTACGCCGATACCCACGATGGCGAGCCCGACAAGCTGGAAAAGGAAAATACAATTTTTGAGTTGCTGTTTTCTTATATACTCATCGTCAAACCAAAGACAAGAATAAACAAGTGTTGATAAATTGATTGATTCATTCCGTAGAGGTAGAATTCGCACAACTATCAACCTTGTTTGTGTTTGTGATGTGAGTTCGATGGACACAAAACCTAACATACACATACACACCCAGAACCTGTTTTGTATCGCGCTGGGAATCTTAACCAAATGGAAAATGAGCCAACGTTGACGTCTCAGTGTTAGGATATCACAATAAACCAACAAAAGATTAAAACCGTTCCAATTTAAAAATGTTAAGATAATTGTTTAGGGCAGTTCGCGATTTTTAGAGATGCTTGTCATTCTATCGGTTATAAAGAGCATATTTGCATGGATTATGATGTTTCATAATTCGCTTCATCTGCAGGCGTTTTATCGTTATATTTCTTCTCTCTTAGACCCGAGCCTTGTCAGAGCACCATACAGAACTACGCCTTTTAGTTCATGATTAGCCTTTTGCGTTCCCGGTAAACAGTAACTACACTTTTCCCGATTTTGTCTATCATCATCATTAGGTCTTTGTCTCCACTGCAGAAGCACGACCCTCTCTGTAATACCAAAGCCATATTAGCCAAATCAGTCACATGATTTGGCCTACACTCTACACGCTGGCCAGATGGGTTGGAGAGGTCTCTTTGCTGTTTATAAGCTTTGTTTCATCAACTCTCTTTTTCCCTTATCTGGCTCTGCATTCTGAACTGCGTCTTCTGGAATGCTTTAAAGCCAGCGGTCCTCTTGCCGACCATGCCATCGTTATTGCCATTTTCTTCTTTAACATTATCAACCCAGCCCAATTTCAGTTTTCTCTTTTTGCTGGGACCCGTTTTCTAACAACATGGCACGCCCGATGTGTTTAAGCTTTTTTCAAATATTTTAGGTCACTTGTAACTGTAATTTACACTACAAATAGTACGGCATGTCTATAATACTTTCAGTTTTAAGTAATGAAACTGCTGTAAACATACAAATTTGCATTTTTACTGCTTCTTTTTAGCCAAAGGTTTTAGCATTGATATAAAATGAATTTATGGTAATAGGCTAAAATATTAACCGTTAAAGCTTTCTATTTGCGAACGTGCTGTGCTAAGTAGGCATTAGCCAGTTTCACATTTTATTATGATTGACTGGTCGCAGTGATAACAAGGGCCGCACGAAAATTGACGTGTGCAAACATCGGATATAGGATAGTGGGTTACAGACATTGCTGTCACTTGAGCACCAAATATTGGCGAATGACAAGACAGTGTTGATCTAATAATTCATCGCTCTAATGAATTATCTTGTGATACTACGGTTAAAGACATAATAATATGTGGTGTCGGTATATACTTATCTGCTAGAAATAATAACTTTCCGCTTGGAACACCTATTCGTTTCACGGTGTTTGCTACTGTTAGAATTAAAATCACGAGGGCCTATTAAGAGTCCCACGTAAAGCCGAAATCCCATATGTTGTCGCCGCGGTGGAAACGCGTGAATTTTAAATAATAAACCTATTATTTACATTCTTTTTAACATGCATGAGTTCGGAATAATTCCATACTCTGTTATTAGTCTATCATAATTAATTAAACTGGAAACATTGATTATTGAATAACCGCCATTGTGATATCACCCCACCTTATGGAGGGGTGTCCCCTCTATTGAATCTTCTTTAAAACAGTAACGGATAAAAATCACTAATTCGTGTTTCGTCGGTGATCTTGAGTAGTTGTTATATACAAATTGTCACGTACAAGTCTATCTTGATTAAATAAGGAAATGATGGATAAGTATATACTTTGTATTAGGGATTTAAAATATAATTGTGTTAATTAAACGGTGCTTTGAATATAAACAACTGTATGATACTTAACTGTGTTATTTATTGAATTATATATGATTGGACGCTAATGTTGTTTCTATATTTTAGTAAACCTTACACATACAAACGTAGTTTGGTTTTAGTTTTACAACAGTTAAGCCAATCTCAACCAAATTTCGGACATACCTACGACCGGATAAGGTATATTGAAGTTTATAATCAGATTTCAATTTTAAAAACAATACCTCTACAAAATTACAGCGAGTATAAGTTTCGTATTGAAAACTTCTACTCGCTGTAATTTTGTATAGGTTTGTTGTAAAACTAAAACCAAACTACGTTTTTATAGGATTTCGGCTTTACGTGGGGCTCTTAAATGGCCAAAGGGTATCGTCAACCTCTTGCGTTGAAGTTTTAAGGTATCCTCCGTAAATCTTTTTTTACCAGCCTATTTAGTCCCTGGCAAAGGCCTCTCCCATTCCTTTCAAGAAATTCGAATACTCAGATGTAGAGTCAAATAGAGAATTATGATAAAACTTGACAATTAATATTAGTTGACTCAATGCTTTGTAAATATCCTTTCTAAAATATAAATAAATGAAGAAAGACTTATTCACTATTTTTCTCTAATGAGTAACTTATCATTATTACTAATCACATTCAAAAACTATCAAGTGTAGAAATGTCTATGAAATTCCAGTTGTTCGGCGGTCCTTTATGGATTAATGACTACCGGTCCTAAATGATCATTGTGTCCAAATGGCCCTAATCGAACAAACAAAACAAACAATACTTCAACTTCGTAATTCAACAAAAATGTGACAAATTGTAGCAACTGATGGGGAAATTGGCTAACAAAATATTAAATTCTACGCATATTGGAGTAATGGTTCTAAATAATACGGACAGTTGGCCACTCTTCACATTGTAATAATGTAATCATTAAGATATTCTATTGTAATTGATTTAATTCATAATATGTACATATTTAATTAGATATAAATTATTGTTTAAAATTATTACGCCTTTCACGACAGAGTATGTGTACAATACCAACTTGTAACACCATGATTATTGTCATACCACCATATTTCTAGGAATAAATGATTCTGATTCATCAATCCCAACGAGTCCTCTTAGTTCCACAATAGCCTGTATTCCAAAGAGATAAGAATCATGCAAGCTTTGTACTGACTTATCGTCTGTCCACTGTACTGCAAACATAGTGTAAAGAAATCGACTTTTAAACAGGAGAAAGCCGATTGCTAAATTGTTTTCTGTCCGTAGTTACATAACAAGTTAAGTCGAGTTACACCATTCAATTTTATGCAACACCCAAATATCGGCCGCAAGTGCAAAAACCGCGTTTAATTTGATCTTACATCAGAACCTGATCGCTTTGTAAGATAATTACTGCTATTAATCTCTATTTGTGTAATGACAGGGCGAAATTTAAACAGATATGAGATCTGTATAGGTTTTTCTGACTAGTTAAGTAACTTGTATCCAAATACTCGAAAGCATCTTGACTAAAAACGTTTTCAAATCTCGTCTTGTAGACAAGACCTTGACAAAACTATCACAAGACTAGGATTTTCGTGAACAAAAAGACTAATTATCAAATAGAATTCAAGAGACGTCGACGTCGAGAGTCACTATTACTCTTAATGATTTAAAGTTATTATTTTGAGAGTTCAGGGAATGTCTCGTCATCATACTGACTTATAGTAAGTTTGTCATTGTTAAAACATTATTGCACAATTAATAATTAAAACTACAAAAGAAATTACTAAAATATAACTCAATCCTTTCGAAAGTTTTGACTAAGTACTACCGCAAATAGTAAGAACTGTCCCACCAGTATCAAGTAAGAATATACTGCGAATAGACCGTAACAAAAACTACGAATTTTACAATCAGCAAAATACACAATAGATGCGTTCCTTAAGAGTCGCCTGGAAGCGCATGTCTTCATACAAACGGAAAAAGGGAATTGTGGCAATATTTGATTATTTTGGAGTAAAATTAAGCATTTAATCAATTAATCTCATTATAATCTACGTACGTTCCTATACAGCTTGGTTAAAATATCAATGGTTTGAATATCACAAGCCTTTTCAAATTTGTATGGAAATCTTGAGAGGCGTATAATTCTCAAACATTTGATAATTTAACCAAACTTTATAGGAACGTACGTAGATTAAAATGAGATTAATTGATTGGATGCTTAAGTTTGCTCTAAAATTATGAAATATTGCTACAATTCCCTTTTTCCGTTTGTATGGAGACATGCGCGTCCAGGCGACTCTTAAGAGCGTATACTAGCAGTATTTTTTCAATATGGTTTCCATACAAATGTATTTCTATATTTTCTCGCTGAAAACTGCTTCTAGAGGCACAATTCTTTTTACATACAATCTATTACTAAAATAAGTATGTCCCTATGTTTTATTTTTTACTAAAAACCAGTTTAAAAGAAAAAAAAATGTACAAAAACAGGTTTTTTGGAAAAAATAAAAAATAGGGGCATTCCTATTTTAGTACTAGATTTTATGAGAAGAAAATAGAGAAATACATTTGTATGGAAAACGCACTGCTAGTATACCCTCTTAATACAAACGGATACGCAGTTAAAACCGCCAGCTATCGCAATATCAACGGATGAGGCCGGCCACTCGTCAGTTATTTTAAGGTTATTTTTAGCCCTCAGATTTTAACTGGAGAATTTAGCAATCAACACCAAAGGCCGAATCAATATAGTTATATACAAACGGGACTTAGCACGAACCTTTTATATTTATTATCACAAGCTTTTATTTAAATTGCAATACAACTATTTTTGTTCGGGTGGAATCTTACAACTTAATTTTACTTAAGCACTTATATATTTTGTGTCCTTATGGAAGTTTGATTACATATAATATTACTATCAGTGGCGGCTCCCCCTTGAGTGCACTCGTGCGCCGCGCTACCAGTAAAGTAAGCTTAAATATATACTAAAAAATAACATTGATATTAAGATTAAATAAGCAGTTTTACGTAAAAATAAATTTATTTTTGTGTCAAATGAGAATCAGTCATATGTTTAACAAAATAAGTACTATTTTCGCTTGACAAAATAATGTGCCGTGCGCCCGCTCCCAGTGCACGCAGCGCGCCTATACAGCTACTATGGAAAAGGCGACGAAACGCCTGGCGCGTGAGACGGAAGATTAGTATGGAAGTTTAGCGAAATCCCGTGCGCCGCACGGGGTACGAGCGTCGTGGGACGAACGCCGACGTTCGGAAATGTTGGGATTAGGTATTTTTCGTATAAATTGTCTTACGTTTGTATTTGTGCGTGTTTTACTTTCGCTGTTTTTGTTTTATTTCACTTATTGATCTTATTAAAGTACCTACCTAAATAAAAAATGCTTTAATTTAATGTGCACCACCAGGTCTTTGAGTCACGAGCCGCCACTGATTACTATACCATAGACCCGATGTGATGATGGAGTCGGAAGACGACCATAGGTACTTCTAAATCTAACACATCGTATTTGTGCTCATTCGGTTTGCAATTTACGTTAAAATTCGCTCATAATAAAAGATTGTAACAAAAATAAAACTTTAAAAGAAATCTTATTTAATTATTTGTTTCTGCTGATGTATCAATGGAGCTACATCCAGCGAGTCTCGCTGAGACCACGATGGATATACAATACTTATTATTATAAAAGAACAAAACACAGATCAAATCAAAATATGAATCAAAAGACGAGTTATTTGTATCAAATAGGCAGCTAAAACCGTCGGTTATCGCAATACGAGTACCATCAGATGAGGCCGGCCACTCGTCAGTTATTTTATAGTTATTTTTAACCAACAGATTTTAACCGAGGATTTTGGTGCGCTTTGGAGCAATTTTCGTGTTTATGGTTAGTTGAGATATCTGTTGTGGTTGGTTTATTTTTAAGCTTTTGTGGTTTGAAATAAATTACGGGATAATGAGTCAGGAGTCCTCTGGCTGCAGTTATGGAATTAATTAGCAAACGCATTGTAGTGGTCAGTCGGAATCATATTGGAATACAGGACGACCTATTTAACCAATTTTGGTATGGTATGGTTAACGGTAAGCAGATTATGTTTTTACGCCCTTCATTTCTTAAAGTGCTCTTGCATGGAGGACCAAAACAGCACTATTCGAAGTTTTTAAGTCATCTTAACACATGCTACTTCAACTTTCTTACAATTTTTCTGTGAGTTTTTAAGCAAGTCCTCGCTCGTTTTACACTCATTGCAATTTAAACGGTAAAATGTATTTTTACCTGACTTACCCACCGAGAATCAGGGTAATATTATTCGCGTAACTATATATTATTTAATTATGTGTTTTTTTTTTTAATAATGCCAATTGTTTTAAATATTTACCTACTTGGTCATTCATTAAACAAAAATAACAAGATTTATGAATATCCCAAGATTTCGGAGTCCTAAATTGCGGGCAACATAGCACGCAATTTAGGCCTCCGAGATCTGTATGAGTGTGTAATGGAACTAATGGAAGATGGTACAAAATGGCGGGCCAAAACTATATTTTCGTATATACTTTCGATGCAAAACATCAAGATAGGAGCACGAAGTAAGCGCGCGTGTAATTCGATCGAGAGAGATCAAGCGAGGTTAATTGTTGCGTTTTGGACGCTGCCACGCAAGTGCTTCCATCCTCATTACTGGACGGTGGACCATCACTACTGGACGTGGCACAATTTTTATAATCACTATCTAGTGAAATCGGGAAGCGAATTTGTTTTACTAATGTAGTGTTGTAGTCAAGGCTTGTGGTTCCCGGCAGAGTAGAATAAGACCACTCTCCAAGTCTTCCCGTGAATGTCGTAGAAGGCGGCATAGGAAACACAAGTCCTCTCCAACCCGTCTGGCCAGAGTAGAGTGTAGGCCAAATCCTGTGACTGTTCTGGCTAATATATGGCTCTGGTAGTACAGAGAGGATCATGCTCTTGCAGTGGAGACTATAAAAAGACCCAAGATTCTAACGCATCTTCATCTCGAGTAATTATTAATGAGTCTTTGATGTTTACCTAATCCTGAACCCATCATTAACGCCAGTCAGGTAATTAACCAAGATAATAAAGGAGGTACAGAACTTCCTGCCACAAGCAGCCTGTTAGTACATTTATCGCTCTGGCTTGGGTTGAATAGCCGACCGCTTTTCTTATCACGTAAGCATGGCTTTACAGTAATAAAAACACAATAAGTACTTGTGCATGGTACTGTACTGCAATACAATAACTCATTTTCTTTTGGATGAACATTGTTTCCAGGGAGTCGTGAACTCGTGAGGTATTGAATATTGATATTATCGACTAGAAAAAATGCAATTACACAACCTGTGGTCTTATTGCAGCGATTATTTTATATTTTTGTATTTAATTGTGGCTCGCTTATTCTATGACTAGTAGTTTTCCCGCGACTTCATCCGCGTAAATTTTAGCCTTTGTCAACCGCAGATAAATTAGCTTTCTATTGGTGAAAGAATTTTGAAAATCGGTCCAATAGTTTCGAAGCCTATTCAATTCAAACAAACAAACAATCAAATCCTTCCCCATCATAATATTCGTATAGATGAACAAAGTATAATTAAAGAAGACAAAGGTAAAGGACCTATAAGACCCTATTGTACGTGGGCAAAGATCATAGATATCAGTGGTAAAGATTTACAGGAGAATCGTGAAATGTGCTAATACAAAGTATATTTATGCAATCTACATACAAATACAATTCATTAGGACTATAAGCTCTCTAGAAGGCCCCATACTGAATTTGTCAAATTAAATATAATAGTTTTGGAGATTTAAGAAACAAACGAACATACGCAGCGGCGACTTCGATACACACAGTCGAGTAATAAGTAGATATCAGTTACATTCCTTTCGGAGCTTAAGGACTAACAAGCTCAAATGACAATAGTGCTACAATGTCCATATTGCTAAAATGACCTTTCATTTTCCGCCATTTATAAAGTACTATCAGAGAGTACATACCCTTTGACTATATATATAAAGCCGAGGACTTCACAATTTGATTGAAATAAAATAAGTATTTGAAAAAATGCTTTATGTACATAAAGTAAGGAGAATCAATTCTGCGGGCTTATACCCTTGGCATACAAATCTAGATACGATTATTATAATTTACAAACTGGAACTTGAGAAACTTCAATTGCATTCAACATTAGTTGTTAATAACACAGCATGTGGCACATTACATTGAGGCACAAAATAGATACATTACAGAACATAAATATTACCCACTATTGAAGCACAGCACAGGCAACTAACGTGGAGGTTTTCTCGCGTTTTTCTTAACTAATCGGTCAAAAGAAACCATAACGTTTCAGAGCATAGACAACAGAGTAGAATTTCAACACTTTCAATCTTCGAGCAACACGGCTTATGTACCAGAAAAGGCGTGTTGCTCGAAGCTTGCAATTCAATATCATTGAAAAAACACGATACCAAATTTCGAATTGATCGGATATACGGAAGTTAGTCAGATGGGAATGTGACTTTCTTGTTGATGAGAGGTCATCAACTAAAAAGACCTAATGATCTTACTAAGATTTCCATGAAACCTGGCTAAGAACACTCGGGATAAAATAAACTATAACACAAAATCCAAAAATCGGTTCAGCCATACCACAGACAGATACACAGACGGACATGTTTAACTTATAACACCCCTCTCTTTTTGCGTCGGGGGCTTAAAATTTGACGAGAGCAGAGCAGCGGAGAGCATATTTTTAAGAAACTCGAACTCGAAAATTAACTTTCAAGCTGTTGCAATAAAGGCGTCCATGTTTAAGCACGCATTGCTTTGCCTTGAGACTACACGAGCATTTTGTCATGTTCTGTTCAGCACTTTGTTTGTAGCAGTAAGTAAGTTTTAAAGTTTATTTTAGAGTGTATTAAAAAAATGCACTCCGCTGCTCTAATCTCGATCAGCGCTGACCCTGTATCGCACTGAAGTTGAGCCCATGCACCTTCTATCTAAAAGAAAGGCACTGTGTTTCGGTACAAATATGAGGTTGATGTACGAAGTGCCGCTTCTGGATATGTTTATTTTGAGACTGTGGGTACACTACCTACTTTGAGATGGCGGTGCTCGGTGACCGACATACAGACGCTTTGCATAATGCAGCTGGGTACGCACATGTTGCGCAATACTGTGCTGTGACAACAGGGGCTGCCGACCGTGAAATAAAGGCAAGATTTTTTTACCCCTTTTCGAGATATGATTTGGATCAAAAATCACAAAACAACAAGATACTTTATGAGATTTAGAATGAAAAAGTACCGTTTGTTCTCGATTGCTTCCTAAAGCATAATTCTCCAAATAGAGGCCGTTTGTGGCCTTGGCCAAGGCGGTATCATCTTTAAAGTTTCCACGATATCTCATACAAACATATAAGTTACACATTCTACCCGTAAATAGTCTAGGTGACAACGGTGACAAACAGTGATGGACGGCTAACGATGGCTCTAGAGACAAAGCTTACCAGAGCGCGTGCCGCCGAAAGATAAATCAATTTCGTGTCCTGTAGAATTATAATATCTATTCCTATACAGTCTATAAGTCCAAACGCATTTTTCCCGCGACTTCATCCGCGTAAAAGTTCACCCGCCTATTTCACCACCTTGGTGGTTGAATTTTAAAAATCCTTAAAAAAGATAAATATAACTGAAGTATATCTGTCAAACACATCTAACAGTAAAAGGTGTTTATTTTAGGTTCGTTAATTTTGTAACTCGTATTACAAACACCCTGCAAGAAATTTATTTTAAAAAATGTCTCAACCTCAAACTATGTTAATACGAAGACACGGAAACGAACAATAAAGGTGTTTCTAAGACAACTGCCTATAAAATACCAAGCCCGAGTACCCTCACCAGTGACCTTTACCTCTGGCCTCCCTTCTGAAATATAACCCATTACTTAGGCACTGTAATCTGTCGAAGGTTAGGCCCAAGGCTCTACGATTACTAGCAACGTTTACTTTTGTGACTAAGACTATTATACTACGAGTAGAATACTCGAAATTTCTCGCGATTTCGTCAGAGTAAATTATAGCAGAGAATACTTTTACTTAAATACGCGTAAATTATAGCATATGTCAATCGCAGGTAAATTAGCTTCCTATAGGTAAAAGAATTTTGTAAATCCGTCCAATAGTTTCGGAGCCTATTCCATGCAAACAAACAATCAAATCTTTTCTCTTTGTAATATAATTATTAATTCATAGATTAGCTCCACAACGTGTCAAATGCATCATTCAATATAGAGTACGAAAACAATAATAAGAATCTTTTAACATTAACTTTAAGTCGCGTTTTACTGTTATTTAATTTATTTTCTTCCAACTACGCTGCAATTCTATCATAACTGCACTACATATCCAGCACAAAGCGGAACTTTGCTGCACTAAAAGGAAAAAAAAAAACTAAACAGTGCAGTAAAGGATTTCCATACATTTTTGCTGCACTAGAGCAGCAAAAATGTATGGAAATCCTTTACGATTTTTTTTAAATCGTGGACAATAGTTGTCACCTGTCATAAAGAAGGTTGGCCAACCTAACGGCCGTATGGAGTTAACAAAGGGACGAGTGTATTGCCTTGCCTAAAAAAAAAATACTGGCCATAAAGAAAAAAAGCGGGAATGTGAACAACAAATTTTTAACTATTGTAATTTGTCTTCAGTTTTATTTTTCAACTACTTTTAATGCAGTAGTTGAAAGAAAAGCAGATTATGCACCTCGCATTAAGTAAGTTAAATTGCACTCGTGCTTTTTAGAGCCCTCGCTAGCGCTCGGGCTCCAAATAAACACTCGTGCAGCAATAACTTACTTTCTGCTCAGTGCAACAATCTACTACTATTACATATTGACCTGGGTCTTGGATGTTTATAAGTAGTATATTATAATATAAAATATAGTATCGTTGAGTTAGTATCCTGCGACACAAGTTCACAACTTACTGTGGGGCTAGCTCAATTTGTGTGATATGTCCCTATATATTTATTTATTTATTATTTATTTATTTACAAGAAATAAATAAAAAGTTTCCTTATATGTATGGCAGCATTGGCAGCCCTATTTGTATCACACGAGGGAGGACAGACATGATACAAGGAATTGCGACAACGTGACAAGTCATCTATTTGTTACAATTTACAGTAGAACTCAATTTATCCTTATTTCCTTTAATCTGCTTATAAATTGACTGGACATCATGGTGTTTTTTCTCAAACTATGGCTTAGGAAAATAAATAGATAAGGAGAATATAGAGTCACAGTTTACCCACTGTAGTAGAGAGAGTCTAACTCTCAAAGGCCATCTCCACGAGCGAGAGAATCGCCACGAGTCCGCGCTTTATATTATTAAACCTACGCCTAGTTATTCTAATCTCCTACTCACATTATCGCCGTGTGAGTACGTTCTAAGTGTTTACACACGGCAATTTCCACGAAATACAAATAAATATATATGAGCCTTGCATGCACTACCACACTCGATCTCAGGGAAAGAGAAATGCCACTATGGCTTAGGAAAATAAATAGATAAGGAGAATATAGAGTCACAGTTTACCCACTGTAGTAGAGAGAGTCTAACTCTCAAATGCCATCTCCACGAGCGAGAGAATCGCCACGAGTCCGCGCTTTATATTATTAAACCTACTTACACGTAGTTATTCTAATTTCCTACTCACATTATCGCCGTTTGAGACACGTTCTAAGTGTTTACACACAGCAAATTACCACGAAATACAAATAAATATATGAACCTTGCATGCACTACCACACTCGATCTCAGGGAGAGATGGATGCCATGGGAGTGCCTGAAAAACAGCGGTATGCTCGGACCTTGCTCCACGCTAACACAAGCTGAAGCGTTCCTTTGCCATAAGAAAATCTAGGGTCGCCATTTCTTTTTTTATTATGAAGGTACATGTGACTAGGATTTGATTTTGCCAGTAGATAAATGTTTTTTATTTTATTTTGCAGCTGACGAGCTCCGTGGCGCAGCGGTCATCACGCCTGCCTGCGACACGGATGGTCCCGGGTTCGATCCCCGGTCAGGTCAAGATGGAAAACGATCTTTTTCAGATTGACCTGGGTCTTGGATGTTTATCTATTTTTTATATATGTATTTGTTATAAAATATATTATCGTTGAGTTAGTATCCCATAACACAAGTCTTTCATTAGAATTTACTTTGGGGCTAGCTCAATCTGTGTGATTTGTCCGTATATATATTTGTCCGTATATATATTTATATTTATATATTTTAAAGACCTTGGAAATACGTAGTATGGCGATAAAATCATCGGGATTCTCGCGCCAGTAGACACAGCTCCTTAGTGAGCAGTGTCCGAAATAATGTAGACTTGAATATTTGGTATTTAAGAATGCAAATATTAGAACCATAGATAGGTAGAGCTATATTCCTTATAATATGACGAAATAGGAGGAATTTACTGACAACAAAAAAAGACTTTCTTAAACAATCATTTAGTTAGAAAAAATACTTGTTTTCTTTTTAAATACTTCAAAAAAAATATTAAAACATATCTGAATCAGATTTATTCCCAAGTCCTCAACAGCCAGACATCCTACAAACTACAAACAGTTGCAGGGTAGTTAAACTTGTAGAATATGCATTTTAGCAAAACTCTAGTCGGGAATCTGTCTAGACGTCGCGACAGGGCCCGGGATGACGACATTAGTGGATCGATGTGAGGGGGATAATGTACTTTTACTTACGGGCAAATATTATTTAAGTGTTTGCCTTTTTGACTCGCTCCCTCCCTTAAGGGGCTTAGATGAGCCAACCATGGCCAGGTAGCGCCACCCCTGATTTTATTTCTTTTATTACTAAATCAGATTACATTGAAAAACCTAATTTAGCACTATGGTA
This sequence comes from Rhodophaea formosa, assembly GCA_963082605.1. NCBI lineage: Eukaryota > Metazoa > Arthropoda > Insecta > Lepidoptera > Pyralidae > Rhodophaea > Rhodophaea formosa. Next base: position 3,747,360 of record OY720209.1, read on the forward strand.
CTAAATTACTTGTTGGTATAACTTCTCATCAACATGATCATTTAAAATTAAGACAACTTCTCCTTAGTAACTCTCATTATATAGTAATATCAGTAATTTAGATGCAAAATATTGAAGATTAAGTAATCAAAAATACTACAAGGAGTTTGCTACCAAAGTACTGAAGTAGAGGGCCAGTATTAGCAGAAAGAAGAATGTTCCTAAGGTTGACCACTACAGCCACCTTTTTCCTTACGCCAACCCTTGGTCCACAGATTACCCCCAATTCACAGATTGGGGGTGATCTGTGCCTTGGTCCTATGATTCGTAAAATTGTACGTACCTACTGAATTATGAATACAATACTTTCTTGTGTTTTTATGTAGTACCTAATGCTGCCAAGTAATCGGTCCTCTAATTGCATAATGAAAAAACCGGCCAAGTGCGTGTCAGGCCACGCGCAGTGTAGGGTTCCGTAGTTGCGAATGACAACTTTGAGGTCACACTCGCACCTCTCACAGTTTAACCAAAAACATGTAACAATTAAAATTGTATGAAATTTTACATTTTCGAGTACATTTTATAAGTTGGTTGCCTCAGCTCTGATAGTTTTCCTTTCAACTTCAGTATATATACTAGTTACTGCTGTAATTTTTTTCACGTATCTATGTATGACCGTTTAGCAGATAGAGGGGGGGGGACACTTACTTCTAACAAAATTTCGCACTTTAAAACCAAATATTTCGGAAACGGGTCCCTAAATCGAAAAATGGTGTTTTCAACCTCACAATATTTTTAAAGACCTATTTAACAATACCCCACACGATGGGTAAATAGAGAAAAAAAATACTCCCCCACTTTACTGGTATGGGAGCTACCCTAAAAAAATTTTTTTTTCAAGATTTTTTTTTCTACTACTTTTTTGGCATTATTAATATACATACCCATAAGAAATTACAGCTTTCTAGTACTTATAGTCTCTGCGTAAAACCGCGGACGGACAGACAGACAGACAGACAGACATGGCGAAACTATAAACCTAAAAAAGCGCACTGCTAGACTCATTGGTAGTCCTGGTAGCCTTATTGTACTAGGCTAGGTGTTATTCGCACCTTCGCGCCGGTGCCCACAAACAACGAAAAAGATACGGTGTCTTACTAGTCGGTGCCATTCGGATTAGGAATTTATTATGTTCTGGGTGGACTATTGCCATCGGAATTTTGTAATCTAAATTCCTCTGCATCATACCTATTACACGTAAATGTCTCTTCACGTTTTTTATATAGCCAGCATATTATTATAGCCAGTCCCATCCATCATCATAAAAAAGTTATCAATCACTAATTTCACGCATGCAATATTGGAAATAAGCATAACGTGAGGTACTTCCGCCGCCTAGCCCAGGTGTCCCTTACATTTGTCGGGCATTGCATAAGACTAGGTCGCTGACCCCGCGACAATGAGGCACGCCCGTAGAGGGGGAGGGGAGTCATAGACAAAGAGCGGGAACGCGATGATCCACGCATTTCCATAGTGAATCTAGAGGAAATATGGTTCAATCTGCTGTGGTTGAATGTTCGGGTAAAAGAACTTAAAATGGGTTTTCATCGTGCATTGATGAAATATACTAATGTTTCTCGATTTCTATTATTTGAATACGACCACCTAAGATTATTTCGTTATGTCAAAAAAGACGACCAGATTCCTTTTCTATTTTTTTAGGTACCTATATATGAGAATAGTTCAAAGTAGTGTGAGTACTGTGAGTGATGTAGTGTAAATGTGATAGTTGATGTTACAATTTAATAGTAGGTAACTTTTTCCGGAAATCCAAAGGTACTAGGTACCTAGCTCAACTTTTACGGATTGTTAAAATTCACAGACAAGTCAAAAATATATTCTAGGTTTTCGAATATCTATATTCGAATGTAATAGTAACACAGGAGGCTAATCTAATTAAATCATTCCAAGTATCGATCTTCCGATTGTTTTCATTAAATTTGTTAATTGTTGGAAATCGACAATCGTCCTAAAATTACTTAGGTAGGTACCTACTTAGAGGAAAATTTTGGTTACTGAATTACAGGAAACTAAATATGTTTCTACTGAGCAGGTCGGGTTGGATCGGATATTTAATGAAACAAAGGAAATTGGATCTTATACAAGAGAAAACTTCATAATCTGTATAGCGTGGCGGCAGCCGCCTGTCTGTCGTGCCGACGATGTGTTTGGTTAGATTGCGTTTAAACCTTAGAGTTAGTCGAGCTCCGTGGCGCAGCGGTCAACACGCTAGCCTGCGACATGGGGGTCCCGGGTTCGATCTCCGGTCAGGTCACTATGGAAAAATATATTTCATATTGACCTGTGCCTTGGATGTTTATCTATCTATATAAGTATATATAATAAAATATAGTATCGTTGAGTTAGTATCCTGCGACACAAGTTCACAACTTACTGTGGGGCTAACTCAATTTGTGTGATATGTCCCTATATATTATATATATTTTTATAAACCTGTAATTGATTGGAGCTCAGTATTCAAGATACAAACATGAGAGATCATTATGTTCAAAATATATGTCTGAAATCAAAAAGAGACGGCGGGCGGCGCAAGTTCGATACTTACTACAAGTGAGCAACAGCGCCTAGTAATTTCATACGATGACAAATACTGACTTAGCAACAGTTGGTTATTCACGGTTAACCCTGTAAATGATTGGAGCTCAGTAAACGAGATACAAGAAATGAGAGATAGTACATAATACAAATATGTATTATTGTTTAAAATAAACCAGTCTGAACTCAACGGTGCCAATTACTCTAAGTTCGAAAGCACTATCCAATTACAAGCGAGCAACAGCGCCTTAGTATTTAGGACGAAGCAAAACGTCATATACGATGACTAATACTGGCTTAGTAGCAGTTGGTTATTTCCGGTTAGCCCTGTAAATGATTGAAGCAGTATTCTAGATACAAACATGAGAGATAAATAGGTGTAGATATATATTCAAAATATCAAGTTAGAAACTACTAGCCGACTATAAGCGAGCAACAGGGCCTCTTAGTATTTAGAACGAAGCAAAACGTCATACGGTGACTACTGGCTTAGTTAAAGTTGGTTAGACTACGATTAGGGTTGTCAGTATTCTAGATACAAACATGAGAGATAGTGCATAATTTATGTTTATTGTTTAAAATAAACCAGTCTGAACTCAACGCCGCCAATTATACTCCAAGTTCGAAACTACTATCCAATTACAAGCAACGGTGCCTTAGTAATTAGGACGAAGTAAAACGTCATACGGTCTTAGTCAAAGTTGGTTAAATCACGGAACCCTGCAAATGATTGAAGCAGTATTCTAGATACAAACATGAGAGATAAATAGGTGTAGATATATTCAAAATATCAAGTTCGAAACTACTAGCCGACTATAAGCGAGCAACAGCGCCTTAGTATTTAGGACGAAGCGTCATACGGTAACTAATACTGGCTTAGTTAAAGTTTGGTTACACTACGATTAGGGTTGTCAATATTATAGATACAAACATGAGAGATAATACATATGTTTATTGTTTAAAATAAACCAGTCTGAACTCAACGGCGCCAATTAGTCCAAGTTCGAAACTACTATCCAATTACAAGCAAGCAACGGCGCCTTCGTAATTAGGACGAAGTAAAACGTCATTGGGTGACTTAATGCTTAGTACAGTTGGTTACAGTATTTAGTTCTTTGAACAGTATAACACGTAAGGTAAGTCAAGAAAAAAACAACCACTGAATCAACGAATGAGCAATCATATAAATATTCCCCTTTCTATGTTGCTCGACTTGAATCTGGATAAACGATTTTAGGTTCCGTAGTTAACAAGGGCCCTTATATATGTGTTAAGCCACAAATTGCATATTTTTGTTAGAATCTAAAATCTCGAGTATCTGCAAGATAAAAGTTTGTTTAATATTTCAATTTCAATTTGCCAGAATTGAGAATGTAGATTATACGAGTATGTCGATTTCAGAAGTTTGTAAGCTTGTCAAGAAATATCCATTTCGCGTTCATTCAAAGTGTAATTCGTAGGGCTTGTAAATCTACAACATTTGTAATTTTTTTATTGTAATTAACAGGATATTGCAATGCAATAGAGGACTCTAAAGCACCGAGAGAGATACAACAACATTATATTAGATTATCAGGTGGCTCGTCTGCTATTAAAACATAAATAAATTCATAGTATTATATTATGTCACAATGATGTAGGTTCCACATTTGCGCAACAATAATAAGGTCCGACATAGTCCGAGTCTTACTGGCCTTCGGCCATAATTGACTTGTTTCAATAATATTAGAATGCGAAAACCGCTAATTTCTGCAAGGCCGGTTTGCAAACATCCTGTATCTTTTTGCGTACAGTTACATTAACGCTTTGGACAGCAAAGTTAAATTGAACTAGGCTTTCCTACTTCTTCCACGTTAATTATAGCCTAAGCTACCTGATAATATTAATTTGATCAGTTCACCAATTTTTGAGTTAACAATTTTAGCTGTTTCCCGCGACTTTGTCCGTGTGGTTTTGGGTTTTATCATACAGTCCATCCGGGCCCCCCGCAATCTAAGTTCTGAAGCATCTAAAAGGTGAGGATGTTAAAAAAGGGTTTCCCAAAACGTGGGCCCAAATTTTCTGCGGCCAAAAGCTATAGAATTACTATAATTTATATCTAAATTCACGTAAAAATAATGTCCGTAAAATCTTAGTTACCATCATTTGAATTTGATGACTAATTATTAGTCGGTATAAATAATGTGCTTCTGGGCACATTGCCGCAGAAAACGGTATAGGTAGGTTTTTATAAGGTTTTAAGTACACTTAAGTTTTATTTTAGATAGGGAAATTTGTATTTTTAGGATAATTTCGTTATTTTTATATGATCTTCTAGTCGCAAGATCAAATTAACGTTAGGTAATTAGGATACCCTTAACGGTAAATACCGGTACTTAAAAAGCTTCGTCAAATATTTTTTTTTATCATTTAATTTTCCAGCTGATAAGTAAATTTGCCTTCTGCACATGGAATCCAAAATGACGCAAGCCACGAAGGCCAAATGACATCAGATCTCCCGAAACGGATCTCGGCAGTAAATTTTCAGAAGGCTCCGATGTCACTGTAATACGAGTAGGAAACGGCGAATGTTAGCGATTCAACCACTTTCAGTTTCGTATCCAAGGTGCAATAATTCACATACAGAATATTGTATTCGATCGAATTTTTAGGATTCCGTACCCAAAGGGTAAAATCGGAACCCTATTCACGAGACTTCGCTCTCCATCTGTCTGTCTGTCACCAGGCGTGTATCTCATAAACCGTGATAGCTAGACAGTTGAAATTTTCACAGGTAATGTATTACTTTATTAATTATTGTAATGTACTAATCTTGGCATTGTTCTGCCTGTATAATTAAGGTATAAATTGATGAACTTGTGTATTTTTTTTTCTGTTTTTCAAATTAATCTTGTAAGCATTTTGGATATAACATCTGTTAAGCTGTTAAGTTAGTTAATGAATAAATGAATTATGAATTACTGTTGCCGCTATAACAACAAATACTACAAAGAGAATAAATATAATATTTAAGGGGGCTCCCATACATCAATCGTGATTTTATTGCCGTTTTATACTCGATATTAATAACGGCAAAAGATAGATCGTACATGCGCGGGCCCGACTCGCATTTTTCTGAGGCATTTCCGCCGCTAGGCAAAAGCTATCTTTAGCAAAAAAATCCCGACTACTAGATAATTCTGGATTTCTAGTCATCATCACCATCAGGTCTTTTTTTTCGCTGCAAGAGCATAACACTCTCTGTTAAGGAGAATCATTTATGTGACAAGATTTTATTATGATCGTCCCAGATTGTTAAATGCTTGCCAAGACAAATCAAATGCTCTTACGCGACAAGTTTGTATCTTCTTTAAGTCGTATAAGGAGTTCCAGTGGCCATCTTCTTACTTTATTATCAGACCTCTTAAATTCCTTGAGTCATCCATCAACATCAACTCCTTCATCAGCCCGCATGTCATCCGACTTACAAAGTTGCAGCTAAATTTAGCGCCAGGAAGTGTTTCTAATTTAGCTTTCAAGATTTGACCCACAATATATGGGTTAAACAAACTAATTTATTACACTAAAATAATGTTGGCAACAATATTAGAGAAACGCAACTTCGGACAATATTTTAAAAAATAAATATAGAGGATGACAAATCACACAAATTGAGGTAGCCCGACAAGTAAGTAGTGAATTTTGTGTTGAAGGATACGATGAGTTCGTATACGTTACTATGCTTTGTAATAAATTCTTATAATATCGATTAACATCCATGACCCAGGCCAATCTGAAGATCGTTTTTCATCATGACCTAGCCGGAGATCATACCCGTGTCGAAATCTGACGTGTTAACCACTACGCCACGGAGGCAATTTTGATGGTAGATAACAAAAAAGAACCGAAAGACGGTTGAAAAATTGTATTGCATACTGGCGAGAAAATGTGAAGGCAAAGGGAGAATCGAAGCAGAAAGTTAATAAGATTACATATGCAGCCAAAATTCACAAAAGCAAGAAACGAAGTTAAGCCAGGCAGGTTTACTCGTAGTATATTTGGACAAGTTAATTTACAGTAAAAGTAAAATAAATTAAGCAAAGATTGCATGCACATTGCCGCAAATTATTCATTCAAATTATGATTCGACTGGCGAAACATCAATATGTTAATCTTTCCACACAAAACGTTCGGCTAACAATAGCCCCGCCTAGGGAAAGTGTATTTTAAGACGTGCTAAATATTCACAAAGCATCGTAGTACGCCGTGGGGCACTGCACCACATACTATACGGATGTTTTCTATAGTAAGCAAGCTCACATTATCGATAATGGCACTGATCGGTCGTTTCTCCAAATGAAAGCCATAGCATATGTCCGCGTCCGTTTGTGTATTCAGCTTATAATTTTAACAGTATAGCAACTTATTCGAATTTGTGGCCCCACATGTTCGGGGATGCGACGTACTTTTGTTATTTATAATTCTTTGTAGATGCAACTCTTGACATACCGAGTCACTTACGTCAAATCACATGGAATAAGAAAAAAATTACATAATAAAGAAAAATATACTCATATATTTCAAAATCAAATCTATTTTCAGCTGCTCTTCGCTTGGCCAAAAATTCCATCAAGATATTCTTTACCATTTAGAATTCACAAGGCGCACATTAGAAATCGCTTATGTACGTAGATGATTTATTATGAATATGAAGTTGCTCGATTTTCTCACAAATTCGCGCATAGCCGGAATGTGTCTGTAGGAGTGACATTTTTCTCAAAAAATATGCGCATACGTATAACCTGTGTTTGTGTGTAGTAGTGTCGTTTGACAAGGACCTCATAAAATGATATGAATCTGTGTTAGGGACCTAATCAATCATACTCGGTACTTCCAGCGAACTGCTGTGGTCGATCTATTTGGAGCGAGGTCTCCCCTCTCATCCTGTTCCCATACACACAGCACAAACATCGAGGTTTTCCTTCCCAGTAGTTTTGATATTCGCAAGATGTTCGCGATTGTAACCTTGACACAATTCAACTGCTATGCAGTTTTCCTTGAAGACATTTTATTTTAAGTCTAATGTAGAGTAGAGAATACTTTTATTTGTACTTCTATTTCCATACACATATGAGAAAAAAATATATACAAAAAATTAATAAAAAATTGGTCAAGTGCGAGTCAACCTCGCGCACGTACAGTTCCGTACTATAAAATATAAGCTATACAAGATAAAACTATCGATCAAAAACGGCAACGGTCCCGTATTTACTCTTTGGGCACGGAACCCTGATAAAAATCAGTATAAAACACTTTTTCGTTTTCTGTGTAATTTTTAGAACACGATAAAAGAAAAAGGTTATGACATAAAGAGACAAATAACGTAATTTATTACTTATTCAAAGTTCAAAAAATTCTATCAGAAGCCACCAAAAAGCGACAAAGCTATTATTCCACCGCTATTAGAGTTACGACATGCATAGTAAATGGGCAGAGGCGTCGTCAAGACTGCGGTGATGTCATCTACATACTCCGACAGCCATTAAATAATCTTATTGTGACTATCCAGGAGAAACGAAATGTAGGCAACACGTGGTTATGAAGTAGCTTTTCAAATGAATATGATTCCTTCTGAAAAACTGGCCCCTGGATACGAACTTCCATGGTCTACCTGGAAATGCCTAGTCGCTTTCGTACTTCTTATTCTTAGCGTATCGACTTAGGTAAATTATATTTGTGTTGACCAAAACTCTGCTACTGTACTGCCTTCGTACTGAGGTAGGACGAATAGATGGTTAGAGAGTGAATCATGAGGAAGGTTAATAATTTTAATGCATGCCCGGGCGCAGCCGGCAAGGGCTATCTAAGTAGATTCTTAAGGTAACACCTATAACTACTGTTACTAATCTGAATCTGCACTTCAGAAATTTATACTTCAATCTTTAGCTTCTGGATTTTTTATGCCAAACTATTAATCGAAACACACAATAACGTACTTTGTTAAGTTACCAAGTTGATAAAATTTAAAATATTAACGTTATCTCTCAGTACGCGCGTACAAACTTTCATTAGTTTTTTTTTAATCATTCGCCCGAGTCAATGTTGTCAGAGGTTATCTTTGTAGAGCACAGATGTTACTCGAATGGAACACATTTATTTAGAGTTTAAATGTGTTATAAGACTCAAGGTCAATAAAAAGTCTGGCAATACCGCCAAACAATAAGCTGACATCACAAAAACTACCAACGCAGTTATTGAACAAGAACCAAAAAAAGAACATTACAGATACTTAAAGCAACAAATTACCTATTTGAAAACAAGACTTTTTGTATCGTTTTCAAGCCTAGGGGCATCTAACAAAACATTTAGTAATCATCTAGTAAAAGAAAGACCGTATCTTTCAAAGAGGGGTACAGAGGCATACTCCCTCTTAACTATTTCATCTAATGTTCTTCGGCGTTTCTATGCAACCACATAAATCACACAATTTGAATAAAGATCTAAAAGACTTCACTATTTCGCTCATCATTCTATACAAATACAATAGACGCATCATCAAATATGCTATTAGAATATTAATTAACTGCGTCCCACTCCATATAAGGACCATAAACAACAATGTCTTATCGAGGACATAAACATAAAGGATGACATCAGCTTACTCCAGGGATTTCGATGTCACCTTGAGCCAAATACAGCGTCCTTCCAAGGAATTCCTAGTTTTCCCTGACCCAAATGCGCGAAATTTCGGAGAGCATAACAATTGAACAAATAAAAATACTAACCTTCTACTTTATGATCGTATAAAAATTACTCATTCGTGACCTTGTTGACTTGAGGTGAAGTTAAAAATAAGTATTATTTAACGCAGCTAGGTATTACTTGGACTTTAACTTGAATAAATCCAACTGGTGTAACCGGTTTCTTATGATATTTAAACATCAACTTGGCACTTTAACTCATGATTGTACTTACGATTATTGTGTCAGAATCGCTTGAAATACAATGTAAATAATTAGACAACGAGGGATTGAACTGTATTAGTTTCAGTAATTTAAGTAATAACTAAAAAGTGATCTACACCCAGGCAGGAACGACAAACAATATGGATTTCAATCAGGTATAAAATAACTAAACATGGAACTACTGGGTACTCAAAAATCAAAAACCTAGAAAAACTAGTCGTCACCGGAAAGACGGAAGGCAAAAGATCCAAGGGCCGTAGCCCGATACGATGAACCGACCAGGTTAAAGACGTTCAACTGCTCTTTGAGGCCAAGATCTAGAATACTCTAAAACAAGCCAAAGATCAAAATAAATAGAAAGAGATCGTAAAGATAGATCGATTGCATCATGACGCTCAGCAGTAAGCAGACGAGTGAAGAAGGAGATTATTAATCGTAGTAACTAGCTTCAGATTTTTTGCATACCTACCAACACGCTAAGTAAAAGTGGTCAGGATTATTAGTAATCTTGCAGACCACAAAGGATCTATAAGTGTGGTTGATAGCAGCATCATTTAACAAGATTCAGTAAGCGTTATAATTTTCCGAAACAATTACTGAGTAATAATATATGTTTTGTGACTCACACAAAAACTATATTGTGTACGTCGATTCTAACAACTATAAAAACATCGATAGCATGTGTCAACGCCTTCAGCAGGTGTAAATGCATGTTAAAAACAGCATGACACATGCTGGTAATTACACGCTTCGCAGTACAGCGTCCAATAGAATGTCCTCTAATTGTTACCCAAGTCCTACTGACCTTCCTTTTCCAATACGTACTGGAAGCAAACTATTTTGTATTCTGTGTCAGCGGTATCCCGCTAGTGGGTAATTTGTTTAAGACATCCTGCTTTGTTGATCATTTGAATTGAGAACCGGTCATTTGAAATGGAATTTCACTAGAGACATTTGTGGACTTGGTTATTTGTTTAGAAATCAGTAACTATTGAACCAGCAATTTCTCCTTAATGAGGCTTTTTTGATACGTTTATCATAACACCAGATGCCAACACTGAATTAGGGTCCGTTAAGCCATTGTCAATAATAATATTTAACAAGCAGCAACAACTACTAACACATTATTGCCTTATTAACAGCTTACTGGACCTGACGCCCCAGTGGTGCCGCCCCTTATTTCAGAAAATTCTCATTACTTACCGAATACTTATGACAATTACAGATGTTACCGTTTGTTCCCATTATTTTACGAGACCAGTCAACTAAACTAGTAAGAAAGTAAAAAAATTAAAAGCAACCCACAACAATACTCAAACCCGTATTTTAGAGCTGGCGGCTAAATCACTATGGAAGTATCAAATGCTCGTGGGAATTACGATAGCTCCGCTTACATTGTCAGTATGACTATTTATTACATATAATAGGAACCATGTACGAAGAACGTAACATTACACATAGTCAGCGTACAATACGTAGACAAGATTATGTTTGCTTAGTATTTTTATTCATAAAAATTACTATTGTTTTTTAGGTTTAAGATTTTGCTTCGCCAGTGCATACTTTTGTCAAGATATTTTTCTTTATTAACAGACTCATGGGTTATATTATGTAAGCATTTTACCAGTTAGAAATATTTCAGAGTTCAACGCCCTTCTTCCTTCCTTTGAAGAACTCTAAATAGCTGAACCCATGTTACTAATACTTAATAGTTAGGTAGTATATTTAAAGCAACGTTTTAATGTAATCCAGCCATAAACAACCTGGCTAACATACTAAAAACATGCAACCACTACGAAGAATCTGTATCATTGAATCCTTTACACCAACTGACTATTATTATGTGGTATTATGTATTCTGTGGTACACAAATTAAGCTAGCCCCACAGTAAGTTGTGAACTTGTGTCGCAGGATACTAACTCAACGATACTATATTTTATAACATATAATTATATAGATAAACATCCAAGACCCAGGTCATTCTAAAAAAGATCGTTTTCCATCATGACCTGACCGGGGATCGAACCCGGGACCCCCGTGTCGCAGGCTGGCGTGTTGACCGCTGCGTCACGGAGCTCGTCGTAATAGTTACCATCTTTTATAGCAAATACACATACCTATGTCCAAGATTAGAGACAGATCAATCTGGAAGAGAATATTTTCCATCTTGACGTGATCGGATTCGAACCCAGGACTTGCGGTGTGACACAACCTATTTTGATTCCGTTCAAGCCCACCAACATGCTAAACGTGGCCTTAAGGTTTTATGGACCTGGGCCTGCCTACCCCACAAGTAAGAAAGACGTGATAGTATGTATGTATTGCCTTTCATTTCATAACACATGCAACACATCAACGCCACGTTATAACACCAACGGCTGATCCCCTTGCTTCATTAAAACGCAAAGGAAATAACGCCGAGGCAGTGATTCATTAATTATTCAATGAAATACACCTGTTGACCGGGCAGAAGGGGGCTTGGTCACGCGAGGTAGCTTTCCGGCCACCATTCCCGAATTCCGAACTTATTATGCAATTCTCGTAATTAAATTTACCTTGGTCTAGTAAGATTGAGTTTTTGTCTTTGATACCTTTTGTAATATGCTTAGTATTGACTTAGAAATATAGTTAAACTAATATTATAAAGCTGAAGAGTTCGTTAGTTTGGTTGAACCATAAACTTCTTATAAACTGAGGTTATAACATGGTAATAATAAGACTTTACATTGAACGTGGTAGTCTCTAGATCTACTGAACCGATTTCAAAAATTCTTTCACCGTTGCATAGGTATGTATATAGGTGATGATCTAGGCTGTAATGTACCCTGGGCGAACTGCGAGTTATGCAATGAAATACACCTGTTGACCGGGCAGTAGGGGCTTGGTCACGCGGGGTAGCTTTCCGGCGCCATATTGCCCGAATTCAGAAGGTATTATGCAATACTCGTAATTAAATTAGTTACTACGGTCAAGTATGATTGAGTTAATAAAGTACCTAATGATTTAAAAATATACTAATTATTATTATTATTGTATGATTTTATATTTAATTTCAAATCTAATTAATTATAATTTAATGATAATATAATTCAATTTTATTTATTATTTTTGTATTTAATTTAATTTAATTTTGTGTATTATTTATTTTTATATTTGTATTTTTTTTTGTGCTTATATGGGTCTTGTAACCTGAATTAAACGTATTTTATTTTTATTTTATTATTTATTATTAAGCTAAAAAGATTTTCTTAACTCAGGTTATTATAAGTCTGTGGGTTGAACGCGCTAATTTCAGGAACTACTGGACCAATTTCAAAAATTCTTTCACCGTTAGATTGGTACCTTAACCATGAATGACATAGGCTATGTATGTTCTAAGGGCGAAGCAGGGCGGAATGCTAGTTATGCAATGAAATACACCTGTCAGGGCAGTAGGGGACTTGGTCACGCGAGGCTACTTTCCGGCCATCGTGCCCGAATTCAAAAGGTATTATGCAATTCTCATAATTAAATTTACTTTGGTCTAGTAAGATTGTGGTTTTTTTTTTCATGCCTTTTGTAATATATGTAGTGATTTAAATTAAAAATTTATTTTAAATGATGAATTAATTCTTCGATTTAAAACTCACCTAATTGGGGTTTGGTCACAAAGCTAGCTTGAGCTTTTAAAATATCAATGCAGTTTTCATTTTTAATTTTGTAAAGTGAGATTGAGTTCCCTTGTGATGTGTTTTATCTATAGCAAAAGAGTAGGTATTAATTATAAATTTACATTGGGTTTGATTACAACTAATTATCCTTATCAATTCATGAATTTATTTCTTACGGAAATAATGAAAGCTTCCGGACAACAAATTTACTTCCGACGATCTGTGGTTGACTATAATAACTACTAAGCTTTATAATGAACTAGCAGTAACTCCGCCCGCGTGATATATAGCCTATGTCCTTCTCAGTATCCTAACCTATGTGTATGCAAAATTTTATGATGATCGGTTCAGTAGATACGGCGTGAAAGCGTTACAAACAAACAAAAAAACAAATAAAGAAACAAACAAACTTACTTTCGCTTTTATAATATTATAGTTAGGAATAGGATGATTAGGACTAGCTGTTACCCGCAGCTTGCCCGCATGATAAAGCCAAATTATGCCTGTCTCAGTACCCTACCTATCCTATGTGTATGCAAAATGACATGATGATCGGTTCAGTAGCTAGGGCGTGAAAGCAATCAAACTCACTCTCGCATTTATAATATTAACTAGTTAGGATTAGGTTAGTATAGTTTAGGATAGCAATTTTGTATTAATTTTTCGATGATCATCGAAAAATGAATACAAAATTTACCGACTAGAAATGTCGTATTTAACATGAGCTTATTGAAATAAACAATTTTACGAAAAATAATCTGCACTTTAGAATAATTAACTATATACTGAAAAAAATACCAAACTTCCGATATTCTAAATTTTTAAGTGGAAATAACTACAAAGTTGGAAATAGTGAGATTTTACGTGCTAAGAGTCAGCTCTTTCTTCTATAAATATGCAGAACCCAAACGTTTTCAAAGCTTTGAATCCACAGTGTGGATTCAATATTCGTGTGGATTCCACACGAATATTGTCAGAGCATAGTTTTGTAAACAAAACCATTACGAATTTTAGTAGAATTGACATTGATGTGTGACCTATAACATGCATGTTGTTTATGTTGTGGTTGTGATGTACCTAGTTGTAATGTCGGTGTCGTTGGCAATGAAATGTCCAACCCTAATGTTAGTTAATGTACGTTTTAATTCCCCAATTACGAAGCATCCTTTTAAAGTAATGGCATATGACAAGGGCAATATCCGACCCCACCTCCACTCAAAACTGAAACAGACTTTAACAGGACTCTTGGGACTCATCCTGCGCCATTAGAAATGTGGCTTTGCCACATGCACTACCCTTTTGGCGATAATCATCTTGAGCTTACCGAACTTCAATGATGATGATATTCAGCCTTCATTTCCTGATGTAAAAATAATAGAAAAGTATAGTATTTTATTGCTAGCTTTTACTTGTTTTGCTATCTGTTTTGTCTTGACCTAAATGTACCTTATAAAATGTAATGCCAACCCCTATAACGTTAGAGGATTTTGCCAAAAAAAGTTTATTGCGAAAATTAGTAAGTAGTATTGTCTTTTATTTATTATTGAATCTCACAACTTACACTATATTATAACTTTTCAATAAAACCAGCTTTTTGTTTTTAATAACTTATTATAATAGGTAAGGCTTATTGGATCACTCGGGCGTCTGTCTGTCCGTCCGTCCGTCTGTCACAGCCGATTTTCTCCGAATCTACTGAACCAAATAAGGTGAAATTTGGTAAGATGGTGTAATCCTATGACCCAAACACGGATGTGCAAAGTAAATAAAGATTTTTTTGAAATAAGGGTCATTTTCAGGGGCCCAATTACAAAATTTTAAAAGAAAGTTTTGCAAACCTTACTGTGTCATATATCAAATGAAAGTGCTCATTATGAGGATCACAAAAATATTTTTTTTTGTTCGGGTAAAATCTATACTTTTGATTTTATTCACGAAAGAAGGCAAAAATTGACCATTCCCCCCCTGATCTCCGAAACTACTGGGCCGAAAATTTTGAAAAAGTTACCAAATATTGTTCATTCCTTGAAGATTACAGGAAAAATAATAAGAATTCTATCACTTGAAAATTAAGTGGTAAACTCACTATAATAAGTTCAACTAGGGAAATAGTTCACAAAAACACCACTAGATGGCGCTAGTCAATTGAATAAAACATATTTTTTGCACATTGTGTGTGTGTTGATGTGTTCACGAAGCATATTGTACGGAACCCTCATTGCGCGAGTTTGACTCACACTTGGCCGGTTTTTTACAATAATGCTACCTACTTGTTTATTGGCACTCGCGATAGACGTTGCCTTTCGTCAGATTTTTTCATTTTCTAATTCAAGAACCGTTATCATTGAAATAAAATAAATAAAAAATACGTGTTTGTTGCTAGAGACTACATTTTTGTTGAGTCTCGTGATCAATTCGTTGCATTTTGTCAGATCTTTTTTCATTTTGTGATTCAAGAGCAGTTATCCTTGAAACAAATTATACAAATAAATGTTTGTTCTATCAACTAAGAACTAACTGAAACAAATAAGAGTTTTTATTGAGTCTCGTGACGTTGCTTTTGGTCAGAATCTTTTTGCGATTCAAGAACCATTATCCTTGAATATGTTTGTCGCTAGAGAAAACTTAATCGATTTCCTTTGTTCGGCTGCAACTGATGCAATAACCTTGTTCACCAGAGTAGTGATTGGAAAGAGATAAGAAATACATTTTCACTATTAAAGACCTCGATCGATAAGCTTTTCGAGAAAAAGGAGTAATTTGGATCGTCGATAAGTAGGTTGTCGGGTTATCGGTAAAATACATTGACAGCTTTGTAGAACTAAACAAAAAAAACAATCATTGGTTTTACCAGAGATTACAGAAATTATAAATTTATTTAAAGTTTTGTGGTTTTACCCATTTGTGATGTGTTTCGCAGATAGCTTACTCATCTTCCAAAGCGTTAATTTATCTAGTTTGTTTTCGTGACTTCGTCTGCGTAAATTATAGAGCCTGTTACCGCTGACAATGTAGCTTTCTATTGAAGAAAAAATTGTTTTTACGTTTAAATAACCATTTCAAACCAGCGAACAATCATTATCTATATCTTTATTATAGTAGATAGTTGTCTCCTATTTCTTATTTTCAGTGAAAAAAGAACGAAAATGCTGACAGCACGTACTTTCTTTGAATTTGGCTTAGTGCCGAGTTGAAATGACTCAGAGGAGTTTAAATTAAAAACGTAAACAGGACAGCTCTACGCTAGGGTGTCCGCTCGTCAGCAGAGGTGAAAGAACTGCGCCAGATGAATATCCGTTAATTTGTCTGTGTTTACACGGGATTCTCGGATAAATCTGGTATACAGAACAGGTCTGACTAGACTCTGAACTATTCCTGATCTGAGCTGAGCTAAGATTTTCTTGAGCAACGGCTATTTTCTTAGACAATCTTGGTCAACCAGTGACTAGACTATGACAAATTTGCCTTTATCTTCTGAGAAGTCCAATTTGGAGGCAATCGTGAAATTAAGCGAAGTTGCTGCTAATTCCTAACCGGTAGGTACGTTGTTGATGGTGCCTTTATTTAGCTGTGTTCTCGCAACTTCATTCCCGTAAATTTTATTTAAATTGTTATGCTTATGTTACTCGCTTATTAATAATGCAGCTGTCTATAGATGAAATATAATTTTAAAATCTGTCTAGTACTTTTGAAGAGGTAGATAAATTTTAAAACAAAAATCAAATCTTTCCCCTTCATAATATTAGTCTTCATTTCAGCTAGGTGAGCTACAAGGGGGAACTCCTTGTAGCCTAAGTTACTAGACACAGGTACCTTATGCTCGTGACTTGTTTGGCGCGAAAACAGCATAAGATCAAATTTATCATGAGACGTGTTTAGTAGTACTGGAGATAAATTCTCAGAAGCTGTTTCACAAACACGTCGTTGAAACCGCAAATGCTTGGAATCGTAATCAGATCAGAGTTTCTTGTCCATTTGTGTTGTGTCAGCACTGTGCATCACATGTCCTGACATTGAAGATATGCATGCTCTGTAATATACCTACGTGCTCAGTGCAACATCAAAGTCGCAGTGACGCTGTTCGAAGTAATTTACAAAAACGAGCGTGATGTCATATGTTTGTAACTGAGTCAGTCCACAGCATGAAGCTTGCATCATTGTGATGATGCTACGCATTGTTTGAGAAGTGATTTTCCAGTTTAGTCTGCGTTTTTCCTGTATTAGGAAAATCAGGGTTTTTGCTTTATCCTTTTATTGGTCATCAATGTGCTTCGCAATAGGCTTGATTCATTGAATTGTTATTCAATAAAGTATTATCTTTTTCCGATGAGAAACTCAGCTTCCGTGCAACCTTTTGGGGTGTATTAGGTACCTATCTTACCTAGCTTTAGGTGGTACCTATGATATAAATAAATAAATAAATATATACGGACAAATCACACAGATTGAGCTAGCCCCAAAGTAAGTTCTTAAGAAAGACTTGTGTTATGGGATACTAACTCAACGATACTATATTTTATAACAAATACATATATAGATAAACATCCAAGACCCAGGTCAATCTGAAAAAGATCGTTTTTCATCATGACCTGACCGGGGATCGAACCCGGGACCCCCGTGTCGCAGGCTGGCGTGGTAACCGCTGCGCCACGGAGCTCGTCACCTATGATATTTGCGTATGATCTACCGGTAAGTAGCGCCGCTAAAAGTTACTTTGCGTCTAATCAATTTCACCTAGAATAAGATGTCTTTGGATATTATCTTTATGTCTAGTGGAGGTGTAATCTCTTGTCATCACAGACAATTGTCATGATGTAAAAATAGAGTTCTTTGTTTCTTATACAAATGCATGCTCATAATCTTCAGTAAACTGCAATAGATCTCAGAGCGTTGCTCTCCTGACTTTGCGTTTAATTGTGGTGTGACCTCCGCTAATCAGAGGTGAGAGTAGACCATCTGCCGCGGTCCTGGGTTTGATGCCCGGTCAGGTTAATTGAGGACATGAACTGTAATTAATATTTGCATGTTGTTTAGCTTGTAAGTCGGTACTAGTTCTTGCCTGTGAGTTTCATCGTGATCGTCTCTCAAGGAAGCATTCCTATGTCGTCAACAACAACTCAATCATATCCTCGTCCCGAAAACCGGTTTTAAAGGTATGCCTACATTAGTATTCCCTCCATAGGTAGGCGTTCAATGTCAATATAGGCAATATAGGTGCCTACTTCATGATAGGTAGGTATTATGAACTAGTGCAGTAATTTTTTTTTTAACTTTTGCTGTGGTAGGTAAAACAGAGAAGGTAGGTACCTACCTTCCTACCTAGCTAGGTAAACAGTGTTCGTCACACACAGTTGTGGTTGGTTGGTCGGGTTAAGTCCCGACCAACCTTGTCTTGTTAGTAATTCTCACTTTACTCCTTTTTGTTTTCTTTACTGCTGTCGCAAAGGAAATGACAAGCCCCTGTAAATCCTGTAATGTAGCTAATCATGTAATATTTCAGGCTCTTCAGAAAAATATTCTTTTATAAATAAGGTTTGAAGATTCTGAGAATCTTGCAGCTGCGTCAATTTTGGTGAACAAAAACACATTCGCTCTATCGTTTGGCTTTTTTCATACCTGGATCTTACCATCAGGGTCACCTTTTAAAGGGTCCCTTTATAAAGGAACTAAAAAAAATCTGCGAACTGCCATACACAACCGGTTGGCATAATAAAAATATGTTTTCAAATAAACAGGTTCGGTTTAATTTTAACTTAGATTTGTGAACGGCCACGTATAGCTGACCACGGCGGCCGACTACCGTAACAAAACCAGACCGGTTTGAATCCAGACGCCCTTTAGCTCAACTCACCGCGACCACCAGGTTGAAGAAAAACAGCACATATTTCACAAAACTCGTTCCACATCCCATCGTGAATACACTGAGTCACACAATTTACTCACAAGTTAACACACGCGGATTTACTTGTTTATGTGGTTGTATGAGAGATACAACCCCACCGTTCGAAACACAAAACGCAACTAAACCGAAAGAACACAAGGAGGGGATCGCGATGGCGACGCGTCCCCCCTTCACCCCGCTGGGGTACATGAATTGCGTGACCCCTCATTCACCTGTCATCTGTCTCACTCGAACCTTGCCGTAAGATGCAGGCCGTCTCGTTCCTAGTTTCATCTCATCTTAAATTTATCTCGGTTGTAATTCGTGGATTCGGAAATTTTTAACGATCATCATTAATTCGTGTTTGATTCTGCTAGGATTTTCATATTTTTCGGGTCGGCTTTAGAATAGTTTAGCACGAGTTTACATAGGTAAATTATGCTTTCTTACTTTCTTTATTACTACTCCTTTGAACTCCTTTTAGATCGACGACGTTGAGATTAATTGGAATTTCTACGAAAATATAGATCTTACTGCTCACTAGTAACAACTCTGACTGATTAGGTACGAATCTGGGGTCAGTTTTTCAATTTATGCCCACCATCTTAACAAAGTTTGACCCCCAAAATTGTATCGGTAGCGTTGATGTTGCCAAGCCAAAGCAGGAAGAGGGTCGTCGGAATGGAAAAACATAGGCTACCTACCTACTATTGAAATCGTTAATCTTCACTATACTGGCTTTAAATTTCACATTGTACAGAAGAGCATCATTTTTAGATCCATTGTTTTCAAAGGATCCAAATGTAATCCGATTTCCGGATACTTAGATATTATTCGTTTATCCCATAATTTTCCTGAGGCATGTAGGTACCTATATGCCGATGAAGTCGAATGAAATAAAGTAGGTTTATAAACAAAATCGATAACGAACAGAACCTTCTTACTTTATAAAAAAAATCGACTTAAATTTTTCCTAGTGAATGTTAAACATTTAACTCTCTATCTCAAAAATTACGAAGAAGATTTTGCTCTATCTTGCACTGTTCCTTGAGTAGAAAACCGGCCAAGTGCGTGTCGGGCCACGCGCAGTGTAGGGTTCCGTAGTTGCGAATGACAACTTTGAGTTCACACTATTCACACTCGCAACCAAAAACATCTAACAATGAAAATAGTATGAAATTTTACAGTTTATAAGTTGCATGCCTATAACTTTTTAGTTTGTTCTTAGTACTCAGCTCTGATAGTTTTCCTTTCAACTTCAGTATATATACTACTGCTGTAATTTTTTTCACGTATCTATATATAACCGTTTAGCAGATAGAGGGGGGGGACACTTACCACTAACAAAAATTCGCACTTTAAAACCAAATATTTCGGAAACGGATCCCTAAATCGAAAAATGGTCGGGTCAACCTCACAATATTTTTGAAAGACCTATTTAACGATACCCCACGGTAAATAGAGAAAATAAAATTACTCCCCCACTTTACTCGTATGGGAGCTACCCTAAAAAAAATTTTTTTTCAAGATTTTATTCTACCACTTTTTTGCCATGATTAATATACATACCTATACCAAATTACAGCTTTCTAGTACTTATAGTCTCTGAGTAAAACCGCGGACGGACAGACAGACAGACAGACAGACAGACAGACATGGCGAAACTATAAGGGTTCCTTGTTTACTACGGAACCCTAAAAATACCAATTTCAAGTATGTTTCAAATAAAAAGATTTACTGCAATCGAACTTTTTGAAGACGAACTTACAAACAATTTGGCACATATGTTTTGTTTGAAGCTGATATAGACTAAAATACCTATACAAAACTGTGTAACAATATACGTACGGGTAGAATTGTTAACTTCCTCTTTTTTGAAGTCGGTTAACAAATTTTACTTTGTAAAATGACGATGTCTATACCTGCCACGGCTACAACAAAACAAAAGGCTAATTAGATGCATTCCATTCCATCTGCTCTAGGTAGAAATAAACTAAATTACTTGCGGCGGCAAGCATTCGCTTTCGATACATTGCAAAAAGTGGCCGAGTCCCTACCATAAACCAACATTGGTGAAAGTATGCCGCAACGACACTTTCCAATACCTACCGTGCCCTTTGAGGCTCACTCGGAGTCACTCACCTTACGTCATTATCGAGAGCGGGCAACACTACAGACATCATACTTATTGAAACTTACCCGAGATAAATTCATTATGGAAACCTGGCTTTACTTACGTTTTTCTTTTCTTCAGTAGGTACAATTCAGTGCTTTGAGAGAAGTGTAACAGTCATGTCGCCACCCATATCAGTCGCCCCGATGATGGTCTTCGTAACAGACCGAAACTAGTCGGCGAATTCGACGGTATAAAACGTAAGTTGGGTTTCCATAATGACTAATAGATATCTTACTTTGTTCAGATGTTGTTCCTATTAATGGTATACTTTCCAATACCCAACGCGCCCTTTGGGGCTCACTCGGAGTCAGTCACCTTACGTCATACATAATCGAGAGCGGCATTAGATTTTGAGTTTATCTCGAACAGACGCGGTTGAATTGATATTTGTTTTATAATATGTAGGGATGCTAATAATACTAACAAACAAATTGTAAATAGGTAGATGCTAATTTATGCTGGGTTATTTCCTGGCAGAGTAGAATATGACCACTCAAAGTCTTTTCGTGGATGTCGTAGACGGCGACTTAGATACACAAGTTAAAAACACAGCTTTAACATAAAAGAGACCTCTCCAACCCCCAGCGTGGAAAGTGTAGTTAGTCAAAATCCTGTGACTGCTCTGGCGGATATATGGCTCTGGTAGTGCAAAGAGGGTCGTGCTCCTGCAGTGGAAACTAAAGAAGACCTGATGATGATGCTTATTTGTAAAATTATTGTGTCAAAGTACGTTACCTATGCCTTTGGAGAGAGGTTCACACGATACGGTATTGTGTCGGTTTTTGTGTGGCCAGTACATCGCGGTCCCGTTCACACGTCCATTGTTCCCAAATTGTGATGCCACGGCTACTGCACACACTTTTTGTCAAACAAAATGTTCACAAAGCATGATAAAGCTGCGCCACTATCTTCCATTTCAAAAATAACTACTGCGAGAGATAAGGTTTAGCCGATTTGTTTGATGGTTTTGGAGCTGGCCGCGAGATTGGGTTATCATCATCATATTTCATCCGCATGAAATCCACTGTTGGATACAGGGCCTCCCCTCATCATCATCATTTCGTGTAGGTGACACGGTCAGTCGACCATGCGCGCACACCCAGGTGTCAGAGTTCTTCGGAACCGCCTCACGGCCTCTGACGTGGTTCCTTCAATGACTACCAGATGGCATCCGTGACCAACGGCTTAACGTGCCTTCCGAAGCACAGAATCATCTTAAGGATAACCATTATTGTGTGGGTTTTGCTATGACCACCACGTGCACGTTAAGTCGTTGGTGCCGGC
Organism: Rhodophaea formosa; assembly: GCA_963082605.1. Lineage (NCBI taxonomy): Eukaryota > Metazoa > Arthropoda > Insecta > Lepidoptera > Pyralidae > Rhodophaea > Rhodophaea formosa. The sequence goes on from OY720209.1 coordinate 3,769,891, forward strand.
TGCGATCATGAATAGCAGTCGTTAAGCTATATCAGATGCCATTAAGCTTGAAAAATCTGACACCAGTGTTGGCCACTTACAAACACGAAAAACAATAAACAACCACGGGTTGTTGAGCGCAGTTTGTTGGGCTTATATTGGTTCCGACCCTGTTGCCCATCGAAACCGTTTTTTAAGCGCGGGAAGAGTAGGAGTTTGGACTAGGGGAACGGGGTAAAGAAGGTGTTTGGGGTGCTACTTACTCGGATGGATTACGAATAAGAAAGTAGTATCCGGGTGGCCAGGCACGCGTACCCGATACCATATCTGCAACCACCGGACAGGCAGTTAAGGGTGACATCCCTGAACGCATTGTTGAAATTAAAATTGCCCTGGGTGGAAAAACAGCTATATTATAAGACAATATTATACGTAAGGCCACAGGGGGTGGCCTCGTACTCTGAAATCGTAGCTAGGAATAAAAAACCATTTTCGACATTTTATAACAAATGGTCGTGCCAGCCGAACGCTTTTGTATGAAAATGGTGATTCTTTTCGAGATATCTGAATTGGTCCCTTTGAAAATTTGTTTTTATGATTTTTTGTTTTTCGTATGTGTAAGTGGCCAACACTGGTGTCAGATTTTTCAAGCTGCCTTAAGGCATCTGACGGAGTTTGTGGTAGGAAGTCAAGGGGTACAGTTGAAGTTTGCCGTAGACAATTTTGCAAATTGATTTTAGTGGACTTTAAATATGAAATTGGTGTTGTTGGGTGTTATAAATGCTCGTGCTCATGAACAATTTGTGAAATAGTTAAAGTGGACTGATAAATGGACTCGTATAGATTTGTCGCCATAAACTCCCACGAGGCATCAAAGAACATACGCCATCTTTGATGCTACTTGGAAAAACTTTACCGTACATCACCGATACTTAGTATCTCATTATACTTGACATTGGCAGAATTACTGAAATTTTGGTGGAAGCCATAATATAAAACAGAAGAAGAAGAAGGCATCTGACATTATTATGATGTTTTTATGATTTTAAATTGCCCTGCGAGGTTGCTAGTGTTTTACAAGTAAATCTGTATATGGAGGTCTTACCCAAAGTTGTAAAAGATTTATATGATTCACCGAATGAGTATGTAGTCCAAATGAATAAAATAACTATTAAACTATTATTCAAGTTAGTAAGTAATTTGTCTAATGTTGCAACAATTAAATTCAAATTAACTTTATTGCATAACTACAGACAACAAACGGTAGCTTAACTGCTACCTTCAAGTAAGTAAACGATATTGTTCTATTTTACGATTCTTCGTTATTAAAACACCCATTATTTATACGATTATGATTATTTCTCGAAAAAAAAATCTAAGAATCATTAATTAAAATAATTGGTTTGCCACCGACACGAAAAGAAGAAGAAGGATGCTACAGACACAGCTGTGAAAATTATGACACCCTTCTTTTTACAACCCCTTTTTATAAGCTAATCCTTAGCCCTGGCCCTTTTCCTGCTTACGTAATATTTGAATGACTACCTCCGTGGTCCAGTGGTTAAGGCGTTTGCCTTGTTAACCCGGGGGTCGTGGGTTCGATTCTCACGGGAAGCATACTTTGTTAAATTGTTTCCAGTTTGGTTAGGACATTGCAGGCATGAATCACCTGATTGTCTGATAAGGCACGTTAAGCCGTTGGTCCCGGCTGGCATCTGGTAGTCGTTAAAAGGAACCACGTCAGAGGCCCATAGGCGGTTCCGTAGAACTGAGCAGGGTGTGCATGGTCGACTGACCGCGTCACCTACACGAAATGATGATGATGATTTGAATGACCTCTTTTCGAAGACATCCCTATCCCTAAGCCTTTTCACTATTATCTCTCAATTTTTTCTTCCAAGTCTCTAGTATTACATATTGCACGTTTAAAAATCCGTAAAAAGACCAACCGCAGTATCGCAATCTGTGTCGCAAGCTGGAACCGCCAAACGAATATTTTCCTGTTTGTATTTACTGGTATTTACCAACGCGCTTGCGTTTCACTGTAAAAAGAACATCAACCTTGACTACGCCGGAAGCAGCGTAACTCTTCGCAATTCACACCGACGCTTAAATTTTTGCTTGAATCTGCAGAAACTTGAATAATATTGAAGAGTGGACACCCATGCTGCGTCGGACGCCCACCGACCAGTTGGTCGGACGACCTGATTAAGGTCGCAGAGAAATGCTGGATACAGGCCGCTTCCAACCGGTCATTTTGGAAATCCTTAGGAGAGGCCTATGTCCAGCAGTGGACTTCTTGCGGCTGAAATGATGATGATGAAAAGTGGTGGTAGCTCCACCTTGCCTTGCGAGTCCCGCTTATACGGGACTCGCAAGGCAGACGGTTATCCGTCTCATACATCCAGTAAGCGAAGCCTTCAGCCTCCAGTTCTACGCTTTCTCGACATGCTGGGTTAGCTCGTGTGCCATCTGACAGCAACCAAAAATCAAAGAGAAGGAGTCCGAAGACTCCACGGCGTGTAGAAGACCAAAACAAGAAGTCTTCCGCTCACACACAATGGATTCAAGAGGCTGTAGTCTATTCGTTTAGTTACCTACTTAAAATATGTAAATAATCTTGGTAGGTTCTTTTATTGAAATATACATTTTATAAATCAGGAAAATTAACATTTTAGGGAATTTCATGAAATATCATTTATTTTCACATGGAAGTCGTAAAGTCTAAAGGTTTTGATTTAAAAAGTGTAACTATATTTCAATAAAAAGGGTTGTTATTTTTTAAAGCAGACTGTTGCTTTAGGTGTAAAAATTGCCCACGGGAAATTCATCGGGTTTAACCAGGCCTGCACCCCCGTCGCAAATCAGTTCGCATTTTCCACATGTAAAAAAAGGTAGGTAAATATTGTATAGGCAGGTGTAAGTTTTTGAACTTCTAGGGCTATCCGATAATGTTCAGATGAATAAGAGAAAAACAATTTAAATGCAAGTAAATAATATTTAATTTTATTAAAATTCGATTTGTGACAAATACAAATACTATAAAAAGATACTTAGCTAATTTACGTCTAGTTAATTCCCATATCCCAATCGCATTCCAGTAAGTACAGTCACGTGCATATGTATACACATCGGTTCTTATGTTAATGTGGTAGTCTTAAATGGGATACAATTATGTATATATTTATGCACGTGATTGTACAGTTACGCCTAACATATTTCTAGTTTACACCGAATTTGGTCCACAGTTTTCCGAGTTAATTTAGGCACTAATTATAATTGCGTACACAGAACAGGAATTAACATGATTATTACTACAGTAAATATAAAAATCTTACAAAATATATTAACCTTAATATCTAATCACAAAAATAGTTGACAACCACACAAACACAACCGAAAGCTCATAGAAAGTCTTCCTTCCTTATTATAAATCCGAAAACATTCCATTTCTAAAGCCAACAAGGAAATTTTACAGAACTTTCAAACGAATTTCAAGCTTGTGAAACTTGTTTAAAACGATGTTAAGTTTCGAGTAGAGTGTCATAATAACTACTTTATATGTATGTAATTCTACCAAGAAAATTTGTCAAACCAATTTCAAGCCCATGGAATGGAACTGAATTATAACGAGGTAGACTTCATGGTAGAGTGTTTCTTTATGGGGAGTATTTAACTGGGCGAATAAGAAAATACCTAGCGACTGATGATAATATACTCTATTAATAATTTGAGCGAAACGAATTTGGATTGGTGAAAAATTAACTAAACGGTTAAATTATCATTTTTTATTTATAGCTTTTTTTGTTTTTATCTAGTTAGGTATTTATTTAATAGTTTTATTTCTTTTTAGTTAAGTTTAAGTTTTTAATTAGTATCGTAGTATGGCAAATGGTTACTTCTTAGAAAATATACGTTAACTAAACTGGTGACGAACGTCATAGTATTTTCCCATGTGGTCTCTATTAGAAATATTTAATGTTATATAAAGTTTAGCTGACTATAAATAAACGATTTGCCAAATATTTAATAAAATGCAGGACTTAAGGTTGTCACTCAAACAATTATTCGGTCGGCTCGTTTTGTATTTTAAGCAACTCAAGTAATCTTTGTAAGTTGATGTTTTGTGGATTTTTCGTCGCTCGCAGCTAGTCGCTCACTCATTATTTTTGTAACCCAAGTTAGTATTTTTTAACATTTAAAATTTTAATTTACAGTCACCCGTTTAAATACTACCCTTTCTTTATTAGTAAAGTATTTTCCCTCGCGCGACTCGCGCGATGTTCCGTCTGAGCCGCCTAAAAGTTAAATCCGGACTGTACCTGACTACCTGTATAGGTTTTTGCCTTTTTCAAAAGACGAAAATGCTATTCAGAAAATCAACCTTTATTTTAATTAGTCCCCTGAGTTTGAAGGATCTGTAATACCACGACTTAAGTTTACCAATAATCATACCTAAGTATTTGTGATGTACCTATTTAACATTTTCATTTACTGATATACATGGTGGCCCTAGACAAGCGATATTTCATCCACCGATCAAAATACTCAACGCGATAGATTTTTTATTTTATTCAATATCATAACACTCTGTTTTATTGCCAATATCCATATTAATTGAAGTAGAAGTAGGTTATCTCCACATTTAATTGCAGGTTTGATTGATATATTTAACATCTTTGGTTCGCAGGTTCCGCCAAAACTACTTACTTTTAAACAATAAGTACTTAATTACTTTTTAATTATAGATCAAATCATTGGTTATAAGTTATAACTAGTTTCATATCGCAAGCGATAGTTGGTTCTACATATACCTAATTTGTTTCTGCTTTTATATTCAATAATAGCAATTATTTATATTTCTTTTTATTTAAAAAGTGGGTTTAGTACTTATTTTGTATCTAATTCGCATCCTTAACCAATAACCTCATACTCAGGTAGGTCCACTAATAAAAATGCTTTTTCCTTTGGTAGTGTCATGGAAAATAAATGTGATTCTAATTTCATTGTCGTATCAAATGCTATACGAGTTCAGATAACACGAACATCTGTATAAATAAGCATATGATTTCTGGTTAGTAACAGTCTTTTCTAAATATGGTACAATAGTAAAAACTAAATGATGAAATGTCCTATTTATCCTCGAATGTCAAAGGGACGATGACAATGTGGAATTAATGATTTGAAAGCTGTTTCCTACCAGTTAAAAGAAAATCACCCAGCGCTCTTTGCGGGAACTAAGTTCTCTTAATATCCTACAGATTTCTTCATACAGCGCAGGCAAAAAGAACTTTGGCCATCAACCTACCAAATAGTCTAATATAGTCAACATTTCTAGAAAGCACTAGACGCAGTCCATTCTCAACCAGTCCACGCAATTTGCAATCTCTTGACAGAGCAAATAACTAATCAATGTCTAAACTACATTCAGTGCAATGAAATATGAACCAAGATTCGTGAACTGGCCGTAAAGCCTTTAATTCATAAGAAAAGTCTGCCGCGGCACAACATTCGTGAGACCAAATCGGCAGTTCGAGGCTAGTATAAAAGTTTTTTCGTTCACTAGGTTTACATGATGATATAAGTAAGTCACGTTACGCTCTGTCATTACTAATTGAGGAGCCCAATGGCCAGTGTGTGTAAGTTAAGAAACCCCGGGGGCGGTCCCCACTTGGATAGAGTGTGCAAGTTGCATGATAAAATATCCCGAGCTTCTCCGTGGTTCGAAAGGCACATTAATCCGTTGGTCCCGGCTGTCCATTGATGCCAGTCGTATGTCGTTGGGCAGCTTGTAAAATTTGACACCTGAGTTGGCCACTTACACACATGATAAACAAACAATCTCTGATTCAATAGAACTTCTCATATATGATGCACGAGAAAATCTATCATACCATGGTATTTATCTAGGTATACTAATACTTTGGCAAGGTTGGCGCAGGCGCGGTGGGGGCCAGTAGAGAATCGTCTGGAGCTGCGAATGTGGATTCTCTGACGGATGTCGAGTTCCTGATGGAAGCCCGCCGTCGCTCCTTGATAGAGTGTGCCAGGAAGAACGTGCAGAATATTCCAGTGCTCTGTAACAATGAGAATCTATTATAAGTATCCTACTATTATAATAAATGTGAAAAATTAATGGAAAGTACCTAAGTAAAGATTTCGATACAACTTCACGTAAAAACTAAATGGATAGATTTGGACGTAACTTGTCAATTTTATAGAGCTGAGAGGATGGAATATCACAAAGGCTTTAAGTAAGGTGGACGAAGTTACTGGATAAAAAGCTAGTTATCAATACAAAATACAGAGAGGGTCGTGCTCCTGCAGTGGAGTCTAACAAAGACCTGATAAAGAAGAAGAAGAAGAATCAATACAAAAGAATACATTATCTGAAACATTATTTAAAGAAGTAAGATTTGATTATTTGTCAATTGTCGAGCTCCGTGGCGCAGCGGTCAACACGCTAGCCTGCGACACGGGGGTCCCGGGTTCGATCCCCGGTCAGGTTAAGATGGAAAAAGATCTTTTTCATATTGTCCTGGGTCTTGGATATTTATCTATATAAGTATATATTATAAAATATAGTACCGTTGAGTTAGTATCCTGCGACACAAGTTCACAACTTACTGTGGGGCTAGCTCAATTTGTGTGATATGTCCCTATATATTTATTTATTTATTATTATTTGTCTGTTTGCATTGAATAGGCTCCGAAACTACTGGACCGTTTTTCAAAATTCTTTCACCTATAGAATGCTTATTTATCTGCGGGTGACATAGGCTATAATTTACACGGACGCAGTCGCAGCAAAATTGCTAGTATTTACATTACATTTGACATTGTGTGCAAGCTTCTATTGTGATAATATTATACCTACCACTATTGTTTTCACAGAACTAGAAAGACAATTGTCGTAACTAAATAAAGCGTTTGCGATTATATTGCTAACACGCCTATTGGGCTCGAGGAATGTTTAATTATGTTCATTTGATTTTTTTTTATATTAAAACACTCGGATTATGCATATGCAAAAGAAGGGCAGTTAAAGTTGAATAAGGAGATGGAAATTGCCATTTTTACCCGAGATAATCAGGAGTCAGTTAGAGGGCGGCGAAAATAGAATTCATTAATGTGCTGATCTCAAAAACTAATACAATTGAAGGTTCGATTTAATGAGGAACGTAGACTTGGTTCCCTGGTGGTTCCCTGCATGCTGTGCATAGAGTATGATTTTAGGTAAAATTAGCAATTTCCGCGCCTTCGTCCGCGATTATTCTAGGCTATGTCACCCACAGGTCAATTTGGTTTTTATTAGTGAAAGAATTTTGAAACTCAATCTAGTTGTTTGAGAGCCTATTCAATGCAAACAAACAAATAATCAAATCTTTCCTTTTTATGATATTTAGTATACATAGAAGTATACAAAAGCAGTGTGGTGGCAGAGTAGAATAGGACCACTCCAAGTCATCCCGTGGATGTCGTAAAAGGCGACTAAGGAAACACAAGCTAAACAAAGCTTATTAACATCAAAGAGACCTCTCCAACCCGTCTGGCCAGCGTGGAGAGTGTAGGCCAAATCCTCTGACTACTCAGGCTAGTATATGGCTCTGGTAGTACAGAGAGGGTCGTGCTCCTGCAGTGGAGACTAGAAAGACCTGATGATGAGAAGTATACAACGTGTTAATGAATAAGCGAAAAACCTCTTATAGATGGTGATTGTGCTTATGAATATGAACAATTTTTACTATGGGGCCGACTCTGCAACTCAACAAAAAAAAAACTATTCCATGTATTTTGGTCAAGTAGGTATTGACAATTTGTATGAAATAGCAGAATTTTTTATGTCGAGTTTGCAGAGTCGGCGCCATAGTAAAATTTGTTCATATTCATAAGCTCAATCACCACCTAAGAGGTTTTGGGCTTATTTATTAACACGTTGTAGATATGTAACAATGTTTTGCTAATTTTTTTCACCTATTTAGAGTAGGTAGGCGATAACTTTACTTATACAAAATTGATTGGAGTTTAGAGTTACAAAAAGTATCGTACATAGCATAAACCTGATTAAAACTAACGTGAGATATTAACATTATTAATACGTAAAATATAAGTCACTAGTAGGGACTAGGACGGCTTCGTGCGCGCGTCTCGGTCCACATTCGCCCTGCCTGAGGAAGACCTCCGGATGGGGCTGAAACATGTCGGCCTGTAGCTGACTTGATACGTGAGTGACCCGTATTTTACATATTAATAGCATAAACCTATCAGCAACAATAACACTCTGGCCACGATCTGCTAAATCCAGATTAAGCCTGTTGCTATAAACTGCCCATTACGCTCTTCATAATAAATTGAATAATGCTACTAATAAAAAGAAAGATGGTGGCGTCGTTTATAACTTTTTCACATACGGTAGGTACATATCAATTCATCTTTTAACTATTTTCTAATATCTACTGTTTTTGAGTAGAAGTATAGTAAACGAAAGAGATTATGTCATATAATTAAATATACATTTATATAACACCAAATCCATTTGAAAATTTCTCGTTTATTAATAGTTAGGTATTCTATTCGGGTAGACGCAAACCTAACAAATTAAAATTGTCGGTTTAGCCGTTCTTGAGATAGACATGTCGCAGTCATCTTGTAGAATCATTTGATTGAATTACTAGCGCATTCATTGAATGACCACGTTTAATTAAATGACTAGGCCGAACGTTGATTGAACAAGCGTCGCTCAACGTCCAACTAGTTAGCGGACCTTTGAACAGAGCGAACATAAAATCAGTCAGGTGATTCAAATTTAGTTTATTTTTTTACCACTGCGGCGCTAGTAGTCACCAAAACAAATATGGCATCAAAAAGCTCGCACAGATGGCACGGTGTTGATATTTTTTCGATTAAATTTACATAAAAGTGCGTTATTTGTAATAAAATAGTATGAAATCATGGATTTACCTATTATTACGCCGCCGCCGGCTACTTTAAAAACTAAGAAAAATTTGCAAAAATATGAGATCAAATAAAGCTTTGGAAATCATGCTACCACCAAATATTACAAAGTCGGCTAAGATTTAACGACTTTGCTAAATAACGTTCATTCAGTCAAGACGACATTACGTTCAACGACTTGACGAGTTGTCCTATTAAACGTGGTCATTCAATGAACGCCGCTAGTCATTCCATCAAATATCAGATTCAACCAGATGACTGCGACATATACATATAGAACATGGTGTGTTGCAAGTGTTGCAACTACCCGTACGATTTTAATACATATGTAAAGATTTGCCCCCTTATTCATAAAAATTAACAAACGCTTATTAATATGTTTTGTCTTTATCCCACACTCTAATGTTTGAAATTGAAGGAACGAGACAAAACATATTTTAACTAAAATAAGTTTAATAAGCGATTTTTAATTTTTATGAATACGGCGGTTAGAGATCTATTAATCAGTCTTTAATAACGTACCTGAGTATTGTATAAAAGTGTGAAATTTAGATAGAATTACCTATATACTACTATATAAGACGAGCTCCGTGGCGCAGCGGTCAACACGCCTGCCTGCGACACGGATGGTCCCGGGTTCGATCCCCGGTCAGGTCAAGATGGAAAATGATCTTTTTCAGATTGACCTGGGTCTTGGATGTTTATCTATATAAGTATCTATTATAAAATATAGTATCGTTGAGTTAGTATCCCATAACACAAGTCTTGAACTTACTTTGGGGCTAGCTCAATCTGTGTGATTTGTCCGTATATATTTATTTATTTATTTATATAAAATAACTAACAAAAGGTGGACTTGGCTACAGGGCTAGCCAAACAACAAAAGTAATATCACGAGTGGACCATTTAGACAATTGGCAAATTGGTGGCGCGACACTCGTTACTATTTCCATCTACGGCTTCGGTAATTAACTTTACTAGTACTAGTAACAATGTTGTGTATTTTCAACCGACTTCAAAAAAGGAGGTTCTCAATTTGACCGGTATGTATGTAACTTTACCACAATAATCACGGTAAATATCCCGAAATGTTTAATTCTAACGGTATGTATGTGTTTTCAGAATTATATAGTTTTTGTATATAGTCTTTACCAGCTTTTAAACACGTTGCCAATCGCATAAGTGTATGTTTGTATACTTATTTGAATGTTTGTCCGCGTATATCTCAAATCAAGGTTCCGTACAATGCCAAAACCAATTGTATTTTTTTAAATTAATACCAAATATAAATCAAAACTATTAATCTTACAATAATAACAAAAATATATTTGAGATCCGCCTTTGTTTGATGACACAGTGAGAATGTCATTTTTTAAATTTCCTAGTTAGTACCCCGAAAATTACGTTTATTTGAAAAAAAAATTAGTTTGCCCATTGTGTTTGGATTATAGGATTACAACATCTTACCAAATTTCACCTGATTTCGTTCAGCAGATTCGGAGCAAATCGGCTGACGAAACTGACGTGCACGCACGAATGATCCTATAATGATTCCATTTTCCATTTTTTGTACGTAACCCTAAAAACGCTAGTTTTGTGAGGTACTTATTGGTTGGTCCTACGCTTGATATTGCATTATGGTAAAAAAAAACAGCCAAGTGCGCGTCTGATTCGCGCACGAAGGGCGCCGTATAGGTATCAATTCTAAAACTATCGAGCAAAAAACTGTAAAAAAAAATCACGTTAGTTATATGTGAGAGCCAAGCCAGTCAAGTTAACGTCGTAGGGACGGCAATTATGTAAACTAATTAAGATTTCCAAGGACATACCGACTCGAACTTAAAAAGTACCTAACTATTTACTCGTGCGTGACGTTTTTTAACTAACGAAAAGCCAACGTACAAAGTTAATAGTACTGTTTAAATACTCGTTAGCTCTGGTTAGTGAAATACGATAAGATAAAACATGTAAGACATGTTCTGAGTAGTATGCTCCTTAGATATATAAAGTCCGAAATGCTACAGTAAATACCTAGTAAGTATTAAATTTTACAAAAGTATTAAATAAAAATTAAATATCAGTAAAATAAGACGTCCAAAAAGCGATACATAAATCCTTTTAGAATAATTATTATTAATTAAATTTTTTATAGATTGTCAGACTCTACCCTAGATCAACTTTAATAGAGCGGGTCAACATTGCCGAAAGGAGCATCATCAGTTAAGTTCAGGTATTTCGGTAATACGTCTTCTACACCTATTTGTACTGTAGTCAACTCAACATGTTGACAATATTATTAAAACAATAAAAACAAAAATTTAACAAATGACACTGGATCGCCCACGGGTTTCCGCTGCATGACTACATCCAATGGCTAGGAAAAAGGTCAAATTTTGAGTCATTTTTTTATCGGAACTCCTTCATTTGTCCTTACATACATATTTCAGATTATATTATATTATATACTTATATGGATTTTGATTTTGGGATTTCATTCATGTTTTTCGTTGTCTCTGTGAGCTTTAAGTATAGCTCGAGACTTAACAACACTGTTCCACCATTTTAAAAAAATCTAAAAATTCGTAAAATACTAAACTACAATCTACAACAAATAACTATAATAATATAATATAGTTATTTGTTAATAATATAAATATAATCTACAAACTAAACTCAAATCTAAAAATCTAAAAATTCGACAGTAAATTGTATGTATAAGTTATTGAACCTGCTCACAAATTTTAACAAGAATCAGTAGAGAAATGCGACCTGTAGAGATGAGCACTTGAACAGCTGGACAGCTGGACCTAGCTTCAGCTTGGTCAAAAATTCATTTATACCTATATAAATGATATTTTGACCAAGCTGAAGCTAGGTCAGTCAATTATAAAAAATATATTAAGATCAAAAGGCAAGGTTTTTTAAAGTGAAAACGTCTTTAGACTTTTTTTGAATGAAAAAAACCACGGACCTCTTTATGGTCATCGTCTCCTAACCTAACGCTTTATACTTTTTGCGTGAAAAACAAGTTACTTAGTTTTCACTTCTATCTGCTGCCCCAAAAACTGCCACACACATGTGTTTTATTTGCGAGAAAGTAAACCTCGTAATTTATTTGTAAGTAAATGGCTCCATCAGCTATACAAAATATGTTGTCATATTTTGAGTTCTAAGCCATGAATTTCATAATTAGCTGGTTCCATATCCCAGTTCTCTACTTAAAGGAATTTTTTTGGTATGTATAATGTTGAAATCCGACATCCAGTCGGCAACTTCTAATCATTCAATAGTTTCTTTCACTCATCCAGTTCATAACTTATTAAAATAAACTATCAACAACCTCTCAAAGACACGCCGTTCATTGAACGCGGTACTCTTACGAGAATGCCCTGTGACGTCACAAGGCGAGAATGAAAATAACAAAGGCGCATTGTATCAAGTATTTAGTTGACAGTTCTTGAAACCGACGTTGGGCAGTAAAGCCAGGTCCACACTTCATCATCAGGTCTTTTTTTAGTCTCCACTGTAGTAGCACGACCTTCTCTACTACCAAAGCCATATATTGGCCAGAGCAGTCAGAGGATTTGGCCTACACTCTACATGCTGGCGAGGCGGATTGGAGAGGTCTCTTTGATATTTATATGCTTTGTTTAGCTTGTGTTTCTTTTAGCAGGCCTATTAACTAATGTTTGAAAACAACGGCGTTTTAATGATCACTTCAACATTCATTACGGTTTTCGTTTGATTGACTATTTCATTTAAGGAGTCGTCATTAAAACGTTGAACACCATTGTTGTCGAAAATTTGGAAAAAGGGCTGACATATTCTTCTTGTTGAGTCTACTATCTGGCTTTATTTTCTTATATATAATTTTCTAATAAAGAATCAAAACCTATAGTTTAAGTTGAGAGTCTAGAAATCGATCATAGATATTAATGAATATTGCTTTATTTAGCTTATGTTCCCTTAAGTCGCGTTCGACAACATCCACGGGAAGACTTGGAGTAGTCCTACTCTACTCTGCCGGAAACCACAGGGCTTTACGGGAATCTTATACGCGTTTAAATTTATTAAATTAACCATTTGGTAGCATGAATGGGCCAGCTCGTCCGGGGAAGTTCCACTCTCTCACAGAAAATCGACGATTGAGTAGTATACTACGTAGCTTTACTACAGCTTCTATGCTTCGTTCGGTGAGTGAGAGCGCCGGAGGAAAAATAAGCCGGCAATGCTGTTGTCATACCCCTGGTGTTACATTAGTCCATGGGCAGCGGTGATCACTTACCATCAGGTGACCCGCTTGCTGCTCGTTTGCCGTCCTACGACATAAAAAAAAGTTTACAAACTCTATCATGCTGAGAACAAGATGTGAACCCAGCACTATGTAAGGCGATCTTTGCGGTTTAACACCCGAACTCATTGTACACACAGTGCCCGGTATTTTGTATGTTTGTTTAGACTGGCTTATCGCCTGAACGAGGCCAGTGTTCGGTTCGGTCCTGTGCGGTCGGCAAATGCTAATGAAGTCTTGTAACTATGTTAAAGAGTTTTAGTAGTACCTACTGTGACTCATAGACGTTGCGTCAGCAACTTGGTTAGCAGTCTATTAGTACTTAGATAATGACTTACTTTATTATTATTACGAGCCTTGAGTGTCCCAGTGCTGGGCAAAGGCCTCTTTCTCTCCTTTCCATTTTTGTCTGTCTGTCGTTTTTGTTCTCCAGTCTTTGCTGTACTTATTGAGCTCATCGCACCACCTCGTCCTTGGTCGACCACGTCCCCGTTTGCCACTGGGCCTCCACTTACTTTATACAATATATTATTAAAACCATGTCCGATTCTTAAAGGGGTCATTCAGCCTGTCAGTATGAACTACTTTTCCTATGGGACGCGGCTAGCAACCCTTCACTATTTTTATTTCGCATTCCGCCTTTGCTAACACGCTCAACGTTGCCTTTAGGTGGCGTATTAATTTTCCGTAACGAGGGCCGAAGTTACTCCCTCTAGATTTTATATAAAAAAAAACATAAGACTAATGAATTTAATAAACTTTATAACATTTTATAATCCTGTTAATAAAGTTATTCAATTGAAAGGGGTATTTTGAGAATGTGAGAAACGGGAGGTCTATTGGGAGGCTTCGTGTTCTTAGTAGAAGGGACCAACCACAACAGTAGTGGGTGGGCGCTGGCCAGCAATAGTTTGCATAAACTAACTGGTAGCGGAAGCATATAAATTAATTTAACTCTAGTGCATGTAGTTTTGACTTCCGCAAAGTAACGCATCAATCAATTTAATTATATATTTTTTCCATGTTTGAAGTCATAGCATCTTACGAGCAATAGAGCGACTATAACGTTAACTCGCTTTCGCTTGAAAGTAAAAAAAATATGATACCACTGTTACCGAATCAAAGTCATCCGCGTAAAATCACTGAATCCAAGAATAAGATATGACGTCACACGGTAAGTAGACTGTAAACACAATTAGAGCATGAATAACAGCCATTTTACGATAACGCGGAATCAAACAAACGTTTATGAGCAAGTGTGGGAGATAATAACTGCGGATGTCGTCATTGTGATTCATGAAACTGAGAAGTTCATAAAAATATTTGTTGTTATCTGTTTTTTAACAACCTCCGTGGGCGTTTGCCTTATTGACCCGGGGGTCGTGGGTTCGATTTCCACTGGAAGCATAAATTGTTAAGTTGTTTCCAGTTTGGTCAGGACATTGCAGGCATGAATCACCTGATTGTCTGATAAGAAAGATGATTCCATGCTTCGGAAGGCACGTAAAGCCGTTGGTTCCGGCTGCCATCTGGTAGTCGTTAAAGGAACCACGTCAGAGGCCGAGAGGCGGTTCCGAAGAACTCTGACACCAGGGTGTGCATGGTCGACTTACCGTGTCACCTACACGAAATGATGATGATGATGATCTGTTATTTAAAAACTTTTTGAGCCCTCATTTGAGATAGTTCACTGCGGATATGTTTGGTTTGATTCATGAAGTTCATAAAAATATTGCTAGTTAAATACTAATCCCTTACTGCCTTCATTTGCAAGACCTCCTTATTGAAGCATTTTTTGGTTGCCTCCTGATGAGCCTTGGGTCCGCTATAATAACAGCATTACTGCTGTGGTATGGTTTGACGAAACTTTTTACGACCGGCTGCCTAACTGACGCCAACCCTCTGGAGAACAAGGAGGATTATTTCAATGATTAAAAATCAGTTTTTGGCAGTTTACGTCCGCCATATTAAATTTTTGCTGACTCCGAGGTAAAACGTGGGAAAAACCTCAGAATGGAAAAATGAATCGACACCTCACACTACAAAATCAGTCATACCGCTTAAACTACAGGATGCAAAATCAGACATACTTACATACATAGTACATACGCACGAAAAACATTACCCTCCTTCTGGGTCCGGTCAGTTAAAAAAGTCATCAAAGTAAATGCGAGTACATTGCATAATTGTCTTCATCGTATGACATTACTTTAAATTCATGCCTAGAATAAAAATAATAGTTTAAAAAACTAAAAAACACGCTTTCATGTATTGTCATCAGAACTCTGAGCGTGTGCAAAATTTCATCCTAATCGAAGACCGGGAAATGGGTTAAATTAAGATTCCAAGATTTTCTTACATACATAGTTACAAGTGAAGCTAATAAAAGCCTGTTAAAAAGAGTTATTAGCGAGATCCAAGGCTAAAAAGTATTGATGATAGGCAAGGGGTAAAACTTACTTAAAGATTCCACGCACACACGAAAACTCTCCCGGAAGTTTATGTAATCTTTGTCGGTCATGTTTTCGGGGAAGCCCCTCACGATAATGTCATCCGGTCACTCTAATTTGTAAATGATGAAAAGAACGAAACAACATTGTATAACAGATGAGAAAGAGACAACGATAACTGAAAGTAGTAATGGTATAAAACGTGGAGGCATTTAATTTATCAAAACTGGTAGAGTAAGAAAATATTGTTTGTGGTATGTTTATGAAGACTTTCTCTTCTTTTAAGAGTCTTCGAGTGAGTGCCCGATAGGAAGCACAAAATAAATGTATTTTTATTGAAGAAATAAAGTATAACAGTAAGAAAACACAGTACTAGTTTTCTTTAAGCGATTCCAAATCATCCCTTTCCGAATTATTAGGGTACTGACTGTTGTACCAGAGAGCACTCTAAAACCCCATACAATCCAAATTTATTAAAGCGTAACCATCTTGTAGCCCCATCTTTCCACTTTTCCACACATTTCTCTCACAGATTCCCTTGTTTTACAGGTCCCTTTCTTTATAACAAACTTCACTCAAAGTTATCTATATGGTCGCTTTCAAGCTATTCTTGTAAAAAAATACTCACAACCTTTTTGCAAACGCTTAATTATGATGAAACAGAAACACTGCTTGCTTATCTTAAATGACTAATTAACACACATTAAATAACAAAAATTAAAAATATATAACTTCCGTGTACAAATCACATGTATTTTCATATATTTATATATATATATATATATTTAACAAAATAAGTAGGTACACTATTGTGCCCAAATATTTTCTATTTTCTTTTTTAATAATTAAGGTACTTAACGTAAACCGCCTCAATAATTCCTTCCAGATGTGAGAGCACTGGCGAACTGTAACACAGGTTTAACCTTCTACAGCCGTCAGTCTCCAAACTATTAGTTGTAAGATTTTTCATACTTTGTTTACTTTTTTATGGAGAAATAAATCACATTTTTACTTACTTTTACTTTTTTACTTAGAGACTTAGGGGTCATTCAATTAAAATGCAAGCAGCGAAAGGGGTACTAGGATTGACCTTGAAAAGTTTGTATGGTGATAATGTGCGCACCAATGTTTACGTAAGATTGAGGGAGGGGAAGAACTTTGCTTTTGCGTACAAAAAGAGGGGGTTTTTAACCCCCTCGTAATTGATATCCTGCTCACGTTACTTGGATGACGTGTTTCGAGTACTTATGTGTGAAGCTTGGCCTAACTGACGAGTGAAATCTCATTATTTCACAATGAGGCTGAAGGAATTCCTGAAACTGAACAGACAAACATAATTTACCTTTTCCACGATTAGTAACTAGTAACTGCAAAGGAAGTAATTTCAGCGAGCAAACATTGTGCCAAGGATTATGACAGTCGAATTAATTTGATAAGCGATTTTAATCGCGTATTTATGCAGATTTTCCGGTCGTACGGGTTTCTTTTTAATGGAAACGTTGTAGGTTTGCTGAGTTTAAGTCGGTACTTGTAAAATATCGTTATTTATTACTAGCAGTAATATTTTTCGATGCTTTCAACCTACTTTCGAGCCCAGGGTGATTATTTCAGAAAACGTAACTGTTTGCGTTTAGTAAAAAGAAGAAGGGCATTTCAAGAATACATAGCACTGAGTAAGTAGGTTTATACAAGAAACTCTACTTTTATTTTTCAGCATGCACGCAGCGTAAGCTAAAACTACCTCAAATGGAATTTGCTCACATTACATTTTGGTACTAGATACCCAGCCTCTGAATAGGATAATGTTACCATCAGTAACTAATGGTCAGCGACTTTGCACAGGTATAAACTAAACCCTATGTAAGGCAATCATCATCATCATTTCGTGTGCAAAGTGTAAGGCAATGATAGTTGTCATGTCATGTGATTTTCCTTTAGTGAAACAGCGGATACTGCACCCGGCTGTTACTAAAATATATAGAATGTTTGGGGCTTGCCCTACGTTACGATGAAGGATATCTATAAAGTTATAAAGTTCTTTCGAGTGTAGAACTTACAAAAGACAAGATAAAACACAACGTGCCCGATGAAGAAGAAGAAAACCCAGCGTCAAAAACTGAGTCACTCCTTGTACTACGTCATTTCTATAAAGTCCAATACCTATCCTAACAAATAGTGACGAAGGTATATTCCCTTTTCTAGAACTGAGCTCATATTATTACATACGGCTACAGTACCATAGACCAAATCAATGTGTGTTACCTGCCAGTGAGACTTATGGGTCCGAAACGTGGTCCCTTACTATGGGCCTCATAAGAAAGGTCGCTCAGAGAGCTATGGAGAGGGCTATGCTCGGTGTTTCACTGCGAGATCGAATCAGAAACAAGGAGATCCGTAGAAGAACCAAGTTCACCGATATAGCCCAGAGGATCAGCTCTTTGAAGTGGTAGTGGGCGGGGCACATAGCGCGAAGAACCGATGGCCGATGGGGCAGAAAGGTTCTTGAATGGCGACCACGTACCGGCAAGCACAGCGTTGGACACCCACCGACCAGGTGATCGGACTACCTGATAAGGGTCGCAGGAAGGCGCTGGATGCAGGCCGCTTCCAACCGGTCATATAGGAAAGAAGGAAAGAAGAAAACCCAGCGTCAAAAACTGACTCACTCCTTGTAATACGTCATTTCTACTAAGTCCAATACTTATCCTAACAAATACTGACGAAGGTATATTCCCTCTTCTAGAACTGAGCTCATTATGCATGATGTGACCTATACATACCAGGCATCATGTGACCTATATTTGTCTCTCTTTATTGTCCTCTGGTAGTACAAGTGCCGCGTGGTTCTCGGTAGAGTAGAATAGGACCACTCCAAGTCATCCCGTGGATGTCGTAAAAGGCGCGAAGGCGAAGGAAACACAAGCTAAACAAAGCTTATTAACATCAAAGAGACCTCTTCAACCCGTCTCGCCAGCGTGGAGAGTGTAGGCCAAATCCTCTGAGTACTCAGGCTAGTACATGGCTGTGGTATTACAGAGAGAGTCAAGCTCCTGCAGTGGAGACTAAAAAATACCTGATGATGATGATGATGAGTACAAAAAGGGTCATGCCCCTGCAATGTAGACTAAAAAAGACCCGATGAAGTAGAAGAAGAAAAACCCAGCGTCAAACACTGACTCACTCCTTGTTCTACGTCATTTCTACAAAGTCCTATAATACCTATTCTTACTAATACTGACGAAGGCAGGTACAAGTATATTCCCTATTCTAGAACTGAGATCATATTATTGCAAGGCATGGTGTGACCATAGTATGACTAGTTCACCTTGGCCGTCACTTTGCGTCAGCGCAGTAGCGAAATCACTCAGCGTGACGTCACTCATTATTTTTTTCATTTAACCATGACTCAGGACCGTTGCAACCCGAAGTTATTAGTCGTATTAGCTGTGGGTATTAGCAACAGGTATTTGGTTTTAATGAGTTGTGACATTGACCTTCAACTACCTATGATACGATCGAACAATATTTATTTCACAACTAGCTTTTTGTAGAGTCAATTTAACCTATGTATATCTCGTATAACTAGATTAATTTCGAATACAAATTTATAGGTACATAACTTATCTTCAGATTCCAATTTCACCCCTCAAACTTTTGCTGGGTGGTTCAGAATCAATGGATGTAGGGATAAATCACCATTGAGCCAACCCTCCTGAAATAAAGCTGTTGTGAACTTGTGTCGTAGGATACTAACTCGACGATACTCTATTTTATAATGAACTTCCACACCCAGGCCAAATCCGAAAAAGATCGTATTCCAACATGACTTGACCGAGGATCGAACCTGGGACCCTACGGTTTCTTAAGAGCTTGGGGAACCACTGAGCCAAAAAGGCCGTCAATAGGTATATGTATAAGAGAGTTAACTAGGAAAAGAGCCAATTTAACTTTATTATCCTACCGACCACACGACATTATCATGACGAAAATATAAAATATAAATATATACGGACAAATCACACAGATTGAGCTAGCCCCAAAGTTAGTTCGAGACTTGTGTTATGGGATACTAACTCAACAACACTATATTTTATAATAGATACTTATATAGATAAACATCCAAGACTCAGGTCAATCTGAAAAAGATCATTTTCCATCTTGACCTGACCGGGGATCGAACCCGGGACCAATAAAAAAATAAAATTAGCGACTACAATATGCTTACATCGCAAATGTAACTAAGCGATCATATTTGATATATGACATCAGCAACACATTCTAAAATGAGCTAACTTATTAGCACTTCTAAAGCTAAGGCTAGTTGCAAATTTTGTTATGGAGCCCGAGTATTACGAACGATGGTGGAGTAAGGGCAAATTGAATATATGTATACGCATACTGCTTAAATCTCTAAGGCAGGTAGCCTGAAAAATCTGACACCAGTTTTTGGCCATTAACACACGAAAAAGTCGAAAAACAAACAAACATTATTTTTGTCAAGCACTTCTTGGGTTTTCTCCTATGCAAGACGGCATAGCAAGTTCAGCAATATTTATCGATGATATTCGACGGTTGTCGTGGCCGTACCGCCATGTCGAGAACTATGTAGAGTAAATTCCAAAAATCCGACATCTCCCAGAGAAAGCAGATAAGTAGATACTTAGGTAAATACTGACGAGTTCCGTGGCGCAGCGGTCAACACGCCGGCCTATGACATGGGTGGTCCCGGGTTCGATCCCCGGGCAGGTCAAGATGAAAAATGATATTTTTAGATTGACCTGGGTCTTGGATGATTATCTATATAAGTATGTATTTGTTATAAAATATAGTATCGTTGAGTTAGTATCCCATAACACAAGTCTTACTTAAGAACTTACTTTGGGGATAGCTCAAACTTTGTGAATTGTCCGTATATATTTATTTAGGTACTAAATAAACAAAGATGCCACCTATCATGTATGCAAATGACCAACAAATACAGCTATGATAATGCATAATACGTCGTACAACGCTGTTTGTTCTACATCTAAAGTAGCCATTGTTCGAGCTGACTCATGGACTCATGGCACCAACCACGCACCAACTTCCTCGTTCGAGCGGCGGTGGGACCAATCCTGCACTAATCTGGCCTTGTTTATAGAGCATTAAGTTCATATGACGTTGTGTTAATGCTGTGCTTTGTTTGAGGAAAACATCTATCAATTTGAGGAGATACTGTGTTTGATACTTGTTGTTCTAGCTGAATACTTTTCACGCCTTTGTTATTGTCACTTAGCATTGTTAAAACTAAGGAATTGACACCTTTGTTACACCTTTTTTGACATAAAGATAATACATTATTACTATATTCTTCAACGTCTGCACTGTTTGGAGTCACAAAAAAGCATTATCAGGTATAGGTACAATAAATATAATAAGGTCTGTTAGTAGAATCTATTTATATTATAGACGTATGTTATATATCATACGTTAGGAATAGTGAATTTCAGTCAATTCAGACTATTTGACACGATAAAGTTAACTTGATTAAAAAGTACTCTAAAATTTGTTCGAATGAGTCAAAAGCTCAAAACGTTTTATGAGACCTACTTACTTCTAAGATCTGTGGACTCTACTGTTAGCTTTACACTGAATAATAAACTTGATTGCCTTAAACAAAAGTAGCCTTTCTTAGTACCTTAGACCTATAGCAACTACCTACTAGAACACCAGAACCTACGCATACATTGTTGTCCCTATTACTGGCATCACGCAATCCGAGTTATAATCCAGCTCATTTTAATATCTCTCCATAACCCGACCAATCAGCATCCCAACCGCCTCTCAAATTTCGTTCATCTATCTGTAATTTTGTCCGTGATTCTGCCTCTGAATTGGTGTCGTCGTCTCTTTTGGTCCCATAGAGAGAGACAAAGATGTCGATAGAGACACACACGCGATAGCTAGGATGCCGTTAATGACTGATTAGTGGCATCCTCTGTTCCACTGGGGCCAATTTTTCTGTTACAATCTCGTGGCTCAATGTGACATAGTTATGTTTTTCACGATATTTTTCTTTTATTGGAAGATTAGGTGGAGTAAGGCTGTAACCAAGTGATATCACAGAAATGGGAAACGCAGTGTTGAACGTCCGGCAGTTAGATATCGACGACATAAAACAGTTTTGTGGATTGCGAAGGCTGGGTATAGAGAAGGATGGCGCAGACAAAGGGAGGCTTATGCCGAACAGTGAGTTATAGAAAGCTGATGATGATGATAATGATGATGATGGGAATATTTAAGCATGTTTAATCTACATAAGTATATTGATATTAAGTGGTATTTGTCCTGATGACTTTCGCGGCGCAGTAGTTAAGGGGATACATCATTTTACGGGGTCCAGTGTTGCCCCGATTTCAAATAAATCATCAGAGAAAAAACGGAGACAACTGATAGGCCCTAGATAACCCTTCTATCTATTTTATGACGTACTGTTTACAGTTTAAAGACTGAATGTAAAGCTTTACTTAGAATTTTCGCCAAAAGTAGCCGTTTTTTACCAACCCTTTACCCTATAAGATATTAGCTCGTACGGATACTGGATCATGAACCTAATTATTGGTGAATAACTAGTTGGTAGAGCTGATATAAATGTAGGTACATCAGATGATCACAGACTGCAAGGCATGACGTCACCGCTGGAAAGCAGAGCGAGGTCGTCGAGATACCACTCGTACAGGTTGTTCTACGATACTTTAACACTGTGATGAATTAAGATACTGTGCCATGACAGGAAATCTCGATGAAAAAATCCCATTATTCCTTGTCAAAAATAATATACGTGGGTCTGGCCGAAATAGGCCTGTAAGGAGAACTTTTTAATGAGAAACAGAGACTCTGTTTTTCAAACATGTCATTTGTGTGCTGCAGCAAGGCGAAAAGGCCATAACTCAGAAATTATTTTGCACAGACTGAACAGACTTTCAAAATCACGGAATTTCAGTTATCGCAGTCAAAACTGGTGCGGGTGCAGAGGGAGAGAATAAAATTATCATACTATAATAACGGGTACATATTACCTAATACAGATAAATGAATAAGTGAATCCATTTATTATATTAGAAGGAACAACAACCATCCATGTTAGAGAAATGGCAGTCGTCTAAAAAGTCTAATTATAGGCCAGTCACTATCGACATCAATAATTGCAAACGTGCATGTATCGGCGAGTATTTTATATAAAGATACTGTCGCGTAGCGCGCTGAATGACAATGTCAACGTCATGAATTCGAATGAAAAAAGAATTCATCTAAAGGGAAATTTCAACATTGACGTCAGAACATCTCTGGCCTAAACGGTCTAGGCGTTGGGCTAAGAACCTGAAGACCCCGGTTCGTATCACAGCCCACGTTACTCTGTTTTGTAAGTTTAAAAGAATTTTCTAGGCTATTCTAGATTAAATAGAAGTGAAAATACAGGACAGAAGATGTGTGAGGGAGAAAGGGATACTGGAAGAAATTTCTAGATTGTCCCAGACCAAATGGAAGGGAAAGAAAGAGAAGGCGATAGAAAATTTATGGTTTGAATTTAGAACATCCATGATGCGATTTTGTTCGCATTCGGGGGGTATATAAGCAGTACTAGGCGCGGCGTGAGGCCAGTTAGTTGAAAAGTGAAATCCGAAGAAGAAAGAGGGAAGAGAAAAAAAGGAAAAAAACAGTGAGTAGTAAGTGAAGTGAACAGTGCAGTGATAGTACCGCGCAAGTGATAGTTCTGCGCGAGTGATAGTTCCGTGCAAGTGACAGTTCCGCGTGAGTGACAGTTCCACGCGAGTGACAGTTTTGCGCAAGTGACAGTTCCGCGCGAGTGTACAGTGCTGTGTCAGTTTCGCGTGTGAGTGAGTGCTGTGTGTACACGTTTGGCACTTAAATAAAGGCATTTTCATAAGATCGGCCTTTTCTTTCCTATCCCCAACCCACTCTCGTGACAATACCACTAAGAATAGAATAGTGTACTCCGAAGTTTGCAACTTTCTTAACCCTGTGCTACTCCTGAAACCTTAAATAGTCGTCTATGTTTTATTTTATTACAACTTTCCTGTAAGATCTTTAGTTTTTTTGGTACTTATGGGCTCGGAAAGCAAAATTACCCCAAATTATGCCAAATTTGGGAAAAAGTTTACATGGTTTGACAGAGAGTACAAGTTAAGCTCAAACGGTAAATTAATTAAGTGCATTTCATAAAAGTATAGCACTAAGATACCCAAAAAAGGCATCCTTAAAGGTATTTTTTTCTGTAAAAACTGAAAAAAGTCCCATAAGTTCAGCAACCAGGATTTACTTAATCCACTCAAGGTTAGGAAATTGCAATCTCGGTGGTCTCTGTAATATACTTATATAAAAAAATGCGCGTTTGCAATGTTTGTACTTTTTTGTGTCGATAATAAATGACTGGACTATTAATCAATTTAAAATCTATATTCATATAAGTTTTTTAAATAATTATTTCAACAATCAATGCCAATAGTGAACCCTGGGCTCAGACGCACCACAGATGACGATGCAATTTTACCATTATTAAAGATTTTTTTAAAATAGTTGTTTTATGCATTCACAGTGCTATTATGATATATTCTTTTTTAATTCAGTAATAAGATATGGGAGAAAAATCCACGCAAGCCGGATTCTAATCTGAATATTATTCGTATAAAGACTAACACGCAGATTCAAATCCTGCCCTTATCAAGTGATCCTATAAAGTTAGTCAATTAAGCTTCATTCAAAATCATAGTTATCGAACTCAAAAACAAAGAAGGAAATCTAGCTTATAAAATCGTATTATTTTAAGCTTCTAAGATGCTGATTACACCTTTTAAACGCTATAAAATTAAACTGCTTAATGTTACTAAGGTCGTGTAACCTTCAAGGTGTTGAGGAAACGGGGATAATTCGCGGTTCAAGGTGAAGGCTTGCGGAAGGCGCGATGTTACTTTGACATTCAAACGAGAACGCGAAACAAGATGCACAGAATATTAAAACGAAAGATTTTTCTAGCAGCACACTAGAAAAAAAATAATTCTTGCTCTTCAATCTAGAAAGAAAAATATTCGGCGTAATAACCGTACTAGCTGTTACCCGCGGCTTCGCCCGCGTGATGTATAGCCTATATCCTTCTCAGTACCCTAACCCATGTGTATGCAAATTTTCATCGCAATCGGTTCAGTACGTTAGGCGTAAAAGCGTAACAAACAAACAAACTTATTTTCGCATTTATAATATTAGTTAGGATTAGGATAGGATTCAATAAGTAGGTAATATACTTACTTAAATATACGATAAGTATGTAATATTTACTTTTACACATTGAATTGAGTACTTTTACTTGAAAACTGTTGAGAATTCTTAAACAAACATTTATCCAGCCATTATCTTAGATATCTATTTCTTCCTGGATCTGAATTTCACTAGATCATTGCTAAACAAAGGGCGAGTAATTGTAAGATCAAAAACAATAAAGTCGCAAGGAAAATGTTTTCTGTTAAGTGTTAATTTATTAACAGACAACATTTTCCTTCATTGTCATTGAGCTCAGTAGTGGGGGTAGTTAGTACTAATTTCATATGTTTATAAGGAGTTTATTTACGTTATACAATGTTCCTTCCTTGTAGACATAGCCATATCATAAGATAGCAAATGTGTGTATGATAATTGATGGTAACTAACATACTCATTAAGACGATAGCGTTATATTTGAAATAGTACTTGTATTATTCGCTATTTGACAATTTTCTGAAATATATTTTATAATATCTGTACACTTATTTTAAACCCCCCTACAATTATATTTTTTTCAAAAAAGCTTTATTTGATAAGAAAACATGATTTTTTTATCTTTTGGTTCGAAATTCGCGCTAAAACACTGTGTCACGTGACATTTCCGTGTTATGACGTCACAACTCAATAAACAAAGCACGGCTAATACGGCGCTCTAACTGTTGTGGTGTAAATTAAACAAATTTAACTGGAATTGTGAAAATGACAAGTTACAAAACGTGTGCGGTGCCTATGCTTAGAAGTACGAGAATGAAATGTCCCAACAAATTGTTTATACACGTTTCTAAAAGTCCAGTCCGCCACGCCGAGCCGAGACCCACAGTTTCCATCTGATAAGTCTGTGATATTTTTTGTGCGGATCACTTTGATGTAAGTATTTAGAAGTAATCAATATGTTCGATTTTACAAAAATAAATTACACCTAACCTAACTTCTTAAAATCATCACTATCACTAATAAATAGTATAAAACAAAGTCGCATCCTGCAGTCTGTATGTATGTTTGCTTAAATTTTTTTGCGATCATAAACGAATCGACTCTGGGCTGCACTATCCGCTTTACTGTAGCCTGACTCCATTTCGTGAAACTCTTTTTATAGTATAAATCGAAATATTTGAGCGATTTTTCTCCACTTTTTCTCAGCAAAATATAGAACCAATGCGGCTCAAAACATTGTATAGAACAAATATGGAGACATATGTATGAGAACAAACGACTTGACGTTGATCACGTTGACTTTGACGTTTTGTTTATTGAGTTATGACGTCATACGAAGATTAATCATGGCCACCACTTGTAGACCACAGATAAAAAAAACTGAGATTAATATTCTAAAAATAAAATATTAATAAATTATTTTAATGCAAAAAACATACTGGATGATAATTGTTTAGCTATAAGCTACCATAAAAAATATATTTCATATTTTATTGCTACAACTGTCTAATAGCGAATTCTAAATACCACATGGAGCTTTAACTGCCATCTGGGTAGAATAAATAACCGAAAGTAACTGCTTAATCCATTTTTTTTTTAGCTATTTAGTTCCTACTGCTGGGCAAAAGCCTCCCCTTAATCCATAGATTAAAAAAAAGATTGCGTTGCTTAACCTTTTATTTGATATGTAGAAACATTATTTTTAATTTGACGAGCTATATTCTGATGACTCTGATGAGCCTCTGTTCTTTCAGTTCTGTTTTATTTTTTTAATTTCTTTGTAGGACCTAACGCTTAAAGTCTTTGTTGGAAAAAATCTTCCTTGAAAGTGTTCTTTCTTAGCTTTCCTACTTTTATTTTTACTTTTGCTACTAGGTTAGCCTACTTGGTAATAGATATTATGTAATAGAGGTACCTAAAAGGTAAGTTTTCTGTGCCGAGGTCACGTTCGCTGAAAATTCGAAGGAAGGTGTCAAAAGAGGTAGCCGAGGACGTTGCGTAGAAGTGTTGGACGTCCACCAGCAAGATTAAGTTGATGATATAGCCAAAAAGTAGGATGAAAATGAATGCAAAGTTCCAAAGACAGTAAGGAATGGCGTGTCAATGAGGAGGCGTACACCCAACAGTGGGTTGATGAGGGCTGAAGAATAAGACTATTGTCAAGTTTTCTGTGCCACTAAACAGCATCTATACATCTTTAAACATAAATGGCTCAACATGGTTTTTGTTTTTGTTTTTTCGTATGTGTAAGTGGCCAACACTGGTGTCAGATTTTTCAAGCTGCCTTAAGGCATATGACATAGCTTAACATGGTGTATGAAGCATACTTGCATTTCCTTTATCAGGGAAAGCAAGGCTGCTTTACAACATTGTTCAAGTTGCAATTAAACGTAGATGGAACTAATTTTTGCTGCATCTATAAGGGTGGCATAGTCTATGTAGACAAAACCCTCTTAAAATATAAATAAAGAATAAAAAAAATAAAAAAACGTACCTAATTATCTATTTGTTTCACGTAAGTTTTAATTTATCACGCAAGTTGATCACTTAGTGTCAAAATTGACCACCAGTTTAAACAAAACACTAAGAATAACTTGAGAACCTGAAGTTGTTCTTTTGTTAGAGTGCCGCCTTTTAATATTCTGATGATCATATATTTAAGATTTAAAATAGAACTTATCAGGAAAAAATATTTAAAAAAACTTTGCTCCTGGTAAGTTCTTCTTCTTCTTCTGTTTTATAAAATGGCTTCCACCGAGATTTCAGTGATTCTGCCAATGTCCAGTAAATTGAGATACTAAGTATCGGTGTTGTACGGTAAAGTTGTAACAAGTAGCATCAAATATGGCGTATGTTCTTTGATGCCTCGTGGTCGGGAGATTATGGTGACAAGTCTATACGAGTCCATATAACAGTCCACTTTAACTATTTCACAAATTGTTCCATGAGCACGAGCATTTATAACACCAAACTACACCAATTTCATATTATAAAGTCCACCACAATCAATTTGCAAAATCGTCCAAGGTAGACCCCAACTGCGCCCCTTGACTTCCCACCACAAACCTCCTGATAAGTTAGTAAAAGCTAAGTTATGAGGACTATATTTAACGGTAATCGACTGTCAAGTACAACAAAACAGCTATAGTTTCCATCGATAATATCGGCGCCCCATTGTCGGGCCGTGGCGTGCCATAATTAAAATATAGGACGCGGGGGGCGAGCCGTGAGTTATGTCATCATGACGGGTCATTGTTGACGAAAAGTACTTGTATACTTCAATAATGTAGCAAAAAAATAACTACTAATGTCCCCGAGGACAATAATACTACTTAGGTACAAACAACTCGTAAAAACTATCAGCATTAACAACAAAGTGTCCTCTTTAAAAAAAACTGCTTATAAATTGATTGCGCATCATAAAAAGTTTTTTTAGATCTGCCTACAAATATTTTAGCCCCGACCTTCCATGGTTTAAAATGTTTCGTTCAGTGATAGAATGACGGACAGTTGTGGCTTCTATCTATCTATCTATAATTTAAGAACGTGGATAACTCTCCATGTCTCTCGGTTCTCAGCCATTCTCTTGATCTCCTTAAACGACACAACTCCTGCCTTTTCCTTTATTTCATCCAAAAATGTTCTTCGGGGTCTTCCTTTCCCTCTCTTTGCGGCGAATAGTTGAAACAAAAGGCTAAGTATTATTAACATGTTTTATCTATCAAAAATCCCCGCCTTTTCTCTGCCCCTCTTAAATCTTTACACGAGCTCTAATACAATAAATAGTAACGTAGATTGCTGTCGTATGTTCGTCTGTCTGATATTTTAGCTTTAAATTACTCTTAGTGCGTGTTCACACCAAACGTATAGTCAGCCGCCGATTGAGAGCAGGCACAATTGGTCCATATAATAGAATTAGAATACACTGCGTAACGCTCGCTCACTGTCGGCGGCTGACAGTCCGTTTGGTCTGAACACGGCCTTAGGCCAGGTACTTAAAAATAACGCAGCAAAAGCAAATTAACATTGTTTTGTTTTGTTTTTCGTATGTGTAAGTGGCCAACACTGGTGTCAGATTTTTCAAGCTGCCTTAAGGCATCTGACATAGCTTAACGACTGCCATCAACGATGACAGCCGGGACCAACGGCTTAACGTGCCGAAGCACGAGATATTTTTATGCCACTTGCGGTCACCCATCCAAGTAGAGACTGCACCAGGGGTTGCTTAACATACGTAAGCGCTCATAGAGCTCACACCCACTGGACCATCGGGCTCCTCAAATTAACATTAATTTAACATCTTCCTGGGCCAACCATTATCTAGAAAGTGTTGAGTAAAAAGTCAAAATGCATAATTTGCTAATTTATTTCACTCAAACACTGCCATTTGGAATACCAAAGAGGTTAGTCAAGCAAACAATACGTTACGCAATGTAGAAAGCATGCAAACCTACGCTTACCATCAGGCCAGAACCCATGACCCTCGATACTGCAGCATTTCGATGGTTTCAAATAGACGTGACAGGTCTGGTGTTAGTGGTTTCGGAAATTATAATTCAAATACCATATAGGTAGAGTTTTACCGCCCAGTGAAAGTGTATTCTAATACTCGTAGTAGTATGGTAGTAGTATAAATACGAAAGCCATGTGTGTTTATTAAAACTGGCTTCAATTTTACTATAAGAGGAAAGGTAACTGGACCACAACAATATACCCTTAAACTGATCGAAACCTAAAACCTCTAAACTGTACCTACCTAGTACAGACTTAATGCAATTAAAATTTTCCCGGATAAATTAATTGTCGACATTTGTCCGGGAAAATAATGATTCTAAAGTAAGTACCTAATTGAAAACCGCAAAATACGTGATAAAGGTAAATGTGGTAAAACATAACGATATGGTAGATAAATCGTAAATATAGGTATCATAAGATTTTTGTCTTAATTAACATTCGTCTATACTATAGTAAATTTCACAATTATTTTGTACATGATTTGCAGGACATTGATTGAATACTAATTTAAACATTTTCGGCAATAATCATCTACTTAGTATTTTGACAAATAAAAACTCAATCTGAACTCTTTTCGTCAAAAATTTTAAGTAAAATTAAATAAATAAATAAAATATATACGGACAAATCACACAGATTGAGCTAGCCCCAAAGTAAGTTCTTAAGTAAGACTTGTGTTATGGGATACTAACTCAACGATACTATATTTTATAACATATACATATTTAGATAAACATCCAAGACCCGGGTCAATCTGAAAAAGATCATTTTCCATCTTGACCTGACCGGGGATCGAACCCGGGACCATCCGTGTCGCAGGCAGGCGTGTTGACCGCTGCGCCACGGCGCACTATATAATGCATAACTCGAATGACTGATAAGTAAAACTACATTTCCTTCCAGGCACTATCTAACAATTCTGTCTTTACTTATTTAAGTAGGTATATTTATATGTATTGTCCAAATCGCCATAAAATTTTATCATATCACGTGTTAGTTTATCTTTAGACATTATTTCATTGCACGATGAGTGGGCTTCAAAAATAGACGTCTCATATTGAAGGTGAATTTGGTGTAATTAAATTTTACAGCTAATGGAGGCAGCGGTTAAGTTGTTAACACATTGTAGCTCTAATTTGGTGAAAAATGGCTTGTTTTAGAAATAAGACGTTAAACTAAAGTCTACCTACAACTAAAACGAGCTAAATCGCCATAAAATTTCATCATATCACGTGTTACTTTAGTTTTAGACATTATTTCATTGCACGATGAGTGGGCTTCAAAAATAGACTTCTCATATTGAAGGTGAATTCAGTGTTATTAAATTTTACAGCTAACGGAGGCAGCGGTCGAGTGGTTAACACATTTTAGCTCTAATTTGGTGAAAAATGGCTTGTTTTATGAGTAAGACATTGAACCTATGTTCCATTGTATGGTATTTTTAACCGATTGCTAGGAAGTTAGTGTAACGCTCGTAACATGTATGTTTGTAGACAAGACGAGCTCCGTGACACAGCGGTCAACACGCCGGCCTGTGACACGGATGGTCCCGGGTTCGATCCCCGGTCAACATGAAAAATGATCTTTTTCAGATTGACCTGGGTCTAGGATGTTTATCTATATATGTATTTGTTATAAAATATAGCATCGTTGAGTTAGTATCCCATAACACAAGTCTTACTTAAGAACTTACTTTGGGGCTAGCTCAATCTGTGTGATTTGTCCGTATATATTTATTTATTGTAAATTTCTTTATGGAACCGTTGAGGGAAGAATGAATATAATTTCTCTATTATTGTACCTCGTATCTTTTATCCGCTGGATATTAAGTAGCTTTCTGGAAAAAAAAGGCCATTTGGCATGCGTATAGTAATTAATAACGCCGATGTGAAATAAAATTTATAAAAAAAATTATTTAGCGTTTCTCTCATACATGGAAAGTATGGGGGTATTTTTTATTTACCGTCAACCCCCTTGCCGTGTGATGTCTTTTGATAGGCGTTTGAAAAATATTGTCATTATTTGAACACCATTTTACGATTTAGGGATCCGTCTTGGGATATATTAAGCCTCATAGTGCTAATTATTGTTGGACTCATGAGTCCCAAGCTCTTCAAGCTAAATGGTTGCATGAAGATGTTTTAAAAAATCATGTTTGTAGCATATATTATAAAGAAATAGAAAGGAAAATTATCATAGCGAAGTAGGGTTCACAAGTCGAAGACTTGTAGTCGACCATTTAATAAAATGACATGCAACTACGGAACCTTACACTGCGCGTGGTCCGACGCGTACTTGACCAGTTTTCTTTTTAATCTAAATTTTCTGTATATGTATAAGTATATATGTTAATGGGAGCCGCCGTTACTAACTGATCTGTCAACACACAAGTCAAACCACTAAATGGATTGCGCTGAAATCTGGCACGCACATAAGTTATTATGATGACGTAGGCATTAGCTAAGAAAGGATTTGCCAAAATTGAACCTCTAGGGGGAAAACGGAGGTTCAAACTCACGCGAGCGAAGCTGCGGGAAAACCTAGCCTACTAATAAACAAAAAATATGAAAGTGATTACCTTCCTACCCTAGAAGAAAGAATTATTGAAATTGCTTCAATTGAGTCATAATTAATACGTAGTTTTTTATTAATTATCCTTTAATTTAATACTAATTTGTTTTGGCATTAAATTGAAAGTAAATTTATAAATATATACAGGCTGAAATATTTTGTTTATCGTGCACTCACGCAGAGGAGAAATGCAACAAAGCAAAACACTTCCGTTACCGAAATACTTGCTTAAGGCATAAACTACTTGTAATAATTCGGGTAATGTTAAGATTTCCCTTCCCAGACAAAAACATGGTGCTTCTCTTTCCTCATAGTCGTAAAAGTCAATCGAGGAAATGGACGCAATTCTACAGAATTATGTCAATAGGCGAACGTGCAACAAAAATTCGGACGCATATAATCTGATTAAGGCCTCAAGGTTTACAGACCTAGGCTCTGTCTACCCCGCAAGGGAAAAAGACGTGATAGTATGTATGTATATAATCTGAATCTTTTAAAAATAGAGTGAATGGGCTTCTTCTGGGTAAACTCGTCTATCTGAGACCATATATTTGCCTGTAGGCCAGATGATGGCCACGAGCAGACCCATTTCATAAAGGTAAATAAAAAATAGTCGTAAAAGTCAATCGAGGAAATGGACGCAATTCTACAGAATTATGTCAATAGGCGAACGTGCAACAAAAATTCGGACGCATATAATCTGATTAAGGCCTCAAGGTTTACAGACCTAGGCTCTGTCTACCCCGCAAGGGAAAAAGACGTGATAGTATGTATGTATATAATCTGAATCTTTTAAAAATAGAGTGAATAGGCTTCTTCTGGGTAAACTCGTCTATCTGAGACCATATATTTGCTTGTAGGCCAGATGATGGCCACGAGCAGACCCATTTCATAAAGGTAAATAAAAAATAAACCATCATTATGTTTCTGATATCCATACGATCGCTAATACACTAGACATGACCGTTAATCATATCATATTAGGCTTTGTCTACTCCGTGGCTAGCGTGCATCGTGCATGTATGATTTTTTGTCTATTGTTCATTCTTTTTTTTTATTTATTTTTTATTCATTTATTAAGGCATATCAACAATATAAACACAAACATATAATTTTAACAATATAAAGAACTTATTCTAGTGTTTACACCACTTACATATATGCACAACATAAACTTTATTTTGTTATCTTTTTAATTATTGTTAGTAATGGTTGATCCAACTTAGAGATTGATTCATCGTATGAACAATACTTGACAATACTATATGTGATAGGGTAAATGAAACAGACCTAGTGAATTTATTTTCTTATCTTTCATTATAAAATTAGTAGATTTCGATTTACCGCAAAAATCCAGCTTGTGCTTGTGTTTAATTGTGTTTCTGTGTTTATCAAATTACATAGTTATTTTTTGTTTAGGGAAAATATTCAGAACGAGAATAGGAGTAGCGAAAAATGTAAATATGTAATTCTTTCTATCTTGTATTGCCGAGGTTTTCTATGATACTCAGGGGCGTAACTACCTATATACCATCTGGAGCCCATGGCAACCTCATACAATAGGGCTCAAGACCATGAGAGTTTGAGTGGCTTGGAATCCGCAATGAAGTACAAGTACCGCCGAGAATCTAACCCCGTGCCCTCGTCAAACAGACAGGCGTGTTGACCACAGAGCCTTGGCGGCTAGGATGAAAGATGTTCACGCGCAATGGGAACGAATCGAAGGTGGCTCCTAATATAAGCATGATCAACCTTGGATCACCAACATTGGCACATTAGCGGCTCCCAGTAGGGTAGTGACCTCCACACGTGCATTGTTAACGCGTCACATACATTTATTAATTATATTGTTGCAAGGCTAGGTTTAGAAGTGACATCATTGGGGACGGTGATAGATATTAATTAATTTGTTTTTATTACATTTTCTATTAATACGGTCCTTATGACATCGAAACATGGATCGTAATGCTGTATTATTACGGACGTGGTCCTAGTTATATTTATTGGAATCGCAAATGTATTGAAAAACGTCGTATGATGCTCGAAGTTCGTACACAGAAAGCTGACTTTAAAGTCATCTGTTTATTATCAACTCGGCTTGGCCTCGTATCTTTACATATCGGCTATAATATAAAATTCAGCTTACCGTACTTTACTATAAATAAACTTTAAATAAGTATTCAGTTCTAACTTTTTGTCCTAGGTGCCATTAATCTTTGACTGCTTATACGTACATTGGATACAAAACATGCGACCAGTGCTAAAAATAAAATGAGTTATGGTCTATTTTGCTACTTGCACGTCTGAAAGTCCTATAGAAGTTCACGTCGGTACAGAGAGCAGCGTAACATTGTTGATAGTGATGAATTTGATTTTCAAATCAAGCCAACTGTTACCTAATATCTGATTTATTATGACACAACTTACTAAACGAGTCGCAACACAAGCCCACGCACATTAGACATGAAATAGAGAATGCAATTTTCCCCTGTTCGAAAATAAAACTCTTAATACCTAGTTATTCAGCGCACACTTAACTTTAAACCTTAGCGTAAAAACTTGTGGCGTCCTCCACATCCACGTCCCGATCAAAATGGTATATAGTTTCAAAGAGGATTATTTAGACCAATCTACAGAACAGTGAAGTAGAAGAAGGTTTTTCCTCGAGATCTTTTTCCTTCTACTGCAAGAGAGTAACAGTTACAGTAGAAGAAAAAAGACCTCAAGGAAAAAGTCCATCTAGATGGTCGGACAAAATCAAACTACAATTGGCAACCTGGCAACATCTATCACAACCGCAGTCCGGGATGCATAAGACAGAGACAAATGGCGAGAACTTGTCCACCATATTGTCCACTTGTATTCAGAGGGGCCACGATCCGCATCAGTGATGGGAACGCATCTGAGAGAGAGAGAGAGACCAAACTACAAGAAACTAAGAAGATTTATAAAGAACACGTTGTTGTGAGAAAAAGGTAATTTAATAAACTTGCAATAAAAAAAGCAGTGATAACCGAATAGTCGTCGAGATATCAAATGTAGTGCGGTCTATGTCAGACAAAACTATGGCAAATACATTATAATGCTATAGGTTACGTATGACCATAAATAATCTAAGCGTATGGATCCTATGATGTCTAGCATCCTACATTTTATCGAATGGGGAACTTAACTAACGTGGTCAACTCGTCTGATGATAGGAATCATATCTGCAGTCTGGACTTCTGGAGTCCACGCACGAGTGCTGTCATAGTCACAAAAAGAAGCCGCAGCCCTGCGGATGATGCGTCGAGCAGTCGAAATATACTCGCGAAGTCAGGTAATGGTTTGCAACCCGCTGATATATGTAAAGTAGCGAGCAGTCGGCTTGTGAAGAGTGTGAAGGAGGCAAGCTGATAAGAGAGAAAGGGGAACTATCTGACTTGTAGTAAGGGAGCTTCAACGCTATCAAATATTCGCGTAGAAACTCGTATAATAGTTTGCAGCCCCCTAGTATAGAGTGCAATAAAAGTCTTGAAGAAGGTTGTAAGAGATCACGCTAATACGAGATAGAGAAATATCTAATTTACCTACAGTAGGTCTGGAACCCGTCAAAGCTGACATATATTCGCGTATTCATGTAATAGTTTGCAGCCCCATAGTATAGTGTGGAACAAACGGCTTGTGTAAGGAATGTAGGTGACAACGGTAAAGAGATAGAGATGGAGCTAACTGACCTACAGTATGGAAGCTGTCATTATATTAACGTACTTACTCAAATAATGCTTTGCAGCCCACTGGTATATAGTGAAGTTAAGTAGTCGACTTGTGTAGGGAGAATATAGTTTCTAGCTCCGTTAGTATAGTGGGAAACAAATGGCTGGCGTATAAAATGTAGGTAAGAGACCTCGCTCATTTAAGAGAAACAGGACAACCATCTGACGGTAAGTAGTATCAAATACAAAAGGAAAAATATATGCTGTGATATAGTTTCGTCCATGTGTATTTAAACCTGCTAGTAGAGCAGACTACTTGTGCTAGGAGAGTAGAAACCACGCTAATATGAGATAGTAAAGGCTCACGGACCTGAAGTATGGAAGCTGTCAAGGCTGTCATGGCTACGAGTAGCAGTTGTTGCCTCGCGTACTCATGTAAGGGTTTGCCGCAGCCCCGCTGGTATAATGATGAACAGTCGGAGGCGTAGGGCTTATGCATAGCATCCAGAGGACCCTGCCCGCAACAGGAGAAGGGGACTTGCCCCGTGGAGCTGAAGTCTGTTGGGCCGCTGAGGCCGCAGCATTCGAACTGGAAACGTAAAGAAGTGAATTTAAATGAATGTGATATTGAGGAAGTTCGATCGCTTATAACGAATTATCGAATCCTTCTAATACACCATCATCATCAGGTCCTTCTCAGTCTCAACTGCAGAAACATGACCCTCTCTGTGTTACTACTGTTACCATCCCTATATTAGCCAGAGCAGTCAGAGCATTTAACCTGCACACCTCCACGCTGGCCAGACGGGTAAAAGAGGTATCTTTGGTGTTTATAAGCTTTGTTTAGCTTGTGTTTCCAAAGTCGCCTTCTACGACATCTACGGGAAGACTTGGTGATACAGAGAGAGGGATAAAGAGAGAGAAAGAGCGTAGAGGGAGCTCCACCGACAAGAGCGCTCTAAAATTTATTTGATGAATAGCGTGTAGTAATTTGAAAAATTTAAACCGTTATATAGTTACCTATTCAGTTTTATCTAATGGCTATATGGTCTAGTTTCTAGATATGGGCATCTAGTTTTCTAGATGCCCAAATCTAGAAATCTAGATGACAGTAATTATTTTTTAGATCCACGGGAAGACTTGGAGCGGTCCTGTTCTATTCTGCCGGGAATCACACAGTTCAATGGTTGAAAATAATAAGTTAAAAATCTAAAACTTACCCGAACATGCAGTCGGTCCCATCTGATCATATCTGCTGCATTGGTATCTTTCAGTTCCACGGTGTGCTTGAAGTAGCTGTTCATGGTGCTGATGATGTCAATCTCAATGTTGTCCCACACCACCAACGCCCAGACGAAGCAGGAAAACTCGATAATCACCACCAGGACGATTAGGATTCCAGTCTGGAATTCGTGGTGAAGTTTTTTTAAATAAGAATGAAGAAATACCTATAAGAAAACTTTTGTATTGATAATAAACGATGGAAAATTGGGTCTGTAACGCCGCTACTGACCACATCTAGATATCCGGAACAACAGTTTTTCAACGGTAGGTACTTACTCTAGGAAAGTACCAATTACTGTTACTATCTACCCATTGTGGTAAAGATCAATTTGACCTTAGACCAACAAACACAATCAATTCAGTGCAAGCCATCCTAGAATGTATGCCGTGCTAGAGTCAGCGTTTCTTTTTGTGATATAGTAGGTACTTACCTACTCTTCTAAAAGGGATAGGTACCATTAGGGTACCATTAAAGCTATGATTAAGAACGTACAATAGTTACATTTAATAGCTTCTATATTTTCGTATGTTTGGATTTTATCACAAGATTAGCGTACAATTTTTTTCAGTAGGTACCAAAAAATTTTATTCTGTTGCCTTCATGATTAGATTAAATAAAAACATAATTCGAGGTAAACGAACGCGTTACTCACTCAGTGACTAAGATTTCGGAATCGACAAGGTCAGACAAGCACAGTTTCCTGTTTGAAACGTTTGCTGGGCTAAAACACACGCTGCCTGATTTTAACTCTCTCTATCTAAAGAGAAGTTATTTATTTAAAACTTTATAATGTGTTATCATCGTTGGTGTTTTTATTCATATTCTTCTCCATTTTAATTTTTAATTTTATTTTCCACCACAGCCATTTGATCTGGGTTCTCGAATAGATTATTAAGTTTGAATGTCTATAAAATATTAATGAAAATGTGGAAAATCATAATAATCAAACGAGCGTTTTTTTCCAGTTACGTCCTTATTAGTGATGCTTTGGAGCCCGGGGTCCCCTTTTATATCTCATAATACCACTCATTCTGTTATATGATTTGGCGAAAGACTTCACAGCCAGCTGCCTGCCTGACGGCAACACTCCTTGGGTTCATCCAAAATTAGGTTACATGTATATTATTACGACTTTTTCCCTTGCGTGGTAGACAGGCCCTAAGGTTGTAAGACCTTAAGGCCACGTTTTACGTGTGTAGTGTGCGTAAAGGTGGGAAGCGGCATCAAAATTTGCTCAGTAAGTACGAATACTTACTATGACGACATGAATCTGATGCATAGACCTGGCCGTCCTCCATCCGATCCAAGCTATAGAGCAGGTGATGATAGCCATCATCAGCAGCAGGATAGCTGGGTATTCCACATCGATCCCGATGAAGTGCCGATACACGAACAGCCGGTACAGCAAGAAGCCACTCACGCCAAACAGTACCACTGCTGACATCTGGCGGGAAAACGCGGAGTTAAAAAGAAAATTCCGATTAACCGACTGATTAAAAAAGGTCATCATCAATAGTTTTTTGTCCAAAAAACTGAGCGTTCGTGACGTGACCTCTCTGTCTCGATGTGAACTCTTAACATCTAACTTTGTTAGTAAGTACACTAGCGCCACTAATTCGCTAATTGTGACTAATTTGAACTCTACTTCATTTAATTAATTGAACGTTCAATGCAATCATTAGAAAACCTCTCGTTCTGCGAGACTATTTAGACAATCAGCTGTTTTTATACAGAAAATACAATAAGCATTAATGCTGTGAATGTCAGAGTTAAATGTTTTGTTTCAGTTGTTATGACAACAAACCAACGCTTGGTTAAATTGAAGAGATTTACTCAAGATTTTCACTTAAAAACTGATTTGTACTCACCGCGAACAGCACATTGAAGGATAACACCAAATATTTCCAGCAATTCGTCGAAATAGCCATTGTAATCGCGTTCACATGACAGAAATCTTGTTGGAAACTCGTCTCAAAACAAAGAGGCGTGCGCGGAGCTCTGTACCGTTCCACCACAGCGAATGTTTTGTGTGAGCGAACTCCCGACTGTGATGCAATGTAGCGACACGAAATTAAACTGATGGATATCGCCTTTTACTTAGACGTTATCATTGTTGAATTCATATCCAATGTTTTGAGTCAGGGCCTATCAGCTTATCAATGTTATCAGGTGTATTGTAACGTAACCTACTTTCCACATAGCTGGGAGTTTTCACCGCGTCGCAACGAAAGTGTATTAATAGAGCAGTGACACTTCTATTTTCGTGGTCCAAGTTCGTTCCTGCTCTGCGGTACCTAATAAACTTTTGTTACGATCTTCTAATTCTTTATTACCTGCCTACCTATTCATCATTCAATCTATTCAAACATTACACGATTCATCATCACAATCATTTCATCAGCTGTGATTAATCGAAGCCTAGGCTCCGCTATTATGTATGTCAGCATTCATACCGTAGCGATTTGGCGAAAGTTTTTGGCCAGTCGCCTGTCTGACGCCAACCATCCATGGGTAGCGTCACCTTTAGTTAAATCAGCTGTTATTTAAAAGACTCGAACTATAAAGTATGAAGGGTAACAAGCATTATCATGATGTTTGATTATCAACAGACAGAGAAAGGGAAATGAGAGACATTAATTACTAGCTCCTAATTAATGTATGGAAATATGTACTCGCTTACCCGGCGAACTTCGTTTCTCTAATAATATGATTAACAAGTATTTACAAGACTTACCTTCCTTAATTTTTCATAAAACTTTCTGGTTTGTTGCATTGAATAAATGGGTAGTTATCTACGAATAAGAATAACGTTATTCTGCTTTTTAGGGTGATGGACATACTTACGTAAAAATCAATTTAGTCATTCTTGAGTTATAATTTTAAAGAATTTAACTTATCCGAATTTTTTTAAATTACCTTATAGATAAGTTACTTATAGATTATATAGATATATAACTTTAAAACTTAATTTGAATTAAAATTATAAATTTATAAACTCGTCTAGGAAAGACAAAAACAGCGGCTTTGATTCGGACACAACTCGGAAACTTTATAAAAATAGATATGACTCTTGAACTCCTCATCAATATTTTAATGGCGGAATCACAATCCATAATAGAGTATGTATATTTTATTAGGGTTTCTGATTCCGACATTTAATCGGCTCCCAAGACTATATTCCTTTCTGAATATTTTCTAATGTTTTCGCGATTGTTACACATTTAAATAAAATTAATTTAATACGGTTTCTATACCGCGTTTATTACATTATTTATACACCTAACGTTTTGAACACTTTTCAATGTTTGTGGTCGCCTTTCTGAATTCAATTATGCTAAGCTACAGGTAACTGAAGTTCTCATTAATCTTCATTATTTTTCAAGACTAATAAAATAGGTTTTTTAAATAATACGTTTCGTCAACGAGCAGTTTGATTCGAGGACTTTCATCATCCTACAAACGTGCGTGCCACGGTGCCGCCTAGTAATTAATTACAACAACGTAGGTAATTATTTAGGTGCTCAGAAATCAAATTCAGGGTTAAATCAAATAGGATGGTCGCTAATCATGACATTGTTAAGCTATATATACTTACGAGTAGATTACACGAAGAAAGGAAAACAAGAAACACGATAAGTAATGTTAACTGAGCTTTATTTCCTTCTAACTATAGCTACAACATAATATCATTGTTTCAAAAGTATTCGCAGAAACATACATTCTTAACCAGAGAATCTGCCAACGAATCAAGTTGAATCAGATCTTTGGCTTTCTTCAGTTCCTCCTCGATATCAGCAGAAATGTGTCCGACCTGCTTGGCAGTGCGCAGCGTGCTCCTCGCTTTGTGCAAATTCCTCTGCTGAGTTGCCAACAAGGACAGCATAGCCCAACCATCCGCCAAGTAGGGCTCCAATTTCACAGATGCAGCTGCCCAGCGCTCTGCTAAACCTTCCTCTCCAAGTTTAGCGTAAATTCTAGCTATTATTAAAGCGGAATGGGCGCTTGGTGTCAGTTTATGTGCACGAGCAGCACGCTGTAAGGCAGCCTCAGGATTACTCTTAAAGCCTCCTATGGCCGCTCTAAGAAGAAGCGCCGGACAAGGCTCAGCTCCACCTCTATCAGCTTCTCTTAGGGCAGCCTCACTTTCTCCATCCCACCCACCGATACACAGAATACAAGAAGCACGGATTTGAGACATCTTTGGGCTTGGTCCAAAAAGTTTTATTCCCGCATCCGCTATCTCCAAAGCTTCGTCAAATTCACGCCGTAAAATCAGAGAAGCTGCTCGAATATAATATACATCACATGTAATATCACTTTTTTCTGTGGAATCATAATTCACGAGTCTAGAACCTCGAGTAGCACACCCTTGCTCTACACATTTTAAAAGCCTCTTGCAAAAAGAAAAACATCTTAGGCATAAAAAAAACGCTGCGGCAATCATCATAGGATTATCAAAAGCCACGACAGAAGGAACCCAAAAAATTTCCTCCTCGCCACTAGTTTCCACCCAGTTCTTAAGGAATTTATTCCACTCTTTAGGCAGTTCATATGACTTCCGCATTATCTTCAGAGCTACAAAAGCGGCGCAATAATTTTCATCAGCGTGATGGAGAGCATGTAACGCTGCCCAACCTATTGCATTCGCAGTTCCTTGAGAGTAATCACCTTTTACAGAAAGCCTTATAGCAGCAGCGGCTGCCTCAACCAAATCAGCCCCTTTGTCGAAGTCTTGAGCGCCATAGATCCACAGGAGATACCTATTTCTGGTGTTCACGCTTAAAGCTTCTAGTATATAATTTCTAGCATCCAATTCGTTTCTTTCTTCGAGACATCTTAATGCTTTCGACATAAGTGTTCTGGGATGAGATCCAGCAACTTTCAAACTAGTTGTGATATGTTGATTGGCAAGTCTATTATCTCCTGCTACCCTGCACCTTGCAGCTGCTTCGCGTGGAGGTAGTTTTAGCGCTGGTGGTTGAGGAGCAAAAGATGCTGTTACTGCCCGTCTACTTGCAGCGTGCTGACCAGTAACTGTATCTTGCCAATCGATCTCCAAACAATCTCCAGGAGCAAACTGCTTCAACATAGTCCTTACTTTCATTAAGAGTCGATTAGCAGCTGTTCTCTTAATTCCTTGGTTCATTGGAACAGCTCCTCTACAAGCTAAAGTACTTAATTCTCTATGAATAGCTAAAGCACCACCCTCTTTACGTATGCGCCTTACATCCACTGTTATATCTTCCGGAGTTTGCCGAGCTTCTAATTCCTGAACAGGTGCTGCATGACCTTCTGGTGGGGGAAATCCAATCATATCAAAAAGGAAACCAATTTTTAATTTAGGAACAAGATACTCGGGCAAATCCAACCTCAGACTAATATATGATGAATGACCCAATTCGTCCATTATCAAGTCTGTTTCTCGAGCACTTGCTTTAGCACTCACTGGAGGTATATCTAATAAAGGTGTACTATTTGGAGGAATCAATGCTTCAGAGTAGAAATATAGATTAGCACAAACTGTTACACCAAACTGCCCAGGTTCTAATAACACACAAGGATCAAGAAAAGCTAAATAACGTCCTCTGACATCTACTTTTCCAAAACGAGGAACTCCTGCTACTTCAACTATAAATGAAGAAGTAAACTTTTCCCGTAAATCATTTGGATCAACTAATACTCGCTTCATAGCATTCCAATAAACAGAGTTACATGTATTCTTGTCTCTAGCTTCGAAATTGTAAGGCACGTATTTGTCTTCATCGGGTATATTATTTGCTGTATTTGCAGCTAAACCTCCATTGCTTGCTGTTGCCCAAACAGTTTTTTTAGCATTAGCGCTGCTCAAAGACATGCCAAAATGAACTGCAGGTTTTTCTAGAATGCCTTCTAGTCCAATAGCAGCAATATAGACTGTTCCTTCTTTAGTGTAAGGCATACAGTGACCTGAAATCATGGTAAGAGTAAGTGGAATTTTATTTACTGGCTCATAAGGCCCCAATATCTTTGCATGAACATTAACCACACAGCCGGAGGGTTCACCACTGGCTATAAAAATCAAAGGAACTTGCACAAGTATCTCTTTTTCGCCTATAACTAAAGGAAACAAATCAATGTTGCCTCCAGCACGATTATCCGGATTGAGCAATGGATCTGGATCTTTAGCGCCCTTTCCACCAGTGGTACGAAGGAGAAAAACCAATGGCTTATCAGCCATGAGCTCTTGAAAAAAAGGGTCCTTTAGATCTAACGGTAGGCATTGTATAGAAAGTTCTTGGTCATCGCACCATTTTGTGTCCATTAATATTTGTCCATTGAACAGCGTGACAAACGTCCATTCTCCTGGCCCAGGACATTGTCCTTCCAATATCATCTGAAGGCTAACGCTCCTAGGAGATATTGGAGTCAACAGTGATACTCCTGATGTTTCTCCGAAGTCACTTGCTAGTGTTGTTCTCTTTGAATCTTTTGTATCTTTACTATCTTTATTGTCCTTAGTTTCTTTATCATCTTTAGATCCTTTAGACTGTTTAGGCGGCATCGTCTATAAATTACCAGTATAATTTTTAAGCTTGCTAATCAATAGCAAAACCCGAAGAAAATATAGATATGATAGGGTATAATTGCAGATAAATATGAGATTAACCATGCACCAGAGAAACTTGATTGACATTTGACATAAGATTGGTCAAAGTTAGTGATTACCACGTGATTACAGAAAAGACGTTAGTACCATGGAGATATTAATAACTAAGTCCGACGGAGGCCGTGTTGCTCGAAGTAACTAAGAGATAATATATGTACTACGTTACGTTTCCGTGCGTAGTACAATACTTCCGTGCTCCCTTGGCTCAGGCTCTAGTCTGTTGCACAGATACATAAACCAAAAAAAAATGTTATCTCTGTAACGTAGTACATATATCTCCATGCTCTGTATTCTGTTGGTCTATATCATGGAGATATATGGACTGTGGTCTATATCCACGGAAGTATGTAGTTGAGTATCTCCATGTCTATGCCAGTTGCCAGTCTAATCTCCTTCCCAGACAGAACAAGGAGTCCTTATTTTGAGATCTCCTTGATGCACTTACATGAGAAAAAATCGGCCAAGTTACAGTCGGACTCGCGCACTAAGGGTTTCGTACCATTATCTATACAAAATTAGACTATCGAGCAAAAACGGCTAAAAAAATCTTGTTTTTGTACGGGTTTAAATAAAATTATTTTAATTTAATTATTATTTTTAAAGTGGACATACAACTAAAGATTCTGTAAATATTAAAATATTAATATTAAATATTATAAATAGTTGTGTTAACGGTAACAGGTAGTAAGCGTAAAAATCACGTTTGTATGTATAGGAGCCCCTCTTGAATATTTATATTATTCTGTTTTTAATATTTGTTGTTTTAGCGGCAACAGAAATACATCACCTGTGAACAGTGGTGATCATTATTACAATAGCAGTTACTATAACGCATTATTTTTAATTAATGAATAACACTGTTATTGGATATTTAAATAATGAGCTATCATTATTGCCTGACGCCTGTTATTGCTATGCACGGCACGGCAACAGGGCGTAAGATCATGCGCTATCGTTATAGTCCGGCGTTCCGCGTCGCAATCGTCCGCTGTTGCTACATTTTCTATAATGTTCTCTCACTCATCTGTTACCTGTGTT
This sequence comes from Rhodophaea formosa, assembly GCA_963082605.1. Taxonomy (NCBI): domain Eukaryota; kingdom Metazoa; phylum Arthropoda; class Insecta; order Lepidoptera; family Pyralidae; genus Rhodophaea; species Rhodophaea formosa. The sequence goes on from OY720209.1 coordinate 3,814,565, forward strand.
AATGTTATTTGAATAATTTGAATTTTACTTAATTAGTGATTCGCGGGCATGACTATTGCGTTAGCGTGCCGATTTTTGCTATGCAACTTTCGTGAGTTATTGAATTGTGTAAATAGGTATTTCTTTGCTAAGTGTGAAATTGTACTTTTGGATATTATTGTAATTGTGTTTAATTAAGTGTGATGACTTGGCCGTGTGGTTCCCGGCAGAGTAGAATAGGACCACTCCAAGTCATCCCGTGGATGTCGTAAAAGGTGACTAAGGAAATACGAGCTAAACAAAGCTTCTAAACATCAAAGAGACCTCTCCAACCCGTCTGGCCAGCGTGGAGAGTGTAGGCCAAATCCTCTGACTACTCAAGCTAATATATGGCTTTGGTAGTACAGAGAGGGTCGTGCTTCTGCAGTGGAGACTAGAAAGACCTGATGATGATGATGATGATGATGATCGTACAGTTAGTTTACTGTAATGACTTTAGTGTAAATAAACATTGTAAAAATGTCTAACAGGTGAATAACCGCAAATATTTGGAACTATTTTGACGTCCATGATAAAATATACCTACATTGTTATTTCAGAATTAGCTGTAAAAAAATGAATGAACTATTTGACTATAAAAATAACAGGTTAACAATAACAGTTTACAATAACAGTTATTGGCAAATAATGTAGCAGTGTTATTCATTATTTTGAAATAGCCGTTAATGCCATCACTACTGCCAACAGTCTAGCTATCATTGTTTATGAGATACAGGCTGGTGACAGACGTCTGTCTATCACCAGCCGGAAATAAGTCTTAGTAAAAGGGTCTCGTTTTTTACCCTTTGAGTACGGACCCCTAAATTTGGCAAAATAATAAAAGGGCGTGGTTTAGGAAAGCTCAGCATGTTTTTTGCATTCTGAGGATTGAATCTTAGTAAGGACTGGCTTTGTTCTTTTTCTCTACAATATGATTTTTAGAAGATGAAGAGACGATAGCTCACTTTGCTCGCTCGCTCTGTTTTAATCGCAAGGAAACCTTACCTGTACATAGATATATATCGCAGTCATCTGGTTGAATCTGCTATTTGATTGAATGACTAGCGCGTTCATTGAATGACTCCATTTAATTGCATGACTAAAGGACAACTCGTCAAGTAGTTGAAATGAATTACATCATCATTTCGTTGGTACACAAAAAAAACTAGTAAAAGCGCAGGCAACCAACAATATTACTTGAAACTAAACTTGCTTAATACGTAACGCGTAAAAGCCATAGATAAATTATAAAAAAAAACCTTGCTTGTCATGACTTGCCTTGTCACAATTGTCCAACAATTGTCACTGTCAGTGTCACATGACGTTTTCATTCCATATCGTATTTTGTTGCTTGTTGTGCTTGTTTATTTACAATTCGTTTAAATTAACTTGAAATTATAAGGAAAAATGTTGTAAAATGTATACATTACTGCACGGATTCTACAAATATTTGGTCCAAAAAGACGAATACTGTGTTCTTATTCTAGGTCTAGATAATGCGGGCAAAACGGTACGACATGAGTTCTACATATCTTTTTAGTCTAATATTTCCATTGTAAATTGTTCTGAAGCAGGTTTATTAAGATTACAGAGGAGATTCAATCATTAACAATAAGTTTTATTATATTGCAGACGTATTTGGAAGCCACAAAAACCAAATTCACCAAGAAATATAAAGCCATGAATCCAAATCGAATAACTACAACAGTTGGACTAAATATAGGAAAAATTGTTGTGGATGGTGTGATGCTTAACTTTTGGGATCTAGGGGGCCAACAGGAGCTCCAATCGTTATGGGACAAAGTTGGTATCATATTTTTTTACATAGCAAACAATTATCCTTTATTCTCTTTGAATCAGAACAAAAAGTGTAATATTTATTATAATTTCAGTACTATGCTGAGTGTCATGCTGTCATCTATATAGTAGACTCATCAGATAGAGAAAGAATATCAGAATCAAAGGAAACATTTGGTAAGAAAATAACTACACATGTTTTTCTGTTAACTACACATGGAAAGACGAAAACCTGGACCAGACTACCACTCAATAAGGAAGAATGGAGAAGATTGGGGGAGGCCTTTGCCCGAAGGCACACAGAATCAGTTACAGTAGAATAAGTTTAACTATTTATACAATGTAATCTTTGTATTCTGATATAAGGCTATAAATAAATAAATATAAATAAATAAAAAACTACACATGTATCTTGTATGCTACTACAAACAGCTGTGCAGCAGGCAAAACATAGGAACAACCTAAAATATTGGAATGCTATGCAGCCGTAACATAGCATGGAGCTATGCTGTAGATGTGGCCTGGACTTTAGGCAAACTAATGACAGCTACTTTATGGCTTGACAAGTGTATCTATTCATGTGAATGTATAAATTTACATCATCCCTGTTAATGTTGTGCTTCTTGCCCCTGTTCTTTCATCGCCTGAGGCCGTACTATGGTGGGTCTGGTCCACACTGTACAACAATGTGCATGAGATTAAAAGAGGATATGGCTTACATAAAAAAATAAATCATTGGTTTCACTGTCACTACATTCTACATTAATGTCAATTCAAGTACTTCATGTATTCTATCTCCAATTTTCTGACTATCCGCAAAACGAAATGGCTGTATACTTTGTTGATGCAAACTACCACAATAAATGGCATAGTGACATGCCGCCACCAAAAACTACGAAGATACAATTCGGTATTTGCCTAATGTTAAGATTATACAAAATTTGTTTCCAATAATACTAATTTCTATCTAAAAACACTATAAAGAACACTTTTCATTTGATATTGATTCGTTAAGTGTTCTTAAAGCTTCTTTAAAGTTGGGTGAATAGGACCATTTTTAAAAGTATGAAAATCTTAAATTACAATTATACTGTATTGTAGTCCGCTAAATATAAAGCAACTTTTATTATGAAACCATTACCACAAACATAATATTTCGTATAGCTACCAAACAAAGTTCTCATGCCGCCCATACAAAATACAAAGTTGTGACGTCACAAATATGTAGGCATTTCAGCAGTGCGTTTTCACATCTAAAAATTAATGTCTAAAAATATGTGACTTTATAACTTCTATATCAGAAAGAATTTTTTGTTTAGAAATGTATTTCTGTCACTGTTGTGTTTATTTTTGGCAGGTCTTTACATAGCGACACGAAAATTTTTTTAGTCGTAGCCAATTACTAGTATCAGATGACCAAATTGTCCAACTATTTTATGAATAATTTATGATTTATAATGTATGTATTTACTTATGGTTTTGAAAGGCACATGACCGAAATGGATGGCATGCCTTGAGAGAGGCCTATACCCAGCAGTGGGATACAGAAGGCTGTTGATGATGATGATGATGAATGTATGGATTTGTTTTGGCAGTCAGGCTATAACTGGACTAATATATTATATTAGCTTTGTTTCCATGGTGCTTTCTTGTATCTTTTTTGATCAATTTCTGTCATCAGACCACCTTAGCCTAGGTTTCTATGCCCTCATTTTGCCCGTAGACCCATGCGATTTGATATTTGGTTAGTACCTCTCTTTAACTTTGTACCTTGATGTCGAGCCCACATTAGTTTCAGCATCCATTATCTTAGTTTTCTTGAGGATAGCAATATTTTTACTTGTTTTTGTACATTTTTTAGTTTTAGGATAGACCGCTCCATAGCATGTTGGTATAACAAACTTAAGCCTAAATTTTTTCAGTATTTACTCATAGTTACTGACATAGGTGAGGTTGGCGGAATAGAATGTACCTATCCATTATTATCATTTTGGTCTCCAAAAACATTTTTATCTTATATTTATTCGTCTGACAACTTCTGTTTTATTGTTATTTGACTCAAAAGGATCCTCCAATTCATGCAAGGTACTTTATCATGTACACAAAGATGCATTCAATAGCTTAAGAAAAATGTATTAAATTATGACCGTTTCTCATTTCAGACAGAATGATTGCATCAGAGCACCTGTCCGGCGTCCCACTGCTAGTACTAGCAAACAAGCAAGACATTCCAGACTGTATGGGCGTTCATACAGTCAAGCCGATATTCAACCAGAACGCGCATCTTATTGGTGCTAGGGACATCATGCTGATGGCTACTTCAGCTTTGAATGGGTAATTTTATATGTGTATGCTATGTGGTTCCCGGCAGAGTGGAATAGGATCAGTCTAAGTCTTCCCATGGATGATAGAAGGCAACTTAGGTAACACAAGCTTAACAAAATTTATAAAGGCCAGCCTGGAGAATGCAGTCCACTGACATCTCAGGCTAATATAGTTGCTGGTTCGCCCAGGAACTCTTCTTATGTAGATGTCACACTTGGGCAGTAGTGCATCATGAGTCGAGAGAAATTTGTCGCTGTAGGGTACGGTACAGAATACATAATAGCACAAGGTGACAGTGAGGCAATATAATATTACGTATTGATTGACTGACAATGCCAACCTCGTACAAAAATATTGGTCCAATGCAATAGCGACAGTCTTTTCCACCTATCTCTAGATGGCGAAGCCTAAACATGCTTACGCCAACAACTCGGTATACGCTTCTATAATAAAATTCCTACAGAAATATTAGCTCTGCCATTAGTTAAGTTTAAAACTGCTATTAAAAATCAATTACTTAAAAAGGCATACTATTGTATTAATGACTTCCTTAAAGATAAATCTACATGGGAGTAATAATATTATTTTTAATGAATATATTATGTACATCATTAATTAATATAATTTTAAAAATTGTTACAAATACTTATGTATAAGCATAGCCCTTCAGGCATGTAGGGAGGGACCAAAACTGGACTGAGTTTCTTTCGGCGTATTCTTCTCAGCAGTGCAAGTGGTCTTTCTGAAAGGCTAGTAGTTTTTCGATTTTGCAAATTTTAAAAAAATATGTCGTTTAAAAAGCGATACATGATATCCAAATTTGAATAAAATTTCATTTCATTTCATTGCTAAACTTGGTAAAATTGAGAAATATCATAGTCGAACATATTTTTTTTTATCCCACATAAAATATATTTCTTGAATACTTACTGCTTTTGTTTTCTTATGATACAAGGCTATTAAATTATGAACAAACCTATTTTTACTCTATTTTCTTTAATTGCGCCATCTATGTGATAGTATGAAACTAATCATACGCGATAGGAGTGGGAACCACATGGTTCCGGCTAATGTACTTATCATCTTTTTATTTCACCCAATTCCCGAACTAAAACTACGTAATGTATGAAAGCGGACTATCCTACTAGTGTAAATGGAAAGTTATCAAACGAAAATTGGAATAAAGATGCAGGCCTAAAAATTCTTTATCCAGAAATTTGCAAATGGAACAGCACTGATAAAACGAAATTGATTTGGTTTTATTGGTTGTTGATTCCTAGTAAGGACCGTACGAGGAATTACTAGGGTTCACTTCTGGTAATAAGAAGAAAAAAATAAGTAACTAGGCTTATGAGATTGTTTCTGGAATGAAGTGAATGGAATGAAATCTGTAAAGGAAGAACTATCTCTAATTTTTAAGCGGTTTTAGGATGTTTAGATATTTGTGACTCGTTTACGCAACTACTGGGCGAATTTTGATTCAAGATTCAATCGTTTATTTAATATAGGTTTCTTTGAACACTTATTAATTGTCATATTTGTGTTTTCAATTTTTACAACAAAAAAATTTGTTGACGTCATTAATTACTTATGGCTAAGTTTAGGCCGCTTCCAAAGCGGAGTGCAGAAGAAGCGGCAACAAACTGCACAGCGCATTTTCTCCAAGCGACGTCAACTCACAATTCTAGTTAGACCTTATAAACTACTTATATATGTGGACTGAGTGTGCATAGTTTTAATTAAATGTCATGATAAAAATTTAATTGGAAAAAATTTATGTCATCATTGAAATGTTAATAGGTAAAATTTAAATAGCAAAATGTCAAATTATTGAAATTAAATGTCATATTATAAAATATTATGTACCGAATGTACCAAACGTAATATTTCTGTGTATACAGAATTACGAGGCGTCTGCGCCAAGCTCAAGCCAAATATTGCTATCAGTAAGGTAATCTTCAGTCTTGTAGTATGCCTTTTTACATAATAATCGTTTCACATAACTCTTGAATTTACTATCAGGCATATCGAGGACTGACTTTGGCAATTTGTTATAATAGCGTTTACAGTTCCCCATGAACGAATCACTAACTCTGCTTAGCCGAAACCGCGGAAGAAATAATCTATGATTGTTACGCAAGGGTCTATCAATTAAATCACTTACTTTCTTAAACTTAGAAATATTTTTTCTTGCGTACATTATATTGTCAAATATATACTGTGAGGCGACAGTTAAAATATTTATGTCCTTAAATAACTCTCTGAGTGAGTCCCTCGAGCCTAAGCCGTAAATGGCACGAATTGCCCTTTTTTGTAAAATAAAAATAGTTTTAATGTCGGCTGCCTTTCCCCACAAAAGTAATCCATATAACATTAAGCTATGAAAATAACTAAAGTATACGAGCCTAGCAGTTGCCTCATCTGTCAATTGTCTTATCCTCCTCACAGTATATGCTGCAGAACTAAGCCTATTGTAAAGTTTAGAAATATGGGCACCCCATTGTAGTTTAGAGTCGATTGTGATCCCTAGGAAGGTAGTATCATTTACAAAACCTAGTTTTTGACCGTCTACTAGAATATCAACGTTTGTCTGCCTCACGTTCGGGAGAGAAAATTTAATGCATTGGGTCTTAAGAGCATTTAGCAATAGATTATTGGCTGAAAACCAGTAAGAAATTTTAATCAAAATGTTATTTGCTGCGACAGCGTCTTCGCTTTGTCGATCTAACTTGAATATAAGAGACGTGTCATCAGCAAACAACACGATGCCCGCTTCATTCTCAACCATGTAAGGCAGGTCATTGATATAAGCTAGAAAAAGAAATGGTCCTAAGATCGATCCTTGGGGCACGTCAATTTTATTAAATTAAATTAGTACCGTTTGACATGACACCGTTAATTTCTACAGTGATGAATCTTTAGTAAAAGTGTATACTAGTTTTCGCCCGTGGCTTTGCCTGCGTTGATGAAGATATTTTTTCCGTATCTCTACAGCTGAAAATCTGACAAAAAAAAAATATTTTTTTAAGAAATTTTTCAATTTTCATAACAATCAATTCAGTAGCAGAGTCTTGTGAGCAAACAAACATACTTAGGCATTTATAATATGATTGGATGATGGCTATTATCAGGTACAACATACCTATACGCCCGACATTCTATCACTATTTTGGTTTTAGGGTTCCGTACCCAAAGGATAAAAACGAGACCTTATTACTGTGGGTTGAAATTTGTTTCAGTTGAAATTTTCACAGAATGTTATTTTTTCCGAAATGATAACCCATATCCTAGACTATGCCTATGCCAAATTTCATTATGATCCGTTAATTAGTTAAGGTGTGAAAGCTAACAAACATACAAACAGTCTGCCGTGGCCGTCTAGTTTGCGAGCTGCCTTAAATAATCTTATGATGAAAAATCATACCTATTGGAAAATGTTAATATATTATTTTTTATTGCAGTGATGGCGTCGACGAAGGCATCCGGTGGCTGGTAGACTGTATAAAAAGGAACAGCGTGGAGAGGCCGCCGCGCAACCACGAAGACAACCTATAGACTATAGCAACATACACCCATCGCACGTATCTTGAGACTAAATACAATGAATAATAATGAGTTTTCCTATTTAGATAATGATGTGACTCGGCCATTGTTTTGTACATACTGTATTGACTTATAAAAATAAAACATTAACTATACTAGCGCTGTCTGTATTGCTGTCCTTTTTCACTGATAAAATAGTACCTTTTGATAAGAGATACGCAATTATTGGATATTCGACGAGGTGGTGGTGCACCTGATAAAACACTTCTGATAACAGTTCAGTGTGCACCGCCGAGGAAGTGTGGCATATTGTGAAATGTCTAAGTGAACTATTTATTTTAGGCCTAAGTGTATTTTATGTATTCGCCATGGCGTATCCAATGTATGAAGTTGATTGGAGTGTACTGCCGCCAGATCAAAATAGAAGGTAGGTTTCTTATTTTCATTAAGGTTCTTTTGGTTCTACTGATTTATCAGCCACAAATATTGAGTCATACAAATGCAAATTTGATGCGTGTTTGATGTGATCTTATGAGGAAACGGATATAATTCGAATTTCCAAAAAGGTTTTCTACACGTAGCATCCGTTCAGAAATTCATTTTCCATCAAAAATTTGGCAAGGATGTCAACACAAAAATTGGGGAAATAAAAATTATAAAATGTATTTACACGTGAAATCATTACACAATATTTTAAAATGGGCTTATCTATAATTTTTTAAATAATGATTTACATAAAAAATATTCTTTCTATAAAAGGATTTGGATTTGATTCCAATTTAGCAAACGTCATGCTGGAGCGTCGGCCATGTTGAATTTCCTGCAACGCACCACGGAAATGTCAGCTGGCGGCTGTCGTATTATTTCTTCGTAAAAATATCTTCTGTGATAAAATAAATAGCGGAATAATTTTCTGTGATACGTACACTAAACACAAAAATCAGAAATGTTCTTTCTGAAGTAAATTTGGTAGTGAAATATGACAGAAGTTAGCCAAAGGTGGCATTCGATTTCACTTGCATTTCTATGGTTTGTGACGAGATAAAATGCTTTTAGACCTGAAAGAATACGTGTAATTTAATCCTAAGTTCCTGTCGTTATGGTTTTAAGAGTGCTCAAGTGATATTTTCGTTTCAAAGTGTTTTTTTTTTCTCCCATTGATTTGGTCCTGTCTTGCACCTGCTTTATCAAGAACTGATTACCTGTGTTGGAAAAGACATCACATTTTCGTTCAACGGGCAAACTATAGGAGGACAATATGAACGGCTCTGAATCCGGGTAAATAATTTATATTTGTATTTACTTTTACGAGTGCTAAACTTATTCTGAAACTTTCAAGACTTTATGCCCATTTTTGAATGCATTAGTTAGTGTGAAAAGAGAAAATTCGATTGAATTTACCAGGAAATTTTAAAATGGTTTTATCCATCACTTTGGCTCACTGCACACAAATTAGTTTTAGCACAGAATGTCAACCACGGATGATTACAATGGAATCATCATATCATATCAATTAGCTGACCCATAAACCTTGCTAACATTATGAGTTCTGCTCTGCCTTCCTACCTACACAATAATATGGTGAAGTTACTGTTTGTCAACTAATTCTAGGAATCAAAGAATGATTTTGATTTATTTTCCTGAACTTAAATAGCTTAATTCGGTGATTGCAAATGGAACTGCAATGGTAAATGCAGTGTTTCAATGTTGTAAAAGTGATATACAATACTTATATAATAAATGTTTTAAATTAATTAGTGTACCTACTTACTTGTTGAACAAATTTTCTTCATATATGAATAAAATTCAGCTTCAAATATGTTCTGGACAACACTCAGTAAATATGCAAGTATTGCTAATTTGGAAAATAATAGTTTTCAATCCCTGGATACTAGAAATAATTGATATTCTATGTGGAATCCATATGAGTATGTGTGTGTACAGTCTACTATGTACTGCACAGACTAATGTGTATCCCTCCCAACATCTACAACAGAATATGGGTATGTACCTACCTTGAACCATAACAGATTCCAAATCACATGACAATCAATTGTTTGTTTACATACTTTACCATTATCATTAAATTCCTATTATAGCGTGTAATTGATTCTAATTGGCAATGACATTATTGTTCAATCTGTTACCAAAGATGAGCAATTGAAGCGAAGTTGATACGAATTCCAATTCATTGAATTTTCAATGCATTATCCTTGAAGATATTATGTTACAACTGGAATACTTGGCAACCACAATATTAATGATAGATACATCATTTTCAGACGAAAAATTATGTCAAATCAATTCAATATCTCATCATCTATGTAACCACATTTATCATTAACTAGCAGTCCTACCTAGCACCTAGGAATGTACTCTACTCATAAACCTACCTCATTAATGATATAATGATAATTCCCTATCTATAATCCTTCAAGATATTATGTTACAACTTGCATACTTGGCAACCACAATATTAATGATAGATACATTGTTTTCCGACAAAAAGTTATGTCAAATCAATTCAATATCTCACCATCTATGTTACCATATTTATCATTAACTAGCAGTCCTACCCAGCACCTAGGAATGTACTCGACTCATAAACCTACCTCATTAATGATATAATGATAATTCCCTATCTATAAAAACTGCATGAAAATCCATGCAGTAGTTTTTGTGTCAAGACTGCAATTTGTGACGATTTATGGGGGAGGTCTATGACCAACAGTGGACGTCCATGGCTGATAGATAGATAGTTTTTGAGTTTATTGTATACAGACAGATGCAGCAGAGGACTTTGTTTTATAATAAATGACTTTCAATAATTTTCCTACCAACTTATTATTTGAACTTGGGCCAGTTTTATTATATTAGGTCTTTAGCTATGAAATTGGCGTTTTCTATAGAGAATTTCGAGCAGTGAATTTTTCATACTAACGCTTTTAGTAATTTCTGGTTTGATAATTTCAACAAAAATGAAATTTTGCAATTTATGCATGCAGAATGTTAATAATATAGGCTACTTTCAAGTTTAAATAAAAAAATGTGTTTACCTGAAAATTATTGTCATAAGGAACAAAATGGCAAACGGAAAAATAAACACCAATTTCATAGGTAAGGACCCAATATATAATGTTTTTGAAAACAAGAGGAATCTAGACAGACTTTTCCTGAAGTGAAACTGATAAAACAAAGTCCTCTGCTGTGCCTGTCTGTGTTTTCACAATAAACTTAAAAACTACTGCATGGGTTTTCACCAATAGATAGAGTAATTCATGAGGAAGGTTTATAACTATAATACATGCGCCGCCGGGAACGGCTGCTGGTTGAGAATAAAAGTTCTTAGACCTTACCTTTTGTATGCCAGAATACCCTGCACAATTTCAACATTGCATTTTTAAGATCTATACATAGGCATCATCATCATCATCATCAGGTCTTTTTATTAGTCTCCCCTGCTGGAGCAGACCCTCTCTGTACTACCAGAGGCGTATATTAGCCAGAGCAGTCAGAGGATTTACATAGGCATACAAGAGGTTAAATCCAATTTATACATATTATTAGCTGTTACAGAGGTCCCTGGTTCGATGGAAGGCAAGATGGAAAACGATCTTTTTCAAATTGGCCTGGGTCTTGGATGTTTATCTATATAAGTATATGATATAAAATATAGTATCGTTGAGTTAGTATCCCACAACACAAGTTTACAACTTACTGTGGGGCTAGCTCAATTTGTGTGATATGTCCCTATATATTTATATTTATTTGTTACCCGCGGCTTCGCCCGCGTAATATATAGCCTATGTCCTTCTCGGTACCCTAACCTATGCGTATGCAAAATTTCATGATGATCGGTCAGTCAGTAGATATGGCGTGAAAGCGCAACCAACAAACAAACTCACTTTCGCATTTATAATATTAGTTGGGATAAATTATAAATCAGTCCACTGACCGAATTCGGCACTGAGCTAAACTGGAACAATTAATGACAAGATAAGAATGAATTACAGTACGAAAGTTAAATAGGCAATTTTTTTTTTAATTCCCCACCTATAGCATATTCTATTTTATACTAATAATTTGATGAATGACGATTGATTGATTCAGTGCATTTTAATGCGAGCTCTAATCTCTGTTACTCATAAAAACATTTGCCACAATAATTGCTGTCATAAAATCTGCCGCTCTTATCTCCACCTTATTCAGCTAGGTTGGAATCCCATCACTGATCAAAATTAACCCTTAATACTCAAAATAATCCTAGCTATCTTTCTTAAATTTCAGTTTATCTTTATCTTGCTACATAATCTCGACAATGGCAGAACAAGATTTGAAAATGTTTTTAGTACATGCTTCTAGGTTGCTTTTGAGTATTTGAGTGTACCCTTTCTATTATTTTTGGAGAATTTACATATTTGGAGAAAATGTGCTGTGCAGTTTGTTGCTGCTTCTTCTGCACTCCACCTTAGAAGCGGTGTTAACTTAGCCATGAGTAAATTATTGACGTCAACAATAATATATACTTATTTGTAAATTAATTGTAATTAACTATGAAAAAAATTGACGTTCACTAAAAGATATTGAAATATCTTACGATGAATAAAGTGATTGACTATTGATTATAGGATTAAAATAACACACAATCTTCATATATCTTTATACCTAGTTTCTCAGAAGTATCAGCATAGAAAAAGCATTTTAATTGATTGCTAGTTGATTTGTATTTATTCAAGCAAAAAGTAAATATATCCTACTTTAAACTAGGCTTTAAATCTGTTATATATATTGTCACCTGCTGCAGTTTGCAATCTTAAACAGTGTTATTCTGACATCAACACCAAATGGACCAAGTTAATTACAGTAGGGTCAAACAAAATTGCATCTTGGCATGCAGACATGATGAATGTGTGTTACTTTATACATAAGATACAAATTCTATTGAAACATGCAATGCTTATGTTGTTTTGAAATAAAGATTAAGGAAGGTCTAATAATGTATTAATAGTCTGCTGTAAGTATTCAAGTAAGATGACAGTTTTTAGGTCATTGATTACAAAATCACACACCTTAAGGCGCTGTGGTATCAGACACTAGCGCCACCCAGCAATTAATTCTATTAATCCTAAATCATTCCAAATTTAAAAAATCTAATAGCTGAATGCCCTAGTAAATAACTTGTAGTATTTTTGATATTGCTTTTCATAGATATTATAATTTACGATTATGAGAATTAGTTATTATCGCCAAAAGTGGCCACTTTTGGTGGTAATAAATAGTTCAAATTTAAAATAGTGAAAACTTGTACCAAGATACTCAAATAATTGACTAGGGAATTCTGCTATTACATTTTTTAAATTTGATATTATTTAGGATTAATAGAATTACAGTGGTTTTACAGACCTGGGCTCTGTCTACCCCGCAAGGGAAAAAGACATGATAGTATGTATGTAATAGAATTAATTGCTGGGTGGCGCTAGTGTCTGATACCACAGCGCCTTAAGTAAAATTTGTAAGGAGGTCCTCATAAGTTTTAATACTTCCCTCACTACTCACCACACCTTACATGCCACAAGAGTCACTGGACTGGTGACATACAGCAATAAAAAAAAATACCAAACAATAGCAATAGAGACTAAACTATTGTATGTGCAACCAAGTATTTCACATGTTTGTAAACTCTTGTAGACATCAATATTTAAGGCATCAAAAATTATTTATTTAAAATTATTTACACCTTCAGTCATTAACATCCAAGTGCACTCTGGTTGCATCCCCAGTGGGAATGCTTCAGAGCACAGGGTTAGCTACCTATCCTTGGTGATTTGACAAGGTTACTGAGTTCACCAAACAGTATATTTTAAATATGATTAATAAAAAATAAGAGAATGATTAAGACCAGAGAGCCTTAGAAGAAGCGGCAGGAGACCTTTGCGACACATTGATGGCAGTAAAAGGCTAATAAATTCCAACTATCCCAACTAATATTACAAATGCGAAAGTGAGTTAGTTTGTTTGCTACACTTTTACGCCCTACCTTCTGAACCGATTGTCATGAAATTTTGCATTAACGTTGTCTGGAGTATGGAGAAGGACATAGGCTATCTTTCATCCCAGAGAAAAGTACTGTTCCCGAGGAATCAATACCAAAGCGAGCGGAGTCGCGTGCGAAAGCTAGTTATTAAATAAATGATGAATAAGAAACTTAAACTAATGGAATTTTTGTTTGTTGACAGGTTTAACCCGGCGTTTAATATAGCCACGATAAAACAAGTGGTAAACGAGGCAATCGAAAGAGGTGAGTAGAAATTATTCCTTCAGTTTCCTAGAAAAGAAAGTTAAACAGTTCAATCAGGTGAATATTCTATTCATCCACTAATAAACAAAGAATAAACAATTCAATGAGGTGGATATTCTATTCATCTACTAATATGCAGAGAATTAAACGGTAGATTGAATCAGTTTTAAAGTGGCAATTGCTACAGGTAGGTTACTAAAGGTGCATCGACATAAAATTGCGTTTTGTAAACAACTTAAAGTTTTTTTACAGACAATAAGTGAAGTATCTTTCTTATTCAAATGTTAGCAGATAAATGATAAGAACGCAGCAGATACGACTTATGAGATTTATGACGTGTCATACATTATCTTAATTTCATACATATTCAGTTTGTACTTAAAACATGTACAGGCCGCGCCAAACTTTATTGCGAGGCCGAACATCGCGGGAGTCTATGCGCAGTAGACAATATTAGGTTAAGCGGCGCTTGCGCGGGGAGGCGGGGCGCGTATTGCCCAGCTCGCAGCTAATATCTGACTCACAATAAAGTTTGGTGCAGCCTGTATCATGTAAAAGATACAAACCTATTAATATATTTGCCAATACCTATTATATTTACAACCAAGTAATTAGCCAACTAACTAAATACAAAATATTTTCACTGGGGGTGCTAGTTTTGTATATTTATGGTGGAATATTTTTATTATATATAAGCTTGAATTTTGTACTAATTTTGCATATCCTTTAAGTTCCTTTCACAATAGCATAAACCTGCTTTCTACTATAATAACAATACGATCAGACATCAATTAAGTATCCAACTTTACTTGACTAAATGTAGCAACTTTAGAAAGTTACTAACAAATAGGTATACTCTATACCAGCTTGAGGTACTAATTAGCAAGCTAATTGCCAGTAAATTTAACATCAGAGAGTGATTGTCGAAATTATAGATTTGTCTAGATATAAAAAATATTTAAACGCCCGTGATGCAAGTCATTATTAACATTCATTTAAGTATGGAACTGCAGATAAAAGTAAAAAAAAAAACAGTTTTGTATAAAATACATTGCATATCTGAACGTTGAGACCGATCAAACAGACAGTAAAAAGTTCTAATTAAATTTCAATCAATTTAAGTAAGATCTAAATTGCTTTCTAAAAATTATAAGATTGTTAGAGATTCTGATTCGTCGGGATTTTGTTTCAGCAAAATAAGCTTGGGATTGATGTGCCACCATATGCAAAGCAGACAGCTTAAAGTCGGCCAAAGCAAACAAAAATTATCGCAGTAATCTGTCAACTACTTTGACCTTGTAATACCCATTTAAACATATAAAAAATATGATCTCATTCTAGATTAAATGAATTATATCATGACCTCAAATATTTGCTGCTTTTTGCCATACCTGCCTGCATGGCTATTAATTTTATCTCTGATGTAAACTAGTTATATTTTAAATTAATTCTGAATAAACACAGAATGATGCAAAAATATTAATCCAAAAACAGTTTAACTAAGGGTCGTACCAATAGCCACAGCCATAATTGCCGCCTGAAGGTTCGTGTGGTGACCACCGGCGTCAACAGTGTGCGGCGAGTCCATATAAAATGTATGAAAACAACAGAAAAGAGGTCGGTGGCTGCGTTTTGTGGTTGTGGTTTGTGGCCCGTGTGCAGCGAGGCTAACTTATCACGATATCAGTAATAAGTAAGGCGGTAAACTGCGTATAAATATAGCAAAAAGAGGATTAAACTGTCCGAGTTCCGCTAGGCCCTCACCTGGGACCATCAACGGTTTCTATGTGTGTGTGCCATCCACACACTATCAGTAATAAATAGGGTGTTAAAATATCCTAAATTTTATATGATCCGGTTGAAATCCGATACAGGTTGAAAAGTATCAAAAAGACTTCGAATGTAGCTAAAAGTGGATTAAACGGTCGGAGTTCCGCAAGTTCCGCTCTCTTCTGGGTCCTATACCAATTAACAAAAAATAATTTCGGCAACTCACTCTAGCTTAGCTATAAGTATGCACTGGAACAATGCACTGATCAACGCTTTCTATGTGTGTGTGCCGTCCGTAACAGTCGCGCCGGTTTCAGTGCGGACACCCACACCGACGCGCCTACGGGACCTCATCAGGCAAATCAGGGCTGTCAGGACGGCGGCTGAAGAGAGGAGTGTGGTCAACAAGGAGTGCGCCTACATTCGGTCGACGTTCAGAGAGGAAGACAGTGTTTGGAGGTGGGTATCGTATGGTTTCTTCTTCTTCTTTATCTTCTTCATCAGTTCTTTATTAGTCTCCACTGCAAGAGCATGACCCTCTCTGTACTACCAGAGCCATATATTAGCCAGAGCAGCCAGAGGATTTGGCCTAAACTCTCCACGCTGGCCAGACGGGTTGGAGAGCTACGTGTGGTTTCGAGACGTACTAATTACTTTCTTTCTCTTTCGATGGTTATCAAGGATATATCCAATTAGATTTCTAACAAACTCGTATCTGACTATCTGATGTCATCTTTTGATAGTAGTTAGTATTCAAATCCTATCCTAACTACGATTTTATTAATGTAAGTATTATTTTGTTTTCGAAAGTAATTTGTTTGTTTGGCCACGCCCTACCCACTAAACCAATCATGAAATTTAGCATAAAAATTGACGAGGGATCCACATTGACGCCAACAGCCCTCGGAAAAAAGTATCCATAAATACTGAACCGATTTAATTAATAAATTAAACGTAGTTGTGATTATATGTATGATTTATAAGTAGACTAGCAGTTACCCGCGACTTCGTCCGCGGTGACTTCAGGTTTCGAATGCGGGGATTATAAAATATGACGCTACAAAGCGGTAAACTAAACATATACCCCGATTTACCCCCTTAGAGGTTTAATTTCGGGAAACTATAATTATTTTTGCCGTTCTCAATTCACACGAAATTTCATACAAATATGTCCAAGGAATAAAAAGTTTCATATAAACTTTAATCCTCTATTTCACCCCTTTAGAGGATGACTTTTGAAAAATTCTTCCTTAGTGGATGCTTACGTCATATGAGGAATACGTGAGCAAAATTTCAAATTTTTAGCTCTAAGGGTTTGGCCTGCGCGTGATCTTTGATAATTGCCCATTTTTTAAAGTATTAAAATGAATATAGTATGTTATCCTTAATATATAGACATATGCCATCGTGGACTTTTCTGTAGACCTAAATAAGATACACAATTCCACCATACATTGTTTTGTTATATCTCAAAGGGTTTAAACAGCGTTTTCGTTGAAAGCTCCCAAACGGCTCATTTTTTTACGACACCTCTAACGAATATCGTTGGTATATACAAAAATGTATACAAAAACTTAACAAACTATATACTAAAACCTTCCTCGAGAACAACGCTATCCATTGGAGAAAACCGCATGAAAATCGGTTCGGTAGTTTTGGAGTTTATCGCGAACAGACAGACAGACAGACGCGGCGGGGGACTTTGTTTGATAATATGTAGTGATAGTGATGTAGTGATAGTGATATTTATGGAGCCCATTTGAAAGTGCTTCAATAGCTTTTATTGGTTCCTATTTAATACAAAAAATATAGCACAATAGGTGATAGACTAGAGATAAACAGAACAACACTAATAAACCAGAGTAGCCTTACTAGCTTAGATTTAGTCAACCACACAGACAATAGGATTGTGGTCGAACTATCGTATGTCTAGAGAATTTGTGGTAATCAGTACGATTTATCATATTTCGAGTATCTGTGCTTGCATTATTTATTTCAATTTACTAGTACGTCTTTACAATTTTAGCAAACTGAGTTATAAAGCTTTTAGGGCTGCACACTAGGCACAGTAGCGACGCCAATTATTTTATTCCTAATACTTTACAAATAGAAAGAAATTCAAGAATGTAAATCATATAAGCATTAGTAAATAACCTGAGGTATTTTTGGAATCATGTTTAATATTATCAGAAACAGTGAGAATTATGAGAATCAGATTACCGCCAAAAACTGATGACAATCGCCAATGACTGATTCTCATAATATTAAAACATGATTCCAAAAATACCTTAGGTTATTTACTAATGCTTATATGATTTACACTCTTGAATTTCTTTCTATTTGTAAAGTATTAGGAATAAAATAATTGGCGTCGCTACTGTGCCTAGTGTGAACCCTTAAAGAGAGATCTATTTATTTATACCCTTACAATAACAAATTAAAATGAGGCCACATTGCAGTGTATACTTTTATATGTCAACACCCATAACTCTAAATTATCAAATCTTGCATATGATTTAAAGCTTGTTAAACGCAGATAAAATCTAGATAACTGACTGTGTGTAGGATAAGACGAAGTGGTTCTAATTGACCTTAAAAAAGACCCAAATAAACTTACATTGCAAGTTAAATGCTTGTAGCCTTTAAATTTTAAACAAAGGCTATAAAATAATCTTCGTTCTTATGTAGCTAGACAAACAAAATGAGAATCATAGTATGAACTAAATTTTCCTTAACACCGCCCTCTGCTACCCACGCTCCATTGTCTAAAAGATCTACCAACAGTGATTATAATGAATATGAAGAACAGCCAGTCATATATAAAGAGTAACAGCCGCGTAAATATGGTGGGCTAGAGTCCATTTTTATAACAATAAACTACAGATGAAGTGACCAACTGTATGTTCTTTTAAAAGTAACGTCTTATTTTTTAATTTGCGTATCGCGAGTCATACATAACTGTCTTGCTTTCGGCACAGAAGTAATATATATCGTACAAAACGGAAGCCTGCAGCGTCCCCCGCGTCCCGCGCGTCCAATATGCCACTCCCCCGGTCTCGAGTGTGTTTGATAGTTTCGAAAAACAGGGTATTGTTACTGTTGTTGCTAGTTGCATGTTACGCGTCGCCACTGATCTTTACCTTGCAAATGCATTGAAGACTCCGAAACTACTGGACCAATTTTCAAAATTCTTTCACACATAGGAAGCTAATTTATCTACTGGTGACATAGGCTATAATTCATGCGGGCGAATTTGCGGGAAAATTTCTAGTAACTACTAGTTCGTTAGCGACCCTGATTGTTAACTCAGACAGCTTTTTTTTAGATTTGACGTTTAAGTTCGATATAACGCAATAAATTTTTATAACACTGACGCACCGCTCAGTCCAAGCTTAGAAGTTTCTATTTTCAATGAATAAAGTTTAAATTTGAGTTATGTATGACTCACCGTAATTGAATTCAACTTCACCCAGTGCCATTGTTATAATTTTTTTAAATGCATATCTTGATATATATAAATAATACTATTTTAAGAGCGAATCCACAGCAAGTCGCCAATATGATGCAAATGATCAAACTTTCTGCACAGTATCATTAAAAGTACCGCATTCGTCTGCGACAGATCCTGAAATATACGACAGCTATCTTGGAAGTTTAAGGATTATACCAATTTTATTATCCAATATGCACTAACACGTCTACGCGCCAGTAAAACTTGAACTTGCATTCGTTTCTGCAATTTATTCAACGGCCAGTAATATACTTCTAGTAACAAGGTTTAATGTAACACTAAACTTTATGACGTGAAACTATGTTTGATCTATAGTGCTAAGTAAATAGAAATGGAGTTGTCCTCTCGCACGATCGTATTCCTTCAACTGAATTAAATAAATAAATGTATAGGGACAAATCACACAGATTAGGTAGCCCTAGCTAAGTTGTGAACTTGTCGTGGGATACTAACTCAATAATATATTTTATACAGTAATCATATATCAGTAATCGAATTCTTTGGCCAAAAAATATGTGTCTCATTTATGGACTGTGAACGGGTTCACCAATGTACCAATAGATTAAAAAAAAAAAAATTCGTTTCATACTTCTATGACTGTACCGGTCATTATCATGGTCTTTTAAGTCTCCACTGCAGGAGCACGATCTCGTCTGTAGTACCAGAGCCAGCCACGGATGTCGTCAAGTAATTATTTTCATGATTAGCAATCGTCTGCTTTTCTAGTCGACTCGTAATGTCTGTTATTTTCTATCGTTTTTACGGTTCAGTATCCAAATGGTCAAAACGGGACCCTATTACTAAGACTTCACTAACACAAGAGAATTAAGTACCTACAAGTTCCTGTCGAATTATATTATATCTATTATCTATGCTACAAGTATTTCCTTCACCAGAAATCGAACCCCAAATGGCAGAATAGCATGTCAAGTTTATCAGCTTTTATTATAGAGCATTTCTTACATGCTAGTGCTCAAATAGTCGTTGATAATGAATGATTTTAAACAATAGGTGACATCATCAGGCGTGACTTAAAAATCGAAACCATTTCTCTTTGCCGTGTTATGAGTTTTTAAAGTTACATTATACTTTTATGGGTACTATACTAAGCCATTGTTTCTTGCATTTTAAATCACTAGCTTTTCACCCATCTTTGCGCCGGATTCCATGTAAAGTCATCTTATTAACGTATGGCACATTTTAGTGAAATAGAGTAGGTACGGTATTTTGCTTTCAATTTTGCTTCAATTGGTAAAAAATAATGTGTGGTTCTGATAAATAGATGAAAAATGTAAACATACGTGTTTTGGGTTATGTATGAATAGTTATGATTTACTTTCAAACAGATAAAACCCATTGATTTGGTACCTTGTTAACCAGTGATCGGAATGCGCGGAGTATTTTACTAATGTTGGGATTGGATAGTAACAGAGTTGATAATACCTACCGATAATACCACACGCTCTAAGCTTGTTTTTTAACGAAGGTATAATTTACTCTTGTAATTTAGTACTCGACTTGTTAATATACATTAAAGTGCTCGAAATGTTAGGTGTATAAATAATGTAATACACACGATAAAACCGCGAAAACATTAGAAAACATACAACTAAGTTAGTTAATTTCTCACAGATGTCGCAACATCGCGAAGCTCCTCTACATCCACATGTTGGGCTACCCGGCGCACTTCGGGCAGCTGGAGTGCCTCAAGCTCATCGCCAGCCCGAGGTTCACGGACAAGAGAGTAGGCTACCTTGGCGCCATGTTGCTTCTCGACGAGCGCCAGGATGTCCATCTACTTATCACCAACTGTTTGAAAAAGTAAGTTTTATTTATTTTAAGACCTAAGTTAGCTCTTTCATACGTAAGAGTGAACACGACTGTACGATGCGTGTGCAGCTAATGCGCAGTCAGGCTAGTGATAAGACAAGAGGGTGGGCTACCTGGGCGCCATGTTGCTCCTTGACAAAACGCTAGGATGTCCATCTGCTTTGGAATCCTTTTTCGGATGACGCACTTGCTCCCAATACACCGAAAACTCTTTCCGCTCTTCGTGAGAAGCATCCACCTTCAGCAGCAGACCTTACTCTTCCTGACCCTCCCAATGACATTGCTGGGACACTACAAGCCACTGTACAGCAGGTTTATGAAGCGGTAATGTCCTTCAGAAGCGGCTCTGCTGGCGGTTTAGATGGCCTATCGCCACAACACCTTAAAGATCTTTTAAGCAGTGACAGCACTGACGCCGGCGGGTCGCTTTTGAAGGATCTTACTGCTCTGGTTAATTTAATGTTGTTGGGAAAGGTCCACCAGTTGGTCACCACCACTCTATATGGTGCCAATTTGTGTGCATTGAAAAAGAAGGATTATGGCATACGACCAATTGCTGTGGGGTGTACTTACAGAAGGCTAACAGCCAAAATATGTTTGAAAAAGTTCATTTTTATGTTTGTTTCTATAATTAAGCAACCTCTTGACCAATACTCTGGTAATTTTGTTTGTTTTGTCTGCATAAGTAGCCAAATTTCGTGTCAGATTTTTCAAGCTACCAGACAAATTTTTGGCAGGGTCGCTCTTCACCTACCAAACATTTGAATTCTTAGATGAACTTTTCCGTTTAATTATACGTCTACAACATACAGGTAGCCTGTTCAATTTTCATTTATTTAATTAACTCTTTTATATAATATTCAAAAATCGTATTGGATAAAATGAATCTCGTTCTTTGTTTCCACTCTTGCACTACAAAACCGGGTAACATTAAAGTCAATGGTCTAACAATGTAACTCCCGAATACCCAAAAGCATCGTAACTCAAAAACGTCATCGAATCTCGTTCTGTCACTATCTAAACAATAACCTTGTCGGGTCCTACTCACCCAGCTAGTTAGAG
This sequence comes from Rhodophaea formosa, assembly GCA_963082605.1. Lineage (NCBI taxonomy): Eukaryota > Metazoa > Arthropoda > Insecta > Lepidoptera > Pyralidae > Rhodophaea > Rhodophaea formosa. The sequence goes on from OY720209.1 coordinate 3,836,719, forward strand.
TAGGCCCAACATGAATATGAAGGAAGGTATTAAATGCTCAGCGGAGAGAGAGAGTTCAAGTACACAACACAACACAGATAATAGGTTTTAATAAGTTTCACACTTGCGTTACACAGTTAGTAGTAGTGAATACAATTAGTAAAATAATATTGTAGGCCTGTAAACTAGGGTCGAGAAATCACGACCAAACTTAAGAAAGGAATTGAATGGAATTTAAATGAGTGATGAGGAAGGACTGTGAAGAAGATTTGAAAATGGAATTTGGAATTTAATTTGGAATTTAAAATGAATTTCGAAATAAAAGTGGACAGGATGATGATGATTGGGAAATGAGGTGAAAAGCAAGATGCAGCATGAAGGTTATCATGCGCATCGTTACAATCTAGCAAGGCAAAGACAGCACAATACTTTCGAATTTCATTAGATGCTTTTGAGTATCGTACTAGCAGAAGGTTAGATAAAAAACATGGCGGAAAAGAAGTCTTACATTTTTATCTCAAACTTTATGTTCTAAAGGCCACGGCTCTAATTGTTTAACTAGTACAGACAGCCATCAATGTCTGTTTATTACTACAACACAAGTAAACAATAAACCTCAAGGCTGAACCGATATAAATGCATTTACGGCGCATCACTAGTCAGACGCATGCACTTTGTCGCAAAACAAATGCATGCGTAAATCAAGATGACTGTCTTTTACATTTAGTATTCAACATTCGTAATATGGGCGAAACGCTGAAAAGAGTCGGCATTAAAGCCGTTCCTCTTTTTAGGGTTCCGTACATCATACATCGTTTGCCCATTTCAGACTTGTGTTGTCTTGAGACAGAGTTGAATCTTTTATGCAAGTGCTCAAATCTTTTGTTGAAGCTATAGAAGAATGAATTAATGGAATAATCCTTATTGCATCTTAACTTATACAGAAACGAATAATATAAAGACAAGCAATCAACAAGTTTTCAGTTGTAAATTATATATGTATGACAATTTGTAAGTGTTTTGAGAAACCTATATTAAATAGACATTTTTGAATTTCAATTTATAAAACAAAAGACAAAAATATGTAGGTACAAAGGCGGACTTATTAAACAATTACCTTCAGACCCAAAAAGTCCACTCTCCCAAATCGCCCACTTCCCAAAATGTCCACTTTCCAAAATATCCACTACCCAAAATGTCTACTTTCCAAAACGTCCACCTTCTAACGACCACATCCCAAACATCCACTACCCTCGTGCCTTCAACGCAATCGAAACTCATTGCTTTTTTATGGCGTATGTTTTGCCAATTCCTTTTATTTATATTATTATTTTATATTATCCTAATCCTAACTAATATTATAAATGCGAAAGTGTTTGTTTATTTGTTCGTTTGTTTGTTACGCTTTCACGCCCCATCTACTGAACCGATCATCATGAAATTTTGCATACACATAGGTACGGGTACTGAGAAGGACATAGGCTATAAACCACGCGGGCGAAGCCGCGGGTAACAGCTAGTTTTAAAATAACTTCGGAAAACAATCACTGTCAAAACATTTTACTTCACAAAGAATCGCCATCAACCAGTAGTCGATTTATGGCGTATTCAAAATAACTACATACAACAAGCCAAAACAAAAGCAGTCTCAAGAAATTCGCCACAATCCCATCGAGGTCAGTGCCGTGAAGGACGCCCGAGTCATTTAAGATAATCACGCGATCGATTCCCCGTTGGACACTGACCGAAAACATTAAATAAATAAATAAATATATACGGACAAATCACACAGATTGAGCTAGCCCCAAAGTAAGTTTTTAAGAAAGACTTGTGTTATGGGATACTAACTCAACGATACTATATTTTATAACAAATACATATATAGATAAACATCCAAGACCCAGGTCAATCTGAAAAAGATCGTTTTCCATCATGACCTGACCGGGGATTGAACCCGGGACCCCCGTGTCGCAGGCTGGCGTGGTAACCGCTGCGCCACGGAGCTCGTCAAGTCGTCATTGAGCGAATATATCGATGCTTCCATCTTTTCAATGAAGGAAAAATCGAAAGCAGTTGTGGTAGAGCCATTCCGGTGAAATTCACTTTTGCTAGTAGCATGAATGGGTCGGCTCGACCGGGGAAGTACCACACTCTCACAGAAAACCGACGTTTGAGAGTAGCTTATCGCTGCTCTACGAGTATGCTTCGTTCGGTGAGTGAGAGAACCGGAGGCCCATTCCCACTCCTCTCTGGGAGGAAAATAAAAGGCCTGTAACGCTCTTGTCACAGGCCTCGTGTTGCAGTTGTCCATGGGCAGCGGGAATCACCATCAGGTGAATCGCTTGCTCGTTTACCTTATTTATTATGTATGTTATTTGTAAGGTATTTATTTATATGAACATATGTATGTTAGTCTGTAAGGTATTTATAATATGGGCCTCTGGTATTGTACATAATTGTAAGTACAATACTATTGCCTGAAATAAATGATTATTTATTTATTTATTATTATGACATAAAAAAATAAATTGACAACGAAAAAAGTTAAAGCAATCTCATTTGATGATATGATTTGATGTTATCTTCGGAAATTCTTATCGAAAGTAAATGTAAAGACATGAATATTACTAATAAATTGACAATTAAGTATCGATGTTTCGAATTGATACAATAAATGAAATGACAAGCGTGAATCATTTCAGGCAGTGAGTGCATTTCAATTGTTAATGCCAGACTTATATTATCTACAAACATATTCATCCAAAAAGTATCACTATTACATTTATACATATATTAATACATAACTTATATTACATATAAGTTATTTATATGTATAAATATTTTTTTAAACAATCATTATACAAGTTGCCATTGTGAAAAAGGCGCCATTTTCAGGCAACGGCATTTTAAATTATACTTTTGAATGGAAAACGTCTACTCCTTTATAAGTAAAAGAAAATATAAACGGGTACTCATGAATTGTCTTCTAAATCACTCCAGTTAAATAACTTATGCATGTCAAATTCATAACTTTGGTACCTTGAGCCTTGAATATATAAAAAAGTTATCTTTACTAATACTAATCTAGATTAGTATTAGAAAGTTGAAAGATTTGTGTGTTTGTTTATCAACTACCTAACCTTTTGTAAAAATTCTTTACATCTACATTATTAGCGGATAACAAAGGCTAAAATTTACAGGGATGACGTGGCTATTACAGCTAGTAATAGAAAGATTTTATAGGGTGTTTGTAATTGAAAAAATCAAAAAGAACTTCACACGTAAAAAAATCTTTTATTTATCAACGGGTAACATAGGCTCTAATTTGCGCGGACGAGAACAACAGCTAGTTAGTTAAACATATTATATATAATTATATTAGACATAGACATAAGACACCCTCGAGTTTTCCCCTACGCCTTCATTAGCTTCGTGTGAGTCTGACAAGGCGTATCCACCGACTTGTAAGTTGAAGCACTATTATTATTTTAGATGAAGTTATTATGGCTTTCCAGGGCTTCGTTTGTGCAGGAAAACATACATGGTCAGTTAATAACAAGTATCAGTTTTTATATCTAGTTATTTATTAAGAACAATATGGAATAGGATCAGAAACCATCCCATGTTTAAGGATTCTTCTACCATTCAATTTTAGGTTTAATCTACGCGCGATTAGAAGAAATTGGAAGATAATCACTTCTTACTATTACGAGACGTATACTTTGCGTTAAAGTGGATTCCTACTAACCCCCTGATTTTAGCTGCTGTAACTCAGATACCTTAGGTCATGGGGTCCCAAATGCATGACTCACCGATGGCATGTGTCACCCCGAAACCCATGGGTCTCTGAATTCCATTCAACAAAACATTGTAAAAATGCATTGTAATGTACTTACTTTTCACTAAACAGAAGTGTCCTTTACTAAATATGTTTAGAATCAGAGAGTCGATCCTACTAATACTATTGAATCGATTTCATTAAGTAGGTCAAGTGGAAGTCATATGAAAAACAATAATCATTAACGTTCTAAAACAATGTAACATTATTGTACTAGTTTCAAATGAGTACAACATTTTGTATAATTTCACTTTTCACACGTGTATCGCATTCTTCATTCGCGGATATGAATCATGCTGGTAACAATACTATTGCCTCACTATTCTCACCGTGGGATGTGATTTATGTAACTCACTAGTGCCCCCATTGCCGTTCCTTGATCAGGGTTCAGCTGTAAAACACATACCGTCTTTTTCTAAAAGGACTAACTTGTGTCTTCATCTGGTCTTTTTAGTCTCCACTCCAGGAGCACGACCATCTCTGTACTACTAGAGCCATATATTAGCCAGAGCATTCAGGGGATTTGAGCTGCACTATCTACACTGGCCAGACGGGTTGGAATTATAAGCTTTGTTTAGCTTGTGTTCCCTAAGTCGCCTTCTACGACATCCTCGGGCAGACTTGGAGTGATCCTATTCTACTCTGCCGGGAACCACACGGCATATGCCCATCGCCGTTCTTTAATCAGGGTTCAGCTATAAAACACATTCCGTCTTATTATAAAACCGAGGATTAACTTGTTTGATTTAAACTATCATCCGGCCAAAATATACGTTTTTAGGGTTCCGTAGTAAACTAGGAACCCTTATAGTTTCGCCATGTCTGTCTGTCTGTCTGTCCGTCCGCGGTTTTACTCAGAGACTATAAGTACTAGAAAGCTGTAATTTGGTATGAGTATGTATATTAATCATGGCAAAAAAGTCGTAGAAAAAATCTTGAAAAAATTTTTTATTTTGGGTAGCTCCCATACAAGTAAAGTGGGGGAGTAATTTTTTTTTCTCTATTTACCCATCGTGTGGGGTATCGTTAAAAAGGTCTTTGAAAAATATTGTGAGGTTGAGAACACCATTTTTCGATTTACTGATCCGTTTCCGAAATATTTGGTTTTAAAGTGCAAATTTTTGTTAGAGGTACGTGTCCCCCCCCCTCTATCTGCTAAACGGTTATATATGGATACGTGAAAAAAATTACAGCAGTAGAATATATACTGAAGTTGAAAGGAAAACTATCAGAGCTGGGTATTAAGTGCAAACTAAAAAGTTATAGGCAACCAACTTATAAAATGTACTGGAAAATGTAAAATTTCATACAATCTTTATTGTTAGATGTTTTTGGTTGTTAAACTGTGAGGTGCGAGTGTAAACAGTGTGAACTCAAAGTTGTCATTCGCAACTACGGAACCCTATACTGCGCGTGGCCCGACACGCACTTGGCCGGTTTTTTATAAAAAGCATTCTCTTTTACCGTATGGTGTACGCTTCACTGGTCAAACGTCACTGAAGTTTCAAATGTCGTAAACCAAGCATGCCTCAAAATACAACCAATATTTGAGTCTCTTCCATATTGGCGCATTTCCACAATTATCTCTTATCAAACCCGCGTCCCAAAATTTACCATGTCTAACTGTACAGCATGGACCTAGGAATAATATGGACCCGGCATTAGACACATCAAAAGTGAAGCATAACTTACGTCACATCAAGTCACATGTGTGCAGCATGTATTTGACATTTGGGAAATTTGACATTTCGTTCGACCGGGGAAAAGTGTAGGGATTTTTGTGCCAATGTGTGCGTGCGCTAGTGTCGCGACACGAGTGTAGGGATTTTTATGTGCGTCACTGTTACATTTTCCAAGGGCATATCCTGATTATTCTTAGATCCATGCTGTACAGCTTCTCTATATACTATATCAACGATGCGTATAGTTCGGTTGCAAATGCCTATTACTGCTTTAATGCAAGCCGGCCCAAAATACAACCAACATTGAGTTTCTTCCATATCGACGAGCCCATATCATTCAAGCACATTCACTAAGTTTACAAAATCTAAGAGAGTCCCAACACTGGACGCGGAATCGGCTTTAGCCCGTCAGAAGATTCCGCGTCAAAAAGTGTGGTGAGTCCCTAACTATACAGATACTCTATGGAATATATCAAATATACGTATGGTTCGGTAGCGAATGCCTATAACTGCCTTAATCCAAGCATGACCTGCTGAACAAAGGATAGTTGAAGCTAAAGGTGCGTCTCCATTGTGTCCAGTCAGCCAGCGGATCGGCCCCATAATTCTATGAAATTTGAACGCGAAACTTTGGCTTTTGGGACAGACAGATTCATTTATATCTATTAGAAGTTTGTCTGGCTCTTTGTGAAATGAAAGTTTCAGCGCAAATGGTTTCTGTAACAAAAACTAGTTTGAATGCGCTGAGTTGCAACAAATGCATGAACGACTCTTTCCTTTCTTTTATTACTGTAGATATTAAATTACAAAATTTATAGACCAGCACATAATACTAGCCGGCTAAGGTATTAAAATTGGTATCGTAAGCGCAACTTAAAGGTGCGTTTAAAGGAATAATTTGGTTGCGTTTCATTAGGTGCGCTTCAAAATAGTTACGCTAAGCGGAATACCCCTATTCAAACGTCGTCCATACATTTCGTATTGCTATGTGCATGAAAGAGGAACTCGCTTCCGCCATTGCACGAATGAACTGTAGCTACAATACATAGTGAAATATTTATCGCTTTTGGATCTTTTAAGGGGTGATTCAGCCCGTAATTTTGAACTACTTTTCCTATGGGATCAATGCTGGGAACTTATTTTGTTTTTACATTTCTGTAGATGAACCTTTTGTTTTAACGGACGGACGGTACGGAAATGTCTTTTTAGGGTTCCGTAGTAAACTAGGAACCCTTATAGTTTCGCCATGTCTGTCTGTCTGTCTGTCCGTCCGCGGTTTTACTCAGAGACTATAAGTACTAGAAAGCTGTAATTTTGTTTGAGTATGTATATTAATCATGGCAAAAAAGTCGTAGAAAAAAATCTTGAAAAAAAATTTTTTTTTGGGTAGCTCCCATACAAGTAAAGTGGGGGAGTATTTTTTTTTTCTCTACTTACCCATCGTGTGGGGTATCGTTAAAAAGGTTTTTGAAAAATATTGTGAGGTTGATAACACCATTTTTCGATTTAGGGATCCGTTTCCGAAATATTTGGTTTTAAAGTGAAAATTTTTGTTAGAGGTACGTGTCCCCCCCCTCTATCTGCTAAACGGTTATATATGGATACGTGAAAAAAATTACAGCAGTAGTATATATACTGAAGTTGAAAGGAAAACTATCAGAGCTGGGTACTAAGTGCAATCTAAAAAGTTATAGGCAACCAACTTATAAAATGTACTGGAAAATGTAAAATTTTATACAATCTTTATTGTTAGATGTTTTTGGTCGTTAAACTGTGAGGTGCGAGTGTAAACAGTGTGAACTCAAAGTTGTCATTCGCAACTACGGAACCCTATACTGCGCGTGGCCCGACACGCACTTGGCCGGTTTTTTTAATCGTTCAAATCGAAGGCTTAATCACCGGACGATAAATATTTCACCGTGTATAAATTATCTCGAATACAGAGGAATCTACGTGTAACGACGGTACGAGTATCTACTAAGACTAAGAGTGAATACAAATGTGAAATGTATTAGCTGTTTTCCTTCCTAATAACTTGAGAAATGTTTTAAGGAAACTGACAAGTTATATGTTATGCATGAGCCGACAAACGACCACTATGACGTACTACTTAAGTAACATCTTCGCCTATAGACATCAGCAGGTACCGCTATTGCACTGCTAAGAGAGGAAAGTGTTCATGTAATTTAGTTCGTCGCATTACACTCTTACTCGTACACACCTAAATTACAGGCAGATGTTGTAAGGGAGCTTCCCTTACAACATCTGCCTGTAATTTAGTTGAGAGTCTTACTAAAGCTACGGCACATCTGTCTGGATAAGATAATATAATTTATTTAATTTAAAAGTATCATCTGCAGCTGCTAAGATAATTTGATTCTAAAATCAAATTTATAGTATTTCAAGAAGAATTCACCATAAATAATAGATATATCACCATAAATAGAATTCAAGATCTATTAGGATTTTTCCTCCATTAATAACCAAGTTAGCACGCCGATATTCTCAACTGTGGACAGTTTTATAGAAGCTGAAATATTAATTACCACTTCATATAAATTCCGAGCTCCTCTCGATTCGAGAATTAATGACGACCTCCGTGGTGCAGCGATCAACACGCCGGTCTGTGACACGGATGGTCCCGGATTCGATCCCCGGTCAGGTCAAAATGAAAAATGATATTTTTCAGATTGACCTGGTTCTTCGACATTTATCTATATATGTATTTGTTATAAAATATAGCATCGTTGAGTTGTTTGTTTGTTTTGTTTTTCGTATGTGTAAGTGACCAACACTGGTGTCAGATTTTTCAAGCTGCCTTAAGGCATCTGACATAGCTTAACGACTGCCATCAGCGATGACAGCCGGGACCAACGGCTTAACGTGCCTTCCGAAGCACGGGGGAGCTCGAGATATTTTTATGCCACTTGCGGTCACCCATCCAAGTAGGGACTGCACCAGGGGTTGCTTAACATACGTAAGCGCTCATAGAGCTCACACCCACTGGACCATCGGGCTCCACATCGTTGAGTTAGTATCCCATAACACAAGTCTTACTTAAGAACTAACTTTGGGGCTAGCTCAATCTGTGTAATTTGTCCGTATATATATATTTATTATTTATTTATAAAAATTATTTTAACACTCAGCAAACAAATAAAGCTAGTTTAATTTTGAAACGTATTTACGCTATTCGAAAACTCAATTCTAGCTCTATTAGGCCGTTTTTTAGCTACATCGAGCATTCGCGTCATAAATAACCAAGTTGGGAAATTCATTGAGCCGTAAACTGTGGATATTATCATAATTAGCTGATAACGTTCACCTGGCGTTTCTAGCGCAATTAGCGCGAGTCAGTCACTCCGCGGTTTTGTGTGTATGGGCGAATATACGGAAAACTGGGCTGTAAATTCTTTACGCTCTTGCTTGATTGAGGAAAACACGATGATTGCTTGCAGTGCAGCGCAGCACTTACATGAAAACAGAGTTGAAAGCATCAGATTGATTTTCGTCTTGTAATAAGAATTATTTTTGAGTTTCCTAAAAGTAATTACTCGTTTCTTTGTCAAGGATTTTGAAGCTTGGCTATTTAACCACGAAAGGGACAAAAACGGGACCGTATCGATTCTTCAAAGTACGATAAGGATGTGCGTATTTGGAACCGTAGCGGATAGCGTATGGAATGAGAGAATGGGTGATAAAGTACAGCTGAATTACGTATTCCATGTGATTTTTTTTTTCGTAAATATACTACGACCTTGAGGATTTACTCTAACAAAAACTGGAACCAATCTATCTCGTGATGTCATTTAATATGACTCTCTCACTCTTTAAAATTAAATTAAATTAAATATATACGGACAAATCACACAGATTGAGCTAGCCCCAAAGTAAGTTCGAGACTTGTGTTATGGGATACTAACTCAACGATACTATATTTTATAATAGATACTTATATAGATAAACATCCAAGACTCAGGTCAATCTGAAAAAGATCATTTTCCATCTTGACCTGACCGGGAATCGAACCCGGGACCATCCGTGTCGCAGGCAGGCGTGTTGACCGCTGCGCCACGGAGCTCGTCGAATCGTCGACTCTATAGGTATTTAGCTATATTACAGAGTATATTGATTACGTATTGTATAATTTGGTAAATATGGTGGTACCTATATCATCTTTGACGTGTCCACGATCCAAGCCTGCGCTCCAATTATACGTAGATGGCGCTACGTGTTAAATTTAGATATCACAACAAAGTATAAAAATATTTTTAGATTATTTCATTAGTTCAGATTACATTTATAGCTTTTAAGTAAATGTGTAAGTACTATTAAATTCGGATTAATTTAGTCAACTGGTTCGCCGTGTGGTTCCCGGCAGAGTAGAATAGGACCACTCCAAGTCATCCCGTGTATGTCGTAAAAGGCGACTAAGGAAACACAAGCTAAACAAAGCTTAGTAACATCAAAAAGACCTCTCCAACCCGTCTGGCCAGCGTGGAGAGTGTAGGCGAAAACCTCTGACTACTCAGGCTACTATATGGCTCTGGTAGTACAGAGGGGGTCGTGCTCCTGCAGTGGAGACTAGAAAGTCCTGATGATGATGGTGATAGTCAACTGGACCTACTGCTATCTGCCGATGACTTTTTGAAACACAGCTTGCCAGAGCGCATGACTCTGGATGAGACATTCCTGTAGAATTATAATATGTACGGTATTAACAATTTCCTCTTGTCCACAGTGACCTCAACAGCAATACCCAATTCGTAGTCGGCCTAGCACTTTGCACACTCGGAGCCATCGCGTCTCCAGAAATGGCGAGGGACTTGGCCTCCGAAGTCGAGAGACTCATCAAGTCACCTAACGCGTATATCAAGAAGAAGGCGGCCCTGTGTGCGTTCAGGATTATTAGAAGAGTTCCCGATTTAATGGAGATGTTCTTACCGGCTACGAGGAGTTTATTGACGGAGAAAAATCATGGTGAGTAAACTAAGAGCTCTTTTAGATGTCTCCGTAGAGGACAAGATACTTCACCGACTTCACCGTCCGAAGTAGAAAGGCTTATCAAGTTTCCGAATACGTATGTAAAAACAAATAAGATATCTGCGAGTAAGGTTCTTGATCTAATGTAATTTACGAGTAGCTAGGAGTTTATTGACAGGGAAAAGTCGGGGTGAGCAGTGCTTTCTACCCTGGTGTATATCCTGTCTTAGAAATTACAAAGTACTTTCGAACCGAGCGACTTACGAAATCGTGTTGGAAAGAAAGTGGTTCTATCCCTTGCACTTTGAAGATTCTAAAAGTAGGATACATAATTTAATGGATATTTTCAACAGGCAATAAAAAGATGTAGTCATCATCACAGCAAATTTTCAATTAAAATTGCTGACTGAACATAATTTAGTTTAAACTTCACATGGTAAACATCGTTTTGCGAAATCCCTTGCCGCCAAAATATAGAAAGTCTTAGAAGTATTTTCGTGTTTTACTGATATGTTCATAACCTTAACGAAAAGCTTATTAGAAAAAAGTCACGGTGAGTCGGCATTTTCAGTGTATGGCTAGGCTTTCCAATTAGGCCCTATCGTAATATTCGTAATTGGCAATCGCTCGCACGAACTATCGACGTAGAGGTTACAGGCTTAGTTTATCTATTTTTAATTTTGGCTTGAACGAAATATTATCAATGCGAACTTGAAAGCGGTCTCTAGTGGTTAAAATAGTGTGATAAAAAGGGGGAAGATGATATAAGATCGCCGTGTGGTTCCCGGTCGCCGTGTGGTTCCCGGCAGAGTAGAATAGGACCACTCAAAGTCATTCCGTGGATGTCGTAGAAGGCGACTAAGGAAACATAAGCTAAACAAAGCTTATTAACATCAAAGAAACCTCTCCAACCCGTCTGGCCAGCGTGGAGAGTGTAGGCCAAAGCCTCTGACTACTCAGGCTAGTATATGGCTCTGGAAGTACAGAGAGGGTCGTGCTCCTGCAGTGGAGACTAGAAAGACCTGATGATGATATAAGAAACTTATATCGTTTCAGTTTGACTTCATATACTAAGACATTTTTTTTTCAAAATTTCTGATAAATCATAGGTGAGTATTTTATTAGCATCACTTTTTTTCAGTTTCGTTTTGTGCTGTAGTCAACCTAAAGTTTAAACTGTGCATTTGCATTATGCGTACAATGTCTTCAGTGCTACATTGAATTTTACTTAACGGTCTTTTTATTATTTTAGGATGCGATTTGATAAATATCTTTTAATTTCGTGTCGAATACGTATTTGAATATGAGATAGCTTATCTTTATCACAAAACTGCCTTGTCAAAATCCCAACGAATATTATAAATTCGAAAGTAAGTTGTTTGTTACTACACTTTCACGCCCTATCTACTGAACCAATCATCATGAAAATTTGCATGCACAGGTTTTGCGGGCTAGGGTACTGAGAAGGACATAGGCTAAATATCACGCGGGTGAAGCCGCGGGGAACAACAAGTCATGTATAAAAATAACAATAATAAACAATAACGCGCATCCGTTTCACACTGCAAAAAGAATACAAAATGACAATGAAAATAACTTGAATTAAATATGGTGCAGCTTTATGAAAAATACTTGCGTTACTGAATAAATAAAACGGTCTGTAAATATTGTGAGTCACTAACATGACATGGTAACCGAAACAAGTAACAACTTACTGTTATAAGGTACTAACAATTTTTCCCGCGACTTCGTCCGCGTAAATTATAGCATATGTCCCTCGCAGATAAATTAGCTTTCTATCGATCGGTAAAGGAATTTTGAAAATCGGTTCAGTAGTTTCGGATCCTTTTCAATGCAAACAAACAATAAAAAATTCCGCTTTATATTATTAGGATAGATATCATTAATGTAATTGTATCTAGTACAGTAGTAGTATTTAATTACTAAACTAGACGCGAAACCATTCCTTTATTATTTCGGCTAGTAAAATAAAGTTTCTGAATAACTAGCCGTCTGTATAATATAATGAACTCATTTAAAATCTAATACGCATTGAATAATAAAAGAAAATGAAACCTCATCGCTATTTCGCGAATTTAAAGCATATTTGCTTAAGCCGTAAAAGAAATGTTTGCCGGCCAGTAAAATTACAGCGTTCCCCAAAATATTCATATTTAAGCATGCCGAGAATTTAACAACCTCGTCCTCCTCGTATTACAGCACAAAATAAAAATACCACAGAATAAACGGTTTATGTAATGTATTCAATCCACGTCCGCATAATAGGCATGTATCCACTAAGAACAAATGGGTTGGATTAAGGTGTGTAAAAAATAATTATGATATGTAGATAAGGAAAAATCAATCTATTCAACAAAATAATTTACGATTGTTGATATTTTCATAAAACAAATTATGAAAATAAAGGCATCAGGTCATGTGACCGGGAACACCAATCACAAATCGTTACGTCACCCCGTGGAAAACATAATTGTTGTTGTTGACATTTTCATAGAAAAGTGTATTACAAGCTACTATTTTACGGTTTTATCTTTTGTCGTCACCTTTATTAAGTTATTTAAAGTATTATACTGTGAGAGAACACCATGGAATGTAGATTTATGAAAGGAAATAGCAATAACTTGCTCAAAATTGGCAAAATTTTAGCATCAAACAGCGACTTTTGTTCATCGGAATTTCGCAATGTTAAAACTTCAATGTAAGTATACATGTGATAAAACTATAATAAGCTAAAATCCCAATTTCTCAGTCTTGATATTGATACCTTAATATATGTGTTAATTTATTGATTATGTTTTGACCACAGTTTTGATATATTTTGAGGTTAAAAATACAAAGCAAAACAGAAATGATATTTTTAATAACTTATGAAAGTTATTAAAAATATCATTTCTTTTTTACTTTGTATTTGTTCCTAGATAAACATGAGCTTATCTAGTAACAAAAATAACTATAGAATGTATGTACCAGCTGCTAACTTTAACGCACAGATTGTAAAAGTCAATCCTAGGTACGGATAAATATCTCAGAAATCATGTTATAGGCAATAATACTAGCCAATCTTAAATTGACTAACGTGGCTTTTTGTTACCCTATTAAAAGATTAATGTACTTAAATGAATAAACTCAATTTCAGGGCCACCACAAGATTTTTATGGAGATGATGTTGTTTTTTGTTGATCTGCAAGTTAAGCGAGAGGATAAACTATGTGCTGAGAAGTGTAAAATATGTCCAAGCAAAATTCATCTGTGTTGTTATAATTACGAGTATGTTTTCGCTGAATTACATTTTGTTAAATATACTTAAATGAAAATGATCTTCACACTAATATATTCTAAATTTGTTGATAAACAATGTGCATCACTCCTCCTTGCAAGTGATTTTTCAATATTTTCCGCATTTCTTGTTGCTTGGGACAAATATAAATAATTTGTTTGGTATTTTAATGCTTCTGCTCTCCCCCTGGGGCACCATATAGTACTTGTAATACGAAGGATTCATTTTTAATCACAAAACATTTACAATCGCCATACACAAACAGCTGTGTTTCGCACGGGGTGACGTCACACAAGACGCCATGACAGTTTTAAGCGTTTTCGGGAGAAATTTAATGTCATTTCTTTAAATGTGAAATACAAGTTGAAAATCAATATATTTATTAAAAATAATATTTTTCTCATGTGTAATGTATAATAAGGTATATTGTCTAACTATTAATCAAATTTAGGCAACTAGCCTATTATCGACCGGAAATGTATACTAAAACCTCATCAATATCACTCCAATCCAATGATCCCATAGCATCTCATGTACTGATAGGATGTCATAAAGCGTCTTCATAGTCAAGTTTCGAAGTAAGGTTTTACCGCATCGCGATGTATAAAAAATCGATGACTCTATAGTTGTCGAAGTTTTCTGCAAGCATGAAAATTTCCTGCCGATTACAATGTTGCATTCAATGGGTCTGAAAGGTGTTCTACCTTTCTGTATCATCGACATTTTGTGATATAGGGTAAATACCGAGGGGCAAAATCTTAATATTTTCACGATCGAATTAATTTTGAGCTTACCCTCCGAGTATTGTGTTTGAGGATACCTAGTATGTATCTCATCTACATCAATTCGTTGCTCTAGTTTTCCCATTCAATTAGCCATAGAGAACACACGATGCTTTTAGCATAGACTAGTGAATTAGCGACTACATCAGTACTGCACTGAATTTGTGAGATTCTTTGTCGCTAGAGTATTGAGACGGCTACTGATACTGCATTAATGCTTTGCATTGTAGATATAAACGTCTTTGAACGAAGCTAACAAGTGAGTTGGCTAACGACTCGTTTATTGTTGTATAGTAAATCTTATGCAGTATTATTATAAACACGAGTTCTATATGAACAGAGTTTAAAGCATAAAATAAGTATGTACGTTTTTTTTAGAAAATGTACCTTTTTATAACTTTTAATTTTTAAGCTCTATTTCACTTAGAAACTATTTTGTCTGTTTCTATTTTTAGGGTAAAGCTATAAAAATAAATGTCTAGTCTAGACTATCAGCGACTCCTATTTCGCCTCGTGCGTGACCCCTTCGAAACACGCTATAAAACACCACCCCGACTATAAGAAATAAAGAGAGTAGAGAATTGCCGCTTCAAATCTTGCTATTTTACATCTGACTAACAGAAAAGGCATACGACCGGCACAGGCGTGAGACGTGCGTGAGACAGTATGATATGATTTTAAGCCTTGTTGGATACTCAAAACGATAATGATAGTGGTTTTTATTATGACAATAAACTTTTAAATGCCATCATAGTGTTCCACGTATGCTTCGTATCTCTGCGACGTGCTTCGCCGTACGCTTTTTCTGGGGGGTTTTATGCCCCACACCCTCAGCTGATGTATCACTGCTTGACCTATACAAACGCACAACAAGCTTTTTCATGTACGTAATAAAGCATGAATTTTCTATCGCAAAATGTATTCTGAATCTTAACAATGCGCACAAGCACCGCGTAGTACTCGTACTCACTGTGCTATTGTCGTTCACTATCGTTCGTTTGACTTACTACTTGATTCAGCCACATAGACGTACGTTCCTATACAGTTTGGTTAAATTGTCAATAGTTTGAGAATTATACGCCTCTCAAGATTTCCATACAAATTTGAAAAGACTTGTAATTCTCAATCCATTGGTATTTTAACCAAGCTGTATAGGAACGTACGTAGATTATAATGAGATTAATTGATTAAATGCTTAATTTTACTCCTAAATTATCAAATATTGCCACAATTCCCTTTTTCCGTTTGTATGGAGACATGCACGTCCAGGCGACTCTTAACTGTATTCATGAAGATATAAATAATAATCATAAGTGGAATAAGGATTCAAGATAGGATGGAATGCAATCTTTTCTCACGAAAGTTTCACTTCATTCCTTGACTTATCCTTCTGTACTAACTTTATAGCTTTTAATTTCGCCGGCCGCTCGCTCGTAGCGACATCAATCATAGTGAATGACCCGTTTCGAAGTATTGGACGATCGATTTTGTATATGGCTGTGGCTGTTAAACCTAAAAGAGACTGTTTAAAAGTCAGATTTGTTTAACGTTTTGTTTCGGTTTGATTGGCGAATAAAATCAATTGAATCTTGGATGATTAGGGTTGCTAGTTAGTTATTTATTATTACTGTGGATATGTGTGCAACGTTGCCTATTCGCGGCGCGTAAGTATATGCATCAGTTTTTTTTAGCATTGCTACCTATTCGCATTATTTATACCTTTTCTATGTAAACGTATTATTTATAAGACTGATATTATTTATTGGAATTTCTATGGAACACAATATGCTATTTCATACGAATGAATCATTCGAAACATGATTGTTAGGATAGATTCACACAAGATTGTGCAAAGAGTGCTGACGTCACTTGGTTACTTTTCCGATGCCAGTCGAGTAAAGAGTGGAATGGTACTACAAACTATCGTTTACCCCTATAGTATTTATTACGGTTTTAGCGAAATTCTTTGTCTATTTTTGGACTGAATTCACTCCCGTATCATGTCTCAGTAACCGCAACTTACGTAGGAGTGGCGCCCACGCTGTATCATAGAATATAAACCCTGGATAATATCATGAATTACCACACTTGAGCCCTTTTGACTTTAATCAGCTGAGTGTGTATCCTACAGTATTTTAATGACTAGCATTAACCCGCGGCTAAGTTCATACGCAATGACTGTACGTAGCAAACAATTGAGGAGCCCGATGGTCTAGTGGGTGTGAGCTCTATGAGCGCTTAAGTATGTTAAGCAACCCCTGGTGTAGTCCCTACTTGGATGGGTGACCGCAAGTGGCATAAAAATATCTCGAGCTCCTCCGTGCTTCGGAAGGCACGTAAAGCCGTTGGTCCCGGCTGTCATCGTTGATGGCTGTCGTTAAGCTATGTCAGATGCCTTAAGGCAGCTTGAAAAATCTGACACCAGTGTTGGCCACTTACACATACGAAAAACAAACAAAAAACAAACAAACAATACTTCTTTCTCTCCAGCATAAAATGAAAAGTCATACCGTAGTTACACGATTATGTCTTTTTACCGACGGTGCGGTTAGACTAATATGCTATGTGCAATTTTATCAATTCAAATCTGCATTCACCATTTTGATTCCGTTATCTGTCTACCCCGCGAGGGAAAATGACGTGAAGATAGTTTGTATGTATGTATGTAGGCGACCAAAACTGTTGAAAATAGTTTCTTGCGTTTCTTCTCTGCAGTGGTCGGTTCCGAAACGCTAGTAGTCTGTAGTTTTTGAACAACAATCCCAACTAGTATTATAAATGCGAAAGTGAGTTTGTTTGTTTGTTTGTTACGCTTTCACGCCGTATCTACTGAACCGATCGTCATGAAATTTTGCATACACATAGGTTAGGGTACTGAGAAGGACATAGGCTATATATCACGCGGGTGAAGCCGCGGGTAACAGCTAGTTTATTATAAATACATATCATTTAATATGAAAATTAAAATATAATGTGACCTGACGTAATAAAGTGCCTGCAAAGGCCTATTTTCTGAATAAACGTTTTGACTTTGTACATCTGTTCAGTTTTAAAATGCCTAATATTTACATACCCCATATGTTTGTATACGTAGCGGATTGTAATCTGTCTCTGTCAACAGGTGTCCTTATCACCGGAGTCACGCTTATCACGGAGATGTGTGAAAACAGTCCTGATACGCTCAACCATTTCAAAAAGGTGAGTAACCGACATTCCTGTTTGTTCAATTGTCAATCGTATTTGTTTTGAACTAAGGATGAGTTTTGAGTTAAGTGATGTTGATGATATTATTGTCACGTCTTGTTGGTTTGATAAATAGACACCGCTGTTGAAAATATTCGTGTCATCACATCACTATAGTTACTTAAATGCCTCTAAAATAGAACATACTTATTAAAAAAAATCTCTTCTCCACGATGCTGGAGCCTTGACATTTTCGTGCCCCATCGAAGTAATAGAGACAGCTACACAAACGATTTCGCCGATAATATATCTACTGGTTGATATTTTCTTTACAAAGCAAACGATACGTTCAAATCGTTAACTAGTGGAGTTGCTGAATGTAGACGCATACATCCATTATCATAAAATAGGCCGATAAGATAATTTGCCGACTAGTGAGTCTTCATGAATTTAGTCTAGTCTTCGTTTGTTGCAAAAAACGGCCAGAGAAAGGTTTGTCAGTAATGCTAACTAAAACATCTGTAAACGGTAATTCATTAAATAGTTTGAGGGGTAATCTAGGGCCTCACAAATAAAAATTTTAAATCTGCGTTTTTTTTTTCAAAGAGTGGTGCCCCATTGCGAATAAATAATTTGAAAAACGGAGATTCAAAATTTTGGTATGTCATGTACTGGACGAAAAATTCATGTATCTCTTGAATTAAAGATTCCTTTAACATCTGGCGCTAGATGAGGCAATACATCATACTTCATCAGTATATCGATGTCAGTATCAAAAATATCAGCTCCAATTTCTTAAAGATATGAATCATTAATTATAATGAATGCAAATTGGCCGGCTCGGTCGCGTCGAATATCGTTAGGTGTGTTTGGAAATCGGTCAGTGACACCGTCTCGACGGACTGGTTTCTGGTAACGTTACTACATAATGTACAAAAAGTGCTATGTAGTACACACTGGTTTTATACGAGATTGGAAAAAAAATTAACTTGATTAATATGATTCTGTCTATAGTGAGAGATTTTGATTATATTTAAATTGAAATTTTAATTCAATGAATACTAGTTTTCCTGTTACGTATAAAGGTAGGGCCTCTATACATGAGAAAATAGGAAAATAACTAAAAATTTTGTATACTATTCATGAGACAAGTAAACTGTTAATGGAAAACCTGTATTATGATATTATCTCAGTCGAATAACGATGCACGATTTTGGTACTATTTTAAATAAGAAAAAAATTAAACACTATAGCAATAGTTTATAATTAAATATCATAGTAAAAAACATATTGAGTCTCCATGAGACATTACTACTGTTCATTATACTGAATTTATCATTTATATGTCAATCGTACAACTATTATTTACTAATGCAAATAGTATCAATAATGCATATCGCAAATCATGTATTCATCCAACAATTTATACATCATTAATTATGTAAATAAACAAACAGACATACATTACCGTTAGTTCAATACAGACTGAATTATAACAATAATAATTCAAAACATGGTTATTCATACATGCGTAGGACATAATTTGTACACGGCAAATAAATTTACAGATATTGATAGATTTAAGCGAACATAATTCGCCCGTAGGAGGGTTATAATTTATACAACGTGCTCTGTAACTTTGCCATATTCTTCAACGCACCTATATTGATCAAAGTGAACAACTTTCCACAGGAATATATGTCGAAATATAAAAAAATGGACTTGTGAATAGCAGTTTTGTATGGGGAACCAATTTTTAGGGTTCCGCAGTAAACTAGGAACCCTTATAGTTTCGCCATGTCTGTCTGTCCGTCCGCGGTTTGACTCAGAGACTATAAGTACTAGAAAGCTGGAATTTGGTATGAGTATGTATATTAATCATGCAAAAAAAGTGGTAGAAAAAATCTTGAAAAATTTTTTTTTATTGTATCTCCCATACAAGTAAAAAGGGAGTAATATTTTTTTTTCTATACAAACCCATCGTGTTGGATATTGTTAAATAGGGCTTTTAAAAATATTGTGAGGTTGAGAACACCATTTTTCGATTTAGGGATTCCGAAATATTTGGTTTTAAAGTACGGCTATATATTATCGCGGAAAAAACAACTGTTCCCGAGAGAACGACGTTAACGTGTGCGGAGCAGAGGGTGAAAACTAATATCAAAAAAGTGCAAAAATAAAACTTTGAACTCGGAGATTTGCCTCGTCTTGGCCAAATCCGAAAATACCAAACAACACTTATATGTTTCCGGTTTGTAGTTGGAAAATATGTATGAGTTCTCACGCGCCTCAATTCAGCTCTCCTTATTCAATCGACTGTTAATTTGGCTGTTTTATGGAAGTATTATGTTATTGAAATCATATAAAAATTGCATCGCTTTCAGTACATTGTGATGTCGGTGATTTAGGCTGCCATTACGATAGAATATCTGATCTGACAAATCTAAAAATTAATTCGGCAGCATTTTCGGCCGTTCCTCCTATTTACTGTTTTAAATTCTTGTTTCTTTGCAGTAGTCGATTCCGAAACGCTAGTAGTCTAGCTTTTAAACAACAATTAGTTAAATTCATACATTCTATTTATAAAGATAATTTCAAATGTAATTTGTTTTTTTAAATAAGTGCCTGCAAAGGTCTATTTTTTGAATAAAAGTTTAATTCTTTGACATAACATACCAAAATATCTGTAAATTTATTTCCTATCATTGAAATTTTACAATTCCAAACTAATAGTTTATTTGTGTTGTCCCGTAGGAGAGCGGACAGCGCGAGGTAATCATAAACGCTGATCCATGCACTTTGGCGATTTGCAGTCTGTTGACATTGACAACATAGGCTCAAATATTTATCTCTCAATTTTGTTTTTTATTATCTGAAATTCATAATAAATTCAATGGGTGTTACTAGTATGTGAGAATACGTACGAGGTCACGCCAAACAGGAAAATGCTAACATGATAGATATATTTCCATTGTTAAAATATCTTTACTATTATGTCATAGTGCAGTTTTTCTGTTTACGCTATTGTTTACCTTAATGTGAAAATGAATACTTTAAAAATACGTTTTCATAGAAATTGAGTATTCTATATGAGAATTGTGTATTACAATGTCGACAGGCTTCAATCGAGCATGAATGTACTGTATTGTGTTGGTTATAACGGTATTTATATATAATGTATTGAGGTTTATATAATAATATAAAGAAACTTTATGCATTCTAGTTCAAAATTAGTTTCTAAAAAAGGAATTTCTTAACAGAATCTGCCGAAAGTAAATTTCTTGTATAAAAAAAAAATGGTGCATAAAGTTTTTGGGGAAATTTCAACATTCAGAATTCTGCCATCATCTGATTAGAATAGACCATTGTTTAGTGTGATAGCACTGACATTCTAGGTAGATAGACCCTCTGGACTCTGTCATCACCAATACTAACTTCTATGCAAGGCTCCTTGCGCACGAGTTGACTCAGCACTCGAAAAGTGACTAACGCAATGGGATTGCAAGCAATTTATTTTTATTTACCTCTATCCGTGCCTTTTGTAACTCATCCTAGGCAGCCATGGGTGCTGTCAGCAAAGGGGAATGACTTGCCCAAGTTCTTGATAAGGGCAGAGCTAATTTATATTTTGCGCTCTAAGGTCAACGATTTTATTTAACGTACATTTAGTTACAATTTAAGCAATAAAAAAAATCCGAAGTATAGTTTTATATGTATGTTATTTCTGCGCCCCTTACCACTGCGTGCCTGGAGCGATCACTCCTCTGACCCTTAACTAGAGCCAAAATAGACTACTATGAAAGTAGTATAGCATCATCCAAATTTACATTTCAAAAGCTAAGGATGGTTTATAATACACAATTAGGGGGTCATTTGTAACAAGTCAAGATAGGCCATTGCCTGATGGGAAAGACCAAGAATGGCACTGCTTACCGTTGTAAAATATTCCAATTTCATGTATCTCGCTGTTGTCTGGTAAATGCCTTGTCAGTTTGTATGGAGATCATCCAAATAGGCTGGTTCATGTCGAAAGTATTTAGACT
Organism: Rhodophaea formosa; assembly: GCA_963082605.1. Lineage (NCBI taxonomy): Eukaryota > Metazoa > Arthropoda > Insecta > Lepidoptera > Pyralidae > Rhodophaea > Rhodophaea formosa. The sequence continues at coordinate 3,858,507 of OY720209.1, forward strand.
GTATATTGAGATGCATTCGCCTGAAGTATCTTGATCTATTTATTTTTATTTTCGCTTCGCAAGTATATTTTATGTGTGCATTGGGCAACGTTGTTTGTTTTTGTTTGGGCTGTATCTGATTTGTGGTTTGATTGTAGATCGTTCCCAACCTGGTAAGGATATTGAAGAACCTCATCTTAGCGGGATATTCGCCGGAGCATGACGTCAGTGGCGTATCGGATCCATTCCTACAGGTAAATACAGTTGGATATGTATGTTATGCCTTTTTCTAAGTACAAGTATTGCAGTGACATGCGTTGTTACACAAACACATCTCTTATTTATTCTTTGAAAGAAGGAAATATTTATTATTTATTTATTTCGAGCCATCATGTGCGAAGTGGAAAGAGGCCTTTGCCCAGGTGGGACCTGGGCAAAGGCTTCCTTCGACTTCCATTCAGTCAATTCATTCCAAACATTCATTGAAAGAAGGAAAACATACCTTAATTGAAGGACTTAAGTTTAATTGCTTTATAAGTCACCCATGCAAAATATAACATTGCCACTCCTTACCCCATTCTCTCATCTTCATTTAAGGAGTAGCAAAATTATATCTTAATATATAAATTTCTTCAGGGGTAAATGTAAATCAGCGTTACTTACACCTCTCCAAATTCCAGGTGAAAATCCTTCGCCTACTCAGAATATTGGGCAAGAACGACGGCGAAGCATCCGAGGCCATGAACGACATCCTCGCGCAGGTGGCCACCAACACGGAGACCACGAAGAACGTCGGCAACACCATCCTCTACGAAACGGTCCTCTCCATCATGGACATCAAGAGTGAGAGCAGCCTGCGTGTCCTAGCCATCAACATCCTCGGTCGCTTCCTACTGAACAACGACAAGAATATACGCTACGTGGCGCTGAACACGTTGCTGCGTACTGTGCATGTGGACACGTCGGCCGTGCAGCGTCATCGGAACACCATCCTCGAGTGTCTCAAGGTAAGAGACTATACTAACTATCATTATAGTTCTATGACTTTGAAAAACTTCGGAAACACCATCCTCTACCTGATGGTTCTTTTTATCGTGGGACATCAAGAGTAAAAGCAGCCTTTATACTAAGTACCTCTGTTGTGGTAGAGCCACGCTACCGGCAAAAATCACTTCAGCTGGTAGCATGAATGGGCCGGCTCGTCCGGGGAAGTACCACACTCTCACAGAAAATCGACGTTTGAGTAGTAGTTTTACAGCTTCTATGCTTCGTTCGTGAGTGAGAGAGCCGGAGGCCCATCCCCCCTCCCCTCTGGGGAGGGAAAACAAAAGGCCGGCGACGCTCTTGTCATACCCCTGGTGTTACATTAGTCCATGGGCAGCGGTGATCACTTACCATCAGGTGACCCGCTTGCTCGTTTGCCGTCCTCTGACATAAAAAAAAAAAGCGCCAGTATACTAGGCTGCTTACTGCTGAATAATGTCAAGAACATCCGCTACGTGGCGCTAAACACTTTGCTGCGTACTATGCACGTGGACACGTCGGACGTGCAACGCCATCGGAACACCATCCTCGAGTGTCTGAAGGTAGGACTTAGAAGTTCCATGACTAGGAAGAACTTCGGCAACATTATCCCTTGAGAGAAGGTTCTCTCCATCAGAGAGAAAGCAGCCTTCGTATCCTGACCATCAATATACTACGTTGCTTCCTGCTGAATAATGTCATCCGCTACGCTGGGTACTGTGCATTTGGACACTTTGGCCTTGCAACGCCGTCGGAAAACCATTTTCGAGTACAAAGTAGTTTTGATTATTCAGAACTAATCCAGTTATTCTTCTAGACTCTGAGTTTTGACATTTCCATTGCCCAGCTCGTTCTTTTCTAAATATGTTTTCTTCAGATGGTAACAATAGAATCAACGCGAACGCACACCTGTACAGTTTTTTTTTTATAGCGATATTGAATTTTATTCGGCCCTCTGCGCTTATTTGAACTTGTCCTGGTCCCAATTTACTTTTGAGTTTGTTCACCAAGCTTCTACTTCCGCCAGACTTGTGTGTAATCCAACTGTCTTTTACTTCTAGGACCCTGACGTATCAATCAGGCGACGCGCCATGGAACTATCCTTCGCGCTCGTCAACGGTCAGAACATCCGCAGCATGATGAAGGAGCTCCTCACCTTCCTGGAGCGATCAGATCCAGAATTCAAGGCGCACTGTTCGAGCGCTATGGTGTTAGCGGCAGAGAGATACGCGCCGTCGAACAAGTGGCATTTGGACACCCTGTTTAGGGTGTTCCTCAAGGTATGTTATGATGAAGGAGCTCTTCACCTTCCTTGAGCGAACCTGAGTTCAAGGCTGACTTTCAAACACTATGGTGCTAGCGGTAGAGAGATACACGCCCTCGAATAAGAGGCAATGAGGACAATTTTTCGAGTGTTCCTCAAGGCATGTCTTGATGAAGGAGCTCTTTACCTTCCTGGAGCAATCATACCAGGAGTTCAAGGCACATTGTTCAAGCGCTATGGTGTTGGCGGTCGAGAGATACGCGCCCTCAAACAAGTAGTATCTGGACACTTTATCTTCGCATAAGTATACTTAGGTATTACATTTAGCATACATACAGCGTATAAATTGACCCTTGAAATAGCCCTAAAAAGGTGACTCAACCCGTCAATATAATTAACTTTCCTATGGGTACATACAATGCTGGCAATTCAAAATATCTACATTTTAATACAAAAGTGTTCAGTCGCCCGGACAATTACTACATGAAAGCAAAAAAAAATCTATTTCCCAGTAATGGTCCCATAGAAAAAGTTAAAAAAAAATAGTTAAAACCATTCGCAAATAAATAAATAATAGGAAAAGTGGTTCATATTGGCGATCTAAGTCATAGTTTTAAGTCAATATCTATACCCTGTCTACTCTTGTCTAGTATAAGGTCTCATGCATACAAAAGTTGAGTCCAAGTAATAACTTGTTTTTCTCATTGCAGGCCGGCAACTACCTCCGTGACGACACAGTGTCCAGCACGATCCAGATAATATCGTCGGCCGTGAGCTCGCGCCAGGCCTACGCGGCCATGCGGCTGTGGTGCTCGCTCGAGCGCGCCGCCGTGCAGGGAGACGCTACTGAGAAACAGCCGCTCGTGCAGGTGAGAAACATACGAGTGGGGTTAAAAAATTGTGAGAAACATAAACCGTACTATGTGAGAAATACAAGTTTAAGCGAGAAACATGAACTGTTCTATGTGAAAAACATAGATGGATCATATTAGTTGATTTTGAACCGTTAAAATATGTCACAGGCAACTTGAAGTCACAACATTCGTTTCATCATCAAGTGGACTTCCACTCGATCTTCAAAGCAAAGCTGAAGATACAAAGGCGAATGCTTAATTTTAGAGTATACATGAATTAATGGGATCCTAACTTTCCTTAACTTCTTTTGCGGGACCTTTTAAACCTTTTTACCTCCTGTTTATAGTTCAAAGTGAGAACGTGAAGCTTTTCTAAACGTTTTGGTAAAACAAGGCTACTTTTGGCTAAAACGCTTAGACAAGCTTAAATTTGTAAACAGTAGATCATAAAATAAGAAGGGTTATCAAAGGCTTAGCAAAACAACAATTAAGATGATATCTTCGTTTTCTTTCAAATGATTTATTTCATATTGGAGAATGTTTGAATTGGGGCGCTGTGCTGAAGCTTCCAACACAGAGAAAGATTAAAATATATTTATTTGTTGTTGATGTCTAATGTACCGAAAAACAGTTGATAAGGCAGTGCAAAATCGCTGCTAAACGTCAGTCCGAGTAGTTGAGAAATTAGTGAGAAACGGAAACCAGTACAACATTTCTAAATAAATATAAATTGGTTACAGGTCGCTGCGTGGACTATTGGTGAATACGGAGACTTGTTGGTGTCTGAAGCCAGCAACGCCATATCAATGGTGGATGAAGATGGAGTTGGTAAGGAAACAAGCTTTATTTACTTTTATAAATTATTTATTTAAAGTAAAAAAAAGTCTGGATTAAGTGATTCTTTCGGCGTATTCTTCTCACCAGTGGTCATTACGATTTTGTATATTAAAAATAATAAAATACAATTATCCAATATTGAATAAAAATCTTTGACTTTAAAAAAAACTGTAAAGCACGGATCAGAATCGCAGGTGTAGTAGTCTGTACCAATGTACAATATTTAACTAGCCACTTACTTGTATTGTTTTATTATTTATTTCATTTTATTTTTTGTTGTTATAGCACCTATAAATATTCAAAATCAGTGAAAATTTCAATTGTTCAACAATAATGGTAATAGATACAGACATATGACAGACGGCCAGATACCAAAATGTTAGGAATATCATCCAGTTTACGCGCCCGTTTGCATTGCGTCAAAAGATTAATGGGTGCATTCCGGTTTAAAAAAATAATAAAACGACGATGTTGGATTGAGGCATGGTTTTTCAATTGTTAATTTCTTTTTTTTTCAATATCTACAATATCTAAATGTCATCAATATCTTTGTGGTACAATAATTACGAAATAATCTGCATGTTATATCATTAAAACTAACGTGAGATTATATATAACAACGGGTCACTCACGTGCTATTTGTCGGGATTGCCGACTATAGTTTCGGACACGTCAGGAGTCCATTTTCAAGGCGAGTGCGGGACGTGCGGCGGTGGGTCTCCTGACGAGTCCGAAACTATAGTCGGCAATCCCGACAAATAGCACGTGAGTGACCCGTTGTTATATATAAAATCTGCATGTTATTTAACAATACGGTGTCTGCATTTTAGTTTAGGTACTTATTTATCTGTTGTTCTCATATAAGTGGATTAATTGTAATCTTTTATGAGAATAAATTCTTTAAACCTAATGTTTTACTAAGTAAACCTTTAACTGGTTATTAAATATGCACAGTTAACTTGTCTTCTATGAGGAATGTGGATTACCTTACTTTTGAATATTGGTTACTCTGTCTCGTTCCGACTTTGACTAGCAAAGTTGTCTCGTTTAGATAGAGAAAACACAAAAAGTTTAAAATATTAATGCATTAGTGATTTACTCACAAATTCAATGTAACATTTTGTTCTTATACCCAACTAGCTGTTACCCGCGGCTTCACCCGCGTGATGTATAGCCTATGTCCTTCTCAATACCCTAACCTATGTGTATGCAAAATTTCATGATGATCGGTTCAGTAGGTTAGGTGGGAAGGCTAACAAACAAACAAACTCACTTTCGCATTTATAATATTAGTTGGGATTGGGATTTCCTTTACCATAATAACAATTGTTACTTTATTCCCAGACGAATTCACGCGCCCCTCGGAAGAATACGTGATCGATATATACCAGAAGCTGCTATGGTCGACGCAGCTGTCTATCACCACCAAGGAATATATACTGCTGTCTTTGGCTAAATTGTCCACTCGTTTCACTACGCAGCCCAGTCAAGAGTAAGTTGGATTCGGGATTCGTATTTTATACAACGTGGAAAGAACATATCCGTAATAAATCGAACCCGGTCTATACTAGATCATTATAGTATAAAGAAATTAAAATATCAGCCAAAAACAAAAATAAATTTCAACATTTCCATACAAAAGTGTGCAGCCGCCCGGGCGATTTGTATGGGAACGTCGAATTGTTTTTTGACTGTTATTTTAATTTCATTATACTAAAGTGATCTAGTATATATAGCCTTAGTAGTAGTATTATACATCTCGAAATTTTGATCGTTCTGGACCCTTAAAGGGGTGATTCAGCCTGTCGATATGAACCATTTTTCCTATGGGACCAATGCTGGAAACTCAAATTTTATTTCGACATTTTCTTACAAAAGTGTTCAGCCGCCCGGGCAATTTGTATAGGAATGTCGAATTTTTTTTCGAGTTTACAGCATTTGTCCCATAGGAAAAGTTGTTTATATTGACAGGCTGAATCACCCCTTTAATGGTCCGGAACGATCAAAATTTCGCCATGTAAATTTATTATGGGTATGTCCCTTCCACTTAGTATAAACATATATATTTAGAAACCCACCAGCAGCCCCAGTCTCGTAACTCTAAATGCATCAAGAACTGTATTTAAGGGATAGAACATTTGTATGCGAAAATTATAATGATCAGTTCAATAGTGTGTCGACAGCGTAGATTTTATTTATAATAGTATTGCGGTGCTCCTTGAGTGGAATAGTCTTGATCTTTCTGGAACATTGGCTATCCTGCTCACACCTATGTATTCTATTTCGCTCAGTCCGTCCGCCAGATGAAAAAAAAATCAAAATATATTTATTGACGTTTAACATAGGTTGGTAAATTAACAGTTATGTTATATTACAATGTTATCAATTTGGGCCTTTAGCTCAGCAACCCACCATCGAACTAGGAACAAACCTGTATCTCGAGTGGTGGGGAGCCTCGCAGAGGGCCCAATCTATAATGTTCTAGAATCAATCTCTCTGTTTAGGTTGGTGTTTTACTCTAAATCCCAAACACTTACCACATAACAATAGTTTGCTTTCTACGTTGATCAAATCAAACAACTGACTATTTTATTTTTAATTTCAGTAAAATCCGCGTTATAATCGACACGTTCGGTTCCCACATTCACATCGAGTTGCAGCAGAGAGGAGTGGAACTCTCGCAGCTTTACAGGTGAGCAGTTTTGCATGTTTAGATTTAGATACGTGAATGTGGAGATCGTCTTAACTGATTTGGTCTCCAATCCACTATTTAGGTCACCATCACCCAGGCTTTTGTGTCTTGCTACCGTAAATAGGAAACGTGCGTGCTTAGCGTGATAATGTGTGGACAACACACCGCAACACAAAGCTCTAGTCCTCTAATTATTATTTTAAAGTGGGAAGTTGGTCAACTAATCGAGTTATTCACCAAAAACATGTATATCAGCATGACCAGCAGACTGAGTTTCTTTTTTTAAATACGATTTAGCGGGGTAGAAATGTGATTAGTCTTGACCGAAGCATCTAGTTAAATACCAAACACGTTGATTTTGAATTCAAAAATATGTATAGTCAAGTAAATTCAATATCCTGTAAATCCTCGGTCATACGAAGACCTTAGAACGAAGAGTAAGGAATTAAAGTTGAATATTTCGATGTTGTTTCAGAAATTACGCGCATCTACGGCCAGCGCTACTAGAGCGAATGCCGGCCATGGAGGCCCCGGCCAGCGGCGGCGACGCCCGCGACGACAGCGACAACGAGCACGACACGCTGTCGGCGCTGTCCGACGCCAGCCCCGACAGGGCCGAGCCCGACCAGCTGCAAAACGTAAGGAGAGACATCGTACTCACTCACACTTGTTAATGTTACGGCGACGGGACGACAGCGACAACGAGCACGACACGCTGTCGGCGCTGTCCGACGCCAGCCCCGACAGGGCCGAGCCCGACCAGCTGCAAAACGTAAGGAGAGACATCGTACTCACTCACACTTGTTAATGTTACGGCGACGGGACGACAGCGACAACGAGCACGACACGCTGTCGGCGCTGTCCGACGCCAGCCCCGACAGGGCCGAGCCCGACCAGCTGCAAAACGTAAGGAGAGACATCGTACTCACTCACACTTGTTAATGTTACGGCGACGGGGCGACAGCGACAACGAGCACGACACGCTGTCGGCGCTGCAAAAGTCGTAATCAAATTATCCGGCTGTCGTATCCGCCTTTTTATTTTTTTCTTTCACGCTCAAAAACTGCCGAAGGGGCAAGCCACACCGCCAACTTTGCATAGAAACTCGAGCCATACCACATTGTTCACTATACGCAACCGTTAAGTTGCACAGATCTCACAACAACGCTACAAAAAACTCCGTTTATTTTAGTTGTTTCCTGCACTGTATATAAGGGACATATCACACAAATTGAGCTAGCCCCACAGTAAGTTGTGAACTTGTGTCGCAGGATACTAACTCAACGATACTATGTTTTATAATATATACTTATATAGATAAACATCCAAGACCCAGGTCAATATGAAAAAGATCTTTTTCCATCTTGACCTGACCGGGGATCGAACCCGGGACCCCCGTGTCGCAGGCTAGCGTGTTGACCGCTGCCCCACGGAGCTCGACACGATAATTTGGCTGAAAGTGTCGCATTACGTTATAAAACATCATCATCATCATCAGGTCTCCACTGACGCACGACCACGCACGCACGCACGCACGACCCTCTCTGTACTGTATATTAGCCAGAGCAGTAGAGGTTTTGGCCTAAAATCTCCACGGTGACCAGACGGAAAAAATTACAAATATATCATCAATTACATATGCAGCTAATATTGTATTGTAATATCACATATTTTTGCAAATAAATATATCTTTATCTTTGTTCACAGGACGCGCTACTAGATCTAATCATCGGGTCGGAGTCGCTGACAAACGGCGACGTGGAGCACAAGCCGCAGCCGGTGACCACCAACAACAACGCCAGCAGCGTACGTATACACATACAACACGCGGCGTATAAGTTGAACTAAGTGTGAGCGAGACACACCTATATTAATCAGTGGCAATGTATTGCGGTGTCCTACTCACACTTAGTTCAACTTATTTGCCGGGCACTGTACATACTACCCCGGGTCCCGGGTCTGTAAAACCTTAAGGCCACGTTTATCATGTAGGGCTTGTAGGTGAGAACGGAATCAAAATAGTGACGAGTTGCTACTTGCATCTCCTATATACATGATTCCTAAGATTTGCGCACATTCCCTCGGCCGGTTTCTACGGCTTGCGCGGGAAGGAAAGTTGGAACATTCTACGTTTTTTCTTGTTTCCCAGACCAGCGTGGAAGAAGAAATGTCGCTATATTTTCCTATTTTCAAATTGTTAAGCGTATAACCATACACCGGCTTATTTATCATGAACTAGCTATTACCCGCGGCTCCGCCCGCGTGATATATAGCCTATGTCCTTCTCAGTACCCTAACCTATGTGTAAGCAAAATTTCATGATGATCGGTTCAGTAGATACGGCGTGAAAGCGTAACAAACAAACAAACAAACTCACTTTCGCATTTATAATATTAGTTGGGATTGGGATTTGAAACATGTTATAATGTTATTAACGTCATCCGACAGAACAACATCCTGGACTTGCTCAGCGGGCTGGACCTGTCAGGCCCCGCGCCCGCGCCGCTGGCTAACAGTGCGCCCCCCAGCACCATGCTACTGGACGGACTGTTCGCGCCCGCCACGCCCGTAGCCACGGCGCCAGGTAACATTACACTGTATTAGACGTCAGACAGAACTACAGGGCTGGGCCTGTCGGGCCCCGCGCCCGCCATGCCCGTAGCCACGGCGCCAGGTAACATTACACTGTATTAGACGTCAGGCAGAACTACAGGGCTGGGCCTGTCGGGCCCCGCGCCCGCCATGCCCGTAGCCACGGTGCCAGGTAGCATTACACTGTATTAAGTCGTTCGACAGAACTACAGGGCTGGGCCTGTCGGGCCCCGCGCCCGCCACGCCCGTAGCCACGGCGCCAGGTAACATTACACTGTATTAGACGTCAGGCAGAACTACAGTGCTGGGCCTGTCGGGCCCCGCGCCCGCCATGCCCGTAGCCACGGCGCCAGGTAACATGACACTGTATTAAGACGCCAGACAGAACTACAGGGCTGGGCCTGTTGGGCCCCGCGCTCGCTCCGCTGGCCAACAGTGCGCCCAGCACCATGCTGCTGGATAGACTGTTCGCATTCGCCACATGGAAGAAGTACTTACGTACACAGCCGACATATTAATTAATTAATAAATAGATTACTTACTTCCTACGGCGCTACAACCCTTTATGGGTCTTGGCCTCTTCCACAAGTTTCTTCCACCTGTGACGCTCCTTTGCCTCTTTCTTCCAGTTTCTATATTTTCCCATCTTCTTAAGGTCTTCTTCAACGCAATCCATCCATCTCTTCCTTGGTCTGCCTCTAGGTCGTTTCAGCTATAGATAGATATATTTATATTTTCTTGGTTCCCGGCAGAGTAGAATAGGACCACTCCAAGTCATTCCGTGGATGTCGTAAAAGGCGACTAAGGAAACACAAGCTAAACAAAGCTTATTAACATCAAAGAGACCTCTCCAACCTGTGTGGCCAGCGTGGAGAGTGTAGGCCAAATCCTCTGACTACCCAGGCTAGTTTATGGCTCTGGTAGTACATAGAGGGTCGTGCTCCTGCAGTGGAGACTAGAAAGACCTGATGATATTTTCTTGTGTTATCGTAATATTATCGCTAGTAGTCCGTAGCTTTTGAACAATTAATAAATACATATATCTAATGAGATAATTTTAAATATGATATGACGTGAAAAAGTGCCTGCAAAGGCCTATTTTCTGAATAAACGTTTTGATTTGATTTTTGATTTTGATTTGATTGATTGAATTTTTCGGTTTGCAGCGGAAGCGGTGACGGTGACGGCGCTGGAGAAGGGCGGGCTGCGCATCGAGTTCGGCGTGGAGAAGGCGGGCGGGGGCGACGTCGTGACACTGACCATGCGCGCCACCTCCGCGCACACGCTGGCCGACTTCCTGTTCCAGGCCGCTGTGCCCAGGGTAAGTCATCATCATCAGTTTTAGCCCAAAGACTTTTATATAATCTGAGGTAGAGGTGAATACAAGTCGTACGTACAGTCGGGATCAAACTTTATGGCGGTTTGAACATCGCCCGAGGCATGTGGTCTCAACGCCTTAATCGTACGATTTGTTCACAGAGACTCGCATAGATGGCGCCATTCGAAACTACACAACATTGTATCTACCGTATTATGAGAATATAAAACATGATTCACAAAATATATCTTATTAAAAATCAAAACAATATTTTAGGCATAATATTTTAAAATGACACCGTATATTTAGTAAGTTAAAGGCTAACGCAGATTACCGCCATCTAGTATCGACTACCAAGCAACTCTCCTGCGCCATACATTCGCCTACTTTTCGCAACCTTAATTTGATCCAATATTTTTGTATGAGGTGGGCAGTCTATTACGTTAGTATTATATTGTCTTTGCCCGAGGTCATGCGCAGTTCACAATAATAGGTTAAGGATGAGCTAGTCCGGAACTCGAACTCGTCGGCGCATTTGGGTAATTTGCGTGCTATTTCGCCGAGAAAAGGATAGACTCGGTTATGAACAGTGCGGAACTATTTACACCGATTTATAAGCACATCGGAACTACAGTCTAGTGTGTGCAAACACAAATATTGTTGAAAATCTAAATCGTCGTCGTCTAAAAATTCGCGAGTATGCGTATGGGAGAAGTGTTCTTGTGATAAAACAGCTGAATGTTTTGATTAAAAGCAAAGTTATTTAAATTTTTTAATAACCAAACTATGCTTGTATGAATTTTGTTTTAGAGATTTTATACTTCTTCCGGTATTTAATTGTGCCCAAAGTTGCATATAAGCATAGATAATGACAAGACAAATCGATAGAATTAAAAACTTTAACCAGACGATATCGAACAACAAAGTCATCAACCTACAGAATTTGTTTTGCGAAACACCTGACTAGCGTACCCTTAAGCGGCGCGTGTGGGGAGGCGGGGCGGGTACTGCGCAGTGAGCAGCTAATATTCGAGACGCCATATAGTATACATCGGACTGTACCAAATGAAGCGTTCAAAGGGAGCTAATTAACACCGTTGCGCTTAGCTCACAGTTTTATTAAAATAAAATAAATAAAAATAAAATAGTCATTTATTACAGTAATCTTGGTTACATTGTGATGCTAGGACTTCCCAGTGAGTAATCTAATGATACTCGTGATGGGAAAGACCCGCTGCTTCCTTTAGGGGTATACAATAAGACTACAATCATAGTGTAAGTACAGTACAAGCAAAAAAAAAAGAAAAGAGAAACAATCTTTTTTTTTTTATATGTAATTATAATCAAGCAAGAGCATTTATTGCGAGTTTGTTTGTTTGCTTCTTTATTTTTATCTTTGTTTGTAAATGTATAATGGAAATATGGATGTGACAGTGTCTGTGCGTGTGTAATTTATTCTGTACCGTGAAGATGCCGTGGACGTCACGTGACACGATTGCTTGAAAAGCAATATATAAATGCATAATATATTGTCAGAAAGGCACGGGTACCAAAAAATTAAGGATGAATCGGTTACCTAAAAAAATTTGATGTAATTTTTTTTTTAACGCACATCTTGTGCTATATTCACTTGTTGTATAGCAATTGAAATCAATTTGTAAAAATTGCCATAATATATTATACAATTTTATACCTTTCTCTAAATGAATGTATCGGAGTCCAATGCTCCAATTTGAAAGGACACGAAGATATAATTACTTTGAGGTGAAACTCCTCTTAGCGTTATTTTTTTTTTTTGTCTAAAACGGCAACGTTTTAGCGAAAACGCTAAGTAAAGCTTCATGTTCACACTTTAAACTGTCAATTGAGGTTCATATAATAGTTTGTAGGCTAGTCCCCCCAAAAATGTATGTATCCCTTAATTCCCTGAGAAATTCCTTGTTATGAATTCTGTAATCCTTCTTTTTCCGAAATAAATTATGGTGTTCTTTTTCACTAAATTATTGCTTTTTCGTTCATAGGCTTTCAGATTGGACATGATGTCTCCATCGGGTACGGTCCTACTACCACAAGGAGAGATCACACAGGTCCTCAAAATTACTAACCCTACAAAAGTGAGTAAACCATAGTTTTCAACTGCTGTATTTCTACGTTTTCCTTCGGAAATTGAATCTAGATAATGTAAGTCCCAGATCGCGACAAATTTAAAAATGCAAGCCCTAAATAGCGGCAATGTGGCGTGAGGCATTTTTGACAACAGCTGTCATAATTCTCTTCAATATTTACTTTGCGACACAGGGCCGTGCCCTGGCGACAAAACTATATTTGCAATTAAATTTATTTTTTATTTATAAAATTAAACAGTTATTTTTTTTTTGAGCTTCCGCCACCACTTGATGCAAACTATTGCTTGCCAGCACCCATCCACTACTGTTAGTCCCTTCATACCTGCTACCAATAGTTAATGCATGCGACCAAACGACTCAACGGATGCAGCAATGTCAGCAAGGGTCGCATGCATTGACTATTGACGACGGGCATAAAAGAACTAACAGTAATGGGTGGGCGCTGATTGATAAACTCAAAGTATGTATAAACATGTTACTTTGACTTCCACAAAGTAACTCAATATATCAAAACTATATCAATAATAATCTGCTCGATATGCAGGCGCCGCTGAGGCTAAGAATACGAGTGTCGTACAACGTGGACGGCAACCCAGTGCTCGAGCAGGCGGAGGTGAACAACTTCCCGGCCGACCTGTTCAACTGACGAGTGGCCAGCCCGCCCGGCTACTGCCTCTAGCGCCCGCCAGCACCAGCGTTGGTCAACTCATCCCGCTACGTGGTCTCGTCGGTAAACTAACATATCTGGCCCGGTTTGCAGGCGTTTCGTTAGTCGCATTGTATAGTCTGACCCAGTAACGTGTCAATAGCGGACATTGACCTATCTATCTTTCTCAACCGCATTATGTGTTACCTTCCTCTGCGCGAGTATACAACGCAATTATGTAGGTATATCTAGCAAATAAAATCCGACTGCCCCGACTTTATTAAAAAATAAGAATACTTGGGGTTTTTCAGAAGAACTAAACGAGGTAATTAAGGAATTTAAATAAAATACGCGTGAAACACACCCCTTTTTGGCGGGTAAAGAGAGAGTTTATTTCCATCAATTCAAACAATTTTCTCAATAAGTTTAAAATCCGAAATCTCGTAAAGATGCAGATATTAAAATCCGAAATCTCGTAAAGATGCAGATATTCCATACCTGAATTGTGGAACAAAAACCAGCTTTCGTAAAAGGTTTGACGAAGTACATTGAAAACAGTTTGGTTCGATATATTTTTGTCGAATCGCGGTAGCACACTTCGGTCAATATACGCTATTGTCATTCGTTATTTGTGCGTATATAACTATTTTCACTCTCCGGGTCAGATAAATGTCAACAATGGCCCGTGACATCAGGTCGACGGTATAGCATTATTTTTGTATATTTTAAAATCTGAATTGTTTGTCTTGTCTTTGCTTAGATAAAGGCAGCTACTCCGGTGTGGAGCCGGCAATCGATGGCTGGCCTCTTATAGATGCGCGAGGCGTACAACGTTATTTACATTCATTAAAAGTAGTTGATGCTTTCAACTTTCCAGTAAAATATCTCTCCATCTACAAGTGTTGCAACTCAGATGTGAATTGGGCTGTTCATGTTGGTCCAAGAGGGAGAGACAGCATTATGGGCATAAATTTTGAATTTTCTGTATAAAGCTGTCATGCTTACTTAAACCGTGAAGAGAATAGCGCTATAACACAAGAAAACACTTGAATCAATGATAGCTTTTCTAGGTCTAACTGGTAACTATTATATTTTAATACAAAATTCGCAGTAAATTCTCTATCGTAAGAGATTATTTGAGTATATAATTTTCTAACTATTCTCTAGATAATATGCCCCGTGTATTTATATATGAGGCCTTTTTATTTGCAATATCGAAGACTGACGCATAGATACTCTTCCCCAGCAATAACAGCCATCAGTATTGAAGTGAGACCGACAGACTTGTGAACATTCCAACTATTGTTAGAGTTACGGTAAACGTTAATTAGGACCCACGGTGACATTGACACTATGGCTGACCATAAAAATAAAAGTTGAAACTAGTTGGCGCGACGAGAGAATCTATTCGGGTAATAAAAGGTTGTGACATAACATTTCATAAGAATAAGGTGTGTTTTCCGGACACATGCTTCGTTAAAAATCGATAGTACGTTAAGCAATCCTGTTCATGATTCTTACTCTAGTGGCATATAATAAATTAAGCTCCTATATGAAAATATAATTCGCCCGAGTCGAGCCGCTAAGAAGAAGAAGCTCCTATATGCTTCAAAAATCACTGTCATTGAAGATGGAAGTTAGGATGATGGGTTCATAGAATAAAATTAAATCAATGCTGCGACAGTTGAAAATTAAGGACAACTGGAATGAAGATATTAGTAGTAATGTGTCTGAAGAATTCATCTACGTGTCCCTTAGATACTATATCAATCCACATGTATATAGGTATAACATTAAAATCGTTTTTCTTAATGTGATAACATAATTTCATCACTTGTTTCATCTTTTCTATTTTCTATTTGAAATGATCCCATTTTAACTCAGTAGACATAGAAATCTGAAAATTCTAAAATGAAGAAATATGTGCCTGGTTTATTATTCAGTGTTTAAATTATATGATGATTGATAATCGATACTTAATTTATTTTTATGGTCAGCTTTATGGGTAAATCAATTTTTCTTATTTCTGACTGGCGTCAGTAAACTCCACTTTGTGTCAGCTTGTAGCAAAGCACCTATAGTCTATGTATATGCAGCCTAATTGTTTGTTTTTATTTACATTTCGCGACACAATATAGGATGTTTTAACTTCAACCCCAACCCTTGATTGTTAAAGCTGATAGTAGTCTAAATAGGAATTTTATAACCGTTGTTTATCTTTTATAATGAAATGTGGTTTAAAATCTAAATTCATGTAAGGTTTCTCTGTATTGTGTCGTCCATTGCTTATGTAAATAAAGATTGTGAAGTGTAATATAAACGTGTATAGGAAGATGTAAAGGGCTGTAAGGAATGTACTTAATAATATAAATCACTATGATAAACGTGTGATACAGCACTTAGTTACGAGTAACGTGTCGAGAGATTGTGAAACGTAGTCACGGTTTGGTTATTTGTTGGCGCCCGCTGCAGTGTTGAAATCCCTTTGTCGTACAGCAGGCCTATTTGCTAACTTTTGACAACTACGGTGTACATCATTTTCGACGAAGTACATTGAAAACAGTTTGGTTCGATATATTTTTGTCGAATCGCGGTAGCACACTTCGGTCAATATACGCTATTGTCATTCGTTATTTGTGCGTATATAACTATTTTCACTCTCCGGGTCAGATAAATGTCAACAATGGCCCGTGACATCAGGTCGACGGTATAGCATTATTTTTGTATATTTTAAAATCTGAATTGTTTGTCTTGTCTTTGCTTAGATAAAGGCAGCTACTCCGGTGTGGAGCCGGCAATCGATGGCTGGCCTCTTATAGATGCGCGAGGCGTACAACGTTATTTACATTCATTAAAAGTAGTTGATGCTTTCAACTTTCCAGTAAAATATCTCTCCATCTACAAGTGTTGCAACTCAGATGTGAATTGGGCTGTTCATGTTGGTCCAAGAGGGAGAGACAGCATTATGGGCATAAATTTTGAATTTTCTGTATAAAGCTGTCATGCTTACTTAAACCGTGAAGAGAATAGCGCTATAACACAAGAAAACACTTGAATCAATGATAGCTTTTCTAGGTCTAACTGGTAACTATTATATTTTAATACAAAATTCGCAGTAAATTCTCTATCGTAAGAGATTATTTGAGTATATAATTTTCTAACTATTCTCTAGATAATATGCCCCGTGTATTTATATATGAGGCCTTTTTATTTGCAATATCGAAGACTGACGCATAGATACTCTTCCCCAGCAATAACAGCCATCAGTATTGAAGTGAGACCGACAGACTTGTGAACATTCCAACTATTGTTAGAGTTACGGTAAACGTTAATTAGGACCCACGGTGACATTGACACTATGGCTGACCATAAAAATAAAAGTTGAAACTAGTTGGCGCGACGAGAGAATCTATTCGGGTAATAAAAGGTTGTGACATAACATTTCATAAGAATAAGGTGTGTTTTCCGGACACATGCTTCGTTAAAAATCGATAGTACGTTAAGCAATCCTGTTCATGATTCTTACTCTAGTGGCATATAATAAATTAAGCTCCTATATGAAAATATAATTCGCCCGAGTCGAGCCGCTAAGAAGAAGAAGCTCCTATATGCTTCAAAAATCACTGTCATTGAAGATGGAAGTTAGGATGATGGGTTCATAGAATAAAATTAAATCAATGCTGCCACAGTTGAAAATTAAGGACAACTGGAATGAAGATATTAGTAGTAATGTGTCTGAAGAATTCATCTACGTGTCCCTTAGATACTATATCAATCCACATGTATATAGGTATAACATTAAAATCGTTTTTCTTAATGTGATAACATAATTTCATCACTTGTTTCATCTTTTCTATTTTCTATTTGAAATGATCCCATTTTAACTCAGTAGACATAGAAATCTGAAAATTCTAAAATGAAGAAATATGTGCCTGGTTTATTATTCAGTGTTTAAATTATATGATAATTGATAATCGATACTTAATTTATTTTTATGGTCAGCTTTATGGGTAAATCAATTTTTCTTATTTCTGACTGGCGTCAGTAAACTCCACTTTGTGTCAGCTTGTAGCAAAGCACCTATAGTCTATGTATATGCAGCCTAATTGTTTGTTTTTATTTACATTTCGCGACACAATATAGGATGTTTTAACTTCAACCCCAACCCTTGATTGTTAAAGCTGATAGTAGTCTAAATAGGAATTTTATAACCGTTGTTTATCTTTTATAATGAAATGTGGTTTAAAATCTAAATTCATGTAAGGTTTCTCTGTATTGTGTCGTCCATTGCTTATGTAAATAAAGATTGTGAAGTGTAATATAAACGTGTATAGGAAGATGTAAAGGGCTGTAAGGAATGTACTTAATAATATAAATCACTATGATAAACGTGTGATACAGCACTTAGTTACGAGTAACGTGTCGAGAGATTGTGAAACGTAGTCACGGTTTGGTTATTTGTTGGCGCCCGCTGCAGTGTTGAAATCCCTTTGTCGTACAGCAGGCCTATTTGCTAACTTTTGACAACTACGGTGTACATCATTTTCATAGTAACTTCAATATTCATTAAGGCTTCGGTATGAATGACTATTTTTATTTAAGATATGTAAACCGTAATGGATGCTAAAGTGACAATCAAATCGTTGTACACCGAGTTAGCAAATCGGCCTGCTGGTCATACCACTCTGGTTATTTATCTATATCATACAACAGCTTGCGCCAAAATTTTATTGCGCCTCAGAACATTGCGCGAGTTTAAGCGCAGCACAGTCCGTTGCAAACTTAATGGCGGGTCGCATATTAGCTGCGAGCTGCGCAGTACGCGCCCCGCCTCACCGCGTTCGCCCCTCTTTTATTTTTTTTTTATTTTTATTTTTTACATTCGGATGACCAACAGCAACAAAAGTAACATAGGTTGTACATTAGCAACAATAAAACAATATAGCAACAAATTACGATATAAATATACGGAAACGCCAAAGTCACGTTTTAGTTAAGTACTTGATATATACCACAATTAAAAATTAAAAAAAAAAAGGTTACAAAAGTATTTTACCTGATATTGTGTACTGCGCATCGACTCGCGCATTGTTCCGAGCCGCCATATAATTTGCATCGGTCTCTATACAATATTAGGTAGGCGCGGGAGGCGGGGCGCGAGCTGAACTTTAACAAGATTTTAGCATCCTTTTAGGAGGAAGAGGATTCTTTCATACCATGGCTTGTGAGTTAATTGTAAAATATGATTTGAAATTCACTGAATACTTACTCAATACTATGTATAAAAGCATTGAGCAAAATAAAATATATGAATAAACATGATATGAAATATATTTTGCAACAGATGCACAGATTTAATTGTATAAAACTGGAAATAAAAATTTAATATTACAAGTGAAAAATACGATGGAATTTAAACACTGCAGTTTGGATTTTTTTTTCTAATTTATATTCGAACGCATTGATGTAATTCTAGGTTTGGTATTAGAACGTTATTCCCTATGCATTTGGTTAAGAGTAGTTATTTGTGTATGAGAATTGTTTGTTGCTTACTGTTGGGCAAATCGTAGTTTACTTTGGACCCGTAATTCGACTTTATATTTACACATGTACATATTTATATAAATTGGTACGTACATCTTTTAAAAGCAACTAGGATTATGCTCTTTGTATTCCCAATTTTCGTATTTTAGGACATTTTAACACTTAGCAGTTAGTTTTATTTTTATTTCGATCTACTTATTTATGTTTAGGTTAACATTAACCAGCACATTATACTATCTAGACATTTATATAAATTTAGATATGATAAAATTGAAGACACCATGAAATAGATAGCTCTGCAAATTTTATAGGACTGTTACAACCGCTGCCAAGCAATCATGAGCAAAATATATAATTTTATTTTTCATTATATAAAAAAGAGCTTCGCGAAAGATATATATATCGTGATTTTGGTGCTTGTTTTATTATAAAATATCTGATTAAATAGAAGGCCCTCCACGACGTGAGATTTATGATTTTGTGTATAACTAAAGCTATGTGAAAGATGTACATATGATTATAATGATTTTATGTAAATTGGTTAATAAATATTTGAAAATGTTTATATAATCAAATGCTTGTTTTCTTTATTCATACAAACTAACTTGGGACCTAGCTGAAAATGTGTGATTTCTCCATTGTATAAAATTTTTAGCTTTAATTTCTCCGAAATAAAGGGCTGCAATCAAATAAAACAAAAACACATTCAATTACATAATATTTATATTTAAGATTACACAAAGAACTTACGACTAGGATAGAAAATTCACTCGATCATCGGTGTGGGGGGCGCAGGCCTACCGCTGACGCTGTTGAACAGGCGGTCCTTGATCATCTGCGCCATGAGCCCGTGGATCACCTCGATGGTGGTCTTGCAAGCGTCCTTCGTGGCCTTGCCCAGTTTGTCCTCCGTGCGCTTCTCATGTGGGTCCGCGCCGGCCACTATGAAGCCACCACGACCTGAAAGTGATCCCATCATAGCATAACTAAGCCTTTTGAGAGGCCCGATGGCCAAGTGGGCGTCAGCATTATTGACGGTCCTCCTGTTAAACAACCCCGGGCGCAGTACCCACTTGGATGGGTGACTGCAAGGCATAAAAATGTCTCAAGCGTCCGTGCTTCGGAAGGCGCGTTAAGACGTTGGTTCCGGCTGTCATCATTATTGGCAGTCAATAAGCTATATCAGATGCCTTGGCCACTTATATACCTACACGACAAACACACACATCATGATATTTGATTCACATCCTAAGACAATAAGCTATTTTCCTGGGTCAAAATATTAATAATAAAATTAGACCATCAGTTAGATTATAAAAAATATTGGACACGTATTTTTTTCCTTCGTTAATTCTAACAACTAATTATATTTTTTTTAGGAAAATAGCCCATTGGATCTTTACTGGAGAAGGTTCTCCACACCATCAACTGCCAACCTAAAATATACAGAAACAAACAACAGGCCAATTTTAGGTAGCCCAATAATAAAAGGAGATAGTTTGTTTTAGCCTTGGCCTTTGGGTCTTATCTAATGAGCACTAGACTCTGTCTACCTCATGACTCATGAGGCATGACAATATGTAATGTATATTTAGGCCAAAACTTTCCTTGTTTACATTACCAAAAATCAAATGATACTAACCTAAAGACACTTCACTCTGCTCCAACTTGTCAGACAAGTCAAATATCTGTCCAGTGGTGTAATCAGCATTGGTGATAAGACTGGAACTGCTCAGTGTGTTTACCCAGTACTTGTTCCACAGAGAGTCAAGAAGTCTCCGGTCCAGAGAAGATTTGAAGTAGGACACTTCTAGGGAATAGTATTGCTTGCAGTGAACACCAAAATCTTCAATCTTGTTTAGGGGAATGGTTTGGTATTCTGAGGGTTCTTCATTAGCCGGTTTGTAACCCTAAAAAAAGGTTTTTTTTTTAATTTTTCATATTTTTTAAAAAACTTTTTACTATCAACAAAAGGCTAGTTTCCTGGGGCAAGAGAATAATATTAAAATTAGTCCCCTTAGTTTGATAATCAATGATAACAATTAAACAATAAATGATAAAGTTAAGCACATCAAAGTTTAGAGTAAGAGCTGGTATCAAAATAGTATGCAAAAAATTGTAGCAAACTATGACGTCACACGGAATTTGAAGGGGCTAAATTTTCTTAACTGTTTGTTTAATCAAGAAAAGAAAAAATGTCTAATTATATTTTATTTAGAAATAAGGAAACTAGTATAACATATTTATGTAACAAATATAAAGAAGAGACCTATTTCTTACATGAATGTGGTTCAAATTTGAACATACCTTAGGATAAGTCCTGAAAGCACCAAGGCACACTTTTCCAGCAGAAATGGTTCTAACGGGATCAATGACGATAGCTACAAATGGTTCTTGGAAGTTTTGGTTGAGCATCTGTGTGGAGACATCTATGCCAGAGAGCCAGCAGCCATACCCCGGGTGGCTGTGGTACCAACCAATGGCATTTTCATGGCGGCCAACCTGTAATATTTGAAATTAAAACAAAGGAAATTATGGATGAAAAGAAACACAATTCTATTCTTATGAAAGCATTACAAGCTGTGGGTCCCGAATGCCTCTATCTATCTTCTTTTTACACCTATCCCAGGATTAGTTCTGGTGTATGCTTTGAGTTGTAGAGGTTAGATAGCACTCTAACAATTACTCTGTGTAAAAACTTTTCTAAATCACCTAGGGTAGCATGCACATCCCAGGCTCTGAAACTTAAGGCTGAATCAAGATGATGAACAAAGGAAAGTAAATTAAAAACAGATTAGTCAGAATGCGGCTATATATAAAACACATCAATTTATGATTTTAAGACTGTTTCCCCTCCTCCTTTCTTGCCACGATGTTACATTTGTGTGAACCCTTAGTGTAGGTAACATTCTAGAATAAGAAAATACCAAAACAACATATTGTGACCAGAGGAGAGCGAGAATTCCATTGTAAACACAGATAGAAAACTATTCAAAGGGTTAATGTTCATTAAGAGTCCCATGTAAAGCCGAAATCCCATACAAACGTAGTTTGGTTTTAGTTTTACAACAGTTAAGCCAATCTCAACCAAATTTCGTACATACGACCAGATAAGGCATATTGATGTTTATAATCAGATTTTAATTTTAAAAACAATACCTATACAAAATTACAGCGAGTAGAAGTTTTTGATACAAAACTTCTACTCGCTGTCAGCATGTCACAAAGGTGCTATAATTGAATGTTATAATCAAGCATTAATACCTGCTTGGCGGCCTCTATGTAAGCTGTCATATATTCATATGCTTGTGCTTGAGCATTTACACGAGTTTCTGTCCCTTCCACTGGCAATGCAAAAGAGTCCATAACAATCATAGTATTTGCATCTACTTTACCTGTAAACAAACCACAAATAAGTTTTTAATGGTTTTACTTCCAACATAACCTATAATAATGAAAATAATTTAAAAGTAGAGTATTTGTTACCTAGTAACAGTCCCATAACTTCTAAGGTGCCACCAGAACGGGCATGCATCACCATCTTCAGTAAAGCAAGTGCGGATATCTTAATATCTTTGAAAAAATGTGGACTGAAAACAAAGAAGACAAAAATTACCACAACATTTTGGAAAGACAGATATTTATGGGTAGGGTTATAATCAGGGAAGAAATACTAACTCTTTTTCCCAAGGTTTCGCCGCAAGTATATCCTGCTGCTGCTTTTTATCGTAACGATAAATATCGTCAACACTGGATACCGTCTCGATATTATTCGCCATTGCCCATGTTTTCTGAGCTATCGTAGACTGGGAATCGGCACTTGTTGATGCCATTTTGTTTTATTTAAACTGCGAAAGGTGAAGAAAATACTAAAATAAGTTGAAATGAAAGCGTTTGTTCGTATTATTTTAGTTTTTACAACAACGAAGGAATCATGGATGATGGATTGGATTCTTATTTTTTGTCACTTTGACAGTTTGAATTTGACACTTACTGACCTAAATCTGACAGATAACCCTACAATGTTATAAAATCATAATCCATCGATTCTAGAATCATAAAGGTGTGGCCTTGATTCCCGGTATGAGTGTAAGGTATTGTATATTTTCTAGGGAGGGGTTGAAGTCACACAGGCTGCCGGCTGTAAAAACTTAGAGATTACAACATGTTCTCGTAATAGTTGACTCAGATTCTCGGATATAACTGTAAGGAAACCTTTAGAGGGACAGGTGGATGGTGTCATGAAAACAAAAGGAAACGAATAACGAGCGAGTTTTCTGCAGGCCGATTTGCTAACTCGGTGTACAATGATTTGAATGTCACTTTAGCATTCATTACGGTTTTCATATCTTAAATAAAAATAGTCATTCAAACAGAAGCCGTAATGAATATTGAAGTTACCATGAAAATGATGAACCTACACCGTAGCTGTCAAAAGTTAGCAAATAGGCCTGCTGCACTCTAAATGGCTTTCGTATCCTTTTCTATGAGCAGCCCATGAAGCCAGCCCCTTCTCTTGGCGAACATTTTTCATTCATAATTGAGATATACAAAAAGTCTTTTGCAATATACAAGAGAGAGAAGGTTCTACTAGTCAGTAGAACTTTCTCTCTCTCGTCTCATTGTCTGTGGGTTGAATGTACTTTTCTGTAAAAATTAAACCTGAATAAATGTCCTGTTTATTATAAATGCATTCTACAAACTGCTTTAATTCTTGACTTTAGCAAATTCCATAACTGCTGAACCACACAACATAGATGCTGTGTTCTGTGTCTATGTGCTGAACTATCTTGTTTTAGATTATGGTGATCGCAAATGTTTTGAAAAACGTCGTATGATACTCGTACTCTAAGCTGTCAAATATAGTCATCGGTGTATTATAAGCACTCGGCTTCGCCTCGTGCCCTCGTGCGTCGTTATAAATTCCATATCAGGAAAATGTAGAACGGAAGTTTGACGGTTACTGTGGGAGTACGCGTGCCAGCCTGCTTCATAAGTTGCAAACTCAGGTGTAGGCTATTCTTTAGTGGCCTTTACAATATATAAAAAAATCGCCAATACATGCGCGTTTGCAATGTTTGGTTGGTTTTCGTGTGTGTCAACACTGGTGTCAGATTTTTCAAGCGACCGCCATCAAGGATGACAGCCGGGACCAACGGCTTAACGCGCCTTCCGAAGCACTTTTTTGCGTTAGCAATATTTGATGTCGATATTAACTGGCCTAACGCTCTTAGCATGTCTACTTATTTTTTATCTAGAAGTTGATTAAGATCCCTAATAAGTATTGTTAGTTAGTAATAAATAATAGAGAAGTTAATTTATTACTCCAAATGATGTACTTTATGCAATCAGTATCTACTGAGTTTTTATAACAACTAATTAAGTTGGTAGGTACCACGAAACGTAGGTAGTACATATAACTCCATGTGAGGTACCAACGTCATACCTACCTACCTATAAATATTTTCCAACCTTTGGGTTCTGTTCTGACGTCATGTGTGGGATGAGTAACAAAGCCGACTCATGGCGAAATGACTGAAGGACCAAGTCCAAGTATCCTTTCACCTAGGCCGTAATCTACGCTGTCGATTGCATCATGTCGTTCCACTGGCCGACTCCCGGTTTGTTATGCCGGCATTTCATCATGCTTTATCTACTAAAACACAAAGCTTCTATTTGATGGATGATTCATTCGTTACAGTTGTTGTTTGATTAATTTTATTACAATTAATTGGGCTAAATAAGTTAAGTATCTAGTGAATGAGTACTTAACTGATTGTCGTTTCTCTTTGAAATCATATTACTATTTATTTAAAACATTGAGTAGATCACATGAAGACATCAGTTGAAATCAGATATCATATTTCTAAAGGTCTACCCAATTATCATAATGTAGCATAATATATTAAAAAAGTATAATTTTTCTGTATGAAAGGCGAGCTTCACGAGCTTTCAAACTTTGCCGCCAATAGGTAATATTGGAAGGGGGCGTCATTTTTAATTTGTCTCTTTCTATTTTATGCGAAACTTCGTGCTATCCTTTTCTAAGTGATGACAGTGCAACTCCGCCCACTACTCCAGTCGACCAATGGCGTAGCAACACATACACTTTTCGAGAATAGTACAAAATAATTCAATACGAAAGCCGAGCTCGATAATGTACGACGCAATCGTTTGTTACGCGCTCGCGGAAATATATCGTAGAAAAGTGCTCTAACGAATCACAAGTGATTATAATTACGTCTAGCATGCTTTCAAGACAATAGAACTGTGTACCAACTGGAGAGTGTGGTGTTTGTGTTGAAGAATCAAAAGGATAACAATGAGCGCCCCTATCATCATTACCGTGCCTAACAACTACCTGGCGGTGGAGGAGATGGACTCCAACGTGGTCGTGGACGTGTCACCGTCTCCACCGTCCAGGAAGCGGCGCCTGGATCATCTGACATGGGAGGAGAAGATGCAAAGAAAGTGAGTCATGTCATGCTTGCGTGTTATTGCGTTGACAGTAACGGGATAAGAGCTCTATGTACATTGGTAATTCCTATAGTTTCTATGAAATCCAGTATACTTAGACCTCTTGCTTGATAACAATTGTTTCGAATTGCAAAATTCATAAAACGGTATTTCCAGGAAACTGAAGAACCGAGTGGCGGCGCAAACATCGCGCGACAGGAAAAAGGCTAAAATGGACGAAATGGAACACCGCTTGAAACAATTTATGGACATGAATGAAAGGTTGGCGAGCGAGGTTGCAAGCTTGAAGGCGCTGAACGAGCGTCTTCTGAGCGAGAACGCAGCGCTACGCAGCGAGTCGGCGGCGCGGAGCGTCGCGGGGGCCCAAGGACCGGCAGAGTCTCCTCAGCAGAAGGAAGGGCCCCCGCCGGCGGTCCGGGCGGCGCGGCTGCTGCTGGCGATGTGCCTGCTCTCACAGACCTCCTCGCTCACCTCGACTCAGAAGAGTACCTTGACAGCCTCCATCAACTTGCAGACTCCTTACTACAAGAAATTAGCGCAAGTGCTTCAGGAGCGGTTGAAGATGTAAGTTTCATTCTCTATAAGATTACTACAAACTAAGTATTAGACTAGTTCAAATCTTGCCCAGAGATTATTTGGGTAGCAATACAAGCAATGCTCGGATTTGAGAATCTTTTAGAAAAAGTTTACTGTAACAATTTGTAGGCTTTGCTCTTATCCAAAGAGATTCCAGGAAGGACCTTTCTAGTACTTTCAGATAGATATGTAGGTACCTATATATAAAGATTTACAGAATTTCAATATTATATCTTCACACAGTTTGGGAAACCCAATTAACAATAAATTATAACAGGAAATTAGAGTTAGCAACTGGATGATGCAATGCCTTAACAAATAAGGCAAAACACAATTCAAGGAAAATTATACATTTTATTAATTTGGTAGATATGCATTTGTAACTAATCAATGTGGAATAAATAAGATAAAGATAATTCTCTGAAATGGTTTTACCTACTTACAACAAAAAGTTTTACTAATAAGGTAATAATGAAAGATTTTTATAGTTTTCTAATCAAACAAAAATGTAAATGCATATTAAATAGATTTTATTATCAGTAATGAATGAGTATGGCTTTTCGATTAATTTCTTAATCAATTGTTACCATTTTCAGGTCTCAGTCCGGGAATCTGGAGAGCGTCCTAAAGGAGCTCAAGTGGTGGGGACCGCAGCAGAGCACCTGGAATCCGGTGAAGGTGCAGTCGTAGACATGAAGCACGACGTCGACAGGATACTGTCCCAGCACTCATATGCGCATCCCTACACTCCAGACATCGTAGTCACCGCACCTAAAGAAACCGTACAAATAGAAGAAAGTGGAAATGACAAAGGAGACATGTTCTACGCCAGTTTTGATGAAGACAATGATTGTGTCACTATCGAAGTGCCATGTGAGGAGCAGGTTGTTGAAGAAATTACTCCTATCAAAGTTGAGACAGACTTTACGTTGACATCGGACTTAAAATCGGACTTTGATCTGAAGATGGTGTCTCCGATGACTCTATCACCAAACTCAATGGATGATAACCTACTCCTGTCACCGTCACACACAAGCCTTAGTTCAGATCTCGGTTATGAATCATTATCATCTCCTCTCAGTGAGCATGATGCTATGGACTTGTCAGACTTTTGGTGTGAATCATTCTCAGAACTGTTCCCTGACCTAGTATAGAGGACAGTTCTGCTTCTCTTCTCGCCAAAGACTGACTAGTTCATAAGTAGATTATTTAGATTGCTAGTTTTTAAATTAAGTGAATGTTTTGTACAGTTTATTTAGGTCTATGATCGTTTTTATAATTTATTAGACATTAAGTGTAGGGCTGTATTTAATAATAGCACAAAATAAACAGTGTTCTGTCGATTTGGTAGTATTATTTTCACTGTTAATGACCCAATTATAATCAAAAGATGGCCAAGTGCGAGTCGGACTCGCCGACATCGCTGAAGGTTTCGTTTAGCAAGCACAGATTAGTTAAAATACCACAAATTTCTCGCCAGCAAAAATTAGTTTGTTTTACATAGTACTACCTGTTACCCGCGGCTTCGCCCGCGTGATATATAGCCTATGTCCTTCTCAGTATCCTAACCTATGGGTACACAACATTTCTTGATGATCGGTTCAATAGATAGGGCGTGATAGCGTAACAAACAAACTCACTTTCGCATTTATAATTATTTCGGATTAGTTACGATTAGGATTTCCTTCTCAGTACCCTAACCTATGTTTGCCTATGTGTATACACAACATTTCTTAATGATCGGTTCAATAGATAGGGAGTGATAGCGTAACAAACAAACAAACTCACTTTCGCATTTATAATATTAGTTATGATTTAGAATGAATGACAAAGTTGTATTGCGGTTATTGAATATGCTTTATGATTAGATTTTTAGACTCTCTTATTTTAAAAGTTAGAGGACACAATTTATAAATTACAAAAGCGAACCCACGCGAACGAAATCGCGCGCAATGATAGATATACATCTATTTACACATGAATTAAAATTACATAACTAGGTACTATCTATAATAGATAGGTACAAATCAAAAGTAGGCTTGGGCTTGGATAAATGTACATTGACCTAAGGCCAAGCCTACTTTTGAATATTGTAATAAGGGCCATTCAAGTATTACGTAAGCAGAAAATGCTAT
Organism: Rhodophaea formosa; assembly: GCA_963082605.1. Lineage (NCBI taxonomy): Eukaryota > Metazoa > Arthropoda > Insecta > Lepidoptera > Pyralidae > Rhodophaea > Rhodophaea formosa. The sequence continues at coordinate 3,886,570 of OY720209.1, forward strand.
TTTTAACCCCCTCTTATCAGCAAAAGTAAGAAAAGTTCTTCCCCCCTCCCCCTAAGCTTACGTAAACATAAAAAAAATGTTAGTGTATTTTGCTTATGTCATCACCACGTCAACCCCCCCGTCCCCCATGTCATCAAAAATAAGCCAAGCCTAGACTCCTCCCCCCCCCCTTTCACTGCTTACGTAATATTTGAATGAATGACCCCATATCATCATCAGGTCTTTGTTAGTCTCCATTGCAGGAGCACGACCCTCTCTGTACTATAATCAAATTAAATTATAACTTCTTGTGACTTGATGACGAGTTCACGACTATGGGACCCCTGGGGGCCAAAGCTGGATCCGCCCTTGCATCCCGCAAGTATATACATTGGCATACGGACAGACAGATAGACATGACGAATCTAAAAGGGTTCCGTTTTTTCCCAATCGGCTACGGATCCCTAAAAATATTAAGGGCCACACAGTTAATTAGACCTTGTGTGATAATGATAGTGTTTCGATTTCTTTTTTAATACCACCTTTCAGAGGCTACCCACGATGGAATGGAATGGAAACAATGATTAAAACGTCATAAAAAATCGGCTTTACTGATAAAACTGATTAATAGGCAGTCCCGCGATTAGGAGAAACCGTAACACAAGGTAATACATAATGGATTATCTATTCGATATGTACCTACTTAATGAAAACTTACAATGTCAAACCCGGGTTTAAGTGGCGATTTTCATTGCTAGCAATTTTCCCGCGACTTCGTACGCGCAAATTATAGCCTACTAGCTGTTACCCGCGGCTTCCCCCGCGTGATATATAGCCTAGGTACTTCTCAGTACCCTAATCTATGTGTATGCCAAATTTCATGATGATCGATTCAGTAGACAGGGCATGAAAGTGTAATAAACAAACTCACTTTCGCATTTAAAATATTAGTTAGGAGTAGGATGTCATCCACAGATAAATTAGCTAGGGGAAAGAATTTTGAAAATCAGTCCATTCGTTTCAGAGCCTAACAATGCTGTTTGCAAAATTGCTTTCAAGTCTAATTACACTGAATAAACCCCTATTAAGAACCAATTTTTTTGGATGATTTTTACTGCTGAAGATTTTTAGACGTTTTTGAGAATACTTTTAAGTCCCTGGCACCTCTTTTTAGGGTCCCGTAGTAAACAAGGAACCCTTATAGTTTCGCCATGTCTGTCTGTCTGTCCGTCCGCGGTTTTACTCAGAGACTATAAGTACTAGAAAGCTGTAATTTTGCATGGGTATGTAAATTAATCATAGCAAAAAGTAATAGAAAAAAATCTTTTTCTAAATCATTTTTCTACTTACCCATCATGTGGGGTATCCTTAAATAGGTCTTTAAAAAATATTGTGAGGTTGAGAACACCATTTTTCGATTTAGGGATCCGTTTCCGAAATATTTGGTTTTAAAGTGCAAATTTTTGTTAGAGGTAAGTGTCCCCCCCCCCCCTATCTGCTAAACGGTTATATATGGATACGTGAAAAAAAATTACAGCAGTAGTATATATACTGAATTTGAAAGGAAAACTATCAGAGCTGAGTACTTAGTGCAAACTAAAAAGTTATAGGCAACCAACTTATAAAATGTACTGGAAAATGTAAAATTTCATACATTTTTCATTGTTAGATGTTTTTGGTCGTTAAACTGTGAGTTGCGAGTGTGAACTCAAAGTAGTCAATTGTAACTACGGAACCCTACACTGCGCGTGGCCCGACACGCACTTGGCCGGTCTTTTTATTTAATTTTCAAGTACTGAACATTTTATCCTTACTAATTAGAACAGTAATTTTGAAATTTAGATTAAATTTTGGGAAATCTCCGCAATAACTAGGCATATTTTACTTTTTTAGGCAGTAGCTGTCTTGTGACAATCAATTATCACTATTGAAAAATAATGGCAGAAAAAATTAAAAAATGAAAACCAACTTAAGGGAAAATTTTTAATATAAAAACTAAAAACATTATATCTCCTAAACTATGAAAAATCGCGGAACATACATGGGGGTGATTCGCGTACCCCTTAGGGTAAGGCATCAAATTTTTTTTTCTTTGGATGTCTATCAACGGGCCAACTTGTAACACTTATACAGGATAAGTGTTACAAAAATTGTATTATTGTATAATTTAATAATTGTATTGTAAATTGTGCTAGGTATTTGTTCCGTACTACCTGATTATGACCATTTTCGAGGGAATAAATGATTTCTGATTTTAGTTCTATTTGCTAACTTTTGACAACTACGGTGTACAACGTTTTGATGGCCACTTCAGTATCCATAACGGCTTTCATAAGATTGACTATTTTTATTTAAGATATGAAAAAGTGTAATGGATGTTGAAGTGACCATCAAACCGTTGTACACCGTAGATGTCAAAAATGTTAGCAAATAGACCTGCAGATCAGCTTAAGTCTTCGCGGTACATTTCTCAGCTACGGCTGTAGACCCTTATGGCTCTTTTATTTAGAAATATTTTCTCACTTCTTCTATGACTAACGGAGACGTAGCATACGCTGTGACCTTTATGCAAATATGTACATATAAGAGTCTCTTTCAAATGTTAATTATTAGCTCACCTGTTAGTACATTGCATATTTTATAATATATTATTTTGTTTGACATACACATATCTTACGATGATGTTAAACTGCAAGCCAAATAATAGGTACCACCTTGTCAAAAATTCTAGGAAATAGTTCTTATGCCATCGAACATTTATGTCTTGATATTGTTTATATTCCGTGACTGTGACATAAGAGCCGAGAGAAGGGGTATCTTCAAAGTAGCTGTTTTTTTAAATGATATATTTGATGCCGAGTTGAGCGCAAGGTAGCAAAGTAAAACGTCCACTTAAAAAAACATTAAATATATTTGTTAAAATATTACAGATTCAATAAAATCATGTCTCTAAAATTAATACAAGAACGGCTAGCATCAGTTTCGGTTTACTAACTATCGTCAATCGTGTGTTATCATTTATCAAGCCGCCATGTCCGCCTACCGTGACTATACAACTGATCAAACAGATAGACAGGCATATTCAAAATAAATATATAATTTGTCATTATGACGTCGCGCATTTATATGCGTACAAACATCGAAATTGAAGCAGACTATTTGTCATTGTCAAGTTTCTTTGTTATTCAAAATTTCAAGGGTAATGTAGATATAGATACATGTTGTGGCAAACATAATGCCTAATGTACCTACATGACAAATATTTTGTAACAATTCAAGTACCTAAACCATAAGTACCCAAAATAAAAATACATATTGTTATTTAATACGTGTCGTCGTACATGTTATGTACTAGTACACATAAAAATATCGCGATAAGAACCTAGGTACGTTCAACGCGTACGATGCAAAGCGATAAAAACGCTTCACTATAAATTACTGCCGATAACACATTTGGCACTCGCACCTAACAAGTAAGCGATAACATAAATGAATAATAAAAGTTAACAATGCATCGAATATAATAACATCACGTATTCTAGTGGAAGTATCGAGAACTTAACTATCTACTTATATCGATTCGATTAAACCCAGATCTTCATAATTTTTTCCTGCAACCTAACCTCTTAACTCCTGCATACATTTTGAGTCACAATTTAAAAAAATGATGTCTGAGAATAATCGATCGACTCGCACGGCAGCAAACTTATTATTCATATAATCACCATTTATGCTTAAATTATTAAATAGCATTTAGTCCGTTGCATTTTTATTGAAAAATTAGTACATATAAATTTTGATAAAATTCCAAAGGTACATTTTGATTGAATGGTACTTGCGTAAAAAATGATGTACAAAACAAATAAAAAGTAGCTACAACAAAGGTCATGATAAATCGGTATTTTTCTCGGTTGCAATAGGAAAGTGTACAATAATTAACATTAATCGAAACTTAACGGCCAAATAACACGAAAACACGATTAGATTTTTTAATTTAGTTTTTTGAAAAATAAAAGTTATTTTACTGTCAACGTTATTAGGGTGATTAGATTACCTGGAGTTCAGTGGAAAACTTTGGGAATTTACCTATGTTTTTCTCAGATACAGATACTGTATCACAAACTACGAAGAAGATACCATACTAGTATCATACGACCCACTGCCTTATGTTGTCTCTAGGCAATAGAGACCATAGACAAAATATATTGGAGTGAGGGTTAAAATGATTAAATGTCATACAAATAACTTTGAATTTCTATTGGGGGCCACAAGTTCAAACTCAATTGACGCGTTTTCTATGCCCTAATATCTGTGTAGGCAATGCACTGTATCACGCACGACTTTTACATTTAGTAGCGCCAAAGCTTTCTTGAATTCTAGATAATGACATGAACTTCAACAGGTTTATTTTGGAAACCAATTCGATATCAAGCCAATTCCGAAGGAACGAGTATAAAGAATGACCCCATGAAATTGATTTGATATCATCATTTAAAACTTATCGACTAAATCGTTTGTCTGAGACACTTAACACTAATTGCACATCACGGGTTTAACGAGAAAGATCTCCTATATAATTAGAACAATTTAGTACAAACAGTACGGTCAAGGGGGTAAATGAAAACTGATAAAAATGGGCAGGGGCCGCCCTAGATTCTCTTCAGGCTTCTTCTTTTTATTTAAGAGCTTTGTAGTCTTGCCGTTTGAGTATTCGCCAGATTCTCTATCCTGGAGAAGATGCTTAAGACTTTAGTTCTTGATACGACATGAAAATATACTATTCAGGCTATGCATGCCAATCACGGCCTATCAGGCATATGAGAGTTTGCTGTCTCTCCAAGCCTTGCGCATACAGGCAACGCCCAAAGCCGAGGTCCGTCCCTCTTGGGCCCCTTTGGTGATGTCCGCCTTAAAGCCGCCCTAGGGAATCAGCAAGTAGGTTAGTTGTTTTACTAAAGAAATAGTAGTAAGCATAAACATTTTTAACATTTTTTAACATTTATCTCTGTTTCCATTTATCCCCTCCGACCCTAATTATTTTAGTCATCACATGCACTAATTACAGTCAGTGGCTAGTCTAGTCATCTAATTATCAATTTCAATATTAGTGCCTAACTAATCGTTTCGTAAATTTTGAATTTTGACAACCATCTCCATTTTTTACATATAGATACCATGGACCTAGGAATAACCCGGACCCGGCATAGACACATCAAAAGTGAAGCATAACTTACGTCACATCAAGTCACATGTGTGCAGCATGTATTTGACATTTGGGAAATTTGACATTTCGTTCGACTGGGGAAAAGTGTAGGGATTTTTGTGCCGATGTGTGCGTGCGCTAGTGTCGCGACACGAGTGTAGGGATTTTTATGTGCGTCACTGTTACATTTTCCAAGGGCATATCCTGATTATTCTTAAATCCATGATAGATACCTAGTTAATATTTTCTAAAACCATTAACAGATATTTTTTCTTTTAACCAAATTAAGGTGTAATTCTACTGATGAATGACTGTAGATCCGGATTCCCTGAAATTATTTTATCTATTATACTCGTTACATTGAGCAACGAGATTTTATCTAGGAAAATGATTTTGTCATCTCTTGTAATTTTGTTTGATCTGTAACCTATTTAAATGTAATATTTATTTTTAAATCCCCTCGAAATAAGTGTCCACGGAAATCATTTATATCCAAATGGGCTACGCATTATTGTGATTAAAAATTTATGTTTGTACGTGTGTGTCATCACATCACAGATCAGTAGATAATACCTACAACATATTGAAACGGATCGTGACTTCATTGATAGACAGATAAAATACATTAGTTTTAGATATCTAATGTAAAATATGTATTTCCCATCTTCCAGTGAATGTTGATGTAAACTATGATTTAACCAATAAAAACAATATCTCGGAAATCCCCCCTTATCGATTAACCTTGAAGTTTATCAATTTCTACAAAGTGTGTCAGAAATGCGAAGTAACATTTGAAGAGCACATATTAAGTCTGTAAGTTTAAAACAAAAACTCATTTACTTTTGAAGAAGTTAAACAAGCAAGATTATCGTTGTTATTGAACGATTTTACTCAAAAGATATATCAATTACAAAAAAATGTCTCGTACAGAAACTAGGTCAACTGATTATGTCATATCGCATCTGTTTTCTTCATAAATCTATTCTTTCTACGGTGTTGCTATATTATTGTATCAGTAATAATTTTGTGCAAATACTCAGTATAAAAACACTATGGAATACATGTAGAATACTCTAGTCTATTTCTATTTACGAAGAAAAACTATTGAACTTTCATTTTGTATCTTGAGGACTTTGTTGAGATTGTAAAGTTAGGCCTCGTGCAAGGCCTTGTTGTACATTTCGTATCACTTGAATCTTATGAATTGTGCAAATTTAAGGATCGTGATTTGCAACATTTTTTAGCAGAATTCCGCTATTTACTGAATTAAAAAGTTTCGACTGTTAGATAGGTCCTACCTCTTCGTTTGATTCAACTGTTTCTACAGATTAGTTTTCTATTTCATTGCCCAGGACAATATAGAATTAAATATGACCAGCGCCCGTAGCATGCGCGACAACGTTTATCGACTATCGCCATCTTGTTTTCCGTAATATTAAGAGAGAAATATAAATAGTTCATCGCTCGTTCATAAACGGCGTCGCAGGCGCCATGCTATGCAGGCACAGATCTGTATATTGCATTCAGTTTGTCCTTTATATTACATATCGATCAAATAAATTGTCGTTAATTGAAATAGAAAACCAATAGAGACACTAGAGACAGTCCTAATTTCCACCTTTCCATATATACTTTATCGATTAAATAATTGAAACAGCGCCATCTGTTACTAACCCCGCGAACTATTAACCGAACAGCTTGTCAAAGCAAGTATGGCAGTAAGGCTTATCGTTTTGCTCCTTGAAGGTTCCTTTATTGAGCTGCCTGAGGCAGAATGCGCACACGAAGTGCTCAGGGTGGAACTTCCTAAACATGGCGGTGATGCAGCGGCCGGCGATAGGCTTGTGGCAGCCGGCGCAGAGGGAGCCGCGCTTGCCGTGGTAGTGCGTCTCGCAGTACGGCTGGCCTTCGTGCTCGAAGAACGAGCCACCATGGAAAGGCTCGCGGCATTCCTAGAAAGAAGAATGGGTTGGTCAATTTTCGGGTAAAGATACGATTACTAGTATGAAACGACCGATTGCCTTATGTTTTCTCTAGGAATAGAGACCATAGACAAATATTAGAGTGAGGGTAAAAATGATGAAATGTAATACAATTTAGTTTGAATTTCTATTAGTTCAAAGGGGAGAGTCAGCCTAATCTAAAATCTGTGAGTCAGTCCAGCCCGTCAAAATAAATAAGTGTTCCTATTGTTTGTCGCCTTTCTTGTGTGTAAATGGCCAACACCGGTGTCCGATTTTTGAAGCTGCCTAAGGGCATCGATATAGTTTAACGCACGGATCTTCTGAACGTGTCTTCAGAAGCATGATCGAAATATTTTTATGCAACTTGCGGTCATCCATCCCAGTGGGGACCGCATCCGAGGTTGCTTAACATTAAGCTCTAATATTTCTCCCATTATTCCCATTGGACCATTAAATCTCGTACTAATTGTCTGGACAGATATCTTTTGATCGATGGTTTTTAAGATGCCACCATTGGTAAAGTTATATTTACATTAACGAACCGAGTTGACACTCAATTAAATGTACATCCAGTATTCTAGAAAAACAACAAAATACGTCTTTCAAGCAGATTAAATTATCAATTGGAATTTCAGACATCGATAAATTAAAATTACGACAAAAGATAAACCTGATTAACATGAGCGTTTCTTCTAGAAGTACTTATATCGATGACTATAAATACGTGCATCTCGACCACACTAATACTTATTATAAATGCGAAAGTGAGTTTGTTTGTTTGTTACACTTTCACGCCCTACCTACCAACCCGACCATCATTTAATTTTGCATACGTGTTGTCTGGAGTACGGAGACGGACGTAGGGTACAATTATCCCGGAGAAAAGTGCTGTTCCCGAGGGATCGACATAAACGCGAGCGGAGCCGCAGGCGAAAGCTAGTGAGACTATAATTACCGAACGGACATGACAATTTTAACTTCCTAACTATATCCCATATCCCAACTATCCCAATCCCAACTAATATTATAAATGCGAAAGTGAGTTTGTTTGTTAGTTTATTTGTTTGTTTGTTACACTTTCACGCCGTATCTACTGAACCGATCATCATAAAATTTTGCATACACATAGGTTAGGGTACCGAGAAGGACATAGGCTATAAATTACGCGGGCGAAGACGCGGGTAACAGCTAGTAATATTATAAATGCGAAAGTGAGTTTTTTTTTGTTACGCTTTCACGCCCTATCTACTGAAACAATCACCATGAAATTATGCATACACACAGGTTAGGTTACTGAGATGGACATGGGTTATATATCAGCCGCGTGTAACAGCCAATAATTAATGTTTTCGGGCAAGGTCATGCAGTAATAACTATTTCGGTTTTGTTTCGTAATTAACACGAGCGTTTCTTCTAGAAGTCGATCGATATATCTATCAATAAATAAATAAATATATAGGGACATACATAATACATGGCTATGGTAGTACAGAGAGGGTCGTGCTCCTGCAGTGGAGACTAAAAAAGACCTGGTGATGATGATGATGATAGGGACATATCACACAAATTGAGCTAGCCCCACATTAGGTTGTGAACTTGTGTCGCAGGATACTCACTCAACGATAATATATTTTATTATGTATGTTGCAGGGATAAACAGATAAACATCCAAGACCCAGGTCATTCTGTAAAAGATCGTTTTCCATCATGACCTGACCGGGGATCGAACCCGGGACCCCCGTGTCGCAGGCTGGCGTGTTGACCGCTGCGCCACGGAGCTCGACAAAATAATACGCAAGACTATAATTACCGGACGGACATGATAATAATTAATGTTTTCGGGCAAAGTCATGCGGTAATAACTATTTCGGTTTTGTTTCATAATTAACACGAGAATTTCTTCTAGAAGTCGATCGATATATCTATCAATACGCGAGACTATAATTACCGGACGGACATGATAATAATTAATGTTTTCGGGCAAGGTCATGCGGTAATAACTATTTCGGTTTTGTTTTCACTGCGTGTCCAACATGTCCAGGGTTTTGGCCGGAGTCCAGGGAACTGACATTTTATCATGTAACACAAAATTAAGTCGAGTAGCGTGAACTTCACTATTATTTTGGAATGATTTATAAGCGTCAAGATTATTTATTCCTTTAAAACTTAGAAGTTAAATAATAGACCATGTGCGAGTCGGACTCACGCACGAAGGGTTCCGTACCATTGTGTATACAAGATCAGACTATCTATTGAGCAAAAAACGAAAAAAGAAAACACGACTGTCGTTTGAGAGCCGCCATTTATTTTTGATTCAAGTATTATTTAGTTTTGAAGTGAACATACAACTAAATATTAGAATATTTGAAGTGTCTACCTGTGCCTTTATTGATATTGGCCAAAAAATCCCGTTTGTTGTATGGGAAACCCCCTTTTATATTTACTTTATTCTGTTTTTAGTACTTATTTGTTGTTTTAGTGGCAACAGAAATAGCTCTGTGTGCTCCATTGAGTGTCATCTCATGAGGTGCTTTCAGTGTGGACATGGGACTGAAATGTCAGTACTGCTGGTACATAAACAAGAAAACAAAATAGACACTAAAAAGATCGGCCAAGCGAGCACAATTAGAAGTGTGAGTTGCATAAATGAGTTGCGCAATATGAACAGCATTCGGCTCTTAAAAAAAATGATATTCAATATTGTTGTAACTTATCGCATTGGGAAATAATAATAAATATATAGGAATAAATCGCAAAAATTGAGCTAGACCCACGCACGGTAAGTTGTGAACTTGTGTTGTAGGATACGAACTACCAGCTACTAGCAAGCTTAAGTATCTCTGGAGGATTCTCTATGTGTGGGTAGTAGTTTTAGACCAGAGAACTTATACATTTTCTTTAATTATTGTCGCATAACGCCATTTCTGATTAGGTAGGTATAGCCTTTTACAAAAGGAAATCCTATTACGGGAATATTTCTGTAATCTCATTTTGTGTTATGGGTATTTTTAACTTTCTTAGAAAGTCGAAGTGGGTGCTACCTGGCTAGTTTTCCTCTAAAATTGTATGTATATGTTTTTTTCCGATTTTGCATTTTATAAATATGCAACACGCAACTTTAAATTTCCTTTATAGATATAACACTTCTATAGCTATTTTAATTTATTTTAACAGTACATTTGCATGTATTGATAAAAGTATTCAACAAGAAAAGAACAATATTTATTATGTATTATCAAGACATTTATTGTAGTTTTTCATGTGAGAGCGTTTACTTTCATCTGAATGACAGTTCCCTGGCGACGCCTTATTAATAGAGCGTTGCGTCCAAAATAGTGTTAATCGGATGGGCCATAAACAAAACGGCTTGATATACGGCGCTGCTGTGATGCAGACGTGACGTCATGCCCTCCTATTAATAGCGGCCGAGTTCGGGAGTCGCGGGAAACACTATCCGCACGGCACTTGACCCCCTTTTCTTTTTGGACGCGTTTTTTAACGTCCTATAGTTCAATTGATATAAGGTCAATGCCGTGCGGCGTGTACGCACACGACCTTCAGGTCTCCCGACCCTGGCCACTAAATGTATTTCAGAATTTTTATAGTTTTTTTGTTTGTTGTTATTTTTTTTTTCATTTATTTTTGTTCTCTTTATTACAAATCTTAGAATTACAATAATTTTACAAAAATATATTACATAAATTATACCTATTAAGTACATTATACTAGAGTCGTCGCATGTGTGATGTGTATGTGTGTGTATAGCATCTGTGTTTGTGTTTTCATTCCCTTGCCGTTTGACCGGCGAGCATAGCTGAAAAGAAAATTGGGGAGGGCATCCATTTAGGGGGTTGTCGCATAGATTTCATCCCTTATTCATCTTCGTCGACTCCGACGCATTTTGGGCATACTGGCTTTCCTTCCATGGCATAGAAGGATTTGCCTTTGACGGCCATTGAACAGTCCTGTGACGAAACATAACATTAGATGTTTGTCTAAATGTTCAAAAAGGTTACGTTTTTGAGCATTCAGACAGCATTTTATACTTGACCTGGCGTAGCAACGCTAGTTTCAACGAAATGATGATACTGAACCTTTTTGGCTGGTGTATTCTCCGTGGTACTGAGAAACTAGAGTAAAAAAAAAAAAAAAGAGGAAAGTACTGACCTTGCAAACGAAGCAATCTGGATGCCATTGCGTGTTTAGCGCTGAGATGTAGTTCTCCATGATCGGTTTGTTGCAGCCGCCGCACTTCGGCGCGAACATGTCGAAGTAGTCAGCCCGGCAGTAAGGCTTGCCATCCCTTTCGTGAAAGCCATCTTCACCGAACTGCTGCCCACATTGAGCACAGAAGAAGTGCTCCGTATGCCATGTCTTCTCCAGCGCCGTCACGCATTTCTGTAACAAAATACAACTTTAACACCGTTATTACAGTCGAAAATAGCAAGAAAATCCGAATTTTCCGAAACTAACGTCGAGGATTGGTCCGTTGCAGTACGCGCATCTCGGCGAGAACAGATTGTGGTAGTCAGGTTCGCAGTACGGCCTGCCTTCCCGCTCGAAGAAGTTTCTAGTGCCGAGCTCCTGGTTGCAGTGCGCGCAGGTGAAGTGCTCAGGATGCCACGTGCGACCCAGCGCGGTGATGACCTGCACAAAACACAGTCCGTTCACACTCGCTCAAACTGTTCACTTTAATTAACGCAGACCCGGGATTCACTGTAATCCAATTCACGAAATCCGGGTCGCTCGGCGCAAATATCCACCTGTCCGACGATGGGCTTTTCGCAGGCGTTGCAGCATCCCTTCTGGGGGGTTTGGACTCCTTGGCGGCTCATGTCTGCACGGAGGGATCCGAGCATATGCTCGAGAGAGGCGGATTCGGGTTGCCGCGGGCTGCTGCGGTAGTGTTCTTGCCACGCGCGTTTCTCCCGGTACACGTGAGTTCCGCCCTCGCCTCCTGTGCCGCTCACCTGGAATAACAGGAACCGATTACAAATCCAAAGTTATTATTACTCAGTCCTTCCTTATAATTTTGAGGACCAAGTAATAATAACTAGAGAGTCTACTACGATGATTCGAGTGATCTGATCTTCGACTTAAGTTTCGAAGACCAGATCAATTCGATCATAAGTCCGAGTTTTCACGTACAGAAGGAAAACCGGCCGGTCGTGGTAAACTGGAGCGAATGCGGTCCGAGTGAAATGTTTGACTATGTACTCTAATATTATAAGCTGGCGGCCCCACCACGCCTGTGATGTAACGCTCGGAACTATCTTTAGCTATGGCGGTTGGTACGGGAGCGAGCGGGACGGCAAGACGCTGGAGTGGTGCCTGCTTGCGCGGCTGGAAATAGCCGTGGACCAAGAAAGGAGAGTAGTAAATATTATAATAAACGGAAAATGCTTGGTGCAGTGTGCCGAGGTGGCCATGACAGCAGCCGTCCCTTAGGCCTCTGATTATCAAAACCACAGCTCGTAAAGCAGAGTAGTCGGTACGCCGAATTATAAATACAAAGTTTATTTAGTAAATACGGTTTTATGAATGAGAAGCAGTTGTTCGGCGCGTGCGAAGCCTTACTTCTCGTTTACGAGGGAATCAGCCGCTCCTTTGACCGTGGATGCTGCTTGTAATCGCGCCGACCTTGCACTCACAACAGCTGCTCCACTAAAGTAGACCTGGCCTTTTTCCATTTATTTTGGGGTCGTCGCTCATGTGACATTCGTGATTTGGCGGCTAAGAGGACTCTAACTCCCGACTTCATTACCAATAATGCGTAAACAATTCAATAGTGGAATGAAAAGGTACATTCATAATTTTGTTTATAAATCTAACAAATTGTTTTATTTATGAGTATTGAATTACATTTACTACATTTGTTAATATGCATTTTGACTATAAATATTTTCAGCTTCCTTTGATAAGTATTACCACCTGCTTATCGTCACTAGATTATATCTTATGGCGATTTAATTTTATGCATCAAAAAGAACGAAATTAGACATCTATCTATACCTATATATTTGTTGTGATTGTGAATTTTTACAAGTGTAGGATTGAAATTAAAAATGAAGTTTTGAAAGCATGGAGACAGGAGGTGTGAATAGTTGACATTTGGATACTGGACATTTTAAAACTTTGAATACTAGTATCTACTATAGAGTTCATTTGACCCAGGCCTTTTTAGAACACTTACTAGACATACGAGAGCCCTAGATATTGTTAAGTTTGTCATTCTGAACTTACGAGAATGCATCGCAATCTTAATCACTTCATAAAGAGTTAAGGAATTAGTTTAAAAAAATTAAAATAACATTTATTGCACATGCATTTTATGTTCACCTAAAAACAAATAAGCGTTTTTTTTTTTAATTTAAATATCTTTGTTAACATTTTTATATCGAACTATTTGTACTGTAAAGTGCTTGCCAAGCAAGACAAATCGAAAGAGCACAAAACACGATGTGTTAATGTTTCTTAATTTTGAAGTTCCTATGGTCACCTTCCAACTCCATCATCAGATCATGTCTATGGTACAAAAACATGGTATTGTCATCCGACTTACATCACATTTTAACTCAATCGGTTAAAGATAAGTATCTCAAAATTGACTTGCAAGTTAAACAAAAGCTTGTAAAAAGGAACCAGTAAAGTGTTGTCGCCGTGTGGTTTCCGGCAGAGTAGAATAGGACCACTCCAAGAGGATATCGTAGAGGGCGACTTAGGAAACACAAGCTAAACAAAGCTTATAAACATCAAAGAGACCTCTCCAACCCGTTTAGTCAGCGTGGAGAGTGTAGGCCAAATCCTCGCTCTAGCTAATATATGTCTCTGGTGGTAATACAGAGAGGGCCGTGCTCCTGCAGACTGCTGGTGACTATAAAATACCAGTTGATGATAATGATGACTTACTTTAAAGTCAGAAAGCGATGCCATCAGGTCGTCCAGTTCCTTGGTGGCGTTGGAGGCGTGGTAGTGATGCCGGTGCGGCGCCACCGTCGTCGGTGGCTGCTGCTGCGCCTGCGCCGGCTCCACCACCGTCTCTTGTACGGTCACTGTCACCTGCTTGGTGCCCGGTCGGGGCAGCGAGCCGGACGGAGGCACGGGGGATGTCGACGCACGACTGTTAGTAAAATTAAAATTTGATTTATTATCAATCAAAACTAAAAAAAAAACTCAAATAATTTATTTTTCATAAGATATTTTCATTTGGTGAAAGTCAATTTTCATGTAAAAAAATCATTTTCGGCCTGAAAAGATAATCTAAAGTAATAAAGAGGGAGGATTTGATTGTTTGTTTGCATTGAACAGGCTCCGAAACTACTGGAGTGATTTTCAAAATTCTTTCATCTTTAGAAAGCTAATTTATCTGCCGGTGACATAAGCTATAATTTACGCGGACGAAATCGCGGGAAAATTATTAGATGGTATTTAATATAGCTGAAAGAAAGAAAAACATTCGAAACTAATCAGAGGTAGTCCATGACTAGTAATTTTTTGTGTATAATATGCAGAGCATAGAATGTCGCTCGCGCTCTCGCAACAGTCTCATTATGCTCTGTGGTAAGTATGAAAGATCAGTCGAGTCGGAAATTGCAAGAGTACTACAAACTCAGAGGAATTTGACCTGAAATTTTCCTTGCAAGACGCGCTCTGTGACATCTTGGCCACTACTAATTCTGGTGTACTTTTACTTAATCATCGACGGCCTTCGTGGCGGCGCGCTAGACTGCTACACGTGAGTACCTGTTCGATACCCGGCGCGGGCAAACACTTGTAGGTACTTCATATTTACAGGTAAGTATTTGTCTGCGATTCTGTTGCTCCGCAAGAAAAATTGGCGTGAGCAAGGAGTTAGCATTATGATTTTACGACAGCGGACCCAGAGCTCCGATGAGTCACAGCTGTGGAGCCAACCGGTAAAACGCTTATATAAGAGTATTTATTAACCATTAGATTCAGCGTCTAGCATAACAATGAATCGAAATTAATCTTAATCTCGTTTGTTTCCAACATTAGCAAATACATTTCCACAATAAATAGAACGTCATTTCCCTGGCTCGGAGCTTTCTGCGACGTTCCTTCTGACATAAATCAAAAGTACATGCAACAATAGCACTAAGGAGTATTGTACAATTATCGTTTTGGCACTGCATCTGCGGCGCTGCATGCTTCCGGTGTGCAATTAGTAATTCTTGCGCCGCACCTGCCGCCCCGCTTCTCGGGAATATATTGCGGACATTATTCACTGCTGTAGGGTTGTCAAAGGATTCATGCAGATACGCAATAAAAGAAACACGATTCTGGGAATTGGTGTAATAAATAGGGCTTGGATGTCATTTCGTGGATATTGAATGCTATTATAGTTCATAGGTCTAAATTTATGAGAAACAGTTTAATTGTGTTTGTACGATCCGGGACCGCACAATAATACGGTAGTTGCCTAATGTTAAGATTATATAAAATTTGTTTCTAATGAGACTAATTTCTATCTAAAAACACTATAAAGAACACTTTTTATTTGATATCGATTCGTTAAGTGATCTTAAAGCTTCTTTACAGTTGGTTGAATAGGAGCATTTTTTAAAGTATGAAAATCTTAAATTACAATTATACTGTATTTTAGTCTGCAAAATTTAAAGCAACTTTTATTATGAAACCATTACCATAAACGAAATATTTCGTATAGCTACCAAACAAAGTTCTCATGCCACCCATACAAAATACAAGCTTGTGACGTCACAAATATGTAGGCATTTTAGCCGCGCGTTTTCACGTCTAAAAATTTACGTCTAAAAACATGTGACTTTAAAACTTTTATAACTGAAAGAGTTTTTTGTTTAGAAATGTATTTTTGTCACTATTGTGTTTATTTTTGGCAGGTCTTTACATAGCAACATGAAAAAAATTTTAGTCAACATGCCCATTATATTTTGATAATTTAAATGATATAAAAATGATACTGATAGGTTTGAGTACCGCGATGATTGATAATGATAAAAACGACTTGATCTCGAGACTATTTTAATTGTACTAAGGTAAATTACAATCGAACGGCGGCCCATCGGCGCGCTGTCAGCATTTCATCTTTTAGGTCAATAGGCTACTATGTACAGCGTAGCTCGTACAGTGTTTGAATTTGTACATCCTACAGATACTTAGTACTTAAAAATTATGTAATTATAGTCAAGTAGACTTTTGTCAGGGTAGTTTCTATTCTATTCTTTTTTATTTTATGGCTTTGATTTTTTGTTTCAGTGATCTGTCAATGTCAAGTTTTCAGTTGGAGGACTTAAACCACCCAGTCAGCAAAAGGCAACTCAGCTTGACAACATGAAAGTGGAATGAGCTAGCACGAAGCAAAATGTCTGGAATTGCAGATCATGTAAATTTTATATGAGTATCAGCTCTTTTTCTTATTCGTTTTTCGATAATATATGGACTATACAGTCTTAAAGTTCTACTAATGTGCTGATGTTGGTGTGACTAACATAATTTTTCATCTAGTGCTATGAAACTAGACCAGTAGAAAATCAACCAGATGTTTAAGTGGGTGTTGACTAATTTCGCTTTCTTTGATCTTTGAGAGCAAAGGAATTATTGTTAATAAAATAATGTTCAAATGGTAAGTGTGTCAGTGTAACAAGTCGGATTTGATTATACAGACGTAAATATTTGTGTCCTTGAAATATCCATAGGTATATTTATTTTTATACAACAAAAACAAAATAGTACATTATGATACAAGTACGGTAAGCTGGACATTATAGTCGAGGTGTTTATAGGCACGAGGCGTGCTTATAATAAACCGACGACTATAACTACTATAATAGACAGCTTACCGTACGAGTATCATACGACGTTTTTCATTACATTTGCGATTACCATATACTAAAACAAGATTGCACTTCAGCAAATAAGAAATTTATAAAAGTTAGGAACTAAAGCAGTTTATAAAAATACATTTATAATATTTTGGTACATTTACTCAGGTTTATTTGCTCCAAAAAAAAGTACATTGATAACCTTCTCCTTTTCGAAGTCGGTTAAAAAATTACATCTCACGAATCAGAAAAAAGTTTTCATGCTGAACTTGAAACTCTTTGCTCGGATTCTATGAAAATGTTTAAATTTTGCATCTGTGGCATTGGGCTATTGAGCGGTTGGGATTGGTGTAAAGTAAAAAGCACTAGTGCTGTAAAATACATCATTACGATACAGATTTCGATGTCATAAGAACCGTATTATTAGCAAATGTACTGAAAAAGACATTCACGAACACAATACCATAAAAGAGTTACATTCATAGATATCAGAATATTTACTAGGTGTTACATTAGAAAAATATTTTCGAAAGAAACGAGTACTTTTGTTTTAGATAATAACTTTAAATAATCAATTAATAAATAACTTGTATTTGTGTGTGTTTTTACAAGCTTTTATTAAATTTTGAAAGTTTAATTTATTGTACGTATGTTTGATTTACTCAATGGATTAACAATTATAATAATTCGGATGACAATACAATATTATGGATGGATAATAGAGTCGATGTGATGACAAAGAACTCAAAAACACAGAATTAATTAGCTAATTATGAAAGCTTGTAACACAATGTAATTTTTGAAAACAGCTCATTATGAAATGAATGAAATTGTTTCTTTCGACTGCATAGTTAAAACAGTACAAGTCCATAAATAAATAAATAAATATATACGGACAAATCACACAGATTGAGCTAGCCCCAAAGTAAGTTCTTAAGTAAGACTTGTGTTATGGGATACTAACTCAACGATACTATATTTTATAACAAATACATATATAGATAAACATCCAAGACCCAGGTCAATCTGAAAAAGATCGTTTTCCATCTTGACCTGACCGGGGATCGAACCCGGGACCATCCGTGTCGCAGGCAGGCGTGATGACCGCTGCGCCACGGAGCTCGTATTTTGTTAGTATGAACCTATAAAACTTTATTAGTAAAATTTAAAATGTGAGTTATGTTTCTGGACATGTAAGTTTGACCAATGTCTCAGAATTGGGCTGTCCACTCTTTCTGTCACCACCTTCAAGAGTGTGTTGGTGCTGCCCCTTACCCTTGACCACAAGGATGCAGCTCTTTTTCGAAGCACTGCCTGGAAGCTGTTTGTGCCGTGCTCCGCAAATATTCCTGTGGGGCTACATCTCCCAGTGCAGCCCCAAAAAACTCCTGAAGCTGTTGTTGTACTGAACTCGCAGAGCATTGAGTGCTTTTCGGGTATATTTGCTCCACATATTGCACGTGTATAATGTTTGGAAAAAAAACTATGGTGGCAGCCCTTTACATTTGATATTAGTTAAGACGAGACAGATTTATAAACAACAATAAACCTGCTAGTTCTGGAAGGGCTCCGCCGTGCAGATGCTCTATTAGGGCTTGAGAGCCAAACGATGTAATAATTCTCTTCGTGTCAGTTGTTACATGCGTCATTTAAAGGAAACAATTATACTTCGCGCGTTATTTATATATCAGAGGTGAAAATTATTATGAATTTTTTTTATGGCATAGGACGGCAAACGAGTAAGCGGGCCACCTGATGGTAAGTGATTGCCGCTGCCCATGGACTAATGAAACACCAGATGTGTGACAAGAGCGTTGCCGGCTTTTTATTTTTTTCCTCCCAGAGAGAGGGGGGGCCTGAAATTAAATGTTTGGTAGTTTTTCTACCGTGTAAGTGGCCATCACAGGCAGTGGCGGCTCGTGACTCAAAGACCTGGTGGTGCACATCATAAGACATGCCTAAACAATATGGATAATTTTGATATGCAGAAATAATTCTCTCTCTTATTTAGATAGGCATTTTTTATTTACATAGGTACCTATTTAATGTATGATAATAAGATTAATAAGTAAAACGAAACATAAAAACAGCGAAAGTAAAACACGAACAAATAGAAACGTAAGACAATTTACGCGAAAAGTCGAAAACTACCTAATCCGAACATTTCCGAACGTCGGCGTTCGTTCCGCGTCGGGCCCCGTGCGGCGCACGAGATTTCGCTAAACTTCCATACTAATCTTCCGTCTCACGCGACAGGCGTTTTGTCGCCTTCTCAATAGTAGCTGTATGGGCGCGCTGCGTGCGTTGTGAGCGAGCGCACGGCAAATTATTTTGTCAAGCAAAAATAATACTTATTTCGTCAAGTACATGACTGATTATCATTTGACAAAAAATAATATATTTTTACGTAAAACTGCTTATTTATTTTTTATATCTATTTAATTTTTTTGTATATATTTAAGCTTAAACTGGTTGTGCGCCGCACGAGTGCACTTAAGGGGGAGCCGCCACTGATCACAGGTGTTAGGTTCCTATACAGCAGCTCAAATGCATCTGATGTAGCTTAACGACTGAAATCAATGCCTTCCGAAGCACGGAGGAACTTGAGAAAATGTTATGCATCAAGCGGTCACTTGATCACCCATCTCTTTGGGGACCATCGAGCAACTGTGACTGTCGTCGAGGGCGCGAGCGACAGTGCCAATATACTCTGTGGTGGGAACGTACCTTTACTTTTGTACCGTTCCTTTGTTCGACTTTCATATTAAATATGGGGTCACGGATGGTCTCTACATCCGTTTTATATGAATTTTTAATTGAACATTGTTAATAATTCTTGGCCGCAGTCCTACGAATTACTTAATCGCAGCCGCAGTCATATTCTTACAGTAATCCCCCTATGATAATAATTACATTTGTCATCGCTCCCGACACTTCTAATTACTATAAGGTGTACTAATTAGTTGTATTTTATAGCGAACATATAAATTAATGACAGAAATTAAAGCATCTTATATTCAGGAGTTATTTACTTTGACATTTATGGTGCACGACTGATTTATGACTATTGATATTTAATTCGGAATCAAATAGGCATTATTTTCCTGATTTTTCCCTTTGAGTACGGAACTCTAAACATAACTTAACTGAAGATGGAGTAACTATTTTTAAATTTCGCGCTTTAAACGCATAATTATGTATATAGACAGAACTTAGCACGAACCTTTAATTTATTTGTTTCCGCAGTTTCAATGGAGTTACATCCATCGTGGTTGCAGCGAGACTGTCAGTCAGACTCGACTGCGACTGATGGATGTAACTAAAACTTAAAAGTTCGTGCTAATAGTTATTATAAATAGTTATGGAGTAACTAATCGGCGAACTCTGTTTCGCAGTGGTCGACATGCTGGCCTGTGACACGAGAAGCACCGGGTTGGATTCCTGGCAAATACTTTTAATTCATTTTCACTACTTGTTTTGGTTTTTTGAGCTGCCAAAAGAGGGTTGGCGTCACGCAGGCACACGGCCGTAAAAGTTTCGCCAAATCATATACAGCATTAATGCTGTCATAATAGCGGATACTGGGTTTTGTCCAAAACTGTAATTGTCAATTCGTTTTGGGTGATATTGGTTTATACTATTTTCCTCGTTTTATAATAAGACGGCTAGTGTCTAAAATAGCGTAACAAAACCAGTAAAGCCCTTGACCATAATCCCCTTGCAGTCCGCGATGAAATGGCATAGGTATGTAGAGATTCACGTTTTAAAGAAGTTTAAAACGTGACAAAACACGTGTTCGAAAAAAAAACATATTTTTTTCTTTAAAAATATACCAGCCAGTAATATTTAACCCTCGTATTTCTTATTTACGTTGGTTCGATATAATTAAGTGCCCACGCCGTATTTCCGAGGCCGGCACATTGTCAGCGCCCTACGCCCAGAATACCCATCCAACAATATTTATTACCGGCAGTAATTCGAGATTATCGATGGACGAAAATAATTTTATGGACTCGACTCGTAAATCATATGCGAATCGGAAATGTGAAGGTTATAAAAATATTTTGCCATTCATCTTGGGTCTTGAAAGCTAGCTACAACGTTTCACCCATAGATATCAGAATATTTACTGTGGTTTCACCCCAACTCAGTCCAATGATTGTAGGAGTAAAAGCAAAACAGATGTAGCATTTCTAATATTTATTGAATATCTAGCAACACCGCGTTGATTCCCGCGCTTTGACGTTTAGATTTTGGACAGTTCGTGAATTTAATACGTAATTGAATAAATTCATGTGAAATAACCGTATGAAAATGAACAATAAATATGTGTGTGTGACGCACACAAAACGATATTTATAGTTATTTTCGAGATCTACACCCCTAAAAACTTATATAACGACACCCATGTTGATTTTTCATAAAAAGTCGTGTGAATCCTAAAAACGATATCAATATCGTTTTTAGAATTCAAGATAGCGGACATGACTTTCACATTTTGTGATCTAGACCCCGGCTTCAGCTCAGCTAAGCGCTACCCTCAGTGAGTAGCAGCTGATTTTCAGCTGGTACCTTTGAGATTGCGTGAACGACAATACACATTTATTTAGGTTTTTTATAGAGAAAAAAATATAACTAATATTACTTCACAAAAGATTAATTAAATTTATAGTCTAGGCTACGTGTTAGCATATTTTGCTAACACGTAGCCTAGACTATAATATAGATTACGATGGAGAAGCAATGTGGAAGCCTTTTGCTCCATCAGCAGGGGGCATCATCGCCTCAAGTAAGTAGGAATTGTATTGGAATGATTCTTATTTATGACTATGGATATTGAGATTGTCTGATTAATAAATTATGTCTGATTTGCTTTCCTCCGATCCGTCTTTAATGGGACAAATTACCCTAATACACAGAAGGCGCCTCTTTTAACACCTGGAATGACAACACTTGGGCGTTTATTCAGTAGAATCACGGGTTCTTGGATTTGTAATGTATGGACTATTTAGTCATCCTGAGAAGTAAGATTCTTATTTTATAGTTTGTGGAGTGCAGCCCGTAGCATACATAAGTTATGAAGATGCGCATACTATATTTGAGATAGCGAAAAAGAAAACAAGGATGGAGTCAAAAATTATAACAATTTTCAAGAATCTAGCAATTTACATTTTTAGCATCAAACATTTAAAAACCGCAATATCTTAAATTCTATCAAATTGTTCTTACGACGGCTATTTCACAACAAACGCCAATAACGCTGTCAATTGAAACGTTTTCGCACGAGATGGCAGGAAATTCTTTAAATAAAAGCGTAATGAATGAAAAAATGAGAAAAACGACGCACATTGTCACATTATTTGGAACTGGACAGAGTGGAAACAATTTATGTGTTGTATTACCGAAGAACGGAGTTAAATAAGTATAGTTGGGGCGACCATGATTTTGGAGTTTCTTGATTATTTTGCTTATTTTCTGCATTGATGAATCCCAAAGTTCCTCCACTATAGCCAAATCTTAAAGAAGACCCCAGGCTGCGAAGTACTCGAGATGAGGAATTGAGGATACAACCGCGAGCATGGTCAGGTGACAGAGCATATGCATTTCACACAACCCCCGGTCACGTGGAGAGACAAGCACCGCTCTTATCCTACCAAAAAGTGTGAGAAAACATGGAGATTTAGAAGAATGGTGTTAACATAACCTACAGAAAAAAACGCTTTTTGTGAGTGGCCACAGAAACACGCGTTTTACATGACACTCTCGGTCACGCTTAAGCATATCCAACTTTTAGTTTGTACAATAAATACTAGTAAAACATGTCCCGAACAAAACACAACATGTGGAGGCACCATAACCGACTACAACAAAAGTGGCGTAAGTGACGTAGCGCGCTATTTGTGGGCGGGCACAGAAATACGCGTTTCACACGGCCCGGTCACGTAGAGAGATAGCCACTGCCCCGATGGCAACTGTTATTACGCCTTGTGCGTGATGACAGCAAGGATATTATCAGATAATGACACAAGCCCGGTTCGATAATTATGATCCGATCGTTGACATTCGAAACGTATCAAACTCTACTCCTATCCCACTTAATTAGTAGGTAGTTCGATTTTGAACAAACATATATTTAAATATCTCTAGAAACTACTTAACCGAATTTGATGCCCTATGAACTTTGAAATTGTAATAGTAGTTGGTGTCTTCATACGTTTTAAATGTCATCTCATTTGGAGCACCATTTCGAGAGTTCGAGATCGAGATCGCGGAACAAACATATCTACATACAACATATGTGTTTTTGCCCCAACTCGTCTTATAGACCTTGCTCTACTCGCTTCGCTCGCTCGGTCAAAATAGAAAACTAAATGGGAGTAGGAACGGCTATTATCGGCCTCTACTTACTTTATTAAACAGAGTTTTGGGTTTGGAACCATTTCCATTCTTATTTGATTAGATTTAACATAGTGGAATAACTGACCTAGAAGACCGAATTTTATAGTTGTTTACCGCGAGTGATTTATTGTAGAATTAAGAAAGACGCATTGGACTCATGTCTGTAGTCTTGTTGGTACCATAATAGACGAAATCAGAGCTATCTTACCATACCCATAAAAGTTTTAAAGAGATTTTGTTGGAATTCGATTTAGGGAGGAACGCGCAGCAAAGTGAATCTTGTGAAGAGCTTTTCAACCAGACGGAAAGCTTTATTGCATTTTTTTGAATAGATTGACACGATTATAATGTCGATATTTTCATCAAACTTTTTCAAAATTACTTCATCTATGAATTTTGGACAACATTTATGTCCTATGTAACTAATAGAAACAACTTTTCATATCTTCCTTGACTGTTGCTTTGTTTTGATATTTGATAACGAAATGAAAGGTCTTTGAACTTATACTGCTGCCAATCTGCGAATGTCGTAAAAACCGCAAAAATATCCAGTCTAAAACTGCTAAAGCCAAACAATATATTTATTTTTAGAAGCCGCTTCTACAGCCGTTTAAAATCTACAAATAATGGGTCGCTTTCCATCTTGTCTTGTACGTTACGTACTCGTACACTGAGATACACAAACATTGTAAAGAAGAAAATTTCCAATTTAGATGTGCAGATGACTGATACTGTTAAATAAGTTTTATTTGGCGATTTTTCTCCATGGCTCTGTAGTTTACTCTCTGTATTTTACGTTTATATGTTTTAGCTTTGGACTGCAAAAGGGAAGTACGAAGGACTAAATAATCTCGAAATAAATCGTAAGTTTTATTTATATTTTCCCGTCAATACAGCGTGACTTTGAACAGCTGAGCTTTATTGGAATCTTACAATCAGACGTCCCAATGGAATAAGGAATTGAAAGAATATGAGGTGAAAAACGAAAATAAAAATTATCTTGAGATTAAGAAATTTGCCCGGTGATTTTGTATGGGAGGTGAGGTTCCATTAGAGAATCTGAGTCTTAGATATCAATATAGCTATAGGCTAAAGGTTAACACTGTAATAAATAGAAACCAAAGGTTAGTTTAAATTTGACGAGCTTTAGTCAGCGCTACGTTTGAATTGTAGCTGACGGTAGCAAAAGTGCGAGCGTTTTGGTTTTCTACGCAAGAAGTAAACCAAAACGCTCTTGGTTTTTTTTTTTGGTTTACTTCTTGCGTAGAAAACTCCTTTGCCAAGTTTT
Source organism: Rhodophaea formosa (assembly GCA_963082605.1). Lineage (NCBI taxonomy): Eukaryota > Metazoa > Arthropoda > Insecta > Lepidoptera > Pyralidae > Rhodophaea > Rhodophaea formosa. The sequence goes on from OY720209.1 coordinate 3,911,224, forward strand.
CTGGCTATCATCAATATTCGTTATAACACTACATTCATCATCATCAGGTCCCTTCCAGTCTCCACTGCAGGAGTACGACCCTCTCTGTACTACCAAAGCCATATATTAGCCAGAGCAGTTAGAGGATTTGGCCTACACTCTCCACGCTGGCCAGGCGGGTTAGAGAGGTTTCTTCGGTGATTAAAACCTTCGTTTAGCTTGTGATTCCTAAGTCGCCATCTACGACATCCACGGGAAGACTTGGAATGGTCCTATTCTACTCAGCCGGGAACCACACGGCATTACATTACTTGTGTCTAAATGGTTTCTAATTTTTATTTATTATTAACATAGCTATAGGCTAGATGTTCACACTGTAATAAATAGAAACCAAAGGTTAGTTTTTTGACGAGTTTTAGTCAGCGCTACGTTTGAATTGTAGCTGACGGTAGCAAAAGTACGGACGTTTTGGTTTACTTCTTGCGTAGAAAACTCCTTTGCCAAGTTTTCTAACTATCATAAATATTCGTTATGACACTACATTACTTGTGTCTAAATAGTTTCTAATTTTTATTTATTATTAATATAGCAATAGGCTAGATGTTCACAATGTAATAAATAGAAATCAAAGATTAGTTTCAATTTAAAGAGTTTTATAGTCAGCGCTACGTTTAAATTGAAGCCGACGGTAACAAAAGTATGGACATTTTGTTTTATTCCTTGCGTAGACTACTTCTTTGCCAAGTTTTCTAGCTATCATCAATATTCGTTATGACATGACACTACATTACTTGTGTCTAAATGGTTTCGAATTCCAGCAGCATAGATGATCGATATTAGCCCTTGGCCTCAATTATTTACTGCTAGGAAACTACGTCATCCTCCGATGTGAAAAATCAATGGACATTAACTATTTATAGGAAGCACCATTACCGTAATTATTAGCTAATAATGATAATAATGATATGCTGTCTATATGCTATGACAATTTGTACCAAATGAATTAAATTTTACGGGTCATTCGCTATGTTTCATGATTACATTATTACATTGTGTATAAATATCGATCTAATAGTACGCAATTCAAACCTGGTGGTCCAAAACGCTTGATCGCAAAAAAAAATTTTCAAATTGACGGGCTAAATCACCACATAAAAGTCCCAAAATGATCAATATTTCAACTTTGAATCACCATGTCTTTAGAATTTCGATAAACCCAAACTATCAGATAAAACACACCATATATAATTCGGATAAATCGTGAACAGTAAACCAGTTGTTTCGCATCTCAAAATCACGACATAACAGATCAAAGGCACTCAACAAAACGTAACGGAAGTGCCATTAAACACATTGCCAAGATTTGGAGATAGATACACATACATATTCTCTTTGTGTGTTTAGTACTGCGTTGTAGCAGTGAGTGAGACCCTTTGTATGAAGGAGTCAAGAACATTTACTGATGAATAGATATTTAAAAACAATCAATCAAAATAATGTCCATGAAAGTAATATGCCAAATCGACCAAGGACAAAGAAAAAAGTTATTGTAAATTAATAGATAAGAGCCTCAGATAAGAACACACAATTTTGACAGCCGAGGCGCAATAGTTAACATGGAGTCGGCGACATGAGGGGCCCGGTTCGACCCCGGCCAGGTCATTGATGGAAAACGACACACACAGATTTTAGAGATTGGTCTGGGTAACCAGAATGTTTATTTATATAAGTATCTATTATATAATATAGTATCGTGAGTTGTATCCTACGCGACATATGTACGCAATTTCAATTTCTTTATTGCAATTCGTATTGTACGTTACATCATCTCTTACAATAATATCACTGCACCGTAATTATATTAGGTAGGTACAATATAAACCCTGTGCATCACATAAGTAAATTTGGAATGGCAAACGAGTTTTGTACCATAAGATATTAAAAATAGAAATGGAAGGTAATTTATCATATAAGTGTTTTATATAGTAGTAATAATATGTGTTACTTATTAGATTTTTTATTACTCTTGATTGTCATATATAATTAGTTGCTTGTCTTTTTTTCGTAATTTTTTTGGGGCTGTGTGGCTAGCTCGAATCAGTCAATCATCATCATACATTTGCGCATACGCAGTCCATTTTGCTGTCTAAACTTCTAATTCTTTCGTTTTCTATACCTTCTATTTATACTCTTTTCTGATCATACATTCCCAAAATTAAAGAAATGATTTTTGAAAATTCAACCCTCAATAAGAATTTATTACATTGCATGAAGTTCAGTCTAAACACACAGTTGATTGAATGACGATTCAAGTATGCAAAATAAAGCTCTAATAAAATAAACCTGTTCACAACACTGCACTTGATATTAATGACAAGAGAAACGCATTATAATGAAAAACATATTACAACGACACTTTAAATCTCATAAACGTTAAATTTAAGTAAATAATATGAAATGCAGTAAGTACATCGAAAATAAATAGTGTCAAAAGAAAACGAGCATTATTAATTTTGTTGCATATCAGCATGCGAAATTGCGCTCTTATATTAAAATTAAAAATCAGCCAAGTGCGAGCAGGACTCACGCACGTAGGGTTCCGTAACATTATTTATGCGACATAAGACTAGGGGAGGCCTTTGCTCAGCATTGGGACACTATATAGGCTAATAAAAAAAAGAGTATCGAGCAAAAACTGACATAATCACGTTTGTTATGTGGCCGCTCTCCTTAAACATTTATTTTATTCTGTGTTTAGTATTTGTTGTTATAGCGGCAATAAAGATACATCCATCTGTGACATTGTCAACTATCTAAGTATCACGGTTTATGAGAAACAGCCTGGTGACCGACAGACGGACGGATGTACAGTGAAGCCTGGTGAAGAGGGTCCGGTTTTTGACCTTTGGTTACGGAACCCTAAAAAAATATATCGCTACGACACTTTAAATGTGATAAACGTTAAATCAAAGTAAATTATATGAAATGCAGTGAGAACATTTGAAATAAACAGTGTCAAAAGAGAACGAGCAATTTTGTCGCAGGCGAAATTAGTTGGAAAACGTCCGCAACGCTCTTGTCATATTAAAATTAAAAATTATCATGCGACAAGTCATTTGAAATGTTAGTTGGCGACTTAGAGTATATTGATACTCTAAGGTTGGCCATGATTAATTTCAGGCACTATTAATATTATGATGGGATCAAGGTGAAAGTGACTTTGTATACTTGTTTGATAGGCTATCTCGAAATCATGCATCATCCTTGTTAAAGGTGAGAAAACTAAAGAAAAGTACTGGAACTGAGAAGTAGATGTAAGACAAAGTTGGTACTTAAGGGCCCATACTAGGCACACTAGCGGCGCCAATCATTTTATTCCTAAGACCTCCACCAAAAACGGCCGTTTTAGGCGGTAATCAGTAGTTCTATTAGTGACTGATTCTAATAATATTAAAACGTGATTACAAAAATACTTTAGGTTATTTACTAATATTACTTACATTCTTGAATTTCATTCTTTTTGTAAAGTATTAGGAATCAAATTATTGGCATCGCTAGTGTGCCTAGTGTGGGCCTTTAAATCTTACATCTTATTATAAGTTCCATAACTTTTCTTAAGTTTTCTCTTTGAAAACATTTAAAATCAAGTAAAAGGACTAAACTGAGCCGACCGAAGTTTAATTTTATTCATAACACACGTTACACTGAGTTTAACCATCATCATCACCAACCGAGCTTTTTATCCCGGTAGCGTCCACAGTTTTGATGCTTCGGATATACAGTATATATAGTATATACCGTAACGCCTATAGCACACAGCCGCGAATGCGGAACGGAAACGTTCCGGAACGGAACATTGGCGAAACCGCGAAACGCTGTCTGGTATGATTTTGTTTGCTTATTTTGATGTATGATATTTGTAGTATGATTTTGTTTGGTGCGTCTCACACCGCAAGTGGAACGAAACCGAAACGGAATCATTCAACAGCGTTTCGCGGTTCCGCCAATGTTTCGTTTCCGAACGCTTCCGTTCCGCATTCGCGGCTGTGTGTGTGCTACAGGCGTAAACAGGCCGAGGTCTGCCTCCGAGTTATACCTAAGGTCGCGAGCATCAGAACCGTCAAATACCTGTGAAAATAGAGTATGGGAACTAGCTAATACTTAATACTGTGCTCAAAAAATTTACTTACCCATTGGGTATATCTGTGCTGAGCTGGTCTAGTAGCGAGTCCACTGTTGGCCTGGATGATGCTGGACTGGTGGCTCCGTTCGTCCTTGCGTAACCGTCTGCAGCTGAAACAAATAGAAATATCGGTGAAAATTTTATGAAGAAGGAATACCTACTGTATCTAATTAACTCAAACATGCTTACAGAGTTTTTTAATTCGATTATTGTTTCGGGTAGTTATTGCTTTGTTTATCATTCACTTTCTGTGCTTATACTTTCTATTCTCCTTCTCTCACTTTTGCTAGAAATCTATACTAATAATATAAAGCTGAAGAGTTTGTTTGTTTGGTTGGTTGAACGCGATAATCTCAGGAAATACTGGTCCAATTTCAAAAATTCTTTCACCGTGGGATAACGTACCTAACGTTATCCCCGGGTGTCATAAGCTATACGTATGTACAATAGGCGAAGCCTGGGCGGACTGCAAGTTTATAACTACAAACGCCCCAATAATATACGAAACAATCGGTTTGTTTTAGCTTTATTTGTTTGCAATTCACAAGAAGAATACGTCTAAGTTGATGAAAGATGTAACCGTAAATCGGCTACCTAATATAAAAGATGTTAAAACTATAACGATATAAAAACGAAACACTAGCAATTAGCAGATCACTGCAATAAAACAATCAACTTAGTAATTGATTTGTCATATGATGGCCGCAAGCACAAGAGTTCCATTAAAACTAAATTACCAGACACAAATAACGTTATATATAAGTTTCAACTGAATTCGTGATTTCTACATGCCAAGAAAGCCATAAAACAGTGCATTAGTTATTTGCATCGCAATACGTTGAAATAGACTACTCACGAAATTACGGAGTGTCATAGAAAAGATCACATTACTATGATACGAGAAAAGAGACTCTCAAAGACTCCATCAAAAAAAAATAACGAGACATGAGTAATATAATATGTAAATTGATCTAAATGCGCCAAGGAGACATAAAACTGATGCATTACTCACTGAACTACGTGATCAAGAAATATACGCCGAAAACGTAGAGTCGTGATCTATTCAGTGTTCGAAGAAAGCCACCCGAATATCTTTGACAATAAAGCTTACAATAAAGGCTATAATCTAGACAATCCTTTATGGCTAGCATATCAAGGATTATTACTTAGTAGATGAGAAAACAAACACCGACTCCGTTATACCATGTGGTCTCAACGCCTTAATCGTACGATTTGTTCTCAGAGACTCGCATAGATGGCACCACTCGAAACTACAAAACATTGTATCAACCGTATTATGAGAATATAAAAACATGATTCACAAAATATATCTTATTAAAAATCAAAACAATATTTTAGGCATAATATTTTAAAATGACACCGTATATTTAGTAAGTTAAAGGCTAACGCAGATTACCGCCATCTAGTAACGACTACCAAGCAACTCTCCTGCGCCATACATTCGCCTGCTTTTCGCAACCTTAATTTGGTCCAATATTTTTGTATGAGGTGGGCAGTCTATTACGTTAGTATTATATTGTCTTTGGTTATACCAAAATTACCGAGACACGGGTAATGTAATACGTGTATTACAACTGAATTCTTGATCTAAATACGCCAAGGAGACATAGACAGTGCATTAGTTATTGGCATTGCACTACGTTGAACTGTGGTTGAACTAGACTAATTAAAAGTAGATAATACGATGACGAATATATCCATAAAACGTCGATGACTGAACGCAACTGGTCCAAATATATTCATTATCCTAACTAATCCTAATCCTATCCTAATCCTAACTAATATTATAAATGCAAAAGTGAGTATGTTTGTTTGTTACGCTTTCCCGCCGTATCTACTGAATCGATCATAATGAAATTTTGCATACATATAGGTAAGGGTACTGAGAAGGACATAGGCTACATATCACGCGGGCGGAGCGGCGGGTAACAGCTAGTTCACCATAATTAATATCATCATCATATATTTAAGAACTTCGTTCTTGTCAGTGGAGTTATAATTTACATAGGTACTCAAATTAAACGAAGTCATGTTTAGAAGCGAAAACGTAGAACAATCGATTTTTACAAATTAGTACCTACGAAAAAGATGAAGCCAAAGTAGTGAGAATCGGTCGAATAAACATGAAGCGAATTGACAGAAATGGGCGAACCGACAGTAAATTATCGTCGAAATTGAGAGTTGATAGCGTATAAAAATAAATCGCAAACATAGTCAAGAATAATTTAACATATTTTTAACAAAAAACAAAAACCGACTTCAACCCTATCAATTTGTTTGACTAAGAATAAAAAAAACAGGTGTAAACCGAACGGCATACGTGTATACATTTCTTGGTATTTGTGTATTTTTTCAAAAAGCGCTCCACACATTTCGATATAAAATTTATTGAACCATCTGTAATTAAGTATTAGGTACCTATTGAACAAAAAAAGAATATCTTTCCTTGAATCTCCTTTTTTGAAGTCGGTTAAAATCTTTCAAATATATTTTTTTATTTTGAATATTTGCAATTAACCTCAAAAACGTTGCAAATGATACACAAATAAAAGTCATGTTTACAAGCTAAAATGTGCAGAACAGACGATTTCCACTAATTACGAGTAGGATTGAAGCCAAAGAGAATAGTTGTAACGAACACGAAGGTGAGACAGGTGGGCGAGGACAGCCATCGTTGTGAAATTGAGAGTTTGTTTCCTTTCAATGCGTAATTAATAACAGAGAGCTTAAAATAACCAGTAAAAATATAGTTAAAGAAATATATTTCAAGCATAAATAAAAAAAACTTGCGTCATTTTAAGTACCATAAAATCTAAGAATGAACATACCAGAACATACTAAGCATAAAACAACACTATGGAGGGTGCAACCATTCTAACGATAGCCAAACGTTTATTAATTGTGGAACAAACTTACATTTTTACATAGATACATGAACTTGAAAAACATACCATTTTTCATTTTTATAGCTGTCGTGTAAAAAAGTTATTTAACATAGAGTTGATAAAGTAAAGCATGAATAGCAAACTAGATGAATCACTAATCCGAAAATGTTTAATTGCAGTTTGTTTTATGATCGCGTCTGGTAGCAACCACAACTCACGAAAGTACACGAATAATGTTTACAAGTTAAATAGACGATTGAAGTCAACGCCATGAGAATTGTTGGAAAAAAAACGTGTCAAAAGACAGGTGGGTGGACCAATCGTTGGAAAATTTTATCTACAATTATTGCATAATGGCTAAAAGCCTATAGCTCACTAAATCTACTCAAGAGTAACATATGTATTAGAAAGAAATATGACGTAACCTGAACACGAAGATCTAAAAAATTTACTGAAGATTATCGTGAAACTTATAATGTCTAGAATAAATGAAAACCTAGACTGATCACAAATACTAATCTGAAAAATTAGGTTCATTACATATTACATTCACAAAGGTTCATGTATTTACACAAATAAAAGTAATGTTTTACAAGAAAATTAACCAATTTCCACTCATTAGGATTGAAGCCAAAGCAATGAAAATTGTTGGAATGAAGACCACGGGAAGTTGAGACAGGTGGGCAGGGAAGACGGCCGTCGTTGTGAAATTTGCAGTAAGTTTACGTTAAACGCGCGTATTTATTTACCCAATGTTATAAATAACTTCTTAAATCTACTCAAGAAAAACAAGATACACACAATACGTGTATTAAAAGAAGCATGTGGTAATCTTCAGACATACCTTTAGATAGATCTTGAAAATTTACTTTTTAAAATTTTAATAACTGAGATATCAAGGATAGATAATAAACCAGACTGTTTGTAAAATTCACTCAAAAAAACAATAAGTTACAGCATGTCCCTGGTACAAACCACGATTAACAAAAGTATCAATTATGATTGGCATCATCACACAGACAATATCCACTAAATAAGAAATGACGCTAAAACAATATTATTGGAATGAAAACGAGGGAAACTGAGCCAGGTGCACAAAGAAGTCTGCCTTCGTTGTAAATTATTTGTTTACGTTAAACGCTAATGTTTACTCCACAGAACACAGAATTCTGTGTTCTGTGGTTTACTCAATGCTTAAAGTAACTATTACAATATACACAAGGTAAACACGGCTTATCTATCGATGTGTAGGCGAGAATATTAATGGTTTTATTAGTAATTCTAGAATAAAGACCATCTAAATAATATAGACTATGAGCCTAGAAAGACTATGTGCCAATAAGTTACTAGATTTGCCGATAATGGCGGACAAAATCTGTCTTTCTCAGAGTACATCTTCGCGAAACCAAATATGCGAATTCGGATGATATATTCTAGGAGAAGTAACTAACAAAACTTAAAAAGATTCCTCAATGATAAGTAAAGGGCCAGCAAGATGGCGTAGTTCTACTCATTTTTTTTGACATGTGTGTAAATTACTCATCTTGAATTAATAACAGAAAAATTTGATTTTTGTAAATAACTTATCTGAATTGCATGCTTGATCAAACTTTTAAAACATTTTTTTTTTCTCAAAGTATGTACTGTTAGGAACAAATATAATTTCTTGCACACCTTTCTAAGGTAAAATGTATTGGTATACTATAATTTTTATTAACATCGTATGTATTTACCTACATTTATGCAAATAAAGAATTTTGAATTCTATACTATAAGTGCTTTGATAAAAGTTGTTCTTTAATTACTCCAATAGGTATATTTACGCAAACGTAAATCGCATCTGAAAACACACCATGAAGATGACTCAATACTGCGCAAAGTACTCCATGTTTACTATTGATTTACGCGTTACTTCATCATCAGAATGAATAGCATGACCGTCAGTGTCTGATATTATACTGCCCTGCGTTAATTAAACCTAGTAATTCTCATAAAATATGGCCGCGATGAAGACGACAGGCAACTCAATGTCGGGCGTCTAAATTCGCGTGTCACATGTTGTCAGAAAGCATGCCAGCTGCAAATCCATAATTTAAGATTGGATATAGATGTCTCGTTAGGGACTGCGATCATAAAGCAACAGGTTTTAACGAGATTACCGTGGAAAACAAAAGGATTAAATACGTGGTCGAAATTGAGAGTTGAATTAACATCGTCTTTCGTGATGACCTCGTCAAGAGTAGGAACGAAATAAGAATTAGAGACATTTGATTTAAATCAGTCAGAAGTAAAATAAAATAATTATGATTAAGTAATATTCTTGACATCATTATCATCATCATCAGCCTATTGCAGTCCGCTGCTGGACATAAGCCTCCCCAAGGGCACGCCAAATTGTGCGATCTTCTGCTTTTCTCATCCAGCCACTACCAGCGACCTTTCTTAGGTATTTCGTAGGTATTCTTGACACAAAAAGACTAATTTAGAATACACGGAATGGAGTCCCATTTAAGCAGATTGTTATTTTAAAGCAATCTAAAATAGTAAAATAATTTGAATAAACAGTCTTTATAATAGATATTATTATAGTTTGCCTAGAGATTCATAATTTCGCCGATGTTTTGGAAACACTAACTACATCGCCTGCGGTGATCTATTTCTGTGAGGTCGCTGGAGGGCGGCCTTGCCAACACCAATATTTGCGATCGATCGTCGCTAACGTCATTTGTCAAAATATCATAACATATCATCTATAATTAATCAGTTCTCTTGCCTTACATATCGTATCAAACTAAGATTAAAAAAAATTGCTTCTTTCTCCAACTTCTATGTTATCGTTATTTGATATATATTTATAGTATTTTGATCTAAACGTTTGCGCTTTACATATAATGGTCAGTTGGAAATTAGTTGTCAACATAGAGAGAGTCAAAATGTCGTGGAGTCACACATACGCTTTGCTCAAAGTTAAAACCTGTATCTTCGTAACTCCTATTATTAATCTGCTTAGCAGGTCCCTTAATCCAGCCGTAAGCATTACTTACCATACCACACCACCCCAAACTTAAATCAATTAGACAGCACTTTGGGTATCTGTCGTTGTACATTATATAATACATTCACATATAACGTTTTTATTCCTTACGGGGAAGACAAAGAAATTATTGTTGATATTAATATCTTTTTTTGGAAACTTCTTTTTCAAATTCTTCGTCACAGCTCTTTCCATCATCTGACTTATTCGACTTCTGTACTTACTTCGCGGCATATTTTTTTATTTTATTTATTTGGTTCGTCAACAATTGTTACAATATAACATTCAAATAAAAACAAACCTAGTAAAAGGTTTACTAATTGTACAATCTTTTATAGACAAACACTACATGCACAAATACAGATTGAGTAAGTGTAACGCCTTAACTACGCCAACAAAAAACAAAAAGAAAGTTTATCAACCACTCAAACAGAAAACAACAGAAACTAGAAATTAACCTAATATCCATATAAGTGTTTAAGTAAATAAATTAAGAATAAAACAGTTTATGAATTAGAGCGACGGAATTTGTAAAATCAATTAAATTGCTGTATTTGTTATAGAACTTATAGAGGTTGCATAGACGTAGGAAGGAAGGAAGGTTTAATTTAAATTGTAATTTACTTACAGTGTGAACAGATTTGTGTGCAGGCAAAGCCAGTCACTAGTTACTCGTAAAATAGAATAAAGCGCTCTGTTACAAATATGGTGTTCTGACAGTTTATCTCTGAACTAACTAACTTTGAGAGATCGGGTAAGGAATGACGTAGTGCGGGAGCGATGTGGAGTGAAAGATGATGTAGTGACTAAGATTGAGAAAGGAATGTTAAGGTGGTTTGGCCACATTGAAAGGATGGATGAAAGAAGAGTGACAAAGAATATTTGTAAAGCCAGTGTGAATGGGATAGTTGGCCAGGGTCGACCTCGTCGAACGTACTGCGATCAGATTGCTGACGTTCTTAAAAAAGGAGATGTAAGAAGTACCCGAAACCGAAGAGCATGCATGGGGAGAGTGATGAGTTTAGATGAAGCTAGAGGGATTTGTCAGGATCGTAGCAAGTGGAGATCCATAGTCTCTGCCTACCCCTATGGGAAAAAGGCGTTATAATATGTATGTATGTATCTCTGAACTCTCTCTGCTACGTAATCCTATCGCACCCTGTTTAAGCCGGGATTGGTGACATGTGTGGAACCTAACAGCTATAGACCTAAAGGTCTCAACAAACTATCTTTATACCTGGAATCTAAGTAAACGGACAAAAGTGTAACTCCCAAAAACAAGTTTCATCGACTTACCATTTCTATCACTGTAGTTCTTGTCATAACTGCCATATCTCGCATTGCTCAAGTCGTCAAGCAGAGTATCCAGTTCCGACAGGTTCCCTCGCTGCTGCGTCCTCCCGTACCCCGGCTGGCTTCCATACCCGGGCTGGCTCCCGTATCCGGGTTGGCTCCCGTAACCGGTCTGCTGGCTGCTGTAGCCGGTTTGGTTGTAACCGGGGGATTGGCTGCCGTAGCTGTTGTTGTATTTGACTGGTATCACTTTCTCATGGACCGAGCTTGTGTTCTGGTATGTGGGCTGTGGACAAAAAGGTAACATTGTTTTAAAATACCCTTGGATTTAAATGGTAGCATAAAGGTAGGTAAAATCTAAATTCGAAAGGTTAGTTTCTGGCTATATGGGTACGTCGCAACTTTATTATCATCTTTCATCGATTTATGGACTATGAAACTCACTGTATTTCGAGATTCAGTGCAAATTATTGGTGTTCTGAGTTCTGAGACTGATTGTCCTAAATTTCAAGAACCGAGTAGCCATAAATGCATTAAAGAGAAAAGGCTCTCTCACCACACTAGTGGATTGGACTAAAACGAATGATATTAACAACTAGCTGTTACCCGCGGCTTCGCCCGCGTAATATATAGCCTATGTCCTTCTCGGTACCCTAACCTATGTGTATGTATGCAGTTTCATGATGATCGGTTCAGTAGGTACGGCGTGAAAGCGTAACAAACAAACTCACTTTCGCATTTATAGTATTAGTTGGGATTCCTTATTGTTTTCCTTAAATTCAATTATACCCCTTATGTGATTTCCTAAGAATTTAAGATTTCTTTGATTAAGTTTAAATTTTATGGAATGTATTTTACTCATAGAGTTAGGAATAGCACATGAGTGTGTAGTACATATGTTAAGTAATATGCCGATGGACCTTTGATAATTTTAAACAATGTACTTAACCTAAGGATAAAAATTAGATCAAATGGTTCTTTAGAATTTAAAACTGTAAATTCTAAAACATGAATGCTGGATTTCCTTCTTTTACTTTTAATATTATTATAGACTATTGATGACTAGAGACATCTACAGTTTCGCTCTGACAATAATAACATTGGACACACTCCAGGCAATATTAGCTCGGTATATTGGGTGTTTGTACTATCATATCCAGATGGCGCTCTTTGCCATATTTATTTATGCGTAATTTATGATATGAAATCCATAGATTAAAAGATGCGTCTCTAACTTCTATGATTAAAACTAATTATCTTCCCAATCAAGTCTGTCTTTTTTTGCGTTGAAATGAAAACTTACTCAGTTTAAATAAAACCAATACATAGAAACAAATAGAACAGAGACCAAATTGATTTTCGAGTTTAGTTTGGCGGTGTGAAGAAGAATAAGAAATGGACTTCACCTAGTTTGAAGCCTTGCGTAATCCCTTTATACCAAAATGGCTAAACAAATATATATAAGGTACTGGATACACATAAGGCCTGAAATGTAATAAAGCCTGCCTGAAAAATAATGGACTTGCAACAGTGTAAACGTCTTGGTTAATAAAAAGAACATACAAAATGATAATGAAAAGCTGACACCACTTCTCTACCTACTCATATATAAAAATTATATATTTATGTAAAAAAAGGAAAAAAAATGCGGTTAATAAGGCCTATGTGCAATAAAGCCTATTCCATTAACAGAACCCGATTTTGCTGAAAATGTTGTTCATACATAAATAATAATATGTAACTTAAGTAAACAACGATGAAAGCTATTAGTTTAAATACAATTAGTAAATAATTTCTAATGGTTTGACACTTTTTCGAAAACACGAAAATGGATAGGGCTTTAATAAAGTACCCGGGCCTTATTAGACTACCTTGTACGTGATTTTTGTTTAATTTGTAGTAAAAATTATGACGCATGAACTCATGTATTTTATTTATAAGCATGTTTAAATTTACAAGAAGCATTACAAACTGATCTGAAAATATTGCTTTTTTCAAGCAATAATGATATAAAGTGGTTTGAAATTAAGTAGTATACTGTCGAATTAACATCTCCTCCTCAAATTAAGTGCTGGGAAACATTAATCTTACGGGGTCCAAGGCTACCCCCATTTAAAATAAATCTTTTGTGAGAAAACGGAGATATCACTCAATTTTTTTTCTGCGAGGCGATAGTAAGCCTTCAAACTATTTATGAACTACTGTTTACATTTAACATGTGTTTTTTATATACCCCCAAAAAGTACATTTGAAGACTATCAACTTTTATTTCAATTGATTGAGAAATACTGTTGTTTAAATAATAATGTCATAGTTTTAGGTGATTTAAATTTGTATTCAGCGTCAGAGGAAGTGAAAAATTACTATGAGTATTTTATGTCATTTTGTGATTTTCACCAACTAAACAAAGTGGTTAACAATATGTGTCGTATTTTGGATGTTGTTTTGACCAATTCAGTGGATTATACGATAACAGTGAGTGAGGAAAGTGCGCCTCTTACTTTAGTGGATGTACTTCACCCGCCACTGACGGTGACAATTGTGACTAGTGGCCAGCTTTGTTCTGAACATCCACCGTCGTCAGCAACCTTGACAGCATCGGAGTCGAACAGCTGTGCAACGCATAGTTGGAATTTCCGTAAGTGCAATTTTAATTTGCTTTATGAGACGATTGCCAACATAGATTGGGGACCGCTGTATAGATTAAAAACTGCAGACGAAGCAGTAAATTACTTTTATGCTTCTATTAATTCGGCGATTAATGCTAGTACTCCCCGCAAAACACAAATAAATTACTCTTGTAAATATAAATATCCTGAATGGTATACGTCGGACATAATTGTAGATTTACAGAATAAAGCAAAGTGGCATAAGCGTTACAAAAAAAGTCGTAAGCAATGTGATTACCTAGAGTTTGCTCGTTTACGGTCTACGGCCAAATCAAAAATTGACAAGGCTTATGAGGAGTACATTCAACGTTTGGAAATCCGTTTTTCAAAAGATCCATGTTCTTTTTGGAGCCATATTAAGTCGAAAAGGTCATCTCGCAACAAGAGTAAAGTGACAAAAAATGGCACATTCATTCCCCAAGAAGAATGTGCAAAAGAGTTTGCCGAGTGTTTTCATTCTGTTTATATAACTGCGCCCCCGCGCTTAAACAGCCAGGATGCTCAGTGCGCCGCTGGGGACACCGGCGCGGCCAGGATAGACATCGGTACCCTTAATATTACTGATATACGTGTAGCATTAGCTCGTCTCAAGTCAAAATTTTCTACAGGACCTGATAATATACCTCCGTATGTTATCAAAGACTGTAGCTGCGTATTGGAGAAACCATTATTATTTATTTTTAATAAGTGTTTGACAGACAGTTTTTATCCAGAAATATGGAAGGTATCTCGTGTCATACCGATACCTAAAAAAAGTGGTGACACGGAATTAAGTCAACATAGACCAGTCGCAATCCCCTCACCTTTTGCCAAGGTATTTGAAACTGTGCTGCACCAGTCAATTTACCGACAAGTCAGTGCCAGATTGAACGACGCGCAACATGGTTTTCGACCAGGCCGGAGCACAGATACTCGTAGTAACTTGTTGTCATTTACGGATTACGTACTTGAAAATATCGATAAAAAATCGGGTGGCCAGGTGGATGCTGCCTACTTTGATTATCGTAAAGCTTTTGATACCGTTGATAATGATATCCTACTACTAAAGCTGGCAATGTTAGGATTTAGTCCGCGATTGCTTGATTTTTTCTGCAGTTATTTAAGGGAGCGTAAGCAGTACGTTCAATACGGAAATTATGTATCGGAACCTTATTCTACTTATTCAGGCGTAAGTCAGGGCAGCAACTTCGGGCCCTTGGCGTTTCTCATCATGATAAACGACCTCCCGGAAGTAATACAAAACGCTCACTGTCTGTTATTTGCAGACGATCTAAAAATATTTTTTAAAATCGAAAGTGTCGCGGACTGCGAAATTCTGCAAACTGATATAGACAGGATAGTGGAGTGGAGTCACGCAAACAAGTTGGTTTTTAACGTCGATAAGTGTAACGTTATTAGTTTTAGTAAATCGCAAAACCGTGTACAATACCAATACGCTATGGACGGGGTAACAATCCCGAGGGTTACCAAAGTCCGTGATCTGGGCGTACAACTGACTGCGAGTCTTTCTTTTGGTGATCATATTGCTAACGTTTGTAAAGTTGCATTTAAAAACCTTGGATTCATCTTGCGACAGGCTAGGGAATTCACAGGTACCACAGCGGCTCGTTCTCTTTATAACACCCATGTAAGAAGTAGACTGGAAAGTGGAGCTGTTATATGGAACCCACACGAACACAAATACAAGCAAATGGTTGAAATAATCCAAAATAAGTTTATAAGGTTCTTGTACCTAAAACAGTACGGAGTATACCCTTATTTTCCATTAATGTATCCTACGGCTTTTGTATTGGGAATGGTGGGTTATTTTAGTTTGGAAGTAAGAAGAAATATAGCATTATTAAAGTACATTTTTAAAGTCTTAGTCGGTATTAATAGTAATTCTCTAATACTAAAAAAATTGTCACTTTCAGTGCCGGATGAGTACATATTTAAAAGGCGTGAACCTCTCTTGTTTGAGAAGCCGTCGTCGCGCACTAATTTATATAAATTTGCTCCTGTGCCTAGAGCCTTGAGTTTACTTAATGCTCTAAGCCAGGATATAGATATATTTAATGTTTCGTTGGCGAAATTCACAAATGACGCACTATTAAATGTACCTCGGATATTAAATGATTTGTCATAGCATAGTCGCATTAGGATAAGCCTGTAAGACTCGCTATCGTATGAAATAAATAAAAAAAAAAAAAAAAAGTGTAAACGTGTAATTACTAGCGTATCCACCAAAAGAGGCCGTTTTAGACCAAAACGCTAAGAAAAGCTCACTTTGAATAGTTTAATGGATTATCTAGGGCTTCACAGAATAATATTGTTTGACAATGTCTTAAGAGTTAGAGTTAGTCATGCTCACAAAAAAATGTTCAATCTGGTGGCGGCGTTGTGTGTCGGGTCGTTGAGTTCCCTCTAATATGGTTGAGTTTAGCGATGGCTGATCCACACGTCAACTCGTGAACGGGTGCTGTCAGGGGGGACTGGTCTGCTCGGCCTCTTTGAGACTACTTTAAGTATCATATGTTGTTTATTATCTTTACACACTCGATCGTTAACATAAACATGTTCTAAAAATAATAAATCTATGTATATTGAAATTGTAACATGAAAACAGAAAAAAGAAAGAAAAAAGAAAAGAAAGAAAAAGACAATAAGGAATAAATATTCGTAATCATATAAAGCCCTTCAGGCGAGTAGGCGACCAAAACTGTTGATAAGAGTTTCTTTCGGCGTTTCTTCTCTGCAGTGGTCGGTTCCGAAACGCTAGTAGTCTGTAGCTTTTGAACAATTAATAAATACATATTATCTAATAAGATAATTTTAAATATGATATGACGTGAAAAAGTGCCTGCAAAGGCCTATTTTCTGAATAAACGTTTTGATTTTGATTTTGAATATTTTAAATGATATTTCCGTTTTCATCCGAATGGTTTTTTTTTTCATAGGAGGCAGCTCTGGACCCCGGAAAAGAATCATAAGTGTTAAATGGGAATCCCGGCTTTCTGCGTAATGGGAAAAACACAACACGCTTACCCACAACAGTAGAGGAATTCAGTATTATTACTACTATCATCATCATCAGGTCTTTTTTAGTCTCCACTGCAGGAGCACGACCCTCTCTGTACTACCAGAGCCATATATTAGCCAGAGCAGTCAGAGGATTTGGCCTGCACTCTCCCCGCTGGCCGGACGGGTTGGAATGGTTTATTACCACTATGCCACAATTAAACGGTAAATATGAGTAGCCTGGCCTCTATGTGCCAAATAGGGATACTTATTTGACACATAGAGGCGGCTCTCCTCCCGTAGTATCAGATACTTATATGGCAGAGATGAGCTTAGGGGCAAGTACCTATCTATGTGCTGTTTGACCAAAGTTTCTCAAGACATTCAATGACAGGTTCCCATAGTTTAATTATTTAGTACCTACGACTTAGTTACGACGATTTCTGAGAAGAAAAACCTCGGGTGAGATTCCGCGGTTTTTCTAAATGAATTTTGATACGGTTTTGACCTGTGGTTTTGACTATGAACACTGTAAAGTGTTCGAAACGTTAGGTGTATAAATAATGTAATAAAGGCGATAAAACCGTATTAAAATTAATTTTATTTAAATGTGTAACAATCGCCGATACCTTAGAAAACACCAAGGGAACTTTACAACAGTACCCGAAGGCCGAAGACCTTTAGTTTGTTTTCTATGATTTTTACTCTCAAATGTTACGTCAATTTTTTTAAGTAATAATAATATTCTAATTTTTAAACTATTAGTTTAAAAAGCTAAAAAACACGCTTTTCATGTATTGTCATCAGAACTCAGAGCGTGTGCAAAATTTCATCCTAATCGAAGACCGGGAAGTGGGTCAAATTAAGATTCCAAGATTTTCTTACAAACATAGTTACAAGTTAAGCTAATAAAAGCGTGTCAAAATAGTAAAAACCCTCCCAAAATTCTTTCTTGTCTGGCTTTTTCGCTCTAACCACCTCTTTAGCAGACCCCAACCACTCTAGCAACACATTATTACTGCATCTCTGACAATTACTTTAATTTTTTTTTTTTGAAAAATTAAAAATGTAATAACAAAAGTACATTTAACTGGCGGACTTAAAGCCTGTGGCCTTGTTTACCAGTAAACCAAAAGGTGATGCCGAGAATGAAATAGTGCAGTGACTTAGAATCGAGTCACTGCGGTTGATGAGTGCAATGCAGTCAATAAACCACATACATACTAGACACGTTACCTATACTTACCTAAGTAACTAAGTAATATCAGTAACATTAAATACGTCACATTTGTAAAAATAAGCGAAATCGCTCTTAAATATTCTATGAAAAATATTGATATAATACTGAACAATTCTCAATAATAAATAAATAAATTTATTATTGAGAATTTATTATTGCTAGTTGTAGTAGCATTAGTTCTACGTCTCTGTCAATTAGTTGAGTGACATAGAATCATCTTGAAATCGAGTCACTGCGGTTGATGAGACCAAGGGCGTTATAAACCGTAAACTAGAGACGTTATACGTAATATCTGTAACATTGAATGCGTCACATTTACACAAACAAGCGGAATCGCTCTTGAATATTCTAAGAAAAAGATTGATACAATAATAAACAATTCTCAGAACATTTAACTCTATTTGTAACGGCAATTATTAGTCGTAGCATTAGTTCTGCGTCTCTGTCAATTAGTTTAGTGACTTAGAATCAAGTCATTGAGGTCGAGGGATACTTACAAGCCTTACTAGGGCGTCATAAACCGCAAACTAGAAACGCTATACGTAATATCTGTACATTGAATGCTCCGAATTGTCAGTGTTATTTCGGACAGCGTGTCCAAATCGTCAGTTAGTCGTATAACATTTATAAAAACCGGCCAAGTGTGAGTCAAACTCGCGCAATGAGGGTTCCGTACAATATGCTTCGTGAACACACACACAATGTGCAAAAATGTTTTATTCAATTGACTAGCGCCATCTAGTGGTGTTTTAGTGAACCATTTTTCTAGATGAACTTATTATTGTGAGTTTACCACTTAATTTTCAAGTGATAGAATTCTTATTATTTTTCCTGTAATCTTCAAGGAATGAACTATATTTTGTAATTTTTTTAAAATTTTCGGCTCAGTAGTTTCGGAGATCAGGGGGGGGGAATGGTCAATTTTTGCCTTCTTTCGTGAATAAAATCAAAAGTATTGATTTTACCCGAACAAAAAAAAATATTTTTGAGATCCTCATAATGAGCCCTTTCATTTGATATATGACACAGTAAGGTTTGCAAAACTTTCTTTTTTAATTTTGTAATTGGGCCCCTCAAAATAACCCTTATTTCAAAAAATCTTTATTTACTTT
Organism: Rhodophaea formosa; assembly: GCA_963082605.1. Taxonomy (NCBI): domain Eukaryota; kingdom Metazoa; phylum Arthropoda; class Insecta; order Lepidoptera; family Pyralidae; genus Rhodophaea; species Rhodophaea formosa. The sequence continues at coordinate 3,930,637 of OY720209.1, forward strand.
GCACATCCGTGTTTGGGTCATAAGATTACACTATCTTGCCAAATTTCATCTAATTTGGTTCAGTAGATTCGGAGAAAATCGGCTGTGACAGACGGACGGACGGACAGACAGACGCTCGAGTGATCCTATAAGGGTTCCGTTTTTCAACTTTTGTACGGAACCCTAAAAACAAGCGAAATCGCGCTTGAATATTCTAAGAAAAATATTGATATAATAATAAACAATTCTCAGAACATTTAACTCCATTTGTAGCGGCAATTATTAGTCGTAGCATTAGTTCTGCGTCATTGTCAATTAGTTTAGTAACTTAGAATCAAGTCTATCGAGTCATTGCGGTGGAGTACCTACAAGGGCGCCTACCGCAAACTTGAGACGTTATACGTAACATCTGTTGAATAATAATATCTATGGCAACATTGAATGCGTCACATGTATAAAAACAAGCGAAATCGCTCTTAAATATTCTAGGAAATACTTGACATAACAATAAACTATTTTCAGAATATTTAACTGTAAGTGCTTATTTATAGCCCCAATTATTAGATATAGACTATAGACGGGACGAAAACCTCTGCCTCTGCGTCACATTTCTTCACAAATCGTTTCTAATTCGCTTATTGAGCTTATGGGTCTTCTTCTTCTTATCGTGTCAATGAATCACATTTATATACTTCTTGGGTGTGAGCTGTAGCTTCATTGAGGTTGTCCCTAGTGCAGGTAGTAGGGCACAGGAGGGGTCAGACCAACAGATGAGCTATTGTCTGGTCCGGAAAGCCACAGTCATAAGCAGCGGTAGAGGAGTACCCCCATATACGTAGATTGGATCGGCAGCTACCAACCTGGGTGCGGAGGCGGTTTAAAGATTTCCACATGGGCCATGGGAGGTCTTTTCCTCGTAGAAGATGTTCTTTTGGGGCCAGAAAGTCCGATATTGGTTGTAACTCCTTACTCAGTAGTTTATACTTACAGAAGCTGGCTTGTGATAATCCGAGCTGATATTCCTAGATCCATTAATCGAGCCGTATCCCGTAGAGGTAGGTGAACTGAGACTGCCACCAGGGGAGCTGAGGCGGCCAGGGGAGATCCGGCCAGGGGAGGCGGTCCTGCCAGGGGAGCTGCGGCCGCCAGGGGACGCTGTTCTCCCACCAGGGCTGCTGACGCGGCCGGTAGGGTTGATTGAGTTTTGAAGGTCGGCGAGCAGGGCATCTGAAATGAGGAAAGATTGACATTAGTTTTGATTAATAAAATTAATAGATTTTGTGATGCCGATAAAACATATTTCCATATTCTTGCGAAACTAAAAAAGGCCATTGAGGGAATTTAACATTTTGCGAACCAAAAAAGAACATTCTGGGAAATTCTACATTTTGGGATAACAACTTTAAGGAAATTCAACTGCCTGGTCCTTCTATAACATAAGCGATGTTCAAAAAACTATCACGTGACGTGACCTGCGGCAATTCCATACTACTTAGGAAAGTCTCAGATAGATCATACCTAAATAAAGGACTTTGAAACATTAATTAACGGAATTCTTTTTCGTATTTTGTATGGAGTTGCCGTTCATACCAAAAAGCTGTTACACCGAATTTCCCAAACAGAAAACTGTAAAGGTTGAATTTGAAGTTCGGCGGTAACGGCAAATGTTAAATGACAGCGACACTGGTCGCGGAGCGTAACATGCACACATTTAGACCTCTCCAAATTAGCCACATCAGTGAAAAAATATCCTATGTAACCCAAAAACGTATTAAATTATTATTGTAACGCTATGCAACATGGCACGCACAGTATAAAGAATTACTAGCGTATCCCCGCCTAGTCATTTAAAAGTAGAATTGATATTGATTTACAAATTCATCATTGGAATTTGAACCATCACAGCATTTTGCGTACATATTCATCTAGACAGTCAGTAAGAAGAGCCTATAAATACGAACGAATAAACCACATTTACCGTGTTTGCGCGCCGAGAACATAAGCACGCATATGCAGTATGACATCATTGGTTAAACTAATTACTTTGAATGGGACAAGTAGAGTCAAGGCTCGGTATCAATATGTAAACAGATGCACTTTGAATTAATATATTGAACACTAAACCCGAGCGTGGAATTCTAGATCCGTCAAATCAAGGTGCAACAAACAAAATACAACACAGGAACCAAAAAGCAATAAAAATCATGTATTCAAAGTATATTTAAAAAAATCGAGGATCTCGGCGGTGTACATCATTTTCATGGTAACTTCAATATTCATTACGCCTTCGGTATGAATGACTATTTTTATTTAAGATATGTAGATAGGTAATGAGATAGAATAGGTAATGGATACTGAAGTGATAATCAAATCGTTGTACACCGAGTTAGCAAATCGGCCTGCTGGGCTGCAACCTTTCAGACAAAGAAAAAAATGGCGGCTTCGGAGGAACATACACAAAAAAACGAACGAATTGAGAACCTCCTCCTTTTTTAGGGTTCCGTAGTAAACAAGGAACCCTTATAGTTTCGCCATGTCTGTCTGTCTGTCTGTCTGTCTGTCTGTCTGTCTGTCTGTCTGTCTGTCTGTCTGTCCGTCCGCGGTTTTACGCAGAGACTATAAGTACTAGAAAGCTGTAATTTGGTATGGGTATGTATATTAATCATGGCAAAAAAGTGGTAGAATAAAATCTTGAAAAAAATTTTTTTTTAGGGTAGCTCCCATACAAGTAAAGTGAGGGAGCAATTTTTTTTTCTCTATTTACCTATTGTGTGGGGTATCGTTAAATAGGTCTTTCAAAAATATTGTGAGGTTGAGAACACCATTTTTTGATTAAGGGCTCCGTTTCCGAAATATTTGGTTTTAAAGTGCGAATTTTTGTTAGAGGTAAGTGTCCCCCCCCTCTATCTGCTAAACGGTTATATATAGATACGTGAAAAAAATTACAGCAGTAGCATATATACTGAAGTTGAAAGGAAAACTATCAGAGCTGAGTAGTAAGTACAAACTAAAAAGTTATAGGCAACCAACTTATAAACTGTAAAATTTCATACTATTTTCATTGTTAGATGTTTTTGGTCGTTAAACTGTAAGGTGCGAGTGTGAATAGTGTGAACTCAAAGTTGTCATTCGCAACTACGGAACCCTACACTGCGCGTGGCCCGACACGCACTTGGCCGGTTTTTTTAAATTGGTTAAAAAGACAGCGAAAAGGAAAAGGAGAGAAGAAGGAAAATAGTACCGCTGACTTTTATGGTAACGTTTTGGTTTATTATTAGCTCTATATTTAACCGATGTGTAATGAAATGAAATGAAATAAATTTATTTGCAGGCAAACACGGTACAAATACATGTTGGGACAAAGGTTTTGTCTAATAGATTGAGCAAGCGTGTTGCGCCAACAATTGGCATGCAAATGTTTAAATTATTGTTTTTAAATACACAGTCAAATTGTTCAATTCTAAATATTATTGTATGTCAGTAATATTAATTATTATAAAAGGAAAAAGGAATTAATTGGTTTAAAAAAAATATATGTCATACAATGAAGAAATTTCTTGAGGGCGCTTCATGTCAAAATTTGAATTTCATGTCATTCATACATTCATAGTATAAAAACAGTTAGTAATCAGCAATTTATGAAGCTGTTTCTTAAACGTTGTCGATGTTAGGGACTTCATATTTTCTAGCAAATGGTTATAAATCTTAATTGCCATATTATAACTATTAATCTGGAAAGATTTCGTCGTATGTGATTGTGTAGCCAAACGATTAGGGTACCTTAATGCAGAAGGATATGGCAATTTGTCAAATAATTGTAGGTTTTTCTTTACAAATAAACATATGTCCAAAATATACATAGAAGTCAAAGTTAATATTTTTAATTTCTTAAATAATGGTCTACAACTATCTAAGGGTTTAAGGGTTTGTAATAACAAATTCGACTTTATCCAGCTTAGATCGTAGTAAAATTTTGATGCTAAATGTGGATTTACTCGAGCGCCGTGGGGTCGATCGCTACAACGCGGCGACGCTGGAGTAAATCTAGATTACAACAGAAATAAAAAAGGGTTATATGATACTTTAACCAATGCATGGGGGAAGCGGGATGCAAGGAATTGTTGTTAATGTTAAGGGGATACACGAATTTTAGGGGGCCCAGTGCTGCCTCCATTTGAAATAAATAATTTGAAAGAAAACGGAGAAATCACTCAAAATGTTGTTCTATGAGGTCTGTTTGGTCTATTTAGATGACATCATCATAACGGGGCGAGATTTTGACGACCATCTCTAGAAACTTAAAAGTGTATTCTCAAAACTACGGGGTGCAAATTTGAAGCTAAGTCCAAAGAAATACTCATTCTTCCAACGTCAAGCCAACTACTTGGGTCAAATTACACCGGAACAAGGTATCGCCACAGACCCATCTAAAATATAGCAGTTAAATATTGGCCAACGCCGATAGATAAAACCCAGGTGAGAGCGTTCTTGGGTAGCTCTTATTACCGACGTTTTGTAAAAGGATTTTCTGATATTGCTAAGCCGTTACATAGGTTGACCTAATAGAAACGAACATTTTCTTGGAATGAAGATGGTGCCGTTTTTTTGTGCCGTAGATTTTTGCCCCTTTGAACTATTTTATGATCTTCTGTTTACAGTTTAAAATGTGAACGTGAAGCACAACCGCACATTGTTTTCCATTGCCAATCATTCGGCCTATTTGAGTCATATATTTTTAGTAACAACAATACCTACCAACGAAAAAGCAAAATAACCAATTGGTATAGTTACATCTAATGCCGATCTAGCATATAAAATCTTATTAAATTATTATTGTAATGAATTGTTTTCCTAGAAGGACTAAATTTCAAAACTTTCACTATATTTTAGAGTATAGAAGAAATATACAATATTATACTAGAATATAAAAGTAAGATTGATATCGATTTGTAAAAGCATCCAAACATAATTTGGCCACTAAAAAAATACGTGTAGTATCGTGTTTGCCATTCGAGAGCTTGTTTGTCGAAACTAGTTAACTTTTTGGGAGAGTTCAACGACTTCAACCTTCCGGGTAAAACCTCTCTCAAACACAGGGATTTATTAGTCATCATTTCTTTTGCATAATACCACTATTGACGAAGCCTTATCGGCCAACTACCGGTGGCGTAGCTTGCTTTAGAAGGGCCCTCTGTCAACATTTGATGGGGGCCTTCGGGCCAGCTACGGCAAAAATTCACGGAAAATTGTTTGGGTTTGTGAAATTCATGATATGTAGTGCAAAGCTTTTCTACCAATACTGGCGTAGGAACTTTAATTAGGATAAGGTTCATGCTACAAATAATTTCAACACTTTATATACTAGTATATGTTTTTGTTCATTGGTCAAAATTCAATTCATGTTAAGAAATAGCGTGTTTGCTATATGTAATGCAAGGGTAGTTTCAGTTTTACATGGTATGGCATTCTTTGTGACATACATTTCAGGCAACCGCTTAAGTTGGGTCTGAGAATTCGGGTGAAGTTGTAAATAACTTTTGCTAAAAGTTCCAATCAACTTTTGTAAGATCCTAATAGCGGACTCAGTCTGCTGAAGCAGCATAGAATAAAAGGCGAAAGAGCTAGAAGCTTGAATGAGCGAGACAGATTTCAGATAATGTTGGTAAGATATATTGGGGCCCTGCCTGTCTCAGGTGCCCTGTATCATTGATACGGCGGTAGGTACGCCCCTACTAAATACACATGTTTCATAAGAAGCTTATATGAGCCAACTTAGCGGCACTCATAATTTGATTTCCTTTCCTAGTAAAATAGATGTAATTGAAAAAGTCGTCTGTACTCCAGCCGGTAGTAAATTACTTATAGTATTTTTGATATAACTTTTCATCAACATCATCATTTCAAATAAAGAGAACTACCAATTACCACCAAACGTGACCACTTTTGGCGGTAAGAAGTAGTTCTCTGCAACAAGATGCAAAACACAACCGAAGTACAGAATTATATTTTTTTCAATTTGATCTGATTCAGAAGTAAAGTAAAAAAAATGACGGATGACAATAATTTAGCTGATCTAAGCCCCCTGATAACGTATGTTTACTTTATACTACTCTCTTTAAGAGTATGTAAAGTCGTCGGGTTATATAATAGATTTAATCGGTTTGACCTACAGAGAAAATAATGACAATGACGAACGATACACAGATGATAATGACGAACAAATTAAACTCATATTTAATGACTGAGGTCAATGACAAGAATAAAAATACTTACTCTTCAGTCATGTATAATTATTATCTAAAGTTATATTATGAAGAGAAAATATTTGATAGTGTGTATGTTTGTAGTTTTCTTAACCGATTGGTATATTTAACTTGTAGTCCTTTATCCACCCACTCTATTTGTAGAAAGCTACATTATCAGCGAGTCAAAAATAAAAATGTTTATTTAATATAGATTTCCTTCAACACTTATTAATTGTCATATTTGATTTAACAACTTTAATAACAGTAAAAATTGTTGACGTCAATAATTTACTTATGGGTAAGTTTAGGAGTAATAATGAGATGTTTTAATCGGACGAAGTTGCGGAAAAACTAGCTAACAATTAAATAGATGAGGTAAAATTATAGTTTACTGGAAACAATAATACCTAACGACATCGCAATATTAAATTGTTTACAATAGTTTTAAACACGTTTTAAATGTCGTGGTACACATCGATAGAAATAAATGTTCAAATAAATACCTTCGACAGTTTCATAAATATTATCGAAATCCGAAAACTTTCTGGCTGGCTTTAGTTTGGGAGTATTTGGCTTCCCCTCGAAAGTTGCATAAATAATTTCTTTATTCGAAGTTCTAAATGGCTTCGTTTTTGGATTGTTTGCACCATCATCTACAGCTGAATAAATATCTTCGTAATCAGAAAACACTCTAGCTGGCTTCGGCTGTGTATTTGGTTTAGTTGCTTCATTTGTATAAATGTCATCAATTGGCAACACTGCTGTCTTCAATTTTGGAGATTTTTGTTCACTTGCAACTGTTGCATAAACATCTTCATAATCCGAAAACACTCTCACTGGCTTCAACTTTGGACTTGGTACTGTTTCAACAGATTCATACAAATCTTCATATTCCGAAAACACTTTCGCCGGCTTCGGATTTGGCTTAGTCTTCAATATTTTCCCATAAACGTCATCATTGACTTTGTAGTGCGCACTTGTGCACTCTTTATTTGAAGGACTTTTCAATATTTTTCCATATACGTCATCGTTTACCGTGTAATGTGTACTCGTACTTTGCCTGTACATATTGACAACCAAACAATATCAAAAGTATTCCGAACTGTTCCAAAACTGGCAGTTATTCGCGCGGCACTGGCTGGAGCGATTCGCAAGCCACGCCGTAAAAAGGAAAAAGAAATGCAAGGGCAGAGGAAGGGATTCTAAATTTAAATATCTTTTATCCTTAGAACGGGCAAAGAGGCGCGGGCGGCGCTCTTATGAACTAATGCGGTACTGATTCACCTCCGGTAAGCGCAGGCAAAAATCGCGCATCTAATATATTGTGCACAACATTGACGATTCTCTGAACGTATAGGCTCGCCTCGGCTGTGCTGTGTATGCTAATTAAGCGACTGGTGTCGATATGGCAATTAAATAAAATAAACGAATAAACCTAACGATGCGCGAAAATAGACCTATTAGAATAATAGATAATGCAAGGAAAACCCACACAGATAAATAAAGTAATAAACATCGGTAACCAGTCACTAAATGAATAAATTTGTATCCAAAGGAATAAATTAAATTTAAGCGCTACAGTACATTAAAAAAAAAACGTCATTCACCAATGAACCTCTGCAGTTCACTCAGTGAAGGAAATACTCAATATGTGGAACTGTGTTATTATTTTTGCCGAAATTATACATATTTAACAAGCAATAATAAACTATTGTTTTCACAGAACTGTTTTTTATATTAAACAAATTAAGTTAATACCTATCATGTATCTTACAAACACAGTATACGTAATATTCCTAAATGTTTATAAGTGCAAATGCTTAGCTTAGGTCCATAATCTAAGGAAAACAAAATAAGGAATATTTTACACACGAACGCATAACACCTACTGTATTTGTAGCAGCAAAGGCACAAGGCGACGACTGTGCAGCGTATATTCAACCGGGGCATTACAGTTTGTAAGCATTGCTATGTCTAATATCAAAGGAGCACGTAGTACATATAATGTATCTTGTATCTCCATGTGAAGGAATACTGAACGCCCTGGATGGTCTTTGGCACAGAATTAATAATAGGCACTTGTCTTTGGTTCGAGCCTCAAAAATGAATACTTAATGAAATATGATCACTTTTTTTTTAAATATGTATGGTAGATCAGATCAAAATTATTGAATTAATTGATTAATTAATATATTGACTTCTCCCTTTTTCTTCGTAAATAACAATTAGAACCAGAAGATTATGTAAAAAAAGTAGGATAATGTAAAGGAAAAAACTATATATTTCCTTTTCTAATCAGACGAATGAGATTGAAAGGATTAAATTGAAAGTATAAATAGCTATACTGATTTATGATTTATGATAAATACAATTGTAACTTTTGGTATGTTAGTAACTTTTGCTCAATCGGTTATAAATTCGAAAATTCCGCGTAGATACATGTACTTTGAAATTCCAAGTACCTACTTATAAACTATGTCAGATTTCTTTAGGTGGCTGGCTTGAATAATCTGAAACCAGTGTTTAACTTACACACACGAAAAATAACAAACGTTTAAATTTTTTATTTAGGAAATCATCTTAACATGATGATAAATTTACTGGAAGTTTGTTTGGGGTATCAATAATTTCTCAAGTAGGGGATAAAACTCATCCTACACAAACGAAGTCGCGGGCAAGTCCTAGTCATCGAAAGCAAATGGATCGCTTTTATCTACGATCGTAAATTTTATTTATAACAGGCGAGTTGTACACCTCCGCGGCAATCGTTCGTAAACAAAGTAATGTTTTTATGCCAAAAGTTACCATGGGTTCTCAGTCCTTCTACTTATATAGATGGTCCTTGTAGTGGGGTATCAATCGTTTCCCAAATCTCGAGTTATATCGATTAAACTCAGCTTACACAGACGAACTCGCGGCAATCGTTCGTAAACAAAGCACTGTTTTTATGCCAAAAGTTACCATGGGTACTCAGTCTTTCTACTTATACAGGGGGTGTTCTTTAATTCATTGGCATCCTTTTAAACTATAGACTATACCCGTGATTGAAAGTTATTTAAGACTAGTTTTGAGTAAATTGAAATTACACATATTTCAAATTTAGGAAATGCTCATTATCTAGCTCAAACGCTCTGATAGAAGCCATTACTTTAGATAAAAACCGGCCAAGTGTGAGTCAAACTCGCGCAATGAGGGTTCCGTACAATATGCTTCGTGAACACACACACAATGTGCAAAAAATGTTTTATTCAATTGACTAGCGCCATCTAGTGGTGTTTTAGTGAACTATTTCCCTAGATGAACTTATTATTGTGAGTTTACCACCTTATTTTCAAGTGATAGAATTCTTATTATTTTTCCTGTAATCTTCAAGGAATGAACTATATTTTGTAATTTTTTCAAAATTTTCGGCCCAGTAGTTTCGGAGATCAGGGGGGGGGGAATGGTCAATTTTTGCCTTCTTTCGTGAATAAAATCAAAAGTATTGATTTTACCCGAACAAAAAAAAATATTTTTGAGATCCTCATAATGAGCCCTTTCATTTGATATATGACACAGTAAGGTTTGCAAAACTTTTTTTTTAAATTTTGTAATTGGGCCCCTCAAAATGACCCTTATTTCAAAAAAATCTTTATTTACTTTGCACATCCGTGTTTGGGTCATAGGATTACACTATCTTACCAAATTTCATCTAATTTGGTTCAGTAGATTCGGAGAAAAGCGGCTGTGACAGACGGACGGACGGACAGACAGACGCTCGAGTGATCCTATAAGGGTTCTGTTTTTCAACTTTTGTACGGAACCCTAAAAAACAAAAATTAAAACAGGACTGAATTCCCTAAAACACTGAAAATTAATTCATTTAAATAGTATTAAAAATCAGTCGGTCGGTGAAATTTACGCAAAACAAGTGACTTTAGACCGATACACAACCAGAGATTTAATGTTGACGCTAGAAATGTTTTTACATGTCATTTTTTTTACGTATGCTAATGAATTCGATTCCATTCTGTATAGAAGGTCCTTGTAGTGGAGTACCAATAATTTCCCAAATCCCGAGAATAGGATAAAACTCATCCTACACGAACTACTCTATCACGTACTCGCGGACAAGACCTAGTCATCTAAAGTATAGCGAATGGATCGCTTTTATCTATGATCGTAAATTTTATTTATAACTGGCGAGTTATACTCCTTGGCGGCAATCGTTCGTAAACAATGCAATGTTATAAGTCTGCGGTTCCAACCCCGCCACAAGGTTATCTGACAGCCGACACTAGTTGCTCAAGATGTGTTTTAATTACACAACTGCTCAAAAAAAGGAGTGTAATGATACCTAGATTATTGGACATTTTTCGAATTCAATTTGAGCATATCTTTCATATCATCATCATCAGGTCTTTTTATCTCCAATGCAGGAGCACGACCCTCTCTGTACTTGTTAGTACAGGTTATGTATGATGCAGAGCAGCCAGAGCAGTCAGATGATTTCGCCTACGGCCTACACTCTCCATGCTGGCCGAACGGGTTGGAGAGGTATCTTTGATGTTTGTACGCTTTGTTTAGCTTATGTTCCCTTCTACGACATCCATGGGAAGACATGGAGTACTATTCTAATACTATTCTACTCTGTCGGGGAACACACGGCTATTTATCATATGACATCGTTTATTTCGTAAAATTCTCGTTTATATCGTCAATTGATCATGACATTTAATTAGGACAATGTATACTTAGTCCACATATCTAGTTTTTTACATTATCAATAATTGTAAGTTGACGTTTCGATTGGAGAAAATGCGCTGTGCAGTTTGTTGCCGCTTCTTCTGCACCCCGCTTTGGATACTTTATTTACTGCGCTTAGCCATAAATAAATTACTGACGTCAACTAGTTTTCAGTTGTAAATTATATATGTATAATTATGTGGTTCCCGGCAGAGAAGAATAGGACCACTCCAAAACTTCCCGTGGAGTGGATGTCGTAAAAGGCGACTTAGGAAACTAAAGCTAAACAAAGCTTATAAACATCAAAGAGACCTCTCCAACCTGTTTGGCCAGCGTGGAGAGTGTAGGCCAAATCCTCTTACTGTTCTGGCAGTACAGAGAGGGTCGTGCTCCTGCAGTGGAGACTAATAAAGACCTGATGATGATGTATGATAATTATGAGTGTTCTAAGAAACCTATATTAAATAAATATTTTGAATTTGAATAAAAGACTGTAAAGCTTTGCACTGGAAAGCGTACAGATTGGATTTGTTTGGTCATGGAAAGAAAAGTGACGAGTAATATTTGACTAAAAAGCGCTAAATATGAAGATGGATAAGTATAAAAGAAGAGGCATAAATAAAGATATGAAGATGGTTGGATGGAGTGGATGCTGACGTGGCGCGAAAAGCATTATTGTCATGTCAAGGAGAGGGTAAGTAAAACATTAATCCCTAAATTATACATATAAATTGCTGCTACGCAAAATAATTGAGATTCGATTTTTGTGACACGGTCAGTCGACCATGCACACCATGGTGTCAGAGTTCTTCGGAACCGCCTCTCGGCCTCTGACGTGGTTCCTTTAACGACTACCAGATGGCAGCCGGGACCATAATGATTATAATGTCACTAAGAATGTAGAGGAGAGGTTGTTCCAAGAAGAATGGGATAGCTGGACAAAAAAAAAGAGAAGTTAGTTTATCTCTTCCTTTCAATTCTATCTAAAATTAAAAACAATCTAAATTACTGAGGACTGTGATCTTAATAATCCTTTGAAAATCCAAGTACATGTTTCGGAAAGAGAATATGAGAACTTGTCGGTAAATTGTTTTGTTTTAGAGAAATCAGGAAAACCGGCTTTCGCTTATCCTTATGTAGGTACTTGACAGGAAATGAAGATGCTCCCGAGCTCTGATGCATCACAAATGGAGATGCAAATGCGAGAGGAGGAAATAAGGATGCTGTGGACATAGACATGTAAACTTAGATGCCTGAAGCTTACATGAAGGCACATTTGTCTTTTAATATAATCCTTTCTCTAAGGATATTGAATCAAACAGTTCGATATCAAATGTAAATAAAAATAAGGGCGACCTGCATTGACAACAAACCAAAGCGATACCATTGTATTAGATGCGATTGCGCAAGATTTGTTTACGGAGACGGCAACAGCGCTCCACTGACACGAAACCGATATAGCGCAAGGCCGTACAATAAAAGCTTCTTGAGTCATTCATGTGCCCATCTCCTCACTTACCAAGGTACGCGCTGAAGTCCGAGAAGTACTTCCTCCAGTCCGTGGCACTCAGCTCAGGAGGATTCGAAGGCCCCGATCTGTCCGCGCTGTACTTCCGCTCAAGAACGGGGGAGAACGAGACAGATTTTGGGGATGCGGAACGCGTGCGCACCGACGCCATCCCTCTGCACTGTATAAAAGGCGGGACTGGTCAAATTCGCGGGCAGTCGTGGTTGCACCACGGCTGGGTGTAGACTGGTTATTTTCGGAGACGTGAGTTATCTGCGGCGCGAGCGACGTCGGGTGATAGCGCGGTCACACTGTGCAGCCGACGTCTGAGTTACGCGACGTGCTATTCCCGGCAGGTGGTCATTTCCGCCGTTTCCCAACTTCGCGAACTTCATTAACCCCGTTACACATATCGGGAGACAAACGTGATGACGACTTGTAGGTGATAAGAGCAAGAGTAGATTGCTTCTATCAAACGCCCACTACTAAAAAATTGGTCGATTAGTTCGGTTGGCGGGACGCTGCAACGATTTCTTTCAACAACTTCCCGACGTACGAGTAGGTAGCATATAAGGAATTGGATGATTACTTATTTAGTCTCCTTTGACTATCTACCGGGGAGGCATTAAGGCGTATCTTAGAGACAAAAAAGTAATGTTTTCTATTTAAAAAAATTACAAAAATTCCATTAAACTGACTTCATCATATCAAATGTTTCAAATCAAAGAACGGTGTTAACTTCCATATTAAGATACACTGATATGAAATAAGGTTTAATCGTTTTACTTTTCTCTAGAAATGGAATGGAAAATAATCATAAAAAGGCTTAAATTAAAGGCCACTACAACTACCGTCCACTCACGCCGACGTATTGGCACTAAATTGCATCGTCTGGACTCTAACGAGTTGTGATTAGTACCAAGAGGTATGGTCATTGGATAAACAAACCAATCAAGGCTGCCTTAATTAACACCTAGCATACAGTGGCGCCTACCAAGTTTCCAACTTCGCTTATCAGGAGTTACAAATTAGTGCAAAATTAAGAACTGCTAATTTTAGTAGAGAATTGAACTTTAAACCGTACCTAAACCTATATAAAAGCTGAAAATAATATAACATAAGTTATATTTTTTCCAAACACCAATATTTTTATCACATAAATCTCATAAAATTTGTTTTTATGTTCTGATTGATTGGTCCCAGGTGGACAAAGTACACTTCTACCCGGTTAGACAAATAGAAATACCCTTTGCCCTGTAGATCCACCTTGTGAATCAAGTCAATATACTGTACTTAAAATTCAAAATGTTTAACCGAAATAAAAAAAGTATTCGAGTTATAGCCAAAAGTATGTAAAAATAAATATTAGAAGCAGAGTGTTAGAATGTCTAATTTGTTCTTCCATAAACCTACATACTCGTAGAACACAAATAAAACATGACTAACGCAAGAGCTTTATCTTTTAATTTCACTGTAAGCCCATCTATACTAATATTCTAAAGAGGTAAGATTTGATATGGGTACATCCATAACTAACTGGACCGTTTCCTAAAATTCTTTTACTTGTAAAAGCTAATTTATCTGTGGGGAACATAGGCTATAATTTACGCAGACAAATCGCGGGAAAATTGCTACTTGTTAATATACTCGTGGAAGCTCTATCATATAACCATCCAACCACGATATAATATAACCGGAGTTCTATAATTTACATAATGACAACGCAAATAAAATGAAAATATACACGTATAGTTGCCCACGCGTGGTAATGAACTGTTGGGCGCCCAGCGACGTTACATAACGGCGTGGGCGGGCGGCGCCCTAGAAGATGTCACGTGTTTACCGTAAACAAAATTAACCGTGCTGACTGATTGGTCTGTTTGCGTATGTTTCTTTACTCCCTCAGATCACATCAAACAAGGTTTATTCCTTTGAGACATAAAGACTGACGTATAACTATCATCGCGTGTATAGGACATTCATTTGTAAATACTGTCGATCGCGCTCATAAAGAATGTTAACACAATTGACAACAATAACCATTTTTATTTTAACAAATTTAGAAATTTTCTGACCACCATAACTTCTATATTATTCTATTCTATTCTTCAAATACGACGGTCTATCTAAGTTCTTATTAATTGCTTAATGCATTATCCCTATAATAAAAACTCCCTAGTTTCCTTAATTCTTAACTCTTTAAAACAAATATTTACACACAATACCAACTTTATAGCTATGATTTGTCAAATACCTAATGCAGTTCTCAAAAAGAGTGATGAAGTTTTTACTTGGGTAGATTTAAATGAAGGATGATTCAAAACCGCCATGAATACAAGCCGATTTTGAATTATTATATTACAGAGAAAAGATATAATAAGGGATGAAAATTTGAATGATCATCTCATTGTAATGAAATAGAGAACCAAGAGATAGGAAACTGAAATGGCTTGATAAGAAATAGTCCTATTTCAATCGCGCACGTAAGATTATGCTTAGTAATTGGTAACCGTCGTTAATCATTCAATCATAATATAAACTCGGTAAAAGCTCGAGTAATAAGGCTGTTGGTCAAGTATTTTTTATAAGTCATGATCAACAATCTACATTCCCGTCAATACCGAGGAGCAAAACTATTTCTGCGCCCCCTTTCCGGGAAGGTGGCGGGCGGATCCAAACTATCTTGCGATATTTCAATTTCTTTATTGCATTTATTATTGTACATTACATCAGCTCTTACAATAATGTCATTGCAGTATAATATATGTAAAGTAGTAAAAGAAAGTTAATATGTTCCAAAAGATTCGTACAATAGTACATGTTGTTTTTAGATTCATTGGTTTCCTTTTCAATATAGACCAAACCCATGATATAAAGTAATTTGAGACTTTTCTAAAAATACACTTTGTCACTGTTAGAAAAAGCTCTAAACATATACCTTTTTACGCTTGATAGAGGCAATTACTTTCGATAAATCCCCAAAAATTGAAACAGGACTAAATTACCAAATCAGACGTCGACATTTAAGTTTATTTCAACAGTATCAAAGTCGGTCAGCGACATTTATTACTAAAGACATGTTTTTACACATAAATATTGCTCGCAAAAAAATTAAAATTCCCTATGTATGGATAGATAGCAAGTGCCGATATGGTTGGTAACAGGAAACTTTGGAGAGAGTTGACATACAGAGCCGACCCCAAATAGGGAAAAAGGCAAGGAAGAAGAAGAAGAAGAGTATGGATAGATACAAATAGGTAATTATTGCAAGTATTCAGAGAAGCTAAAGATTGTATGAATTTGCCATTGCCTGTGCCCCCCTATACCAGGTGCCCCGCACCGCACCCCTCGCACCACTATAGCCTGTGCTATAGAGCAATCGACATCACATAAATCAAAATTCTGTTCGCATGGCATGTTACAAACTACCAGCTCGCGGTAGCCGCAAAAACTCGACGTGTCCGCAAGAAACGCTAAATTAGTGTCACCTGATTTCTCTAGGCTTGTCGGAATGCTTGTCTCTGGTAGTGATCTGATAAGAAACTTCCATTTTGCTAAACAATATTGTATTTATACGATTTTTAGCTTTGACAGTATTCATAATTCTTCTGAAACTCTTCGAAAATTTATCCAGGGTCTGAGGTAGAACAGCTCATCAATTGATCTGCATCATCATGCAACCGTAAACTCTTTGATTTGACTGATGATAAGTAATGAATGATGGAAAGAATAATTTAAGATTATAAAATCTAAATTATTCTTTGCTTGCTGTCTATTTCGTCTGTGAATGCTCTCCTTGGCCTTCTATTTCCTCTCCTAACTTCAATCTTTCCTTCTAAGATTAAAGACGAAATAAATGAGAAGGCAAACGTCGTGCCGTTCAGAGAGGTCAAAGAAATAGCGGAGGATAGGGAAAGATGAAAAATACTCCACCGACAAAAAAAAGTTCTTTAATATATGATGATGATGAAGCTGTCAATAAACGCAGTATCAGTTGTTATGAGCGGCCGCATATTATCAGAAATCCCTGTTAGAAAAATTCTGACGCTCGCCGGAAGCACCCCGCATACTATCAGAAATTTTGATCCGGCAGCTTTTGAGCCCAGTCGTGTTTCATCTGTATGCTTACGCACATCTACCTATATGAATGAAGATACGTATGTTATTGCTCTTAGCGCTTTTTTATTTAAATAAAACAAATCGGCCAAGTGCTAGTCAGACTCGCACATGGAGGGTCCCGTACCATTATCTATACAACATTAGACTATCAGGCAAAAACTGCAATGAAAATCATGTTCTTAGTACGACAGCCCTTAATATTTTTTTAATTTTGATTTAATTATTTATTTTTAAAGCGATAAATATACAAATAAATATTTTGTGAATATCTGAAGTCTACCTGTTGCCGTTATACATAACGAGCAAAAGATGGCAAAAAAATCACGTTTGTTATATGGGAGCACCCCTTAATTATTACCTATTTTATTCTGATTCTAGTACCTATTTATTGTTAAAGCGGTAAAAGCAAATAAGTTCATCATCTATGAAAATTTTTAATTGTATAGTAATCACGGTTTATGAGGAGAGGTATTTAAGGCGCCCGATGGTCCCATAGGTGTGAGCTCTATGAGCGCTAATGTATGTTAAGCAACCCCTGGTGCAGTCCCTACTTGGATGGGTGACCTGCAAGTGGCATAAAAATATCTCGAGTTCCTCCGAGCTTCGGAAGGCACGTTAAGCCGTTGGTCGCGGCTGTCATCATTGATGTCAGTCGTTAAGCTATGTCAGATGCCTTAAGGCGGCTTGAAAAATCTGACACCAGTGTTGGCCACTTACATATACGAAAAACCAAACATACAACGGTTTATGATTATGATACATCCTGGTGACACACGGACATCGAAATTTCGTAAATAGGGTCCCGTTTTTACGCTTGAAATATGGATTTCAATTCTAAATTAATATTTGGCATATTCGCTCCCTAGCTAAGTCTCTGTGTATTTTATTCTGGTCATTTTCAACATCGCGTTCCACAAACATAGATATTTTTCCACATCGGCAATTAAATCTTGATTCAACCCATTTTCGTCAAGAACGTAGGTTCCTAAAATACAACAAACACGTGTGCAGCGTACGGCGGCGGACGGTAACTGACGCGAATTTCTGATAGTGTGCGGGGCCTAGTACAAAATGTATGTAAAACACGCCTTCCGCAATTTCTATCAGAAAAAATTCTGACGTCCGGCTGAGGTGCCATCCGGCGGGCATCAGAAACGGACGACCCGTTAGAATTTTTCTAACAGTGTGCGGGAGCTAATACAAAATGTATGCACGGAGTGCCTTCCGGCGAGCGTCAGAATTTTTCTAACAGAAATTTCTGATAATATGCGGCCGCTCTAGAGCGGCCGCATATTATCAGAAATCCCTGTTAGAAAAATTCTGACGCTCGCCGGAAGCTTGCCGGAAGCACCCCGCATACTATCAGAAATTTTGATCCGGCAGCTTTTGAGCCCAGTCGTGTTTCATCTGTATGCTTACGCACATCTACCTATATGAATGAAGATACGTATGTTATTGCTCTTAGCGCTTTTTTTTATTTAAATAAAACAAATCGGCCAAGTGCTAGTCGGACTCGCACATGAAGGGTCCCGTACCATTATCTATACAACATTAGACTATCGGGCAAAAACTGCAACGAAAAACATGTTCTTAGTACGACCGCCATTAATATTTATTTAATTTTGATTTAATTATTTATTTTTAAAGCGATGAATAAACAAATAAATATTTTGTGAATATCTGAAGCGTCTACCTGTTGCCGTTATAAATAACGAGCAAAAGATGGCAAAAAAATCACGTTTGTTGTATGGGATCACCCCTTAATTATTACCTATTTTATTTTGATTCTAGTGTTTATTGTTATAGCGGCAAAAGCAAATAAGTACCTACATCATCTATGAAAATTTTAACTGTATAGTAATCACGGTTTATGAGATACATCCTGGTGACACACGGACATCGAAATCTCGTAATTAGGGTCCCGTTTTACGCTTTGGAACCCTAAAAACCTTGATATTGAAATATGGATTTCAATACTTAATTAATATTTGGCATATTCGCTCCATATCTAAGTCTCTGTGTATTTTATTCTGGTAATTTTCATCATCGCGTTCCACAAACATGGATATTTTTACACATCGGCAATTAAATCTTGAATTAAGCTCATTTTCGTCAAAAACGTAGATTCCTAAAATACAACCAAACACGTGTGGAGCGTACGGCGGCGGACGGTAAACTGACGCGAATTTCTGATAGTGTGCGGGGCCTAGTACAAAATGTATGGAAAACACGCCTTCCGCCATTTCTAACAGAAAAAATTCTGACGTCCGGCTGAGGTGCCATCCGGCGGGCATCAGAAACGGACGACCCGTTAGAATTTTTCTAACAGTGTGCGGGAGCTAATACAAAATGTATGCAGCGAGTGCCTTCCGGCGAGCGTCAGAATTTTTCTAACAGAAATTTCTGATAATATGCGGCCGCTCCTATAGCACTTCTCGTAGGTACTGCAGTGGTCAGCTAATGATTAGAGCGGCCGCATATTATCAGAAATCCCTGTTAGAAAAATTCTGACGCTCGCCGGAAGCTTGCCGGAAGCACCCCGCATACTATCAGAAATTTTGATCCGGCAGCTTTTGAGCCCAGTCGTGTTTCATCTGTATGCTTACGCACATCTACCTATATGAATGAAGATACGTATGTTATTGCTCTTAGCGCTTTTTTTATTTAAATAAAACAAATCGGCCAAGTGCTAGTCGGACTCGCACATGAAGGGTCCCGCACCATTATCTATACAACATTAGACTATCGGGCAAAAACTGCAACGAAAAACATGTTCTTAGTACAACCGCCATTAATATTTATTTAATTTTGATTTAATTATTTATTTTTAAAGCGATGAATAAACAAATAAATATTTTGTGAATATCAGAAGCGTCTACCTGTTGCCGTTATAAATAACGAGCAAAAGATGGCAAAAAATCACGTTTGTTGTATGGGAGCACCCCTTAATCATTACCTATTTTATTTTGATTCTAGTGTTTATTGTTATAGCGGCAAAAGCAAATAAGTACCTACATCATCTATGAAAATTTTAACTGTATAGTAATCACGGTTTATGAGATACATCCTGGTGACACACGGACATCGAAATATCGTAAATAGGGTCCCGTTTTACGCTTTGGAACCCTAAAAACCTTGATATTGAAATATGGATTTCAATACTTAATTAATATTTGGCATATTCGCTCCATATCTAAGTCTCTGTTTATTTTATTCTGGTAAAATTCATCATCGCGTTCCACAAACATGGATATTTTTACACATCGGCAATTAAATCTTGAATTAAGCTCATTTTCGTCAAAAACGTAGGTTCCTAAAATACAACCAAACACGTGTGCAGCGTACGGCGGCGGACGGTAAACTGACGCGAATTTCTGATAGTGTGCGGGGCCTAGTACAAAATGTATGGAAAACACGCCTTCCGCCATTTCTAACAGAAAAAAATTCTGACGTCCGGCTGAGGTGCCATCCGGCGGGCATCAGAAACGAACGACCCGTTAGAATTTTTCTAACAGTGTGCGGGAGCTAATACAAAATGTATGCAGCGAGTGCCTTCCGGCGAGCGTCAGAATTTTTCTAACAGAAATTTCTGACAATATGCGGCCGCTCTTAATGGGGTTATAGTTAATTGACAATGATCATAAATTAGAAGCACATCTATGGTAGTAATGTTTAATTGCATCTATTTCAGACAACCAGTAAAAACACATATAGGTAGCTTGTATTATTTTTACTGATCGGCGTCCAAAAAAAAACAGAAAATATGTAATTACAAAAAAGTACATGATCAGAAAAATGGTCGTGGCAAAATTCTTCATCCTGATATTCAACCTTCCAAAGAAATTAATTTTGCATCATTTGCTTTCTGTGACAAAACCCTACGTAAACTGGAAGTAAAAGATGCCAGTCATTCCATTTATACATATACCAATAACAATCAAAAGTTCATGAATACTGTAGAAATGCGATGGCAATTATGCAACGTATAATAAAATTATCAAACCATTCACACCACAAAGATTAACATCTCGACACATTTTTAATTTTAAATCGTCTCCTCTAAAGTCGTATAAGTTTTATGGTGTTTTCCAGTGGGTTAACACAAAACATCTTTGTTCTACATTCCGCGTTGTCGCCACGCTCTGGGCCTCCGTGGGCGGCGCCCATCGCTGTGGGCGGGATGAAGGTCAATTCGTGTTTTATAGCTGTCAATTATGTAAATCGCGAACAAAGCTTTATGATTCCGGAGGATCACTAAACAATTTATCGTTATCTGATACAGTTGATAGAATAGCAAACTCAAGTAACTAGATAGTATTTGAATAATTTTCAAAATAAAAAGGCTCCAACCAAACTCTTAAACCGATTTTGATATCGTTGAAATGCGACCCTTAGAGGAAATCAACCGGACAGACATACCAAACAATTTATTGGCTTTTGTTCTTTATTTCTATTAGATATATACTTGGAAGAAAATATCACGATTTGACACGTGCTTGAAACTTGAGCAATGTAGCTGAGATAACAATTGTGCTAATCGAGCAACAATTAGCAGTAAGCTACAATAGATAAATAGCTAAGGATTGTCCAGCCATCGAAAGAAACTTATGGATTCTTTATTTCCATTAGATATAAAGAAAATGAATCCAACAATTTTTGACTTCAAAACTTAGCTTCGAACAAAATGTCTCATTTCATACGTAATTGAAACTTAAGCAATGTTGGGTAAGATAACAATTGTGCTAATCGAGCAAACAATTATCAGTAAGCTACAATAGATAAATGGCTAATGATTGTCCAGCCATCGGAAGCAACTTATGGATTCTTTATTTCTATTAGATATATAGAAAATTCCTCCAATAAACCAATTTTGACTTCGAACCATAGCTTCGAACAAGATATCTCATTTGACACGTGCTTAAAACTTCAGCAATGTTAGCTGATATAACAATTATCAATAAGCTACAATAGATAAATGGCTCGTGATTGTCCAGCCATAAGCGGCTGGTCCAACTGACAAGACCGTGAGCACCTACACGGCAATTAAACCTAGCATGCAAGCATTGTCTTTGTCAAGAAGACATAAATCATTGGAGGTTTTACGGATATAGACAATTTTATGGCTAAATTACTACATGTGGCTAGAAACATTGTATTTGCAATACTATATTCCCCTCTGACCAAGCGTGGTCAGAGAGAAATACAGTGATCAATTCAAGTTTTGTTTTGTCTTTTATGATCTACCCACTGTGAAGATGAAAAGTTTACTGAACCAAAGCTTGACGCTTTGTGCTGCGTAGAAGTGTCCAAGTCAAAGATGTAAGGTATAATATCCTAATTTCTTCGTTTTCCTCCTTTTCTACAAGCTTTAATTTAAATAGGTTTTTTGTTGGGGGAACGGAGCGAGCTCTCACTAGCCAACTATATGCGCAGTGTTACTTTTTTTAAGAGTTTTGTAGTATGAAAAATGTCTATCGCTCATCCAAATGTAGGTTATTCTAGAAGTTTGGATGGATTGAACTACTGGATTATTTAAATTCATGTCATTTAGGTTTGACTCATGATAAAAGACGGTGATCAAAGGTACAGGAATTAGGAAGATTATGTAGGTTTGATGAAAACGAAAACATTACCGAGATAAACTGGTGGGAAGACAAGAGGCAAACTCATTAACTGAAAAGTTTTGCAGTATTAATTCCCTACTTGACTCCAACTAATATTAACACTCCGAAGCTTAATATCTCACAAACGGACCCCTAAATCGAAAAATGGTGTAGACATAGTTACTGAAAATATTTTTGAAAGACCTATCCCAAAACAAGGGATTGACAAGAAATAATTTATGTGCACGGGGGAGGGAGGAACACAACTTTTTTATTTTGTTTCACTATTTTTTCGTAGGGCAAATTACAGCTTTCTAGTACTAAAAGTCTCTGTACTAAACCGCAAGAAACTTTTTTACTTCTTCTTCTACTAGAGATTAACGTTTGTTATTACTTTTACACAAAAAGCAAAGCATCTCTCTCTTGCATGCACATTTGCAGTGGCTGAACATTCCGTGAGAGCGAACAAAATTATGAACAAAATGCTAGCAAACACAAATACCAACAGTTATTAACGCGAAAGTTAACAATAACATGAAACGTTAACATGTTTTTGTTTACGAATGTGAAACGCGTAAAGTATGTTGTTGAAACTTAACAATGTAGAGTTTTCTATGGGCTGTTACGACAGTGCCAAGAGGTTGTTTTGTTGTGTGGTAGAATAATCATGAACTGCCAAAGAAAGGAGGTTGCAGTAGGAATAGTTATTTTATTACAAAATTATGGCGTCGTTAATGTTTTGAGTATGGGATGAGCTTTTATTCTTATAGCTTGCAACAAGGTAAAACCTGTTTCCATTTTCAAAGTAGTTTCTTCTATTGCTATGTAAGAGAAATTTTGATCAAAGTTTCACTAGGAAGACTTCTGTGGTATCGACCCTGATAGTTAACGCACACAAAGATGTGTGCATGCATGTAAAAATTCTTTTGTAGTAGGTTTAGGAATAAATATCACTCCGCTTGTAACAAGCGCTATACTAAAAGGATTAAAAAATTATTTGAACTTCCCATAGAAATTTAACCAGCTGATTGGTGAATCTGTATGGGAGGTCCAATTTCCTTTTCACCTTTTTGTCTAGGGAGTCTATATTTCTATTTTATTAGGGATTCTGATTCTGACATTCAAATATTGCCAGATTCTACAGAATCATTCTGTATAGTACCATAAATCTTTATTGCAGTCATCAATGCTTTATTACCCTCCCTTTAGATTTAGTCATTAAAATAAGATACGGAACCTAGACAAAGAACAAGCCAATGGAACTGCAAGAATGTCTTCAATAGGAACATAAAATTACAAGTTAATATGTCATATCTTGGACGTGTTCATATTAATAAATCATTACACTGAATCTAAAGAAACATTTCTCAAGTTCAAGATAATAGGATTACCATCCCACATCGCGTATTCATCCAGTCAACTAATGATCATCACCAGTTATTACCCAGTCAATTCAAAGAGGCTCTTGGTAGCGTCTTCATAGCTTGGTTTAGGCCTCTATCTTTCACCAATTTTACTTGAAAATATGCTCTATTTCTGGGGAATAAAATCCCTCAGAACTTCTGTACTGATTTCTATAAGGGAATAGATGAATACAACTTGCCTAATTGAGTCGAGTAATAGGCACACTCGTAAATCATAGTTATTTTGTTCACAGCTTGACGTGACAACTTGAGTGATATTTATCGCTTTCTTGCTTGAAAACTGTGGTTTAATTAATTTATGTATTGAAACAATTTCTTAACATGGAATTCATATTAATTTATTAAATGCAGGGCGAGTGTTGTTGTCGCTTCACGCTTGTTAATGGTATTATCTAAAATAGTGATATTACAACAGACTTCAAACAAGGAAGAGGTTATTATTTCATCGGAATATTTTTTTAAATGTATGATATTAACAAATATTTACTTGTGTCAGAGGGTACTTACTCAAAATTACTATATTATCTCATAAATAAACATCCAAGACTCAGGCCAATCTGAAAAACCGGCCGGGGATCGAATTCGGAAAAGTACGGTTCTTGATTTTTTTTAGTTTTCTTAAAATTGGATTTGTTGTTTCTTTTAAGTCGGTTTATACATGAAAGATTTTAATTAATAAATCATTCTCGTTATTCAAAATAATAAGTAGAGAAAAGAAGCACGAAATTCCTAACGCGGTCGCTTGCATTGTAGTACTGAACCGCGGGATTTATTAAAACTAGTGTAATTAATTTATAATATTTGTTATTGGTTTAAAGTGCCATCCCCTACGTAATCAAAGAAGGTATACTTAATACGATGAGTAGCCTACGCGGGGCCCCCGAGTCTAAAATGCTTACGGCTCTGCGTGGTATAATCGGGCACTAAAAAACAAAAGGTTACAGGTATAATTATTATTTAAGATTATTTGTATTCATATTTTTAGTTAATTAATGACTGATTACGAACTCCAAAAATAAGGCCAAATCTAGACTCCACCACGACGACCATAAATAATGACTTAAACGCATTACTTAACTTCTAAAGATACGTTAATCTTTACAAGTAAACAATAACAAAGCCTAAGCCATAATTACAAGATTTGACATATCGCTATAGGACTTGAATATTCTTTATGCGTTAATAATATTTAGACCTATTGCTTTAATGATAAATAATATTATCGCTGATGATGTTTGGCCAGCCATGGATACAAAAGTACTTATGATTTTGAATTAATTTAAGTACACTTAAAGTACTCATAGTGTAAAAACTAAGCGATCCAATCAGTAACACTGATGAGAGAGAGAGAGAGAGAGTATAAAAATTAAATTGAGTCGCGAGTACCGACGCCAATTTGTCAGATCATATCCCGGAAACCATCAAATAGTGTCCACAGGCCGTTTAGTTTAAATATCGCCAGTATAATCGGACCCCTTTTGGCTGACATATTGTGGAGGGTGTCCCTCCAGATCTGGGTATGACTGCAGGCCTTCATGTTTTGGGCGCCGTTGGCCCTGTTTTATTTATAGGCTATTAACCGTTGCCTAGCGGCGCCGAATTACGCCGTTCATGTTCTTTTGATTGACTGTTGACATTTTCAGGATGGATGAACATGGATGTTTTATCAGGACAAAGAACGCTCAAATGCTGATATGTTTGTATGGCACAAATTCATTACAGATCAATTTAATAATACAAAACAAATGCCCTGCTCTACTCGGAGTTTTCCGGTTGCATCCTCAGCAATACAAATCAAAATATCAGAGCGTTTACTTTGACAAGTTTATGGATTTATCTTCTTCTTAATGGGAAACATGAATTTTGCTGGGTCCAGTTCTGGTCCATTTGAATTAAATCATACAAAAGAAAACGGAGATATCATTTAAAATTTAGTTCTGCGACGCCCTTTTAACCTTTTCAAATAATAACTTTTTGAATTCCTGTTTACAATTCAAAGTGTAACGAGAAACTTTACTTAGCGTTTTCACCAAAAGTGGCAAAATTCTGTCAAAATTTTCAGATCAAGCTTCGCATCGGATCACTAGACATATAGTTGTATGATAAGTATCAGATATACAGACAGGTTTGATGAATTTTCAAGAGATGAAATACACTGACACAAAACGTAAACTCCCGCCAAATTACGCATCATCATTAACCATAGCCTGTCGCACGTTAATTACATTATCCACACTATCCTAGAATATATCAGACGCCCACAGTGTGACCGCTTATTACACCGAATAATCTGTCACCCGTTCCTGACCGTGCACAATCGATTCACAACATCACTCACATAAATCGAATCGTATTCGTTTTTGAAAATCGAGTGCGCGCGTTGCAGCGTAGTGGTCGCGCGGCTGTCGTCACTATGACTGACTCTATGGTCTGCATCAGTGAGACGCCTCCTAATGATGGTCTCATTGTGGTGAGGAATTACGCGTTTAATGGGTACGTAGGCGATGGGGGGAGGTCGGGGTTCTAGGAAGCCTCTGCGGATGGGAATGCGGGACGCGGTCGGAGGAGGAATGCTGCAAGTGCAGAGCTTCCCTAGATGGCCTTGCGTAGACGGATATGTGCAGGGCATTTGTGTCTAGTCTGGTGCTTTATTTATATCATTGTCATATTGTGTATGTAAGAGTTAATAAAAAAAATCATAACGTTTGATGTTAAATTATATGTTATGAGGAAATTTGTCAGAAACTAAGCGATCAGTGAATAATAAAATCATTCTTACTCTTGTGTTGCTCGTGTGAAAAAGGAAAGGCTCCGCTGGGTTGTCAGGAGCCTACACAATAAAGTTTAGGCAGACTGCGATTAGATTAAAAATATTTTATTGAATACTATGAGTATATTGGTGACATACATACAAACGGTCACGTCATTTTCGTTATCTCTTTTACAAGACAGAGCCCAGGAGTATAAGACCAAAAGGCCACGTTAAGCATGTCACATTAAGCAAAATAGTTATGGCTTGCTAGCGGCATTGCCTATAAACATGATTCCTAATACTTTCGCCTATTTCCTCGACCTACATCGCCTTCTACGATCTGCGCAGGTAGAGATGTAGCTGATCACTCTGATCAGTATGGAAGAATATATAATAGTAAAGGTTTTTTTAGGACAGGACGGTAAACGACCAAGCGGGTCACCTAATGGTAAGTCATAACCGCTGCCCATGGACAACTGTAACACCAGTGAGTGACAAGAGCATTGCCGGCCTTTTAAAATAATAATAAATATATACGGACAAATCACACAGATTGAGCTAGCCCCAAAGTAAGTTCGAGACTTGTGTTATGGGATACTAACTCAACGATACTATATTTTATAATAGATACTTATATAGATAAACATCCAAGACCCAGGTCAATCTGAAAAAGATCATTTTCCATCTTGACCTGACCGGGAATCGAACCCGGAACCATCCGTGTCGCAGGCAGGCGTGTTGACCGCTGCGCCACGGAGAACGGAGAAAACATAGACTCGTTAGAGAATTTATCTTATACAGAATCCCTAGCAAATTAACTGTAACTTATCCTTATTAACATAAAAGCCAAATTAACATATTTTACCAAAATTACAAGGTATAACGAGGTATACAAGAGTAGAAAATTCAAGGAGCGAGCCGTAATGGCAGATTAGTGGATACCGAGACCTTACCGCGAGCCAAACAAAAAGGTATCTAATGACGATGACGAAGAACAAACCGTGACGGATGCCGTATCCAATGCCGGAGTCTTGGACCGTGAAGCCGAAACATTTGTACTGATCCCGGGTAGGGTTACCCGTCGTCCGGAAATTATAAAACCACATAGAATAATGAAATAAGTGTTTTCTTAAATTCTTACCAGGCAGCACTGAAACGTCAAATCTGATCTGAAGTGTTTCATAAAACCGTGTTAAAAAGCAGTAAAAGGATATGTCAGAAAAGGCAACTTCTCTTAAAAAATATCAGTAGTTAAGACGTAAGAAACTAGGCAGCATTGGTAATAAGTGGATCATAGGTAGACTAGAATATGACTTTTAAGGTGCATGCTATTTTAATGGTCATGCATGAATATTTTTATCTGAAAAAAAAAACATTGTTTTTAGAAACTAATTCCATTATCCGCGATTCAGTTTCAATTCATAAACTTGTAAATTTATTTATATATTTACTTTACACAAACTTGTTCATAAAATGTAAATTTTCTAATAATGACTGCATATTCTCGGCCGCTTTTTATTTATTTTTTTTGAATAAGGGAGAAAATCAATACTCTTAGTCACATAACATGAATGATGGAATTGATGGATGTCTTATATTAGAAACAAATTATTTTTTTTAAAGAAAAATAAAATAATCCGGGTTTGAATAAATGCGTCCGCGAATGACGTCACAAAACGCAAAATTTATTTATTGGACACCTCCGTAATCCTTATCTTTTTTAAAGTCTGTATCATCAACAATATAGGTAGTTATTTGAGCGTTTATCTCGAAATGGTTTAAGATTCAGCCAGATAAAGGAAAAAATTAGCGAAGGTAATTGCACACTTTGTATTCATTATTCCATAACTCCTTGGCATCTATGAAAATATGTATATATTCGAGTATGCAATAGTTTTTGACAGGTTACAAAACTATTACAAAAAGTTGATGTGGCAAGATCAAGATGAATTGAATTACATTATCATATGTCAATATCTGATTTTGAGAGCGATATATAGACGATCGTATCGCTGCAATGACATGTGACAAATAGGATCAATCCACTGTTTTCAATTGATATATGAATGACTCGGAAATAAATACATCAAGTACAGAGAAAATTTAAGAAGAATATTATCCCAAATATCTCCTTGTTTCAGTAACCTGCGATGTCTGTGTTTGATTTGATTGAAGCATGACAGATTATAAAAAAAAAAAATCATTCACAAACAAACATTTCAACGACATGGTGTTTAATAAAACACAGCACTAGATTTTTTAACTTCTGCCAGTACAAATCGATCACTAATCTTTATAGGTAGTAGTAAGTAAGTAAGGTATAACAAATTATTAGTTCTAAGTAAGGTCACGATTTAAAACGTTGCAAGCCAACAGGAATTCGGCGTCAGCCCTAGTCAAGAGGCAAAGTAATAATTAGGCATTATCTATTCCTAATTAGAGTACGCTCTGCTTCCGTGTTGGCCGAATGGAACTCACCCACTCGACCACTGTTTTTGGAAACTTGTCCTATAGTAGTTTGAGAGTCATCGACATACCCGAAACTTTATTCGGCATGTGGAACACTTCGTTAAAAACTATGATATTACATAATATTCCGTTTCTTTTTCGATAAGTGGAAGTTCGATGATTTTGATCACCGATCGATCTTGTTAGGCCAGTGACTAAAAAGGAAATGAAGTAATTAAAATAGTAATGAAGTTGTCATCTCGAGATAGGCACAGGAAGTGAAATTACACTTCATCAATATTGTTATTTACTGCATGGCTGACATTTACTTGTTAATAAATTTATCAATCGAACTAGAGATTATAAATATGCAGATAATATTTCATGTAAAAGCGTACATTGAAAGCTTATTAAATATAAAATTAACTTGACAGTTACCACCAATAAATTAGATACGATAACACATTAAATTATAACATAAAAAGGGCACTATTTAAAACCCATAAAACACAACATCGAAAAGCTGAAACTTAAGTGCATCATCATAAAACCTTTGTCAATAAAAGATATCAAGAGTACGGAAACCAATTAAAATTTTAAAGGTATCAGTGAAACGAGGATGTAGGTATGTGGTTCACAGATTGCCGCTAATACAGCTCTAGCTAGCTTTAATGACTAATCAGATTAGTCTCATATGCAGTAATTAGATTAGTAACATATTACTAAAGTTGGAATTGGATATACTAGAATTATAGTATTTTAAAGAAATGAACAAATCATTATTATTTTTGTCAATAAAATGAAGTAATTAATAAACATCGTAAACTTTAGCGGCACCGATATTTAGAAAACGATGCCTATAAATTTGGATGATTCATAAACGAGATTTTTGGCATATACTTTAAATGCAAGCTTTTCAGATATCACTGCCCTAAATTTAAATTCGACTCTTCTAGTCTTCATCATTTCCCACAATCTAAAGATTTATGCTTTGACAAGATCATTATTTAACGATATCTTCCATAATGTAGAATATGTTATGTCTTGTTGGACCCTGGGTAATCCTAACAGCCAGTGTCATTGAACAATGTAAGACGCTCTGACAAAATCCATCAATCTAGTTCAAGAATTGGGTTAAATTAATCGTCTGATGCCTTGACTCCATTAGCAGACTGCTTCGTTTAGTAATTGTCTGTCTTTGTCCATTCAACGTTGACAGACTTACAACAACGCGATAGGTAGCTTTATGGCCGATTGTTTTGCCGATTTTTTCAAGCTGTATTTCCATTCAATTGTCATCTGATGAGGATGTAGAATATATTATGTTTGCGCCTTGTGACTCTGAGCCTATCAATCCAAGCATAGAATTAAGAGTGTTTAGGTTATTGTTGACGGAAATGTATATCGTAAAGTAGAGTTAAAAATACGAGAAATGTGAATAAGTGAAAGTAGATGAAGCGATACAGGCACAGAAGATAGATATTACCACAGAACACAGAAAGACAAGTCTTTCTGTGTTCTGTGGAGATTACCTTCTCTGTCGATTCATATAGCTAACGATGAAATTCAATGTCTACAGAGAAAGAAGGCCGAATATCTAAAAGGAAAGAAAACTTCCTGATTGGTATATTAAAACGCACTAAAGGTAGACATGTAATGAAATCATTATACTAATTACTGAATTGATATATACGCCCAAAGAAGTTTTGGTTACGGCTGACGGATTGATTACATGTAATTATATAATTGTACGCAATTATTACGTATAATTACAGGATGTACGCAGTTCCAATCTAATATAGATGTTATACTGTAACAGGAATAAAGATATGCATAAACAAAAACTCTGCTATAACGAGAGAGAACGACTGTTAAACATAAATGTGTCTTATGGACCAAATAGAGAAAAATGTAGGACAACGCGAGGTGAAATACTAGTGTTGAGATATGGTCCAAGATACAAGAGAAGAGTTCGTGTCATCATTACTCCATTCATCGTTATAGAGTTAGCTGGTTATGCAGATTAATTAACTAAAAGTTATTATAATTAGGAATAACAATGCAGATGTGATTTTGATATAAAATGATTATTCATGAAGTACTAGTTGAAAAACTACGGTGATGTGATTGAGATATCGGTAATATACATACAGCAAAGGTTTAAGAGGTGACCTTCTACGTAAAATTTTTAATCAATCACTTGTTGAATAATTTGAATCAGTCGGCGATGTAGAGATTGGACACGATCTGTGAAATACTGATTGAAAGAAAAAGAAATAATTAGCGGCGGAGGCAGCAGTGAGGGTGGCCGTCATATAAAAAATTGCTTAAATATCCAGTTTTATCTAAAAATAACGAATTTGTGCCGATTGCCATTAAGACAATAGGACCACGGTGCGCAGAAGTCAAAACTTTTATTGAACGCCGGTAAAGGTAGTTAGGATATGACCAGCGCGCCGTATAGTACATGATTCAAAGAAATTCCATAACTATACAGAGGGGAAATGCACTCGCATTATGGGAACCTTTGAACCAGGTAGGTACTATTCGGGATGGAATGCTATTTCTTTCTATAATTGGATAAACTGGATTTATAAAAGGGTATTTTCGTCCGTTGTAAAACAACGTTAGCCCCTATGAAGACTTCTAACTTGGACCAACGAAATCAAGTAGCGTTTCCCGCATAGGCATTTGGTCTCACGAACGGCACCCGAGTCACCCAACGCGCCATGTTTGGAGGGACAGTTGCGGGCACATCGGTGACACGTTAGAAATAGCTGTCAACGGTAGATGTAGGCTTATCAAAGACACCGCTTTCGGACTTTCTTCATAACTGGGGAACAAGCAGTCATTTGTTTTCGTTGTGTTATGAAAAGAGGTCTTAAAAATACAAAGATCACTAAAAAAAATACATTGCTAACCCTACAACATATAAAGGTCAAAGTGAGAATTTTTCCTCTCGGCGTAACGTTAACGCCGCTAAGAAAATCAACGATCAGGTGACGTTCAGTGGTATTTTGTATGGGTGATGAGAGAACTCTGTTCAGCAGCTATGTTATTGCGTTGTTACATATTTTTAAGGCTATCTTATGGCAATGTTAGTTTTTCTATCGATTCAAACTTTTGTATTGGCCGTTTTCAACCAACCAACCAATCTTAATGTATTTTGATATCAGACTAAAAGTGTCCTTAACAATCTTTTAGAGTAAGATTCTTCCATAACCAGACATATTTTTTTTAATCTTTTCTCTATATGCATGTTTTACATTGTAAAATTAAATGAGGTGCATAATAAACATTGTGAATGAGGTGCATACTGAACTTTGTTTCAATTTATAATCAATTTATAGCAAATGAGGCAGAAACCTCATTAAGTCAATCTGTTAACCTGGTCATACTTCCTTCCCAGGTTGATTAATAATGTATTAATTTATGAAAGTGGTGTTTATAATAAATAACTTCTACTCAATTTCGTGAAATATGACTCGCTGCGCGGAAAACATAAACAAACTGAATAAAATTCACCAAAATACGACTCCGACTGAGAACACTTCTTACAGACTTGGTCGTTCTTAGATCTAGTATTTCTAGTGAAAAGGCAATTTTGTAGTTTTAGTTATTGTGATACTAACCAATTTTTTTAGATTATAAGTACCAATATTAATGACAAAAAAGTCTGATTCTGTTAATTTCATACCTCATAACTCAGCCTCACAATAATCGTTTAGAACGTAATCATAGAACAGATGGAGATTCCGAAAATACCTTGTAGGTAGGTATAGTCAACAGTTCGACACGCATCACGCATACTTTATAATCAGAGAAAAATTTTAGTCTATGACCATGTGTGGTCAGGAAGTGATAGTGCCATAGTTTAGTAAACTACATATACCAATGAAGATAACAAACATGACACAAATACAATCTTCGTAACATTCGTCGAATTTAAAACTGATTTCAGTGACAATAACGATGTTTTGCATTTGACTACACATTCTAGGACAATGTATAATTAATTATATACTGTGTGTTAGGGTGAATGAACATTTATATCCTTTAAACAAAACCCCTTCAAAAAGAGCAACTTTTCCTATGGGAATGGGACCAATGGTAGGAAATCAAAAATAAATTCGACATTTGCATACAAATTGCCGGTTTAGCCAAACACGTTTTGTATGACAACGACGATTTTTTTCTTGTTTCCTGGATCCCATAGGAAAAGTTTTTTATTTTGATGGACTGGTTTCAAGGATAAGAGTTTTACAATAACGTTTACTGTAACGGGTGAGTAGGGTTTTGTGCTGAAAGGATAACGCTGAGTTTAGATATTTAACTTATATTAGCGAAATCATTAAAGAATTTCATTTATATCCTCATATGAGGTACACAGCACGACTTCTGTGCTTCGAGCAACACGGCTTTTCCGTACCGGAACTTCTGTGTCAAAACTCCTATTTCTTTTTAAAGAACAGACACGATAATTTCCTTTGGAATACATCAAAACATAGAAGTATGAATCAAAAATTTTTTTTTTTAAATCTATGCGTTAAAAGCATTTCAAATACCATAATGAAACCTCCTTGTTACATTACCCTAATAAGTAATGTAAAAAATATATTTTTTGAGATAAAATGTAGTATTTACAAAATACTCACCACACATTTCGAGAAGTTTATTCCGACAACGTACACAGAAACGTTCTTCAACGGGAATTACAGCAGCACTGCGATCCTGAGCGTTCCAGAACCGCCATATGTTTTGTATTGGAGTCGGAATGCAATATGCTATGTTCGATCGCGTGGCTCTCGCATCATCAACACGAACTTTATTAGCTCTCAGCTAAATGCTCCAAGGTTTTACGTTTGTTTAAAGTGGGCTAAATTTACTATTATCGAATGTTTCTTTATTATTACACTCATTTTGAAAAAATGTTAAAAATTGTTTTATCCATATTTGCTTTATGCTATTTTATTCAAGAAACAATACCGCAAAATTACAGAAACAATGTTTCTTGAAGTTACTCGTTTATCTATAAGAAGCGTTTGCTTACCGAAGATATAAATACCTTTATTAGTACGAGCCTTGAGTATCCTAGTGCTGGGCAAAGGCCTCTTTCTCTCCTTGCCATTTTTGTCTGTCTGTCGTTTTTGTTCTAAATACCTACTTACTACTATAAATACCTAAGTAAATTTAAATATTTATACGTCATAAATCAATCTATGGCCTATACAAATAAAACCTCGCATACAAAATGAGCAAGCAGCTGATCAATTTTTTTATTGCGATTTTCGCATGCAGCTTTAGTTTTTCAGCATCACAGACAGAATTCAGTTTATTATATTGGATCTTATGTGCAATAATTTTCCACAAAACTATGTTCCTTCAAAAATTCGCAATGAAACAACACTACACAGCCACAATATGGTCACTATGTCCCACCAACGAAACGAAACACTGTACGTGTTGTGACAGCCGAAAGTTCTAGTCTAGACAGCCAGCAGTTCAAGGGTCTGCAGTGACATTGCGGGGGCGGGCGGTTGTTGCACCCGTGACGTCACGCTGCACCCGCGATAACGATCGGCGGGGTGGGATGCAGGAATATTGAAAATTTAAGGGGATACTATCTATACCAACATTATAAATGTAGCTTTTTAACTTTTACGGTTATCAAGATTAGAATTAAACATATAGGGATATTTACCGTGATTATTGTGTTTTTTTTTTAAGGTTTCAATATTTCGATTCAGTTACGTGGACCATGATCACGAAGGAACTGTTCACTGTGTTCAACTGTGTAAAGTTCCTTCGTATAATCACGAAGGAACTTTACACAGTTGAACACAGTGAACAGTTCCTGAATATTGAAAATTTAAAGAAACCACAATAATCGCGGTAAAAATCCCGATATGTAATTCTATTATTATAAAGCTGAAGAGGTAGTTTGTTTGTTTGGTTGAATGCGCTAATCTCAGGAGCTACTAGACTGATTTCAAAAATTCTTTCACCGTTTTATAGGCACTTTATCTGACCACAGGCAATCCAGGGCGAACGGCTAGTTTTATTATTTTTGAAGTTACTAAATATTTGAAGAAATAGCTATAATTCACGTAAGTATATAAATTAACTCAATTTTCAAAAGTATATGAACCAGATAATTTATTACTGAAGGAAACAGAGCAGCATTGGACCTAATACCTAAATTATATCAAACACAATCGACACGACAAACAACGTCTATATCTCTAAGTATTTCCTGTTAATTAGTACATAGCTATGATAAAATCGAAAAAAATATATTAATTCAAAGATTAATTGCCTACCTATTGTATTCTTAGTACCTAAACATACAAGTAGAGTATTAAATGCTATGTAACAAGAATATAAAATAAAAACGTTTAAGGCAAACCCCGACACGAAAATCAATCCATATCTTGTTAACGGCTGAACCATCGCCAAGAAACCTGCTTTCAAATAAAAAAAAACATCAAAGATACGGAGACTCAGACAGACACACACTCACACAAAACGGTCAAACTTAAACCAGGGTTGAAAACGGTAAAGGTATATATTATAAGGGTATGGTACCTGTATAAAATTACGATACACCTAAGATTTAAAGGTAGAAACAACCAAATCGGTTGACAATTACGGTTGTGATACAGCTAAATATAAATAATGGTATTTATACATTTACGATATCGTTATGTATCGATACCTTTATAATTACTGGTACCGAAAAAATTATGCGACGAGGAACATTGAGGCGAATCCACGGCGGTAAAATTCAATGAAAACCTTTATATCATAATTCCAGTATCGAAAAAAATAACGATACCGCAATATTACAGTACTAAAATCGTACAGGTACCGTTTCTTTATGGTATGGTAATTTGAAGGTACCATTATTCTAAGGTATCGAAATATAAAGGTATGACGTCATACCGCTTACCGATTTAACCGTATTTTTTTCGGTTATTCAATCCTTGACTTAAGCACCCTTTTTTTTGTGACAGGGGTTAAAATACGTAAATAAGTAAGAAACTAACAGTGGAGCCATCTATTGAATGTAGTGTAAACTGCAAACCAAAACGGTTGAAAATAGAACGCACACACAACGTCAACCAGTGAGCTTTCGCATGATACTCGTTAGTGTTGCGCAACGCCGATAGGTGGCATTACTATGCAGTAAAGTAGTATTATTATTTTTTAGGGTTCCGTACCCAAAGGGTAAAAACGGATATCGCAGTCTCGTGAATAGGGTCCCTATTCACGAGACTTCGATATCCGTCTGTCTGTGAGTCTGTCATTAGGTTTATTAAATGCTCTAAGGGTTTATCTTATAATTACTTATGAACCATGATAGTCAGACAGTTGGTACAATCACAGACGATGTATTTTTGTTGCCACTATAACAACAAATACATAAACAGAATAAAATAAATATCTAAGGGGGACTCACGTATTTTTGCTGTGTTTTTGCTATATATTAATAACGGCAACAGGTACACTCTTGAAATATTCACAGAATATTAACTTTAAAAATAGATGCTTAAATAAAAAATAATAAAATAAATA
Source organism: Rhodophaea formosa (assembly GCA_963082605.1). NCBI lineage: Eukaryota > Metazoa > Arthropoda > Insecta > Lepidoptera > Pyralidae > Rhodophaea > Rhodophaea formosa. The sequence goes on from OY720209.1 coordinate 3,967,014, forward strand.
TTAAAGGGGGTTCCTATACAACAAACATGATTTTTTACCGTTTTTGCTTGTCGTGTGGTTCCCGGCAGAGTAGAATAGGTCCACTCCCGTGGATGTCGTAGAAGGCGAATTAGGAAACAAGTTAAACAAAGCTTATAAAAATCAAAGAGACCTCTCCAACCCGTCTGGTCAGCGTGGAGAGTGTAGGCCAAATCCTCTGACTGCTCTGGCTAATACATATATGGCTCTGGCAGTATTGAGAGGGTTGTGCCCCAGTAGGGCTGTAGTAGAGACTAAGCAGACCTGATGATGATGAATGGCACGGCCCCTTTGTTCGCGAGTCCGACTGGCACTTGGCTGATTTTTTAACAACTTTTACTTACGGTCCATATCAATGGACGTAGGTTCAAATCCTGCCGGCGTGGAATTCTTTCCCATAGCTTATTTCTTGATTTTTGATTGATGATTTGATTGTTTGTTCCAGCATTTAATAGGCTCCTAAACTACTGGACCAATTTCCGAAATTCTTTCACCTAGAAAGCTAATCTTTTTGCCGCAGTCATTCAACCATTAACGCGGGAAAATTGCTAGTATAAAATATAATACTGCCTAAAATATTCGTCAATCAGAGATCAATCATCACAGGCGTATATCTTTCTTTAACCTCCTAGCAACGCAAAAATAGCGGAATTACGAAACACATAATTTTCTAGAGTTTAAATAATGACCCTTCATAAACTTCCTGCATAAACAAGTGATTCACGAATTATAAAAGAAGTGAGACGTCTCAAAATGACAAATTACGCTTTTTACTATTCTAATAATAACAGACAGAAATAAAGGATAGGTGAGCACTTGGCTTGGGAACAGCTGGGAATGAGGTCGTTCACCGAATTACCTCGAGTCGTGATATTTTGAAGTTTGATGATGTCAACAAATTAAGAGATGGCTCCATTGTATTACTGTTCCGTTTTTTGATGACATGTTGACGTGATATTAAAGACTCCCTAGAAGCTCTTGCTTGAAAGATATATATAATATCTATAATAGGAAGATGGATGATGATCTTTGGAAGACGCTGAGATCCAGAGACTGGCCTAACAGGAAATGAATATGCCTAGTGAAAAAGGAATGAAAATATTGAACACAATCAAATCAATACCTATAACAACAACTATGGAAAGGGCGTCATTTTCTTGAAAAGTAATCAGTGTTCATTCTCTACTTCTTTTTCATTTCCTCGCTCATTATCATCTCTATCCCGACATACTTTGAACGCCGAAAAGTATGAAAGATTTTTTTACTTATAGCTTTATATTATAAGACAGCAGCCTAACTTCATACCAGTTTTATTACAAGTAAAAGGTAATTTTAGTTGTCACGTCTATGGGATAATGACATTTTATGACTTCCGCGTCAAAGGGGAGCTACAAAATGGCGTAGGTTGTACTTGTAAATATTCTGATATCTATGGTTGTACTTTATTTTATTTATCTTCTTCCAAAGTTCAAGAAAGTGCTATGATAAGTGATGTCAAACAATAAGCTTAAGATCCTTCGAGCAACACGGCCTCCGTACCGGAGTTAAGATCACAACATGATCACAGACAAAAATAATAAATTGGATAATGCCACTCTTGACGTTTTTGCGCCAATCCAGACAGTCATTCCATCCAAGGACGTTCTTCCTATTCCCAGTCTGCCAGATAATGAATAGGTATGGTCGACCTTCGCGTGTCCAGGTCAGATAAGCACCGGCGCCAAGGCTGCTCCAAATGCTATTTACTAAATTATAGCTAAACGATTCCTTCTAAAGAATCAAAGTCTCAAATGTTTTATTAATGAAGCAAATATTTTTTTTTTACTTTCCCATATATTTTGCCCGGGCGGTTGAACACTTTGAAAATGCGAAAATTCTTTAGTTTCCATAGCAAACGTTGTTCATATTGACTGGCTGAGTCACGGTGACCGTCGACATACCCTTAATTAAAGAGGAGACTCGCCTCTTTAAGGGTTTACACGCTGTATATATATGGCATGTCACTACTTATCAAAAACTTTTGGGGAGATTTGATCCAGAACGCAGTAAATTTCCTATGCAATGAACTCAACGAAAAGAAGGCACACATCGTCCATAAGACTAACACCCAACCCAACGACACACGACGACAACACACCTCATAAATCTTGAAATTTTCAAGTATTCTTTTTTCTTCCTCTTTACCATTTCCCACTATTACGGGGGTCGGCACAGCATCAATTTCTTTTAATTCAATTAGCATGGAGATTTCTTGAAAACTTTAAGTATGGGAATACAATTTTTTTGAAGAAATAAATAAATAATAAATAAATATAAATAAATATATACTGACAAATCACACAGATTGAGCTAGTCCCAAGTAAGTTCTTAAGAAAGACTTGTGTTATGGGATACTAACTCAACGATACTATATTTTATAACAAATTAAACATCCAAGACCCAGGTCAATCTGAAAAAGATCGTTTTCCATCTTGACCTGACCGGGGATCGAACCCGGGACCATCCGTGTCGCAGGCAGGCGTGATGACCGCTGCGCTACGGAGCTCGTCACACATCGACTAAAAAACATGCATAGCAAAAAAAAAATTGTTAACAATTGCTAAAATAGTTGCAATTAAATCGGTGCACTTCTATTATTCAATTTAAATCAAAGCAATAAAATTGCAGGGGGCCGCACAATCATGAATGAACATAGCGTCATGATCAGTATGCTAGGGGACGGTTGACCGCCACTAGATGGGTCACTACCTACGATTAACTTTATGACAAACGTGATGTGAATGTGAGGACACCGGATGGAAGGGCTTACTTTGTAAATCTACTTGAACGAGAAGGTGAAGTGATGCGTACGCTACGTGTACGCTAGAAATATAGCCGCGAGCGAAGTAACATTGAAATGTTAGGAGTAGTTTTGAATGTAAGAAACCACATCTGTAAAACAGTCGGATAGTTCTGCTCAAAGACGACGAAAACTTTGTGACGAATATGATCTGAATGTAAGGACAAGGACATTGGATGTAAGTGATGTCTAAATTGTAATCTTTGGATGATGAAGAAGAAGTAGATACGTTAGAACAATAAGGAAAGTTTTTAAGAAAACCATAGCAAAGACGCATCGGTGCGTGGAGAATAATCAAAAACCCGACAAAAACGCCAATATATAATTACTGCTCAGTAATTATTTTCGTGTATAACCAACTGAAAGTATGGATAGATAGACTGCTCTACAAAGTCAAGAAGGTCAAGTCAAAATTGATTAACGTACTTGTAAGTATATGACGGGCAATACGTAAGTTTGTTCCTGATAATGAGTATACTATACATTTTCTATAATCAAATTCATATAACAAATTTTCATATCTGCAGGATATAGAAAATATTATATTTCTTAGTCTGCGTAGAAAGTTTTCGACAAATATTATTAACTCTATTAATTTTGATATCACTTAAAAACCAATAAAATAAATCACGTATCAATTAGAAGAGCCATCATTATTAATTTTATCGTTATTAATGATAGCACTTACTACGTAAGTATAAAGTAAACTTAAGTAGAAAGTTCAATCCCGCTTTCAGATCCATTAACTGGGACCCGTGAGATAAAACCTCTCATAAAGATTACATACAATTAACAATTCTACCACATTACATCCTGGAGTCACGCGATGCCTTGTTCTACGTAACATCCTCATGGGAGGAAAAACACCGCGATTTTCACACGCTTTCAAACTTTCTGTGCAGGAAATGGTTAGAGAAATAGACTGTTTAGATTCTAAAGACAATAGCACAACACACAACAATGTTTATCATAATAAGACAAGAAAACAAGCAACAAATAATGCATTCCGTCTAACAACTGGCTATTCATACATTGTAAGAATGTTAATCCACAAAACTATAGTAAACAATCAAATACATTCGAAGATTGCCGTCAAGCTAGAGCCCTAGTCTAAGGCTTTGACAAACTATTATATGAAATGAGTATTTGAACAAATATTTTAACACTTCGAGCTTAAAAGCGCCACAGCCGAGGATACAACCGGGAATACATACTGGGATGAAATAGATGTTCAAGTTGTAGAGTGTGCATTGACATACAGTTTTATCTTATCTAGAATTGTCGATTTTGCAAATATTAAAAGAGAAATATATGACTTCAAAAAGAAATACATTTGATCCAAATTTTAATAAAATTTCATTTTATTTCATAGATGCCAATGCTTTAAGTCCAGATTATAAATCTACCAAACTCAACTAACTTTCGAAAACATGACAAAATCATGTCACTATTAGATATGGTAATTTAGCGAATCCATTGCAAATTAACATGGATACTGGCATTGATCCAATACGGTACAATTATTCGTGCCCGGGACGAATGATCCGATGTCACTGACCGACCTAGATCTTACACTTTTTTATTTGTAAATACTAAAAAACAGGACTTCGAACAAACTAAAGAAAGCTGTATTCAAAGACAGCAAACCTGTAAAATTGTCTCTAAAAACACATGGCAAACCAATAGAAGATGGTCCAGATAGATGGTACATATAAAAATCAGGGGTGTTATTGTAACCTTAATAAACTTTTAAGTGAATTAATACAACGAATCAAATTTTAATGGGGTCTTCGTAAGCCTATATGTTTTGTTTATCGTAATAATTGATTTTTAATAAACTCGAAACAACCGGGCCGCTGTAAGCAGCGGCCCGGTATAAGTAGCGTAATGCATTCTTATAATGGTCAACTTGAAATTTGCTTTCGTCCTAGTGAATAGTCCAAATCTGTACACAGATCGTTATCCCACCAAAAAGAACACGTAACAATAAACTATTTACGACCACCCGAAATCCACGTTTGTTTTACCTACTTTAATTAGGATGGTGTGTTTTCTGAACGCATCGGAACATCTGTTAACACGATTAACGATGCAATGAATCTGGGGACGGAACTTTTTGGATTAATTTATGTTGTCTCTGGACAGCTGGGTAATGGGTGCCCTGATTTTCTTAATGTATGTTTTACACTTAAAAATAACAATAAAATTAATAAATTAATGTTGATATAAGAATAATAATCACCAAACTTACAGTTCTGAAAGTACAAGCTAAATCCCAATTATTAATCTCAATAGTCGCAGTCACAGCGTGTGATTAAAATTAGTATTATGATTTCGTAAATTTGTTTGTATGTTTAATTGAGCTTTGTTGCCTGCCGCAAATAAATAACTAAAAATAAATTCAAAATGTTCTTGAACACCCTCATTTGCAAAGGAATTGGGATAACATACTGAGCAAAGTCATTGTTAGTGACATGATGGGTGACTGTTCGGGGGCTGACTTGGCTAGGCTTAGTGCTGTTTTGATGCCGGAAGCGGGTGCATGGCTTCATGCTCTTCCCTCACCGCAGCTAGGAACGTTATTGGACAATAACTCATTGCGTATAGCTGCAGCTTTACGCTTGGGATGCGACATCTGTGAGCCTCATCGATGTGTTTGCGGGATTTTAGTTGACGCCAAAGGTTACCACGGGTTAAGTTGTGCAAAATGCTCTGGGCGGTACCCTAGACATCATGCTCTTAACGACATAATTCGCAGAGCACTGATAAGCGCCAATATTCCGTGCATTTTGGAGCCTCCAGGCTTGAGCCGCACTGACGGCAAACGCCCAGATGGACTAACTTTAGTTCCTTGGGAAAGAGGTCGGTGTTTGCTGTGGGATGCGACATGCGTCAGCACATTTGCCGCTTCTCATTTGAAGGACACCGTTCGGTCTGCTGGGGCAGGAGCTGACACAGCCGCCAGGCTTAAACATCACAAATACCAGGCTCTGCAACAGTCATATATATTCGTACCCGTAGCTTTTGAGACCACTGGTGTTTGGGGGACGGAAGCACGAGTATTTCTTAAAAAATTGGGGTGTAGGCTGTCGGAGAAAGTAAATGACAACCGCTCCTTTTCGTATCTGTCTCAACGGATTTCAATTGCTATTCAGCGTGGTAATGCCGCAAGTATAATGGGAACATTTGAGCCAGGTACGATAAGAGGCGGTCTTTTAGACTAATATTTTGACGAAGCATGTTGCGGATACACTCCTGTAACTACTTTGACGAAGCGTGTTGCGGATGCACTCTTGTAACTATTTTGACGAAGCGTGTTGCGGATACACTCCTGTAAATATTTCTAGGTTAGTTATAAATTAAAATAAAGATATTATTTGAAGTAGGTACAATTAAAAATAAAAATAAAAATTAAATATCCCATTGCAATTACATAGAATTCTAAAATAAGAACAAACTATGGCTCGTGAAACTTTAGAAAATAAGAATAAAAAAATAATTAAGTTTAATAATTTATATAGAACTTTTTACAATAAAAATAAGTATTGTTATAAAAAAGACAAGACGTTAAAAAGCTAAATACAGGCACATTTATAACCCGTCCCTTAACGTTTCTGGTGTAAAAGTGCCTAAAATGCTAGCTGATTTAAATTGTAATAAACATAAGACAAAACACGATGAAAACAAACAAGTCGCTGCTTCACTTCAGGTTCAAACACCGTACACTAATGAACACCTAAATAGCAGCATTGTATGCCAAAGATCCAAAACGTGCTCTCTGAATCATGTTTCGGTTAACAACCACGAAGTTAACGAATAAAACTGTTCTATGAGAGCAAAGAGGTTGAATAAGAAGACTTGTCAATTGTTCCTAATTAAAAGGATCTAATGAAAGGTCAAATAGCAAACATTGTGCTCATTAAACTGATGAACCAAGTTTATGTTTAGGAGGCTGCTTTGAATTATATTTAATGTAATACCGTAAAACAAACATCAAAATTGAATAACAAAAAATAATAATGATTAATACGCACACAGACTTTAAACAAGTTTTTTCCACCGAATGGAGACAGAACGGCAACATTAGTATGGGTGGCTCAGGGTGTCTCACATTAAAAGTGAAAAACATCCCATTCTTTCGGGCCCCCAAGGAGAGGGTTGAGAAAGTCGCAAACTTGGATGTAAACTATTCTAAGTGGTCTCCACAAACAAAATATATAAAAAAACGTTACATGCCCGTTTGCACTTTTTTGTGTTGATATTGACTGGCTTATAATGATAGAGTCTGATAAAATTATATAAATGCTAGTCGGTTTTAGAGAGATTAGGAATTGAAAGAAGCCAAAATTCAAGAATTATGCTAGTTTATCCGATGTCCAATCCAATATCGATGTTCGATAGATGCTGGATCGACCAGGAATCAGAATACCCTATTTAACTGATAGATTAACTTCTAGAAGTATAGCGAGCACACGACAGTCTGTTTTGCTTGTACCGTCGTTGACGTGGACGTGACGTGAACCGATTTATTTGGCTGAGCGCCGCGCGGCGTGTTTTGAACTTTTGACGCTGGGTTGGACACGAATGTATTGAGTCACTTTTAACAAAAAGCGTTTACTAAACAGAAATATTCATAAAAGGTGATGTGTAGCAACTGTTCATTGTATTCGGTGTGTCGTCAATTCGATGAATATATAGTAAATGTTATAAGTAATGTTTTTATGACTAACACAGGAGGTCAAACAGGTGATAAATTAGAGCGAATAATTAACCTATTAAAGTGCCTTTTAATTAAAAATAGAATCCCATCAATAACATGTTTGTTACTTATGTCACATTTGCTCCTGTGCCTAAAACTTAAGACGAGTCTTAAGATTCTCTATAAACTCTACATCTAAGCCAAAATGTGTGGTTTCGCCGTTCCTGGCTGCTATAAAAATTTGTTCTGAAATACACCTTTCCCGTTCATCCACGCTGGAGTTTCACAAACGGAAATTGTAGATAGCCGAAAATATTAATTGTTATTAAGAGTACGAATATTCATATAAAAATTATGTCATTTAAGTTCCGATCGGAGTAAAGGTCATCTTATATGACCTCAACAATATTTTGAAACTTGAAACCTTTGATTTAGGAGTCATACATCAAAAAAATCTATCGTTACGTTTGACTTATGAGTTTCCACATTACAAGTTACAACCACACACATGTCGTTGAATATAACCAAAAGAGATATCTTGCTATGTCCTGATTAGTATGTGTTCACTGCTTCGAGATCTGATAGTCATAGTTTCGCAACTGAGCTCACGATTCCTATTCTAGATGACAATAGCCCACAACACCATTCCAAGACAAACGGGCTTATTAAACGGACGGCGGAGGAAAGCGGCTTGTCAACTCCATAAAGTCGCAAGATTTATGTTTAGTATCGGTTCCTTGAGTCGAGGGCGACGCAAATCCTTTACAGCCGAGAACAAGTATTGGACCTTATATGGACGACGCTTTCGTGTGCCCTGACCTTTATATGTTGAGCGTGACGTCATTTGAGGTCAAAATATCACAAAAATACAGGCTATTCTTTGAAATGATAAAGATATGGAATTGAACACTGGCCCCTTTGACTTGCGAAATGAACAATGCTGCTTTTAAGTCCAAACTTAATTTATTTATACACAATGTGATCGTAATGAATTACTCATATTCGTCGTTCGCCGCAAAGTTGGACATCGCGAACTTTAAATAATCGAATTTTAAGTCCAAACGTAATAATATTTTATAAATCAGATTGTAATGAATTACTTATCTTGTCAATCGTCGCAAAGTTGGACAACGCGAATTAAATAATCTTATAATTAACTGAACCGATTTTGATGCCTGATAAACTAACAATTACATACGACCACACTAACACACGTTACATGCTGTAGGTATCTTAATTGGAGCAATGTTAAAGAGTTACTGCGGAACAAACACATTGATAAGGTATATGTTTGTTTCAAAACTCTTCATCAAATGCTTAAAAAATGCAATGCAATAAATTTTAAAATATGAACTATTAAAACTGAGTTCATCATCATCTGCCTTACCTTATCCCATTATCTGGGGTCGGCGCAATATGTCTTTTCCCTCCATATATTCCTATTCTGTGTCATTTCAGCATCCACTCCTACCCCCTTCATATCTTTGTTTACGCAATCCATCCATCTTTGTTTGGGCCTGCCTCTTCCTGTATTCCCATCAATCTTCATGTTTAGCGCTTTTTAGTTAGATGTGGATTATTAAAACTGAGTTATGTATGACTTATGTATGAAGTAGTGATATAACATCACATAACATTGATATACATAGATAACATTTCACTTTCAGCGATTACGAGACTAAATTCGCATATATTTTTGTGCAAACATACTAAAAATAAGACGGGTTTATCATTTTACGTTTTTCTTAACATTCTATAGACAATCTTGAATCAAGTTTAGAAACTGGTTGTCGTAAAAATATGTGACATCAAGAATGTCTAACATACGATTAATTAAAATGAAGTATCTTATGTTAATTTACTTATAAGTAAATCATCAAGGTTAATTGATAAAGCCTACAGAAGTACAATTTACAAATAATGAGAAGGTTTTATTACAGAAATAGACATCGCATACTTTATGCTTTAGATTCGTTTGGAAAATCTTCCGATGGATTCTTAATGACAATATTTAAAAATATCGCAAATTCTTGAAGTCCTAGACATCAATAATCTTAACTATCCTAATTGAAAATGAAAAACAATTATTCTATTATATTATTACTACAAGTCGAGTTGGACGTCCAGAAGATTAGGCGAGAAAGCGCAATAAACACACAAACTAATTTTCACCAGTTAGGATGATTAAACAGTTTTACATAATAATCAAGAATTTCGACTAAACAAACAAGTGCATGATAAATTCCACCTACAGAAACAGAATGCGTAAATCCTACATTATGTCATGCTCATATGCGGCCTCGAAAAGGTCGCGTTTCATTGAAGCTATTTACAGCGCCGTTCATTGAAAACTGGTTTTTCATGAACTTCATACTTTTCCTGGCGCACGATAAGAATCGACTGCATGCGTACCAGTGGGTCAAGGCACTGCAATACATTAAATCCTATTTAGGAAGCCTAGATTAACAACACACGCGGTACAAATTAGCAATTAAGATAAGCGCTGGTTAGAATGATGTCTTTATTGTTGAGGCTTTGTTGGTTAAGAATCTAGGATTCATTTCAAGCATATTAACTTTTCTCTAGGTATACTTGCATTACTCGCGCTATATTATACATTAACGAAATGTGAATTTGTAACATTTTACGATTTATTCCATAAATCACAATGTTGTTGCTAGCCAAGATTATTTAGATTTGTACACTATTGTAATGATTATTGAAACTATTGATAAAGAAAACCCTTTTAACAATTCAATTAAATTTAAATGTTTATTTAAAATAGGTTCGTTCTGAGGAGCCTTTATTAAATAAACGTATTAATTGTCATACAGATATTATTTACAACTGAAATCTTGTTGACGTCAGTAATTTACTTATGGTAGTTTGTACATATGTAAAACATGATAATAGAAGGATTCTAATTTCCCCGAGTCCTTTGGAACCTTAAGAATGAGTAACATTTGCAATTTTGTGGCGCAGTGGTTACAACGGCAGGTTTGGTCCCCTTTTTCAGATTGGCCTGGATCTTGGATGATTAGCTATGTAAGTATCTACGTATTAAAAAAAATAGTACTGTTGAGTTATAATCCTACGTCACAAGTTCAAAAGTTACTGTGGGGTAAGCTCAATTTATGTAATTTGGCCCTATTTATTTATTTATTGTATCAATATATCCTCACCTTGGCAGAGTACAGATTTCCACGTCAGTCATTCCGTTTAGCACATGTGTTCGGATCAAGTGCGACATTCAACCTTGTGGTCGTGGTACAATACTCGTTTAGTCGCATCGCCATAAATACATAGCAAATCCAGCGCGGATGACGCATTGTTGCATAAAATGTGTTACTTGACAGCTTAGAGTCGATTGTGTCACTTATGTTGTAGAGATTTACAACCAACTTTAAAAAGAGTATGACATTAATTTGGTAAAGTTGCTCTCGTTTCTTTTTTCAGCTTGCTAGACTGATGGATGGACGACTCAGTCACACACATTTTGATGATTCGACGAGAAATAACTTCACGTAAAAGCATAGATTATAAAAATTTTTTTTCGTCATTCATACTTCTATGCGTAAAAGAATATTATATGAATGACATAAAGCATTAACAAAGTATGAAGGGAAGAATGTAAACGAAAACACAAATGAAAAGAAAGGATAGTATAACGCAAAAACAACATAAAATAGATTTCTAAACTGACCCTACACATAAAGATAATGGAATAATATTCAACAAAATCATCGATACAAAATCGAACAATTGGAATTTCAGATAAGGAGTGAAGGGCTTTTAAATTACCAAGTTGTTTATGTTAATATTGGAAATACTAATCTGATGGCATGTTTGAACAACATTTAAGCACTATCTGCGGCGTTTAAAACAATGTTGCAAGCAAGTTGCAAGTGCAAAGTTGCGAGACGTGGGAGAACAGCATCGGCGAGGCTTTATGCAAAGGGTCCTGCCCACGGCACGGGTTGGATTGGAGTGCCTGATTCGCTTCGGTACCTAATACTAATCCATATTTATAGCCAATGCCTATCAAGTACAAGAAGAAAATTAATAGGTCAACAACATAAGAATGATATAATATTATAACTGGCTATTAATTTCACCGCGACTTCGTACGCGTAAATTATAGCCTATGTCACCCGCAGATAAATTAGTTTGCTGTAGGTGAAATAATTGAAAATCGGTCGAGTAGTTTCAGAACAATTTAAACAAACAAACAATCAAATATTTCCTCTTTATGATATTAGTATAAGCAGTCTGAAGCACTATGAAAGATATAATATTTAAGGGATACTTACTAAAAATACCTATTACATTTTCATTTCGTGAAAGTTTTTTCTGCTTTTCATACATATGTATACTTAGATGATAAGAATAAAAAAAGAAAATCGCAAAGATTTTCTCTTGAAAGAAAAAAACACGAGAAAATGAAGGTAACAAGGAAGTTTAACATGAGTCACGTTACAAGCTCAAAGGAATCTCCGGTGCAATATCTCAGTAGCAGTTTAAACAAACTTTCCATTCAAAATAGTCTATAAAGCAGTTAATGGGACAGTAAAAGTCGGAATATTATTTGGTCCCCACCCACGAGGTCTTCCAGGAATAGACACGGGCGTCATAAAGAAGCCCAGAACAAAACCGCAAACTCGTCTAACACACGCTAATGAACCCAAATTAACCCGCAATTCAAGAACTGCGATGACTTCACAGCATTAATGGCACTTTGAATACCATCCAAAGTTTACAAGAAAATAGTCCACACAATCTGCAAAGGTTTGCAGCTGAAAAGTATTTTTCAAATGTGTTGACACATCGAGACGCCGAACACGCAACTAAGCACTCCAAAAATAACGGGCTGGCAAACATCGCAAGATTAAAAGGGCCAAGCCTATACTCCAAAACTAACACTCGAAGTAATCGTGCAGTAAATAAACACGGAACAAATCTGAGATGCACTCGAACCCTCTAATAAAAACAATCTCACTGATTTGATACACTAGGAAGTTGCGTAGGATGCAGCAATCATCTGATCGAAAGCGCCGCTAGTAAACAAACGCATTTGTTCACACAAATATTGGATCACTGGAGAGTAAATATTGTATTAAATTAATACTCACAGCCGGGCGATATTCCGTTCTCCTTCATCGCGCAGCGGAACGGGTAATAAGTGCCTGGCAGCACCTTGCCGTACATTGTCCGATCCATCTTCGACCAATCGAGAAGCTGTTTTTTAGAAATAAAACACCCACGGAGTCCACAATGTGTTCAGATCACCATAATCACAGCCTACACTATAATGGAGTAAACAGCGTCCTACGCGGCGCGAAAATGCAATGATCACTTGCAATTAACGCAGCACTTGATGAATGCAAAGTATGTTAATACAGAAGCCTAATCTATCTCAAGGACGGAAAGGGAATGAACATTTCAATCGGCCGGTCGTCGTCATATCGGCGTTTCGGTTCGGTTATCAACAATCGCGGCGATAAGTGATAACGCAATGTCACGGGACGAGGTCGCGCCAGTGCTCCGAGCAGAGTATTCGTCAACGCGCCCCAGTCACAACTAAAGTCTGATGCGGTAGCTCGCACCGGCACAGCGGCACCGGCGCGGGCGCAGCCGCCACTCCAGCCGCGCCGGCTCCGGCTGGAGATTATTTATACGCGTAGACGGCGGAACAAGTGCATTCGTCAACTTCTATTGTCCCGCACTCGACGGATTAACTGCACACCAGAAAGCCTAATTAGTTGAAGCATTTATAATGCACTTCTATCCGTTTTACTGTCGGTAGAGTCGTTATTTCTTTAATAACATAACGGGACAGATTAACGATATGTCAATATCTGATCCGCAGATAAGCGAGATCAAAGGGAAATGAAAGGAGGGCGGAACTCCAAGAGGAATTTCTCAAATTCTTGTCTGGGAAATTACGCGCCAGAGACGTGGTGTAGGGCGATCTGTCACGCGTCCTACGGCGACGAAATCTAATTTAGATCTCGGTTGCCGAATTCTACTGTAACTGAGGCATCCGGTGCGAGGTGTGCCCTGTCTCCTGACATAAAACTTCCGGCCCATCATTTTCACTCCATCACTTCTCGGATTTACGACAATCATTAGAAAGAAAAGTGGCGGCTTTACTTTGATCTATGGAGTGTGGGGACGGCTTCTTATAAACATAACAATTGTGTCATTAAAAGCTACTGGAATTACAGTCATTAATAATCCCATTACTGGTTCCCGTGACAGCGGCGTCGGGTCACTTCCTATAAGATCAGTGGACCGGCTTGGGAAAGCTAATATTTATCATTAAAGGAGTAATATAATGGTCGATGGGGTTGAGATAACTCAACCTTTTTACGATTGTATTCTCGAAGGCACTTCGAGCCGACATTTACTTGAAATGCCTGCCGTACGATCCTTGCTTGGTATTTAGCGCTCATTAAACAACAAATTGCATTTTGTGCCGTGTCCGTTTTACGATCGCGCTAACTGTGCCATTGTTCCCAACCTACCAGGGTTCTAATAAGGAAGTAAATATTTGAACTGGTCTTGGAGCCAGCCACTAACTCAACCCACTTACATAGCAAACGAGGCGTCAACACGTGCACTGGGAATTCAGAGATCTCTTGACTCGAATCACAGTGCCAGGCATTGTACACCAGTCTTTCACTTAAAGTACACATGCCATATGCAGATTTATGATAAATGGCCAACATTTACGATGCGGATTAGTCTAGACCTCGATCGACTTTTGAACCGACGCCAAGATCAATTGAGCCCAAGAGCCAAGAGTGAAGTTACGCATTACTCACAACATCAATATTGAACGGTACCACATGTTTATAAAAACAACTAAAATGGTACGTAATCAACTAAACTACTAAACTAATAATTTGTTAATCTACCTAGAGGCAAACCGTGAGCGATAAGCCTTATCTAATAACTAAGTTAAACAAACGCTATTTACGAAATATTTCCTGCCCTCATATGTTGTGGGAAAGTGAAATATTGGACGGAATGAACGTTTATTTTTTCAACTTAATAATTAAAAATTACTTCTCAATTCAAACATTCAAAACAAATTTTGAAAGTTTAATTAGAAACTCAACCAAGTATTCTAAAAAAAAACGAATTACGCGTAAGTTTTCACACAAAATACTGGCCACTATTGTTTTTTTATTCCGGGACCGCACGTGCCTATGCGGGGTACGCGTAGGACTGGCAGATGGGACGCGGTACACGCAACCAACTGCGGGCCCGTGACGTGGTGGTGACCTCACCAATCGCGATAATTCGCAGCCTTATCTGCGCCGTAAACCTCGACCGGGCTAATCCAATAACGCAAAAGTAGGCTAAGATCATGAGGAATGAGGAACACACAGCAGAAGAAAACTATTCGGAAATAACAGCAGAGTTTCATTGACAGTGAATTGTCGTATTATTGAACCTTGTAGGTATATTGATTTTAATTCGAATATTGTTCTACGTTTGCACCATTATTTTTCGCGTTTCACACAGGCATATCGAATATCAGAATTCGATTACAAGTTTCACTTTTGTGGTGTTACATAAAATAGGAAAGTTCAACTATGAAGCCCATCTATTCCTCATCATTATAATTATCAGGGGTTTTTTCGTCTCCACGGCAGGAGCGTGATCTTCTTTGTACTACCAGAAGCGTAATTAGCCCGAGCAGTCAGAGGATCTGGCCTACACTTTCCACGCTGTCCAGACGGGCAAGGTCTCTCTAATGTTTAAGATCTTTGTGAAGCTTGTGTTTCCCAAGTCGCCTTATGCGACATTCACGGGAAGACTTGGAGTGGTTCTATTCTACTCAGCCCGGAACGACACGGCCCTTCTATTGCAGTTCAGTACTTTCGATTACACAATGTGCTTTCATGCATGCATTAGGAAGGTGTGACGATGACGTTTTAGTGTAACGAAAGTAGGCTTAGATCATGGGATAGAAGAAAACTTTTCTTGAATTAATAGCAATTTCATTGACAGTGAATTGAACCGATTTTCATTCAAATATTGTTCTATTTTTGCATCATAATTTCGTGCGTTTCCACCGGCATATCGAATATCAGTTGTGGTAGAACCACAATACAGGCAAAATTCACTTTTGCTAGTAGCATGAATGGGCCGACTCGTCCAGGGAAGTATCAGACTCTCACAGAAAATCGACGTTTGAGTAGTAGCTTTATCGCTTCAATGCTTCGTTCAGTGTTTGAGAGAGCCGAAGGTCCATCCCCTTTCCAAGAAAAATAAAGGCGGGCAACGCTTTTGCAGTTGTCTATGGGCGGTGATCGCTTACCATCAGGTGACCCGCTTGCTCATTTGCCGTCCAATGTCATAAAAAAAATTATCAGAAAATTGATTGGCAGTTTCACTTTTGTGGTGTTGTATGAAATAGAAAAGGGTAACTATGACGCCCATATATTGCAGTCCAGTAATTTCGATTGTAATTTACAATGTGCCCTTTCATGCATGCATTAGGAAGGTGTGACGGTGACGTTTTCGTGTTACGCAGCTGTTACGGGTGAGTGTGGATAATTTGGTTAATTTAGCTAAAGGAGTGGGCACATTAACACGCGTTGCGTGGACATTTCGTGATGATATGAAAGATAAAGTTTAGAAACTTAAACTCGACTAGGTAGGTACTAATATTTCTGGGCTTGAGATTTCACTTAAATATTTTCGAACTATTTTGGTTTAAGATCTTCGGAGTTCTTTGGATACGCATAACTAATTATTAAAAACAACCATTAACAAGTAGAAGTAGCGCGTGTTTAGCGTCATCAATCGAAAGTTTAAAATCCTAATCCTATTCTAATCCTAACTAATATTATAAATGCGAAAGCGAGTTTGTTTGTAACGCTTTCACGCCATATCTACTGAACTGATCATCATGAAATTTTGCATACACATAGGTTAGGGTACTGAGAAGGACATAGGCTATATATCACGTGGGCGAAGCCGCGGGTAACAGCTAGTTATGTATATGTTTTATGAATGTGTGGTCAACACCATCTTAACTGCGTGGGTAAAGGTATTCTCTATTTTTCCAACAAAAAGTGTTTCAGCACAATTTATAACTGTATAGGAGGTATAGGTAATGTTGCCCATAAAATACAGGATTTTTGTTAGTGACCAAATGATAAAAAGAATAAATTCTACTAGTTATCCCATTAATTAAAACGTTTTTAAAGACATACGTATCGTAATTTGTCAATCTCTAATTTCTAATAGTTTTCAAGTCATTACACTCACAAATTTTTCAACCATCAATTTTCATAATAAGAAGATAATTAAGAATATTTCAACTCGAAAACAGGCAACACTGACTATGATAAATTATTACGTGGCTTCGATCTCTTAGTTCTAAAAATACGGCGATACTTAAATTTAAATCGTGAAAGAGATCATTCAATGGGGATCACTAATTCTGAATTAGGGATGATTTTCTGTTATCGATACAGCATGGAATTATAGCGTTGTAATACTTTGAAGATTAAAAAAAGGTTAAGCTAAAGTCACAAAGCTTTTCGATATTTAATACATAATAATTCAGTTATGTAAGTGTTTATGATTTCTAGAAATTAATAATAATCATCCCTAAAGATCCAAAAATCTGTATAATTCGCAATGTAATTTTTACATTTTGGTTTTTTTTTTTTTTTTTTTTTTTTTTTTTTATGTCAGAGGATGGCAAACGAGCAAGCGGGTCACCTGATGGTAAGTGATCACCGCTGCCCATGGACTAATGTAACACCAGGGGTATGACAAGAGCGTTGCCGGCCTTTTGTTTTCCCTCCCCAGAGGGGAGGGGGGATGGGCCTCCGGCTCTCTCACTCACCGAACGAAGCATAGAAGCTGTAAAACTACTACTCAAACGTCGATTTTCTGTGAGAGTGTGGTACTTCCCCGGACGAGCCGGCCCATTCATGCTACCAGCTGAAGTGATTTTTGCCGGTAGCGTGGCTCTACCACGCCTAAAAAACGCCTGGTTGTACTTCAAACAAAGATTCAAAACGTTTATTCAGAAAATAGGCCCTTGCAGGCACTTTTTCACGTGAAATCACATTTCACAACATTATTTTTGTCTTCTGATTATAGGTACGCTTTGGCATAAGATGTTAGTTCTGAAATCCTTTAGTTCTCCAGTAGGATAAGAAGCGGAGAAGTGACTTTATTCTAGGTCCGACAGATCCCACAGGGCACCTAAACACCGGTTTTTTTAAATAAATAAATAAATATATGAGCTTGCCCCAAATTAAGTTCTTAAGTAAGACTTGTGTTATGGGATACTTATCCAACGATACTATAGTATAAAACAAATACATATTATAGATAACATCCAAGACCCAGGTCAATCTGAAAAAGATCATTTTCCATCTTGACCTGACCAAGGATCGTACCCAGGACCATCCGTGTCACAGGCCGGCTTGATGACCGCTGCGCCACGGAGCTCGTCAAAATTTATAAATATTTTAATAATAATTAGATTTGACGATAACGTCTTTACCAAACCAATTAATCAATCGTTATAAACTGGTCCAAAAATACTCGTATCGATATTCGACATCGATGTTTTTAGGGTTCCGTAGTAAACTAGGAACCCTTATATTTTCGCCATGTCTGTCTGTCTGTCTGTCTGTCCGTCCGCGGTTTTACTCAGAGACCATAAGTACTAGAAAGCTGTAATTTGCCTTTGGTCCACGTTAATAACTGATCTTTCATATGAGTATGTATATTAATCATGGCAAAAAAGTCGTAGAAAAAAATCTTGAAAAAAAATTTTTTTTTGGGTAGCTCCCATACAAGTAAAGTGGGGGAGTCATTTTTTTTTCTCTACTTACCCATCTTGTGGGGTATCGTTAAAAAGGTCTTTGAAAAATATTGTGAGGTTGAGAACACCATTTTTCGATTTAGGGATCCGTTTCCGAAATATTTGGTTTTAAAGTGCAAATTTTTGTTAAAGGTACGTGTCCCCCCCCCTCTATCTCCTAAACGGTTATATATAGATACGTGAAAAAAATTACAGCAGTAGTATATATACTGAAGTTGAAAGGAAAACTATCAGAGCTAAGTACTAAGTACAAACTAAAAAGTTATAGGCAACCAACTTATAAAATGTACTGGAAAATGTAAAATTTCATACAATCTTTATTGTTAGATGTTTTTGGTCGTTAAACTGTGAGGTGCGAGTGTAAACAGTGTGTACTCAAAGTTGTCATTCGCAACTACGGAACCCTATACTGCGCGTGGCCCGACACGCACTTGGCCGGTTTTTCCTAATACTGGTCCCAATATACTCGTATCGATATTCGACATCGATGTTTTTCCTAATACTGGTCCCAATAAATTCGTATCGATATTAGACATCGATGTTCTTCCTAACATCGTTCCTCCCTAAGTAGAATGCGCTGTGTCTGCGATATGTCAGCGAAGAGCTTACAGGAGGACACAGACAGATGCATGCTTGGAATTTTTACCCCACCGCTGAAGGAGAGTAATGTTATTCGAATTATCTTCACTATTTGTTGTAGTTTGTTTTGAAATTTTATTTAGATGATGAAAAGTGAAAATAAGTCTTCATCTGACATGGAGCGCTTACCGAAATCCTATGAGTGAGTAACGAATCAGATGAACAAACACACATGCAAAGATGAGACTGCAAAAATTTCAACTCCTTTTTTGAACTCAGGTTAAACTCTGTGACCATCTATGCACTTGCACTTATCCCTACAGCAAAACGGCTCCTGATTTCTTGTTAATTGTCCTATGGTAGGAATAATCGGTAGATACTCGTATAAAAGCTGTTAACAGGATTGAAGGTGGGGACGGACGACCTCGATAGGATCCATTAATCACTCCACTACAGGGGCACAAAAATATAAATTGTTATAGAAGTTCGTAAAGCCGTGTGGTTCCCGGCAGAGTATGCCAATTCTTCCCGTGGATGTCTTGGATGAAGGGATTTGTTGCCTCTTGTGGCCAGATCCTCTGACTACCTCTATATAACTATATATGGCTCTGGTAGTACAGAGAGGGTCGCGTGCTCCTGCAGTGGAGACTAAAAAAGACCTGATGATGATGATAGAAGTTCGTACCTATTTCTCGGGCAGGAGCAACGCTTTATTATATTGTGTTTGTGTTTCCCTTTTGCTCAGGTTCTTAAGTTAAAGATATAGAGCTAAACGGGGTATTGAAAGGTTGTGTAAGATATACAGACATGTGACTCTGAACAATCTGACAGTATTCTAATGATGCAATCTATACTCAAGAAAAAACATACAAATTCCACCAGCTGATTGGCAAATATGTCAAGAGGCAAAGATGTGCCAATATTTTTTAAATTCACTTTTCTTTGGTCAAAAAATATATTACGACGTCAAAATATTGCAAATACATTCTCGAGAGTTCGCTGAGAATGCGTTATGGTGCTACTCCAAATGCGCTTAGGTTTTTATGCATAAATAATTCTACAAAAATATAATCGTTAGAAAATTTCTATATTACTTAAATGTAGAACTTTTTACAAATTTTAACAAGGATGTGTTGAGAAACATAATCTGTAGATGAGAATAGTCGAAAAGCGGGACGGATATACGAAATAATGTAAGCTGATTCTCTCGCGCTTTGCGCCCGTTTTAGTCGAGAACAAACTCAGATAAGAAAAAGAACAGCTATCCTTCTGTAATGTACTTTATTTGGTGACAGGGCCATCAAGGGCCATTACGGCGTTTACGCATTGGCGCAAAATGGAACACCTCGACCACGACACGCCGTAACTTGCGGAAATTAAGTGCCCTTATGCATCGTAAGCAATCAAGCCGCAAGTAGAAAGGGAGTGATGTAAGATATCCACTGACAGAGTCGTGTCGGAACAGATTAACGATGTAACATTGAAAATAGCGGAGTGGTTCCCGACAGAGAAGAATAGGACCACTCCATACTATCCAGTGGATGTCGTAGAAGGCGACTTAGGAAACACAAGCTACTACAGAGAGGGTCGTGCTCCTGCAGTGGAGACTAAAAAATACCTGATGATGATGTGAATGGAAATTGGTCTCTCTTTTCAATAGTTTAATTCCATATTTGAATGAAGTAAAAAAAATAGAGTTGGCTCAAGGCAGATGTCGGTGGGTTCCACCATTCCATTCAAATATGACCCACTGAGTACAGTCCGATTCAAACTTAGCGGCTCGGATATTAGCTGAGCTATCGAAAAGCGCAGTACGCGCCCCGCCTCCCCGCGTGCGTCCCACTGGACCTTGTATTGTGTACCATCGACTCGCCCGATGTTCCGAGCCGCTATAAAGTTGGGATTGCCGCCATTCGGTGTATATGGTCCAATTTCGTTTCTTGCATTGTAAGTCAGTTCTGGTCCAGCTCTATCAAGGAAATTGTTTCCCACATCTTATTTGTTTGTTTGTAACTCTTTATTGTACATAAAAAAAATACAGTTAACAAAAGGCAATTCTTAAAAAGTAAACACATACTTATTTATTAATTTAATAATGCCTTTGCCCAGCAGTGGGACAGAGAATGGCTCGAAATTAAAATTAATTAAATTAATAATTAGATACATTTTGTTACATAGGAAAAATCATTAGTTATAAAGTGAGGCTACCAAATATGATAAAATAGCCTCAATGTCCAAAGAACTATTTTAGCAAGCTTATGTTCAGATATAAGTGTAGTGTAGTGTGAATGAATAAAAAATGTCTTGAAAAAACTTGGGTTTCCTGAATAATTTACCAAAAATAGATTTTTTTTATAACATTGACAATGAATTTAACTTTTTCACGGCGAACATCGGATATATCCGACTTTCATTGTGAAAGGTGAAAGGGTTAAGAAATCGAATCACTCTTTATTTAGGTATTTCAATGGATCGAATACATTTGATTTGTAGTAATGTCAATTTTTTTTATAAACAACGTACAAGAAACTGGCTTTTAAATATGAAAGTGAAAAAATTACTTAAGTCTATCCACATAAAGGTTCTAAAGATTTCAATAAAATGCCCTGTGAAACAAATAAAACTTACTTCAGTTAGCTTATGTATGTAAGGGTTTTTTGTGGGAAGTCAAGGCGTACAGTTGTCGTTTTCCTTAGACGATTTTGCAAGTGGACTTAATAATATGAAATTGGTGTTATAAATGCTCATGCTGGAGAACAATTTGTGAAATAGTTAAAGTAGATTGTTAAATGTACTCGTATAGATTTGTCATCAGAAGCTCCCACGAGGCTACCAAAGAACTTACGCCATCTTTGATGCCATATACCGTACAACACCGATACTCAGTATCTCATTATACTGGACATTGGCAGAATCACTGAAATCTCTATGGAAGCCATAATTTAAAAGATATTTGGTTAGATATATTTTAAGATAAGATAGATATGTATATTTTCTATGCAGTCACACAAAGTGGACAAATGGACAATGTGTCCTCTGAATGAAGTATGAAAATAAATTTTACCTTCAAAGATGAGTACATAAATATAACAATATTAAGAAAAATAGGTACATAGGTACAACAAGTTTTTTTTGCTTCTAAATGTATCAACAGTTTTGGTAAAATAAGGTATCATTACAATTCTAACAAGGTCCTGATATAGCTTGTAATTTTTTTGCCATAACAGTTGATCCATTTCTTTTTTAGAAAAGGATTGTTTCAAATTTTGTCCAATACCTCTCTCTATCATTCTTTACAAGCTCATATCAGTGTTGTCCTACTAAAAAGACAGGCAGACAGGGAGACAAAATAATTCACTTATTTGACATATATATTTATTAAGTATTAAGTTAAATCTCATTTACTTCATAAACATGTCAATAAACAGTAGACTGCCAGCCAATTCAAAAAATTCTTCATGAATCGGAATCTGAGTCATCTTGGCATGACTAAGGATGAACGAAGGTGACAAAATGTTTTTTTAGGTTTCAGGACATGCTATTTTGGACCCTAAATCTTTACACGTTAGAGCATATTTCTTTCAGATGCTGCAATTTGCAAATAGCGCATTTAATATAACATAACACATAATATTACATGTTCAATTCCAAGATAGAAGACCCTACCTAACCGTAACAATGCGTCCTTAACTTTCACCTTAAAACCCCTTATCCACAAAAATGGGCAGCCTCAAAGGATGCTATTCTGATAAAACACGTCATTGCCTTACAGAACAAGCCAAACAGGTTATGATAACACAGCAAAACTCACCCAAATCGTCCATGTCGAGATTCTGGATTATTTTCTAGAGCAGTTTAATTCACGAAACGGTAATTGCACTATTATCTTAAATATATGGCACTTCACACAAACTGTTCTAGCCGCAAATACTTAATAATACAGCAAATTAAACATAAATTCCAATCCAAATAAAGGATAATCAGCAAATACCTACAATATTGGCACAACCGAAACTTTCTGTCATTGTCATTTTTATGTCAAATGTCACAACCATTAGATCTTGGATTTCTGAACGACATAATTCCCAACTAATATTAAAAATGCGAAAGTGAGTTTGTTTGTATGTTACGCTTTCACACCGTATCTACTGGACCGATCATCATAAAATTTTGCATTCATATAAGTTAGCGTACTGAGAAGGACAGAGGCTATAAATCACGCAGGTGAAGCCGCGGGTCAGCTAGTATGAAATAAAAGCAAAACATTATTAAATAATGTATTTCATGCACTTGCTTGCCTATGTAATACAAAGATTGTTTGTGTAGAAATAATCAAAGAGGTGTACTTTATTTATCTATTAAATCAGCTGATCAAAGTTTTTGAACGAAATTTTGTCAAACAACTACCAACCCTACCAACAGGAACTGTCTGTCCTCGCTGACGTAAACGTTCAAAAATTGAAAAATACCTACTTCTTGTTATTGGAATGGAAATGTTGTTTTGAAATTTTAAATAAGTATCTGTGATTTTTAAGGAATTTATGCTTAATTTCTGTTTCTTCTAGAATGTAGCCAATCTAAACCTACTGATTCTGCTTTTCAACATTTTGAGAATAACTTTTTCCTGTTTCTGAACGCACTTCAACATTATATTGATTCACTTTGCTTTCGTGTTTATATTACGCCCTGCAATTTAGATTTATAAAAGAATTAGGGAATTTAGTTAAAATGAGTGCATCAGGCGAGCAGTTAACTTTAGCCAAAGACATTAAACGGGCCGTAGAATTACTCGAAAAACTTCAACAGAGCGGAGAAGTTCCTGCAACGAAGCTAGCAGCTCTACAGAAAGTGCTACAAAGTGACTTCCTAAACGCCGTGAGGGAGGTGTACGAGCATGTCTACGAGACTGTCGACATCCAAGGCTCCGCAGACATCCGGGCTTCAGCGACGGCGAAGGCCACGGTCGCTGCGTTTGCAGCTGCTGAAGGCCACGCTCACCCTCGCGTAGTCGAGCTTCCAAAAACTGAAGAAGGTTTAGGGTTTAACGTTATGGGTGGCAAGGAACAAAATTCACCAATTTATATATCCAGAATCATTCCAGGCGGCGTAGCAGACAGACATGGAGGGTTGAAAAGGGGTGATCAATTGTTATCTGTGAATGGGGTGTCAGTTGAAGGAGAGAACCATGAAAAGGCTGTGGAGTTGCTCAAACAAGCTGTTGGTTCTGTAAAGTTGGTAGTTCGGTACACTCCAAAGGTGCTGGAAGAGATGGAAATGCGATTTGACAAGCAGCGTACTGGTAGGCGACGACAGAACTACAACTAACTTAAACTGTACGGTTACACCTCTTGTTTCTTAAATTATATTTTACAATTAGACCAACTGTGGCTAACATAGACTGTTTGTTTGTGTGAATGACCTGTTAATGTTTTGATTATATTTTGATTATTATAAATAATAGTGATAAGTTAAATTTTAGAATTTATATTAAATATGTTAGGAAAAGTGATTTTGTTATAAGCATATTCTTATTAATATTATGTACTTAATGCATTTCAGCTCCAAACAAACAAATATTGTTGCCAATATGCACTTTTAAATCCAATATTATCACAAAAAAATATTTGTTTGTTCCATCGTCAGTATTTTAAAGGGTATCTAATAAAAATGAAATTATAGACTTAAATATTGATTTATTTACATTTTACTTAATTATTCATATTTTCCAACAATCAAAGCTTCCAAAATTATATTTAGCGTCCTTTTTAGGTTTCTTTGCTGGGACCTCTTGTGTTTTCGCTGATTTGCTTGAGGTGGCAGTTTCTTGAAGGTTTAAATATTTACCGACCCCATCTCTAAACACTTTCAAGGGTTGTTTTGAGGCCTTCTTTGGCTTGACACCCGGACCCTCTTCCTCTGCCTTTCGTTTTAATTCTTCAGCTCGTTCAATTGCAAGCTGAAAATAACAAAACGTGTAAAATTTAGTTTAATTTAATTCTTTTCGCGACCAAATTGCGAACATTCTCGCAAAAGGAGATGTAAGGAGTACCTGAAACCGGCGAGCATGCATGAAAAGAGTAATGAATGTAGATGAAGCGAAAGAGGTTTGTAAGGTGTGCATTTCCCCAGCGGAAAAGTATTGAATAATAAATGTTGAATATACTAGATCGTTAGTTAAAAGCTGCCTTCGAATGTTTATCGATGAATGAAATTCGTGTATTCAGTAATTTTGGAGAAATTCGTCAAAAACATATTACGCCAGAGAAACGTTTCCCTGGCGGAATTTTGTCAGGGATCCAAAATTTAATTAGAAGAGCAATTAGTTAATCATAAGAGAGAAATGTTTATGCATAAATGGAATTTGTGTGTCATAGGCCTCCGAAGTTATTCAAAATGCCGCTGGGGAAATGTTCGGCTTTTTGCTGGATCTCATAAACGGTTTGGAATACGGTCTTGGATTTTTTTACACACATTGCTATTAATTTGTTCAAAATATAACTTATTACTAAAAATAATTGATTAAAACTAAATTAACCTAAAAAAATAATATTCCTATCTGAAACAAAACTTACCTATAAAAACAAAAACCTACTTATAAATAAAAAATGTCCCGCAGGTCATTGCCCTGCGGTAATGTGCCCAGAAGACTGGCAGCATTGCCACGCTGAATAGCAATGCTTATTCTTTGTGCGAAATAGCTACCAGCCCTCTGGTCATTGGACACCTCGACCAGCCTTTTGCTTATGAGCTTGAAAAGTTTATGAGCCGATGGACCCCACGGACCCAGTGTCTCCACTCCAAACGGCTCAAAAATATATGCATCACCAAGGCATATATATTTGCGCCGTTTGGAGGACTCGGCGGTAGCTGCAGCCATGCCAGCCTTACAACTAGTGCCATGGAGATGGGAATGTGCGAGAGTGTCGACGCAGGTTGCATCCCACACCAACGGCCTTCCCAATCTCCAAGGCACAAGTGTCATACCGTCCGGTCTCTTGCCATCCTCCCGAGCCAAACCAATTGGTTCAAATAATATTATTAATAATAGTTAATGTTTATAGTCTGTAGTCCCAAACGCTGTGCCGTTGATTTGCTTATGAACGACGCCTCAGATCCTTGATCTACCAGGGCACGGAGCGTGTGCATTTTGCCATTCCTTCCCATTACTCTAACCAAAGCTGTTGCTAACAGAACTTGGCTTGGGTTGATCTCAGTCCTATGAACTGCCATTGCTAATACGGATGTGTGTTCTTGTTCCTGTTGAGCACCCGTATTCTCTTTTCCTTGTGCGATATGTGTTGCTTGTTCTTCTATGGGAGTTTTTAAATGTAGGAGCGAATGATGGCGACGGTTGCAAATTCTACACGAGGCATTTTGCCTACAAAACTTCACTCTATGCTTAGGAATGAGACAATTGAAACAGAGTTGCTTCTCCTTCACAACGTCTCTCCTTTCCTCTGGCTTCAATTTCCCAAACTCCTTGCAATGCTGAATGTAGTGATCCTTAGAGCAAAATGAACAGAAAGGTTCAGCAGTAACATTGAAAGCCTTCAATGTCTGTCGAGGCTTCGGCGTATTCTCCTTTGCGACTGTAATGCTCATTGCTTCTAATGATCTAAAACGCATCTCCAAGAAATCAAAAAACTCTTTCATAGTTGGTAGTTCACGACTACATCCCAATTGCTGCTCCCATAAACGATGACTATCTGTGTCCAACTTTGTAACAGTGAGGTGAATAACTATTGGATCCCAATTTGTAGTTGGAACACCAATATTCTGAAGTGCATATAAACACTCACTGGTTGTGTCAAGCAACGCACGAATCCCACTGGCAGATTCAAACGGAATTTTCTTCTGGTTCAATAGGC
Organism: Rhodophaea formosa; assembly: GCA_963082605.1. Taxonomy (NCBI): domain Eukaryota; kingdom Metazoa; phylum Arthropoda; class Insecta; order Lepidoptera; family Pyralidae; genus Rhodophaea; species Rhodophaea formosa. The sequence continues at coordinate 3,993,881 of OY720209.1, forward strand.
GCGTGATATGCGAGTGCACTATGAGCCTTTTGTTATCATACCTAGCGGTATCAATACGGGATTTTATTCTAGTAGTGAATAGTACGCAAACATATAATATAAATTATTAATTATTATTATTTATATTATTAATTTGTTTATAACGCCTATAAAAACAGAATCCAAAAAAACACAGCCACTTATTATTAAAAAAAATATACATAAAAGTAGGTATTTTGGTTCTAGTAGCTGAACTAAAGGACCTAATGGAAAGTTTTAAACGTCTATTTATATATTAGAACTGCCTCCAATATCTGCGAAAGTATGTTTGTAATAGAGTAAGTATAAAAAAAGATACAACAAAAATAATGTCTCACGGACATCATGATTTTGAATCCGTCTATTGTAGGAGTTTTATATTATGTGGCAAGTTGTAACTAATTTCAATGGTTTGTTTATTTATTCATCTATACGCATTCTAATAATTAGCTTAATCTAATTAGCAATAAAAGTAATATCGTAAAAAAAACCAGTGACACTTAAATCTTGGTTATAAACCGACCAATTTCGGATGGCTATGAAAAAGCGACCATTTCATATAAATTGCTGTCATTCCAAACATTACTATGTAATACCACTATAAATGAGGTACAGGCGCGGACACAAGTCTTATTTACAGTATTAATCTATAAATGGTTTGTAGTTATTTGTGTTATTTCTGAGTAGATGGGAGACTGTATATACCTCACTTTAAATTTCAATAATGATACAAATTTAAAACGTTAATCTGTTATGTATACTATTATACTATAAAGAGAAAAGATTTGATTGTTTTTATGTATGCATACAATTGACTTTAAAACTGGACCGATTTTCAAAGTTCTTTCACTTATATAAAGCTCATTTAGCTGCGGGTCACATAGGCCATAAAATACGAGCACAAAGTCCCGGGAAATTTGCTAATATGAAAAGCTAAGGTCTGTTAGACGGTTAATATATTCTTTTATAAGTACTTAGATGATAAATGCAGGATTTGTCTACCATACAGAAATAACCTTCTGGTAAAATTTTTTTTTTACAGCTCAGTAATATTTTACACGTTTACCGGTTGCTCGGTATCAGTAATAATAGAAATATACAAAATAGGTACCATAAGAACTTATATACAATACAAACTAGAATGCTTACGAATGATAGAAACCGGCAAAGAGCTAGTTGTACTCGCGTACGATGTGTTCCGTACCATTATTATAAAATATCAGGCAAAAAAGCGACAAAAATCAGGTTTCTGGCATTGGAGCCCTTCCTTAAATAATAACGTTATTCCGTTTTTAGTAAATGTTGTTTGCGGCAACAGATATAGGTGCCTACATCATCTGTGAAAATTTCAACAGTCTAGTTATAACGGTTCATAAAAAACAGCCTGGTGAAAAACAGGCTAACGGATAGAAAGACAGTGGAGTCTTAGTAATAGAGTACTGTTTTACCCTATACGCACGAATACTTATTTTAAAAGAGTAAATCTAAATAATAAGCAATATTTATTTAAGCATCTATTTTAACTAAACGCTTATGTATTGAGTATGCGTCTGTACCAAATAACGTCAGTAATATTGCAAATTTCAGAAGTAAGATACTTGTACTGAGCGGTCGCTTTTTCATAGCCATCCGAAATTGGTCGGTTTATAACTAAGTTCTAAGTGCCACTGGTTTTTTTACGATTTTTCTTTTTTTACTAATTGGATCAAGCTAATTATTAGAATGCGTATGGATGAATAAATAAACAAACCATTGAAATTAGTTACAAGTTGCCACATAATATAAAACTCCTACAATAGACGGATTCAAAATCATGATGTCCGTGAGACATTATTTTTGTTGTATCTTTTTTATACTTACTCTATTACAAACATACTTTCGCAGATGTTGGAGGCAGTTCTAATATATAAATAGACGTTTAAAACTTTCCATTAGGTCCTTTAGTTCAGCTACTAGAACCAAAATACCTACTTTTATGTATATATTTTTTAATCATAAGTGGCTGTGTTTTTTTGGATTCTGTTTTTATAGGCGTTATAAACAAATTAATAGCAATGTGTGTAAAAAAATCCAAGACCGTATTCCAAACCGTTTATGAGATCCAGCAAAAAGCCGAACATTTCCCCAGCGGCATTTTGAATAACTTCGGAGGCCTATGACACACAAATTCCATTTATGCATAAACATTTCTCTCTTATGATTAACTAATTGCTCTACTAATTAAATTTTGGATCCCTGACAAAATTCCGCCAGGGAAACGTTTCTCTGGCGTAATATGTTTTTGACGAATTTCTCCAAAATTACTGAATACACGAATTTCATTCATCGATAAACATTCGAAGGCAGCTTTGAACTAACGATCTAGTATATTCAACATTTATTATTCAACACTTTCGCTGGGGAAATGCACACGTTTGTAAGGATCATAGCAAGTGGAAATCCATAGTTTCTGCCTACCCCTATGGGAAAGAGGCGTGATAATATGTATGTATGTGTAAAATTTTGGTTGTGAAAGATTTTAACATGGTGCATGTGATGCCTTAATCTCTTAAGGACAATCAATTTAATGTTAATATAACATTGTAGGTTACCAGAACAATATATTGTCTTTGCCAGACCTAAACACACTGTTTAGAAGTTAATACAATTTAAAATAGTTGCTTGCAGTGGCGTAGCGAGGTGTGTGCGAAGTGTGCGACCGCACTCGGCCTCCGGGCAGAGGAGGGAGGGTCTCACGCCGCCTTGAGGCACCCATGGCCTGGCACTGGGACGGGCACGGCCACCCTTGGCCCTGAATTCGTTGGCAATGTTTTCAAATTTTTTGTTTTTTCGAGATTCTTTTTATATTTGACGACTTGATTGATTCTTATTTTTTTCAATGTCTACTTACTAAATAAAAATTAAAAAGAAATAAAAGTTCAAAAATCGGGCCCTGTTGCAATGTTGATTTTATTTCTATACATTGCCTTACTTACTAATTAAAAAGGGGGGGCCTCGCAAAGCCACTTCGCACACACCCAATTTTGGGCAGGCTACGCCACTGGTTGCTTGTCAGTTTTTTTGTACAAAGCAATCTCTACAATCACAAACAGTAAAAATCAGAATCACCACATTTATAAAAATGAAGACGATAGGGCGGTATTGTCGCCTTGCAGACAATACTGCCCTATTGTCTTCATTTTTATAAAGCATAGTTGCTAAATTGACATGAATGCTAAGTCTAATAACAAAACGTAATGGGAACTCAGAGAGAATCCTAAAAATTAATCTGGGCTACATTTGTTAATTTTGTTTTTCGTGTGTGTAAGTGCCGTATTAGCCGTGTGGTCCCCGGCAGAGTAGAATAGGGCCTCTAAGAGACCTCTCCAACCCATCTGGCCAGCGTGGAGACTGTAGGCCAAATCCTCTGACTGCTTTGGCTATATGATATGGCTCAGAGATGGTCGTGCTCCTTCAGTGGAGACTAAAGAAGACCTGATGATGATGTGCGTAAGTGGCCAACACTGGCTGCATTTGATATATATGATGATAAACACTATGTACGGTAACAAATAAAAGCATTACCTGTTCTTCTGCCTCTGCAAAGGGATCGACAAACACCTGAGCCACTTCTATAATGATATCATGGATGGGTCTGTCCTTGTTGTCCACTTCTATCTGTTCCATAGCATTTAGTGTGTCTAGCCCGCCGACCAACTTGCCGAATATTGTGTGCTTGCCGTCGAGTTGTCTGCAAGACCGGAAGGTTATGAAGCTGAAAATAAAACATGTATAAGTAGTAATTAATAGAAAATAAAATAAAGAATCTTCATTTTTTCCTAGTGACTGATATACTTTTTTTAAAAATATACATGGATAAATCATACAGATTGAGCTAGCCTCAAAGAAAGTTCGAGACTTGTGTTATGGGCTACTAACTCAACGTTATTATATTTTATAACAAATACATATAAACATCCAAGATCCAGGTCAATCTGAAAAAGATCATTTTTCATATTTACCTGGCCGGGGATCGAACCCCGGGTTCGATCGACCCATCCGTATCGCAGGCAGTGTTTACCGCTGCGCCACGGAGCTCGTCACATAACTTTCTGTCTCAAACACAACTAAACCAATTTATGAAACTTACGCTGTTATTCTGACAATATTACATACATGGATCGAATTGATATGATAACCTTTTGATTCAGTTAAAAATAAACACAGCGTCGTTCTGACAATATAATAAATAAAGAAATATGCAACGACGCCGCCAAGGAGTGACGGGGGGCAAGAGAGGACTATTGCTCCTTCTTAAAGGCTCGAGATTTTTAAGATATCACTTTACCAATCTTCGATCTGTAATTGACAGCCTTTGCTTATAGATGAGGCCGGCCGAACGAACTTACTCAAATGACATTACAGCATGAATGCTGACATTATTATAGACCACAGGCACCGATGCAGCTGGAATGCAACTGGAATAACATTCAGATAAGAAATATGCTGTGTGGTGCCCGGTAGGACTATTGAACCACTCCAAGTCTTCCAGTGGATAATGTAGGTGACTTAGGAGACACAAGCTAAACAAAGCTTTTAAACACCAAACAGACCTCTTCAACCCATATGGCCAGCGTGGAGAGAGTAAGCCAAATCCTCTGACTGCTCTGGTTAATATATGGCTCTGGTATTACAGAAAGGGCCGTGCTCCTGCAGTGGAGACTAAAAAAGACCTGATGATGATAAGGAAAGTTAACTTACAACTGTGATCCATTAGTGTTAGGTCCGGAGTTGGCCATAGACAGCATACCGCGGCCTGTATGGTGCAGATTCGGCCTGATTTCGTCTTCAAACGCTTTCTTCCATATCGACTCGCCGCCTAGTCCTGTGCCGGTAGGGTCTCCACCTTGTATCTGAAATTGATATGATGAGAACAAATTATTACCGCCAAAAGTGTGTGCATTTCCCCAGCGGAAAAGTGTTGAATAATAAATGTTGAATATACTAGATCGTTAGTTCAAAGCTGCCTTCGAATGTTTATCGATGAATGAAATTCGTGTATTTTACTTACTTATGTTTATATATTTTTACTTTTTACATTTGATATTAATGAACTAAACTAACATAATATTAACGGTAACTAAGATAAAAACAAAAACTAATCCTAAAATAAAAACTAACCTATAAAAAAAAAGAAAAACAACATTAAGATAAATAAAAAATTGAAGCCAAATCGCTGTGGTCAGCGGGCAGGGTGCCCAAAAGGCTGGCGGCATTTCCACGCTGGATGGCCAAACTCAGCCTTTGGCCAAAATGCGCGCCTGCCCTTTGGTCACCAGAAACGACGATTAGGCGTGCGGAGATCTCTTTAAATAACTGTCGGGCTTCCGCACCCCAAGGCCCTAAGGTCAATTATCGTGACAATTGGTGTCAGAAGTGGGATAGGAAAGATGCCAATCGTGCCCAGAAATGAAAAAGGGGTTACTACCCGAGCAGGAGCTGCAGCGGCAGAAGAACAACAACCTGAGGAATCCAATTCTGGAGGCACCACATCCACGGCCGCTTCACCAGCTGCTTCATTGGATATGAACGCGTTCTTGCAGCAGATGACTGTGATGATGCAAGAGCAAGCGCGCCGTCAGGAGGAGCAAGCGCGCCGTCAGGAGGAGCAAGCGCGCCGTCAGGAGGAGCAAGCGCGACGCCAAGAGGAGCAACTGCGGACACTGCAGGACGAGCAAGCGCACCAGCTTCAGGTTCTTTCCAAAGACGTTTTAGCTGCGGTTCAGACTAACGCCGCTCGGATAGATAACGTCGAAAAAGAAGTTGCACAAGTAATGGGGACACTTCAACAGCTTGGTAAGAAAGTAAAACTTCTAGAAGCATGTGGTCCTATCACAAGCTCTGTGGTGGCTCCTTTTGCCAAAAATTTAAAGGTGCCTCCATATGACGGGAAATCCTCCTGGGCTGCCTTTAAGTTGCAGCTGGAGACAGTCAAACAGGCCAGCTGTTGGGATGAACAGGAGGCGAAGACTGCATTGACCTTAGCGCTTCGAGATGACGCTCTATCTGTATTGGAAGCACTAGGCGCCGGAAAGAAGGAGGTCACCTATGATGAACTCATGGATGCTCTTGAAGCAAGATACGGCGACAGTCACCTCGAACATGTATACAGGGCGCAATTGAAGGATCGTTGTCAGCGGAGTAGCGAGACTATTCAACAGTGGTTCATTGAAGTGGAAAGACTGGTGCGCAAGGCATATCAGTCGTCACCATCCGTCGTGGAGGAGATGCTGTTGCAGGTATTCATCGACGGAATACGAGATCCTGAAGTCAGGGCGGCTGTGCGACTAGATCACCACACTACCTTGAAGGAAGCAGTAGCTCACGCTTTGGAAGTAGAAGCGGTGCGTCATGACTCACGAACTCCCAGGCTTCGGGAGGTCGTAGTCACGGAAAACAGCAGACAACGAACCTACAACCCGATGTGCTATGGGTGTGGCGAACGGGGTCATATTCGAAGCACTTGCTCGAAACGAGAACGTGCAACTTTCCAACGTCAGGTGGATGTGGCGGTTTCAACATCGGAACAGTCAGAGGTGAAACAAGAAAAGGGTAAGGCTGCGGGGTGGGCGCCGGCTGGAAACAGCAAACCCCTAGAAATTCTTGTGAAGCAGACAAGTGATGGAAACACCTTAGTGATTGACGGTCTAATCAACGGAAAACCATGTCAGTTAACATTAGACACTGGATCCTCGCGGACGGTTATCAGCAACCAGAAACTTAAGGATATTGGAGGTCGGTATGTTCAGGCAAATAGAAACCTCACATTAATAACTGCTACTGGTCAACATATTCCAGCTCACGGAGAGAAAATTGTGGCCATCAAGATTGGGGCAACACTTTATTGGCAAAAAGTGATTATCGCAGACATCTCCGATGAATGCATTATTGGTTTGGACTTCCTGCAAAATCATCAGTGCAATATTGACTTGAAAAATGGTGTCCTAAAACATGGAAATGATGAAATTCCTATGAAAGGTGGAAATTTCGGCAAGGTGTTATGTTTGAGGGACACTGTCCTTAATCCGAGATCCCAGACGGTGGTTCCTGTTATGCTACCACCTAATAATGGAATAAGTCCGCGGAGATGTGCCATTATAGAAAGAGAAGTCTCAGATACAACGTGGATTCCCGCCAGAACCCTCGTTGGAAGTAATCAAGTTGCGTTGGTACCTGTTTTTAATCCTCATGACGTGGAGCACACACTACGAAAAGGAACGGTTATTGGAAACTGTGAGGAGATAGCCTGGTTAAGGAAGTGTGAAGAGGGACAAAAGCGGAGAATCACAAATCAGGAAGAAAATGTAACAAAGCTTCTGGAGGGTTGCAAAGATAATCTATCTAAACTGCAATTAATTAAAGCAAGGAATTTCTTATTGAGATATTCTGATTTGTTCTCGAAAAATGATGGGGATATTGGCAGAACCGATTTGGTGAAACATAAAATTGATACTGGCGACACAGTACCCATTCGGCAGAGGCCAAGACGTGTTCCTTTTGCCCGCGAGCAAGAAGTTGAAGACATGATACAGGAGATGAAGAAAAACGGTGTGATAGAACCTTCATCAAGCCCATGGTGCTCTCCGGTGGTATTAGTTAAAAAAAAGGATGGATCGACTAGGTTCTGCGTGGACTATCGGCGTCTTAATGACGTAACTAAGAAGGACAGTTACCCGCTCCCCAGAATCAATGACACTTTAGATTCACTTTGTGGCATGACTTGGTTCTCTACTCTTGATTTAAAAAGCGGGTATTGGCAAGTAGATTTGGATCCCAAAGATAAAGAGAAGACTGCGTTTTCAACGGGTAAGGGTTTATGGCAATTCAAAACAATGCCATTTGGACTTTGCAATGCGCCCGCTACATTTGAGAGATTGATGGAGCATGTGCTAGCAGGTATGCTTGGAGAAACCTGCTTGGTCTATTTGGATGACATCATCATAATGGGGCGAGATTTTGACGATCATCTCCAGAAACTTGAAAGTGTATTCTCAAAATTACGGGGTGCAAATTTGAAGCTAAGTCCAAAGAAATGCTCATTCTTTCAGCGTCAAGTCAACTACTTGGGTCACATTATATCGGAACAAGGTATCGCCACTGACCCATCTAAAATAAGTGCAGTTAAAGATTGGCCAACGCCGACAGATAAAACTCAGGTGAGAGCATTCTTGGGTCTATGCTCTTATTACCGTCGTTTTGTAAAAGGATTTTCTGATATTGCTAAGCCGTTACATCGGTTGACCGAAGAGAAACGAGCATTTTCTTGGGATGAAGATTGTGAGCAAGCTTTCCAGGAACTTAAAAAGCGCTTATGTGAAACTCCTATCCTCGGATATCCTGACACGAAGCACAGTTTCATTGTGGACGCTGACGCGAGTAACACCGGAATTGGTGGTGTTTTATCCCAGCAGAGAGGAGATCAGGAAGTTGTAATCGCCTACTTCAGCAAATCTCTATCAAAGCCAGAGAGAAATTATTGTGTTACTCGCAGAGAATTATTAGCCGTGGTAAAAACATTGCAACATTTCAAGAAATATTTGCTTGGTCGCAAATTTTTGGTAAGAACTGATCACGCTGCATTAAAATGGTTATTGGAATTTAAAAATCCTGAAGGACAAGTTGCCAGGTGGATTGAACAACTCCAGGAGTATGAATTTGAAATCGAACATCGAGGAGGAAAGAGTCATGGCAACGCAGATGCTCTGTCTCGAAGACCTTGCTCGAAGGACTGTAAACATTGCAATAGGCAGGAACAGAAGGAGCACGTAAAAATTAGGCTGATCCGAACTGATTCCATAGATAACAATTGGAGCAACGATGCTATGAAAAAGGCTCAGGAAGAAGATAAAGACTTGCAACCACTCTTGAACTGGCTAAGAAGTGGAACTGCTAAACCCAAATGGTCAGAAGTGGCCAAATACAGTACGGCTACAAAGAGTCTTTGGGCGCAATGGGACAGCCTGGTGCTGCACGATGGATTACTCTGCCGCAAATGGGAAAGTCCTCAAGGGAAAGATTGCCACCTGCAATTGGTCGTTCCCAGGGCAAAGATTAACGAAATTCTGAAGACTTATCATGATGGTTCTTCAGGAGGACATCTGGGAATAAGAAGAACTCTCACAAAAATAAAAGAACGTTTTTACTGGTTGCACTGTCGAGATGATGTAGAAGACTGGTGTCGTAAATGCACGAGTTGTGCAGGTGTAAAGGGTCCCCAAACTAGAAGCAGAGGAGCCATGAGGTTGTATAACGTTGGGGCACCTTGGGAACGGGTGGCTCTTGACATAGCCGGACCGTTTCCAATCACGAATGCTGGCAACCGCTACATTTTGGTAGTTATGGATTATTTCACGAAATGGCCAGAAGCGTTTGCACTACCTAACCAGGAGGCTACGACCGTAGCGACAAAGCTTGTGACTGAAGTATTCTGCAGATTTGGTGTGCCATTGGAGATGCACAGTGATCAGGGACGAAACTTTGAGTCACAAGTATTCAGAGAAGTCTGTGAAATCATGGGAATTCATAAGACTCGAACGACGCCATATCATCCGCAATCTGATGGAATGGTGGAGAGATTCAACCAAACGTTGGAACGGCATCTGGCAAAAGTAGTGGATAGCCATCAGAAGAACTATATATATATATAACATATATATATAACATATATATATATATATATAAACCAATTGTCACGAGAGTGGGTTGGGGATAGGAAAGAAAAGGCCGTTCTTATGAAAATGCCTTTATTTAAGTGCCAAACGTGTACACACAGCACTCACTCACACGCGGAACTGACGCGCCACTATACACTCGCACGGAACTGTCACTTGCGCGGAACTGTCACTTGCGCAGAACTGTCACTCGCGTGGAACTGTCGCTCACGCGGAACTGTCACTTGCACGGAACTGTCACTCGCGCAGAACTGTCACTTGCGCGGTACTATCACTGCACTGTTCACTTCACTGTTCACTTCACTTTTCACTTCACTTACTACTCACTGTTTTTCTTTTTTTTCTCTTCCCTCTTTCTTCTTCGGATTTCACTTTTCAACTAACTGCCTCACGCCGCGCCTAGTACTGCTTATATACCCCCCGAATGCGAACAAAATCGCATCATGGGTGTTCTAAATTCAAACCATAAATTTTCTATCGCCTTCTCTTTCTTTCCCTTCCATTTGGTCTGGGACAATCTAGAAATTTCTTCCAGTATCCCTTTCTCTCTCACACATCTTCTGTCCTGTATTTTCACTTCTATTTAATCTAGAATAGCCTAGAAAATTCTTTTAAACTTACAAAACAGATTAACGTGGGCTGTGATTCGAACCGGGGTCTTCCGGTTCTTAGCCCAACGCCTAGACCGTTAGGCCAGAGATGTTCTGACGTCAATGTTGAAATTTCCTTTTAGATGAATTCTTTTTCATTCGAATTCATGACGTTGACATTGTCATTCAGCGTGCTACGCGACACTGCCCCCTCCCAAGACATGATCGTCCCGATCATCATTGCTTCCATAAAAACGGTCATATATAGATAATAATATGCCGTTAACATATATATATATATATAACCAATTGTCACGAGAGTGGGTTGGGGATAGGAAAGAAAAGGCCGTTCTTATGAAAATGCCTTTATTTAAGTGCCAAACGTGTACACACAGCACTCACTCACACGCGGAACTGACGCGCCACTATACACTCGCACGGAACTGTCACTTGCGCGGAACTGTCACTTGCGCAGAACTGTCACTCGCGTGGAACTGTCGCTCACGCGGAACTGTCACTTGCACGGAACTGTCACTCGCGCAGAACTGTCACTTGCGCGGTACTATCACTGCACTGTTCACTTCACTGTTCACTTCACTTTTCACTTCACTTACTACTCACTGTTTTTCTTTTTTTTCTCTTCCCTCTTTCTTCTTCGGATTTCACTTTTCAACTAACTGCCTCACGCCGCGCCTAGTACTGCTTATATACCCCCCGAATGCGAACAAAATCGCATCATGGGTGTTCTAAATTCAAACCATAAATTTTCTATCGCCTTCTCTTTCTTTCCCTTCCATTTGGTCTGGGACAATCTAGAAATTTCTTCCAGTATCCCTTTCTCTCTCACACATCTTCTGTCCTGTATTTTCACTTCTATTTAATCTAGAATAGCCTAGAAAATTCTTTTAAACTTACAAAACAGATTAACGTGGGCTGTGATTCGAACCGGGGTCTTCCGGTTCTTAGCCCAACGCCTAGACCGTTAGGCCAGAGATGTTCTGACGTCAATGTTGAAATTTCCTTTTATATGAATTCTTTTTCATTCGAATTCATGACGTTGACATTGTCATTCAGCGTGCTACGCGACACTGCCCCCTCCCAAGACATGATCGTCCCGATCATCATTGCTTCCATAATAACGTGCCAAACGGTCCACATGAACTATTTTTAAGGGACTGCGAGGGGTACGCTGAATCCGGAATGTAACGTCATTGATTTTGGTGATTATCCTATAAGGTCCTTCCCAGCTTGGTTGTAGCTTCGGGGACTTCCCTTTTCGTCTAACTGGATTATGAAGCCAGACCAGGGTTCCTTCTTGGAAACTAAAACCGTTAGCTTTACGATCGTAGCGGGTCTTCATTCGTTCACTAGCTTTAAATCCAGCCTCTCTAATTTGTTCATAAACGTCAATCATCCTGGTCCGTAGATCATTAGCGTAGTCGGTTATCCTTTTTGGGGTATCTGTTGGACAACCCGCTAATAGATCAGCTGGCAATCTCAGTTCTCTTCCGAAATTGGCATACGCTGGAGTAACTGTAGTAGTCTCATGTACAGCAGTCCTATAAGACATGAGGAATAGCGCAATATACTCGTCCCAGTTCTTCTGATGGCTATCCACTACTTTTGCCAGATGCCGTTCCAACGTTTGGTTGAATCTCTCCACCATTCCATCAGACTGCGGATGATATGGCGTCGTTCGAGTCTTATGAATCCCCATGATTTCACAGACTTCTCTAAATACTTGTGACTCAAAGTTTCGTCCCTGATCACTGTGCATCTCCAATGGCACCCCAAATCTGCAGAATACTTCAGTTACAAGCTTTGTCGCTACGGTCGTAGCCTCCTGGTTAGGTAGTGCAAACGCTTCTGGCCATTTCGTGAAATAATCCATAACTACCAAAATGTAGCGGTTGCCAGCATTCGTGATTGGAAACGGTCCGGCTATGTCAAGAGCCACCCGTTCCCAAGGTGCCCCAACGTTATACAACCTCATGGCTCCTCTGCTTCTAGTTTGGGGTCCCTTTACACCTGCACAACTCGTGCATTTACGACACCAGTCTTCTACATCATCTCGACAGTGCAACCAGTAAAAACGTTCTTTTATTTTTGTAAGAGTTCTTCTTATTCCCAGATGTCCTCCTGAAGAACCATCATGATAAGTCTTCAGAATTTCGTTAATCTTTGCCCTGGGGACGACCAATTGCAGATGGCAATCTTTCCCTTGAGGACTTTCCCATTTGCGGCAGAGTAATCCATCGTGCAGCACCAGGCTGTCCCATTGCGCCCAAAGACTCTTTGTAGCCGTACTGTATTTGGCCACTTCTGACCATTTCGGTTTAGCAGTTCCACTTCTTAGCCAGTTCAAGAGTGGTTGCAAATCTTTGTCTTCTTCTTGAGCTTTTTTCATAGCATCGTTGCACCAATTGTCATCTATAGAATCAGTCCGGATCAGCCTGATTTTCACGTTCTCCTTTTGTTCCTGCCGATTGCAATGCTTACAGTCCTTCGAGCAAGGTCTACGAGACAGAGCATCTGCGTTGCCATGACTCTTTCCTCCTCGATGTTCGATTTCAAATTCATACTCCTGGAGTTGTTCAATCCACCTGGCAACTTGTCCTTCAGGATTTTTAAATTCCAATAACCATTTTAATGCAGCGTGATCAGTTCTTACCAAAAATTTGCGACCAAGCAAATATTTCTTGAAATGTTGCAATGTTTTTACCACGGCTAATAATTCTCTGCGAGTAACACAATAATTTCTCTCTGGCTTTGATAGAGATTTGCTGAAGTAGGCGATTACAACTTCCTGATCTCCTCTCTGCTGGGATAAAACACCACCAATTCCGGTGTTACTCGCGTCAGCGTCCACAATGAAACTGTGCTTCGTGTCAGGATATCCGAGGATAGGAGTTTCACATAAGCGCTTTTTAAGTTCCTGGAAAGCTTGCTCACAATCTTCATCCCAAGAAAATGCTCGTTTCTCTTCGGTCAACCGATGTAACGGCTTAGCAATATCAGAAAATCCTTTTACAAAACGACGGTAATAAGAGCATAGACCCAAGAATGCTCTCACCTGAGTTTTATCTGTCGGCGTTGGCCAATCTTTAACTGCACTTATTTTAGATGGGTCAGTGGCGATACCTTGTTCCGATATAATGTGACCCAAGTAGTTGACTTGACGTTGAAAGAATGAGCATTTCTTTGGACTTAGCTTCAAATTTGCACCCCGTAGTTTTGAGAATACACTTTCCAGTTTCTGGAGATGATCGTCAAAATCTCGCCCCATTATGATGATGTCATCTAAATAGACCAAGCAGGTTTCTCCAAGCATACCTGCTAGCACATGCTCCATCAATCTCTCAAATGTAGCGGGCGCATTGCAAAGTCCAAATGGCATTGTTTTGAATTGCCATAAACCCTTTCCCGTTGAAAACGCAGTCTTCTCTTTATCTTTGGGATCCAAATCTACTTGCCAATACCCGCTTTTTAAATCAAGAGTAGAGAACCAAGTCATGCCACAAAGTGAATCCAAAGTGTCATTGATTCTGGGGAGCGGGTAACTGTCCTTCTTAGTTACGTCATTAAGACGCCGATAGTCCACGCAGAACCTAGTCGATCCATCCTTTTTTTTAACTAATACCACCGGAGAGCACCATGGGCTTGATGAAGGTTCTATCACACCGTTTTTCTTCATCTCCTGTATCATGTCTTCAACTTCTTGCTCGCGGGCAAAAGGAACACGTCTTGGCCTCTGCCGAATGGGTACTGTGTCGCCAGTATCAATTTTATGTTTCACCAAATCGGTTCTGCCAATATCCCCATCATTTTTCGAGAACAAATCAGAATATCTCAATAAGAAATTCCTTGCTTTAATTAATTGCAATTTAGTTAGATTATCTTTGCAACCCTCCAGAAGCTTCGTTACATTTTCTTCCTGATTTGTGATTCTCCGCTTTTGTCCCTCTTCACACTTCCTTAACCAGGCTATCTCCTCACAGTTTCCAATAATCAGTTCCGCGTGTGAGTGAGTGCTGTGTGTACACGTTTGGCACTTAAATAAAGGCATTTTCATAAGATCGGCCTTTTCTTTCCTATCCCCAACCCACTCTCGTGACAATTGGTGTCAGAAGTGGGATAGGAAAGATGCCAATCGTGCCCAGAAACGAAAAAGAGGTAACCACCCGAGCAGGAGCTGCAGCGGCAGAGGAGCAGCTACTCGAGGAGTTCAATCCTGGAAGCGCTGCAACTGCAACACCAGCCGCCTCACCAGCTGCTATACCGGACATGGGCGCGCTCCTACAGCAAATGACTGTAATGATGCAAGAACAAGCGCGTCGCCAGGAGGAACAAGCGCGTCGCCAGGAGGAACAAGCGCGTCGCCAGGAGGAACAAGCGCGCCGCCAAGAGGAGCAACTGCGTGCATTGCAGGAAGAGCAAGCACATCACCGGGAGGAGCAAGCGCGCTGCCAGGAAGAACAAGCGCGTCGCCAGGAGGAACAAGCGCGCCGCCAAGAGGAGCAACTGCGTGCATTGCAGGAAGAGCAAGCGCACCACCGGGAGGAGCAAGCGTGCTGCCAGGAGGAGCAAGCACGTCAGCTTCAGGTCTTTTCGAAAGACGTTTTGGCTGCGGTTCAGGCTAATGCCGCTCGAATGGATAACTTTGAGAAGGAAGTTGCAGATGTAAGGGGGACGCTTCAACAGCTGGATAGAGAAGTCAAACTACTGAAAGCAGGTGGCCCTGTCGCTAGCCCTGTGATAACCCCTTTTACTAAAAATTTAAAGGTTCCGCCCTACGACGGCAAATCATCCTGGGCTGCCTTTAAGTTGCAGCTGGAGACAGTCAAACAGGCCAGCCGTTGGGATGAACAGGAGGCGAAGTCTGCATTGACCTTAGCGCTTCGAGATGACGCTCTATCTGTATTGGAAGCACTAGGCGCCGGAAAGAAGGAGGTCACCTATGATGAACTCATGGATGCTCTTGAAGCAAGATACGGCGACAGTCACCTCGAACACGTATATAGGGCGCAACTCAAAGATCGCTGTCAGCGGGCTAGCGAGACTATACAACAGTGGTCCGTTGAAGTGGAGAGACTGGTGCGCAAGGCGTATCAATCATCGCCATCTGTCGTGGAGGAGATGCTTTTACAGGTTTTCATCGATGGAATAAGGGATTCTGAAGTCAGGGCGGCTGTGCGACTAGATCACCACACTACCTTGAAGGAAGCAGTAGCTCACGCTTTGGAAGTAGAAGCGGTGCGTCATGACTCACGAACTCCCAGGCTTCGGGAGGTCGTAGTCACGGAAAACAGCAGACAACAAACCTACAACCCGATGTGCTATGGGTGTGGCGAACGGGGTCATATTCGAAGCACTTGCTCGAAACGAGAACGTGCAACTTTCCAACGTCAGGTGGATGTGGCGGTTTCAACATCGGAACAGTCAGAGGTGAAACAAGAAAAGGGTAAGGCTGCGGGGTGGGCGCCGGCTGGAAACAGCAAACCCCTAGAAATTCTTGTGAAGCAGACAAGTGATGGAAACACCTTAGTGATTGACGGTCTAATCAACGGAAAACCATGTCAGTTAACATTAGACACTGGATCCTCACGGACGGTTATCAGCAACCAGAAACTTAAGGATATTGGAGGGCGGTATGTTCAGGCAAATAGAAACCTCACATTAATAACGGCTACTGGTCAACATATTCCATCTCACGGAGAGAAAATTGTGGCCATCAAGATTGGGGCAACACTTTATTGGCAAAAAGTGATTATCGCAGACATCTCCGATGAATGCATTATTGGTTTGGACTTCCTGCAAAATCATCAGTGCAACATTGACTTGAAAAAAGGTGTCCTAAAACATGGAAATGATGAAATTCCTATGAAAGGTGGAAATTTCGGCAAGGTGTTATGTTTGAGGGACACTGTCCTTAATCCGAGATCCCAGACGGTGGTTCCTGTTATGCTACCACCTAATAATGGAAGTAGTCCGCGGAGATGTGCCATTATAGAAAGAGAAGTCTCAGATACAACGTGGATTCCCGCCAGAACCCTCGTTGGAAGTAATCAAGTTGCGTTGGTACCTGTTTTTAATCCTCATGACGTGGAGCACACACTACGAAAAGGAACGGTTATTGGAAACTGTGAGGAGATAGCCTGGTTAAGGAAGTGTGAAGAGGGACAAAAGCGGAGAATCACAAATCAGGAAGAAAATGTAACGAAGCTTCTGGAGGGTTGCAAAGATAATCTAACTAAATTGCAATTAATTAAAGCAAGGAATTTCTTATTGAGATATTCTGATTTGTTCTCGAAAAATGATGGGGATATTGGCAGAACCGATTTGGTGAAACATAAAATTGATACTGGCGACACAGTACCCATTCGGCAGAGGCCAAGACGTGTTCCTTTTGCCCGCGAGCAAGAAGTTGAAGACATGATACAGGAGATGAACTCAATCCACCTGGCAACTTGTCCTTCAGGATTTTTAAATTCCAATAACCATTTTAATGCAGCGTGATCAGTTCTTACCAAAAATTTGCGACCTAGCAAATATTTCTTAAAATGTTGCAATGTTTTTACCACGGCTAATAATTCTCTGCGAGTAACACAGTAATTTCTCTCTGGTTTTGATAGAGACTTGCTGAAGTAGGCGATCACAATTTCCTGATCACCTCTCTGCTGGGATAAAACACCACCAATACCGGTGTTACTCGCGTCAGCGTCCACAGTGAAACTGTGCTTCGTGTCAGGATATCCGAGGATAGGAGTTTCACATAAGCGCTTTTTAAGTTCCTGGAAAGCTTGCTCACAATCTTCATCCCAAGAAAATGCTCGTTTCTCTTCGGTCAACCGATGTAACGGCTTAGCAATATCAGAAAATCCTTTTACAAAACGACGGTAATAAGAGCATAGACCCAAGAATGCTCTTACCTGAGTTTTATCTGTCGGCGTTGGCCAATCTTTAACTGCACTTATTTTAGATGGGTCAGTGGCGATACCTTGTTCCGATATAATGTGACCCAAGTAGTTGACTTGACGTTGAAAGAATGAGCATTTCTTTGGACTTAGCTTCAAATTTGCACCCCGTAGTTTTGAGAATACACTTTCCAGTTTCTGGAGATGATCGTCAAAATCTCGCCCCATTATGATGATGTCATCTAAATAGACCAAGCAGGTTTCTCCAAGCATACCTGCTAGCACGTGCTCCATCAATCTCTCAAATGTAGCGGGCGCATTGCAAAGTCCAAATGGCATTGTTTTGAATTGCCATAAACCCTTACCCGTTGAAAACGCAGTCTTCTCTTTATCTTTGGGATCCAAATCTACTTGCCAATACCCGCTTTTTAAATCAAGAGTAGAGAACCAAGTCATGCCACAAAGTGAATCTAAAGTGTCATTGATTCTGGGGAGCGGGTAACTGTCCTTCTTAGTTACGTCATTAAGACGCCGATAGTCCACGCAGAACCTAGTCGATCCATCCTTTTTTTTAACTAATACCACCGGAGAGCACCATGGGCTTGATGAAGGTTCTATCACACCGTTTTTCTTCATCTCCTGTATCATGTCTTCAACTTCTTGCTCGCGGGCAAAAGGAACACGTCTTGGCCTCTGCCGAATGGGTACTGTGTCGCCAGTATCAATTTTATGTTTCACCAAATCGGTTCTGCCAATATCCCCATCATTTTTCGAGAACAAATCAGAATATCTCAATAAGAAATTCCTTGCTTTAATTAATTGCAATTTAGTTAAATTATCTTTGCAACCCTCCAGAAGCTTTGTTACATTTTCTTCCTGATTTGTGACTCTCCGCTTTTGTCCCTCTTCACACTTCCTTAACCAGGCTATCTCCTCACAGTTTCCAATAACCGTTCCTTTTCGTAGTGTGTGCTCCACGTCATGAGGATTAAAAACAGGTACCAACGCAACTTGATTACTTCCAACGAGGGTTCTGGCGGGAATCCACGTTGTATCTGAGACTTCTCTTTCTATAATGGCACATCTCCGCGGACTTATTCCATTATTAGGTGGTAGCATAACAGGAACCACCGTCTGGGATCTCGGATTAAGGATAGTGTCCCTCAAACATAACACCTTGCCGAAATTTCCACCTTTCATAGGAATTTCATCATTTCCATGTTTTAGGACACCATTTTTCAAGTCAATATTGCACTGATGATTTTGCAGGAAGTCCAAACCAATAATGCATTCATCGGAGATGTCTGCGATAATCACTTTTTGCCAATAAAGTGTTGCCCCAATCTTGATGGCCAAAATTTTCTCTCCGTGAGATGGAATATGTTGACCAGTAGCAGTTATTAATGTGAGGTTTCTATTTGCCTGAACATACCGACCTCCAATATCCTTAAGTTTCTGGTTGCTGATAACCGTCCGTGAGGATCCAGTGTCTAATGTTAACTGACATGGTTTTCCGTTGATTAGACCGTCAATCACTAAGGTGTTTCCATCACTTGTCTGCTTCACAAGAATTTCTAGGGGTTTGCTGTTTCCAGCCGGCGCCCACCCCGCAGCCTTACCCTTTTCTTGTTTCACCTCTGACTGTTCCGATGTTGAAACCGCCACATCCACCTGACGTTGGAAAGTTGCACGTTCTCGTTTCGAGCAAGTGCTTCGAATATGACCCCGTTCGCCACACCCATAGCACATCGGGTTGTAGGTTCGTTGTCTGCTGTTTTCCGTGACTACGACCTCCCGAAGCCTGGGAGTTCGTGAGTCATGACGCACCGCTTCTACTTCCAAAGCGTGAGTTACTGCTTCCTTCAAGGTAGTGTGGTGATCTAGTCGCACAGCCGCCCTGACTTCAGGATCCCGTATTCCGTCGATGAATACCTGCAACAGCATCTCCTCCACGACGGATGGTGACGACTGATATGCCTTGCGCACCAGTCTTTCCACTTCAATGAACCACTGTTGAATAGTCTCGCTACTCCGCTGACAACGATCCTTCAATTGCGCCCTGTATACATGTTCGAGGTGACTGTCGCCGTATCTTGCTTCAAGAGCATCCATGAGTTCATCATAGGTGACCTCCTTCTTTCCGGCGCCTAGTGCTTCCAATACAGATAGAGCGTCATCTCGAAGCGCTAAGGTCAATGCAGACTTCGCCTCCTGTTCATCCCAACGGCTGGCCTGTTTGACTGTCTCCAGCTGCAACTTAAAGGCAGCCCAGGATGATTTGCCGTCGTAGGGCGGAACCTTTAAATTTTTAGTAAAAGGGGTTATCACAGGGCTAGCGACAGGGCCACCTGCTTTCAGTAGTTTGACTTCTCTATCCAGCTGTTCAAGCGTCCCCCTTACAACTGCAACTTCCTTCTCGAAGTTATCCATTCGAGCGGCATTAGCCTGAACCGCAGCCAAAACGTCTTTGGAAAAGACCTGAAGCTGGCGTGCTTGCTCCTCCCGGTGGAGCGCTTGCTCTTCCTGCAATGCACGCAGTTGCTCCTCTTGGCGACGCGCTTGCTCCTCCTGGCGGCGCGCTTGCTCTTGCATCATTACAGTCATTTGCTGTAGGAGCGCGCCCATATCCGGTATAGCAGCTGATGAGGCGGCTGGTGTTGCAGTTGCAGCGCTTCCAGGATTGGACTCCTCGAGTAGCTGTTCCTCTGCCGCTGCAGCTCCTGCTCGGGTGGTTACCCCTTTTTCGTTTCTGGGCACGATTGGCATCTTTCCTATCCCACTTCTGTCACCAATTGTCATATTCCATCATTGTTTCATAATAGGTAATAATTCGTCATATCGTGATAATTCAATTCGTGTATTCATTAATTTTTGAGAAATTCGTCAAAAACATATTACGCCAGAGAAACGTTTCCCTGGCGGAATTTTGTCAGGGATCCAAAATTTAATTAGTAGAGCAATTAGTTAATCATAAGAGAGAAATGTTTATGCATAAATGGAATTTGTGTGTCATAGGCCTCCGAAGTTATTCAAAATGCCGCTGGGGAAATGTTCGGCCTTTTGCTGGATCTCATAAACGGTTTGGAATACGGTCTTGGATTTTTTTACACACATTGCTATTAATTTGTTTATAACGCCTATAAAAACAGAATCCAAAAAAACACAGCCACTTATGATTAAAAAATATATACATAAAAGTAGGTATTTTGGTTCTAGTAGCTGAACTAAAGGACCTAATGGAAAGGTTTAAACGTCTATTTATATATTAGAACTGCCTCCAACATCTGCGAAAGTATGTTTGTAATAGAGTAAGTATAAAAAAAGATACAACAAAAATAATGTCTCACGGTCATCATGATTTTGAATCCGTCTATTGTAGGAGTTTTATATTAAGTGGCAAGTTGTAACTAATTTCAATGGTTTGTTTATTTATTCATCTATACGCATTCTAATAATTAGCTTGATCCAATCAGTAAAAAAAGAAAAATCGTAAAAAAACCAGTGGCACTTAGAACTTAGTTATAAACCGACCAATTTCGGATGGCTATGAAAAAGCGACCGCTCAGTACAAGTATCTTACTTCTGAAATTTGCAATATTACTGACGTTATTTGGTACAGACGCATACTCAATACATAAGCGTTTAGTTAAAATAGATGCCTGAATACATATTGCTTATTATTTAGATTTACTCTTTTAAAATAAGTATTTAGTAAATAAGTATTCGTGCGTATAGGGTAAAACAGTACTCTATTACTAAGACTCCACTGTCTTTCCATCCGTTTGCCTGTTTTTCACCAGGCTGTTTTTTATGAACCGTTATAACTAGGCTGTTGAAATTTTCACAGATGATGTAGGCACCTATATCTGTTGCCGCACACAACATTTACTAAAAACGGAATAACGTAATTATTTAAGGAAGGGCTCCAATGCCAGAAACCTGATTTTTGTCTGATATTTTATAATAATGGTACGGAACACATCGTACGCGAGTACAACTAGCTCTTTGCCGGTTTCTATCATTCGTAAGCATTCTAGTTTGTATATAAGTTCTTATGGTACCTAGTTTGTATATAAGTTCTTATGGTACCTATTTTGTATATTTCTATTATTAATGATACCGAGCAACCGGTAAATGTGTAAAATATTAATGAGCTGTAAAAAAAAAATTACCAGAAGGTTATTTCTGTATGGTAGACAAATCCTGCATTTATCATCTAAGTACTTATAAAAGAATATATTGACCGTCTAACAGACCTTAGCTTTTCATATTAGCAAATTTACCGGGACTTAGTGCTCGTATTTTATGGCCTATGTGACCCGCAGCTAAATGAGCTTTATATAAGTGAAAGAACTTTAAAAATCGGTCCAGTTTTAAAGTCAATTGTATGCATATATAAAAATAATCAAATCTTTCCTCTTTTTAGTATTATAGTAATAGTATACATAACAGATTGACGTTTTAAATTTGTATCATTATTGAAAGTTAAAGTGAGGTATATACAGTCTCCCATCTACTCAGAAATAACACAAATAACTACAAACAATTTATAGATTAATACTGTAAATAAGACTTGTGTCCGCGCCTGTACCTCATTTATAGTGGTATTACATAGTAATGTTTGGAATGACAGCAATTTATATGAAATGGTCGCTTTTTCATAGCCGTCCGAAATTGGTCGGTTTATAACCAAGATTTAAGTGTCACTGGTTTTTTTACGATATTACTTTTATTACTAATTAGATTAAGCTAATTATTAGAATGCGTATAGATGAATAAATAAACAAACCATTGAAGTTAGTTACAACTTGCCACATAATATAAAACTCCTACAATAGACGGATTCAAAATCATGATGTCCGTGAGACATTATTTATGTTGTATCTTTTTTTATACTTACTCTATCACAAACATACTTTCGCAGATGTTGGAGGCAGTTCTAATTTATAAATAGACGTTTAAACCTTTCCATTAGGTCCTTTAGTTCAGCTGCGAGAACCAAAATACCTACTTTTATGTATATATTTTTTAATCATAAGTGGCTGTGTTTTTTTGTATTCTGTTTTTATAGGCGTTATAAACAAATTAATAGCAATGTGTGTAAAAAAATCCAAGACCGTAATCCAAACCGTTTATGAGATCCAGCAAAAGGCCGAACATTTCCCCAGCGGCATTTTGAATAACTTCGGAGGCCTATGACACACAAATTTCATTTATGCATAAACATTTCTCTCTTATGATTAACTAATTGCTCTACGAATTGAATTTTGGATTCCTGACAAAATTCCGCCAGGGAAACGTTTCTCTGGCGTAATATGTTTTTGACGAATTTCTCAAAAATTACTGAATACACGAATTTCATTCATCGATAAACATTCGAAGGCAGCTTTGAACTAACGATCTAGTATATTCAACATTTATTATTCAATACTTTTCCGCTGGGGAAATGCACACGCCAAAAGTGGCCACTTTTGGCGGTAAAAATTCGTTCTCTTACACTAAGATTGTAATATCTATGAAAAGTAACAAAAATAATACTACAAGAAGTTTACTAGAGCAATCAACTACTAGATTTTTTAAGTTTGTTTTGATTTAGGAGTAAATGAATTAATTGCTGGGTGGCGCTAGTGTGAGAACTCACTTCGCCTTAAGTTATATTTACGGTTTATGAAAATGTGCTATATCTCAAAAACTGCTGACTGTTTATACCGGTTTTCGTTGAAAGTATTCATTGAGATCTACAGCATATTTTTTTTTATATCTCTCTTTCCAGTGGCCAACAAGGTTTAAACTCTTTTTGTGTTTAGTTGTGCCATCAGGAATAATTATCTGGGATGGCACAACTAGTTGTGCATACCAGTTGGTCCACGAGGAAAACGCGACTTAGTATCATACAACCCGGTACGGAGGCCGTGTTGCTCGAAGCATACAACACAAGTTCATAACTGTGGGGCTAGCTCATTTTATATGATTTGGCCCTATAAACTTATTTTTTATTACGCAGGCTTACCATGAAATTCCTGATAGACCTATGAAATTTGGTGCCATTGTAGTAGCCCGTGTTGCAAAGCTTGATGAAGTTGTCGCAAGCTTTTGGCGTGACGTCACAATACAGCTCGAAGTTCAGGGGGCCCATGTTCGTCATCAGTCTCACATAACCTGTAAATATCATAATAGTATAGCATTGATATCACAATTATTTATGTTAATTTAATTAATGCTGAAATGCGGTTGCTAAGTGTTATACAAACACCTCTGTGGTCCAGTGGTAGAGGCGTTTGCCTTGTTGACCCGGGGTCGTGGGTTCGATTCCCACGGGAAGCATACTTTGTTAAGTTGTTTCCAGTTTGGTTAGGAATGGCAGGCATGAATCACCTGATTGTCCGATAAGAAAGATGATTCCGTGCTTCGGAAGGCACGTTAAGCCGTTGGTCCCGGTTGCCATCTGGTAGTCGTTAAAAGAACCACGTCAGAGGCCGAGAGGCGGTTCCGAAGAACTCTGACACCAGGGTGTGCATGGTCGACTGACCGTGTCACCTACACGAAATGATGATGTTGACACATTTATTAAATGTAAAAAAGAGATATGTCAGAGATATAATGTCCCTGTCCGATCCTTTAAGGGGCGACTCATCCCGTCAGTATGAACAACTTTTCTTATTAGACTAATGCTGTAATTTCTTCAACAATTAAATTCCCTTACAAAAGTGTTCAGTCGGTTGGGCAATCTTAAAAGATTTTTTATTTCTCCAAATCTCCAGCATTAATCCCATAGGAAAAAATGTTCATATTGATGGTCTGAGTCGCACTTTAAGGATCGGACAGGGTTTTATTAACATATTGAATAGATTATTTTACTGACTCTTTTTATTGAATATTTTATTGTTTGTGACATATTTGATTGTTACGTGTTATTAAGTATTTGATATTTACAATACTATTCCATTATATTTAAAAAACCGGCCAAGTGCGTGTCGGGCCACGCGCAGTGTAGGGTTCCGTAGTTGTGAATGACATCTTTGAGTTCACACTGTTCACACTCGCACCTCACAGTTTAACGACCAAAAACATCTAACAATGAAAATAGTATGAAATTTTACAGTTTATAAGTTGGTTGCCTATAACTTTTTAGTTTGTACTTAGTCCTTAGCTCTAATAGTTTTCCTTTCAACTTCAGTATATATACTACTGCTGTAATTTTTTTCACGTATCTATATATAACCGTTTAGCAGATAGAGGGGGGGGGGGGGGTACACTTACCTTTAACAAAAATTCGCACTGTAAAACCAAATATTTCGGAAACGGATCTCTAAATCGAAAAATGGTGGTCTCAACCTCACTATATTTTTGAAAGACCTATTTAACGACAACCCACACGATGGGTAAATAGAGAAAAAAAAATACTCCCCCACTTTACTTGTGTGGGAGCTACCCTAAAAAATTTTTTTTTCAAGATTTTATTCTACCACTTTTTTGCCATGATTAATATACATACCCATACCAAATTACAGCTTTCTAGTACTTATAGTCTCTGCGTAAAACCGCGGACGGACAGACAGACATGGCGAAACTATAAGGGTTCCTTGTTTACTACGGAACCCTAAAACGGGCCCGGAATAAGGGCCGAAGTTAGGGCCCGGAATACTTCGGCGTCGCGCATCCCGAACTCGCCTTGAAAATGGACTCCTGATGAGTCCGAAACTATAGTCGGCAATCCCGACAAAGTAGCACGTGCGTGAGTGACCCGTTTTTAGGGAACTATAGGAACCCTTATAGTTTCGCCATGTCTGTCTGTCTGTCCGTCCGCGGTTTTACTCAGAGACTATAAGTACTAGAAAGCTGTTATTTGGTATGGGTATGTATATTAATCATGGCAAAAAAGTGGTAGGAAAAAATCTTGAAAAACTATTTTTTAAGGGTAGCTCCCATACAAGTAAAGTGGGGGAGTAATTTTTTTTTCTCTACTTACTCATCATGTGAGGTGTCGATAAATAGGTCTTTAAAAATTATTGTGAGGTTGAGAACACCATTTTTCGATTTAGGGATTCCGAATTTTTCCGAAATATTTGGTTTATTTACAAATGGTTTATTATGGTACAAATTTTTGTTAGAGGTAAGTGTCTCCCCCTCTATCTGCTAAACGGTTATATTATATGGATACGTCAAAAAAAATTACAGCAGTAGTATAATATACTGAAGTTGAAAGGAAAACTATCAGAGCTGAGTATTAAGTATAAACTAAAAAGTTATAGGCAACCAACTTATAAAATGTACTCGAAAATGTAAAATTCCATACAATTTTCATTGTTAGATGTTTTTGGTCGTTAAACTGTGAGGTGCGAGTGTGAACAGTGTGAACTCAAAGTTGTCATTAGTAACTACGGAACCCTACACTGCGCGTGGACCGACACGCACTTGGCCGGTTTTTTAAATATAATATAATGTATTTATCTGTATGTATCTCACGTTAGTTTCAATGATATAACACTGTTCCAATAATATAAAAAATCTTATACACTAAAAATTTCAATCTAACGCGATTCCTTCAGACGTGGTGCCAAGCACACTGGCAGCATTTCCTCTCTGGACAATAAGCTAATTCTTTGAGCCACGAAGCTGCCAGCCCTGCGGTCACCAGTTGCCTCGATTAGACGCGCGCGCCGATAAGTCACGAATTAATCTTTTGGCTTCGAGACCCCACGGACCCAAAGTCTCGAAGCGCAATGGCGAAAACATGCAACTCTCGGCAAGCTCATTGTACTTGCGACATTTCGAAGACATTAGCCGCCGCACCGGCCATCTCTGACACCAGAGTTGGCCACTTACACACACGAAAAACAAACTGTATCAATGAAGCATAGGAATTACAATATTTACGTACCCTTTTTCTTGACTCTATCATATTTGACGTCGTCTTCCGCAATAATGGCAGCTTCATGCACTGTTTCCGGCACCATTGCTGTGGACGTGAAACTTGCAGCCACCATGCCGGTTGAGTAGTGGGCAGCATTAAATTTATCCGCCACCTGATGGATATGTATTTATTCTTTATTATCTAATAGCCCTGAATGTACTAATGTCAAAGGCCTCTCTTCCACTCTTCAAGATTCTCTAGTTTGTGCTAGCCTTTTTTTTATATCATAGGACGGCAAACGAGCAAACAGGTCACCTGATGGTAAGTGATTACCGCTGCCCATGGACTAATGTAACACCAAGGGAATGACAACAGCGTTACCGGTCTTTTATTTTTCCTTCCCCTCCCGAGGGGATGGTGGATGGGCCTCCGGCTCTCTCACTCACCGAACGAAGGATAGAAGCTGTAAAGCTACTACTCAAACGTTAATTTTCAGAGAGATTGTGGTTCTTCCCCAGAGGCGCCGGCCCATTCATGCTACCAGCTGAAGTGATTTTCGCCGGTTGCGTGGCTCTACCACAACTAATCCTAGTGCGTACTGAATTTATCCATCACCTGATGGATTGTATTTAAGAAAAAATATATTCTTATTTGTGAGAAACTTGTCGTGTCGTGACTGATATTATAAAGAGGAAAGATTTGTGTTAGTATGTTTGTGATGGACAAACTCAACCAGACCAAGTTTTGAAATTCTTTCACATATACAAAGGTAGTAGTTGAAGTGGCAGTGGGCGGGGCACATAGCGCGAAGAACCGATGGCCGATGGGGCGGAAGGGTTCTCGAATGGCGACCACGTACCGGCAAGCGCAGCGTTGGACACCCACCGACCAGGTGGTCAGACGACCTGATAAAGGTCGCAGGAAGGCGGTGGATGCAGGCCGCTTCTAACCGGTCATATTGGAAATCCTTAGGGGAGGCCTATATCCAGCAGTAGACTTCTTGTGGCTGAGATGATGATGATGATACAAAGGTAATTTATCTGCTATATTAATTACCTTTGTATATTATTATTGCTAGTATTAAATATAAACCATTAAAAAAGTTGGTGATATGCTCATCCCATACAAAAAAGTTTAGTAAACAAAAGGTATGGCACCTGCAGATATATTAACTTTCTATAAAAGCAAAAATTTCGAAAATCGGTCAAGTTGCCTGCCTGCGACAGGGATGGTCCCGGGTTCGATCCCCAGTCAGATCAAGATGGTAAATGATCTTTTTCAGATTGGCCTGGGTCTTGGATGTTTATCTATATAAGTATCTATTATAAAATATAGTGTCCTTGAGTTAGTATCCCATAACACAAGTCTCGAACTTTGGGGCTAGCTCGATCTGTGTAAAAAAAAAATTACAGAACTAAAGTTTGTGTGGTTGAAGTTACTAATCTCAGGAATAATAACCATTATTTTTATACCTCTTTCTTTACTTCCCTCTTCTCTGGTGCCTTGTATTCTTTCTCCAGTTCTTGCAAGATGTCTTTTGTCTCAGCTGACACTGTTTTCAACCTAGCATGGGGGTCTTTTCTCAATGCTATTTCCTCTGTAAGACAAATATTGCTTTAATTCAACCTAATAAAGTAATAAGAATGTGCAAACTTGTTTTATAAAATTACATTAACATTAACCATTTGTTTTGTTTATATGTTATGATGTATTATATATTGAGAAGAAAAATTGTAAATAGATTTCTAAGCTGCCTGTGTCTTCCATAACTCATCTGATTCATCATCATGCAAGCATTTTTCCTAGTTGGATCCTGAACTGTGATGCGAGGCCTGTCTTGGCGTGGGGACCATTACTATGACAGCATTTGAGCTGTCATATTAGTGGTCAGTGCTTTTGGCCTATGCCAGTTGAAAGATTTAAGTTATATTACTTAATCAAGATATACAAAAGTACCTTCAGTTTCAACTCTCAAATTATTCTTCACATGATGAAAGGTAGAAATGTTGAACTTGTTCAAGTTGTTGGGGTCTTGTATTGTGATTATATCTGTTCTCGCAAATGGAGTATCATTGACAAGGTCTTTCCAGTTCTTCCCTTTAATGTTGAGCTGTTCCACTGCTTCATATGAGTAAACATTGCCACTGGTACGTATGGCCACAATGTGAGAATTCTTTGTGAATGGTTTAAACAACACTGGGCAGTGATAGTCATCTTCTGCATTTTTGAAGAAGTTCAATTTTGTGAGCTGCTTCACATCAAATTTCTATAAAGAATAAACATTGTTATCCTAAAGCAATTGAAACATGTTACATAATAAGATTATATATATAAATTACTGCTTTGTGTGTGAGGAACAGAAGAAACAGGTATATACTTAAACATGAATTACAGTATGTGAGTTACAATATACATATTTGATAGTTTATATGTAAAGCTGTGGGTTCTCTAGTTTACCATATGTTGGATATAAACTTTACATAAATCAAATTAACTATTAAAGGTTAGGTACCTTTCCTGTAACAGGATTGACTTTAAATTTCTTCACAAACTCAATAATGGCCTGTAGCTCGAATACATTGCCATCAGCGTCACAATAGGGATCCTCAAAAGGCTGTAAGCACAAACAGCAATGGTCAAACGGAAGCCTCTTGAAAGTTGTGTCTTCTTCTTGGGAGGTGCCTGATCTCTTGCCACCATATAGAGTAGTCCACTCAGTGTACGTTAAGTACCTAGAATAAATTAACAACTGATGAAGAGAAATATATCTAGGTTAGGACATTGTATAGAATGCGAGCCATACATTTTGTCCTTTTGGTGCTGTCTTTTACCCATTTTTGCTTATTGTTTTTTCGTGTACTTGATCTAAAACAATATTAGTCGATTTTAATTAACAGAACACACAAAATTAAGAAGTTGTTTATTTTCTAGAGCGAAGTACTTGCGAAGTACACAATCAGGAAATGTCAACGTCAGTCAAATTGATTGACTGACATGTCTGTCATTTCTTTGTTCGTCATTTGTTTTGTCATGTTGGCTACACTACACCGAGTAATGTAGATGAAATCTTTTTGGTCGTGGCTTTGATTGTTCCTTCAAAAAATCGTATCTTGAATAGCTGGCTTTATCCATAGACAACGATTAGATAAGATGGAATTTGAATTGAGTCTGGCAACATCAATCAACGTTTGTTTTTTCTCTAAAAAAAGTGAGAAAATGTCGGAAAGTGGTTGTGCATAAAATCTCGTGAATTTTAATGTTTTACATTATTTAGACCTAAATTGCATAACTACTTCATCCAATTAGTTAATATAGAATAAAATACTTTAGTTACTGTAAGTAGTCTTGTACAAAATCATAGTATCTACATTTTTTCTTGTATTTGAGCGTGTGTGCATTTATGAATATTGTGGTTGTTTGTGTTGGTGAGGAGATGGACAAATGGATGGTAGAAGTGGATTGAAGCTCTAAAAATTGCCGATGCACTGCTAATTACAAGCTAAAGTTCTAACAAGGTACATTTTTGTTTGTAGACTTCAGGCGAAGGAATTATTTGTATTTTTTATCTATCAATGAGAAAGTAGTAACAGGCTGCCTGTTTGCTATTGCAGCCCGGAGCATCTAGCGAGGAGATCCCGTTGGTAGCGTAGCTCAATAATTGTACATAATCTGGATCATTTCTTTAGTTTCCTAGCAGTGTCGTGTCAGGAGAAGTCTATTTCTTGAATCGGGTCACTGGTGAATCAAAAAATTGTAAATTATCGGATAACGCAAGCCCACAAGATGGCCGACTGTTATTCGTAAGGTACAAAATAAATCTTTTTCCATTACAAGTCCGTAACGTAACAGTGATTTATTTCCATTTTCAGTTGCTAGTAGAGCTCATTTATATCTGTTTAGTTTATTGCGTCCATTTGGTGCACCGAAGACTGCTTGTCTGAATGTCTTTGTTCCGGTTGTTCATGCTTGTAGTAAAAAAAAATGCAGTTCACCTTTTGTACTTTTACATGTTGTTTTGCATTGTGTTTCGTTTATTTTCCACCGTGCCCATGTGGTCATTAGCCGCTCGCCATCACACCGAACTCTGATTCATTCATTATGTGGTTAAATTTTCATCATCATCTGTCATTTTGATTGAACCAACATCATTACTGTTTACATATGATCAAAGTAAATAACACGCATGATACATTCGTAGTGGCAACCAGTCAAAGCAAATTCATATTTTGGTTAGCTTTTTATGTTTGCTTTTTATTTTATTTTGTTTTAGCAGTATGAGTTGTGGTTCTTTTAGATAATGTCCGGTGCATCTGGTTCATCAGGAAGTGGCACGGGACGGGGACGCGGCGGATCCAACTCCAACGGGGCAGTCGACAGTAAACCCGAATCAAAAGAGAATAAACCAAACCACAAAATGTCGAAGGCACTGGGCACATCGGCGAAAAGGATCCAGAAGGAGTTAGCGGAGATTACATTGGACCCGCCTCCAAATTGTAGTGCTGGGCCCAAAGGGGACAACCTGTATGAATGGGTATCCACAATCTTGGGACCCCCTGGTTCAGTATACGAAGGTGGAGTGTTCTTCCTGGACATACACTTCTCACCAGAATATCCATTCAAGCCTCCTAAGGTAATAATGTCATAACAATATTTCATATTATGTTTATACATATAAATATAATGTCAACATCAATCATTGAGTGGGTCAAAAAGATAAGAGCTGACAAATTGCTTTTTACAAAGGCTGCAGTTACATTATGAGCAGACACTTAAAACTTCTACTTTTAAAGTGATTGGCGGTCTGTCTCTCTGTTATTAACCAACTTAAAAAAGGAGGAGGTTCTCAATTGGTCATTAACTTTTTTATTTATGTACATTCCCTGATTTCTCGAAGACTCCTGGACTGATTAAAGAAATTCTTTTTCTTTTGTTCAATAGATACCTAATAATTTACAGATGGTCCATTACACTTTTATCGAAATGTCAAAAAACACCAAAAATATATTTTACACGCACGCGGTTTGGTTTCACTTATTTCCATTTTATTCTTAGATAGATAGATAAAATCTTTATTTGCATCAACTGAGACACACACATACACACCTTATATTTTATTTGCATCAACTGAGACACACACATACACACCTTATATTTTATTTGCATTAACTGAGACACACACATACACAACTAATATTAGCAGATACATATAACTAAGATCTATTCATATATCATCTTTCTTATGCTTATTCAATCAAATTGATAGGGTTGAAGTCTGTTTTTGTTTTTTGTATTATTTACATTCTTCAGTGTTGGTCACTTTCAGCACAAAGTTCAGTCTTGAGTTAACCATGGACATAATACAAAGAGCAATTGTATTTAAATATTTTGTCAATAATGTCAAAGTTAAATTTTATGTAAATTTAAATCATCAGGCTCATAGGGACCAATACTGAATTTTTTGGCATATTCTTCTCAACACTGGGCATTTTGAAATGCTATTAGTTTGGCATGCAAATATAAAAAGAAAAGTGTTACATTATCCAAAATTTGAATAAAGACTTTTTCATTTCAATGATCCACAGATATGTAAGTTGTAATGTTGTATGGCCGTGTGGTTCCCGGCAGACGAGAATAGGACCACTCCAAGTCTTCCCGTGGATGTTGTAGAAGGCGACTTAGAAAACACAAGCTAAACAAAGCTTACAAACATCAAAGAGACCTCTCCAACCCGTCTGGCCAGCGTAGAGAATGTAGGCCAAATCCTCTGACAGCTCTGGCTAATATATGGGTGGTACAGAGAGGGTCGTACTCCTGCAGTGGGGACTTACAAAGACATGATGATGAATGTTTGTATGTGACGCAGTCATCTGCTTGAATCTGCTATTCAATTGAATGACTAGCGCGTTCACTGAATGGCGACACTTAATTGAATGACTAGGCCGAACGTTGATTGAACAAGCGTCACTCAACGTCCAACTAGTTAGCGGATTGTAACATAGCCCTTTGAACACAGCGGACATAAATCAGTCAGGTGATTCAAATTTTGTTCATTTTTTTTTCACTGCGGTGCTAGAACTCACCAAAAGAAATATGGCGTCAAACAGCTGGCACAGATAGCACTGTGTTGATATTTTTTATCGATCAAATTTACTGAAAAGAGCGTTATTTGAATTAAATAGTATGACAGCATGGATTTACCTATTTACGCCGCCACCGGCTACTTTTTTTTTAAATAAATAAATAAATAAATAAATATATAGGGACATATCACACAAATTGAGCTAGCCCCACAGTAAGTTGTGAACTTGTGTCGTGGGATACCAACTCAACGATACTATATTTTATAACATATACTTATATAGATAAACATCCAAGACCCAAGCCAATTTGAAAAAGATCTTTTTCCATCTTGACCTGGCCGGGGATCGAACCCGGGACCTCCGTGTCGCAGGCTGGCGTGTTAACCACTGCGCCACGGAGCTCGACAAACTTTTAACTAAGATAAGTTAAAAAAATATGAGATAAAGTAAATCTTAGGAAATCATGCTACCACCAAACATTACAAAGTCGGCTATATCCCATTCAACGACTTCGCTAAATGACGTTCGGTCAAGTCGTTGAAAGTTGCATTCAACGACTTGACGAGTTGTCCTTTAGTCATTCAATGAACGCGCTAGTCATTCAATCAAATAGCAGATTCAACCAGATGACTGCGACATATGTATGTTGGATGCACAATCTTATGGTTGAGTACTAATAAACAACTTAGCATTCAGCAGCAAAAGGGATACAAGAATTTTCCCGGTCCAATGGCGTCATTTGAAAGAAAACAGAAATCATCGATAATGTTGTTTTGTGAGGCTCTAGTCCCTTCAAATTATTTTAAGTATATTGTTAAAATTATGAATGTGAAGCTTTGCTTATATGGGGGATAACGATATTAGGAAAATCGCAGGTCGGAACTGGTTTCATAAGGCACAAGACCGAAATGGATGGCATGCATTGAGAGGGGCCCATACCCAGCAGTGGGATACAGAAGGCTGTTGATGATGATGATGAAGCTTTACTTAGCATATTTCATTTAAATTGCAAATAGTTTAATTAAATAGTCTGAAGGGTGACCCATTCATAAAATAGTCTGACGGGTCACCTATGGTCTCTCAGAACAATATTTCAAATGAACTTGCAGTTTTTTACAAACAATTTAAGTCAAATGTAGGCAGCACTGGACCCCGAAAAACTCATGTTTGCCCTAAATAGGAATCATTACTGTCTTTATAATTTATAGCCTATGTCACTTGTAGGGTCATCATCATCATCAGGTCTATTCTAGTCTCCACTGTAGGAGCACGACCCTCTCTGTACTACCAGTGCCATATTAGCCTGAGCAGTCAGAGGATTTGGCCTACACTCTCCACGCCGGCCAGACGGGTTGGACAGGTCTCTTTGATGTTTATAAGCTTCGTTTAGCTTGTGTTTCCTTAGTCGCCTTCTACGACATCCACGGGAAGACGTGGAGTAGTCCTATTCTACTCTGTCGCGGGAACCACACGGCCAACTTGGCCACTTGAAGGGTGTAAGGACTAAATATACCCCATATGCTGAAATCTGTCGAGGCATTTAGAAGTTAGTGGAATAAAGAAACTCACATGTCTACTGTATTTACATATTTACATACATACACTTGAAAAACAATAGTTTTGTAACTAGTTTGTTATGATTTCTGATATTAGTTAGAATGTCTAGATAATAGCCCCCCCCCCCCCCCCAACCTACAGTTGCATTTTATTTGTTCAGTTGTTACAAAAACTCAACCTTCTGTTTGCAGGTGACGTTCCGGACGAGGATATACCACTGTAATATCAACAGCCAAGGTGTGATATGTCTAGACATTCTGAAGGACAACTGGTCCCCGGCACTGACAATATCTAAAGTCCTCCTATCTATATGCTCATTGCTGACTGATTGCAATCCTGGTAAGTACTTGCTACTGTTGAAAATTCTAACCATTTGTTATTCAGAAATTCTGTTTACCTTCAATCAATGTAAGTATCAGGTTTTGTCTGTGTGAACACCACATACACACACTTGCTTACTTAAGGTTTTTTTGTTAGTTTTTCGTGTGTGTAAGTGACCAACACTGGTTCGTTAAGGTACGCGCACATTATGACGGGCTGCACGCATCGCAAAAATTTGCATCCGCTTCTATCCGCTTAATGGCTTGTGTGTTTTTTCAAACAAAATACACACGAGCGATTAAGTGGTAGAGCCCAGGGCCAGAAGACCTGAAAGATATGTTTACCATGTTGGTGGGTTTATAGTTGGAAAATGGAATCAAAATTGTGATGAAAAAAAAAAGTGATGAGTTGCTAGTACCAAGTTATTCCGTCCACTACCACTTTTTATGTATGAAATTTTACCTGTTTTAAAAACAATATATTCCTATTGTCTTGTGTTCTTTGCTGTACATTTGGCAGTAGTTATAGAAAATGTACATGTGAGCATATAAAGCTGCGAACTTAGCATTCTGATGAGTATTGCCAGATAATCTAGATTTCCACATATTCGCCTGGTGCACTTGTTGACAGGCAATTTTCCACATCTTGGCCACTTGACTAGCCCCTTTGTGTGAGCAGAAGACTTCTTGCTCCCCTAACCTTAAATAATGTCTCCACATATTATATTAATCGGATTAAAAATTAATTATTATTTGCAAATTGAATCAGGTTATTTTAAGTTTTCATGAGAAATATGCTGGATAAAAAAGAAAAGAAGCTGAAAATCTAAATATTATTTTCTCATTTTAAATTAGTTGAACTTTTTTTATAAATAAAAAAACAGTTTTCACATGAATACAATTAGGCACCTGCTTTTAGTTTAATTACTTTGGTAAAAATAGACGTGCCACTTAAGTATTTGCTTTTTTTGGATATTATAACATATGTTATAGATATAACAAACAGTGCTCGTAAAATAATATCGCCGACGCATCTCCGCTGCGTCAGCGACATAATTCCAGTTGTCTACGCGATTACAAAATCACTTATTATTTTCTGTCTAATCTAGACATTCTTTTTCAACATCGTATATTTTTGTATTTCTTTCCTTTTTTGTTTATATTTAAATGTTTTAGTTTAAATTTCCCTTTTTTTAAGAAGACTTAGTTTGTAGCAGTAGTTTGTAAGAAAAATTCCTTTGTTAAATCCTATTTACACTTTCTGTGATCAGTATGATCAAAAATCTGTTCAAATAGATATTGCCTTAATAATATTCTACTTTGAGTTGGCTTGTTTATTAGCTGCATTTTCATGGAATATTGTAGAGGAATCATAGATGTATTTCAGTACTGTAAGTGAATAAACATTTTTTGGATTTCTTAATTAGTTTGAAATCTGGATGTTTCAGTTATTAAATACTAGCTGTCCCCGCGACTTAGCCCGCATGAAAGAAAAGCCTTTGTCCTTTCTGAGACTACCTGTGTACAAAATTTCATTTAAATCGAGTCAGTAGTTTTGACGTGAAAGCGACAGACAAACACAGTTACTTTCGCATTTATAATATTAGTAAGGATTGATGGCGAAATCTCAAATGGATTTGTTTGTATTACAGCGGACCCGCTCGTGGGCAGTATTGCTACACAATACCTGCAGAACAGAGAGGAGCACGATCGCATCGCACGCCTCTGGACCAAGCGCTACGCGACATGATTCCTCTGCCGCCGCCAGCCCGCCAAGGAACAACTAAAGTATCATACTCAAATACCATTCTGTTCTAAATCCATCCTTCTCACGTAAATATAAGCTTACAATGTTATCGAAGTATCCAATCACTAGTTTGCATCTCTTGCAATATATTCGCTGACTCGACTGTGGTAATTTGTGTAAAGCGCTTACCGAATATGCTGCAAGTTGTGCTCGTTTATACAGCTTATTAATGTTTAGTTGCAATCAATGTGATGTCAAGCTTCGAAGGTCTGACATGTAATTTTAAGACTAAGGAATGTTTTAGACATTTTAGTTACGATATAGATGGTTTTTTGTTAATTTTATCTGTGTTGTATAAATACAGTGATCCTAATTTAACTAAATTAATACAACAAACATTTTGATTGGGTTGGGCCGCCCAATTTGGCTAAGTTATAACCTAAATGGTTTTTGCAGATGTTGTAGCATAAATAATATTGGTTAGAGCCAAAGTTGGTGGCCCAATTCAATCATTTGGTTTGTTGCAGGTGTTCACACAATTTATATGACTTTTAGCAGCGATACGGCTGCTAAGCTCTTGTGTGCGCGCCTTATTTTCATATAACTATATCGTAATTACGTTGGCCCCAGTCAACTATACCTTATTTGTGATTATTACGTAAATATGTCCCTTTCTTGATTCACGAGAAAAGGGCAACGAAAGGTCTGGGCCAAACGTGTACTGAATTGATTTTCGCCTGTAAGTTTATTGTAGTGTACCAGTGACTTGAGTCAATTTTGCCGCAATAGTGCGATGATCTCAAACACTTGCAAATAGTAACGGTTTAAGTGGTTTTATGTA
The DNA here is from genome assembly GCA_963082605.1 of Rhodophaea formosa. Classification (NCBI taxonomy): domain Eukaryota; kingdom Metazoa; phylum Arthropoda; class Insecta; order Lepidoptera; family Pyralidae; genus Rhodophaea; species Rhodophaea formosa. The sequence goes on from OY720209.1 coordinate 4,030,512, forward strand.
TTTGTCGTGACTTGCGTAACCATATTATATACATTTGGGAATAAATCGCATTGTGTATAAAAAATGTTTTTGATTTCAGGGTAAGGATTAATTTTTTTAACAAGTTTTTGGCACCACAAAGTATCCTTTGTACAGCTATTTAGTACAACAGGTATTATGGCCAACTTGTAATATCAGTCTGTAATAATAAGTTTAAAAAAAACTTGAGATATTACTTTTTGGATATCCTAATAATGTTAGAATTTCATGTAGTTTTGAGGACTTCACTGCCACAGCAAAATAATTAAACATCTGTGGAGTGAAATTAAAGATTCACATGTATTTATTATGAAGTAGAGCTTATAAGTGTTGAATGAAAAAAATCTACTAACAATATTTATCATCATTTACGGAGAATGGGTTATTGTTTTTTGTCAATAAATTATCCTTGGAAGGTGGTATTTTTGAGAAGGTAGCCCCCACTAGATAGTTTTTCAACATTTTGCTATGTTTAGGTTTTAGATAGTGAAATTATTTGAATTTTTCAATTTACACTACCATTTGCGCAAATTTAATTTTCATATTGGTGCAATATAAGCAACTAAAATTTTCATATTGATTTTCGGATTTACTACATGGGATCTAATAGCACCTTACCTACATAACTAGATCAGTCTATTTATATATATGATTATTAAAAACCTATTTATTTTTATAGTAAAGAGCTTGTGAATGTGTTATCGAAATGCATTGTGGATGTGCTGTGTGGATATGTTCTACATACTTTCTTATAATCATACAATTTCATAGTCAAGTGATTGACAATATTATTGAGGCCGAGAGATCCTGTTTTGATAGCGAAACATATCAGACTGTGCGCAAGGTTGATTGTGATTGCTCCCTCAGCCTACCGACAAAGTGCCAAACTTTCAGGCACATGGCCGCTCCACTCCGAAGTTACTCCTTTCTAAATATTCCGTTTAGATTGTAAACAGTTATTAGCTGTAAGTTATTTTACTGTCTAGGTAATGTATAATGTATGTCTTAACCCTAGTTATAATAATAGAATCTTAGTATCGTAATGATTTTAGCGAAAAGTGTATGTCGCTCGTATATGAATGTTTTGGTGATACCGTTATGGGATATTTTTGATGCGTATTGGCGATTTCATTGTGAAACTGGTGCTGTGAGATTCAGATGCTTGCGACATACAACGAGAGATGAATACTGCGACTGTATTCGGGACTGGATATATTTTGTCATTGTGATTTACTTATTTTTACTATGAATCGAATGTGTTGCTTGCAAGACAACAGCTGTATATGTCGCGACTGAAGTTCCTCTTAACTCGATGTTCATAACTCGACTACCCTTGTAATCATCCTTTGTTACAATTTATATCATGGTATAAAATAGGCAAATAAAATGTGTGTAACTAGGACACTTGACCGCTGTTTCATTGTAATTAACGCAACCTACGTCGGAAATAAAAGAGGTATGTGTATGTAGATAATGCTGATTTTATTACAAATATACCTACAAACACTGATCTAAATGTTCAATTCACGTTGATAAAGTACAAAAGGAGATTATGCCAATAGTATTTTTTAAATTATTTATAGTTGTCTTTATAATCTACGAAGACATTATATAATTATAATAATTATTACATTAAAATGTGCACCATATCTACTTGGACTTATATGAAACATGGAAGTCGGTAATATAATTCACAATGGATTGAAGAGAACAAATTCAATGAAATAAAACATGTATTGATGAAATTGATTTTGGCAATAAAAAATTCTATTCGAAAAATCAGTCTTCTAACACTGAGCACACTCAATACTTTGTGGAAAGTTTAGAAAAACAGTGAAAAGTGCGGGCACTCTAACCTTATCACTTCTAAATACACTCCCTTCAATAAAACTATTGGTGGTTAGTACATAGTCCCACCAGAGATTTGCTGAAATTACAAATACATATTCTAATTAAAATTGAGAAGTAAATCCATCTCTATTTCTTAAAAGAGCAAATATAAAATATCGAAAACAATCTGAAATAACAATAATAAAATAAATTAATGCTACATATACACAAATTGATCGTGAACTAGTAGTAAATCACATTGAATGGAGATAGATTCTTGCACCGCTTTCCTGTTTACACCGTCTCGTACTGGCTGCGTATCGAGCGAGCGAGACAGCACGCGAATATTACTCCCAGCAGCTGAAAATTACAAAAAAATCAATAAATTTCTCATGAAAGGTATATCAACCTATCCTTATATTATAAATGCGAAAGTGAGTTTGTTACGCTTTCACGCCCAATCTACTGAACCGATCACCATGAAATTTTGCTGTTTCCTTATGCATACACTCAGTTAGGGTAGGAGAAGAATGATCTTCCAATTACCCGAATTTCCGCTTTACGCAAGAGTTACGGCTATGTTAGGAATACAGCCATACACACAAATTATCACATCTTTATTCCTTGCGGGGTAGACAAAGCCTAAGGTCATAAAACCCAAAGTCCACGATTAGCGTGCTAGTGGGTGTTAAGGTGGTAAGCGCAATGCGTAATCAAAATAGTGATGGGTTGCTCATAAATAATCAAAGGGTTGCTCGTCTGTCTATTAATGTCTATCCCTTTGACTTTCGCATTATCCCTTAACCGGCTTTAACGGTTTGCGCGGAGAGAAAAGAAGCTGGTACCTATATTCTGTGTTTTAATGTGCTGGTATAATCTAGCATGGAAGGATACATAAAACAATAGTTTTTTTTTGGAAATTTAGTTATCCAAATTAGGAATACAACGAAGTGTAGAGCGGAGCGACTAACCATGAGTTTGTTCATTTCATTTACGAGAGTAGTACCTACCTATACGTGAGTACTATTATTAATTCTGTGCCTTTAAGGTAACGTTTTTAGAACCGGCTAGTTTACCAAAAAATACTATACTTTGACCACCATGAGTGAAAATAAAAAACCGGCCAAGTGCGTGTCGGGCCACGCGCAGTGTAGGGTTCCGTAGTTGCGAATGACAACTTTGAGTTCACACTATTCACACTCGCACCTTACAGTTTAACGACCAAAAACATCTAACAATGAAAATAGTATGAAATTTTACAGTTTATCAGTTGAATGCCTATAACTTTTTAGTTTCTACTTAGTACTCAGCTCTGATAGTTTTCCTTTAAACTTCAGTATTACTACTGCTGTATTTTTTTTCACGTATCTATATATAGCCGTTTAGCAGATAGAGGGGGGGGGACACTTACGTCTAACAAAAATTCGCACTTTAAAACCAAATATTTCGGAAACGGATCCCTAAATCGAAAAATGGTGTTCTCAACCTCACAATATTTTTGAAAGACCTATTTAACGATACCCCACACGATGGGTAAATAGAGAAAAAAAAAATGACTCCCCCACTTTACTTGTACGGAAGCTACGCTAAAAAAAATTTTTTTTCAAGTTTTTATTCTACCACTTTTTTGCCATGATTAATATACATACCCATACCAAATTACAGCTTTCTAGTACTTATAGTCTCTGCGTAAAACCGCGGACGGACAGACAGACAGACATGGCGAAACTATAAGGGTTCCTTGTTTACTACGGAACCCTAAAAAGGAGCCTGTGTTTATAGGAACATTTTCTGTGGTATCAGCACAATGAAGTACAAACTGTTTTCTAATCATGTAAGTTAATAGTGTAGTATTACGAGCCATCAAATAGTTTCAATAAAGATTTGTTTATTACTTACGTACGAGTATATAAACTCATGGTTGACGCTCTGATAGGTTCAAATGCCTAACCTGAACGATAGCAATGCCCAAGCCGACGCCTCCGAGGATCGCGGCGATGGTCTGCAAGTTGTCCTGGATGGTTTTGAGGCAGCCGCTGCTGTGCACCGTTGGGGAGTCCAGCGTGCACGTGGAGCGCTCGCCGCCGTCCTTGATGTCCAGCGCTGCGCAGCAGGAGGCGGGCAGCGTGCTGTTATTCCAGTCTGCAGGCCCGCGCACACCGCAGCATTGCAGCTGGAAACATTTTTTTTACACTACTATACCAAAGGTTACATATCAATAAATCAAAACTTTATCGAGAAAATTTCAAAAGAACAACAAACAAATTTTAAAATAACAATGGTCATTTGACCAAAAGTTCAACTGACCAAAGTCTGAAATATCAACGTTTAAATAAACTATTACACTATTTGCCACATCGTTCAAAGGTCAAAAGGATTAAAGGATAATTTATCAATTATCAACTGGTTTGACAAACATTGTGGGTAGGTACAGTCTAATTCCTTTTCGCCTTGTTTTTTTTAGACGAGCTCCGTGGCGCAGCTGTCAACACGCCTGCCTGCGACACGGATGGTCCCGTGTTCGATCTCCGGTCAGGTCAAGATGGAAATGATCTTTTTCAAATTGACCTGGGTCTTGGATGTTTATCTATATATGTATTTGTTATAGAATGTAGTATCGTTGAGTTAGTATCCCATAACACAAGTCTTACTTAAGAACTTACTTTGGGGCTAGCTCAATCTGTGTGATTTGTCCGTATATATTTATTTATTTAAACCATTGTGGTCTTTTGAGGTTTAAGCTCAGGGTTTAAGGTATTCATCATCATTATCATCAGCTTATACTTGTCCATTGCTGGATATAGGCCTCCCTAATTGCACGCCATCGAGATCTATCTTCGGCTGGTATATAGCGCTAAAAATCGCTTACGCTTACTCGCTTGTGTGTATTTTGTATGAAAATACACACGAGCAATTGAAGCGGATTTTTCGCGTGCTTTATAATGTGCGCGTATTTATATACGACGTTCCCCATAGTGTTGAGCTGATTTTGCTCGAGTCTTGATACCGTGTGGTTCCCGGCAGAGTAAAATAGCACCATTCCAAGTTTTACCGTGGATGTCGTAGAGTAGAAGGCGACTTAGGAAACAATCTAAACAAACTTATAAACTTCAAAGAGACCTCTCTCAAATGTTTGGCCAGCGTGGAGTGCAGGTCAAATCTCTGACTGCTCTGGCTATAGGTATATGGCTCAGGTAAAACAGAGAGGCTCGAGTTAATTCGAAAACATTTTCCGCATCAAGTAGGTACCCTAAATGTTGAGCTGCCCGAGCAATTTCTTTGGTAAAGTCGATATGCTTTTAACCGACTTCGAAAAGGAGCAGTATCTGAATTCGATTGTTGTGATTGTGATATTAATATTGATGTCCTAGCTTATTTTATAGTGACACATCGAGACGCCTCTGAATGTTTTTAACTCTAAATAATATACTATCAGTTGACGGTTGTTTGTACCTGAGTCATATTGATAACCTAGAAAAGTTGAAGTGCTTCAACAAGCCATTGGATGATAAGCAAGCTTTATCTTATTTACATACGAACTTATTCGTAGCATACGATGCACAAAGGATATTCTACTGATAGCATTACATCTGTCTGGCTTATTTAGATTTTTAGGTCCCTGAACGCGCATATCTCCATACAATCGGAAAAAGGAAATTTTGGCAATATTCGATAATTTTGGTGTAAAATTAAGCATTCAATCAATTAATGATGATTTACGTACGTACCTATACAGCAAGGTAAAAATTGTTAGAATTATAAGCCTCGTAACATTTGTATAGAAACGTTGAGAGGTTTTTTGCCCACCCTGGTCACAACAGTTTCCAGAACCCAGCTGTAGAAACAGCAAACCCTAGCTGTGGAATAAAAGCTGGTAGAAATTATTTATCTTGTCTTGCTCTGATAAAATTATTTGTAAAAAACAGCTGCCCAGTTAGACGGTACGGACAATTAGGCGATTTTAAGAAATGATTTGAAAAACGAAGTTTAGTTGACAAAATCAGTTCACCCATTTAACTATTCTATAAAAAATGCCGGTTAACTATGCGTATACATCGATGACAAACTGATAAGGCAGGAAGCAGTCAAGGTTAGAGCGATTTTTATACGGCAATAAATATAACAATGTAACAATAAATTACTTTAGTTGGCAATCCTAATATCTGTTCTGTTGACACATATTCCCTTTTACATCGTATGCAAAAATTCGAAACAAACTAAGTTTACAGAGATTGAAACCATAGCGAGTGTCTAAAATTTTAGGAAAATGTGCCTCAGGGTAGTATTTTGGAGCATAAAATTTGTTCTCGATCTGTACCATAGGTGAAACTTGTGTGCATCATCATCAGCCTATACTCGTCCACAGCTGGACATAGGCCTCCCCAATGTGTGCATGTCAATGAAAAACTAAAAGATTTCCTTTTCGCCTGATTTTGGGACCCTGATGCTTACACATGATTGGTGGATCATTATGCTGAGATGATGGTGATAAACGAATCATCATAATCTAAGCCGCAAGAAATCAACTGCTGGACTTAGGCTTCCCCCTAGGATTACCAATACGACATGTTGGAAGCGGTTACATTCAGCGCTTTCATGTGGCCTTGGTCAGATCGTCCAACCATCTGGTCGGTGGGTAGCCACGCTGCGCTTGCCGGTAGGCCATTCGAGAACCTTTTTGTCCTATCCACAGAACACAGAAGTCCTATCGGCCATCAGTTCTGCGCGATTTGTGACCCGCCTACTGCCACTTTACAGAGCCAAGCCGCTGAGCTACGTCGGTGACTTTTGTTCTTCTATGGATATCCCTATTTATAATTTGGTCTCGTAGAAGAGTATTAATGATTTGGTCTCGTAAAGAAACAAGCATATAGCACTCTCCATAGCTATTTAAGCTTTTCTCCAAGGGACCACGTTTCGGATTCGTAAGTCCATTTTTCTATTCACGCGAGCATTCTTCTAAACACTGATCACAAATCTAATTGTGAGAGAGCTAATTGTGATTATAACTTGGAGAAAACGAATTTACAGTTTGAATGGAAACTTACGTCAGTCTGGATGATGTCGAAGGTCTCTCTGACGTTGGCGTCCACAGGGTACTTCGCTATGGTCTGGTTGAGGCTTCGTTCCAGGTTGACGGCTAGGTCCTTCTGCTTGACGTAGCCTGTGATACCCACTGCCAGCTCAGCCACGAATATTATCAGCAGGAACACTGAGAACTGAAAAAGAAACATTATTATTGTAGAAAGTTACATCTCAATGAATTTTAGGTTTTCAGATATCATGCACTTTGAATAAAATTATTGACATATTCGTTGTTATATTATACGATTATACAATCAACATCTAATATGTTCATTGCCTGTATAGCCTGAAGATTTAGAGGCAAAACTAGAGTTTGAACTAATTCGCAAAATATGCGACATGATCTCGTTAACTTAAGGATTGATTGTTTCCACATTTCAATATGTAAATAATAAAAATGTCAACTTGATACGTATACACACACAGAAACATGGTCTTGATCTTTTGTACCTCAAACGATCAAGACCATGTTTCTGTATGTGAATACGGATATTTTAATGTTAAGGATAATTATATGTGTGATACTGATTAAATCGATAGATTTATTACCCTACCGATATGTTTCATTTGTTTACATTATATATATCGCACGATGAATTAGTTAATTTAAACATGCGCGTGGCGTTTCAGACATCATTGAGAGGACGGTGCCAAAAAATGGAGTGTTTCACTTTCACTAAGTTTAAGTTTGCTGTGTGGTTCCCGGCAGAGTAGAATAGGACCACTCCAAGTCATCCCGTGGATGTCGTAAAAGGCGACTAAGGAAACACAAGCTAAACAAAGCTTATTAACATCAAAAAGACCTCTCCAACCCGTCTGGCAAGCGTGGAGAGTGTAGGCCAAATCCTCTGACTACTCAGGCTAGTATATGGCTCTGGTAGTACAGAGAGGGTCGTGCTCCTGCAGTGGAGACTAGAAAGACCTGATGATGATGATGATGAAGTTTAAAATACATACGACTTCTGAGTAACACTTTAAAGAAATGTCTTAATAAGAATTTTTACCATACATATTATATACAAAACAATTTGCTGCGGAAATTCATTGCTATAATATCTATGGTAGAAATTCTTAAAATTTAGTTCAGGCTAATTTTGAGATTATGCTAATGATTAACAATGACGACGATGAGATCTCAGGTATATCTGAGTATTTTTATTGACAATCTAAAAGTATTTTCGATGGCAAAAATATTTTTTTTTATATTATTTACAGAGTAAATCAATTTTTCCTTTTCGTAACGTGTAATCATTAGAGTCCTACGAATATACCTATATGAATCGCTGTAATTACTCAACCGAATCATTTAATTTTAAAGGAACCACGTCAGAGGCCGAGTGGCGGTTCCGAAGAACTCTGACAGCAGGGTGTGCATTGTCGACTGACCGTGTCACCTACTCGAAATGATGATGACGATTAAATCTTACACGTATATTATTGGCACTAAAGACTTCTCTCGATTTATTTTTGAATTTACCCTGATATGATATTACTATAGGTACTATACTACATATGTATAAGCATATTATAATATTATTATTACTTTTATTTTTTTTCAGAGAAGTTGTGTGACGCTGCGGGTGTATCATATCATAAGCAATAACGAAAACATAAATGAACATTATAGGCGGTGTAAGACGTCTTCAGTTAGTCTGTGAAAATGGCAGCTGCAATGTTGTCGAAATATCAGACAGAACTCAAAAATAATCGCGGTAAGTCCCGTAGTGAACATAATGGTGTAAGACGAGTCAATGTATGTATTCCAACGAAACTAAATACATCCGGATGTATGGAGTAACTTTTGGGAGTTATGGAGGAAAAATTACTCGAAAAGCATAACACTCCTTTTTGAGCAGTCATGTAATGAATCCGACTGTGTTATTTTTCGTTACTGTCCGTGTGATTGTTACATTGTGTCCTCAGGAAGTACGCACCAAAACACGAGCTATGCTATCGTCATATCTAGGGTTGCCAGTGCCAGGTGTTCGCATAACACCGGACAATCAGGCTTTTTAGTTGCGTGTCCGGTCAATAAGGATTTTCACAAATGCTTTCCTATAACTTGACGACAGCACTGAGGCGTCGACCTCGATAAGCCGCTGCCATTGGATGCTATAAGACAAGCAGCAACAACTGACACGCTGTGGTCCAATCACAGCTCACCGGAGCCGACGCGCAAGTGCTCTCGCCACTTATTTCAGAACACCCTCTTTAGACGGGGCTATTGCTATAGTTGGATTGTAAATATTTTTTGGATCAAAGGATAGGGTTCATCCTTTGATATTGGTTCCCATACATTGAATGTATGTAATGACTCCACTCATCATCATCATCATCAGGCCTTTTTTAGTCTCCACTGTACGAGCACGCACGACCCACGAACCATATGTATACTAGAGCCAGAGCAGTCATAGGATTTGACCTACACTCTCCACGCTGGCCAGTCGGGTTGGAGAGGTCTCTTTGATATTCTATGAAAATCCAGCTAAACTGACAGGCTGTCCGGTTTTTCGGTTTTAAGGCCTGGCAACCCTAGTCACACCGCGGCCGAGTGCCGAATATTTACATTTAAAATCATGGAGTTTCAAGCTAAAACTAATACGCGTAGAATTGTCGAAGGCAGCCTATTGACGCATTGACACGGCAATTTTGAATGGTCATGACTACAATCGTTGCGAAACTGTCGCTTTGGTAGGTACTACTACTGAGTAACTCTGGCAATAACACCTGAATTCTTATTTTATTACAATTATTAATATTTGACTTGACTTACTAAGACAGACTCCTTGGTAATATAAGTCGTAATATGTAGCTTAGTTGCTGACAGGTACCCCTTATATTCAAAATAATCTTAGCTAATGACAATATTATATATGTATATATATCTCACGCCTGTCTTTGTCTTGCTAGGTTATCTAGAAATAGTGACAGAACGACACTTGAGAAAGATTTAATATGCCTTTGAGTACATATTTGGGCACATGGAGATATAAGTTATTTGGGCATTAATAATGACAAGCCGTTGGTCCCGACTTGTCATTATAAATATCAGTCGTAAACATAGATTAAAAAAAAAAACAATTTTTTGTCTTTCTTAAGTCGTAAAGCCTCAGAGCAATAACTAATATTGCTCTGAGCGTAAAGCTATGTCAAATGACATTGTGACATTGGGCGGCTTGAAAAATCTGGGGAACAATTTTGATATTCGAGTTGAACGGTGAGTTCGCAAACGAGCGGTTTTTCCCTAAGGCTTTTCCATACCAAAATCGTTCGAAGATGAATGGTCACACGTTCAAAAATAGTACCTCTGACTCTTGTTGTCTATCTGAGTGATTGCAACTTATGCGAAACAATGATAACAGGACGTCAGCAAATCAGTCACACAAAGCGTTTTTCCTCCACCACCGCCATAGATAAAAAAAAAAAAAATCGTATTTCGATTCATACTTCTATGACCACCGCTGAGTACCTACCGAACATCACCAAAACACAGTAAAAATCATGCGTAAAATAAAACAGAGTTAAATTGCAATGACGTTAGTACCTACGTTACGAAAAGAAGTCTAGCATTAGGATTACCAACATGTTTTTGCTGAATATAGTAATTTAGTGGGAAAAAATAAAATAAAAAAGGCCTTATTTATCGTTAACACATTGTTTTTAAAAAAGCTATAAAGAAACAGTACGCTTCAAAAAAATATAGAAAGTATTTTATGTGGAAAAATTGACAATTTCTTTTTAAATTGGCATTAGATTTTTTTCAGTCAATTTATAAACAATTATTAAAAATTAATGGGAATTATGACAGGGACGCGTTCAGTTACACGCACACGCACATTACGTCTGTCGAACGAAGGGCGGTTAAAAAATTGCGGGAACTGTTTTTTTATTGGTTTTCTGCAAAATATGTCTATTGATCTATTGTACTGAAATATAGTTTTCGCGACAACAGTATATAGTACGGAGTCCCAAAATATAGAAGGTACAATACTATATTGAAGTACGGTTAGCAACCCTATGTACCATTTACTAAAATAGGTTACCTTTTTGAAACAAGACTTGAGTCATTGTGGTCGCCATAATAAGTGTACTGGTCTGTTTTATAATTTCATTTGTTGTTACATATTTTACGATGTTGGAATTGGCTTCCTATTTGAGAAGCTGTATATATTATAGATCTATCTATATACTCACTCATTAACAAACGCTTATTAAAGATATTTTAGTTTAAATATGCTAATTCTCGTTCTTTACAAACATTGTAGAGAGGGATAAGGACAAAACATACTTTAACTAAAATGGTTTAATAAGAGAAAGGTTGTCCAGTTTCGTCTTCCTTATTAAAATTATTAGCCATAAAATATTTTTATACCATAATATACCTAAACCTTTATTTTAAATTCAATACACAAACTTTAAGAGGTGACTCAGCCCATCAACATGAACAACTTTTGATATGGGGCCAATGCAAAAAAATTGACATCCCCATACAAAAGTGACCAGCTGATCGGACCAAATGTATGGAAAAGGTAAAAATAATATTTCAGCATTGGTCCCATAACAACAGTTGTTCATGTTGATGGGCTGAGTCACCTCTTTAAAGTTTGTGTATTGAATTTAAAATAACGGTGTGTATAATAATATGTACTACTTACTAAGAACATGAGTCTCCTTCCAATATTTAGACTTCGGTTAGGTATCGGTATATGTTGTAAAAAAATAAGAGTCCGATGGCCCAGTGGGCGTGAGCATTGTTAGCGCTTACGCATGTAAAGCAACCCCGGGCGCAGTCCCCACTTGGATGGGTGACCGCAAGTTGCTTAAAATATCTCGAGCTCGTCCGTGCCATCATTGATGGCAGTCGTTAAGGTTAAGCGTGTCAGATGCCTTGAGGCAGCTTAAAAAATCTGACACCAGTGTTGGCCACTTACACACACGAAAAACAACATATGTGCCAGAAACAGGAAAGTCGTTTAGGTCAATGACTTAACTCATTATGACGTAGTCTGTAATCTTTGGCACAAAATTCTTCACATTCACGCCGGTTGTTTTGGTCAAGCATCCTTTGCAATAACGCGTGCTTGTCCAATTGTATTAGCAATGGACGTTATTTAGCAACTTATTTTGCACATGACTGCCCTTGGTTTAGGTGCAAATATGCCTCATTAATTCATTTTAGCGTCGAGTCAGGCGAAAGGTAATGTTAAATTTGTACTAGTTTCTTCAAAAACAACGTGATTTTAAAGCATAAAAGTACTTAGAAATAACACATATATAAATTGCATCTAAAGGTATTGGCCCAATAAGTTAACAGTAAAAACCGGCCAAGTGCGTGTCGGGCCACGTGCAGTATAGGGTTCCGTAGTTGCGAATGACAACTTTGAGTTCACACTGTTCACACTCGCACATCACAGTTTAACTACCAAAAACATATAACAATGAAAATGTATGAAATTTTACATTTTCGAGTACATTTTATAAGTTGGTTGCCTATAACTTTATAGTTTGTACTTAGTACTAAGCTCTGATAGTTTTCCTTTCAACTTCAGTATATATACTACTGCTGTAAATTTTTTCACGTATCCTTATATAACCGTTTAGTAGATAGAGGGACACTTACCTCTAACAAAAATTTGCACTTTAAAACCAAATATTTCGGTAACGGATTCCTAAATCGAAAAATGGTGTTCTCAACCTCACAATATTTTTTAAAGACCTATCTAACAATACGCAACACGATGGGTATGTATAGAAAAAAAAAATATTACTCCCTCTTTACTTGTATGAGAGCTACCCTAAAAAAAATTTTTTTTTTCAAAATTTTCTACCACTTTTTTGACATGATTAATATACATACCCATACCAAATTTCAGCTTTCTGGGTTCCTAGTTTACTACGGAACCCTAAAAAAGGAGAGAATGTGTCAGAGTTGACGTCAGCGAATGCAACCGCAGACTCAAATTAAATAAAACAGCGCAAATACAATTCTAATCTCTAGATACGAGTTAGACGCCTACAAAGCCGTGTTAACCACAGACACAGACAGTGATATCATCCATCGATACAGTTAAAGATAAAGGCACAAAACAAAGCAGGTTTTGTTAAGTTGAAATAAATTTGGGTGGCCACGCTTAATCTAAAATCTATAGATGGGTCTTTGGCAGATAAGTAAGCGACGACAGGCATGCGCTTAGTGGATGGCGAATTAGCCAAAGACCTAGATGGTTTCTAAACCATCTAGGTTTTTCGCATCTAGGTCTTTTCCAAATGGAGGAGGCCTGCTTCCTTAAGCATCAGTGGTTTCATAGACACAGATAATTAATAAGAAATTTTAAATGACATGATGGCGCGTCCGACCACGATACTACGACCTTCGGCTGTTGAAAATGGTATCCCAATTTCGAAAACAGTTGCAAATACATGCGACATTAAATATTTTGAACCGGTTTACGGCGACGTGAAAGACTCAAAAGAGGTCTTTAAAGATGCACAGCATTCAAATTACTAATCATAGCAAGTGAGCGGCAGATAAATTAGCTTTAAAGGTAAAACAATTTTGGAAATTGGTCCAGTAGTTTCGGAGCCTATTCAATGCAAACAAACAATCAAATCTTTCCTCTTTATAATATTAGTATAGTAATTAGTATAGAAGAATAGATAAAACAAATGTCTATGTCACAACTAAAAACAGAAATGAAATTTTCATCCAAGTACCTACCTGAGGAGTTTGTGGTGGGAAGTCAAGGGGTGCAGTTGGGGTTTGCCCTAGACGATTTTGCAAATTGATTTTAGTGGACTTTATAATATGAAATTGGTGTAGTTTGGTGTTGTAAATGCTCGTGCTCATGAACAATTTGTGAAATAATTAATAGACCGTTATATGGACTCGTATCGATTTGTCACAGAAGCTCAACGAGGAAGCAAAGAAAATACGCCATCTTTGATGCTACTTGTTTAAACTTTACCGTACAACACCGATACCTAGTATCTCAATTTACTGGACATTGGCAGAATCACTGAAATCTCGGTGGAAGCCATATTATAAAACCGGCCAAGTGCGTGTCGGGCCACGCGCAGTATAGGGTTCCGTAGTTGCGAATGACAACTTTGAGTTCACACTGTTTACACTCGCACCTCACAGTTTAACGACCAAAAACATCTAACAATAAAGATTGTATAAAATTTTACATTTTCCAGTACATTTTATAAGTTGGTTGCCTATAACTTTTTAGTTTGCACTTAGTACCCAGCTCTGATAGTTTTCCTTTCAACTTCAGTATATATACTACTGCTGTAATTTTTTCACGTATCCATATATAACCGTTTAGCAGATAGAGGGGGGGGACACGTACCTCTAACAAAAATTTTCACTTTAAAACCAAATATTTCGGAAACGGATCCCTAAATCGAAAAATGGTGTTCTCAACCTCACAATATTTTTCAAAAACCTTTTTAACGATACCCCACACGATGGGTAAGTAGAGAAAAAAAATTACTCCCCCACTTTACTTCTATGGGAGCTACCCAAAAAAAAATTTTTTTTCAAGATTTTTTTCTACGACTTTTTTGCCATGATTAATATACATACTCATACAAAATTACAGCTTTCTAGTACTTATAGTCTCTGAGTAAAACCGCGGACGGACAGACAGACAGACAGACATGGCGAAACTATAAGGGTTCCTAGTTTACTACGGAACCCTAAAAACGGAAGAAGAAGTACCTACCTACAGCCGTTTTACCTAACACTCGTGTATAGCTTACCTCGCACATCGAGCGATTTTCGAGACAGGATACATTACACCCAGTAATCAGAATCGCCAAGTAACTTCAGCAAGTGTGGGTGACGCATTTAGGATTACATTTTATTCATTTCTTCATTTATTTATGGCTCATTTCATTTTATTGTTGAAAATATTCGTATTTGATAACTACTGTCGTCATTAGAATTAAACATATTGCGATATTTACCGTGATTATTCTTTAAGTTTTCGACGAGCTCCGTGGCGCAGCGGTCAACACGCCAGCCTGCGACACGGGGGTCCCGGGTTCGATCCCCGGTCAGGTCATGATGGAAAACGATCTTTTTCATAATGACCTGGGTCTTGGATGTTTATCTATATAAGTATATGTTATAAAATATAGTATCGTTGAGTTAGTATCCTGCGACACAAGTTCACAACTTACTGCGGGGCTAGCTCAATTTGTGTGATATGTCCCTATATATTTATTTATTTATTTATATTTCGATCCAGTTACATGGACCATGATCACGAAGGGTCATGGTCTATTTCCTTGCCTGATATGTTTAATTCTAATATTGATAACCGTGAAAGTTAAAAAAAGCTGCTGTTGTCATCTATTATGTCAATAGATGACAACAGCAGCTTTTTTTAGTCAAACGAATGTTTTGGCGGTGGATTTTATACATTTTTATCATAATTCTGTTCGTAATAATGTTTGAGGTACCTAGTTGTAATTGTTCGAGAACGTTCGTAGATCCCGTTACATCCACAGTATGTTATCAAATTTTGATTTGCCTTTTTATCATAAAAGCATCAAGTCTACGTTTAATTTGGGTCGTACAGTACGGGTACAGCAAGCAAGAATAAACTTTACCGTGTCGTGATCTTAAATCTCTACATCACCATCATCAACCCAGCAAGGAGCAACATCTAACGCTATACAAATGTGTGATGCAATTTTAACAACTATTTAATTAAGGCGAATTCTTTTCTTTATCATAATTGTATGTATAATTTAGCAATATATACTGGAATGCCACATTTAAAACATTTCATTGGTCCGCCTCGCTAATCTGGTTGCTGCATAGAAATAGAATGGATTGTTTAAATAAAATAGAGCGCTTGATTAGTGACGGTTTCGCCGTTGTTAATTTTAGCTTGGAATATTCGGATTTTTCTTCTGTAGTTCACTGATATAATTCTGGTCTAAGCAGGTCGCGGTAGTTAAGAATTTTAATTAAAGCGCAGATTAAATGACTCTTAATGGGGCACACTAGGCACAGTAGCGACGCCAATTATTTTATTCCTAATACTTTACAAATAGAAAGAAATTCAAGTGAATAATAATAGTAAATAACTTAAGAGCGTATACTAGCAGTATTTTTTCAATATGGTTTCCATACAAATGTATTTCTCTATTTTCTCGCTGAAAACTGATTCAAGAGCCACAATTCTTTTTTCATAAAATCTAATACTAAAATAGGAATGCCTCTATTTTTTATTTTTTCCAAAAAATCTGTTTTTGTACAATTTTTTTTTCTTTTAAACAGGTTTTTAGAAAAATATAAAACATAGGGACATACCTATTTTAGTAATAGATTTTATGTAAAAAGAATTGTGCCTCTAGAAGCAGTTTTCAGCGAGAAAATAGAGAAATACATTTGTATGGAAAACGCACTGCTAGTATACCCTCTTAAGTATTTTTGGAATCATGTTTTAATATTATGAGAATCAGTCATTAAGAGAAAATGTGAATCTGATTCTCATAATTCTCACTGATTCTGATAATATTAAACATGATTCTAAAAATACTTCAGGTTATTTACTAAGGCTTATATGATTTACATTCTTGATTTTTTTTCTATTCGTAAAGTATTAGGAATAAAATGATTGGCGTCGCTAGTGTGCCTAGTGGGCGGCCTTAAAGAGATCATCTGTATTTTATTTACAGACAGTAACTTAGTATTACATAATGAATACAAGTACAAACGTATTCGTGTTTCGAGCTAAAGTTTTTTGGGGCATTGCAAAATTATACAAGATTAAAATCTGTACATAAGTAAAAAAAGGATAAAATTGGGAATCACACTTTTCGAAGAATGTGAAAACTACTCGTAGATCTTTGTATCTTTTCATATGTGATTGGAAAATATTTAATTTCTCGTTCACATTTTTAAATTGTTGCACACGAGCATTAAAAAATATTTTGTAGTAAAAAAATATTAAGGTCGATAAATAATGTATGTAGGTATATCGACTAGTGTCGGGGATTTTACCACAGCATTGATAACAATACGACTCATGCGACTATACCTATATCGGGGTTAGATAATAGTCTATGTACAAGTGCATTCATCGGTAAACAGATCACGTCAGTGCCGACTGCCGACAAAAGCATCGTATTATCTTTTGTAAAGTCCAGTTCGGCAGTAGTGTCATAGATTGTTAACTTCGTTTTACCTTGCCTTGAAATTTGACAATGACTATCTCATAATTAGTAAAACTGCTCATACTATCATTTTTATCCTGGATTCTATTAGCTATTTATATTTACGGAGTACGGACATATCAAACTGATAGAACTAGCCCTAAAGTAAGTTTGGGACTTGTGTTATCGATGCTATATTTTATAAAAAAAAAATACAAGCAAGCAAACAAATTACACAAACTGAAATTACCACAACCAACGAGATAAACATCCAAGACAATAGTCAATAGATATCAATGTCCAGCTTGATGTGACCGAAGAACTCGGGTCCTTCGGTAAGACAGCCTAGTATGTTGAGATGACCACTAGGCCACAGAGGTCCAATAAAGGAATCCAAATTTTTTTATCCATACCACGCAGAAAATAATGAATAAAATATGAAACGAGCATTAAATTCTGTAGCTTTTCCATAATATCTCTATCACCTTGAGCCACTGGCCTGTCAGCGGCCGGCATCGTTTCGCGACCTACAAGCCTTCTTCCGTCGCTAAGAACTGGAATGGTTTCGACTGGATCGATTTCGAGATACGGTACCGACGCTACTGAAGCGAAATGGGATATTTTTGGAGCAAATATTTTGATATCTGTAAAATTAATCTACATAGCCAACAAGTTAAGTAATACAAGTTTGGTACACGGATTCTGGATTTCGATCATAGAGTTTGGGATGGATGACTAATACGTTATTCCAATAAGGATGGCAACGCAAAGCAAATTTTAGATGTCGCTCCATACAATCTCCTCCTCCTCCTCAAACACATGAATTATATTATTAGCCTTTTATGCTAGTAATAATAAATCAATTCACCTTTCAAAAAAAAATGTATTATAGGCACTCATATTTCTTCCCTTGACAAAAGATTTTTAAGTATTCTGCAATCATAACTTATAAACCCTATAAAAATACTTTTTGTTTTAAATTTGATACAATGATACAATAGATATGTCAATTTAATAAGACTTAGTCGGATTATGGAGAAAAAAAGTCCATAGACCATTTTGTGACCAATCGTAAACATCGCCATCCCCATTTGGCTCATCCATCACAGAAGGTCTGTAAGTGGATTATTTTTACCCTTTGTGGTCAAAATTAAATACGGACATATTAAAAAAACCCGCAGGGAGAATGGAAGATGGGGCCAAAAGTTCCTAGACTAGAGACCCAGGACAGGATACAGTAACCGAGGGAAACAGCTAGCTGCCTAAAGTGATGACATCGCCAAGGTTGCGGGTCCGACGTGGAGAAGAAAGGCAAAATACTGGAATGGTTGGAATGCATTGGAGGAGGCCTATATCTTGGAGTGAATGTTATGAGTCGTAGAAGAAGGTCACAAATACGCGAGGTAAGGAAAGAATGCTTAATTCTTGAAGTATGGAATTCTCTAGCATTGCAAGATAATAAGTTATGTCATTACGCCACACAGACAATTAACGTTCGAGAACGAGCGGGGATAGAACACGAAGCGAGAATCGAGATTTATAACTCTTAATAATTTCCTTCCAAGCTGCAGGAAACTTACATGACACGAGTAGTCACCAACAGGATACATACATACATACTATCACGTCTTTTTCCTTAAGGCCACGTTTAGCATGTTGGTGGGCTTGTAGGTGAGAACGGAATCAAAATAGTGATGGGTTGCTAGCCGCATCGCCTATTGACATGATTCCTGATGCTCATTCCCTCGATTGGCTTTAACGATCTGCGCGGGAAGAGAAGCAGCTGGTACATTCTACGTTTTTTCTTTTCTCCCAGACCAGCGTGGAAGATACAGGATCCTATAGGTATATACTGGTTGTTAGTATGAACACTCTTATCCTTCAAAAGATCAAACCAGTCAGTCACAATGAACAACTTTTCCTATGGGACCAATGCTGGGAAAATAGGTATATAGGTATATACTGGTTGTTAGTATGAACACTCTTATCCTTCAAAAGATCAAACCAGTCAGTCACAATGAACAACTTTTCCTATGGGACCAATGCTGGGAAAAAAAGGCTGCACTCTTTTGTTTGAAAAAGTCGAGTTTTTTTTAGTTTCTTGGGTGGTCCCATACGAAAAGTTGTTCAGTTTGATGGGCTGATTTGATGGTTAAAGGGTCAACGGTGTTTCCTAGCATCTTGTATAATATTCAGCGTACTGCAGAATACGAGTATCTACATTTTGAAGTGGTCGAAATCAAGGATAACTCTATCCATAACTTTCCTATAGTGAGGCTAGGAGTTGTTCATAAAACAATAATCACTAATTACCAGTGTATCGTTGCTGTATCTAGCCAGATGACGCAGCTACGTCACTTATTTCATGGTCAACTGGACATTCTACTAGTTCACATTATTATGTGAACTAGTATATGTCTGTTTAAAACTTTTTGTGAGTGATAATAAACTAGTTATTGAGAGCATTGAAGGAACTAGACGCACAGGTATAGATAAGATTTTTTTTCATGTCTGTGACTAGACGCCATTTAGGTAATCTATCTATAGTAATGTTATATTATGAAGAGAAAAGATTTTATGGGCTGATTTTCAAAATTCATTCATATAGAAAGTTAATTTATCTGCTGGTGGCTATAATTTACTCGGACGAAGTCACGGGATAATTGCTACTATAATATATAAATTATAGTAGCAATTATTGTAAAAGATGGATAATTGTAAAAGATACGTAATACACGTTACGATAGTAAGCCATACAACAGAGGATTTTAAGGATACCATACTTTCACCATAATAGAACAGTTTTCTATTTCGTATATGTTTCGCGCGTATTTTTAACTTTTTTATATTTCTTGATAACCTCGTATCTTCCAAACGGCTGGATGGATTTGAATAACTAAGGTATCATTAGGTACGTCTAAAACCCAAGTGCCCTTAGACAGTATTTTTATGGTATTACAAGCGGATTCTTTTTTTAATATTGAACTACCTAATTATTTGTTGCGATTATAATCAGATGTTTGTCTAGAAATAGGTACAAAAGATTTTGTGTACATAAACATAACTAAATAAAATACGACCTTCTTAATTAAATGAATGAATATCAAGTTCCGTAAGATTAAACGGTTATTTGGCTTCAGTACCTACATGCGGTCAAATGATTTGTAGCACAGTAATTGTACCGTGGTTATAGCAAGCATACTGTTTCTAAACAAGAGGATTATTTAAAAAATAAAGAACCCGACTGCCTTTAGACTTTAATTGTTGCATACTACAGTAGCCTAAACTGCTTCACCGCTTTTGATTTTTGAGGTATCATTACAGTCGGATTCTTCCCCGGAATGTCATTAGCTATGTAACGTGAGCAAAAAGGAAGAAGGATTTATTACTTTTCGAAGTATACCACTTGTTAGGACACTCGCCGTGTGGTTCCCGGCAGAGTAGAATAGGACCATTCCAAGTCTTCCCGTGATTGTCGTAGAAGGTGACTAGGAAACACAAGCTAAACAAAGCTTGTAAACATCAAAGAGACCTCTCCAATCGGTCTGGCCAGCGTGGATAGTGTAGGCCAAATCCTCTGACTGCTCTGGCTAATATATGGCTCTGAAATTACAGAGAGGGTCGCGCTCTTGCAGTGGAGACTAGAAAGGACCTGATGATGACGACCACTTGTTAGGACATTGCAAGACACCATACTATCTAAATCATTTGTACCTATAATAAAACTGCCTTTGTCAAGGTAACGCTAAAACTTCAGGCATTCGATTGTCTCGATGATTACACGGCCATGAGTCATCATGACGCTGTGTCGCGTCCGGGTATTATGTGAGAAGCATGAAAACAGCGAGATGGCCGTCGGATAGTAAACAAACATCGACGTACCTGAGCCAGTTGTATAAAATACGCACATTACACAAACAATATTTTTTTATACTGGTATTATTCGATTCTCGGGCTGGGAATGGCATTGTTTGAAAAGCTATTAACGCGTTTTTATTACATAACTATCTTGGTTCCTTTGATCATTTTTTTTTCGTAAAGGCTCCCGTTTACACCCTTGTAAACGGGAGCCTTTACGAAACTTCATATCCATCCTTCCGTCTGTTACGAGTCAAATCGAAATTAATAAGTAAAGTTTTTAAGTTTAATATTTTATGTTGGTATCGAAACCGAACAGTGGGGTGATTCTGACTACTTATATAAGATTTAAATTAGGCCATTACAATTTTTCTCCCATTAAGCGCCGTCTAAAAAAGCTGTCTGGATTCCAAAAACTTAAATAACACTTTTGATTTTTGACTGGAAGACAAACTGAGCTTAAATAAAAGGAACTAGGTACATCGCATTCAAACTTCGTACAATCAGTTCTCCTGGCCTGGCCTGAATCGGCTTCATAGAGCTCTCCATTGCCTATTTCCTTGATATTTCTAATTCCTGACACAAGTGGAGTGAGCTAATGGTCATTACTGGACGGAAGCAGCCATTTAACGCTGAGACGTCGAGTCAAAGGTCGGCTGACTTCACCTCACAATTGCCTTACATCTGTTTTGAAGAGATTTTGAGGAATGCTAGAAAATGTTAACTTTCCTTGCATGGCATAATGTGTGCAAGAAGTAAACTTAAGACCGTATCCTAGCAGTATGTTTTGCATACAAATGTATTCCTCTATTTTCTCGCTGAAAATGCTTCTAGAGCTAAAATTATTTTTATAAAATCTAGTACTAAGATAGGTATAGAGAAAAAAGAGGAATACATTTATATGGAAAACATACTGCTAGGATACGCCCTTAATAACAGCACCCTATTTACGTCCCATCTTTCGGCGGAACCTTCTCCTTGGCTGATCTACATCATCATCATCATTTCAGCCGTATGAAGTCTACTGCTGGGCACAGACCTTCTCCAAGGATTAATCATTGGAGGGATTTTGCCATCCTCACCACGCTTGGCATACGGGTTGGTGAGCGCAGTTTGTTTGGCTAATATCGGTTCTATCCAAAACTGCCCATCGAAATCAATTTTTTAACAAGGAAAGGGTAGGAGATTTTTGAACTGGGGGAATGGGATAAAGTTATCTGGGATGCCTTGCTCAGATGGATTGGGGGTAAGACAGTAGCAGTTCGGGAGGCCGGGCGCGCGTACCGGATGGCATACCCGCAACTACTGGACATGCAGTTGAGGATGACAGTGACTACATACCTATTTTCTGCGAAAGAGAAGGTCAGAATTTGGAGCTGTGTCCAGTGAGAAACATTGAAACATGAGTGTCAC
The DNA here is from genome assembly GCA_963082605.1 of Rhodophaea formosa. Lineage (NCBI taxonomy): Eukaryota > Metazoa > Arthropoda > Insecta > Lepidoptera > Pyralidae > Rhodophaea > Rhodophaea formosa. Next base: position 4,052,889 of record OY720209.1, read on the forward strand.
ATGGGAAATACCGGTGACAGATGGATTGTGCTTGGAATTCCTTAACAAATACAACAGTACACTCGACACAAAAAAAATAGGTACTAATAAATACGTTTTAGCTATACGTAGTCAACTGGCAATATTGAATATGTTTTTCCTGTTATCAGTTTTCAGATTGACCTGGGTTTTGGATGTTTTTAAGTATCTATTATAAAATATAGTATTCTACAACTCAAGTCTCGAACTTACTAAAACTTTGGTTCTAATTCAATCTGTGTGATTTGTCCGCATATAGGTAATTATTTATTTAGTTTTCTTTATTTGGCGGCATGCCCACAGTATTATAAACTCAACATAAGTATCCCTAAAAACCCCTTTGAAATACGTGTTGTTTATATTATTACTAATTATGAATAGGTACGTAAAGTTTATGGCTCTGGTAGTCAAAGAGGGTCGTGCTCCTGGAGTGGAGACTAAAAAGACCTGATGATGATGACGTAATGTTTGTTTAAAAGTTTGCAGTAATTTTTGGATGATTTATTTCAAGTGGAGGCAGCAGCACAGTGCAGTGAACACCGAAAAATTGAAAAGCAAAAAAAATGAAGTGTATTAAGTACCAACGTTTCTTTCCACATCTCATTCGCACAATAATACTTTGTTTTCGTCGGATCTGAGCTAAATTTAGCTGCTAATTTGGGTGCGTGGGCTGCGCGCACTTGTGCTGGGTCATCAAAGGAGACCAATTGACACTATTTATTTTATGGACTTAACCAGCGTCCAGACTCATCAAGAGTAGGAATATCTAGAGTAAAAATATTTTACACATAGTTACCTACTGTTTTTGTTTTTAGTGTGTAGGTGGCCAACCCGAGTGTCAGTTGTCAAGGGGTGATTCTGAACAATCTGTCAATATTTTGATGATGAAATTAAAGTCCCTAATAGAATATGACATCATCGTTAGCTTTTCGCGTTCTACAGGTGGACATAAACGTCCCTTTGTCTGCGCCATTCCTTTCTGTCCCTTGCTATCGCGAGGCAATTCTTCACAGTACCTAATGGTCCTAATGTCGTCGACCCACCTAGCTGCCGGATGTCCCACACTTCGTTTGCTATTTCTAGGATACCACTCGGTGACAGCCTTAGTCCACCTGCCATCGTTCCGCCTAGCCAGGTGCCCTGCCCGATTCCATTTAAGATTCGCAACTCGTGTTTGAGAGCACGTCGTGAACTTTTAATAGTGGAATCCACCCTGTTCGACGTCGAATCTCCGCGTTGCGAATTCGTTCCATAACTTTTGCGAATATGACATACGCAAGAAAATAGAGGTAAAAATGAAAAAAAAAATTAAAATATAGTCTTCCCATTGAAAATTTTACCAGCCGATTGATAAATTTATATGGGAGAACCAATATATTTTGCGTATGATTCCGATATTTAAAATATTGCCCGTTTGTCCAGAATCACCTTTACAGTTAATTTGACCTAATATTTTGTAATGATACATATGCAACATGTGCAATGCAATTTTACAATGGTTGTGTGATATGCTTGAGGAATTTTCAGACACGTGCGTGTTTTAGGCACGTGCTTAGTATTAAACATGTGTACTTATTTTGTCGCAATACTCTTTAATGCAATTTTTCATACAATACACTCTTGAGTATCATCATCAGGCCTTTTCCACTGCAGGAGCATGACCCTCGCTGTACTACCATACCAACCACCCATAATTAGCCAGAGCAGTCGGAGGATTTGGCTTCCATTCTCGACGCTGGTTGGAGAAGTCAATGTTTCCTAAGTCGCCTTCTACGACATCCACGAGAAGAATTTGAGTGGTCCTATTCTACTCTGCCCGGAATAACCACACGGCGCCCTTTTGAGTATACTTTTCTGCGGTGGCGCAGTACTCAAGTGCATCAATCGTCAATTCCAAGAATGCATTTATTTCTTTTTCGTTTCTCACATAACTCGACCCTAATCGGTAACTACAAGTGCCTTTGATATATTTATGAGATAGATTTGAGTCTTGTTTTTGCATTCTTGCGCTGCATTTAAAAAGCGTTCGAGTTATGTGTTTCGTACGTTTCTTTTAAGTTTGTAATTTCTATACTGAGAACCTCGTCTTTTCCTTTCATAGCTGGATAGATTTCGTGTTCGACAATTAATGTATCGTTAGATACGTCTCAACCCAAGTGTTCTTAGATAATACAAATTTTTTATGTTTAAAAAGATTTTAATAGTGATTTTGTTCTAAAAAGAATTTCACTAATTTATATTTTATTATTCGGCCATGGTAAAACACGCCATTCGTACATACAACCGGTTATTATTAAAATGCATACCTACGCAGCGAATGTTCTACGTAAAAAGCATGCAAATATGATAAAAGTCCTGATAACGTTGGAGTATAATAAAACACTTCACACATTCCAACTCTGTCCTCCATTTATAGGAATTATTGGTGTTATCAAAACAGAGCGCAGACACTGAAAAGGAATACCTATAATAAAAGCATACAAATACACAAAGTTTTCTGGGTATATAAAATTATGGAAATAAATGAAAAATAAAAAAAAACAGTAGTACCTACTCAGTTCAAAATTTGAACACAAGCACTAACCAGCACTGCAAGAAACTTTTTAGGAAGGTAGTTCTGACAGGTTACTATTGATATACTACAATACTGAACTGACCCAAAAAACTTGAAAATTACTGGTTTTATGACATGCTTACCGACCATCAGATGGCAGTACTGAGTCGTAGGGTCCGATAAGCCGCTGTCATTGGACAATATTCGACAAGCCGTGACAGCTGGCAGATTGTCTATATAAAGAGAAAAAAATGATTGTTTGTTTGAATTGTATAGGCTCCGAAATTACTAGACTGATTTTCGAAATTCTTTCGTCTATAGAAAGCTAATTTATCTGCGAGTGACATACGCCATAATTTAAGCGGACGAAGTGGCGGGAAAAATTAGAGTTGGTCAATAAAATCTTACCTGATTCGACGCGTAATGCTGCCGCTGCTAATTTCAGAAAACCTCTCGTTTCAAGACTTATCGAGGAAAGAACATAGCGACATACAAAAAATGTGTTTCGTCCTTCTTCTTCTTATCGAGTCGAAATGGTTGCATTCTATTATATTAAATATCTTTTGACCAGTATTTGGCAACGCTAATTGCCCTATCGTTGGCCTCATTAAGGTCCTGTACGGTGCAAATAATGGGACAGTTTGGGCACGACAAAAGGTGAGACATGGTTTGATCGGCACCGCAGTCACACAAATTGTTTGTAGAGAAACCCCACCTGACCCTGTTTTCTCGACATCACCCAACTCCAGCTCGGAGTCGGTTCAGGGATTTCCAGGTTGCCCAGGGGAGGTCTGCACCGGGTGGAAAGTGGTGGGTGGTGGTTTTTCCTCCTTAGTCGATGAGAAGACCTCGCTTGCTCAGTCAATAAAAAAACACTTTGCAGTGAATGGGATCATAAAAATTAATTTCCAATAACAGCATACGCTCGGGGTCACGCTGCTTGATAAGTAGGTTAAGGACTTGACCGGGCGAGGGCAGAGAGATGGGTCGGCGAGAGTGCCCGCTTTGAAGTTAATTTGGGATAAATATTATGCGGAAGATTAGTAAAAGATTGGTTACATGTTAATTTAGAAGTAAACAGAATCAGTTAACATGAGAATAGAACGGGCATTCGATGGTTCATTTAAACCTTTGTTTTTGCAAATGTCTGCGGAGGCGGAGACTGACAACAAAAGTAATTAATGTTATCGAGTTTATTAATTGGATGCAAAAGCCGCTTGACCGATTATGAAAGTAGGGTTGACAACATTTTTTTTGTCTGGATATAGTATTTTCAAGTTGATTTTTAAATAAGCTACCTCCGTATTAATTCATACGTACGGGCGTACGTATGAATTAATACGTACTTCGTAGCACTGTAGCCAAGGGGGGCCCCTTGGCTACAGTGCTACGAAGTACGAACAAAGCTGTACTCCTGGTCTGTAACACAGCATCCGAAAAGGCAACAATTAAAACGTGTCCGTCAACGCTTTTGATAGGACCTAATTATTTAGATAGTTGGATAAAAAAAGAGTACTCACAGTGACTATCATGCAATGGTTCTCCTTGACTGCACCACAGCATCCGAAGAAGGCAACGATGAACACAATGACTCCGACGATGATCAGCACAATAGGGCCTGATGTGTAGAAGTTCTCATCCGTCAGGTCGACGTAGGGAGCCGCTTTGATTTCAGCTCTGACGCCCACAATTAGGATGATCAATCCAGTTATCTGTAAGGATACTACATTTTAGCATTATAGTCTCTTTTAGTTAGTCTTATTTTACCAAATAATAACAAGCCAACTCGTAACTAACAAGATGGGCGAATTGAATTATATATAATTTATCTGCTGTATCTAAATGATTTAATGTAACACCTACTTTGTGAAGGAAATAAACAAACTTTGATTTTTTTTAAAGCCAGTCTTTGCTATAGTAGTAATCATACATTCAGCATTCTTTTAGGTATAATTATGCAGATCTGCTCTAAAAACAAGATTTAAGTATAAGAAGTTCATGTAAAAATATATTTTGTAAAAAATAATACTTTTAGTTATTTAAACCAAGAGAATTGTTGAATCTAAATAATTGTCAAAAATTGATAAAATACAAAATGTTGAAATTTTATTATAGTTATCAGGAGCTTTGTCAAACAAAGCACTAACTAATCATAATTAAACAAATTGCCAGGTTTATCACAGTAAAAAAAAGGGTTTATTTATAATCAGGTCTCAAAGTTGAAATAATGCATTGATTATATTGTTTTACTATACTTGTTTGGTGATATGGGAATATGGGAAACCTATATCATAATATGAATCTTTACTGCCATACGAGCTACATACTATGAGTGCCTTACCAACCAGGTGCCAGCTGTCTCTGAGATACAGATTATCGTCTAGTTCAGAGATGGTTTGTAACTGGCTGGATCAAGGGACTCAGTACAATGCAACTAACGAAAACTGCTACTACCTGTATGTACCATCTTTACTGTATTGTATTTTATGGCTCAATAAAGAAATTATTATAAAAAAAAAATTATAAGAATGTTAAAAACTTGTTTGATAGACATATTTAATGCAAAGGTGGATAAAAAAGAATAAAGTACCTTACCTACCTAATTTTTTTTTCAATGGAAGTATTTGTTGAGCATTTTCATCAAGTAACATAGTTGTTATTATTATTCTAGGGGTGGGCTATTGATTTAAGACAAGAGTATGATTTGAATAATGAAAAAAAATTATAGAATACAAACTTTTATAATTCTTTGAAAAAAAATTTGTTAAAAAATGTAACTGTTCAGAATGTTGGATTTTATAAAGCTTTATTATGTTTGCGTACATATTTACATTTTAATGGCACAGAGCTGTTTCAACATTACATTCAGGGTTGCTCTGCAGCGAAAGTTGATCTGTCAAGTCCACTGACTTTTAAAGTTTATTTATAGGCTAGGTAGGTAACTTAACTATAAACAGTAATTTTAAAGATGCAAAAATTCTATTGTATGTCTGACACTAGCAGTTAACCCTGCCTTCACCCATGGTGCATACCTAGCCTATGGCTCAGGGATAACATACCTATTAGTAACAATGAAAGCATTTTTGAAATCAGTCCAGGATTTCCTGAGATTAGCGTGTTCAATCAAACAAACTACTCAGTTTTATAATATTAGTACAGATTAGAGCATTTGAAAAAGGATTATGAAATGTTTGTACCTGTAATTTATATACTTAACTAGCAGTTACCCGCGGCTTTGCCCGCATAATTAATAGCCTATGTCCTTCTCAGTAACCTAAACTATGTGTATGCAAAATTTCATGATGATCGGTTCAGTAGATACGGTGTGAAAGCATAACAAACAAATAAACTCACTTTTACTTAGTTGGGATTACAAATTTTTTATAGAAATCTTTGGTAGGGGAACAGAATAAATAATCTTTGCCAAGTAATGAGAGTGAAACATTATAGGTAAATAAAAGCAACTTTTTCTTTTACGTATATAAAAAATCAGCCAAGTGTGAATTGGACTTGCACATGAAGGGTTTCATAAGATTATTTAAACGACATTACTTTCAAGCAACTAAATTGAAAAAATTCAAATTTGTTGTATTGGCATAATCAAGCAGACTTCTCAGTAATAGGGTCCCGTTGTTACCGTGAAAATTGCTGAGAGTTATTTATTATACATATAGGTACTGATACCAAATAAGTACCTAATAAATAAGTTATAATAGCCAACACTCAATAATTTTTATCATTTAATAACTAATGAGGGTCAGTGCATATGTAGACTGATATTTTGTAGTTGACTGGTGACTGTATCTTTGTGACAGGTTGCACAATAACACTGTGTGAGTCATACCACTGATGCATGATGCTTTTATGCTGTAGGGTACTTTCCAGTAAACATAAGGAATTTGGTACGGTATGACCGATTTAAACATTTTAAAATGTCGTAAGTGTGAAGAAATCAAGTTCTTAAACTTTTAAATTTACTGTTGCCAAACACAAATAGTGATCATTTGAAAATAGAACAAGGAAATTTAGTTTTTTATTACGAAGTTCCATAACTTTTACCAACCAACCCTCTTTTCTACAAAAGATATAATCAAATAGCATGTAGACAACAAAAACACTCACCGCAAACAAAAGATTGAAGAGAAACAGCAGGTATTTCACACAGGACATTCCACCGCCTAAAGCCATTTTGGAATCTTTGAAGTACTTGTGCTTTAAATTTCAATCTAGAACAAAATAGAACATGTTTTAATGCCTCATTGTTGCATGTGGCGGGCATCGATTATTTGAGTCTTAGCAAACAACGGCGTTACTGGTTCCCGTGGGCTAAACTTGCCTTCAAGTATATTATAAGATCAAAATTAACTAGATAATTGTAACAGTAATTGAAATGAAAGAAATGCTTACCGCGAAATAAATTTGATAAAAACAAAAGTTAAATTATTCACGAGAACAGAGACGTTCGACGCGGCACTCTCTCGAAAACACAGCGAATAACTGGGTTGCCATTATCAAAATGCTACGTACCAAGGAACATAATACTCTCTCTACGTACTTACTACGATGCCTGCCAGGCCAATGACGTTTTATATTTGGTTGCCCGTCTCAAAAATGTTTTAGTTTAATACATTAACTAGCAATGTTTAGTTTTCTTTATTTTTGTTTTGGAACTTTGTGAAATTATGTACCGAAAATAGATTATATTGTTGCTATTTCATGATGATTATTTTATATGCGTCACCCGCCTACATCCTGTCAATATCAAACATTCTCGTGATCAACATCCACCATCCACCTCATCGCCATTTTCCAGATCGACCGATGTTGAATTTCCTTCGATAATTAAAACTATTTATTTATTTTACAATGCTGGCTGATATAAGCCTCATAAAGGGAAGAAAAAAATAACCTGCTTTTAAAAGATCGTATTTATTTCTGACTAGAAAATTTCCTGCGACTTCATCTGCGTTAATTATAGCCTATGTCACTCGCAGGTAACTATGCTATCTTTAAGTGAAATAATTTTGAAATTCGGTCAATGTTTCGGAGCCTATTCAATGCAAACAAACAATCAAATCTTTCTTCTTTTCAATATTAGTATAGAAGCAGAATTAATATAAGTAAGCGTAATACAAATTTCATGTTGTTTTCTTGAAAACTGATACGAAGTTGTTTCCCCAATTTAAATCCCTTAGGGGATGAATTTCGAAAATTCCTTTCTTAAAGCAGCCTGGTAGTAAAGATAGACAGTCAAGGTGACAAAAAATCGCATACACCTAAAAGTTGACTGGTATAGTAATGTTCGCTACATGTCAATTTTACATTTTACCTGTATGTAAGGTATATTTTAGCAAGTACCTACATAAGAAGTTAGTTATGTCTTGTCCACTACAATCCATTCTAGTACTTAACTATATCTAGGCACTCTAGTACTAGATTTCTAGATTGCATCGATAATTTTAAAGTGAGCAGTTATGAAGTTTTCGCTTATTCCTAAATAAACTGATATCTAATTGTACTTATATCCTCAAAGGTAATAAATAGTCTCATTCAGCATTGTAGCTCGGGTCGGCCTTAGCAAAATTGTATTTTGTGACTTTTATTCAGATCGATGTTTATGTTGATTTTAAGTTAAGATTGTATTTTCAGCCCAGATTAGATGAACGTGTCAAGATAAAAAAGATATTGGACGGTCTCGAGATAAAATGATCTCGATTTTCAGTTAACGTAATACATTTGGTGTAAGTAATACTGGTGTGAATAAAGGATTAAAAATGAAAGTGTTAAAGTTGTTCAAGTCAGTGAGGTATTCGTTAGCGGCTCTCAATGGATTGTTTCTGGTAAGATGGAAAGTTCAATACTTTGAGATTCTACGGAGTACGCTTTTATTGCAAAGTCAAGATATTTTAAGCGTATGAGAAGCAATGTATTATGGAAAAGCTTGTCGCGCGTTCTCTTGGGTCTTGGTTCCATGGCCTGGGTCCATCTTGGGCCAGTGATGAAATAGTGGATGAATAAGTATTGTACTTTGCTATTATAGAACATACTATTAAAAAATGGCATACAGAAGCTCTTTGAATCAGTGAAAATAAAAATTAAGAGGTACATATTTAATCGTTATTAATAATTGTATGTGTTTATAATATAGTCAGTATTCAATTACAATAAGTATATTAAAACCATTTAAAAAAATCAAATATCAATAGAGGTAGATCAAATTTTAATGTAAATCATAATGGGTTGAATGTACTTTTACTTACTGAGCCTAGCTAACTCTTTATTTACGAAAAGTAATAATTCTGTTAAACGCAAAAGCTTTTAACAACCATTTAACAACAAACAAGACTCCCTATTGTGCTTGTAAATGTACTAAAACAACTGCTTTATTTTCCCAGCGACATTTCTTTTGCGCCGATAGTTTAATGGTGATCAAGGGTATGAACGGTACAATTCATATCACAATTAGCAAGGGGGTTATATAAGATTTTTCTTTGTTATTTTGGCTTGGCATTTGCTGAATACCTCTGTGGCTCAGTGGTATCGCAAGTGCCTTTATATTGCAGAGTCGCAGGACCGATCCCCTGCCATAGCAGTTATGATAGAAAACGAATTTTTCAGATTGGCCTGGATCTTGGATATTTATCTTTCCTCTATATAAATATTATTTTATAAATACCTATACATATAAAAGGCATCTATGAGTAAGTAGGTATCCTACGAGTACGACCAGTGGCGTAGCGAGGTGTGTGCGAAGTGTGCGACCACACTCGGCCTCCGGGCAGGGGGGGCCTCGGAAGGGTCTCACGCCGCTGGCCGGCAGGCCGGTGGCTTGAGGCACCCATGGCCTGGCACTGGGACGGGCACGGCCACCCTTGGCCCTGAATTCGTTAGCAATGTTTTCAAATTTTATTCAGGGAAGATGTCAGGCCAAAAAATTCCTGCTTCAATGTCAATTTACTAATATCTAATAAAAAGAAATAAAAGTTCGAAAATCGGGCCCGGTCGGTGGGGTCAAGGCCAACAGTCTTTACGTTGCATAGCAGTTATTATTATTGCGTATTACATAAATTATAACTGTAAGTCAGCAATGTTGATTTTATTTCTATACATTACCTTACTTACTAATTAAAAAGGGGGGGCTTCCAAACCCTAGCGGCCTCGCAAAGTCACTTCGCACTTCGCACACACCCAATTTTGGGCACGCTACGCCACTGAGTACGACACAAGTTCACAAATTATGGCGCTAGTTGAATCTGTTTGATTTGTCCCTGTTTATTTATTACCTCAAATCTCTAATTTCCTATCATTTAAGTAATCAATAAATCACCGACTAACAAGAGAGCCAAAAACTTGTACTCCATTTACACGGGTCCGAGATTCCGGAGCTACCCAAGAAGGGCGTTGGTGTTAGGCAGGCAGCCAGCCGTAAAGCTTTCGCCAAATCATATTATACCATGAATACTGTTATAATAGCGAACCCCGGGCTCCGAAGCATCACAGCTGAGGACGCAAACGGGAAAAACGCTCGCGTGATGACACCTCCGATCTTCAATTTTTAGTAATTATTTATTTAAATGTACTTGCTGACTCAGCAATGGTGAATGAAATTTCTGTTAGTAAGTACTTGTACTTACTATTATTTATGCTGTGGTCAAAGTTAACTAAATGATAAGTTATCCATTCGTCTGTAAAGTGTAAATTTTGCTGCTCAACTTTCCGCCCGGGGCATACGCCCCGGCTTGCCTTCTCCCATCTTGATCCGGGGCTGGGTGATGATGATGCAAGGAGACGCCCGGGGCATAGGTCCCGACTGGACTGATGGAGGCTGGATGATGATGATGAAGCCCAAAACTTAATAAACATAACTTGCAGATCACCGGTCTACTCCTGCTGATCGTTGGCGTCGTCGTGCTGGTGACTTACTTGGAGTATGAGCTGGTCATCACGCAGAAGTTCTTCAGCCTCTCGGGGCTGGTGATAGCTACCGGAGTCATCATCGTGTTTGCCACGATACTCGGCTTCTATGGCGCTATTTCGGAACAGTTCTATATAATTCTTGCGGTAAGTAGGTATTTAATCTATTTACAGCGTGTAAATTGACCTAAGAAATTGACCCTTATCTTTCCCTAAAAGGGTAACTCAGCAAGGAAAACAAAAAGATACTTATCAAAAATAGTTAAATTATAAATTGTTTATTTGTACAAAATTGGTGAGCAGCCCCCGTAGCATGGCACGCGCGACAACGTTTATCGACTATCACCATCTCTTTTTCCATAATAGATGTGGATAGTTTATCGCGCGATATAAACGGCGTCGCAGGCGCCATGCTACGGGGGCTGGGGAACATTTTACCATTGTGGTTCCATATCACTGAATAACTTTTTTCTACGTCTTTTTCATAAAATTTTCCGAGCCAGCCGAATACTTTAGCACGACATTTCCTTGAGTTCGCAACATTGACGAGCTCCGTGGCGCAGCGGTCAACACGCCAGCCTGCGACACGGGGGTCCCGGGTTCGATCCCCGGTCAGGTCATGATGGAAAACGATCTTTTTCAGAATGGCCTTGGTCCTGGATGTTTATCTATACAAGTATATATTATAAAATATAGTATCGTTGAGTTAGTATCCTGCGACACAAGTTCACAACTTACTGTGGGGCTAGCTCAATTTGTGTGATATGTCCCTATATATATATATATATATATATATATATATATATATATATATATATATATATATATTGATACCATATGAAAAGTTGTCCATTTGACGGGCTGCATCACTCTTTTAAGGGAATATTGGGGTTAATTTACACGTTAAATCTTAAGTTGTGCTATCCATTTAAAGAAAAGAGTATTCAGTGGAAGCAAACCTGAATATATTTTCCTAACCAAGTTTTGCAGCAACATTGCCGTTCAAATTCATCAGGCAATGTAAAGAGGAGACCATTTTAGAATTTTCAGATTAATTGCTACCGACTAAGGTAGCAATCAAAAGGCCCACTTAATTGTAGCTTTCTTTGTACGTTCGTGCATACCTTAACCTTTTGGCAAGTTCAAATCATAAGTAGGTGTTGTTAAGAACACTTCAAATGTTAAATGACCAACGGGCCAAAAACAGACCCTTGAGGGAAACCATAGTGACGTTATACTGAATTCTAAACTTTTATTAAAAGGATAAACAAAATAAAAATAACGTTATGTTAGGTCATGTGGTTATTGGTTAGGTTATCTCTAAGTACGCCTTCTTTACGGCATTTTACTGAAGTGTGACGGTTGTGATGAGTTGATTCGATAAAAGATAGTTATGTATTCGTATTCTAGATATAATACTAATAGGAAGTAACTAAGTATTTGGACATTACTGAGAACTGATATCTAACATATTGATATTATTAACATAATGAATAGCTAACCATCACTACAGGAATTCTATTGTTAAATACAATTTAGTAGATAAATTAATTTCAGATAGGCAGGTGATAGAGTATTAAAAAGTCGGTCTAGTAGTCATGGAGCCTATTCAATGCAATCAAACAAAAAAACTATAAAATCATTCCTCTTTATAATATTAGTATAGTTTAGATAGAAGTACATTATAGGAATTATGGTGTAGCATTGGGTTTATGTTACGTTATATATATAATAGATTATAGACACTTTCAGCGAAAATTGGATACCTATATACCTATAGTTACAATTAGTAGTTTTTGAGATATAGCAATTATCATAAACTGCAAAAATTACATTGTCTTTCATACTATGGAAAATAAAGCAATACATTTTGGCTAATCTAAGCTTGTTTCAACGGAACCTTTCATTGGCGAGCCCGACTCGCACTTGGCCGATTTTTTAACACAATATTTTTCTTTTTCCAGTATGTGGCAATGCTCCTCGTGGTCCTCATCTTGGAGATATCAGCGACAGTGGTCAGCTTCAACCTGAAGAGCAACGCAGGCACGGAGATCAGGTCCAGCATGGTCCAGGCGCTACAGCTGTATCAGTCGAGGCGAGAGATCACCATACTGTTTGATGATATGCAGATGGACGTAAGAAAGAAATGTGTTAAAAAAGGAAAATCTTCCGTTTATGAAGTCCGTTAAAATAGGAAGTACCTTGATATTGAACGAAACTGCTTGTGAACTTATCTGTATAGGTTGATTCTTACTTGTTTCTTCTTTCTTCTTTTTAATTATGGCTTCCACCGAGATTTCAGTGATTCTGCCAATGTCCAGTATAATGAGATACTAAGTATCGGTGTTGTACGGTATGCCTGTGGCATCAAAGATGGCGTATGTTCTTTGGCAGCCTCGTGGGAGATTTTGGCGACAAATCTATACGAGTCCATTACTATACATACTTTAACTATTTCACAAATTGTTCTCGAGCACGAGCATTTATAACACCAAACTACACCAATTTCATATTATAAAGTCCACTTAAATCAATTTGAAAAATTGTATAAGGCAAACGATAACTGAACCCCTTGACTTCCCACCAAAAACCCTTCTTACTTGTTATCTATATATCTATATATACTTATAAAACAAAGACGGGTTTGTTACAACACTTATAACTCGAGATCTGCTGATATAATTTTCATGGTTATTGATTCGTTGGATTTGTCTCCGCCCCGAATAGCAGAATACATCTTAAAAACAATGAAAACTCGATATGTGTAATGTATACTTAATCATTGACTGAGGCGGTACAAAGTTCGCCAGGTCAGCTAGTATCTTAATAAAACACTACAGTACCTACTCTACAGTATCTATGTAGTATTGTTTTTAGGGGTAGATTATTTTTTTATGATATAGGACGGTAAACAAGCAAGCGGGTCACCAGATCGATCACTGCTGCTGCCCATGGAGAAATGCAACACCAGGAGTGTGACAAGAGCGTTGCAAGGGTTTTAGAAAACATAGACTCGTTTTTTGAAGTATCAATGTCGTATCTCCGTGGTCGTATGGATACTTACAGGAATATCGCCACAATAGTTGAATTGTAAAATTGGTATTTAAGTTCATCCGTTATAAGTAAAACCAGTATCTAAATATTTTTCGAAATGGTCGTATACTTATTTTAGAACTATCCTAAAACTGAGATTTGATTTAACGTTTTGCAGTTCGAATGCTGCGGAGTCGTGGGCCGAAACGACTGGGTCTCCAACCGGATTCCGATCAGCTGCTGCCACATCGACTACGGAACCATCTCGCCTTTCTACTGCAACCTGACCAACGCCTATACCACGGGGTGCGCCGAGGCATTGGGAGAATGGTTGAGCTACAACGCCAACGTCATCGCCGTGACATCACTGATTGCAATATCTTTGACTGTATGTATCCAGTATTTAAACCAGAGACGTCATTTTTGCCGTTCATGCCGAGTGGTTCCCGGCAGAGTAGTAAAGTAAAGCGCGAGGACAGGCCTTTATCAAATTATAAGCTTTTTGACTTACTTAGTTTTCATACAAAATTAAAAAAAAAACAAGTTGGTTACAGAAGGTAAAAGGTGAGGTTCGAAAGGTTTCCTGTGACCAAAACAGAGCGAGCGAGCGAACCAAGTAAAATTCCTCAACTTTGGTCGGACCCAATTTTTTTTTGAAGCCATTTTGTATTAAAAATTTTGATTATACCTCTCCTCGCTTTTCAAATTGTTTTGTTGAGAAGAGCAAGGCGAGTTACTTATATTAGATACAATGACGAGCTCCGTGGCGCAGCGGTCAACACGCCGGCCTGTGACACGGATGGTCCCGGGTTCGATCCCCGGTCAGGTCAAGATGAAAAATGGTCTTTGTCTGATCAGATTGACCTGGGTCTTGGATGTTTATCTATATATATGTATATTTGTTATAAAATATAGTATCGTTGAGTTAGTATCCCATAACACAAGTCTTACTTAAGAACTTACTTTGGGGCTAGTTCAATCTGTGTGATTTGTCCGTGTACAGTCCAGGACGATACACCTTAGATTTTAGTTATAATGTTGTTTTATAAATAATAGATGTTCGAACTTTACACACGATTTATTTCCGATTTCACAATAGTTGATTTTAATGTATAAATGGGAATGTGTTATACGTATGAATGCTGATTACGGACTAAATTGAAAATGAAGTCTTTACTTAATTGTCGCGAGTAGGCATGCTGAGTTGGCAGTGTACGTGTCTCGTACATGCTCCCGGGGGAGAAGAGAAAGATCGATAATAAGAAAGAGTTATGACAAATAATGTTAGTAAGTATAAATGAATGAAGATGCTACATAAATGATTGAACAATTGGTTTAATTTTAAATGAAGATGTTAGTTTTTTGTATACAATTGTATATTCAAAGAAGATGGTTTTAATTACTACTTTCGTCTGTTATTATTTGTACAGATCGGAGCACTGGCGATGTGCCTCTGTCTCTTTTAACTTTGCGCGTGTGTACGTTCGGCCGTAAGTTGGAATGTCCACTTTTAATACTGTCGCACTCTTTTAAATGAGACATCACTACACTTTCACTCTGTTCACTTTGTTGATGCGGCTGTGCTGTCGCTGCTGCTCGGCGCTGCACCCTCCTCCAGGCAAAAAATAGTCCTACTGCTGCGATGATACCCACCACCACATAAATGGCTACATAGTGGTGTATGTCGTGATAAGATACAGTTTCGATTAACGGAGTGTTTTCATGTAACATATCTATTTGTTTCTGTATCTTTTCGATTTGTTTGCTCTTTGTTATTTCTTCAAACTCAGACTCCGATGCATTGTAAGTTTGATTTTCATTTGGTAATTCGATATTGAGGATGTGGTTAATAGGAGGTATCTCAATAAAAATGGAGTCAGGTTTCGATCGTAATTCGCTGGACATCTGTCTGTGAGAATAAACGATAAAATCTTTTGTTTTGATAATACACCCGTGACTCACTATTAGCAATCCGGTGCGTGTAAGTTGCAGTGTTGTCATTTGATCTTCACATAGCAACTTAATAGAACATGCGGTGCAACAAAAGTAAAAATATTTGTTTGGTTCATTTAACTCTTCCCATATGTTAGTGCATGAAGAAATTTTAGTTTTGCAAGTTCTAGAGTTTTCAATCGTCTGACATAAGGTCTCATCGTCTTGAATGTGGTAGATTGGATGTTTTTGTTTACAAAGTTGTGTCTCAGGATTTAAATGCAAGCAAGAAGAAAAATCATTTTCTTTTAATATTAATAAAGAGTCCTTTTTGAGATTGATAGCTGCGTATTCTGTAACAGGTTGAATTGTTATCATGTTGTTATTCGATTTTTTAGGTATGGGCAGTATTCTAAAAATATCGAAGTTATCTCGGCTGACCAATGGTATTTTAATCTCAAATATCATATACTCATCGGAAATTCGTCCATGGATTCTCAGCAGGTTATATAATATCGGTAGGTTAGCAGTATCGACCGGTAAGGACAAATCACTAGGTAGTTTCCCAGATATCATATCCAGTTCACTCCTCAACTGATTTGGTGTTAAAAGATGTGGGTCGAAGTGTCCCTGATAGAGGTTTGTCACGGTGTCCAATATCGTATTTTGTATTTCCTTGAGGTGTGTTAGGATGTTGCTGGACATCAGACTGCACATACTAAAATCACTAATGAAAGTAATTTTTTGAATCTCTGTTGCTAATTTGTTAACTGCTTTCTCCATTTGATTAATCCTGAGGTTAAGTTCTTTGTGTTGTTTCATCATGACGGATTCGATCCTCTTTAAAAAATTAAATTCTGCTTCTACTACTGATGTTTGATTCTTCCATAATTCCGCTAGATGATTTTCGTTAGTCTTAATAAGGTTGATATCTTCTTTATATTTTTCGGCAAATCTACTATCCAAAATTCCAAATAAACTGTTGGCTAAGTATCCAACTCCATCTATTAATCCTCGTTTCTGTCTCGTCTGTTTCCTAAAATGTTGATCTAATATTATTCTGTTGTAATATTCTAATTCCGTTTCGCCGTATCGTAATTGTAATACAATACCGTTGCAAGGTGAATGTTCCTTTATCGTCAAACACATGTTTTCTAGGTATCCCAGTGATCTAGAGAACTCTCTTATTCCGTCCCAATAAGGTTTTAAATCGTAGTATACGACGAGCTTCCATTCTTCTCTTATTAAATACATGTGTGATATTTTATCATAATAAAGGCTTCGATTCGCAGGTAAGCTTGTAATATTATATTTGCAATCAGCTGATGATAACAAGGTCATGAAGAATAGTAAAACGGACGTAAATATTGTAGCCATACAAAATCTTTTTGTTTTGTTTCGGGTTCTATAAGTGTTTTCACTTGTTGTTTTTGTATCTTGTTTCGTGTTTTCGAATTCATGTATACTTTCTTCGAGCTGTTCTTCGTCTGGATTCGTCGGCAAAATTGATAATTTTATGATAGGGCGTTTTAGGAGACCATTTTTTGTTTTAAGGGTGACGACGCGAACCATGCCGTCGCTTCCCGCGTGAAGTTGTACAACCCTCCCCAGCGCCCACTTCCCCGCTGGGAGATTCGCATCGTGTATTATAACTATGTCATCGAGTTTGATGTTTGGTCGAGGGCGGGTCCACTTACTACGTGCTGTTAATTGTGATAAGTATTCGTTTCTCCATCTCTTCCAGATATCTTCAAATAGTTTTTGAGTTAAGTGCCATCTAGTTCTAAGGTCTCTTTCTGTTGCATGAATTGTTAAAGTTGGACCGTTTGTTAAGAAATGGGAGGGTGTTAAGAAGTTAAGATCATCAGGATCCTCAGACAATGGGCAGAGTGGCCTAGAATTGAGAACTGCTTCTAGCTGAGCCAACAAGGTACTATACTCTTCATAAGTTAGATGTTGTTCGCCTATAATTCTCTTCGTGTGATATTTTAGGCTCTTTACAGCCCCTTCCCATAGTCCCCCCGCTGAGGGCCACGAGGGACAGTTGTAGTGCCAAGTAATTCCTATTTCTGTTATTTCCGACATGAACTCTTTATTTTCAATTGTTAATTTGTTGAATTCCTCCTGCAGAATTCTGTTTCCCTTTATAAAATTAGTTCCTTGATCACTGTAAATGTGGCCTGGTGTACCCCGCCTGGCCGCCATTCGTCTCAAAGCAGCTAAAAATGCAGATGTTGTCATGTCTGAAACTAGTTCTAGGTGCACAGCCTTCGTAGCCATGCACACAAAGACTGTAACATAACCTTTGGATGTTTTTATACCACGACCTTTATTGCATTTTACTAAAATATATCCAGTTAAATCTACACCACTGTTAAAAAAAGGACGGGACGGATTACTACGTGAAGACGGCAAGTCGCCCATTAGTTGAGAATTTTTTGAGGGATCATGTTTTTTACAGGTAACACAACGATGAAGTTGTTTTTTAATTTCTCTATTTCCACCTACGATCCAATATTTTTGACGAATAAATGCAGCTGTTACGCGAGCCCCACCATGGAAGGTAAGTTTGTGCGCGCGCGATATGATCAATGTTGCTAAGCGACTATTTTTATTTATAATAATAGGGTTTCTCATGTCGGGATGGATGTTTGCATGTTTCAGTCTCCCACCTACTCTTAATACGCCATCAGAGTCAAGGTAAGGGTTAAGATTTAGGATTTTACTTTTGTTAGGTATATTTTTGTTAGATTTTAAGTTTATTATTTCTTCCTCATACGCTTCGCTTTGCATGTGCTTTATTACCATTATATTTGCTTGTCTTAATTCGCTTAGTGTTAGAAATTGCTTTTTGTTATCCTTTTTACTAAAAAATCGCTTTATCCATGCTAAAACTCGAATCACACGAGATAACGAGCTGTATTTTTTGAGTAATTCGTTAATGATAGATATATTTTCCTTTGTAGAATTAGTTACAATGTTAACTTGTTTAATTTTAATTTGTTGTTCATTTGTTAAATAATTTTGCATATACCTACTATCTTCTGCTTTGAATTTTGTTAGAAATGCAGGGCCATGCCAATATAAAATGCATTCTTTTAGTTGAGAAGGTAAAATTCCCCTACTTGCTGAATCAGCTGGGTTTTCGCTCGACTTTACGTACCGCCATGATTCCTTCGGAAGGACC
This sequence comes from Rhodophaea formosa, assembly GCA_963082605.1. Classification (NCBI taxonomy): domain Eukaryota; kingdom Metazoa; phylum Arthropoda; class Insecta; order Lepidoptera; family Pyralidae; genus Rhodophaea; species Rhodophaea formosa. Next base: position 4,071,527 of record OY720209.1, read on the forward strand.
TTTAATATTTCCCTAACTCTATTTGCTACAAATACTTTGAAGCGTCCGGGATCGCTTTGTAACCACGCCAAAACAACCATGGAGTCGCTCCAACCAAAAACTTCTAAGTTATGTTGTTTTAAACTTTCTATAACCTTTTTCATCAATTTAGATAACAATTGGGCAGCACAAAGTTCTAATTGAGGGATCGAAAATGTTTTGGATGCTGGAACTAACTTACTTTTAGCTGTAATCATATTTATGTGTTTTGTTTTTTCCAGGCGAGCGTATATAACACAAGCATAAGCGTTTTGCGACGCATCGCAAAAGCCGTGCAGTTGAATGTTATCGGTTTTATTGCACCCGATCCACCTAGGTACTTCATAGTTGTTTATGTTTATCATATCTGCTCGTAACTTGTGCCACTCATTGTTGATGTCGTCAGGTATGACGTCATCCCATGTTAAATGTAATGAGCAAACTTTTTGAAATAATATTTTCAGTTTTGTTGTAAGAGGTGTTAGCCATCCTAACGGATCAAACAATTTCGATATTTCGGACAAAATTTCTCTTTTGGTAAGTTTTCCCGATAAAGGTATAACATCGTATTTAATAATGAAATTATCTGATTTGGGGTTCCAACCAAGGCCTAAAATTTTTGACGTATATTCGGTTTTAAAGTTAAATACATGTTGTTCGTTATTGCCCTGTAAGTCTTCTAATAGTTTAGGTTCGTTACTAGACCATTTACGTAAATTGAAACCTCCAGATGACAAAAGAAGTCGAAGTTGTTTGATCATATGCTTTCCTTCGTGAATTTCTGAACAACCATGGACCAAGTCATCCATGAAAAATGACTCTTCTACGACCTTGGCTGCATCAGGGTAGGAGTTACGTTCATCAGCTGCCAGTTGTCGTAGCGTCATCATTGCTAAAAAAGGTGCCGCTTTTGTTCCATAAGTTACGGTAGTAAGCTGGTATTTTTGGAGAGGTTGATCTTCCTCGTACCTCCAGATGATCTTTTGTAGTGGCTGATGGTCAGCTGATAATAAAATTTGACGATACATCTTTTCAAGGTCACTTACATACCCGTACTTATGCTGCCTCCACTTCAAAATAAGTAATTGGAGGTCTTGTTGGAGATTCGGCCCTTTATGCATCAAATCATTTAAGCTATGACCTGACGTTGATTTAATTGACGCATTAAAAACTGCTCTATACTTTGTGGTGGTACTTTCCGGACGCTCGACGCAATGATGCGGTAATATGAACTCGGGTTTCGCGTTTCCTTTAGATAAAGTCATATGATTTAAATGTTCGTATTCTTGAAAAAATTGTTTATATTCGCGAGCTAAAATTGGTTGTTTTTTGAATTTCTTTTCCAAATTTTTAAACTGTGCAATTGCTATATGTTCGGTAGACCCTAGTTTTGTTTCGATATCCGCGTAAAGTGGAAGTTTCACTTCATAGCGTCCGCTCGAAAGTCGTTTAGTTGTTTGTTTGTAGTAATCAACACACTCTTCCTCATTACTTGTTAAAATTGTTTGTTCATTTATGTTTTCGATCTCCCAAAATTGTTTGATATCTTCAAGGTTGTTGATTACTACATTGCAATGATAATATGTTTTAACGTTTCCGCACAGCAGCCATCCCAAATGGGTTTGTTGTGCGATCGGCTGTGTGGAATTTTCACCCTTGATAATTCCGCCCATCATGATCGCGGAATAAATATCTGCTCCTAACAGCAAATCTATAGGGCTGCTTAAATAAAATTCAGGGTCTGCTAAATGAATGTTTTGAATATGAGGCCATGATGGTTTTGAAAATGTTTTGTTAGGTAGATTTTTTATTAATTCGTTCATGATTAAAACCTCAGTATCGAACTTATAATCATCATACCAAGACGAACAATTGATTTTGATGGAACCCTTACAATTTTTCTTCATATGCCCTATCCCAAATACGGTTCCACTCAAACGTTCTCTTTTGATACCTAAACGTTGTGCTGCATGTTCACTTATTAGAGATAATTGTGACCCTTGATCGATTAGGGTCTTCAAAACAAGGTAAGTACCGTCCGCCGCCATGACTTTGACCTTTGCTGTTGCCAACAAAATTTCGGAAAAATCATTTTGGGAAATATGTGAGGTGACGGCCACGTGTTCGTTTTGGCGTGAAGAGCCAGGTTTTGATGTGGCAGCATTTGAGTTCGATACATGTGCCGGCTTGGTGCAGGCTTCATGTATCATAGTGTTGTGATTTGATCCGCATACGCGGCACCGCTTTGTGGAAATACACTTATTTCCGCTATGGCTAAATAAACAATTGCGACATACTTGTAAATTACGAATAGTTGTTAATTTTGCTTCATTTGACATGTTAATAAATTGATCGCAATTATAAAGGCCATGATTTTGTTTACACAGAGGGCATGTGAATTTGGAACTTATGTTGTTTTTAGGTTGCTGGCTAGTAACTTTATTTACCGCGTAATAAGGTTTTTTGTTGTTTGTCGCCTGATAGTTAGAATAATTCAAGTTTGACTGATTGCCTTTGGAGTCCTGCTTTCTTCGGGACGATTCTAAAGATGTAAATTTATTTTCTAAGTAGTCTAGGAATTCTCGCAAAATTGGAAGTTCTCGAGGAGCTTTTATGGACTCTATGTATTCGCTATAAGATTCTGAATCCAACTTTTGCGAGAGAATGTGAACTAAAATAGGGTCCCAAGTACTCACATCGGCCCCTAAGTTTTTAATAGCATGCAGGCACTCTATAGTGACGTCATGCATTTTTTTTATTTGACCTAACGATTGTTGCTGTAGTGTAGGTAAACCTAACAAAATGTTCATGTGGGATGTAAATATCAATTTTTTGTTATTGAAACGATGGTTGAGTATATCCCAGCATGCTTCATAATTTTCAGAAGAGATAGTAAGGTGGTGAATTAATCGTTCGGCCTCTCCCTTGACCTTTCCTTTCAGGAATTGCATTTTCTGCGCTTTTGAGAGAGAGGGGTTGGTATGAATTGCTTCATGAAATAGATCTTTAAAGGAAACCCACTGATTGTATTGCCCATAAAATTCCGGAATATCTAACTTTGGTAAAGTTTTCTCTCTGTGTGAGTTTGCCCATAGTTTCACGTTGATTTCTTTCTTCAGACTGTTGAATTTTCTTTCGCTTCGGGTATACTGCATATCATATTCTTCATCTTCTCCGTTCAGTTCGCTATCCAACTCCCAATGGAGGGTGTCAATAGCAGTCCATCTAGTATGCAAAGTCTTCAAGGCGTCATCGAACTCCCACTTATCAGCCAGAGAATCAACTTGGATGTTTGCCACTGTCCTATTGAATGCCTTAAAGTTTGCCCATTGTTTCCGAAGCATCTCATCGAGTTTGCTGGGAGACCCGTGCGATCTCATACGAACTATGTTTTCTTCGGGCACTTGTCGTTGTGACCTGCTGGTCGTTGCTCCAGGATCCTCACTTCCCCCTTGAGTCTGAGTTGTTGCCTGGGGTTCCTCGTAACCTTGCGAAGTTGTCCCCTGTTGATCTGATACTGCTACCGAGATTGTTTTCAGGTTATGTAGTAGTTCTGTTAAATAATGTTTTGTTAATGTGTAAAGCTCTTTAGTTTTATCAAATTCCGAGTCCGTAAAATACCGATGAGTACGGCTTATTCCCGTCGTCATTCGGTCATGATTATGTTGATATTCTACCCAATACGCTTCTAAATTCTCCAAACGGCGTTTGCAGTAGTCAACGGTCTTACGTTCTTTACTATCTTTTTTGATGTTTATTGTTAGTTTTTCAATTGCTTTGTAGATTTCTACCTGAGACACATATAAATCATCCATGACGAACAAAAAATGTATGCCTGTTGAGTAAGAAAAATGGACAGATCTTACTTGTTGCCAGTGATCACTGTTGTTGATGATGTTGTGACGAACGCGTTCCTGACGTCCCCACTGTTACCGCCAATGCCACGTGTTGGCAGCTGGCGTGATGAGCTGATTGCCCACCGATGTTGCTGAATGTTAGGTATTCCGAGTGCTAGTGTTCTTGATCAACACCAACACCAAATGTTAGTTAACACTGAACAGATATTCCACTATTCACTGGTTTGTCACAGCACCTCACTCGACGGCCACGTGGCCACGTGGTTCTCCGCGCGCGCGAGGTCCCGCAATACCGATACTCGAAGGACCACAAAGATGTACAGTCCAGGACGATACACCTTAGATTTTAGTTATAATGTTGTTTTATAAATAATAGATGTTCGAACTTTACACACGATTTATTTCCGATTTCACAATAGTTGATTTTAATGTATAAATGGGAATGTGTTATACGTATGAATGCTGATTACGGACTAAATTGAAAATGAAGTCTTTACTTAATTGTCGCGAGTAGGCATGCTGAGTTGGCAGTGTACGTGTCTCGTACAGTCCGTATATATTTATTTATTTAATCCTCAGTAATTACAAATTCGTGCTAAGATATTCTAAAGCTCTGCCTTTAATCTTTTTGTTGTATTGCTTTCCAGGCGCTGATAGCAGGTGGAGCAGGCTGGTTAGCTTGGAGGTCGAAGTTCGAAGAAGTAGAACTAGAATCCTAAATAAATATTATATTTTTTTCTACAAATTGTTTTATTTACAAAAGATTCCAATGCGTTTGTCCTCACTTTACTTTGCACCTAACAATATAATCAGAAATATCTGAGTAGTTTATTACTACGCCTACGATTTTTTGGATTAATCACTTGCGGGCTACACAGTGCTTAAGCAACGTCTTTCAAACCCACTCATGACTTAAAACTTTGAAATTGAAAATTTATAGCTAAACCTAGTATTGTACTGTGCCTCTTCCTATAGATCGACTTACATGACTCAAAAACATTCTTGACGGCTTCCGTGGCGTGGTGTAGTGGTTAACACGCTAGACGGCGACTCCGGGTTCGATTACCGAAGCGAGCGTATAATTGTACTCTATTTCCACAGGTATTTGTCTGCTGGAGATACCCAAGGAGCTGAGCGGTGAAGGTTGGCGTCAGGTAAGCAGCCGGCCGTAAAAAAAATTGCCGTTAAACACCACAGCATGAGAGCTATTAACGATGTGTTTTGGCAAATATATAGCGGACCCTGGGCTCGGACGCGTCATAGCTGAGGATGCAACCTTCCTGGTTCGTTCGAATGAGGAGTAGTATATAATATATTACGTTTTGAGATCAAAAGAGAGACAGGACTCCGTAAATAATATTTTTTTTCGAAGCATTCTACTTTTTACGCTACTGCAGAAAAGAAGTGTAAGTGTACCTAACTATCTATTGCTTGTAAAGTTTCTTACAATTATGTGTGGGAGTTTTTAATTCCATAGTAAGTAACTAGGGTTAATTTGGATGTATGCGTATAGGACCGTTAGAATTCTTACAGCATTCAGAGTGGCATGACTATATTTTTGCTAAATTAGGTACTTAGTGTTTAAAATTTTTTAAATGTTTGTTATTCTTTGTTCTTGAACAGTCGTTCGTTATCTATTAAACAAGATTATGTACATAACCAAATTCACTGTTAACGACCTTGCCTATTCTGCATCATTAGCTTCATCTACGTCATAGGTTTGTCAAATCATTGTTATCATTGTCTGTAGAACGATCATTTTTGAGACTGCCCAAAAAAGAGAACTCTTTGAGAATTCATGGAATTAGATCAGAGGAGGATCATCCCTAAGGAATACACTAGAGTAATGTTTTCTTATGTTTTCGCGATTGTTACATATTTAAGTAAAATTATTTTAATACGGTTTTTATCGCGTTTATTACATTATTTATACACCTAACGTTTCGAGCACTTTACAGTGTTCGTGGTCGCAGGTAGACTAAGTTGATACTAGACAAATGTCAACTTAGTCTACCTGCGACCACGAACATTGAAAGTGCTCGAAACGTTAGGTGTATAAATAATGTAATAAACGCGATAAAATAATTTTACTTAAATATGTAACAATCGCGAAAACATAAGAAAACATTACTCTAGTGTATTCCTTAGGGATGATCCTCCGTTTCGAGAACAATACACTAGAGGTTTGGAAGGACGTGCGTGACAGCAAACACTATTTGCTTTTTTAAGGGGCCGACGAAAACACAGATTATACCAGCTGCGTTTCTTCCCACGCAGACCGTTAAGGCCGGTCAAGGTACTGGGAGAAAATCTGAGGAATCACATCTAAGGTGATGCGGTTAACATCCCATCACTATTTTGATTCTGCTTTCCGCCTTTACGCCCACTACGATGCCAAATATGGTCTTTGGGTCTTATGACCGTGGGCTACGTCTACCTTGCAAGGGATTAACACATGATAGACGTATGGTTGGGGCCGACGTGATTATTCTTCGAAAAAAATTGTTGTCTTGTACCTACATCTAGGGGAAATGCACACTTATTACTGGACAGAGAAATTTAATTTAATAAGAATAAAACTGTGCGGCGCCGTGTGGTTCCCGGCAGAGTAGAATAGTCCACGTCATCTCGTGGATGTCGTAAAAAGCGACTAAGGAAAAACAAGCTAAACAAAGCTTATACCATTGAAACAAAGCTTCTAAACATAAAGAGACCCGTCTGGCCATCGTGGAGAGTGTAGGCCAAATCCTCTGACTACTCAAGCTAATATATCGCTCTGGTAGTACAGAGAGGGTCGTGCTCCTGCAGTGGAGACTAGAAAGACCCGATGATGATGATGATGAAGAATAAAACTCCAATTGCGTCTCGCAATGTGCAACAATATTTGTTATTTAGAATTACAGAAATTATGTGCAAAAACTTACTTCAGGACCCGGAACAGGCAATGCGCTTACACCCGACAAAGTTGCAAGCTGTTACATAATGCATAACTTATACTTACTAGTATTACCAAAACCGCACTTAGGTTCTACTTCATCATCAGCATAATCCTTCACTGCTGAGCATAGGCCTCTCTTCATTTCCGCCATACGTCTCGATCTCCTGTGCAGATCTTATCCAGGGGCGATCCACGACCTTGACTATATCGTCCACCCATCTCATAGGAGGACGTCCAACACAGGCTATACTTAATACTAGGTATATAATTATAGGGTACAGCGAGGACCCTAGCCAATTCAGTGCCCTTGCAAATTAAAACTGATAATACCCGTGCAAATTTAATTTTATAGGTTTTGGTTTTCGGTAGATTTCTGCATTTTGCAAATTGTTGTTAGTGGTTAAATCGCAGTAACATTACTAGTATTTTTTAAGAAACCTGAGACACCTCGCAATGTCGCAATATATGAACCACTTGACCCGAAATATCTTGAGGTCTCCATACAGGCGTGCACTAAAGTGTACCACAACCATACTTTTATACCTTGTTCAATATGAGGGCGAATTAATAAACTGATTATAAGTAAACACCAGCTGTCGGGATAGGAGTGGAAGCTATAAGGACACTTTCGAAAACAGTAAGGATCTTAAAAAAAAAATTGAACGAAGTATGCACGCAAACAACACGCAAACGCTGTATAGCCGCCGCATTAGATTTTACATGCATACAATATATGCTACATAAGCTAGCTACTCAGCAGAATTTACAAAGGGTATATTGCTGTATTAGTGCTTGCCTATTATTAGCGATTCTGCACAAGCGCCAGCTAGTAGATTATGGGCAACAACACAATTTACTAACTACATATATGTCTGCTTGGAGTACAACCCGCTTATATTTTGAGTGCGAAGTCAGCATTAAGGCCAATCTGATTAGCTTATTGCTGTTAACTGTACCAAATAGCTACATAGATAGAGTCATGTGTGATAGCCATTATCCTTCGATTAAGCCGAATAAAAATGGGTCTCAAACGCCAGAGTGGAGCAGACATTTCTCTACAGCTGTTTGTTAATAGTGACTAAAAACTGTTACAATTTTTTCGACAGATACTCTTTCTACAGGACCCTGAATTCCAATCAGGACTACACCTAGGTCCTGTAGAAAGAGTTCGCGAAAGAATGTTATCCCGAGTAGCCCATAAAGTGCTGGCTGGAAGGGTCCATCGCGCGTGCTAAAGCAGGTTATAAAACAACTCAAGTTGATCGGGGATTTTCGCAAAACACCTGTTTTCAAAATATCATTGTTACTTTTGTGGCAACGAGTCTCTCTTCGTGCAAGTCTTAAAAGATATAACTTAGACCTTTCTTCAGTTTCTAAATTTTCCAAGTTAAATAAGTCCTTACGTATTCTTTCGAAAACCGGTAAAACGTTTCCATAAGCAATTAACCGGTGCCCGTGCAGCGGATAACAATGTAAATTAACTTCGTAATATCCATTCCGTGAGTTTGCTTATCACGTATTGCAGTGCAGTACAATAGTGTTTCGGTACTCGACGTCAAGTGTATTCAGGTTAACAAATTAACACGCTCAATTCAACCTTAATTGACGGCAGTAACGCGTCCAAAGCAGAATATATTCGTAGTTAAATCTATTGATCTCAAACGTTACAGGCTCTATGGCAGCGTAGCGAGATAAAACTCGCTTGTTTTCCTTATCAAGATGAATGTTAGTGATAAAAATATCTGAGCTAAACTATACGTCGGGAACACCGCGCGGCGGCCGTATGTCTTCTTACATTGAAGCGATTAAAGCAGCGAAAATGTGGCAGAAACTATTTACAACAGTGAAATACACACTAGTGACAGTGAATTTCTTGTTTCTGGTAAGTTTTCTGGAGTTGAAGTGCGGTAATTTACCAAGGACAGTGTGAGATTTTCATGTGACTACGTTTTCAGATAACGGGCATAATAATTTTGTCTGTGGGCAGCTCGGTACAGTCAGCATACAATGGGTACCATGAGTTTCTGACAGAGAGGTTCCTGTCCTTGCCAGCCTTCTGTATCGCGACTGGAGTGATCATCTTCCTGATCGCCTTCTTCGGCTTCTATGGCGCGTACACGGAAAATTACGTGATGATCATGTCGGTGAGTTCCAACTAAACTAATATTTGTTTTTTGATTGCGTCTTTCATGATACTAGACGAATTTGTTATGAAAAGTTGACTTATATGTTTGCGTAGAGAAAAGTTATCTGAATTGATAGGAACATTTGTAAGTAAGGCAAAAATGAGAAATATTTTCATAGCAGTTTGAAAAGTAGGAGGGTAGTTAGAATTAGTTAGATTTGATATAGGATTAACTGCTTTACAAATTATTGTCGTAGGTAACAACATTTTTCTCGATGATATCATTGATGAAAATATTATTTGAGGTCTAGTTGAATTAATTTCTAAGCATTTCTAGTTAATGGATAGATTGCAAAGAAAATTATAATCCTCCTTTGAGTTCTGCATGGTCGAGTAAAAAAAACATGATTTCATGTCATGCCTATACCAAGCAACAGTCATAGCGATCCATTCTTCCACATACCACGAATGGAAACAATCATTACCTAATGAGAGAGAACAATACCAGACAAAGGTGAATGCCACGTGAATTCTATTATTTACCGACTTGTTTAAATATAGTGTTCGTGACATACAGCGCATGGAATTATAATGGGTTTGGTTTAATTCGGGGCTTGTTCCGGGCGCGCCCTATTTTACTGAAATGTCAGGCGCCACATGTTCGGGGATACGAGCTGAAAACAGACCGGAAATCTGGACGGAATCCGATATTATTTGGAAATTGATGATGACAATCCTAGTTTTGATACAGTAGATGTAGGGCTTGAAATTAAGAAATGAAATACTCAATGAAAGGCACAATTAAGGCCGCACACTAGGCACAGTAGCGACGCCAATCATTTTATTCCTAATACTTTACAAATAGAAAGAAATTCAAGAATGTAAGTCATATAATCACTAGTAAATAACATGAAGTATTTTTGGAATCATGTTTAATATTATCAGAATCAGTGAGAATTATGAGAATCAGATTACCGCCAAAAACAGCCGTTTTTGGCGTCACGTTTTCTCTTAATGACTGATTCTCATAATATTAAATAAAACATGATTCCAAAAATACTTCAAGTTATTTACTAGTGCTTATATGATTTACATTCTTGAATTTCTTTCTATTTGTAAAGTATTAGGAATAAAATGATTGGCATCGCTACTGTGCCTAGTGTGTCCCCTTAAACATTGCAGTTTCTAAGAAAATAGGAACACAGGAAAACTACACAAAAACTAGTTAAGTTAAGAAAGAAAAAAAATATAGGATGAAGATTGGCACAATCAAACATTGCAATTACTAAGAAGATTGTGTAAAATACAGGAAAACTACACAAAACTAGTTAAGAAAGAAATGAATGAAAGGAAGAAGAAGTAATAGAAATGCATAATAAACAGTGCAGTTTCTAAGTGAAATGGTGTATAACACTGGAAAACCATACAAAAACGGTTTCCAGTCTACTATTGATATAAGTAAAGTTGCATCGAAGCTAACCGAAATAGCCAATCCAGGATAGAGATGAAGATCAGGAAAGTAAATACCTAACTAACTGAAATACTTACTCAGCTAAACATGTCTATGACTTTTAAATGTATGTATGACTCTTATTTTGTAAATGTAAGCAAAAAATTTGATAGTTTATTTTTACCTCATAAGAGTCGTCCTAACTAATATTATAAATACGAAAGTGAGTTTGTTTGTCTACTGATCCGATTATCATGAAATTTTGCATACACAAGTTAGGGTACTGAGATGACATAGGCTATTTAACACGTGAGATCAGCCGCAGGTAACATCATCATCAGGTCTTATTTAGTCTCCACTGCAGGAGCACGACTGTCTCTGTGCTACCAGCGCTACCTATTAGCCTGATCAGTCAGAGGATTTGGCCTACACTCTCCACGCTGGCCAGACGGGTTGGAGAGGTAGGTAGGTAGGTAGGTAGGTAACAGCTAGTAAGGTATAAAGATGTGACTAAGAAGTTAGTTTATAAGGAGAGATTTAAAATTTGGTTCCAAAGCTCAGCTGTACAAGAAATAACCGGCCCTAGAAGTTTATGTATGACACTGTTATAAATAAAATCAGGGCAATTTTCAGTGCCATTGTGTAAGATGAATCTGTTTTTATGACAATATGCCGCGTAATGGATTTGCGCCTGTATGACATTGTGTCAAGGTTTTATTTGGCGTGAACACGGAAGGTTGTTTATCCTACTGATACTTCGCTAATACATTACATTCACAGGGCCGTATGAAATTGTTAGCTGTTTTAACATTCTTAACACTTTGAACTAGATGAAGATCGCTGTGATATAATGAAAAATGTTTTCCACGTTTATATTTTTTTTTTTCATTTATTTTGGCACAAAACAGTCATAAAAGATAAGATTGCAAATTGTTATAAAATGCAATGCAATGGCAATGCTGCCAGCATTCTGGGTTTTCGTGTGACAACGAACTGCGGGACATTTTTTATTTATAGCTTTTTATTTGTTTTTTATCTAGTTAGGTATTTATTTAATAGTTTTATTTCTTTTTAATTAAGATTTAAGTTTTTAGTTAGTATTCGTTTGCTTGTAAATATTATTATTAGGTATTATATTTAACGAAATAAATATTTTTCATTATTAAATTCAATGTAGGTATCGTTGACGTATCATTTTTATTGTTATTTGTTATAAAATATACATTTGTAGACAAAACTGTGCCGAAACTTAATTAACTAATTAATTAATTTTTATTTCTATTCTATTATATTTTATTATTCTATTTAATCAAGTCAAGTGGAAAAGGTTTGTTAAAAGTTTCGTGCCCAAAGGGTAAAAATAACGCTTAAAGACAATTTCGCAATTATTATTATTATTTCGTGTAGGTGACATGTTCAGTCGACCATGCACACCCTGGTGTCAGAGTTCTTCGGAACCGCCTCTCGGCCTCTGACGTGGTTCCTTTAACGACTACCAGATGGCAGCCGGGACCACCGGCTTAACGTGCCTTCCGAAGCACGGAATCATTTCGCAATGATACCTTGAGTTACATTTATGCAATCGGTATAGGCAGATATCCTTTAAAAAAATAAGCCTTTGTTGCTTGCTGATAATGAAAGCTACGATTGGTGAGAGAATTTTCTGTCTGTTAGTTTTTCTATACATAACAAACAAATACACACAAATCTTTCCTCTTTGAATATTAGTCTATATATTAAACATGAACATTGATATTTCATTTTTAGGGTTCCGTAGTAAACTAAGAACTCTTATAGTTTTGCCATGTCTGTCTATCTGTCTGTCTGTCTGTCCTTCCGCGGTTTGTGTGTGCATTGTGATAGCGTAAACTAAAACCATTATAATCTACTCCTTTTAAAATGTCTTCGATTTTCTCCAGTTTGCAGGCGCCATGCTGGTGATGTTCATCTTCCAGCTGTCGGCGTGTATCGCCGGGTACGCCCTCAAGAGCAACACCATCGCGCTGGTGCAGCAGCAGTTGTTCAACACCATGCCGCTTTACAAGGCCAACGACTTCGTTGTTCAGAAGCTGTGGGACGAAACGCAAGAGGAGGTAAGCAAAAAGCAAGGATGAATTCGGTACCTAACAGTTTTCTAAAATAGAATGCTAGGTGACATATCTGTTTCATGCTGGTCTGGGAGAAAAGAGAAAACAGAGAATGAACCAGCTGCTTCTCTTCTCGCGCAGGCCGAAGAAACTGGCCGAGGGAATAGGCGCAAATCTAAGGAATCATAAATAGGCGGTGAGTCTAGCAACCCATCACAGTTTTGATTCCGTATTCCATTTCAAGTCCATCAACATGCTAAACGTGGCCTTTCGGTCTTATGGCCTTAGGCTCTGTCTACTCGGTAAGGGAGAAAGACGTGACCCGATGTATTTATGTAAAATATCATCATCATCAGGTCTTTTTTAGTTTCTACTGCTGGAGCATGACCCTCTCTGTACTACCAGATCCATATATTAGCCAGAGCAGTCAGAGGATTTGTATACACTTTACGCTGGCCGGAAGGGTTGGAGAGGTCTCTTTGATATTTAAAGCTTTGTTTAGCTTGTGCTTCCTAAGTCACTTTCTACGATATCCACAGAAAGACTTGGATTGGTCCTATTCTACTCTGCCCAGAATCACACGCCTAATCTTCGGTACCTAAGGATTCTCTACATAAGTAAAATATAGTGACCTCTTTTCCAGCTAACTAGATCAGTCAGAACCATCTTCAAGATCAAGAAAATTCATTATGGAAACCCGGCTTTACTCACATTTTATTTTGTCGGATTTGCCAACTAGTTTCACGACGGTTACGCTTCCCTCTACCCCTTAACACTCGATGGTCTTCTTGACAGAACGAAACTAGTCGGCGAATAACAACGACGAAAGAAAACATGAGCCCGGCTTTCCATAATGAATTTATCTCGCGTAAGTTTTAATATTATGCTGAAAATTTATAAGCTTGTGTAAATGTGTATACAAAAGTTGTAATGCGAACCATCTGTGAGTCGCTGGTTCGAATCTCGCTCTAACCGTCATGTACAGTGGGCTACATCGAAAAGAATACCCTGACATCTCGTTGGTCGTTGATACTAGCTTCGTCTTTTGAGATAAAGGTGTTTATCTATATGTATTTGTTATAAAATATAGTATCGTTGAGTTAGTATCCCATAACACAAGTCTTTCATAAGAACTTAAGTACTTTGGGGCTAGCTCAATCTGTGTGATTTGTCCGTATTTATTTTGTTAATTTATAAAGTAATATTCCAAATAATAATAAAATAATACACATATAATAGTACCAATAGTATGGGGATTATACCTACTTTTATATGTGGCCCACTCTACGTGTGTTGTAATATCAATCTGACTTGTTTTTCTGTTCCCTAATATTTTTGATTGGGGTAGATTGGGTTACTGGTAAGCTAGCTTGCCTTTGTATGGTTTCTTTGGATCGTCCAAGTATAAACGTACGTAGTAGTTATTATAGTTAAGTATAGTTTCAAAAGGCGTCCGTTGTTACGATGCATTAATCTACTTATTGCGTAAGTGTTAGTGATGCTGAAATTGAAGGACACAGAAGGACACACAAGGATACAAGCTTCAATTTTTTAGGTGTAGGTTTAAGTATGTACTTTTTACAGAACAAGTACCAACACTTACAAAATGAGATAAAAAAAGATAAACGACGACGTAAATCCTACATGTAAATTGTAATAATAAATCCTCCTCATCTGAGCGCTTTCCCCTTCCATCCTCCAAATAAAGTAAAAATATTTGCTATCGCTAGGAATCAAAGCCGCTGCCCATCGTGTATCATGTAAAGCACTACGCCAATGCGGATATTGTAACTGCAATTAGACCCATGTTTCCTCAATCTGTTCTTTTTATTAAACCTTCTCATTTCTTCAATTTCAGTTTGAATGCTGCGGCGTAACCAATGCCAGCGACTGGCTCTCCCCCTTAGAGACCACGGAAACGAACGGCCTACCCGTCAGCTGCTGCCGACACAACTACGGAGCTGTCCAGGTGTTCGAGTGCACGACAGCTAACGCATTTGACACTGGCTGCTCGGACGCGTTTGGGGAATGGGTTCGGAATCACGCGGGGTCAATTGGCGCTGCAGGGGTATTCCTTGTCCTTATGCAGGTAGCTTGTTGTTTCAATTTGAGCCTGTTGCCAACTGTATTGGTTCCCTATGGCACCAATACTAGTGGTTTAATTACGGCAGTTCTATCATGAGTCTTAAATTCTAGAGGCATAATTGCTAACTTTTGATAAGTACTGTGCACGACGACGTTTTAATGACCACTTCAGCACCCATTACGGGTTATACACCATCATCATCATCAGGTCTTTTTAGTCTTTACTGCAAGAGCATGACCCTTTCTGTACTACCAAAGCCATAATTAGCTAGAGCAGTCAGAGGATTTGGCCTACACTCACCACGCTGGCCAAATGGGTTGGGTTAGGTCTCTTTGGCGTTTATAAGCTTTGTTTAGCTTGTGTTTCCTAAGTCGCCTTCTACGATAGCCACGAGAATGATTGTAGTAGTCCTCATATGGCTTATATAACGGCAGTTCTATCTTGAATGTGTAATAAATTCCGAAGGCCTACTTGCATATATCCATCACTTCAAATATCCATTACGGTTTATAAATACAAAAAATATATATACGAGTAGAAAACCCTTAATGGATGTTGAAGTGATCATCAAACGTTTTACACCGGCCTACTGGGCATGCGAAAAAAAACCATCTTTTTGTATGCGACTCAGTCAAGAAAAAGTAACAACATACTAAGGCAAGCCCATATAGATGTACTATGGGCCTGCCACATTATGTTTAATTGTAATAATTAATAAGTGATAAAGAAAAAAAAATGGGAAATGGTATGTTAAATAATTTCAGTTTGGCAGAACATATTTTGAAGAATTTAAGTTACTCTGAATAAGTCAAAGAAATAATCAAATGATATCTTCTCTTTAATTTCTTCAGGCACTGAGAAGTAAAGGTGGAATGAAGAAACTTGTTTTATAATTTCAGGGTCTGGCAGTTGCAGGCGCAGTATGGATGGCGAAGGTGTCCAGAGAAGAACAGGGGGCATACCCCTGAAGCCAAACTAGAGTGTTATAAACTTTGTGGAAAGTGTGTGAGTGCAGATTATAATATGGGTGTAAATTGTAAATAAATGACCTTCGATCAACGTGACAGCGAGTTTGGTTATGAAAATGAAGATTTGTGTAATAAAATTAAAGATGTCTATTTATTATTGTTTCGCTATTACTAATGAGAAATGATGGCGTCCTGAGACCATTAAGTTCATCACACTTAAGAGAAATTTTAATGTGCTTAACCCGGGGTTCGGGTATTAATGGGCGCCAGAAAGGTAGAAAATTTACCCTCTCAGCCCTATGGATGTTGAAAGGTACCTGACGCCCCCGCTCTCTAGTGTTCCAAAGTCTAGAGGATGCTTGACAGTCGGGCGATGAGTGATAAAGGCCGCCATGAAGCCGGAAGCGGGTGCGAGACTTAACCGTAACGAAAGGGGGGATGGGGCTTGAACTATTTATCAACAGCTATCATATTCAATCATTTTGGTGAATGGATTGATCTACTAGTCTCTGCCAAAGACAATATATATTTATAAATAAACTCAGCGTTATCGAAATCTTTTAAGTTCAGAGACAATCTAGATCGCATTACTGATAATAATCAGGTATCAAAGGGAAAATCACGGAAAATAACAATAGTTATTTTCTTCAAAGAAATATTCCACTTCTTCTTAGAAAACAGCTATTATTATCACTTTAGTTTTGTTTATGTAAAGAATCAGACCGACAAACTGCCTCAAAAGAAAATGAAAAGCAATATAAGATTTTTTTAATTATCAACTTAAATTTTTATTTTGGTATAATTAAATTTGAATTTGATACCTACTTAAGAGTCCCACGTAAAGCCACAATCCCATACAAACGTAGTTTCGTTTTAGTTTTACAACAGTTAGGCCAATCTCAACCAAATTTCGTATATACGACCGGATAAGGCATATTGATGTTTATAATCAGATTTCAATTTTAAAAACAATACCTATACAAAATTACAGCGAGTTGAAGTTTCGTATCGAAAACTTGTACTACTTGTAACTCTTAATATATCTTATTAACTAGTACCTTGTAATTTCCTCAAAAACTGCATTTTGTTTTAACGAAGAACATTTTATAACATTTAGTGGCGTATTTGATGAACATGACACCCAAGGCCTTAAAGCACCATGCCAAATTCATCTATATCAAAATAGTAGTAAAAGCGTGCAGAGATACAGAAAGGGGTGCAATAAATCTGACATCCTGTGCCACGAGGCAGGTCAACATCCTGTCACACCCAGGGTGGCCCGCCCCCGATCTAGCTACGCTACTGTTAGTTTTAATCGAGATACGTTACAGCTTGTAATTTGTAACATCTATTTAGGTAAATGAATGTAAATAAAATTAATAATTAACTTAAATATTGATTTTATCGTTGTAATAAATATGTTGTTGTTGACATATTGTTTTATTATCATAAAACCCATGGCTTGGGCCCTCGATTCTAATTTTAATGAAGCCGAATCAGCTCAGTGATGTGGCCTCGGCACAAAAAATATGACTTTTCATATAAAATCGTTTAATTATGTAGAAGGTCGTTTTCGCAGTTCTTAATATAATCCTCGGGGAAAGGTACGCTATACACTATAGAAATAAATGTACTAACTTGACCTTATAAAATTCTTAGTGCTTAATAAGTGCCCGTAGTAAAAATTATAAAAAAGCGGTCTTGTGCCGAATGCTATATATATATTAATAGTTATTACTTTTTTATATATAGGGACATATATCACACAAATTTAGCTAGCCCAACAGTAAGTTGTGAACTTGTATCTCTGAACTTGTGAACTCCCAAGGAGGGTTGGTGTACAGCATGACTATTGCCATAGAATAGTGGGCACTGGGGTCTAATGTAGGTACCTACAACAGCAGCTGAGGATGCAACAAGGAAAACACTGAAATGAGAAGGAGTAGCGGAGCATAGCTAATGAAATTATATATTCAAAATTTCATAAATATGGGTGGGGTTCGTGTATAGCTAAATAAATAAATACATATGGACAAATCACACAGATATATTATATTAGATAGTCCAAAAAGTAAATTCAAGATTGGTAAGGGAAACCTGGCCGTGCGGTTCCCGGCGGAGTAGAATAGGACCTCTTCAAGTCTTCCCGTGGATGTCGTAGAAGGCGACTTAGGAAACACAAGCTAAACAAAGCTTACAAACATCGAAGAGACATCTCAAACCCGTCTGGACAGCGTGGATAGTGTAGGCCAAATCCTCTGACTGCTCTGGCAAGGTTATATGGCTCTGGTAGTACAGAGAGGGTAATGCTCTTGCAGTAAAGGCTACAAGACCTGATGATGATGGGATACTACTTAACGAAATATCGTTGAGTAAGTATCCCATAACACACGTCTCGATTGTTGTTGTTCATATAGATAACCACCCAAACCGATCAATCTAAAAGATCATTTGCAATCTTATCCTGACCGGGATTGAACCCGGTACCTGCGATGGGACAGCCTGGCACGTATACTAGGCCACAGAGGTCATCATCAATAGCCGTGGTGTTTGAAGCCTGGAGTTCGCTTTTAGTCTTTTTCCCCGATTCCCATGATTGTAAGTTGGTGAGACCTTTTTCTCGGTTGCATCCTCAGCTGTGCCCACTGGACCCCGGGGTCCGCTATCATAACAGGTATATGCTGTAGGGTACATGATCTGGTTAAGGTTTTAATGGCTGTGAGATCATTAGCATGCGTATCATCCTTGAAGACATTGCAAGTCTCATACAGCTAAGAATTGTTTTCCTCATATTAGGTAAATATTTTATTGGACAGGATATTGCATTCTGAAAATATAAACTAAAGTACTGTCATGCAGTTATGAATCACATCTCAATCGTCGAATGTGACTCATCAGGATATGTTAATAAAAAAATCGCTGTATTTTCTATTCTGCATAATATTTTGACAGTATCTTTGATTTTTGACCATTAAATACAGGTAATCTTCATTCATTCAATCGTAATACTTACTTTACACAAGCTAAACGAATGTTTAGCGTCGTACTGCTAATTGTTAGTTGCGTGGCAAGGAAAATATTACAATGAAAAATACCGTCAGTCGAACACAGCGGTGACAGCGAGCAAGTCGATATTGTTCCGAAAAACCTTGATAAAGCCTTATCAGTGAGATAAGCTGCCAGCTATTTGTGCCATTTCAGTGAAAACTCGTCTGCGGAGTGATACGTTCAGTTTTTCAATAAAAATGGCGGAGACCAACCTGGATGTAGGAATGAAGTGCATTAAATACATGTTGCTGTGCATCACGGCTATATTTGTGGTAAGTTTTGTTATGTTTTATGGTGTTCTGTTGCGAAATTTTCACGTTACCTTGCGCAAGATCTTATCAGTGGCTTTGTCATAAAGCAACAAAAGTATAAGCGACATCACGATGCGCCAGGGAGTTTCCTATCCACATTTTGATGGGTAAATCTTCGTATTTTTTTGTAATAACACAGTTTAAGTACATTGGTAGTCGGGATATACAATAATATTCATATTTTTTACATGTTTTTTTCTTTCTTTGCTGCTGTGTCAAATATACGCAGTATGTTCTTGGGCGTAGTTTAGCTACCTTCGTGTTCATATATAATATAAACTTCGTAATAAAACCAAAGTCTAGATACAGAAATATTTGTATTCTTCTTCTTTCTCAGGCCAGGCTTCCCTTTTATGACGCCATTTTCTATGGTCCTGCTCCTGTGTCATTCCCTTCCACTGTTTTCCGCTCAGCCAAACAATGCAATCTGACCAGCGAACTGGGGGCTTACCAATACTGGTCTTCGCCCCACTCTCGGGCACCAGTCCGTCACTGCTTTGGTCCATCGACTGTCCTTTCTTCTGGCCAAGTGTCTCGCCCATTCCTACTTTAATCGTATGATTCATCTACGTTCAGTATACTGAATATACGTATACGATCCAATAGTGTGGTGAAACGTGTGTGAATGTATGTCATTTTATTAAGAAAAATAAAGATAGTAATTAAGGTATATAATAATAGTAATATAGTAGTGTAGATAGTGATTAAGGTATGTAATAAATAAATACCTAGATATCACACCTATTTTTATATTAGAAAAGTTAAAAATGTGAATACTATGATGACGTAAGTTAGAGTCAGTCTTTTGTCCATATTTTTATCTTTGTTGCAGCGTCAACTTTTGCATTGTAGGGTAGATAAGATAGACATAGTTTATTCGGTACCTACCGGATACCCCGCGTCATTTTAGAGGCATTCGCTTGGTATTGGACTATGACGGGTGATCAAGGACTTGGTTTATGACTTTATATTCCATTATGTCTCCCACATTAATTGAAATGACGCAACGGTTATCTGATTATCGCAAAACTAAGGTGAAAAAACCGGCCAAGTGTGAGTCAAACTCGCGCAATGAGGGTTCCGTACAATATGCTTCGTGAACACACACACAATGTGCAAAAAATGTTTTATTCAATTGACTAGCGCCATCTAGTGGTGTTTTAGTGAACTATTTCCCTAGATGAACTTATTATTGTGAGTTTACCACTTAATTTTCAAGTGATAGAATTCTTATTATTTTTCCTGTAATCTTCAAGGAATGAACTATATTTTGTAATTTTTTCAAAATTTTCGGCTCAGTAGTTTCGGAGATCAGGGGGGGGGAATGGTCAATTTTTGCCTTCTTTCGTGAATAAAATCAAAAGTATTGATTTTACCCGAACAAAAAAAAATATTTTTGAGATCCTCATAATGAGCCCTTTCATTTGATATATGACACAGTAAGGTTTGCAAAACTTTTTTTTTTAATTTTGTAATTGGGCCCCTCAAAATGACCCTTATTTAAAAAAAATCTTTATTTACTTTGCACATCCGTGTTCGGGTCATAGGATTACACTATCTTACCAAATTTCATCTAATTTGGTTTAGTAGATTCGGAGAAAATCGGCTGTGACAGACGGACGGACGGACAGACAGACGCTCGAGTGATCCTATAAGGGTTCCGTTTTTCAACTTTTGTACGGAACCCTAAAAAATACTTATATGCAGATGCTAGAATTTCGCAGTATGTTTGCTAATGAGTAGAATAAGCAAGTAGGTATTCGGAAGACAATTTAGTGAGAGAAGGCCTATTTAGGTATATAAACACTAAATATTTAGAAGAATATTTAGTGTACCTAAATAGGCAAAAACGAACGTAAGATTTAATTGGGTCAACGATATCATTAATTAATGAATAGTTAGATTAGCCACTTATTTAAATAAATGGGGAAATAAAATAATACGATAATCGATAGTGCAATTAGGACAAATTAACGAAGTACGTATAAGAACTTAGGTACAATAAACTTAGGTATTTGTAAAATACAGGATCGTAGTTATAAAATTTTTAGAGGTATTGGGGGAAGTGGTATAATTGCTTAATGGAAAGATTAACAGGTAGTAATTATTGTTATAAGTGAATATAGTAAACTCCCGTCTTTTAACTTTCCATGTACGTAACATGAGCAGTTAAAAGACATGATATCAGGGTGTGCACCACACACGGTGACATTTTCGGGGAGTGACAAACAGCCAGAAGGATGTTAGGGAGTCAATGCGGGCGGCGGAAAACAGCCAAAACTAAGGGCAGCCTTATAACTAACTTGTTCGATTTTAATCCCGAACCCAAACCCATCGTCAGGCCAGGACAGCAAAACACCTCGCACAGAGGGCTAGAAGCGGGGCTGGCAACTGCAATGGCAAAATTTGATTGCTGGGGTGGTCTGATTACTGGGATGGGTTCAATGTACAATTTCCCGAAACAAGTCCTTGTAATGAATTTCATGTAACTAAATTACCTAAAAGAATGGTATGAAATTTACAACTCTACGTATATAGTTATTTACATTAATAAAAATATCGAATTTTCTTGCGTATTAGACATTATTCAAACTGAATACATCAAACGCAGCACTGATTATATGTCACCATTTTATACATATATTTTCATAAAAGGTTTATTATGTTCCTACACAGCTATTTTGGATCCTCAGACAATACAAACACGACACGAACATCCATTTGTTTAGTAAGTCGCTGCCTTGGCCATGCTCGACAGCCGTGAGTGACGTCATCTCTTGTTGTGATAATTAGCCATCGTCTGTGAAAACTCAATGGTTTTCGCGTCTACCATTTGGGTTTATTTACAGTACTGCAGGGGAACACGTGATTAAATTATAAAAAAAGATGGTATGTTTTTATTTTTTAACCGACTTTATAAAAGGAGGCGGTTCTCAATTCGTCTGTTTTTTTTTGTATGTTTGTTACGCGATTACTCAGTCAGTTATGGATCGATTTTAGTGATTCTTCTTTCGTTCGATAGGCAATCTTCCAGAGGTAGTCCCGTAAAATTTTTGTTGCAATGTACAAAGCACTTTTTGAATAAATAAACAAAAACCCAAAAAAATTGTCAAAGGGTGCCGTTCGGTTTAAACTTATTTGTATTTTATTCTTATGAGAATCAAGACAAATTGATGAGAACGCTAGTCCTCTGTTTTGACTGAACTTCAAAGGTAATCCTGTACTTTCTTTATCGAAATGTATCCAGTGCTTTTAGAAAAAAATCAACAAAATCGAAAACAAGTATGCCGTTTGGTTTAATTTTATTTCTGTTTAATGTTTCGCGAATCAAGTCAAGTCGATGAGGACGTTGTTTCTCTATTTTGATTGAATTACCACACCCACTAAACCTAATTTTTAGTTCCAGTTTGTACATTTACGTTGTTGAAGTCGGTTGTAGTTTTTTATTAAAAATGTTTATTTTAATAATTAGTTTGAGTGCGTTTGACCCCAATCTTGCCTGATGGGAAGCAACGATGAGGTCGGTGGTACACGGCAACTCAAATAATGCCTATTCACTCTTGCCTTGAAAATAGTCGGCAAACTGCGACGCGGGGAGGGTATGTAGTAGATATCAAAAGACATTTGTGTTATTTATCTAGCGGAGACCAATCGAATAATTTTGTTATTATAGTTTCATACATAGATATTCTATGCTTCGCAAGATTACTTGTAGTAGGTATCATCATCATCAGGTCTTTGTTAGTCTCCACTGCAGGAGCACGACCCTCTCTGTGCTACCAGAGCCATATATTAGCCAGAGCAGTCAGAGGATTTGGCCTTATTTATGATAAAAGAATATAAGAATGTGGTTGTATATATATATAGACAATTGTGTTACCACAAAATTAGAATATAGGATGTAGATATATAAAAACAATTGTCTAGTCGAATAATCGAATAATTTTATTAATATATTTGTTTAATTTGTTTGAAGTATAAATAAAGTATAACTAGTGAATTATAAATATAATAACAATAGATTATGGACGGACGCTAATAAAAACATCTAATTCAGTTCATCCAGTGACCCATAAAAGTGAGTAATTTAACTGATGTCTTTGACTATGAAGTAATCAAAGACTTATGTGTACTATATTTCAACAAGCTTTATTTATTAGAACAGCAAAAAATAAAAGTTAAACTAAAACTACTATTTACAAATAAAATAGGCCTGGCAGCTCGTTGCCCCGTGGTAGCGTGCCCAGAAGGCTGGCAGCATTGCCACGTTGTATGGCAATGCTAATCTTTTGGCCAAAATATAAGCCAGCCCTCTGATCATGAGACACCTCTATTAATTTTTTGGCGATGGCATTGAATAATTTATGTGCCGAGGGTCCCCACGGCCCTAGAGTTTCAACCCCAAACGGTTCAAATATATAATTGTTGCCAATACATTCATATTTGCGCCGTTTGAGGTTTTCCGCCGCCGCCGCTGCTGTGCCGGCTTTTGATCCTGTGACCGGGAGGTGAGACGTCGCCAGAGTATCGACGCAAGTAGCGTCCCATACCAGGGGCCGCCCCAACCTCCAAGGCACAAGAGTCATCCCATCCGGTCTCTTGCCATCATCCCTAGCCAATCCGTTTGGTTCTAAAACGGATGGCATGTTGATGGTAGCAAGAGCCCGATGGATTAAATTGTTTAGGGCGGCGTGGCGTCCTAAACGACCGGCACTTTTGCGGCAAGACAGACCATGGTGACCCAAGTCATCAACGCCATCGCCGCAAGGGCAACGATGTGGCACCGTACAAATGGCACCTAGTCTCAGGGCAGCTGCCAGGCGAAAAGTTTCGTCGTCCAATAAGGTACCAAGGTTGGCAGATGGTAGGGTTTGAAGCCAAAGCCCGGACTCCCATTCGGCGGCAGCTAGAAGACGGGCTCGCTCTGCAGCACTACCAGATGACTGTAATAAATTAATCTGGGCTAAACTGCAAAGCGGCCCGTCCCACAGCCTTTGCGAGGACGGAAAATCCGGAATTTTAGAATTTGGACACATCATTGACCAAGCATTAATGGCCTCCAACTTGTGACTTATTTCAAAGTCAGGATTGTCCAGAATTCTTTTATAAATTTCTTCGATACTGTGTATAGAGGACAAAAATGCTGGATAATAAAAAATATATAAAAATATTTGTTTAATACATATATATTTCTTGTGCTTCGCTAGTAGATTAGTTGTAGTAAGTAAGTATATTTGGTAATAATTTTATTATTTTGCATTTGATAAATTAATAGATTAAGATTCTCTGAATTTGTAATACGGTAATGTACCAATAAAGTTATACCAAAAACACTACAGTTATAAACTAGCAAAGTACAGATTTAGATTTTTTTAAATTTCAGTTTGATCTGATTTAGGAGTTAAATGATGAATTAAGTGGTTGCGCTTGTTTTGCTGATCTAGTCTGTACCGACTTGCTATAAGTTATTTTCCTTGATATCTTTTACGTATAATTACATACATACATGTCCATAAAAATCTATATTTTTTTTACACTGTCGACATCTATAATTAGAAAAATCTAGTCTTGTACAGAAAAATCGCAATTCTAACTAGTTTTACCCTAGCTTTTCCCAGATGCAATTTCAGCAAATTCTGATGAAAGAAATGACTCTTTCTTTCATCATAATCATCAGGTATTTTTTAGTCTCCTACTGCAGAAACACGACCGACGAGGTTGGGAGACTACGAAACTGCTTTGGCTAATATATGGCTAAGGTAGTGCAGAGATCTGCGCTACCAGATATTAGCCAGAGCAGTCAGAGGGTATGGCCTTCACTCCCGACGCTGGTCAGACGTTGGAAAGGTCTCTTTCTTTGAGAACCTATAATTAGTTCCATTTAAAAATGAATTTAACACCCCGCTGAATTGCAAGTGATTGATAAAGATAATGGCAATAGGTATGTTATAATATCAACATAGGTAATGGCACAATAAAATGCACATGCAGACATAGGTATAACTCGTGACTCTTTATAATCTGATCGTTTTCACAATTGTAGTCATACTTACTTCGCGCATTATGTTTTTTAGGTCTTTATTACCGTTATTATAAATACCGTTACAATTATGCAATTTCCTCTATTTAGTTAATTGTCGATGTACTATAATTGGCACTGGATTAAGCAATATTGTTGCCCTAAGCAGTTTATTTCCGGAGCCCCCACCCTGTCTCGTCATGGCTTGCATGAAGCAGTTCATCGGCTAACGACGCAAATGTATGATTTCAAATGAGTATTGTTTTACGGAGGCTGGAGGAATTGTGGCTTATAACTGTGAGCCAATGTTAGAAACAGGCAAAAAGCCCTTAAGAATTTAATATTGTTTATTGTGCTGTCTCTGGTGTAACACGTTATGCCCTAAGCAGTTGCTTAGTTTGCTATCTCCAAACCATACTAATTCAAGTAATAGAATCATAAAATAATTACATCAAAAGAGTAATATTGTAAAACATTTTCGGATTCTACCCGTCTAATTATAAAACGAGGTCTAACTTTAGTACCTGGTTTAAACCATTAACCGGCCAAAATAAGTCAACACTTATTACTCTGACTTTCGGTCAACTGTCATTGTTAGTTTGTTTTGGGCGGATATTGGTTTAAACCAGGTTCTACAGTTAGTCCTCGTTTTATAATAAGACGGTATTAAGTTCAAGAGCCTAACCTAACAAAATATTGTTTACCCTTTCAGCTGTCGTCAGCGCTCATCATCTCAGTGGGCACGACGATCTACGCGATCTACCACGATGTGTCCTTCTTCCTGGACGCCAACTTCTTCTCGCCAGCCATCTTCATCATCGTCATTGGCGTCATCATGCTCTTCGTGTCTCTGTTCGGCTGCATCGGTGCGCTGAAGGAGAGCACCTGCTTGGTTAACTGCGTAAGTTTTTTTTTATTTTTCTTCTTTTTTTATGCCATTGGACGGCAAAGTCGGCAAACGAGCAAGCGGGTCACCTTATGGTAAGTGATCACCGCTGCCCATGAACAATGGCAACACTAGGGGTGTGACAAGAGCGTTGCCGGCCTTTTATGTTTCCCTCCCTGAAGAAAGAGGGGGTGGGCCTTTCGTAAAATTTTTATTTTTTTCGTGTCGGTGGATAGAACACTTCTTTTTAACTAGCTGTTTTCCACGACTTCATCCGAGCGTGTTCCGGTTTTATCACAGTCTTTTTTCGAACTAAAAAGTAACCAAAATCCTTTCTCGGGCTGACTATTTGTGTACCAAATTTCATTTCAATCGGTTCAGCAGCTTTGGCGTGAAAGCAAGACAGTCAGACAGATAGACTAAGTTACTTTTTTCACTTCTTGTTTGTCCACTAAAGACTCGATTTTAAAACCCCGAACCAGATAGAGGGGTGTTATAATAAGTTTTCTGTTTGACCGTTGTCTGACGAAAATGGAAGATAATGAAGTTTAAAGTTGCCCCACTGATTGATGCTTATTTTTGCTAATCACCTAAAATATATTTATTATTTCACGATATATAGATACAAACAATTTCATTTCCCTATTTGATGTTCGTTTCTCATATAGCTGAAATAAAAAATACCTACTGTTAAGCCGACAATTTTGACTGAATAATAACTAAATATGACCTAAATAACAGTATTTACAGGAGAATTTTCTACTATATATTATCGATTTTTTTACTAGCTGCCTCCACTGCTGGATAAAAGTTTCCCCTTCCGTTCTCCACCTAGTCCAATCCAGTGCCCTGTCTTGCCATTCTTCATTAAATGCACACAATTCGTCTTTCCATCTCATTTTTGGCTTCCCTTTGCACGCTGCCATCCATAGGAACCAGTGCCGGATTTATATTTTTTATAAGTGTAGGCCACTAAACCATGAGAAAACCAGTGGACATGTTTAACTTTTATCCTTTGAAATCAAGTGACCTTCCTCTGAAATCTACCGCCCCTAGGACGCTGTGCCGCCCCTAGGCCGCGGCCTATGCGGCCTGTTTATAAATCCAGGACTGGTAGGAACCCATTTAGTTACTGAACGTGCCCATCTTACAGGCATAATCGATACATATAATACGAATATACTGTTACAAATATACGATGGCGATTTCATTTTCCTTAACTTAGTCATACATAACCTACCTTGACCTTGACAGTAGAAAAACAGTACAGTCGTTTATTCCGTAATTCATTTTTTATCGATCTATTTATTTTTTCTAAGCCTTACGTAATTTACAAATACTGACTGCTACCAGTGGTATCCCAGAAATGGGAAACGTAGTGTTGGACGTCCGGCAGCTAGGTGGGCCGACGACACAAAACAGATTTCAGGAAAGAACTGGACTGCGAAGGCTAGGGATAGAGAAGGATGGCGCAGACAAAGGGAGGCTTATGCCCAGCAGTGGGTTATGGAAAGCTGATGATGATGATAATGACTGCTACCATAGTTTCCGCAATGCTGCCTCAAAAAGAGGTGTTACAAGTTTGACCGTTCTGTGTGTGTGTCTGTCTGTGTCGCCGTAGCTCTAAAACGGCTGACCGATTTCATATAACTTGTAAAACTCTTTGTTGCCTTATCAATAGTACTATAGTCAGTTTACTTATATATAATGTACTATCATCATCATATATTTAAGAACTTTGTTCTTGTCGGTGGAGTATTTTTCATCCTTTCCTATCTTCTGCTATCTCCGACGACGTACGATACGACTTTTACTTTCACGACCTTCGCTTTTTGTGTCTGTGAATACGGGCCTTACTTTTCCTAACTTCTATGTACTATGAGGTTTTTATATTCTCCATTGACTATAGAAAAACATAAGATTAGTAAAAAAAAAGTTGGGTACAAGTGTCCATTGTGAGCCATTAGTGCTGCAGTAGGTTGACTGAGCTATTTCACGTTAGAGGTTTTTTATCATCAGACCAGCTCGTTGACTTCATTTCATAGCGTTGTCATCCGCTATGCTATGGGAATGAGAAATGGATCCATGCTTCTCCCTGCCTCGTTTCATGCGCTGAACGTTGTTAAAATAAACCAATTATAATTTGTAATTTTAAATTGGTTATTTGCAAGATTTATTACATACAGACAATAGCAGGGGCAAATCTATATAAAAGATAGTTGAAAAGGTCTCTCTCTAGTTCGCAGTGGTCCTCAGCATCGTGTTGGCCTTGGAGCTGTCTGCAGCCATCGCCGCGTACAGCCTTCGCGCGCAGGTCTCAGACGTCCTCAACGAGAAGCTACGGCTCACCATGCCTTACTACTACGATAACTATGAGGTTCAAGATGCCTTCGACTTCATCCAGAGCAGGGTAAGTTACTTTGTTAATCACCAACCAAAGACTGTGTGTGTCTTTCTATCTGCCGCGTATAGCTTGTGCGCACGGGTGTCCCGCGTGCTCAACGAGAAACTACGGCTCACCATGCCTTGCTACTACGATAACTACCAGGTTCAGGACGCCTTCGACTTAATCCAGAGCAGGGTGAGTTGGCTTGTTGACCACGACCAAATACTGCGTGTGTCTCTGTGCATGCGGCGTATTTGTGCGCACGCAGGTCTCCGACGGCCGACGTCCTGAACGACAAGCTACGGCTCACCGTGCTTTACTACTACGATTACTACGAGATCCAGGACGCCTTCAACTTCATTCAGAGCAGGGTAAGTAACTTTATTAAGCCCCAAACAAATAACTATGTACTATTTGCGTCAACGTGTAAATATTTTTCTTGTAAAAGAAAAACTTGTTATTCTCGTGTGTCATCAACGATAAATTCCCTTAATAAAATATAAGAACAAACAGCATGCATCGATATGCGAACTCGATTGATATGTTAGTTGAGAGGCTTTAAACTTGTGACATCTGACTCGGATCAAATTCAATCTCTATCCTTAGTAATACTACAGAAGAAAACTACCAACAATGTTTATAAATTTTCAGATGAACTGCTGCGGTGTGGACAGCTACATGGACTGGGAAGACGTGCCTCCTCCCGCCGGCGTCAGCGGCATCGTCGTGGCCAACATGACCGTGCCCAACTCCTGCTGCGCAGCCACCACCATGAATTCCTACGACATCGAGGAGTGCACCAAGCTGTACGCCAACGGCTGCCTGCCCAGGGTCTTCTACTTGATCTACCAGAGCGCTGGTCTGCTGGGCGCTGGAGCTATGACCGTTGCCTTCATTCAGGTGTGTTAAATTTTGATAATAAATTTTTTAGAGTTGCGAATTAAAGCAAAATTCTTTAAAGAGAACATGGCATGGTTATGATAATAGTATACTATAGTGACTGAGCGCTGCATGCTCCAATCTTGGGATGGCATTTACTGTTGAACTACCTAAAAAACTTTGATGCTATCAATTCCAACCACTTACTAAGATAAGAACAAACATTCATTGAATCAATGGCGCAAATGCATATTGATAATGCACATGTGTTTTAACATAAATAGTCATGAAAATATGTACGTAAGTAGTGTTTTTTTCTTTGTAATGAAAAGCATGTGCTTATGATAGAAATTCATTTTATAAATTGATGTTTTTGTAGTGCTATGTACGTACATATTTTCATGAGTATTTAAAGGTAACTTACCAACTTGCCTTAAAAAGCGACTCCTCGCCATGTGTATCTTGCCCATTCTAACCTACGCTGCTCAGACATGGTCACTGACAAAAAAGCAAAAGCTCAAATTACAGGTTTGCCAAAGAGCAATGGAGCGCAGTATGATAGGTATAAAAAGGACGGACCGCGTTAGAAATACCACACTGCGCTCCATTAATAAAGTGGTAGATGTGGGAAAGAAGTCCGCTAGGCTGAAATGGGACTGGGCGGGACACATATATCGGATGATGCCTGAAAGATGGGCACGTTCAATTACTGAATGGGTTCCCACTGATGGAAGTCGGCACAGAGGGAAGCCGAGGGTTAGATGGAAGGATGACTTATGTGCGTTCGACCATGAGTGGCAGGTTACGGCGCTGGATAGGACAAGGTGGAAAACGGAGGGGGAGGCTTTTGCCCAGCAGTGGGACACAATAGCTAAACAAAAAAAAATGAGCTATGTCAAATCTTATTATTGTCTTATATATATATGTATTGCCTTGTGTATGGACAGTATGAGTAGAAGTATGGATAAAGGGGAAAATACCTATGCTAAAATTAGTTACGTTTTAGGCGGAATAGCTTTTAGTTTATACATTATGTTTTCATTCCAACAGACAAGTCAACTTTTAGGTTTCCTAGTTTCCAATGGAACCCATTTACTGAGTCTCCGCTGTCCATCCGTCCTTTTGACACATTGCTGTAACTTTTTTCTGGCTTTTACGTCTGATTTTAAAACCCGCTAGAATCGGCAGGATTGAAAATCATAAATCTACACTATAATTGTGCTGTATCTTTTAAACCTTGATCGGTATCTAGATATTAAAAATATTTTTTGATTGTGTTTTACATTCGATGTTCAAAATTATTTCTTTTAGATTATCGGCATCGTGTTCTCTTTCTCTCTGGCCAAGTCCATCCGCAGAGCGAAGAGTGAGCGCGAACGAAGGCGCTGGGAGATCCAGGAGCGCGTGATCAACGCCTACACCTCCCTCAACCCCAACGATGAGAAGAAGGCGCCCGTCGTCTATGTGCCTTTCCATGGACAAACCCAAGCTTGATGTAGTTGTGATAAGAGGTTGTGACCCTGTTCAGATAGGGCGACATATTATGAAAAATATAATAAATGCTGTCAATTCAAAAAGATGTCATTTTGAATCAGTCCAGGAAAAAATTATGGTGATTTACAGAAATTGATTTGACCTACATCATTTCTGAATCTGGGGATTTTGTTTGAACTTGCATGATGAACAAATAGAAATGCGGTTGATATCTAGCATTAGGACGCCTATTTGGACATCGATGCAAAAAACATTAAATATCTACCTAGCATTTTCCCAAATCCTTTGACTACTCTGGCTAATATGGCTTTGGTAATACAGAGAGGGTCGTGCTCCTGCAGTGGAGACTAAGAAAGACCTGATGATGATCTACCTAGCAAAAGCTTTTCTCATCTGTATCCCGGGTGGCATCATCTTCTGTCATCCGGAACACGGGAAACCGCTTTCAGGCTTTTTCTTCACTACTTACAGTACAGGGTTTTTCAGCATCTTTGTTTGAGAGACCCAACGAGTCTTCTCTTATTAGCCTGTCAAGCAAGCCAGCGTATTTTTAACGAGCTCCGTGGCGCAGCGGTCAACACGCCTGACTGCGACACGGATGGTCCCGGGTTCGATCCCCGATCAGGTCAAGATGGAAAATGATCTTTTTCAGATTGACCTGGGTCTTGGATGTTTATCTATATAAGTATCTTTTATAAAATATAGTATCGTTGAGTTAGTATCCCATGACACAAGTCTCAAACTTACTTTGGGGCTAGCTCAATCTGTGTGATTTGTCCGTATATATTTATATTTATTTATAATGAACAGTCGCGTTATCTGAACAGGCTCCATTTATTTGTAAGATTGACTATTGAAGATAGGGTGTTAATAGATTAAAATAAATATTTTATCAGGACTTGAGTAAGCTTAAGGTAGCTATTGTTGAGTGACGGTAACACCACTGTGCATTATTTTTATTTTTCTTTACGCAGTGTGTTCTACTTAATCAAAACAGTTTAAAATATAATTTAAAAGAAATCAATAAATAAATTCTCCCCTATGTACTTAGATACCTATAGTATTAAATTTTCTGAAGATTTAATGTAAAGATGTAAAGTATTTTAATAAATAAATTACCTATATAGTTTATATATACTTCCTTTGTATTCATTCCTTTCAATCAATTAATTATTACCAATACCTATATTTATTAGGAGCACAATGGCAAACCTTATAGTAATGCCTGGCATTACTAGCGTTTACGCATGTTAAGTAACCCTGGGCGTAGTCCACACTTGGTTGGGCATAAAATTTTCTTGAGGTCGTCTGTGCTTCGTAGGGCACGTTGCATTGCAATGCTTATTCTTTGTGCAAAGACATTATCACCCATCAGGTCACTTGACCTGAGGTCTCTATCAGGTCAGGGTTCAGGAACCAACGTCCTCTTTCCAAACGGCATATGTAGCCATCGCCAATTCAGGCATATACCATTGAGGTTTAAATATGCGACAATGTCGACGCCTGTAGCGGCACACACTTTGCGGTCTTCCCTTAGACAAGGCGAACATCACCAAGGGGTCCCCAGTAACGTCGGACCTCGGCTTTGGGCCTTGCCTGTGTGCACAAGGCTTGGAGAGTCAGCGAACTCTCAAATGCCTGATGGGCCAAGATTTGCATGAATAGCCTACGATTATCAAGAACTAAAATAGGACTGGTACTTGAGATATATGAGTATATTAGGAGTTATATCGATGGGATGCGGGACTTTACCAGTCAGATAGCCGGCACTCAACATTAATAATCTATGCACTTAGGTGAAAATTGTTCGAGGTGAGATACGTTCAGTTTTTCAATAAAAATGGCGGAAAACAACTTGGATGTGAGAACAAAGTGGATTAAATACACGCTGATGTGTATCACGACTTTACTTATGGTAAGTGTTTTGGTTTTATTTATATGGAGAATAAAAAAATACCTGATGATGATGATTTATAACTATCAACATTTCTACAATATATTCATGTGGCAGAAATGCAAGATGACATGTCTCGATAAGAGACCTGTATACTGCCTGTATCCATTCCCAAAACAGTAAAGCAAACGATAGAGAAGTTTGGCGAATACTCTATCGACAAGAGATTATTTCGGAGATACTAGAGTAAAACGAACTAGGTATAGCACCGATTTTCGAGAAAGTAAAAATATATTCATAGCTTTCAAATCTACCACACCGGACCCACGAATCGATCCTTTGCAAAAATTAAATAAAAATGTCCGTACGGTAGTAATTTATCTACTAAAATTTAAAAAGTAGATACTGGTCTAAAAGCATAGAAATATGTGCCACTTAAATAATTTTTGCTAAATGTGTTTTATTTTGGTACAATGAATACAAGTAATAGGTGTTTTCAGACTTTTTTTTACCGGAAAACGGTGCCATTAGAATTTGCATATTTCTCTCGTTATTGTTTACCTTTATAGCTTCTTTTTAATAAACTTTTGAATTTAGCCTTATTCTCTCATAGATAAAAATATTTCGCCCAGGCACACTGGTTTTCTTATCGATATGGCCCTGAACCTGTATACCGAATGTTTAATTTTCTTTTGACTTGATATGACTCGCCCAACAACAGGACTTAATTTCCCAATGTATTTTCAGTTGTCTTCAGCATTAATTATCATAGTGGGTTTAGCAATCTACGTGATCTACTACGAAGTCGTCTTCTTCCTGTACAATAACTTCTTTAATGAAGCCATCTTTACTATCGTTATCGGCGTAATCATTTTGTTTGTGTCTCTATTTGGCTTCATCAGTGCCTTGAAGAAGAGCATCCGCTTGGTGAACTGGGTAATTATTTACCTTTTTCTTTATGTTTCTATATTGATTACTTTGTTTACTAAAAACCTCATAACTTCGAAATCACGCTTTACAGACGAGAATCTATTCGAGAAAATTACATGAAAACCGTTCTACATCACAAAACATTTTACAATTCGTTATACGCTGGTCTGGTAGAAAAGAAAAAAACGTAGAATGTCCCAGCTGCTTCTATTTTCGCGCAGATCGTAAAAGCCGATCGAGGTAACGGGCGTGAGGAATCATGTCAATAGGCAATGCGGCTAGCAACCCATCACTATTTTGATTCCGCTCTCCACCATGCAAGCCCATCAACATGCTAAACGTCACCTTTAGGTATTTTAGACCTGGGCTCTGTCTACCTCGCAAGGAAAAAAGACGTGATAGTATGTATAAGTACATAATAAATATATAGCTTGGGTAGTGCAGATATTAGATGGTCATGCTCCTGCAGTGGAGACTAAAAACCTGATGACGATATCTTTCGAGATATATTAAGAGCGTATACTAGCAGTATTTTTTCAATATGGTTTCCATACAAACGTATTTCTCTATTTTCTCGCTGAAAACTGATTCTATAGCCACAATTCTTTTTTCATAAAATCTAGTACTAAAAAAGGATGCCCCTATTTTTTATTTTTTCTTCTTTTAAACCGATGTTTAGAAAAAAATAAAACATAGGGACATACCTATTTTAGTAACAGATTTATGTAAAAAGAATTGTGCCTCTAGAAGCAGTTTTCAGCGAGAAAATAGAGAAATACATTTGTATGAAAAACGCACTGCTAGTATACTCTCTTAATACGCCAGCCTGCGACACGGGGTTCCAGGTTTCAATCCTCGGTCAGGTAGGTCATGTTGGAAAACGATCTTTTTCAGATTGACCTGGGTCTTGGATGTTTATATATCTGTATAAGTATATGTTTGTGAACTTGTATCGAAGAATACCAATATCCTGTGATACGAGTTCACAAATTATGATATTACTATTAGTGATTATGTCCCTATATTTATTAATTTTATATATTAACTAGTTCACAGTAATGCTCAGCATCGTATTGGTACTGGAGTTGTATGCTGCCATCTCAGCGTTCAGTATGCGAGAGCAAGTGTACTATATGTTAGCTGATAGTCTGCAGATGTTCCTTCCCGACTATTACCAGAACCACGAGGCCCAGGATGCCTTCGACTTATTGCAAAGCGGTGTGAGTTGTTTGTTCTTGCTTTCTTTCTTCTTTTTATGGCTTCCACCGAGATTTCAGTGATTCTGCCAATGTTCGTTCAGTATATGAGATACTAAGTATCGTTATTGTACGGTATAGTTTTTAACAAGTGGCATCAAAAATGTTCTTTGATAGCCCCGTGGAAGCGTCTGGTGACAAATCTATATGAGTATAACAGTCTATTTTAACTATTTCACAAATTGTTCATGAGCACGAGCATTTATACCAAACTAAAATATTATATTTTTAGAGGACTTCATAAACTTCATATTATAAAGTCCTCTAAAATCATTTGTAAAATCGTTTAACGCAAATTCCAACTGCCTCCCTAGACTTATTCCCACCACAAACTCCCGAGTTGTCTGTTAGTTTGCCTGTGTGGGTGAATAGTTTTATAGTATGTGTTCCGTACCGTTCTTTCCTTTCATCATTTTCTCATTTCACAGCATTTAACATTTGGTATGGACGTTTAAAGAACTTGCGACTTGTGTGTGAAGAAAACGTCGCGCCATCACAACTGTCACTGTCATCTGTCAGTGTCCAACCAAAATCTAGTCATATTCTATCTCAGATCCTCTTGCGATGCGCGTGCGCCTTAAAACTTATCAGCATCTACCTTTGATCTACAGCTGACCAAGGAGAGAAGAAAAGAATCAGCTAGCAACCTGTCCGTGAACATTACCAGATCTGTCTGTCTATAGTCTCTCTCTCTGTCTATACTCTAAGTCTTCCCGTGGATTTTGTAGAAGGCGCCTTAGGAAACACAAGCTAAACAAAGATTATAAACATTAAAGAGACCTTTATAACTCGTCTGGCCAGCGTGGTGAGTGTAGGTCAAATCCTCTGACTGCTATTATATGACTCTGGTAGTCAGAGAGGGTCGTGCTCCTGCAGTGGAGACTAAAAAAGACCTGATGATGATTATAAAATTTTGGTATAAGTACTTGCCATGGTTACCGATTACAATGGAAAGAGAAGCTATCCAGAGAACTGTTTGGGCTCAAATGATTTTTCTTTGCAAGCACGCTTATTACTTATTCATTTTCAGACGTTTTTTATTTTTTTATTTTATTTCAGCCCATAATAACCCTTTAATTGATAAAGTACTAATCTCGATACTTAATATATCATTGTTATTATTTTAACGCTTAGCTAAAACTATCAACTATTTTATACTTCGTGTCAATGGACTCTTGCTCGACATACTCTTAAAAGGGTGACTGAGCCCATCAAGCCCGGTTTTACAGACATGGGCTCTGTCTACCCCGCAAGGGAAAAATACGTGATAATGTATGTATGTATGTTAATTAGCCCGTCAAGATGAACAACTTTTCATATGGGATCAATGGTGGGAACTCTAAATAATTTTCGTCATTTTCATACAATAGTATTCAGCCGCCCCGGCAATTAGTACGTGAAATTTAAAAAAGAGAGTTCACAGCATTATGATTCTATAGGAAAAGTTGTTTAAGGGACCCCTTTAAGGGAACTTCGAGGGTTAATTCACAATCTATTTATAGAAATTAGATAATTTCCATCCAGCTGCACTGCTGCGGCGTGAAGAGTTACATGGACTGGAATGACGTGCCGCCTCCAGATAGCGCCAGTGGCATTGTCTACGGCAACTTAACGGTGCCCCATTCATGCTGCGAGGCTACTAGTACGAACTTCGACAAGGTCCAAGATTGTACCATGCTTAATGCCCAGGGGTGCCTAATTGTGGTGAACTACTTTGCTCACCAGGCTGCTATACTATTGGGAGTTACAGCCTTGACTGTGGGTTTTATCCAGGTATGTAACTTTGTCGATAGTTTCTGATTGATGTCTTTTGGGTTGAAGAGAAATATTGAGTACAGCATGCATGTAGCAACGACAAGAAAAGATATTACGTACCACGTCGCTCCTGCTTACGGGGTAGACAAAGCCTAGGTCTACACCCAAAGATCACGTTAAGCGTGTTGGTGGACGCATAGATGAAAAAAGAATTCAAAATAGTAATGAGCTGCTAGCTGTTTCGTAAACCGGGCCAGCTTCTACGATCTACGTGGGAAGAGCAGCAGCTGCTGTACTCTAGCACTCTCACTGCCATGTGGTCCGCCGGTGGCCCACAGAAATTCAAGTGCAGCACGCCGTTGCAAATTTTTTTTATTCAACGCCGCCCACACGGCCTGTTGTTTTGAAAAATCGTTATAAATGCGTGGCGGTGAGAGTGCTAGATTCTTTCGTTTCTCGTAACTATTTGTTTATTATAATCTGTTGGGTATTAAGCAGCGTGGGACGAGCCCCGACCAGGTGGACGGACGACCTCATCAGGGTCGCCGGGAGTCGGTGGACTCAGCATGCACAAGACCGCAATTTGTGGCGATCTATAGGGGAGGCCTATGTATGCACGTCCCTGGCTGATAGATAGATAGGTGTTAAGCTAGTCCTCCCATACTGCCGGACTTCAAAAATATTTCGTTAGTAATTTACTTTTTCAGATAAATGCCATTATTTCGTAAGTAATTTACTTTTTCAGATAAATGCCATAGTGTTGACCTCGTTTTCTCTGGTCAAATCCATCCGCAGAGCGATGAGTGAGCGCTGTGAGGTGCAGAAACGACTAGTCAACCACTACTCTTCCATCGATACCTATGACGAGAAGAAGACGCCCTTTGTGTATAGATTATTCTCTATAGGGCCATTTTCGCTTGTCTGCACTAAAGATTTAGTGTAGATGCAATAACATTATGTTTCAAAAATCGTTGTAGTTCCGGGATTTCAGAGGTTCTAACAATTACCATGTAGAGCGTGTGCCGGCTCCGAAGCTTCAATGCTAAAAATAAAATCTTAATATTACTTATAATACTTATACATACCTAAATTATGTGTGTGTTTTTTTTTTAAATATAAGTATAGCAATAGAATGTTAATATCACGTGTTGTTTTGTTTAAAAATACGATTGTTTCGTGCTTGAATTATGATTTTTTATGGGTGCGTGCGACGACGACTAAAAGACTAATGAAAATACTCTATTTTTATTTATAGGCTTCAATAAATTTTTCGTGTTGACCATATGATCAACGGTCTGAACTGGGGTGCTAAGAAAAATACTATTATTTGTAAGGGATGGATTCAATATTCGAGTAGAAAGTTATGGTCCTGGGTTCTATTTACCCTGTAAGAAGGGATAACGACGTCACTTAGAGTATATCTACTACATCTCTAACTACGACATTAGTAATTCATGATGTACCAAAAGACTCGGACTAGTTTTGAAGACATTTAGGTATTCAGAATCATTTATTTCCAAAAATACGGTGGTATGACAACAATCATAGTGTTAAGTTTGTATTTGTACACATTCTGCCGTTACAGGCGCAGGTAAATGGACAAGTGCCTATAAATATTCAAAGCATTAAGAATATGTTGTAGCTCTAAAATTTCACAAAT
This sequence comes from Rhodophaea formosa, assembly GCA_963082605.1. Taxonomy (NCBI): domain Eukaryota; kingdom Metazoa; phylum Arthropoda; class Insecta; order Lepidoptera; family Pyralidae; genus Rhodophaea; species Rhodophaea formosa. The sequence continues at coordinate 4,109,574 of OY720209.1, forward strand.
ATAACATTATCTGACAGGTTGATATGATATCACCTAAGAGTACCTAGACATATCGCGATAACGGAATTAACAACGTCATAACGGCGATCCTGGCTAATTGCTGATAACTGTCATTAAGTGCGGTTGCCAGAAAAAGAGCAGCACATTTGTGGTACTTTCCACTTTTTTTATTTTCTCCTAGACCAACATAAAAAAAAACAAAAAGAGACATGTAAGCGGGTCATAGATTTAAAAAAAAAATTCACCGGGTCACCTGATAGTAAGTGATCACCGCCGCCCATGGACAACTGCAACAGAATCAGAATTTTATTTGCATATACAATATGGTTACTTATACATAGTTGGTGAGAATTTCAGACCTTGTAGGATGAAGGGCCCAAATCAATGCTTAAAAGCTGACGAATATTCATTCGCAACAACCAACAGTATATATTCCAGAAAAAACAACGAACTTCTCTCCAAAAAAAGGTTTCTCACCGGAAGTCATAGATGAAACGAGGAAGAAAGGCAAAGAAGAATTCGTAAAAGTAGAAATAGGGTCAGATAAGGAAATAATATACCTATAGTAGTGGCTAGTATATGGCTCTGGTAGTACAGAGAGGGTCGTGCTCTTGCAGTGGAGACTAGAAAGACCTGATGATGATGATGATGATGGAAATAATAACTAAACCAGACAATGATCCTGACTCTCCTAACGATGTGATCCTGATCAAAGTAGGTACAGTAAATCAGTATTAGAGTATCAATTTATCAGTCACATATTTTGCCAAGTGTGGTGAGCAAATATTAAACAACTTTACTCATAGAATAAAAAATAATGTTTGCGGAGCATGAGCGCGTCTGTGATTTCTTTTGCCATAACAATAAGATCGTAAATACAAGACATGTCTATACGTAAAAACATAACATGTATTTACAATTAATAACAGCTTCAAGACAGTAATAAAACATACATACCATCACGTCTTTTTCCCTTGCGGGTAGACAGAGCCAAGGTATATAAAACCTTTAAGGCGCGTTTAGTATGGTGGTGGGTTTGTAGGTGGAGACCGGAATCAAAATAGTGATGGATTGATAAAAGATTATCTGATCCGGGATTTCAATATTGCTCAGAGGCTCTAAAGTACCTAGGTATGTTGTAAAACTCCACAAAAAAGAAAAATTAAAATGGTACATTTTTTTTTTACCTTTCATTCTTGGGTTTGTACCTTATTCTATTAATCATTATGATTATTTTTTTTTTTAATATTTTTATAGTATATTTTTCAAATAAGACAAGTACTTAGAACAAGAACTAAACTAAGATTATAAACTATGCTAGTCTTAAAAAAAACTAACCTACAAAAAATAAAATAAACATTAAGATAAATAAAAAATAGAAGCCAAATCGCTGCAGTTGCAGGCCTATTCGCTAACTTTTGACAGCTACGGTATACATCATTTTCATGGAAACTTCAACATTCATTACGGCTTCGGTATGAATAACTATTTTTATTTAAGATATGAAAACCGTAGTGGATGCTAAAGTGACAATCAAATCGTTGTACACCGAGTTAGCAAATCGGCCTGCTGGGCAGGGTGCCCAAAAGGCTGGCGGCATTTCCTCGCTGGATTGCCAAAAATGATTCCGTCGTTAAAATATTGACTGTAAAGTAGCACTGAAATTTTTGAAATGAAAATTAATAAAAAAACCTAAAATGATGAAAACAAAAGAGAATAATCAGGAGCTAAAAGTAATTAATAAGATGAAGGAAATTGTATATGAGGTGTCATCGTGAGATGTAAGCGGCCTTCAAAACCTTTAGAAACGACGTAACATGAAGTAGAACAAAACCGTCACGCCACTTGAAGATGCCAAGCCATCATATTATTAAGCCAGTGTCACACTTGCAATGTTTCGGTTAGCCATTTAGATTTATAAAATATTTAGTTGCAATTTTTTTTAAATAAGATTTTCGACGTTCTGTAGGTATCTAGTATACAGTTTTCCATTATAAATACCACCGAATACATAAATAAATAAATAAAATATACTTTATTTTCTCCACAATAAAACTCTTAACTAATATGACACTAGTTATTGTACATTGTACATGCACACATTACAAAACAATCTGTTGTGGAGAACTGGTGCCTGAACTAGGTAGCCAGAGGAACCTGTCTTACAGGACACCAGGCCTCCCCTCAGAAAGCATTGATACAGATAGTGTGGGAGTAGTACAAAACTTAGTCTAGGATGTACAAAATGGTGTAGGAGCAGAACAAAAACTTAGCCTAGGAAATGTAGGAACTACAAACTGTAATGTAGCCTAGATGTTAAAACTGAACTTTACCCGTTTGGCAAAAGTTGTGATAGTACCTATCTATGTTTACAAGCTTAATTCTGAATTGATAATAAATATAGTTACGTATTACCAGCCACATCTTGTATTTACTTGGTTCAAGCTTGGCTCCTTAACTTTTTCTCCGTTTCTCACTTTCGGCAACCGCATCCTATTCGCTGCTTTTCATCCTAATCCTAACTAATATTATAAATGCGAAAGTGAGTTTGTTTGGTTGTTTATTTGTTTCATCATCATCATGATATTTTGCATACACATAGGTTAGGGTACCGAGAAGGATATATGCTATATATTATGCGGATGAAGCCGCGGGTAACAACTAGTGGACAATATTTGAATGAAAGTTGTTCATTTTGATGGGCTGAGTCACCCCATAAAAATGTTGCTGTTAAGTTAGCTTAGCAGGCAACACGCTGCGTTTTAATTAACCAACAACATTTTGAAGGGGTGACTCAGCCCATAACAATGAACGACTTTTCCTATGCACGCTGTAAACCTTCTAGGTCAGGGGGGGTGTCATCCTTTACTGCCTGTCCGGTGGTTGAAGGTATGGCATTGGGTACGAGCGCTCAGGCTCCAGACCTGTCACTTTCTTACCCAATCTTTCCAAGCAAGTAGCATCCCAAACTCCTTTATCGCGTGTCCCCATTCCAAAATATCCTACCTTTCCTTCGCCTAAAAGTGGTAACGATTGGCTGCAGCCTCGGAACTATCTGCGAAAAAAAAACTGCGCTCACCAACCCGTCTGCCATGGTGAGTATATCAAAACCCCTCTATGATAGAAATCCTTGGGGAGGCCTACGTCCAGCCGTAAACTCCTTACGGCGAACCAGATGCTGATACCAACTATGTAGATTTGGCTTAACAGGTGCTTGTGCCAGAATTATCTAGGTCTTGCTGTGTTAGCACTATCGTTTAGATCAAAGCGTGTATAACCGACTTTACAGTTACCTTCTCTGACATAACTAAACATTACATCTCGAGTGCACTCGAAGAATTCTGCAATTAGTATCAGTGCGATAGCTTGCCTTGGAGAACCGGACGATATTTAAAAGTTAATTATAAAAATAACTGTGGAGTGAAAATCGTAGTAGATAATAACAAAAGGCTTTCTTTTTTTCTGAAAAATAACAATTGGCTCTTTTGGCATAATTTTATTTATTTATCATCATCATTATCAAAAAGCTGGGCTCTTGTCAGTATCATATAACACAGTATAAAAATAGCACTCATATCATGATAAATGACGATGAGTGCTATTTTTATAATTTTTCAATTAGCATTTTATAACGTACTGTATGCAAAAGGGGCAGTTCTATCTATTGTCAAAGTAAAAAGTGTTTATCGCGAGGAAAACAACGTTATCAGCCATTATCAGTCGCTAGATAGTCGGTTTTAGCCCATTATTGTGTCAGTTTAGTATCCTTTCGTAGCAAGTGCATTTAATATTTAAAGTGTCAATTTTGAGTTTTTTTTTTTGCCAGTGAGTGTGTCCAAAATGGCGAGTGCAGTTCCCAATGCTCAGAAGCTGAAGATCACGAAGACGGAGACGGAGTATGACATGAAGTCAATAAGGTTTTTGCTGCTGACGATCACCACCATGTTTATCGTAAGTTATATTTTTAGTCGTTGTTTATCGTCTAAGAATGCTTAGTAAAGTAAGTAATATATATATAATCTCTACACGTTACATTGTATCATAGATATAATGTAACGTGTAGAGAATACATAGATCATCAATCATCATCAATACCTATTTACCAACTGATTGATGCCAGCTTTCTGTTTAATAATTGTGATTTCTTTGATTTTAAACACATGATAATAAAATTAATAAGATAAATTGGTGTACCTCGGGTGTACCTTCACGTAATCTAGAAGTGAAGCAAGCAAAGTTAAAGCGGTCATAATAATATTCTCATTCATTCAATCACAACTTTGTTTAAGTATATATATAGTTATGCATAAGCAATAAGTTGCCCGCCCCCCCCCCCCTCTCACACTCACCTGACACCAGAGTATATTATTTTCAATTAAAATTTGGAACTTAAATAGCTCATCCTTATCATCCGAGCGTAACCCCGGTTGCATCCTTAGTAGCAACGCTTCAGAGCGCGGGCTCCGCTACCTAAGAGATTTGATGATGTTACTGGTTTTACACAGAGCAACTCCCGTCTGAGCTTCGCAAATCTTAACCTTAGGGTTGATTAGAACCAATCTTAGGAGAGGTTCTTTGCTAAATCACATATTAAATATATTAATCCTGTGCCTAAATGCCAAACTTCATAAAATTCTAAATCAAAATATTTTTTACATACTTTAAAGCTTACAATCAACTTCTTATCAATATGCATATCAAGTAGGTAGTTTAAATAGCCTACCAACTAAAAAGCAGATAGGTAAGTACAAACCTCGAATTTGCCAAATGAAATGTTCAGTGTCGGATCATTAGTTTGGATGATGACGGTTTTTTAATCGAATGATTACAGCCGTTACGGCCCTCCTTGGCTGCAACTGACTTATAACCTTCCTCATGAATCACTATATCTATTGGTGAAAACCGCATGAAAATACGTGATTTTTAAGTTTATTATATATTGCGAACATAGATACAGACTTGGCAGAGAATTTGTTTTATAATATGTATGAAAAACATTTAATTAGAGGATTATAATGTAAAAAAATAAAGGGTTAACTAAAACTACATATTTACAAATAAAACAGCCCTGGCAGCTCGTTGCCCCGTGGTAGCGTGCCCAGAAGGCTGGCAGCATTGCCACGCTGTATGGCAATGCTAATCTTTTGGCCAAAATATAAGACAGCCCTCTGGTCACGAGACACCTCTATTAATTTTTTGGCGATGGCATTGAATAATTTACGTGCCAAGGGTCCCCACGGCCCAAATATATAATTGTTACCAATACATTCATATTTGCGCCGTTTGAGGTTTTCCGCCGCCGCCGCTGCTGTGCCGGCTTTTGATCCTGATTTGAGGTTTATTGAACGACAGACTTAAACAAAGCATAAGATATCATCATTATCATCATTTCAGCCGCAGGAAGTCCACCGCTGGACATAGGTCTCTCCTAGGGATTGATTAGTGGTCTGTGGGCTATGTGTAATAATAAAACATATGTCATCATCATCATCTTAGCCCATCATCCGCCTACTGCTGAGCATAGGCCTCACTTCATTTCCGCCATCCATCCCAATCTTGTGCAGATCTTACCCAGGGGCGACCTACGACTTTGACTATATCGTCAGCCCATCTCATAGGAGGACCTCCAACACTTATTTCAGCTGATCTAGGCCACCATTAGGTTATTTCCTTGCTCCACCTGCCATCATTCCGTCTAGCTGGGTGCCCTACCATATTAACATTTAACATGCTATGCTTAAGTACAATTCATAATGTCGGATTAGGCCATTTGGCGGCCATTAGAAGCTCCTATTTATACTATTTTTCACTCTGTTCCAGATAATCGGTGGTCTGATGATCGTCCTTGGCATCTCCGTCTACTCCCACTACCACAGCTTCAGCTTCTTCTATGAGAGCGCCAAAAGTGGGAGGTTCCTGACGCCCTCCGTCCTCAGCGTGTTTCTCGGGTTTGTCCTTTTGGTGGTCACCTCATTTGGGTTCTTTGGCAGTCTGAAGCAAAGCACCTGCATGGTAAATCTGGTGAGTACCATGATTTTTGAGTTTTATGAACCTAGTCTAACCCATATGGGATAAGATAAATATAGTGAAACAAAACAAAGCTAGGTAGGTACTATCATTGTCGAATTAGGCCCCGATGCTTAAGGCTTTCAAGAGAGCGCCAAAAGTGGGAGGTTCCTGACGCCCTTCGTCATCAGCGTGTTATTCAGGTTTATCCTTCTGGTGGTCACATCGTTTGGGTTCTTTGGCAGTCTGAAGAAAAACACGTGCATGGTGAATCTGGTGAGTATGATTTTGAGTTTTATTAACGTAGCCTAACCCATGTAGGATAAGGATATAATAAATTTACTGAAATAAAACATAGGTACTTTAGTCCACAACTATCGATGCCTAAGGCTTCCACGAGAGCACCAAAAGTGGGAGGTTCCTGACGCTCTCCGTCCTCAGCGTGTTTCTCGGGTTTGTCCTTCTGGTAGTCATCTCGTTTGGGTTCTTTGGCAGTCTGAAGCAAAGCACCTGCATGGTGAATCTGGTGAGTTGTGAATACAGAATAAGCTTTTCATCTTAACATGGTAAGTATCACCCATTGCACTGTCTGTGATCAGCAATGTTGTACAGCAATGCGGGATCTATAGAAACATACTTGTATCTATGTTGCAAGGAAAGATGATAATTTATTGTTGTTTAAAAGAAGCTCCACTGCTTATCACACGTCGACTGCCCATAAAATGAGTTTATTGTTTCTAGTTCATGTTCTTAAAGTGTGTATTTTATTCCACCATTACAGCTAAAAACAGGTTTGCATGTTTAGTTGGAAATCTTTAATCACTCTCAATACTGATAATAAAATTTTTGCTAGGTAGTCGTAGATTCTGTTTGAAAAGAAAATTGAAAAGAATTCGAGACCCGCAGGCCTATTTGCTAACTTTTGACAATTACGATGTAGGTACATCGTTTTAATGGTGACTTCCACATACATTACGATTTATATACTTAAATAAAATAGTCAATATTTCTAGAGGACGTTAAAGTGAACATCAAAACGTCGTACACCAACAACGTTTGTAGCTGCCTAAAGTTAGCAAATCGGTCTATAGATCTATAGTCGGCAGAATTGCATTCATATGAAGAATGGTTCACTTAAACAAGACTAAAACTTATTTGGCTGCATTGGGCATTTGTCCTTATCTGAGATCTTTATATGTATTTTTCAGTACGCGCTGATTCTCACCGTGATCCTGTTGATCAAGCTGGTGGTGGTAATCCTCGCGTTCACGGCCGACCAGGCCTCGATGATGAAGTACATTTACTTCCCGGTGGCGAGATACCCGACTGACCCTGAAATTCAGGATGAAATCGACAGTTTGCAAACTACTGTAAGTATTTTTTTACTTTCGATCGAAGAACAGGGGTTAAATAAGTTTCAATCCTACTAGGCAAATGCAGTTGGCTATTCAAAACTAGATGGTTAGTAAGTGCCACTGGTTTAAGGGCAATGGACCCATTGACACTTAAATAACGTGTATCCGCGCAAATGGTTTGCAGTACACCCACAAGAGATTTTGGAAAGTAAATAAAAATAATAATAATACTTTTTATTCGTGCAAAACGGAAGATTATACCTACGTGAGAAGTTGTTGTAAGAAAATTTTCGTTTTTGTTTTGTCACTTTCTGTTCAGAAAGTGACAAAACGAAACTGTTCAGTTTGAGCGACCGCTTTGTCCAATCGAATGGGCCACCAATAAATTTAATGAATCTACGAGCTACTTAAGCCGAATGCCTAAGTAGGCATTCGGCTTAAGTATTCACGGACGATAACGAATTGAGTCCTTTATCATACCGTAGTGATGTTCTCATGCCGGAAACATGTGTCAATATTTTATCAATGATCCAATATACAAATCTACACTATTATAGGTATAAAGAGGGAAAAGTTGATTGATTTTTTGTCTGTATTAAATAGGCCCAAAAATTACTGGACCGACCGAGTATGGTAGAGGGTGAAGCAAGCAGCAGAAGGAAATGACTAGTATTGAATAACAATGTTGTTGTTTGTATCAAATAGCACAAATATCGCCAATATCTTATCAACATAGACATAAATTAATTAAGTAATAGATACCTACGTGGTTACAAACCACATAGGAGTACCTACTTTTATTAATTCTGTGACGTAAGTTAATTAACTGAACCTTAATTTGAAAGCTTCCGATAACTTCCAGCTGAACTGCTGCGGTGGCGACTCGTACTTAGACTACGTGGGCATGGAGTTCGCCGCGAACCAGTCGACCACCTACATCAGCACTGAGGTGGAAGGCAGCATGGTCGTCATGGTGGTCCCCGACACTTGCTGCGTGACCGTGGACAACGTTTGCACCAGAATGAGGACCATGGGCTGCAAGGAGGCTCTTGTGAATGTGCTGATACAGAATTCCAGTGTGTTGGGCGTCTTGGGAGTGTCTGTCATGTTTATAATGGTAAGGAATAAATGCTACTTATCTTGAATCCAGGAACTTAAGATACTTACTAAATTTTTACTGCGTATTACTATTCTGATATCTGTGGTATTACGTGTAATACACAGTAACAAGTTCATTTTTCAGCACATGCTGACCTAATAAAATATAACACAATGCGCTCATACCGTTCGCATCGGTTTTAAAGTTTTTACAAGCTTATACAAATATTAAATTGAAATAAATATTAGCTCCTACTAGGGCTAATCTTTATTAGGTACATTTTATATACCTAAAAAAGCTCCTCCGGCGCGTCTGTCTGTTAGCGATAAACTCAAAAACCACTGCTAGGATTTACTTGCGGTTTTCTCCAATAGATAAAGGAATTCGTGATAAAGGGCTACAAGTATAATAAATACCCGTCACATTTTAAATGCTGTCCAATTTCATATATTTAATATGTTTTTTTTCAGCTACTAGGTATAATTTTTGCCCTTCTGCTGGCACGGTGCATCAGGCGGTTGAAAAGCGAGCGAGCCCTGATGGCTTGGAAGGCCAAGGAGCAGATGATCCTCGCCAGACAGGAGGAAAGGAGGAGGGCCGAGTACGAGCAGTCTATCTACATAGACCAGCCTGACTCTAGCCTGGCCTAAGATAAATGTATAAAATCCGATGCAAAATTTATGGCGGCTCTGAACATCGCGCGATTCGATAATAATCTCTCTCTCATCTGAGCGTTGTCCCAGTTGCATCCTCAGCTGGGGTGCTTCGGAGCCCGGGGTCCGCTTTCCGGCTTTTGCTTCTCCACTTCGCACGGTCTTTAGCATCCTTGCTTGTGAGACCATTGGCACGCATATCATCCGTAACGACATCAAGCCAACATTTCTTGGGTTTCCCCCTTCTGCCAGGGCCCGGGGGAGGTGGCATGGCCAGACATATGTTCCCTACGTAATTTGCCGGTTTTCGCAAAACGTGACCGTACCAGCGTAGGCGGCTCTCTTGTAACTTGTCTGCTATGTCACGGACATGAAGGCTGCCGCGAATGCGGGAGTTTCTCACTCGATCTCTTCGAGAGACTCCGCACATCCAGCGCAACATATTCATCTCCGTGACACGCGCGATTCGATAATAATATTAGACGCAATTTTAATTTGGTATCAGCGGGGCGGGTGCGGGAAGGTGGGGCGCGTACTGCGCAGCTTATAACCGAGCCGCCATTAAGCATGCATCGGACTGTAATAATGTATATGGTGGCTGCCCATGCCATACAATGATTTTGTCAATGTCAGATTTATTCTAATTCTTTACCCTTACTATTTTCTTTATTCATTTAAATTTGATTGCACATGGGGTCAACACAGCATCCAGTTTCTTCCACTACAAGATATCGTTAGGCATATTCTTTGTTCACTCTTGTTACCCATCTCCTACCTTACGTACTCTATCCACTTTTTCTTTGGTCGTCCCTTATTTCTACATCTTACTACCATCCTGCTCTATTTATATATATCGCTGTATTATAAGTACCTATATTTTTTACAAGTCACGAGCTACACCTAGTAAAAGTACCGAAAGACGACTCGTCAATTCGATCCCTTGCTGAACATTGCAGCTATTATTTGATAATTAACAGATTTTATAAAACAAATACCTATACAGGGTTGCAAGGGTGAATACTGTTATTCCTCAAACCATCAAATCAGCCCGTCAAAATGAACATTTTTCCTTTGGGACCGTTGCGGTCAAGGGATTGGGCCAACATCTAAGGAATCACGTTAAGGGCGATGCGGCTAGCAACCCATCGCTATTTTGCTTCCGCTAGCCACCTAACGAACAAAATGGCTAAACGTGGACTTTGGGTTTTACGACCTTAGGCTCTGTCTACCCCGCAAGGGTTATGTATGTATGTTAGAAAAACATCATTCTTCTTCTATCGAGTCGTAGAATGGCAAATATTTGTATTATATTAAATATGTTTTGACCAGCGTTTTGCAACTATGATTGCCCGATCGTTTGCCTCATTGAGATCCTGCAAAGTGCAAGAAGTTTGGTTTTCTGAACAAACCAAAAGGTGAGCTATAGATTGGACAGCACCATTAACCATGATAGCAACATCATTGTATCGCATGGATGCTAGCTAGCTACTTATAATATTGATAAAGGATGTAGAGTTTGATAAGAAATAATCATGGTTTATTCCTACTACACGTCACACCATGCGGAGGAAGTTGGGATATTTTCACCGACTTTCAATATTTTAAAACTATTTATGAATTTCAATCTTTAAAAAATTGGTAATAAAATTATTTTTTTGTATGTATAATAAAGTACCTGTTAGAGACAAAAAATTAACCTGTTTCTTAATTTAAAGCCAAAATCCCTTTATTGATTATTGTAGTCCGGTACGGAGGCCGTGTTGCTCGAAGTTGTATTTAGTCAATCATAGAATTTATAGATAAATTTTCGTAGATAAATTGTAAGTAACTATACGTATATATTTTTATATAAGTACTATTCTTTATTTCGAGTTTTAGACGTTTAGTGTCACGATAAGAAAATCTTTTTTACCAAATGATTTATTTATTTATAATAAATGTATGTATAATTGTAAAATAGAGTATTTAAAGTTGTTCTTAATGTTTAATTACATGTATAATAATTACATAACTTTTGAAATAGACGTCAAAACAAGAACTGATTATTTATTTATTGGTCAAACGTGTACCAATTGAATAAATTATTGTTTATGTCTCATTAATTATTCATTTAGTTGATAGACAGGCAATTTGTAGAGTGCGCTGATCTTTAACCATATTTTTAATACTTTATCGGACCAAAAATACCGTAATTGGCATTTTTCTCAACTTTATGGAATAAATATTTAAATTATATACAAAACCATAAATACAGTACAGATTATATCTAGAGGTTTTTAAAATACCGTACTAGGTATAATTATGTAATATATTCTCTAAATTTTCTTTTAAATCATAATTAATAAAAATATGGCTCGCGGCCAAATAATATGTTATAGATATACACTACCGCGGCTTCGCTCCCGTTAACTACAAACTTTGGAACTCCTGCACCACATCAGGGGGTGAATTTTTATAAAATATTTCTTAAGAGGGTATACTAGCAGTGCGTTTTCCATACAAATGTATTTCTCTATTTTCTTGCTGAAAACTGCTTCTAGAGGCACAATTCTTTTTACATACAATCTATTACTAAAATAGGTATGTCCCTATGTTTTATTTTTTCTAAAAACCTGTTTATAAGAAAAATTTTTGTACAAAAACAGTTTTTTTGGAAAAAATAAAAAATAGTGGCATTCCTATTTTAGTACTAGATTTTATGAAAAAAGAACTGTGGCTTTGGAATCAGTTTTCAGCGAGAAAATAGAGAAATACATTTGTATGGAAACCATATTGAAAAAATACTGCTAGTATACGCTCTTAATGCCTACGTTACAATTACTTTAGTTATGCGTGCCAATTTTCAGCGCAATCCGTTAAATAGAGCTAATAGATAGCGTGTGTTGATAGATCAGTATAGGCCTTTTATTTAATTTTTATTATTATTTATTATTTTCACAGGTACTATATCCAAATATCGGATGACCATATGTAGCACATTTATTCGTGTATTTAGCCTAATCAAATATTAAATTAATTATTTTTAAATAACAAATAGTAGATATTCTAGAGAACAAAGTGAAACAAAATTGTCCCTTATTATCAATTTTATTATTCACATTTGAAAAGCACACATAATACTGATAACGACCAGTTCTTACAAGCAGTACCTACAAGCTAGATAATAATAAATAGTACGAGTGTACAACTATCAGTTTAAACTATTTAATGATAAGACATACAAGGATACTATGCTCCATTTATTTGTAAGTGAAAATAAAAGTAATTCAGATTTTCAACAGCGTGGACTGATATTTGGCCTTGTATTTTGTTATAAATGTTATATAAAATTAAGCATTTATGAGACCCTCGATATGAAGATCTCTCCATCTTGTTAACCACTGAACCGATTTTGATAAAATATATGTAAAAACCATCACCAAGAAACCTGCTTTTAAATAAAAAAGCATCCAAGTCTGTTCACCCATTTTGAGTTACGGTGCACAAATAGACACACACACAGAGCGGTAAATCTTATTATTTCCATTTTTTTTTGTTTGGGGATTAAATATGAAGATTTAAAACTAAAATTTAATCAGTTAAAAGTATATTGAAGGACTTTAAAACCCCATTTCTTTTTAATTTTAAAGTGTGTCTTAAGTTAAAAATTAAAAAGAATCTACCTTCGACCCATACCACAAGTAATTTAGATTTCTTAAAACCAATCAATTACCTAAATTTGTACATACAAGCTAATTTATAATAACCAAACGGTAACATTTTTGATAGGAATTTAAATAAAATGGTAGGTAATTAAAAGAATACATTAGTAAAACATAGTCACTTTACTACAAAATATTTCTGTGACTAAAATGAACTTTACCTTATTTATGGATAAATAACCTTGCAGTGTTTGTTTACGATAATATATGAATATGACTCAAATATCTGTATTACCAATCTATATTAATTTACGCTTATAGGTTCTTTTAGAATGAAATATAAAACTATAAAGAGTTCGCAATAATCAGAGTAATCTAAACAAGAAACTTTTTGCTAATTTTGTGAAATGGATGCAAAAATAATAATAAAACAAAATACTGCAAAGTTATTTATAGCAAAGGACTACAATACCATAAAAATATAACACTACATCCGGTGTTCTCAAGTTAGGTGTCTTAAAATTCCAAAAATTGGTAGCCTCAAAAATGTATTGTTTATTTAAAATTACTTTTTTGAAATCAAGTAAACTAGAGACATAGTATCACAGATTACCTTATAGTTGTCACTAAAAATCATAACTACAATAATTAAACCAGCCAAAAAACTATGGACATTTTTATCATTCACACTGGTATAATAAATATGAATAAATATCTATTTCATTTAAATTGCAACTGTCATTTGACACTATTAAATATTATTTACTACCTATGTTATGGTCAGTTATTAATTAAAAATAATAAAATTTTGATAGGTAAAAAATACCTATTTGAATACCAATAAAGTATGCTTGACTTAGATAATTTATTCAACTAGTTTTTGGTGCAAAAGAAAAATTCTAAGAATAATATATGTACTAGTTACTTAGTTAAAAGAATCCAATAAAAATACATTCAAATTAAAAATTTATAGTATTAAGTACTCAAATGTGTAAATTTAGTTATCTTAGATCAGGACACACTACTACATAATGATTTCTGGTGTAAAAGAGTCCCGATCTACTTTATCGCTTATGTTGTTGTAGCGATACTTGTGATTCCAGAACTGTTTAGCCTTCTTCCTTATTTCGCTTCCTATTCCATCATATTCACCGTTGGTCAAGAATGGTGGAGTAAACTCCCTATAGGCTATACAAACTCGGCGGGTTGCGATATCTTCTCGAAGCACACAATGCTCCCAGTGGTAGCGAGCCTCACCATAGAGGATTAGAAGGGATCTCCTGGAAAACAACGTAATTATGTTCATCATCATCATCAGGTCCTTATAGTCTCCACTGCAGGAGCACGACCCTCTCTACCCTACCAGAGACATATACTAGCCTGAGTAGTCAGAGGATTTGGCCTACACTCTCCACGCTGGCCAGACGGGTTGGAGAGGTCTCTTTGAAGTAAATAAGCTTTGTTTAGCTTGTGTTTCCTTGGTCGCCTTTTACGACATCCACGGGATGACTTGGAGTGGTCCTATTCTACTCTGCCGGGAACCACATGGCGACGTAATTATGTTATAAGTATCAATTTTTAACTATATTATAAGTGAATAAAAGATATTTGAACAATATACTTGAGTAAAAGACAAAGAACACAATTTAATAATCTATTTGGAAACACCCAACCTATAGGAGACTTCATTTAAAAAAAAAAACTAGAGTTATTGACTTAAATTGGCTACATTAAAGGTTGTTTCAAAAACAAGTTTTGAAGAGACCAATTATCATTTTAGAAAAAACATCATTGAAGAATCTTCGGACTTACACAATATTATGAAGTCAAAGCAAACAAAAATTATAAGTATAAAAAATCAGTAGTGTTATGAATCAATTACCTAGGCATGGGTATCCTGACAATGATATCTGCATCTGACTTTGGTTTAGTTGCCTCCAGCGCTGATATGCATGCTTCACTTTGATCTATAATGCTTTTGTCTGGGGCAAGTACTGGTGGGTAATCGTCAGCAAACAATAAGTTATACTTTTCAATATCTCCCTTAAAGCGGGTCATAGTGAGAACAGAATCTGACAAACAATTGACTGTCACAATCCTCTCGCCCCACACCCAGCAGTCATCGATATGCGGATCTATCGAAGCGCCTTTACTGGGGTCATACTCCAATGAACATTGCTCAATTGTTTCATAATGTTGCAACATATCAATTGTATTGAACCTGTCTTGTAAATACTTGGAGAAAGCGGGAAAACCTTCAAACTGGCCAGAATTTATTTTCTTCTTCTTAAAATTAGTTTTTGGACCAAAATTCTGCTTTCGCCGGCCACTTTGTGAAATGTCCCAAGGCACTTCGTCGATGTTTCGCATGAGTTCATCTTCCTCTTCTTCTGTGATGAAATCCATTTGAATGTAGATTCCTGGGTAGTCTATACTGTCGCCTTCGTGGTTCGGGTGTTGTTTGTACGTGTTGAGATCCCATCCTTGCCACGCTTTATTACACAGAGGACAATAAACATAACCCTTATCTTTGTCCAAGTTTAGCTGGAGCTTGAACTTTTCCGCACCATATTGTGTTTCACAAATAAGACATGTTCTACAGCCTTTGCATCCACATGGACGTGGTTTTGTCATTTCTAGATTTTTTGTTAGCACTAAATTAATTATTCAGACACAAAAAGCCAATGCCCGTGATAAATTATGACAACAGACTGACATTGACATTTATGTACGCTCCTATTTACGCGGTAAACTCACCGCATATGAACGGAGATGAATATGACTCAATTATTAAATTATATACAGTATGTAAATCATTGAATAAGATTAAATAATATAGCAGATTAATATAAATTACATTAGTAATCTAATAAATCTAATGATTTTTTTCTTATATCATATTGTCTTTACGAATTGTAGCGTGAATCGAAACGTAATCTATGTAAATAAACTATGCTTCCGGATCCGGAATATTTGGCGGGTTTGTGAAGCAGGCAGGTGCGGTGGGTATCGTCACGTAAGCGAAGGTACCTTAATTTGCAATAATAATTGAGAATAAAACAATTCAATGTAGTTGTTGGTCGCAGAATCAGCAGTAGATAAGTAGGTAGGTTTGTCGAGCTCCGTGGCGCAGTGGTCAACACGCCAGCCTGCGACATGGAGGTCCCGGGTTCGATCCCCGGCCAGGTCAAGATGGAAAACGATCATTTTCAAATTGGCCTGGGTCTTGGATGTTTATCTATTTGTATATGTTATAAAATATAGTATCGTTGAGTTAGTATCCCACGACACAAGTTCACAACTTACTGTGGGGCTAGCTCAATTTGTGTGATATGTCCTATATTTATTTATTTATTATTTAGGTATTTTGAAAATGTTACTGCTGCTACATATTATATACAATAGGAGGTAGCCTTATCCTTATCACGGCCCATTAACGTTGGTCTGAGAAAAAAGAAAAAACATAAAATGTACCAGCAGCTTCTCTTCCCGCGCAGATCGTAAAAGCCGGTCGAGGGATTGGGCGTGAGGAAATATGTGAATAGGCGATGCGGCTAGCAATTTAACCCATCACTATTTCAATTCCGTTCTCCACCTACGTGCCCACCAACGTGCTAAACGTGGCCTTTAGGTTTTATCATGGTTTTATTGACCTGGGCTCTGTCTACCCCGCAAGGGAAAAGACGTGATTGTAGTATGTTAGCCTAACTAAACATGACGGTAACAGCTCCTATTCTTAGATCCAAGCACAGCTCATAAGTAGATTTTAATACCTAAATCTGTAATAATTACCTACAGTAAAATATATCAAAGCGCAAAACCTATATTGTTCTTAGGTAATTGTAGGTTTTTTAAAAATTATATGTACATATAGGTTGTTTTACAATTTGTTATTTTTTGATGATTAAAAGTCAGCAACGAGGATTATACAAATCAAACAATTAATTATTGTTTAATACTTTATTCTTACGTAATCGTTACAAATGTGAGACAAAGGGGAATTGCCATCGTATTTAAAAAAAACACTGTTTTCTCAGTAATTCGGTTAAAGTTGTTTTGTTACACATATAGAATTACGAGTACATAACTACAAAAAAGGTAGATCATTAGAATTCTGCAGGGATTATATCAACAACAACAAAAGAAGAGAATTACCTATTTACATACTAGGCATTCCTGTCATACCATATAATAACGCGTATATATTTAATACGCCCGCTCCCTGGCAACATTACAATCGAGATTTCGCTCGAGAAAGGCTTCGCTGTCAGGTTGGCGATGTATCAATTTTCGAAGAAAAGTGATTCGCAGATACGTAGGGGCATACATTACACGTACAGCATACATTGTAGACATTAGTAAGATACAGATAGATTTAAACCTCTGCACCATATTGGAATCATAGAATCAGAATCTTTAATGGATTACAGAATAGCAAGAAAAAATGTGAAATACGAAAAAAGAACTAAAATTACATTAAAACAGAAACACGCCCAGCTGCTATGTAAATTAGTACGAGAGGTCTAATATTTTTTCCCCCTTTTAACCACTTTTTTGCAATTCTGTATTTACTTAGGGGTTCTGATCCCAAGACACATTATTACATTATTTATACACCTTAAGTTTCGATCACTTTACAGTGTTCGTGGTCACAGGTACTCTATGTCGTATAAATAATGTAATAAACGCGATAAAAACCGTATTAAAATAATTTAATTTAAATGTGTAACAATCGAAAACATAAGAAAAAAGCTAGTTATTTTCACAGCGATTAAGCTAGGTATTTCCCCGGCAAGATTACATATTTAAATTATTAGATAAAACATGTATATTGATTGTAAATCTATTTTTGTACTCATCCGGACGTAATTAAAACAAAACAAACCGACCTGAGATAACATTAGTAATTAAAATAAACAAACAAATATTATTTCGTACATCATGGAAGTTACACAACACAATGTTTTTTACAAAATCGTGTCGGTAGTGCGTTATTTATTATTATTATATTACTTAGCTTTACTTAACTACTTCATTGAAAACTACGACTACGTAGAAATGTGTCAAAATGTAAAATGTGTCGGTTTTTAAGAGAGTAAACAGATATTTTTTGATATCGTTTGCCAACTTCATCTATTGGCAAAAATGTGAAATTATTAAGTACTTCACTCACATCAGTGTCAGAGAAGAAACTACCATAATAGGTTTTATAGATATTAATATGGTTTATTATACCGTGTGCGGTTATTTGTATATATAGATGTAAATAAATCATTTTCATATTAACTTTTAAAAGTAGAATGTTTTCAACGGAAGAATGGCCCAATAATATCATTATATAAAATGTCTTAAACTAATATCATGAGTATATAATATGTGGCCCGCCACATCACGGAAGTCCTCGAATATTATAAATATTAAAATTTTAAAGTTAATCTAATCAAAGTGTTATCTAGTGGTGTGATTCCTTAGATTTAATGAGTGATGTTAAATATATACTCAACATAAACAATATACTTTTTAAGTACGAGTATATACGTATAATATTAAAGTAAGTATCTAACTTTACTACTGCGGCGTCAGAGCCGTATTTAAGTACATATATAAGTCAAAAGTCAAGGCACAAATATTCAGTAATGATAATTGCCTTTGTTTACCTACTTGAATAAAATAAAATAAATATTTGTTAATAATTAAAATAAATTACGTACAATCAAATAATCTAGAATGTAGGAAGTGAATATTCCTAGCGAACTAAGTACAAGCTAAGCTAATAAGACAGCGTTTACTAATTTTATTATAATCATAACAGAATATAAATATTGCTCATTATATATTCTCTAAATGTGTGTCATAGATTTATCCCGTCTCATACATAAACTTCCCTTACTCAAATTAGCAATTCAGCACCAAAAATACCAATCACATCTTTTTTCTTATCCCTTTCCTATACATCATGCGAAACTTCATGAATTATATTCCAATTTATACTTATATCAATTTTATAATGTTTAGCGTGACCAAAATTTAAATTCTTGCACCTACGATTATTTTATGCAAGTTAACAATGGCAGTGAGTATTGTAGGTATTAAAATACCTAATTTATATTTTATATCATCCTAATTCGATTTTATAGATCCATAAATTTTTTGTAACATTTTTATCTTACCATTTACATAATTATTCCAATCAGAACATCGGTACAATAGTGCTGTAATCATCGAGTGTCGTTTCTTGTGTCAAATTCGCGTGACCGAATAAGTAGTATCATATTTCACAGACGAGTATTTCGTCATTAGAAAAAGTTTTTTCAGTCGAGTTCCTCAAAATCGAGTACTCGGAAAGTGGAACGCGCGAGGGGCGGCGGGGAGGGTGTAGGGGGCGCCACCACGACGGCAGGCGGGCGCAGCCCCAGCGCGGCGTGATGCTAGTCGTCCACTAGTTCCCACAGCATGAGGGTTGCGTCGGTACCACCGGCGCTGACCATGCAGCGGTCGTTGAAGAGGAATCGGGCGCTTGATATGGCACCGCTGTATACTTTCACCTCGTTGTATTCTGCTTTTGGACTAGCGCATGGGTACCTAAAATATGACAAGAATTTTTTAACCCAGAAGAAAACCCAGTTTATCACTTACAAAGGCAAAATGTTATTAAGTGATTATTTATTTTATAAAGGTGTTAAAAAGTTGCAGAAGTACCTGAATAGACGCAAATGTCCATCGGTGTCGCCACTTACTAAGAGATCATGAGCAGCGGATCGACTGGCAGTTGAAATCAAGGTTGTCATAGGGTAGAAGCGGTTGTTCCACATTCCTGCAAAGACGTAGTATTTTAGTCGGTACTAGGTAGTTAAAAGTACTTAGGCAGTAAGTAATAGGTTGTACTTACAACTAATACTGATATGTTGTCAATTGTTTGGCAATACAACCTATTGTTATTTTAAATAAGGTTCTTACCTGAAACGAGGAATCCAACTGTGGAGTTGTAAGTAGCCCATTTTGTGTCTTTCATTGCTATTGGGCTCTTCTCTGGTGACAACGATTTGATATCCCCTGAAAACAGAAAGTAAGTAGAGTTAAGTTTTCTTATGTTTTTGCGATTGTTACACATTTAAATAAAATAAACGCGATAAAATCCGTATTAAAATAACTTTATTTAAATAAGTAGAGTGAAGTTAAGTAAAGGTAAGGCTCGCGCGTTAATCTTGCGTTTGTTTATAACTTAAGTAAGCTAGCGAAGTTATGTTAATCTGTAGTAGGTTAAAATTACTTTAAACGTGTTCACTGAGCAGCTAGAATGGAACGAATTTTGAGATATATTTTTTTAAATCATTTCCAGTCAGCCCAAAATCAGATGGAACATCAGGAAAAGGAGGGGACAAGTTATTTTTAAAAGTTTTGATTCATAGGTTGAGAATACATAATAATATAAGTAATAAGTAGGTATTGCAATGATTTGACTTACAGAATGCCAAATCGTAGTCAGCAGTGACGGTCTGCAAGTAGTTCCCGTCGAGACTCCAGTCCAACTGCACCAGGGGTTGAGCTCCCCGGATCTTGTTGGACTTCTTGTACGAGAACCCGTCTCGCGATACGCGGAACAGGTAGATGCTGCCGTTCTGAGACCCGATGGCGAGGGTGTCTCCGGCTAGGATGTTAAATTATTATTATTTTTATCAATAATCTAAACAATTTTTTTTTAAGTTTAAAGATTCAAAGTGTTTTTGTGACAAGTTACGCTTCAACCTTCTATACTTTGTAACACTTTTGCATAATTATTTTCTAAGGAATATATAAATGATCTAACTAACTATCTTAGACCAGTGTTCTGAATGATTTTTAACTTTGGTCTGGAACTTTTTTAATTTCTTATCGCGTTCAAAAATCCTGTTTTTTTATTTTAACACGACAGGTTTGAGCCATTCTTTTAATGTTTGGTGAAAAATGCTAAGACCATTTTCTAACTTATAGAAAACATTGTAAACTTTAATTTAACATTAAGTTACTAAGGGATCCACGTGACGATACTATTACCGTGACGTGACTATACAAACTTATATTTAGTTGTAAATAAAATATGTTTCTTACACGAGAAACCATGTACCTACTCTATGATATAGAAAAATCAGTACTTTCCTCTTATATTTGTACCCAAAGAGTCGTAGACTTGTGATTTATGAGTAAGGTAAAATATTTTCCTGAGAAACTAAGAAGTAAAAATTATGGTTACAAAATACTACAGGTATTCTCTTCTTACCTGAATTATACTGTAAGCAGTTGAGTGGTGAGCCACACACTCTCAAAGTAGCTACATGAGCGCCCGCGTCTGCATTCAAGATCACCAAATGCCCTTCAGTGCTGCCAGCAGCCAACGCTCCTCCACCAGGATGCCACGCCAGCGACACGCATTCATAGCCAACCTGCGATAAAATAAAATCGTTAAAAACGGAATTGAATCAAAGTTTCATTTAACATTTTAATGTCAATAGCCTTGTCAATCTTTAACTAGTAGGTAGTCCTTTAGTTTTCTACTTATCAAGTGGAAAAATTGCTTCTATTAGTTTGGTGCCAGTACTTTGTTTTGCTTAGTTTAAAGCCTAAATAACATATAATTTTTTATCTACGTATTGCTATCCCGTAGCTAAGATTAAACCAGAAGTTTCTAAAATATATTCGATGCAAATTTTTCTTCTGAACTTTTTCAGGTGTGCGATATTCATGTAGGTATTGTTTTCAAACTGAAACGGATTTGTGTATTTAATGATATTACCCTATTTTCGTTTCTTAGTCTCTGGTCTAACGGCATTCTGCAAGTAGATTATAGAACTTACCTGAGAAGCAAAGACCAGTTTGTGGCCCTTCCACAGAGCAATATTTTTGTCGTGGCCGGCAGTCGCAAACATTTCGTCGTCAGGGTGTACAGCCAGGCCCATGAGCTGTTTGTGATGACCAAATACCACCTGCAAACATTCAATAAAAAAATTACTATAATACAAAATAAACATTTACATATATTAAAATATTTAATCTTAGACCGTCTACGTCTTGCTAGGCTATCTAGACAGCGTCAGAACGTAACTTGAGATAATTTTTAGTTAGATGCATCTATGATGCCGTTGAATATTCGGGCGTTAGATGGAAAAAACCAATCTACAAAAAAAAATACATTAATTTTGTTGTTGAAGATCTGCCAGTTTTTTTTACCCAATTAAGGTTTACTTTTTAAATGTGAGTAGTATATTACCTGGTTAAACCGCCTTTGAAGAGATCCTTCCATGATATTGTTTCGTGTGGTACCAACGTATAAGTTGCCATCGTTCCTGCCAGGCCTCTGAGGATATATGCTTCGCACACCACCAGCTGACTCGGGCAACTAGATACATAAAAAATAATAACTTTTCGTCTCATCGTACTAACTCATGTTAAGATATCTTTTCATAGCATATAATAGGTTTATTATCTGCATTTGTCAGTTAACGTTCAAGCTAATGATTATATACCTTGAACTCTTAGCTGATTCTGGAGAGATTGTTTCTTTCTTTAGGGATACTCAGGGTATATCAGATATAACCGGAGAAATTCTCACATAGGTATATACATACTTCTGATTTCCATGACCCATTGCTGCCCAAGTGGCCCATAAACACTTCTTGCATACTTGTAAATATTTGTGAATGACTTACCTTTGTATCAGTAATTTTCTTGTAGTTTTGCAGGGAATCCCAAGCAGCGATCTTCCGGTCCTTCTCGCCCCCCGATATCAGGGTGCCTTCGGATAGCATCACTAACGAACTAATTCCTTTTATGTGAGCCTGAAATTAAATTTTCATTGAGTCAAAGAACATTTATTTAGAATTTAGTAAAACTAACAGCTTCTGCATAGAAAATTATACAATCATTATAATTTGATTTAATTATATACAGCAAATAACAGGTTTTATAATATTAGAGTCTATTACTTTCAGGTTGATCAATGTCGTTGGTACGAAGATAACGCCATTACTCAAGTACCAAAAAAATCACAGTTCCAGTACTCGAGTACGTACCTCAAACTCCATGCGTACGAAGTATGCCCCATCACTATCAACGCTGTAGATGGTAATGAACCCATCGTTGTCAGCTGTTACTACGTCGCCATCCTGCTCGAATTGTAGCGCTGTCACGTGGGTACGGGAAGGCTGAAAAAAAGATTTTCATTTATATTTGACTAGCTGTTGCTAGCTTCGCTCGCGTGATATATAGCCTATGTCCTTCTCCGTAGCATTATCAACGTGTATGCCAAATTTCAAGGAGATTAGCTCAGTAAATAACGCGTGGTGGTGTAAGAAAGAAACAAACAAATACACAAACTTACTTTCACATTTATAATATTAGTTGGGATAAGTAACTTTCGGCAAACGAAATAAATAACTAAGAAAGGAACAATTTTTAAATCTTAGATGTTAACTACGGGTGTTGGCACGAAGTACGACAGAAATCAAGTATCCATGTTACCGGCACAGACGAAAGAAGTGTCAGGGGCCGGTACCTATCTAGTCTATTGAGGTTTTAGGTTTCAAGGTAATTGTAGAAATGCAAAAATCTGCTATTTTCTATTTACATTTGATATAGGTTACATCAGAATTACGTTCACTACTTAATTTTTTTTTTACTGTAGTGATGATACCCTATATAAAGGGTGGAATCGAATTCGTTAGCATACGCAAAAAAAATTACACGTAAAAACATTTCTTCCGTCAACATTAAATAGCTGGTTGGGTATTGGTCTAAAGTTACTTGTTTTGCGTACATTTCACCGACCGATTGATTTAATACTGTTTAAATGAATTAATTTTTCGGTGTTTTTGGAAATTCAGTTCTGTTTTAATTTTTGGTTTTTATCTAAAGTAATAGCCTCTTTCAAAGCGTTTAAGGCAGTCATCGAGTTTTTCTTAAATTTGAAAAATGTGTAAGTTTAATTTACTCGAAAGTAGTCTTAAATTACTTTCAATCATTGGTATAGTCTATATTTAAAAGGATGCCAAAGAATTAAAAAACATCTGTATAGATAGTATCACAGCACAATGGGGTATTTTTAACGTTTTTTTTTGAGCATGAACTGACCGACTGGCTTACCGGGCGCGAGTTGACACTCGGTTTTATTATGGTCTCTCTCTTTTGTCTCTAGTAGAGCGCGAGCGTCATTCCTCCTTTATGGTACCTGGTATTTCATAAATATACCACTATCCACAGTAATTATACCTTATTATTAAAATTATTTTTATTTTATTGTGCTTCCACGGAAGACCAGTGTTGCCGACTGTTATATGACAGTCAGCAATGTATGCTGAGTGGAACTCACTTTCAGTGGTTTAAATATAACTGTTTATTTTATTTTTTTACAAAATTGGTGAGCTGTACTAACTTTATGTAAACTATTGTTATTGTACTGTACCATTTGTGAATCACTAAATAAAGATTTTTCTATTCTATTCTTATAGTATTTTAGAATAAAAACTGCTAATCTAGGTTTTCCAATTCCCTATTCTTAGAATCAATCCTTGATCTTTTAACCTGAAAATTTTCTTCTGCGAAAATACTTACAGGTTTGATAATATCTGTTCGTTCGAAAAATCCATCTTTTCTGCGATTCCAGAAAGTCAAGTGACCTTTTCCGTGTGTAATCAATAAATTGTCATCTAAGGGATGAAAAGCTGCGCCAGTCAACTCCTCTTGCAAAGTCTGAAACAAATTATAATTATAATTTATGAAACTGAATTTTTTTTCTAAAAGTATAGTAAACCAGGTGGCTCATGATCTGAGAGACGTCGCTGGTAGTGGCTGCAGGAGGAAAGCGGATCATACGTACACTTTGGCGTGCCCTTGGGGATGGGACGCTTTTGTGTTTTTTTTTAAATGTTACACTATAAACACGGATAATTTTATTTATTAAATTTTAATTTAATCCTGAAGTTAAGCGCGTTTGATCGTTACGTAAAACATTTTTCGTTTTTAGAAAAACTTCTTGATTATTTTTTATTACTTAAGATTCTATTAGTTTATTCGTTAAGATTGGTTTTGGTTGATTTTGGGTAAGTCCATTTCTAGAAGTAGGTATGAAAAAATACTAGTACCTATAGCCATATAAATGCGATATTAAAATAATTTGTGAGAAGTTAATGTGCTAGTTTTATTAAGTTTAAAAATTACTATAATTAACTTAAGTTTAACTGTTTTGTACTGACATTATTTTATATAATATTTAATGTAAAATTTTCGTTCTAGGGGGAAAAAATTAAAGCTATAATTAAAATAGTGGAATATTAGTATGTCAACTACAAGTTAAAGTCAGTCAACGTTAAATAAAACAACATAACGTACGTGATGGTAACAGAAATAATTAGATTCAAGAACCCAAGTATTCATTAAATATCACGTAAAATAATAATTACGAAAAACTCGTGACATGAATAATGGTAATTATACGGAACACACTCGTATAATGATACGAGTACAACCGCGAATAAAGGGCTAGTGAGGGGACTCTGACATTTCCGTGCAAAGTGGCACGTGACTACATGACCTGACTTACTACATGACTTAAAACTGATGATAAATCTCGAAAATAAAACAAAAAAGGTGAAAAGGATTCCATGGAGTTCATTTTATTTTAATAATATTCTTATTTTAGCGAATTAACTTTTTTGAATTTAAAAATTTTATGGGAAAACTTTCCGTGTGGGCAGGATTTTTACCCATATTTTATTTCTTAATTTAATAAGGGTACTTATATGAGTAAATTATTATAAATGCATAAAAATATCAGTAAAATATATAAATTTTTATCTTAAATCACAGTCATTAGTTTGTGAATTAACTCTCACATCATAAAAAATATTTAAAAGATTTCACCAAGGAAACATAAATATCAACTGTTAACTCAAGGACAACCAAAATGTATCCTTATCGTTATAAAAATAAATCTTGTTTTAGTTTGCTTATCCAGCAGTCGTAGCGGCGTAGCGTCGTAGCGCCGTAGCCGCGTAGAGGGGCGTGCCCGGGGTGTGTTGAACCCGCCCAATGCCGCGGTGTTTTTCATACTGATAAAAATGTGTCATTGTAATGCAGTAGTTTTAATGAAAACTTATGGGCTTAGTTTTGATTTAAGTATTTATTTGTCGCGTGCTCCTTTTATCGAGCAACGTAAATAAAATAAATAAAAATAAAAGGTTGTGCCTAATCGTAATTTTGTTAGAAAAATGCAAAATTAAGCATACTAAACGTAGCTTTCAGTTTAGATCTTATAGACCCAGGCTCCATCTACCTCGCAAGGGAAAATTTCGTGATAGTATGTAATTTTTATTATCACTGTTTGTGTTGCATTAGCAACATAAACAATAATAAATATAAAACATGTTTGAGCAAGTGTAAAAATAAGGTCGAAGGAACTGCACTAAAAAAGTTAAAAAGTTTATCTAAAAAACTGCTTAAGTTTTTTTATGGTGTCAATAAAATTTACTTTTGTTGCTATAGATTAAAAAACTCCTTCTTCATATACTGTTTATTTACAGTGATGTCTCGTGGCAACTAGCTCATGAATAAGGATAATTAAATATCATAAAGGTATGTAGATAGTTCGTAGTACATATATCTCCATAGTAGATAGTGCTTGTATTTTCATAATAGTTAACATTGAAGTCTCTTTACGGCCTCAACAGCGCTATCTTCGCATTCTCCAGCAAGTTTATGAGATATGTTAGTGTTGGCGGCCGGTATCGAGTGGTTATCGCGCTATAGCCTCGGCCGGCAAGGTCACGGATAAAACTTGCGATATCTACCGAGTGTTGGATAGGCTGTGAAAGCTATTCACAAAAAGCTTACCTACACTGTAAACTTTTTTGAAACTAGAAACCGCCGAAATTATATTTGGGTAAGTAGTTATTTCCTAATTATGATGTAACATTGTTTTACAGTATTGCTATGTTCAGCACCATCAGCACACTAAATTAAAGATGATCGAGAATTGTCTTCTGGAAAAATTATTATGACGAAGAAAATTATAAAAAAAAGATACATAAGCAAGCAGCTATGTAGTGAAATAGTTTTGGATTTTGTAAGAAGAAATTCAGCCCGTCGATTTTAACATCATTTCTTTTGGGACCAATGCTCTACATTTTTTAATTTCCACACAAATTTATTGTCGCCCAATCAATTAGTATGGGAATCAAATAAAAAAAATTGTTCCTAGAAAAAGTTATTCAAATTGACAGGCTGATTCACCCCTTACAGGGCCAAAACGCTCAATATAATAATACAAATTCTTTAAATAACAACAAGAACTTACCGCAACTTTGCCGAGCAAATGACCCCATTGCCACTGCCACACAGAAAGTATGCTCTCCCGCCCGGCGTCTACGGCAAGCACGTAACTGCCACCATTCTGTGTAATATATAATTTATAAGCTACTAGCTGTTTACCGCAACTTTTGGATTCAGTTTTATCACACAGTCAGTATATAAGTTTTATCAGCCTAGATAGTCCGAGACATCAATAGTTAGCTTCTCTGTTTTTGAAAATAAATCGCTTGAATTTGGCGGGAAATTATTGAGTAATCCCAATCCCAACTAATATTATAAATGCGAAAGTGAGTTTGTTTGTTTGTTACACTTTCACGCCGTATCTACTGAACCGATCATCATGAAATTTTGCATACACATAGGTTAGGGTACCGAGAAGGACATAGGCTATAAATGACGCAGGCGAAGCCGCGGGTAACAGCTAGTTTCTCAATAATTTTCGCTAATAATTATCGGCCAGGTTATAAGGGTAAACGATCTATTTCAGATTGGCCTGGGTCTGGGATGCTTACCTAAATAAGTATCTATTGTAAAATATAGTATCGTTGAGTTAGTATCCTACAACACAAGTTCACAACTTACTGTGGGGCTAGCTCAATTTGTGTGATTTGCCCCTATACACTTATATTTATTTATTTATCGTTAAGTAGTATCCTAGGTAGCTTATTTTGTGTTATATATAATTATTAATTTATATTTTCCTATAGGTAATAACACTTACCAATTGCGAGAACGCAACAGCAGAAACCCCTGCCTCAAACTCGGCCATTCCAAAGACGTGCAGGGTCTGTAAGGTGTCCGTACTCCAGATCCGCACGTGGGCTTGGGCGCGACGGCCACGGCCGGCCTTCTGCCCACTGGCCACCAGCTCTCGGGATGGATGGAGCTCCATGCTTTGAACAAGAAGTAAAATAGAGCTTTATATGTAATTTTTTTGGAACTTTTATAAATGAGGAGAATAAACGATCTTTAAATTTAAATAAGAATTTACTGTACTGTCATCATAGAAGCTGTTAGGAGTCCACGGCTGGACATAGGCCTCCCCAAGGATTTTCATCATTGGGAGGATTATGCCATACTCACCACGCTTGGCAAACGGGCTGGTAAGTGCAGTTTGTTTGGCTTATCTCGGTTCCGACGCTGCTGCCCTTCGAAACTGTTTTTTATGTAAAGAAAACTAGAGTGAGATGGACTGGGGAAACGGGATAAAGGTATTTGGGATGGCACTTGCTTGGGTGGATTGGGGATGAGGAAAGTTCAGGAGGCCGGGCACGCGTACCCGATGCCATACTTGCAACCACCGTACAAGCAGTTAAGGATGGTAACCCTGACATAACCTGCTTACTGTAGTATGAAGATATTCAAGGAAAAGAGGATATAATCATCAAAGAAAGGAAGCATCAATCATGAATTGGAAACTGATTTTTTCTTTCATATTCGACATGAACCTCACCATTGGATGTCTTCAGTATGTCCGGTGTAGTGTCTCTGGGACTCCTCGTCCCTGTCGTACATGATGGCCACCGCAGACACATAGTATAGCAGTTCACCGGTGGGCAGCACCCACAGATTTTTTCGGGAATCTATGCCTCGGTAACCATATCTAAGAGAGAATAGGAATAATTGGATAATTCTACTATATTAACGGTGGGCACAGTTTAGAATTCTGCATTTTATTAGATTCTGACGGTAATTTTCTTTTTGGTATCTTTTACAAGGTCCAGGAATACAGTTGAATAATTTAGGTATTTTTAAAAGTTATTGTTACATTTTAAAATAATTATGGAAGTATAAATTTAGTTAAAATTTAAACATGATTTGTTAAATAATGTGGGGAAAAAGAAAACCTATAACACTACTTACATAATAGGCAGAGCCAAACATACTGAAAGTTTGTTGACGACCGTTATCCTATATATTGCAGGAGTGAAAAACACATGCTGATACGACAGCTATCAAGCAATTAGTTCGAAAGGTGAGTGGTAAGGCAACATCCCCATTTTTAGGGTTCCCAAAGGGTTAAAACGGGACCCTATTCACGAGATTTTGCTGTCCGTCTGTCTGTCACCAGGCTGTATCTAATAAACCATGATAGATGAAATTTTCACAGATGGTGTATTTCTGTTGCCACTATTATATTTTAGAAATTTCTTCCTGATTTAAATAGAAACATAACTATATCATCTTCTCCCACTTACACCCAGTCCAACTGCATCTTCTTCTCCGGCGGCGAGTTGTCGATAGGTGCGTGGTGGATGGGCGGGTAGAACGTGCGTCGGAGTCCTCGGATCGTGACCCGGATCGGCTCCTCCTTCAGCACTTCTAGCAGGGTGTAGTCAGTGGAAGCAACTATCCGGTGGAGGATGTTCATAAAAATAAATTAGAAGGATTTTTTGTAGCCCAAAAATCTTTCAAAATAACGCGGACTTATAAATCAAAGAGGTAAAGGTTTTGGCAAAATAAATGCTTTCCATATTTAGATTTGTATGATTGTTGAATTGAAATTGAAATGTGACTGTCATAAGTTCAAGTCTTATCGATTCCGTTTTGACCCTACAAACTCAATTTGTATACGCTGGTCTGGGAGAAAAGATAAAACGTAGAATGTACCAGCCGTTTCTTTTCTCGCGGAGATCGTAAAAACCAATATGGAATGTTCAAATATCTGAGAAATCATGTCAAAGGGCGATGCGGCTAGCAATCCATCACTATTTTGATTCTGTTTTCCACCTACAAACCTACCAACATGCAAAACGCATCCTATAGGTTTTATAGATCTAGGCTCTGACTACCCCGCAAGAGCAAAAGACGTGACATTTTGTACGTATAAAAAATTCTTACGTGTTCTATTTGTATATTAACTAGCACACATGTCACAATGAAGACAATCGATTTATAAGTTCCCTGTCCCATGAATTTTGTGGTAAATATCAATACCTGAGTTACGGACAATTTCTCCTTCAGGGGCATAAAGTACCCTGGGCCTGCTTTTGCTTCGCGCTCGACGTCCTCGGATGTCTTCTGAAGGTGCGGCAGTGGCCACATTGCCTCTTGACCTTGACCTAGCACAAAAGTTTATTGAGTTTATAGAAATAAAATATTTTTTTTTATTGAAGTAGGTACACACAACGCCATAATAAGCTGAGCCGCTAACACTACTATAACATTTGTGTGCGTATTGACATCGTGTAACTAAATAATCGCTGGCCTATCAATACTCAACTAGCAGAACAAGTTTACATCTACGCACACCTATGCACTCGGGAATTTGTGAATCATCGCAACCAAATAGTAATTGCTATTTTTGTTACGCTATCTCGATGCATCATTAGCACAGTGGATAAGACAACCACTTAAAAAGCCTGATGCGAATCCTACATGGTTCAAATCTCAGTTAGGGAGAAAATGTTTTTGTTGTTTTGTTATTATAAAGTAACTATATTAACATGAAGTTGCAAGCAACTAACTTAGAATTAAATATGGAACTACGCGAACATTTCTAACAGTTTAAACTACCCACCGATCCGATATCGACTTGTTGAAGTTCGGGTAATTTTGTTTTATACGTTCACTTGTCCTGTCTGCTTGCAAGTGACCATTACTATTTTGTGATTATTGTTTTTATGTGGTGTTCGAACAAAAAGCTTTTTTTTTGTGAATGACAATGGATTGCTCATTGTCATTCATGCTCATCTGAATACGATTAATCTGGAAGAAATAATAACATTGTATAAACAAAATGTTCCAATAAGTGAGATCGCTCGACGTTTAATGATATCGGTAAGTTTTTATTTCATAATTATTGTAACTTGTTTATCATAGAATATTATAATAACCTCTTAAGATTAGGAAACAGCTAATAATCAAGGAGACTTAAGCCATCAGTAAGTTACGTAGTGATTAAAGCATGTGTTTATAATTTAAAATAATAGTAATTAACTGCTTTTAATATTCCTTCCACAGAGGAGAGTTCAATTATGGGTGCATCGTTATGCAGATACAGGGCATATTGATCGTCGTCGGCCTGGCCCAAAAAGGTGTCGTGTCATATATTGAGAAGCTACCCAGCGTCATTGTGACATCGTTGCAACGCATGAGTTGGACCCTTCGCTCAGCGGCAATTGCTGAGGGAGTGTCGCTTCAAACTGTGAGAAGGCATTTGCGTGAAGGAGGTCTCAGATGTCGTTGACCAGCAAAAAGAAAATTACTGACTGATGCACACAAGCGAGAGAGAATAAGATTCGCCAAAGAGTATCTAAACTTCGACTGGATAAATAATTTCGTAATATTTACCGACGAAAAATGTTTCAAATCTGACAAGGACGGACGTAAAATATTATTTATTAAATATATATATATATATATATAACTTAAATAAAGCTTAATTATATAATTTACTGAATTTACCTTATCTGTTAAAAACATTGTGAAATCGATACATAATGAGAGATGTTTATTGTTATGGAAAGTTTTATTTAACTTCAAGTAACATGTTTATTCTCTCACTTAACAAAATTTCTGAGCAAAGCTGTTCGCCTACTATTATGTCTGTCCTTGTCCAAATAAAAAAAAAGTTTTTGTCTATATTTTGTTAAAAAATGTCTAACATTATTAATAAACTGCATGTAATTAATCTGATTTATTATGTAAAATTTTAGAATTACCTAATGTCATAATAATATCTCTAATAAACACATATTTCCTTACGGATACAATTATATTATAACTTTACATGCAATTGTATTTTTATTTATTAAAAATTTTGTTACAATAAAGTAAGTCAGTAATAAAAAAAGAATATTCAATAAAACTGTTTTTTTTTTCTCTTTTTTATATTTTTCAAGTCATTACTATCAAGAAAAATATAAGAAAATGACATCGTATAAACTAAAAAGAAAAACATAAAACGAAATCTTTCGACATCACACGGCTCGATCTAGTAACGTTCTGATTGGTTCTGAGTAACAGTTCGATGCGTAGACCGCTGCGCCATTCGATCTATGACGAGGATAACGCATTTGTTCATTAGACTTTACGTAGTGTAGTATGTGTAGTAGCGAATAGCGAAACATGAGATTTCATGCTGAGACAATTTGTTTGTGTGGGTATATCTGACATATTTAATTGCACGCAAACATAGAAATATGTTTACCATACTGGTCAGTATGTCTTTGTAGTGTCATCCTGGCACGCACACAAATAAAAGGTGTGCCCAGCTATTTAAGTCGTCGTGTGTACCTAACAGAAATTAAAATGAACAAACTTTCCGTAGAAACCTAAGAAACATAGATGTGTCGTGTGTCGTGATGACAGAATTGCATTCGACACATATTTTACTCCTTTTCAATATGAGTTAGAACAGAAAACATAAAAGCATAATTTAAAAATTCAACATTAAATAATATTTAATCAAAGAAACAATCGAGGTGGCTTGAAAGTACAAATTCTCAAACATGGTCTAAGCCCTTGTACAAATCATAGTAAATATTAGTTCCATTGTATGCTGCAGCCATTTTCTTTCTACAAAGGTCGAAGCAATGTCTTATCAAATGAGTGTGTTTCAAAATTGACTATGACACTCACTCAGTACTAAATTGATCTAATCATTATTCATCACTGGCCTAAAGGGTTAGGCGAAAATCAAGAAATTACGTTATAGGCGATGCGGCTAGCAACCCATCACTATTTTGGTTCCGCTTGCCACCAACACGCTAAACGTTTGTTAACGCACAAACGTTTGTAAACGATTTTATGACCTTAGGCTCTGTCTACCCCACAAGGTATGAGGACGTGATAATATGTATATATTCCTGGCCGTTTTCCACTACGGGGACTGGCTATGTTTATTAAAGGCTTGGCTGGTGGGCAAAGGCCCCAGCGCCACCAGTACCATGTAAAGACATGGTTTACTAAAAAATGTGTATGGGCACTGGGGGCACGATAGACGACCTTATATTAGTTGATACCTTTGAGTTCTTACCTTCTTATAGGCGATTCGATGGGCAATGGGGCATTCACTCCAGGAGTCAAAGCAGGCGCCACAATCACCGAACCCAGATAGAATGTCTCCACGTCCGCGAACTCATTGCGCAGTTGTGAAAAACTTCGGACCTGATCACAAAAATAAGTGAAAAAGATCCATCGTAATTAATAATTAAATAAAGATACTTGAAGTTCTGACAGTTAATCTTTAGAACTCAGAGTAGGTAATGCATTACCTCAAACGCTCCGCGTTATGAGGTGTGCAATACTTTTGAAAATACGTTATTATGGAGAAGTATCTGCCTTTTCAGTTTTGTTTTGACTGAACCTATTCGGCTTCGTTTTGTCAGGTGTTATTGTAATTTTAATAACACCACTTATTATGTTTTTAAATTATCTGACAGCACAATTTTTTTATGCTATGACTGTCAAAGTTTGCAGCATATCTTTATTCATTCTTACATGAATTATAAACTTCCAAACCGAACTTCCAAAACATTTCTACGGAACTAACTACTCGAGAAAATGAATGCGCTCAAAATAGAGATTATATGAAGTTGCCTCAATTCAGTTTGTTGTGGACTCATAACTCACCTCTTGTCCAGTTATGGTGTACATTCTCTTAGCTCCGCTCATCTTGAGGACCTGTCCCAAATCTTCTAACACCTCTTCGAAAGGTTGCGTTGTGCGTAGATTTAGCAAAACGCGGCACTATGACAAATATAAAATGGTTCATTTAAATGGTCAAATATACTTTCAAGCTGTACTTCCTATTAAAGGTACTTTTTGACATTTATGACTTTATATAATCTAATATTCTTTACATACATAATTTAGGACTAATCAAAGATTTTAGCGATCTAAGATCATCATCATCATCATCCGTCTGGCCAGCGTGGAGAGTGTAGGCCAAGTCCTCTGACTGCTCTGGCAGTACAGAGGGTCGTGCTCCTGCAGTGGAGACTTAAAGACCTGATAATGATGATGATGATGAAGATTTAAGTATATATAACCTTTATCTAAATATTCTATTAAGAACAGAGTGGGTAAATATTTAAGATGTCTATAATGCTATAGATACTTTGGTTTATACCACAGCATAAGTAGCTGTTTAGCAATAAACAGTAACCTATAAGCAGACGTAGAGACAAAGCATTTTAAAAATAATCGTGTACAAAGTCCCTAAACTAAAGTAAAACCGTAATTATCCCAATAAGGCCATTTCATTTACGGAACTGGTCATTATTAGTAACCCTCGCTTACCAAAGTACTGTTATTGAGCCCTGATTTCACGATTTCACGGTGAAATGAGAGTTTCAATGTGAGACCTTGAGGCTAAACGCTGCTGGAAGGCTTTCGATTGCTGCCAAGTGAAATTTATTTGAGGCCGAACCAATATTAATACCTAACTATCTGTTACGGTTGGCTTTTATGCAACCATCTTATAAGTTCAGAGGTTTTGCCCTGAATAATTTTAGAGCTTAATCAGAAATAAATAAATACAAATATACATCACACAGATTGAGCTAGCCTCACAGTAATTTGTAAACTTGTGTTTATTTTTTGTAAATTCATTACTTTATATAAATGTAAAAAATGTATGTGGAAAACATTCGTTTAACTATTTATGATCTAAAGATCATCGAATGTTTTCCATAGCATGCTGGGTTCACCTGTAATTGGTTTTATTATAAAATTTAAAACTTTTGCATGTATTTTAAAGTGGTTTCTGCTGGTAAACTAATAATAAAAAAATACAAAACTACAAAAAATTAATATCTACGTCTGATAAAGTTGATTTATACCTAAGAGATAAAATGCATCACTTATATACTGAACCTAATGCTATATCTTTAATACGAATTAAATTTATCAGACCTAAGGAAATTAATATAAAAGGTCGTTTAACGTTATAAAACAATGTGTAACATTAATAACATTCTATAACATCATACATTATCAAGAATGTTATTGTGTTATTTGTTATATAACTGCGGTGTGGGGAGCACCTTAAATCAACGAATAAAGATTTTTCTATTCTATTCTAATGCAAAATATTTTTTTATTTCAAATGGTTGCAGCACAGGACCCACCTAAAATTCATGTATTCCGTTAAAGCGACTGTATCCAATGCGATTTATATTTTTGCAGACAAAATTACTCAGAACTAGTGTAATGCCCTGAAAAGATCCTACTAGATTAACCATTTCAATTTCACGCTGTTATTATAGCACACATATTTTATGAGTCAGAATTGCTCGGATTGCTCAGAAAAACTGCTCGCCACGGTTTAATTACGTCGCACAGTCGTAACCCACTTGCATTTCTAATGTAAGCAGTTATTAGCGTTACTCCTTACAATTTGCAACAACTCCGATGCATTTATTAAAACGGACTAAACGGTGGAAATAAAAGCTTTACGATTTAACTAGAAACTTGAATAAAGCTATAAAGATGTGATTTGTTACTGAAAATGATTTCATGTAATTTGTCGAGGCAACATTAATGAAAAAACATATGCGGTCGTTGCCCAGAAAATTGCAGTTCACTAAGTAGGGGACGGTAAAATAATATTTAGAATGGAGGTAATAAAACTTTGTCTTTATAACCTCTGGACATATTATTAGAGTCGTAGCACTCCTGCTACGAATGTCTACGCGCTGCGCGAGTTCTATCGTAGTCGTTAGCAATTGTCTACGAACTAATTCATGTTTGTCATACTATATGAACATTCTTCTCGTAACACTTGTTTACTATCTTGTACACTGCTCAGCTACGATGACATAGCACCAGGCACCAGTGCTGGCCACTTTTTTATGATATGGGACGGCAAACGAGCAAGCGGGTCACCTGATGGTAAGTGATCACCGCTGCCCATGGACAACTTATACACACGCAAAATAAAACAAACCTGTATAGAGTGGTCCATATTGTTAATAATCCTGATGACCCTTCCGCTCGCGGGCTTGCCGCCGCCCGGGGGAGGGGCGTCGGACTCTGCCACCGACTGCTTACGCGTGCCGGCTCGCGACCAGCCTCCCGTGCCGCCGGTCGTGCCTCCGTACCACATGCCGTTCTTCTTACCGTAACTTGCCGCCTGGCACATACAAAATTATTAGTAAAAGAAATTATTTCTTAATTTATGTAAAGTATGTGATCTATGTACCCTGCGTAATTAATAAATTCTAGGTGGTAATTGACTTTCAATTAAAAGTTATAAAAAATATTTCAAGAATAAATATATACAGCGTGTAAATCGACCCTCGACATTTCCCTAAAGGCGTGACTCAGACCGTCAATATGAACCACTTTTCCATCGGATCAATGCTGGGAACTTAAAAAATTCTATATTTTCATATAAAAGTGTTCAGCCGGCATTAGTATAGGAAAGTAAAAAAAATCGAGTTCCCAACAGGGTAATTTAAAGTTTCAAGATCTTTTTGGAGCACTTCAGCTCTTGTACAGAACTCAAAAGGATTCTTTTATTGAATACCTATATAGTAAATCCTTTACCTATACGTTTTGACATAGACATTCTAACATCAACCTCCATATACGGTTACTTTCATTTGACGAGCTCCGTGGCGCAGCGGTCAACACGCCTGCCTGCGACACGGATGGTCCCGGGTTCGATCCCCGGTCATGTCAAGATGGAAAGTGATCTTTTTCAGAATGTCCTGGGTCTCGGATGTTTATCTGTATAAGTATCTATTATAACATATAGTATCGTTGAGTTAGTCCCACTAGTCTCGAACTTACTTTGGGGCTAGCTCAATCTGTGTGATTGGTTCGTATATATTTATTTATTTATTCATTGCCTCTGAAACTGCTGCGTACATTTTCTTTAAACCCTGCTTGGTGAAGAACATATAAAACCAGATAGACTATTTGTCCTCGGTACCTCACCTCTTGAACCCTCGAGGTTACTCTTGAGCGATTGAACAAAGCTGAAATTGCCCAATATTCGGATTCGTACGTTACATGTAGGTTAGAGCGCCCCTGACACAATTCCCTTGTTTGATGAATGTGAAACGAAAACTTTACATTAGAAAACACTGCATTGGTGAAAAGAATTGTGAATTTTGTGCTTTATGAAGGCTTTATGTAGGTGCAGAAGCGCTGTTTATATTTTGAAGAAGTGTATTTATTCGTAAAATAAATTTTAGTAAGTGCAAACGTTTTATTCCTTAATGTTATGTCATTTGTCAGTTTTCGTGTTTGTATAATACCAACGTTCTTACATATTTCTTCACGGTTAAATGCACGGGTAAAAACCATAATCTTCAAATAACTCAGTAAACCTAAACTCTTGTCAAAGAAACGATAAAACCAGATATAGTATTTGATAGAATTACAGATGTTGTCAATGTTGTTACAGCCTTATAGTATGGCAATAGATATAATATAAATATCAATACCTGCCCGCATGGCATTGAAACTGATCAGTTTGGGCTCCACGGTCTATACTGTCACCTCAGCGCAGGCAAAATCCCACACCATAGCTCTCTAACTGACATCATCAGAAGGGCCACCGTG
Organism: Rhodophaea formosa; assembly: GCA_963082605.1. NCBI lineage: Eukaryota > Metazoa > Arthropoda > Insecta > Lepidoptera > Pyralidae > Rhodophaea > Rhodophaea formosa. The sequence goes on from OY720209.1 coordinate 4,147,183, forward strand.
CGTACCATGTACCCTCAAGCCTCGAGGTGTTGCACATGATGATGGCAAGAGGCCTGATGGTATGTCGCTGAACCCTCGGTAATATGGAAGGTCCGGAGGTCTCTAGAGCTTAAAAGAAACGTTTATTACTGCTAAAAGTTTAAATAAATGAAAAACTGCTCTCGGCACGAAACAACAAATAGTCAATCGGGAAATAGGTATTTGTTCACAAGGCGAATAATACTTTTCCTTAGTTTGTCGTATGTAAATGTATGTGGGCAAATTCGCAGAGCTACACGCCACCCGATGTGGAATTTAGTTCTTTACGATCGGCATTTACTACTTACTGTGTACTCAAAGCTAATATTGCAGCTTTTAACCTACTATGGCGATATGACCAAAGAAATTTTGTGAATTTTTGCACTCTTATTATTTTCGATTCTCCATCATTGTATTGTAATAACAAGTGTCTGATGAAAATGGCTCGCATGTCGGAAAATATTTATGTTTTGGACGTTATTAATGATTTGTCGGCTTTTTTTGGATTTAAAATATAGCTACTGTAAATATGCTTGAAAATGAAATAACTAAACGAAACGAGTAAGTAATTTTTGTTTAAAAATTGTTTTAGAAATTCATGTAAATGTGAAAATTTGGCTCGATGCGAGGATTTGATTGTTTGTTTCTACTCCATGCAAAAATGGATTCAATATGACGGGGATGAAGACGTAGGAATAGCAAGTTAATGCATAAACATTCGACTTCTACACCTACTTAGTTTAATATACTCATTCACCTGCACGTTTAACAAAATACATTGTAGTTATGAGTACCAGGTATCCGAATCTCAAAGCTCGTAAAATTTAAACTGATTTAAATACTAAATTTATAACTGTGTAAGTACTTATTTTGTGATAACAGTAATAAGATCTGAAAAATGTGTGATTTCTGAAAAATATTGAAGAATGTAAAAAAACAAGTGACTTTGATTGAATAAACATCAACAAGTGATAATAAACATATCCTTCATAGAAAAATATGGGCAGAAGAAAACGAAAGAAAGTCAAAGATTCAAGTAAATCTAAAACTCACCATAATAGTAACCGTCAAATCCTCAGGACTTTTAGGGAAATAGCGAATCCTTATTTCAGAAATTTTGGCGTCTGACCACACCAGCCCGCGCGGCAAGCGACCGACCACTGCTCGGGTAAACAAAACTACGCCAAATTATTCCGAATCCTTGAGGAGGTACTGACCACTGGCCAAGGACGCCTTATCGTGCGTGTGATCACAAATAAAATTAACACGGATGCGACACTTCGTAAAAATATGCACTTTGTCGCAACGAGTTCGCCGTGTCACTTCCAATTCCAATACCTGTCCAATAACACAAATCTTTCAATATGATTATGCTTTACGTATTCAATGCTCGTTTGGCAATATCAATCAAACAAAATTGTATGTCCGCAATGTATTGTTTTCATAAAGAACTAGTGACGTCAACCCACGTTGCTGTAGCCGCAATCTCAGGGTTTGCGAGCGACGGAGGATGAAAGACTGCGGTGGTGGCGAGAAGTTTGCAGGAGCGCCCGCAATCATGACCTTCAACGCTCGCGACTATGGGAGATTGGCGTGTCACGATTAGCCACGCACACATCATATAAATACGTAATTTCCATACCAATAATGGCATAAAAGCTAAGCGTTTAAATACTGCGTTGTGATATATATAAAAGAGGAAAGATCTGTGTGTTACTAATAAATTCATAAATAATATAACCTATTTTATTAATAATGTTCACTACATAATTAACAGTTAACGTTGCGTGCCAGATTTTGTCAAAAATTATAAATTCTTACATAAGCATACTTATTGTTCTGTTGCTCTCCATATTTTATAGTATCACAACGTCCAATCTGATAGAGCCTTGTATCCTTCAAATACACGAAGGTTTGCCTTATCTATCAGGGGTCAACGTGTTGTGGCTAGACTTGACATGGCTAACTAGACGATTGGTGGAATGCAACCTCTAAACTAATATATGTAACGCTTCTTATGCTGTTTTGATACTCACACGACACAACAGTTAAAAGTACCTAAAAAATAACGTCAGACTTTGCCGATCTTTTTTATCTATAAAGCTTCTGGCTATTATAATTTTGCGAACAATAGAAAACTCGCCATCTCTGAAAAAATCTGTCAGCGTGCGGTGATCTCCCCTGACCTGGGGCATTTCTCATGCACATAGTGCGATAATAGTGATATTTACTCTCAGTATGAGAGATATCTTTGGTTTTTTTATCTGTAATCTAATTTTTATTAATATTAATTAATCTTTTGTTATATTAGATATAATGCCCAATATGTAAAATTTCATATAGCCAAGTAAACAAAAAAGGTAAACTAAGTTTATTGACTTGATTTTTTTCTGTAGAAGTAATAAGGCATTCAAGCTTCGTTGATCACAAACCTTCTATGGTACCTACATCCACCAACGCCAAGCGAGGTCAACTCTTGGTTTGCTGCATGGCAATGCGGTGTTTGAAATTAATACGTCTAAAACGTTGGTCATTTTGTCAAGGCGGAAACGGAAGCAACTACCGACCGTTTTCCTAAATTTTATGTCGCTTAAATAAATTTTTGTAAGTTGAAATTACTGAATTTCACATTGGACTGTTATCGAGGGCGTGAACGTCTCTACATCGTAGATTAACTAATTTTAAATGGCGGGCATATTTATTAAAAATATACATACATATATATATGTATATTTTTAATAAATATGTAATAGCCTTATCCCAAGTAAATGGGAAAAGGCTAAGCGAAAGAAGAAGATACATACATACATATCATCACGCCTCTCTCCCATAGGGGTAAGCAGAGACTATGGATCTCCACTTGCTACGATCCTTACAAACTTACGATTTATTAAAAATATAAAAAAAAATAGTCCCAAGCGGTAGCCTAGTCTAACCGCCTCATAACCACGCTTGTCGTGCCTTGTCATAAAGTGAATGACAATTTAATTTATCAATGTAAAATCTTGTAAGAAATTATATGTTTTGTATATAAAATATGTGTTATTAAAAAAAAGTAATTTTTATGCTAGTTTAGGAAATTACTAAACTTCACCGGAAAAATATAGTCTCTTTCTGGGCCAACAAAGTAATAGAAATTCGTCATTGTTTCGTTTGCGATCAGCAATTAGGACACTAACGAGGCTTTTATTCAAATTCGCTGCAAATTATTATTTGTACACAACACACGTGAATATTAACCGGGATCATTTGCATAGCATTACCCTATCTGTACGAAATGATTCAATACTAAGCCAGCTCACGCAACTATTACAATATTTACTAGGGAACTTTGGATTATGTAACTGAAAGTGATTTCTTTGTTTACATTTTAGGGTTCCGTTTTAAGTGCCAATGAAAATCTTTTACAAAACTCCTCTGTTTATTTATCAGTCGTCTGTTAACGGGCTGTAGGTAATACATTTATCACAAGCCAAAATAAAAACAGTTGTACAGATTCATAATTGACCGACTAGGAAATGTTCGTTAGGAAATTAATAACAATAAGAAATTGCCACAGAATGTTTATAAATATAATATTTTTATATATATATATATATATATTATAAAGTAAACAAACTTATTCTTCAAACCATTTAGCAAGAATGGCAAAATGAACAACTATTCCTACGGAATCAATGCTGACAACTCAAAAAGTTATTGACATTTATATACAAATTGCCACGTTTACTCACTTTTGTATGAAAATGTCGATGTTTTTTCCAGATTGTAGCGTTGGTCCCGTAGGAAAAGTTGTACATTTTGACGGGCTAGATTGAATTCTAGCTCTGATATTCAACATTTGTGAATGCCATCAATATAATACTCTTTATTGCACCATAATATAAAGGACACAAGTAACAATATAAATACGTAATTTCCAATAATAGACTTTTACCTGCCATGTTGCGAAAATAATACTTAATAAAGAGCCATCGTTTAACCTGGTATGGCCATATCGAGAGAAGGGAGGCCGATCACCTGGCTAAAAGGATGCTGCACTTAAATGTGTCAGGACAAAAAGGAGAGGGAAGGCCGAGAAAGTCGTGGAGGGAATGTGTGAGGAATGATATGAAGGAATGGGGAGCAAGTGCCGATATGGTTGGTAACAGGAAACTTTGGAGAAAGTTGACACACAGAGCCGACCCCAAGGGAAAAGGCAAGGAAGAAAAAGTTGCGAAAATAATACTTATAAGGCTGAACTTTTAAGCAAGCAATATTTTCATATTTAAGTATTTTGCAAGAAAAATATCCGTTGCTGCTTAGCTTATGTAAAAGGCAGCCAAAATTACCATACCCGCATACGTTATGTAGGTCAAATAATTGTATGCAAAATCAATATTTTTTAAGTATCATAGTTACTATTTTACTGGCTCATGAATTTCTGACGTCAAGTATGTATTGAATGTCGCAGACGTCGTCAATGGTTTTATTTTCAGAGTTATACGACACTAGTCGAATTTTGCCTGGAATCTAAAAATATATTAATAAAAAAATACGCAATATATATAATCAATAGACAGTGAGACATTGCGATTTCAAAATTAGTTTCTAGTATTTTTTTTATTTATTTTACGTAGGCTATTTTTTGCATTTAAATAATTTCCGGTAAATTGTGCTTCATTAAAAAGTATTTGTTTAAAGCATTCATTTTACATGAACATTATTTCAATACTTTGTAGTTAGCGTAGACTTTCGTAGGCTGCTACGTCTGCTACGACGTAGCAATATATCGTAGATGTATTCTATATTCATTATAAATAAAGATGTCTTGTAAATTAGAATAATTCACTTTAGCCAAAAGCCATTTAGACGAGGCGATGGAGTCATGAAGGTTGAAATGGATGGCATGTAGGTATTGAAAAAAGTGATGAAACCGTAGATGATAATGACATTCTTTTATCAACTTATAATAATATAGACTTTCCGACGCTCTCTACCATGGAGGCAGTTCTCCTCTGACTATGGTGAATGCTGTCGATGATGACGTCATATCAACTTACAGTAGATTCAGCCCCCGTAGCATGGCTCCCGCGACGCCGTTTATATCGCGCGATAAACTATCTACTTCTCGCTCTTCACTATTGCGTAAAACAAGATGGCGATAGTCGAAAAACGTTATCGCGCGTGCCATGCTACGGGGGCAGGAGTGTAGACAGGCAGGGAGACTACGACAAAAAGCGACTCTTCGTCAATCTAAACCATGGAGGATACAGTCGCCTGCAGCCAGCGGTAGCGACACTTTACAAAGATGAATGCTGTTAATGATGATGTCATCAAAACTTACAACAGGCTCGGGAGTGTAGACTGACAGAGAAACGACGACAAAAGGCGACTCTTCATTGCTCTCTACCATGGGGGAGTCAGTCGCCTGCAGCCATCGGAAGCAACGCTTTGCTTATGATTAAGGCGAAGTGAGTTCACACACTAGCGCCACCCAACATGCATACATGCTGTATGTCATGAAGTCGATGCCGTATAGTTCCCGGCAGAGTAGTATAGGATCACTCCAGGTCTTCCCGTAGATGTCGTAGAAGGTGATTTAGAAAACACAAGCTAAACAAAGCTTATACACATCAAAGAGACCTCTCAAACCAGCCAGCGTGGAGTGTGTAGGCCAAATCCTCTGACTGCTTTGGCTAATATATGGCTCTGGTAGTACAGAGAGGGTTGTGCTCCTGCAGTGGACACTAAAAAAGACGATGATGATGAAACTTACTATAGGCTCGGGAGTGTAAACAGGCAGGGAGACAACGACAAAAGGCGACTCTTCGTCGCTTTCCACCATGGATGAGTCAGCCGCCTGCAGCCAGCGGTAACGGCTTGGGCGCCACACTTTGCTTTCTGTTCTATACCACTTCTTGAAACACCACGGTTTGGGTTTGATGGCGTTTGGGAGTTAGTTATCTCATTTAAGATAACGTGTTTTTAATAAGTATATAATAAACTAGACATAGAATATGTATTGTGAAACTGTGAATCACTTCGGTTGCAGTCATTTGAATAGTAATTTAGAATTACCGTTATAACGAATTGAATGGCGTCTCTTTTCTACTTCTGGAAGAGCGAAACTATTGAGAGTTCAGTTATTTTTTAGAAGTAAACGTAAAAGGACTGAACAAAGAGTTTGTTTAGATTAATCATGAAAGTTTGCGCAAATCTTTTAAGTTATTTCTTTTACTTTTTTTTTAAACTTAGGAATACCATAGTAATAATGCGTAATATGAAACAAGGGTGCAAATGTCACTCGCGTTCACCGGCTCGAGTCAAGTTCAAGTACCGTCTGAGTGAGACCGTATCTTGGGGAGTGCATTATGCACTGCTTTGCATATGACCGGCGTGACGTCTGTCCGCTGTCGCCGCATTTGCATACGCCGAGTTACGGGTGCGATTGCAATGGTATGTTCCGAATGATGCATGTTTTTGTGCTGTTTCGATCGTAATCTGGTGGGAATTGGAGTACTTTGAAGGGCGTGATGGTTTGAAGAAACACACGAGTTTAGGGCTGATAAAAGAAAAGGTGTATTTAAGAAAATGGGATTTGTAGATATAAATGTGACGTTAAAGGAACACACAATTTAAGAGGTGATGAAAAAAAAAGGTATATATTTAAAAAAAAAACCGGCCAAGGCCGTGTCGGGCCACGCGCAGTGTAGGGTTCCGTAGTTACGAATGACAACTTTGAGTTCATACTGCTCTCACTCGTCCCTCACAGTTTAACGACCAAAAACATCTAACAATGAAACTTGTATGAAATTTTACATTTTCGAGTACATTTTATAAGTTAGTTGCCTATAATTTTTTAGTTTATACTTTACTCAGCTCTGATAGTTTTCCTTTCAACTTCTGTATATATAATACTGCTGTCATTTTTTTCACGTATCCATTTATCCGTTTAGCAGATAGAGGGGGCGGGACACTTACCTTTAACAAAAATTTGCATTTTAAATCCCTAAATCGAAAAATGGTGTTCTCAACCTCACAATATTTTTTAAAGACCTATTTACTTGTATGGGAGCTACCCTAAGAAATTGTTTTTTTCAAGATTTTTTTCTGCCACTTTTTTGGCATGATTAATATACATACCCATGCCAAATTACAGCTTTCTAGTACTTATAGTCTCTGAGTAAAACCGACAGACAGACAGACAGACACGGCAAAACTATAAGGGTTCCTTGTTTACTACGGAACCCTAAAAAGTGGGATTGTAGAAACTTTTAATGTAGGTGTTATAAATTGTTGGTAAAAATTAAGTTCTTTTAAAATAAGTGGGCAAAAGAAATGGTACATTGGAATTAATAATTCAGGAGTTTCTTCTCATGGTTTTCAGGATTTAAGTTTTGATTAATTAAAAAATAATGTAGAAAGCGAAGATATGAAGAAAACTTATATTGACTTTTATATAAACAAAAGAGTTTCAAGAAAATAACCGTAAATGCAAATGAATCAATGCCACCAGTAACATGTGAGTAAGAAATAAAATGTGGCGGCGGGCGTTCAGTAAGAAAGCCTGTAATAAAGTAGGTCAAACTGGACTTGTCGTCCAAGATCGAATCTACACGCGTCCTGCGGTCACGGAATATTAAAATATTGCAATCGCGATAAATGCTAAGACTGTTAGCTAATAAATCATATTAAAGTGAGTGACTTAATAAATAATACTGGTTAAGTGCATACATTTATTAAAACCATCTTAGAAGGAAAGATTGAAGTTGGGAGGGGAAAAGGAAGGCCAATAAGAGCATTCACAAACGAAATAAAAGAGAAGGCAAAAGTCGGTTCGTTCAGAGAGGTCAAAGAGATAGTGGAGGATAGGGAAAATACTCCACTGACAGGAACAAAGTTCTTAAATATATGATGATGATAAGTGCAGACATGAATACAGACCGTGTTTCATGTAAAATATGCAACAAACGTCGAAGAATAGTCTGATACTGATACAGTTACCCTTGACAGGGAAATTAAAAGTCTGCATTATCGTCTTATGCTCAAAATCAATCGCGGTTTAGAATAGCAAAATTTCTATTTCAAAACTATCATTTTTGACCTTTCATCTTCAGCGTTTCAAAATATGAATTGCTTGCCTTGAAAAAGCTAATGAGCTCAAACACTAAATTTATCTTCTTTAAATTAGAAGTCCCTATTTCCACCTTCCAACTCCATCATCACTAATCATTAGTTCATGAGGAGAAAACCTATCCATGAGCTTAATCAGGTCCTCCTGACATCATTACTGTGACCTGACCTTATGTTAAGAGTATGTGCTTTTCGAAATAAATCATTGCAAAAGGCCATTGTTAAAGAACCCTCCATAAAAAGTTTAAGTTTGAAAAGCTCTAGCTGATTCACTTTCCGCGCAGACCGTAAAATCCAACCAAAATCTTAAAAATAATTTCAAACGGCGATGCGACTAGTACCGTCCCTATTTAGATTGTTTTCCACCTGCAAGTCCAACAACACGCTAAATACGTGGGTTTTGGGTCTTATTTCCTTTGGCTCTGTCGTGCCCGTAATAGGTACAGACGTAAACATATGTATTTTTTTTTTTTTTTTTTTTTTTTATGTCATAGGACGGCAAACGAGCAAGCGGGTCACCTGATGGTAAGTGATCACCGCTGCCCATGGACTAATGTAACACCAGGGGTATGACAAAAGCGTTGCCGGCCTTTTATTTTTCCCTCCCCAGAGGGGAGGGGGGATGGGCCTCCAGCGCTCTCACTCACCGAACGAAGCATAGAAGCTGTAAAGCTACTACTCAAACGTCGATTTTCTGTGGGAGTGTGGTACTTCCCCGGACGAGCCGGCCCATTCATGCTACCAGCAAAAGTGATTTTCGCCGGTAGCGTGGCTCTACCACAACAGAACAATACTGATACTGCATGTCAGTCATGATAAAAGTTCAGGTAGGTAATTAGCCTATGGTTTTTTTTTAATATGACCGTTACTTTGATTATTTAATTATTATTCAGATTTTTAATTATTTTAATGATAAAAACACGTAACAGCTTTGATTGAACGCGTTTCAGGTCAATCAAACTAGCTTAGCTATTTAAGCTAGGTTAGTATGTACAACATGTAAATGTTATCCTGCCTGAACCTTAAAATGGCGACTCAGATTGTCATTATGAACTACTTTTTCTATCGGACAAACGAAATAGACATATTCATACAAGTATTCAGCCAGGCCGGCCCATTTGCATAAAAAAAGTTTTAACTTTTTACGAATTTCCAATATTAGCCCCATAGGACAAGTTGTTCATATTGACGGGCTGAGTCAACCCTCTAAGGATCGGATAACGTTTTTAACATTATGTACAAATAGGTACTTTACATATTAGGAATTATGAAAATTGAAAGTTAAATTTTTTTGATATGATAATTCGGTAGCATCTCGCTTCGCACCTATAATAGTTAGTGAAGTGGTAGTGAATAATGATTTATTATTGTTGAGGTTTTAAAAAAAATATTTTCAATTTGCTGTTATAAAGATTTTTCACAACTTTATGAAGTATAATTTTATTATTATGTCACTTTGTTCTCTACATCCAAAAGTGTTCCGGGCGCATCCTCATTTGTGGTACGTGTAAGGCCGGGATTCGCGATTTTGACACCAATAGTCAGTATAATTATTTATAACAAAGTTTTTACACTGACGCCTAACTTCTTTGGCAAGATGTAGTAGAATCCGTAAAAATGTAACATTAAAACGAGCCTCAGGATTGCATAACTATGGAATAATATGCTATAGGCATATGATATATTCCACAGGGTGTATATGGTCGCCGGTCAGTCAACCATGTACACCCTGGTGTCGAGAGTTCTTCGGAACCGCTGGCTTCAAAGATGGCACTTAGTATATTATAGGTACCTACGTTAACTTTAGAAGACATTCATTAATGATAGGCCGTTAACTGATTTGTATTTAAATCAACTTAATTTTTACCACTCTAGTTGCCTTGTACGCAAGTATTTACATGCAAAATCAAAAAGTTTCAAAGGGCTGAAGAACTGAAAAACACGAAGTGATTCACAAAAGCTTTAGACCACAGCACGGTATCGGTTCACTTGCAAATTTTTTTTTTTTGTATTATTCGAATCGAATTCGCGATTAACAAAACGTCTTTATTCGAACACGGCGTACATGGTACTAGACCCTTTGCAACAGCTGATTAATTTGCACCAACAAAACAAAAGCCGACCGACCACATCGCGAATTGGCCTAACTGCTATGCGCTAACACTTGCATAAAAAAAGTTTTAACTTTTTACGAATTTCCAATATTAGCCCTATAGGACAAGTTGTTCATATTGACGGGCTGAGTCAACCCTCTAAGGATCGGATAACGTTTTTAACATTATGTACAAATAGGTACTTTACATATTAGGAATTATGAAAATTGAAAGTTAAATTTTTTTGATATGATAATTCGGTAGCATCTCGCTTCGCACCTATAATAGTTAGTGAAGTGGTAGTGAATAATGATTTATTATTGTTGAGGTTTTAAAAAAAATATTTTCAATTTGCTGTTATAAAGATTTTTCACAACTTTATGAAGTATAATTTTATTATTATGTCACTTTGTTCTCTACATCCAAAAGTGTTCCGGGCGCATCCTCATTTGTGGTACGTGTAAGGCCGGGATTCGCGATTTTGACACCAATAGTCAGTATAATTATTTATAACAAAGTTTTTACACTGACGCCTAACTTCTTTGGCAAGATGTAGTAGAATCCGTAAAAATGTAACATTAAAACGAGCCTCAGGATTGCATAACTATGGAATAATATGCTATAGGCATATGATATATTCCACAGGGTGTATATGGTCGCCGGTCAGTCAACCATGTACACCCTGGTGTCGAGAGTTCTTCGGAACCGCTGGCTTCAAAGATGGCACTTAGTATATTATAGGTACCTACGTTAACTTTAGAAGACATTCATTAATGATAGGCCGTTAACTGATTTGTATTTAAATCAACTTAATTTTTACCACTCTAGTTGCCTTGTACGCAAGTATTTACATGCAAAATCAAAAAGTTTCAAAGGGCTGAAGAACTGAAAAACACGAAGTGATTCACAAAAGCTTTAGACCACAGCACGGTATCGGTTCACTTGCAAATTTTTTTTTTTTGTATTATTCGAATCGAATTCGCGATTAACAAAACGTCTTTATTCGAACACGGCGTACATGGTACTAGACCCTTTGCAACAGCTGATTAATTTGCACCAACAAAACAAAAGCCGACCGACCACATCGCGAATTGGCCTAACTGCTATGCGCTAACACTCGATAAAACACTCTATGAGCTCACGATAAGGTTTCTATTAATCTTAGAGGTATCCGTTTACCTCGGTTGGATGAAGCAGACTATTCGAATTTTATACAGCGGTGGAGGTAAGCCGCGGCGGGGGTAGGGGCGCCAAGGTCAGGGCAAGCATCCACGCAACCACGTCACAAAACCTATACCCGATACACATCTGCACAATTAAGAGCTTTTATGGGTTTGAGAGAAATTATTACAAGTTATGCCTGAGCTGGTCACGAGTCGCGAGCCTGCGGGGCCCTCACGCGAACTGATAAGGTATATTTGGGTACACGCATTAAAAGCTGCAAATAAGGCGCTTGACGGCCTTGAGCCAGTTAAGTTGTGTAATAATTACACCCTGTGACTGTTAGAGCTTAATGAAATGGTGATAAGAAAGTGTGTCAAAGGCTAGACGAAATAATTGTAACGCTAGGACGCGTAACGCGTGCGAGGTTGCAGTTTTGTTTTGCACATGAGACTTGCGTCTAACTTTAGAAATTGCTAATTGGCAGTAAATTACAGTTATAAATGTTTATTACCCTATAAAAATCGCATAAGTAGGTCGAATAGAAAAGGTACATAAGGGCTGTGCTATTTTTAATTACTTGGTAAATACGGTCGTTATTTCATTAGTTACTTTGTATTATTCGTACATGCTTACAAAAATGTCCTAGTTTTACAGCAAGTTTTGGAAACAAATTCCAGCTTAAAACCTAAATCTAGAAACGTTGCTAATTAGCACTAAATTATTAATAAACTAAGAATTTTTTACTACCATGCCAAACGCGTAGATGCGTTAAATCAAAATAGGGTTGTTTTCTTTCATAATTAGCGTATGGTCACGTTATAAGTAGGCGTTCGTTAGAAGGTGCCGTTAAAATCTGACCTACCGCCCTATTTCGACAGCTCGACGTTTCGACAGGCCCGTGCCCAGTGAATCGCGAACGGAAGAAAAGTGCAATTTATGCATTTCCTGCATGTGGACAATGGCGTACAGGCGCGAGGAAAATAACATGATAATAGTCGGACGGAATATAGACTAGACGATGCCTGAATTTAAAGACATGTAATCCGTTTACAATATCGTTGATAAACATTTAGATTTTTTTATCCGCTGCCTAATTCATCACATAATCGGAGCAAAGAGATTTTAATAATAACAACCAATATCAACGGGTTAACGTGCACGGAGGAGCACGAGACATTTTTATGCTAGTGGCATACTCGTCCAAGTGGAGACTGCGTCTGGGGTCGCTTACAAATATAAGTGTATCTTTTTTTTTCTTTTTATAAATTTAATTTTTAATAAAATTTAATTTAATTTTTTCAATTTAAATTTAATTTTTTTAATTTAAATGACGAGCTCCATGGCGCAGCGGTCAACACGCCAGGCTGCGACACGGATGGTCCCGGGTTCGATCCCCGGTCAGGTCAAAATGAAAAACAATCTTTTTCAGATTGACCTGGGTCTTGGATGTTTATCTATATATGTATTTGTTATAAAATATTCTATCGTTGAGTTAGTATCCCATAACACAAGTCTCGAACTTACTTTGGGGCTAGCTCAATCTGTGTGATTTGTCCGTATATATTTATTTATAAATGTAATTTTTAATCAAAATTTAATTTTAATCTTTTTTTTTACTTATACATGCATAAGCACTAAAAAAGCTCACATTCACTGGGCCATCGGCTATTAAAAAGGTCTGGTCTGGATGTGATATATTTTGTCATTCAGCAGAGATGAAACTATTTAAAGGAGCGTGATACCCGTACTACTTTTTTTCTGAATATAGATCTCTCCTGCTCTATTGGTTTGACAAATTGAATCATGTGTATGATGATTTATTCGTGTCCTACCCGATATATATCCGAGTTGATTACAGAATACTAATTTAATAGCGACAAATAACTGATTGTTAAACCAAAATACTCTACTACATATATTTGTATATATAGTAAATTGGTATTCTGTAATCAACTCCGACAATTACAATTTAACGAGTTCATACACGTCAAAGTAATGCAAGGCTTTTTATTAAAAATGCTGATAATAACAGCTTTGTAGAAAGCTGTTATTACTAAATCAACATGTTATTAATGTCTACTTCACTATTTGAGTTGAAAAAAATTATGTCATCAAAATACAAAACCTCAGAAAATGAAACAAGGTAAATTATACTCATTTACTAATATAAACGGCAAGACAATTCATGTGCAAATTAAGAGATAAATTGCAGATTTAGTAGATACTATAATGATAAAATCTAGAGACTAGATAGGTACATATATAAGATCTGGAAATTGATATGTCGGTATATTTGTTATTTACCTATGTAAGTATAGCATTTTTTTTTGTAAATAGTTAGAACCGAGATAGTATTTGAAGTATAAAAAAACAAGGATGGATCATAGTTTGTAAATATAACAACGAAACTTTCTCTCAGGCAGTCTCAGGATTGCTTAAAAAATATAAATACTCTACAGAAGTAGATAAACAATATGAATGTAAATAATAATAATAATAATAATAAATTAATTAATTATTTAATTCCCTTTTCCTTGTTTCGATCAAATGCGTTTATTAAAATTGGAAGTAATTTAGTGCGCAAAGTCTACCGACATGACTTGCTTACTTGCGGTAGTAAACTTTACAAATTTTACGAAAATGCAAGATAAATAACGAACTAAACATTTAAAATAAGTCTTGTTGTCTTTTGTGTCTTCGAATAACGTGTAAAATAAAAATTACTTAATAACAGAACCACTTTAGTACGCGAGTGTACTGGCCGCGCCCTCGTCATTAAGACGCCGTATGTTGTATTAACCCATGCTGATTTTCTGGCATGCGGTAATACCCTTCACAAACTCTACGAAAATGCAAAATAATCAACAAATTAAAAATGACTATTTTAACAGAAGAAATCTTGCTGTCTTCTGCTTATAGATTGAAAAAGGTGCTACTAAAAATTGAAGCATTTAAGGACGCGAGTGTACCACCGCGCCTTTGTCCTCGAACAAGAGCTGACTACCTAACCGGTGGTAGTAAACTATATATATTTATTTATAAACTTTACGAAAATGCAAGATATATAGCAAACTGAAAATGAACATTGTGACAGAAATCTTGTCTTTTGTTTATTGGTTAATTAAGGTATTACAAAAAAAAAACAACGGGTTGAAAGGGTAGCACTTCAGGAGTACCGACAGAAGTGAAAACGTGAATATTAACGTTGTTTTTCGATCAGGGAGTCAATTTTTGAACTAATAGAATCAATCCACCACTCGTTGTGACGTCAGCACTCGGTTCGTATTCACATGTGAATAAAATCAACGAGCGGGCCTGTTTTTACGTATTTTTGAACCGTGCGAATGGTTCTTTTGCTTAGAGTTGCCAGCAAAACAATATTGTTACGGTTGCCAGAATATACACGTCCGATTTTCAATCCGACAATCGGACGGAGTTGCCATTTTAGGTACAGTGTCTTTAATTCTAGGATAATTTGATTGTCTTTAGGCAATTGTTTTTCGTAATCTTCTTTCGTAGAAAAACCAGTTAAATATGATCAAGATGATACCAAAGACGAAGTCTTCTCAGTAAATGGCATAATAAAAATAAAATTGCGAATTGTACAAAAGCCTTCTTATTTCTTAATTATGTTTTCTGATTTTATTAACGCAGTGACTAAGGCACATCTAGGGGGGTTTTTATTGCAATTTCTTTTAAAATATATTTTTTTTTCATGTAGGTGTAAGGAATTTCTTATTTTTTAAAAGGCAACGCTGCAATCGGATCGGAAGCAAATCGGACGTATATTCCCACTTTTTGAAGACAGTTGTGGCAATAACGCCAGGGTCTGAGGACGAAAACTTAAAAAAAAATAAAAAAATGGTCAGTCAAATTTGACATTTTGCACGCGTAGTCCGGTCCGAGTGCTCTCGTGCGACCATTCGAATAAAGTTTCAAAAATAGAGCCAATTAAAATTCACCATGCGGAAACTTGACAACGAGTGGCGGATCGATTCTCTTGGTTGAAAAATTGACTCCAGGTCATGTGTCCATCTTACGAATTTTCAATCTGACTGTCACGTGACCTGTCGCGAGCTTAACAATTTTTCCATTACAAAAAGGTCACAGCGCCGCTAAAGAAGATTTCACTTCAATAGCATATTAATGAAAGCACTTTAGGACGCGAGTGTACTGCCGCGCCTTCATCGTTAAGACGCTACATTTTCGTATTAACACATGATGACTTCCTGGTCTGCGGTAATACACTTCATAGGGTCTTTGAAAAGTGTTAGAGTGGATTTTAAAATATTGGTTACATGGAAAATCTAAATTCATTCATTTAGATTGTTTAATTTTATATTTTTTTATTGATCTTGTTAAACTATAACGGTAGTTATGTGGAAATTGTTTGAGTTCTAAATCGATGCTATTATTCCAATGACCATATTTCTATATATCCGATAGTATACGGCCTTTGTATCGTTATTTGCTCGCTCTGTCGCTCTGTCAGCACCATAGAATATGAAAACGGGATAATTTATATCTATCTTAAAGTCCAAAGTCAAGTCCATGCATTGATCGTTTAGACTTTTAAAGTAATAAGTGAAACATTTAAGTGCTACGAAGCTCTACAACGTGCTACGAAATCTGTAGAGCCTATTGAAATTTTTACACAAAGTAAGCATATATTTCACAATAATATATAATATCATATAATAAACTAAAATACAACACCTCTAGGTAGAAAAATATTTCACTATTGAAAAATTAATCGACCTAACGAAGTATGGATTGGGTTTTCAAAAATTCTGTCTAAGAATTTTTAAATTTTGAATAAGAATATTTTACTTTTTTCTTAGTAAATTCATACGTACCTCTAGTTCTTGTACATAAGTAACATAGTTCATATTCACAATCAATATATTTATGTTCAAGTTATACAGTTTAAAAGAGATTTGTTGTAATATAATTATTTGTCTACACGTATCGAATAGTACACCAAGACTGCTACGAGGTGCTACGAAATCGTAGACGCGACCTTGTATTACATATACTGCTTTCAAATCGTTCATACAGAAAATTAGATAAAATCTAAAATCATATAGAAATTGTATTCACATTTCTACATTTGAGTTTAATTGAAAGAAACGACTTCACCTTGAGAAACACAAAGAATAATGAAAAGTAATCCATATTATTTACTCGCCGATAGTCATCTGAAGTTGAAAAGCTTTGCAAACCATAAATCGCGTGATGCCAACTAAGTCTGGATATTGTTGAGGGCTGAAAGTGTACTAGTATCACGCAGAAGAAAAAGTGCAGCAAAAAATCAGTTTTTTATTTTCGACCGAAGTTTTAATTCATTTTCTAAGTATACCTGGTAAAGATCCATTCCAATCTAAAGATTTTATCTGATGAATACACGTACACATCTTTTCACCATTTTTGTTTTTATCTTCTATTTTGGCCACATTTTGAGAAGTTGATAACCCGTTGACGGACATTAGACGCGTATAGAGGTTATATCAATAAAATTTCAGGTTCTTTGGATGATTTAGCAAATTGATTATAGTGGACTTAATAATTTGAAATTGTTGTAGTTTGGTATTAGAAATGTTCGTGCTCAACAACAATTTGTAAAATAGTTAAAGTAGACTGTTATATGGGCACGCAAAAATTTGTCACCAGAAGCTCCCCCGAGCAATCAAGGACCTACACCATGTTTGATTCCTTCTTGTTTAATGTATACCATACAACATCGATACATCGATATCTCATTGAACTGGACATTGGCAAAATCACAGAACTCTCAGTGGAAGCATTAATATAAAACAGAAGAAGAAGAATAAAACTTCCACCTTGTATCGTTTAGTGTCCGTCGACGGCTTTTATAATTTTATGGTTTATTAATAACAGCTTTATAACTGCAAATAAGTTCTGAGAAATATTTACATTTACATTGACGTGTATAAAGTCGTTACAATATAATTGAGGGTGCCAATTACAGAGTATTAATTTAATAGCGACAAGTGACAGATTGCTAAAACAATAACTCTACCATAAATCTAGGTTGGGGAAAATTTAATGTAAAGAATATATTTACGTACCTACTTATAATTACTATATTAGGCACTAAGTAACTTTTCTTGATTTTTCGGCCGTAAAGTACGTGTAAGCAGCGTAAGCGTTTTGTTTGAGAGGTATACAATACATATATTATGTACGCTACAATGCAACACGACGGGCACGGTTCGATTCCCGACGGAGGCAAACACTTGAACTTGAACTTCATTTTCACAGCTTCAAGTCTGAAGTTTCGGTGCTACCTAAGAGAGTTGACTTCTGTACGCAGCTGCCCAAAAAAAAATCACCCATTCTATCTCTAAAACTAGACATCATCATTGTCGATGGCTGCCTTGAAATTGAATGTAATGTTTTTGTTAGTATCCTATGCTTGATAGTTTCTTACTCTACGATAGAACTTGAATTCGAGTACCTCAACAGATTTGTATTGGTGTAGCAATGTTAGATTGAATCCTTTTATCGTTCCACGTTACGTAGGAAGTTACAAGTGACACTGTTCATTTCATTATAAGCAGGTATCTAAGTCATGTTTATTATAAAAATTAAAAAGAAGTCGTGGCTGTTCAAACCTCTCAAACAATGTTCAAAAGAAATTGTCTATGTTAGAGTTACACAAGGACACGTGAAAGCACTCGAAGAAAGACTCTTAAACATAACATATCACGCCTTTAATTAAAATAACAGAGCATAGGAAGCCTAGCTTTTTTAGCATGTAACAAGTTTCCCGAGGTGATCAAGAGTATATGTACATAGCCTACAACTATTTAAAAATAAATTAAAATCTACTCTGAGATATGATAAAATAAATTATTACTCTGTATTGACAGAGAGACTATCCCATCCCAACTATCCTAACTAATATAAGTATATCTTAAATATTTTTTGGAATGAAATGGCTGCAACATACGGACAGACAGACAGACAGAACAAATAATTTTTTTTTTAATTTATTTATGTAATAATAAAAAATGAACTACAAGATTACAATTTAATGACATCCAAAAACCACGAGGGTTTGTCTGAATGATATGGGTTCCGTTTTTGCCTTTCGGTATCGGAACCCTAAAAACTATAAAGGATAATTCCAGTCCTTTATTTGTTATATATTAATTAAATTCTTATCAATAATCACGATGACCGATAGTTTTTATGGTCGGTTGGTCAAACAAGAAATTAGTTATGCGCGAGCGAAGTGGGCTGCGAAGACGGATCGCCTTCCTGCGCGCTACATTTCAGTGTCCTGCTTTGTTCGTTATTTATCGTTTCCTTAATAATTTAACGAGTTACACTGGTTATTAGATGGTTATTTAAAAAACCGGCTCATTTTTAATCGAGGTTTTATTCATTGCAAGATTCACATTATTTTACTGTAATATGTGGAGATTATAGTGATGTGTTATTTTCAGTGTCCTGCTTTATCCGTTATATATTGTATCCTTCATAATTTAATGAGTTGCAATGGTTATTAGACGGTTATTATAAAGAGATCTCTTTTATTTTTATAGGTTTTATTTATTTTAATATACACATTATTTTACTGTTAAATGTGTTGATTATTGTTTTCTTAATAATTTAAAGAGTTACACTGGTTTTTTGATGGTTATCAAAAAAAGAACTCATTTACTGGGTTTAATTATTTCAAGAATCAAATTATTTTACTGTCACATAGGCCTTGCCAAAAATTTTATGTGTTGATTTCAGCGATGTCTTATTTTCTGTGTTCTGCTTTGACCGTTGTTTTTACGCGGACGATTTTGCGGGTAAATTGCTAGTCATTGCATAATTTCCCAGGCTTACGGCCCGCGATTTATCACCAGCTAACAGCCGCATAAAGGTTATGTTGTGCGCTTGCCTTGTGCATACTAAGTGCAAGGTGGGCCGTTGAACTCAAGCCATGTGTTCTTTTGTTAAGGCGGGTTCGTGTGAATGCACGACGTGAAAAAACTGTATTTTATAAATATTTTTTAATCTCAGTAATTAAAGAAAAACTGCTAGCTTGAGAGGTATATTTACCTAACGTGGACTAATATTTATTACTTTTTAGGTTATAAACATTATCAACGAATCTATTAACAAGTGTTAAATACTGGAGTCTGATATTTCGAACCTTGAGTACCTGAAGTACATATCTATTAACATGGAGTGATTGCGTGATTGCTATTGTTACCTGACTTAATAAAGGAGTTTATCAATTTGACCCCTTATGTATGTAATATTGTCTGAATTGCACGGATGTTGTCTAAATGAGCTTCTGTTCACACATGTTTTTGTGTGCAAAATGTCATAACGGTAGTATGTGTGTATATTTGTTCGGGCATATCTCAGAAACTATAAATCGGAGTGTAAAAATTCTTTTAAAATTTAACCATGCTTAGTCCAACTAGGTAATTAGTATAAGTTTCATCACAATCGGTTCAGTAGTATTTAAAAATTAAAGTTGGCTTAATTTGTTTAAGAACAAGTGTTTGAGTTAATCCAAAAATATTACCGTCCGGTACAATCTTTTTGTAAATTGTAAGAAAATTTATACATACCTCTTGTCTTGATTAATTTATTTTTACTAATCTTTCTCGAAAAATACCTTTCCGTTTTCGCAAAGTAGTCAAGCAGACTGTGCCAGTTAAATACGCAAACAACCTACACGCCGACCGTTTACCTCTCTCACTAAATCGCTATTTCAATTTCCTCCCGAAATTACCGTATTTAGTTAGGTACAATTTTCTTGCAATTAGTCTTATCGATGTGAGGGAAAACAAAATGTGTTTTTCGTAATCAAAATGCAAATATTCGGTGCGTGGGGGCTTATCCTGCGACCCACATCTCTGCAAGGCCGCGGCCTTTGCCCACCACTACGAGTGGTCGCTAGTTTCGATCACGTGAAATCTCGTTACAACAACGACATTTTTCGTAAGTGGAAATTAGGTTAGGTGAGTCGTTGTTAATTAAAAATAATTATCGTTATGAAATGTAGAAGAAGAAGTCTAGACGATGAAATGAAATTACTTATAATACGGTTTTATCGCGTTTGATACTTTTACACCGATTTAAACACTTTACAGTGTTCATGTTGGCAAGTAGACGAGTCTCGACTACTTTTAATATGATAAGTATTTCAAATGGTTTCTTTTAAGTACCTTGGAGTTATTTAGAGAATACGGTTTGACCAAAAATTTATTATGACTTTCATAAAAACAAATAAGATAGAGCAGAAAGAAAACAGGTTAAAATAAACAGAAGAAGAAATGTAGTGCTAAAATTTTTTTTACTAGATTTCTAATCACAATGAGTTGAACAAAAGTTACAAGTAAAACAAATCACTTACCTTAAAAGTTTTATACGACGAGACGACGTACGACGCCCCGTCTTCCAGCTCATCCAGCCTGTACTTTCTGTCGCCGTCCATGCCGAAGATGAACCTGGCTCCTCTCGGCAGCTCCAACCTCTCCGAGAGCCGGTCCAACAGCGCATCCATCGACGCCAGGTCTCGTCCCGGCTTGAACCGAAACTCAACCCCCGGATGAAACGGATCGCCGTTCCGATAGAACGTGACCCGTCTCGCTTTCCAGTAATTAAGATTAGCATAACGACTGGCCGGTTCCGGCCTGCCTGGCCGCGTAGTAACCTCGGAGCCTTCGGAGACATCATCAGGGCGTTGAGGTGGGGACGGCGGTCTGGACGCGCGCCAGTTGCCTGGTTCTGGTTCGTCATCAGATGGTGGGTTGTTGTCGGGCTCCGCGGCAGGGGTTGGCTCCGGCGGCGGCGGGGGCTCCGCCGTGGCCTGCAAGCGGTTTCGCGAATGGAGACGCGGCCGGGGCTGCAGACGGCGCGACATACCTCGCGACGGCCGCCCGCGGACTGCCGCGTCCCCCGCACACACCCTGCCTCTTTCAATCAACCGAAGACACTATTGATATGCGTATCGTTCATTCATGAAAGTGGCGATTCATGACGCCACGTGATTGATAGGCTTTTAAATCTCTAGGTGTTTTATGACGAGATACATTTTTAATTACTTTGGAGTACATTTTTTAATAACAAAACATACTTGTTACTCATCATATAGGTACTGTGTCTATTATAAATCTTACTGGTCCCTTTATTTACTCTTCGGTTTTTTTTACATTATGCTTTACCACAGACTAAATTTTTAAAGTGATTAGGCAATAACAATTGATATGGCCTACCAAATGTTGCTCTGATCACCGATTACACTAATGCCTAGCTATGTTATTGTTTTTTTTTAAATGCTGTATCCTTCAGTAATAAAATATGGTAGGTAGAACTATAAAGAAAGCTATTATTTAAATACTAAACTAGAGCAATAACAAATGATTTATCCTCGGCCAGTCATCGTCGATCTTCCAGATAAGTGGGCGCCACGGGTGACTTAGTAATTTCACTCACGTCACGAACAGTCACACCCTCAACTTATTTCAATTCACAGAAATTCTTGTAATTCTGTCTTGTGTGACCAACATGTCAACATGTTTTGATAGTAAGATTGGTAGAAAAGTTTAATATAATTTGAATATAGGATGAAGTTAAATTATGTATTTCAAGATTGAACCGAAGATTAACGTTAAATTAAAATAACTTCTACTTAATGAATATAAGTAAATGTATAATTATTACATTAACTTATATTTGTAGATTGAATTAGATAAACAAGTGATTTATTATTTATTTATATTAAACTATTATTCTTATATATATCTAGTAATAGTTTACGGATTGATGGTAATTTAAAATTCTCTTTGTACTATACCTGCTACATCTATTTGGACCTTGTTGCGTCAGAGCAGAGTTTTGTTTCACAGTTGTAAAGAGAGTTGAGAATTTTCAATCGAATGAACATTTTGCTAGGAATAGCACTGTATTTTTTTCTTTTTTAAAGTTTCTGCAATATATCTGCTACAAAGTATAAACAAATCACCGAAATGTCATCAATGTAAAAGCATATAAACTTATAATATAGTATTCTGTTTTGATTATTTTATGTGATAGTTTTTACAGTTTTTTTAGGTGTATTTATTTTGGATTAGGATGGAAACCTCAAGGGCCACATGTGTCCAGTCCATTTAAATAAAAATAATGTGAAAAAACGAAAAAGTTTGAAAGGTTATCTAGGGCCTCGAAGAAAAACATTTCAAATGATTTTTCCGTTTTCTTTCAAATGCTTTATTTCAAATGGGGACAGCACTCGACTCATGTATTCCCTTAAAGATTAAGTACAGGTTTCCTATTCTTAATCTGAGTTACATCTAACCGTTTACATAGCGTCAGAAAGTCATAGTACTTAACATAATAACTAGTGGCGTGCAGTGACTCAGGTAATTCGTCGCGAGACTTTAATAGCGTAGTTAAGATGATTGCTTACTTTGAATCACTGATTTGTCATACAAAATAAAGTTTTCATGCATCTAATAAATCAGTGCCTAGAATTTGTTTATCGGAGTATACATCATACTAATAATGTTCTTTCTGAATAAAGCGTCAACTTTTTTTTTTATTCTAAGCATAATTTAAACACATTGATTGATGAATCAAAGTGCATTTATCAGAAAAAAATGTCATGTTATTTTCAGACAGAAGGCGATTTACTGAATTAAGTTCTTTTTATTATATGGCCTTTAAATGTCAAAATGGTGAATCAAAAGTTTTTCTTCGAAGGGTAAAGGCTCTACAATTACATATTTTATTTTTGTTGTTAATGTTTTGTAAGACAACAAAAGTCATGCATTGATTTGAGTTTTGGTATCGGACTAGCGATAATTTGAATTCACGTTCTCAACATAAATACGAACAATTTTTGTTCTGTGAACAAGCCCGAAAATGAGAAAAAAGTAGGTTTTTGATGTGCTATGGAACGACTATTAATTTTTCTAGATCTCAGCCTTGGTCGCAGAACAAAACTTGTTTTTGTTAATTTGAACTTTCGCTAGTATAATAACAAACACTTTGTATACCTATAAATATTATTAATGAAAGATATCTTACCACAGCTGCCGCAGCCATCGGTTCTTCAGAGGTCATCAACAAACCAACTCACATCACAGAAACACCCCGAATGAACCAACTCCGATCACAGCGCGGGAAAGAGGTCACGCTAAAAGTCAAAGAACTTAACTCGATATTTTTGAATATGGAACTACAATACTTGATGATAAGGATGTCTAGGATACGAAGGATGGGATAATACAAGATGTTGTCAATAGGATGGTGCTCAGTTTGTTGTGGAAGCGCAGTCGTCCGGTTATGTTTTGAGAACGGAATCGAGTGACGGCTAGCGGCAATAGCCGTGGCGTGGCCGGTGCCGGCCAGCGCACCCGTGTGCGGCGTGGTGGCAGAACTGTGGGGGTGGTTTGTGAATCATTTGTTCGTGGTGATTTTGAGATATCTTATGTTTTTATATTTTTTATTTAACCTATAACCAATCTTGATTATTTGTATTTGTCACATGTTTCACAGTTGATTATTGAAGTGAAAACTTTTTCAGGTGCATTCAGCATTTTTTGAGATGGGAAAAACCATTGAACTCGCGACACAAACAAGACAAGACAATATTTCCTGATGATTACAAAAAAAAACCGTAATTGTTCTAGTTTATACTTCCATCGGCTCTCCCGGAGTGCCGCTGCTTTTTTTAGATCTTTTTAATGATACTAAAGAAATTATTGCCTTTGTTTATTCAATCTGCATTTCTATTGCCATCTTGTCTCCGTCCGAATATGTAGGCTACGATCCGTAGCACTTTACCATAAAATCGTAGCATAACTGCTACGACGTAGACTATGGACTAACGCCTTTGCGTAATACTATGGTAGTGATTGATGTACTGTCCTCAAAATTTTCAAGAACGGTTCTATTACATTCTATTCTATTCTCTATTATTGAGAAATTCTGTAGAAATATTAGGATCTTTTCCAAAAATTTCCGACAGAAGTAAGGAATTTTTTGAATGGTGGGTTTCTCTTCGGCTCACCCATTATTGGTTCGGCATATCAGCAGGTATTATGTTAACATTTTGTTATTTAGCTATTGGTTTAGAGAGCAGAGACAAATAGTAACCTTTGATTTTTTTAAATCACAATAATGAAACATTTTCCTTTGCATAAATTCACTATAAATATTTTTGTCCACAATTTAACTTAATTACTTTAACATATTTTCATTTAATTTGTAGCATATGTTACAGGCTAATGCAAATTATTCTTGTCTGGACCACAGAGAAAAAAATACTCGCCTTGTCAGAAATATTGGCTGGTCTCACCAACTCGACGCACACTTAGCCGCGGTCAACATGCACATAGGCTATGTAGGTTAACTTTATATTTTTCGCTCACTTAACACGACTGTTTGGCGGCGGCTTTATGAGGCCCAATTACCTAGCGCGATTCTTTTTGTAAGTTTTAATTTTTACACTGATGAGCGATGTTTATCTGAGTTGCTGATATAATAGATAAAGCAGACATATTGAGGTAGCTAAGTAAACTATGTAATAACTCTGTTGTAACACTTGTTACTTAAGTTACAAGGAAGGTAGGATATTTAGGTATGAAAAACCTATAGCTATAGTTTTAACCCGACTTACCCACCCAAAAGGACGGTATATTTCAGATTCAGATTTTTATTGCAAGTCACAGTTTCATAAGATGTTACATATACACGATACAAGTACAAGTGACGCCCTGCTAGGGCACTGCAAACATGAGGGGCAACTAGATGCCAATTTACTTAAAAAAATCGAATTAAATTACAATTAATAATTAATATAGATAGAGTGAATAAAAAAAATAGAATGTTTTTCGCGCTTAGCAGCTTGACCGATGTTGAAGTGTAAGGTGTCATTACATTTGTATTTTCCCCGGAGTGTCAGCCAAAAATGAGTTATTCCGTACTCAGCCCACAAATTCTCATCCCATGAAATTTTCTGATAATTTTTTTCTTCACTCATCCCATTTCCGTTCTTAACTCAACCCATGTATTTTAATCAAAAATCAGTATGGCGGACGTCAACTCTCAAAAAGGCAGTCGGATTTAAAAAAAAATCTACTTGTTAATCTCAGCCTACAGCTAACTTTTAAATACGTCAGTAATTCTAAATATTTATGATTTTAACCCTTACAAGTAGGGCAAAGTTTTGGTTAAGGAGCTATTACGAATGAAAAGCTTTCTATTTGGGAGCTAATATTCCACAGACAGACATAAGCATAAAGTTTTATAAACTTTATGCTTTAACTTTTTAGTTAGGGATTTGGGTTAACAATTATTCAGTAATTCGCATTCGCTTTTCAAGAAATCACTAAGCTATTCTTGCTTTTCCATTTGATTAGCTTTTAATAGGTGCCTAATAAGCCATCTCGTAAACATTTTTCTGTCGAACAATCGAAGTAATAAACTGCTAAATGGGAAAAAAGTGCATTTCTAATGCTGTTGCATACTAACGGGAAATTTCTAAGAAATTAGTTTCCAATTGCGTACGTAATTCTAGCAATAATTTCACCTTTGATTATCAAAGCATTTCACTTGTAATTTTTACGACACGGCCTAGTACCCTACCTTTTGTAATGAAAGCATCGATTTTAAAAACCGGCCAAGTGCGTGTCGGGCCACGCGCAGTATAGGGTTCCGTAGTTGCAAATGACAACTTTGAGTTCACACTGTTTACACTCGCACCTCACAGTTAAACGACCAAAAGCATCTAACATAAAGATTGTATGAAATGTTACATTTTCCAGTACCTACATTTTATAAGTTGGTTGCCTATAACTTTTTAGTTTGCACTTAGTACCCAGTTCTGATAGTTTTCCTTTCAACTTCAGTATATATACTACTGCTGTAATTTTTTTCACGTATCCATATTTAAACGTTTGGCAGATAGGGGGGGGGGGGGGACACGTTCCTCTAACAAAAATTTTCACTTTAAAACCAAATATTTCGGAAACGGATCCCTGAATCGAAAAATGGTGTTCTCAACCTCACAATATTTTTCAAAGACCTTATTAACGATACCCCACACGATGGGTAAGTATAGAAAAAAAAAATCTCCCCCACTTTACTAGTATGGGAGCTACCCAAAAAAAAATTTTTTTTTCTACGACTTTTTTGCCATGATTAATATACATACTCATACCAAATTACAGCTTTCTAGTACTTATAGTCTCTGAGTTAAACCGCGGACGGACAGACAGACAGACAGACATGGCTAAACTATAAGGGTTCCTAGTTTACTACGGAACCCTAAAAAGGAGTTTTATACGCAATTTTACGATGTATGAAATTTGATTTTGTTAAGATCACGCTTCTCAAGATGTATACCTTTATACCTCTATAGCCGAGTGGTTCCCGGCACTGTAAAATAGGACCACTCCATGTCTACTCGTGGATGTCATAGGTGACTTAGGGAACACAAGATAAACAAAGCTTATAAACATCAAAGAAACCTCTCAAGGAGAGTGTAGGCCAAATCCTCTGACTGCTCTGGCTAATATATAGCTCTGGTAGTACGAAACGGGTCGTGCTCCGACAGTGGAGACCAAAATAAGACCTGATAGAGAAAAAGAAGATGCTTCTACTGTTTTTTCAGTCGGTTTAAAATAACGTCTGGGTTACCTATTTTAAGACTACATATATCAGGCACGAGTACGATATTTTTGGTAGGGATTTCTAATCCCAAATAATATTATAAATGCGAAAGTGACTTTGTTTGTTTGTTTGTTTATTTGTTTGTTTGTTTGTTACGCTTTCACTCCGTATCTACTGAACCGATCATGATGAAATTTTGCAAACACATAGGTTAGGGTACCGAGAAGGACATAGGCTATATATTATGCGGGCGAAACCGCGGGTAACAGCTAGTAATCTCTAAAAAGGATAGAAAGGTACTGATTGGGAAAAACTTTGCAATTAGAAAATCGCATTGTTTTTCTCTATCTTTTACATGAAAATATCATTAACTGTACATACACGTCAGTTTATAAAGTTGATCAATGCAGTTTTTCACCTAGAAAAGTAATCGCTAGCCGAAGTAATACAAGCAAAATAAATCTTCGTATAAAGGGTAGTTTTTATTTAAATAAAATATGACTAGTCTAACGTATAAAACTTCACTAAAGTCTATAAAAATTATTACTTAAAATAAAAAAAGTAGACAAAGACTTGAAATGTCAATAATAAAAATATACTTTGTGATGTAGCAAATGCGTGGAGTCGAACCACGGGGTGCTACTGTCAGCATTAAAGACCTTGGTCACCTGAAGGGTCGACTGAAGGTCTGTGTCTAAAGAGGTGTCCTGATTGGGAGTTTGAAGGAAACTATCTCTACAAACAAAATACAAGTTTATTATTCGTTTCCACAAAGGTATACACTTAATTTAGGATTAACCTAACTTATTACTTAACGGGTTTGAACAACAAAATCCCTTGCTCCTTCAGAGACGGGAGAGGTGGCGCAGTTTATATCTTACAATTTACAAACAACAGCGATAAGCGACAAATTATAAATCAAAGGGCTACGGACTCAAACTATTATCAGGCAATAGCAGAGCGGTATACGGGGTCACTACGCGCGTTCGCGATGGAGTGGACTCTCAACGATGGCGCGGGTGATAAACGGGGGTTGGACGACCAACTCAGCTTGGACGAACAACGAACGGAAGGGATGTGATATCCCACGGGGCGCGGAGTGCTTATACGGATGCACAAAGCGCGGGGTGCGTGCTGAGGGCACGCGCGGTACGGTATACGGCTACGGTAACATGCGCAGGTGGCGCGAAAGATCGGGGGGTGTGATAGCTCGGTAGCTCGTCAGGATGCCTACGGTTCTAGATACGGGGGTTGTCTTAGACAACGACACGGTATGAGGAAAACACCAGATCGACCAGGACAGGCCCCGGCCGACGGTGATTCCAACGGGAACCTACGGGGGGGTGGGGAAATTACGTTCTTCCAGGAAAAGGCCCCGGCCGACCGTAATCCCCACGGAGAATAGGGATATCACCCTTCTTCCAGGAAAGGCCCCGGCCGACTGGTGATTCCCACGGGAACCTACGGGGGGTGGAAAGTTACGTTCTTCCAGGAAGGGCCCCGGCCGACATTAACTCCACCCGGACGGATGGTCGGGCAACCAACATCTACCAGGAAACACGCCCCGGCCGACGGTGGTTGGGAAATTGCAATCTTCCAGGAAATCCGCCCCGGACGACGCAAAAGGGAATTACAATCTTCCAGGGAATCCGCCCCGGCCGACTGTAAGCCCTCCCGACCAAATCCACAATCTTCCAGGCAATACGCCCCGGCCGACTGTGGCTCGTGCTCTCTCGTCGAGAGAATGCTGCCTAATGACGGTCCGCTCTGCGTTTATATAGGGACGGGCTGCGCTAGTGTGCGTCGCTTATCGCTGCCGGTGACATCAACGATTCATGCCTACGGTAGGCCCGCGCGCGTGTGCGGTTGTGACGGGCGACGGTGTAGTTCGCTACGTCACACTCTCCTCCCTCCTCTGGAGATTTTTACCTGGGGGAAAAATCGCCATATTAATACAACAAAATCAAGGCTTACAATCTCTGATCTGTCCTTAAAAAAAACAATCTCTCTTTGATTTGCTGCGCCTTTAAAATTTAACTTTTTAATGAGACCAGCTTTGTTATTAAAAGGATAGGGTAGTTACTTTAATAACTGGACAGACCAGATTACAATGAAGTTTACTCGGTTTCTGATAATTTAAAGCTTTAGTATTGATAGGGACTCAACAGAAAAAAATTAATCAGAAAAAATATTATCGGTGGGATGTGGCTTTTCAAATCTTATAGTCACTCCTTTAATAACATGAACTACTAGTACTGTTGTGGTATTATACATAGATAGCGGTACAATATGTCATGAAGAATAATTTACTCTTTACTCTTTTTTTTTTTTTATTGTGATAATTTAATTCATAGTTATTTCTCATAACATCTTTACTGGGTTCTCTATCATCCCCCATATTTTTTTATAAACATGTACTGGATCACATAGTTACTTATTTGACCAAAAAAAAGAGTAATATACTCATATCTGACGGTTTTATTACAGGATCTACTGGTAAAGGTTCAAATTCAACACTAGCTAATTTTCCAGTAAGCTTGATTACAACAAAACATTATATAAACGGAACGAAAAAATGAATTGGAATAAAGAAAACCAATTAAATCAATGGATAATTTTCCCTGTTGCATATTATAAAGAAAACTTCTCACTCGCTTAAATTTTTAAAAGCAACATAGATTTACTTAATTTTACAAAATATTATATTTACAAAATATTTTTGCAACAGAAAAAATTACTCATAAAAAACAATATTCCTGCTCCGGCCAAAAGGAAACTTGACATAAACAAACTATATTGTCTTTAAAAGTTCGTAAAGTAAATCATAATCATAAATTACTTAATAGGAACGTACTTAATACAAACTCTCAGCCTTTGCTGGCTCTAAAAAGACAAAAATCGGTACCAAAAATTATCTATTCTGGTTTTACTTAACTAACTTTATCGAACTCAATATTCTTAACTATTTCTTCTTAACAGACGGTTTGTAGTCGGGCAGCCTAAACGCTCCTCGCTTGCTACCATGAGAGCGCTTTCTGCCTCGCCTTTTCTTTTTTGGAAGCCTTTCTATAGCTGTAGCTGCTGTACAATTTGCTGGAGACGGGTTCGGTGTGTCTGGGACTCGTATAGTGCTCTGCGGTTTTCTATTTTTTCTGTGGCCTTTCATTGGCAATTTTCGGAAAGAACTGGCTGAAACTGTTTTCGGGTTAGATGGCTGTTTCGCCTGTCTCGGTTTTAGTTGACGGATATTCATCGATGGCATCAGCACTGTTGTGTGCCCTTTTTTCTGGGCGGAACCTGGTGCTGAAGCTAATTTTTTTATTGCGGTTTGCAGGTTAGGCTTTGTTGAAGCGGTTGGCGGTGAATGGGTGTGCTTACCTAACTTTTTGTTAAAACTTTGCCCTGATGCTGCCGGAGACTGAATTGTACTTTCAGCCAAATCTTGCTGTCTTGGTTGTAGGAATTTCGGTTTGTTGATAACCGGTGACGGAGAAAGTATCAGAAGGGATTTGTAGGCATCGGGTTTCTTCGGTGGTGGTTTTATTTGCAAGGCAACAACCTTTTCAGGTTCTGGGAGTGGCTTTTGTTCGGTGGTTGAGGTATTATCTATCAAATCCGTTTTTGGTTTCTGCCAGGTGCTTGTATAGCCACAACGTTGCAATAAATCCATTCCCAAGATAATGTGAGGGGTATTGGGGAGGAGGAATACTTCATGTTTAACTTTGTTGCCGTTGACTTCTATGTCTATAGTCATGCACTGATTTAGCTGTATCCTGGAACCATCTGCCAATATAACTTGTGTTTCTATGTTATCCTTAACTATATTTACTTGTTGTTTGCAACTTTCCCAGACGTGGCTATTTATATATGTACACGTAGAACCTGTATCTATTAGTGCGTTATATTCAATTGAATTTAGTTTTACCGGTGCGAAGATTCTATTATCTTCCTGCATTTCTTGTCTTACGGTAAAAGCCTCTTTTTTATTTCCTTTACAACAATTTTTACTTAAGATTCCTATCCTGCCACATCCACTACAAAATAATTGTTTCTGGGCCTTGCATTCTCGCGCAGCGTGGTTGTACTTTCCACAATTCCAACAATGAGTTTTTTCATCGTAATATGGGTGAATTTTTCTGCCGGGATGTGCTTCAGTGCGGGGTTTACCGAATGTGGACTGCGGACGGTTGATTGTTTGTTTCGGTTTTTGACTTTGGTTTACGTTTGTGTTATCTTGCCCAAATTGACTATTATTATAATGATATTCTCGGTTTTGGTAATTCCTTAGCCTGTCTTCCTCAATTTTTATATTTTCAAAATCGCCAGCCAACGCTATTAATTCTCTTATATTTCTAAAATCTTGCCTTTTGATATAATATTTGTATTTCGGGTTTAAGTTGTTATATATCATTTCGGTTGATTCGGTTTCCGTCATTTTGCCATATCTCCTAATGAGGGTTTGCATTTGCGTCAAATATTCAATAAATCTTTCATTTGGCCATTGTCTCCTTGCTGCAATGCGGCTGAGGAGGTTCGCCTCGTAATTTCTTGGAAAATAGAACAATTTGAAGTCGTCCTCAAAATCTCTCCATGTTTCCCAATTTTGGCTGTTGTTTCTATGCCACAACAATGCTTTTCCTTTTAGAAGTTTTGGTACGAATTTCAGTAGTTCATTTCGGTTTTTCGTTACGGTATTTATAAGCTCATCTATCCGTTCTAGGAACTCCACCGCGTCTCCAGTCGTGTCGAAACTCACGTTCCATTTCGTGAATATTTTCTCCATGTTTTGCAGCTCTTTTGTGTCCTCCATTTTGGGCGTTATGGCTTCTTTATATTCCTCGTCTTCCATTCTAATATCTTCACTGCTGCGTGCTTGTTTCTCTTCGGTTTCTTTAATTATTTGGGCGAGTTGTTTTCTCAACTCTTCGGCTGTTTTATCGACAGTTGTTGCGCCTCTGTCTTTTAGTTCCCTTATCAAATCTTCTTTTTTCAATCCGTAAATCCACGAGGTTGGCATTGGTGCCTAGCTTATCTTGTAGCTTACCTAACTCTAATATTTATTCTACGTAAATATTTTTAGATTTCGCGGTGATTTTGGTAATCTACCTTATTTATATTATTTTAGTTATTTTATCTAATTTTTACGGATAAGTCCTGACGAGCTGCGAACGTATTTTACGGTTAGATTTATTTATTTTACGCGATGTGAGGATAGGGATCCTATATTTGATTTTTACACTTTGATTATAATAATTTGTGCTTATCTTTCGTATGATGTAGTATTTATCTAAAAAATAACTACATAAGGAAATGGCTATACGAAGAAAAAGTATTTTATAATATAAATTTTTACCAGTTTCTTCTAAGCCTAATAAACTCCCAATGAACTAACAATTTCTCCCGGACAAAGTCTATTTCGGTAGGCCAATACGGCGGATCGATTAGCCCCAGGTCTGGACCCCTCTAAATCTACCTGAAGTGGGTTTTCCAGTTGGGTGCTAAGTGCGATGTTTGGCCGCAGTGGGTCTTATGTAGACTCTAAATAAACCTAAAGTGAGTTTTTTCGTTGGGCGCCAAATGTGATGTAGCAAATGCGTGGAGTCGAACCACGGGGTGCTACTGTCAGCATTAAAGACCTTGGTCACCTGAAGGGTCGACTGAAGGTCTGTGTCTAAAGAGGTGTCCTGATTGGGAGTTTGAAGGAAACTATCTCTACAAACAAAATACAAGTTTATTATTCGTTTCCACAAAGGTATACACTTAATTTAGGATTAACCTAACTTATTACTTAACGGGTTTGAACAACAAAATCCCTTGCTCCTTCAGAGACGGGAGAGGTGGCGCAGTTTATATCTTACAATTTACAAACAACAGCGATAAGCGACAAATTATAAATCAAAGGGCTACGGACTCAAACTATTATCAGGCAATAGCAGAGCGGTATACGGGGTCACTACGCGCGTTCGCGATGGAGTGGACTCTCAACGATGGCGCGGGTGATAAACGGGGGTTGGACGACCAACTCAGCTTGGACGAACAACGAACGGAAGGGATGTGATATCCCACGGGGCGCGGAGTGCTTATACGGATGCACAAAGCGCGGGGTGCGTGCTGAGGGCACGCGCGGTACGGTATACGGCTACGGTAACATGCGCAGGTGGCGCGAAAGATCGGGGGGTGTGATAGCTCGGTAGCTCGTCAGGATGCCTACGGTTCTAGATACGGGGGTTGTCTTAGACAACGACACGGTATGAGGAAAACACCAGATCGACCAGGACAGGCCCCGGCCGACGGTGATTCCAACGGGAACCTACGGGGGGGTGGGGAAATTACGTTCTTCCAGGAAAAGGCCCCGGCCGACCGTAATCCCCACGGAGAATAGGGATATCACCCTTCTTCCAGGAAAGGCCCCGGCCGACTGGTGATTCCCACGGGAACCTACGGGGGGTGGAAAGTTACGTTCTTCCAGGAAGGGCCCCGGCCGACATTAACTCCACCCGGACGGATGGTCGGGCAACCAACATCTACCAGGAAACACGCCCCGGCCGACGGTGGTTGGGAAATTGCAATCTTCCAGGAAATCCGCCCCGGACGACGCAAAAGGGAATTACAATCTTCCAGGGAATCCGCCCCGGCCGACTGTAAGCCCTCCCGACCAAATCCACAATCTTCCAGGCAATACGCCCCGGCCGACTGTGGCTCGTGCTCTCTCGTCGAGAGAATGCTGCCTAATGACGGTCCGCTCTGCGTTTATATAGGGACGGGCTGCGCTAGTGTGCGTCGCTTATCGCTGCCGGTGACATCAACGATTCATGCCTACGGTAGGCCCGCGCGCGTGTGCGGTTGTGACGGGCGACGGTGTAGTTCGCTACGTCACAACTTAATATCAAAACCCTGCTCGATCCTTAAAGGTTAACTCGCAGCCCGTCAATAGTTTTATTAACAAATTATATTTTTCAAAATTACTAAGAGCGGTAAAATAAAAGAAGAATTATACAACACATAAAAACATTTATGTTAATAATTATTGTTTGTCTGTTTTAAATTAAATCTCTAAAACAACTGTCAGAACGTCTGTACTGTCATGTTTTCAATGCTATTTAGCTTTACTGCGTGCAAAATATACTTAGATCACTTACATGAACTTAAGTTATTTTTAAATTAAAGTTTCTTTATATTATAATTTAAGTTCATTTTGTATTTGAATTAGTTGCATGTGCGCGGTTTTAAAAGTATTACGTGATAAAAAGCTAAATCAAACGCAGCCAAAGTCGTATGCAACAACTTGTACTGGACCACAAAACTGCATTTTGTAATAGGTAAGTAAATTCACCCTGTTACATTCCAGTTAAACTCTGACATTTTGATTAGCATAAATAATTTGATGGTTACGGCTTCTAATGGTTTATTTTCGTTTATCTAACGCCACGTGCGCCGTTTATGTAAATACCTACATGCAATAGTTTCAAGGATACGTGTCTAATTGAGCAACCATTTAGGCTTGATTTCCACAAAAACTAAGCGAAGCCTTAGAGCTGGCTATGCAGCGCGAGTGTTATGTTGTGCTGCGAGGATTTCGCTCTCTAAAATAACGATACATTATAGCATGAAGTAATTATGAAAATGGTCGTTAAGATTAAGGAATATCTACACTTAAATTAGGTAAATGGTAAAAAAAATCAAGTCTGGGTCCACTATTATAGACGAGAACTGGTTATCAGGTACCTATTAGAGGGGTTTTATGAAACGTTAATTGTCCGAATGTGTAATAAGTTTAGTGAAATAACGAAAAAGCCTGAATATGTTACCAGTGTTGGCCACTTACACACACATAAGACAACACAAACAAACATTCTACGAATTTATTTAAACTTAATTTTATAGCGCTGAACTAAAAGTCCGCGATCTTGTCCACGTATCGACCTTGAATGACAGCAATATACGGATTATTATAAAAAATACAGGGTTACTAACACCAACAACCTCGCAGGACTGGATAGCTAACATAATAAATGACTTTTCACATGAGACTAACGCAAGGATCTCAAATAAAACCACATTTTCATACAAAAGTGTTCCCGGCAATTTGTATGAAAATGATGAATTATTTTTTAATTCCCAGAATAGGTCCCATATAAAAGTTGTTTATTTTGCCGAACTAGTATGATGGTGTATATTAATTAAATATTTAAGTAAGTAAGTATTTAGTATTAATCCGATTATGATACCAATTGAATTTCTTGAGGAAAACAATTACCGAAGCAATTATAAATTTTAGTTTCAACTATGTTTCTGACTGTACTCGCGGAGTCACGGTAATGAATCGCGTGAGACGCGCGTATGAGGTGGGCGGTTGATTATGACATATTGTTATTGGTTCCTCTAGGCACTTGATACGAACAAATGAGTATAAGTTTTGAAATAAAGCATACCTATATGAATACTTTTTATTATTGAGCCTAATACAAGTGTAACATGAACCTTTACATACCCTTAAAGGGGGAATTCATGCCCATCAGTATGAACAACTTTTGCTACGGAACTAAAACTGAAAACTCTAAAAAAATTCGTCATGGCCAAAGTGGTTTGCCGCCCGTGCGAAATGTATGGGAAAGTCAAAAAAATTTCAAGTTCCTAGCATTGATCCCATAGGAAAAGTTGTTCATATTGACGGTCTGAGTCACCCCTGTAAGAGTATGACGAGGGTCATGTTACACTCTGTATAATCATGAAGATAATATACACAAACTTAATTAAGGTAATTTTTTGGCTGTTATCGCCAAGCATGCACTTAAATACTTAATACACACACAGTGACTTTAATACTTTATGTTTATGTGATTATCAGCCAAATCAATTGACTGCATTGGTTTATGGCTCTGGTCATGTGGTCTCAACGCCTTAATAGTACGATTTGTTCTCAGAGACTCGCATAGATGGCGCCACTCGAAACTAGACAACATTGTATCTACCGTATTACGAGAATATAAAAAATCATGATTCACAAACTATATCTTATTAAAAATCAAAACAATATTTTAGGCATATATTTTAAAATGACACCGTATATTTTGTAAGTTAAAGGCTATATAGATTACCGCCACCTAGAATCGAGTAGCAAGCAATTCTCCTGCGCCATACATTCGCCTGCTTTTCGCAACCTTAATTTGGTCCAATATTTTTGTGTGAGGTGGGCAGTCTATTACGTTAGTATTATATTGTCTTTGCTCTGGTGGTACAGAGAAGGTCATGCTCTTGCAGTGGAGACTCAGAAAGACCTGATAATGATGATATGATTTATTGAAGCCAAGAAGTGTTATGCGCGTCAATCGTTACGCCTTCAGGCCCCAAACCACTCTGTAGACTATAATTTAAAAAAAAGGAACGAAATAATGCAATATATAGACTTAAAGTTTCCTCGCCGTCTCAATAATAGGTATTTTCTGTTAACGTCCATTACAATATAAATAAGCTCTTATTAAATTATTAACATAACATTATGCTATTCTTGACCCGAATGCGCACGACACGAGCTTGTGCGCTTATTAAAGTAATTGTCTTTTTATGTAGCTAGTATTTACGTAGGTGCTACGGCGTAGAGGATTACAAGACTACGTAGCATGAGAAGTAAAAATTAAGGACTGCAGTCTACAACATTTTTATATAGTGACGGCGCGTAGACAATCTACGATTGGTAAGTTTTCGTAGATTTTTTTGATTTTTATGTTTGTAGCACTTTTGGTAAAGTTTTAGAATAAATAAATATTTCCGAATGGATAACCAAGGGCGCAAAACAAACTTGCACGTTTACCTATACTTATATTATAAAGAGGAAAGTATTTATAAGATATAATTTGTATTGAATAAGCTCACTTTCAAAAATTCTTTGATTTATTGATAGCTAACATCTGCGGGTGACATCCCAACTTCTCAACTAATATTATAAATGTGCAAGTGAGATTGAATATTAGTTTGTTTATTTCTTCTTCACGTTTTATCTACTGAACTAATCTTCTTTAAATTTGGCAAACACATAGGTTATGGTGCTGAGAAGGACATAATTTATATTCATAGGATACGCGGATGAAGTCGCAGGAAAATTGCTAGTAAAAGAAAAAATATTTACGTAGTCTATGCCGTAGAGGGTCTACGAGGCGTTGCTACGACGTAGACATTCTACGAGGGTGCTACGATTTCGTAGACCCTGCTCAACCGCCAATCACAATTTTAAGGTTTCATTATTATTTTATGACTGCATTCATTGTAATGCTAGTGTGAGGAATGTTTTGTACAAAATACTCGTAAGTAGTAAGCCTTTATATCCAAGCTCGGATTCTCGTGCGAAGAAGTAGTACCTAAATTGAAGTGTAAAATATAAGGCTACTTAGTTGAAGGCATTTGACAGAGGCATACAACAAGTGTTTGCAACATTTAAGACTATGTTATTCAGGATAAGGCAATGATTCTAACGTAATGTCTCTAATCCAAATTTAAAAGTTATCGTGAAATAAACTCATATACACACTTAGATATATATACGATATAACAAAAATCGACTGCCTTGGTACATAATTTATAGCCATGTATTTGTATATGGCTAGAATTCTTATCCCGGGTGACATATTATGTATATAATATGTCACCCGGGATAAGAATTCTTACAATAGTTCATTTCCAATTCCGTTGAGGCATCCGGAAGTTATGGTAGAATAAAGAAACTCACATACATACATCATCATCATCAGGTCTATTTTAGTCTCCACTGCAGGAGCACCTGTCTGTACTACCAGAGTCAGTCAATGTTTTGGCCTACACATACATTGAACCCGAGAAACAATACACTCCTGTTTAACAGTCGTGTCAAACATGCTTAAAAGTTAGTTGTATTAAATAATTATAAGCTCAAAAGTAGCTAAAACGTAGAAAAAGAATCAGATAAGGTGACAAAACATAATCGTTGTTTTAGATCCTTATCAAATAGCGTGTTCCACAATAAAAGAAAAAATAGGAAAGAAAAATATTTAGACTTCAGGTATTATTATTTCATTTGGATTTTGATCGCTTTCCTTCCGATGTCCTTGAGACACGTCAAACCCGAAATTATGTACTTACAGACATACAAACATGTATAGTTAAATATCATATTAGATGTTTGCCGATAAAACAGTTACTTTTATGAAGGACGACACGCACTTTCGACGCAAAATACTAGTTCAATGGGTTGCAGTTACTGTTGGTTAGGTAACTAGTTATTAAGTTCTTAATTGGGTGGTAATATTGCCCAATTATTTTATCGCAAATGACCTTTTAGTAAGAAATTGAACCAGTTTTTGCTAGTTTCATAAGCGTCAAAGCCTAGGAAAATAAGTATACACGGTCTAATCACACAGATTTAGCTAGCCCCAAAGTAAGTTCGATCCTTTTTTATGGTTCACTAACTCAATGATATATTTTTTTTATAATTAATACCTACGATAGCTAAACATCCAAGACCCAGATGAATCTGAATACAGTACCCATGGTGGTGTCACATTTGACGATTCTACGCAAAGTGCATATAATCACTACGTGATTCTAAGACGATTAGTACAAAGTAGAGTTGCCTTTTATTTTAATTTACTTATTTCTGGAATGAGTGATTGGAAGCGGCCAGTATTCTGCGTAGGTACCATCTATAAGGTAAGTAAGTATTTACTCACATATATATAAAAAAAGTTTGTCAGTACTAGCTTGCTTTTGTTTTGTTTTATCAAACGTGTTTTATGTTATGTCCATATATAGTAGCTGCTTATGAGTAATCGTCAAGTAAAAGCTACACAAACTTCGTGACCTGTTTCTACTTACCTTGTTACACTGCTGGGCAAAGGTATTGCCCAATTCTTTCCAAACATCCCTATTTTAAGGCAGTTACGACCATTTCTTTTTATAGGTACCTAAATCAAAAATAAAGGATACATAATTAAAGCCTTAACATTGAGAATACTTATCTAAACAATATATAGGTATATTTATAATCAAATTCTTTGGCAAAATAAATCTACTCGTATGTTCTAAATGTCGTAGTAATGGTATAACTAATAAATAAAAGGTTGTGCCATCAAATCAGCCAATAAAGGAAGCTCATTTCCGCTGTTTCAACCATCCAAAACCACTCCATAATGCTTTGACTTAATGGCCATTTTCCCATGAAGTATTTTTGTCCCCGTATCAGTCGGTGAGTGACACGAATGTCATAATATTGCGCATCCGTCCGCTCATTGGTTGGTTTCGGAGATAGCGCCGCCTGGAGTAAACGCCCAAATGATAAATGAAATATGCGTTGCCATGTGACAGTACCTAGTTACCTAGTTTATTGACTGAGCTTGTATGTATGTAACGTACCTATCCTACTCAGCCGAGAAACCTCTGCCGTATGGTTCGCGAATTCCGGCAGAGTAGAATAGAACAACTCCAAATCATCCTGTGGATGTTGTAAAAGGCGACTAAGGAAAAACAAGCTTATTAACATCAAAGAGACCTCTCCAACCCGTCTGGCCAGCGTGGAGAGTGTAGGCCAAATCCTCAGACTACTCAGGCTAGTATATGGCTCTGGTAGTACAGAGAGGGTCGTGCTCCTGAAGTGTAGACTAGAAAGACCTGATGATGATGATGATGATAATAGGACCACTGCAAGTCTTCCTGTGGTTGTCGTAGAAGGCGACTTAGGAAACACAAGCTAAATCCTAACTAATATTATCCTTACCATGTGGTCTCAACGCCTTAATAGTACGATTTGTTCTCAGAGACTCGCATAGATGGCGCCACTCGAAACTAGACAACATTGTATCTACCGTATTACGAGAATATAAAAAATCATGATTCACAAAATATATCTTATTAAAAATCGAAACAATATTTTAGGCATAATATTTTAAAATGACACCGTATATTTTGTAAGTTAAAGGCTAACGTAGATTACCGCCACCTAGTATCGAGTAGAAAGCAACTCTCCTGCGCCATACATTCGCCTGCTTTTCGCAACCTTAATTTGGTCCAGTATTTTTGTATGAGGTGGGCAGTCTATTACGTTAGTATTATATTGTCTTTGACCTAACTAATATTTTTTAATGTGAAAGTGAGTTTGCTTGTTTGTTTGTTACGCTTTCACGCCGAATCTACTGAACCGATCATCATGAAATTTCGCATACACATAGGTTAGGTTACTGAGAAGGACATAGGCTATATATCACGCGGGCGAAGCCACGGGTAACAGCTAGTAAGCTTATAAACATCAAAGAGCTTATGATAAATCCTCTCCTGCCCGACTGATTGCTCTGGCTAATATATGGCTCTGGTAGTACAGAGAGAGTCATGCTCCTGCAGTAGAGACTAATAAATACCTGATGATGATGGTGTAATGTGTCATAAGGAGATACGTGGATTTACGTAGACCACTGCTGGCCGTTTTAGAAAACGGAGACATCATTAAAAAAATATTCAAGCTATATTTTGAACTACGGTTTACAATTTAAAGTGTGAATGATAGATAACATAAATTTTAAAACCCCCCGACACAAATTTTCATGACACATGGCTAAGAACACTCGGGATAAAATTATCTATGACACAAAAAAACTAAACGAAAATCGATTCATCCGTTTGGGAGCTACGATACTACAGACAGACACGTTAAACTTATGATACCTCTATCTCTTTTTGCGTCGGGGGTCAAAAATAGTCAGAGGATCTGGCCTTCACTCTCCACGCTGGCCAGACGGAGTGGGCAGGTGTTATAGTTGTTGATAACGATAAGGTTAATATGTGTAATAAACATGTTTCGTTTAATCAATTTACTTACAAAAATGATTGTGCAAACAACAAGAAAAACCAAGTCGCCTCAACTAGCTCAAGGCTAATGAAAAGCTATAAATCCTACATAATAGCTGAGTTAACTTGTTCAAATATTTAGCCCAATTGTGAAATTGGTTTCAGAAAAACTGATGAAACATGGGAATTAGGTATTTTCCCAGACCTAGATCTAGAAAGCTTGATAGGAATCAAAAATTGTACTAAGTGAAACCAAGTAAAACTGTTTTGGGAACAACGTCTTTGTAGGTTTTTTTTTATGTCATAGGACGGCAACGAGCAAGCGAGTCACCTGATGGTAAGTGACCACCGCTGCCCATGGACAACTGCAACTACACAAGGGGTGTCACAGGAGCGTTGAGGGCCTTTTACTTTTCCCTCCCCAGAGGAAAGAGGGAGATGAGCCTCCGGCTCTCTCACTCACCGAACGAAGCATAGCAACGGTAAAGCTACTACTCAAACGTCGATATTCTGTGAGAGTGTGGTACTTCCCCGGACGAGCCGGCCCATTCATGCTACTAGCAAAAGTGATTTTCGCCGGTAGCGAGGATGTATCACAATTAAAAAAATTATAGGCATTAAATAAATAAAGATCCTGTACCTAACCTTCCATCATACATGATGTGTCTACAAGTAACAGTTCCGTCCTTCCTAAAAGAGAATTAAAATAACACAACTTTCGACATGCAATTTTTTTATTCATACTTTCAAAGTAACAATAGAATACAAGCAGTTATACTTTGAGTTTTGTTCTTGTAGGGGTGTTTCCCCCGTAAAAACGCTGACGTATTTTGAATGCGTTACCTGAGCGTAGCGTCGTAGCACGGGTGCTACGCCCATATAAATACCCAAGTAAGAATATATAGGTAGTTACTTAGTGAAAATACAATTGGGCGCCGCACCGCAGACCATACTTCAAACTACTGAAAATAATGCCATGTCCCACATAAGTTACACCATTTGTATCTACTACAAAAAATAGCTTGTATTTCGCCAATCGTACTTCATCCGCCAGTAATGAAATAGGGACGCACGACACTTCGTGACAAAATGGCGTGAGACTCGCCATAACACCGGTTCAACCAATTATGAAACTTATCTGATTACAGTAGCGTTCAAATTGGAATGGCAATGTGTGAAACAAAGAAAAGTTACGTACTTGGTTCTTAGAAAGCTTGGTAAGACTATAGCATAAGGAAACCAGTAAACCAACTTTCAAATTCCAAAGTGTGACAAAATCAATATACACTTGAGTACAGCTCTTTATATACACCTAATAAATAATAATATACACACTACGTTGCTTTCGATGTATGTGCTTTTCTTTAAGGCGCTGTGGTATGAGACACTAGCACCATGTGCTTTTCTTTAAGGTGCTGTGGTATGAGACACTAGCACCACCCAGCAATAAATTCTTTTAATACTAAATCATATCAAATTAAAAAAAATCTAATTAGATAATTACTTGTACTATTCTAGGTACAACTTGTCACTATTTTTAATTAGACGAATTAAGGGAACTACTCATTACCGCCAAAAGTGGCCACTTATTGCGGTAATGATTAACTC
Source organism: Rhodophaea formosa (assembly GCA_963082605.1). NCBI lineage: Eukaryota > Metazoa > Arthropoda > Insecta > Lepidoptera > Pyralidae > Rhodophaea > Rhodophaea formosa. The sequence continues at coordinate 4,189,638 of OY720209.1, forward strand.
TCTTAAACTTAAACTATGATATCTATGAAAACTATAAAATAATTTACTAGGGCATTCTGCTATTAGATATTTTAAATTTAATATAATTTGGGATTGAAAGAATTAATTGCTGGGTGGCGCTAGTATCTCATACCACAGCACCTTAAGTCTTTAAAGGCAGGGTTTAATATATTCCCATAAAAAATTACCTTTTACCTCGGTGATAAGGTCCAAATACAATTATAATTTAATATACATAACAGATTTTTTACTAATGGCTTATGAAGGGCTAAGGCTTCTTTTGTAGACTGTAGCAATAAATATCTCCGATGCTACTTACCTATAGTTTAATGTGATAAACTTTGTTTCGCATTTAATTTTGTATGGTTTGCAGTGTTAAATGGGAATGTTAAAAGTTTTCTATGACAGGCGCAGGTGCCCTTTTCCCCCAAGTTTATCGACTGTACACACTTCTTATACTATAGAGATTACGTACCGTACAATCTTTACTATGGCTAGATTAGAAATGTCGTTTATGATGGTTGCCCTACATAATGAAGGGATTTATAATAAGGGCCGGCGAAGTGTGGTGTAGCACGAGCAGTCTAGACACAAATAAAAAAAGGTCCGTCTTTGATAGTGTAATGGGGTCTTAGGCGCTTCCGTGGTCGAATTTATGACTAGACCGTCTACACTCTGACTATTGTGTCTATCAAGAGGTCCCACGCGCACGGGTGACTTTTGTCACCGGTGATAATCACAGAGTCCTTTGTGTATGGAGATGCGTGTGACAATTTTGGGACCGTGGACTCAGATGAAGTTTGTCACCCGCCACGCTCACCAGTCACCACATCCTTTGATTGCGTATGGAGATGAGTGCACCTAGAGACGTGTCAATTTTGTGATCATCATACATTTTGACAGAGTACCGAACTGATTGTTCCTTTATATTTATTGTTTAAACTTCTACTCGTACCTTCGAATTGTAAATTAATTTTATCCTTTGTAAAACTGGTTGACTGGAACAGATCCCTCTTGGGATAAGTCCACCGTTTGTACGGATTATAAATCTAGTTTTATTATATTTATTTTATGTGTTTGTACAATAAAGATTTAAAACAAACAAACAATCACCATGTCAAAAGTCACCTGAGCGCGCGTGTGGCGCGGCCCCTTATTTGATTAAAGTTACATGACATACATAAAGATAATTAAGTATTTGGTATTGAGAATGAGTTACTATAGCTCTTCATTTGATTCTATAACTCCTAAATCAGATAAAATTAAAATACTCTAAAACCGTACTTCTATGAAATTTCTTGCAGTATTTTTGGTATTGTTTTCATTATTTTGTATTTGATAAATTAATATTATGTAACTTTTGGCGATAATCAAAAATTCTTTTAATTTGTAATTCGGTAATAATATAAGTAGGTACTACAAGTAGTTAACTAGCGAAGTACAGATTTAGTTTTTTTATTGTTATCTAACTGATTTAGTAGCTAGCAAAATAATAAAATGATAGGTGGTGCTAGTTTTATTTATATAAGATTAGCTGTTACCCGCGGCTTCGCCCGCGTGGTATATAGCCTATGTCCTTCTCGGTACCCTAACTTATGTGTATGCAAAATTTCATAATGAACGGTTCAGTAGATTCGGCGTAAAAGCGTAACAAACAAACAAACAAACTCACTTTCGCATTTATAATATTAGTTAGGATTAGGATATCTATATATAAGCATCTTCATCATATAACCTGTTTCTTTATATTTAGCTGATAAAGAGATAAGCATTATGTCTAATATTGATATTTACTATCTTATATTTTAATAAATATGTTTTCTTTCATAGCAAACATTAGAATATGATTTACTTGTTAAAAAAGCCATCCATCAAAGTTTCAACACTTTTATTTCAGTATAAAATATAAAACTTAATCAGATTGTTTAAGATTCACCTTCAAGTTCTTTGGACTTTTTCTTCTTTTTCTTTTTTATAGCGACAGTTTCAATCACATCTTGCGTATCTTCAGTTGCCAGTTGATTTTCAACGTTATGTTTCTTTTTCTTCTTCTTAACAGGTTCTGTTACTGTAGCTATTTCTTCAGTTTGAATTTCATACTCAGTATCTTTTTTCCGCTTCTTTTTCGTTTTTATTTCTTGCTCACCAGTATCTACAGAATTATTATGCTCAATAATAGACTCTAGTGCTTCATCTACATCTTTATTTTTCTTCTTTTTCTTCTTAGTGTTTACAACATTTTCTTGGAAATTGTCTTCTTTATTCTCATCAACTTCATGGTGTTCACGTTTCTTTTTCTTATTTTTCTTTTTAGTTGTTTCTCCCGATTGCGAATAGTCATCAATAGGTATATTATTACTGTAATCTTCAGAAGAAATGTTACTTTTTACGACAATTTCAGAATTGTCAGCAGTTGTTCCATGGTCATGTTTATTTTTTTTCCTCTTCTTTCTGGGAAGCTCTGCTTCATTTTCATTATCAGGCGTTTCTCCAACTTCTTCTTCTTGTTTAGTGATTCCATGTTTCAAAGACTTCTCCAAATCCTTCTCATCTCTATCCAACACTGCTAAAAAGAAGCCTGTAGTCAAATCAGTCTCAGGTCTCGCGTACAGACATCGCGTTCCCATACTTCCATACATAGCTGATCCAAAATTATTCCACTTTTCCTTTAAAAGTTCCTTCACATCTTGAACTCTCCATTTAGCCCTCGAAGTCTTCACCACATTGGTTATAACTCTCTCGTTTTCTTCAGGAAAGATCGAACAAGTACTATACACTATTCTTTTTGCTTTTGGGAATGCGTTCATTGCATGTTTCAGGAATTTCTCCTGCAGAGATGTCAGTTTGGCTAGTCTCGTAGCTTCTATATAGTTGTGAACACAGAGTTCCATTCCTAAAATGAAATATACTTATTGCATTTGTTGGTGTTTTCTATTAATATTTAAAAACATGGAAGAACACAATTTCAATTTGAATCACAAATCTATCTTTTTTTGAATTAATAAACTTTTTACTTTCATGCTGGTTTGGGAGAAAAGGAAAACCATAGAATATAGCAGCTGCTTTTTTTCCCGCGCAGACTGTACAAGCCGGTCAAGGGATTGGGCGAACACACGTTAGTTAGGCTATGTGGCTAGCAAACTATCACTTTTGATTCAGCTTTCCACTTCCTAGGTTTTATGACCATGGGCTCTGGCTACCCCGTAAGGGATAAAGATGTGATAATATATATTTATGTATTCATTTTTGTATAAGGAATAGCATTTACTGCACTTGACAGTCAAATAAAAACGTTTATTACTATAGTTTATATATTTATATATCTAAGTATGCAAATTTTACTGATATGCCGCACAGGCAAGATAAGGGTAAAAAAGTCCGTCATTGCTATGATGATATGGTTTCTATAATTTTGCGACACATTGAGGATCTATAAAGAAAAGGCAGATACAAACCTGATCCGGAACAGCTGGGATCCAAGAGAATGTACTCCACATCCTCGAGTTCTCCCCTCTTAATCTCCAAGGAGTCCTTGTGCATAGTCTTCACGCATTTGGAGCCAGTCTTCTCTACGAAGTCGCAAAGCGTTTGGTAACGCTTTTCATTCCTTTCTGATGCGTAGATTTTTCCCTTAAAAATGAATAGTATAGAATATAGAATAGTGAATAGTACACTAATTTAAACTTTTATAATATATTATAAAAGTTTAAATTAGTGTACTACTTACTAGGTAATTCATACACCTAGTCGTTTAATATATGTAAGTATATCATTTAAAAACATATATTAATGACTAGGTCATCCTTGATTGCGAACTTCATTTTCCTTTTCTACGGTTGAGTTATACAATATCATATTATTATAACTAATATTAATTAAATTCCTACTGGTTATAGCTAATTGTTGTAAAGTTTCACTTTTATTACCCTTTGTCAGGGAATTTTAAAAATATATGTTTCTATTTCATTATCCAAGTCGACTACTTAATGTTACTTAAAGAATATCCAATAAAGAACTAACCAGGAGGGAGCGACGGCTGCCTATGGCAAATATCAAACTAAACCTCTAAACTAAAGCTTACTCAACAGTATTCAGACAAACATACCTCATTTCTCATGTAGGCGGCAAGTTGCGTGGTCTTCATACCAGGAGCAGCACACATGTCGAACACCACACTACCGGAGGGCGGCGCGAGCAGATGGACCGCCAGGGTGGTAGCCTAAATCGAAAAATAATAATAAAGGATCGATGAGAAGGAATATAGATTATAGTAAAGTTTTAAGTATAATATTTTCTCTCAACACTGAAGAAAAAGGCCTCGTTTACGGAGAGGCGGCGCGTTGAGTATGATTCATTCTGAAAATTCCAAATATATACGAAGTCGCAATAGAAGTATGGCCGTTTACGGGTACAGGTGTATTTTAATTACGCATTAGCTTGAGATTTGATGCGTCATCGCGCGCGGAAGACGTGGTCGCGCACGCGGTGTCGGTGACAGGGTAGCACGCGGTAAGAAAATAAAAAATACTTTTTTGTACAATTTACATACCTAATCTAATATTTTTTCTTAAAAATCTACCAACCTTATCCTGCAAGATGATTTTACTCTCCAAATATAGCTCATGCTCATGCAGCTTAGTTCCCGGCGAGAACACAAACACAGTTTTCACATGGTAATCCTGCGTGAAGTCGTACTCTGTCAGACCCTGGATCTGCTTCAAGTAGTCGTCGTAGGAAATAAACTTATTCGTAGACGTATAAAAATATCTTTTTGTAGAGTTTACATAGGTACCTAATCTAATGATATTTTATCTCAAAAATACACCAACCTTATCCTGCAAGATGATTTTACTCTCCAAATATAGCTCATGCTCGTGCAACTTAGTTCCCGGCGAGAACACAAACACAGTTTTCACATGGTAATCCTGCGTGAAGTCGTACTCCGTCAGACCCTGGATCTGTTTCAAGTAGTCGTCGTAGGAACCTGAGGTACACCGGATGAAGCGGTACCCCTCTTCTTGGAAGGCGCGGATGGCGTCCGATGTTGTTAGGAGGTTGGTATTGATGCGTACGTAGCGGGGGCGACGGATTGCTACAAAATAGTTTATAAGTATTTTATTTATTTTTTGTCGTGTGGGGCCCAGAGAGTGGAAGGTGGAGTGGGGGCAGAGTAGAATAGGACCACTCCAAGTCTTCCCGTGGATGTCCTATAAGGCGACTTAGGAAACACAAGCTAAAGAAAGCTTATAAACATCAAATAGACCTCACCCACCCGTCTGGCCGGCGTGGAGAGTGAAAACCATATCCTCTGACTGCTCTGGCTAATATATGGCTCTGGTAGTCTCAGAGAGGGACGTACTCCTAGGTAAAGACTAAAAAAGACCTTTCTATGCCATGGCATGGCAAGGTCTTATTTAGTCTACACATGGCATGGCATGAGATATGTTTATGCATTGACAATACTAATCTGATATAATTAAATAAAGAAATAAGATATGGGAAGAAAATCCAAGTGTGCAGGATTGTAACCAACAGTCTTTACTCTTTTTCAAAAGCAAAGACTGCTGGATCAAATCCTGCTCGCGTTATTTTCTATCTTTTTTTTACCATAAAGGTCGCATTCCTCAACCGTACCTGGTGGAATTTTAAGAGCTGAGGGTTGAATAGAGATTTTTATGTTGATTGATAGTTTTTGTTTCGTTTTTTAATGGCGGAATAGCTTTGATAAGACCCGCGAGGCCTACGGCTCACAGTGCCACTATTAGGTAATAAATGGGATACATGTGAAAACGGCCTCTAGCCATTGGGTACCTGACATATTTTGTCAACCCCTTGGATTTTATAGAATTTCAACTGAGTATCTAATACCGTTGCGGCCATTCGGGTTTTGACCCTTATCAAGGACCATATGATACCTCACCCACCTTCAACTGCACAAGGCACATTATCCTCCTCAACAGCTGCACCAACACCTCCCGGGCTGCTCGCAGCCCACGCCCCCACCCGAAATACTAGTTTCTAGATATCAGTGGCGTAACAATAGGGTCGCAGGGCTGGCAAAATGCCACGGGGCCCCGACCCAAGAGGGCCCCGGCCCAGGAGGCCGCGAGCTCAAAAATATTTTTTACATTGTACCTGAGTATTTAATTTTATTTGAAAAGTATATTTTTATAAGTTCTGTTTAAAATCCAAAGTGAGACAACTAAAGTCCATAATACAATACGATGTTGTTCCTTCACCGAAAAGCTAGCGAATAGATGATGAATGCATTGAGATATTATGTTCTATGGATAAATGTGTAAGAGAGGAGGCCTATGGCCATGAGTGAGACAATGTGAAATTGAGTACGCTAAAATCTCGAAGTTCATTAAAATTAAACCGAGTATAACGTGACGATTTTTACTGATAAGGCATCAATTGCGCCACGGGCCCCAGATGGTATAGTTACGCCACTGCTAGATATATAGCTCAACTAATCCTAAAGAAATAATACATCATATTTTGATGATTGTTTGGCTTTTTCTTTTGCAGGTTGCTCCTCTGGTTCGATCTGAACATCGAGGGGATTCCCAACATGATTTCAAAATTTTTTTTTCAAGTTGGTCTGGGTTTTGGATGTTTATCAATATATGTATCTAATATAATATACAGTATTGATCCTATAGCAGGATTTCACAACTTGGGGTACCTAAATCTGTATGATTCATCCCTATAAATATATTTATCCTCTGCTCTCTCTCTCTTATTTGCGCATTGTACTGGTTGCATCCTCAACTGTGATACTTCAGGATATATATATTCCTATTTTCACATACATATTTTTATAATGCATTGTAAAAAGGTAAAGCTTATAATTATTTGAATAAAGATTTTATTTATTTTTATTATATTCAGAGGCATCAATGGTTGTTTCACTGCATTTCTAGTTTATGGTGTCAGCAAATTAAGACAAATTTATCACAATTCAATGTAATAAATAATTTACACTTTCACATGATCACCATTTCCGAAATATTAAAGATTGGTCAAGCGTTATATTTTTTTGTAAACACAGATTGTAAAATAAATATAATAAAAGAGTTTAATAAAACAGCATAATGGCATTTTAAATTTATTTTCTATCTAAATACAAGTTTAGTATTGTGTAAGTTACTTTATCTTAATAAGTACACACTATTAGAAGTATGCTGCAAAGCTTAAAACTGGAATGTTTTTATATTTTTAGTCTCTCTTCAAGTTCAAATCACTCTTTTCGGATTCCTTTACAGGAGTGTACTTGTGTTGGTCAATCTCATTCCCATGTTCATCATATTCTTTTTCATGGTATGCTTTATATGCATACGCAGCTATAACTAGGTTCACAACAACTACGGCACTGAACACCGCCCACATATTTGCTGTATTGTTATCCTTGGGATACACATCAGTGAGTAGATGCCGGACACCAAAGAACGCTACAAACGGGAGTGTAAACATTGCGACACTATAAAGAAATAAGTTCGCTAATGCTAATATCACCCTTTTATTATTCTTAGACATGATAGGAGCCAAGTCAGCCTTCAGACTGTCAGCCATTTTGAGCGATAGTACTTATGAGGAATGAATTATATCTGGAAAGAAAAAGAAAAATATTACCTTCAGTCTTCAAGTCACCAGGATGATCAGAAGTGTATTTCTCAAATTGCTCTTTGTATGAAAGAATTGTCTGCTCTGGTTTGCTTTTGCCAGGAAGAGACTTTTTGCCAAAAAGGAGTTCGGTGGTGAGGACCTTTGCGAGCCATGGGTCTAAACGAGTCTCTTTCTCTAGTATGTTACAATTCTCGAATATTTTGTCTATGTCGGCTGCATGTTTGATAGTTTCAGTTATAAGTGCATAAAGCACATTTGTCCTCTGTAAATATTACACTCTTTTAAGAAATACAGATAAATGACATTATATCGGCACTTGTGCCGACCCCACATAAAAAAGTGGGGTATGGTAAAGGAAGAAGACATCATGTCGTAAAATGATTCTAAAAGATTTCACAGACATTGTTAACGACTTCAAGCGTTTAATATATTGAATATCTTTGCTTCAAACAAAGTGTAAATAAATACTTACAAAGTGGCGAAGTTTTTCGTCGTACAATAACGTTTTCACACTGCCGCCTTCAGTTGAAACTTTCTTAAAAATATTTGCTGCAATTTTAAACTGTCTTGGTACTTTAACAGAATGCTCAAACATTTTTTCTTTATTTATTTTTTAGACAAAAAAGGTTCATTGCAAAAGCAAAAATATTACACAATGTCACGAGATCAATGTCACATTGACAATTCATTCTCTTGACTGAAATAGGTTAAAATGCGTTTATCAGTGGGTAAAAAATAAAAATGCGTTCATACTTTTGAAAAAATTGTATCAGTTAAGCCACAGTTTCAAGCAAGTTGTACCAACCCATACAATAAATTGCATCGGCAATAGGAGTTTTATGACAAACGCTCTTCTTTTGCAAAAAAAAGTAGTTTCTACCATAAACAATTCACTTGAATTTCTAGTTTGTTGCACGTAATCTTTATTTACAATTTTCTCAAACATATTTATCGTAAAATTGTAATAATTTCTTAAATTATGTAAGCGTAATCATAAAGGTAATTATACGGATCGTGTCAGCGTGTATTGAAGTTGTTTGTGAAATGTTATCGGTCACAGTTTCGAATGGCGATTTGTCTCGTAAATACCAGGAAATGCTATGATTCAACATTGCGGCGTTTTCAATAAACAGTGTATTACGGCTCTCGTGCATTGTTTTCAGTTGGAGGCAGCGACTGGATCGCTGTGGACTAGGGTTATCAGTGAAAGGTCAATATAAAATGTTGTGAGGGTATCTTGTGTGAGCTGAAGGGAGTAAACGAAAACGATGGTTCCTGCTCCGAGCTGCCCCTCTACGTGGGACTACTGGCAGGCCTCGCCACCAGACCTCGTGGAACTGACATGTCTGCTGCCCAACTCTGTTTACATTCCCCTGAGAGTGAGCTGGGATGCCACTCTTCAGGATATCAAGGAGGTTAGTGCTCCAAGCTTTGTGACTCATCCATCATGCTGACACCTAGTTTCCTTGGCTCTGGAAAGTGGGTCGTGGTTGTGTAATATTTACAGTGTTTTGATTTTTAGAAAGTAGATCACTCTGTTTACAGTACTCACTTGATATGCATGTGGGATGATTCGCTGAGCTTGTACTAGTTAAAAATAACTAGTATGTCTTGTTGGCTTATTTTCAACCTTACAAAATTTTTACTCAATAAGTAAATGTTTATCTTGATTAGTAAGTTAGCAATGATTTTATCAATTTGTGATGTCAATGATTTGCTGTAGCATTTCACTCAAATATTACTCTTGCAAGAAATACTTGTTGATGATAAAATAATTAAAAATGTATAATTTAATATCAGCCAATAAAATATCTTTGGGTTTGCTTGCTCACTAGAAGTCGAAAAATTAAATCATACATTTCCCACTATAATAATAAATAAGAGGATAATTAGTTTACTTTCCTGTTTTAGAAACTGATAACCTTCCCTGACCTGAAGGTATTTAATAGTTTTATGTATTTTCCTACTTTCTCTAGGAATTATGGGAAAATGCAGCAAATTTTCCCTTATTTGGAATGCTTCATGAAATGTCCGGCTATGTGTTCCAATTCGTCAACTCATTGGCAGTACTAGAAGTCATAGATGATGAGTTGAAACGGCTAAGAGATGTGAAGCCAGTATGTGGGGTCCTTATGATCATCGAGAGGTCTGTGGACAAGCCTGGAGAACACTTACTGAACACACAAATCAGTCATTTGATTGGAAAAGGTTTGTTTGAAATACTATGTATACTATTTAAAGATATGGATAGTACCTTAAGTGACCATGACTCCTATTTCCTCACTTCATTCCACTTTGTGGGGTCAAGACATCATTTTAGTTTCTCCCACTTTACTGTATGTAAGCCATCTCCTTTGTTACTTCTTTTCCCCATAACCTTGTTTACCCAGTCTATCCATCTTTTATTTTGTCCACCTTAATTCTGATTCTCAGGAATTGTTATATGTCCAACACCTTTATAGTAATATGACATTAACAGTAATTAATTAATAGCATTAAATATACTGTTAATTAATTATGTAAATGAGAGAGGCGCAGACCTGAGGAGGGTGGCGTAAGCAAAGAGAGGCCAATCTCAGCTGTGGGCAGAAGAAGGACTTAGATAGACAGAAATATACTGTATCTAATAATTTCTAAAACAATTGTATTGTATACTGTAGAAAACACAAACTTTTTTTTAACAACAGTGATTTCTTGTGCATTTGCTTACACTTATCCTATACCTCAAGTCAAATCCTACTATATAATATGGTTAAAAACATAATTATCTGTTTTAAAATAGTTTATGTCATTAGCACAGCTATACATTGATGAAATATTATATTATCCTCTTATAGGTCTGAATGAGTTCGATAGTTTAAGAAGCATGGAGGTGAATGACTTCCGAGCCCAAATGCGGAACTTAGCTGAAGAAAGTTTGATGAAGCGGATACAAAGCTCGTGGCTGGAAAGGTTAAAATATCAATGCCCACCGAGACTTGCCGACCAGTCCGTGCCGACGACGCTCAGAAGTAAACTAAATAGGAACACATTTACACTCACCACAAGATTTGCCAATTCGGAGGTAAGTTTATATTGCATTTAATCTTTGTTGATTTTAAATCTTAGATCGTTTTACCAATAAAGTTTATTAAATAAACCTAAGTCTGCATAAAGGTGAAATCAAATTTAGTTTTGTTGTATTTAGTGAACTGCATTTTCACTAGATAGGTAAGAGATCATGAACTAAAACTTTGTAGCCATATAAGTAGTAGCTTCCAAAAGCCAAAGGCAGTGAACTTAATTGTGATGTGTAGTAGTAACTAAACCATTCATAATTATAAGTGACAAACATTATATTTTTAAATCCACAACTCAAAAGAGGGGTGTTTTAAGTTTGACCAATCTGTGTGTGTTTGCATGTCTGTCTGTGTCTACGTAGCCCTAAAACTAGTGAACGGATTTGGATAAGGTTTTTTCATTTGAAAGCAGGTTTCTTAAAGATAGCCTTTAACTAAATGGAATTATTTTTGTGTTGGGGGATTGTATACATGGATGAAGTGAACGGATTTGGATAAGGTTTTTCATTTGAAAGCAGGTTTCTTAACGATAGTTTTTAGATATGTTTTATCAAAATCGGTTCAGCCCTTAACAAAATGGAAGTATTTTTGTGTTGGGGATTGCATACATGGATGATTAAGTACTATGGGGAACGTTATCCTAAAGGGGTCATTTACGGAGGCGTCTCGTAGAGCGTTTTGCGTTTACGGATAGGCGTGCGTGATTGCTCAATCTCAAACTTGTGGAGCTACATCGTTTATAGAGATGCGGAGTGGGCGGCTCGTTGGACGTTAGAAAACTACATAAGCCTTAGAAGCGCTCTTTGCTAGTTTAAGTTCCGCTGCCATGGAAGTGGGGGGGGGGAGGATGGAGCTCTGGGATTTACACTCATTGAATGAAGTATAGCAGCGGTAAAGCTAATCTCTCAAATGGTACAGCTACTACTCAAACGTCGATTTTCTGTGAGAGTGTGGTACTTTCTCGGACGAGCCATTCATGCTACTAGCAAAAGTGAATTTCGCTGATAGCGTAGCTCTGCAGCTAGATCTATTGCTAGTCCAATGCTTATATTTTAATAGGACTTATATTGAGGTTTACATAGTTACTTTGATATTTCATAGTAGTCTGTGAACAATAAACTTATTGAACAATGTTATTTATTAGTTTTATTTTGCTTTAGATCTATTTTACTTAGGTATGTTGAAAATTAGCTGGAGATAAAATCCATAAAGGAAATCATTCTCAGCCCACCACTGGGCAAATGCCCCCTTTTTTACGCCATTTTCTAGAATCCATGCTAGTCCCATCCAGCTTATAATACTCTCTACTCTCTAATTATATTGATATTTAAATATCAATCAATCATATCAATCTATAAATTAGATTGAAAATCTCTAATTGATTTTATAGAGTCTTATAAGTACCTATCCAAATTGACTAGGCAGCTGAATATTTTTATGCGAATTTTTTTGAGTTTCAACGTTTTGTCCCATGTTTGTTTGTTGTTTTTCGTATGTGTAAGTGGCCAACACTGGTTTCAGATTTTTCAAGCTGCCTTAAGGCATCTGACATAGCTTAACGACTGCCATCAACGATGACAGCCGGGACCAACGGCTTAACGTGCCTTCCGAAACACAGAGGAGCTCGAGATATTTTTATGCCACTTTTGTCCCATAGGAAAAGTTTATATCGACAGGCTGAATCATCAATCCTTTTGAATCCAAAGCTATCAAGACTTGGCTGTGTATTTATACAAATGTGGTTACGCGACGCTCTAGGCACCATCACAAGACAGCTCACTAATAATAACAAGTAGGCCGGTTTCATCGTCGGTAACTTTCTGTTATGTTTGTATAGTTTCTTGTAATATTTGGGTAGGATCTTAGTTAAAATTAAAAGCAATTTTCAAGAAATATTTTATTTAACATCTAATCAGCAACATTAGACTCTTCTTCAGCCTGCTGTTCCTCTACAACTTCTTCCTCGTCTTTCTCGCCTTCCTCAAGCCACTGCATCATCAGATCCTTGGCTTCAGCCCTGCATTTGAAAAATTCTATGTAAATAACTTAAGTTTAACTTGGAAATTAACCTAGTGGTGTTATTTCTATTAAATGGGGTCACACACACCCATAGTAGAAAAGTGGTCTGGTCAAGTGAAAAAATACTAGGAATCCCGCTGTTAGTCTGGACAAAATACTTGGTTGCCATAGGCACGACAAAATACTTTGTCTCGGCTGTTAGACACAACCAAATTATTAGATGTTTGTTTGGTTTTTGTGTGTGTAAGTGGCCAACACTGATGTCAGATTTTTCAAGCTGCCAAAAGGCCTTTGACATAGCTTATCTACTACCACCAATGATGACAGCCGGTACCAACGGCTTGACGTGCCTTCGAAAGCACGGAAAAGCTGGAGATATTTCTATACCACTTGTCACCCATTAAGTCAAGATAGATCTAGATGGCGTGCAATTGGGGAGGCCTATGTCCAGCAGTGGACAAGTATAGGCTGATGATGATGTCTCCCATTCAAGTGAGGCCGTGCCCGGGGTTGCTATACATGCATAAGCGCTTACACTGATTATCAGATTACAGTCATAATGCTTACGGCTTAAGCTATGTCTGATGCCTTCAAACAGCCAGTTAATCTGACGCTAGTGTTAGACAATACACACGAAAAGAAGAAAGCTAAAAGTCAAGCCAAACACATCACTGGAACTCCGGGCGATCAAACTGTGTGAAGTAGGTATCTACCTTCATCACACAGTTTGATAACCATCAATGTTTGTGACAATTTTACTATCAGCGATTTGCTACACTGCTAGGCAAAGGCCCATCTTCCTTTCTTATTCTGATGACATATATCTACCTATGAATAATTATTCGTCATCGTCGTCATCGTCATCAGGTCTTTGATAGTCTCCACTGCAGGAGCATGACCCTCTCTGTACTACCAGAGCCATAGGTATTAGCCAGAGCAGTCAGAGGATTTGGCCTACACTCTCCACGCTGGCCAGACGGGTTGGAGAGGTCTCTTTGATGTTTATGAGCTTTGTATAGCTTCTGTTTCCTAAGTCGCCTTCTACGACATCCACGGGAAGACTTGGAGTGGTCCTATTCTACTCTGCCGGGAACCACACGGCGAGCCGGGAACCACACGGCAACAATTATTCATGACATTGTAAATCGATCTATTTAAGAAGGCTAACCCCATATCAATTTACAGACAGCTGAAACTACTGTACCTACCTAGAAACTTGAAATTTGGTACCGAGGTTTCAGTTGTGGCAGAGCCAGGCTACTGGCGAAAATGACTTTTGCTGGTAGCATGAATGGGCCGGCTCGTCCGGGGAAGTACCAAACTCTCACAGAAAATCGACGTTTGAGTAGTAGCTTTACAGCTTCTATGCTTCGTTCGGTGAGTGAGAGCGCCGGAGGCCTATCCCTCTCCTCTCTGGGGAGGGAAAAATAAAAGGCCGGCAACGCTTTTGTCATACCCCTGGTGTTACATTAGTCCATGGGCAGCGGTGATCACTTACCATCAGGTGACCCGCTTGCTCGTTTGCCGTCCTATGACATAAAAAAAAAGGTTGCTTTTATGATGTAAGTGAGCACTAAGAAATGGATTTTTAGTAATTCAACCCCAAAAAGGTGATATAGGGAGGTGAGGTTTTACATGGATACTGTTAGTTTGTTTATTACCTTTCCTCAGGCGTGACCACGCCTTTATTGAGCCGCTTCAGTCTCGGCAGGGCAGCAAGCATCTCAATTCTGATTTCGCTGTCTTCTTCCTCGGCTGCAGCGTCGGCGGTTTCTTCACCAATGCCGCCCATGTATGGGCAGCCCTTCATTACTAGAGTTTCTAAAGTTGGCAACACCTGAAAATATACTTATCTTATCGATACTAATATTATAAAGATTTGATTGTTTGCTCGTTTGTTTGCACATCTGGTCCGATTTTCAAAATTCTTTCACCTATAGAAAGTTAATTTATCTATGGGTGCCATAGGCTATAATTAACGCGGAGGATTAGCCAGCTTGGGACGCAACCGGGAACAACCTCTGATGCGATAGAATCACCATCATCATCGTTCTAAGAAAATGATGATGGTGCCATACCCAAATGGAAACTGGCAATGTTGCTATAAATTAAATAAAAATGATACTTAAATAGAAATTACGCTGACTAAAAGTTATCCGATGCTTACTCGTTATCTGCAACCTAGACCCAGGTAATACGAAAAATCTTTTTTACGTATCTGGCCACTAGAACTATGCCGCAAAAGAATTTGAAACAAATCTGTAACATACCCTTAATTTCTTGACTTGCTTCAATGTAGAAATCTTGCAGTTCCTAAGATTGACATACTGCAATTTCTCCTGTGCAGCGTCAAACCCATCCAGCAGTCTTATAGGGTTGTTACGCGCATGGAGAATCCTCAGGTTGTGCAAATTCTCCAGCCCCACCAGGCTCGTGATCTTATTACCAGCTAAATATAAGCTGTCCAAATTAGGGAAGTGGAGGCCTTGTATATCCTGTATCAAATTGTCTCTAAAGTCCAAACATTTTATATTCGGCATATAACTGTCAAACGCTATCTCTTTAATCTTGTTTTTCCCGACTTCCAACGTGCACAACTCTGGTTGGTATACATTACTAACACTTGTAATAAAATTCTCGTTCATTATTATAACTTGTAGATACTTCATCTTGTTCAGGCCGGCGGAAATAGCTGCGTTTTTGTCGGCATGAATGAGGACGAGGAACGGCAGCTCAGTCAGGGCCTGTAGAGCCTCTAACTCCAAGTTATTGTTTGAAACATCCACAAATTGCAAGTGCTTGAAGGCTTTCAGAGCGGATATGTCAGTTAGACCCATCCCGGTACATGCCGCTTTCAAGTAGGTGAAGCTAAAAATAAGGAAATTGATGTTTCGTTACCTATTTTAGCATATTTTTTCCTCGTACGATAGATTGTTTGGTTTTGCAATAACAACCATTATAATGATATAACTAAAAACCCAAGTAGTTATTTAATAGAGAATGATAAAAACAAAGAGTTTTTTTAATCAACGAAGTTGGCAAACAAGCATACGATGGGAAGCGGTTACATTAGCCTTTGGACGCCTGCATCATCAGGTATTATCATCATCATCAGGTCTTTTTTAGTCTCCACTGCAGGAGAACGACCCTCTCTACTGCCAGACTACCAGAGCAGATATTAGATAGAACAGTCAGAGGATATGGCCTACACTCTCCACCACCACGCCAAACGGGTAGGTTACCAGGTATAATTTGCAATTACTATCCAGTTCACATGATGAAAAGTTTTAGCCGTCCGTATTTGTAAGTGAATATGAAACTCACCCGTCACCTTCAGCAGTCTTCCCAAGCAAGCTCAACCTAGTGCTAACTTCCGACCGCTGCAGTACTCTCACTGGGTAGATGACCCTAACCTCTTCGGGTTGCCCCTCGCCTATCGTGCGAGAACATTGTTTAAACGTTATAAAAGTAGACAACTAGTCAACTACAGATGAAATTAATTTTAAATCTGTTAAGAATCCCTTAAAGAGTATTTCTTTAGTGAAATAAAGTTGGTTACTGGTGATAGTAATGGTTTTAAGTTCTTCATTTTCTACGTAGCCTTGCACACAGTGTAAGTTTTTTCTTCGCCGACTCCCGATACGCGCTATATGTATGGATAAATCGTGTAAATATTGCGTGTAACAACGCCGCGTTTAAACAAAACGGTTTTTAGCTGAGCCTCTTGGACCTCTCAAAACAAATGTGAACTTCCATTTATTTTTTTGCTGTGCTTTGGACCTCGACCTTCGACCTCCCATCTTGATGTAATTGA
This sequence comes from Rhodophaea formosa, assembly GCA_963082605.1. Classification (NCBI taxonomy): domain Eukaryota; kingdom Metazoa; phylum Arthropoda; class Insecta; order Lepidoptera; family Pyralidae; genus Rhodophaea; species Rhodophaea formosa. The sequence goes on from OY720209.1 coordinate 4,206,159, forward strand.
ATGCAAGTCGTCTCCCGCACTCGCGAGTAAAGCAATGTAATATTAGAGTATAATCTTCCATGCTAGTCGGGGAGAAAAGGAAGAACGTAGAATGTACCAGCTGCTTCCGGCCGAGCGAATAGGCGCAAATCTACGGAAGCATTTAAATAGGTGGTGCGGCTAGCAACTCATCACTATTTTGATTCCGCTTTCCTTCCTGAAGCACATCAACATGCTAAGCGTGGCTTTTCGGTGTTATGGCCTTACGGGTAAACAGAGCCTAAGCCCCGTAAAGGATAAAGACATGATACTATTGTATGTATAAAACTTATTGAAGCAGCTAAATCACATGTACCTGGCATACCCTCGCCGGGCATCTCGCCCTCCATCTCCCCCGGTATCTCCCCCGCACGCCCACCCGCTGTTTTCCCCGCGCGCCCACCCGCTGCTTCCCCCGCTGCATCTTGAGCCTGATCCTCGGAAGCAGCTGGAGGCTCTTCCTCGTCATCTGTAGTCTTCAGGTTGAACCGCGATTTCAACATGATGGTTTTCGGATATCCAACACTTGTTCAAAGTTCCCTTGAAATGTTTAGGTAAACCTATAAATGGCTAAAAAAAAATATGGCATGCGGCTATACGAATATCATTGCCGTTCTGGTAAATTATTAGATGCACGTTTGACAATGTCAAAAAGTAACTTCGGGAAAGTGACGTTGACTCGTTGACGTATGATGTAGGTAATATTGTAAAAAGGTTCATTAAAAAAAGTTGTCTGTATTGAAAAGACGATAGAGTTCTTTTGAGTCTATGCTATTTGCACATTATATATTTTTTTAAGTTTGCCCGGTAAGTGGTAAATACCACTTATGTATGTCTATGTCTCATTCATACGAACGGACGAGGTGACTGTGGCGCGCGTATGCGTTGCGCGTAGAGTTGTTAACACGCAACTGGAATATAAAATTAATATTTTTGTTATATTATTAATTATCAAAAGTCGTAAAACAAACTTTGTCGTTTATGATGTTAGCTATCTTAATTTGAAATGAAACAAACATTCGAGTATTTTATAGACTAGAAGCTGTAAATATTTCATTTTTAATTTTCAACAGACAAAAACGGATGAGGTTCTCAAGTCGACATGTATATATATTTCTTTTTATGTTTGACCACGCATAACTTTTTATAGAGTAGTCCGTGCGTCCATCCGTCCGTTTTTGGAAATAAAAATCCAACCCTAAGGAAGGGAAAAAGGGATGAATGATTTTTTGCTTTTCAGTGTATTACGCTGATATTTTTTTAATTAAAATGTTATTGTACATTTATCCTCAGGACTCGCAATCCCGCTCCGTGCCCGTGACACGCACGCCACACCAACATATCGAGAAGGTCATGCACCCCACAGTGCTGGCCCACAACTACGTGCTGAAGGTGATCGGGCGCGAGGAGTACCTGTTCGGAGACTACCCGCTGATACAGTTTCAGTATGTCCAGGATATGTTGGCAAAGGACTCCGTGCCTGAGGTCATGCCCGTCAATCTTAACCAGCTGCATTTCCTGAGTAAGTATAGATAGCACTAATCAGCATCATTCTTATCATCATCAGATCTCTTTTGGTCTGCATTTCAGGAGCACGACCCTCTCTGTACTTCCAGAGCCATATATCAGCTCATCGTCAAGTCTTTCATAGTCTTTACTGCAGTAGCACGGCCAGAGCAGTCAGAGAATTTGGCCTACACTCTCCACGCTGACCAGACGGGTTGGAGAGGTCTCTTTAATGTTTATAAGCTTGGTTTGGATTATGTACCCTAAGTCGCCTTCGACGACATCTACCGGAATACAGACAACATAAATAATTGAACCAAAGAAGCCGTCTCGTAATCTATTCAATGAGGGTGTTCTGGAATAGTGACACCACTGAGTCATCGGATTTAGTACACTGTGATTGGGCTGATTTGGGATAGTAATTTGTTATTTCAAAATACCCTCATTGAAACTCGCATTTAAGATTTTATTCGACTTAGGTTGAATTCCGCTGGAATCTATTGCAGTCTATAAGAAAATAGTTAACCTTAAACTGTCATTGCTCAGTACTAACTTTATGGAAACATTTTAAAATGTTTCTTTTATTGCTACAGCCACACAAACATATTACATCCGCGAGCCGCGGTCAACCAACGAGCACCACAATACCATCAGACGGAGAAAGAATGAATCGTCTTGGAACATCGAGAAAAACTACGCCTGCACCGTCCAAACTGTAGGCGGTCTCAACGTCGATCCAGGACGGGAGGTAAGATCAATAAGGGTGTTTAGATTTTTTTTTTAAATATTGTTTTACGGCCCTGGTTACAAGTCCTTTTGAGCGTTTCTTCATTTATTTCGCCAGTTGGCGAGTTATTCTTGGTTGTCAACGAAATGATGGTGTAATTCATTTCGTTGTTTTCACGGAGCCCCTGGCGACAACTCTTCGCGAATCCACTGGTTTCATCATTGACGACGCAGCAAGGCGAACAACCACCAGCCCGCTATGTAAATCTCACTACAGCCGCACAATGACAGTCTATTTTAGTTATTCTACACGTTGTTCTTAAATATGGGCATTTATAACACAAAATAACACCAATTTCACATTATAAAGTCCACTAGAATCAATTTGCGAAACAATCCAAAACAGACACCATGTAGTCCGCTAAAATTCCCGCCAAGAACTCCGGTATTTAGAATAAGCGAGCAGCACTGTCAGTCTGGTCCGGCAAGCTGTGATTGGGCCACGATGTATCATCTGTTGCTGCTTGTAAAATATTATCCAATGACATTGTCTCATTGCATGAACGCCTTAAGGCTGATTTACATTGATCCAGTAGCTGGCGCCAGCATCGCAGGCTTCCGGCGCTGGATCAGCATTGGCACTGGATCACGTCGTACACGCGTCCAGTAGTCATTTCTACTTTGTTGCGGTGACTACACCTTTGCATCCTTAAAAAATGAGTGTTTTAGGCGCCAGCGACTGGCGTTTCACTGGCGCGTAGTGTTTATATAATAATAATAATAATAATACTTTATTATCAGACATTTGTCCATAGAGTGTTAGTATACAAATTATCTTACGTATAAGGTTAGTAATAAAAAAAAAAATATGGATCCAGTGCCACTGGCACGGGCTGCGCGGCATGCGGGGGGCGGTCACTGGATCGAAAAATAGTTGACTGGCCTATTTCGATGCTGGATACTGGATGCTGGACTGGATTGAAACATGTTTACATTAATACGGTGCTGATCCAGCGCTGGAATCCAGTGATGCTGGCGCCAGCTACTGGATCAATGTAAATCAGCCTTTAGTGGTGGTGAGCATTTAAGAAAACCCTCATTAATCTTAGACTTATACTTATACAATATGAGACCTGACTGATGCATGAGAAACTTTTATAATGTTTGTGATAATGTAAGCAAGCATCTATCTGAAAGAGACAGTGAAGCTAAACATTAAGTTATGTTGAAGTCGTATATTTAAAAAAATATAAACCTTTTTGTAAACTTTGCGCGCATTTATCGCGAGATGATTTTTTTTTAAATATTGTTTTACGGCCCTGGATACAAGTCCTTTTGAGCGTTTCTTCATTTATTTCGCCAGTTGGCGAGTTATTCTTGGTTGTCAACGAAATGATGGTGTAATTCATTTCGTTGTTTTCACGGAGCCCCTGGCGACAACTCTTCGCGAATCCACTGGTTTCATCATTGACGACGCAGCAAGGCGAACAACCACCAGCCCGCTATGTAAATCTCACTACAGCCGCACAATGACAGTCTATTTTAGTTATTCTACACGTTGTTCTTAAATATGGGCATTTATAACACAAAATAACACCAATTTCACATTATAAAGTCCACTAGAATCAATTTGCGAAACAATCCAAAACAGACACCATGTAGTCCGCTAAAATTCCCGCCAAGAACTCCGGTATTTAGAATAAGCGAGCAGCACTGTCAGTCTGGTCCGGCAAGCTGTGATTGGGCCACGATGTATCATCTGTTGCTGCTTGTAAAATATTATCCAATGACATTGTCTCATTGCATGAACGCCTTAAGGCTGATTTACATTGATCCAGTAGCTGGCGCCAGCATCGCTGGCTTCCGGCGCTGGATCAGCATTGACACTAGATCACGTCGTACACGCGTCCAGTAGTCATTTCTACTTTGTTGCGGTGACTACACCTTTGCATCCTTAAAAAATGAGTGTTTTAGGCGCCAGCGACTGGCGTTTCACTGGCGCGTAGTGTTTATACGGATCCAGTGCCACTGCTACGGGCTGCGCGGCGTGCGGGGGGCGGTCACTGGATCGAAAAATAGGTGGCCGGCCTATATCGATTCAGTGCTGGATACTGGATGCTGGACTGGATTTTAACATGTTTACATTGATATAGTGCTAATCCAGCGCTGGAATCCAGTGATGCTGGCGCCAGCTACTGGATCAATGTAAATCAGCCTTTAGTGTTGCAATCTGGTGGTGAGCATTTAAGAAAACCCTCATTAATCTTAGACTTATACTTATACAATATGAGACCTGACTGATGGATGAGAAACTTTTATAATGTTTGTGATAATGTAAGCAAGCATCTATCTGAAAGAGACAGTGAAGCTAAACATTAAGTTATGTTGAAGTCGTATATTTAAAAAAATATAAACCTTTTTGTAAACTTTGCGCGCATTTATCAATTTTTGTAGAGACACAGTTGTAGATTTTCGCGCCACGCGTGACGCGATCCAGTTGATGGGTTATTTTCACTTCCATCGTTAGTCCTACGACTGCCTTGTGTTTTGAAAATTATTATGTTTCGGTAGTTTAAATATTAGTAGCATAACAAATGTGGAAGGTATAGCAAAATTATTAAACTTGTTATGTCATTCTTTTAAAAAAAAATGTGGTTGGAAAGAATTTGGAATTTTTGTCCATACATATCATATACGTTTCTTTCTCAAATTTACGTACGAAAACCAAATTTGATTTTGCTGTAAATACCAGTACTATTTTGATTTTTAAATGCGACACTATTGCTATGTAATCTTATTCGGAAATGCCGAATTGGATTTAATTTCGATCGGAATTTCCACTTTAAACAATATAAAATCATATTTCATTTATATATTTATAGGAGTAATACCTTGGAGTAGTACACTTAAATCTTTTTTGTGGTTTAAGTTTATTTATATGGGAATCCTGTGACGTACATGATAGTATAATTTCCTTTCGCATGTATATGCCTGTATTAGGAAAAGGATTACAGGGAAAATGCCAATATCTGACTATTTTACTGAATAGTATGAGTGTTTAGAATTAATGTGGACTCGTTAAGTCATTCACGTACGTATAAATACACAGCACAATTCAATATTGAATCCTAAGTTATTTGCAAAAGAATCAATTTATAAATGAATGAATATTTCACTGAATAGGTACCTATACAGGGTTCGATTAGTTCTTTATAAATCGAGGCCAACATTTTCCGGCTTTATCTTTCAACTAGGGCCTTATTTGACAATTGACATTGCATCAACGCCAACTAGTGAGAAAAATAGTAACCAATTTTTTTTTAAATGTTAGGCGGAAGCACACAAAGTAAATAAAATCAAAGTGCTTGCAAAGTTTGCACTGCAAAATAACGCCTGAATATTGACTGTAACAATATTGTTACAGTCCGATGCAAACTCTATGGCGTCTCGGATATTAGCTGCTAGCTGCGTAATACGCGCCCCGCCTCCCCGCGCGCGGCCCGCTTTACCTGTTATAGTGTACTGCGCATCGACTCGCGCGATGTTCCGAGTATAGTAAGTTATAGTTGCGAGTATAGGCGCGTAACAGTTCTGCCATAAAGTTTGCATCGTACTGGTACCTGACATACATTTTTGTTTCCCTTTCAAAATTTTTATTTGAGAAACATTAGTATTGTTTTTTCTTTGTTCCAGGTGATATGTCAAGCCGGTATATTCCACGGTGGCAAGCCCCTATGTGAGGTCCAGAAAACGCGCGCGGCCGTCGTTACCAGCGAGGGAGACGCCAAGTTTGAACAAGACCTTAGGTTCCCGATCAAAGTCGTCAATATCCCGAGGATGGCTAGGCTTTGTTTTGGCATATACGAGATTGAGATGAAGAATCTGAAGAATAAGAAGAAAGGGAAAGATGCTACTAAGGTAAATTTTTTTGATAATTAACTGTTAATAGTCCGATATTTCGTCCGCATTAAAGCCTATTTCACTCATAGATAATTTAGCTACCTATAGGTGAAAAAATTTCGAAAATCGGTCCATTAGTTTCGGCACCTATTCAATTCAAACAAACCCAAAAAACTCTTACTCTTAATAATATTATTATAGACTAGCCGTTACCCGCGGTTTCGCCCGCGTAATATATAGCCTATGTCCTTCTCGGTACCCTAACCTATGTATATGCAAAATTTAATGATGATCGGTTCAGTAAACTCACTTTGGCATTTATAATATTAGTTAGGAAGTTAGGATTATCGTCTACTATTTGTTTGTTTTTCATGAGTGTAAGTGGCCAACACTGGTGTCAGATTTTTTAAAGCCCTAACGCACGTTCATTGGATATGACTTTCCATTTGTCACGCATATTATGTTTTTCTTTCTTATTATTTTGTGATTTACTTTGGTTTTTATGTCGCGTAGGTCTAAATTATTGAAATACTACTGTCGCTCTTAGTAAAATTATGTCTCTAAAGATGAAGTAAAGTATAATCTTTACCGAGCGGGCCGGGTCGGTTCGGATATACAATGGAACACAGGAAATTGAACCTTATACATGATAAACTATTTATTTATATGGCGATTAGCGTGGCGGTGTCCATGTCCGTTTTATGCCGGCAAAGTTTTGTCAATCCATTCAAATATGACATTTAACTGCTGTAAATAAATACCAATTTCCTTTTGTCGATTGTAAGTCCGCGCCGCCTCGGTCTACTCAGTGTATTAAGTCCATAAATCAATGAAACCTCCAGGACCTAATCAACAAGCTAGCGTGGGCGAACATAATGGTCTTCGACTACAAGGATCAGCTGAGGACCGACAAAGTGACCCTCTTCATGTCCACGCACGTAGCCGACGAAACACAGGGCGACGACACCATCCTACATCCCTTAGGAACTGTGTTCTTCTCCAATTGCGGGAGTGAATCCAGCGCTGTGCTTCAAGTGCGATTTTCCAAGTAAGTGAATGTGAACTAGATTTTATTGAGCCTTTCGTATAGATTTTAGCTGAAAGACTTGAATATGTAAGTGGAATAAAAATTATATATTATTAGTAGTTATTATGGGTTGCAACGCAAGGCGTATATTTAAGATATCAGAGAATCTAGCGCCACTAATCTCCTAAATCAGATCAAATTGGACAAATCTGATTTTTCAAGTACTTGCAAGTAAATTACTTGTAGTATTTGTGGTATTACTGTGTACCATAGAAAAAATATTTACTTAACGGCGTTTTTCGAAACTCCTGACGAAACACGTTCTGACCACGTCCCAGGCATGGCCCGGAGATAGACCTTTAGGAGTTCTATAATAAAACGGCCTGTGGCACTAGTTTCGCTGATCAGAGCTTGCGATATTAACAGTGCGGATGATGGTGACATGATGGTAAGTGATTACCGCTGCCCATGTACACTGCAACACTAGGGGCGACATACCCTAGTGTTGCAGTGTACTTGGGCAGCGGTAATCACTTACCATCATGTGACCCGCTAGCTCGATTGCGGTCTCATATCATTAAACAATATGTGATTACGCCGCACGTGCAAATGCAGGCTTTTTCGTTGGCGATAATTAATACTCTCGTAGATCATCATCATCATCAGGTCTTTCTAGTCTCAACAGCAGGAGCACGACCCCCTCTGTAGAAGATATGTCCCTATATTTTTATATTTATTAATGTTGACTCTTGCGATTTATCACTCGGAGTTTTAGTAAATACGCGCCTTGCGTTCCGACTGTTTTATTTTTTATTTTTAGAGATGAAAAAGATCTTTCTATTTTTCTAACACGAACCACAAATTTTCAGCTACGACTGCCAATACCCAATACTCTTCCCGAAGCAAGAGGAAGTGAGGGCGTTTGCCGAGGGCATAGAGAACGGCTCGCCCGAAGTCATGGCGCGGCTACACAGAGACTTCGAGAGGCTGAGGGCCACCGCCGAGAAAGACCCCATGTATGAAATGCACGAGCAAGACAAGAAGAACATTTGGGCACTAAGGTACGTTTTGACTACAGTTCCGTACATCATCAGGTCTTGAGTCTCCACTGCAGGAGCACGACCTTCTCTGTACTGCCAGAGCCGCATATTAGCCAAAGCAGCAATTTTTACACTCTCCACGCTGGCCAGACTGGTTGGAGAGGTCAGTTTATAAGCTTTGTTTAGCTTGTATTTCATAAGTCGCCTTCTACGACGTCCACGGGAAGACTCGGTGTGGTCCTATTCTACTCTGCCGGGAACCACACGTGTTAGCCGCTTGCCGCTAGCCAGCTTGTACAGTTGCGTACGCTAAGGATCAACTACTAAGCCTCCGAAGTCCGGCTGCCCGCTCGGTTGTAACAGGGATGTATCGTTTGAACCGTAATAGGAAGACATTTGTAATTTTTACAGAATGGACCCTATGTATGAAATGCACGAGCAAGACAAGAAGAGAATTTGGGCGTTGAGGTACGTTTTTATTACAGTTTCGTACGCAAAGGGTCAAAACAGGATTCTGTTACTAAGCCTCCGATGTCCGTACGGCGTTCACAAATTTATTTTAAATAGGTAGACATTTTAAATTTTCTCTGAATAGACCCCATGTACTCGTATGAAATGCACCAGCAGGACAAGACGAGAATTTAGGCGCTGAGGTACGATGTTATTAGAGTTCCGTACCCGTACCCAAAGGTCAAAGTGGGACCTTATTACTAAGCTTTCGATGTACGGCTGTCCGTTCGGCTGTCACAGGGCTGTATCTTATGAACCGTAATAGCATTTTTTGCGCATTATTTGTAGTTCAATATTGTATGGTGAAACATACTTAAAAACATACCCATGACATAGGATTTGAAGCCGCAGTCTATACTCTTTGTACGAGTAAAACTTTTCTGTTCGCAGGAACCACTTCCGAACAGTAGCTCCCCAGCTCCTCCCCAGGCTGCTGTCGTGCGTGGAGTGGGGGGAACGCGCCGAGGCGGCGTCGGCGGCGCAGATGCTGGCCGACTGGCCGCGCGCGCTGCCCGTGGAGTCGGCGCTCGAGCTGCTGGACTACGCCTACGCTGACGCTGCTGTGAGGAGCTTTGCGGTCAGCTGTCTGCAGAATATCAGGTATGAGGGTGTCTATGAGAGAGCTTCGCAAGGAGGAGGCGTTAAATGAGAGGATATTGGTGAATTAGCCACTAGCTTTACCAATATAATCTGCCCTGGAGCTGCTGGACTACGCCTATGCTGATGCTGCTGTGAGGAGCTTCGCTGTCAGCTGCTTGCAGAACATCAGGTATGATGACCCAATGCGGCGCAGATGCAGGCAGACTGGCCGCGCGCTGCTCGCCGAGTCGGCGCTCGAGCAGCTGGACTACACCTACGCTGACGCTGCTGTGAGGAGCTTCGCGGTCAGCCGCCTGCAGAACATCAGGTATGGTGACCCAATAAGGTCTTCTGTATTTTTGTACGAAGATGGCAGTTTATATGTCAATATTTTTTATATTGTCTTTGACTACACATACGCTGATATGACAATATGGAGTTTAGCCGAGATACTTAAATAAATACTAAATACTTATATAGGGACATATCACACAAATTGAGCTAGCCCCACAGTAAGTTGTGAACTTGTGTCGTGGGATACTAACTCAACGATACTATATTTAATGACATATACTTATATAGATAAACATCCCAGACCCAGGCCAATTTGTAAAAGATCGATTTCCATCTTGACCTGGCCGGGGATCGAACCCGGGACCTCCATGTCGCATGCTGGCGTGTTGACCACTTCGCCACGGAGCTCGACACGAGATCAACCTGGAGTTTCGTAGAAAGTGATTGCATGTTAAATTTATACTCTCGACAATTCTTTATTCAACTATCCGTACTCTCGTACTTAATATTATAAATGCGAAAGTAACTCTCTCTCTGTCTGTCTCGCTTTCACGCTTACACTACTGAACCGATTTAAATTAAATTTGGTACACTGATATTCTACAGCCAGAGAAGGGACATAGGCTACTTTTTTCCACGCGTACGAAGACGTGGTCACAGCTAGTATTTAATAGTCCACCAATATTTAATGATATACTAGTACTAGCATTTCAAAAAATCTTTTACGTTGTCAAGAAGTGTATACAAACCGATATACTACAAACCAAATTATTAAATCACATGTTTCATCCACAGTGATGAAGATCTCCTATTATACCTGCTGCAGCTGGTGCAGGCTCTGAAGCACGAGTCGTACCTGATGTGCGACCTATCCGTGTTCCTCCTGCAGCGCGCTTTCAAGAACATGATCATCGGACACTACCTCTTCTGGCATTTACGGTACATATGAATGGAATGTTTATAAAAAGGTCGCGAGGTTGAAAACATTTGCGGAGTCTTGAGCTTTAATGAACTAGCGAAACTGAGACTTGACGAGCTCTGTGGCGCAGCGATCAACACACCTGCCTGCGTCACGGATGGTCCCGTGTTCGATCCCCGGTCAGGTCAAGATGAAAAATGATCTTTTGCAGATTGGCCGGGGTCTTGGATTTTGATCTGTGTATCTATTATAAAATATAGTATCGTTGTGTTAGTATCTCATAACACAAGTCTCGAACTTACTTTGGGTTTAGCTCAATCTGTGTGATTTGTAAAAAAAAAGAAAGAAAAAAAGAGTTATAGAAGTAACATACAATCCCAAGGTTAGGTAAAGTAGGCTGAGGCTTCGGGGGGCAAAGCCGCCCCCCGCAAAACAAAACTGTGTTTAGCTTGTGTTTCCTAAGTCGCCTTATACGACATCCATTGAAAGTCTTGACTTGGAGTTTAGTTTGATCATGGTGGTATCATCTTTGACGCGTCCACAATTTTTCCATACAAACGGGAGTTGTACTCTTAACTTTAAACTAATGGATTATTACAACTAACTTAAAAAAGCATTTTCGATTATTGCATTAAAACAGAATTACATTTTTATCTTCCAAATAAAGTGTATTATCCTTTTTACGCTTAAAAACATTCTAATTAGTCTAGTTGACTAGTAGTGAACCTACTGCCATCTAACGGTGGCTTCTTAAAACTCCAGATGAGACATCTATTCCTGTAGAATTATAATATCTATGCTTTGATATTGCTTGCTGATAAGATGCTTAAAAACAAAGGAGTTTGTCATGAGTATGACTTTTTCTTTATCAGATCTGAGATGAACATGCAGTCGGTCGCCGTGCGGTTCGGGTTACTGCTAGAAGCGTACTGCCGTGGCTGTCAAGATCACATCAACACCCTGTTGCGACAAATATCCTGCTTGGACAAACTCAAGTGTACGTAATTTTATTAGGTTCTAATTTTTCACGTCAAAAGTTCTTTACTTCCACACTGGTCTAGGAGATTGGCCGCGCGCGCTGTCCGTCGAGTCGGCGCTAGAGCTGTTGGACTACGCCTGATGCTGCTGTGAGGAGCTTCGCTGTCAGCTGTCTGCAGAACATTAGGTATGAAGGTATCTATGAGGGAGCTTTGCAAGGAGGAGGCGTGTGAGGATATTGGCGAATAGTTTTGCCAATAGAATCTTCGCTAGAGCTGCTGGACTACGCCTATGCTAATGCTGCTGTGAGGAGCTTTGCTGTCAGCTGTCTGCAGAACATTAGGTATGAGGGTATCTATAAGGGGGCTTCGCAAGGAGGAGGCGTGCGAGGATATTGGCGAATAGTTTTGCCAATAGAATCTTCGCTAGAGCTGCTGGACTACGCCTATGCTAATGCTGCTGTGAGGAGCTTTGCTGTCAGCTGTCTGCAGAACATTAGGTATGAGGGTATCTATAAGGGGGCTTCGCAAGGAGGAGGCGTGCGAGGATATTGGCGAATAGTTTTGCCAATAGAATCTTCGCTAGAGCTGCTGGACTACGCCTATGCTAATGCTGCTGTGAGGAGCTTTGCTGTCAGCTGTCTGCAGAACATTAGGTATGAGGGTATCTATAAGGGGGCTTCGCAAGGAGGAGGCGTGCGAGGATATTGGCGAATAGTTTTGCCAATAGAATCTTCGCTAGAGCTGCTGGACTACGCCTATGCTAATGCTGCTGTGAGGAGCTTTGCTGTCAGCTGTCTGCAGAACATTAGGTATGAGGGTATCTATAAGGGGGCTTCGCAAGGAGGAGGCGTGCGAGGATATTGGCGAATAGTTTTGCCAATAGAATCTTCGCTAGAGCTGCTGGACTACGCCTATGCTAATGCTGCTGTGAGGAGCTTTGCTGTCAGCTGTCTGCAGAACATTAGGTATGAGGGTATCTATAAGGGGGCTTCGCAAGGAGGAGGCGTGCGAGGATATTGGCGAATAGTTTTGCCAATAGAATCTTCGCTAGAGCTGCTGGACTACGCCTATGCTAATGCTGCTGTGAGGAGCTTTGCTGTCAGCTGTCTGCAGAACATTAGGTATGAGGGTATCTATAAGGGGGCTTCGCAAGGAGGAGGCGTGCGAGGATATTGGCGAATAGTTTTGCCAATAGAATCTGCGCTCGAGCTGCTGGACTACGCCTATGCTGATGCTGCTGTGAGGAGCTTTGCTGTCAGCTGTCAGCAGAACATAAGGTATGAGGGTATCTATGAGGGAGCTTCGCAAGGAGGAGGCGTGTGAGGATATTGGCGAATTAACCATTAGTTTTGCCAATAGAATCTTTTCTAGAGCTGCTGGACTACGCCTACGCTGATGCTGCTGTGAGGAGCTTCGCTGTCAGCTGTCTGCAGAACATTAGGTATGAGGGTATCTATGAGGGAGCTTTGCAAGAAGGAGGCGTGCGAGGATATTGGCAAATAGTTTTGCCAATAGAATCTGCGCTAGAGCTGCTGAACTACGCCTATGCTAATGCTGCTGTGAGGAGCTTTGCTGTCAGCTGTCTGCAGAACATAAGGTATGAGGGTATCTATGAGGGAGCTTCGCAAGGAGGAGGCGTGTGAGGATATTGGCGAATTAGCCATTAGTTTTGCCAATAGAATCTGCGTTCGAGCTGCTAGACTACGCCTATGCTGACGCTGCTGTGAGGAGCTTCGCTGTCAGCTGTCTGCAGAACATTAGGTATGAGGGTATCTATGAGGGAGCTTCGCAAGGAGGAGGCGTGGGAGGATATTGGCGAATAGTTTTGCCAATAGAATCTGCGCTCGAGCTGCTGGACTACTCCTATGCTGACGCTGTTGTGAGGAGCTTTGCTGTCAGCTGTCTGCAGAACATTAGGTATGAGGGAGCTTCGCAAGGAGGAGGCGTGTGAGGATATTGGCGAATAGTTTTGCCAATAGAATCTGCGCTCGAGCTGCTGGACTACTCCTATGCTGACGCTGCTGTGAGGAGCTTTGCTGTCAGCTGTCTGCAGAACATTAGGTATGAGGGAGCTTCGCAAGGAGGAGGCGTGCGAGGATATTGGCGAATAGTTTTGCCAATAGAATCTGCGCTCGAGCTGCTGGACTACTCCTATGCTGACGCTGCTGTGAGGAGCTTCGCTGTCAGCTGTCTGCAGAACATTAGGTATGATGTCGGTCGCCGTGCGGTTCGGGTTACTGCTAGAAGCGTACTGTCGCGGCTATCAGGATCACATCAACACCCTGTTGCGACAAATATCCTGCTTTGACAAACTTAAATGTACGTAATTTATCATTGGGTTCTAATCTTTGAAGTATTTTTAAGTAACAACTTCTTCAAAGAACTTAAGCACTTTTTAAATGAACTCACACGAGCGACTCTCTAGGGAAGAATAAAAATGTGGCACCTCATATTCCGAAATCGTTCAAGCCGTTTAGGCTACAATAGAACAGACATGCATACATTACATACTTACTTATATATACAATATGTCCCTGCTACCCTGTGCGCCTGCCCGTCATTATAAACAACTTTTTCTCAAACATGCTCGGAAATGTAGGCATTACTGTAGTAAAAAGAAGACCGGAAGTTTGTAATTCTTGGCTCATTCATCGCATTGCCGGCCTAGGCCAGGAAATAAGTATGAAAATTACTTCCCGGCCGCTGCTCAAAACTTTTTAATTAATCTATGTAACGTAAATTATGTCACTTGTCATACAGCCAGTTTACTACCACTGCATTTTTAAAAAATGCATATAATACGTGAATATAACTACAATTTCATTAAAATATCGATATGTGATCATACGAAAATATGCTTAATTTTCGTTGCGAGAGAAGAAAACAATAATCTATGATCTATTAAATTTTTTGTGAAAAATATGACTGGGCTCTATGGGCATTGTTTCCTTTGCTGGAATTGACAACTGAAAATAAAAAAATTAAAAACTCGGGAGATCTGTTATTTTCACTATACCCGTAGTGATTAACGCCACTGCCGAAAAACTGCCTTTACGGATTTTAGGGCATAGAACACACGTCAATTGACTTTGAATTTATGGCCCCCCATAGAAACTCAAAAGGAATTGTATGGCATTTTTTTCATTTTCACCCTCACTCCATTATTTGTCTATGATCCTTATTGCCTAGAGAAAACATATGGCAGTCGGTCGTCTGATACTAGTAATAGTATCTTCTTCGTAGTTTGTGATTAACGCTTTGCAGTAATTGATTGACATTGATTGTTTTCGGTAAATATGTGCAAAGTTGGTTATTTATTCGAAATGAAACGGTTCAAAATGAGTTTTAGTGATGAAAGCAACACTGCAATGGATTTTAAGTACCTACTTCGCCTAATTTGAAACTTGAAAGTGGAAAAATTACTACCGGCAAATACCTAGTAAGGGGAAATATTTAAGGCATGTAAGTTTATGTGTAACTTTAAGTTAAATTTCCTCACATTTATTGAGAAAATCTCTATACTTTCCTCGGCGGGAAAGGGATTGCCGGACTCGTAACTATTGTCAAGGCCTCGCTGACGCTCGGCCTTGAAAACTATACTCGTCCGGCAATCCCTTACTTCCCGGCCTCTGCAGTAATGTACTATTCCTATAGGACTATTGCTGGAAAACCGAAAAAAAAAACATTTTCTCAAACATGCTCGGAAATGTAGGCATTACTGTAGTAAAAAGAAGACCGGAAGTTTGTAATTCTTGGCTCATTCATCGCATTGCCGGCCTAGGCCAGGAAATAAGTATGAAAATTACTTCCCGGCCGCTGCTCAAAACTTTTTAATTAATCTATGTAACGTAAATTATGTCACTTGTCATACAGCCAGTTTACTACCACTGCATTTTTAAAAAATGCATATAATACGTGAATATAACTACAATTTCATTAAAATATCGATATGTGATCATACGAAAATATGCTTAATTTTCGTTGCGAGAGAAGAAAACAATAATCTATGATCTATTAAATTTTTTGTGAAAAATATGACTGGGCTCTATGGGCATTGTTTCCTTTGCTGGAATTGACAACTGAAAATAAAAAAATTAAAAACTCGGGAGATCTGTTATTTTCACTATACCCGTAGTGATTAACGCCACTGCCGAAAAACTGCCTTTACGGATTTTAGGGCATAGAACACACGTCAATTGACTTTGAATTTATGGCCCCCCATAGAAACTCAAAAGGAATTGTATGGCATTTTTTTCATTTTCACCCTCACTCCATTATTTGTCTATGATCCGTATTGCCTAGAGAAAACATATGGCAGTCGGTCGTCTGATACTAGTAATAGTATCTTCTTCGTAGTTTGTGATTAACGCTTTGCAGTAATTGATTGACATTGATTGTTTTCGGTAAATATGTGCAAAGTTGGTTATTTATTCGAAATGAAACGGTTCAAAATGAGTTTTAGTGATGAAAGCAACACTGCAATGGATTTTAAGTACCTACTTCGCCTAATTTGAAACTTGAAAGTGGAAAAATTACTACCGGCAAATACCTAGTAAGGGGAAATATTTAAGGCATGTAAGTTTATGTGTAACTTTAAGTTAAATTTCCTCACATTTATTGA
The DNA here is from genome assembly GCA_963082605.1 of Rhodophaea formosa. Classification (NCBI taxonomy): domain Eukaryota; kingdom Metazoa; phylum Arthropoda; class Insecta; order Lepidoptera; family Pyralidae; genus Rhodophaea; species Rhodophaea formosa. The sequence continues at coordinate 4,222,279 of OY720209.1, forward strand.
GAAAATCTCTATACTTTCCTCGGCGGGAAAGGGATTGCCGGACTCGTAACTATTGTCAAGGCCTCGCTGACGCTCGGCCTTGAAAACTATACTCGTCCGGCAATCCCTTACTTCCCGGCCTCTGCAGTAATGTACTATTCCATACAAGTGTTCAGCCGGCAATTCGTATAAAAATATTGAATGTTTTTCGTATTTCCAGCATTAGTCCCATAGAATAGACTTTTCCGATTCTTAAAGGGGCTTAGTCGCCCCTTTAAGAATCGGACAAGATTACAGGTAAGTACATACATACAAAAATCATTACCTTTTTTCGGGGTGTGTCAGTCGAGTAAAAATAATAACTGAGTGCGTTTTACTCCACATAACACAATACGAGATTCCTTGACAATAATCGAGAGATTCGTGTTTAATGATTAATCGAATTGAAATCGAATCATTTAATATGAATCTCTCGTACTTCAGAGCTATGATATTGTCAAAGAGTCTCGTATTGTAACTTGATTTCATGTTAACTTAAAATTAACTAAAATTTTTATTTTAGGGGTGAGCCAGTCAGTGCGAAAGAAGAAGGAAATAGGAAAGGCAAAGAAATACTTGCAGGAGCAACTGCAGCAGCAGCATTGTATGGAAACGCTATCGGATTTCGTGTCGCCGCTCAACCCTAGCTACGTGTGTAAGAGAATAAGGTAAGAACTAACGGTTCCGTACAATACTTACTAACAAAAACCCCGCTTCTTATATCAATGGACACCTTTGTTTGTTTCTTACCTCTTCCCGTTTTATGTACTGAATAAATGTTCTTGAAATTTGAGACACTGAGATGGACATAGGATTTGTGATAACGACTCGGCAAATGTATGGCCTGGGCTTTTTGTTTGTTTTTCGTATGTGTAAGTGGCCAACACTGGTGTCAGATTTTTCAAGCTGCCTTAAGGCATCTGACATAGCTTAACGACAGCCATCAACGATGACAGCCGGGACCAACGGCTTAACGTGCATTCCGAAGCACGGAGGAGCTCGAGATATTTTTATGCCACTTGCGGTCACCCATCCTAGTAGGGACTGCACCAGGGGTTGCTTAACATATGTAAGCGCTCATAGAGCTCACACCCACTGGACCATAGGGGCTGGGCTAAAAACGTCACACTCATTTTCAATTTCTTACTGTTCCAGGCCAGAAGTATGTCGCGTTATGGACAGCAAGATGCGGCCCCTCATGATAAACTTTGAGAACGTGGACCCGTACGGCTCTGATATCCGCATCATCCTCAAAATAGGCGATGATCTACGCCAGGATATGTTCACGCTACAGATGTTGCGTATAATGGACCGCCTGTGGAAGAGCCACGGATATGACTTTAGGTGAGGAATTTAAAAAAAAATATTTTAATACGGTTTTTATCGCGTTTATTACATTATTTATACACCTAACGTTTCGAGCACTTTACAGTGTTCGTGGTCGCAGGTAGACTACTAGTACTGTAAATTTAATTTATATGTGTAACAATCGCGAAAACATAAGAAAACATTTAGGTGAGGAAGCTCTATCTTTATCATCATCTCTTCAATCGCAAGAACTACTTCGGTACAAGAAAATAAGGCGTTGAAAGCAGTGTGCAGTGCATACAACTTAACCTGTGTTTTCATGTTATCGGGCTTCTAGATCGGATGTTGAGTGTCTAACTCTGCCTTTTCTGGTATGTTGTCACCTTTGTGGACCTTTCTCCCCATCCATCACCAATATATTTAGAACGCACGGCTCCGACCTTCACATCATCCTCAAAGTAGAGACGATCTGCGCCAGGACAATTGAGGAGTTTCTAACTATATCTCATTTTCAAAATCATTCCTGCCGTAAGAACTTTACTACTGGATATTTCAAAGGTCTTCATGATGACAGGTTGGATGCAGCGTACATCCAGCGTATCCAACCACTTGGCCGGTAACTAACGTTGCATTGGCTGAAAAAACAAAATCAAGTTGTTTCTAATTAGTCGAGTTATATTTTAACGATACAAAACGCTGTCGCTCAATGTTTTTTGGTACAGGAACGAGTCCGACTCCGTGAATGTAAACATGTGGCGCATTTCTGAGATATAATAAAGTTTCTGCAACAGTTGTTGCTATAAATTGTTTTTTTTTATTATTAGCTATTGAGTCTCAATGCAGGGCAAAAGATTTTTTACGTTGCCAAATAATCACTTCATCTGCAAACTCCCTCCATTCTTTATGGAAAAATATTTCTAACTATCTCTTCTTTGGTTTATTTTTTTACACAAAAATCAACAATATTATTTTTTATTTCATCCAAATGTTGCGAACCCCTGAACATTTGTTTACATAATTTATAGCTTCTTATGAAAGGGACTTTAATTAATATTTTTCGTTTACAGATTAAGCCCATATAACTGCATCTCGATGGAGAACGAAGTTGGGATGATCGAGGTGGTAGAAGACGCTGAGACCATCGCGAACATACAGAAGAACTACGCGCTTTTCAATGCCGCTTCTACCATCAAACGAGCTAGCTTGCTGCGTAAGTACCAACCTGGAAACGAATGTAAATTGAGAAGTGTTGCTATCAAAAACTCAATAGATGACGGTGTTGAGGATCTTAATGTAGGTACGACTGTTAGCTATTACTGTACATGTCCGCCTGACCAATTGTAGAATGTAGACACGTTTCAAAAACTGACGTAAAGGCGATGTTAATATCTAGTAGCTTTAGTAACAAAATACATAGAGTAGTTAATACCACTTGATCTTGAATTCTCTTCATACAAATATATATACGGATAAATAAATATGTATATACGAGAATAAATAAATATGTATTTGACGAGCTCCGTGGCGCAGCGGTCAACACGCCGGCCTGTGACACGGATGGTCCCGGGTTCGATCCCCGGTTAGGTCAAGATGGAAAATGATCTTTTTCAGATTGACCTGGGTCTTGAATGTTTATCTATGTATGTATTTGTTATAAAATATTGTATCGTTGAGTTAGTATCCCATAAACACAAGTCTTACTTAAGAACTTACATTGGGGCTAACTCAATCTGTGTGATTTGTCCGTATATATTTATTATTATTATATTTATATACGGACAAATCACACAGATTAAGCTAGCCCCAAAGTAAGTTCGATCGAATACAGCTGAAGTAGGAAGTGCCTCAGCCTAGCAACAATAGACTAGTGTCCTGCAAAAGTACAATCAGTCCGTTAGTTACATTATCTAAAAACATTTGACGCGTATTTTTTTCTTTTGTCTATCAAACAAAACATGAGAGAGATATAGCTCGTTAAATTCCATGTGACGTCACTGTCCGGTAAACTTTTTTAGCGAACTGTGATGTTACGAGCCCCCACTTATGAACTTTGACAGGCTTTATCTCTTCCATTTAATAAATAAATAAATGAACAAATCACACAGATTGAGCTACCCCCACAGCAAGTTCGAGACTTGTGTTATGGGATACTAACTCATGATACTATATTTTATAATAGATACTTATATAGATAAACATCAAACATTTAATGTTTGAGTAAAGAAAGAAAAATATGAATTCAATATTTTTGATCATCTAATTGACGGAATAATTTTAGTATTATTATTTTTACCCAGAAAACTAGCCTACTCTGACTTTCATGAACTTATAATGAGGGATTTCAGAATTGATTTTTCTCCCTGGTGGCGGCACTGTGTCGAGAGGTTGAGCTGTCAAAACCCACCAATCATAAAATTGATGATTATACATGGTTGGTGGATTTTGACAGCAGCTGTCAAAAATACCTCTCGACACAGTTTCGCCACCTGGATTATGAAAACCCTCATAGTTTCTACACTAAAGCCTCCTTGGTCAGCCTATAGTATGTCACCTATTTTCAAGTTCTTCTTTTCCTAGCCTTTTCCTTACTTGGGGTCGGCTCTCCGCATACTGCGGCGCCAGGACGTTCTGTTCTGGGTTGCCTTTGCGTCGAGCTTTCCTCGTTTCATGTCATTATCCAACGAATGGATGTAGAATTTAAATACATAACAATTATTTTTCTGTACAGAATGGCTAAAGAGACACGCCGAGGAAGCGCAAGAGCACCAGAACGAGGCTTTCAACAAGGCTGTGGACGAATTCACCATGAGCTGTGCCGGGTACTGTGTGGCGACGTACGTGCTGGGCATCGCGGACAGACACCCTGACAACATCATGCTCAAAAAGAGCGGACAGGTAAATGATATATCATCGTCTTAGCCGCAAGAAGTCCACTGCTGCACATAGGCCTCTTTTTTACGTCATAGGACGGCAAACGAGCAAGCGGGTTGCCTGATGGTAAGTAATCACCGCTGCCCATGGACAACTACAATACCAGGGGTGTGACAAGAGCGTTGCCGGCCTGCTATTTTTTTTTTCTTCCCCAGAGGGAAGGAGGGATGGGTCTCTGGCTATCTCACTCACCGAACGAAGCATAAAGGCAGTAAAGTTACTACTCAAATGTCGAATTTCGCTACATTATGGCGACGTATGTGCTAGGCATCGCGGACAGACGGTGACAAAATGCTCAAAAAGAGCGGGCAGGTAGATAATAGTCCACTGCTGGACATAGGCCTCCCCGAAGGGTTTCGAATACGACCAACAAGGCGGTGGATGAATTCACCATCAGCTGCGCGTGCTGGGCATCGCGGAGAGTCTCCCCGACAATACCATGCTAAGGGTACGCGCACATTATCCCGGGCTGCATTGCAAAAATCCGCACCCACTTCGGTCCACTGAAGCTCTCGTGTGTATTTACATACAAAATAAACACGAGCGCTTCAGCGGATTGATGCGCATGCTGATTATGCGATGCGGCCCGTCATAATGGGCGCGTACCTTAAAGAAGGGTAAATAAGAAAGACTTACGTTTGGGCTGGTTTATGTGCTGGACATCGCGGATAGGCGCTCTGACAACATCATGCTCAAGAAGAGCGGACAGGTATAAGATCAACACTATAATTTAGATTAATGAGAAGTTCTTTAAACCTTATTATCATCGTCATAGACGGATTGGAGGAAAGGTCTAAATGTTTATAAGTTTTGTTTAGCTTAAGTCGTCTTCTACGGCTTCCACGGGAAGACTTGGAGTGATCCTATTCTACTCTGCCGGGAACCGCACGGCGATGTATTGTAGTCCTCGTTGTGATTTCTGTATGTCTTACCTCTCTTCCTGGATCAACGTGACTCATGAACACGGCTCAAGCCTTATTAGTACGCACACTTTCTGGGACCATTTAGCTCGTCAAAATGAACGACTTTTCCTATGTTTTTCTAATTTTGATTTTGAAATGAAAATTCACATTGCCATACAAAATAACCGACAGCTGAATATTTTTATATGGAAATGTATTTTTTTTTAGTTTCTAGCATTGGTCCCGTAAAAAAAGTTGTTCATGTTGTCTGAATCTACCCTTTAAGGATGCGCTAGTCCGGAATTCGAACTCGTCGGCGCACGTGGCTAATTTGCGTGCTATTTCGCTGAGAAAGGGATAGACTCGGTTATGAACAGTGCGGAACTATTTACACCAATTTATAAGCACATCGGAACTACAGTCTAGTGTGTGCAAACGCAAATATTGTTGAAAATCTTAATCTTCGTCGTCTAAAAATTCGCGAGTATGCGTTTGGGAGAAGTGTTCTTGTGATAAAACAGCTGAATGTTTTAATTAAAAGTAAAGTTATTTAAATTTTTTAATAACCAAACTATGCTTGTATGATTTTTTTTTTTTAGAGATTTTATACTCCTTCCGGTATTTAATTGTGCCCAAAGTTGCGTTTAAATTACGTGTTGAAACTGAATGTTTTGAGACTCATAACTTTTGAAGTACTTATAATTTTACAATTATGAATCCATACAAGCATAGATAACGACAAGAAAAATCGATAGAATTAAAAACTTTAAACAGACGGAACGGAGTCATCACCCTACAGAATTTGTATGACGAAACACCTGACTAGCGTACCCTTAAGGGTCCAAAGCGATCAAAATATCGCCGTGCATAGATAAACATCCAAACCCCAGGTCAATCCGGAAAACATGGATTTCCATCATGACATGATGCATTTTGAGCCGTTGGTCCCGGCTGCTATCTGGTAGTCGTAAAATGAACCACGTCAGAGGCTGAGAGGCAGTTCCGAAGAACTCTGACACCATGATGTGCATGGTCGACTGACCGTGTCACCTGCACGAAATGATGGCGATGAGTAACACTAAAATCTTTGCCCACAGCTGTTCCACATAGACTTCGGCCATTTCCTCGGCCACTTCAAGCAGAAGTACGGCATCAAGCGAGAGCGCGTGCCTTTCGTCCTCACTCATGATTTCATCCACGTCATCAACAAAGGACAGCGTGGCACCGGTGACAATGAGCCGATTGAGTTCAAGATCTTCAGGGAACACTGCGAGACGGTACGTGTGACATTCGAAGTATTTTCGTGCTCCTGCTGCAGAGACTAAAAAGTACCTAATGATGATGGTGATGTTGAACCAGTATGGTTCTTTATTATTTTCAGTACACTGGTGTTATAATTTTTACATTTTTACATCGCCGCACTCACAATTTATTTTGCTTGAGGAAAAATTTCTATTGTCTCGAACTAATTTCTTTAAAGATGTTGATATCTTGTACAGGCCGAATTTATGTCGGCTCGGAACATTGCGCGAGTCGATGCGCAGTACACAATATTAGGATCAGCGGAGCGCGCGCGGGAAAGCGGGGCGCGTACTACGCAGCTCGCAGCTATCCGACTCACCGTAAAGTTTGATTCGGCCTGTACAAGATATCAACATCTTTGAAGAAATTAGTTAGAGACAATAGAAATTTTTCCTTAAGCAGAATAATATGTGAGTGCCGCGATGTATTGATAAATATATGAAAAGTGCAAAACCAGTGTAGTGTAAATACAGAACCATTGTCGAGCTCCGTGGCGCAGCGGTCAACACGCCTGCCTGCGACACGGAGGTCCCGGGTTCGATCCCCGGACAGGTCAAGATGGAAAATGATCTTTTTCAGATTGACCTGGGTCTTGGATGTTTATCTATATAAGTAATCTTTTATAAAATATAGTATCGTTGAGTTAGTATCCCATAACACAAGTCTCGAACTTACTTTGGGGCTAGCTCAATCTGTGTGATATTTCCGTATATATTTATTTATATTTATATTTATTTATTTCTACTGATTCAACATCATCATCGTGGTCTTTTTAATCACTTCTGCAGAAGCACGACCCTCTTTACTACCTAAGTAAACCAGATGGTGTGCTCAGATAGTACAGAGGGTCGTGGTGTCGTACAGATATAAGCCACAGATCAAAACTATACAGTTTAATACCAGTAAACCAATAAAGAACATTAACCAGTATGGTTCTATATTATTTTCACTTTTCTTTTATATTTTATAAAGCGCGGACGTTTAAAAAATAACAAATATTAACACAATAATCACAATTTGTGTTTTTTACTAGGCCTTCAAGATCCTCCGCAAGCACGGACACCTGATCCTGTCGCTGTTCTCCATGATGATCTCCACCGGGCTGCAGGAGCTCAGCTCCGAGAAGGACCTGCAGTACTTGCGGGAGACTCTCGTGAGTAAAGTCGGGACCACGCATTATAGATCCTCTGTAGCATGCGGGCGAATTTATGACCCTTATTCTTAAACTATTCCTAAATAGAATTGATACTGTCGCTGTTCTCCATGATGATCTCCACGTATTATAAATAAATAATAAATAAATAAATAGATCGTTTATTTTTCTCTCCAAATATTCACTAGGTTACACAAGGTTTGCATCACAGTTTGCATGGCAGCATAATACCTAAAATAAGTGGAGAGAACTGGTGCCTGAGATAGGTAGGTTAGACCCACCTGTATTACAGGTCACCAGGCTCATTCCGCCCTTATGATAGATCCTGTGTAGCCTGCGGACGACTTTGTCCCTTCTAGAACTATCCCTAAATAAAATAGATACTGTCGCTGTTCTACCCTTCTTGAACTATCCCATAAAAATGGATAAGCCTATGTTGTAATTCTGGTTCCGCTATTTAAGTTGTGCCAGTGTTAACAGAATCATCCTGTTTGTATTTCCTTAGTGTTTCTCAATTGGGCTCATCAGGCTATGCATACATGAAATCGCGGCCCATCATTACATTAGACATTGCTGTCACTCCAAGCCTTGCGCACAAAGGCAACGTCTAAAGCCGAGGACCGCCCCTCCTGGCCCTTTTGTGATGTTCGCCTTAAAGGTTGAGGACACTATCCTCACCACAAACGCCTTGGGAAGTAGCGAAAACTCACTAGGAGCTAGCTATCAAAAAAAATCTTAGCTTTAATTAATCTTCATTTTATACATCGAACCGTTTCTTCCCCACAGGTAATGGACCTATCCGAAGAGCAAGCGATGGTCCACTTCAGATCGAAGTTCAACGAAGCCATGAAGAACTCCTGGACGACGACGGTCAACTGGGCTTTCCACAACATCGACAAGAACAACTGACAGCGGCCTGTGAGTCGGCGGCTCAAACGCCAGCCGCCGAAGCACGCACCGCAGACGTTGTAGACTCTAATACCCGCACGTAAGGTTTATTATTGCAGAGCGTACATCGGTATTTAAGCTGTTTTGATTTCGTTTTGAATTTTGTTTAAAATTGCAATGATTATATGGTGTCAACTGAGCTGATTCAAGTGAATCTGTTGTTTTAAATATTGGCCGAAAACAAACCCGCGCCATATTGTGGAAAAATGTATTGCTCAGTGGGGTCCTCGTTCTAAATTTGGATAACGATTACATATTATCTTAAATGTTGTTGCTCCGTAAGTATTATGAGAAAGAGATACCGACGGAAGCGTTTTGAGTAATGGTGTTAGATCATTAGTTTCAATGACGGCTTTATGAACCGCCTCCAATCAGGTAGCGGAATCGAACGGGACTGATGAGCAGTAATTTTTATTAAGATCTATCATGGAATAACAATTGTCAATAAAAACCTGTGCTAAATTGTATTCATAATCAGATGATGTAGATTTAAAACATATGTCTAAAAACAAAAGGTTTAAAATGTTAACCTTACAAATGGCTAAAATATACATATTCTCCTTTTAATTAAAAATGTGAAATTTGCAGTTGAAAGGTATCAAGATCATGCAGACTATATGGATGTACGTTCTGTAAATGGATATCTGGCGAAATGCCCACGGTAACTCGCGCCGCGGTCAAACATTGCACTTGTGTGAGGGCGTAGAAAGATTGCTCCTGTTCACATATTTTCTGAAAAATATGCAAGCATTTTTTCGATTTTTTTACTCATTTTGGAAACAAGAGTCTTTTATGTGAGAGGTTGCATCCTCCGCCATGTTGCTCTGAAGCCCGGGTCTATTGGAATCAAGAGTAACAAGACACTATGGTATAGTAAGTGCCAGTTAGCGCGTCAAAATCGCACGTCAACAGCAACAAATCGATACGAGTAAATGTTATCGATCGTTGTTGATTGCATACGTTTCATGCAGCATGGAACCAACAAGGCTTGTTGGATATCGCTATCTGTTTTACGTTATATTGAACAGCGAAATCGGTATAGTTTATAGCGTGATATAAGCGATACAGGCTGGTACTATCGCGAAGTTAAAGGTCTAGAAAGATATAACAAAATGGATATACACCGCTCGGCGTGCCTCGTATGCATGTACGCGCATGTGTTATGAAACAAAAATAATTGAATCTTATTTGAATGGCGAACCGCCGCAAGCCGCCGTAAGTCGCCGGCAGCCGACTATATAATGTTTATTCGATTCAAATATGAAATTTAAATGTAGCATAGAAAAACCAATTTCCTTTGTTTCATGTAACATGTACTACTAAACGCGTAAAAGCACGCGCGCTAGTCGTTGTATAATATACGTTAAACTAAAATTTTTTGCGCTATTGACTCGCCAACTGGCAACTGTTATACCTAGTTTTTTTTTAGTAATAATAGACATTTTTTTGGTTTAATAGTAGATACAAAAGATTGGTTATTTTTTATATGTGGACGGGACAGGATTGTTAAGACTGATAGATTACGTAGCAAGGACAATGAGTTAGGCTTGCCGCGGCGCGCAGTGTGTTTAGTCCATTTGTTCCGTTTTCGAGTGGTTCTTGATGTTATTCGACATTTAACGAAAGTAAGCCCTAGGAAATATTATGTAGGTGTTACTAACGGTTTAAGCTGATAGTGTAAGGCAAGGAAGAATTATAGATTTGATTGTAATCGCCGAATAGAGCTGTTTATGTTTAACGTCAACGCTTTTATGATGAAAAGGTAACGAATGCTATTGAGATGTTAATTGTCAAAAATGTTTTTAGACAAATTCTTATAGTTTAAATCTCATAGGCATTTATCTTCACTAATTTGGCTTGAAATTTTTATGCGAAGATACTGCACACAAGATAGCTTTCGATTATTTACTGTCTTCTTAACGACAATAAAGAACATACAATGTCTATGGTATCGAGTTCGCGATAATTTCACGTTCTCAACATGAAAACGAAAAACTTTTGTTCTGTGAACAAGCCTGAAATCGAGAAAAAAATATCACCTACTCTATTTTTTGGATCAGTAGATATTCAACGTACTATGCAAAAGCTCACTATGTTTTCTCAATCTCATACTTGATCGTTTTCAGGTTGAGAACGTGAATTTAAACTATAGCTAGTTCAATAACAAACACATTGCTTAACACTTATATCATTCTCACAAAATCCTTTGCGTCGATAAGTGCTTTTTGAAATTTAATCACTCGTAATCTTGTACTTGTAAGAGGTCTTTCAAGTATTACGTAAAAAGGAGGGAAACACCCCTGCTTTGCTTATTTTTGATGACATGGGGGACGGGGGATTAAACAGAGATGACGTCAGAAACATTCCCCGCTATAATTAACGTATTTTGTGCAAATGGTACCATTTATGTAAGCTTACAGGGCTAAGACATTTTATTACTTTTGCTGACAAAATGGGGTTAAAAATTGCTTATGTTGCACGGTCCCTAACATGCACGAGTATACGTTGATTTGATGTTGTTAACAAGAAGGCGGAGGCGGTAAAAATGCCTTAGATAGCACGGCTCCTTACATGCGCGAATATAAGTTGATTTGATGCACAATGCAGTAAAGCAAGTGCAGTGGTAGCAAGAGCCTCGCATTGGGCCTGTATAAGTGTAAAGATTTTTTTAGTCTTTCGATCCTAAAATATCGTATGTTGGAAACTTGCAGGATATTCACAGGATTTTAGGAAAGTATGCGGCGGCCGATTTGGCTGTGATATAGGCATGGAGCATGTTATTTGAGTAAATATTTAAAGTTGTGTACGTTTTCTTTAAGGATGTATTGAGAAATTATTTTATCTTTAATTTTTAATTCGCCGAGACAATGGCTAAAATATGTGTAAGTATGAATAACTTCGATTATAATATATTTATATCGTATCTTAGGAAATGAGGAACATGATTTATTTATGGTAAGTCGTCTAATTTAATGATCAAATATGATTTCTATCGTAAAATAGTAAGGGCCAAAGTGAGGAAAGTTCTGTATATTATCAAATTACTCTTTTAATGAAGTAGGTTAAGGTTGATTTGAAATTTTAGTTTTTCGTGTTCTAAGGAATGAATAGCAAAGAGGTAAGGGCCGCCGCACACGGCTCTGTGACGTTATTACAATCAAATAAATGCTCTTCGGTCTAAGGTTAAGTAGCGAACGTGTTTTTTGTGTACCGAATCGCTGGCCAGTTGAAACTTGGCAAATTACAAAAGACATTATGCGACATTAATGGTTCGGTTAAATCTACATTAGACCAATAAATGTCTCATCGATAGCAAAAACCGATTATCTAATCGTATCTTACGAGTAATTTAGGAAAAAATGTTCAAACGAAAACGAGACTTTTTGACATATTGGACATTTCGGCGAATTAAAATTAATTGCAAAATCTAACATCCAAAGTCTTTGACATAACATGTAGTTTTGCATAAAAAAACAAAAGGGGTACCGGCAGAAGTAAAAACTTGAATATTAACGTTGTTTTTCGATCAGATCACGTGTCCATCTTACGAATTTTCAATCCGACGAATCTGTCGGTCACGTGACCTGTCGCGAGTTTAACATTTTTCCACATCACAAAAAGTGCTCAGCGCCGCTAAAGAAGTTTTCACTTCAAAAGTCAATCATATATTGATCTTTGTACATGCAAAACCTACTTTTCCAGGCCATGATATCTCGTTTTGGGTAGACGGAATGTTATATTCATAATAGAATTTACGGTCGCGGATTAATACTAGGATAATTGGTACGCCTGTAGCACGCAGCCGCGAATGCGAAACGGAAGCTTTCCGGAACGAAATGTTACTGAAAACGCGAAACGCTGTCTAGTATGAATTTGTTTGGTGCGTCTCACACAGCAAGCTAGACAGCTGTACATGCAAAACCTACTTTTCCAGGCCATGATATCTCGTTTTTGGTAGACAGACATGTTATATTCATAATAGAATTTATGGTCACGGATTAATACTAGGATAATTGTTACGCCTGTAGCACACAGCCGCGAATGCGAAACGCAAGCATTCCGGAACGAAACGTTACCGAAAATGCGAAACGCTGTCTCGTATGAATTTGTTTGGTGCGTCTAACACAGCAAGCTAGACAGCGTTTCGCTGTTTCGCTAATGTTTCGTTTCGCATTCGCGGCTGTGTGCTACAGGCGTCAGTGTCAAGCCCCATAAAGGTTCTGACTATATTGATAACACATACAGTGCCGGTATGCGATTCCGGCGGTAATTTTGTTAATACTGCCAGCGGCAAGCGATTCGGTCGTGTGTAATCAGAGGAGATATGAATGTTAGCAGTATTAAGGTGTTAGTTGTGTTCAATGCGTTCACGTGACTTTACTACCTCGTATCTACTACACCGGTTCTTAGTTCCGTTCCTTACTTGTCTTTGTTACTGAGTCTAATAAAAAAGCCACTGGCATATTCTCATATTGTAGTAATTGCTATCGTAAAATAGTACTCACTAAAATAATTCGGCAACAATTTATTAAGCCCGATATCTTAATATTACTCCATACATTATGCAGCCACGATTTACTCACATTCATTAACTAGTCGGCGATTCCGACTATCAATAGTCGGAATTGTTGACTAGTAAAAGAACGTGACTAAAACCGTGATTTCATAATGAATTTGTCTCTCGTAAGTTTTGATATTATTATTTCACACATTTTGGAAAAATTATTATCATGACTGTGTATGTAATCTCAATATTCGTTAAATATATCTATATTATCCATGTAACATACTAAGAAACATAGCATCATTGTGCTCTAGCAAAATATACAAAAATGTAGTGTCGATTATAAACAGCTGAATATGCCTTATTTTGGATTTAGAAAATGGAAATTTAGGAAAGTTGACTACTTTCGATTTCACTTTGTAAAAGATCGAAATGAAACGAGTCGCCCGATGTTAGAACATTTTCGCCCGATTTTAGAACATTTTTGGCTTATATTCTAGAACATTGTTAGCCCAACATATTAATACTGTTCCCTGGTACTAATGCTAATCAGACCAGCGCTTCATAGCAGTCATCGCCGTATTTCAAAAGACGCATAGAAAACACGCCCACACTAAGCACTTTGTTAAGAGCATAGATAATTTAATCGAGGTATCTATTTTCTTCATCCTCAGTTACATAGTAAAAAATTGAGATTTAATCACATACTTTTTTTTCTAAACACTAAGAAATAACGCTTTGTGTTAAGGGCTCACACTAGGCACACTAGCCAATAATTTTATTCCTAATACTTTACAAATAGAAAGAAATTCAAGAATGTAAATCATATAAGCCTTAGTAAATAACCTGAAGTAATTTTGGAATCATGTTTTAATATTATGAGAATCAGTCATTAAGAGGAATAGTGATTACCGCCAAATACGGCCGTTTTTGGCGGTAATCTAATTCTCGTGATTCTCATTGGTTCTGATAATATTAAACATGATTACAAAAATACTTCAGGTTATTTACTAAGGCTTGGTGATTTACATTCTTGAATTTCTTTCTATTTGTAAAGTATTAGGAATAAAATTATTGGCGTCGCTAGTGTGCCATTGTGGGGTCTTAAGTAAACAGTTCTATAGATTTGAGTTAAATTGTTTTTATAGTGCAGACAAATGCCACTTGTCTAATAAAATTAGTTCACTAACCCCCGAATATTCAAAATAATCTCAACCAATGACAATCTTAAATCTCAGGCTGTCTTTGTCATGCTAGGTTATCTAGACAGAGACAAAACGATACTTGAGATCGATTTTAGTAAAGATGCGCGTAAGATGCTTTTGAGGGCGTTAGTTACGTAGTAATAATTCGAGATTTAATCACATACTTTTCTACATACATACATACATACTATCACGTCTTTATCCCTTGCAGGGTAGACAGATCCCAAGATCATAAAACCTACAGGTCACGTTTGGCATCGTAGTGGGCGTAAAGGTGGAAAGCGTAATCAAAATAGTGATGGGTTGCTAGCCGCATCGCCTATCAATGTGATTCCTTAGATTTTCGGCTTTTACGGTCTGCGCGGGAAGAAAAGCAGCTGGTATATTCTACGTTTTTTCTTTTCTTCCAAACCAGCATGGAAGAGTACATACTTTTCTAAAAACTCAGAAAGATGCTTCATCTTAAGTAATGTCGATGCCAAGAAATAGTTCTACATAATATGTAAATCTTTGTGACGACCAAAAATGGATTTAATAGGTTTACACTCTAAGCCGACGATATTTGAGTTAAAATGTTTCTATTACTCAGAAAAGCGCCACTTGTCTTATAAAATTAGTTCATTAAGACTCGGGGTCAGAATGTGTCAAATTTCCTTATCACTCGAATGAAAGTCACCTTTGTCCACATTTTCTCGTGTCGTGCCGACCCACGGTCTCGTTCAAACCAGTACAGTCGCATAATTATTCCGCTTAATGAGTTATTCATAAAGTCGATCAACGATAGCATTTGCGGCAAGAATTGTATTCGCTTTAATAACTCCGGTTTTCGTTAACTATCAATTTAACGATCTTATGACGCAACTTGCTGACATTTTTTAATGCTTCGTTCGTAAATTGAGATATTTGGTCCCAATTTTTTTTAACGTAGTTCGTATTCAAATGGAGACGTAGTTCGTCCATTTAAAAGCGTTAATATGTGGTAACAAATGAATTTAAAAAAAGGCTGGTTTTTTGTCATTTTTCAAAAAAAGCAGTCTGGTTTTCTCGTCCTCCATATTACATTTTTTGCTAATGTCGCATAGCATATCATTCTTCGCTAAAGAATACTAATCAAATAGCACCACTTCAAATTCGAGTCATTTAGGCTACAGGATGCAACAATGAAACAGACATACTTACATACATACCCTCGTTCTCTCTCTCGGGTGGATCAGTCTGGTCAAAATCAAAACGTTTATACAGAAAATAGGCCTTTGCAGGCACTTTTTCACGTCATATCATATTTAAAATTATCTTATTAGATAATATATATTTATTAATTGTTCAAAAGCTACAGACTACTAGCGTTTCGGAATCGACCACTGCAGAGATTAAAATACTTCTTGTATTGTAAAATACACATAATTGAAAGTTCAAAATATTCATTGGTGCTTTTCTGGGAATTGTCAAGTCAGGTGACATGTTGAGTGTAAAGGAACATTAGATAACTCTTACCTTCAAAGATGCAGTTTGAAAACGAATGTTTTTTTTTTTGTATAACTACAACAAGTTACTCAAACTTATTACTTAAATGATCATTAACTGCCACATAGTTGACCCACCGGTCTTTGTGGCGTAACTTAACCTGCCGTTGATTGTAGATAAAAAATATCAATAATTTCATATTTAACTAAAACTTATGTGTTTTCGTTCATTTCGTTAGTTTCATTCATTTAATTAAAAAAGAATGCCGTTTTACCTACCATTCTTTATAGGTAGACGTAAATATTGCGCAACGTTTTCTCAGTGTTGTAATTAAGGCAGCGGTCGTGTTGATGGGCCCAAGGCCTAAAAGGGCAGCAATGTAATGTTTTAATACAGTTATGTATTAATACGTTATAGTTTATCGGACCTATATCTCATTTATAAAATATAAAATTTTCAGATTTTTTTACGGTTACGCAACTATATTAAGTTTGAAAAGTAACGAACTAGGCATCCTGTTTTAGGCAAGAGAGCGAGTTTTCGCTTCTACACTACATATTTACATACTATCACGTCTTTTCCCTTGCGGTGTAGACAGAGCCCAGGTATATAAATCCTAAAGGGCTCGTTTAGCATATTGGTGGGCTTGTAGATGGAGAACGGAATCAAAATTATTTTCAAAAATCGCTCTTGAGAAAAATTCAAATTATGAGGGCCTTATGAATTCAATATAAAAACAGTAGTTATACAGGGATAAGTTCACAACTAACATATCACACGACAAAAGGTAGCATTTGCTTCAAAACAACAACAATCTCGTAAAGTATAAAATGTAGTATACCTACTGTTCGCTTAGTACTAGACTAGAGTATATTCATACAAGTAGGGACAGTAAGCCTTCGCTAAGTGAGACTAAGTGATGTTACTTGCCAAATGTAGCCAATGTTTCCTTTGCTCCGATCAAAGAAATCGGTAGATATTGTTTACTTTAGTAGAATACATATAATATCTTTTCCAACTGTCGTAACGAGACAAAATTATGCAATAGGAAATTATACGCGGTGAAATATCTATCGTTTTAGATTCTATAAGGGGTGATTCATCCCGTCAATTTGAACACCTTTTCGTTTGGGATCAATGCCAGGAACTAACATTTTTTTGATATTCCCATACAAATTTGACCTGGCAACTAAATATATTTGTACAGAAATTTAAAAAAAATTACTATTCCCATTGGTCCTGTAGGAAAAGTTGTGCAAGTCAACGGGCTTAATCACTCCTTAAAAGTCGATCAACATTTCACCGCGTATAAACATCTTATGATCTGATTTTTACCGACCTCCCTACAATTTTTCTCTATTTAGGGTAGTCCTTTTGTAGAAATTAAACCAATGTTTTATTCTGCAATGTAATGTTCAATAGGTACAGCATTATCAAACATTACCCTGTTTGAACTAGTTTGATGAAAAATCAGTTACATAATGGTTTAATATTGTTGAGAGAAAGTATAGCTAGCAGTATCGCAGCGTAATATTTTATCTCAAATGTAACATAAGCTAGCGTGTGGTTGCGGCTGACTTATTAGTTATTAGACCAGATTATCCAGGTCAATCCACTGTCATCGGTGACACTTCACTGAGCTAGCCGCAACATAGGCCTATGGTTAACGGACTTTGATTTATTTGTGGCATTTTATAGGACACGTAGCTTTCAGATTGGTGATACTACTAATGGGCCGACCACGTTCGAGAATATTTAAATGCAATAAGTTGATTCGGTAATTGAGGAGATTATAATTTTCTAATTAATATTATAAAGCGGCTCCGAAACTATCTGACAGATTTTTAAAGTTCTTTCACCTATTGAAACTTACTTTTGTCGCGGGAAAATAGCTAGTATAATATAATGGCCGATACTCTTTGCAATAACAAAGTGTTAAATTGTCAAAATGAATCTATATCACGGATGGCCGGGAACCAAAGTTCGGTGAACGATGAAGCATTGACAGTTGCTATTTTTAATTTTAAAAAAATTACTCCAGTAATGGCCTATACAATACAGATTATTCTTTTAGAAGTTGACAATAATCTCTTAGCAGATATTGCTTGAGACATTATTTTTATTGCGCGAGATTTGTCGCATAATTATCACAATAAGTAATGGAGATGAATAAAATTTTCTTTAAACCTGTATGGTAAACAGTATCTACCGATAGTCCGTAACACACACTGCCAATAGAAGTAAACATTAGACTGATAAAGTTCATATTAATTAGCAATAGTTATAAGTCGGTTGTATAGTTCATATTACGTATGACGAGCACTCTGTATACACTTTAACTAGTATCGTAGATATATCACTTGCATGAGAAGTTTCAACTTAGATTTTTCGATATATTTTCAATAAGATCTACTACTCATAGTACCGTACAGGCTGGTCGGTATCAATTGAAATACTTTAACAGAGGTCAGTCTATGAATCTAAACAACTTTCCTTCAATAAACATACAGCCAAACTCTCCTTAAATCTCATCGGCTGATCGCTGATATGGGGCTATCAGAAAGCAAATAGTGACAGAGTGTGACAACGGAGGGACGGGTCATATCTTTGTGACGTCACAGGTATAAAGTTGGTCACTAATGGTTTTCTTGCTTAATTTGAATCGAAATTTGACATCTCCTTAAATTAAAATATAAGATGTCATGTCACACGAAGGAGGAGTGGGCAAGCAAATCTGACAAGGACAGAGGAGGGGTCTACAAATCATGAAATTTGTGTGACGAATTTTATGGATGACCCCTGAAAGGTTACTGAACTTGCCCTAAAAATATTCACACAAAGTTTTGACAGTCCTGTCAACTTGTGGTCAACTACCTGTCAGCCTGTAAATTCTGGAGAAAAACTGTTACATGTCAACATGTGTACTGAAAAAATAACACTGTTTGTCTAGCCTAGGGCATATATTAACTGTACCTTTATAACAGTTTCTGTATACCACACTATATAAATAACCTATCTTTATAACTACTGACCTGAAAATATATTGCCGTCGCTTGCACCATTTTTATAACAGCGCGAATGAATAGAAAATAATAGCTTCTATACCTCAATAACCGCAGTTTGATTTTTGCACGATCATCTAATGAGTATAAAATCAGATGTAATATTCAATAGAAGTCATGGCAACTGACGTTTCAAGTCAATTTTGACTACTTAGTAAATTTAGTTGGTTTTTAACAATTCAATATAAGTTTTATGAAATTATCACAATTATTAGAAAATGCAACAATAAAAAAACAATTCACATACACAAATACCACCGAAAAATGTCCATTCTGGGCACATTAACTCATGTAGAAATCTGTATCATATCATGCTAACTAAATTCTTATTAAAGCCAAGTGACTAATTTTTTAGCAAATTATACTTTCAGGCTACATACTCCGGATATTCGATAACTAACTATAATATACTGAAAATAATAATCGGGTCACTATTGCTTTTAGATTTATTTATCAATATTTAAGAAGTCCTATAGAATATCATAGTCCACTTAATACTACTTGGTAACAAGTGTTATAAACTGTAATTTCAACTAGTTACAGTCACGAGCATGACTATGTCAACACGTCGGTTCTTAAGTCGATGTGATAAGATTTAAAATGGTATACAATTCGATGCTCCTTACTGTATGTACATACTATACTTTGTGTTCGACTTGCGTGTTAATATTATTATGAATTTCTTTTTCATACATGAGTCTATTGCTGACCCAGTTTGAAATAATTCATTTAAAATAAAACTGAGAAATTATTTGAAATTTTGTTCTGCGAGGCCGTAGATAACCCTTCAACTACTTTGTGAACTTATTGTTCACAATTTGTGAACTTATTGTTCACAATTAGAAGGGAGACATTGAAGCTTTTCTTTGCGTTTTTGTCTAAAACGTCCACTTTTGCAGCACTGGACTCATGTATCCATTAAGTCCATTTATAAAATGGTAACGTAGCACAATCCAAGCATAGAAACAGGCAAGGCGAATGTTACAAAATATATATTGTTTTTAAGTAATCCCCGACACGAAAATCGCTCTATCTTGAACCGATTTTGATAAGACATGTCTAAGAACCATCGCCAAGAAACCAACTCTCAAAATTGGTTTACCGGTTTTAGAGACACACAGATAAGAGTGGTCAAACTTATAACACCCCTCTTTTCGCGTCGGGGGTTAAAAACAATGGGGGTTTTCTGAAATTATTTCACTACATGACTTTTTGACGTTGTGTTGCCTTTGGATTATACCTAGCAACATATCATCTAAACTCTTTAACGTAGTAATTCAATTCAATTAAATGGCTTATATGAGACCTCGCATTTTTTTAAATAATTTCATTAACCTTGTTATTTTATACAGGTTGTAACTATATAATGCGATAACTTGAACTGTATTTATATTTACTTTATTTGTTTTTAATCCCAGAGACATTTTTACTTGGTTTAAAACTACTCGTATGCTTTTATGTTAGCATTGTAAATGTCATACGATATTATTTATTTCAAGAATTTCGATTGGTTTTATTTTTTTTTACACTCTGGGATGTGAAGAAATATAATAATGATTATTAACCGAAGTATAAGCAGTATATCGTGTAACCCAAAATGCTTCCTATGTAGTGCTAAATCGTTACAAAAATTAAACCTCATCTATTGTATACTGAATTATAAGTGCAATTTTAATAGTGGGGATCGATTACATACGTATGTTCATGGTTTTATACTGATGTTTTAAGCACGAGAACTGTAGATATGACACCGAAAAGCTAAAACGAAAGCTACCGAAAGATGTGAAACCTTTTTTGAAGTTGGATTTAATTTATTTGTTTATAATTTTTTTGAAATGTTGTGCACTCTTATTAACTATTGACAAGTTATGTGTAAAACTAATTTAAAACCATTTTCATATTTAATTCAAAAGCATATGAAAGGCTTCATAAAGAAAATAAATAAAATGAAATAAGTTGGAAATAAAGTGAACATAAATGTCAAAATTTTAATAAGAGTGCTTCAATTCAGTGATTAGGGCGATTGCTTCTTTATTTTAAAAGAAATTTATTTTAATATACTTATAAGTATTTTAAGTGTCGTATCTACAATAATTTTAAAATTATTCAGCAATTATTTATAAAGGAATGAAAGCAATTCGATTAAGGGTGTCCGATTGTCTGGATGAAATCACCAAATAATATTGATTTAAATGAGTATGTGTAGGTATGTTATTAACAATATCTTCGCCTAGCATGTAAGGTTTATATATAAAGTGGAAAATAATAGGCATATTTTTAATTGATATCGTTAAGGCCCATGAAACATTTAAGTCTTACAATACAATAGTTCCTTTGTCATGTGTCATTTTGTAATCGTACGAGTAATATCAGATATGTGAAAGATATTCATTTAAATATTGTATAAATAATTTACCGAATAATTATCTGCTATCTGGTATATGATTTTTTTAATAAACGTTTACATACAAGTTTTTTGTTGTATTTTTAGCCCGAATCATCTTTCCCCGACACAGTACCAAAGTAGTTATATTAATATGGATGTATCCATGTTGTGGTTCTTTAAACAGTGTTACTCAGTTACTGAACGTGTAACGGACAGGCGAATATATATTTTAAGATCTAGCTGGAACTGATTCAAAACCAAATTTCCCAGGGGATATTATATTGCTTGAATAGTGAGAACCGTTGTAAAAATAAAACTGCCCATTAATCATTATTTCGCCTCTCTGTGACACTCATAATAACCAAGCATGATGCAACCATTTTATTAAATCCAAAATTAAATAAACTTGCTCCTGTTACACGTTTAACAGACAGTACAAATACAGCCTTCTTATCGCTGTCAAAAGAAATGCATTTCTCAACTCCAAACTAAACAAGCTGGAAATCGTCTCACGATGGCACCGGTTCAGCGTCATTACTCATTAGTCAATGGTAAGGCGACTACCCGTGGCTGCCCGACCGTGCGAGCTTAGAGACGTGCCATATCATTTTGTCGCTAGAGCCTCGCGCGCGCGCTTCTACTACTTTTCCCGCCTAAAAGTGACGTTTTACGTACTTGAGTGTTGACCATGACAGTGAGTTTGTAAAAATAATTGATTACAAAATTTAAAATTCAAAATGACTGCTGGGACGGAAGAGCATGAGCCTCTGATTTCTTCTTCAGTTGAAAATCAACGAGTTACCTTCAACACTACACCACAGGCAAGTATAACATTACTAAATATTTTTTCCATATTTTCTGTTTTTTTTTTGTGGTTTTTCGTTCTTCTACCTAGTTATCTGCCTTGAAGTAGTACGTAAAAAAAAGATATCTATGTATAATTTTGAATGTATGTTGTTTTAATAGTTACGTATGTAAATATTTTAATAAACAAACATTACAGTTACGTTTCAAGACAATGTCTGATTATGATTCAAGAGTGTAAAATTTACTTGCTCTTAACTCGGCGTTCGTCGCATCCCTATAAGCTACATACATACTCGCTATGGGTAAAATATACCCAGATATAAAACTAGATACTTGTCAAAAGTAATTGCTAATTGGCTTGTTTCTTTATTTTATATTTATGAAATGATACCTAAAGATTTAATTAATACCAAAAAAACTTAATTATATGGTTTATTTTGAATTGGAAAAAAAATTCTACAAGAGATCAAAAATCTCAATTCATTCTAACAACTTACACACCATATTGTGAGTATGGGTGAAAATCACCCATACTCACTTTGCATGTCCACAACTCACCAATGAGTCGCGCCAACTCAACCTCCCGATGGGAGACGACGCTCAAGGACGTGACTCGAAGGTACTCAAAAGCGCGTCACACTGTGGTTAGTCAGTTAAAAAATATAGTCAACTGTTTGTAGCTCTGGGTAAAATTTACCCAAAGCGAGCAACGCCGAGTTAAAAAGCAGTAAAATGGTAATACGGAAGAAATAGTTCTGAGTTTGCGATACTTAGGACTTTGTATGTGTTTTATCTATTTTATATTATTCAGAAAATAAATTAACAAAATTAATAATACCAACGTCTCCTATTCACACTTCAATGTAAAGAAACATGCTTACATTATGTAACTCATACTATTGCATAATTTTAGTTAATACTATAGTTAGTAAGCTTATGTTACCAACGAAATTATAACACTTCTATCAAGCGACATCGATATGTCGTCAAAGTCTACATTCCAACGTCTACATCCATCGAACTGCAGTTCATGGAAAATAACCAATTTCTTAAAACAGACGAAATTCAACCGTGATCCCACCTCATAGACACATCTACCAAATGTGATACTACAAGGCCGAATAATTCGGCTTTATGGCCCAAGTCAGTGGCCGGCCGAAGAAAAAACTCCCAAAACTAGTTGTAGGCGCACCGGTTCCTCCGAAGCATGGCTACGTATTCTAATGAGCTTAAAGTTCGTCTATTTTTGTTAAGAATTTTTAAGACAGAAGCGACTATATTAATTTGGTAGGTTATTTAATTAAACAAAATAATGTTGTTTCTCTTGTTTGTAAGCTTAATGGATAGTGGCGTATAGATATATAATATCGCCTTTTGTTTAAACTTATTTGTAGCTTAAAACTTAGAGCCAGTATATACCTAGCTACATATGTCTCCGTATAATGTAGATATCTAATGAACTAAATTCGTAAAGGGAGTCTAGTCTTATTAGAAGAAATGTAGGTAGATAAAAAGGTGTCTGAAAAAGCGTGTTAGAGCTTTTAATTTTTAACATCGTTAGCACCTACATATACTTATGTAGAGAAACACTTCTTATCCCTTACGTGTTAGATATTAGTCATAGATCAAAAGCCACAATTTAGCCAGGTGTGCTTTTAATTAAATATGTGTAGTTAGCATCATAAACTTTTACCGTCGAATTATAAAACGAGTACTAACTTTAGTACCTGGCTTAAACTAACATCCGTCCAAAAGAAACTAACAATGGTAGTTGACCGAACGTCAAAGTATTGAGTGTTGACTTATTTAAACCAGGAACCAAAGTTAGTCCTGGTTTTGTGATAAGGCGGTTAGTGTCTTTGTCCTATAAAGTTGCTTGTGCTTCAGAAAGTTTGTCAATAATGGCAGCTTTTAAGTAGCTAAAAATACGAAGACAATATATTTTAACACTTTGAGCAGTAACATACTATAAGTAGCTCAATATAAGTACATAGTTTGAAAGTGTTATTAGAATAATACAAAAAACGAATCTAACCAATTACCTGGATCTAACCGGCTAACATCATTATAAAATATTCGCGACTCAAGGCCAGGCGTCCGTCGGTCTAATACTTTAAAATAAAGGCATCAAGTATTATTTTGAACAGCGGTTTCATTAGGTAATCGACTCGAGTAACTAATTTAATATCTATGTGTAGACACTTCAGTAACTTGAGGTAAATATCAAAGTAATTAATAATTTGCATAACTAAATTACATACTTACGAATAATTTTGTTTTTAAATATCTTTGTGATAATTTTTTTTCTTCACTTTGGCCAATGGTCTGGATGCAACTAGAATATAATAATAACATCGATAGGTATATTATATCAAGGCATCCTTATCCTTCCTAACTAATATTATAAATGCGAAAGTGAGTTTGTTTGTTACGCTTTCACGCCGTATCTACTGAACCGATCATTATGAAATTTTGCACACACATAGGTAAGGGTACTGAGAAGGACATAGGCTATACATCACGCGGGCGAAGCCGCGGGTAACAGCTAGTTATTTATATTTGGAAGAAATAAAGGAAAAGGCAGGAGTTGTGATTGTCATATAAGACACGAGCAGTCCGCCCCGGCTTCAGCCGTGGTACATAAGTACATAGCTTATGGCACTCAGGGATTACGTACCTATTCAAAGGTGAAATAATTTTTGAAACGGTCCACTAGTTCCTGAGATCTGCGCGTATAACCAATCCAACTGAATTCTGTATAATATTCGTATAGATATATCAAGAGACTGGCTGAGAACCGAGAGGCATGGAGAGTATTCTACTGAAAAGAACACAGTTCTTAAATTGTAGAAAGATAGAGGTATAATCAAGTAAATGAGTCATTGCCCTGTCTCGTATACAATACATGTAGACATATCATCACGTCTTTATCCCTTGCAGTGTAGACAGAGCCCAAGGTCATATAACCTTAGCATAGTGGTGGGTGTGGAGATGGAAACAGAATCAAATATAAAATAATGATAGGTTGCTAGCCGCATCGCCTATTACCATGATTCCTTCGATTTTTGTCCATTCCCTCGAACGGCTTTTACGACCTGCGCTGGAAGAGAAGCAGCTGATAAATTCTATGTTTTTTCTTTACTTCCAGACCAGCGCAGATTAAGAAGTCATACATACCTATATATTTATTTTACCAGTAACGCCACGTATGTATATTTTTACATATATTCTACCAGTAACACACTGTAGTAGCTTGATGCCTAACTGTCTTTGACCTTATACATAGTTTGAGAGTAATTTTAGAACACAGCAAAAACAAATTCCTGGACTAAACTGACCGGCATCATTATAAAATATTCGTGATTCAAGGCCAGGTGTTCATCTGTCTTAGGCTGTCTTAGGCTATTAAAGTATCAAATATTGCGGGTTCGTTAATTTATTGATTGATTTATACTTATTTAATTTATTATAGTAATGAGTAGACTATTTCGTAATTATATGCGTTTTATACTGGATAAAATTTTGTGTAATTAAATTACATTTTTGTTCGAATAACTTATTCTTAAATTTATACATGGATTTAAAGCCTGGCTGACAAAAAAACCTGGCTATGCCATCAATATAATCCTGGCATCGATATATATATAAGTGTATGAGGCATTGCCCTGTCTCATGCGGGCTTCATTGCCCTGTCTCTCTTTTGAACATGTTCCCAGCCTGATCCTTAGGATGATACATGCTAATAAGGTTTTTTTATGACAAAGAACGACAAAAGAGCAAGCGGGTCACCTGATGGTAAGTGATCACCGCTGCAGATGGACTAATGCAACACTAGGGGTGTGACATGAGCGTTGCCGGCCTTATGTTTTTCTCCCTCCTCCCCTCCTCCCCATAGGGGATATAGGCCCCATAGGGGAGGAGATGGGTTTCCGGCTCTCTCACTCACCGAACGAAGCATAGAAGCAGTAAAGCTGCTACTCAAACGTCGATTTTCTGTGAGAGTGTGGTAGTTTTCCCTGAACGAGCCGGCCTATTAATGTTCAATACAAAAGTGATTTTTACCGGTAGCGTGGCTCTACCACAACTTAAAGCCTGATCCTTAGGAGGATGCATCATAGGAGGTAGCAAGAACACACGTCGGAGAACTGTCCGGTCAATATACCTACCTCTGACTGCTTCTGCGGCTTGGTGATACCGTTAGCTGGGATCCTGGTTCGATTGGCCTGGGTCTTGAATATTTATCTATTTATACATTTAATGTTATAAATGCGTGATAGCTGTGAATGTAAATGGGGAAACGAGCAGATTCCCACAAGGCGGATTATTAAAAGAATATCTGACTGCCTTTTTAAGGGTTCCGTAGTAAACTAGGAACCCTTATAGTTTCGCCATGTCTGTCTGTCTGTCCGTCCGCGGTTTTGCTCAGAGACTATAAGTACTAGAAAGCTGTATATTAATCATGGCAAAAAAGACGTAGAAAAAATTCTTGAATAAAAATTTTTTTTTGGGTAGCTCCCATACAAGTAATGTGGGGGAGTATTTTTTTTTCTCTACTTACCCATCGTGTGGGGTATCGTTAAAAAGGTCTTTGAAAAATATTGTGAGGTTGAGAACACCATTGCAAATTTTTGTTAGAGGTACGTGTCCCCCCTCTATCTGCTAAACGGTTATATATAGATACGTGAAAAAAATTACAGCTGCAATATATATACTGAAGTTGAAAGAACTATCAGAGCTGGGTACTAAGTACAAACTAAAAAGTTATAGACAACCAACTTATAAAATGTACTTGAAAATGTAAAATTTCATACAATTTTCATTGTTAGATGTTTTTGGTCGTTAAACTATGAGGTGCGAGTGTGAACTCAAAGTTGTCATTCGCAACTACGGAACCCTACACTGCGCGTGGCCCGACACGCACTTGGCCGGTTTTATTTTGGTTTGTCTTCGAGAAATCGGGAAACATACATAAAAGAAAAAAGATTCTGACGGATTGAGAACCTCCTCCTTTTTTTGAATTCGGTTTAAAATAATAGGTAGATACTTTTTCTTTTTCGTGTATATCAGTAACAAACACTAGTGTTATTTTTCAAGCTACCCCACAGACAACAAACTACCCAGACCTTTTTAATAAGTTTCCGTATTTCATACTTAATTTTATTACCTAGTTCACTTAATTTTATTTGCATAATAAATGAATGTTATCTGTGTTTCGTCGATTCTATCACTATTTGTTTCCCTTGCATTCCATGTTCGCTTCACATCTTTGTTCTTGAGATGTTATCAGCCTCAATCAATGTCATTATTCTCGAGTTTACGCGCATAAAGGGGACTGTTGGTTTTTGGGATGTTAGCTATAAAAGTAATGTCTCAATTATACGATATGGGATGTTTCTTAACTTTATTCGTTATTAAATCGAGCATTGGAGATTACAATGGTGATTAAGTCTTAAAACTAAAAATTAATTCGTCGCGCGCGACACAACGCAGCAAGATATTTTATTGAACTCTAGGATGCATTCTGTCATTTAATTTTACTTGTCAGTGCCTATATGTATTTAACATTGGCTAGTAAATATTTGTTTATGTAGGTAATTGATCTTTTGTTTTTTTATATCATTTATTCAAAATTCATAAAATAATGTAGGTATTTAATGATACCGAACCATGAAAAACTCGCAGGGTTTATCTGGGTCTATTTACGGCTAGCTAACCATGGCTAATGTAGCCATCATACGCTATTTAGATTTCTTATTTATTTTCCCAATAAATGTTAATGTTCAAAAAATAAAGCCCTTACAGCCTATGTAGGCTGCTTTCTATCAAGAAACCAAGAAAGTAACATAATACAGGACAGTCTCAGAAAGTATAAAAAAATCTTATTTCAAATCTTCTAACACTCGTGATTTGGACTTATCGCTATCATTTGTCAACTAGGCCGACAGTAGCAGGGCCCTAGCCCTACATGTGAAACGTGTTGCGACACTTCTACGAGATATCTTTTGCCTCTCAACGCCCAAATTTTTGTTCAAACTGGTCTAACTCACAGAAGTGAACCTTGAAGACAAACTTGATATTTTAGTAGGCAGAGTAGTTTAGTAGCTGGCCCTTAAATTATACCGTGAATGCCGATTCAAATAAGTTTGTTTGTTAAGCTTGCACTACTTAACAACGAGATCGTATCGTAATAAAATCTTGCTTGAACCTTAGTTACAGAAAAAGACGTACGGTAATGTTTTCTTATGTTTTCGCCATTGTTACACATTTAAATAAAATTATTTTAATAGGGTTTTTTATCGCGTTTATTACATTACTTATACACCTAACATTTTGAACACTTTTCGGTGTTCGTGGTCGCAGTTAGACTAAGTTAACATTTGTCTAATCCTATCCTAATCCTAACTAATATTATAAATGCGGAAGTGAGTTTGTTTGTTTGTTACGCTTTTACGCCGTATTTACTGAACCGATCATCATGAAATTTTGCATATCCAAAGGTTAGGATACTGAGAACGACATAGGCTATATACCACGCGGGCGGAGCCGCGGGTAGAAGCTAGTATTTTATAAGAACTGCAAAATATACTGCCTAAAATATTTATTGATTACGTTCCGGATTTACGCAGTATATACAACGTGTAAATTGAACCTCAACATGCCCATTAAAGGGTGACTTAGACCGTCAATATTAACTACTTTCCCTATGGGACCAATGCTGGGAACATTTTTTGACTTTCCCATACTAATTGCCCTGCGGTTGAACACTTTTAAATGAAAATGTCGAATTTTCTTTTGAGTTTCCAGCATTGATCCTAAAGGAAAAGTTGGTTCATATTGACGGGTTGAGTCACCCCTTTAAAGGTATGTCGACGGTTTCAGTTTACAAGCTGTATATATGAATGAAAATTGGTCATAAATAAATGAATCTCAAACCTAACTAATATTATAAATGCGAAAGTGAGTTTGTTTGTTTATTTATTTGTTTGTTTGTTACGTTTTCACGCCCTTTCTACAGAACCGATCATCATGAAATTTTGCATACACATAAGTCGGGATACTGAAAAGGACATAGGCTATAAATTAGGCGGGCGAAGTCGCGGGTAACAGCTAGTAAAATATAAATACAATGCCAACCAGTTCTGAATTAAAATTAAATCTGGACTTTGAAAAGCAGGAAAATTGAATAAATCATAAAGAAACAATATATTTTGCATGAAAATGTCGTTGTAGGGCTGACCAGCTTTTTGAAGGTCAGCTTATTAGGGCAACTTTTGATTTTAGAGTAAGATAAGCTAGTAGGTATGTAAACTCGCGCGTCGAAGCTATTAAAATATTCTCTAAATTAAGTTTTGAAACAACGTTTTGTAATTAATTTGATAGTCATGATATCACATGGCATTTGTTTTATAGATTATACGTAGACAAGCCCAAGAATAAAGAAGACTAGCTGTTACTCGCGGCTTCGCCCGCGTAATATATAGCCTATGTCCTTCTCGGTACCCTAACCTATGTGTATGCAAAATTTCATGATGATCGGTTCAGTAGATACGGCGTGAAAGCGTAACAAACAAACTCACTTTCGCATTTATAATATTAGTTGGGATACACTGTACAACTGACAAGGCGGGAACCAGTTCGGGGGGGCCTCTGTTGTTATCCTGGCCCATCTTTTGCAATGCATTCTTTCCACATGCTCCTAAAATTGAAGAAATAAAATAGTACCTGTTTATGTTTACATATACATATTATACGTTTACAATACATATTTTATGAAAACCAATATTATTTTATACTGATCCTTGTATCCCTGTTCAGATACTAATAATTCTGCTAACCGTCCGTCATGTCGATCTATAGCTATATCTACGATCCATTCATTAATTGTCTCCAATTCCTTCCAATCGGCCGCATCCTGCTCAAACGCCAAGATGTTTGGGATATCTCTAGATATTAATGCAGTCACGTGGAAAGAATTTTTGTTACTTTTTGTTGAGAAACTATTTGTGTAAAGTATTTTTTTTAGTTGTTATTCAGCGTCTTGTAAAAGACATCAACGAGCAATATTATTTTTATCTTTTTTGATTTTGAAGTAAACATTTTATTTATTTGCTATTTTCATTTCATTATTTGTTTCTTTTTCTTCTGCTTTATATTATGGCTTCCAACGAGGTTTCAGTGACTCTGCCAATGTCCAGTTTCACGAGATACAAGGTATCGGTGTTGCACGGTACATTTTTATCAAGTGGCAATCAAAGATGGCTTAGATTCCATAATTGCCTCGTGGGAGCTTGGTGACAAATCTATACGAGTCTATATAACAGTCTAACTATTTCACAAATTGTTTATGAGCACGAGTATTTTTAACACCAAACTACACCAATTTCATATTATAAAGACTACTTAAATCAATTTGCAAAATGATCTACGGTAGACCCTAACTTCACATCTTGACTTCTGACCACAAATCTCCCATTAAACTAATCTTGTTAAAAATCATATAAGTCGATCGTTCAATATCTCGTTTATTTATTATCTGGTTTTTACCAAGCCCCAGAATATATTAACCTTTGACTAGAGTCTAGACTAGACTCCGTCATGCCTTTGTTACCGGACTGACGCACCTAAAAGGAGGGTAATGGTTTTCGCGCGTATTTATGCATGTATGATAGCATGTCTATTCCATTGTTGTGTTGCCATTAGATTCGTATTCTTCCCTAGTAGTGTCAAGTAGTGTGTATAGGCTATGTAACGTTGGCAAAAAATTAATATGGCGGACGGAACCTGCCAAAACGGCGTATATTTTGTCTGGATTTCTGTCTGTCTGGTCTTTAATTTTTTTTAAATAATGCAACTTGTTTCAATGATTAAAAAACTGTCAAATTTTTTCAATGCTTGTATGTGTGACAGCTTTGTTATAGCACATGCCTCATACCATATTAAGTCATCAAATCGGTAGCAGTAGGTAGTCGATAGTAGTAGGTACATTTAGTGTTTGCATATGCATCATGTATATGAGGGCACAATTTTCTTCTACGCTCTTATGGTAATAGTTAGAGTGTATCTAGCTAGAAATTTTATAACAGTCATTTCTGTCACCTTAGAGGCGAGTTCAATTCCCGACTGATTAATTTAATTTATTGAGATGTCGTATTATTGTTACGCCCATATTACGATATTAAGAACAACATTCAATAATCCCGGTTGAAACTTATGATCACAACGGGTGGTACGTTTCCGCCAGGGGGTGGTACAATTTTTCCCACCACCAAGGAGTGTCAAAATCGTCACCGGCTTCTCAAGGTCCTCAGGGTCCCTACAGGTGTGAGATCCTGCTACCGGTATCTTGAAACCTGAAACGAGTTCCGGAAACACCGATATCGATACAATGCTCCCCTCCCTAATACCTTCCGGTAATTTACGCTCACCCGCGGGGTTTCAAAATTGTGGACACTTATTTTTATAAGGCTAAATAAGCCTTAATCCCACTCACGTGGAAGAGAGTAAGGTTGTTGACACTTTATAAAGATAGGTACTCACTCAAATAAGTGAGATACCGCTTTTGGAGTAGTACACGGTTAAGTTATACACCACCATTTGTTTTTTATTTATGATGGTGATGGCATTCCTTGTACCTTGCAATAATTGATAGCCCTGTGAAACATTGTGTGTTCAAACTTACAATGTTCATAAGTGCTAAAGAAGGCCATACTTAGGTTCATTTGAAATAAAAATCTAATCAAAAGGTAGTAAAATTCTATGTAATTATTGAATCTTTTTACAAAATTTAAGAAAATCGATTTATAAATACGATTTGTAGAGAAGAACAGCTAAACGGGGGTGCGTATTGTTTGATATAAGAACAATTTAAGTATATATTTTCATCAAGTTTCATTTATTTTTTCAATTACATAAGTTGAATATTTCCTAAGTTATACGATTATTCATACCCCAGACAATGAGAATGCATATTTCATCATGATCGGTTTAGTAGTTAAGGCGTGAAAGCGTAACAAAGAAAGAAAATTACTATCGTAATATAAATAATACAGGATTTGTAAGCATGCGAATTTAATCATTAAACACATAGGTGTTTAATGATTAAATTCTCAAGGATATTTAGCAAGCAATGAGGATAGCCTTATACGAAAAAAAAACAAATATTCAAACCCCATTCTTGTTGTTAACAATACTACTTACAATATCAAGCTTCCGTAGGCTTCAACACCGAATCGATGCTCGTTCGCAAACCCTCAGTCAGGGTATCAGTTACGTTACGTGACTGCCCT
Source organism: Rhodophaea formosa (assembly GCA_963082605.1). Classification (NCBI taxonomy): domain Eukaryota; kingdom Metazoa; phylum Arthropoda; class Insecta; order Lepidoptera; family Pyralidae; genus Rhodophaea; species Rhodophaea formosa. Next base: position 4,254,555 of record OY720209.1, read on the forward strand.
TGCAAATATTTTATGAGCTGGAAAATGGAGTAATACTACTTATGATGACTGTATATTACCTGCTTCTTATATGGTTTCGTCTTGAAGGTTCCGTTTGGATTTTAAGCAAGTGCCTAACTGCGCTGATTTAGTATATTTATGTAAGTCTGATACTCACGACTTTTTAATCAGTACTTAGAAACCAACGAATTTAAACATATTCAGAAAACGATATCTAGTCTAGGGCTTGTTTTCTTGTCTCGTCAGCGTTTCTGACTAAAGTGAATCCGTTTGTTCATTAAAATGATATCTTGCATTAATTTCCATAATAATAAGATAAAAACGTTCGAAAATGTGTGTGAGTTGGTAATATGCAGTGTTACATATGCTCCGCGTATAACAAACTCTTCACCACTTAACAGTCGACATATCTATTTCCATCTTTGCAATATAAACTATTTTTTCTTCGAAACCCATTTTATAATCAAGTCGCTCTATAAGTATTTGTCTACCACAAGTCGAACATACTTTTACAACCATTATACTGACTATTCACCACTTTTGTTTAAAAAAACATCACCCATGCCCATAGTAAACATTTGTATTGCTGTTACTGTAACTAAAAAAAACCGGACAAGTGCGTGTCGGGCCACGCGCAGTATAGGGTTCCGTAGTTGCGAATGACAACTTTGAGTACACACTGTTTACACTCGCACCTCACAGTTTAACGACCAAAAACATCTAACAATAAAGATTGTATGAAATTTTACATTTTCCAGTACATTTTATAAGTTGGTTGCCTATAACTTTTTAGTTTGTACTTAGTACTTAGCTCTGATAGTTTTCCTTTCAACTTCAGTATATATACTATTGCTGTAATTTTTTTCACGTATCTATATATAACCGTTTAGGAGATAGAGGGGGGGGACACGTACCTCTAACAAAAATTTTTACTTTAAAACCAAATATTTCGGAAACGGATCCCTAAATCGAAAAATGGTGTTCTCAACCTCACAATATTTTTCAAAGACCTTTTTAACGATACCCCACAAGATGGGTAAGTAGAGAAAAAAAAATGACTCCCCTACTTTACTTGTATGGGAGCTACCCAAAAAAAAATTTTTTTTCACGATTTTTTTCTACGACTTTTTTGCCATGATTAATATACATACTCATACCAAATTACAGCTTTCTAGTACTTATGGTCTCTGAGTAAAACCGCGGACGGACAGACAGACAGACAGACAGACATGGCGAAACTATAAGGGTTCCTAGTTTACTACGGAACCCTAAAAACAAGACACTACATAAACACAAAAATTTAAACAATGCTCGTCACAAAGTAAAATCTATTTTGTAAATAGCTGAACTGATTTCAGTCAAGTATAGCTAAAAGTAATTCTGGAATAAAAACAAAAAAATCTGTTGATACATAATAAAAAAATGTAGGTCTTATTTTTAACAGGAGGGAAATTCACCAACTGACACGCCACGGCCGAGCGGGGACGAAGTCAGCCTTGCAATACCCCCTACTCGAAACTATGGGGCCATCGGGGGGATCGAGAAGGTCACCTACACCTGGGCGGATGTCAACGCCTTCGCCACCCAGACCAGGTCTAGGAGGAGACCCTGGAACTTCTGGAAGACATCTTCGAATGGAATGTTCCAGCAGAGGAAACAGTTGTTGAGAAATGGTTAGTTCCTAAGATATTGCCTTCTATCTCTTATTCAAGGGTGCTCAGGGCCTAGGATGCAAGCTTAGCCTTGACGTTTTGGCGCCCGGGGTTCATTTTTCCACTATACAACGTGTAAATTGACCCTCGTCATACTTTAAAAATTGATGAATTCCCAAAAAAGTTTTTTAAATGTATTTATCTAAGCTCTGTGCATTGCGAATTCAATATGTGTAAAAATTACGTTTTATGAGACATAATGTTATTTTTGTATTTTAAAAAAATATTTAAATATAGATACATTACCGTATTTTTATAAATACTAATATAATATCTGTCCAATATCTTGAATAAAAGAACCAAAACGTGTAAATATTTGAAAACCAGCTCTACTAATGAGATAAAAATGGACAACAAAAATACCTATTTTGGCGCACTAGTATTTAGCGTTAATTTAGCCATACGTACAGCTATATATACTTTTGCACTACACATATTTTTGCTTATTTTCATTGACATTGACACACATCAGCTATAACTTATGTACAATGAAATTGAGCGTCGAATAACTTGTTTCATTGCAATCAACTGTTGTAAGAAAAATACTTTATTAATGTGGATTTTCTTTTTTAATATGTGTGTAAGAAGAAATAAATGGTTTTTTAGTCCGGTAAAAAAATTATAAGATTATAGTCACTTCACACATGATTTGAGAGAGAAATTTTGTCAATAACATAATTAACCCAAACTCAATTCCGTATAGAAGGTACATTTTAAAAAGGTGATCATTAATAGAATTTCAATTAAAAGTAGTAAAAGGAGTCAATTAAAATAGCTACCCAAGTATGTAGTCTAAATTTGGTACTTTGATATTTTCTCTACAGTAAACGGCGCAGCCTACCCCGGAGAGTTGCTAGCCATAATGGGCTCGTCCGGAGCTGGCAAGACCACTCTCCTCAACACACTGACCTTCCGGACCCCCAGCGGCGTGGTGTCCAGTGGCACCAGGGCCCTGAACGGCCAGCCAGCGACCCCTGAAGCATTGACAGCGCTGTCAGCTTATGTACAGCAGCAGGATTTGTTTATTGGCACGCTGACAGTTCGGGAACATCTTATTTTTCAAGTAAGTTACAATTTTAGAAGAGATTACTAATAGACCACTTAAGTAAGTTACAATTTTAGTATGAAATGCAGGGCAATTTGTAATTTCTGATGATTGAATCCACAATAGAAGCTAGCTTTGTTCTTCTTCACAGTATAATTTTTAAAGCACGGAGATGAAAGTTAGATTTTCATAAAAATAGCATTATTTTAACAAGGAACAAAAAGAATATGCTGCGTACAGCAGAAAACTTTGTAAAATTTCAAAATATTTTAGGCGGTAGATTTTGCAGTTCTTATAAAATACTAGACAAATGTCAACTTAGTCTACCTGCGACCACGAACACTGTAAAGTGCTCGAAACGTTAGGTGTATAAATAATGTAATAAACGAGATAAAAACCGTATTAAAATAATTTTATTTAAATGTGTAACAATCGCGAAAACATAAGAAAACAATATTGTATTGTTCTATTTAGCAAATTTGTAACACGAATAAAATTAATTTATCGCCATATACTAATCAGCAATTTGTTTAATGTTATACACTGAAACGGTAGCATTTTCAAATTAATTAAATGCAGACGTTCTTATCTTGTTTGATCTAGCCTACAGAATTTGTTTACAAACGTATTAAAGAATACGTCAGGTTAGCATTTAAAATAACTATGTCAAAAGAACACGTGTTTTTGAATTATTGAAAATGTAAATCAAACTGGTTTTGTTAAAAATACTTTTTTTAAACAGGCTTTGGTGCGAATGGACCGACATATACCGTACGCACAGCGTATGCGCAGAGTCCAGGAAGTAATACAGGAAGTAAGTATTTATTACATTTCAAAAACTTTAAATTAAATTAATTGATACTTACTTAATCAATTAAGATTTTTTTTTTTCAATTAATGATGGTATATTTTAGTTAATATGGAAATTAATACATTCTGCCTTATTATAACACGCGGACTAAAGTTACGGCCAACGGTTTAAATTGGTATGGATTAAAACCGTTAGCCGGGTAAAGCAAAATTACAATGACAGCTGAAGAAACGTCAAAGTGATAAGTGTTGACTTATTTTAGTCGGATAATGGTTCAAACCAGGTTCTAAAGTTAGTCCTTGTTTTATAATATGACGTATAAAGTTTTCTTTATCATTTTACAATGTAATAGAAATACGTACTTATGTACTTGCAGAAAATTTACTATACTCTCAATATAGATTAGGAAGGAACGATAATAAATAATTTAAACATATCTACTTCACTGTAGAGTATTATAATATAATGTTGTGGTATGTGGTATTTACTCGACTAATCATCCCCAACTTCAGTCTTGCGCTCAGAATAAGATAGACCATTATCAACCCTCATCAACTCGTTAACAACACATCATACCTGCGATTTGAAACAAATATTAACTAATAATAATTTACCCACAGTTGGCCCTTTCGAAATGCCAGAACACAGTGATCGGCATCCCAGGCAGGCTGAAGGGCATCTCCGGAGGGGAGATGAAGAGGCTGTCCTTCGCCAGCGAGGTGCTCACGGATCCCCCCCTCATGTTCTGTGACGAGCCCACGTCGGGATTGGATTCTTTTATGGCCCAAAATGTTGTACAGGTTTGTTAAAAAAAGTTGAATCAAGTTAATTAGTTAGTCGTCACAAAAAAAAATCATGTCTGTATTAGTCCTATAAAAATCGGACACAATGAATGTAATCATCATTAGGTCAACTTTTTATGCCAATGCTGAAGCAAGACCCACTCTTCATCTACGCAACATTGAAAAAAACATTGTTATATTGATTCATTTCAGGCGTTACTTTGGGGAAGTCAATTGCGATAAAAATCAAAGGGCAATTTATAGACAAACATTAATAAATAAATATTAGGGATATACGTCACAAATTGCCGCTAGCCCCACAGTAAGTTGTGGACTTGTGTCGTGGGATACTAGCTCAACGATACTATATTTTATAATACATACTTATATAGATTAACATTAACATTGTATATAAAAAAGTAATTCTAAAAGAACTCATTATGTTTTTTGGTACAAGCTTTTATTAAAGTAATTAACTCACTTTGCTGAATCATGACAAATTAATATGTTCGCACATCGAACTGAAAGCCATAGGCAAGTAACATTGTAGAAGAGTTTTTTTATTAGTGCATGTAGTGGTTTTTCGTGTCGATTTATTCAATCAGCCTAAAGGCATTGGAGTTTTAGATTTGAAAGATTACGAGTACATATGATTCAACATTCAATTAGCCTTCCTCATCTGAATTTTAGTTCGTAAGCATTCTTTATACGTTAATCACATAATTTCACCAAAATTAAGATGCAAATACCATTTCAAAATTAGAACTAGATCAGATTTTAGATATTCATATCTTGTGACTACATCAAAATTTTGAACTTTTGAAGTGTAAGTCATTTATTTGGTTTCTGCGATTTATATTGGGAGCATATCGTTGTACTTACTGCTTTTATCAGCATCTGTATACTGTCCACACAGGTACTCAAATGTTTAGCTCAAAAGGGCAAGACAGTGGTGTGCACCATCCACCAGCCGTCTTCGGAGCTCTACGCCATGTTCGACAAGCTGCTAATCATGGCCGACGGAAGAGTCGCCTTCCTTGGATCTCCAGACCAGGCCACCGAATTCTTTAGAGAGTAAGTAAATGTATATCATCATCAGGTGCTCCTGCAGTGGAGCTTTTTCAGTCTCCACTGCAGGAGCACGACCCTCTCTGTACTGCCTGAGGAGCCATATATAAGCAATGCTCTTGCTATTATATGGCTCCGCGCTAGCCAGACGAGTTGTGTTGGTCTCTTTGATGTTTATAAACTTTGTTTAGCTTGAGTTTTCGCCGCATTAGCCTCCTTCGACATCCACAAGTTTGATGAAAAATTGAATTGAATGAATTGAGTGTGAGTATTGATTATCTTAGATTTTCGCCTCATTCTCTTAGCCGGCTTCTGCAGTTGTGATGAATTCTACGTTTTTTTATTTCCTTCAAACCAACGTGAAACTCGTGAAAGAAAGTATATAAAGTTTGTTTTAAATAGGGGCCTATTTCGATCAATATAATAGTAGCTTAAGTGATTATGTAGGAATACATAACGCCCGATGTATGAAACGTTACCTCGCCTAAACCTTGAGTTCGTTGCCCCGTAAATAAAATAATAGGATTAACAAAATTAAGTACATACGATTGGCTGGACTCGTTTGTAAGGTCTCGGCGTCTCCATTGACACTGAAATTGCTTTTAGCGGTCAACCACCGCTTATTTTCTTCAAAGTTCATAGATTATTTTTTAATATGCATAAATTAAGTGCGTTTGTTTGACCTTATCTTGAATGTAAAGCTTGCATGATGAAAATCTCAAGTATATAGCAAAGAGCACAAATTAATTTTGAGTAAGTTTATAAATATAAATATTTTCTACGTAGAATCCTGAATCCCTTTCTTTTTCGTATGTGATAGTTGCATCCATAGATATCAGAATATTTACTAGGTGTTGCATCACACACAACTGACAATGGAAAAAGGCTTGGATGAAGTATCATTACGTTTGAGTATCATTACGTTTGATGTAACGACGCTATTAGGTACACATCCTTTGGATTATAATGATGATCGATACTCATTACATTATGCTTAAATATTGACAATTCATTTGACTGTAATCTGTTTTGTGTGTTAAAATAAATAAAATAGAAAACATAGCGTACACCTATTCTTACCTACGATTACGAGTTTCTTTCGGATATAGTTTCTCATAATGATTACTTTTATGCTTCTTCCGTCAGGCTCGGAGCAGCGTGCCCAGCGAACTACAACCCCGCTGACCACTTCATCCAGCTGCTGTCCGGAGTGCCAGGCAAGGAGGAGGCCACTCGTCACACAGTTGATACTGTCTGCACTTCCTTCGCCAAGTCTGAGATTGGGTGCAGGATCGCTGCAGAGGCTGAGAATGCGCTGTATCATCAGGTAAGCTTTGAGTTTGAGGAGCCCGATGGCCTGGAGAGCGTGATCATTACTAGCGCTTCCGCATGTTAAGAAACCCCGAGCGTAGTCCCCATTTGGATGTGACCGCAAGTAACATAAAAATATTTTGAGCTCCTCCGTGCTTCGGAAAGCACCCTAAGCCGTTGGTCCTGGCTGTCATCATTGATGGCAGTCGTTAAGCTATGTCAGATGCCATTAGGCACCTTGAAAAATCTGACACCAGAGTTGACCACACACGCCGCGGCCACTGCATTTTGTCAGTAACTAGCATCCAGCTACTGGCTTGGAAGGAGGAGGCCACTCGCCAGACAGTGGACACTGTCTGTACCTCCTTCGCCAAGTCTGAGATTGGGTGCAAGATCGCTGCTGAGGCTGAGAATGCTCTGTATCATCAGGTGAGCAAGCATTCAGTCATTAGCTAGCATCCAGCTGCTGTCCGGAGTGCCAGGCAAGGAGGAGGCTACTCGGCACACAGTGGACACTGTCTGCACTTCCTTCGCCAAGTCTGAGATTGGGTGCAGGATCGCTGCTGAGGCTGAGAATGCGCTGTATCATCAGGTGAGCCTTAAGCCTGAGCATTACTAGCGCTTCCACGTGTTAAGCAACCCCGAGCGCAATCCCAGCTTAGATGGGTGACCTCAAGTGGCATAAAAATATCTCAAGCTCTTGCTTCGAAAGGCACGTTAAGCTGTTGGCTCCAGCTGTCATCATTGATGGCAGTTATTAAACCATTTCATTTCCTTTAGGCAGTTTTAAAAATCTGACACGATTGTTGGTCACTTAACACACGAAAAACCAAAGAACATCAGGTGAGCAAGCATTTAGCTAGTTACTAGAATCCAGCTACTGGCTTGGAAGGAGGAGGCCACTCACCATACAGTGGACACTGTCTGCACTTCCTTCGCCAAGCCTGAAATCGGGTGCAGGATCGTTGCTAAGGCTGAGTATTCGCTGTATCATCAAATGAGCAAGCATTAAGTCAGTAACTAGCATCCAGCTACTGGCCAGGAAGGAAGAGGCCACTCGCCACACAGTGGACACTGTCTGTACTTCCTACGCAGAGTCTGAGATCGGGGGCAGGATTGCTGCTGAGGCAGAGAATGCTCTGTATCACCAGGTCAGCAAGCAAGTCAGTAACTAGCATCCAGCTACTGGCCTGGAAGGAGGAGGCTACTCACCACCCAGTGGACACTGTCTGCACTTCATTCGCCTCACCAAGTCTGATATTGGGTGCAGGATCGCTGCTGAGTCTGAGAACGCTCTGTATCATCAGGTGAGCAAGCATTTAGTTTGCGTTACTAGCATCTAACTACTGGCCAGGAATGAGGAGGCCACCCGCCACACAGTGGACACTGTCTGCACTTCTTTTGCCAAGTCTGAGATCGGATGCAGGATCACTGCTGAGGCGGAGAATGCGCTGTATCATCAGGTGAGCCAGCATTTAGCCAGTAACTGTTTTGTTTTTCGTATGTGTAAGTGGCCAACACTGGTGTCAGATTTTTCAAGCTGCCTTAAGGCATCTGACATAGCTTAACGACTGCCATCAACGATGACAGCCGGGACCAACGGCTTTACGTGCCTTCCGAAGCACGGAGGAGCTCGAGATACTTTTATGCCACTTGCGGTCACCCATCCAAGTAGGGACTGCACCAGGGGTTGCTTAACATACGTAAGCGCTCATAGAGCTCACACCCACTGGACCATCGGGCTCTCCATATACTCATAGCCATAAATACATGTCCATCACATTTTTGTCACTGTTATCCAGAAATATATCACTAGTCATTCTTAACTACTATGTTAACTCTTTCAAGTGAAACTAATGTACAGACTCGTATGTAGTAAAATAAAATCACTTACAAAATTTGTATATTTTCTTACTCAGCGGAAGATCAGCGGAGGCTGGGCGGACGCAGCCTGGGCCGGCGCAGCGGCACTGCGCGCGCGCAGGTCTCCGTACAAGGCCTCGTGGTGCGCGCAGTTCAGGGCGGTGCTATGGCGCTCCTGGCTGTCAGTCACTAAAGAGCCGATGCTTATTAAAGTGCGCTTCCTGCAGACTATTGTGAGTACAGTTCATGAGCATAAATAATTAACTAACTAGTCCAATAAATAGATATAGTCATCCTCGTCGATTTTCTACTGTGAGCCCTTATATGGCTTGCTAAACCAAACTTGGTTTTAAATGTCCTGTCCCACTGCTGACCAGAACGGTTTTCGAATGGCGACCACGTACCGGCAAGCGCAGCGTCTGACACACCCACCCATCAAGTGCTCGGACGACTTGACCAAGGTCGCTCGAAGTGTCTGAATGCAGAAATACTTCCAACTAGTCCTATTGGAAATTCTTGGAACCTTTTTTCAAAGCTTTTTCCAATATTGGACTTTTTAGGGCTGAGATGAAAAATAAAGATACTAAGTGTGGACGTATTTTTTTATTTCCTGGAGCAAAGGAAATACTAGACTTGAGTCAAAGGATGTTCGCGATTGTCTTCACACATTGATTTGCTGTGCAGCATGAATTTTAGTGGATGACATGCATTACTAAAAGTGTACATAATAATCTGTGCAATAGTAAAGAATATTCTAATTCAAACAGAATAATATTTTTATCAGCATAATTAATAAAAATTATAGCTTTCGTCCGCCAAATTGATATTTGCTGACGTTACATAGCCTATGATACTCCGAGGAAGAATACAAGTCTAATGGCACCTCACAGTTCAAAATCCGTCAAGGCATTTAAGCTACAGGAGGCAATAATGGAACATACTTCTGGTTGGGTCATCATCATCATCATCATCAGGTCTTCCTAATCTCCACTGCAGGAGCACGACCCTCTCTGTACTGCCAGAGCCATATACTAGCCTGAGTAGTCAAAGGATTTGGCCTACACTCTCCACGCTGGCCAGACGGGACGGTCGGTCGGGTAAAATGCCGCTAAGGCGCCGAAGTACCGTCATAAATTATCTGACAATGATCAACTGTGGGTGGTACCATCTAGTAAGCGTACTCTTCTGCTGGTACAGGTTAAAGTCATATAGAGGATAAAGAATCTTATGCTCCCAATTACACACTCATCAAACAACATCTTTTTGCAGATGGTGTCAATCCTAATAGGCGTGATCTACTTCGGACAACACCTGGATCAAGATGGAGTCATGAACATCAACGGGGCCATCTTCATGTTCCTGACAAACATGACCTTCCAGAACATATTCGCTGTTATTAATGTAAGTTTGCAAGATTTTTTTCTAATGAACTTGACCATGAAACCCAGGCGTAGCAGCTGAGTGAAAACGTTATCCCACTCTGCTGCTTTGCATGGATTTTGCATGCAAGCGAAATAACCAGTCAGAGAGAATTGACGAGGGTAAGGAAACTCTAGCAAAGTTGGTTTAACTTTGTTTGTTGTAATGTGAGCGAATGGCACGAGCATCGACGGTAGAAGAATCTCCCGGAAAATATTTTAAAAGCGTCCGAGGCAGCATGCAGCACGGAACATGCTGAGATATACGAGATCTTGTGATTAACTCATAATGTATTACCATTTTTAAAGCATTCTTGAAACCTGATAGTCCTATTACAACACAACACGCCAAAAAATCTCTCTGTCATCGGAGCGTGTTTTTGCTTTTGAACCCGGGGTCCGCTTCACAAGAAACAACAACAACATAGTCTTATTAAAAAGATGTCACGAAAGTTTCCAGTAACAGCTTCTGTTGAAAAATAATAGCTTCTGCATTTACGGAAATCAATTCAGCTGACAAAGATGCTGTAAATAAAATTGTAATACAATACAACCCACTACTTTAAAACCTTTATATAATTGAACAATATGTTTTATTTTTCCCGTAGGTATTCTGTTCAGAACTACCAATCTTCATACGAGAGCACCATTCAGGGATGTATCGAGCCGACGTGTACTTCCTGTCGAAGACGCTCGCGGAAGCCCCAGTGTTCGCCACCATTCCTCTGGTGTTCACCACCATCGCGTACTACATGATAGGACTGAACCCGGCTCCGGAGAGGTTCTTCATCGCTTCAGGGTTGGCAGCATTGATCACCAACGTCGCTACGTCCTTTGGTAAGTGCCACTTTTTAAAAGAGAGCATTTTTGTAGGGGTGCTAAAGAAACTCTTTTTCTCTTCTGCTTCTTACTACCACAACTTCTAATCTATATTATACTCTGAATTACTAAATCAGCAGCTATTAATTCGCGTCTAAAAACAATCTGTCTAAAAATTTTCTGATTGTAAACCATTTAAACACTAAGTATCTTTACTTAGCATTGGAGGTTCTGCCCTAAATTGGGATGCTTGCTCGCTCCTGATTTAGTATCAAGGAGACCTAACTAACCTAACGTACCCTCTGTGGCCATGTTGTTTTTGTTATTAGTATTGAGGGTTTCACCCTAAGGTGAGGACTCTTTAAATAAAAAAAAATGATTAAGTTTAATAGAATCCTTCAAATTTTCCCGTGGCTTAGTTATAAAATCAGAAGTAGGTGTCCTGTGAAAAAAAATCTGTGGCTTGAAGTATGATTCCTCGTTTAGCAATACTAAGGAGATGGACTTCTCTGATCTAGACAAAAAAGAAATAAACAAATACATCAGTCAACTCATCTCATGAAGATCGTAAAAGCGAGTTGCTGAATTGGATGCAAATCTGAGGAATTCATGGATAGGCGATGTGGCTAGCAACCTGTGCTGTTAGGTACTATTTTAAACGTTTTCATAAGCAGTACAACGTTAAATTATATATTTTTAGGGGTTTTCATGATGATATATGTACTACGTAAAATTTAACTCTAGATTTTGTTTAATAGCACTAGGAATAAAGACGTAATAAATAGAAAAGTATGACTAGGAACATCTTTGATGATGAATGAATGAAGTTTATCTTGGTTATCCAACTTATATGCATTCATATGTAATAAAAGAGACGATGTCTGAAAAACACTTGTTACTTACATACGTATTACTTCTATCATTTGCTGATAATGAAATGAAAACAAAAGAATTGGGATCTTATACACATACATAGAGTCCTTAAAAATACCTTGAATTCATAAGAAGAAACATGTAAAAACATTTCTGTGGTCAAATTTAAATTGCTAGTTTTTATACCGGCCTAAATCACATGTTTTAGGTAAATGTCGCTGACCAACTAATGTGATACAGCATAAATGAATTTATTTTTCAGCATTTTTGTTATGTAACTAAGTTCTATTTAATTTTTGGATTTTATCTAATGGCCTCAATGGAAGCGTGTTGTATTTATTAAGCTTTTCTTAAATTTATTATTTTAATTAATTTTAAAGAAGTTTTAAATTGGGTATTTTGATATATAAAGTCTATATGTATCTTGATAACAACGAATAAAAAAACAGTATAATATAACATATAGCTGGTAAGCGACTCCGAACCGAAGTATCAAAGTACCACAAAGAAAATCCTAACAGAGAGTATTTTTGGAATAGTTAAAGGGCCTATCTTTGACCTCTCTGGCAAACAAGGCTTCTTTCTTTAAAAACAACTATTTCCTGATTAAATATATAATAATATTTATTATTCTTTTAGTAAGAAGTTTTGTCTCTCTTTCACGCTCTAGTTAATGACACTGATGACTAATAGATATAAACATATTCTTAGGAGCGATTCCCAGCTGCCAGGAGGCATATTTTCTAACTTTTGAAAACTTCGGTGTGCTGCTGTTTGGTGGTCATGTCAACATTCATGACGGCTTCCGTATGATTGTCTATTTTTATTCAAGACTAGCAGCCCTACCCGGCTGCGCCCGGGCATGTATTATACCTTAAAACCTTCCTCGTGAATCACTCTATCTATTGGTGAAAACCGTATGAAAATCCGTGGAGTAGTTTTTGAGTTTATCGCGAACAGACAGACAGACAGACAGACGCGGCAGAGGACTTTGTTTTATAATATGTAGTGATATTAAAATCTTAATGGAAGTTGAAGTGACCATCGAAACTTTTGACACCGTATTTGTCAAAAGTTGGTAAACAGACAATGTAGCTCAATTTATAAACTATATAACGAAGCAGGAATGAATCAATGATTATAGTGGTAAAAATGATGTTTTTTACCTACCTATCCATAGCACATATAAATTTAACCACAAAAATCAACATAAAGTAATTAAATAAATCCACGAAAAACTTGTGTAATGAACATGAGATGGTATTTAACATGTTAATGAGCAACTCGATACAGGAGCAATTAAATCTATTTTCAAACGATATTTTTATTGATAGGACTAAAATTGTCAATCGATCATTTTAATGGGTCATTAAGAACGTGTTACTCATCTTTTCAAATTTCGTAACTTTTATTAATATTGTATACATTGCGTAATTAGGAACTTCTTAACACGTATTAACATATTTTAGTAATAATATTTTGTAGTAAACATAAATTATATAACACTAGTGAGAAGATAAGCATCAAGGTGGTCCCAGGTGGCCTGATAACACAAAAAATCCCAAATAAAATGAGACAACTACGTATGTAAGTATTAGGAGACTTAACTGCTACAAAAGGCTAAATAGGGTTAAAGTAAATTAAAAACTTCAAACGGTTTTTAGAATGCCACATTTCTGGCTTTTATCTCACATCAATAAGAAAATATATGCATTATCCGTATGTATAAAACCCCCAGGTCTCATCACGTGCTGTTTTGTCGGGATTGTCGACAATACCTTAGACTTCCTATCAGATTAATTGATCAGATTGGGACTGCCGACTATAGTTAGCTATAGTCGGCAATCCTAACAAAATATGACACGAGTGATCCAAGTCTTCCCGTGGATGCCGTAGAAGGCGACTAGGGAAACAAAAGCTCAATAAAGCTTATAAGTATCAAAGAGACCTTTCAAATTATATTTATGCCGGGTCCTCCGACTGCTCTGGGTAATATAAGTATGGCTCTGGTAGTACCTACAGAGAGCGTAGTGCTCCTGCAGTGGGTACTGGAAAGGACCTGATGATTACGATGATGATTCGTTGTTATACATATGTAATGTCTTTATCTCACGTTAGTTTCAATGATGAAATCATTGGTACAAAATCTCAGTGCAGTTATAGAATATGTAAATTGTTCCGTTTTAAAAATTATATCGAACGTTTTTGTGAATGAAGAGATTGTAAAAACATACAACCGTATTGCATATCAAATAACCGCTACAAATGCTTCGTTTGTAAAGCGATATCATGCATTAAAGGACGGTTTACGCTCCACATATCTTGACATTTTCTTTACAATAAGAAAACCTTCTAATGTTTATTTAAACATAGTACCTATTTCCGTATAAATATCTTCAACTTCAGTATATATACTACTGCTGTAATTTTTTTCATGTATCCATATATAACCGTTTAGTAGATAGAGGAGGCACTTACCTCTAACAAAAATTTGCAACCAAATTTTAAAACCAAATATTTCAGAAACAGATCCCTAAATCGAAAAATGGTGTTCTCAACCTCACAATATTTTTTAAAGACATAGAAAAAAATTATTACTCCCTCTTTACTTGTATGGGAGCACCACATAAAAAAAAAATATTCAAAATTTCTTCTACCCCTTTTTTGACATGATTTATATACATACCCATACCAAATTTCAGCTTTCTAGTCTCTGAGTAAAACCGCGGACGGACAGAGAGACAGACAGACATGTCGGAACTATAAGGGTTCCTAGTTCACTACGGAACCCTAAAAACGGTAGTTATTCAGCCGAACGGTCAATTTGTGGATGTATGAAATAGAGGGCTCAAGTAGGATCGAATGGTCGCGAACGTAGCTAACAAGTCTACATTAGCAACTCGTCTAAGTCGTGCATGGTCTAAAAATCGAATGATCGCTATATCGCTATCGAAAGTAGTCTATTAGTGGCAACTCGTCTAAAACGCGGGCTGAGTCGCGTCTTTTAAAACTATTGTTTGCTCTTATCTTTAAATAATAACATGTATCAATTTGATTCACAAAGGAACAAATTTTTGTAGCAAATTTAAGCACACCGATCTTAAAAACCTAAAAAACCTCTAAGTTACTTTACTTTTCTATTCTCCTTACATCTAGTTACATTACGTTTTAATTGATGTAGAATTATTTTGAAGTGTCGTTTTATGTAGTTTTGTATCCAATTGTCAAATCACCGACGACTCACAATAAGTCAACATAAAAATGGACATAATTACACAAATTCAAAAAGAAGCTTGGCATTCAATGATAGCCGGAATCGACTTAGATAATGGGCGGTGAGAAAAAGAACCGGTTCACCTTGACGTACCTAATTTGTGACTAGTAGTCGAAATATTTGTTCAACAGCCGTAGACTATTGGGTTATGAATTATGATATATCGCTTTTTAATATGAATGAAGTTATAAATATAAGTGATAGTGATTATAATAATGACGACTGTTTACATAAATTTTCTCCCGCGGTGAGTTATGAGTTTATGACATTTTGAGATATTTTGAATTACTGGACTATACAAATATTATTAAGTGGGAAGATTTGATTGTTTCTTTGTTTGTTTGCATTGAATTATATCGCTTTTTAATATGAATGAAGTTATAAAATTAAATATAAGTGATAGTGATTATAATGATGACGACTGTTTACATAAATTTTCTCCCACGGTGAGTTATGAGTTTATGACATTTTGAGATATTTTGAATTACTGGACTATACAAATATTATAAAGAGGGAAGATTTGATTGTTTCTTTGTTTGTCTGCATTGAATAGGCCCGAAATAAATAGACCTATTTTCAAAATTCTTTCACCTAAAGAACAATGCGGGTGACATAGGCAATAATTTATGCCCGCGAAGTAGTGGGAAAACTGCTATTGTGAAATATAGTATGTAATTTCTGAGATTAGTTTTAAATTAACAACAAAATAAATTAATACGAACTATCCACAAAATATAAAAACATACATACATACTATCACGTCTTTAACCCTTGCGGGGTAGACAGGGCCCAAGGTCATAAAACCTACAGGCCACGTTTGGCATCGTAGTGGGCGTGAAGGTGGAAAGCGGAAGCGAAATAGTGATAGGTTGCTAGCCGCATCGCCTATCAATGTGATTACTTAGATTTTCGCCCAATCCCTTGACCGGCTTTTACGGTCTGTGCGGTAAGAAAAGCAGCTGGTATATTCTGTTTTTCTTTTCTCCCAAACAAAGAAATTGGAAAAGCTAATATAAATAATATATATATAATATAAATATTATTAATAATTTATTGTTATTGACACAGGCTACCTGATATCGTGCGCCAGCAGCAGCGTCAGCATGGCCGCCTCGGTGGGCCCGCCCATCATCATCCCCTTCATGCTGTTCGGAGGATTCTTCCTCAACTCTGGGTAAGAATCTTGTATCAGAAAAAATAATAAGTTTGATCTAAAGAGTAACATTACGGATATCAATATTAGAATTAAACATATCGGGATATTTACCGTAATTATTATCGTTTCTTTGAGTATACGATATTTCGATCCAGTTACATGGACCATGATTACGAAGGAAGGAATAATTATGGTAGATATACCGATATGTTTAATTCTAACAATTTATTAAGCCCTGTTGATGGATTGTGGGACCAGCGTCTTGGGGGTCTTTATTCTTTATTGTTTATTACTCAGTGCACTTACAGTTTCCCATCACGTGCACGTGAGCCAGGTACACTAGTATCAACTAAGTATGTAACTACTTACACAAATAAGAAATACAGACATTAACAAAAATCTTTAAATTATCATAGAAAATGTCAATTGGCATATGAGCAATCAAAGCGTTGAGTAATGTAACGGCTTGGCAAGTGGGCGCGTACTTAGCGGTGTCCGAACTTACCGCGGCCGGCGCGAACAGCGTCCTGTTACGTAACAGCCTGAATACACACGGAGTGTAGAAACTGATACTTCGTGGTTTCTCCTGGATGGCAAAAGAAAGAGAGACAGGCAATACAAGCCGATGGTTAGGATGGAAGGTAGTCGATGGTTGTGTATGGTTGGAGGAGCGCTATAGTGTAGAATAGCAACAGATAGGAAAAACTGGGATCTTAACATTATGGATAGCCAAATTTTGGCCCAATTGACTGATACATTCCAAAATTGTCAGGTTTATACCGGTTGTACCTACCAACAACGTAACTTTTGTATCTCACAAAAAAATATTTCAATGAATACAAAACAAGTTCTCTATCTTCATCATCATCATCAGGTCTTTGTTAGTCTCCACTGCAGGAGCCAACCCTCTCTGTACTACCAGAGCCGTATATGAGCTTGAGCAGTCAGAGGATTTGGCCTACACTCTCCACGCTGGCCAGACGGGTTGGAGAGGTCTCTTTGATGTTTAGAATCTTTGTTTAGCTTGTTTTTCCTTAGTCGCTTTTTACGACATCCACGAGATGACTTGGAGTGGTCCTATTCTACTCTGCCGGGAACCACACGGCGCTTCTCTATCTATGTCAAAATAATTTTCTTTCCTCAGATCGGTGCCTCCTTACCTTGGCTGGATCTCCTACCTGTCATGGTTCCGTTACGGGAACGAAGCTCTCCTCGTCAACCAGTGGTCGGGCGTCGACTCCATCGCCTGCACCCGGGAGAACTTCACCTGCCCAGCGTCGGGGCAAGTCGTTTTGGAAACCCTTAGCTTTTCTGAGGTAAGCTAACTTAAGAACTATGAGGTAACGTCAGTATTTAATGAAGGTTACCTCGTCAACCAGTGGTCGGGCGTCGACTCTATCCCCTGCACCCGGGAGCAATTCACCTGCCCAGCGTCGGGGCAAGTAGTTTTGGAAACCCTTAGCTTTTCTGAGGTAAGCAAGCTTTAGAACTATGAGGTAACGTCAGTATTCAATGAAGGTTACTTCATCAACCAGTGGTTGGGGTTGACTCCATCGCCTGTAAACGGGAGAACTTCACCTGAGGTAGTACAGAAAGATATTAATAAACAAAAACACACACAATACATACCTATTCATTTTCCCAGTCTTAGGGAATGTTTTTTACAGACACTAGACATATTGACTCTTTTCTCTAAAATTATCAAGTGGTCTTTAAGTTTAAATAAAATGTTTTTCTACAATACTACTATGTTTTTCTACAGTACTACTGAAGTAGATGTAGAATCAATCTGAAGATTGATGATGCAAAACTAACTTTTAAAAATAGAGAGTTGTAGTCATGCAATTTTAAAACGTCTTGCAATCACCCCTAAAAGTATTATGTTTACTATTAAAGTTTGAATTTTGAGATATGATATACCTAACCAACTGTCGATATGTGATTGATTTCTCGAATTCCGTTAACTCATATGGCATAACGATGAGATGTTAAACGTGGGAACCTTTAGTCTCTTTTGTCGGCCGTTACCGCTCGGTAACAGTAGCAGATATCACATTACTATAACGATTGAGTTACAGTCATATTTTATGATATCTTTTATTCAATAAACGTAACAGTTTTGCAAATGATGCGAAGCCAGTCAGGTCCAGCGTGGCCAAAAGGCTGGAGATGAATTAACGACAAATTTTTAATTTTAATTTTTAAAATTAATGTAATGAGTATTTTTTTCGGCAAAAACTAGGTAGAAATTAGACAAGGAAATATCTTAAGATCGGAACGTACGTAGATTATAATGAGATCAATTGATATTGATACTTGCAACCCTTACCGGTTGTGCTCGGGCATGTATTATACCTAAAAACCTTCCTCATGAATCGTTCTATCTATTGGTGAAAACCGCATGAAAATCCGTGCAGTTGTTATTGAGTTTATCGCGACCAGACAGACAGACGCGAATTTTATTCATATCTGATTTCTTTATTTGATAAAATATCAAAAAAATCTTGTTTATTTCAGGCCGACTTCACAATGGACGTGGTGAACATGGTGTTGCTATTCATCGGCTTCCGACTCCTGGCGTACATAGCGCTGCTGCTGCGCACGCGCCGCGGGAAATGATGACAGCATTGTGTAGCTTAATTCATGTAGATATTAATAATTTTAATGTAGATATGAACTTTTGGCGATTTAACTTCGATTAAATTAAAAAATATTATTAGTGAGATTTTCTGCATAGACGAAGAGGTAAATTTTTACGCAGATTCACTAAGGGAAAACGTGCATGTGTAATGGTGTTATTAAATCTCGTGTTGCCTCTCTATTAGGTATACACTGTAAATACGAGTAGTGACAGCACGATATTTGAGAATTTATAATAAATACAAGTGTTGTTTTTATTAAATAGCTCACGAGAGATCATACGACGTTTTTTAACAAACCTGGCAGTAAAAATAATTAAAGAGTTACAGATTTACATTGTTTCATAATTCCATAAAACAATGGCAACAGATTTGATGTAGGTGATTGTTCGTCAAGCCTCTATTATGCTGCCAGCCAGTATTATGCCTCGTTCTTTATGAGTTAATATAGGTACAGAAAAAATACTACATACAAGTATATAAGGACGCCAGCCACATGATAAATGCATTTGAATAAGACACAACTGGAAAACGTCAAAATTTGTCTCTTTACAAAAGTACTACTTAAAAAATAATCAAGACCCATGCAATGGAATCGCTTAACGTCATTGTTTTAACGCTGCAATTAAACATATATATTTTCAAATATGTTTATACTTGATAGATAACAAATATATTTTATCTTTTATAATTACCAAGCGAGCGAGAAACACATTTTAGCTTAGACAGAATGTTTTCGTATGTCTGGCTATTCTCCTCTGTAGGTCGTATTTCTCAACAGAATAATATGGAGATTTTGTAAGTTGAGTTAAATAAATAAAAGAATTTTGTTAATTTCGTTTTTGGAAAATTCTATAATGGTGGGAATAGCTCACATTACTTCTGTTGAATGTCATATAAATTTATTACATTTCATGTATATCTATTTCAATACATAATCATCAACACAAAAGAATCTGTCATGAATAGAGTTTTCAAATGAGTAGATTTAATTGTAGTATAACCGCTTTTAGATTTAGGAAATTTAGACGCTAAATCATATTTTAAAACACGATATCACACGTTATGAATAAAACTATACTTATGTTTTTTAAGTATTTTAAATACAAATCCTTTTTTTTAAGAAGACCAATTGAAATCACGTACATAAATATAAGTAAAACTACATTCGAATGCCATTATCATTGCCATAATAATATACAACCACGAGATAAAATTGAACAATTTAGAGCGTAACTTTGTGGATTTGGTTACGTTTAATTAATTACTATGTTTTTTCTTATGTGTAAGTACATTTTGTATGACGGATAATTTGTCAAGTGCTTATTGTTTTATATACGTATATCATTTGTTTTTACATTTGTAGGAATGAAAATTCTCATTAAATATATTTAATTTTAAAGGTTTTTTTTTATTTTGCTTTTTCAACATTTATTTGTTTCACACAGCTTTGTTTCTATTTTTGGGATATATAAATGATTTATTTAATTATGGACATCATACAGATAATTAAGTTATTTTGCCTTACTGCAATAAAGTAAAGAGCAAATGAAGTTATTTTATGAAAGTTTACAATTCAAGTTGAGGAAATTAGATAAATTGCAGAAATAATGAGATCTGTTTCCTAAAACAATGTTTCCTGCCAGATAGAAAATAACGAAGACCTTCATAAAATTTGACATACTGAACAAAAGACATCGACGGGCGTACGGCGAACGTATTCGAAAGTGGTAAGCGGGGATATAAAAAATTTAATAATGTATAAATTTGGTTTCCATTTACCTATAAGCTAAAGTATAGAAGTAGAATAAAATCACAATAGGCATTCAAAAATTTTCACCAATCTAGTCAATAGTTTGGTACACCTTGACATCATCATCATCAGGTCTTTTTTAGTCTCCACTGCAGGAGCACGACCCTCTCTGTACTATCATAGCCAGATATTAGGCAGAGCAGTCAGTCAGCGTCGAACATTCGTGACTCGTGAATAGTCGTAACTATAGGAGCCCTAGCAACGGTTGATGACTTACATCCGTTTGCCGAAATTTTATTGAGATTTATTGAGAGTAAGTAGTTTCAGTTTAGCGCACGTGCAACAAGATTGCATAAGTATGTTGTAAAATTCACAGAGATGACTCTGTTGATGACCCTAAACAACTTTTTTGGGAACAAATGGATACTGAAAAAATAACTTAATTAGCTATTTAACAGAGTATGTATGTTTTGGATGAGAAATCTGTTCATAAGTAATTATTTTTAATACCTACCTACCTACCTATTCATTAAAATTAAGAGCTGGGCTCTTGTCGGTGGAGCTTCTTCCATTCCTCTCTTTCTTCCGCCAGTTGTTTCACTTCTCTGTAAGTAGCAACCTACCTATTATATGGTAAGAATTTATGATGTGGCCTTGTGGAGTCTCTATTGCGGGGTATAATATTTAGGGGATATTCCACTAATAGAACAGCGATGCATTCGTTCAATGTTTGGTCTGCAAAGTAAATGTACAAGTAAATATATCTTTGTTTGTAAGGTAGGTTCACCTTAAACATTGCTAGTATTAAAACTCAAAGCATAGCTAAGGAACAAAAAAACACGTTAGATTGTGAGAAAGAGAGAATACAGGTAAAATAAATAAGTTACTACAATTGCGTTATATTTTCAAGGTAATTATTATTTGATTTACTCATAAATATCTAGTTACTTAATACAGTTCACAACATTGTAAATGCAGTCAACAGCAAATAATCAGGACAATGTGATTGTTTGTTCATTAAATAGTTGTTTCTAACATTGTAATTTAATGACAATACGCGGAAATTTGTAAAACAAATATAACTGTTGTTAATTTACTCACGTGATGGTGACTATTTTTATACAGATCTGTGATTTATTTCCACTGTAACAGATTATCTGTAAAATCTGTTACTAAAATACTCATTTATCAAAAACTAGCAGCCCACCCCGGCCGCGCCTGGGCATATATTATACCAATAAACCTTCCTTATGAATCGCTCTATCGATTGGTGCAAACCGCATGAAAATATATGCAGTAGTTTTTTAATTCATCGCAAACAGGCAGACGCGGCGGAGGACTTTGTTTTTTATTATGTAGTTAAGTGATATCAAATCATAATCAGTGTGAGATGAAGTATTTGTATGTAAGTGCCCGTGCCTTGATGTTTTAGCGTTTATCCAAATCAAATCCATAAGCATCACGTCTAGTTGTAGAATTTGTTTCTCGTCGTTGGTACCGCAGATAGATCACTATCACCTTCCCTATGTAGGTATGCTTAGATCTTTAAAACTACGCAACTGATTTTGATGTGGATTTTTTTAATAGATAGGGTGTTTCAAGATGAAGGTTCATATGTATAATACATGCCCAGGCGTAGCCGGAAAGAGCTGCTACTAAAGTTTAAAAAAGCAAGGAGTTATGATATGACAAGTTAGTAGTAGTGATAAGTTTGAACTACAGTTATTACTTCAAAAAATTAATTGTGGATTGTTTTATTCTCCAATATGAGATTTTGTACGTGTACGAGATGTTGTAAAGATAATCAAGTTAACGAATACCTAAAGCAAATTAGAATAAGGCGGTGATAAAAACATTCTTCTTCTTCTGTTTTATATTATGGCTTCCACCGAAATTTCAGTGATTCTGCCAATGTCCAGTATAATGAGATACTAAGTATCGGTGTTGTACGGTAAAGTTTTTCCAAGTAGCATCAAAGATGGCGTATGTTCTTTGACGCCTCGTGGCAGCTTGGGGCGGCAAATCTATACGAGTCCATTTATCAGTCCACTTTAACTATTTCACAAATTGTTCATGAGCACTAGCATTTATAACACCAAATTACACCAATTTCATATTATAAAGTCCACTAAAATCAATTTGCACAATTGTCTAAGGCAAACTTCAACTGTACCCCTTGACTTCCCACCGCAAACTCCGATAAAAACATTGTTTTTTCAAGCTCCGGAAAAGTCAAAAAGCTTTACAGAAGTTTTGACAGGTGACATGTTCTTGAGAGGTAAGTAGTACACATGGTTCTAATACGTCTTGAAATTTTTTGACAAGAAACTAATCTGTTGGGAGTTTTTGGTGGGAAGTCAAGGGGTTCAGTTGTCGTTTGCCTTATACAATTTTGCAAATTGATTTAAATGGACTTTATAATATGAAATTATTGTAGTTTGGTGTTATAAATGCTCGTGCTCGAGAACAATTTGTGAAATAGTTAAAATAGACTGTTAAATGGACTCGTATAGATTTGTTGCCAAAATCTCCTACGAGGCTGCCAAAGAACATACGCCATCTTTGATGCCACATACCGTACAACACCGATACTTAGTATCTTATTATACTGGACATTGGCAGAATCACTGAAATCTCGGTGGAAGCCATAATTAAAAAAGAAAGAAACTAATCTATCTATGGACAAAGACAATATAGTACTAGTGTACTATG
Source organism: Rhodophaea formosa (assembly GCA_963082605.1). Taxonomy (NCBI): domain Eukaryota; kingdom Metazoa; phylum Arthropoda; class Insecta; order Lepidoptera; family Pyralidae; genus Rhodophaea; species Rhodophaea formosa. Next base: position 4,277,791 of record OY720209.1, read on the forward strand.
GGAAAGTCCCCAAATCGTATTAGATTAAAAGCAACTTATTTACGTATGTATTTATGGCGTAACATAAAAAGCACAAAAAGAGATACTTGCTGCTATTGGCTCAATAAAATATTTTTATTTTATTGAATGCATGGCAAATAGGACATGGGTTCGATGTCTGCGGACGTTTTCTTCTTATTTTAGGTTTGTAACTGACAAAATCCATTTTGCTAGACATCAAGAATAAAAGGTCATGTTAAAGCCATCCAAGCTGTCCTCCGTACAAGCGCATATCTTTAACCTAACTAATATTATTAATGCGAAAGTGTGTTTGTTTGTTACGCTTTCACGCCCTATCTACTGAACCGATCATCATGAAATTTTATAAACACATAGGTTAGGATACTAGGAAGGACATAGGCTATATAGACGCGGGCGGAGTCGCGGGTTATAGCTAGTCTTCTATAATATAAAAGGCAAACCTGATTCACTGACTTATATATCAAAGAGCAGCCGAACTACTGTTTATTAGAAACTTGAAACACCCCTGTTTCAAGTCCCCGCGACTCCGCCCACGTGTATATAGCCTATGTCCTTTTTAGTATCCTAACCTATGTGTTTACAAAATTTCATGATGATCGGTTCACTTGATAGGGCGTGAAAGCGTAACAAACAAACTCACTTTCGCATTAATAATATTAGTTAGGATAAAGTTATGCGCTTGTATGGAGGACAGCTTGGATGGCTTTAACATGACCTTTTATTCTTGATGTCGAGCAAAATGGATTTTTTGATGTAAGTAAGCACCAAGAAAAGATTTTAATAAATTCAAAATCCCTAAGGGGGTGAAATATTATGCTGACGAAGTATCGTGAAAATTATAATTATGAGTTAATTAAAATAATTGATTAATTAGTGTTTTTAAATTCAAATGATATTGAGTGGAAATACATAGCTTCTAATAATTATGTGATTGGGTGGCAAGACGATAACATCGCCGCCAGAGATTATCTCTTTCCTATGCGGCGCTATGGAGACGTAATTGGAGACCAAATATTTACCGTGATACGCAGCTGACTGGTCCACCGTTTATATGATATATGACGGTAAACGAGCAAGCGGGTTACCTGATGCTAAGTGATCACCGCTGCCCATCAACACCAGGGGTCTGAAACGAGCGTTGCCGGTCTTTTGTTTTTCCCTTCCCAGAGGGGAGGAGGGGATGGGCCTTCGGCTCTCTCATTCGCGGAACGAAGCATAGAAGCGGTTAAGCTACTACTCATCGATTTTCTGTGAGATTGTGGTACTTCTCTGGACGAGCCAGCCCATATTCATGCCACTAGCAAAAGTGATTTTTGCCGGTAGCGTGGCTCTACCACAACTAGGATTGTAGGTAGGTAGCTGTTGTAGGGTACTCAGCTGATGCAACTGCAGGACTATTTGATTACTTTTGACACTTAGGGTGTACCTTTTGAAGGTCACTTCAACATCCAGCTCGGTTTATATATCTATATACTAATATTATAAATCTGAAGAGTTTGTTTGCTACACTAATCTTAGAAACTTCTGTGCCGTTTTCAAAAATTTTTTCACCGTTGAATACATACTTTATTACATACTACATACGTTATTCTTGAGTGTCATAGGCTATATATGCACCACAGACAAAGCCGGGGCGGATTGCTATTTTGAAATAAAAATAATCAATCATACGAAAGCCATAATGGATGTTGTAGTAATACTTACGTATAGTTTATATCTTCTATAATTTATGGTTTAATTGTTAATAAGTCCTAAAACTAATGACGAGTCCTGGTGATCCGTAATACAGGTTTTGCAGAAACCTAGCATGGACACCAGTTCTCCACATGTTATCTTATCCTCTTAGTAATATTTTTTACCAATGTTCATGTTGTAGTTATAAGACTTTTGGAGACAATAAATATATTTATTATAAAAAAAAAAAGTAATGATAAAAACGTACACCGTATTTGTCAAAAGCTAGCAAATAGGCTTGCTGAAAATACGCTCGGATAAAAATTACCAAGGTCTTTTTTCCTATTCTCTTAATTCCAGGATACTCCAAGAGAAGACTCGTAAAAGTAAAGTTTGTTAACTTCCTTGGCACAGTGGTTAACGTGGTTAACAGCCTACACGGGAACACAATTTGTAATCCATTCAATTGTCATTGCCATACATACTCATTGATACGTAATACACGTAAAATTGATCTTTTTAGGGTTCCGTAGTAAACTAGTTAGGGTTCCGTAATAAACTAGGAACCCCTACAGTTTCGCCATGTCTGTCTGTCGGTCTGTCTGTCCGTCCGCGGTTTTACTCAGAGACTATAAGTACTAGAAAGCTGTAATTTGGTACGGGTATGTATATTAATCATGGCCAAAAAGTGGTAGAAAAAAATCTTGAAAAAAAAATTTATTTTAGGGGAAAAAAATGACTCTCCCACTTTACTTGTATGGGAGCCCATACAAGTAAAGTGGGGGAGTCATTTTTTTTTCTCTACTTACCCATCATATGGGGTATCGTTAAAAAGGTATTTGAAAAAATATTGTGAGGTTGAGACCACCATTTTTCGATTTAGGGATCCGTTTCCGATACTATATTTTATAACAAATACATATATAGATAAACATCCAAGACCCAGGTCAATCTGAAAAAGATCATTTTCCATGTTGACCTGACTGGGGATCGGACCCGGGAACATCCGTCGTGTTGACAGCTGCGCCACGGAGCTCGACAAGTAAAGGACTCGTAAGTTTAGTATGCCTAAACGAACTATTTTGTTTTCACAAGTAAACTTTATATGAGGCTTGCAGTCTGCGGACCGTATCTTTCAACACTAATAGTTATGAACTACTTATGAGGATAATTATTAGGGTTCCTTATTCAAAGGGTAAAACAACCCTATTACGTAGCCATCGCAGTACGCCTGTTTATCTGTCCTTCCGTCCGTCTGTTACAGGGCTGTATCTAATGAACCGTAATAGATGAGGCTTTAAATTTTCACAGAATTGTATTAGTCATAATAACAAAAAATAGTCGGTCTTATTTGTAACTTTTTATCCCTTCGTTCCGGAATAATATCCCCAGATGACAGTCGTTTTCCTTGTTTCAATGAAAGTATTGACCTTAACACGTACTATTAGTGACAATATGCTCTTGTCTCCTTCCGGTTTCTCTCCTATTAGAAAAATACGGTATTTCACGCAAGCGTATTCCGTCTCTTTCTTTCCTACTGCCTTCTACACGCGTAGGAGCAGGACAGTATCTGTATCAGATAATACAGGGCCGTATTGCGGAAGCGGCCGCCATTGCTCGTTGACCTGTGACATCGCGGTGTCGCGTGTCGCGGGTGTATTACACGCGAAGCCTCACAACGTAGCTGTCACATCGTTTTCCGTTCACACCAATCGCGGCCGTTTTAGGCGTTACGAGATTAGGCGCCCCTGAGTACGTCACTGTTATGACGCTACTGTTTGGTTAATTTGATGAGGGTTATATGGTGAAGTGTAGGCAGTAAAAATAGATTTAAAAAAAATCGTCTTAGGTATTCATCTTCTATGGCAGTAAAGGTAAAGGTTGGGTTTTGTCTTTCTAGCTACGATAGCGTTAGATTTTCTTAAGTCATGAGACATACGAGTAAGATGAAAGATTTTTGACTAAAATCATGGCCAATGATTTTTCCTGTAAAGAATGAATTCATACATGAAAATACATGCTTCGAAAGGTATATTAATAATATTTGAATGCTAGTTAGACAAATTGGGTTTACGCCGACAATGACACTTTAATCTGTCAAAAGGAAAACTTGCGATCAAAATTTTGCATGCCCTTCTCGGTCATTACACTTTGGAAGACGTTGCTTCACTTTTATGAAAAATAGTTCAGAATGAGAGACCTAACCTGCTATAAACATCAACAACTGTTTTAAAAGCTATCTGGTATAGACAAACAAGATCTTCATTATTCCCTATCAAAATGAAGAGTTCATTGAACTGGCCGTGACCCTGTGAATGCTTGCACTATTATCGTTCATTCCTGCCTACAATATAACGTCAGAACAGAAGATTCACCCCGTAAACTAAGGGCAGCTTTACATGACAAGGATTTAAAAAAATCTTCATCGTCATCGCCACGCAGTAACTGGAGAATTTCTAGTAAAAAAATTTACCAGAAAACATACACGTTCTACGAATTCAAGTCTGTGGTTCGTCCGGGTCACGTAGGTGAAAGATTTTTATAATCGCTTCAGTAGTTTTCGAATTTTGGTTTGTTAGTTATACACGATTGTTTATATACAGAAAACAGAAAGCAATTAATATAAATGTATCCAATAGAGTTTACGCATGAGTATAATAAATAACAAAGACTTTTAGATACCCGAGATTCGGAAAACACATATCAATCAAATGCCTTTTTTAAAATAGTTTCATTAAAGACCACATATTGCATTTGAAGAGAATGCACCTTTATGCATGATAACGTAATGAATGACATGCCAATTCTACAGTCTCTTTATTTTATGTTCGTCACACAGAATGTATATATGCTTGTAAGTACACACTTATATAATGCAAATATTCTGTATTCTATCAAATTGAAAGGATGCAAAATTATATAGTATTCTCTGTATTTTAATAAATGATTATACTTACACATAACTAAATAGAGATTCATCACACAAATTGAGTTAACCCTACAGTAAGTTGTAAAATTGTGTCGTAGGATACTAACTTAACGAAACTATATTTTATTATATATATATATATATATATATATATATATATATATATATTTTAAATCTGAAAAAGTTATTTTTACCCGACTGCCAGGAGGGTTATGTGTTTAGCGCGTATCTTGTATGTATGTAATATTCTTTATTACCTTGTATCTCTAGAACCGTTGAATGGATTTTCACATTTGAGGTATCGTTAGATTTGTCTTAATAGCCCGAGTGTTCTTAAGTAGGTGAAATATAAAATAATTGTAGTTATCCATACAGGCGGGTTTTTTGTTTTTTAAATTATTAACTTGTTCCATGATTAGTTTGCCAGGGATCGAACCCGGGACCACAGCGTCTGTCATTGTTTAATGAGTTTTGCTGTAATTTATAGAAAAGTTGTATAATTTATTGAATGTCACCTAAATCTTACTTACGTGACTAGTCATGAATTCAAAACGTGATCACACGGACTGGCTTTAGATAAAAATGCTAATCAAAGGCCATTTAAGATGAAAAATTTTGAATTTTGTTCTAGAATCATCTGTAAACCTTGTAAACATACGATTTGTGATTAATTTTTGAGCGGGCCTTACATACCTTACTGTTAAGTATTTTTCTGACAGGGTAGACAGAGCCCTGGTTTGGAAGAGTCTGTAGAAAATGAAATCAAATTATTGATGTGATGCAAGACACATCAACTTTTTTCACATTTTTAAAACAGTACAGGATTGATATCTCTATTTAAATTTAGTTTAGTTTTACCTTCTTAATATGATTTTAAGATTTGCGCGGGATGTAAAGCAGCTGCTCCGTTTTTGGGGTTCCGTACCAAAAAGATAAAAACCTATTCATGAGATTTCTATGTCTGACTGTCTGTCACTAGACTGTATCTCATTAACGGTTTATGATAGCCAGCTTACTGTGTACAAGCATCATACGACGTTTTTCAAAACATTATGTAATCAATAATAAACGATAATAATAATAACAGTGTACGGGTACAATATGTGTGTACAGAAAAGGGCCTAGTCCGTAAAATACAACTAACAATCAATAGCAAATGTACAAAGATTTTTTTTTATGTCTAGCCATGTTCTTGCATACTTTTTCGCGATTAATATATGTCACAAATTATATTTATAATACTCCTGTCTGCTTTTAATGTAGAAAAGTCGGTAGCACAATGATAAAAAAAAACAGTTTTTTTGCGTAATTTTATAATTAAAACAAAATTGACTTTTCTTTACAAATAATGCCTTTGATTGAACAAACATTATCAATTATGAGGTATTGACTAATATTATTAATAATTACAAATATGTTAACCGGTTTTATACAAAACAAGACCGAAAAGTAAACGTCGAACTAATAAATATTTGAAGAATCCGCCAAACAAAAAAAAATAATTACTTTATAATGACGGCGTTCGTGGCGAAGTAGGTTAACCTACTCACCGGTTACACGACTAGCAATGGGTTCAATTCCCAGCGCGGGCAAATACTTTTACACCTACTTCATTCTCTCAGATATTAGGCTGCGATTTTAGAGTTACAAAGAAGGGTTGGATTAGGCGGCTAGCCGTAATAAACATGCCAACTCATGTCACGGTTTTCATCAATGCTAACATAATAGCGACGAATTTTTTTTTTAATCTATGATAATAGCGGATTCAGTATGATTGTGATAAAAGGAACAAAGTTAACTTAACAAATATTTTTCAATCAATCATTAACAATGAAAAAAATCCACAAAATAATAAAATAATGAAAAATTAAGTGCTAAAACTAAACTAAACTAAAATTAAAACAACTTATGAAATGAATACCAACATAAATAAATAAAGGGTGGTAAGTATATTTTTACGGAGCATGAGCATAGGTACTTGAAATATAAAATTTCCATACACACTTTACTATAGCTTTATATATGATAATTTTCAGACATTCTATATGCAATTCAATTCATTTATTCATATAACAATAGACACATTGCATTCGAATTCCAAAGTCCAAAATCAATTACAATTGTATAAAACTAATATTAAATTAAAATAAATAAATTCACGAAATTATTCGAATAAATAAAAACGAGAAATAAGAAACGACCGAACGAAATGCTGTAAATTTCGAGAAGTCAATTTTATACAAACATTTGCTGTCATTTTTTGATTAAAACTAACGTGAGATGTTAACATTATTAATATGTAAAATACGGGTCACTCACGTATGAAGTCAGCTACAGGCCGACATGTTTCAACATCATTCGGAGGTCTTCCTCAGGGCGAATGTGAACCGAGACGCGCGCACGAAGTCAGTGTGCGGTCCCAGTGCGGACTGGGACGACTTCGTGCGCGCGTCTCGGTTCACATTCGCCCTGAGGAAGACCTCCGGATGAGGTTGAAACATGTCGGCCTGTAGCTGACTTCATACGTGAGTGACCCGTATTTTACATATTAATAATTTGCTGTCATCTTAGATTATATAAAGCCGTCATAAAGTATTTTTACGACAGCTTAAATTACGTTTTACTGAAAACTACACTACTATAGCACTATGTACAACCAACCATAACCTAACTTACCTTACGTTACCAAGTCAAGGGATCCAGGCCAGTAACTTTCGCACGTAGGTCGTCGCTGGCTCGCTACGCTCGCTCGCTCGGGTAGTGGTCGGTCTATGTGTAATTGTGTAAGCATAACATAAACTTACCTTCTGTTGCCAAGTCGGGTTTCTAGGCCAGTCGCTTTCGCATTTAAGTCGTCGCTCGCTCGCTCGTGTGGTGGTATATACATATATCTGACACTGACATCGATACCCGACTTGGTAACAAATAGGTAACCTTACCTGGTTACCTATCAGTCGGCTGCCGGTAAAATTTTAGCTAATTTATTTGTTTTTTTTTTGTGAGGTCAGTGGCCATCATTGGTAACTTTTTTTAAGCTGCCTTAATGTATTTAAAAACGAACGTCTTACCATGGCTAACACGGAAGAGGTGGAGATTTCACAACGTTACTTGAGGTCACCCATCCCTGTGAGGACCTTGCCCAGGTTTGCTTATCTATCATAAATGGGCACTTATAGTGCGCACTCCGCCACAATTATGCCATCTAGCTCTTCAAGTAACTTTGAGCAAGAAAGTTCTCTTTTAATATCTTTATTATATAAATTCCTACAAGCAGTATCGGTAATGTTATTTAACTGTTTGAAATTGCTTTAAACAAACTCAAACATTAAAACAACCACAAACATAATTAAATGTAGATTGATTGTGCCAATACAATTATTTACCAATTTTACTAATTTAACCGGTTCACATATCTTAAACAAACCGAAAAGGTGCAATAGGTACCATAAGACAATTAAATATAGATTGATTACGGCCTTAGGCAAATAGTTTTTAAGTAAGTACGACTTGCTATTGGAACTATTAATTAATTTTATAATTTAACCAGTTGGTATTACTTTTAAGAATCCGAAAGGCTAGAACCACAAAACAATTAAATTTACCTAGGTTGATTTTTCTCAGCAAATTAGTAGTTATTATGGACGATGCGCTAATTGAGAAATAATTTATCAATTTCATTAGTTAACCGATTGTTTCTTTTTTAATACTCCGATGGATACGAACTTGAACTACCACAAAGCAAATAATACTTACATCGATTTTATGATAGGACAGATTTTATGATAGGAATAAAGTGAGGGGTAGCGCTAGTTAAGTAGATGCTCTAAGTTCCTTAATGCGCAAAATTCGAATAAAATTAACGGCGTCGCTAGTTTCGCTAGTGTAAGCCTCTTAAGCTTTGAGTATAATGGAATGCATGGACCACTTAGTAAGATTAAGTGGGCCTGGTTATTGGTTTATATTTGCATTGGTAAAATTCAACCGTTTCCCGCCACGACATCCGTCTACTTTTGCCCATTCTAGTCAGCACGCCGCCAGGAGCTCACGGTACTTTGGACTTTGGTAAGTCCTTTTTGAGTTTTTGGTGAATAATTCGCACTTATCATTGAAAATGACGTTATTAAATAACGTCATGTTAAATTTTAACGAAATTTTTTGTATGTCAAATTTTTAAGGCTGCCTAAAGACGCCTTACATAGCTTATTACGAAATAAGTAGAGTAGATTTTAAGTTTATTTGATCTTAAAGCATAGGTACTTACATAAAAGATGGCTCAATCTAAACGATTTTCGTAAATAAGTACTGGTAATTTATAAATGTGAAAACTATTCAAAAATGTGTGTTTACTAATTAAAAAGTGTCTTGTAAAAGTGGAAATCTTGTAAAATGTAGTAAGGACTGTGTGATTGTGAAGTTATCTGACAAAAACGGTGTCCATTTTTTTTACACTTGTAAACAAACGTTGTTAAATTGTGAGTTCAAAGAAATAGACAGCGTTAAAATACTTAACTAATTTTAAACTTTTTTTTTATTACTGCTTATACAGTTATCTTCAGGTAAACAGATTAACAAGACAGATAAATGAAAATAATTTATTAACATTTAACAATAATGTAATAAATGTTTATGATATAAACGCTCCTTCTGTATAAAAATATATTGCACATGTTGTGCAATATATTTTTATACAGGGTCACTTGAAAAACACCAGTAACCTCACAGAAGTAGATTGGTAATATCATAAAAACAAAGTTTGTGCCACGACTTTTGAAAATTTGTTAGATTTAGTTTTCATACAAAAATTTTCCGGTTGAATTATATCAACTTTATGCGCAGCGCATGCGCGTGTTAGAGTCGCATCGTCCTTCCGTACGAATTAAACATAGCATAGACGTACAAACGTACAAAATCATTTTTATTTAATGCATTGAGTTATATCGTAAACTGGTAGAACAAACGTTGTTATTGTTTATAAACAACATCATAATGTTAGCTATCTACTTTGGTATTTTATAATTGACCCTGTCCTGTACTTAATTGCCAATGTTGTGCAATTATTTATTTTCTGAAGGAGCTTGTATCTCACAAACAGGGTACTTATTGTTAAATAGAAATAAATTATTTTGATTCATCTGATTATGTAAATCTGTTGACCTAGAGATAACAATTAGCAGTTTTAAAAATTAAGATTAATAAAAAAGATTAATGTAGAGGAATAATAAAGTTATTTTAATGAAAATTGCTGTTAAAACTTTACTTAGTGTCTTTGGAAGCGGTGTAGATCTCGCGAGATATATATAGAATCTCTTCCGCTATTAAAAATTTACTTAAAAATACAAAAATTAACCGTTTAAAAATTCTATGTAATTAAATATAAGTACTCACAAAATTTCAAAACAATTGGTTAAGATATTGAAATCATAACGCGAGCAAGCGACTTATAGAGAGAGAACAGCTGCGTAGTCAGGTGGGACACACGAAAGATTTTTTGCCCAAGTAAAAGCAGAGACGCTTCGCGCTCGCTCGATCAATAATTATAATCCATATTTTTATTAGCTCCTATTATTGATACTGCATAAGTGACTCAGTCCCAAAAGTAGATCCTAACTAATATTATAAATACGAAAGTGTGTTTGTTTGTTACGCTTTCACGCTCAACCTACTGAACCGATCATCATGAAATTTTGTATACACATAGGTTAGGGTACCGAGAAGGATATAGGCTATAAATTACGCAGGCGAAGCCGCGGGTAACAGCTAGTATATATATATATATATATATATATATATATATATATATATATATATATATAAATATATAAAAGGCCAATCCGACTCACTGACTTATACAGGGTTATTTTAAAAACGTCAATAACCTCTTAGTTTCAGAATCCCTTACAGAATATAGACCCACAAGAAAAAAAAATTGAAAATCAGAGAAAACAAATTTAGACTTCCCATGGAAACTCGACCAGCTGATCGGTGAATTTGTATGGAGGTCCAGTTTTTCTTCCGATTTTCGCCTTTTTGCGGTCTATATTCTGTTAGGGATTTTGAAACTAAAGGTTATTGATGTTTTTAAAATAACCCTGTACATCAATCAACGCACACACGAAACAACCGTACTTCAGGGGCTTTTTTCATAAATTGAGCAGTAAGAAGAAGGAATGATTTTTGAAATTTAACCCATAGGGTGAAATAGGGTGAAGTTTCACGCGGATGAAGTCGCTGGAAAATTGCTTGTTACCTATTTAAGATTAGCCCTAGATTTATCTAAGTAACTAAATATATTTTATAAATTAAAAATGAAATGGCGTTTGCGTAACGATAGATATAATTGAGTAACCAGTTCATTCCATTATATTTTATCTCGCGCTACATTGCCTTTTGCCATGTACTTTGTTTGACATTGAGTCTCTCTCGTGATGTTTTGTCTAATACCTATTATATTAGATAAGGCTTACTTTCTAGACCGTTTCAGGGCAGTAGGTACGAAAACATCGGCCTGAAAAAATATGTTTGTAACAGTGGCGAATTAATTTTTTTTAACATAAGAAAAGTCTGCAAGAATTTAGCTATATGTATATGAAAACCCACCAAGTTATATGTTGTCATCACTTTTCGTAATATCATGTGTCTACTAGACTAACTGTATCCCAACTAATATTATAAATGCGAAAGTGAGTTTGTTTATTTGTTTGTTTGTCACGCTATGTCTACTGAACCAATCATCATGAAATTTTGCATACACTTTCATAATACTACGGAGAAGAATATAGGCTAAAATCACACCGGCAAAGCCGCTAGCAACAGCTAGTATATTAAAAAGAGTACAGATTTGAGTGTTTATACTTAATGGATAAACTAATACACTACTTGACTGACGAGCTCTGTGGCGCAGTGGTCAACACGCCAGCCTGCGACACGGGGGTCTTGGGTTCGATCCCCGGCCAGGTCAAGATGGAAAATGATCTTTTTTCAGATTGGCCGGGGTCTTGGATGTTTATCTATATAAGTATATATTATAAAATATAGTATCGTTGAGTTAGTATTCAATAACACAAGTCTCGAACTTACTTTGGGGCCTGAGTTTGGGGCTAACGCAATTTGTGTGATTTGTCCTAAAAACAAAACATAAAACTCATATCAAAAATTTGAATATGAACGTCATTATTTGCATATTAATAATCGAGTGTTAGGTTGTAAGTATGAGGATAAATAAAACCGAAACATCTCAAGTGGAGATGCTTCGGAAACCGAGGTCCAGGAGCCGGTAACCAAATGTGTGAATACACCGAAACCCCTGCGGATGGAGTCACAGGAAACAGCTAGTTTAAAAAAAACTTAATTCGACGGAGTTCTTGGTTTTAGATTCTGCTGAAAAATTGGATGAGGCAGAGGGTTCAACGAAATCCTAGCCATACCACAATTTGTACAAATCTTCCAGATAAATTTTAGAAAGTAAAAAATTGTAAGGAATCATATTCTGTTACTTACAAGAGGAATCTGAAAAAACGACCGTGTGACATGAAAACAGAAAAAAGAAAGAAAACGACAATAAGGATACAAATATACCTAATCATACAAAGCCCTTCAGGCGAGTAGGCGACCGAAACTGTTGAAAAGAGTTTCTTTCGGCGTTTATTCTCTGCAGTGGTTGGTTCTGAAATGCTGTACGACGAACGCTTTTCAACAATTGAATAGATGTATATTATCTAATAAGATCTAATATGATATGACTTCAAAAGTCCCTGCAAAGGCCTATTTTCTGAATAAACGTTTTGATTATTTTGATTATGTCATATGAACTTTCATATGACATAATCAAAAATATCGATCAATTAGATTTTTCTCCCTCAAATGTATATAATGTAGACTTCTACATTATATACATTTGAGGGAGAAAAATCTAACCTTAAATAAGAAAATCTACACACATTCTTACGCAATACACATTTCTTTGTTAAAACCTACCACTTAGTTGTTAATTTTTTAACGAACTATTTCCTACTCAGTAATGGTCAGAGTAAAATGATAATTACAGAAGATAAGAGAATCATAACTCCATTACGTTCTGGTCGTATAAAGCTTTTATTCTCCAATCTCCCCAAATATATTTAAAGTAGACCTTTTAACGTGGCATAATTACATCGTTTAAACGTTGAACAGTCGTTTAACGTAAATCAATATCGAACCTTTTTGGTGATTCACCTAAAAGGGCCAATTATCTTAGTTTCGCTTTAAAGTGACATGTCATGACTAGAGTGCATGCATCATCAGTTCATAACTTATATCGGAACACCGTCAGTTAAGGGCGGACTACGAGTGACAGCGGCCCTTTATACCGGGTGTGATAACCTAACGTATTTCTAACGTTGTGTCTACTGGAGGCATCAATAAACATATGGTTATCTTACTCTAGCTCATATGTTTATCCCTCGCGTACGGAGTAACGTCAGAATCGCAGAGCCGTATTTGTGGGCAGTCGCCGTCTCACGAGTGCCGGCTGCATGCCGGGTAAAATGTACGCGGGAACACAATTGCAAAAATTGACATTCAAATTTTTTACTTTTTAATTTCACGCGAAAATGAGTTTAGGGGGAAGCGACGATGGGGCTTTATCTTCGAGAAAGACTTCGAGAAACCCGTCTACAAACAATGTGTCTAATCCGTCTTCTTTGGACTCGTATGTAAGTAATTCTATTAGTACATTCCAGTTAATTACCTTTTAATCGATCGGTGATTAAGCCTAAAAAATATTTGCGAATTACATCAATTACTTAATTAAAACAAGTTTAATAGGTTAAAATCATACTCTATTTGGCTGTGGGCGTAGCTTCCTATTCAGTAGTTGACGAAATGTTGTGAAAATAAACTGTGATATGTTCGTGATAATTTTTCTTGTTTGGAAAAAGTACATAGTGAAAACTAACAATGATGCACTATAAAAATAATGTTAATTTAGTGTTTGAGGTGGGTATCAATTATCAGTTAGTTTTACAATAACTTAATTAAAATAGCAATATGGTTTTATTTTTATTTTTGTTGTTTATCTTCCTTGATAAAATAATACATATACACATGATATAATAAATATACCTTGTATAAATAACTTGTCGCCGAAAATTAAATAGAAAATATTTTGTTTAATCATTATTAAATCTTTGACATTTTATTTTATAATTTGCGTATTCTACAAGATATTTTTATATATATTTTTGACCTCAACCTCAAGACAGTCTTGGTATCTTTCGTATTAAAAATTCAAATATATTCAGAATTTTTGACTACATTCCGTTTCATTAAACAAGGTTCATATTCGCACAGGTCATGATATGAATGAATTGACGATAATCCAAGATATGTTAATGAATCTAGTTCAAAACATCCGCAGTTAATTTCTCAAAAAAACAAAGTTAACCTTTCTATTTTTGCTATGAATATTCGTGAATCTCGGCCCCAATGCCAATTTTTGCATTTTTAATATCTTTGTTATAAATACGACTTTGACCGTGTTTTACTGATACTATATAATGAGAGAACAGTTCATTTTTGAGTTAAAAATACTACTACGCTTGATCATAACAGTTACCTTTTATTGAATATATACCAGGTATGTATTTTTTTAATATTAGCAATTTTTTTAAACATTTATTTCTTTGTTAAAATGTTCCACAAACACTATCCGTCAGTGTTAAAAATAAAAATTATTAAAAACTAGCTATTACCCGCGGCTTCACCCGCGTGATATATAGCCTATGTCCTTTTCAGTACCCTAACCTGTGTGTATGCAAAATTTCATGATGATCACGTTCAGTAGAAAGCGTAACAAACAAACAAACTCAATTTCGCATTTATAATATTAGTTAGGATTACCAGTCGCTGAAAGTTTACGTCTGTCACGGCAAAAAAAAACACTTCAATTTAGGTATCTAAAAATACTAATTTATGAAATGTTTGAAATTGACTTAATTATAAATAGTATAATTAAGTATTATATGGCCTTATGGTTTTACAGACCTGGGCTCTATCTACCCCGCAAGGGAAATAGACGTGATAGTATGTATGAATAATAGTATAATGTTGTCAATAACTTTCAGTGGGGCACGAAACTATTTAAAAAGCTTTAAGAGAAAAAAATGAGCTGAAAACCGCAAATCAGAATTCATTATTATTATGTTTTAGTTTTCGTAGGAATATGGAGGAAGTCTTACAATGGCGGTGTAAATTTTTTGCCGTGTTTTAATATTATCCTTTAAGAAAATGTATATTTTTTGGTGATAGCAAGTACAACAAGTTAACCAAAGTCTTGTTAATTAATGCTAATACCATAAAAAGGAAAAAAAATAATGTTTGTTTGCATGAATAGGCTCTAAAACTTCGGGACTGATGTTCAAAATTCTTGATTACCTAATAGGAAGCTTATTTTTCTGCGGATGACATAGGCTATAATTTACGCAGACGAAAACGATGAAAAATGGTTATCTAAATAATGTTGTGATGTTAACAATACTAATTGTATTGTCCAAGGATTGGTATTTTAACCCAAATATCTTCTATAAATGGAACTCATTTCTCTGTTGGGTGGAATATACCTACGCTTAGGTTTTCTGCCTAAAATCTGCAAGTGTTTTTTGTTTTGTCTTTTTCTTATAATATAAGAGCCAGGCTTTTGGAGAGATTTCCAGATTTTCCTATTCTTGGCTAGTTCTTTTATTTTTTTAAAGGTTATTACATTTTTTTTTATTTGATCGAAACACCCTCTTTGCCCTTTCCCCTTTTTCCCTCTATCCTGCCTTAAACTATTGTTTTAAACGACGAGCTCCGTGGCGCAGCGGTCAACACGCCGGCCTGTAATACGGATGGTCCCGGTTTCGATCCCCGGTCAGGTCAAGATGAGAAATTATCTTTTTCAGATTGAACTAGGTCTTGGATGTTTATCTATATATTTATTTGTTAAAAAATATAGTATCGTTGAGTTAGTATCCCATAACACAAGTCTTGAGAACTTACTTTGGGGCTAGCTCAATCTGTGTGATTTGTTTGTCCGTATATAAAAAAAAATAAAAGGTGGCATGATGTCTTAATATAGACTGAGCATTTTTCCTTTTCCATTCTCTATATTTTTCATGTTTTACACTTTTTCATTACTCATTCCTTCAGTCCAGCTAATTTTCTTCATCCTTCTCCAGCACCACATTTTGAACGCTTCCAGTCTTTCCGTATGTTTTGCGGCCTAGTTTCACTTCATGTTTATGATTTGCAAGCAGCTGTAAACATTGAAACGCGTATTTTATATGTATTAGGAATTCTTTGTTTGTTTGTAGAATCAGTTTTAAGTAAAATTAAGTTTCAGGTTAAATTTTAAATAGGATTAAGGAAATAGATGAAATTATTATAGTACATCCTACCACTATCAAAGACTACAGAAAATAAAATACGATATTTTATTAATTGATCAAAACCAATATAATTGGTAAAAAAAAACACAAATCATTATATTTTTGACCAACTAACTCCTTGTTACCTCGTACTTCTCACTGCCACAAAAAACAGAAAGTAATAAAAACTTCAAAAAAAAATTTCATGGTTCTAGGCATGATTGAGTCAGAAATATACAAAGGCTACATTATCAGTAGTCCCATGGGACTAGTGGGATAGACAAAAGAATTATTACTACTTGCAAGATGTACATGAATCGTTAGCTAACCCAATAAAACAATAATCACAAAAAGGTATAAAAGATATATTTTTGTAATAATAGTATTTTTTCTGTGTTTCTCAAATAAATATTTACTTACTTACATTTACTTCTATGCTTACTCCGTGGCAAATAATCAATGATCCACAATAATGATACAAACAAAATGAAAATAAAGTCAAAAACTAACCATACTCCGAAGTGCGTGCTAAAGAAATTGTCATAGTTCAATCCTCCTCATCAGAGCCTTTTCAATCTTACATCTTCACTTCAGCTGTAGTGCGAAGGAGCTCGTAGTCCACTATTGTAACAGCATTAATGCTGTGATAAGTTTTAATGGCCAACCGCCTGCCTAACGGTCACTCCTTGGGTAGTATAAGAACCGCGGACAAATACCTGTGAGAATGAAGTAGGTACAACTGTTTGCCCACATCGGGAATCGAACCCTTTGACCCTCGTTTAGCAATGCACTCGTGTAGGCTAGCGTGAACCATTGCACCTCAGAAGTCTTCATAAATATCATAATATCCCCATTAAAAAAATACTCGCTCTGCCAAAAAAATATAGCTATATATATAATATCATTCGGGATAAATCAAAAGGATCCTAAAAACCTCTTCTTAAATAAATTGAGCTTTGTACAAATGAAAGATATTTTTAATGTAGCTTAGAAAATATATACAAACCTTATTATACAGAATATGATACCATTACCATTACCCTTTAAAAACTTCAAAATATGATCGTCCAGAAAAATTTGTTCATCAAAAAATTGTACACCTCGCATATAGATAGATACTTATACAGGATCTAATAAGCAAGTACCTACTAACTTTATTACTTATATCCCATCAAATGCGAAAGATCCTTTTTAAAGCCAATTAAAATCGATCAAATAGAAACATCCACACCGTATTTCACTTTCGTGATCAATCTTCGACTATTCATCAAACCGACAAATCGATTATTTTGAAATTAATACAGAACCAAACCGACTTTCATATTCCACGTAATAAATTAACAAACGAAATATAAAAAATCTGAATTAATCTGATCTTTTGAAATGAATATGGTATCACATGTCAAGTATATCATGTCCATTAAAAAAAATATTTTTCAAATCGGGCAACGCATCTTGTACTTCGTAAGATGTGTTGACCGATTTGAAAATTATTTTTTAATGGGTAAGATGACATTCCTCGGAACTTCATTATCATAAAAAAACAAGGATACAACTGCCCTCAAAAGTATTGACTCTGTCAATATCTCTATTTCTAATATCATGAAGTATTTTCTGTATCAAATATTGATTAATCCTAACAAATAATATAAATGCGAAATTGAGTTTGTTTGTTTCTTACGCCGAATCTACTGAACCGATCATCATGAAATTTTGCATACACATCGGTTAAGGTACTGAGAAGGACATAGGCTATTTACCACGCGGGCGAAGCCGCGGGTAACAGCTAGTTTTTTATTGAGTTCAAACACCGGAATGTGTCAACAAGGACATTTTTTTAAAAGAGGTACCGTTTTACTAGAGGACGTCAAACCTGTTTAAGCATACTTATTAATGAAAATTCATAATACTACCAGCGGCCTATCAAAAAACTTTATGTGTGATAATGTGTTAAAGTGTTAGATCAGGTATAGATTTCATTCATATTTTATCTCTAAAGATGGGGGTGTCATATAACCCAGTGCATTTAAATTTCATAGTCATTACTTGTTAAGTGATAAAATAACGATCAAATATTGAATTACTCTGAAAATTATACGATTTTCGATTTATGTGAAATGATGGTGCAATATTTTCGACCCGCCATTCCGCGTTGACGTAGACCCTGTAGAGGCGTAGCGTCGATTGTCGTAGAGTCAACGAACCGGCGTAGCACCACGTGACGTATCTACGAATCTGCGTTTCATTGAAGCGTAGGTATTAGGTAAGCTAGGTAAAAAAAATTAAAATTGAAAATTGGCTCATTCGTCAAATTTCAAGACCACCACTTCACCCTAATTTGCAAATAAATGATTATTAAAAATTGCAAATTCAATGATGAAATGAATAAATAGGTTCAGTCAGGCTCGCATCATGTCTCTATCTCGCCAGGTCTAACTAGACAAAACTCGACACGTCAGTTTTTAGTGAAAATAGTATTGAGTTCTAGCGACCCTTGTGCTGGTAACTATTTAGCTCAGCATATAAGTATTGCTATTCAGCGGGGGAACGTTGCCAATATTCTTGGAACATTAGCTCTGTGTGGTGGGTTGGAAGAAGTATTTTATTCGTTTTGTTTTTATTATAAATACTTTTGTATTATTCTTGAAATAATATACTTTTGAGTTCTCGTGCGATTGTTAATACAAGGATCTGGTTTTCTGTACTACGTAAATGAATAAAAGTGTAATTTATATAAATTAATACCTGAGCCAACGAGAAGCGCGATCAAGGCGCGATAGAACCTTCTCTTCTTCAGCTCGGACAAAAAATCTTTTGTATATCCAGCTTTATATCCAGCTGTATATCCAGCTTTTCTCAACAAGTCATTTTTCTCAACCGATTCTCGCGAAATTTTGTGAGTAGGTTAAATAATTAGATTAACGTAGTTTCATTTTGTCAATGTAGTTCTTGGAACGTTTTCAAAATGGCGGAATACCTTTGGTAAGTCTCACGAAGTCTACAGCTCACAGAGGGAGTAAGTGTGTACTTTTATCGAGATTGACACCCGTACCTGAATGGAAAGAGAATACCTTCAAATAAACTTTAGAACCCAAGCAACTTGACTGAATATGTCGTAAATATTAAAGGTGATGAAATAAAAATACAGGACGTTACTTAACACCTTGTATCTTTATGGCACCATCGGCAGGGTCAGTCATAAGTATCAGATCTCTTAATGAACATTTATTAAATATAGATTCCATCTGAAACTTGAGCAACATCGTGATATCAGGTATGATTTAAAAATTCAATGGGAGAAGAGTCACACATCACAAGGTGTTAACAACAGTTTAATGAGTCGTTCGTCGTTGCTTGTTTGCTTGCCTGTACAAAACCACAAGTGAAAATTGGATTTAATAGTTATCATTAGGAGAATAGTATAACTTTATAAATTACAATTATTTGTCATTAAATGTACACTTTTTATAATATTGTTATAGAAGTATCTAACACTAGCAATTTTCCCGCGACTTCGTCTGCGTAAATTATAGCCTATGTCATTCGCAGACAAATAAGCTAACTATATACCCTTATTTTAAATTCAATATACAAACTTTAAGAGGTGACTCAGCCCATCAACGTGAATAACTTTTGATATGGGACCAATACAGAGAACTCAAATAAAATAAAATACATACCCATACAAAAGTGTCCAGCTCATCGGACTAAATGTATGGAAAAGGTAAAAATAATATCGAATTTTCAGCATTGGTCCCATAGCAAAAGTTGTTCATGTTGATGGACTGAGTCACCTCTTAAAGTTTGTGTAATGAATTTAAAACAAGGGTGTATGTGAATAAATTTTGAAAAACAGTCGACCAGTTTCGGAGCCTATTCAATGCAAACAAACAAAATCAAATCAATCAATATAAACTATCAAAACACATAGATCTCGACACATTAACATTTAAAAAAAGTACTTATCACGTTTATATTTATTAATATTTGAAGGCTATTTCATAGTCATCAATATTTGAAAATTTTCTCTTTTAACGTACTATCGCCATAAAATACAAGAAAGCAATTTTGTAATTGTAAATATTTGCCTGTTGCTAAAGACTCCGAATTTTCCGATGACGTCGACGAACAGTGGCGGCTCGTGACTTCAAGGAGTGGTGGTTCACCTGCTTACCTACTGTCTGTCAAAAGCAAAACGACCTATGACGTACTTTCGTCAATTATTTGTAGTCGACTACGCCCTTCGAGCAACACGGCCTCCGTACCGGAAACTACGCCTATGCACCTACCTAATAATATTTGTATACATAATTAGTTTCTCTAGGTACAATTCTTGTTAATAGGTACAATTCTTGTTGCATGTTGTAAAACCATTGAGGTATAGTAGGCAGGTACTTACCTATGTACATGCAGTGAAATATCTCATCATCTTGACTTACCACATTGGTTTAGATAGAGGAGCTGTGCGCGGTAATGAATATTCAATTAAGTAATTAATTCAGGTTGAAATGCACGAGAAGTTAGTTTCAAAAAATAATACCTACATAGCCTATTTTCTTTTTTAGTTCTTGTTCAAATAATCCCATTAACAACACACTTTAAAGCCACTTTCAACCACTACACTTTGAAGCACACACAAAGTAGAAAACCATAACTATGAATAATTATTGGGTAATTTCGCGCGCGTTATCTATCACATCATTCACACCATGTCACAGGTGCGAAATAAAACAAACAAACTGAGATTTGAGTAAGGTCAAGGACACGCCTTCGCAACAATCTTCAACGAGCGAGCGAGCGAGACACCCCGGCCGATGTCGCCCGAGCGAGCCCGTTCGGGAGATTTTTCAATTTTTCTCATACATTGAGTACGGATCATCTTCCGTTTCACCTGCCGGAGCATTTCTATCTCATTGCATATAGTTTGTATGGAGACATTTCGTGCGCTCTTTGAAAGCGCTCGCCCAATTTTTGGTTCAGCTATAATGAGTCTTAAATTTTAGGTAATAAAGATCAAGCTTGTTTGAAAATATTTTTTAATATTTCTTCAGTGTGTAATTTAAGTTACTGATGGATAAATAATATTTGTGTATAAAAAAAATTTGGGAAATATACAAAAAATCTGGTAGTGCAGTGCACGAGTGCACTGAAGGAGCGGCCGCCACTGTCGACGAACAAAGATTTTTTTATATTCAAATAGAGTATGTAGATACATATTCTGTTTAAATAAAATAAAATTAATATATTTGATTTTCCATTTTCTAAAGGGTAAATATTAAATAGGTAGTACCTATTACAAACAAAATGTTCTGAACCTGCACTTAAAATATTAATAAAAACTAGATGGTTAGAGATTTCTTCTTCTTCTTCTTTTTTATAAAATTTAGGCTTTCACCGAGATTTCAATGATTCTGCCAATGTCCAGTAAATTGAGATACTAAGTATCGGTGTTGTACGGTAAAGTGTAGCATCAAAGATGGCGTATCTTCTTTGATGCCTCGTGGGAGCTTCTGGTGACAAATCTATACGAGTCCATATAACAGTCTACTTTAACTATTTCACAAATTGTTCATGAGCACGAGCATTTATAACACCAAACTACACTAATTTCCACTAAGTCCACTAAGTCCACTAAAATCAATTTGCAAAATCGTCTAAGGCAAACCCCAACTGCACCCCAACTGCACCACAAACTCCCAGAGATTTCTAACTTATTCTACTATTTTCTGAAGAACATTTTATTTTGGTAATTGTAACTGGAGTGACTGGTGTTACACCATCGATGTCCTTGGTTATAGCCGGTTGGTACATACCCGAGTACACTCGAGTACAAACTGGCTGTAATTAAAAACGTCGTCGGTGAAGTGAAAATATTAAACTGGATTGAACTGAATTTTCAATTAGTACTAGCAATTTTGGCGTGACTTCGACCGCAAAAATTATAGCCTATGTCACCCGCAAATAAATTAGCTTTCTTTTAGTGACAGAATTTTGAAAATAGGTCCAATAGTTTCGGGGCCTGTTTAATGCAAACAAAGAAACAATCAAATGTTTCCTCTTTATAATAATACTAGCTGTTATTCGCCCGCGTGATATATAGCCTATGTCCTTCTCAGTACCCTAACCTATGTGTATGCAAAATTTCATGATGATCGGTTCAGTAGATACGGCGTGAAAGCGTAACAAACAAATAAACAAACTTACTTTCGCATTTATAATATTAGTTAGGAAGTTAGGATAGTTAAGATTAGTATAGAAATATGGATAAAACAACCTATCTCACTGATGGTAAGTGATTAATCTTAAATGGAAGATTTATAAGTTTCAGATTGTAAAAGACACAATTTATTGGTATGGGAAAAATTCGTAATGAAAAGTTTTGTATCCATGCCACTCATACACTGTGAAGTTCTCTATTATTTTCATTGATCATAATAATTATTGTGCTTTGTCATGCTGTTTACAATGTCCTCCTCATACCCAGTTTAGGCTGATGATGACTCACCTCTGTTATGCATCGGAATCAGGGCGACGCTATTAAAACAGCATTCTTGCTGTGCTATGATTTGGCAAAAGATTTTCCAGTAGGTTGCCTGCCTGATACCAACCCTCTCTAAATAGCTCCAGAACCGCAAACAAATGCTTGTTAAAATAAAGTACAAGTTCAATTCCAACTCACACTCCTGTGCCTGTAATTGAACCCGGTGCCCTTTATTGCAGACTGCTGCGCCACGGAGGCCTGCAACGATTACATAAAAATACGTCATCCATATTGGTGCAAACTTAATTGAACCGAAAATTCAGTCATCGGGTCTACTGAGTATAGACAGAGACCTGGGTGCAATAATTAAAAAAAATAGAGTAATATTTTCGTTAAATGTGATTTTGAATCGATTTTTTTAAATCTATTTTAAAGTCATATAATAAAAATAATAATATAAAAAATAAGTCAATATTTTCTTTACATGTGAAAATGTATCGCATTTTAAAGTATTTTTTTTCTCTTACATTTTCTTTTTTTTTAATTTTAGGCCTTTTGTAGCATTGACATATTGGTGAACTAGCTCGTGGTTTAAATTTATTTGTGCTCATTGTTACTAATACCATTTTAGTATCTTACTTGGCAATGGTTATTTTAATCTTACCCATTGGATCTACGAGACGTAAGGCTTAGCACATAACTTTTTGGACTATTGGGTGTCGTCCAAAGTCAATTTATAAAATAAAAAGGCAATTTAATCATTATGGGAAGTTTACCATATCACCCTTTTCATACAATTTAATAGGCGTTAGAAATTAAACATTCAAAATTAACGGTTCAAAAAATAGCGGTGTGGATTTCAAAACAAGTGCACAGATGGAATAGATAAAATGATAGTTATCTCTCAAACCATATCTTATCTGATCGATATCTACCTTATCAGAGGAACCTAATTATGGGCATTTTAAATAGGTATAAATCTCTTTGGAAAATTCACATTTTATGTAAATACGTGTTAAGTTTCAACAACACCGCGAACTTATCTCTCCAAAATCTGATAAATTATTTATTGAAGATAAAATCTGAGATAACCACATTATTTAAGATCAGATGTTTATCTTATCTCTATAACTTCTTTTAGTCGCATTCCTGCTGCAGTGAGTGTTGATAGTTTCTTTCTCATCAGTGTGTAGTTTACCAAATTAACGGTTGTGGTTCAAATTTCAAAGCAAAGTAAAATATGATTGGTATAAAAATATTCACGCTGCTTACAGCGTAACAAAAGACTTGAGATAAAATAATTTGTCTAAAATTTCAAGCAAAACAAACATATAAACGTATTATAGTTCTATATAACTAAAACATTAAACCTATACTTAACTAAAAGGTAAGAAAATTAAGAACTAAATAATGGAAAAGAAAACCTAAAACTAACAAAATAAATAATCAAATTTGCCACCCCGGTTGGTGCCCGGCTCAAAGGTACCCATCACGCTAGCAGTGTTGCCTCTTTGAATGGCAATGGATATCCTTTGGATCAGATACCATCCGGAACGGTGGTCGCAACCTTCGTCCCTACGGCGCCCTATCTCTCAAATGTATGATGACTTCGGCGCACCACGGGCCAGCGGTTTAACACCGACTGGGACAAATTCGTAGTTGGTAACATATAAATAATCTATCCTCTTTATAATATTAGTATACTAGCTGTTACTCGCGGCTTCGCCCGCGTGATATATAGCCTATGTCCTTCTCAGTACCCTGACCTATGTGTATGCGAAATATCATGATGATCGGTTCAGTAGATAGGGCGTGAAAGCGTATCAAACAAACAAACAAACAAAATCACTTTCGCATTTATAATATTAGTTAGGATAGTTAGGATTAGGATATCACCTTCATTACAAGTTATTGTAATGTGATGATCAGAAATTATTTTTTGATATACTTAAACATTTTTGCCTAAAGCCCACAAAGTAAATATTCATATTAAAACATAATTCAACTACATAATATACGGTTTATTTTGCATTCGCTAAATTTAGAGAACGATTAAATAGAAATAAATATTGTGGCCACGGGCTTTAATGATTCCATTACGACCGAGAGAGCGTTTCATACTTTTGAAATTTTAGGTATATACCACGATATCACGCACGAGGGTCAAAAATACTAAATCCAAAGTTTTCTAATCAGATATTTAAATTTAGAACTGCTAATGAACCTCATAAAAAGTAATTTGAACTGGACTGCGAGAATTTCCTCCTTAATTTAAATTAGGAATAGTTAATAGTCGTGGCTGGCTGTTTCTTTCTTCTTCTTCTTCTGTTTTATATTATGGCTTCCACCGAAATTTCAGTGATTCTGCCAATGTCCAGTATAATGGGATACTAAGTATCGTTGTTGTACGGTAAAGTTTTTCCAAGTAGCATCAAAGATGGCGTATGTTCTTTGATGCCTCGTGGGAGCTTGGGGCGGCAAATCTATACGAGTCCATTTATCAGTCCACTTTAACTATTTCACAAATTGTTCATGAGCACGAGCATTTATAACACCAAACTACTCCAATTTCCTATTATAAAGTCCACTAAGATCTATTTGCAAAATTGTCTAAGGCAAACTTCAACTGTACCCCTTGACTTCACACTACAAACTCCGGCTGTTTCTTTGCCTTCGACTTTTACTTTTTGGCCAAACATTTTCATTGTCTGTGGAATATCGCGGGTACATTTTCTGCTCACTGCAGTTTGTCGCCATTTATTTTTCAGGCAAATTCTTTAAGTATAAGTACTCTGTGTAATGAAAATCTTTGCGTGTTTGACGAACGGTAGAGACATTACAAACTCAGACGTAGTACTCAGGCACGTAGGGACCAAGTCTGGATTGAGTTTCTTTCGGCGTATTCTTCTCACCAGTGGTCATTACGATACGCTAGTAGTTTTTCGATTTTGCATATTAAAAATTAAAAATAATAAGAAAGTAAAAAATATGACGTTCAAAAAGAGATACAATTATCCAATTTTGAATAAAAATCTTTGACTTTGACTTTGACTTTGACTCAGACAGTGACTAAAAGCACTCTGCCCTGCCTCGTGCTTGTTAGAAAGCCAGTCTATAAATATATCACCTAATTGAAATAAATCAACTCTGTTTTAAAATAATATCGGGTTCTGTATTTTTTTACATTTGAAGTATCTTACCTTACTCCCATAAAATAATAAAAAAATATTTTTAATTTAAAAAATTAAATGAAACTGACCTTTTAAATTTCTATAATTTTATGATAATTTAATTCTTTTCAATTACCGTTATGTCCTAAATAAACCTTCCAATAGAAAAAGAAAACTAAACATAATTTATAAGTACAACTAAGTGATACAGAAATAAAATAGAAATGAAGTAGGTTAATATATGTAAAACTAAAATTTTATTTAAAAACGTGATTCCGACGGTGAACTAGTAACCGCCCATCTAGTAACCTCCCATGCCAGCCCACTGATGCTTTATTTTCATCTACACATTTCTTCTTTTCAGTGATTTTTTACGAGTATCTTACGAGTTTTTATTTGTTAATATTATTTACAATTAGAGAAGATCAAGCAAATAATACAGTAAAATAGTTCCATAATTATCAGTCGTTGAGAATAAATATAAAATAGTAAACGCGCATTTTTTCTGTTCATCTGCGAAACGCCCACTTTAATAATAACCTACTCGTACTTACGTGCATAGATTTACATAATCGTGAGGAGGCGAGGAAATAAAAATCTCGTTGTTGTTTTTTAACTTTCACGCTTTAAACACATAATGATATTATACATACAAATAGGACTTAGATGTTCAGTAGGTTAATACATTACTGAGGCTACATTTTAACTAAAGTTTGGGTTGCTGTGGGTTGACGACGCAGCAGTCACTGGGCTACGTCGGTTTGCTTAAACTTTTTATTGATTTTGTCCCACTGCTGGACAAAAGTCTTTTCCATAATTATCCTTTCAAAACCGGACTTAGCACAAACTTTTTAATTATTGAGCTTAGCTGCGACCACGATGGATGTAACTCCATTAAAACGTCAGCGGTAAGAAATAAATAATAGGTTCGTGCTAAGTCCTGTTTATAAACATACGAGGGGTGGCTGATAAGTAATCTACCTAAATATGAAAGAAAAGACATAGATGGGTGATTTATTTTTTATTTTTCTATGTAGTACCCTGCAACTAAAATACATTTGTGAGATTTGTCAATTTGTGACATTATACCATTAAAAAAATATTTTTTGTCTTGGGCGTCAAAATGGTCGTTTACAGCGTCCTTCATCTCTTCATCCGTTAAAAATATGCAACCTCTCAAATTTTTCTTTAAATTTTTGAATAGGTATTAGTTGCAGGGAGCTAAATCTGGACGATAAGGGTGGTTGGTTAATCTCTGCTAAGTCGTTTTTTTTAAGAGTAGACCGTGCCTTTAAGGCCGTGTGTACGGGCGTTGTGTCCTGCAAAATTAAAACTCCTTTAAGGAGTTTGCCTTTTTTTTCTTTTATTTCTTCACGAACTCGGACAACTAATGATGCGTTGTATTCAGCGTTCTCTGTAGTATTTTTGGGTAGGTAATGAATCATTAAAACTCCATCGACATCCCAAAATAGGGTTGCCGTTAGTAAGCCTGTTGGCGGCCGGACCTTGAATTTTCTTGGTGGCATTTCCCCTTTAAATTTCCATTGCATTGACTTTTGTTTACTTTCATGATCCCACTGGTGAATCCAAGTTTCATCACAGGTCACTATTTGTGAGATCATTTGTTCTTCCTTATCTTTCACTAGGTCTAAAAATGCTTGACAACTGTCCACAAGCCTTTGCTTATCAAACAGGGTCAACATTCTAGGCACCCATCGCGCGCTCACCTTGGACATCCCTAAATGTTCATGAATTATTGTATGAACACATTCTTTACTGATGCCAATATCTTAAGCTATCTGTCAGTGTTTGATTTGCTGATCAGCCAGGATAAATTCTTTCTCTTTTTCAACGTTATGTGCAGTTACTACAGAAATTAGCCGCCCGCTACGGGAATCGTCTTCTAATCTCTCACAGCCTTGTTTAAACTGCTAAGACCAAAACTTTATCACTAATTCTAAAGAATATGAAACACCGAATACCATTAACATGCGCTCACGAATCTGCGTGGGCGTATTTCTTCCCTACTGAGGAACTTAATGACCGCGCGATGCTCAATTTTTTTCATTTGACAATATTCTTCCGACACGATGAACACAACGACGCGCCAAAAAAATTTAAAGGCATTAAAATAAATGAATGTAACGATTTTTAATAAAGGAATAAACAAGGAATGTGTAAATATTGCGGACAGTGCTATTATAAAATTTGTCTTTAACAAAGTAGATTTTATATCAGCCACCCCTCGTATGTCTTTAAAGCTCAAAAATTTTAAACGAGAACAAAGGTCTTTTCTATGTCCTTCCATTAGTCTCGGGTGGGGTACTTAATGTCAACGTGTAAAATATCAACATTAAAAATGTCAACACCGTATTATATATCAACAATTTAATATCGATCTAGCTAAGGTCATCCGTCCTTTAAATGATCGTAATAGATTGAACGTTGTGACACTAGTTATAGCCACTAATATACTCGCAAATCCGGTGACTCTCGCTCTTGCTCGTTTCTGGTGCAAAGAATAGCCATAGCAATCCAGCGCGGTAGCAAGGCAGCTAGTATTTTAGGCACCTTTGCGCCAGAGACGCTAAATTATTGTTGTTATTTTATTTTAGTATAAGTCTTCTGTGTAAAATTGTCATCACAAACCTCCGTGGTTTTTTCTGAAATGTGTTTATGTTCTGTTTTATGTAAGTTTTTGTAATATGATAATAAATAAATAAAAAATATATATATATATATACCTAGGTACTCAGATAAAATTAGTAGATTCAAATAAATCCCAATATCTTTTCCACAGGAGTTGACCGTAGCAGATATAGTTTACAAAGAAAAGAAGCCCAGTCGCAAATATGACCCTCTGTACCCGGAAGTGGAGGAGATCCTCGGGTCCAGTCAGTCCCCACGACCATGTACCCTCGTGTGGAGGGACCTCAGTGTACACATTAAACTTAAGGACGGGAAGTTGAAACGACTGGTCAATAATGGTAAGATTTAGTTAAATAATGATGATCAGTGTTGCCTTTAAAGTAAGAAATTAAGGTAAAAATTAAGTACCAAAGAGTACTACATTAAAAATTCCAAAATTTTTGAGTAATTGCAACGGAAAATCCTCTAGATATCCCTTAATTACTTTAATTTTAAATTTGCAATTAAATAGTAAAGAAATATGAACGAGTCTGTAAAGTCAGTAACATAATATTGTATTGCTAAAAACTGAAAAATTACGGTATCACCTACTTTACAATCATAACCAATGATTATGAAAGGGAAGACCGAAACAGTCAAATTCCCCCTACATCTAGGGACTGTCCTTAAAACGGCAACACTGACGACGATAACTCTAAAATATACTCGTAATTCCAAAATCTATTAAATGAGTATCATTTTGTTACAGTTAGTGGAATAGCAAAACCGGGTACGCTAGTCGCTCTCATGGGCCCAAGGTAAGGAAATATTTTTTTTTTGTTTTTGTTAACTAACTATACTTATAAACTAAACTAGAAGTCCGCCCGCCTTCGCCCGTGGTACATACCTACCCTATGGCACTCAGCCTTCAGCTTTATAATATTAGTATTGATACTCTTTAAAATAAATAAAAAAATTAAAGTAAAATTTAAAAATCGAAATATTTAAATTTTACTTGAATTTTTATAAAATTACATTTTAATTTCACATTGAATTGGAGCAGTTTTTGGAACAAGATTTGGATTCAAAAAGTTTACATATTTCAATAAAAAGACGTCTGTATCAAGATTGTTTACATTCTTTTTTAAGTACCTAAACAAATGGACTATAGTCTAGTAATATACAACGACACTCCAGGAGTGCCGATAGAAGTGAAAACTTGAACAATTAATAAATAATAATAAAATAAATATATACGGACAAATCACACAGATTGAGCTAGCCCCAAAGTAAGTCCGAGACTTGTGTTATGGGATACCAACTCAACGATACTATATTTTATTACAAATACATCTATAGATAAACATCCAAGACCCAGGTCAATCTTAAAAAGATCATTTTCCATCTTGATCTGACCGGGGATCGAACCCGGGACCATCTGTGTCGCAGGCCGGCGTGTTGACCGCTGCGCCACGGAGCTCGTTTATTTTTTGAATCGACAGGAAATATTATATTGAGCAGGAAATACTTGGGTATCGGATTTTTGGTAACGGTATCGCGACTCCAATGGTTAGTTTCCATTTCAAAAATTCCCAACGCGCCCGAAATTTTCACTTCAAAAAAAGAACTGAATAATACAGTACCAATCGCGTTGAATGTCTTTATAATTAATATAAATAATCTTGGTAGACTTTTGCGTGTGAACAAATTCTTATAGAAAACTAGTTAACAAGCAATGTCCGTAAAGAGGATAGATCATATATCTTTTGAGAGAAATGCGCGAATCGCGTAGGATATCATAACAATATTGTCTTACGTGGTTTGTGGCTTAGAAATTAATATGGTACAATGTCAGTGTTTTAAGCTAATCTTGAAACTTATTGGGTTGAGATTGAAACTCATAGATGCTGGCAAGTACCTTAGAGTCAGGCCTCCCCCTTATATTAAACCTTTTTAACGAAAGCATATTACAAATAATTCTTTGTGAAGTATTGGATTAAGCATTTTGCGGATTACTTTTCTGTGAAAAGATTGACGAAATATATAAATTTGATATGAATTTGATTTTGTGTAATAAATTCTTATGAAACTATACGTTTCTATGAATTAAATTTACCGATTTACCAAAGTACCTATTCTCATTAACAAATATTACTTAACAACATATTTCGTCAACCTTTTTAACAGAAAAATTGTCAGCGACATGCTTAATCCAATACTTCACAAAGAATTATTCGCAATATGCTTCGTTCAACAGGTTACATAGGGGAGGGCTAATTCAAAGGTACTTCGTAAAAAGGTTAATCGAAGAAAACACTTCTTCGTTTAAAGTAAATAATTAACCTTTTTAGCACACTTGCTTAAACCTCATCAAAATATCTTAAAAATTGTTATCAATTTTTCTACCGCCCGCAACACTTACTTTCAAGATTCAGATATAAAATTTATGATTGGCTGGCTTGTTTTTACTCGCCAGCCAATCATAAATCATAATTGTTTTAATTTATGTTATACTAAAATTAATTGGTCAAAATGTAGGATATTCAACGAGTTGCGCAATCCCTATCAATTTTCCACTCGGACTCGACTCAAAATGGTTTTTTCCACCTTGCGACATTTCCAAAGGTCTTTGGCAAGACTGATTAATATTTTATGTTGTTTTTAATGGGGTTTATGGCCCACTCATTATAAAATCACATCACCGTGGTATTTCCGGTCGACCTTCGACTGAATTTATTAAAGTTGTTTTTCACAATTTTTTTTTAGCGGAGCAGGTAAAACTACGTTGATGACTGCCTTGGCGGCTAGAAGCCCGAGTAAGTACTTACGTCATTTAGTATGGAAGGGAATTTTCCGGAATAATTTGGACATTTTAATTTATGCCTACTCATACCATTTTGGTTTTTAATACATAAGTATTTTTAAAATAATTTAACCGGTCGATGGTTATTTCGAAACGATCGATCATTTCCTGAGTAATTTTCTGTAGATTGATTGATATCGTAATAAAGTCGTTTTTTAACTGGATAAATTCCTAATATTAAAAACGCGAGAATATTTGTAGGTTCATTTATTGGATTCGTTGTTACGGCTTCACGCCTTTACTCAAGCAAAGACAATATAATCACAGGCGCACAGAAAATAACATTATATACCTATCTATGGGTAAATAATTGGAATACTTTGCAACACTTATTTTTGCACAGTGTAGTAAAACCGATTATCAAAACCGCTTTATATATTAAATAATAAAGTTTATTTTATTATAATATCTGCTGGGCAATCATAAAATAAATAAAAGGCTATTTCAACTACTTCTTTTTACTTCCTAACAAAATTATTTTGCGATCTTTTCTTTGCATTTGAAGGCGTAGAGGCTGCTGTTTTTTTCTTTTTTAACTATGAAATACGATACGATAAAAGTCTAAAGACTAGTCTAAAGATAATAATATTAAATACCTATTCTCTACTACTTAAGAATAAAAGAAAAAAAACACACACACACACAGTGCTATATATCTTGGTTTATTTTTATCGGTGACATTAACGATATTATGTGAAGATTAAATTTAATTTAATAAAATTATAAATAACTTGTATCACTTCCTAATAATTTTGGGCAGATGTTTCAAAATTATCAATACATATTGTATAAAAGTCACTAGCTCATACCCGCAGCTATTGTGAGATGAGAGAGATTTCATTTCATTCAAATCTGGATGTCATTTTTTGAACGTCATATTATTATTATTATTAAATAATAAATAATAAATAAATATATAGGGACATATCACACAAATTGAGCTAGCCCCACAGTAAGTTGTGAACTTGTGTCGTGGGATACTAACTCAACGATACTATATTTTATAATATATACTTACTTATATAGATAAACATCCAAGACCCAGGCCAATCTGAAAAAGATCGTTTTTCATCTTAACCTGGCCGGGGATCGAACCCGGGACCTCCGTGTCGCAGGCTGGCGTGTTGACCACTGCGCCACGGAGCTCGACCTCTTTTAATATTTCAAAAACGACAATCTACTAGGGTTCGGTTTGCGTACCTGATTCCGGGATAGAATAAAAGTATTATTTAGTAAGATGTCCTTAGGGAATCTTCTTGGCTCACATTGAAGCAGTTAATCTATTGCCAACAGTGGGCACAGTGATGGAAGGAGAAATAGCAATGAACGGTCTACCAGTGGGAGACTTCATGCACCAAGAGAGCGGGTATATGCACCAGGACGAGCTATTCGTGGACAACCTGACGGTCATAGAACACCTCACTATTATGGTAAGTCTGGAGTCCGTTGGTGTTGGATGATATTATATACCATTATATTTAAGGATGAAGCTTTTAATCTTTCACGATTATCAACATTAGAATTGAACATATCCGTATATTTACCGTGATTATTGTGGTTTCTTATGTATACGACATGCACACTAAAAAAACACAATAATCATGGTAAATATCCCGATATGTTCAATTCTAATTTTAAAATGTACCTGTTTGGTTTATTATGGGCTTCTTAAATGATATAGATAGGTATATTATATGAAATATGGTCTTCTCGGAAACCAATCAATTTTGCACATCCCTTCTTTACATGCTCCCATCTTCCATCAAAAATTCAATAGCAGCATAAGTTACACTCTATTATAACATTCAAAAATTGATCTACAATGCGATTGAATGCACCCATAAAAATATGTATAAAAGTATATAACTAAATTTAATAAAAATACTAGCTTTTACCAGCGGCTTCGCTTGCTTATAATTTTGATGTATAAGTTTGGCGAGTCGTTTATCGCAAATCCCACGGGAACAGTACTTTTGGTTTGAAGGTACCCTTTGTCTTTTTTAGTACCCTAACGTATGTGTATGCCAAATTTCAAGAAGATTGGTTAATTTAATAAAGCGTGAAAAGGTAACAAACAAACTAATATATAAGTCTATGCTTTGATTACACCATCAGCAAAATTTTACAGCTTTAAAAATTACCCTCTAAATGTAACATTCTTATATATATAAAGTATTGGTTCGACCGGAACACAATTATTTGCGAATCTACCTTCGGCCTCCGGCCATTGCTCCGGCCCTATCCAATTACTAGGGATTCAATGCGATAATCCGGTATTGTAGCCGTATAGGGCATGCAAAGCAGGGTTTAACAAGATTTTACTGAACAAACAAACGTTTCCTATGTTCGCGATCTATAAAAAATAGTTTTCTTTTTCTATATTGAGACGTTTAAAACGGATGAGTACTTGCATTTATGTAACAAATTAAAGGTTTTGAGGACTCTACAAGCTAAACAACAAAAATAATTAAAATGGGTGCACATATTTTTTGTAATTATGACGCAAGACTTAAACGTTATTGTTAAGGAAAATATTTCATAATTTATCTACTTAAGTGAATGAAATTGATACTCCCTTAGAAGTTTAGATTCATCGCATAGAATTAGCATATTTATGCTTATTTTGAGGCCTCAAGGGCTACATACATATTATATACCGGACTAAAAGGTTACGTATATATTAATTATTCATAGATTATATCTTATGTAAATCAAGAGTACATAGAGGTGAAATAACACCGGCCCTGATTGGCCACTATTACTGGATATGATAATTAACTTGTCCTAAAAACATGCGATTGGCTGTTAATTTCGAAATATTCACATAATTGATACCATCAATAAATTTATAGGTGTGGCAATGGAATTAAGAAGACCAATGCCCTACCACTCTCCGACAAGAGTCGGAATCGTTCTGTATGCTAAGTTCCTTGTATCAAACACAGGAACAACAAATATTCGAAAATGCCCGTGTTCCGAACAAAATGGTTGAGATAAGCATCGATGTTAAAGATTCGAAAACTCGACCGATAACACCTATGGTCATTTCCGTTTACTCCGACAGGCGTGTAACACTGTGTTTCGGTATTTTCATCGTGTTTATTACGAACAAACACGCAACATACAAACTATCTTTGAAATAAAATTGATAACGATTAAATCCTTATTAGCTCTTACATACTTCTGATAAGGACATCCGGAGATCGTTTTTGAATAAAACTTGGTCAGAATCGTTTGAAGATACAACTTTATCTCTTTATTTATGAGACAGCATTCTGTATCTGAAGATTATTGGTAGTCTTATCAAGTCTGCGTTAAGCTACGTTTCCACTAAGATGAAAAAGCGGAGCGTTGTTAAGAGTCCCACGTAAAGCCAAAATCCCATACAAACGTAGTTTGGTTTTAGTTTTACAACAGTTAAGCCAATCTCATTCAAATTTCGAGCGAGTACAAGTTTCGTATCGAAAACTTCTACTCGCTGTAATTTTGTATAGGTATTGTTTTTAAAATTGAAATCTGATTATAAACATCAATATGCCTTATCCCGTCGTATGTACGAAATTTGGTTGAGATTGGCCTAACTGTTGTAAAACTAAAACCAAACTACGTTTGTATGGGATTTCGGCTCTACGTGGGACTCTTAAGATGTGTGGCGAGGCTGTTAACAAGTGTAAGCATATCCAATAGAACATGGCGGAAAATACACGACGCTTTGAAACGGCATGCAGCGAGGATAAGTAGCGGGATATTTCTAGAGATACATCGTGTACTAACTAACAATATCGTTTCCACGAGATTTTGGCTAGTAGGCTATTAGTATCTACATAAAACGTAACTATATATTTGTGGGATGTTCCTCTTACGCCTCCTCGCTGCCTCGCAAAGGTTTAGTGGAAGCACAGCCTTATGCATATGTCGTGGCCATATCGTAGAATTGATCTTTTCATGAAACGATTGACATTTTCATGAAATGGTGGCATTTTATGATGTGGCCAACTTAATTTGATCAGATCATTGAATCGTCCACGTTTAACGATATTGTCATTCACGTTTGGCCGGTTCGTAAAATAGGGTGTCCAGGAAATATAATTAACAAAAATTCAGAATATGTTAAGAACATTTTGTATTTTTTTCACCGTAAATTCTTATATTTTCAATTTCTTCATCATTACACAACATAATGTTCTCTTTTTCACTGCGGTTTTCGCCGACGGCCGCCATCTTTCCACGTAAACAAAACAAACAAAGCGTTTGTAGCGCCTCTACCGGTAATTAAAGACACATTTTACGATATGATCAAACAATCTTGACCATTTCATGAGAAAGCCACGCGTTTGGTTGCACATATCGTTAAACGATATGTTAT
This sequence comes from Rhodophaea formosa, assembly GCA_963082605.1. NCBI lineage: Eukaryota > Metazoa > Arthropoda > Insecta > Lepidoptera > Pyralidae > Rhodophaea > Rhodophaea formosa. The sequence continues at coordinate 4,313,304 of OY720209.1, forward strand.
CATTGATCTGCCCAATCTACATCATGATGTGGCCAATAGACAGTAAAACATTTCATGAAATGCGACCATTTCATGAAATTGACAATCACTTCATAAAGTGATCGATTCTACGATATGGCCACGACACATGACACATCATTCTATATATAAGATACGAGTTGCATGGTTACAAGGAAACTCAATAAAAATTCAAGTCAGTCGGAGATAAGCAAGCCATTCAGGCGTGGTAGGGGCCACTACACAACTGAACTTTCTTTCTGAATGTTATCTTGTTTCTTAACAGATACCTATGTTTATGGAGATTTCGGTTTGTCGTCGTCACTAGAAAGTAGTTTTACATGTGTTCTATTAGCGCGACTTGTGTTTTTAATTAATTATGCACGAATGGTTAGAAACTCATGTAATTATTTTTTTAATAATCATTTAAGAATTGAATACTTGAATTTTTATAAAAATATTTCATTTTTAAATTTAACTAGGTACTTATACGTCGCTACTTAATTTAGAACATAGATTATTTACATTCTATGTTCTTACATAGAATTCTATGTTGTAAATTAAGTAAAGCTGGCTTGAAAATTATACTTATCTTCGATTTTTAGATGGAATAGTAAAATGTTCTAAATTTTTTCAATTCAGTATTATCGGTATAAAGATTTCTTTGAACTTTTTCCTCTATCAAATCTCTCCACTGTTTTGGTTACACTATGTCATATCCAGTGACGAAAAAAGAGGATGAAAATAACGAAAAGTTGATTTACTATTAATTTATTTGAAGCGCTGACCCTTAATTCAATTAGATTTTTGATTTAAATATATTTGAGGGGTTAAATAAAAATCTCATTGAGGTCAGAGCTTCGAATTATTTTTGAGAATATTAGTACTCCCTTCTAATGTAGCTTTCAATTGCTAAATAAAAAAACGATTAATTCATAATATCTTACTTACAACGAAACACACAAATTTACCTCGAATAATATTAGTCTGTAAGTTAAAGTTAATAAGTTACGTTTATTATTTTGTCTACATAAAATACATAATGAAACCATTTTAGGCTCGGCTCCGTATGGACCGGGACACTACATCCTTGATGCGCAAGCGCCGCGTGAACCAACTCCTTCGTCAACTGGCGCTGTATGGGTCGAGGTACACCCGGATAGGAGGGTTGGATGGAAGAAAAACCTTATCTGGAGGGGAGAGGAAAAGACTAGCGTTCGCTACTGAGGTAAGCCAAGAAGGAAAAAGCCAGGGTTTCTTCACTTAGATAACTACTTAGGGGATACATTAATTTTTCGGGGGCCAGGGCTCCATTTGAAAGAAAAAGAGATATTAATTACAAGTTGGTTTCCTCCAAACAATTTTTTTTATATTTTGCTTATCTTTTGAAATGAGAATGTTTTTCTTAGCATTTTTGACAAAAAGCCGTTTTTGCCGTAATAACAAATGTTACGAAAAGCTACATGTTTTGACTTTTTTTTTCTCCCTTGAACAGTAATTCATAAAATAATTTGAAATATTCTCTAGGGTTCTAGAAAACGGAGATATCATTTATCTACATCTGTTTTCTTTCCAATAATTTATTTTGAATGTAGGCTGCACTAGATTCCGAAATATTCATGTACTTACGGCCAATTATATATTCATGTACTTTTTGTACTTCCTAACGTAGATGTAGGTAAGTGTATGAGAAGAAAAATTGTCAAATAAACAAAAGAACATGTGATATTCATAATAATTGTGAAATTATAAAACTAAGTAGTAGTAAGTAAACAGGCACTAAATTATCAACAGTAAAACACAAGTAATGTGTATTTAAGAATTTGTAATCCATAATCCTTAATCTTTTAGAATTAAAAAAGTGCAAGTGAAAACAAAGCTATTTCAATTCGAACTTTACTTAAATACTTAAGTTTAAGTATTTGTTCTTTAAACCAAATAGTTTTGTTTGATTTAGTTGTTAATGATGTAGCGCTCAATAAACAATAATGACATCCTATTCGACCATTATGTTAGAAAAAGGGCGTGGGCGAAAGGTATCGTAAAATGTCCCTAGCACACGTCGTGTCTTCACGGTCATTGAACAAGAAGAATGTTGTCCTATGTAACCAACGCATGCAGCTAGATTCTAGGTTTAATTAGTGCAACTGGGTCAACTGTGGTCTAGACTAGACGGTAACAAGACGATTGTACGCAGCGTCTATTAGGAATTATAGTCAAAATATTATCTATTGGTTACCATGTTATTATAGATACTCTGTTTGCAGCAAGCATGATGTTGGATGTGTGCTATATTAAAATGTGTTCCTGTTCATGCGTACAAACATATTCGGATATCGATTGACAAAAACAAAGAATTCTTTGTTGTAGTATTTTTATAAATGAGATGTGTGTTCGATTATATACCGTAGCAATAAATATTTCCATCATATGATCTATTTAAAATAAATAATTTGAAAGAAAACGGATATTATTTTTTTATTTTTTTGTGTGACTCTGGCTTCATGGAGGTAAAATAATCCTGTCGCTTTTATTTATTTCATTTCATTTCATTTATTTATTTCTAAACAATACAAAATTGTGTTGAAATTATTCTTAAAATTTAACATATTACCTACGCAATCAATTTATATAAAAAAATAGAAATTGGACAAAAAAAAAATTACAATTATAACGTTCAAATTAAATAAAAAACAATCAATATATATAGCAATAGTCACAGATTTTTCAATGTCAAACATAAATATAATTATAATCATAACTTCTGTCATGCACTAACATCCACTATGGCTATCGCTCCTCATGTTTAAGAAATTCATCTACGGAGTAGTAACACTTTTCCAAAAGATACTGTTTTAGTCTGCTATTGAAGTGTCTGGTATACAGTAACATTTTTAATTCTTGTGGCAGCTTATTAAACAACACAACAGCTTGATAATGTGCGCTGTGTTTAACTACCATTAGTTTTGGTACTACTTTAGAGACGAAATCCTTTCTTCTAGTATTTTCCCTTACTTGTCTTTCTTCCTGTGTCTCAAATTCATCTACATGTTTAGCAAAGTAACATAATAACACTAAAATGTAAAGGCTTGGCACAGTTAAAATACCCAAGCTAATGAAATAGTCCCTACAAGAAACCTGCTGCGATATACGCGATAATATTCTTATGGCTCGCTTTTGAAGAATAAAGGCTTTTTTTACATTATAATCATAGCTGCGTCCCCAGAATAGTATACTGTACCTCAATTTTGATTCTATCAGTGCATAGTAAATCAATTTAAGATACTCAATATCTAGCTCATTTCTAAGACTTCTAAGCACATAACATGCAGAACTTATTTTTGCGTCAACATCTTTAAGCTCCTTTTGCCAATTCAATAAGCTATCGATATGTACGCCTAGAAATTTCACATCTTCCGCTCCAGATAATATTTGATTATCAAATTTTATCTGAATTACGTCATTATTATTTGCATTTGTCTTAAAACATATTAAATTTGTCTTGGCAGCATTAATAATTAGGTTATTGGCTGTGAACCAATCCTGTACAGTTTTTAAAGCCTTCTCAGTTGTCAATTTCAAGGCCATTAAGTTGTCAGCGGATATGATTACGTTAGTGTCGTCTGCATATAGTACTAGCCTAACCGATTCTGAGTCAGTATTATTAAATGTGAAGCTTATTAAATCATTTACAAATATGGTAAAAAAGATGGGTCCCAATATACTACCTTGTGGTACACCTGTTTTTATACTTACTAATTTAGATTTATATATATTTTCACACTTGTCATCATCTACGTTACTGATTTGAACAAACATTCTTCTATTTTTAAGATACGACTTAAATAGTTCCAAAACTTTGCCACGAACGCCATAATGGTCAAGTTTTGCTATCAATAAATCATGACACACGGTATCAAAAGCAGAGCTTAAGTCAAGAGATACTCCTGCTACTTTTTTCTTTTTATTCAAAGCACCAGTAACGTCATTAATAAGAGTATCTATTGCTTCCATTGTGCCTACGCCCTTTTGATAGCCATACTGTCTTGGATGTAAAATTCTATTTGCATTTAAATGTCTCACTAACCTTACTTTTAAAAGGTTTTCTAAAATTTTTGAAAGTACTGATAGTAATGAAACAGCTCGATACATTTTGGGATCCATTTTAGATCCTTTCTTGTGAATTGGAACTACCTTAGCAAGTTTGAATTGGTCAGGAAATACACCGCTCTCCAGGCAATTGTTATAAAACTCACTTAATGGTTTAGATAATATGTCTATATTTTCTTTTATTATGGAGATAGGTACTTCATCAGATCCACTAGATTTTTTATTTTTTATTCCTGCTACTATTTTTTTAATTTCCACCGGCGACGTGAGTTCAAGTTGCATTTCTTGCTCTACGGGTTTCACAGTACTTTGAAGAAATGCAAGCGCTTTATTCATGTTCGAAGAGTTTCCACTGACATGAGAATTGAATTGTTTAGCAAATACTTCTACTATTTCGCATGGATTGTCTAGTAATGTATCATTACATTTCAACAGAAAAGAGGATCTATCAGTATTTTCTTTGTTTCTATGCTTGTTTATAATTTTCCAAACATCTTTAGAAAGGTTAGTTGAATTTGCTATTACAGATTTTACCGCCAATTTTTTTGCGTGTCTTATAACTTTATTATATAGTTGAATGTATGTATTTCTATACTTTTTTACCGATTCATTATCATTACCGGCTTTCCCTAAACACAAAATACGTTTCATTTTACTTGATGTCTTTATACCCTTGGTTACCCATTTTATTTTTGTATGGCGCTTCAATAATATTTGCAATTTTCGTTTTGGGAAGCTTTCCTGAAAAATGTCATTAAATGATTTTATAAATGTATTTATACCCATGGCTTCACAATCAATATTTATAATTTTAGTGCGAAAGGATTTTTTGTTTTTTAACGAAAATATTCGTTTTGTAATGAAGATGTATTTTTTGTTGTCCCCGCTCTTTATATTGGGCAACTTTACCTTACATAGTAGGGAAGCATGCCCATCTCCTAAACCATTATGATCAACTACACATTCTGTGAATCTATCATTTGGGATGTTTGTTAAAATGTTATCAATACATGAACTCTTATTTCCTCTTTTAAAAGTGTCCTCAAAGATCATAGGCCTAAAATTATAACATTTTAATAAGTTTAAAAAGATTTCAGCGTCTTTATCATTTTTAAGGATGTTGATGTTAAAGTCTCCGCAAATCATACATTTCTTATTGAAAAAGTGTTCTAACAATTTTTCTAGTCTAATTATGAATTCGTCAAACGTTTCTTTTGTAGGAATACGATAACAACAGCAAATGCATATGCCTGTTTCAATGTCTCTTAGACAGCAAATTTCAAAGCTGTCTCTCTTATACAATTTTTTCGCAATATCTAACTCTTCAATCTTCCTATCTTTAAATACTAAAATCATTGTTCCTCCCCTTTTTTTATTTACTCTAGCATTGTACGTGCCTACTTTGTAGTTAGAAAGACTGAACAATGGTATCAATGACAGTAAAAAATGTTCACTTATGCACAAATAATGAAATTTACTGTCTAAATTACCTAAATATAATTCTAATTCGTCCTTTTTGTTGTTGATACCACATAAGTTCTGGTGAAGTAAATTCAATTCAATACAATTATTACTATTTGTCACGAAAAAAATCATTCTCGAAGAAATCGTCTGTCTGAGTAGTTACATTTACAAATTCTATATCTTTTTTTATACTCTTATTTGACCGTGTATTTAAAATCAGATTGTTTTGAATCCCAGTATTGGAATCAGTTATAGCCTGTTTTTTTAAAGATCCACTATTATTTCCCTTTGAAGTTATACATGAATTATGCCTTAACTGTGTTATATAACTTATATAATTATTTTTGTAATTTATGTGCAGTATATCTCTTAAAACTAATCGACATACATTTAATTTATTAATATATCCATATTCATCACTTAGTGGTATGTATCGTGAATGATTAAAATAAGAACATATTAACTGTACTGTATTATTAATTTTCTGTAGATTAAGATATTTATTTTCTATTATTTCACCAATCAAAATATTAGTATGTTTTATTTTTTGCAGCATTAAATATAGAAAAGATTGTAATTTTATCATTTTTTTGTCATTTGCCCCACCTAGCACTAAAACAAAGTCACATTTTGTAAAATCCTTACACAAAGACTCACTATAATGTAATATTTGGTCTAATTCCGCATTTGATTTTATAAAACTTGACACAATAAATCGATCCCCCAGTAACTTTTGTAGTTTATCCCTTACTCCAAAACCTGTTTGGTCAGCTAATATTAAAAGTCTTTGTTTCAAACTTGACGTTGAACCGGTAGCGCCTTCCATCCTTAAATTGCCACAGTCAAACATGTTGAAGTTGCGTAGCTGTATTTTTGCAGTTCCTTTTTTAATAGGCGTACTGTTGTTCCCAGCTTCAATCAATGATGCTAATCCATCCACAGGTTTGATTTTTAAAGTTTCATAGTCTGTTTTTCTACGTATTTGCACGCCTATATGATTTTCATGATTTACGTGTATCTTTGAACAACCCAAAAATCTGTTATGGTGGTTTTGCGGTGAATAATACTTTAGTGGCGACGACGCGCATTTTACTTGTCCATCTTTTGTAAATCGTAAAGAAGTATGAAATTGTATTTTATTTTCTAATATCCTCAATTTATCTTTCAAATCAGCATTTTCAATATGTAAGCTATCAATTTTTGATGTGGCTGTGCATAGTTTATTATTTAACATCTTTATTCTTTCCTTCAATTCTTGAATTTCATTTGTGCTAGCCTGGTCAGGTAGGCTTTGATAGCTATTTTCACTAAATATATTATCAAAAGAAGATGATTCATTGCTTTTATCCATATTTATAATCGGTTTCCTTATAGTCACTCCATCAAAATTATTTTCCATGTTTTTTACTTAAACTGTCAATTTCTTTTTTTATTATTTTCAGTTAATTATAATAAAATAAAAAACAAAAATATATTGACGATAAAAAACGTAAAAATCAAAAATCTTGACTCGTCGGCACTGGTTTAGAACCATGAGACCCCTCGATGTGAAGCTGTTAGCGTGTCCATCGGACCATCCGTCGTATTAAATGTTGATTCAAACTTAGTAAACTATTGACGGTCCATAGTCACAATGTGTTAGAGTATGATGACGGGTAATCTTTGAAACAGCTGATGAGTCACAATCACAACACAGCTGTTAACTCAGAAACCAATTCACAGTCACTTATAAAATGTTTTTGCTTCTACGATTGTAATCACTGGGCCTTTTTACATTATTTAACACCAAACTTTAGATCCACTTAAACGGTTTTAGTAAATGTACACTTACTCAGTCAAAATTCACTATAACAATTTTTCTTATATTTTTTAACACGGACGTCTCTTAAGTCCAGCCGCTCGGAGCGCGCGCGCGCGGGGGCCTGACTACAGAACTTTTTTTTTTATTTAACTACAGAAGGAACTACTGTTAAGAATTTAAGGTGAGAACAAGAAGATTTTCCTAGTGTTTTCGTCATGAAACGCTTAGTACAGCTTCACGTTCTCACTTTATACTGCTGTAGTTCATAAAATAGTTTGTAGTGCAATCCAAGGCTTCACCGAACAAAATTTTACGCCATATCTCTATTTTCTTCCAAATGATTTATTTCAAATGGGGCTGCATTGAACCCTGTAAAATTCATATGTCCCCTTACTAATAAAAAAAAGAGTCCCGGATAAGGTTGTTTCATAGCTCCGCTATAGATATAAGTCCTACTTAAATACTTTTTCTTATAGCTTCTAACAGACCCCGGCCTACTCTTTTGCGACGAGCCAACCACGGGACTGGACTCCTCATCAGCACAGAAACTGATGTCATTACTCCGCGCCAGTGCAGTCCAGGGCAAGACAGTCATCTGCACCATCCACCAGCCGTCTTCGGAACTGATGGCACTCTTCGATAAGCTAGTGTTACTGGCAGAAGGAAGAGTGGCATTTGCGGGTAACGCCTCTGGAGCGCTCAGCTTTTTCGAAAGGTATTGTATAACGATATCGTCATTCTTATATTTTATTTTTCTGTAACTAGATGGTGTTGAGCAAACATTAGAACACGCTATCATTGTCTTTTCCTATTTTCTAGGTCTGTTTGATTTTATTACACGTCTATCTTTTAATCGTCTTAGTTTCGGAGGACCTAGATACAGTGGCGTAGCTATCATATGGCCAGGTGGTGCAGTGCACCAGGGCCCCGGAGCTCAGGGGGCCCTCTAAACTCAGCTTTGAAAAAAAAATGAAATTTTTAAAAAATTCTATTTTTTTTAAATTCAAGTCAACATCACCAATGATAAAACTCCTTATTTAACATTTTCAACACATGCGCCAAGCGTCCTCGATAAGCATGTGCTGTTTGTTTGTTTGTTATCGTTTTTTCAGTTATATGGTAGTTTGAATGAGTATGCCCGTAGCACATTGGATCAGCTGACGTGCTTGACGGTCGTGAGATCAATTCACCAATTCCGCCCATCAACTTTTTAATAAAGTTTTGATTCGCTCTTGCTTTGCATCATTTCTTATTTATGATATTTGAGGCGATGTTTTCTGGGGTCTGGGACGTACTACAGTAGTTGATGCTAGGTTTGCCGCTAACTGTTGTAATTCGTAATTCCCTACTACCATCCTTATTTCATCAAGTGTCACCACTAATCCTATGATTTCTATTCCGCACATCCATCCATCTGGCACCAAATTCTGGTAAAACACATTTTCGCAAAAAAAAAATCCGGTGACAAGATATGTATGATACAGGTTGCAACACAACGCTAACCGTATAATCTATGATAGCTCTCAACCTGATCGGCAATAAAAAAATAAGCAACGTTTTTCTAAACTCAAGTTCAAATTGACAAATGAGCTACTATAGAAACTATAATATCTTCTTACGAGTTAATATTGATTTTACCGCATCATTACCAAACAAGCTGTTTTATGGTTCTTTTTTGTTGAGCTTCATGTAATCTATACTCACAAACAACACAACCCAAAGACAACGCTTAGAAGAACTTTCCTACGGAAACTATAGAGACGACGTATGGATTTAGCCTACTAGGGATGACTCAACCCACTGTTTCCTATTCTCATTCCCCATCAATAATTCTGAAGGCCGATATAAGTTCAAACTTCGCGGAAAGAGGGGAGGAGGGCCCGATTCTCTCCCTATGCACCAGGGCCCTTGCCCCCCTAGCTACGCCACTGCCTAGATAGCGTTAAATGAATATTAGAACGCGCTATCATCGTTTTTTAACACGCTCTTATTAGCTGCACTTGTATGTAAGTATATCTTGGAATCTTAATTTGACCCACTTTCCGGTCTTCAATTAGGATGAAATTTTGCACTCGCTCTGTGTTCTGATGACAATACATGACTAGCGTGCTAAAAACTTGTAAACTAATTATAAATTATTTTACATTTTACTTGGTCTATTTGATTTTATTATCGATCGTCTTTTTATTTTGGGGGGTCCTCACAGCAGGCAAGAACAGTAATTTTCAAAGTTTTTTGTGGTTTAGAAAAAAAATTGGCCTTCTTTTCTTCGCACCGATGCAGCTTCGTAAGACACTATCCATGTATTTAGTAGATGGCACTTTGAGGACTGGCACTAAATTTTATTAGGATTTTTAAGCGTACAAGCTGCTGTTCTTTGCTGAAGGAAAAGTGGAATAAGTAGAAAAAGTTGTTCTTGATGATGGGCTTATTCACCCCTTGAAGGGAGTGTCAAGGGTTTTACACCTGGCATAAGGTGTATAACAGTAGTATAGAGCTAAATTGGGTTTTGGGACACGACGTTTTGCAAAATATATTACCAGTCGAGTATAACTTTTAACATTTTAGTACTATGTAGAACCGATTTTACTTTTTTATACACATCATTTAAATTTTAGATTTCATCAACATCTTAATGTAAGGATATTAATTATTGGCGCTTCATCACTTAATTTATTACTCGATAAAATATATTTCATTGAGTTGGTGGATATAATATCAACGTGTTTGCAAAAGTGAAGAGGCAAAATGATAAGTTAAGTGATAGCGCCAATAATTTATATCCTTACGTTAAGATTGTAATCAAATAAAATGCTAAAAAACCCGCCAAGTGTGAATCAAAAATGGTCAAATTTTGCCTTCTTTTGTGAATAAAATCAAAAGTATTGATTTTTCCCGAACAAAAAAAAATTATTTTTTAAATCCTCATTACAAGCCCTTTCATTTGATATATAACACGGTAAGGTTTGCTTTTTTTAACATTTTATATTTGGACCCCCTAAACTGACCCTTATTTAAAAAAAAATCATTTAATTTTGTTCTGTAGATTCGGAGAAAATCAACTGTGACAGACGGACGGACGGACAGACAGACGCACGAGTGATCCTATAAGGGTTCCGTTTTTCATTTTTTGTACGGAACCCTAAAAATAGACTAGATATTCGATTTGAGACAGTTAATAAGACTTTTGCAGAAACTAAATACCTTTTATTCAGTGATCGATACAAGAACACATGAATCTTAGAATCTTAATGAAAGAAATCGACCTGTAGAGGAGAACAGCTGGGCAGACATACCAAGAACATTTTGTCCAAGAAATGTTTTTTTACGCGCTTTAATATAGCGCCCGCTATTGCATGTTTTTAGGGTTCCGTAGTAAACTAAGAACCCTTATAGTTTCGCCGTGTCTGTCTGTCTGTCTGTCCGTCCACGGTTTTACTCAGAGACTTTAAGTACTAGAAAGCTGTAATTTGGTATGGGTATGTATATTAATCATGTCAAAAAAGTGGTAGATAAAAATCTTGAAAAAAAATGTTTTTGGGTTTGCTCCCATAGAAGTAAAGAGGGAGTAATATTTTTTTTCTATACAAACCCATCGTGATGGGTATCGTTAAATAGGTCTTTGAAAAATATAGTGAGGTTGAGAACACCACTTTTCAATTTAGAGATCCGTTTCCGAAGTATTTGGTTTTAAAGTGCAATTTTTTTTTAAAGTATGTCCCCCCTTGTGTTTAGTGTTTAGTAAGTGGTTATATATGGATACGTGAAAAAAATTACAGCAGTAGTATATATACTGAAGTTGAAAGGAAAACTATCAGAGCTGAGTACCAAGTACAAACTAAAAAGTTATAGGCAACCAACTTATAAAATGAACTCGAAAATGTAAAATTTCATACAAGTTTAATGTTTTTGGTCGGTAAACTGTGAGGTGCGAGTGTGAACAGTGGGAACTCAAAGTTGTCATTCGCAACTACGGAACCCTACACTGCGCGTGGCCCGACACGCACTTGGCCGGTTTTTTCTAAACATTTTTGTGTAATCAGCCACGGACCATCCATATTGTCGGTTACAGATCACTTCAGGCCCCGTGTGGGTTTGATATATGGATTGAAATACTATACTGTACTAAAAGTAATTGTATTTAAATGTGTAACAATCGCGAAAACAATGGAAAACATTTGATACAAACTATTCTCATGTACAACTATAGGTATATTAAGAAAAGAGTACGACACAAAATATATCTATCTATACGAATATTATAAAGAGTAATGATTAGATTGTTTGTTTCGATTGAATAGGCTTTGAATATACCGGACCGATTTCCGAAATTTTTTTCACCTATAGAAAGCTTATTTATTTCCTAACTATAATATTTTAATTGCGACAGTGAGTTCGTTTGTTTTTTACGCGCTCACGCCCATTCTATTAAATTGATCATCATGAAATTCCACATGCACGTTTTCTGGAATACAGAGAAGGACAAAGTCTACATTTCATTACTGAGAAAAGTACTGTTCCCGAGGGATCGACACTAATGCAAGCGGAGCCGTGGACGAAAACTATAATTTACGAGGATGAATTCGCGGAAAAATTGCTAGCGTAGAATATTAGTAAGACTAAGTTTGCACTCACTCACCCTTCGATCTAGAGTACGCCGAGGAAGTCCTATTAAGGACAACTGTGTCAAGAAGGTCGTTTGAATGAGGAGACAATTGTGTCGACTATTGACCACGAATAATATATGTCCTTTGGAATTTTCTTATCTTTTAATCGATCTGACATACGTCAGTCTCGTTTAATGCATTAAAATAAAAGGATTTGGGCAAGTTGACATTCAGAACCTTGATTTAGAGAAGTTCAAAGCTCTAATGACACCGTCAGAGTTAGCACCTCAGAAAGCTATTAACCGCTTCTCCCTATCTTTTTACGACTTGAGCTATATAAGGTGTTCTTGTTAGTAATTAATCCCTATTGTTCGCAGTCTGGGCTACCACTGCCCTCTAACATACAACCCCACAGACTACTTCATCAAGACACTAGCTCTGACGCCAGGGTCGGAGTCAGCATCGCGGCAGGCCATCAAAAACATCTGCGACCGGTTCGCAGTCAGCGACGCGGCGAAGGAGTTGGATATGGAGATCCATCTTGAGTTCCACTTGATGGACCATGAGGATGAGGTGAGGAAAATTACCTCAAAGATAAAATAAAAAAAAAAATTAATTCATCATTGTTAACCTATGGATTAGAGCACAACTACAGGTTGCAGTTTCTATGTAAGTGATAAATATTAACATTGTAACAATTTTTATGATATTGTGATGATTCCTCACTAGGCTAGGCCTGTCCTGCAGGTAATCATACTAGTAAACGAAATACTCAGTGACTTATAAACTTGCTAGGAAAGCATGCTTGTACAATTTTAGGCCCCGTCACTCAGTGTTGCTATAGGCCATGTAATGTTGGTCCTATGTTTTTATTGGCACGTTTGTGTGTAACAAACGTGCCAATAACAGCATACATTGCATACATACATACACACAATACAATAAAAGCAGATTCTACACAAGTTGTAAAGGAATCGTCTTTTCTAGACTAAGATTACTGGTCATTGTAATAAATTATAGCACACCACAGCAACTACATTGCTTTTATTTTTCTGTATATGGGTGATCTCATTCTGAGTGAAATGATTTTTGGCAGTATGAAAAATAAGACATAATGTTTGCACGAGATTAAGAACGAGATTATTGTCACTACTTACTCTTACGGGGCTTATCGTAAATTATTTCACACTAGCGACGCCAATAATTTTATTCCTAATACTTTACAAATAGAAATAAATTCAAGAATGTAAATCATATAAGCCTTAGTAAATAACCTGAAGTATTTTTGAAATCATGTTTTAAAATTGATATAAGAGAATTACTGATTACCGCCAAAAACGGTCGTATAGGCGGTAATCACTAGTTCTATTAATGACTGATTCACACAATATTAAAACATGATTTAAAAAATACTTCAGGTTATTTACTAAGGCTTATATGAATCATACATAGTAAGAAATTCAAGAATGTAAATCATATAGATTTACATTCTTGAATTTCTTACTATGTATAAAGTACTAGCTGTTACCCGCGGTTTCGCCTGCGTAATTTATAGCCTATGTCCTTCTCGGTACCCTAACCTATGTGTATGCAAAATTTCATGATGATCGGTTCAGTAGATACGGCGTGAAAGCGTAACAAACAAATGAACAAACAAACAAACAAACTCACTTTCGCATTTATAATATTAGTTAGGATTAGGAATAAAATTATTGGCGTCGCTAGTGTGCCAAGTGTGGGCCCTTAAAATTAGCTTACTTAGAAGAACATAGGTAGGTACTTTGGTCACATAGTATTTTGAACATAAAAATTTAGTTACTAAATCCAAATGTTTGTGATTTAATGATTTTATAGGGATACTTGCGGTTTATGATTCATTAAATACTCGACTCGTGTCTGGGTTTGAAAATAAAACACATGATTAAGGTTTATTTTTGGTCTTAAATTTTATAGCTGTGTCAATATTAACGTCCGATAGATTGACATAAGTGACTTCCAATGTCGAAAAACAGATATCACAAAAGATCAGTAGTGAATAAATGAATATTCTAATAAACTAAGTGGAAATTAACTTATGCAATAAGTGTAATGTTACAGACATGCAAACATTACCTAATGTTCAAAATGGGCTTTTGAGTAAATCTTACCTTGATAATTATGCAGAAAAACATGGTACATAGAATGTTGAATTGAATACAGCCCGTGTGCGCCTAGATGTTTCTACTTAATATATATATTAAGTAGAAACATCTAGGCACACATAAGCATTCAAAAATATTGAATATCGCATAGGCTTTTAGAAACTCTTTATACCTTAGTTTGGACAAAGTAAATAAAAATATAGCCCTTAAGTTGTTATCAGAAATAGTCCAGATTCCGGTATTTCGATACAAATTTCTTCATTATTAATAACTAATAAACTAGATAAGATAGTATACAATTTATTTGCATTAAATAGGGTACAGAAAGATGTTACATGTAAAAGTGTTAGCCATTCTTTACAGCATGCAAATTTTTATAACATGTACATATTTGATTTAATTATTCATTTGATTCTATTCATTCAATTTCTAATTACAATACTTACTATTAGTTATAACTATTTCAAAATCTTATAGGATTTTGAAATTAAATCTACCTTTTGAATACTGATTCAATCTTTTGTTTCTGTTTTTTATTAGAATCTGAGACGAAACAATCTGGACACGTTCAAGCCTCCGTTCTTCTTCACGAAGATCATGTGGCTGGTGTACCGGTACTCGCTGATCATCATCAGGGACCCTCGGGTGCAGTTCATACGAATCATACAAAAATTGGTGAGTTTACCATTTTGTTTCTTAGGAGAATCCATCTTTAGATTGGTGATAAATAAATAACAAGTTCAATCTCACTAATAATTTAATAAGAAGGTAAAGGTTTGTATGTTTTTATGGATGTATTTGTTACTATTTTGTTCAAAAACTACTGCTATATTTAACCCGCCTTCAAAAAAAGGAGGAGGTTCTCGATGCGGTTGTATGTATTCTCAATGTTTATTGCTCGTACCTCCGTCATTTGTGAAACGATTTAAAAAGTTACATGTAAGTAACTTTTTAAATCGTTCTATAAACTATAACTAATAATATCAAAAAAATCTAATTTGTGTCATTAAAATTTTGTCCCAATTGGTTCAGTAGTTTTATCGCAGTTGAGCTTAAATACTATTATTGCTTAGCGTTATATCATTTTGTAAAAAAGGCGTTGTCTACACAATAGTCTACGTAACTAGAATAGTGTACAGGTGTACAGTACACCACAAACCTACTTAAATAATTTCCATATTAAGAGCGTATCCTAGCAGTATTTTTTCAGTATGGTTTCCATACAAATGTATTTCTCTATTTTCTCAATGCAAAACAGATTCTAGAAGCACAATTCTTTTTTCATAAAATCTAGCACTAACATAGGTATGCCCCTATTTTTTATTTTTTCCCTAAAAACTGTTTTTGTAAATTTATTTTTCTTTAAAACCCTTTTTTAGAAAAAAAATAAAACATTGGAACATACTTATTTTAGTAATAAATTTTATGAAAAAAGAATTGTGCCTTTAGAAGCAATTTTCAGCGAGAAAATGGAGAAATACATTTGTATGGAAAACATACTGCTAGGATACCCTCTTAATCACGTCTTTATCCCTTACGAGGTAGACAGAGCCTAGGGTTAAAGCTAAAGGCCATATTTGACGGGATTTCATTTTTCACAAGTTATATATTATTCCGCTATTTATAAGTCTGTTGCGCCTGTCACCTGCGTGTGGCATCGTAACCCAACTTCCTAATTGAATGCGGCTTTATGCTTATTTTATTGTGTCAACTAATTAGGGAGACGTTGGACCACCTGGAATGGTTGGTATTGGAACCAAATGATTAAATACATATAAAGTTGAAGTATGTCGTTTGCAAAATTTATGAATAAGCCCTAAAGGCGAAGTTTTCTGGTCCGAAATAATAATATTAAAATTTGCACGTCAGTTTGATTATTTGATTAACAAGTAACTTACAAGTACAAAATTAATAGTTTCCTACCAATTATATTACTGATAGACTATCTTTTGTAGACAATAATGGCTTTTCTTCTTTGTGTGTTATTTATTCTGACCAACTAATCTTGTTTTCCTTGGGCTTCCACTTAACTTTACCTTTTCTTTCCATTTATATTAAGTTGCTGAATACCTTACATTTTCCCACTACAATTTTTCATTGTTTTTCATCATCATCAAATATTTTTAAGTATACTTCCGCGCAGGCCGTAGAAACCGGCCGAGAGAATGGTCGAAAATCTAAGGAATTATTAAATGGGCTATGCGGCTAGCAACCCATCACTATTTTGATTCCGTATTCCATCTTCAAGCCCATAAACATGCTAAACGTGGCCTTTTGGTCTTTCTTTAGCCTTAGGCTCTGTCTACTCCCTAAGGGATACAGACGTGGTGCTATGTAAGTACACTTCAAGCACAACAACATTTTTTTATACACACTTAAAATTAAGTAATTAAAAGTTTTTAGATCCCGCTAGCCATCTTCTCATCAAATTGGTAGGGTACTCAAAATTGTTTACAATTTAATTAACTTTATAAATGCCTAGTCATTTTGGATACATTATTTATAAATTAATTATATCTGTTTTTTATTTACGTATACCTCGAACTTTGTATGGAAAAACTAATATAGTTTATGAGTGCAATTCAGTCAATTAACTTATGAAAAGCAAGCAATTATTGTGTCAATGATGCATATTCAAGAGTTATAAAAATACCTAAGTAAATCACAGTTAAAAAACTAGTTTTACGATCACCATGATACGGATTTACTATTATGTCGTAAAAGTATACGTTAATTTAACGTAGTTTATATCTCAATTAGTTTCCAACGAATATTTATAACACTTATTAAGTACAATGAGCTAATCCTTTGGTTAATTGTCTAATTGATGCTTTTATCATAGTTATTAACGTTATTCGCAAATTATTTCGTCATAAAATCATCACATCCACTAGTGTTTATCATCGCAGCTACATCAGGTGACTATTCTTTTCCAGTCATGCACGGCCCACCCACAGGACCTCACCATCAAATCATCATAGTTTATTGTGTTATTATTTTTGACTAGCTAAATACGTTATCGAGGGAAGTTTGGAGAGAAAGAGGAAAGATGTGTCACAAATATACTCTTTCTGCTTCCGCTTCACATCCATACCACCTTCCTAAAAACAAAAGTAATGTGCTGATTACCAATTATAGGTTTAAAGTATTACGTAAAGACCTAGGCCACGTTTAGCATGTTAGCGAGTGTGTAGATCAAAAACGGAATCAACGTAGTGAAGAGTTGCTAGCCGTATCGCCAATATGTCCTTTCTAGTAACCTAGGTCTTAAAGACCTGGAATCTGACTACCCCGGTAGATAAAAAGATGGGATAGTATGTATGTACATATAAACTTAAGTTTCAGCAACAAATCACAAGGTTGAAAAATACCTACAATATAATCAAAAATAAATCAACTCTATACATACATACATACTATCATGTCTTTTTCCCTTGCGGGGAAGACAGCGCCCAGGTCTATAAAACGTAAAGGCCACGTTCAGCATGTTGGTAAGCTTGTAGGGGGAGAACATAACTCAAGCCTGTTTTTACCAAATTCCTTAAAGTTTCGGTAAATACGAGTAGCTCTGTATTTTCCGATCTCTGTTAACCAATGTTATTCCTTCCAGGCCATAGCATTAACCGCCGGGGTCTGCTTTCTGGGCACGGCGCACCTCACCCAGTCTGGCGTGCAGGACGTGCAAGGCGCGCTCTTCATCATCATCGCAGAGAACACCTTTAGTCCCATGTACTCAGTGCTGCATATGTTCCCTGAGGAGTTCCCGCTCTTCAACCGGGAACTCAAAGCGGGATTGTATTCTACGCCTATCTACTATACTGCTAGAATGATAGCTCTGGTAAGTTACTTTGACAAGTACAGTCTGAATCAAAGTTTATGGCGGCTCGGAACATCTCGCGAGGCGATGCGCAGAACTCTTCTTCTTCTTATTCTGTTTTATAAAATGGCTTCCACCGATATTTCAGTGATTCTGCCAATGTCCAGTAAATTGAGATACTAAGTATCGGTGTTGTACGGTAAAGTTGTAACAATTAGCATCAAAGATGGCGTGTATGTTCTTTGATGCCTCGTGGTCGGGATGTTATGATGACAAGTCTATAAGAGTCCATATAACAGTCCACTTTAACTATTTCACAAATTGTTCCATGAGTACGAGCATTTATAACACCAATTTCATATTATAAAGTCCACCAAAATCAATTTGCAAAATCGTCCAAGGTAGACCCCAACTGCTCCCCTTGACTTCCCACCATAAACTCCGCGCAGAACTCAATATTAGGTCTGCGCGGGGCGCGCGCGGGGAGGCGGGGCACGTTCTGCGTAGCTCGCAGCTAATATCCGCGCCGTCATAAAGTTTGAGTAGAGTAGATACACGCACACTCTTCTATACGCATCGGCCTACGGATGAACTTGGATAAAACCAAGGTCATGTTCAACGAACATGTACTACCGGAACCGATTGCAGTTCACGGTGCCGTTCTCGAAGTTGTTCAAAAATATGTATACCTCGGGCAAACATTGCAGTTAGGTAGAAACAACTTCGAGAGCGAGGTGAATAGAAGAATTCAGCTAGGTTGGGCTGCGTTTGGGAAACTACGTCAGGTCTTCACATCGTCGATCCCACAGTGCCTAAAGACAAAGGTCTTTGATCAGTGCGTCCTACCCGTCATGACATACGGAGCCGAAACGTGGACACTAACGGCACGGCTGGTCCACAAGTTCAAGGTCGCTCAGCGGGCTATGGAAAGGGCTATGCTCGGCATTTCTCTGCGGGATCAAATTAGAAATGAGGTGATCCGGCAGAGAACTAAGGTCATCGACATAGCCCACCGGATTAGCAAGCTGAAGTGGCAGTGGGCTGGCCATATTAGCCGAAGAACCGATAACCGTTGGGGCAAACGAGTTCTTGAGTGGAGACCGCGTCTCGGCAAACGTAGTGTAGGACGTCCTCAGGCGCGGTGGAGTGACGATTTGCGCAGGATGGCTGGTAGGAGCTGGATGCGAGCAGCCGAAGATAGATCTCGATGGCGTGCAATTGGGGAGGCCTATGTCCAGCAGTGGACGAGTATAGGCTGATGATGATGATGATGATGAGAGTAGATATCTTAATCTTATCTTTCTAAGCATTTTTTTCAAAAAACACATTACACATATTGCATTTATGGCATTTATAAACAGGCTTAAAGTCTACAGTAGCTACATATATCTTACTCTCTTATTTTAAAAGTTAGAGGAGCGGGGGACATTTTATCGATTTAGAAGTGCTCATCTTTCAAACGATTGACTTAGAGAAAAATTGTTAAGGGACCTCATGTTCTTTAACTGTTTAGTCTCAATAATTTGGGAATTAAATGTGACATAGGGACAGACATGACAAACTATAAGGGTTCCGATTTTTGCCATTCAGCTACGGAACCTCAAAAACCCGCGCAGAGTTGATGGATAGGTACCTATGTACAAATTTGCAGTATACAATAATAGATAACCCCTCGGGAAAATTCGTGAGAGATCATTTCTCTCAACTTTATTTTTAAATACATAGAGGGCAATATAACTACATGTAAATGGTCCATAGTGTGAATAGTCCCGGAGTGCTATTTTTGAACGCGTGCCACTCGTCTTCGAATGATTTTTGTATGGAAAAATCGTTCGAAGACGAGTGACACGCGTTGAAATATAGTACCCCCGGTTATTATTTCTAGAGACAGTTGAGATGAATCAGACAAGAGTTTCAACATTCACATGCAGATATAAAAGACTTGGCTTTAATTTAAGCACGATCTCATAATTTTACGTAGTGTTGACATAAATGTTTATGAAATGTAAACAAACACCTGATGAAGAGATTAAGATGGGTAGTTGGAAAGTTTTAGTTACAGGTTTGGTTAGAAATATGATACCCAGTTATATTTGGGTGTCATCGACAAGGGTCAATCTTTTAATTTTCTTGTGATAATGTAATATGATAAACTCTTCTGAGAAAAATACTCGACATTTGAACGCACGAGCCAGTCATATACTTAATATCAATATTAACACGCTATTAAGAGTAGGTTCATGATAAGATAAGGAAAACCACTTTCCAACGCGGTGTCAAAAATTGTATTTCCCATGCGTCTTCTCTTTTTTGTAAATATTTTAATCTTTTGCTACATTTTCCTCAGGAAAGTCTTTTTAATGCATTTACAATGTTAAGAGTATGGATCAAATACTCTTATTAAATTAAGAAATAAGATATGGAAAAAACGGCGGTGGCCTAATTGGGAAGGCATTACTTGTACAAAAACTAAGACGGTGGTTCGAATCCTGCCCATGTGGAATATTTTCCCCTATTTTTTTTATTATTTAATAAGAAGACGCATTTTTTAAATCTAAGAAAAACAGTAATTTTGTTGGTCCCAGAATTAGGTACTAATGATTACAACCTCAATGATGACTGCAATTCGATAAATCCTATCACTGGACAAAATCTCCAAAATTGCCCAATATCTTGATTTAATGTGTCTTTAACCTTTTTTTGTCAGTTTGAGTACTTAACCATAATTTTTATTGCAGTTCCCAGGCCTGGTGGTGGAACCTACGCTGTTCACCCTGGTGGTCTATTTCATAGCTGGTCTCCGGACGACGCTCTACGCGTGTGGACTCACTGTCTTCCTCTCCATTTTGGTGCTCAATGTAGCTATTGCTTGTGGTAAGTTTTATAATTATTTTCTGGTTTTCGTAGTTATTTTTTGTCATATTATCTCCTTCCTTTTTCGTACTACTCTTGTTTACATCCATCAATTTATCAGCTGTTTGGTTGAGAGCAGTAATTTACACTCTCGTACTCTGAGAATCCTCGATCTCATTAGGAATGCTAAAACATGTTCCAAGTACACTCGCTCGACCATTTTAACTATGATTCGTACGACATTAAATAAAATGATGCTGTGATCTATAATTACCACGGCAGATGAATGTTCATTGATTGATTTGTTGTGCTTTTTACACGTCTGCGAAAAAAATAGAGCATTTTTAGTTCATGTTTATGTATGTGAATTTATGTCACAAAAAGTTCTAAATGCCTTCGGGTATCTGCTTAGGCGTTTGGGGTAGCCTAAGTGTCATAACAACGTCCGGAGTCAACATCACAGCTACAAATCCACCGCAGGACACAGGCCTTTACGAAAAATTACAATCATTGCTGGAAACCCTCCCGAATGACAAAGGCTATTATTTTTTTAGGGCAGTAGTGTTTTTATTTTTCTTTAAAACTTATTGCATATTAGATCTCTCAGTTTACACTTTATTTTCACAGGTTCCTTCTTCTCATGTGCCTTCGGCTCTATGCCTGTTGCCATCGCCTACCTCGTGCCGTTTGACTATGCTCTCATGATGACCTCTGGCCTCTTTGTTAGATTAAGGTAAGCACCAACTACAAATTCATTATTATATTATTATTACTGACTTCAGTTAATCTTTGGTGGATCTGTGGCGGCCTCCGTGGCGTAGTTGTTAACACGCCATACTGCGACACGAGGGACCTGGATTCGATCCCTGGCCAGCCCCCGTAGCATGGCACGCGCGACAATGTTTATCGACTATCGCCCTCTTGTTTTTCGCAATACTGAAGAGCGAGAAGTAGATAGTTTATCGCGCAATATAAACGGCGTCGCGGGAGCCATGCTACGGGGGCTGGCCATGATGAAAAACGATCTTGTTCAGATTTGTCTGGGTATTCGATGTTATAGAGTTAGTATCCTACGACACAAGTTCACAACTTACTGCTAGCTAAGCTAGCTAGCTTTATGTGTGATTGTCCCTATTTTTATTTATTTATCTGATTCAAAAGTATAATTTGCCGTTTGGTTCAAAAGTATAATTTGTATAAATTGCCGTGTGGTTCCGGCAGAGTAGAATAGGACCACTCCAATTCTTCCCGTGGATGTCGTAAAAGGCGACTTAGGAAACACAAGCTAAACAAAGCTTACAAACATCAAAAAGACATCTTCAACACGTCTGGCCAGCGTGGAGAGTGTAGGCCAAATCCTCTGACTACTCTGGCTAATATATTGCTGTGGTAGTACAGAGAGGGTCGTGCTCCTGCAGTGGAGACTAAAAAAGACCTGATGGATGGATGGATGGATGGATGGAAAAGTATAATTAATTATTTAAGATTGTGCCAAAACCTTTGACAAGTTAGAAACTAAAGGTAATTCTATTTTTTACAAGTGGGTTTCAGCAATTACATGATACTTGGATAGAAGAGATTTGACGGCACGTTTGAAACTTACATGCTTACGAGTTACCTTAGGACCGGTTATAACTTAAAAAAGTAAACCGTATTTTCATTAAAATCTTGTTTTTATTTCAGCTCAATACCGAAATACATATCCTGGATCCGCCATCTGTCATGGCTGATGTACTCCAACGAAGCCATGAGCATTCTCCAGTGGGACGGCGTCCAGAATATCAGTGAGTACCTATTAGATTTATATAGAGTAGATGATAGTGTAGTACATCGCGCGAGGCGATGCGCAGAACACAATATTAGGTACAGAGGGGCGCGCGCGGGGAGGCGGGGCACGTTCTGCGCAGCTCGCAGCTAATATCCGAGCCGCCATAAAGTTTAGTGCAGACTGTAATTGGGTATATTAAAAATAAATAAAAAACCGGCCAAGTGCGTGTCGGGCCACGCGCAGTATAGGGTTCCGTAGTTGCGAATGACAACTTAGAGTTCACACCGTTTACACTCGCACCTTACAGTTTAACGACCAAAAACATCTAACAATAAAGATAGTATGAAATTTTACATTTTCCAGTACATTTTATAAGTTGGTTGCCTATAACTTTTGAGTTTCTACTTAGTACTCAGCTCTGATAATTTTCCTTTCAACTTCAGTATATATACTACTGCTGTATTTTTTTTCACGTTTGCACTTAGTACCCAGCTTTGATAGTTTTCCTTTCAACTTCAGTATATATACTACTGCTGTAATTTTTACACGTATATATAACCGTTTAGCAGATAGAGGGGGGGGGACACGTACCTCTAACAAAAAATTGCACTTTAAAACCAAATATTTCGGAAACTGATCCCTAAATCGAAAAATGGTGTTCTCAACCTCACAATATTTTTCAAAGACCTTTTTAACGATATCCCACACGATGGGTAAGTAGAGAAAAAAAAATTACTCCCCCACTTTACTTGTATGGGAGCTACCCAAAAAAAAATTTTTTTTCGTGATTTTTTTCCACGACTTTTTTGCTATGATTAATATAGGTACATACTCATACCAAATTACAGCTTTCTAGTACTTATGGTCTCTGAGTAAAACCGCGGACGGACAGACAGACAGACAGACAGACATGGCGAAACCATAAGGGTTCCTAGTTTACTACGGAACCCTAAAAATTAGGCTTCAATAGATTAAAGAATTTTAAAAAATCGGTCTGGTTGTTTCGGAGCCAAGCAAACAAACAATCAAATCTTTCCTTTTTATAACATTAGTATGGAACTTTTAAATACTCGTATCTCAACATATTAGGATGTATTATCGTTAGAATATTGACACCCTCCCGAGTGACATAGGCTATATTTTTTCGCCAAGGCAGTCGTGTTAATATCGACAGAAGTAGCTTCGAAATAAATAATAAGCTTATGGAGTCTGGTTTTTCAAAATATTTAGGTTCCATTGAGGCAGCGAGATACCTTAAAAATATTATCTGTCCGTCAGTTAGGTAGTCAAAAATATAAGATACCTACCTACTTATTATTTTTCTTTTAATTATTGAAATAAAATGATAAAAATATAGTCGTTTAAATTCTGTCTGGCGTCACAGTTTTGCACACTTCAAAAAACTATGTCAGAGTCACTCGACGTGCACTTTGATTCGCTATTAAGTACCTACTTTATCTTTTATTGTTTAATTGACAAAAGAACTACGGAACTCTAAAATTACGTAGCCAATATTTTTTGAGTATCTAACTTACGAACAAATTTTAATGTTATTATTTTGACCCAGGAATTTTTATTCTAAACAACCTACTTATAAAAACATTTTACCAAGAAATAAAGACAGTACCAATGTAATTAATTAATTAATTATCCACTGTAAATGTTGTCTTAAAAAGGTTTTAGACAGGGATTTGAAAGTAATAAATGTACCTACAACCTATAAAAACACTTTATTCTTACTAATTATTTCTTAGTAAGAATTAAGTGTTGTTTAAACGTTGTAGGTACATTTATAACATAGTACAAATAAGTATAATTATCCACTATAAATGTTGCCCTAAAAAGGTTATAGCCGAGAGTTAAAAGTAAGTAATAAATGTACCACCGAGTACAAGACAATTTAAATTTTAAATAAGGTTGATTACGGCTAAAGTTTATAGATAATCCGTCAATGTTAGATGTTTTAGGGGAACCTTAAAAACTCAATTGCCTTTTAATTTATTTCGTCAATGGTTCATTGTATGTATCCGTAACACTTCCTGTGTTATCTCAGATCTGAGCAGGTTTTGTGGTAAAAAAGTGCCATCTGGCGCCGTTGCGTGGGTTGGGTATTCCCTTGCCACAAAAAGGGTCTGACAGGTAGCAGGATGATGAACAGAAGGCAAGCCTTTCTTGATTTAGATCAGTCAATTGTTTTTTTTTAAATAACTTGTTATGGTTACGGTTATCTTTATTCTGAGAAACATTTACCAATGTTTTAAAATGTTCTGTTGCAAAATCATTGACGTGCAAAAGAACCATCAGTAAATTCGTTAACATGAAATAATAGACGCCTAGATATTTAAGAAGTAGCGTAGAAAAGTTAATTCCATGCAAAATTTAAATATCAATAAATATTTATGTTAGTTATTATTCATAAAATTAGCCAAAACTTGTACAGCATGGAAAGTATAAGCTTACATGCTGTCCCGACCCCACATAAAGTGGGATAAGGTGAAGAGGAAGAAGAAGTTATGTTAGTTATTATAATGCAAGTACGGTAAGCTGAATGTTATAGTCTTATAATAAACCAATGACTATAATAGACAGCTTACTAAGTACGAGTATCATACAACGTCTTTCAATAAGTTTGCGATTACCAAATATTTAATTAATATAATAAAATTAATAAATCAAAATTTCAGTTCAGAAGATAAGGAAATTATTAAAGTTAAAAATTAAAGTAGTTAGTTAAAGTATTTTTATATTAATCAGGAACATTTGTACAGGTTTATTTTTACAAAAAAAGGACAAACGACTGAAATGTATTGAAAATATTTTTTTAATAAACTTTAAATTGTTCATCAATCGCAGGAGATAGGGATGAGTGGCGGAAGAGAGGGGAGGCCTTTGCCCAGCAGTGAGACAGTATAGGCTAGAAAAAAAACGACATATTTAAAATAAACACATAATATAGTGAAACTCAGAAAATTCTTGTTATGAAGTCAGGTAAAAAAAGAGGAACCCTAGGGTCGTGAGAGTCGTGGAGACAGACAAGCAAGCAATGCACTAGCATATAAAATAAAAACTAAGTCTAAAAGGGTCTGGCCTTGTGGCAAGGTGCCAAGAACGCTGCCTGCGATTCCTCGCTGGATCGCTACGCAACGCATGAGGTTGTGCAAAAAAGTTAGTTTAATAAACAACAAAAAATAAGTTAAACTAAATAAGTATATATAACGAATAAAGTAAACAATCATCAAATATTAATAGTGTTAATAAAATATATGAGTCAATTTCTGAGCACATGTTTATTTCACAACGGTTGGTAGAGAGAGAGAGAGTCCTCAACAAACAGTCATAGTAAATCATCAATCTCGTTCAACGTTTATTCTATATTTTAAATTTAAAACATTACTTAGTGTTGCCACTTTAAATACCGTTTCGCTTAAACTTGTCTGACTACAGTCACCGGACCAAGTTTTACAATTAAGGACGAACCAACCGACGAATCGGATTTATATAAATGGCAACATTAATCACAAGTGTCAACAATAATAATATGTCTTAATCTTAATAGACCGACTATTATCACTTTTCACCAACTGACATTACTAATCAATATTTGAGCACAACTGAATTGTAATACAAGTGGACAACACGCCTGCCTGCGACACGGATGGTCCCGGGTTCGATCCCCGGTTAGGTCAAGATGGAAAATGATCTTTTTCAGATTGACCTGGGTCTTGGATGTTTATCTATATAAGTATCTATTATAAAATATAGTATCGTTGAGTTAGTATCCCATAACACAAGTCTCGAACTTACTTTGGGGCTAGCTCAATCTGTGTGATTTGTCCGTATATATTTATATTTAATTAACAATAGGTACTTCATTTTATACAGGCTGATTTTGAACCTATGAACATACGTCCATACTATGAACTATATTGTAATCTCGGGATTAGAATCCTTAATAGAATACAGAAATGTAAGAAAAATAATAAGGAATAATACGTAAAAAAATTTTAGAAATCCCATACAAAATCGCCGGTCAGCTGGGCGAATTTCTATGGGAAGTATGATTTAATTTGCTCCTTATTTTCTTTCGATTCTGTATTCCATTAGGGATTCTGATTCCGATATTTTAATATAATTCATAGGTTCAAAATCAGCCTATATTTTTTAAGAAGATATCTCTAAAAATATTTTTGCCTTATTTTGACCTTGGACCACTTTTGAGGAGAACGTTTATTAAGTTCTCCAGTTCTCCTCAAAAGTGGTCGTACTTATTTGTCAAATAGTTGGGACGTATCTTGCAAGTACATTTAATTTGGTTTTTCATAAAAGTACTTAATCTAAACCCTTTTTGCAGCTTGCTTGGAGACCACACCAGGCATGCCTTGCCTCAGCAATGGCTTGGAGGTCCTTGACCGCTACGACTTCGAGAGCGACCGCCTCTGGACTGACGTCACTGCCCTGGTGGTGCTTTACCTGGCCTTCCATCTCTTGGCGTTACTGGCACTTAGACATAGGACCAGGAGAAAATAAGTTAAATATACTGTCTTGTTATGTTTCATGGTGTAAGATATATTTTATATGGAGTGATGTTTTGTATGTAAATAAAAATATCCCACTATAATTACTGCGTCTTGTTTCTTAAATTCCCCCTTCTTTTGGACTGACGTCACTACTCTGGTCTTGTTTTACCTGGCCTTCCATCTCTTGGCGTTACTGACACTTAGACATAGAACCAGGAGAAAATAAGTTAAATATACTGTCTTGTTATGTTTCATGGTGTAAGATATATTTTATATGGAGTGATGTATTGTATGTAAATAAAAATATCTCACTATTATGATTATTTTTCTTAAATTCCCACTTCTTGTCCACTGACGTCACTGGTCTGGTGGTGCTGTACCTGGCCTTCCATCTGAGAAGAAAATAAGTTAATTATACTGTCTTGTTATGTTTCATGGTGTAAGATATATTTTATATGGAGTGATGTATTGTATGTAAATAAAAATATCCCACTATTATTATTTTTCTTAAATCCCCACTTCTTGTCGACTGACGTCACTGGTCTGTTCGAGCTGCTTTCGGCTTTCTGCCTCCAGGCTACCTGGCTACTGGCATATACGCCCGAATACTCAATGGCATCTTGGATGAATCTGGGCTAAAATCGTTGGTTTTCAAGTCTCGTTCTGTCACTGTCTAGATATCCTAGCAAGACAAAGATATTCGAGATTTAAGAAGGTCACTAAGATTAGTTTGAATATACGGGTGTAAGAATACGACTAGGAAAAATAAGCGAATTTATTTTAGTACGCATAATGGTACGTGTCTATGTTCATGTATACCTAATAACACAATAATTTGCAGACCGACCGAAACACGCCAAAACCGAAAACACACCTTTAGATTCCGTCTCATTTTCAGAATCCGATTTTTTATAAATGCATGGATATAATAAATAACAAAAAAAAATTAAATCTTATAAAATTAAAATGTTTGGTGAAATAGAACTGGCCAGGTAGGATTCGAACCATCGACTCTTATGTATATGGCGAGTTCTTTTTCATCACATATTTTCAATTATTATACCGATTATCAATTAATAAATTGAGAATTGTAATGCTAATTAAAAAAAAATATGTCTATAATCAAAAAAATATATGCTGGAATTACGGCGTACCTAGTTAACTCGTGATTTCATCAACTAAAGTTCAAACTTCATTCGAAGCTTCAAGTCGTTTGAAGAATAATAATAATTTTCCGCCAAAAATAATGTCATTCAATTGCGCCATCTAGTAAACACGGCAAGCACTGCATTATTTATTCAAAACCAAGTTCACTTATTCAGACAAATAGCGGAAGTTTTTTTGACAATATAATAAACTTATACGTACGATGCATATGAAAAACGTTTCTATTTTCTTCGTTTTAACTTGTTTGTGGAACAATCCCCGTTGATATTTTTAATAAAATTTTATACTACTAACGCCATCTATACCGTTACGACACCAAGAATCAAGAAACAACAAAAGCGCACTATCAGTTCACGAACAAGTGTAAAATGTTTTCGTTAGAGGGCGCTACAGTCAGTCATGTTTTTGTACCTGTTCTGTTCCAAAGGGGCTGCAGCCGGCGCAAGCGTAGTTCAAATTCATCCGCCATATTCGTCGTGTCAGACGGAGTGCAGTGCGCGGCTGTGACATGTTTTATCGTAAACTGCATAAAACTTATGATATCGAGTCCTCAATGGTGCTTGTTTTATTTAGAAAATACGACAAATATGCAATCTGATGGAGTCTCGAAGCTATCGGGTCGTTTGTTGATTAATAAACGTGCAACGAACTGTGTATTCGTGTGTTTATGATAACAGCATTAACAGTTATTGTCGGTCGTGTATTGTTTTTTAATCCCATGCTGTTGGTGGTGTGAGCCTTGGTGATATTTATTATGCAACGTAACATAACCGTGACCTTCGCGTATCGTGACCGTGCTTCTGGTGCTTTTTGAGGTTAAAATGCAACTTGGATTATGAGCGACAGCGCCGAGCCATCAGGTTAGTGAGACGTCTAGTTACTTATCTTTGTTGATAATACGAATTGTATATTTATCTTGTGTCCTACATTATTCGTAAAGTTTACATAGCATCACAGCACAGTTCATTTAGGAAGCGAATAGGCCACTATTTACATTTCAATAATAAATAACACTGGCACAAAACGTTCACGTCCGATTTGTTTTTTACTTGTTCTATTTTCAAATGTTCCAAGTTCAAGTTCAAAGACCGCGTCGTACAAGTATCTACCTGGAATTGGCGGCAAAATTACCATGAGCGTTTCTTGGAAAAGTGTGCATGTTATGCCATAAAATAAATGTAATTCTTTTAGATTGTAAGACGTGTTGTTTGTTACAATGACTGGGAGTAAGGCTTGCTGGCTCGTGTAGTGGCGTAGGCCTCCACGCGACCTGGCAGGCTTATGGCGCGGGAATGCGCCCTCACCGCAGCAAAAGGACTAAAGTTACACAAGGACGAGTCTCTCGGATTCTCTTGTTTTTATGGTCGGTATTGTTTGTTATCTTGATGTGATTTGAAATGTTTTAGGGGAAGTAATTAACTAAAAAAAAGTTAACGTAATTTAGTGATTCTATTGCATTTAATCAAGTTTTTCAGTATGTAGCAGTGTTACATACTTAATTATGAAGGTGAAACATATATAAAGGTACTTATCTTACCTAGTCTTATAAATAGTTCTCGAACCAACTGTCCAAGTGTCCACGTCCAACTCTCAAAAACATTTACTAACAAACTACGAAGAAAATAAGTAAGTACCTACTATTATTTACCTACGTTGAGAGCATGAAGTCAAAATGCCAAGGTACCTACAGTAGGTATGTATGGCATTTTGACTTCATGCTCTCAACGTTGGTACATAATAGTACTTATTTTCCTACTGAACAATTATTTATAACAAGTTGCCAACTTTCAAAAACATTTTTTTTTTCTTCTTGAAGTAGGCAAATTAATCCAACCCATACAGTTTTTGTAAAAAAATGTTTCTTTTACCAACTTTTTCTTACTTTTATGACAGGGCTTTATAAAGTTGTGGATTTTCTAATTGACTTGCTTATTACTGTTTGTAAATTGGCTGCCAAAACCAGACCACGAAGCCTGATCTGTGTCGAGTTCGAAGGTTAAGACCAGGAGAGTACCTAGGTAGTTTTAACTTTTAGTAGCAGACGCCGAACTTATAAGCATCCCACTGCAGATCTCTACAACAGGGAACCATCCAGATGTAGACCCTAGGACTCGCGTCTCATCATTACTATGTAGAATTTCAGTTGTTACGTACCAAGGAGTAGGTAGGATACCTACCTAGATTCTCAAAATTTCACGTTGCTAAAATGGCGTGGGTAGACAGGCCTACCTGCATCCATACTCAACGTTTGATGGCCAAAGTTAAAATCCAAGGCTCTATTACTAATGTGAGGTTTAAGTAAAACATTTCTAAACTGCATAGTTACTAAAGTTGCGATATCAACGTAGGTACACCGGATGTGTAGTTACAATAAAGTAATTTTACCTACTCGATTACCTACCTTATTTACTTTAGTAGGTACTATTATAAAAGCCATAAGTCTGTACTGTACTTCAAATTAAGATAAACAAAGACTCACATATACACACGAGACGACAGTTATGTTATCAATCATTGCGACTAAATAGGCGAGCAACAGCCGATGCAACAAATTGCAATGAAAACAACCGACTAATCACCACTATTCTGCCGTTAGTCCATTAATTTACGTCCGTCATACGAGCCCACACGTAATTAATATTAATATATCAGCGTAGGTAAGTATTATGATAACGCACGCGTTTTGGGAAACAGCTAAGTATAATAACAACACGTAGGTACATATACCAAAAACCAAGCTTGCTTAAAGGCTTAGAACTCAATGCCTACATTACTACTTAATCGTCTTAATAAATAATTATAATTCGTCTAAAAAAATATTTAATATTAATTAATTAATCACATGTTACAAAGAAATGATAAATTAATCCATTTTCACACAGAAAATAATTGGCAAGACGTATCTTTCTCTATATTAATTACTAGCAATCCGCCCGGCTTCGTTCAACTTTATAATATTAATAAAGATTTGAATAAATGTCTAATTGCACGTAATACTTCTGATTGGAATGTCCACAATTGGTATTAAAGGTTTAATGGATTAATTGCAGACAGAGCTAAAGATCGTAAAAAAACACGTAACAGTAATGATCCTGGCATTGCTTGACATAGAAATCCGATTAACTATGTACATTTCATGTCATATCATATACTGCTTATTAAATTTTTTACTACCGAAGAATTTTTTATAAACCACATTCACGGTAGAGTAACTAATGCGAGAACGCTAGCCTATGAATTTCACACATGGTCGAAATAAAACAAAGTTCTTAAATGACTTCTGAATGACATGAATTGGTTTGTTGAGCCATGGCCTTCCGAGATGGTAATAATTTGCTAAAGAAGAGAAGAAAAAAACTTAGTCTCATCAGTCAAACATTGTGCCCAATTCGACAAATCCATTCGCGGAGCCTTGAAAAGAGACTAGAGACAATTCCTTGCGTAACACGCATTATGCGAAGTGTTCCACCGACGCCTCGTCTAGGCCTATTAGTCTCGATTAGTCTCATTATTATTCCAATTGTCGAAGAATCGAACACGCAAACTTTATCTCTGGGAGCAAAAATAGCGACAGTACGGAAGGATAACTTTAAACCAGACCTGTCTGGCCGTTATTTAGTCCAATATCAAAACCTCAAGTTTCTCTTGTGTGCTTTTTCTTGTCATCATCTTCTTTGCCTTTTTTGTTTTCTGGTGGGCTCTCAATGTCAACTCTGTCCAATTCCTCTCGTCGTTTTTTTTTCCATTTGCTAGACGAAATGAGATTAACTACGATTACTAGTTTTATTACATGTTTAGCACCCTACTTTTTCTACTGGAATGGAACTACAAATGGCATACCATAATCTCGAGATCCTCTGACTGTTTCGGAAAGCACGCTGACCTGTTCATCCCGGCTGTCATCATTAAATGGCGCAGTCGTTAAGCTATGACTTGCCTTAAGGCAGCTTGAAAAATAGGACCAATGTTTGCCACTTAATGATGAAAATTAACAAGGCACGTAGGTAAGGTAGCGTGTAAGTGCTGGTAATGGTAACTCCACCGTGCCCACGTTCATAGTAATGGCGTGGATAGGTAGCCATGTGGTTTCCATCGGGTTGGAATCCCGCATAACCGTTCTCTGTATCCCCGCAGCAAGACGGTATGCATAACGCATTTTCAACATGTAAAAAATTACTAGTTACTCGAGGATTGATGACGTGTGTGCATTATTACACTGATTAATGATGCACCTTCTGTTGTCTCTCTATTTAAAGCAAGAACTAGCAACGACCTCTGGACTACCTATGGCGTGACTCAGCCAATTAGTGCTGGCGATAGGACGCAGTTTCAAATGGTGAAAATTCCGAGTTGACTGACAGGGCCTCCGGTAGTGTCGGTTAAAACGGGCATAATTTTGTTCATTACGCGAGTTGAGATAGGTATTGTGTAGGTAAATTGATTGAAGTTTCCTGCTATGTGGCAAGTACCTATAATACATACTGTAATCTAGCTTATGCAAGTATTACGACCACTACATAAATAACTCAATTAGAGGTTACTTTTATTGATGTATAGATTTCAGATCAAATTAAATATTTTTAAAGGTTTTTCCACCTTTTTCCACCTAATAGCTGATGTTTTGGATGGTTTCATGTTGGACGTGTACCTCTTTAACCATTTGTAAGTTTGCTAAATATTTGTGACACATTCAAACAAAAAAATCTTAGTTATAAACTTATGTAGTTACATGGTAATTCTGAAATATTTTGATGTCGGAATCAGAATCCCTTATAGAATAAAGACCACAAGGAGAAAAGGTGCAAAATGAAAAAATAATGGTAACTTTCTATGGGAAGTCCAAATATTTTTTAAATTACATCACAAGTATTGCCTGTCTAACATACCTGTAATGTTAGGCAAGCAATATTCAGGTATGCTCCACATTGGGTATCATAGCTACATCACTTAAACCTCTGGACTCGACTCGCGTTATCACTATCAGTGATAAACCACTTTAGATAAGTCGTGGTTTAGCGGTCAGCTGGCTTTTGCTACCCTTCGTCAACCTCACCC
The DNA here is from genome assembly GCA_963082605.1 of Rhodophaea formosa. NCBI lineage: Eukaryota > Metazoa > Arthropoda > Insecta > Lepidoptera > Pyralidae > Rhodophaea > Rhodophaea formosa. Next base: position 4,346,601 of record OY720209.1, read on the forward strand.
GAGTGTTTGCATGTTGCATCCTCGGGTCTCGGGTACAGTGCCGCCGTTAGTATGACTAGCGCCCCGGGTAAGATTTCTATGGGCACACGGGACACACGGTTAGGATGCAAATCACATCAGCATCATCAGCTGCCCAGCGCCCCAACCTGATTTTGATGGACCCCCTTAGACTCAGCGCCCTGGGCGGTCTCCCAAACTACGCGCCACCCTAACGCCCGTACTGGACTGCCTTTCTGAAGCCTCTCCCTTGGGTAGTTCCAAACCACACCAAAGACAAACTGCACGCAAATACTTACCAGCAAAAATGAAATACAAAATATCCGAACCTAGAGTCCCTCGTATAGTAGGCTAACGTGTCAACCACTTTGCCTTGTGGGCCGTGGACTCACTTCGTTATCAGCGATAAACCATTTCAGATAACTCGTGGTTAGGCGAGGGCAACTGGCGATTTTAATGGCCGCCCTCTCGCCCGCCGTTAATTTGATGGGTGAGCTCGATACCATCGCACATCTTTGTAATTACGGTTCCGTTCGATAGCTCGCGATCGGGATCTTTTAAATCTCTTCCTAGTGAGGTTTCGTTCTATCTGATGCTTCGATGAAATTGCTGAAGCAATTTTTAGCTAAGGTAGAAATAAATATTGCTACGGCCAAATAGGAGTAGAAAATGCCCATTTAAATCAAATTTCTGACTATTGAAGGCCCCATGTGGTGTGAGTTTTTATTTTGAATGCGAAGTGAATTTTCGAGTCGGTTTGAAAATCGAATTACTTAAACCTGCAAGCATTGTGCCGTTGTTTTTTTTTTTAAATGAGTCGCCTGGAAGCGCATGTCTCCATACTAACGGAAAAAGGAAATTTTGCCAATATTTGATAATTTTAGGGCAAAATTAAGCATCTAATCAATTAATCTCATTATTATCTACGTACGTTGCTATTCAATTTGGTTAAATTATCAAATGTTTGAGAATTATACGCCTCAAGATTTCCATACAAATTTGAAAAGGCTTTTAATTCTCAAACCATTCCCTTTTTCCGATTGTATGGAGACATGCGCTTCCAGGCGACTCTTGAGGTATTTGGCTTTCTTCGCCTTTTTGCCCTTCATTATTAATTTTCCAATAGACTGCTGCTTCCGGGTATTTCAAGATAGATAGCAGGAAGCTACCTACCTAACCCTCGGGAACAGTCCTTTTTTCCTGAAAGAAATAACTTTTATTTTATGTCAGCTACGCCTATGTCTTTCTTCGCAATCCAGAAAACGTGAATGCGATTGAGAAGCTTCTGAAATGATGATCAGTTCTGAAGTTGCGGCGTGAAAGCGCAACAAACAAAGTTTTACACTTTTACACTTATACACCTATATAATGAAGGAGCCCGATGGTCCAGTGGGAGTGAGCTCTACGAGCGCTTACGTATGTTAAGCAACCCCTGGTGCAGTTCCTACTTGGATGGGTGCCCGCAAGTGGCATAAAAATATCTCGAGCTCCTCCGTGCTTCGGAAGGCACGTTAAGCCGTTGGTCCCGGCTGTCATCGTTGTTGGCAGTCGTTAAGCTAAGTCAGATGCCTTAAGGCAGCTTGAAAAATCTGACACCAGTGTTGGCCACTTACACATACGAAAAACAAAACTATATAATTATTTATACATAATTTTTGCGCAACGATTGTATAGCTGCTAGTTACAATAAGTTCTTCAGACGAAAAGGTTGAAATCCAATGGTGTTGCCAAAGTCGATAGTGCTCTGATAATGCGTAAGTTATCACTTGGAAAGGGCGTGGCCGTACTCACGAAAGTACTGGATTTCGTATTCCGCGTTCTATTACTGGTCTTGGAAGCTATAGCTTTTTCATCAGCCATCGTTTTTACGTGGATTTATTAAAGTAATTTATTTAATACGCTGTAAATGTGGAGTCCAAAATCTAGTGGCTGCTGTATCATGCGTATCGTCAGTAGAAAGAAACACTACAGTTTATAAAAAACCTTTATTGTTCATATTTTTGTGAATTGTTGAATATTCTACGGTGTACAGTTGTACACAGTATTAATACCTAAGTTAGGAAAACTGCGTAATAGTACTAAACACAATATATAATTTTATTAATTACTAAAAAATATGAGTAAGAAGGAGCGAGTAAGCAACATCGCTCTGTTGTGTATATAATATAGTCTCCATTCAGATGTAAAATTTTGTTTCCAGGTGTTAAAACAAACATACCACAAAAATTTACAGTCATATTGAGAACCTCCTTTTTAGATCAGTCAAAAATTAATCAATGTAGATTTACTCTATACTTCACAGTCCCATTTCATGAAATTGTAATCCCTTTCTATGTAACGAAACGGTTGCTTTATTCAACTGCTCTGGTTTTGCTGAACTGAAGTTGCAGTCAACATGAACTGTCCTATTTTGCAAAGCAGGTAAGTATACCTATTAAGTAATAGTCAATTATATGGTAACCAACCCAAAGTTGTTTACTAGCCCATTAACTCGTTACCCCAACTAATTTCTGCAACAAACTTGTGCTCACAACTTTTCGCAACTTGCTCCATAAACAACCATTAACGTTACTTAGCTTTATCTACTCTCCACGATGTCATTAAAACTAACGTTCAAAAACCTCGCGCCCCGCGACCTCTACCCCAGCATCAAATAAATTTCGACATCTGTCTTGTTAGTTGTTACACGAAATAACGAAGGTTCTGGAAGGATAACTCGTGTTGCTGTTGGCGGTAAAACTGCAAGCATCGTTAAAACAAAAACCCGCCTCTTATCCGGAATTCCATGTCGAGACCCTCAAATTTGAAAAATAACAAATCTTCACTAAATAAAATAGCAATTATAGGAGACAAAAGACTCCTATTTTGGGTTCCTTTTGAAGTTAATTAAGTTTTAAGTACTTATATGCGGCGGCAGCACACAGTCGATTGTTATTGGGTTCACAAAAGGTAATTTATTGGGTAAGTAGTTATTTGTTGCTGTTTGATAATTTAACCAAAGTTTTACTGACTTGCTGTTGCCTTTCTGACACAAATCTACAGAGTTATTTGACATCAAAATCACCAACCTTCTTGTAATTGCTTGCGATTTGCGTTTTGCCCTAAAATCACCTAAGAAAGCAACGCAGTCCTTTTTATTGGCCGTAAACCACATAACAACTCATAGTGCGGTAATTCGGCATCATCTGCTGACATTGTGTGAAGTGCCATCCTCTATGCTCTCTCTAAGTTGTGGTTGTGCCTGATAACTTCCTTGCTGAATGATGACTGCCTTTCGAATGCATAAACTTACTTTCGCCCTTTACTTCGACACGTCGTATGCGCGTTATTAAGAGAAAATGTCGCTGTAGTAATTAATGTTGGGATATGGCCTTTGACTGCGGTTGCATTATGTGTTAGAGGTAAAGACAGATGTCTACTACGTGAAATAATGAAGATGTATTTTTGGGAACTAATTCACTGACTGCTCTGGCTTATACATAGCTCTGGATAGTACAGAGAGGGTCGTTCTCCGCTGTGGAGACTAACAAAGAGCTGATGATGATGATTTTTGGGAACTAAATTAGGCATGTACATTTTGCGGTAGTGTTTGTGATGTAAGATTAAATAAGCTACTATATAGAAACATTAAAAAACCGGCCTAGTGCGTGTCGGGCCACGCGCAGTGTAGGGTTCCGTAGTTGCGAATGACAACTTTGAGTTCACACTGTTCACACTCGCACCTTCATTTCATTTCATTTCACCTCACAGTTTAACGACCAAAAACATCTAACAATGAAAATTTTATAGAATTTAACATTTTCGAGTACATTTTTTAAGTTGTTTGCCTATAACTTTTTAGTTTGCACTTAGTACTCAGCTCTGATCGTTTTCCTTTCAACTTCAGTATATATACTACTGCTGTAATTTTTTCACGTATCCATATACAACCGTTTAGCAGATAGAGGGGGGACACTTACCTCTAACAAAAATTTGCACTTTAAAATCAAATATTTCGGAAACGGTCTCTAAATCGAAAATGGTGTTCTCAACCTCACAATGTTTTTTAAAGACCTATTTAACAATACCCAACACGACGGGTTTGTATAGAAAAAAAATATTACTTCCTCTTTACTTGTACCTACCCTAAAAAAAAATTATTTTCCAAATATTTTTCTACCACTTTTTTGGCACGATAATTATACATACCCATACCAAATTACAGCTTTCTAGTACTTATAGTGTCTGAGTAAAACCGCGGACAGTCACACAGACAGACAGACATGGCGAAACTATAAGGGTTCCTAGTTTACTACGGAACCCTAAAAAGGGGAAATTTGACGCTCCTGCGTGTGTGATGAAATCAGTTATTTTCTATATCGTACCTTAATTTATATAGAACGCAAATGATATCTTTTATCTGTTTACAATAGGCAAAGATATTTTCTATTTATCCAGCTAGGCCTTCATTTGTCTAGAATCGATCGATCTAGGTCATTGTTGTGACATTCACGCAATATGTGCAACGGTATTTGCTTGTTCAACATCACTCATTTGCATAGCCTAATGAATCGAAAATCGAGATAAAGTATAAATTAATGATACAGTTTTTGCTGGTTGGCATTACGCCTTTTGTCTATCTAACTATATCGTTTTTTTCAACAACAAAACAAAAGCCGGGTAAAAATCAGGATGTAAAGGAAGACGAAGTTACGGAATATTTGCTTGTTCAGCAATATCATCGCATTTGCGTTGTTCTAATGAATTAACAATTCAGACTTTCAATGTGATATTTATAAATAATATTTTCAAAACCTTCAACGATATTTCTCGTCATTTTATGTCAAGCAAGCCTCCATAACACTGTGCATGAACGACTTCATCTTATAAACTTTGTTGTTAACGGACAGGTTTGGTTATTTAACAAATGTTTAAATGAAGTAATTAAAATTATCATAGATACTGAAATTAGAACCCCACACGCGATTTTAACGGTTAACCTTTCGCCCACCTAGGTTTGCAAAAACGCTGAACGTGTCCGGAATTATGAATTTTGATTATATCGGACCGTTGTCTGCCTCTTGGAATTTCAAATCCGAATCTGAATTTCAATTTAACGCTGCAAAATTGAAATTTTCTGCATAAAGATGGCGCCGTTTACTAATTAATGTGACGTGTCTCGGTTCAACCTGCAGTCATAAAATAACAGTAGTAGAGAAGAATAATATGTATTTACTTATTTTATTTGTTTATTATACAAAACTTCTGTTCTTTGTAAACCCTTACTTATTGGGTTTGGATGTAAGTATGTTAATAAACCTTGCTCGGCTAATTTATGTTTGTAATTCCCATAGTTCATAAATAGGACTTATTGAAGAGGAACTATTATTTAGGTACATGGCCTAATTGCTGGAGTCACACCGTGGCAAACGAAGTTTGCTTCCACTGACTGATAACAATTTTTGACAATTACGTAAAGCCTGACAGCTTTTATTCGGTGTCCATTATTCATGGGGTTACATACAGTAACTATGAAGACACTGTAGTGAGTACCTCAGACGAGGTTTGAAGGCGAAGCATAGAGAAGAAGGAGTGTATTTTTTCTTAAAAGGCCGTGTAGCAGTGTTCCTCTCAGTTTCAGTATAAAGAAGTTGCAAGTGCACATTCTGTCCCTGTCTTTAATTTAAGCAGCAGGTACGGATGCTGTTAATTAAATCGCTGCCTAGATTTCCGCTTTAACCAGTCCAACTGGAGGTCTTTAGCCCCAGTGTCTCTGGAGATGAAATTGCAAGGCTAAAAATAGGATGCTTATTTCTTAAAAACGGTAAACCCCTATGTATTTTTGATACATATCGTAATGAACTTTCTGTCGGACCAGCAAGTAGAATAGAACTTACAGTTTAGTTTACGTTCACGAAAAACTATATTTTTCAGATTAGCCTAGGTCTTGGATGTCTATGTTATGTATTGTTATTGTAAAATCTAGTATCATTGAGTTCCCACGACACTTATTCACATGATCACGACGTACTGGTGGAGTTAGCTCAATTTGTTTGTTTGGTCACTAAGTATATTTATTAAAAACACAAGCTGAACTAATGTCATCTAGATCTGAGAAACGTGTTTTAGCTAAGTACCCTCTTTATAGCTATCTAGCACAGGATATGTCTTCACAGACGGATCGCGTCAATGGGATATTAGTCACGGACTGCCTTACTTAGAGGTACTGCAAGCTTCCGGCTCTAAGTCCTAAATATCAAAAGTGACTTGGCATCAAATGAACATATAGTGTGAGCCGAGAAACCTTTAATTTGGCTTTGTGATTTGTAGACCTTGCAAGTTTTATTCCAATGAATTAATAATGATCCTAAAAGCACTAGAACCCAATGCGCATACCAATCTTCACTATTTTGAACGAATTCCAAAATGTGAATCGTAATAAAATTTACTTATTTCTAACTATCGACCCTTTGCACAAAATTTTACGAGAGTCCTTTGAGAGACAAGTGCGTGTGCGAGACAGTCACCCATCCAAGTGGGGACTGCGCCCGGAGTTGCCTAACATGCGTGAGCGCTAATAATCATCACACCCACTACAGCATTGGACTCCTCAAGGTTGACGATCCTTAATCTAAAATTACCTCTAGGCATGTTCTACGAATCAAGTACGAACGCTTATTAATGTTATAAGTAGGTACGTTGAGAAAGTCTTGCATGATGTCATGTCATGCTTTTTTCGCCAGCTTCAGTGTAGTAATGTGAATAATTTCGCCAGGCTGCGCAATTACTATAAAATTACTCGTACTACGAGTGAAAGTTCATAATTATTATCGTTGTGTCCACGCGGGATACGAGTTTTTGTTAAGAATATTGTATTCAGGGTTGGCGGTTCAAATTTGTTGATATATAATCATCATCATCAGGTCTTTCTTAGTTTCCACTGCAGGAGCACGAACCTCTCTGTACTACCACAGCCATATATTAGCCAGAGGATTTGGCCTAACCTCTATACGCTGGCCGGAAGGGTTGGAGAGGACTCTTTGATATTTATAAGCTTTGTTTAGCTTGTGTTTCCTAGGTCCCGTTCTACGACATCCACGGGAAGACTTGGAGTGGTCCTATTCTTCTCTGTCGGGAACCACACGTCTGATACCTATATTGTATATGATTCTGAACTGTGTAATTGAGGGACAGCCGTGCCGTCGTCTCGTCCTGAAGATAGCCTTCTAATTGGCTGGAAATGTGTCGTCGATAAGTTATACTTTATATTTCTTTTTAAATACAGATAGATCCTGGGCACTGAAGTGTCACAGCTGAGGAATAGCGGAAAAAAGAAATGACACTAACAACAAATAATGTTCCAACTAATATCTGCCTTTGTCATCTGACCATTCAGTTCTTACCTACTGAATAAAATTTTAGTATCTTGTTATTTTTTAAAAAAGCTTTGGATTTCTATTCATTTTACATACGGCGGGCACCATGCACAAGCCACCACATAAATGCATCGGCATTCAGCCGGCTTCATTCAGCAGGTCGTATTGTGCAAAACTGCAGCTTTTTGCTCCGCTTTGTGAAACTCCACGGCTACAAACTGGCTCCATATCATATTTAAAATGTAATGAGACGATACTTCATTAACTATCGAGCGATCGCGAAGCATCTCCCTTTTTACTTAAAAAAAAAAATCTTTAGTTACTAATTATATTCCGTCTATCCCGCAGTTCGTCTTCTTCCCTACATGTCGCATTTTAAGTACATTTTTGTTTCTTTTTTCAATAGCCAAAATTGGTAATTGTGTACCTAACCGCCGTTGGCGCATTCGGACCATTGTGAGTTCGCGCATAAGACTCGCAAAATCTGCAAGATAATCTTTTCATACTCGATGTATTAAAAGCAGTATAATCTGCATATCTGCGTGGATTTTGATCGTCTTTAAGTTATGTCCTCCCTCTGAATGAAATCTGCGTTTAAAAAGTGCCTGCAGTTCGGCATTCAGCTGTCATTCTGATTGTCCTAAACGGGAGCTGCTTGCACAGATACCCGAGACAATGGAGTATTACTTTTTACTAGTGCCCACGGCTTCACCAAACTAGTTCCCCATGTCATCGGCCAATTGTGATAAATACCGCGACACTCCGATTTTTCTCACGAGAGCCGAACGAATAATTTAAGATATTTTTAACAACAAACAAAAACCGACTTCAACCCTATCAATTTGTTTAAATAAGCATAAAAATAAAATGGAAATAAGTGTAAACCGAACGGCATCCTTGTAAACAATTTTTTTGGGTTTTGTGTATTTTTCAAAAAGCAATCAACACATTTCGATAAAAATTTAATGGGACCACCTTTAGAACAAAAAAAGAATTTCTTAAATAGGTCCAGGCGTCTTCGAGAAATCGGGGAACATACATAAAAAAAAAGATTATGACGAATTGAGAACCTCCTCCTTTTTTGAAGTCGGTTAAAAAGGATTGGAAAAATCAATTTCTTTTACCCGTACCTAGTTGAAATAACTATACCGTTTTCGATAGTTGTTTCAAGAAGCTACGATGAAGATTGAGATGGCTCCAAAGTTAGTTCGAGACTGACTTGTGTTATGGCATCTCGACGATATTGTAAAACAAATGCATTTACATATATAGATAAACATCTAAAACCCAGATCAGTCCGAAAAATATATTTTTTTATCTTGACTGGAGATCGAACCCGGGCCCACTAGGCTACAGAAGTCGTAAAGGGGTTTGGGTAATTGTGTATGAGCCTTGGCATGATTTTTTTTTTCAGCGACCACTAATATAACTAGTATTTTTAATTAGCCTTATAGTTGAGAATAACAATATACAAAACATTATTGATGTAAACTATATCGGAGCCGAAATATCAAATATCAAAATAAGACAAATAATAAGTAAGTCGTCTATATAGATGTAATATTTTTTAACAAAAATGATTTGATTAAAGCGTATAGTATGTCGTTATGGATAGGAATCTAGACTAATATTATAAAGAGGAAAGATTTGTTTGTTTGTTTGTAATGGGTAATCTCAGAAACGACTGAACTGATTTAAAAAATTCTTTCACCATTCGAAAGCTACATTATCCCGGAGTGAAATAGGCTATGTAGGTACCACGAGCGAAGCCGGGGCGGACTGCTAGTGATAAATAAAATGCAACAGATACACACAAACAAATCATTTATTATAGGCACATACAATATCAATATGAATATATTACATTATTATTAGTTTACAAGATTAGTTATTTTCCGATTTATACAATTTAGTTATTTTCCGGTTCATCGTAAACTTCATTTTCTTGATCATGTCGTATTATTGTGTCTAAAAACTGAGCTGGGGGAGATAGATTATCTTGGTATCTACCCCATCCCAAATACCATATAATGGACATTACATGCGAGCAACAGCCTAGAGTCCGTTTTCCGACAACACATGAGCAATAATGGCCCAATATTGCGCTGCTTCCTTCTAGTTCCCTTTCTAATAAAATATAAACATAATAAATTCTGCTTGTCACGTGTCTTGATTGAATTTTTCCTCTAAGTAGCCATGGATTCCGACAATCCAAATTCTGCTCTCTAAAATCTTCTATGTGGGGCTCCTTATATATTTCAATTATATACGAACCATTTTTTACATGCTCCCCGTAATAACTGCGGGCTTGGAGAATTTGATACGTTCCCAACGCATATATAATAAGCTCGTCCATACTTAATATTGGGAAATCATTAAAATCTAATAAAGCCGCATCAATAGACTGAAAACGAGCCCATCTACGATTGAGATTATTTTCTATAACATATTCACTTAACCTGTTTCTGTCACCATCACATTGAATTATTTTGTTTACGATTTCGTTCACCAAGCGGTGGTCGGTTAGGGGTTTGCCAAAAGCATTTAATAATGCCGCAGCAATTTTTATCTCGTCGAAAAGATGCCTTGCAGCTACATTAAAGTATTGGTGACGTAATTGGCGAAACTGATTTTTTAATCTGCCATTTACTGTTTCTACAACCCAACGGCAAATAGTAACTTTCCTAGAATCATTTGCTTGTCGCACACTTAACTGACTTTCATTTACGTCTTTGGAGGCTGGCATGTACGTTTTGTATCCATATGACTCCACTTCATCAATGCAATCTCTGAAGCCTCTATCTAAAATGAGTACATCATTTTCACGAAAATACCAATGAAATGTATCAGTTTCACTACTCATAATCTCAGACAAAATACGAGCATCTGAAGTAGTAGCTTCATATAAACCATAAATATCAACTATATGACCATCAGGGCATACTACTAAAAAGGGTTTTAGTAAATGACGAAACTTGTGCAGACTATAGGATTTTCTTTGAAAGTAATAGTTGCTGCTTTTTTGTAAATATATATAAGTCCCGTCTAATATAATTATGGCTCTACGTTCACTCAGAGGAGCATTTGGATTTCCAAATAATACATTTGGGATAGTCAGACAACGTGATATGACTTCTTCTCTTGTAATATGATCATAGCCTAAATTCTGTGGCACAAACTCTGTCATTAATTCTTGTCTCACTTCTCGCATTATTTTTTCAAAAGTTTTTCGTGTCATTTTGAATACGCTAGAAAGTCGTTGATTTGATTCACCGGTGTGAAGTTTTGCAAGAACTGTTGCAAGGGCTGTTTTAGCCTTTTTGTGATGTTGTGTGATACTTGGGGTTGCTTCAAGAATTCGCATAAAGTTTTCCTTAGAGAAACCAATGTAATAATGAAAGACTCCATTATTAATGGAAGAAAGTCTCTCAAAATCTAAAAAATTACTACGATTTCTTAAAATATCCATCATGTCTTTCACTTGCTTCGACGAGAAACTTGCAATTACACGACGTGTTCTTGTTTCAATATCTTGAAACCCTGAATCTGAATGCTCTCTACATACACGTGTACCCCGTGGAAGGTAAAATCCTTTATTTTGAAGAATTGTGGTTCTTATGTCAACATGAATTCGTTGAAGATTGGTGTTGGTGCAATCAGCAAAAATACATAACTGTGTATTAAGTGGTGCTCTGGAATATCCAGGAACTTCAATCGTTTGCGGTCTACTAACTTGCACTTGTTGGTCTCGCATATTTTCATTAATAATAAGATCTGATTCAGATTCCTCTGTATTGCCTCCTTGCGATGAATCATGCTCTAATACTTGATCATCTGCATGTTGTTCAAGTAGGTCTGGTGCAACTTCTGCTTGTTGATCTCTTGAGACATAGCGCTGAGCTCGAAAAAAGCATGGTCGACATATCCGTTCATCGCCACCAAACTGTAAAATACAAAATATAGGCTTAATCAATATATTTGTATACGTATTAGCTCCATATATAGGTAAAAAATAATTAAAACACATCGTAGTACCTAGATAAATCTAACTGGGTAAATTGATTTAATTATTTATTTTTTAGTAAGTATGAAATCATTTCCTCTTTTACTTGACTTACGAACATATAGCAAGTCTCAAACATATAGTAATCACTAAAAAAAGTGGCACGTACTGCATCTTATTGCATTTATGCCGGTTTGGGAGCAAGCGGAAGAAACACAAGTACTAATCTTCTTTGACACTCAAAAGATAATCAAGGTAAAGGGGAAAATATAACCAGTGGCCAGTTTTCAATAAGTTAGGAATGGCTTTGTGACGAGTGAGATCGCTTTAAGATATGTACTTCAAACAAAATATAATTGACACTGGGATATTGTACCTACATGAAATAATGTTTGACACAACAGTCCCTGAGTTTATCACGTTTTAACAAACCAACTGTTTTTTAATATTAGTGTAAATAAGAAAGTTAAACAATTAATAATTATATAAGAAATGTCATCACTTACCTCAAGAATGTTAATAACTTCAATGCAGTATGCCATTAAACATGGGTTTTGCTCCATCAGTTGAGCCGTTAACACCATAGATCTCCTGCGAGTGCCGCCAATGCGGTTCAAACTTCGATGGCAGCCAACACACGATGCTCTATCTGCATCCATATTGTTTTAAAGTCCAAATCACTACAGCAAACTCTTAGTCCAGTTAGTAATGCCAGGTCACAAAATAAGATAATAAAGAGAGAGTCCAAAAACAAAGCAAAGGTCGTGGTAATCAAAAGTATATAACGCACTTGCACACACTCAACACAAAGGTTAAACGGGAAGTGAATCCTGCCTGCGCCTGCACCTCTTTCCTTCACCCCTCCACTCCACCCTGCTCGATTTTCAAAGCCTAACCGAGTCAGGTAAATGAACCCTGCGCTGTGATTGGATGAACGCGACCGGTAGCGGGCCTTTCAACTTTCTAGGAACTTCCCATTGTTTGTTTACTTAACGCACTAAAAGTTATGAATCACATTCACCCTCGGTCTTTTGTTATAGAAAATTCTCTAATCCACATCTGACATATCAGTTACCTTCGAATGGCTTAAAAAATCTGTGTGTGAGACTTATCATGTCTTCCGTGTCATTTTATGCCATATGAAACAATTTTTTCGTAAAAATATATAAGTACACATGCATGAGTGCCTGAAGTAGGATATCATCAAATTCTGCGTAATAAAAATAATATATTAATGTTTGTTGTATTAATTATGAATGTCGCATACCCCACTGTAACTGTTTTTATTTTATATATAAATAATATAAATCATAGAATCAAGTAATATTTACACGAAAAAATAATAAAATAAAGATCCTGTTTTGTCTATCTAGACGACATTATTGTAATTTATTTTTTAATTATGAATGCCGATATCTCGGCTCCGATACACTGTAGACAGAAACGGCCATAGATGAAAATAAACATCTTAATATGATCTTTCGAATGAGTAAACTTTGAACGGTGGTCGCAAATTTTGAAAATCAGGCCACTTTTACCCAATGCCCTTTAGGTAATTGAGGTGAAACCAGAACTTTGAAGCACTCAAAGCACAAACCGTGATAACACAATTTAACAAATTGGCCGCGTAAAACAAACAATGTCATTGAACCACTCGAGCCGAGAGGATCCGGAGTACAAAACCTCATTGTTCTTAGACTGTGAAGGTCGGCGGTTGGATATATCAGCGGTTCCAAATCTTTGTAGACGTCTTTTGACTTAGATACATACATACATAGAATCACGTCTTAATCCCTTACGGGGTAGACAGAGCCTAAGGTCATAAGACCGAAAGGCCACGTTAAGCATGTTGATGGGCTTAAAGATCGAATACGAAATCAAAATAGTGATGGGTTGCTAGCCGTGCACCGCCTATTTACGTGTTTTCTTAGATTTGCGCCCATTCCCTTGTCCGGTTTCTACGGTCTGCGCAGGAAGATAAGCTGGTACTTTCTTCGTTTTTTTCTTTTCTCCCAGATCAGCATGAAAGAGCTTGAAGACTTAAATACTCTGTCTTATGATATGAAGGTCATTTCGCCAACAGGAGCAAGCACAAATGCTATTTGATGGTGCGTAACATTAGAACGTTGAACCACACGTGCAGACGGGAACCGGAGTACAAGACCTGCATTTTTCTTTCAATGTAAAGGTGCGCGGCGTAGCTTGGCAGGATTAGCGGTTCCTAACCTTCGTAAAGAAAATATGATCCGCAGTCATATTTATCCTAACCATACACCTTTTGCGACGGCCAGACAAATGAATTAGGTTAACGATATTTCAGAAGAAATAACCACGTGGTACCTGAAACCACAAAAGTGGTATTTTTTTTATATACGCCATTAGCATATAGTATGATATTCATATCATAACAATAATGAAACATATTTTTGAATTAATAAAGTATTTTTTTTTTAAATAAGATATTTTTGACAATTTTGACAGCCAATCTTCTTCTTCTGTTTTATATTATGGCTTCCACCAAAATTTCAGTGACTCTGCCAATGTCCAGTATAATGAGATACTAAGTATCGGTGTTGTACGGTAAAGTTTTTCCAAGTTGGCGTATGTTGTTTGATGCCTCGTGGGAGCTTCTGGCGGCAAATCTATACGAGTCCATTTATTAGTCCACTTTAACTATTTCACAAATTGTTCATGAGCACGAGCATTTATAACACCAAACTACACCAATTTCATATTATAAAGTCCGCTAAAATCAATTTGCAAAAAAGTCTAAGGCAAACTTCAACTGTACCCCTTGACTTCCCATCACAAACTCAGCCATTCTTCATTTTCAACACGTCTTGCTATTATTTCAATTTGTGATAGTCGTTCTCGAACTCATACAGAGATCTACCCTTCCGAGGTTTTATAATAAATATGTATATACCCAATCCTAGAGGTTCCTACAAGTTGGGAACCACTGTAAAACGTAGATGAAAGAGCCCACATAATTCTTACGAAAGCTCTCGTTGTGAGGTTAGAATCTGAGGCATGCGGTGCTAATCGACTCGAGATCTCATCTTTTGAAGTGGATTGTTTCTTTATGACTTTACGGCCGAAGATGCTAATTCAGCTTCTGTTGGGAAAGATCTATTGTATTTTAATTAAAGAATTCTTGGAAGGATGCGATTAGAGCTCTGTTGTTTTGAAGGATAAAATAATTGCTTTTAAAAGTGATTTATTAAGTTTTAATGATATTTTTTTAGTTGATAGTTCTGTATAATATTGCCGACTGTTATAATCTTTTGCTGTGCTGTATACATACTTACCTATCTCCGTAACTCGGTCAATTTTATGTTCTTTTAGGGCAAGTTCAATACGTGAAAACAAACAACTTTCAGCATAGGACATACTCTATATTGTCAAATAAAAGCTATCCGTTCAATAAAAAAATAAATAACTTTCTACGCAACATACCAACCAACCAACCAACCAACCAGTCATCCTGTATACAATATTGGTTGGTACGATGTAAATTCAAATCACTTTGCGGCTTCCAAACAAGAAAATTATAAACCGATACTCGTGCACGATACATTGTTGTGGCAAATTAAGGAAGTATTGTAAAACGTATTTCTATTACACGCTGCTACAATAAATAATTCCGTTATTACCACCTCGCTGCACGCACAAAATCTATTTACTCGGCTAATAGAAAATTATGACGGAGGAATGCAATCGCGCCCTTTAGTTTCCGCCCTTGGGCGACACCGTCCCTTTCACTGGATAACCTAGTTATACCCCTTATAAGTCATCCAATAAAAGGGACCTTACGACCGTATTCTAAGTAATTTTCTGAAAGCTTCCAACAACTTAAACTTCTCAGGGAGAAGGGGGGCCTAAAAATCAGCACTATCTAAGATACCTGACTGACGCAGCATAAGCTGAGGCATTCTTTTGCCTTCACACATAATACTTACAGAATGGTAATGTACCTTCTTGTAATGGAAATTAACTAGTAGTTATGGCAGTAAATGCCTTTTTTCCTTATTTTTGCTTGATTCAATTTCAGTCATTCAAATGTCATTCTCAGTCGCCTCAGCAAGCGGCGTGGCTGTTGCAACATACTGGAGGGATAAAATATAAGATTTTTTAGACATTTTGAGCCATCGACACGATAAGAAGAAGAAGTCATTCAAATCGGTATTCTTAGTTGTAAGAACTCCTCTAGGCTCTTGACGTTTTCTCATTAGAGGTGACGAAACACTTGTCCACTTGAAGTGCCCTCCGATGATTAGTGTGTAGGATAATTAAAACTAACGACTCAATCACTATATCTCGTGCTATTAGGAAAAAAGCCGTCACTCAATTTTCTCAACAGGTGTGGTGAATAAGCAGAAGTTTTTTGTGCAAGAATCTCTGCATCAGAGACTGATGAGACCGATGACTTTTTCCGATGTTAATAAACATGTTTTGTATAACTAATCTGCCCCAGGTTCCTAACTACCATAGCTAAGGATGCAACCGGGAACACGCGCGAATGAGAGAGTGAGAGGGTACGAGGAAAGAATGCAACTTCCCGGTACTACGCGGTTAAATTTTAGCCATAGCTCCTTCGTGCACTTTGGGTCGTTGGCCCTTAATTGCCCTAGTGCGGAGCAACGCTCCAGTAAAATTCAGCATAACAAACCTTTATTAGACCCTGACTGCGCTTACTCGGGGTTTTCCGTTCGAATCGTGTGATTCGTAGAAATAGAAACTGACCAGATTCAATTGGATCACGAATCTGTCTAGATACAAATATGTGATTGAAATAACTCTGCAACATTCTCGTACTCGTACTTAAACTGCTATTGTATTTGAACTGACCTGTCAAATCAACTATTGAGTAGAAAAGCTGCTATGCGGAATTATAAAAATAGGAATCCTGCTTAATTCTTGCTTACTTTTTGAATCATTCAGTATAGCGCCAAGCATGTTCGCCTTCGCCAGTCACATTTTAAGAAGAATATATTTTAGGTGGGGGACGGGCTTAGAATCAAATGAAGAGGTAGGTTACTAGCTCTATTAAGCTGTGTGTGTGATAGGCTTTAATTAATAACGTAACATATCGAATGATTCGAGTGGATATTTCTCTTAGCCTGGCTTCTACCCACTTATAATAGATTTATGGAATAAAGCGAGATAAGGGATCATATGTTCCGAGTGGAAGTCCCCGCTCTCTGGCTTTCCTGCTCTTAATAAGTTTATGGGATACAGCGTGTGCGACGACACAGTTCACTTGAAGTTGCATTAACCCTTTCATCATATACATTACGGATCATTTGTTCCGAGTGGAAGTCCCCGCGCGCTGGCTTCCCTGCTCTTAATAGATTTATGGGATGCAGCGTGCGCGACGACGCGGTTCACTTGGGCTTGTTGCATTATGTTATGACTAATGGGAAATGAGTTGCTTCCGACGTTTAGTTTAAAATAAGCTAGCATTCCATACCGGCTGTGGGAATTTGAGACGTTTTGTAAGAATTATTGATGCCATACAAAGTAGACACTGAAATATTCTAGAGCTTCTAGTTTTTTTATGCTTCGCGGTCATAATCACTGTTATTTTGGCGGGACATTGCAGCTATCAGTCTGGCTGGGATTATGGTGGCTCTACTATAATGTCTTCGATATATCTGTGTAACTACGGGACTTATCCCTACAAGAGTTACCGCGATTATTTTACACTCAAAAATAGTGATCAAAAATTATCGCGTTAGGTAGGCCCCTTAGTGACCAGTAATGTATACGGTATATATCTGGTTCTGTAATGAATTATTAGCTTAATGGTTAGGAAACCTAAGCTCGTTTCTGCAATTTTAATCAGGTTGGCTAATTTCCTGCAACAAGATATTTCTTTCTATGTAGTCGTTTATATTAATTATTTTTTCTTTCAGAACATATAAGAAAAAGAAGCAAATTTTCAATTAAAAAGCAATTCTGCGAAAACCCTGCCAGGTAATTCGCGAAATCATTGGATAGATTAAGTATGATGATTTTTTTGAATGAGCTCTTAATACTGCAGAATACCACATAATCTATAAATTAAGCGTACTTAGTCACGGGAGATTTCCTTTTATTAATTAAACTTACATGTATGCAATATTCATTACCCTACTTCATTCGTTCCAGCACATGTAATTATTATCATCATCATCATCATCAGGTACTTCCAGTCTCCACTGCTGGAGCACAACCCGCTCTGCACTACCAGAGCCATATACTAGCCTGAGCAGTAAGAGGATTTGGCCTACACTCTCCACGCTGGCCAGACGGGTGGGAGAGGTCTCTTTGATGTTAATAAGCTTTGTTTAGCTTGTGTTTCCTTAGTCACCTTTTACGACATCCACGAGATGACTTGGAGTGGTCTTATTCTACTCTGCCGGAAACCACGCGGCGAAATTAATTTTTAAATTGCAACAAAATCTCCTTCTAAAATAAAATAATCCTCAATATACAATAATGTCAACAAGTGATTTGGCTTTTGCATTTCATTTCATTTACAGATACTAGGTATAAGCGAAACCTGCGCGGGTGTAACACGAATCGGCCACACAAACTTTTGTGAATTATTTTGTAACGCGAATACAGTAAATTTTATTTTATACTGTCACTGAGCTATCAATACCCTATCAACTTCTTAGTCAAAAGAATCATTAATCTCAAAAACAATATATATGGCAATAAGGTTTGCACGGCTTTCGTTCACACCGCGTGCCATAATTGGCTTTTGAATCTTATGATCCTTTGCCCTGTCGATCTCGTAGAGAAGGAAGACGCAAGTAGTTTTATAAGTGTCGTGCAGTACGGTATAATCTACTCGTACGTCAAAAGAATCGTCAATACCATTAACATTATTAATAATGTCAACAAGGGATTTAACTGTTTCAATAGTATTAGGTTTTGTACGGCTTTCGTTCACGAAGCCTGCGCGGGTGAATCATGGGTCCACGAAACCTTTTGTGGAGTGTTTTTGTAACGCGAATACAGTGAAATGATAACAGCAATGTAAAGTAAGGATGGTACGGAGTAGGCAACTTGTGGAATGGATACTCAACACCGCCCAACCATCTCAATTTAAGTTACAAGTTATGGTTTACAAGTATTATCACACACACACACCCACACACACACACACACACACACACACACACACACACGCACACACACATACACACACACACGCACGCGCCCTCACACACACACACACACACATTGACAGCATAATTTTTTTTATTTGAATGTATTATTATTAACTTTTTTCCTGCCGGTGCTTTTATTATATAAAGTCAATTTTGAAAACGTCGCGCTATGCTAATAATTATATTATGTAAAAATTTTATATTGTTTGATGCCCACGATACAGGCCCAGCCTAGTGTGGGATCAATTGTTATTGTAACTACGCATGATTGATTATGAGAAATAAAGATATTCTATTCTATCCCTTTTACATCTATAAACCACCATCGCGCCAAAAATGGCTTTTGAATCTTGCTCCTTGGCCCAATTTAACTCGTGGGGAAGTAAAAGTGTGGTGCAGTGCGGTATAATCTACCTATTTCCGATTCAAAAACCCTCAATTCCATTAACAGCATTGTTAATGTCAACAAGGGATTTAACTGTTGCAAGTATATAAGTAGGTTTTGTACGGCTTTCGTTCACAGCGGATAAGCGAAGCCTGCGCGGGTGAATCACGGGTCTACGAAACCTTTTGTGGAGTGTTTTTGTAACGCGAATACAGTAAAATGATAGCAGCAATGTAAAGTAAAGAGGGTACGGAGTAGGCAAATTGTGAGACGGGTTTGCAATTGTAAGACGTCGGACTACCCTAATTCAAGTTACGAGCTATGATTTACAAGTATTATCTCTTTTACATATTCAAACCACAATCGTGCCAAAAATTGCTTATGGTCCTTAGCTCGCCCTGTCTACCTCGTAGGGAAGCAATTAGTATTTTATAAGTGTCGTGCAGTGCGGTATAATCTAATTCTGATTTGAAGAATCCTCAATCCCATAAACAACGACAAGGCATTTGTTGCAATCATTGAGTTTTGTATGGTTTTCGTTAACACCGGATAAGCGAGTAAGTGAATCACGGGCCCACCACGAAACCTTTTATAGATTGTTTTTGTAACGCAAATACAGAAAATCGATATCATCAACATAAAATAAAGATAGTACGAATAAGTGTCAAATACCGATAAGGAGACTGGATTTGCACTACACCACCGCAGGTGCAGACGGCAAGCGATCGTCTTAAACGTTTCATCGACAAAGATGACGGTACCGCAGTGGCCTACCCCCGTAGCATGGCACGCGCGACAACGTTTATCGACTATCGCCATATTCGCCATCTTGTTTTTCGCAATACTGAAGAGCGAGAAGTAGATAGTTTATCGCGCGATATAAACGGCGTCGCGGGAGCCATGCTACGGGGGCTGGCCCGTTTTTGTACATAAGAAAATTAACATAGTTATTGATCCATATCAGGAATAATTAACAGACCTATCTGAGATATCTTTATTTCTCGGTATTCTAACCTATGTGTATGCAAAATTTCATGATGATCGGTTCAGTAGTTACGGCGTGAAAGTGTAACAAACAAACTCACTTACGCATTTATGATATTAGTTAGGATTAGTTACTATTTGTGAGCATTACTAATGCATCTGTGAGCTATCCTTCTATAATATCCCTTATTACTAACAACGATGGAATCGATTTATTACGATGAATCACTCTTTCCATGAATTACGGGCCTCGTGCAATTTTTTTTGCTTTCACGTGTTATTTTTTTTGCTGCATTTAATTTTTCACTCATTATTTGAATGTTATGATCGATTTAAAAGCTTCGTGAGTAACATTACCAACTTACTATTCCTACTATCCACGATGTCTTTGATTGTCGGTCTATTCTTTTAGTTAAAGAGCTAGGCTCTCATCTTTTCATTCCTCCTTTTACAAACTTCTATTAGAATAGAATAAACTGTAGAAAATCCTATTTTTCCAAAACCTATCCTAGATTTTACAACGTATCAACTTAACAACAAACTGAATTTACTACTCGTACATGGCTATCTAGTACTAAATAGCGACAGTTAATGTAATAGACATCGTAAAGCGCTCTCCGGCTGTCCATACACCATTGAAAGGTGTGGTGTCGACGGCAATTGAAAACGGAAACATTTAATATCACATATTAGCTTCGCTCGCAACTCCACTCCCTTAACTTACAATATCTTGAGGAGGTCAATGACTCAGAGGGTGTAGGTATTATATCTCAAGTTAAGCAAACCATGGTCCCTTCACAAGTAGCATAAATTATTTCGAACTATTCCGTGCTTTTAAGGCAAAGCTGTCATGATAAAACACTCGCAAAGCCATATCAGATGCCTGTAGATGCCAAAAAATGCACACATTTATTTCTCATCTTTAGTCGCGTAATAAGTTCTCTGAAAGCCCACAAGTAACTCTTGAACAAGTCGATAAACAAATTGTACAACACACAGCCCGTAAACTCGGAGAAAACTCTTGCATAGGTCGGTGAACAGTTACAAAAGGTCAGCTCAAAATCTGTCAAAAACAATGACACACATTTTTATACGCATCTTTCAGTCGCAAAATGAGCCCTCTAAAAGCCCACGTGTCCAAGTAACTCTTAAACAAGTCGATAAACAAATTGTACAAGACACAGCACATAAACTCGGAGAATTACCGATCCACGATTATCGTAGCAGCTTATCGCCCAAGGTCACCCGGACGGCCCAAGTGGCTGGCGTTGGCTGCAGACGCACTTATCGCGTCTAGCGCATATTGCTCCAGTTTATAGTCGAGTTAAGTATCTTGAGTAATTTCGTTACGGTTTCTCTAGTCAGAAATAATGACAAAAATTATAGCCACGACAAAGCAAGCAAATCGAACAAGCATCAGATGGAATAAAGGCTGTAAGATCAAAACGCATTGGTCGATAAGATGATAAGCCTATGCTAATCAAGTTAAGAAATAGTGATGACATAACGGAGAACATTTTTCGAAGAAGCTCTGGGATATAATTGATTGATTATTATTCTTGTACCTGTAAACTGGCTGATTTAAAACGAGAACAAGTTTGGAAATCAATTACCGCGCCTGCCATGGCCAAATTCTTTCTAACAAAGAGACAAAGGGGTATTGTCAGAAAAACATTTTAAAATTTTAGCTGTTTTTCCCGCACGCAGTGATTTTCATTGACAGAAATATAATAGTGTAATGTAGTTCAAATCTCTTTGATAAAATTATAATAAGGACGTCCTCGAATGTCGGCTTGAAGTTAATCATCATTAATTTAAGAACTTTGTTCTTGTTGGTGGAGTATTTTCCATCATCTGTTTGACCTCTCTAACGACACGATTTTTGCATTATCTTTTATTTCAATTATGACCTCCTAGGCCGTTCTTTTCCACTCCTTTTAATCTTTCCTTCCAAGATAGTATTGATAAAGTCATCGTGTCCTATAAAAGATGGCCAAACATCTTTGCACGCTTGTGTCTTGTAGTTAAATAGGTGTACCAATTTAAACTTTTACCTGTTTACACTTGTTCCTTTGGCCTTCTATCTGTGCCAATGTGGAATGCGCCTCTTTTCATGTGAAATTGCAGGGTAATGCAATTTTTGTGTCAAGCCCAGTGAAGACCATCTATTGTGTGCGCTGCGCAAACTTCGTTCAGTTTGTTCTTTTTGCTGCAGACAGTAAGTGGCTACTGTCATGGATAGTAAATGGATGAGATATGTGTTGGTTTCTTTAGCTTAATAATTGTGTGTTGGTATCATATTTTTTTACTGCGGGCTTTCCTTTCCATTAATATTTTTTAAGCTAAGTTAGAATCAGAGACAACTAACATGGCTTAGCGACTGTTTTCTTACTGACAGTTCTGATGGTTTAACGTGCTTTTTGTCATCATCATCAGGTCTTTTTTAGTATCCAGAAGAAGATCCTGCAGAAGCCCGACCCTTTCTGTATTACCAGAGCCATAATTAGCCAGAGCAGTCAGAGGATTTTGCCTACACTTGCCAAGTTGTCCAGACGGGTTGGAGAGGTCTCTTTGTTGTTATAAGCTTTGTTTAGCTTGTGTTTCCTAAGTCACCTTCTACTACATCCACGGGAAGACCTGCATTCTACTCTGCTGGGAACCACACGTTTTTATACATATAATGTATCAAACGCTGATCGCACCTGCTTAAGCGATGATGTCGTGGCCTGGGCATCACAGTAGCTTCATAAAATCATACAACGCACGTGCGTGCTCTAACAGCAAACAATTATTAAACAGTAGTTATTACTGCCGCGTCGTCCATACTAATGCCCGATCAATATTCACTGCGAGCAAGGGTCTTTCGTGTCAGATTTTTCAAGCGAATACGAATTAATGTGCCTCTATCGAAGTTCATGACATTTTTATGCCCCTTGTCGTCTGCCATCCTAGTGGGGACTACGCCCGGGATTGCTTACCATTTGTCTTTTTGAGTGGTACAGTCCGAATCAAACTTCATGGCGGCTTGTATATTAGCGAGCTGCACATAACGGACCCCGTCTCCCCGCGCGCGCTCCGCTTAAGAGTCGCCTGGAAGCGCATGTCTCCATACAAACGGAAAAAGGGAATTGTGGCAATATTTGATAATTTTAGAGGAAAATTAATCATTCAATCAATTAATCTCATTATAATCTACGTACGTTCCTATACAGTTTGGTTAAAATACCAATGGTTTGAGAATTACAAGCCTTTTCAAATTTGTATGGAAATCTTGAGAGGCGTATAATTCTCAAACATTTGATATTTTAACCAAACTGTATAGGGACGTACGTAGATTATAATGAGATTAATTGATTGGATGCTTAATTTTACCCTAA
This sequence comes from Rhodophaea formosa, assembly GCA_963082605.1. Classification (NCBI taxonomy): domain Eukaryota; kingdom Metazoa; phylum Arthropoda; class Insecta; order Lepidoptera; family Pyralidae; genus Rhodophaea; species Rhodophaea formosa. Next base: position 4,369,862 of record OY720209.1, read on the forward strand.
TATTATCAAATATTGCCACAATTCCCTTTTTCCGTTTGTATGGAGACATGCGCTTCCAGGCGACTCTTAACCTAATATTGTGTACTGCGCATCGACTCGCGCGATGTTCTGAGCCGCCATAAAGTTTGATTCGGACTGTAGGAAGTTATTTGTACTTTGAAAAAATAAAATTAACAATTAATAAGGTCGTTTCGTCCGTACTTATGCGCAGTCAATATCTGCTACGAGGGGTCAGAGGCCAGATATCTGGCGCCTGAACGCCGGAATCAACGAGCTCTCGATGAATCTAGTGCAAATTGATACATTTGTTTCTTTTATTTTGCGGATTAATTCAATAAGTTTTGTTGTCAATATACAGGTGATTTCGATTCTATGAGCTATATTAAAATCTCAAAATTAGAATCCCTAATGAAATACAGAAATGTAAGAAATAATAATGAAAACTTAAAAATAAAATTTGTCTCCCCATAGAAATACACCCAGGTGATTGATGACTTTGTATGGGAGGTGTATATTTTTTTTTTGGTTTTTTTTCTTGCAATTCTGTATTCTAATAGGGATTCTGATTCCGAGATTTCACCGTTTCGTACCTACGCACCCCGCCTCCCGCATCCTGCGCATCTAAGCGCGCGATGTTCCGAACCGCCATAATGTTTGCATCTTACTGTAGTTACCTTGTAGGTATTATCTTTAAAAAAACCGGCCAAGTGTGAGTCAAACTCGCGCAATGAGGGTTCCGTACAATATGCTTCGTGAACACAAACACAATGTGCAAAAAATGTTTTATTCAATTGACTAGCGCCATCTAGTGGTGTTTTAGTGAACTATTTCCCTAGATGAACTTATTATTGTGAGTTTACCACTTAATTTTCAAATGATAGAATTCTTATTATTTTTCCTGTAATCTTCAAGGAATGAACTATATTTTGTAATTTTTTCAAAATTTTCGGCCCAGTACTTTCGGAGATCAGGGGGGGGGGAATGGTCAATTTTTGCCTTCTTTCGTGAATAAAATCAAAAGTATTGATTTTACCCGAACAAAAAAAAATATATTTGAGATCCTCATAATGAGCCCTTTCATTTGATATATGACACAGTAAGGTTTGCAAAACTTTTTTTTTTTAATTTTGTAATTGGTCCCCTCAAAATGACCCTTATTTCAAAAAAAATCTTTATTTACTTTGCACATCCGTGTTTGGGTCATAGGATTACACTATCTTACCAAATTTCATCTAATTTGGTTCAGTAGATTCGGAGAAAATCGGCTGTGACAGACGGACGGACGGACAGACAGACGGTCGAGTGATCCTATAAGGGTTCCGTTTTTCAACTTTTGTACGGAACCCTAAAATGAAGTAATTAAGGTTTCTTTGTCCGTATTAATGTGCAGTCAATATCCACTGTGAGCTAGGGTCAGAAACCAGATATCTGGCGCCCCCTGAACGCCGGGGTCAAGAAGCTCTCGATGAAACTAGTGCACATGCATTTGTTTCAGCTATTTTGGGGATTCATTCGATGATAGGTAAGTTGGCAATGTTACTGATAAAATAAGTAATTGAGAAACTATTGGTCTTTGCTTCAAGCAACAAAACTTCAATAATAACTAGTTGGTCATCAAAGGTAGAATAAAAGTGTAGAGCAGTGTCCTGATTCTTAGAGCAATATCCAAATATATTCCATAAATAATTATAAAAATAAGTACATGAACCAACAAGTCGTACATGTAGATATTTTCACATAAAACAACGAATTGAGAATCTTTTCCTTTTTGGGAGCGTGTTAAAATGGAATATAATGTTAATTTTGACCTTAATTCACAGATTGCCATACGACATATCCTTTCCAAGCGTTTCAAAAACCTGAGTATTTAAAAAGCACTGCATTTGCTCCAACCGTTATGAAACCCGGCCATAATTCTCAGAAAACTCGTGCATATCCTAAAGTGTCGTATTACACGCGCACTCCACATTCGTCCGCTACCAGTCTTCATATGGCTTTATGGACTTAATTGCACTATAAATCCGTAAAACGACCGCCGTAATACAGGCATACCCATTTCTCTCAAAGCAAGGTCGAATATTATTCGAATACTATTCTAACGGGAACCATTCACGCAAAACCACTTTTGTAATCGTTTTCCAGATGGCTGTCTATAGTTGACTGACGTAAAATTTTATAAGAGAAACGGAACAGAACTTTACGACGAAGCTTTTAAGAAGCTGGACAAATACCAAATCTTAGAATTCATCATCATCATCATTTCGTTTAGGTGACACAATCAGTCGACCATGCACACTCTGGTGTCAAGAGTTCTTCGGAGCAGCTGGGACCAACGGCTTTACGTGCCTTCCGAAGCTCGTAATCTTCTTTATTATCAGACAATCAGGTGATTCATGCCTGCAATGTCCTAACCAAATTGCTAACAACTTAACAAAGTATGCTTCCCGTGGGAATCGAACCCACGACCCCCGGGTCAACAAGGCAAGCGCCTTAACCACTGGACCACGGAGGCTGTTTGAGAATTCATATATCATCAACAGGTCTTTGTTAGTCTCCACTGCAGGAGCACGACCCTCTCTGTACTACCAGAGCCATATCTTAGCCATGGCAGTCAGAGGATTTGGCCTACACTCTCCACGCTGGCCAGACGGGTTGGAGATGTTTATAGCTTTGTTAAGCTTGTGTTTCCTTAGTCGACTTCTACGACATTCACGGGAAGACTTGGAGTGGTCCTATTCTACTCTGCCGGAAACCACACGGCAATTCATATAGCTAGATGTAAATTCTAAGATTTGGTGGACAAAGAACATGTTCTTAATCCACCAAATCTAATACTATAGCTATGGATTTCCATTACAATTATGATAGTCCTTGTAATAAAACCATTCTCCTTTTATTTAAAAACCAAATTCATTTTAAATTATATAACAAAATCTGAATCAGTCAAATCTATTTTAGAAAGATTAACTTCTACTGATAATGATGAAGATTTGCCTTAAAATGATATTCAAATTGAGAATACTATTCTATTATTACTATGTACGCACTATTCTTCTATACTTGCCGCAATCTATACGGGAACTATCCAAAGGTTTAGTCTGAGCTGATCATCTTGCCGATACATCTTAATGCTGATACTTTCATCGACACGTTCTAGTTCTAAAAAGGAAGTCGAGATCAGCGCTTAATGATCGATGAACTTAAAAGCCCTTTTACCAGTGGCGTAGCTATGTCTACAGCTACGCCACTGCTAAAAGGGCTGTTAAGTTGTCTTGGGACCGTTCCATACAACTGCGACTCTTTTAATTCTATTAGCAAACTTGCCAAACTCTGCCTAATATTTACTTGTTATAAGTTCTTACGTTAAATAGTTCTTTATTTTTCCTTCTTGAACATCTCCAGGACCATCCATCCAACCCTATATTTTTGCTTCGGTTAACATTTTAATAAATTCATCGTGTCCTTTGAGATGACCCAAAAAGGAGATAAATCTCCTTGTACGTATTGATTTTTTTGATTTTGACACTTCTTCACGCGTTTTCTCTACCGTCCGGCTGATACGTTCCATTGTCCTCCAACACATGTTAGAGAGTCAGACTAGGTGTTTCTAAAACTAGACTGGTGGTACTAAAAATTAAATCTTAGAATCCCTGGGTAATGTTCGTCGATTTCTCCCTAGTATCATTATTAAGATATTGATTAGACCAGTTAGGGAGCGCCGAAAATCGCTTATCATTTTGGCACTAAGCGTGTTGCTAACTGTTGGGCAATCGCGACTTGGTTCTCTTTAGCGTAGGGTTAAGAATGCTGTTGAATGTCATATTAGAAAATATTTAAGAAAAACTTTCCTAGGCATATTGGGAGCCCCTGTATGAATGATTGATACGGTAAACACAGCGGTAGCAACGCCCCTGTCGTTTAGTTTCCTGGTCCGGCCAATTACTCCACATTCACGCTTCCTTGTTTGGGCAAAAGTAACACTCAGAGGGCTCATTATTCGCTGTTATCTGGACAATAGTGTGGAACTGGTTTTATGTTCGCGTAATTTGTTTGCTCGAGATGACCGGAGATAAGTTTGTCCGATAAATATTAATTAATTTCAATTATAGTGTCTTATCATAATAGCAGCGTAATCAATATTTACTAGAGGAATCGCGTATTTTAAAGTAGACATAAAAAGCAGGACAGCAGAGAATACGAATATAATAATTAATTAGTCTTTAAGCTATTGTTTATATTATATGTTTCTCCATTGTTACGCCACTTGTCACCGTAAGACAGACCCTAGCACATGCACTTTAATGTACTCTGAGTAAAATTACTTCTTGTGCTTCCGCCACCAGTTCATCTAAACTATTGCTGGCCAGTGCCTACCTACTATTATCCCTTTTTGCCCTTCACCAATAATTGATGCATCGTTCGCCGATATTGCCTTATCTAAAAGCTGCAGCAGCAGGGTGACGTGTGTTTTGCCTCAACGCGAAACATCTTGAGGCAATGAATCTACATGTTATTCATTCGAAAGACAAGCAGCGAATGGCCTTGTTTGAATGATGGTCAGTCGTTGCTTGTCATGCATTAACTTCCGCAAAGTAACGTTTGTACCCGTTCATTATCATTAGACCCTAATTCTATAGACAGCATCATACGATGATGACATAGTATCCCAACTTTTTTCTGATCTTTCAGGTAGGTCCATTCAAATTTCGGCCATCTACCGCCAGTCGTGAAATCTCTAGTTTTAAGTTTTTTTCTGTATATGTTTTTCTTCGTGTGCATAAACTGTTAAAAAAGTATCTTATTTTATATTTGTCATTCTCTGATGTCGGATGTTGAGCTCGTCACAGTGTTGATCTGATGTCCCACCTGGTCGATATTAGCCGGAAGTTATTCAGTACACAGGTATTTATTCGCACGTGCATTTACACTTTTGCATGCAGTTATTTTAGTTATTTCTACGATAGTTCCGCCAGTTATCGTGGTGAAGTGCTTAAGATAGCCTGCGCATACCATAAAGGCGTGTGGTGAATACTTAACTGATGAGTTTTTGTGGTACGAAATGACGTGCTCTAGCTAACTTGTAGTCCTAATCGTGGATTCGGGGTTCTGACACATTGCAGCTGAGCATACGTATCTCTTGGATACGCATGTCACATCGTCGTCTTCATAGTCACTTACCATCGGGTGAGTTAGGAGACAAATTTCTAATTCAATCCTAATCCTAACCAATATTATAAATGCGAAAGTGAGTTTGTTACGCTTTCATGCCCAATCTTCTGAACTGATCATCATGAAATTCAGAATAGCATCTGGTGCGGTGCTGTAGTCCTCTAGATCAGGATTAGCCGACCCGAAGAGGTCCAAATACTTGCCAGGCAATGAGTCACAGAGACACAAAATGTGTCTCATCGTCTCCTCCAATTCCTAACATACCCTTGAAGGGCTTTGGGGTCATTCAAATATTACGTAAGCAGTTAAGGCTTGGCTTATATTTTTTGTGAAACTGATACAAATGTTAATGTAAGCTAAGTGGGAGGGGGTAAGAACATTTCTTACTTTTGCTGACAAGAGGGGGGAGGGGGTTAAAAACAGCAATTTTTCTGCTTACGTAATACTTGAATGATCCCTTTCGACAATTTTCAATTGGTTTTTTTTCCAATCTTTTTGTAGGGTATGTAAGGAATCAGATCGGAGGCGATAACGAGTGTTACTTTATTAATAGGCTTTGTATCATTTTGATTTCAAAAACAATTGTTGGACGTCTTTAATTCAACTCCTCTTCCAAAGCATAAGTGCAGGAGAACCTGCAACAAATTGCACTGAAATAAACATTGTATTATTTATTAATATCTGGTAATGGCCTCGGATGGCCTAGACAGAACCATAGTTATCTGTGACGATATCTTTAGCAGAAGAAAGGTTGAACTACCTTAGGGTTTAGAGAGTTAAACAACGAACAGATGATTATTACCTTTATTGCGAATTCAAACGAAAAATATATATACATAAGTAAGAATTTTTATCAACAGAGCGTAATAAAATCACCCAGAATACACAATACGGCAGCTGTCACGTCACGATGCATGCCTTATCTGACCGAAGGTAACATGAGACCTGATAACGTGTCCACAAAGGATAAAACTGTCGATGAGTGAGGTAAAAACATCTCGTGTAGAGGTAATAAAAAATATATATATGTGTTATAAATTGCATCTTTTATATTCCTAATTAATTTAAACAAAAAAATGCTGACCTACTACATGTGCAGTTCATCTATACGGATGTAATAAACTTCGTCAAAAACTTTATAATTTTGATTCGACGATAAAATGTCAACTTCTTTTTTTTATTCAAGCTCTTAAATACGAGGACAGCGACGAAATATTAAAAGAGAGTAAATCCACTTCAAAAGTAATAGCATGGCAACCACTCAGTTCTACTTATCAGTGACGACGTCACGCCACAACAAATCTTTAATTAGTCTTCGCCACACGCATGCACGGAATGCGCGCTGCGCATGCGCACGCTATCTTTGGCTCTCAACGATAACTGGCGGAACTATCGTAGACATTACTGCAAATACATGCATAGGCAAGTAGTCGTTGCCATTCATGAAAGGAAGTGTTTATAATATTATAAAAAGTGGCCAGGTGCGAGTCGGACTCGCCCATTAGGGTATCAACTAACGTACAAATTATCTACACTTCCATAACTCCATTCGAAACGTCAGCGGAAAGAAATAAATATAAAGCTTAGCACGAACCTTCCTGAGTCCTGTTTATAGAAATAATTATATCTACACCTAGCCAAAATACCACAGCAAAAATTACTGTTTTTCATAGTAACTCTGTTTGTCTGCTCTGTTAAGCCAAAACTACTGAACCGATTTGAATGAAATATGGTACGCAGATAGTCTAGAGCCTGAGGAGGGATAAGGCTACTTTCTTTCACGCGGAAACTGATGAAATTGTTCATCGGAAAGACCATCTCCTCATTCTAATGTATCCTCGTTTTGTAATACCATGTGTGGGTAATGAAGGTACGGGGTAAGTACAAAATAACCCGAAGGTTAGACGTGCCAAATTTTAAATCGGCCCCATTAGAGATTAGATAACACTAAATCTAGTGTAGTATAATTTGTGCAAAAGAACCTTTTAGTGATCAATCTCAGCATCGACAACAAACGTTATCATACTCAATCACCGCGACATACTCCTTATCTCCGCAAAACACTGCAAACTCTTCATCTAAGAGTCCCTGCACACTACAGACTTTTAATCGGGTAATAGTTTTGTCGGGTTCGTAATAAGTTAATAAAGACGTAAGCAAATACACACATAACTCCGATTCGTTCATCATCTGCCTTACCTTATTGGTTACCTGGGGTCGGCGCAATATGCCTTTTCTTTCAATAGTTATATGTCTATTCTGCGTCATTCCAGCATCTACTCCCACTCCATTCATATCTTTGTTTAGACAATCCAGTTGTTTAGACTTCTATGTTTCGGTCTGCCTCTTCCTCTATTTCCATCTATCTTCATATTTTTTTACTCAAATTTTACTCCTCTCTTTTTATTACGTGACCAAAAAAGACATTACACCGATTCGTTATCGGTTGCAAATTCATACTTATTAAGAGCCCGACTAAACTATCGGCTGATAGAAACTTATAGTATGCGGGAACTCTTGTCTCTCGCATAAACATATCGACGAAATTGGACATTCGTCTAGAATTACTATTGCATGTTTTATTTCTCATTCAACGTTATAGTAAAGGCTAGCAATTGCAAAAGTTGGCATTTCGTTATTTCATACATATTATCACGTATCCCTTGCGGGGTAGACAAGACCATAAGACCCAAAGGCCATGTTAAGCGTGTTAATGAGCGCCACGGTGGTTGTGTTAGTATGTTACGGATCAGTAGGTACATAATTTTATCTTTAGACAAGCAGCCCTACCCGGCTGCGCCCGGGCATGTATTATACCTTAAAACCTTCCTCGTGAATCACTCTATCTATGAGTGAAAACCGTATGAAAATCCGTGAAGTAGTTTTTGAGTTTATCGCGAACAGACAGACAGACAGACGCGGCGGAGGACTTTGTTTTATAATATGTAGTGAAGTGATGAGAAAACATAAATTTATTCACAAGTAAGTTACATATAATCTGCTAGTAGCGTATCTATTAATACTGGACCTTTTGAAGACTTCATTTCATAGTTCATACCATGATTTACGTCTACTATACGTTCAATGAAAGCCCTGTCGCTGGACTGGATTCCTTTCTTTGATCGAGTAATCGTATGAGCATTTGAAAGATACGAGTATAATAAATTTATTGACGATATGGGCGGCCGTGCTGCTGTAGCTATTTGTCAGATTATTCCTTAGATTTGTCCAAGGTACTGCGTTGATTTTATTTTTCTGGCTTAGTTAGCTTGTTTATAGACGTACACCACAACTCAGTCATGGTAATGTTATATTTTTGGCAAAACTTTGTAGCCCATGCTAAGATACTTTTAAAGTTGCCATAAGTGTTACGCCCGAATACTCAAAGGTATCTTAGATGCATCTTAACTAAAATCGTTTTCAAGTCTCGTTCGTTTTATTCCTCTCATCATCATCATGCTTCATCTTTTTTAGTCTCCACTGCAGGAACCGCTCTGTACTACCAGAGCAATATATTAGACAGACCAGTCAAAGGATAAGTCCTAGACTCTCCATGCTGGCCAGACTAGTTGGAAAGGTCTCTTTATGTTTAAGCTTTGTTTAGCTTGTGTTTCCTTAACGTTATCCACGGGATGTGGTGTGGTCCTGTTCTACTCTGCCGAGAACCACACGGCACAATTCCTCTCAAGGCAACTTACTCGTAGCTAAGAACCTGCGATTTGCCGCCGACTAAGCCGAATTCAATAGATCAGATAGCACCATTGTGGGAACATACAGCTATTTTGAGTTCGATGACTCGTATCAAATGGTAATTTATCCTTACAATGGGTATTAAATGGAACACAAATAGGTGTTGGAGAATATTAATGGCTTTTCTATGATCTTGTTCCGTTGGACTTAACTGAATGAGAAATAATGAGTGATGCTCTCGGTGACCTTCGTACGATATACAAATCTCAAATATTATATCACAAGAAGAATGAAATAAAAATTACTGGAATTCTCTTCGCGACATGAGTCTGACCTGATTTGTAACGGAATTAAATAAAGGAGGTTATCAATTTGACTGGTATGTAATATTGTCATAATTGAACGATTGAGTTTCTTAAATGATCTATGGACGCTCACGATCATTATAAAATCGATCTGATATAAACTCGTGTCGCCAAGTCTAAACTCACAGATCTACTAATACACACACTTATTTGCGACTCATAAGTTCACAAAGGAATAGTAAAGGGCTATGCTTTATCACAATAATTACACTATTACTCATTTCTGTTCCAAACATACAAATGAATGAATGCACCGTTACAATTAGTTGTAATAAATACGACACCGCTGTCGACACGCTCGTTGTCTCTAACACGCTACTGCCCCAAATATTTGGTATCATGTTTGCTCTGATATTTGACACCGAATTCCATTTTGTGATACGATTGAGTGTCTTTTGATATAACTTTAAGACAAGACAATCAAGTTGTAACTGTTACTAAATATTCCATTGACAGTACAGATATTTCTTAATTTTTTCTATTGTGTTTGTGAAGATCTTTTGAAACCGTAGCTTTTTTTTTAATTACATTTAGTTTCTCCTCGTCCTGTTAAATCTAAGAACCATCAGCATCCATGCTGACGATTCTACTCTTCTTAATACTCAAAAGTTATCCAAGTCAGGTAACTCGTCATCATCATCAGGTTTTTGTTAGTCTCCACTGCAGAAGCACAACCCTCTCTGTACTACCAGAGCAGTCAGAAAATTTAGCGTATACTCTCGACTCTCGCCAGACGGGTTGGAGAGGTCTCTTTGTTTATAAGCTTTTTTGTGTTTCCTAAGTAACTACAATCCTCTCCAAAACACGCTACAATGATGAATTTCAGGCATGTACTAGAAACTTCCAGCCAAGTATTCTTGACGTATTTAATGAGAGTGAACAGCGTCATCGGCGCTCAATCACTTGATATCGGTCACTAACCAAGAATATACACCTCAATGGACGACATGGATGGACAAATGGAACGTTTACATGTTTGCAAATCACCACAAACTAGCAACTAATATTTGTCAAATTTCGTCCGAATGTTCGGGAGGCGAGAGTCTATGTTCAAAAATAATGATTGATAAATATGCATGTTGCATGCTTGACAATGTGTTAGGCAAATTTCCATAATGGATAGCAGAATCAAATGAACAAGCGTACGTACTTTAGCATTTATTTTCTTGATGATAACAAAAATACAATTGAGTAACGTTTTTAAGAGATCTTTACACTGAATAAAAATTAACGATATAACATGAACACAATAGAAACAGACAATAAAAATGTGAGAGTAGTAGATAAAGTCCGTAATTTGTTTTTCATCTATTTCCACAATCTGCTGTTTACATTTCTTGCATTTATCAATTATTGCTATAGTTATTACAGTGTATTATTATCCATTAGTTGTTAAGATAGCATGTTAACATTGAATGTTATGTTTATGACAATTACTATGGAGTGCAATTAAATAGTTCTTGCTCGTGCAATTCTTCAGCCTATAAAATTGTTTTCTTTCAACTGGTTAATAAATTATATTTTTAAGTTGCCAGCAGTCGTAGACTTCAATATCCTCCCTGTTATGCCTATATATTTGTAAGTCTCCTTTATAATATAGTTCCAACAAACTTAAAGTATATATCAGAAAAAAATCAATGTGCCAACATAATAACATCTTTCTACAAGGTAATATTCTATAATATTACCAGTAATATCTGTATTACTAAGGCAACCGTTTCTGACTGATCTATCACCACACAGTTCAAACCGCAGGATTGCGCTGAAATTAGTCACGCAGATTATTATAATGATATAAGCATTCGCTAAAAAGGATTTTCTAATATTCACCCTTTGGGGGTGAACCGATTTGTTGCCTCGACGTCGAGTCGCCGCCACGTCTACTTTGAAAACTCCCGCTTTTAATCCCGCCACATACAGGGGTCCAAAGCTTGTATTTGACGCTAGCGTAACTGCTTAAAATGTTTGACCCTCTCCCGTGCAAAAAAGCCGTTGTTTTATGTGAATAAGTTCCTCAAAATTGTTATTCAATGTTATGGACTTGTCTTCGGTAAAAATAGTCACTTTCCCAAATATTTTAAGTAGTTTAATCTTGATGTAATACTTTCCTGTGTCTTAAATGGTTTCAACCATATCTTGGATTTGCAATCTGCATCTTCGGTAACAAACTCATCATCAAGTCTTTTTTTTAGTCTCCACTGCAGGAGCACTGCCCTCTGTACTACCAGAGCCATATATAAGCCAGAGCAGTCAAAGCGTTTAGCCTAAACTCTTCACGCTCGCCAGACGGGTTGGAGTAGTCTCTTTGATGCTTATAAGCTTTGTTTAGCTTTTGTGTTTCCTAAGTTGCCTTCTCCCACATCCACGGGAAGACTTGGAGTGGTCTTATTCTACTCTACCGGGAACCAAACGGCGAAACAAACAGACTACTACAGATTAATGCAATAGATAATGCTATGCATGTCTGCGGTCGGCTTGTAGGCGATGATAATATATCTGGCGCCGAGGCTCAAACACAATGGACTAGTGTTACAGCCGTTGTTATGCAAACTAGAAGATTTCATATCAATCTCTTACTTCTAGGGTATTCAAACAAATTATCTGTATTTATCTTTTTAAACATTGTATCTAATGAAACTGGAAACACTTTTATGTTGTGCAGACGAGCTCAGTGGCGCAGCGGTCAACACGCCAGCCTGTGACACGGGGGTCCCAGGTTCAATCCCCGGTCAGGTCATGATGGAAAACGATCTTTTTCAGAATGCCCTGGGTCTTGGATGTTTATCTATATAAGTATATGTTATAAAATATAGTATCGTTGAGTTAGTATCTTGCGACACAAGTTCACAACTTACTGTGGGGCTAGCTCAATTTGTGTGATATGTCCCTATATATTTTTTTTTTGTTGTCACAGAATATATTTCCAAGATGGTAGTAAGATTTCGGCTCAAAGGACTATGTAGCAAGTTGACTTGCGGTTTTGGTTGGGCGCTGCTGTGGTTCTCCTTGTAGTAGTAGTAAGTACAACGTAAGAAATGAGTACGTAAGAGGAAGTTTGAAAGTAGCACCCGTGACGGAAAAATTAAAAAGTAATAGGTTAGGTTGGTATGGCCATGTTATGAGGAGGAATGAAAATCAAGTGAACGAAAAGATTGTTGGAAATGGAAGTTAGAGTTCGAAGAAATAGGGGAAGACCAAAGAAAAGGTGGATGGAATGCGTAAGAAGTGTGTAACAGAGAGTATGACCAGCGATAAAGTGAAGTGGAAGAAACTGACATGCTGTGCTGACCCCACATAAAGTGGGAAAAGCTAAAGAAGAAGGTGTTAGGAACTTAAACTCAGTATATTCCGTAAAGACATGATACTGTTTCAATAAATTTACTTCATTTTGAATGGAGATTCTTATTACCATTGCGATAATTTTAAATGTTGCTCCGTAAATGTTCGCTTTGTTCCGAGAAATTAGCACAAATTACACGATTGTTTTCTTAGAAGTATGATGTACGAAGTAAAAGGTAAAATGTTGGTTTGTTTCCCAGAATCAATTTCGATTTTGACTTGAATGCATGAGATTTCACAAATCTTATAGGTACTTGCGATTATGGTTATTCTTCTTCATGTATGTCATCAACCTAATTCATAGTCATGGGTAAACTAACTGTTATCCCGCGTCTTGGATCGTGTAAGTTTTAGCTTATAATGTTACTTTCTATAGGTGAAAGAGTTTTAAAATTGGTGCAGCAGTTTTTTAACATCCATTACAAATAAACATACACACAAACTTATCTTTCTAATATAGAGGTAGATGATATCAATACAGTAATAGAATATTTAGTTTATATCATCTACTTCCTACTCGTTATGACTACGTCTACTCCCACCACCCTCGATACATAGGGAACAAATGTCTGACTTTACCGCCTCCGCGGGAAAGGATAATATCCCAAGAAACGCTAGCTGGACATGTTCTAGATGTATAACTATGTGTGGATGTCAATTGCACAGAATTAATTAAAGCATCGTATCGATAGTCTAAATAAGGAGATCTTAAAAAAAAAACTAAGTATATCGAAGACTATGTATGGTAAAGTAGAAGAAGCCATAAAGCAGGCTACTGAGCGCATCGCAGATAAGATTGTAATGTAAACAGTAATCATCTGTTTGTTTTTGTTAATTGCATATTTATTTATGTAAGTGGCCAACACTCTGTGCCGGATTATCTCTAAAGCAAATAAAGCAACAGCACTTGTCCATACGCAACATGGGAACTCCCGGGAATCCCGCCACTTATTGAGGTCGGCTCGTAAACGATACTTTGTACCCCTTCCCCTTCATCAATACAAGAATTGTGTCATGTATGACATGACTAAAGGTTAGGGCCCTGAGCAACACTGATGTAGCGATGACAGACTTTTCAAGCTGCCTAAAATGTAATGGGACAGTCAACGGTTTAAACGCTTTTTTAAGTACAAGGCAGTCTCTAGATATTTTTACACTTGTGATCACCTATCTGAGTAGGAACTACTCCAGGGTAACAACCGCTATCGGAGAAAATATTATTGCAATATTATTTTTAAACTTGAACTGAAATCCTGTTTTACTTTCATAAACCCGTGTCACAGAGAACTAATATAGTACCCCATATCTAAAATGGTCACAGCAGGCTCACTTTCCCTCTCGACTTGGGTTTGTCCACCCACGCGTGGCTTGATGGATATCCGAGGCGACGGCACTGACCATAGACACTGATGCTATCTTACTACGAGCTGCCTCAAATTATGATGTAAATGCGTGGAAATGAGGCTTAAATAAGTGAACATGAATAGGCTTTTATAGCGAGTGAAATAAGGCTTGCGATTTTTGATGGGCAATATTTTGGGAGTTCGTGCATGATCACTACATGCTACCTTTTCGTATATTATCTTACGAGTACGATGAAATTGGGTTTTTTACGCCGCGTGCGGGTGAGCAGCAACAGCGTCCTGAATATGATTGCGAGTCGACTAGATTGTCTGTACGTAACGAGTGATACAGCAATGGTTTATAAATACTAGAACTTGTCTATAAGTTTTTTATACTAACAATCTTGTGAGACTATGTTTCTTGAATAAATAATTTTTCATTCATTAATTAATTTTGTTTTAATAGTATTTATTGTAGTAAATTGAAATTGACTTGACTTGACTTGACTACAGAGCAACGAATGTCTCGTCACTCGCGTGCGAGCTACATTAAAATTACTTGCTCTGTGACCGCCACTACCCATCAAAAAATGTAGTAGCATAGCATGGTCTTAGTACATCGTAGATTTGCGAATTGATATAAAAAATATTACCCTTTTTAAATTCCTCCATTGCACTTTGAAATCTGAGCTCATATTACAATCTAGAAAGAATAATCTCAGTCTGCAATCATAATAATTGCATGGCAGCGGCATTGTTGGCAATCACAGCGGTATTAAAGCCGGTAGCAAGGCCAGACAGTTGCAATTAAGAAAAGGATACTTCTACTACTAAGTTACTACGACCTTTTCAGCTTGGTCGAGTTAAGTTGGCAAGGAGAGTCGCATGTGAGCGAGCAGGACTTTCTAATTTTTAGGGTTCCGTACAAAAGTTGAAAAACGGAACCCTTATAGGATCACTCGAGCGTCTGTCTGTCCGTCCGTCCGTCTGTCACAGCCGATTTTCTCCGAATCTACTGAACCAAATTAGATGAAATTTGGTAAGATAGTGTAATCCTATGACCCAAACACGGATGTGCAAAGTAAATAAAGATTTTTTTTAAATAAGGGTCATTTTGAGGGGCCCAATTACAAAATTAAAAAAAAAAGTTTTGCAAACCTTACTGTGTCATATATCAAATGAAAGGGCTCATTATGAGGATCTCAAAAATATTTTTTTTTGTTCGGGTAAAATCAATACTTTTGATTTTATTCACGAAAGAAGGCAAAAATTGACCATTCCCCCCCCCTGATCTCCGAAACTACTGGGCCGAAAATTTTGAAAAAATTACAAAATATAGTTCATTCCTTGAAGATTACAGGAAAAATAATAAGAATTCTATCACTTGAAAATTAAGTGGTAAACTCACAATAATAAGTTCATCTAGGGAAATAGTTCACTAAAACACCACTAGATGGCGCTAGTCAATTGAATAAAACATTTTTGCACATTGTGTGTGTGTTCACGAAGCATATTGTACGGAACCCTCATTGCGCGAGTTTGACTCACACTTGGCGGGTTTTTTTTTTTTTTAAAGTTGATTGTTTAAAAAGTAGGTTGCATCTAAGATATTCGATTGTATGTATCATACATAACTGATGTTGTACAGACTATACTTACTTATATTATAAAGCTGAAGTGTTTTTGTTTGTTTGGTTGAACGCGCTAATGTCAAGAAATCCAGGACTGAATTCAAAAATTCTTTCACCGTTGGTATGGTATGTTATCCCTGAGTGATATAGACTATGTATGTACCACGGGCGAGGAGCCCGATGGTCCAGTGGGTGTGAGCTCTATGAGCGCTTACGTATGTTAAGCAATCCCTGGTGCAGTCCCTACTTGGATGGGTGCCCGCAAGTGGCATAAAAATATCTCGAGCTCCTCCGTGCTTCGGAAGGCACGTTAAGCCGTTGGTCCCGGCTGTCATCGTTGATGGCAGTCGTTAAGCTATGTCAGATGCCTTTAGGCAGCTTGAAAAATCTGACACCAGTGTTGGCCACTTACACATACGAAAAACAAACAAAACAAACCACGGACGAAGGTGTATTGTGCATCAATATTGATAGCTAGGACCAACGACTTAAAGTGCCTTGCGTTGCATTGCACTATGCGCTGCACTGCAATGCTACACCTCAATATTGATAGCTAGGACCAACAACGACATAACTTATCTTCAGGTGCATTGTGCGCTGCACTGTAATGCTACAACTCAATATTGTTAGCTCGGCCAACAACAAAGTAGGTACCTTGCGATGCACTGTGTGTTGCAATGCCACACCTCAATATTGATAGCTAGGGCCAACAACGGCTTAAAGTGCCTTCAGATGCACTGTGCGTTGCACTGCAATGCTACACCACAATATTGTTAGCTAGGGCCAACAACGGCTTAAAGTGCCTTGCGATGCGCTGCACTGCAATGCTATATCTCAATATTGACAGCTAGTAGGCCCATCCACAATAACTTGACCATCCACAAAAAATATCATTCATTACATATTATAATTATCACGTCTTTATCCCTTGCGGGGGCGGACAGAGCCAAGGTCATTAGACCCAAAGGCCACTTTTAGCATTGTAGTGGGCGTAAAGGTGGAAAGCGGAATCAAAATAGTGATGGGTTGCTCGCCGCATCAATCCATTGACCGGCTTTTACATTCTGCGCGCGAAAAAAAGCAGCTAGTATATTCTATGTTTTTTCTTTCCTCTCAAACCAGCATGGCATAAAAAATATATATGTATTTAAAGGTATTTAATAAAAGGATTATCTTGATAACGGTAGAGAAACAATTCATATTATTTATAGATTAAAATAAATGCATTAATGTACATAACATGATAAAAAATATTTACACATGTATTTTTAATCAACAATATAAATTAAAATTAAATAAATCGTAAATCTGATATCAAAGCTATATGAGTGTTAACCCTTTGGTTCAATTACGATTCTGCCCAAATGCCGTAAGTGCCCGTAACTTTGTTTATATTTGGCACCACTAAATTAGTAACTTTACTCGTCCGAAGGTTCTGTGGGAATTTATCTTTAACTAGAGTAATTTCATGCAAATCCGATTAATCAAAGTGAAATGAAATGCGATATGGTGTTGACGGTTCGATTTATTGACTTGTCTCCTATCATATCGATACAAAGTCTCATTCGATTTACAGTAATACTAGCTGTTACTCAATTGTCAATTCTAATTTATTGGAATAAGATTGTTTTTTGTTTGTTCGTAATGTAGGTTGACATGAACACCTATGATGCGGTTGGATCGATTTCAAGGCTTCGCGGTTTTGCTACAGGTTTTTGGGACATAATTAAAAAGTGATTTGTCTGCGCTGAGGATTAATGAGATTAATTTAATGTTACGGTATTTAATTTAAGAACAGCATTACCATTTCATATGCTTTCTTCGTAAACATGAGAGAAAAGGCAACCAAATACATTTGCCGTGAGTTTGCAGTTATTTTCGCATTTCACATACTATCTACCAAATTAGATACAGATGTATCAAGTATCCGCTTTCCGATTTATATATAGCTTCTTTTTTTATGTGACAAAACTCTTGCAGCACTTATTACATGCAAAATCGTTCTTGCAGTAGGTACTTATTGTAATTCCATTTATGTAGGCATAATACAGGCTCTGCCTAGTATGGATACGCAAGAAATTGTGTTACGATTATATAATAATAATTATGTTAACATGTGTTTTAAAAAACAGCTGTATCAATTTTTTTGGAAAATAAATATATTTTCATTTTTCATTTTCATTTCATTATTCAATGCAAAATCAGTCAGACTAAGTCATCCAGTGACCACAGTCGGTGTAATCCGGCTGAAACATCTGGAGAAAAAACGGCATTCTTTTGGTACTTTGTTTGTTTGTTTTTCGTATGTGTAAGTGGCCAACACTGGTGTCAGACTTATTTCTTAGCTTACTTCCTTGTCTTGTGACGAAACAGTTGTAATTACTATTATCTTTTGGAACTCATTTCCTATTGATAATCTCTTTGATACAATCGCAGAATACAGTCCACCCATCTCTTCTTAGTCTTCTTTCTTGTTGTGGATCATTCGCGTTTCTTGTCACTACACCAACCTAGTCTAGGAATATTTAGCTACAAGCAATTTTTCTGCGACTTCGTCTGTGTAAATTATAGCCTATGTTAAATGCAAACAAACAATCAAATCTTTTTTCTTTATTATATTAATATAGATTGCGTGACTAAAACCTAAGACATCGTCGATTATGTACGATACAATTTGGGCATATTTCACAAGTTGCATGACGCAATCATGTGTTAACACCAACATAGTATGTATGAATGACTCCGACAAATAAAAAGCAAAAGGTATTTGTCGCAGATATTAGTGATGAGTGTATCACTAGGCATAACGTAAATGGATACACAAAAAGGCCTATGATGTTTGTTATAATTTTCACACAGTAACAAAACGGAGATTTTATAAACGGGACTTAGCACGAATTTTTGATATTTTTGTTTCCGTTGCAATGGAGTTACATCCGTCGTGGCCTCAAAGATTTCTAAAACGACATGTCCAAGAGGAAAAGATCACATTATAAGGCCGCCTTTTGTCACCTTATTCTCGTATTGTATTTTTTTCTTTGTATATTTTTTGTGCATATGTTGTTCATCTGTTGTAAAATATGTAAACCATCACGGATTTAAAAAAAATCGTCTTCTGTAAACCATGTTGACCTAATTATAGACTAGTACTCGTTCATCTTAAAATATAATATGTTAGCCATGATTTCCATTTTACGTACATGTTAATTGAAAGGCCGGTTATATTAGTATCCAGTTATTTTATAGTCACATTTTAATATTTCTTTGTACATTCAGATTGTATTGAAGCTGATTTCCTTTTTCATAAAATGCTTAAAAACGTTGTTAAATCATTACGCATTTCTCTTCTCATAAAAAGCTTGGGACGCAATAGTAATTATTATGTACTATAACACCAAACTCGTCACAAGAAAGACCCATGCACTTGTAATACTAATTAAGTACTGCTTCTTAACCTTAATTCTTGAAAACATTATTCAATTATGCTCATTCAAAAGGAATGTTGGTTCTTTTAAACGTTTTGGGAGTAGAGCTGTAGAAATGAATATTCAGAAATAAGCGGCGGCAGTACTAAGACCGTTACGTTGTGATTGGCCACAATGTGTCAATTGTTGCTGCTTGTCAAATATTATCCAATGACAGTGGCCAAGCTGAAACCAAGACGCTTAGCTCGCTTAACCAACGGCTTCAAGAACAAATCGAAGCGTTCGGTTTCTTCTGCGAACAGCCGAGCGTTGAGGTTAAAGGCCAACACATATTTTACTTCATTTTTGCCCTATACTTGTCCACTGCTTACCCGAATATGGGCAAAGACTATGACAAAGCATATGCATGACGTCATTATAGTGGATTCCGACTCGTTCCGCGTCACAGCTGAGGATGCAACCGAAATGACGCTCAGATAAGAGAGATATATTTTTCTTCATCAGACATTATGAAGGCATTAAATGAATTGTAAGTTCTGTATCTTCGCCTAGCTGTTAAGTTAAAATAAACATTTTTTTATTTCAAATATTTTTTTTATATTTAAAGATTTTTTGCCAGTGACGCGTTGGTTTTTCCGATCCTCGAGTTATTTGTAGTACAGTTACTCGGTAACGATCAATAAAATTGGAATTACCTCGAAGGGATAAACTTGGGAATGCCGACGATGGACTGAAACCAGCCATCGGATACAGAAATATTTACTTTATCGTACTCGCAGATATCAAATGAGGCATTCGTACAAAACCACACTTGTTTATTTAGACGTGAGTAATACATGTGCAAATAAGCGGTAGCAGGATTTGCGTAGCGTGCGTATGTTTTGACTTCCAATTTATTGATTAGTGCTGTGTGGTTCCCGGCAGAGTAAAATACTCTGACTGTAGACTCTGAGTGTAGGCTAAATCTTCTGACTGCTTTGGCTAATATATGGCTCTAGTAGTACAGAGAGGGTCGTGCTCCTGCAGCGGAGACTAAAAAGACCTGATGATGATGCATTTTTAGTTATACAACGGTAGCACTGGTATTATAATACATTAACGTCATAGATTTAAAAAAAAATTTCGTCGTTCATACTTCTATGATTAACGTATTACGCCCCTTACACCCTGGGATCTTAGACCCAAAGACCTCTTTAACTGTGTTGTCAAGACTTACAGGTGAGAAACGTAATCAAATTAGAGATAGGTTGCTTGCATCACCTATAGACAAGAACATATTTGACTTTATAAAAACTAATCCGCTGATCACTCATACATAATTCATAGTTTCTCTATTTTTGATACGACGATATAACGTACGCGTTTTCTTCGGTGATCGTCGCTTACCCCTGAATATGCAAAATAATCTTACATGACAATTTTTCAATCTCTCTTTGTCTTGATAGGCAATCTAGACAGTGACAGAACCAGACTTGAGAACGATTTTAGTTTAAATATATCTAAGATGTCCTTGAGTATTCGGGCTTTAGTTTTATGGATTAAACTTTTGAGTCTCTTTTGCCAGACCTTAAGGGTACGCTAGTCCGGTGTTTCGCCATACAAATTCTGTAGGGTGATGACTCCGTTGTTCGGTATCGTCTGTTTAAAGTTTTTAATTCTATTGATTTGTCTTGTCGTTATCTATGCTTGTATGGAATTATAAGTACTTTAAAGTTATGAGTCTCAAAACATGCCGCACGTAATTTTAACGCAAGTTTGGGCACAATTAAATACCAGAAGGAGTATAAAATCTCTAAAACAAAATTCATACAAGCATAGGTTGGTTATTAAAAAAATTAAATAACTTTACTTTTAATTAAAACATTCAGCTGTTTTATCACAAGAACACTTCTCCCAAACGCATACTCGCGAATTTTTAGACGACGAAGATTTAGATTTTCAACAATATTTGCGTTTGCACACACTAGATTGTAGTTCCGATGTACTTATTAAAATCGGTGTAAATAGTTCCGCACTGTTCATAACCGAGTCTATCCCTTTCTCAGCGAAAAAGCACAAAAATTAGCCACGTGTGCCGACGAGTTCGAGTTCCGGACTAGCGCATCGATATTAAGTAATCTTTCTTTACCTAACTTACTTATTTAAACAACGAACCCAAACGTAAAGCCTATCGATGCAGATCTGTACAAACGGCCACAGGAACAATACCAGCGGGGCAGACCACCCCGCGCGGGCATCGAACCTGCGTCCGCGATCAAATAAACTATTCTGAGCGGCCTGCGCCTGCGCCGATTTACGGGCTATTCGCGACCACGCGCGAGCCAATAGGCTCAGTTAGGGTTGTCGCTCAATCATTAGTTACCCATAATCATAATAATTAATTGGTAAATCAAATTTACACGTCAATTTTCCATTAGTTTATTACAATCGAATGAAAAGACAACATTATTTAAAATAAAATATTAATTAAATGTAACCACCACTAAATAATCTGCATTGATATTTATGTTTTAATAATGCATTATGACGCAATATTAAAAAATGTGTCCAAGCTATTGAGTGTGTGCTCGAGAAGCTATTTCTTAAGCCTTCTTAATTGCCCAGACCAGACAATGATTTCAACATTAAATTAAACTTGAATTAAATTTTGAAAGCGAGTATTTTTATACCACATGTGGTTAACCACCCCCTGGGGACCGCGGCTGGAGTTGCTTTCCAAGTGTAAGCGCTAATATTGCTTACGCCGACTAGGTCATCGAACTTCATTTTCAATAATTGCAAAATGTAAAGTTATGAGAATCTAACTAGGTCAATGCATTTCTTTTTGTTGATGAAAGTCAGGAAAAACATAGATATAACTCTCGCAAAAACAATCAAATATTCGTCTTTCTGTGTTAAAATCTTCATCCATATCTCACATTAAATTATCCCGCCCGAAAGTCTCGTCATTAATCCAAGAGAGAGTTGCTTGACATGCATAAACGTTAATTACACCTACGCCCGTCGTCGTGCCTTTGAGCCCATTTCATGAGAGCTGACAACCTTACTACAACAGAGCGGGTTCACGAGACTGCGGAAAACAAATGCACTGAAATAAAAACATTTCATCATTTTACAATGCCATAAACGTGCCACATCAAAGCTAAAGCAGTCCCGATAACAATGTCACTCAGTGTTTACTCGTATGAATCGAATAAATGACCCTTTTGTTGGCAACCACTCAATCAAAAGCACCGTACATAGTGGAGGTGGAATCCCGAGTTATATGGATTTTGCATTGAGCGATTTGATTTATGATCTTATTTTTATCTGATTGCAATATTCTTATGCAGACATGCATATTTTCACGTCTTTATTTCTTACGGGGTAGACAGAACAAAAGGTCATGACACCAAAAGATTTAGCGTGAATGTGCGCGTAGAGGTTGAAAACGGAATATTTTCGCCCATTCCTTTTGCTTTTTACGGTTTGCGACGGAACAGAAGCAGCTTAATATAGTTATTCTTTTTCTTCCGGGCCATTTAGAAAGAGTATTCTCAGGCAACGTTCAAAAATCCCTATTTTTTATCTGATTTGAGTAGCTATATGGATGACTTTCTAGACGTGTTAAAATTCCTAAAGCTTATTTACTAGACGATTTTCCCAAAATACCGGCGCCTTTTCCCTGTTTAATAGCGAGACATACGTTGGGCAATAAAACGTACACCTGAATTTAAGTATGTAAAGATAAAGCATACAAAAATATACATAATTGCTAAGGTTGTCACCAAGCCAGGTAGTGGTCACATAAATTGGAAAGTCACTACCCGAAGCGGGTGAAGGCTGTTTTTGGGCACAATGTTTATAAACATGATTCGCACCATAAAGTGCTTGCCGCGAATGAAGCCATTTCAATCAAAATTGCTGTTTATCGAAGATTTTATCTTATGGCGAAAATAATGAGGAGTCTATAATCCGGTCAGGGCCGTTGAGGAAGACGAAGAAGAATTATTTGTTTTATTGACTTTTAGTATTTCAATGACAAATGAATAGAAGCAACTCATTGACTGAACGAAATGTTTCCGCTTCGGCTTAGGTAGAAATTCTTTTGCTCCCCCACCTGCCCCGTTGTCCCGTTGTCCAGACATGCTCTTTTACAGGTCATTTGTGAGCAGGTTCGATAATTACTTACTTAGATTATTTATAGTAGCTGTTTTGAATTTTCAAAATGTCGGAAATGAAGATAAAAGACCAAGAAAATTTCTATAGGGCTTTGGACTATTGTGAGTTCGCTGTGATAAGTGTTTAAAGACTTTCGCGGTCTCTCAGAGCTCAAAAATAATTGTTTAATTTTTTATTGTTACAAAATTGGTGAACTGTTCTAACTTTGTGTTAACTATTGTTGTACTGTTTCATATATAAATCACTGAATAAAGATTTTTTCTATTCTATTCTAAAAGCTCAACTGATCTAGGTCGATTTCTTATAAGATCAATATAACAGTAGGGAAAGTAACCTTTTTATAATTTCTTTCCTAATCGAGTCTTAAAAGCGTAACAAGCCTTTTTAGTGAAATTTCTCCTGATAAAAATTCGCCGTTATTTTGAATTTTAACTTACCGAAGCACGTCTGTGACCTCACACATGAAAATGAAAGCTGCAAAAGGTCGCTCGTCGGTCAATTTGTACGCAGATTTCATTTCTCTTGCTTTAATGACTGTGTCTATCTCAGATGCCTGAACCAGCTTTCAGTTAAAGAATTCTATCAACGGCTGCATGGATTTGTGAGTAAAATTCTGTATGACCAAGACTAAATTACTAAGGGGCAGGCTTGGTTTTATCATCAGACAGAAGTCACCATTATTGTACCAGTAACTTTCAAATTGATAACCAGTAACATCGTAAAGTGAAATTATGGATAAGAGAAGATGGAAATTAGTGCACCGACAGGAACAAAGTTCTTATTTATATATATATCAACGGGTCACTCACGTGCTATTTGTCGGGATTGCCGACTATAGTTTCGGACTCGTCAGGAGCCCATTTTCAAGGCGAGTGCGGGACGCGCGGCGGTGGATCCCGAACAGTTCGGGAACCGAGTCCGAAACTATAGTCGGCAATCCCGACAAATAGCACGTGAGTGACCCGTTGATATATATATGTATATATATGATGTCTTTATCTCACGTTAGTTTTAATAATATAAAGTTCTTATTTGAATAAATGATGATGAACAACTTGTTGATACTGGCTCCTGCCTGTGTTTCAGTTGCTGTTGTTCATTATTACCCGTTGATGCCAAAATTTGGATGGTAGCACTAAAAAGTCGTTTTAGTGCAGCTACCATCTTGTGGTAAGCAATTTAGAAAACCTTAATTACTTTTCAAAGGTCCTCCTGGGCCCTCAAGAATAGCCAATGAACTTTATTACTTTTTAGGGTTCCGTACAAAAATTGAAAAACGGAACCCTTATAGGATCACTCGTGCGTCTGTCTGGTGTAATCTTGGTTTAATCCTATGACCCAAACAATGATGTGCAAATTAAATAAAGATTTTTTGAAATAAGGGTCATTTTCAGGGGCCCAATTACAAAATCTTAAAAAAAAGTTTTGCAAACCTTACTGTGTCTATCAAATGAAAGGGCTCACTATGAGGATCTCGAAAATATTATTTTTTTTGTTCGGGTAAAATGAATACTTTTTATTTTATTCACGAAAGAAGGATAGTTCATTCCTTGAAGAATACAGGAAAAATAATAAGAATTCTATCACTTGAAAATAAAGTGGTAAACTCACTATAATAAGTTCATCTAGGGAAATAGTTCATTAAACACCACTAGATAGCGCTAGTCAATTGAATAAAACATTTTTGCACATTGTGTGTGTGTTCACGAAGCATATTGTACGGAACCCTCATTGCGCGAGTTTGACTCACACTTGGCCAGTTTTTTAAGTATACCCAAACCAAAATGTAAGACAATAATTTTATAGATACGATCAGGAAGTCCTCAGCTCGAATATAAAGTGTTACAAAATAGGGTTTTTATTAGTTCATGAGACAAATTAACGACTAATTTCGATTTATATCAGTCGTAAAGTTATTTATATTCAGTATACGCTCGCAGAGGGTCATAAATACTCATAATGCTTTATTTTGAACATGATCTGACACCGATAAGGTTTTTAAATGTCCTTATACTTGGTTTAGTGAGGGCTGTGTAAAAGCCGAGTAATAGTTTTAATAATAGTGTTGTGTTTTGACCTTTTTGGACCAGGAAATTGAAACTATTATGAATTAAAATTGTAATTGTACGACACGCGAATTGCTGAATGTGAGAGCCATATTTTAGCCATAGCAGCAACTTAGGAAAATATCGAATGTTCCAAAATGTTGTAGCTTATATTATCTAAAATATAGATTTAAACAATAGAGGGGATACAAAGAGTCGTGAGTAAAATTACAGTTAAATGTATGTAATTTAAATTCACGTAGGACATATTTCCTTTGTGGTAAAAATTGGGTTAACATACGATATCGAGCAGCTAGGCAAAGATACGTTACTAAAATTTGATTGTGAGTTGACGTCGATTGGAGAAAATGCGCTGTGCAGTTAGTTGCCACTTCATCTGCACTCCGCTTTGGAAGTGGCACTAAACTTTCCACAAGTAAATTACTGACAACAATTTTCAGTTGTAATATGTATGATAATTAATAAGTGTTCTAAGAAACGTATAGTAAAATAAACGATTTGATTGATTGTTTTTATAGTAAATACTTACGTTGGCTATGAACCTGTATCGTTAACCCACAAGCTTTTATGTTAGGGTACTTAATAGAGCTTTATGAGCTTCAATTATTGAAGTGAAAACTTCTTTAGGCTTAATGGGCAGTTTTGAGATGGAAAAAAATCGACGCCTCTGTACGTATATATAAAGTATTATCAGCACAGAATAATATTTCCTGAAGATTCTATACAGAAGAAGGGCCGCCACAAATACACACGTTATTGTTTAAGTTTTCTCTTCTGTCGGCACTCCCGGAGTGTCACTGTTTTTTTTCTTTTTATGAGACAGTAGCTACAATACTACGTAAATAAAGGTATCTGACTTCCGATTGCACATCTTGAAAATGACCTAACGTGCCTCTCGCAGGACGAAGGAGTAAGCGCTAATCATACTAATATTATAAAGCTGAAGAGTTTGTATGTTTGAACGCGCCAATCTCAGAAACTACTCGACCGATTTCTAAAATTATTTCACCATTTGATAGGTACGTTATTCCTGAGTACCATAGGCTGGGTATGTACCACGGACAAAGCCGGGGCGGACTGCTAGTAATCCTTTTTTCGGCTGTTGAAACATCCAGCTCCTCATATTTTGTTGGCTTTACATCATACAAATTAACAATATAATTGATATCACCCGTTTATCGGCCAAGGATTTAAATTGAAACCAATCACGTAAAGCTAATTAATATTAATTAAATAAATGTTCTTAAAGTTCACAGAGAATAAAAAAGGTAAATAATAATTTTACAGATTCATAATTTGTTCATTTTACAAGTTTTATTTTGATTACTTTATGGCGTATAAGTTATCAGTTTTCTTGTTAAAATCATATAAACGGTAAATTAAATTTACGTCGGCCGTTTAAGAGTTCACAGAATCATTGAATTCATGTGAGTTATGAAAGTACAGTTGGATAGTAAACCTGAAAACGAGAAGTACTATTTCTGAATGGACGACTGCTCGAAAACGTATGGTGTCTCTTTGGAAAACTCGGTGGTTTTGAAAAAGCACTCGTTAATAGTAGATTGTTGCACTGAGCAGAAAGTAAGTTATTGCAGCACGAGTGCAATATAACTTACCTAATGCGAGGTGCATAATCTGCTTTTCTTTCAACTACTGCAATAAAAGCAGGAGAAAAATAAAACTGAAGACAAATTAAGTTAAAAATTTGTTGTTTACATTCCCGCCTTTTTTTCTTTATGGCCAGTATTTTTTGTTTAGGCAAGGCAATACACACGTCCCTTTGTAAACTCTATTCGGCCAGTAAAGGATTTCACATTTTTGCTGCACTAGAGCAGCAAAAATGTATGGAAATCCTTTCCTGCACTGTTTTTTTTTTTACTTCTAGTGCAGCAAAGTTCCGCTTTGTGCTGGATATATAGTGCAGTTATGATAGAATTGCAGCGTAGTTGGAAGAAAAAATAGTAGTAGTAATAGTAATTCATTCATTCATACCCCAGAAAGTTGAACATTTAAAGTCGTCAACGTCAAGAAAAAAAGAAATCTAAAATTTAATTTTTAAACATAGCTTGAGTGTAGGAAAAACCTCTGACTGCTCTGAGTAATAAATGGCTTTGGTAGACAAAAAAGACCTGATGATGATTATGAATTGGAAATAAAGCTGCTATGGGAATCAAAATTGCTCACAAAAAATAGAAAAGATTACGGAACATAATAAAAAGAAATGTAAAAATAATTTTCCGATACCGGGAATCGAACCCGAGCCTCCTGGGTGAGAGCCAGGTATCCTAGCCACTAGACCATATCGGATGCTAACACTGGTTCTGAAATATAAGTTCAGTTTTCGAAGTAGGTCAGACTCTACAACTTGGAGAAAATATTGTTTTCACAGTTGTTTTTGCGAAGATTTTCTAAAAATAGCCCGTTGTTCACTATACAATATAAGTGACTGCAATAACTGCAGAAATATAAATGCAGTTTGCGAAGTCAGACTCAGACTTTTAAGGAACTTGTAAAAACTGTTATTTCCACAGTTTTATTTTTTCAAAGAACTTCTAAGTAACTAATTTTCAAAATAATTGTTCACTGTACAATTCGTTTACGTTCATTCGTGTCCCGTGGTACAATACCTGTGGCGAATTCTTTTTCATCACATATTTTCAATTTTAATAATATACCGAGCATTGTAATGCTATTTAAAAACCATTTAATTAATACAATCAGTAGTTTGAGATTTAATTCCGAGGAAATGATTCTTTATCTTCACTATCAATAACTCAAGTTTACTTATAAGTAAAACTGTAGACATAAGTATACAGTGATGCCCACGGTGTATTCATCTGACGGACTATAAACATTTATTGACGAAAATCTCATCCTATAATTCGCTATCTCTGACCTAATTGTAGAAGGTGACGTTTATACACTTAACAAATGTTAGATAACTTATCAGTGCTTATCAAGAATGTTTGCTCTTGTTTCAGGTAAAACGTGACCCAGTACTTCCAGGCCCAGTGAAATCTTTGGTAAATTAAAAAAAAAAATCAAATGTTTATTTAATACTAGCTGTTACCCGCGGCTTTGCCCGCGTCATATATAGCCTATGTCCTTCTCGGTACCCTAACCTATATGTATGCAAAATTTCATGATGATCGGTTCAGTAGATACGGCGTGAAAGCGTCACAAACAAACAAACAAACTCACTTTCGCATTTATAATATTAGTTGGGATTGGGATGGGATGCAAAATTTCATGATGATCGGTTCAGTAGATACGGCGTGAAAGCGTCACAAACAAACAAACAAACTCACTTTCGCATTTATAATATTAGTTGGGATTGGGACGAGATGCAAAATTTCATGATGATCGGTTCAGTAGATACGGCGTGAAAGCGTCACAAACAAACGAACAAACAAACTCACTTTCGCATTTATAATATTAGTTGGGATTGGGATGGGATGGGATAGTTGGGGTAGGTTGCTCAGAACATTACATATATTATTATGAAGCATTAACTAATAGATGCTTCTGCTTCTTAGCGTGTCGACTCGAGCGACTTATATTTGTGTTGACAAGAACTTTGCCATACATCTTCCGATGTAACATGGTCTGATGAATAGCACCACATAGACAAGAGATTTTCGAGCTGAGTCCGAAGTCTGTTTGAGTTCTTTCATGTCGGCCTAGAAGACCTCCATGTCGGCTAAGGTCATGATCTACCTTGGCCGACATGGAGGGCCACGAGGGAGATCTCTGATAACAGGATGTCGGACGCTTATTTTTTAACAGGACGTCTCTCCTTCAAGATGTTAACCTAGATTTAGAGACTTCGAAGAGATTTTCGAGCTGAGTCCGAAGTCTGTTTGAGTACTTCCATGTCGGCCTAGAGGACCTCCTTGTCGGCCAAGGTAGATCATGACCATGAGGGAGATCTCTGATAGCAGGATGTCGGAGCTTATTTTTTAACAGGACGTCTCTCCTTCAAGATGTTAAGAGTCGCCTGGAAGCGCATGGCTCCATACAAACGGAAAAGGGGAATCGTGGCAATATTTGATAATTTTGGAGTAAAATTAAGCATTTAATCAATTAATCTCATTATAATCTACGTACGTTCCTATACAGCTTGGTTAAAATACCATGGTTTGAGAATTACAAGCCTTTTCAAATTTGTATGGAAATCTTGAGAGGCGTATAATTCTCAAACTATTGATAATTTAACCAGACTGTATAGGAACGTACGTAGATTATAATGAGATTAATTGATTGGATGCTTAATTTTGCCCTAAAATTATCAAATATTGCCACAATTCCCTTTTTCCGTTTGTATGGAGACATGCGCTTCCAGGCGACTCTTAAGCCTAGATTTAGAGACTTCGCCAGACGGTCGCATTTTTCATAAAAACTGGGCCGGCTGAACGTTTTTGTATCAAAATGTCGTTTTTTTCGAGTTCCTAGCATAAGTCCCATAAAAATTAATCAATGTTTCGGGCTGATTCGATGGTTTGAGGAACAACAGCTTTGATACATGTTAGAAATAAATGACAAAATTAATACTTGTACCTGGCATATCGCAAGAAAATTACTCAAAGCTATCACATTTTGTGAATTGTAAAGCTGGACACGTGCGGAAATGTCTTAGGCTTTAAATAAAGGCTTAGCAGTGGGTCTGCATGTCTGCTGTCATCTACAGTTAGACGTTAGTTCAAGATCTCACTGCACGATTTATATGTATACGTAGATATGATGGCTAAAGCAGTGTAATAGTGAGATAATATTGTCTTATAGTTAGGCCGCACACTAGGCACAGTAGCGACGCCAATTATTTTATTCCTAATACTTTACAAATAGAACGAAATTCAAGAATGTAAATCGTATAAGCCTTAGTATATAACCTAAAGTATTTTGGAATCATGTTAAATATTATGAGAATCAGTGAGAATTATGAGAATCAGATTACCGCCAAAAACGGCCTTTTTGGCGGTAATCACTATTTCTCTTAATGACTGATTCTCATAATATTAAAACATGATTCCAAAAATACTTCAGGTTATTTACTAAGGCTTATATGATTTACATTCTTGAATTTCTTTCTATTTGTAAAGTATTAGGAATAAAATGATTGGCGTCGCTCGCTACTGTGCCTAGTGTGTCCCCTTAATCGTTTATTAAGGTGGCACACAGACAAACACAAGTGAAATTCTGAACACTACAGAATTCGCTGCAACGGACACAAACACGAAATTATGATGATGAGCGTCAACAATAATAGGGTACATATACTATTGTAGTGAGGACTGAGAATGTTACGGTCACAATGGACTTGTATGACACAATCGACGTAACACAGTGGCATTGCAATTTGAATATGTGAATGCAGTTTATGGTGACTCAATTATCCCGCACGCACGTATTGGATTTTATGTTTGTTCTGTCGGTTTTTATTGTATTTCCAAAACAATGCATAATGAAGAGCTGACGGAATTTCGGGAGATTCGGAATTGTCCTAGAATAAACGATATGTACATTGTCATAAATCGCCTCCCATTGGGTGGGCCGTATGCCTGTTTGCGTACTAAGTTGTATCACAGATTAAAAAAAATAGTTACTTATTTTGTAGAAATAATCCTTTATGGTACGTAACTTTTTTCACCAAATTGAACTCAGTAAACGCATTTTGAAACTTGAAGGTGGTTTTTGGTTTTTGTTTTTTTTTTTTTGCTGTAGGTACACGAAATCTTATACTCTGCACAACAAAACAAAAAAATCTAACTGACTTCTCTTGAAGTTGATGATTAATGGTCGTGGTTTTCAAATATATTGCGCATTGTTTGAGTTGATTGCTTACAAAATGTAAAAATGTTATTCCGATACCGGGAATCGAACCCGAGCCTCCTGGGTGAGAGCCAGGTATCCTAGCCACTAGACCATATCGGATATGAGTGCGAGGCTAAAATATCGTAACAAGTTTTTTTTTCTGATAACATACTGTATTTATTTCACTTTGATAACAGCTTGATAATTTAATGCGATTAATATTGATATTTCCTTATAATGGTCTAAGGGCAAAAAAAAAAACCGTAAAAATATGCTAACTACTATATCTCCTTTCTACTCTATACAAACTTTAAACCCCTATTTCACCTCTTTAAGGTTAAAATTTTGCAAAATCCCTTCTTAGAGTGTGTGTCCGCTTTTTGAATTTAAACAACAACTGTTCAAATTTCACGTTTCTATCATTTGCGGTTACGGCTGTGCGTGCGTCCATCAGTGGGAACATATCATTTTATATATTATGAAGATTATACTTAGGTATGTAGTATTTTACAACTTTGATATAGTAAACGTCTGGTCTTTGATTCAATTTGAGTCCTGCCTTTAACTCTTTTCCACAACAACTGACTCCGCATGATGATTAAGAACTTATAAATAACAACTTTTCTACCTATGACAAGTTCATTTATAGTTTTTATAGGTACTATATTACAACTTTTTTTATAGGTACTTACGTGTATTACGTGTGGACTAACTGTGCTGACCCAAATGCAGGAATACCACAATTTAAGTGACATCATAGGAAGCGGCGAGAACACATCAGCACGCATGCGCTCAATTGTCAACGAGGGTAAATAGTGTACGTCCGTTGTTGCACCGAATCGAATTGCTCACTTTGTTTCTATTTAGGGATCACGACTATCGGCGATATTGACTATGTATTTCCTTGATTCCCGGATACTCCTAGGTACCACCTATGTGGTTCATTAGTGGATACAGGCCGAATCAAGGAACATCGCGGGAGTCGTTGCGGGTCCAGCCGTTAGGCTCACAGTCCGCGAAGCACCCGGCCGGAGGCACCCGAATTTTGAAGTTTGTTTGTCCGCGAAGCCCACGGTCGCGAAGCCCGCGATTGGAAAAAAAAAATTACAGAAAAATTTGAGCAAGTACTGTTGACAATAAAAGTGT
Organism: Rhodophaea formosa; assembly: GCA_963082605.1. Lineage (NCBI taxonomy): Eukaryota > Metazoa > Arthropoda > Insecta > Lepidoptera > Pyralidae > Rhodophaea > Rhodophaea formosa. Next base: position 4,402,008 of record OY720209.1, read on the forward strand.
TATGATTCAAATAATTTTTCAAATATTTTTTTATGAATTCTTTAATATATATGGAATGTATATTAGCTAATAAAAATATAAACATCCTTCAGGCTCCTAAAAATTTTTATTTCCGTAAAAATCTTTTTGAAATCCCGTAAGCATTTCCATAATTAATATATACGTTTTAGATTATTGACCGCAAATCAATTTACCTACTGCTGATTTTGGTTATTACTATTGAACCCAACGAAAACTGTCCTGTAAAATATTTCATTCTAACACTTCTGCTCTTAACAGTACTCACTTGAAATTCGGGAGCTTCGCGCGCGACCGTGTTCTCCGCGGACAAACAACTTTTAAAATTCGGGTCGGGTGCGTCCCGGCCGGGTGCATCGCGGTCAAACAATATTAGATTCCTTCAGCGGGGCACGTGCGGGGAGGCGGGGCGCGTACTGCGCAGCTCGCAGCTATTAAGCGAGCCGGCATAAAGTTCAATTCGGACATCACCTTTGTAGTTCATTAGTGGGTACCACCACCTTAGCTATTTTGCGCTGTGTAGTTTGCCGCTTGGAATAGCTATATCTATTAGCATTTTATTTAATCTATACTAATATTATGAAGCTGAAAGGTTTGTTTGAATGCGTATTGTAAGTCCGCGGTTTATTTTAAAGACTGTATATATATAAGCTTGGGTATTTAAACTAATCACGCCGACAAGGTGGTAAAATAAAAAATATAAAAAAAGTTTTTAATCTTTATTTTAAAGGTTCTTTTTCATACATGTAAAGTGTTTCTTTCCTTTAGCGTTTTTGCCAAAAGTGACCGTTATTGACAGATATTTGAAAAATACACAAAACCCAAACCGACTTCAACCCTATCAATTTTTTTGGAAATAAGTGTAATCCGAACGGCATACCTGTAATTTTTTTTTAGTTTTAGTGTATTTTTCAAAAAGCGCTCCACACATTTCGATAAAAATTTAATGGGACCATCTGTAAAGTATTACCTATCGAACAAAAAAAGAATTTCTTAAATCGGTCCAGGCGGCTTCGAGAAATCGGGGAATACATAAAGAAATCATTACGGTCGGTCGGTCGTTTCGGTCGGTTAAAATAGGGTTTGAAGGGTTATCTAGGGCTTTGTCTTACAAAATTTTAAATAATATTTTCGTTTTTTCTATCTAACGATTTATTTCAAATGGTGGCACCTCTGCATCAAAAGTTCATGTAATCACCTTAATGGTCATACTCAAAGTAAAAGTCAAAGATTTTTATTAAAAATTGGATAATTGTATCTCTTTTTGAACGTCATATTTTTTACTTTCTTATTATTTTTAATTTTTAATATGCAAAATGGTTTTTGCATTTACGACGCAATAAGATTATTAGTATCGCGAGTTATCCTGCTTAAGTAAAGTAAAACAAATTACTGTAAATAAACCTTTATTCAAAGATAAAACGGCGAAATTCCATGCACGCCGTATACTCAAATAAAAACGTACGGATAAACATCAAGCCAAGAATAAGAATATTGTACGAAAAATATTTGACAGTGGCCCAATAATTCTTACCGAGTTCCATCTTCAAGATTACTTTTATCCATCTCTTTCTAACCTCCTAAAAGTGAAAGAGATAGCATGTGCTGTCTAATGGATGAGGTTTGAGACACGTGTTTTCCTTTGACTGCGTTCACTAAATAACGGATACGTTGTTTACACTACCTTACGCGTACCTATGTAAATAATAAACAAAATGAGAGTGATGTCTACCGTGGTGGGATATTTGTAGAGTTTATGAGGTTGTATAGAAGTCTTTTTGTTTGTAGACACGGGGACAACATCATTTTATTAACTTCGGAAGCATTAATTCTAAGGGACATACCTAACGATTTTACATCTATTCTTCAAATTGATTTCGATATCAATTGAAAATGAAATTAACCTTTCGTGAATTTTAAATGAACCAAAATTATTTTCTAATGTTATCGCGATTGTTACACATTTGAATAAAATTACTATCAATACGGTTTTATCACGTTTATTACATAAATTTATACACCTAACGTTTCGAACAATCTACAGTGTTCGTGGTCGCAGGGACACCTTCCAGCCCAAAATGAATTCAAGTCTTTGTGCGTCATATGCGTGGTTTAGATAAAAATTACGTACTTCTGGTCCATTGACGAAATGTATTTCCTATAGCATAAATAAATAAATATATACGGACAAATCACACAGATTAAGTTAGCCCCAAAGTAAGTTCGGGACTTGTGTTATGTATGGGATACTAACTCAACGATACTATATTTTATAATATATACTTATATAGATAATCATCCAAGACCCAGGTCAATTTGAAAAAGATCATTTTCCATCTTTACCTGACCGGGGATCGAACCCTGGCCCATCCGTGTCGCAGGCCAGCGACCGCTGCGCCACGGAGCTCGTCATGGAACCGCTTACATGGTTCCATGACGAGCTCCGTGGTTGCTGCGGTAGATAACAGGTGTAAATAAAATAGCATTGCTATAACATTTCGTACAAAGTGCAGATATTTCGGTCCCGTAAAATCGGATACGGATCCTTGAGCTAACCAAAATACTGAAACGTTACGTCAAACGCTGCGAAGATTCTGACAATACTTTACGACTTACGATAAAACTCACAATGAAACAACGTCATGGAGGGGAGGACAGCTGGGGAATGGGACCGCTAGGGCCGTGTTTACAGTGAGTGTGCAACCTGACATATTACACATAATATGAATTTGATTAAATAAAGTACAAAAGAATAGTGATTGATTATTTTTGTTTTCTTAGATTCCTGAGTCAACTAAAATATAAAAAATTACATTGAGGCACTAAGGCCGTGTTCACAGTGAGCTGCAGACTATCACATAATATGAGTTTGATTAAATAAAGTACAAACGTGATAGATTATTTCTGTTTTGTAAGTTCCTTGAGTCAACTAAAATATAAAAAATTACATTGAGGCACTAAGACCGTGTTCACAGTAAGCGTGTAGTCTGTCACAGAATATGAACTTGATTTAAAAAGAAGTAACAATTTATGGTGATAGATGACTTATTTCTGTTTTGATCCTTGATTAATAAGAATATTGAAAATTACGGAATGAGACTACTTAGGCAGTGTTCACATTGAGCATTAGTCCGTCGCAGGAACTTCAATAATTGAAGTAAGAAAGTGTAGTAATTGATATTAACCAAAATACTGAAATGCAACTTATGTAAAACGCTAAGGCCGTGTTCACAGTGAGCGTGTAGTCTTTCACATAATTATGAACTTGATTTCAAAAAGGTAACAAAGTATAGCGAATACTTATTTATGTTTTCTTTGATCCTTAATTTACTAAAATATTTAAAATTACAATGAATTAACGTCATGAAGTAGGTACAGCTGGGTAATGGAAACGCTAAGGCATTGTTTACATCATCGTGATCAATAGCGTCATGAAAATCTACAGGGGTATCTAAAGCTGCGAAGATCAATGTTACACTAACTCCTAATGCTTTAATCTGGATACTTTCGTAGTGTAATACATGTCAAGCCAGAGGGCAAGTAAAAATAGAGGTTGGAGTTGATTATGGACCAATCGTAAAAGTCGGAGACTGCTGGATTCGTTAAGTGGTGCTCATGATCGTAAAATCCAAGAAAATCGACGCCTTATTTATACTTCAGAGATATTTTGTTTAGGTCATGAAGTTGACACGGAAATAGCCATTCTTAGGTACGTAGAATTTCAAACTCTTTGAAATTAAGTTTACCACAACCACGTGGTCTCAACGCCTTAATCGTACGATTTTTTTTAGAGACTCGCATAGATGGCGCTACTCGAAACTACACAACATTGTATCCACCGTATTATGAGAATATAAAAACATGATTCACAAAATACATCTTATTAAAAATCAAAACAATATTTTAGGCATAATATTTTAAAATGACACCGTATATTTAGTAAGTTCAAGGCTAACGCAGATTACCGCCATCTAGTATCGAGTAGCAAGCAACTCTCCTCCGCCATACATTCGCCTGCTTTTCGCAACCTTAATTTGGTACAACATTTTTGTATGAGGTGGGCAGTCTAGTCCGTTAGTATTATATTGTCTTTGCCACAACTGAGAGGAAAAAGTTTCGGATACACAGTGCTTACTGGGAATAAATTATAATTGTTGATAATTATTAAAAATGCTCTAAGTCTAGAAACCCTCCTTCTTTGTGTCCATACTCAGCCGTGACGCTTCGGAGCCCGAAATCCGCTATTATTCATGCTGTAATCGGAGTTTTAATTTTTTTCCGGCCAGCCGCCTGCTTAACGCCAAACTTCTCCTTGCTTTCATTGAATGCCGAATCCCATGAAACTCTTCTATTTTTTATCATCATCATCAGATCTTTTTTTTAGTCTCCACTGCAGGAGCACGACCCTCTCTATACTACCAGAACCATATATTAGCCAGAGCAATCAGAGGATTTGGCCTACACTCTCCACGCAGGTCAAACGGGATGGAGAGGTCTCTTTAATGTTTATAAGCTTTGTTTAGCTAGTGTTTCCTAAGTCTCCTACGACATCCACGGGAAGACTTGGAGTGACCGTATTCTACTCTGCCGGGAACCACACGGCACTATTTTTAATACTACTAGCAAAAATGACAAGAATTCGCAAACCCTGGGCCACATAAACACATTCCACTGGGTTGAGTAATTCGTACATTTTTCAACGTCCGCCGCACCTGACAGCAGTCGAAGAATGTCACTCAGCCGTGACAGACGGACATAAACGCCCTCATATTCATATTTACAGCGCTACAGATTAACAGCTGACTGTAACTATACTCGGATTATCTCGAGACTAGCTTCCTCTCACTGCGTTGCTCGGGCAAATGTCGATACAGTTTGGCATGCACGTGGCGTAAGCACACAAAATAATTTAACTCAAAGTGCATGTAACTTTGACTTCCGCAAAGTAACGCCTGAATCAATTCATTTTCTTAAGGGCGGCCAACCCGTCTATCTTTTCATACAAACGCTCGTACGTGATTATGGCGGTGTAACAAATCTTTCTTGGAAGATTTTCTACTAATAGGTATCTTGTGTACTATATCTAGGTTTCCATCAAAATGAAAAATTAAAATTTGGAGAAACAACTTTGATATAAGCCTCCAAATATCCGAACTTTGGGCGTTTATAATGTACTCATTAATTGTAACAGTAAAGAAAATATTCATTTAGAAACCTTTCAAATGTAATGGAGATTCTAGATGTACAAGTTTTTTTTCATAAACTTGTAAGGCTTACCAATAAACACGTATTTCTTGAAACAAGTTTAATGAAATTTCCGCACACTATTTTTCGTTCAATGTCTTCCGGTACTCACTAGCTTGTTTCCATGTGGCAGTAAGAGGTGTGCGGGAGACGAGGGCAAGGAGCTCTTTTCGCATTGCCTCTTTATCTGACATTGCGCTGGAGGGAACAAGCTTTTCGACCATGCTCGCGTTGACGATAGTCGGTCGGGGAAGGGCCACCTTAATACAGTTTTGTCAGGTACCAGCCAGGTCTCTCTACTGCTTTATTTGGACGAGCTCTGTGGCGCAGCGGTCAATACGCCTGCCTGCGATACGGATGGTCCCGGGTTCGATCCCCGGTCAGGTCAAGATGGAAAATGATCTTTTTAGATTGACCTGGGTCTTGGATGTTTATCTATAGTTACAAGTATCTATTATAAAATATAGTATCGTGGAGTTAGTATCCCATAACACAAGTCTCGAACTTACTTTGGGGCTAGCTCAATCTGTGTGATGTGTCCGTATATATTTATTTATTTAAATTTATATCAGGGTCATATCTAAGAGCAAAAATCCTTTATTATTGAGTAACACAACAAAATAATTTTCAAATTGAAAAGATTCTCGCATATTCCTTTTTTCCTTTATGATAAGTAAAAGCAACAGACCGACAGATATGGAAACGAGAGAAGGAGGAAAAAATCTTTTTCGTTTCGTAATCGGTTTTATCACAGGAGATAATAGTGGAAATTATTATTGCAACTTTACCTGGATCATATTGCGATATACGTAAGTGATGAGTAGAGAGGACATAATTTTGACTGCAAATTGAGGAGGCGTGTATGTACTGTCATGTGCAATTACTTTTGCATTGCGTAATAAATTCCCCGTATTTCATCGTCTGTTCTAAAACAGTGTACTCATTGCTTTTAATTTTAGCCGTCATTTGTCAAGAAATAGTGAAATGTGTGCCAAATACCACATCTTTTGTAGTCTGCTCGTGATTCATTGAAAGTATCGCCAGACTTTACCGGGAAAGTTGCTTGTCGATGGAAACATATTCGAGAAATGGTTACTAGAGTCTTGTGACAGATATCTTACATCATGAATTTTCCTAGTTGGTTTGGTTCATTTGATATTCAGCAGTTTTAGTCGACAAAATTTACAAGCATGGCCCGTGTAATAAAAAACTTACATCCTAATCCTATCCTATCCTATCCGAATCCTAATCAATATTATAAATGCGAAAGTGAGTTTGTTTGTTTGTTACGCTTTCATGCCCTATCTTCTGAACGGATCATCATGAAATTTTGCATACACGTTGTCTGGAGTACGGAGAAGGACATGGCTACCTTTCATCCCGGAGAAAGGAATTGTTCCCAAGGTATCGACACTTACGCGAGCGGAGTCGCGGGCGAAAGCTAGTAAAATAATAAAATTTATTTCACTTACCGTGTGGTTCCCGGCAGAGAAGAATAGGACCACTCCAAATCTACCTGTGGATGTCGTAAAAGGCGACTTAGGAAACTCAAGCTAAACAAAGCTTATAAACATCAAAGAGACCTCTCCAACCCGTCTGGCCAGCGTGGAGAGTGTAGGCCAATTCCTCTGACTGCTCTGGCAGTACAGATAGGGTCGTGCTCCTGCAGTGGAGACTAATAAAGACCTGATAATGATGATGATGATTTCACTTTCTACTTAGTAGGTACGTATTTTACGAGTCGATAGCACAACTGGATGAATTTCTTTAAAACCCTATACTGTTTATGGCGTACAGATAGTTCAAGCTAAAAACTGTTTTTAAACCTGCATGTTTGATGAGCATTTTCTCTTTAGTAACATACATTTTGAAGGGCTGTAACATAGTGTTCACGCCAGAACATTAGTCTTCGAAGATAGATCGTGGACTTGAATTCGCTAATGAGGATCTGCTATTTATATTAAACCCCGCCCACGTGTCTGCCGAACGTGTCATAATAACTCCGCTCGAGCGATTAGAGAACACCTGTCCAGGTGGGCGCCAGGGTCGCCCGAATATTTCCATTGGGTTGCGTAATTGGTCATCTTGCGTATTTTTTTTTTGCATATTTTGCTTTGATATTTTGTCTTTAACAGCATCAGCCTCCAGTTCCAGTTTCAGTCCAGAAGTTGATTTTTTGATCACTCATGGAGGGATTACAGGTGAGAACACCTGCCCTGGTGGGCGCCGAGTAACACGAATATTTTTAATGGGTTGCGTAATTGGTCATCATGCGTATTTTTTTGTATATTTCATTGTGCTTTGATATTTTGTCTTTAACAGCATCAGCGTCCAGTTCCAGTTTCAGTCCAGAAGTTGATTTTTTGATCACTCATGGAGGGATTACAGGTGAGAACGACTGCACTGGTGGGCGCCGAGTCACACAAATATTTCTAATGGGTTGCGTAATTGGTCATCATGCGTAATTTTTTGTATATTTCATTGTGCTTTGATATTTTGTCTTTAACAGCATCAGCGTCCAGTTCCAGTTTCAGTCCAGAAATTGATATTTTGATCACTCTTGGAGGGATTACAGGTGACACCTGCTTAGGTGGGCGCCAGATTAGCTCGAATACTTCCATCGGGTTGCTCAACTTGACATTTTGATTATTCTTAGCTTGATCAACCCATATTTTGTCTTCTTAAGGACCAAGCATAGACATTGTCTTTAGGGCGCCTGAATTGTCTTTTTTACCAACTTAGTTGTACGGATAGGTTAAAATACCTGAACAGGTAGGGCGCCTGATTTGCCCTAATATTTACATTGTGTGGTTTAACGTGTTGAGTGTGCTTTGCATAATTTATGGTTTTGTGATCGATCTATCCGATCTTGTTGAATGACTGTAGCGGCATCTAGTGAAAGAGTTGCCTTTGTGATCGTAATAGCCTAGTTAAAAGGTAAGCCGGTCAGAGCACCTGTCTAGATGAAATCTAGTATCGTCATAGTATTTCTGTTGTTCAATCGGTCATTTAGAATACTTGAGGAAGACCATCTTTCAGGTGCCTTTGATTTGGAACCGCTGTCTAATATATCTACTGCATTGACTGATATTCAGCGAGAAATAATACATTCATGTCCTTTAAAGTGTGGGATTTTTAAGATGTCGAAAGATATTCATGGGTCAGATTTGAATACCAATTCTGTTCGGCCTTAGAGCCTAGAGAGCATAACACCTGTATGTATATGAATAAAGTCAGATGAGAAGGTGGGCGACATGACCATGGTCGCGGCATGTTTCCACTTTTCCACGAAGTTGCGCAACTGGCCGCATGTTCGGATCTGTTGACAAGCCTTTGGTGACCCTAGTTTGCTATCTTCCGTTGTTCTTTTGCTGTTCATAAACAAAATTACATGTAAATTAATTGTACAGAACTTCGATTAACTCAATCGTGTGAAAACATATTTATGTCATGGTCAACAGGTTTGCTTTGAAAAAAAGAGCAATAAATAACAATGGATGATTCGGCGCGAGAGCATCGCATCCCAATGAGACGCCGTTGACGGTTTCCGGCGCGACCTGATGCAGTCATTATCTTTGGCATGCCAAAACGTCGTCGTGCAAAATTCTACGACCCCTGTCTGTATGAATTTATAAATAATCCCGGTTGGCCAGTGGCGGCGGCGGTGCGGCAGACCGCGGACGGCGCGGGCGCGCGATCCGCAATGTGCGCCGCTCTCGTGGAAACCGACTCACACGCTGTTCCAGAAATCGCGCGCAAAACGCTAGTAACCCAACGCGAGTGCATTACCATCTCTAGGAAGTGATTTACTCGTACAAAGATGTGTTCCAAAAGTGGCGGAATTTGCAGTGCAGTGTGCGAAGAGTGTCCAAAACAAGATCAAGTTTAAGATAAATTTCAAGCATGGCCTTTCCTGTTCAGTCACAGTATTCATTGTCCACTTGGCTTTGATAGTCACTCGGATTTTTGCCCTGACGCCTCTCTGATTAAGCGCAGACATGCCACTTCCAATTTACAGAAGAATAAATCGTCATTTGCTCAGACGTCTGCGACGCTCGCAATTTTTTACTCTTGTTATTTTAGAAGTTTCATTCAAGATTTCTGAGCATATTAATTTTGATTTCGCTTCAAAGATGTACGTAGCAGGTGAATGCATTGGAAGGGCTAATTTTATCCGCCTTAAGCCTCAGAAAAAGATAATCTAAGTCCGCAAATACATCGAGACGACAAACTATGTCAGTAATCCAGTGTTAGTTAGGGTTCAAATTGTTCGCTGAAGTTGGTGGTGTTGTAATGAGAGTTTACATTTTCGGAGGATGAAAGAATTAGCGTACTTGAATGGATGATCTTTTGTTGAGAGTTCTTTTCGGTTTCGCCGCGAGTTTCGTGTGTGGCTAATTTTAACGGACATTCGCGCCGACGTCTCATTAGTGTCTTCATTTACTTGTTCATTGTTGCTCGACTATTTTTAATATTCAAGATTTACGTTGCGAGTTTTAAAGAATCGTTCATTTTTCTGCTACAAGCCTTCATGGTTGTGTTATAATGATATATTTTTTTTAAATATTCTTGTTATAAACATATGTCTTGGTATTTGATTGAGCACTTATTCTAAGGGTATTTAGAATAATAACGTAACGATTCCTTATAAACAACAAACACTACCAAGCTTAAAAACATTATTAATATACTTGTAATAATACTTTCAAACGAAACTTGAAATTGCTTATTTAGATTAGCACGTGGGTCGTTTTGGAATTCCAAACAGCCACTCCTTACTTTTGGCAATGAACTTCATTTTGACTTAAGTATAAACTATTAAGTTTATACTTAAGTCAAAATGAAGTTCATTTATTACACACTTATTTGTTTTGACATCTTCATGTGTTGCAACTTCTTTATGTTTTTGATATCATACATAAAAACTGAATAAATCTTACATTGTATCGCGCCTCTTGCAAAGATCATTAACTTTGAAAAACCAACTCTCTTGTCATACGGCGCCGAGTGTGATTGCTTTTATGACAGTAAGTAATTACGAAGAACAGTTTCTTTTATCTATCTGATGAATAGCTAACCCAAGACTTCTGTGAAACGATCATGAGTCTCAAGCAAATAGAAGTTTGCAACACCTCAAACAATACGTTCTATTCAGTATGATGAATTTTTTTATGACTATTGACAAATGAGTTTAGGAAATACTAGTTAAAATTTTAAACTTTATGACATGTTTAGGGATCTGTGCCAACGTCTGGAAATTGAGAATTAGTTTAGATGTTATCAGTGTGAAAAATATTGGTCTTTCGTCTTGTGATAAATGCGTTTTGTAGTATACATAAAGTATCTTCTTTAGTATGAATAAACGTTGTTTCGAAAATCTAAACCATTTTAAATACTGTCTTTTTCCATTGACACTTCAAGACTTGTCGCAATTAATTTTGAGTTTTAAGTTCATTATTTTGATATTTATTTGACATTACTGCAGTAAAGGTCACAGGTATACTATGATAGTGGTAGTGACCGCTAAAGCTTTAAACTATGTGTCATCCTAATTCTAGTACAGCTAAAAACACTTCTGTGTAAAGGATTAATTACGAATGCTTTTATGAAATTACGTTGTTACTTTAACTTAATTGTCAACATCATTGTGGTCTATCAGTTTTAAGTTGCGACCTAGTTTTTTTTTACTATGTAGAGAATTTATTAGACATATCACGGCATCTTTTTAACCGACTTTATTATTTAATATATTTGTCACCTGATTAATAAATCCGTTATTTGTCATCCTATATTATAAGTATAATTCTTTTTTTTTCTATCGAATGATGTATTCTAGTTGGGCCATATCAGTTACATTAAAGTTGGTTCCTCAGTTTTTTATGAAATATTATATCAAGCTTCAGTAATATTTCTTTGTAGTACAAGCATCCTTCTGACTAAGTAACAATATTAAAACTAACTATAAACTAAGAATTAAACCTACCTATAAAATATAACTAGGTACTTATAAATAAAACCTACTTAAAAATAAAACTTACCTATAAATAGAAAATGTCCAGCAGGTCATTGCCCTGCGGTAATGTGCCCAGAAGACTGGCAGCATTGCAGCTTCAGTGGTATTTTACAGTTAAATCTGCTTTAGCAATTTCATAAATATACATAAGTTTTGCGTTACTCCTACGTTGTTTCGATAAAAGCATATAACGCTGGCAAAGTCAAACAAAATATAGTTTATGCGTTCGTTATTCTCACGTGGGCTACGTAAAGTATACGTTGTTACGTTATTTATTGTTGCTATTATGCCAGTTTATATTTTATCCAAGGCCTTAGAATACGTTTCATGTTTATTAGCCGCACTATATTTGGCATCATTGATTATAATTTTAGTTGCCTTAAAAATCTTGTCAGGTCCTTCATATTTTTGTGCAATATTTTTTAGGGTTCCGTACAAAAAATGAAAATCGGAACCCTTATAGGATCACTCGTGCGTCTGTCTGTCCGTCCGTCCGTCTGTCACAGTCGATTTTCTCCGAATCTACTGAACCAAATTAAATGAAATTTGGTAAGATGGTGTAAAGCTATGACCCGAACACGGATGTGCAAAGTAAATATATATATATATATATATATTTTAAATAAGGGTCAGTTTAGGGGGTCTTGCTTGAAGGAAAAATAATAAGATATGTGTTTTGTGTATGTGTGTTTACGAAGTATATTGTATTGTACGGAACCCCTTATTGCGCGAGTTTGACTCAGACTTGGCCGGCTTTTTTACTTGATACTTTTATTTCACACAGCATGTAAATTTACCCTAGACATTCCCTTAAAGGCTTGACTCAGCGCATCAATATGAACAACTTCTCCGACATTTTCGTATAAAAGTGTTCTGCTGTCCGGGCAATTATATGGAAATGTATTTTTTTTTTAAATTCCCGGTCCTCTATGAAAAGTAAGAAAAGAAAAGGAGACTTTTAGGGAATGTCGAGGGTACATTTGAACGGTTCGAGGTATTCCTACAAATCTTTTTCCTAAGTAGAAAAATAAATAATGTTCCAAATATCAAACATGATTTCGTTGACAAATTTTTAGATATCTACTCAAGAGAAAAATAAGTATACTTCCAGATATCTTTGAGAACGTTGAGAACTGACATTTAAATTCGGTACATAACACTTACAGGGGCAGAAATATTCCAGATATGATTCGAGTTCGAGTACCTGAACATACCATAACTTTGTTACTTTTAATGATAAAATTCTTAGTCATAAATGTATTTCTAAAGTTTGTAAATTCTTCATTTACCGCATTCGATGTTCTTGCTACCAAGGTTTCTTCCTCAAATATTATCTGCTATCTCTTAATAACTGCTCTCTATTCGAGTGTAAAAGTAATTGCTAACAGATAGTTACGCAAAACTGATTGATGATAACGATACGTCAGTGCCGTTACTTCAATTTGGCCACCGCACTGTCCATCTGCACAAACTAGGAAAGGTAAAGAAAGAGCACTAAAAAAAGTTGCTTTAAACTCAGATTCCCTTGCATGTTAAGGAAAGTTAAGGAGGAGGCATTTTCAGGAATATTTTTATCGTACTTTAAATATTTTTTGATGCTCAACGAAGGTTTGGATGGTGGAATGTTTTACTTTACAGCAGTTTACTTAAAAACCTCACTAGTTGACCATCAATCTATATATTTATAAAACAAAGACGGGTTTGTTACAACACTTATAACTCGAGATCTGCTGAACCAATTTTCATGGTTATTGATTCATTGTATTTGTCTCCGCCCCGAATATCAGAGCAGAATACATCTTAAAAACTATGAAAACTCGATATGTGTAATGAATACCTTAATCATTGACTGTTAGGCGGTACGAAGTTCGCCGGGTCAGCTAGTGAGACATAAATGCCTTAGTAGAAATCTACTAGTTGTTCTGCCCATCTATGTTTATTGTCCTAATTATTTATTCTCTTCTTTTTTTGTACACCTTCCACACCCGAATAGCTTCCATCTAGTTTGCTGAAGTAGTTAGATGAACTGCCCATTCTTCTGTACTTTATTTTGTCCATTCCGGCCGTTCACCTCTAAACTTATAGTCATTTTTACACTGTCATAATTTTTTTGGCGGCGCTATGCCATCTCATTGATTGTTGTTCGATCTGATAAGTGACTATGACGTCTTTGTTCAATGTGTGGAACTAATTTCTTCGGGATGTTTCGTAATATCTAAGATCGTAAGGCGTCTGAGCAAAGAGTCGATTTATTTCCTTATTAGTGTCCTTGGTATTAAGTAAGGTCTGAATTATTGATTCTGCAATACTTAATATTTAGATTTTGACAATTAGTTTTCTGAGGGCCATAAATAAGACTTCATAAGCATTTAAAACAAATAATCTGGCAAATGATATCCATTTTTCGTCCCATAGTACTGATTGTGGTGGTGGGAATCTTTGGGGACTTACCCAAATATCTCCTTTAGGATCATTAGTTTAGGCTGTAACTAGTTGTTATGAGACAATTACAGGCACAGTACAATTTTCAGGTTACATTGATTATCACAAACTTCTTTTGATTTGTCGTCAAATCAAAACCACAGTTTGAAAGTGAAGTGTGTAGCCATCGTAATGGAGTCAATGTTGGTATCAGTGCAGTGTTAGTGCAAGTGCAATAAATCAAAATGATGCAAGGTCTGCTGGACTCGTTGTACAAGATCTACACAGGTGAGAATTGTAGTGATGGAAACTACTTTTACGAAAACGAATTGAATAACAATTGAGTGTGCATGTTAATAACAGCCTATCCTATAAACTGTTATTGAACAAAAATCTAACAGTTATTTCTGTTGTCAATCATTATCGAATGAACACAGCTGACTAGACCCGACGTTTCAATGTTACCACTAAGTGATAACAAACTAATAAAGCCCTTATTGTTTTCAAAAAAGCTGCACTACGTAACATTTATTAGCTCCAATTATTGTAACCATAGAGATATGTATATGTACTACTACTACGTTTGTAACAGTTGTAAGTTTTTCCAAAATTGACACACCTATTCAAATAAATAACGAAATATCAGAGGATCGAGCTTCCGATTTCAAAATTTGTTATATTTTATTTGAAATGAGTTTACTCTTGGGCATCATCCAGCCCAGAAGCAAAGATATGACCTAACATGGAACGAACTTATCCAGAAGAAGCCAATTCACTCATTAATTTCTCGTTATTGTTTGATTTCAGAATGTTGTAGTCAACCAAGACTAGTTTCTCTCGGAAAGCTTATTTAGTACGAAATAGAGTACCATTTACTATTTCACTATCAACCATTTCGTTATTTGGTCATAAAAATAATACGAATATTCAATGCACCACTCTAACGAATCATTATTATTCTGTATGGGAACGCAAAGGTACATGAGAACGATTGTTATCTTTTGAATGACACGACTAATGTGTTTTTTATTTATGACAAAAAGTGTGATCTGTTTCGTTTTATAAAACGTTTTAGGTTTTTGTTTCTGTACTGTTTTGTTCGCCTTTTTTTATTCTTATCATCATTTGTATGTTAAATTAACGTAGTTTTTATTAGGTTTCACTTTTACTATTATGTTTATCTTTATTATTACCATTACAATACAATCTCTAAATATAACAAAATTAGGCGTTGCTAAGATTTTTTTTCTCGATCTCATGCCTTTTTCTGTTATGTTGAACAACGTTTTACAACATTTGGTTAAGTCGTTAAAGTCCATTTCGTAGTTACAATATTATTTGTGTATCATACATAATAATATACTCTTCCTTCATGTGCATCTCAATCTTCAATTTTAATGAAGGCTTTCTAACTGTCTAGCTAGATTATTACAACAGTTAGATAACTACCATAATAAGCCTACGGACATCAAAACGTCTAACCCCCAAGCCTCAAGTAACAGTAAAGGAAAACAATTTAGCTATAACCCGTAGCGTTACAGTATCTTCCATAGACCGGCTATCTAAATAGACCTCAAATTCCCGTATTTCGCGTAGGCGTGTATATTATGTCGGTAATTATTACACTATACCCGTACATTCACGATCTCTATCTTTATCGTAGCGAAATGGCTCGTGAATTCGATATACTATTAGAATCGTAAAACTTCACGAAAGACATTTACTTGTTTGATAACGCAGAATGTTATTTTAAGAGATACTAGTGTCTTGAAATATTATCGAAACATACGTTTATTTTTAACGAGCTTTTCACCTACGGCTTCGCCCGGAATTTATAAATTCCTCAAAATATTTTTATCGGATGATTCTCTGTACCCCTGATAAAATGTTTTTAGATCCATATGTCCCTCTGTGTTCTTTCAAATTCACGATGGTTATTAACTGCCTCCGTGGTCCAGTGGTTAAGGCGTTTGCTTTGATGACCCGGGGGTCGTGGGTTCGATTCCCACGGGAAGCATACTTTGTTAAGTTGTTTCCTGTTTGGTTAGGACATTGCAGGCATGAATCACCTGATTATCTGATAAGAAAGATGATTCCGTGCTTCGGAAGGCACGTTAACGACTACCAGATGGCAGCCGGTGGTCCCGGCTGCCATCTGGTAGTCGTTAAAGGAACCACGTCAGAGGCCGAGAGGCGGTTCCGAAGAACTCTGACACCAGGGTGTGCAAGGTCGATTGACCGTGCCACCTACACGAAATGGTGGTGGTGACGATGGTTATTGAAATAATTAAAGTTTGAAAGTGATTCAATCAAGCATATAACTTAATAATTTAAAACTCACTTTCTTTTAAATATTACCCATACGGTACTAACTTCTTTTGTACAACTCGCCGTGCTCGGTGCCAGGTTATATAATTTTTTTTTTTTCAATTTTGGGATGTCGTAGCACTTGTACCCACGGAATTCCCATTGTCTTCCAACTTCAAAAACACCAATCAACGCCAACTGAAACTTAACGATTTTTTCGATTTTACTGCTCTCTTTTTCACTGATCATACGTTTTATGGCAACGCGCGCAGCTTATTTAGATTGTTCTTATATCTTTTGTTGTCTATAGTCAACAATATCTGCGGTTCTTCAAAAACATTAGCTCGCGAAATTATCGGGCTAATTTTTTTCCACTAAGCGGTACTATCCCAACTGGTTTCGGAGCCATGGGCGGAGCAACCTGATTAATGTTTAGTTTTTTGTCTCGATTTGCCGCCAAATTAACTTTCGGTAATGTGAGCGTTGACCTCAGTTCAAGTATATTTAAGGGGTTGGCTGGTATATCATGGATACATTTAAGCACACCATTATTACATAAAGCCGACGGATTTCATAATAATGAGTGAAATTAAATTAAATTTCACTGATAATACATACTTTGAAGGATGCCAAAACCTATTATTTTCTGAAATAAAAAAAATAACTTTATCAAAATAGTGGCACTACCTTTGTAAATTGTACATAATTTAGTTTCAATCCGGGATCCTTTTGGTTGTACCCTGGAAATGCTGGCAATGATGACTCCGAGCCTGAAGCGACATATATATATGCTAGACTATTGTTCTGAGTATTGCATTAAAAACTGACTGTGGTTAAAAAACTAAGACCACAAATCTTTGAAATTACCGTAAATTAAGAATTGTAAAAGTTGTTTTTAAATTAAACCTCCCGCACTTTGGTTGTTTAATTTGTAACACAACAGATAAGTAGTTACGAAATGCTATTGAAATGGCCAGAAAAAGACGCTTGATTAAAATCAGGCCATTTTGAAATGCAACCTACGATCAATTAAAAAATTACATTCGATCGAATGAAACATCCATTAAAAGCACTTCATCCGAGTCTATTCAAACAAGCCTTAAGCTACGGACACACATGCTAGTTTTGAGCATGCTTATAAGTATGCTTCTGTCCCGCACACGACTAGCACAAGTGCTTAAAATAAGTATGCTCGTTTGCGGTACGCAGCGGTATATTCAATGAATACTCTTCCCCTTTCCATCCCCGCTTCAGGTAGCATGCTCAAAAAGCAGCAATCGTGTTTTATGAAAATAACGGAACCTCTAGTCGGCGACCCAAAATCCTCCCGCATAGAACTCTGGCGCAAAAAGTTTCCCACTCCTCCAAATTACATCTCCCCATCCGAGGGGCTGCCACCGGGTAATAACCTCCCGTGGTCCATATGGAGGAGCCTTAATCGCCTCCGGACTGAGGTGGGCCGATGCAGGCATAATTTGGCTCGGTGGGGCTATATTGACCAGGCGGAGGTGCGATGCCAGTGTGGTCATGACGACCAGACAATGTCACACCTCCTTTCGTGCCCCTCTTGTCCAACTAGCTGCACGAAGGAAGATCTTTTTACCGCCTCAGAAAGTGGAATTAGAGTTGCCACACACTAGAGGGACAAAATCTAATTGCCTTAAGCAATCGACACGAAAAGAAGAAGAAGCAATCGTGTTTTGAGCGTGCTTCTAAGTAGCAAGCTTATTTTTATCCATGGCCGTTCACACGTGCAACTAAGTAGCACGAGCTCAAAACTAGCACAAAATCATGCTACTGAGTAGCATGTGTATCCCTTAAGTGTATCTGTATCTATAGATCGAATGTCAACTATTTTGCAACACTTAATTGACTCTACATTGATATTGCAGCCTATTTATAACCTGACCCGGGGTTCAATGTCAAGTTTGGCATGCCATTTGATAGTTTTGATGGGCCGATATGATAGTAAAGTGCTTGGTAATACGCTGTATTGATTGCAAATATACAATTTGCAAATGAAGGTTTTGTGGTTCTACGAGTAATTACAGTTAAATATCATTGATTTAGTTATATTTCACTGCTTAATTCTTCTAATAGAATAGGTATTAGTAATGAAATATATAAAAGTATTTACTTAGTACGTAATATAACGCGTTAGACGTGGCAATTGTCTAGTGACTTCAGGCTCTGTCTACCCGCATAAAGGAAAAAGACGTGATAATAATAGATTGTCATGATATCGCAAAAAGTACTTAGAAGTAGTTCTTGATAATACGTATAAAATTATATGACCACCCTTAAAATTATGTACAAATAATTGTATTTTCACAGGATTTTATTTTGAATCACTCTGATCTTTTTCGTTCCGTAATAGTTTTTAGTGGTTTGGCTTCCAAAGGAATTTGCATCGTTTCCTTCCTCGTCCATATCATGCCATTATCGAAATCGGCCTACCGGCCTCGTCTCGTTTGTTCCAACCAGGTGTTTATTTTTTATTTAAGTCATGTTTTATTAAATTTTATATCTAGTCATTTATAATATTTTTTTTTTAGGTATTCAAAAATCTTCTACCTTATCGTTGCCATTTTTACCTTGTAAAAGAGGTGTCCCAGTGTATCAAAAAATATAGCGTTTTCAGAGTTCCGTACCTCCAAAGGAACCCTTATAGGATGTCCAATATAGTTTTTCTTAGAAAATTAGCCAATGGGGTCGATACTATCGATAGTATGGCGTATTATTATTGCGGTTCATTTAAAATATTTTATTAGTCTCTTCTTGCGACTTCGTCCGTGTAAATTAAAGTCAGTTAAAAGTTAGGTCATACCACAAACCACGTCATCGATTTGTGATCGCATACTCGTAGTACGGCGTGCAAGTGTGCAGTCGTGATCAACCCGCAAGGTCGAGTGCAACCGGTGAATACCGCCATTGTATTGCAATTAACGTCTGATGCACGAAGCATTTATATATGGTATCCCTTTGCCGTATGATTCCCGGTAGAGTTAAATAGGGCCATTCCAAACCTTTCCGTTGATGTTGTAGAAAGCGACTAGGAAACAAAAGCTAAACAAAGCTAACAAACATCAAACAGACCTCTCCAACCCGACTGGCCAGCGTGGCGAGTGGAGGTCAAATCTTCTATCTGCTCTGGCTAATATATGGCTTTGGTACTGCAGAGAGGGTCGTGCTCCTTCAGTGTAGACTAACAAAGACCTGGTAATGATACAATTAAATACTCATTCAAATTTAATGTTTCTTATTCTAACAGAATTACAGAGGGACCATCGGCATAATAATGTACTTTAGGAACCGCGGGGTCGTATAACTTTTTTTTTTTTATAACATAGCGGTTCAGTCGAAACTAGTTGTCCCTAACTAAACTAACCTTTTTTTGCGATTACAGCTTGCAAGGTGCGTGGTCGAGTGCAAGCGGTGAATACCGCCATTGTATTGCAATTAACGTTTTATGCTCGAAGCATTCATTAAATCATAACGGTATACCTCTAAAACCTCATTTGATTACGATGTTTCCATAATACAACAGAATTTAACGAGGAAACATAGTTCATATACTTAGTTTACTTAATGACATAAATTCCCGAATTAGCAATGCACTGGTGTTACCTCTAAGTCATATATAGGTAACTAGCAACCTTCCCCGGCTGCTGGTTATTGCTTATAAACCTTCCTCATTAATCACTAGTTAAATTGGTGAGAACCGCATGGAAATCCGTGTAGTCGATAGTTTTTGAGTTTATCGCGAACCGACAGACGCGGCAGAGGACTTTGTTTTATAATATGTAGTGTAAATAAAGTAAACATTGTTAATGCAAATACAAAAATACCTTAAAAATATTTTTTCACAAAGGCATTGGCCAGTACCGAACGCAATAATTTACTCACATTGCATGTTTACGTTTCAAGTCCGAAAAAGCAGATTTATAGGTTATAATTCGCGCATCACTCAATTCATAATGTTGCCTTACACCTCAATCTTGTGGATGGCTTATCCAATCATTTGAGAAGAAAAATTTATGTTGTCTTGGCACACCTCCAATATATTGCATTTTTTATTACTATGCTTCAGGTTACTACGAAAGTTTACTAGGCACTAAGGTAAATAAGGTGAAAATAAAATAAAATTACTTTACAAAAATAGTCTTACTATGTAAAATACGGGTCACTCGCATATGAAGCTAGCTACAAGCTTACATACACAACAGTGCGGACTGGGACGACTTTGTGCGCGTGTCTCAGTTCACATTCGCCCTGAGGAAGACGTGCGGATGAGGTCGAAACATAACAGACTACGTATGGGAGTGAACCGTATTTTACATATTAATAATGTAAGTATCTCATGTTAGTTTCAAACAAAAAAAATTGTAAACAGACAAATATTTTTTTCTACTTTCTTTCTTCTTTTAAATTATGGCTTCCACCAAGATTTCAGTGATTCTGCCAATGTCCAGTATAATGAGATACTAAGTATAGGTGTTGTACGGGATGTGGCATCAAATATGGCGTAAATTATAAAAAGTCCACTTAAATCAATTTGCTAAATCGTCTTAGGCAAACGACAACTGTACCCCTTGATTTCCCACCAAAAACTTCCACAAATATTTTTGACAAGCGAGCACGAAGCGCGAGCTAACGTCTCCGTTTCAGCTTGAGCTAAGTCACCATCGAACACAGCACAAGCTACCTGAAAAAAAAACCAGGACTCAAACATTCAACATTATCTACTAAACAGGTTTTGAACACTGCACCAAGTAACAGGCGTGACCTTACAGATTACATCGAGATAATCTTGGAACTATCGCCACAAAATAAAGAAAGTACAGATTTTACACAAAGTACAGTGATTTAATGATAGAGAACATTAGAATATTAAAAAGTAGTTTTATAAAAGTCATTGCGTGCGTTTGTTCTAAATAATCACACCGACCATAGCCAAGCTCTACAATATATGGTGAATTTATAGTTTTTTCACTGTTTTAGATATAAGATATTGGCCTTGACTCGTATACAAAGATGTCGGGTGGCAAAATACGATATAACACAAAGAGACCGAGCAAGTATGCACCAGCCGCTATTCCTGATCTGGACACATCGCTTATTACAGTTATTATTCTGGACAGGATGGATATAAAATATTTAAAAATAAATTTACAAATTAAAAGTAAAGACTAATGAAATTGTTTTTGGCGTAGGTATATAACATACTAAAAATATCGGAATTACTTCTGGAACCTAAAATAGTGTTATTTGCTTCCAAAACTACAATGTTTACGAGAATAACGCTATACTAGCGAGTTTAATCATAACGTAAAAAAGTACATAACGTTATCTGATAAAGTATCCTTTCGAGCTCCGTGGCGCAGCGGTCAACATGCTAGCCTACGACACGGGGGTCCCGGGTTCGATCCCCGGTCAGGTCAAGATGGAAAAAGATCTTTGTCATATTGATCTGGGTCTTGGATGTTTATCTATACAAGTATATATTATAAAATATAGTATCGTTTAGTTAGTATCCTGCGACACAAGTTCACAATTTACTGTGGGGCTATCTCAATTTGTCCGTATATATTATATATGTCCCTATATATTATAAAAAAAATCTCCAAAATTAAAATCGCCCCTGGGCTTTCTGCCGCAAACTGTAATGATGTCACGTCGGTGTTGCACGTAGAAGAGAACGTTTCCCATCCGTACTCTCCTTATTTATAGGTACAACCATCGTGGTGTGGGCCATTCGACACGCACGCATATTAAATTGAATTTTTCACACGTTTTAAATCAACCGTGCTTGCAAAAAGTCAAATAAATGTCAGCACGCATTAACACTCTGCAGCGTTTTAATTTTCTGATTATGGTCCATTAAAATTTGTGAACAGACAGTTGTAGTAATAAAAATCCACATTAACCTATATTTGTTCACCTATTTTTGTCTGTGTATAGTATTACCACTTTGGTCCGTATTGCACCAGATATCCCTATCCGTATAATGCGAAAGTGAGTTTGTTTGTTTCTTACGCTTTCACGCCCTATCTACTAAACCGATCATCATGAAATTTTGCATACCCGTCGTCTGGAGTACGAAAAACGACATAGGCTACCTTTCATCCCGTAGAAAAGGACTGTTCTCGAGGGATGGACACTAACGCGGCGTAAGTTAGTCCACCATAAAAATAAGAGAAGAAAATATGTATAAGTCCTTACGCAGGTAAAGCTGCCCAGGATGTGGGTACGGCTTGGATTAAGGTGTATTAAAATATGTCGTGTGCCTCTGCGCTTCGAAAGGCACGTTAAGCCGTTAGTCCGAGTTCTATGTGAACTGGCGTGTGTGAAACTCGGGCTAGCACGAGTTGGCTTCTTCTGATATCATGAGATGACATTCGTTAAGAAAGTTTTAAATATCTTGAAAACATCAGTATTGGCGAGGGATGGATCCGGAAGTTGCAAGCAAAAATCTAGCTAATAAAACTAAAACAGGCTTATAAACCTGAACTTTCGACGGATTTGACATGTAAACTCACACAATACTCCGAGATGAGTTTCGCCCATCTCGATTTAGACCGTGTTGCCGAACACAAGTCACACAAAGGGCTGGGTGGTGACGTCAATTGGCACACTCGCCCGTCACGTGAACCACTTTCGCTAAACAAGTCAAGCCGATCATGGCTTTCTTTAGGACATACACGACGTTTGTCCAACATATAAAAATATGACAAACCAGTCCATCGTAATAAATATGATGACAAACTATTTTCATTTTCATCAAGTCTTTTTAATCGTCACTGCAAGAGCATGACTCTCTCTGTACTACCAGAGCCATGTATTAGCCAGAGCAGTCAGAGGATTTGGCCCACACTCTCCAAGCCGGCCAGAAGGGTTGAAGAGGTGTCGATTTAGACCGTGTTGCCGAACATAAGTCACTAAAAAGGCTCTGAGTGGTGGTGACGTCAATTGGCACACTCGCCTATCACATAAACCACTTTCGCTATGCAAGTCAAGCCGATAATGGTTTCCTTAGGATTTACATGACTTTTTAACCTATAAAAATGTCCAGCGTAATAAATATGACAAACTATTTTAATTTTCATCAAGTCTTTTTTGTCGCCACTCAGGAGCATGACCGTCCGTCTCTGTACTACCAAGTCTATATTTTAGCCAAAGCAGTCAGAGGAACATAAAAACAACATCAGATAAAAATTCTATCAATCGGCTGCTACAATTCCACAAACACATACATAAGTGTAATTTATTTCCACCCGTCTTTTGGGTCAAGGATTAAAAAAATATATATTTATTTATTGACCACACAAACAATGCACGAAAATATCCAATCTATAATAAAAATTAGTTTAAAAATTCTTATATCTAATCACAGGTCGTAAAATATTTTAAATTGATTTCTCAACAATCGTGACATTTGGACAAAGTTTAATGATAATGTTTAATCGGCGAGGTTAACAAAGGTAAAAACAATATCTTTTATCTTTATGTCGGAATCGAAGGCCGTACCTTTCGCATTTAATTTTGCATTGGTTCGTTAGCTTAGGTATGCTATAAAATTATAGATTTTCTGTCGAACGTTTCCGGCAAGTGACTGACGTAAATTCTAACCAGATTTTACAATACACTTAGGTAGAGAATACAAGTTTTCTGTATCGATAAACGGATGAAAAATATCGCTACTGGTCTATGCTTGCTTGCTTTTCGTGTGTGTTGGTAAAATAACAGTATTCTCAATGAAAAAAATATATAATGCCATCTGCCCTGCCAAAAGAAAAAAATATCCAGGCTCACTCGGGATAATGTTAATATACGCCCAATTCAGTTCAGTCATAAATTATTTTACCACCCGTCCTGGACTGAAGACAGTCTTAGTCAGTCAATAACACCAATAAAAATGGATTTCGTCATTGTACCCCACACACATCGCTATCACCTGACATATACACACAAAAAGCAATTCATCTCATAAAACTCACATAGCCTCGCGACTTCTTAAAACCGTATCTTATCATTTACGAAATACATTTTCGTGTAAACGTAAAACATAGATAGTGTAAAATGCACACAAAATGCACCAAGATACGAGTAACATGTGTTTAAACGGGACACAGTTATCGATCGTTTATCGATGTTGTAACATCGATGTTTATCGATGATCGGAATAATGTCTTATCGACATGTGGTTGCACACCGCGAGTTCAGAATAAAACGAGTGATAGATGGATAACTCCGTAAGAACTGTTTATGTTCCTAAGCATTTATTTGATAAAGCCAAAGTTAAAGCGTTCATCTAGAAATTAGGCTCGTGCACTAGGCACTTTTTCACGTCAAATCTCATTTTTAATTTACGCTCTAAATGTATAAATCTTTAATTTTGGCTCGAAGCAAATCGGAATTTAAAATCATGTCTTCGATTTCTGTGTCTCATTGCCTGACAGATGGAATTCAACATCATCATCATCGGGTCTTATTTAGTCTCCACTTCAGGAGCACAACCCCTTCTGTTCTGCCAGAGCCATATATTAGACAGAGCAGTCAGAGGACTTTGCCTACAATCTCCACGCTGGCCAGACGACTTTGATGTTTATAAGCTTTGTTTAGCTTGTGTTTCCTAAGTCGCCTTCTACGACATCCACGGGGTCCTATTCTTCGCTGCCGGGAACCACACGGCTTCAAAATTCAAATTGCAAATATGGAATTGCCATCTTTAATTTCAAGACCCGTCGTATGCTTAGTAGCACAGATCGATCAGAATATGAAGTGAACGAAATAACAGCAGCACTTCTGAAGTGTTATAAATTGCTAACGAAACGTGTGTACATCGTTTCCATTTGCACTTACGTGGGTTTGTTTTCGGCATTCGACCAAATGCTTTTTACGTTTTGCGTGTATGTGGTTTACGTAGAGTATGTCGCATCTGTTACATATTTTAATTGTACCACGAGTGTAATCTTGTAATTGCAGTTTATGGGCCCTATAAGGTACATAAAAGTGTTAACGATATGGGTGACTACGGTACTTTTACGGGGACCGTAAACGTGTGCGCGTCGTGTTTTGGGTCGTCGATATTCTTATTTATGTTCTTATCATGTGATAACTGGAGTAAGATTCAGGATGTAGTATCTGATAGAAAGATGTCACAAAAAAATATTACAAGTAAAAAGATATCTGATTTTCAAAATTGCATATGTTATGAGCACAACAAAGATGAAAATCACGAAATCTGTGTTGGTAAAACTATCAAGTCACTTAGGCTATATAGCGTGATAGCGTGTCAAAAAAATGCACTCATAAAATTGAACACTTTTTTTTCCATTCAATCAAACAATAAATGACAAAGATAAAGCACATCATAGTGGCTGAGTGGGGAGCGTGATTTATACAAGTTATACTACAATTAGTAATTGTAGCAAACTGTAACGTCACACGAAACTTTAACCCATTAAAGTTGCTATTGTTTTTGGTTATTTAACCTAAGAAAAAATACATATATCCAATATATTTTGTTTACCTATTTAACTGACGGACTAAGATTTTTTTAGAAGACTAGCCTGTTGAGTGTAGATAATATTAAACCAGTGAGAAGCGAAGGTTGAAAATAATATTAAAATACATCTACTGTTAATCAACAGTCAACACCTCCCAATTATTTTCCCAATAAAAATTGTTTGAAGTCCTCGACCTTCACAGACACAGTCATTATAACGCCATTTAAATGTATAGCGTAATCCAGCTACAATGATACGCGTATCTTACGATCTGAGTTGCAATGGCGAACATAATGTAATACAAATTACACCTATCTGTTTCGCATAATCTTGATTGATAGATGAATTACTTGCCACCTACAACGGTTATAGGTTAGATTTAACAGAAGTACGACATTCCATCAATACTATTATTAGTTGCATCCTCAGCTGTGATTAGGGTTGCCACCTTTTTTTTTTCAAATAAAGTACATTGGTTATTATAAGTACGAAAAAAAAGGACATGGTATCAAAATAAAGTACAATTTGTTTTTCATTATTATTATATTTAAAAACATATTTTTATTGCTTCTTGCAGTTTGTATCAAATTAGGATCACGACTAAACAATTGCGCAGCATCTTTAGAATCAATATTTAAATTAAAATAAATAAGTCATTCATTTTGTAACTATAAATTTCTTCATCAACTTTTCAAAATCACAAAGAAATCAAATCATGCAAAATAAAGTATTTTCGTGTACTTTATTGTTCTCATAAAGTACAGGGTACATTGCCTGAAATAACGTTCAATATTTTATTATAAAGTACAGTGGCAGCCCTAGCTGTGATGCTTCGGAGCCTACGATCCGCCTTGACAGGCTTATAATGGTGACATCCGTAATTTTATTCTTGTACTCCTGAATAAGATCACATAAAAAAATCTTCGCCGGTACTTCGGTAGTAAATAACTTGCAGTATTTTAGGTATAACTTTTCATCAATATCATCAAATTGAGAGATCTACTAATTACCGCATTTTTTTCGATTAGATCTTAAGAGGGTATACTAGCAGTGCGTTTTCCATACAAATGTATTTCTCTATTTTCTCGCTGAAAACTACTTCTAGAGGCACAATTCTTTTTACATAAAATGTATTACTAAAATAGGTAAGTCCCTATGTATTATTATTTTCTAAAAACCTGTTTAAAAGAAAAAAAATTGTACAAAAACAAAAATATTTCTATTGTAGTACTAGATTTTATGAAAAAAGAATTGTGCCTCTAGAATCAGTTTTCAGCAAGAAAATAGAGAAATACATTTGTATGGAAACCATATTGAAAAAATACTACTAGTATACGCTCTTAAATAGCGTTAGTTGGCTGAAAAAACTCATACGCTGCGATCCTAGTAGAAAGAAGTTTGATGATTGATGAGATCAATTAGTATCTAGAATGTGTCAACTCAAAATATTTGTAGTCTGAGAATAAAAAAGCTTCAGTAAATTTAATTGTTTTCATGAATGATAAATTATTTTGTGGAGATTACCACTGCATGTTAAGAAAGACCTTTTCAACAAACTTAAAACGATAAACTGACAAGCAAAACTAACAAAGAATATAGTAATATATAAGTAGTGTTTTTTCCATGTAAACGTAAAATCGTGACCAATTCTGCTTTACACGGCAAATATAAAACATAAACTAATCGCATTTTCAATAAGTCAAGTCGGACAACCGAAGCTAATCAGACTTTATTTTATCAATATATGACATATTGATAAAATATTAACTGCTGCCACATTATTAACTTTATCTTCTGATTGTTTAACTTTACTGTGTATGACCCCGTGTAATCTGTTTTATCTACGGTTCTGTTTATTATTTAACTTGTTTAAAAACAGTGGCATTTGTTTACTTGTGTAGGCGTGGAAATGCTTAAATATAAACTGTTATAAAAAAGGGAAACCTACCACAGAGGTGTGGAAAGAGTTGCTCAAAGAACAGTTGAAACGTCTGAGGCTGGTTGAAAATAAAATGTCTGCAATTTTCTCGAAACACTGCCAATAATGTAAATTTTCGGCGGAGTTGTTAAGGGATTCGTGCGTCATTAAAAACAAATTGATTTTTATGAAAGGGCTATTTCTAGAAAGTTTCTTAAAATATGTGAGTGTATAATATAATACATGTCTTAAAATATGACAAGGAAATTATTCTTTATAAAATTGATAATTTCCATTGCACGCTGTTCGTTAAATAGGTAGCTCTTTAAAAAATCTAAGAATAATATCACGAAAATTACGAGAAATTAAAATGGTTTTGAAGCATGCATTGCATTTGCCAGCTTTGGGAGATTTTATTATTTTTATAATTAAATTTAAAAAGTCATCTAAATATAGATCTAGTGGCTCTATCTGTCAGGTGTTTGCGCGAGACTTATATACACAGCGAACTCACAATGTCCCTTTGGTCGGGGTATAATAAAGTGCTAGACCTTATTATACCCCGACGGCGTTTAGGTCTTATTAGCAATTCTTAAATTTTGAACTTATTCGTAGATTTTGAACAATTTCCAAAACTGCAATGACATAAAATTCCATGTATTGTATGTTATTGAACCTGCTCACAAAATATCACGAAAATCGGTTGGGAAATTTATATACATTTAAATAAAATTAATTTTAATTCGATTTTATCGCCTACTACAGTCTACTAACGATCACGAACACTGTAACTTTGAACACTTGTTCGAAACGTAAAGTGTATAAATAATGTAATAAACGCGAATAAATCGTACTAAAATTAATTTTATTAAGAGCTGGGTGAGGTGGACCCTACAATACATACCTGTGCTCTATCTACGCCATTCAGGTTAAAGACGTGAATCTGTACGGCCATGTCGAAATATAAAGGCCTCAATACATCGCACAAAGGCTCTTTGTTAGCACTATCGTCGATCTGCCAGCTAAAAAGATCTCACCAAACTAATTAATAAGATAGTATTGTCGACCCCCCTTCGAGCGGCGTATTGTTGGTTGAGAATGAGTGACTAATGAGACATGAAGCTGTAGTTAAACACACAGTTTATAAGAAACTTGGTCTAACTTATTAAAGGAACAACGAACTAATGTGTACAGATCTTTCTTTTGTTTTAATGTTATGTTGGAAACTCAGTGTTATATATTTTCAAGCTTGCTTTTCAGGCAAGTCAATTTTCAAGCTTCCTTAAGGTCCTTTATGAAGACTGCCTTCTGTATCTTTCTTAGACTTAACATCTTTCCGAAGCTTGAAAGAGCTATAAATATTATTCACTTCACTTGTAAAGTCACTTGTAAAGCTATAAGTGTGAACCAACCTGGTGTTGCGTACCTAAATGGTGAATTTTGAATTGTTGTATAAATGCAATAGCATTGACCTTTACGCCCAAATATTCAAAAGCATTTTTGTCTAGATGATTATCTTGCGACAAACAGCACGAAGAAAGAACGTCATTTAAAAAGAATTTGAGTATTCTAGCCTAAGCCCGAATACTCAAAAGCAAATCTTAACTAAAAATGTTCTCAACTCTACATAACCTGGCAAAACAAAAACAGCTTGAGATGTAAAAATGTCATTCGTTAAAATTATTTTGAATATTCGAGGGATGTACGAGTAAAATATATGTTTCTGTGTGATGCCTCAAGGCAAAGGATACACAAATTAGTAAGGATGACTTAATATTACATTGTTAGGTTGATGAACCGCACCTTTGGTTCATCCGCCTGTCCCTTCATATTGTCCGCAACAAGCTTCCTTTTAGTCCTTTATCGTTTTTATAACTTTATTTACAAGAAAAACGCGTCATTCACATGATAAGAAAACAGCAACTCTTGCAACTACAACTTCATTATTATTTGATTGTGTCAATGACCTTACTAAAGGAAGAGGTCTTTTTGTATGTCCGTTGCAGACTTTATCTGTGGTTGCAAAAAAAGTTTGTGGTTGCAGTTCTCCCGCCGAAACTGACCGAAACCTCATTGATTCTCGCCACTTTTTAATTCTTCTTTCAAAATTTTATATTTTCTTTGCTTGGATTCTTGCCAGCCAGCCAGTACTCTACATACTTTTTTTGCAATATCTTTCGTTGCCACTGATCATATTCTGATACGTTGTTCCCATGTTGTATGTGCGTTTCAATAACTAGTGATTTTGTATAATATCGTGAATTTTAGTCAAAGACATGATGAGGCAGCTGTTTTCATATTCAATTTTCGTATAAACCGCTGCAATGACAGTGAAACCACCGATTACACATAAGTGGTGAAACGTAATGATGCGAAGAAAAAACGTAAAGTTACGAGGTAGTAAGAACACTATCACACCATTAGGCTTTATAGCCACAACTCTTGCCTGCAGCTAACGCTTGCGCTAGTCCAGAAGGACAGCACTTTTCTCGAAAAAAAAATCAATACCACTTGAAATATGTTTGTAAAATGAAATGATAATCAGTTCAGTGTAAGCGTAATAGTTTTCGCATTTTTAGATGAATGAGAATAATACTTGAAGTGGTCCAATTCTACTCTACCGGGAACCTCACGGCACAACAAGCACACATCTTAGGGAACACAAGATAAACAAAGCTTATGTATGAATATATGGCTCTGGTAATAACCAGAGTCGTATATTAACTAGAGCAGTCAGGCGATTTAACCTTCACCCTTCACGCTGATCAGACGGTTTAGAGAAGTCTATTTGAGAGGACCGTGCTTCTACAGTGGAAACTAAAAAAGGCCTAATAATGATGAACAGAGTTCCATGAAAATATTTCGTTTTGTTTCTAAATTAGGTTATACTGTAAAAGTATTACGTTGTACTGTTTCTAAATTGGTCGATTAATTTTGTAATGCAGTACCGTCATCGGGTTGATAACCCTCGCACATGCAGCCCATAACACTTTCCTGCGTGAGATCACGCGAATACCGTTGCAATGGTTGTGAACCTTTGTTTGTTATGTTATAAGATAACTTTTGTTTGTATACTACGGACTATTTGTCATAAGCTGAGCTATTTATGGCTACTCGTGAGTCCTGAGGGATGCGTTTACCACTATTGAACCTAAAATTATCATAAGATTACACTTATAAAATTAACAAGCTTCTACGGCAATCTAACTCAAAAAATTGAATACAATTTTGCGTGTACATACTGGTAGAGTTAAAAAACGCCAACTCTGTTGATGTACCAGAGGTTTATGTGTATGCCAAAGTTCATTTGCATACGTTAAGTATTTTTGTGATTCAGTAACATACGATCAAGTTCAGAATTATATAAGATATCTAAATTATAATAGGAAACCTGATAATTATTTCAGACACCAACAAAGCATATACGGAGAAGACCTGGCTACTACACCTACCTACGTATATGTAACCTTTGTTTGACATTGACATTACAATAAATACCATTTGCGACCTAAGTTTCAGTGACATTACCTCACATTTACCTCTAGTAAATTTACTATAAAATAATAGTAAGTTAATGGTTTGCCTTATCTGTCCATGTCTTTCATTCACATATTCTACGTATATATTCAAATATTATGAAGTTCAAGGTCATTTGCTCGAAATATAACAGATTTTTTAAAGACAAGTTTTATTTTTGGACGTTGAGTACGCTGCATCCTGCATCCAACTTTGACGTTTTCATCTTTTTTGTGGTCATTCTTCGTTCTCACGCGATGAAAGTTCCTTGAATCCTACAGAATATCTCTAATTAAGCCCAACTTGTCAGACAGTTGAGTCATGACATCCCGGCGATGGAATTGAAAAGATTCATTAAAAAAAACTTGAATACTGAGACGTGAATAAACATTGGAAGACTTGATTCTAAAGGCGTCAATGAAGAGTTGACTCGTGAGCTTTTGTGAAGTTTTTTTTTTTTCTATATTCCTACGAACATACTACCAAGCTAGAAGAAATGTTATGAACCCGTTGTTTAAATAAAAATAAAAAATCTTTATGACAACTTTTTTGCCTATATCTCATAATTCCACTTTCTTTACGTGTGTTTCAATTGATTTCACTGAATTCCACCACATATACTTTTTAAAATCGTTTATATTTAGATTCTTCACTTTTAACTGACCCAATTTTTTTTTACACAAAATTGTAATGTTCGAAAATTTTTGTTTCAAATTAAGTGTTTATGAGATTGGTTATCTAAAGGATCAAGACCTAACTATTCGTCATATTTTGAAAGTTAATTGATTGTAGTTTTCTATTTCTACAATTTTTTTAGGGTTCCGTACAAAAGTTGAAAAACGGAACCCTTATAGGATCACTCGAGCGTCTGTCTGTCCGTCCGTCCGTCTGTCACAGCCGATTTTCTCCGAATCTACTGAACTAAATTAGGTGAAATTTGGTAAGATGGTGTAATCCTATGACCCAAACACGGATGTGCAAAGTAAATAAAGATTTTTTTGAAATAAGGGTCATTTTCAGGGGCCCAATTACAAAATTTTAAAATAAAGCTTTGCAAACCTTACTGTGTCATATATCAAATGGAAGGGCTCATTATGAGGATCTCAAAAATATATTTTTTTGATCGGGTAAAATCAATACTTTTGATTTTATTCACGAAAAAAGGCAAAAATTGACCATTCCCCCCCCCTGATATCCGAAACTACTGGGCCTAAAATTTCGAAAAAATTACAAAATATAGTTCATTCCTTGAAGATTACAGGAAAAATAATAAGAATTCTATCACTTGAAAATTAAGTGGTAAACTCACTATAATAAGTTCATCTAGGGAAATAGTTCACTAAACCACCACTAGATGGCGCTAGTCAACTGAATAAAACATTTTTTGCACATTGTGTGTGTTCACGAAGCATATTGTACGGAACCCTCATTGCGCGAGTTTGACTCACACTTGGCCGGTTTTTTATTTATTAATTTGAACCACAAACAAGTTCACAGTATTTCAAAGAAGAAGAAAATAACAACATAACTAATAAATCATTACCGTGAGTGAACTCAGCGATGCTGGTCACAATTTTACATTAAATGCTATTAGATTGTGTGGAAGCCCACGGGTCCAGGCAGATTACACTCTTCTCAATAATAATATTTGTAACGCTCAATAAGGTATATATCAATGATACATTATACAATTGAGCGGTTGTGATTGGTGTAAACTAAAAAGCACTAGTGCCGTAAATACGTCATAACGATACAAATTTCGATGTCATAAGAACCGTACAATTAGCAAATGTATAGAAAAAAAGTTGACACCTTAACCAATGTTCTATAAAATTAATTGTTTAATATGAAATTTTGATCACATTAATAACAATAATAGAAAGAAATGGTAATAATTTAATATACAAAATACTTAAACTAACTAAAATTAAAAAAGTAATAATTAAAGCTAATAATAACAATAATTTCTATTAACAAAAAAAAAAAACTATAGATAAAAAATGTCTCGCAAATCACTGCCCTGCGGAAGTGTTCCCAGAAGGCTGGCAGCATTGCCACGTTGTATGGCAATGCTTATTCTTTGTGCAAAGAAATTGCCAGCCCTCTGGTCATTGGACACCTCTACCAGCCTTTGGCTCACAAACTTGAAGAGCTTGTGAGCTGAAGGCCCCCACGGCCCCAACGTTTCCACCCCAAACGGCTCAAATATGTAGCCATCGCCGAGGCAGGCATATTTGCGCCGCTTGAGGGTCTCGGCGGCCGCTGCAGCCTCACCAGCCTTGGAACTCGTACCCTGGAGGTGAGAAGATGCGACAGTGTCGACACATGTAGCGTCCCACACTAATGGTCTTCCCTGCCTCCAAGGCACAAGTGTCATCCCATCCGGCCTCTTGCCATCATTCCGGGCCAGTCCACTCGGTTCCAGAACGGCTGGCACCTGTATGGTGACAAGAGCTCGGTGAATGATGTTGTTAAGGTTGGCATGGCGTGCAATACGGCCTGCGCTCCTGGAACAGGAGAGACCGTGATGGCCTAGGCGGTCGACTGTGTTACCGCAGGGGCAATGATGCGGGACATTAGTTGCAGCGCCTAAACGGAGGCTAGTTGCTATACGGAAGGTGCCGTCATCTAGAAAAGTGCCCAAATTAAAAGACGGTAGCGCCTGTAACCACAAACCTGACTCCCATTCAGCAGAAGCAAGGAGACGAGCTCGATCTACAGAGTTGCTGGCAGAAGATTCAATTAGGCTACTCTGTACAAGTCTGCAAAGCGGCTCGTCCCATTGCCTCTGTGAAGCAGGGTGATCTGGAAATTTAGAATTTTGAGATAGCTCTGACCACGCGATTTTGGCCTCCGCCAAGCCAGTGACTTCGAGATGAGATGTTTTTAAAATTTTCATGAATAAGTTATGAACGCCATAAGCGGAGGACAAGAAAGCAGGCAGGGCAACACTAGAAATTTTGCGAATTCCTAGGCCTCCCAACCTAATAGGTAAAGAGGCCTGTTCCCAAATATGATGATGGTTCAAATCGATATTTAAAATAGATGATAATGAGTCTTTTATGACATTGTCTAATTTTGAGAGGAGGTCCGGGTATTTCCAG
The DNA here is from genome assembly GCA_963082605.1 of Rhodophaea formosa. Lineage (NCBI taxonomy): Eukaryota > Metazoa > Arthropoda > Insecta > Lepidoptera > Pyralidae > Rhodophaea > Rhodophaea formosa. Next base: position 4,436,058 of record OY720209.1, read on the forward strand.
AAAGGACTACAACGTAAATTGTATGTAAAATTTGGAACGAAAAGGCAGTGTTTTAGAATAGTAAAAGCAAAATGCGTATGAATATTCGAAAGTCTGGCGGCAGTGGAATGGAAATTACAAATTTTTTCATCAATAAAATTTTGAAATGATTCCTCGAAGATTGGGGAGCCTAGGAGACGGAGCGAGGTTTTATTTACTATTTGAATTTGTGGAGCTAGGCTATTATAACTACTAACAGTTTGAATTTTTTCTAATAAAGGCATGTTCTCATCAATAAAAAGTTCACACTTACCAAAATTTATTTTAAGTCCAACGATTTCAAGGTTCCGTTTTAGAAGATCCAAATCACTTAGAACTATGGCAGGGGTGTCTCCTAAACTTCCATCATCTAGGAACCATGTGTTAAATTTAGAATTAAGTTTCTGAATGATGGGATGTATGGCAAGACTGAAAATAACCGGACCTAGGGGATCACCCTGCTGACACCCTACCTCTGAAGATAAAACGTGGTTTTGGTAGATTAAGTTTGAATTTTTACTATAACATTGCCAAAGAAAGTTGTATAATGAAGGAATTTTGTCTTTGACTTGTGTCAGCATGATGTCCCTATTTACCGAATTGAAAGCGTTTTTGATATCCACCTTTAGCAGAACTTCCCCTTTCTGGAGGTTAAGATAGCTACGCAAAGAATGGACGGCGGCTTCACAACCACCCTTGGAACCAAAACCTAACTGAAGTGGCTTGAAGTAGTCTCCAAGGGTGGCAGCGGCTGCTTTACAGCAAATTTTGGCCGCCAGCCGACGAAAACTCATTCCCACGGCTATCGGCCTGATTCCGCCGTCCTTCTTTTTAAGCGCGCATAAATTGGCCCCATAAAGAACCCCAGTGACACTCTCATTGACCCTCCCTGCTAACATCAAGTTAATAAGGGCAGTGATAATAATAAATAAATACACAAATAATAATAATACACAAACAGTTTAAATTAAAGACAAGAGCTACAAATATACGAATATAATGATTGTATAATTACGGTAGCGCATACAAACTTATATCCCAATGGGACCACTCAATGTTTCGAAAACTCCTTTTTTATAAGAAGCATATTTCAAATTAAATATATGTATAAATGTAACAATAATTATTCATTTGAAATCGACTTCATCTAAACTGCAAAACCGATTAGATAAATATTGTATGAGACCAATTTTTTTTAAACGACTTTAAAAATAGGAGCAAATTCTCAATTCGTCGGAATCTTTTTTTTTATATGTGTTCCCCGATTTCTCTAAGACGCCTGGACCTATCTAAAAAATTCTTTATTTGTTCGATAGGTAATATACTTTACAGATGGTCCCATTATATTTTTACACAACCAAAAAAACCAAAACAATTTTTATACGTATGCCGTTCGGTTTACACTTATTTCCATTTTATTCTTATGCTTATTCAAACAAATTGATAGGGTTAAAGTCAGTTTTTGTTTTTATTAAAAATATGTTAAATTATTAAAGAATATGCTTTAAAAGTAAGAAGGTTTTTAAATCTTTTCATTAGAAGTCATGGATACATACCGAACTGTTGTCATCATCCTTTTTTGAAGTCAGTAAGCATAAACTTTTTTAAATTGCTATGAGTAAATTCGGAGAACTTTAACCAATACAATTCAACAGTGTTGTATTCACACTCTTAAAAGTTTATTTACTTTGCAACTGTCTTTAATTGGTGATTTCTGATGGAATTACACAATTTAACACTTTATTATGCGACTCACGAATTTCAATAGTGCATTATCTCGGGACAGTCATCTTCATCACGATGTCATTCGTTTTAATTGACGGGTTAAGCAACCGCCTTATTAGGAAATAGTAATCGACACTCAGTTGAGTTATGAAAATGATGAGTTGAGCACAAAAATGTTCAGTTTATCACCGTGATTTCACTTTATATATCATCATCATCATCAGGTCTTTCTAGTCTCCACTGCAGGAGCACGACCCTCTCTGTACTACCAGAGGCATATACTAGCCTGAGTAGTCAGAGGATTTGGCCTACACTCTCCACGCTGGCCAGACGGGTTGGAGAGGTCTCTTTGATGTTAATAAGCTTTGTTTAGCTTGTGTTTCCTTAGTCGCCTTTTACGACATCCACGAGATGACTTGGAGTGGTCCTATTCTACTCTGCCGGGAACCACACGTCTGTCTCCTTCTCCGTACTCCAGACAACGTATGCAAAATTTCATGATGATCGGTTTAGTAGATAGGGCGTGAAAGCGTAACAAACACACTTTCGCATTTAAAATATTAGTTGAGATTGGGATTGCAGCCGTTTGGTTCCCGGTAGAGTAGAATAGGACCACTCCAAGTCCTCCCGTGGATGACGTAGAAGGCGACATAGGAAACACAAGCTCAACACAGCTTATAAACATCAATGAGACCTCAAACCCAGCCAGATAGCGTGGAGAGTGTAGTGTAGGCCAAATGCTCTTACTGTCCTGGTTAATTATAGCTCTGGTAGTACAGACAGGGGTCATGCACCTGCAGTGGAGACTAACAAAGACCTGATGATGATGTTGATATTTATTGCAGTGGATAGGTTCAATTTTTTCATCTATCTTACATACGGACTATCAAGTTTGCCGCGACTCCGTATTCCGTACGCGTATAACTTCACCCCCTATTTGATGACTTTAGGACTTTAATTTCTAAACATCCTTTCTTAGTGCTCATTTCTTACATCATGAGCAATAGGCTGTGCGGTGACATAGTATAAGTCAGTAAGCCAGTCATCATCATTTCGTGTAGGTGACACGGTCAGTCGACCATGCACACCCTGCTGTCAGAGTTCTGCGGAACTGCCTGTCTCGGCCTCTGACGTTTAGTAAGTCAGTGAGGTTTGTCTTTTGTGCGCATTTTTCTTTCTTCTAATTAAAGTTTTATTTTTGTTGCAGGTAAACAAAAACTTCAATGGTGCTGGAGTACTTGACAGTAAGCCTCAATCAAGCATTCAAAAACCCTATAACGCCATGACGCATCAAATTCAAAACATGATAAATAGCTTACGCATGAGTCCGGTAAAAAATAAAGAAAAAAAAAACAAATGACACGCTCTTACAAATTGTTCTCTCGTGCATTTGCGCGGAATGGGGTCACGACTGACCGGTAATATTGGGTATTAGGTGCCATGAGGGCCCTTAAAGACGTAGGCCCCGGGCCCTGTTGTTTTTTTGCGTATTGTGTTGCATATTGTATGGCGGTTGTGCTTCGCGCGTGGCGTAGTTACTCGTAAAGCGTTTTAAAACCTGTATAATATTTGGCTTCGTTGTTTTTGAAATAACTTAGTGGATTTTAGTACTTAGACTCGTATGTCGAGCTGCTGTTTTTAAGACAAGCAAAAATAACATTTAGACTAATATTACGAAGAGGAAAGATTTAATTGTTTGTTTGTTTGAATAGAATGGGCTCCGAAATCAATGGACCGATTTTCAAAAAATTTTCATCTATAGGAGGCTAATTTATCTGTGGATGACATAGGCTAGTCCTGGGAAAGTTGCTAGTCTATTCTTTACTAATATTATAAAGAGGAAAGATTAAACCAAGTAAAAGTAAGGAAAGTAATTAAATGCTGCCTCGCAACTGTTAAATCCCAATCCCAACTCATATTATAAATGCGAAAGTGAGTGTGTTTGTTTATTTGTTTGTTTGTTACGCTTTCACGCCCAATCTCCTAAACCAATCATATTACGCTTTCACGCCCTATCTCCTGAACCTATCATCATGAAATTTTGCAAACACTTAGGTTAGGGTACTGAGAAGAACATAGGCTATATATCACGCAGGTGAAGCCGCAGGTACAGCTAGACTTCTATAATAACTTTACGCTACATGTATTGCTTCTCTTTTAAAAATAACTATATCATTTATAAGTTATAATTATCTTTGAACTCTTTGATTAACGATTTAATACCAAACAGCTTCCTTCAAATCGTAACGACCTCGAAGTGGAGCCCTTAATCCCTTTTTAATTAGACCCGCTCAATCTTGCTCTCATTGCTGATAAGTGATTGATGGCTTGGATAACTGTTTCAGGGTCAGCTTTGTTTTGGTGCTTTCTATCACCGAAGGCATTGACAGTTAAAGTGTATATCCAATAATGGTCCATGCTGTACAGTGATTTTCTTAGTATATACAATAGTATATACGAGTGCCAGTAAGTATTCTGGCTACACATTGCAGTTGTTACTTCATTAAAAATATTTAATGAAGTAACAACTGCAATGTGTAGCCAGAATACTTACTGGCACTCATATTTTTGTTAAAAATCAAGACTATTAATAATTACTTATTAGATATCACGCAAAAAGAAACGGTCTATAACAATAAATCATTCCTAAAGTATGAAAAATTTATCAAAAGGTGCTCTTATTGTATCCGCGGCTGCACCCACAGCTCTGTCCCTACTATCCTTTAAGATTTTTTATATTTTGAGATTTATAACACTCCTGATTACATTTTAGCCTACGATCACACAACGTAACAAAGAATCACATTTGTAAGTGTATTAAATTCCAGGTTTGCGCCAGCCAGACGCAGACCAAATCGAATATCATATAATAGATAATGGACGACAACCAATTATCGACGTGTCAATGCTTATTACCAGCTTTCAGTACGCCTAAATTAACTCTCTCACTCATCTGAGCGTGTTCCCGGTTGCATCCTCCGGAGTAATTCGGAGCCCGGGGTCCGCTTTCCGGCTTTTTCTTCTACACTCCGCCTAATTAACTAATATCAGTTTTAAAATGTTGTATGCTGAGCTAGTTCATAATCGCAAATGAAATGCGAGAAAAAACATTCATACATACAGTCATTCTGTACAACGGAAGTGTTCGTTTTGAAATAACTATTTTTTTTTTTTTTTTTTTTTTTTTTACACAGATTGAGCTAGCCCCAAAGTAAGTTCTTAAGAAAGACTTGTGTTATGGGATACTAACTCAACGATACTATATTTTATAACAAATACATATATAGATAAACATCCAAGACCCAGGTCAATCTGAAAAAGATCGTTTTCCATCATGACCTGACCGGGGATCGAACCCGGGACCCCCGTGTCGCAGGCTGGCGTGGTAACCGCTGCGCCACGGTATTTAGTCACATATTTGTGCTATTTTTGTGAGCGGATGACACACAAGTGAAACAAGGTCGTTGTAGTTAGCTAATTTCGTAATTACTACGTTTACCCGTTTGACTTTGTTTTCATTTGCACTAACGTTAGTATCCTATAACATGAGATTATGAGATACTGGTACTTGAGGCTAACTCATGATTTATATTAGAGTAGTTTTTTCCCACGTTCACTTCTAATAGGAAAAAGATGAAGTTGTGCGATAAAAGGAATACAATTGTAAAACATCATATTTTATGTATATACGACGAGCTCCGTGGCGTAGCGGTCAACACGCCTGCCTGCGACACGGATGGTCCCGCGTTCGATCCCCGGTTAGGTCAAGATGGAAAATGATCTTTTTTAGATTGACCTGGGTCTTGGATGTTTATCTATGTAAGTATCTGTTATAAAATATAGTATCGTTGAGTTAGTATCCCATAACACAAGTCTCGAACTTACTTTGGGGCTAGCTCAATCTGTGTGATTTGTACACATATATATATTTATATATATCTGTCTTGGAATTTAGTAATTTCCTTGAACACATTTGAAAATCTTCTCTTGAAATACAAGGTTCCTATCTACAATTTTATTTAACACTTCTTATAGCATTAAAATTAAAGTCTCACATGTTTAATTTTCCGCTTCGTCGACTCCGTCATTTTGTACCTATGTGAGCGACAAAAAATATTGGCAATGACTCACGAGACCATAATCAGCTGTCCATTTATGTCCTTACAAGCGATAACAACCTCTTTACGGACACCTTAATAAGGAATGAGCCGATTTGATTTGAAATAGGCTCTTCGACTCGGCAATACAGTGTAAATTGTAAAACTTATTGCTATACGTGACTGAACGTTAGTGTTTAGGGTTCAGTATCCAAAGGGTAAGAACGGGATGATTAATAAGACTCCGATGCCCGTCGGTCTGGCCGTGTATCTATACATGGCGAAATTTTGATCGTTCCGGACCATTAAAGGGGTGATTCAGCCTGTCAATATAAACAACTTTTCCTACGGGACAAATGCTGTAAACTCGAAAAAAATTTCGACATTCCTATACAAATTGCCCGGGCGGCTGAACACTTTTGTATGAAAATTACGAAATAAAATTTGAGTTTCCAGCATTGGTCCCATAGGAAAAATGGTTCATATCGACGGGCTGAATCACCCCTTTAAGGGTCCAGAACGATCAAAATTTCGCCATGTATAAACGTTATAGGTATTGCAGATATAACAACAAAAAATAAAATAATAAAAGAGGACCCCATACAATTAAATTTACTTTGTTTTATTGGTGTCTTACATTACAACATTCTGTTAATTTATTACTGAGACGCCAAATCACTGTTTTTATAATTTTTATGTTTAAGGCAAAGGTTCAAAAAAAGCTCATGTATTCAGTCTTTCGTCACACAAAAAATAAAATCACTTATTATCTACAAACTAAAATCAATCGTTTTATTTATATATATGCAAGACAGTGTTTGGGTAATTAATTTCACAAGAAAGATCGTATGGTTGACTTTTCATTGGGTGTGGTGACTTGTCCTTATTTTTATTTATGCGTACTTACTCGTATACATCGGTGTCCCCATACGAGAAACTTGACTTTTGCAGTTGATTATTGTACGGAACCCTTCGTCGTATCTGTTCTGTTCTGATTTGGACTCGCTCCTGTCCAGTTTATTTGGGTTTTGGTTATACCTCTTCTTTGTACTTTGATGATTAATATTTCTTGCTCATTTATATCATTGTTGGTAATATATCTTGGAACCCTAAAAACCTTAACACGGTCTATTGTTTGTGTTAGTATTGTCGTTTCTTACAAATATCTTGCCTGCCTGTTTACAACTACTCAGAGTTTGATGAAGCTGACAATCTTAGGGAAAATACATTTATCGATAGGTAAAAAAAAATATATTTCCATAAAATGTTAATCCTGAATTATAATTTTTTTATTGTTTTAGCACAATGTTCTTACCGCTATCGAAATTTATATTTTTATTTTAGAAATAAAAGCAGAAAATGAAATTTTGTATCTTATACTTAAAAGCAACATGTTGTGGGTTCATAAGCTTTTCTTAACATTTTAATTTTAAAAGAAAAATATATTTTATAGTAATATTAAATTAAAAAGCTAAGCAAAGCTATTATTAGAGTCTAGTAAATTATTTACTTATGCTATGCGGAAGATATCTTCTGCATAGTTCGCAAAATTCAATTTCAAGAGAAATGAGATAAACTAAATAGATGGTCACAGCCCAAGCCAGCATTACTCATAGATGTTCAACAAGATCCATTATACCCAGACGGTAAAACAAATAGTTGCCATAAATTGTAGACCTAACTAACTCACTAACAAGGCGATGCATCACACACGCACACACAGTCAATATTTATCTACCATTGAAATATTACGATGCAGGTGATAAAATTAGCGCTCGGTGTGTACCCAGCTTTATTTGTGGGGGCAATCACCCGGTTTTCGAGTATTTTCAATACAAATATGATGTGTTTTGATAACTGTGATTCGCGTGCCATTCAAATATACAAGCCACTTCATCTAATAAACTTGTCTTTGATCGTGTTGATTCTATGAATTACGTAATCATAGATCTTTTGACCAGGTGGTCGGACGACCTGATAAGGGTCGCAGGAAGGCGCTGGATGCAGGCCGCTTCCAACCGGTCGTATTGGAAATCCTTGGGGGAAGCATAGGCCTCCAGAAGTCCACTGCTGGACCTATGTCCAGCTGTGGACTTCTCGAGGCCTTTTTTCTTGCGGCTGAAATGATGATGATGATGAGATCTTTTTGAAGAAATTCTCTAGTGTCTGATAATATTAAAATATATCATATCTGTAACACACCAACCGTATACTTTCTACCTTCCCATGTTGTTTTAAAAGAGAAGCGAGGCAAAGGAGCAATGTCCTATATAGATATGTAGGTAAATATAAAACAAATAAAATAGTTTTTAGTATTTCTCAGTTACATTTCAAATATAAACTTATTGCATATTGTATGGGTTTCCTTTATTTGTTACTCTGTCTTTTCTGTGCCTGTCATCATCATCATCATCATCAGGTCTTTTTTAGTCTCCACTGCAAGAACACGACCCTCTGTACTACCAAAGCCAGCACATATTAGGCAGAACAGTCAAAGGATTTAGCCTACACTCTCTACACTGGCCAGACGGGTTGGAGATGGGTACCTATTTGATGTTTATAAGCTTTGTTCCCTTAGTCGCTTTCTACGACATTCACGGGGAGACTTGGAGTGTTCCTATTTTACTCTACCGGGAACCACACGGCTCTGGGCCTGTGTGCTTTGATTTTTGCTCTGAGTAGGTACTGTGTAACAAACTTTTTTTTTATATCTTATCCAGTACCTTATATGGTTCAATGACGAAATACTTTGGAAAAACACGCCACGATTAACTTTTTGTGAGCACTGTACATGTACAAGCGTCAGCATTACCATTAGCTTGGTCCGGTAACAACCGCGGTAATTAATGTTTGCATAAAAAGTGATTCCATTCCGGACTATGAGGTGTTTGATTTTTGCTGTGTTTACCTTTAACAGATTAAAAAAATAGGTTCTCAATTCCAGTAGAAGTAACATTTTTGAAATAGAGATTGAGAGTTAGCCTGACAATTGATTTTCACTTTACTAATTTGTTTTTACAGTTACATATTTTCGCAATTTTTCACAAGGTAGAATAGAATAAAAGTTTATTTGAAAAACTAAAACACACCAGGTACATATTCCAACCTCTTTGTTAATCAAGGCACTGAATACAATGAATACTTCTACAATGTGTTAAAAAATAAGGGGCGTCTCAGCCCGTCAATATGAACAACTTTTCCTACGGGACTAAAGCTCCTCCATACAATCGCCCGGCTGGCTGAAAAGTTCGGTATGGACATATCAAGAAAAATCGTTAATATGTGTTAAGTTTTAAAATTCTGTGGCTGTATACCCAAATATACGCCAGTAGCCAGATGGTGATGCAACCACCGAGGAAAAAATAGATGTAACCTTAATTATTAGCAAAGTATGAGATCACTTCACATGTTATGATTGGGAGCTGTAATTATCGATTGATTTAAGATTCGTACAAACCGTCAATTAAGAACTGGCTTCATATTAGACAGACGAACACTTAGTTTGATCGACACGTTAAAATTATCTTGTGCCCCTGAACTGAAATGAATATTTGAATTCAATGTTTATCTTATACTTCGGTTGCCTATTCGGTAGACTACTTTAAGCCAAAGTTCAAAGTCGCTTTATCAGCTAGTAAAAGAAAAAAAACTACAAACTCTTTTTGTGACCTACGAGAAAAAATAGACGAAGGTGATATTCTTGTAAAGATTCAAATATTTTATTCAGAAAATAGGCCTTTTCAGGCACTTTTTCACATCATTTCATAATTGTATGTAAAAAAATATATATGTAAATAAATAAATAAATATATACGGTCAAATCACACAGATTGAGCTAGCCCCAAAGTAAGTTCTGTGAAGTAAGACTTGTGTTATGGTGGGATACTAACTCAACGATACTATATTTTATAACAAATTCATATATAGATAAACATCCAAGACCCAGGTCAATCTGAAAAAGATAATTTTTTATCTTGACCTGACCGGGGATCGAACCCGGGACCAACCGCGGAGCACGGTCTTTATACATTCACAATGCAATTCTGATACTGTAATTAAATGAAGAAAAAAGTTATGGCGACAAAATCTCCACGTGGGCCGGGTCTGAAAAAATCTTATTTCTTAATTTAATAATATTGTGGTTGTATTTTAGATAATCTTTTTTTTGTATCAAGCAAGAGCTAGAAGTGTTTACCGATCCCGTAAACGAGAGAGGTTCATAATTAACATAATTCTATATCAGTCTGTACAAACGCTGTTATTCTCGAAAGAACAGTTTATATTTGCGATTGCATCCAATTGAAGATATAATCTTCCTCGTACAAAACCTATTTCGGTCGTACTTACGTGGAAATAGTTTTTGTGAAGGAGCTTCGACATTTTCCTGTTTACGAGTGATAATATAGAGATGTGCAAACTCATTTCTTTAAAACAGTCGAGCCAATGGCTTTCAATCATAGGATGGTTACAAATTGAAGAATAAAATTATTTTCTTTTACTACGTGACTGTGTTAGAAGGGGTAATGTTATGTAGTTCTATTGTGATTTGTGACTATTTAGCACGTAATCTAGCGTATTCTTAATATAAAGATAAGTAGATGTATATGTAACTGTTTATTAAGAATACGATACAGTAAAATCGATCTAGATTTTATCATTCGACCTGTTGCTATATCGTCTTGGTTGTGAGAGTGATGTCACTTTAGTAGTATAAGTAGACTATGTTCTATCTATGTAATGCGTGTTCTTTTATTTCAAATCGATCGTTGTATAAGTACACATACCGATTTGTAACATCGAATTTTGCGTATCCAAGTCTTGACTCTCCATTATATCCGTTCCACCCAGCGGTCCACAAACTTGTTTCGTATAATTATCGCCGTAAGCACTCCAAGCACGTGTCCATTACTGGGATGATGTCATCTTCCTTATAAGGGATGCTCACTTGGTTATGATTATTTAATAATACAGAGCCTACTGTGATTATTTATGCTCCCGATCGGTAGCTCTGTTAATGCTTACTACTTAAATAGTGTTACTATGTAACATCATCAAGTCTTTGTGAGTCTCCAATGTAGGAGCATGACCCTGTCTGTACTACCACAGCCATATTAATACATATATGGCTAATCCCAGAGCAGTTAGCAGTTTATTTTTGTCTACACTCTCTACGCTGGCCAGATGAGTTGGAGAGGTCTACATTCATTCATACTTACTTACATTCATGTGTATATTAACTATGAAAACATGCAACTCCCTTCTTGGGTAGTTACGAAAAAAAAACATTCCACCCAAGATTATATGCGTTTCACCCAGCGGGCCAGCAAACTTGTTTCGTATAATTATCGCCGTAAGCAGTCCAGCACGTGTCTATTACTGGGATGATGTCATCTTCCTTATAAGGGATGCTCACTTGGTTATGATTATTTAATAATACAGAGCCTACTGTGATTATTTATGCTTCCGATCGGTAGCTGTTTCTACACATCTATTTATCCTTAATACTTAAGTGTAGTTACAGTCCGAATCCAACTTTATGGTGGCTCGGAACATCGCGCGAGTCGATGCGCAGTACGCAATATTAGGTACAGTTTGGCGCGCGCGGGGAGGCGGGGCGCGTACTGCGCAGCTCGCAGCTAATATCCGAGCCGCCATAAAGTTTAATACGGACTGTACTAAGTAACAGTACAGAGGCACGGGAGGAAGAAGGAGGAAGAGGAAGGAGAAAGAGAGACCTTTTATCTCGATGGGCATTTAGAATGTATAGTATAGTATTTTATGCAACGGTTTTATAATAGGGGTCGTGACGCCTCTATTAGCGATATTCGCTCGCTTCGCTCGCTCATATCGCTACCCGCGCCACTAACCTTTTAAGACCTAATTATAAACCGTTGCATACAATATTTTTTCTACGACTTTCAAAAGAATGCTAAACTAGTAAAACATAAATTTTGAGTTCGACAACCAACGTGCAACTAACTGCGGATAATGTAAACATGACAAAATTTTGTGTCTATGGTTACCTTTTCTTTTTAAATTAATGTTAGCTAGACTCTTAAAAAAACTATGAAATAAGTTTTTCTTAAGTTGGCAGCAATGCATTTAGTTCAAAACTCAGAGCAATAACTAATATTGCTCTGAGGTTCAAAAAAACTTCTTTTGCAATCACGAAATCTAGGTTTAATAGTCTGTGGCTGCTAGCCGTATCGTTATAGCTACATTATAGTACGGCTGTGCCGTACTGTTATGAAGAATAGAGTATAGACTTATTATGGATGTTCTTATGTTTGTGTTCTTGACCATATAAATGACAGATTACAGTACAGGAGTAGAAAAGGACATTTATAGTTCAAGGGTGTAATCCTCAACTGGCTGTTCGGTAGTTGCAAGTATAGAAGTACAAGTGTAATAATAGGAATAAAGTTACAGAATGTGTTACATCTATTTAAATTTAATAAAACTACAATCAAACGTTAATTGCAATTAGCACAAGCTTAGTAGTTACCTATATATAAATCGATGGATGAATGAATGGATGAATATTTTTTTCTATATTTTATAGTTGAATCAGCACCCGAATTATCTACCATTAAAATAATTAAGTGTTGATTTAGTAAACTTATTGCCTGCTTTATGACTCCAATAAAGATTTGATCATTATCGTCTAAAATATTGGAGGTTATAAAAACAGCAATGACTCATAGTCTAAGTTTAAAGTAATACCAAATGTAACATTCTTTTAATCTCTTTGAAATCTAGTAGCATTAGTTAAGGACAGATAAACTGGGTTCAACGACACATTATCGGTCGATACGATTATTTGAAAATAGATATTAATATTATGGTGTCGTAGATAACAAGGTAATAAACTTTTTGAACATAATGGATTAGGAATAAACAGACTGCTAATACTGAACCGATTTTTTTTAATGTAAGCTCCAGATTTCATAAAAGGAAACAAAAACCATATCGGTTCAAAAATTACGGAGCTAAAGCAAAGTACATAAAAATAAAAAATAGGACTTTGACGAGTTGCGAACCTCCTCCTTGTTTGAAGTTGGTGAAATATATCATTTGTATAGCAGTTTATAAATTCTCTCCACATAGACACCTTTACCATTTCAGGGCAGAGGGCTTGGAGTGTTAGGTGTTTAGACCATGTTTAAGGTTTTGGTGGCCGATTAGGTGGTAAACGGAATGAAAATACTCGTATGAACAATATACATGGTCCTCAATTTTTCGCCCACTCCTTCCATCGGCGTTTACAATCTGCAAGGGACAAGAAGCAACGGCATATACTACGTTTTTCCTTGACTAGACCAGCATGTAAGGAAATATAAAAATCATTTTTATATTTCCTATACTTTACCTGAACTATTATGGTTCTGCGTCAGGTGTGCCAAATCTTCAATTTAAATACCTCAACAAAAATGCTCATCAGGTGAAATAATTTTTACTAAGGCGTCATTTATATATTTCTTATAGTTTACCTGTTTAAAATATGGTTAGCATGTTCCTTTGATTCTAAAAGAAACTCATTTTCATTAATCGACACGCCGCATAATACCTCAAGATCTTTCATCTACCTTCATCGACGTTTATTGATTTATGACTTAATCGTAGACATAACATTATTAGCAAACAATTCGAGCAGTAAGAAAGTTTGGATGTTTACGTGAATCCGAATTAAACTCAATTTCATTGACCAGTCAATTAGATTTTTTATCTGCCTCATATTTATTGGTTTATTGACTAGACAGCAGACATAACATTTTAGCCAACGATCACAACACAATCTATAACCATGCAATATCCGTTGGGAATAGTTAAAGGTCTCACAACACCACGGCGTAACTACGTAATCTGGCAAATTGCTGGGCCGAGATAACGTGTTAGAGGCATACCTATCTTTATAAAGTCAGACAAATAAGTATCACGTCTTACGGGGCCGACAGAGTCAAAGGTCCACGGTTTTTAGAGAGGAAACTTAAATGAAATGCATGGTAGGCCTTATAATTATCGGAATTTTACGGCAAATTACGTCGTAATGTCTTCTTCATACCAGCGTTTTTTACGCCGTTGCATCCACAGCCGTGGTTGGTCGAAACCCGAGATTAGCTATAATTTGGCAAAGATTTGAAGGCTTTCTGACAACATCTTGGGTAGCTCCAGAACCGTGGACAAATACCTGTGAAAATAAAGTACAATTTTTGCGCGGCGTGAAGAATCGAACCCTGCGCCACGAAGGCCTTCAAATAAAGTCATAATGTGTCGAGGCCTTTAAATCCGTCTTAAGGAACCGGCCAGGCAGACAGGCAGACAAATGATTTTGTGGTTGGGAATCGATCAAAAAACAAAAATTAAAAATACCAGCGTGTGTTTATTCGGGCTACTTTGATATCCAGCTCCAGCTGAGATGCCTTGTAATTGATGTATTGATGTAAGCAGTATGTACATACATTTATGATTTCTGCGTTTTAATTTTTTGCTGCAATATGGCTGTTTAACATATTGATATTTAAAATATCTTACGATGAATAATATGTTTGAGTTTAAAATCCCAACTTCCCAACTAATATTATAAATGCGAAAATGAGTTTGTTTGTTTGTTACGCTTCCACGTTGTATATTATATGCAAATTTGGTATACACATAGGTTAGGGTACTGAGAAGGACATAGGCTATATATCACGCGGGCGAAGCCGTGGGTAACAGCTAGTATCTTATATATCTATATAAGTATTCCTATATTATAAAATATAGTATCGTTGAGTTAGTATCCTGCGACACAAGTTCACAACTTACTGTGGGGCTAGCTCAATTTGTGTGATATGTCCCTATATATTTATTTTATTTATTTATATCGGTTTTTGTATAGACGCACTGTCTGTACATAGTATTATTACAAGTCGAAATGATGTTAAAGAAATTTGATTCTTTCTGATTTCAGGATACAGATTCATTTGAATAATAAATGTCTGTTACTTACTACACGTTTGTCACAGACACTTTAATCATTTTTAGGCTATTTTTAAAGATAAAATTTGTTATACAACAGCAGCAATCGAAAACCGATATTTAAGCAAAACTGCTTGTTTTGCTTAAAGGGACAAATGGCCTGGGATTTAACTATTTAAGATACGAATTCGATTAAAAGTTCAACCAATCACTATTTAAATAACGCAACACTCAAAATAAGTCCCTGTGACGTCACAAAGCTGTGCCGAAGCAAAACCGTGCAAACATCGTGTGCAAGCAGTAAAAAAAAAAACATTTTTCGCTTCGCCTGAGCGACAAGTAAGAGCAATTTACTGCAAACCAACAGAATATACGTGGTTGGTTCAGGCCATGAGCTGACAGCGGTTTGCGAATTCCATTTAAAGCTTATTGATTCTCGGTCCAAAGAATCATCATAAAGCGTGCGCTGCCAGCCTTTAGATGCTGTTATTAAAATACATTTATATATTTCCTGTTACTGTTATTTTCATTACGCATACTATACAAAAGATGTGTAGTAAAAAAATATCTGCAAATACACAGTGACAACAAATCACGATCGTCAAAATTTTTCGTAATAACAATTTGATAAACTTTCAGATGAAAAAATCGCCTCCAACCAAACTACTAAACCTAATTTAATTATTATATATTTAAAATTTACACGGACTCTAAAGCATCCACTTAAAACTTTAGATATGCGCGAACAAATTACGAGTATCAATACGTTCACATATGGAATTTTACAATTGCGTTTAGAAGCTGGTTTAGTTTAGACTAACATATTTTATACAAAAATGGTGCAATTCGACAATATAGATTCCTTATTCTTTATTGTTTAAAATTACTCAGTGCACTTACAGTTTCCCAACACGTGCACGTGAGCCAGGTACACTAGTATCAACTAACTAAGTAACTACTTACACAAATAAGAAATACACATATTAACAAAAATCTTAGATACACAGGTACGGGTCGAATTGATTCCTTTTTTTTTTGAAGTTTGTTAAAAAGTTCAGTCATTTCGATTTGCTTTTATATGTCGGTTTATAAGTTTATGCTACCTTTTATAATGGTACAGGAAAAAAAAGAAACAGAACTGATACGCGCAGTTCCTATGATTTACACCACAAAACCGGTTTCAAGAATGCCCGTAATAATATTAAATTGAGGAAACCCTAATAACTTAAGCACTCTATATTCTGCGACGTCGGTTAACTGTTACACGAACGCGACATTTCGCCGTTTTTGGGTCACCTTGATTTATAAAGAGTATGATAAATTGTTTCATTCATTATATCTGGCCCAATCCCATCTTTTTCAACGTCATCAAAGCTTTCTAAATCCTGTTCTGTCATCCCCCGTCCTCCATATAATTTTTTTTTTTTTTTTTTTTTTTTTTATAGAAAAATTATATGGAGGACGGGGGATGACAGAACAGGATTTAGAAAGCTTTGATGACGTTGAAAAAGATGGGATTGGGCCAGATATAATGAGAGAAGAATTTGATAAGGCTCTTAATAGTATACAAAATGGTAAATCAGTTGGACATGATCGTATAAATATAGAATTATTAAAATATGCAGTTTGCGACCCTTTAATTGAAGAAATATATCAGTTGGTAAGAATTATGTACAACACAGGAAAGATACCCAAAGATTTTAAAATAAGCAAGACTGTTACAATCCCAAAAAAAGTAAATACACTAAAGTGTGAGGAGTACAGGACTCTGAGTCTTATATCCCACGCATCAAAAATACTAATAAAAATAATGCAAAATCGTATCAGACCGCTGTCAGAAAAATACATTGGTCAGGATCAGTACGGGTTCAGACAAAATAAAGGAACTAGAGAAGCAATTTTGGCACTGAAACTAATTATTGATAGACGCTTAGATTTAGGTATTAATACACACATAGGATATATAGATTTAGAAAAAGCCTTTGATAAGGTGGATTGGAAGATCATGATGGATGTACTAAAGGAAGCTGGATTAGATTTTAAAGATAGGAGAATTATTTACGAACTTTACAAGGAACAAGAAACCGTGATAGAGGTAGGAGACGAAACACAGCATGCAATAATTAAACAAGGCGTAAGACAAGGATGCCCACTATCACCATTAATATTTAATATATACATAGAAAAAGTAATAAGGAAAATACAGGAGTCCGATATAGGAGGAATTAAAGTCAACGGAGAAAAAATATTTTTTATTCGTTTTGCAGACGATATTGCAGCTCTGGGTAATACAAAGCAAGATATAGAACAATTACTGCAACTTATGGACAAAACATTTCAAGAATTTGGCCTAAAAATCAATAAATCTAAAACAAAAACTATGATTACATACAAAACATTAGAAGTCAGAGATCCCGTATACCTTAATGGAACACCTATTGAGCAGGTAGATAAGTTTAAATATTTAGGAAGTACACTTACAGCAGACTCCAGAAATTCAACTGAGATTAAAACTAGAATTGCAATAGCAAAAAAGGCTTACAATAATAAAAAGCAACTATTTACATCAAAGATATCTAGAAAATTAAGAAAACGTCTAATAAAAACCTATATCTGGAGCATAGCTTTATACGGATGTGAAACGTGGACGCTCACACAGAAGGATAGTGAAAGGCTTGCTGCCTTTGAAATGTGGTGCTGGAGAAGGATGGAAAAAATCAGTTGGACAGAACGAAAAAGTAATGAAGAGGTGCTAGAAATTGTAGAAGAGAAAAGAAGACTGATAAACGAAATAGAGAATAGGAGAGGTAGGATGATTGGTCACTTGATACGACATGATGCCTTCTTTAAAAACATACTGGAGGGTAAGGTAAAAGGAAAGAAAGGTCCAGGGAGACCAAGGAAAAGTTTTGTTGACCAACTAAAGAAGAAGGCTGGTGTCATGTCGTATCAAGAACTAAAGTCTAAAGCGGAAGATAGAAAAGTTTGGCGCATACTCCATCGACAAGAGCTATAAAGCTCTTAAATAAGAAGAAGAATGATAAATTGATACAAGGCTTTGCTTTTATTTAAATAACAACAGATAGATCTGTAGCGTCCTTCGAGCAACACGGCCTCCGTACCGGGTAGCGTCACTATAAACGAGTACAATTGCAGAGTTTCATTTCTTTATGAAAAAGTCAGATCAATGGAACGTGGACCAAAAGTTACTTAGGAAAGAAACCTCTACCTTGAAACGGTGTAATATTGGTGATTTTGAGATCCAAAAATTTTTTAGCGCAAGAAATATAATAGAAGAATATCAAAACATGTAATGTAACAGTTTAGACACGCAACACAATACAGTACTAAAAATAAAAACACTGGTTTGTTTGGTTTTTGTGTGTGTAAATGGCCAACACTGCTCACGACTACTGGGCCACCGGGTTCCATCAAAGTACAAAAGGTAACGGATCAGCGTTATGCTGGGTTAGGGATACCCGCAGCACTAATTTCAAAAAATTAAATAAGTACATCATGTACGTACGTTAGTTGAACATGAAAGTGTGTGATATCATTATAAAAAAACATTCGATGGCTAGCCATGGAGAATAACATGATTTTCAGCCGCCACCTTCAGAGCTTCGAGCTTTAAAAGCCGTGTTGCTCGAAGCTTCAGAGGCACAATGAGTACCGCACACAAAAAAGAAAAAAAATAAACATTTATACACTTACATATAGACAGAAAAAATAATAGGATTTAAATGTTCATATAACACTTCCATGCTGGTCTGAGAAAAAGAAAACCCGTACCAGCTGCTTCTCTACCCGCGAAGATCGCAATTGGTGATGCGGCTAGCAACCCATCACTATTTTGATATCATTCTCACCTACAGGCCTACCAACATGCTAAATGTGGCTTTAAGTTTTTATAGACCTGGGCTCTGTCTACTCCGCAAACGGAAAAAGACGTGATAGTAGGTATGTATAAAAATACAATAACTTTTTTCAATAGTGTATTTTCAAATCAACAGAAAAAAGACTTACAGGAGTTTGATATCGTGGAATAGTATCACACCTCGAGGTCAAATATTTAGCTTCGGACATTGTCCAAATTTTTTGGATACCTACCACAAAAAATGAGACGAAGAACAGAGTACGCAATAACTCTTAAAATTGATATTGCTACTACAATAGTTATTTATATTTAACCAGCCATGCGTGCTAATATAGAGTTATTCAGTGTGATTAATGTTGTTCTCGACTTTTTATCAGCCAAATAATATCAGATTACATAGACGGCAAACTTTTCTGCAATAGACCTGTTAATATTTACTTTATCGTCATCTTTATTTCGCATGGCAGGTTACCTACAGGTACGGTACTGGCAGGCAAGAATCCTATGCGTCTAATTTTAAATTCTTCAGTAATTTTTCAGCTTTCGGAGTATTATATTTTGTAGTATAAGTATTGTATTATACTTTTGGAGAATAATTACTTGACAGTCGAAATTCAGTAATGTAATTTAAAGTAATGGCATTTTCTAGACCTAGACAATAAACATCGCCGCATTTATAAAACTAATTAAATGACAACTAGTATACATGAAAATAAAATATTGTTTTCTTAATACTTCAATTCAAATAATCTTTTTAAGTAAAAATTTCTGAAGTAACCATGATGAAAAAAAGTTTTTAAATTATGGTTAGTGCAGTTATATTTATATCTTATATGTTTAGGAATCATAAGGTACCATATTCTCCTTTTGCCACCTATTTGTTTATCTTATATAATTACTTTTTTAATTATCAGGTTGGATGTAGATTTCTTTCTTTGCCAAATTAATCGAAAAGAAAATTCATTGAAATAACAAAAAGACAGCATGATTATGCTACTGTATTTCTTTTTATTTTAAGTTTTGTATAAAACTTATTATCGTCTCCATCAATAAGAACTCAATCTATCGGACAGTATTGTTGAATTTGGTGTGCCTAATGGAGCGGAGGCCACGAAGTCGCTATTCATTTTTTGTTACTTGTTATTTTATCGTGAAAAGTTTCTGGCTCTCTGTGGTGAACCGTGAAATCCACTGTAAGATGGCAAAAAATAACACGATTTTTGTATGGGAATTTTGATTGTGTTATGTATGTTTTGATACTCAATCACCTTTTCTACAATCTGATCAAATAAGTATATATCCCGTACTATACGAGTATAATACATATAACGATGCGCATGATAACTTCACGCTACATCTTGCTTTTCACCTCATTTTTATATCACCATCATCCTGTCCACTTTTATTTCGAAACTTAATTCATTTTAAATTCCTTTTCATATATTCTTCTCAGTCCTTCCTCATCAGTCAGTCATTGCATTCGATTCCGTTGATAATTTTGGTCATTCTCACTCGACCCTTGTATAGGCTCTCGCCTACCATATTGTTTTGCTGATTGTATTTTAAACTACTAACAGTGTAAAAGTATGTGTGAAGCATATTAAAATATCATAATATAATATCCGTTATCTGTGTTGTGTTCTTTCGCCCTGAGCTCTCTCTCTCTCCGCTGAGCACCTAATACATCTACCACACCTATTATTTCATGTTGGGCCTACTCTAACTAGAGGTGGGTGAGTAGGACCCGACGTGCATACTGAACAGTACGGGATTCTTCGATAACGGCCTTCTGACAAGTCCGAAACTATAGTCGGCATTCCCGACAAGTTCTCTATCAGTTCTTTGACGGTTTGACTTTATGTGCAATAATACCTGCAATATTAATACCATCCGATTTACTTTTTAGGGTTCCGTACAAAAGTTGAAAAACGGAACCCTTATAGGATCGCTCGAGCGTCTGTCTGTCCGTCCGTCCGTCTGTCACAGCCGATTTTCTCCGAATCTACTGAACCAAATTAGATGAAATTTGGTAAGATAGTGTAATCCTATGACCCAAACACGGATGTGCAAAGTAAATAAAGATTTTTTTGAAATAAGGGTCATTTTGAGGGGCCCAATTACAAAATTTTAAAAGAAAGTTTTGCAAACCTTATGTCCTATAACCTAACCTGTGTCATTATTATTATTATTATTATAAGCCATTGCTGTCCCAATATTGGGCAAAGGCCTCCTTCTCTCGTTTCCATATCTGTCGGTCTGTTGCTTTTACTTTCCACTGTTTGTCAAAACTGTCAAGCTCGTTGCACCATCTAGTTCTGGGTCGGCCACGTCCCCGTTTGCCATCTGGCTTCCAGTCTGTTACTATCTTAGCCCAGCGATCATCGGGCATTCAAGTTACGTGTCCCGCCCAGTCCCACTTTAAACCTGCCGATCTCGTAGCCACGTCCACTATTTTGGTCTGGGATTGAAGGGTGGTGTTCCGTACTCGATCAATTAATTTAATCCCGAGCATACTGCGCTCCATATTACGCTGGCAAACCTTCAGCTTGTGCTTCTAGATGTCAGTCAAAGACCAAGTTTGAGCTCCGTATGTGAGGATAGGGAGTATGCACATATCCATGAGTTTCTTTTTGAGGCTAAGTGGCAGATTGCCTTTCATGTAATCTTTCAAAGACCAATAGCTCTTCCATGCATTTTGGACTCGACGATCGACTTCTTTGTCCTGTCGGTCTTGGAAAGAGACTATTTGGCCTAGATAAATGTATTCTTGGACATATGCAATACTCTCACCCCCAACATTCACCGGATCTTCGGTGTCGTTTCATCAGTCATGATTTTGGTCTTTGACATATTCATCCGAAGTCCCACTCGAAGGCTCGCCAGGCAAAGGTCTTCAAACATTTTTTGTAGGTTAGTGGCTGAAGTGGCGAAGATAACGACGTCGTCAGCAAAGCGTAAGTTCGTCAATTTTCTACTGCCAATATTGATTCCTACATCCTCATCTTTCCATTTCTCATCCAATTCCTGGAAAACTCATTATGAGGATCTCAACAATATTTTTTTTTGTTCGGGTAAAATCAATACTTTTGATTTTATTCACGAAAGAAGGCAAAAATTGACCATTCCCTCCCCCTGATCTCCGAAACTACTGAGCCGAAAATTTTGAAAAAATTACAAAGTATAGTTCATTCATTGAAGATTACAGGAAAAATAATAAGAATTCTATCACTTGAAAATTAAGTGGTAACCTCACAATAATAAGTTCATCTAGGGAAATAGTTCACTAAAACACCACTAGATGGCGCTAGTCAATTGAATAAAACATTTTTTGCACATTGTGTGTGTTCACGAAGCATATTGTACGGAACCCTCATTGCGCGAGTTTAACTCACACTTGACCGATTTTTTTTTTCGTATGTGTAAGTGGCCAACACTGGTGTCAGATTTTTCAAGCTGCCTTAAGGCATCTGACATAGCTTAACGACTGCCATCAACGATGGCAGCCGGGAACAACGGCTTAACGTGCCTTCCGAAGCACGGAGGGGCTCGAGATATTTTTATGCCACTTGAGGTCACCCATGTATGTTATCCGATTTACTTGTATGTGTAGAAAAATCACTTCGGTCTACAAACTATTTTAACCACACAAACCCCTAAAAGGGGAGGAAAACAAAGCTTTTAATGAAAAATAAAAAAGAATTTCTAAACTTGCGATGAACTACGATTTTTCATGCCAAGCTACGATATGTTTAGAAAAATTACTCAGGTCTTCAAACTATTTAAATCACACAAAACTTAAAAAGGAAAGTAAAGAACACTTATGATAAAAAAGAGAAAAGAATACCTAAACTTGCGATGAACTGCGATTCTTCATGCCAAACAATGTACGCTGTGATCCATGATTCCTATCGATGTTTGATCAAACAATCTGGTCGTATTTAGTTCTGTGATTGAATCGATTACTCAAGATAAAATCGATTACTGATGGGGCCGATTTGATAGATAAGTGGCTGGCCGGTGGTCGTATAGAACTTGAAGATAGCGAAGGAAGTTTAAAGTAATCTACTTTATCGCATCTGGCATCAGGACTGTTTTTTTTCAAGGAAGTACTATGAAGGCACATTTCGTCCCATTTATAATGAACTAGCGAATTTCCCGCGACTTCGTCCACGGAAATTATAGCCTACTAGCTGTTACCCGCCGCTTCGCCCGCGTAATATATAGCCTATGTCCTTCTCGGTACCCTAACCTATGTGTATGCAAAATTTCATGATAATCGGTTCAGTAGATTCGGCGTGAAAGCGTAACAAACAAATAAACTCACTTTTACATTTATAATATTATTACTTGGGATGTCACCCACAGATAAATTAGCTATCTATAGGTGAAAGGATTCTGAAAATCGGTCCAGTAGTTTCAGAGTATATTCAATGCAGACAAACTAACAATCAAATCTTTCCTTATAATATTAGTATAGATAATGCACTTACAACTAATTTTGCATCGTGGTCTAATCAGGAATTATTGACATTTCACACATTGGTTTTTCCAAGTCTTACCGTAGATGTCGTAGAAGCGACTTAGAAAAACACAAGTTACAAAGCTTATAAACATCAAAGAGACCTTTCCAACCCGTCTGGCCAGCGTGGAGAGTGTAAGCCGAATCCTCTGACTGCTTTGGCTAATATATGGCTCTGGTAGTACAGAGAGGGTCTTGCTCCTGTAGTGGAGGCTAAAAAGATCTGATGATGATGAAGACATTTGTTTATTGATGACCCCTGTCTGAGATAGAATAATAAGAACGAATGTGTGTGTGTGTGTGTGTTCGGATTCATATTATAAGCAAACCAAAAAAAAGTAATGTCATGTACGAAATAAATATTAAAATAAACTAACTTACGGGTTAATTAAGGACTCCCGTAAGTGATAAATAATGAATGCACCCCACTAAATTAACAGTCCCCGTGAATGTACATTTATCTTCGAAATTCCGGGGTAAGTTATGTCGCTGAAGACTTGACACCCCTCGTGGGGTACCTCCCCTCGGTAAGTTTGTCGGGGCAGGTTAGGTCAAAGAGATAAATACATTCTGGAAGTGATCGTTGAGAGCTTTTTATATTGCATTATATGATATAATGTTTTCTCGATTGTTATACATTTAAATACAATTAATTTAATACGCTTTTTATCGCGTTTATTACTAATGCGTAATAAAAAAAACCGTATTAAATAAATTTTATCAAATTACAGAAGTTAAATTCTTGCTATTGTTGTGTATGTTGTCAAATTTTACAGAGCTCCGTGGCGCAGCGGTTACCACGCCAGCCTGCGACACGGGGGTCCCGGGTTCGATCCCCGGTCAGGTCATGATGGAAAACAATCTTTTTCAGATTGACCTGGGTCTTGGATGTTTATCTATATAGGTATGTATTTGTTATAAAATATCGTTGAGTTAGTGTCCCATAACACAAGTCTTTCTGTAAGAACTGTGTGATTTGTCCGTATATATTTATTTATTTATTTAATTAGTCATTTGTCAAAGTAATCAGAGTGGATATTCAATAATTCACTGCACAACTACTTATGTATTTTATTTAAGGCCGTAGCAAGTTAAGGAAAGAAAAAGTGCCTTTGAAGATATAGATTTTTCTCTGATTTATTTCAACTAGGGTTGAAAATGGTTTCAGTATTTTTAAAAGAAAAAAAAAAGGTTTGGTTAAAACATTATGAATATTGTTTTTCTACAAAGCTTTTATTTTTCTTCAATAAGTATATCTTTTTTTAAGCAATGTGTATTGGTCTAGGGCACTTTTTCTTCCCTTATGTGAAATTTGACCAGTATGTTTTAAATATTTCGATTTCATAGGAGAAAATTTTTGGTGCCATTTTATTACAAAGTCGTGCTATTCCACTAGTTTATAATTCCAAAACACTTATAGGCAAGGCAAACTTTATCTATTATAGGAAAAATATTCATTAACAAACATTGAAGAACTATTTAGTCAACATAGTATCGCAAAGGATCTAATTTCAATCTCACACCTCATAACATTATTACTTTACGCTTTCGCGCCTAAGTGCAAATGTCTCATCTAGATATTTATGTCCCGATCGGCGCATGTACAAGTGCATTTAATGTCCAAGTCCTGTATGACTCATGCATGTCCAATGTCCATACATGGATGCAATGTGGGCGCCAATCTGATATCATTTTTGAATGGATATTATTCGTGATGTCATCCACACCCGTTATTTATTTAATTTCATTTAATTATACGCGTTTTTGGCTGTTTAAATTAATGTTGCGATCAAGGCGATATTGCGTTATTTATCTTGATCGTAAAGTGATTAAGGATTTTAAATCAGGATTCATTTAACATGCTTCAAGGGTTATGGGATGCATTAAAAATGATGTAAATGAAAAATCAATGTACTCTTTGGTGTACTGTGGTGACCTACACTTGTGTCAGATTTTTTTTATCCTTTCGCCTGAGTAAAATTGAAGATTACTTAATGCCTGTCATCTAATGATGACAGCAGTAACCAACTGTCCATCGTTTGAATATAATTATTTTTATTACGGTTTTATCGCGTTTATTTTTACCCAACTTATGTCAACTTCAGTTTACCTGCGAACATGAACACTGTAAAGTATTTGAAACGTTAGTTGTATAAATAATTTAAACGCGATCATTACAAAACTGTGTTTAAAGTAATTTTATTTAAATGTGTGCATTATGTAAAAAGCGATAATAAAAAAATTCTGTCGTTTCTTGCGATGGATGACCTCGATATACATATTTTTGTCATATGGACTCATGACGATATGACTGATGACATATTTTAAGTTCTTGAGAAATAAATGTCCGCAGCACAATGGGCTAACGTGCTCCTCTCCGCCATACCATAAGTGATACAAATATCATTCCGTATCAGCATTCTGCATAAAGACGACAAAAGACGATTTGCGCCATAACTCTTACTAATCCCCTGCATCTTATTGAATCTGTATTGCATGACGTTTTTACTGCAGCTCGGGGGTGGGGGATTTATGGCGGTGTCGGCAAGACAATGTTCAGGCGATAACACCGTATAATAGAGCCATTTTTCCGTCGGCGATAGCTGGCGAGCGAGATATGCCTTGAAATACTGCGAGTCATATTAAATTGATGATTTGGAGTATGAGGTGACAAAATGATGTGTTTGTTCTTTCTTATGATCTTTATCAGTACACTCAGTTATCTAAAGATCATATAATCAAGTCTCTGTTCTTTCGTTCTAAAAAGCGAGTTTGAGAATATTTAAAAAGAGAAATAAGTACGATTGAAAATGTATGATGTTTCAGAATGATGCAAGTGTTTACACAACTATATCTGTTCAGGCGTTTAAAAGTTATGGCGAATAAAGAAATTAACATACATAAATATATACATACATAAAGTAGACAAAAGACGATCTGCGCCATAACTCTTACTAATCCCCTGCATCTTATTATATCTTGTATCGCATGACGTTTTTGACTGCAGCTCGGGGGTGGGGGATTTATGGCGGTGTGGGCAAGACAATGTTCAGGCGATAACACCGTATAATAGAGCCATTTTTCCGTCGGCGATAGCTGGCGAGCGAGATACGCCTTGAAATACTGCGTGTCATATTAAATTGATGATTTGGAGTATGAGATGACAAAATGATATGTTCTTTCGTATGACCTATATCAGTACACTCTGTTATAGATCATATCGTTCTTTCGGTGTATTTTTCTTATAAGCCTTTCTAAAAACCGATTTTGAGAATATTAAAAAGGGAAATAAGTTAGATTGAAATTGTATGATGTTTAAGAAACAAGCAAGTGCTCGCACATCTTGTGGGGATTTATGGCGGTGTGGGCAAGACAATGTTCAGGCGAACACCGTATAATAGAGCCATTTTTACGTCGGCGATAGCGGGCGAGCGAGATACGCCTTGAAATACTGCGTGTCATATTGATGATTTGGAGTATGATATGACAAAATGATATTTAATTAATGCGTGTACGTGCTGCACCCTCTGTAGACCTGGTGCCCGTTGAGTAGGCTCTTTCAGCAAAAATGAGTGATTAGGTAAATACTAATGCCCAAAGACCATGATCGAGCCTTTGTGCTGTTTGCTTTCCATAAGCTGCTGTGCAGAACTTACGCCTTCACCTCAAGCCTGGCAGGTACAGTAAACTATAGAGTTTACTTTTTATACGTCTTTAGTCCTTGTAAAATAAATGTCCGCAGCCCACTGCTTTCGAGCTTCTCTCTGCCATAAGTGATACAAATATCATTCCGTATCAGCATTCTGCTTAAAGTCGACCAAGTCCCTTTTTTAATTAACCTATTTCATCCTATTGCTGGGCAAAAGTCCCTCTCATTTCCTTCAATTTTTCTTTATCCTTTGCGGCCTCTGACCAACGCTGGAATTCATCTAGGTCGTCCCTCAAAATAAAGGTTTTAATTAAAGTCATGTACTGACTAAACAATTTTATCAGCCATCTTGTCAGTTAAAACAAGCCACCTGTCAATCGAAAACGGCAATGTACAACATTAATCAATGACTGCATTGTTTTAGCCCTAAACACACGTCGGTGAAAATAAGTAGGCTTTATAGAAAGGGTTCCGTACAATTCATACTCCATATAAAGTTTATTATTAAAACTATGTTGGTACAGGTACTAACCAAAATTACACAATTTTATCAGCCATCTTGTCAGTTAAAACAAGCCACCTGTCAATCGAAAATGGCAATGTACAACATTAATCAATGACTTCATTGTTTTAGCCCTAAACACACGTCATAGTGAAATAAGTAGGCTCCATACGAGAGGGTTCCGTACTACAAATAAAATCAAAATACATTAAGCTCTCTGCTGTGTTGTAAGCATCATTTTCAAAATATAAAAAAAGGATTTTGTCAATTGCACCCTACGTAATATCAACGTCACGTCAACATCAAAATCCTATTTATGCAAGTCTATACCAGTTATAAAATATTGCCTAATTTCATAAGAGTTGTGTGCGTGCATTTTTGTATATTAATGTGTTTGTCCGCTCTGCACAAATCTCAAAAAACCAAAAATGTGATTTCAAAATTATATTTTAGTTAAAATAGGTAAAGTCAAAGTTAGGGAACAGTGTACGTTTTATCAAAATCAGTTCAGTAGTTTTAAGTTATAAATTAATAAATAGCCTTGTGAATATATAATATAAAATGAAACACCTATAAAAATAATGAAATAAGAATTCATTATTCTCATTACAGTAACAATCCCATTTAACACTGAGGAACTCTAAAAACAGTCACGACTCAAAAATAAAGAGCAGAAAGCCTCAACCCCATTCAAGCATTCAACTTCGAAGATTGTTATCTCTCGTCCAATGTCATTGCGCCTTCTATTATAGCTCTTATTTATTTCCCATTAAGGTTGCAATCGTGCTATTGATTGGTCTTTCAGATAGTAATGATGAGCAAGTAATGAAGCCATAAGAGGAGCCCGCCCATTTAATGAGCTCATCATTAGCAGACGATCTGATTGAGGCACTTTGAACCGGAGAGAAATTGCCGGGAACGGTAGATGGACGATTGGCTGCTAAAAATTTGCACGGTTGGTTGCGGAGTTGATGATAGTCATGGTTGATTATAGGAAATAAAACTAAGAAAGTTTAAGAAGCTCTTTTGTTTATTTTGTAAGACAACAAGGGATGAGTAAGCTTTGATAAAATAATACCCCGATCCACTTAAATCCATTGCAAAGATCCATTGATGGATAGTTTTGCACTCTCATGTCCACTTTTAATCCTTGATCTAGGATTTTTTGCAAAGTGGATTAGAAATAAATAGTTAATGACAAGACTATGTGAAGGGGTAAGGCTTAGCTCCTTGTAAGTATGAAGTAATGAAGCCATAAGAGGAGCCCGCCCATTTAATGAGCTCATCATTAGCAGACGATCTGATTGAGGCACTTTGAACTGGAGAGAAATTGCCGAGAACGGTAGATGGACTATTGGCTGCTAAAAATTTGCACGCTTAAATAAATAAAATAAATATATACGGACAAATCACACAGATTGAGCTAGCCCCAAAGTAAGTTCGAGACTTGTGTTATGAGATACTAACTCAACGATACTATATTTTATAATAGATAAACATCCAAGACCCAGGTCAATCTGAAAAAGATCATTTTCCATCTTGACCTGACCGGGAATCGAACCCGGGACCATCCGCGTCGCAGGCAGGCGTGTTGACCGCTGCGCCACGGAGCTCGTGGTTGATTATAGGATTAGAAAGTACCTGATTTATACCATTATCCGGCCACAATAAGTCAACTCATTATTAGTTCGTTTTAAGTGGATATTGGTTTAAACCTGGTACTAAAGTGAGTCCTCATTTTGTAATATGACGGATTATGTTTAGATGCTTCAGTATAACTTGGCCAAAGATTCTTCAACAATTTCGTAGCAACCGAAGCATCTGTCACTCTATAGATAAAAATATGTTATTTCTGAACACATTTGCCATATAATTGACAGTGATGGTGAGTTATAGCAAAATGGGATCAATTGTAGATTTAACGTGTTACAGCTTTGATGTTTACTATTCGTGTAGGAGTTACGAAAACAGCGGATACATTACCGATAAAATATAAGTTAGGAATTGCTTCTGGTGAAATTTGCACACGTTTTTAAATGTATTAGTTGTTATTGTTTCTAAGAATAGTCTGAGAGCAAAAGAAATCGGTTGCTGATTTTTGTTAGATGCTAATCAATTTAAACCTGCCACTACTGCCATTGTTTTTAAATACTGATAAAAGGAAGCGCATAGTTTTTCCTTTGGTATTAATTTCAGAGTACATTTCAATTTCAATTTTTATTTTTACAAATGTAAAAAACTGTGTATGAGAATTTGATATGAGTACCTTACAGATTTTGGTACTTACGCTAAATGTAAACCAATTCACCTTTTGTTATTATGTGAAACCGGCAGAATTGATTTAGAGATCATTTTGCACACAGCTATGCTATGCTTAGCAAGGCTAGGAAAATGAAGCGATACTTTCAGAGCTGTGAGTTTTTCTTTGCCCGCGGTCCGCTTCCACGCACTGTTTTATTGCAAACGCAGCTGTAAGTTTAATTCAAACTGACGGAATGACTAGACTGAATTTTGTCAATAAGTCTGCTGGGGCTTACAGGATACGTTTGTCGCCGACGTCCTTTCTGCAGGCAATTAATACAAGCAAAGACCGGACCTCTACGAACCCGTATCAGATGTCTGTAACCATACAACAAGTTCCAATGACGAATGATCCGGCTATCATCATCAGGTCATTTTTAGTTTCCACCGCAGGAGCACGACCCTCTCTGTACTACCAAAATCATATCTTAACCAGAGCAGTCAGAGGATTTGGCCTACACCCTCCACGCTGGCCAGACCGGTTTGAGAGGTCTCTTTGATATTTATAAGGTTTGTTTAGCTTGGTTTTCCTATATCAGCTTCTACGTCATCCACGGGAAAACTTGCAGTGGTCCTATTCTTCTCTACCGGGAACCAGACGTGCACGATACTTGCGCTAGTGACACGGCCATCACTTCCTGAAAACAAATTATCCTACATTAGGTAACGCGACTCGCGCCATGCATCAGTGTGAGAAATTATCCGAGAAGCTCCGAACGTGAGGTCACCCTAATTACTGATAGGGTTCAGCTTCGCTTCCTTGACTTGTGTGGAGAATTAGAAAATACGTCTTTCCGTTATGATATGAATTATTATATTATTCAATCAATCAATTTCTTTATTTTTTCTCCACAATAAAAATAAAAAAACAATAGCCTTGGCTGTACAGAATTAGTACTATAGTACTAGTTTTTGCAAAATGAGAATTTTGGAGAACTGGTGCCCATGCTAGGCTCCGAAGATCCTGTGTTACGGGTCGCCAGTGCATAGAGAGTATTTTCACGTCAGTAGAGATATCTTCATGATTATGCACCATATCAATTTCTGAAACGGTATATTGTTATGTACAGTCGAGGGCAGATAAAACTGACCCCCTACAAACAGATTTTAAATTGTAGGGGGCTTTAGGTTTATCTGTCCCCGACTGTACTAACTGATAAATTCGTTTCGTTTCCGATTTGGTGGTGTTTGATTTCTGATTTCTCTAAAGGTTGGAAATGCCGTGGTGGTGGCATTTATATAAACTTATAAAACATAACATTCTTGATAATCTATAATGTTATAACATTTTTGTTACACATTACATAGTTTCATTAAGTTATATAAACTATTGAAGAACCTTAAAATAACGATGAAACTTGTAAGAAATAAGGTAACAGATGTTTTCCACTCTTTTTAATCTGAAATACAGTTTTAAAGGTGCATTTGATCCGAGTTTTCCAATTCTATGATAAGATCTCTAGAATGTGAACTCTAAAATTCAGGATAATTAATTCCGCCGTTGACAGATCTGAATTATTCTAATCCACTAATACGATAAAAAATCTTAAGAGTACAGTCCATTTTGTTAAACCATCGCTGAAATAGCAGCCCAATTGTTTTGGAAATTAACGTCCAAAAATAACCAAATCTCCACA
Organism: Rhodophaea formosa; assembly: GCA_963082605.1. Classification (NCBI taxonomy): domain Eukaryota; kingdom Metazoa; phylum Arthropoda; class Insecta; order Lepidoptera; family Pyralidae; genus Rhodophaea; species Rhodophaea formosa. The sequence goes on from OY720209.1 coordinate 4,467,341, forward strand.
GATTAACTCAACTTCTGTTAAGAAGCCAATTATTCAACCAAAAACACAACAGAGTCATAATTACTAAACTCTGTATTAACATAAGTAAACAATTCATCAGACTTCAAATGCACAACCCTTCGAAGCCGGGGGAACAGGAAACCCTTTGTAATTCCTAATCACCTTAGCTTTTAGGGGTGATTTTAGTCGAAGGATTACATGCATATTTGCAATTAGGGTTGCTACATTTGATTATTGGAAAAACTAAATGGAAATTATATTTCGCTAGATATATTTCACAGATCGCCTATGCGCTGGACTGACCAAGTAAAATCTGCAGTAGGAAATTGTGTTTCTGTTTGCGCCAGACAGTCTGCCAATAGGGAGAGGTGGCGGGAAATTGTGCGGAAAGCTGTGTCCGCCTCTACCACCGACGTGGACGCCTCAATGTGACCACGACCGCTCTGTCAAGAGCGAAACGACAAAGAAGAAGAAGATATATTTATTCTAACCTAATGATCAAATTCTAACGCAAACAATGGGAGCTTGCAACTTGCATGATTAGTAGATTTTGAAAAATGTTTCTGATTTTGTAAGCATTTAGCTGAAAAAGACTGTTAAAGATACTTTAAATCCAATTAAAAATCCGATATTATTACATTAAGTTTGGTTAAAATCGGTTTGAAAAGTACATTTCAAAACTATGAAATTTTCATATTGCTAGTAATACCATAAGATTTTAAATTTAAACATAACAACAGCATTTGTTAAGAAGCCATTTCAGAAACGCAATATTAACACGCTTTTATTAGCTTCACTTGTATGTAAGAAAATCTTGGAATCTTAATTTGATCCCCTTCCCGGTCTTCGATTAGGATGAAATTTTGCACACGCTCTGAGTTCGGATGACAATACATGACTAGCGTGCTAAAAGCGTGTTTTTAGTTTTTTAAACTAATTATTCAACATAACTACCGAACAAAATTCTCACATCACCAATTCAAAATGCTGTAAGAGTGTCGTCCTTGTGTCGCTAACCAGCGACCTGGTAATCTCGATAACTTAATGAGTTTTTGGGCAAGTAAACTATAATTAATATTTGTGAGAGCTGTTGTCATAGCACAGCAAAAAAATAATGCAATTACCCATTGACTTAAAAAATATACTTCGACATTATAAAGATCTTTCGGAAAGCTTTCGAAATTCTGTTTACTGCCAACCCTGCTTTGTGTTTACAAAGGGGTGATTGTACTCAAAGAATTCATACTGAAGCACTATAATTGTACTACAAGCGAATTTGCAATTGTAATTTGTGTAATGATCGAATATATTAATTTGGTCTTCTTTTAAACTTTCGCGCTTCAAACACATAATAATTAATATTAATAGGACTTAGCAGTTAGCACAAACCTTTTATTTATTTATTTCCGCTGACATTTCTATGGACCTCGTCTCGCTTCGACCCTGTTGGATGTAACTCGATGGAAACGTCAGCGGAAATAAAAAAAGGATCATAGTAATTCCTGTTAATATTAATAATTATATCGATAAAAAGCCTTGTATTTTGAATTGCAGGAGGTAATGCTATCCTTGTCGTTGCGACACGTCTGTATGTGAAGCCAGGGCGGATTGCTTGTCGAAGATAATTATAGGGAATGGAACAACTTGTCAAAACAATTCGCCGCGCTTTGAGTACTTAAATTATAGTCCAGACAGATCTGGCATTTAATGAAAATAACGTGCACCCCTACTTGTCGAGTCGAAATTGTTTCCCTTAAATATCTTTTGACCAATATTTGGCCTCGGTATCGCCCTGTCGTTGGATTCATTGAGGTCTTAACTTTATTTTTATAATAAGACAATATGCGTCGTGTCGTGTGGTTCCCGGCAGTAGAATAGGACCACTCTAAGTCTCCCCGTGGACGTCGTAGAAGGCGACTTAGGAAACACAAGCTAATCTAATATAATAAGTTAACGAAGAGACCATCCAACCCGTCTGGCCAGCGTAGAGAGTGTAGGCCGAATCCTCTGACTGCTTTAGCTAATATATGACTCTGGTAGTCCAGAAAGTGTCGTGCTCCGGCCGTGAAGACTAAAAAAGCTCCGTGGCTTAGCGGTCAACACGCCTGCTTGCGACACGGATGGTCCCGGGTTCGATTCCCAGTCAGGTCAAGATGGAAAATGATCTTTTTCAGATTGACCTGGGTCTTGGATGTTTATCTATATAAGTATATATTATAAAATATAGTTTCGTTGAGTTAGTATCCCATAACACAAGTCTCGAACTTACTTTGGGCTTTGGGGCTAGCTCAATCTGTGTGATTTGTCCCTATATATTTAAATATATAATTTTATTTTTAAATATTCTGATGACAGATCGGACACTTTGCACATACAACGTGCTCTTGTAGATCACATTCATAAAAATATACATTATTACTGACATAAGGCTATCCTCGAGTGGTATCCCAGACATGGGAAACGTAGTGTAGGACCAGACGCCGAACACTAACGCTTAAAAGGTTACACCAGAACCAAGATTTACCTAAGTAATGTGGAAAAAATCTGCAGAGTTTAAGATTTTTTTAATTTTTTCAATTCCATTTTATATTATTCTTCTCATGCTCTCTATAATTTATGGCACGAGTATTTGTGCGATGCCGAAACTGGCAAATTATGCGCTCGTGACTGCGCTTTGTGCAACAGATTGCACTCGAGTGCGTTCTCACCTTTAAGTTATTGCTTGGAAAGCACCTGTACTGTAACCCTACTTTATTCCAGCCGCAGATAGCTTTGACTTTGAGCAAAGAAATTATTTTTTTTTTTATTTTGTTTGTTTTGAGTGAAAGTCATATTTTTGATGGTCTTCGTGGCGCAGTGGTTAACACGCCACACAGGTTTTTTTTAAGCGCAAAAAATAAACCGTATAGATAAAAAAACAACAATCAGACAGTGTTTGTCTACCCCTAGGGTACGAGTTTTAGTTTCAAATTTATATGAGACCAATTTTGGAGTTTAACTGGGTACAACCTTTCCAATAAATAAAAGAATTATCAAAATCCGACTACTCTGTAAAAATTTATGCGTGTTCCCCGTTTGTTCGTCGGTTTAAAAATAAAGGAATTCAAATCTGTCGAAACCAGACAACATTCGTGACTACACTTGGCGATTGCTCTCATCAAACGAATGGCTCTCACCTTTGTATCGAGTCTGGAATTTGGCGCCTGGGGCGTTCTGCGTTTGCGCATTTGAGGCTACACCTGTACGTCAAACCTTTGCTCTAGCTTAGTATTACAAATGAGCTGCTTTATTAAATAACTTTTAATCAGCTATGACAGATGCTTTTTATAATGGAAATCACGTCATTGAATAAAAGCTCTGGTAACACAAAATATTGCTGCTGGCTCTCACCTTTGTATTGAGTCTGGAATTTGGCGCCTGGGTCGGTCTGCGTTTGCGCATTTGAGGCAATTAAAGATTGTCTGCTACACTTGTATGTTTAGCCTTTGTTCTAGCTTGGGATTACAAATTGAGCTGCTTTATTAAATAAATTTTGATTATCTATAACATATGAAAAGTATCTAGCTTAGGATTACAAATAAGCTGCTTTATTAAGATACTTTTAGTCAGCTTTCATAGATGCTTTTCATAATAGAAATCACGTCATAGAATAAAAGGACTGGTAACACAAAATATTGCTGCTGGCTCTCACCTTTGTATCGAGTCTGGAATTTGGCGCCTGGGGCAGTCTGCGTTTGCGCATTTGAGGCAGGTGAAGATTGCCTGCTGCACCTGTACGTTCAGCCTTTGTTCTAGCTTAGGATTACAAATTGAACTGCTTTATTAAATAACTTTTAGTAAGCTTTAACAGATGCTTTTCTTCATGGATATCACGTCATAGAATAAAAGGACTGGTAACACAAAATATTGCTGCTGGCTCTCACCTTTGTATCGAGTCTGGAATTTGGCGCCTAGGGCGTTCTGCGTTTGCACATTTGAGGCAGGTGAAGATTGCCTGCTACACCTGTACGTTCAGCATGTTTTAGCCAAGTACTAGCTGTCCACCCCGGCTTCGCCCGTGTAACATACTTAGCTTACGGCACTCAGGAATAACGTATCTTACTAACGGTGAAAGAATTTTTGAAATTGGTCCAGTACACCCTGAGGTTAGCGCGTTCAACCAAACAAACAAACTATATTAATTACAAATGAGCTGCTATATTAAATAACTTTTAGTGAGCTATAACAAATTTTCTTAGGATTAACGTATGCAGCGACATCTGCTGCGTTTTTACCCCTATTGACAAGCTGCATATTTACCACGATTGATCCAAAATGTCATCGATATCTAAAAGCAGAAAGTACTCCTAGAAAGTTTGTTTACATGTATATTTTATACATTACAGGAATTATCAATTCGTCAGTAATACGACATACATACAAAATAATATATGCCTCATCAGGATCTCACATATTAGAAAGCAATTGAGACTTATTTAATATAAATATTATATATAAAAATTTAATGGATCAGTGATTAATGGTGGCAGAATACGATTAATGTCATTTCAATACAATCTGCTTATTAATTGCGAAGACACAACAAAAAAAGAGATCTAATAAGTGGAAAATGCAACATCTTCCACTTATTAGTTAAGTTATAAAATGGCAAATTCAACAAGTTGCAATATAGAAAAAAAAAAATTAGGGAGTTTGTGGTGGGAAGTCAAAGGGTACAGTTGAAGTTTGCCTTAGACAATTTTGCAAATTGATTTTAGTGGACTTTATAATATGAAATTGGTGTAGTTTTGTGTTATAAATGCTCGTGCTCATGAACAATTTGTGAAATAGTTAAAGTGAACTGATAAATGGACTCGTATAGATTTGCCGCCCCAAGCTGCCACGAGGCATCAAAGAACATACGCCATCTTTGATGCTACTTGAAAAAACTTTACCGTACAACACCGATACTTAGTATCTCATTATACTGGACATTGGCAGAATCACTGAAATTTCGGTGGAAGCCATAATATAAAACAGAAGAAGAAGAAGAAAAAAATTAAAACTTGCCTGTCTTTCTTAGCAGTTTACATCTGCTATATAGATTTTATACTGATGCCACAAAGCCATGACACTCCGGGGATTAATTCAAATCTAATGACACCTCACACTTCAAAATTGGTCAAGCTGTTTAAGCTTCAGGAAGCAACAATGGAATACACATACTTACATTACATACAAAGATAAATACATATATCTATACATACGAGCGAAAAATATTACCCTCCTGGGTGGGTCAGTCGGGTATAAAAGGACGCAGGTGCGCAAACTCTACAAGTACCAAGCCTGGGACAATCCAGGCTTGGTCCTAATTGGAACCCGGCGTCTGTTAGTATACAAGTTAGTCAAGGGGCTATGCTTTAGATATTTTTTATGTTTTGAATTTGACGTAACGAATGTACTGACATTCGTTACGTCGAATTTGAATGAATTAATCACCTATATTCTTTCATTCCGATCCATTTATTATAGTCGTCCGCCTCAACCTCATACATCCCATGGAGAGATGGACCAGGCATACTTTATTCTATCTTACGCTTTTTCACCAGCTGCTAAACCACCAACATGCTAAACAAGGCCTTTGGGTCTTTTGGCCTCAGCGTCTGTCTACCCCGTAAAAGATAAAGACATAATGAGTACGTAGTCACAACAAAGTAGTGTTCAAACAATATCAAACACCCGAGGTCGTGTCCGTCTGTCGACGTGACCGGAATCGGCGTGTATCGGATTTGAATGAATAAATCACCTCCTCTCATCCCGGTCCATTTGTTAGCACTCGGAGAAACGCGACTGATTGCTAGGGCTGGCAATTAAAAGTGTTAGCTGTTTTAATAGATACATATGTTAATAAAACCCTGTCTGATCCTAAAAGGGGGGCGACCCAGCCTTTAGAACTTTTCCTATGGGACTAATGCTGGAAATTTGAAAAAAAATCCTTTTTCATACTATGTATCCCGGCCGCCTGAACACTTGTATGGTAATGTTAAATATTTATTCGAATTTCCTGCATTAGTCCCAGTAGAAAAATGTTTATATTGACGGGCTGAGTCACCCCTTTAAGGATCAGACAGTGTTATATTAACATAATGTATGTTTTTATACTTTAATTACTTATCAATATATAGTTTCGAGAAGATTGGTATGGTTTAAAATAAGTTCAAAAAAATTAGAAATCAGCATATAACGATAGATAGGGAGCGAGGTGATCGAAAGGGATATAATGCGTGATGGTGGATGTAGACGAAAATATGAAAAGCAAAATTTTCTGGAAAATAGGTCATACGGCGTCGACCCCAGGTTTGTAAATAAAATAGGAGTAAATTATTTCAGTCAAACGATTTCTGTGATCCAATATGGTACCCGTAACCCAAATAGATGTAAGTCGTTTAGAACTATTTGCAGCAGCGAAATTAACATTAAACCTCGCTCTTACAATGCTTCAGTGGCACTAACAAACAATTACACGGGAATATTTGTAGCAAATTTGTACCGCTCAACATTGTTGCATTCAGGATCGCCGGCTAGATACGAGGCATTAAGGCCGGCCGTACACCATTCTGAATTCATAATGCATATGACGAGTGGTTCCCGGCAGATTAGAATATGACAAGTCTTCCCGTGGATGTCGTAGAAGGCGACTTATGAAACACAAGCTAAACAATCGTGGAGCGTGTTAGAGTCGAGCGTCGAGGCGTCGAGCGTGGAGCTGGCTAATATATGGCTCTGGTATCACGAAGAGGGTCATGCTCTCAATTTTTGCCTTCTTTTGTGAATAAAATCAAAAGTATTGATTTTACCCGAACAAAAAAAATATTTTTGAGATCCTCGTAATGAGCCCTTTCATATGATATATTGACACAGTAAGGTTTGCAAAACTTTCTTTTAAAATTTTGTAATTGGGCCCCTGAAAATGACCCTTACTTAAAAAAAATCTTTATTTACTTTGCACATCCGTGTTTGGGTCATAGGATTACACCATCTTACCAAATTTCACCTAATTTGGTTCAGTAGATTCGGAGAAAATCGGCTGTGACAGACGGACGGACGGACAGATAGACGAGTGATCCTATAAGGGTTCCGTTTTTCAATTTTTGTACGGAACTCTAAAAAGACCTGATGATGATGATGAATGCATACGCATGTGATACGCATGGAGATGTCTTTGACGAGCCCCGAGGCGCAGCGGCGCAGATAAATTAGCTTTCTATAGGTGAAAGAATTTTGAAAATCGGTCCAGCAGTCTATTGATTCGGAACCTATTCAATGCAAAGAATCAAATTTACATCCCATCCCAACTAATATTATAAATGCGAAAGTGAGTTTGTTTGTTTGTTTGTTACGCTTTCATGTTCTACCTACTGAACCGATCATCATTAAATTTGGCATACATTTAGGTTAGGGTACTGAGAAGGACATAAGTCAAAGTCAAAGTCAATCATTTTATTCATCGTAAGATATTTCAATATCATTTAGTGAACGTCATTTTTTTTTTCATTATTACAATTAGTTTACAAAAATATATTATTGTTGACGTCAATAATTACTTATGGCTAAGTTTAGGCCGCTTCCAAGGCGGAGTGCAGAAGAAGCGGCAACAAACTGCACAGCGTATTTTCTCCAAATGACGTCAACTTACAATCTACAACATACCTATTTAAAATCACTTAAGTGCACTAGAGCTTACATTGTCATGTCATGAAATAAAATTGAATTAGTAATAAATGTCAAATCATAATTATAGAGGAAATTAATCATTGATTAAATATTAATTTAATTTAATATCAAGTCAAAAAATGATAGTACAAAATGTACCAAAACATGACGTTACATATACTTACAACACATTATGAGGGAACGGCGCCAAGCTCTGGCCAGATATGTTTGTCATTTAGGAAATCATCAGTCCTATAATAATAGGCTATATATCACGCGGACGAAGCCGCGGGTAACAGCTAGTAATACATAAACTGAAGATTTCCTATTATGCTGATTTCTCTCAACTAGTGTCGGCATTAACGCAAATTTAATACTTAGACTTAGTAATCACCGTAATACGTTATTAAGTCTTTCTTAGTCCATAATTATGTCATGTCAAAACTAATGGGCTTTTCCTGCTCTTGAAGCCAGCCACTGCTCGACCACTGGCCTCGTTTGTGTTTGTATATAGTCTGCGCATATCTCAAAAACTATAAGTTGTATGACAATAATTATTTGTAGTTGAACTTGGTATAGTCCAACTCATAGAACAGCGCAAGGTTCATCGTAATCAGTTAAGTAGTATTTGAAAGAGTAATATTATATTATTAATATTTTATTTCAGTCAGTAGGAAAAATGCAATCTGTTTATGCAAAATGACTACTGATTGTGTGTTGTGGATCACTTTTTATGAGTTTTAGCTATATATATATACGCAGATTGCTTATGATTGTGCACGTGGTACAAATAATTTCGGAGCACAACGTAGACTCCATTTTTCATAGGCAGACACTTAATTTTTTAATAGGACAACTGCAACATCAGCTTTCCACAAGAGTGTTGCGGGCTTAGAGTATCAATGTTGCGGGCCTTTTAAGAAAACATAGACTCCTGTTTTGAAGGTGCCAATTTCGTATCAAATTGGAAATACCGCCCTAGTCCTGACTTAGTTTTGCTATTTAAAGTGTCAACCCTGAAAGCTCGTCTTTGTCGCAATCGTGAGCTTAATCTGCCGCTTACTAAGTTTTACTTTCTGCACGTAGCTGGCGTCAATGTCTGGATGTTACTGAATATCTCATGAAGGGGAAAGTTATAGAAATGGGATTAATTTTTGTGCTTGTTTTTAACACCGGGTGCAAGTTGGCTATAGTCAATCAAAACACCAAACTTATAATTTACCAAAGGCTTTTCTGATAAAAAAGGAGAATGTGAGCTTGCAGATCATCAAAACTGGCCAAAAGAATGGATTAAATTTTTTGAGTCCATAGATTAGTACTATTAATTCTGTGCCATAGAGTTAAGATAAATAATGTCAATAGACGATAAGCAACTTCAATTATTTAATTTTCACTACACAATACTACTACACGGTAAATTTACTGCTGTCTTCCAAATTTTCTGCTTACATATTTTTGTAAGTAAAATCGGGTGCCGTGTGGTCCCCGGCAGGGTAGAATAGGACCACTCAAAGTCTTCCCGCGGATGTCGTAAAAGGCGACTTAGGGAACACAAGTTTAACAAAGCTTTAAAATATCAAAGACACCTCTCCAACCCGTCTGGCCAGCGTGGAGAGTGTAGGCCAAATCCTCTGACTGCCCTGGCTTATATACGGCTCTGATAGTCAGAGAGTGTCGTGCTCCTGCAGTGGAGACTGAAAAAGACCTGATGATGATGATGATGAAAATCATTTAAATAGGTTACGATTCGAAGAAATGGTATATCCTGCCAATTAAATAAATAAAAAATTAGGAAGGTGACTTTGACGTACTGTTCAGAGTATTATAAATTAAAAGTAGATTCTGCCAATACACTAATATTATAAAGAGAAAAGATTTGATTGTTGATTTGCATTGAGTAGTCTCCGAACCTACCGAACCGATTTTCAAAATTCTTTCACCTATAGAAAGCTAATTTATCTGCGGGTGACAAAGGCTATAATTTACGCGGACTCATCGCGGGAAAATTGCTAGTATCTAATAAAATACGGTTTTAAGTGATAAAAGCATAAGTGTGATTCTGAGCTCAACCTTTTCCAAAATCGTTCACTCTATTTGATTTCTCTTATTTCGCGACATATATTGGGACAAATTTCTTATAATTACTTCATCATAAGGCTAATTGACAGAAATTGATTATCTTAATCGATGTCCACACATAGACACCACAAAAAGTCCAAACAAATTTAATCTGACATTTTTATCACGAGCGAATAAAAAATTTCACCAATTTGGTTGTGTCACAGAAGAAAGTACTTGAAATGCTATCCTTGTATGCGGAGGATATTATTTTTTTATCTCCCTTTCGTGAAAGCGGCGTAAAGGAGATTTCACACTGTAAAGAAGGCTAAGTTAGCTTACCATAGCTTAAGTACCTATGACGTTTGTCAGAACCAACTAAGCCTGGGCCTAAAATGGCTAGGCGTGGCTTTCTTAACATACTTGAGGATGCACTGCGATGTTAAATGCTTATGTTAGATAAGACATAGAGTCTTATCTAACTAAACATAATCAAAGCTACCACTATCTGTTATCCGAGCAATAATATTCTGATGCTGAGTAAGAGTCTCTTCTCACTACACTACCTCTGCAGCAATAATTTGGATAGAAATTAAGAAAACATGTCGCTTTTGTGCGTCTAGTCAAAAGTTTGCCGTGTATGCGCTACTTATAGTTACTAGACGGGACCTTTTTTAGTCGTGTTATTCACGCTCGTCGTGATATATCTTTCTAAGATAGCTCGGTTCAAAGTGTGTTCATACTTTAGCGGCACTGCCATTGTATGTATCAGAGCATCGGCCCTGTTGATTTTATCTCCGAAGACAGTTTTCACGCCACCGCGCTGTCGCGTACTTCTTGTTACATAATTTGAAGTAGGTCTTACAATTTTGCTGTTTTTGCTGTAAATATCTGTTGATTAGGTACGCTTTATCGCACTCAAAGCGTGTATCTATCTAACTATCAGCCGGGACGTTGGATATAGGCCGCCCCCATTGGTTCATGCTGAGTCCACCGACTCCTAGCGAAAAAAAAAAGCGTTTATACACGTATTCAATACGTCTTGTTGTAATTCCTCAAAATATAATATTGATTCTTTAGCAGAAATGTTTCGTCGAATTTTCAAGTTTGATGGTATCGGCAGAGAGTTTCTGCGGGCTTTGTAATTCAGATTCCGGTTGTACAAGGTCTTGAAAAATCTGAAAATTCAAAATCTTAATCTTTTTAAGTATTTTTGAAGATTCACAACGCACGTAAAATTAAGGCCTGGGACAAGGTGGGCGTCATAGTAAGGCGATGGAGCTGCAGAGTTGTTTGCCACTCGTAACTAGATGGCGTTAATCTGTGTTAGCCTAACTAAACTTGCCAAACCTGACATTTCTATAAAAATGAATCGCTGAATGTGTTGCTAAGCGAAATCTCAAGAGCAGCTGAACTGATTACGCTAATTCTTTTTTTAGACTATTCTTTGAAGTACGAGGATGGTTCTTACGGAGAGAAAAATTCATATGTACCACGGGCGAAGCCGGGCCGAACTGCTAGTAATTTACAATTATATGTCAGGTTTGGCAAGTACAGTTGGATATTTGGGAACGCATGGTATTGTTGTGATTGTGGAAGTCATTTAGTTTAACGACGCCTCTCGTATCATCAATTAACTGCGTAACATTTTACACTGACATGCAATTTATGTCCTCGCATTTCTCAGTTATTTACGAGATGGCCTGATTCCGTGAAACTACATGTATAGCTTCCTACTATCACCTTTTAAATTGTTTTTGCTCTAGACTTCCTTATGAACTACTACTCAAGAACCATAATACCAACTTACAACTGGAAAATTGTTGAAAATTTTATCAATTGAACAATATATTTCATATAAAATTGGATAGTTGGGTAGTATTTGCATTATGTCCGTTACGAACAGTTAATAAATAGTTAACGGTTCTTACCTTTACGATATTGATTTACAGACTTTACGCAATCGTTCGTAGCATATTACTAAATATCATGTAGTCTGTCTACGCCTGTGCTTTTAAATTGTATATATTATTTTTGTTAAATATAATTTGATCAATTATTCTTTTTTTACAATAATGTGATTATTATGGCGCATAATTACTATAGACTTTGAAAGCGTCATGTTTTTGTCTAGATAACTAAGATCCAAAATGCTACAATAATGATTATGTTCGTAGAGTTACTTCTTTTTTTATTCCATTACTAAAAAAACAATCTAATCCCCTCGAGAGCGCGAAATCTCAAGTTTTTGTTATGTATACGCGAGCTGTTTCCTTATTAGCTTTTATTTTGAGTACCTCCAACAGTTTCTTCACAAGTCCCGAAACCAATCATCGTAAAAAGCAAAATTAGTGGTTTGTTAAGTTGCCGTTACGTTTAATAGCGCGAAAGTTGGTTTTATCGTTATTTACATTTAAAACACCGTGTAATTGATGTCGAAAGAAAATGTCCTTTTACTAAAATATAGAACGCGGCAGAAGCGAAAGACAGCCTCTTTGAGTTACGATAAATACAGGCGCTATCACAACTATAAATATGACGCTATATTAACATTGCAGTTTTATTCGGCTACAAATAAAAGTTATAATCATTTTACGTAACCTCTCGACGAAACCGAAATTAAAAAACCTACATCAAAAGTTTTTTTTAATACTTACCTGTTTTATTTTAAAATACACGTTTATCTGACCAAACAAGTAGGTACATAATGTATTGACAGCCTCCGTGGCGCAGTGGTTAAACACGCAACACACAGTCTGCAACACTTGGGTCTTGGGTTTCATATGTGTGACATGGGAGACAATTGCCTAATTCTACAATTAATAAAAAAAAAAGATCTTTTTCAGTGTGTCTTGGGATGTTTGTCTATATTAGTATCTTTGGAAAATATAAGTATTTTTAAAAAAGTATGCTACGACACAAGTTCACAACTGAATGAAGGACTAGTTTAATTTGTGTTATTATTATCCCTATATACTTATATTTAATGATTTAAAAAGAAGAAAGAAAAATTCCTTAACCCTACACGCGAGGTTACTCGGTCACCATGTCCCATATCGCGCCAGCATCTGTCACCGCACCGATGCCGTTAATATTCTCGAGACGTCGCCACTTTGTCGCGAAGCTTATCCGTGCAGCCATCAATTTCTCTCGCAAAATATTGTTACACACGTGTATAATAGTCACACGATATTATATTTTACGGATCGGAGTTACCAAAAGTAAGAAAACATTTTAAGAACTTTAAAAAAAAGCTTTTCCTTAACTTTTTGTTTTTACCCAAATCAATAAAAAAGAAAAATACAAAAGAATAGAGAAGAAAGAACTCATCTTTCTCCGGAGATAAAATTGCAAGCTATAATGGGGACAGATTTTAAGACCTAAGTCCACCATTTTATCTATATTCTGATCTGAATTGATTTAATTAGTCAGGAATGTCGAATTAGTTATAATATTTTCATACTGATTTCTTTTAAATACTAATTTCAGTTATTCTCTGCCCAAAAGTAAAATAAAAATAGAACGTAAGAGTTGTAGATCGAAGCTCTATATTGAAATTGTTGATTACTTTATATTTTGCAGCTCTACTTTGCTACTGCCACTAAAAACCCTATTTCTGTAATGTATCATCGAACTCACGTTCTATATCATGTCGTGGTCGATGCTACCCTTATATTCTTTATTTGGTTTATACTCACAATAGAACTTGTAATTTTTGTAGATATCTTCTCATTTGTACTAAAACATTTGATTCCGAAAAGTATCAGAACATGTCTAAAACACATTGATCGTAAGAATCCACACGTTCAAGAAAATTCAAAATAACAAATAGAGTTACAAAAACAAAATCCAGTAATTCCAGTTTGTGGCCCTATTTAGGTGTGCCTTACTTACCCTTCGTTTAAATGCATAGACTGTTAAAGATCCTCTGATATCTTTATCTCACGGGAGCAGGGTTGACGCCGTCTCATTTGCTTTTTAATATTTTTTAACCCTCAAATGTCGACGCCATTTGTAATATACATTTTAAGTAATCGGGATTTAAATAATATTATAGTCGTCACGAAGATGCTTTTCTTCTTTGTGGCTATTAGTTGATCACTTAAGAATTTACAAAAAGATTGTGTAAAATGTATTGAAGCTATCTGAAGGTTAGGTATATCATTTGAATTTCTTTTAAATCGACGAATTTTCTAGTCAGTTGAATTCAATATTCTTTTTTGAAACATTTATCTCGCTGATATTGCCCTGTAATTGGCTGGATGAAACAGGATGGAACACAATTTTCTTTTATCTAATGATCCCCCAAAATAACAGACTATCTTCCGTTTGAGACCATATTTTCCGTAATCACAAAGTTATTCAAGACACAAATTGAGATACCCGTCCCCCTATACCCTCTTTCACCCTCTATCTCCCTACTTAATAACAAAAGGAAAATTGCTACTGCAGGCTATCATTGGAAACCTTTGCGTGAAGCAAGCAAGGCACGCAACCCCGACAATGTTATAACTTCTATTTCAATAACATTTAAATCTCACGTAATAAGGTCTAAATTTGTTTGACCAACATGTAAGTGAGAGTTTGTAAGATCGAAGGCGCATGCGTAAGTTTTGGAGGGAAAAACGCATCCACATTGTTGTCATGGCAATTCACGAATATTGCAACACGGTCGTTTGTTTTGCTATCACATATTTAAACTCTAAATTTAACACATTGAGAGATTTTCAATTAAATTAAAATTTCTATTTATTTGTTCTTTTGAATCGGTGTTTGTATTTTTTATCGATATAACCTAGTGACGTAGATTGACTGTTTGAAAATCAGTGTGCAAAGGTGTCTTTGTCTTTTGTGTTGTTGCTATTGAACTTTCCAAGGTTTTATTTGTTGTCGAGGTGAGCGTTTTGATTGTACTCATTTCTGCTTTTGTCTGTTTTATTGCCTGTAAATATTTACTTTGAACGTTAACTTAGTGTCGGTTCAGAGAATCGTGTATCGAAATATCAGGATGAGATTAATTTACTGTTCTTTGTATCGTTAGATCAGGAATTTAACTGGACTTTTACGCCGTAAAAATTAAAAGTTAAATCGTAAAAGTTAGAATCGAATGAGGTTTCTTTGACTATTCATAATTTTATTTTAGATAGGTATGGCGTTGCCGATAAGTATTTTTTTACCATTATAATATACATTAATTAATAAACGGAAAATCGGCATCTATGTCAGTCAAACATACTACGAAAACGACGCCAGTCCAGTGGCCACAATCAGTGTACTTAACGGCCGAAATGTCAAATCGTCTAAATAAAAAAAAAACGCGATATTGCATTTAATAAATATTTATTTAATGCAAAATTGTTTTGCTAAATCGTTTGTCACAAATCTCACGGGAACAGTATTTTTTCCGAGATGAAAAGTACCTAGTGTACTTACCTAATGTCCTTCTTAGTACCTAGTAATCTATGTGTAATTGTGTATGTATGCCAAATTATAAGATTGGTGCAGTAGATAAAGCGTGAAGAGTAATAAAGCAACAAATATACAAACTCACAGTCGCATTTATAATATCATAGTTGGGATGTTAGTATGCCCTGGAATATGTACAATTTCATCAAAAACTACACATTATTTTTTGCGTGAAGGAGTTCCTTACAAACTTAAATTTATATTAATAGTAGGATGTAGAAGATAACCCTACCGAGTTGACAGGCTATAAAAAAGGATAACCTGTCCGAAGACGATGCGTTTTAATTAGCGCATAATTAATTCCCATAGCGTAGAAACGGGCTCGCCTGGAGGCTACCCGGTAGATTGTGGAGAAGCATCCTTCCTTCAGTGTTGTGTCTATCAATTAGACCTTTCAACCCGGCCGCTTAATTGCTACCGGTTGCCTGTGCGTTGCGTTCCATCTGGAAAACATTTGAACGATGAGATTTCAATGATGATGTTTTAAGGCCGCACACTAGGCACAGTAGCGACGCCATTTTATTCCTAATACTTTACAAATAGAAAGAAATTCAAGAATGTAAATCATATAAGCACTGGTAAATAACCTGAAGTATTATGGAATTATGTTCATACTCAGTCCACTTTATGCAGTTTCTAAAAGACCGGTCAAAAAAGTCGTATTTTTTATGAATATGTTACTTTTAAAAAATGTGTACCTATGAAACTTTCTGCTAATCTATCTATAATATAAGAATGAGCCGCTGAATACGTTGCTAAGCGCAAATCTCGAGAGCAGCTGAACCGATTTCGCTTATTCTTTTTAGGGTTCCGTAGTAAACTAGGAACCCTTATAGTTTCGCCATGTCTGTCTGTCTGTCTGTCTGTCCGTCCGCGGTTTTACTCAAAGACTACAAGCACTAGAAAGCTGTAATTTGGTATGGGTTTGTATATTTATCATGCCAAAAAGTGGTAGATAAAAATCTTGAAAAAAAATTTTTTTAGGGTAGCTCCCATACAAGTAAAGAGGGTGTGATATTTTTTTTCTATACAAACCCATCGTGTTGGTTATCGTTAAATAGGTCTTTAAAAAATATTGTGAGGTTAAGCACACCATTTTTCGATTTAGGAATCCGTTTCCGAAATATTTGGTTTTAAAGTGCAAATTTTTGTTAGAGGTAAGTGTCCCCCCCCTCTATCTGCTAAACAGTTATAAATGGATACGTGAAAAAAATGACAGCAGTAGTATACTTAAGTTGAAAGGAAAACTATCAGAGCTAAGTACTTAGTACAAACTAAAAAGTAAAAGGTAACGAACTTATAAAATGTACTCGAAAATGTAAAATTTCATACAATTTTCATTGTTAGATGTTTTTGGTCGGTAAACTGTGAGGGCCGAGTGTCAACAGTGTGAACTCAAAGTAGTCATTCGCAACTACGGAACCCTACACTGCGCGTGACCTGACACGCACTTGGCCGATTTTTTTTTAGAATATTTCTTGAAGTACGAGGATGGTTCTTAAGGAGAGAAAAAAATATATATATTACGGGCAAAGCCGGGGCGAACTGCTAGTGCTGAAATAAAATTTCTTATATACTACAAGGACGTGTATTACTAGCCTTAGAAATATAATTGTTACTTAGAAATTAGCTGGTCTGAAACTGTACTCTATAAATAGGAATTAAAAAATTATGTACTAGGTTCATACACAAATATCTTACAACAAGAATATCGTTAAGTGTGTAACTTAAGAGTTCTGCTTCCATAATTTTAACGAACCCAGGTATTTCTCTCAAAGTATGCAACTTGGTGCTAGGTGGTGTAACACCTGGTTCGTAAAATTAGCGATTTCTACGTAAAACGGACCGTTCTGCACGTGCAAATATGACATTCCCGTAAGACAAGTTAGAAAGCCAGCTAAATGAGCTGAATACAGAATACTTTACCAATACCATACTTTTCTTAGCTTTTAAAACTGTCATGGTTATCGAAATTAGCATGAAAGTAGTATACCACTAGCAATTTTCCCGCGAGTTCGTCTGCGTAAGTTATAGCCTATGTCACTCGCAGATAAATAAGATTTCTATAGGTATAGGATTTTTTTAAATCCGTCCAGTAGTTGCGAATGACAACTTTGAGATCACACTGTTCACACTCGCACCTCACAATAATCATGTAACAATGAAAAATGTATGAAATTTTACATTTTCGAGTACATTTTATAAGTTGGTTGCCTATAACTTTTTGCACTTTAAAATCAAATATTTCGGAAACGGCACTTTTTTGGCATGATTAATATACATTTTCATACCAAATTATAGCTTTCTAGTGCTTATAGTCTCTGAGTAAAACCTCGGACGGACAGACAGACAGATCAGACAGACAGATCATCAGACATCAAGACAACAGACAGCGAAACTATAAGGGTTCCTTGTTTACTACGGAACCCTAAAAACTCGCTAACTACAATAATCTAGGTAAAAATGCCGATATGTTTCATAATAATTCTTATCATATTTTCTTTAGAAAACTTCAGGTTATTATTTACGATTCATAGATTCTAAACGACTTCATTAAAAACATGTTCTAGGTTTTATGGCTCGTTTCATTATGCTAACAGATGCTCTGTGTTTACATTTTTTCCCCCATCATCTTGTTTTTGTGCCATTATCACTTGTTTTTCAATTACGGCCAGATATGTAAATGTGGAGAGGAAAGTTGTGTTAAATAACAACGTAAAAACAACAACATTACTCGTTATGTGAAGTAGGTCACTGTTATTCAGAACAGAGTTGCCCATTCTGGAATATCTTATTCTTATTTAAGAGACAGGGAATCTAGAATTTAAAAGTATGTGAAATTATATCTTATGGATTTAATTCAGAACAAATAATATTCAAAACAATGGAAACGCTTCTACCTAAGTACCTATATTGGTCACGATTAATAAAAAACGCAGAAAACAATTTATTTTCCGACAATAATATATATTACTAAACCAGTACCTATATATTCTTTGCCAAAATGCAATCATACATACATATTATCACGTCTTTTTCCCTTGTGGGGTATACAGAGCCCAGGTGTGTAAAATGTGAAACAAATTATCTCTATTTTTTGAAACAAAAAAAAATCAAGCTGACAACATGCTGACAAATAAAAAGATAAACATTATCCAACCAACGAAAATAAATACTCTTTTTTGAATAATCTACCGATTTTTTACATGCATCGTACCTACTTGCTGCAGCATTCAACATTTCTCAGAAAGCGCGCGCATGGGCGCGAAAGTTGCACAACTTGCACTCGACGCTGACATCTTAGTTCGGTAACTTTTAGATAGATGGCGTTTTAAGTAAAACTTTTAAAATTTTTGTTTCTGAAAATACTTCACTGCATAAGTAGTGATTATATGCTCTTTGCTTAGTAAGCCTTTAATTTATATCACTAACTATAATAAGCATACGTGGTAACCGCTAATTTTCGACAACTACTGTTTACAAAGTGTTTATTGTCAGTTCAACATCTATTACGGCATATAAAATAGTCAATCACGCGACACACACGAAAGCTGCAAATCTAAACGTGGTTCACCGTAGTTCTAATAAATAAGTTTAGATAATCCTGACGAGCCCCGCTGATAGGCACTCATTAGTGATGAATAGCAAAATAAATCTTTGCAAAACAAATCCCCCAAAAAAAACCGTTCCCAAAAATATGTTTTAAAATATCTTGTGTGTCAGGGGCCAGGAATCATTTCGTGATAAAAAGCAATCAGAACATAAACACTACTCTATTCATCGCGTGTGCGTGACACATTATTGTTAACTTCAAGTGCTTATCAATATCTCCTCAATCGGTTCTTGAATTTGTATTTGTTTACTATTGCGTGATTGCGTGATCCAGTTTCGGTCGGATTGTATGTGAAGGGCCCAGGTGGCTTTAATAGTAAAGAGTTTTAATTATTCTGCGGGACCCGGTAAATATAGAACACCAGCTTTCACCCTCGGCTTGTCTCGCATTGATGTAGACTACTTTGATAATAAGTACTTTGTACTTTTTTCGGGACGAAAATTTTATGCCATATCCTTCTGCGTACCGACCGATATCGTATTATCATATCACCCACCTCCTGTTTATGCAATCCAGCCCTGACTTGATGATTTGAAGGGCCATTGATTAGGTATAGTGTTATTATGATAATTGACCATGTGCTTGCATGCGCATAATAAACCTGGTTTAGCCCGCGGCTCTGCCCTTGATTCTTGCTTTGTTTCGAACGCCTACCAACACTTAAGTTCCGTAATATACAAATTTGAACATAATTAATGATGGTGGTATGAAAAAACATAGTCAGTCGTGTTGGCTTAAGTCATTTGTTATAAGTATTAAGTAATCTTTGGTGGTACTTGGTACTCAAAAGGTGCTACTGGTAAATGGTAAAGGTTACATATTAGTATTGTGGCAGAACAAAAATTAAATAAAAATATTTCGTTGATAGCGTTTTAAGTGTACTTGACACTTTCGGGCATGAACTAGCAACCCCCTACATTGTCTACTTTTATGAAATAATAAAAAAGATTTTTATGTATATCCGCATCCGCTATAGTTTAGGTGGGATATATATTGATTTGTATAGTATTAACGTTCAGATCAGGTCAGTAGATTTAGTATCAGTAGTTCCGCTAATTTCCAAGAATTAAGGATTTTAGGGTTTGGTAAAGAGTGGTTATACATTTATATTTTCATTTAACTTCTAGACAAACACATTTTAAGGAACTTTTGACTCACGACTTGTCTCTTTGTCAACAGATTGGCGCGCACCGATGGCAGACGAGTCGGACGCGAGGGCGCGGCGCGCTCCCGCGCCTCCGCCCCGTCATCCCGCGCGCCCCCCTGAACCGCGACCCCGGACGGTCGCGCCGGCCCCGGTCCCAACTGTGGAGCGTCAACCTCCACCGCGGTTGATACGCCCCTCCGAACACCTCGCGATCGTCGAAAGGGCCGCGATGGAGCGACGCCCGCCCCCGCTCGTGCCGTCTGTCACGGTGTTGCACGGGCCCAGGCCGAGTTTGCCACCCCCTGTGCCTGGGCATAGGCCTGTGGCGCCCCCTCCCTTGAGGATGCCCGCACCGGTGACGCAGGTGATGAGGCCACCGCCACCAAGGAGAGATATTCAGGTAAGTTTTTAGTTTTCAAAGCCTTAATAATAAATTCTTAATTTTGTCGAATTGCAGTATGCATAGGTACCGAGCAACATAAATATGTATGAATATGCATAAGTTTTTTTGATAGGTAAATATATTTTTTTTACCGTTGCCGTTGCCCCTGTGGTGTCTGCTGCCCTGAGCACCCAATGCCTGACGTTGCGTCTAATACATACTTTGCTTGAACTCCACGCATTTTATATTATGATTTTCGCGCCCGCCCGCGCCCTTTGAAGTTTAAAATTGCCGCCCGGTGCTTAGGACCCAGCTAGCCCCTAGATCGGGGGCTGGACAAGAGCATAACAATGATTTGCAAATACATAGCACATCGAGCGCACATTTGTTTACGGCAGTAACCAGTGGGCGGCACTTTCTTATGCTAATCGACAGTGATATGCAGTCAGATCGACATGATACGAGAGCGATATGACTGAGTCAGTCTGTCGATACGGAACAATAACTCATTGTTATAGGCGCCGGCGTGCGAGAATTTCGTGAGAGGCAGGGCTGCTAATTAAGTTTATAAAATTACTAGTTTCTATAATATTAGGTATATGTAAAAGTTAAATAATTATGTTACTACTTTTTACTAGGTATACTATACGAAATATCCATGAGCGCAATGTTCTGTTATCACTTAGAAATCCTGTACGATGAGTTTGGTATTAATTAAAAAAATACTCATCATCATCATCAGGTCTTTCTAGTCTCCACTGCAGTCGCATGACCCTCTCTGTACTACCAGAGCCATATACTAGCCTGAGTAGTCAGAGGATTAGGCCTACACCCTCCACGCTGGCCAGACGGGTTGGAGAGGTCTCTTTGATGTTAATAAGCTTTGTTTAGCTTGTGTTTCCTTAGTCGCCTTTTACGACATCCACGGGATGACAAACAGCAAGAAGATAAAAGTGGCAGAGTCGTTTTCGAATTGCCCCCCCTCGTCTTCAGGATTCGTCTCGAGGGTGGCAAAACGCCTGTCACTAAGCCCGAGACATAGTGTCAGGCGTTATGCAGTAACTGGGCAAAAATCTAAGGAATCACATCAATAGGCGATGCGGCTAGCAACCCATCACTATTTTGATTCCGCTTTCCACTTTTCACCCACTATGATGCTACATGTGGCCGAGCCTTATGACCTTCGGCTCTGTCTACCACACAAGGGATAAAGATGTGATAATATGTATGTATGTTATGCAGTAGTGATAGGCGTTTTTGAGTTGTAACAGGCATTTTGCAGGAGTGACCGGCATTTTACAGTAGTGACACACGTTTTGCAGGAGTAACAGGCGTTTTGCATCAGTAACAGGCGTTTTGTAGTAGTAACAGGCATTTTGCAGTAGTGACAGACCTTTTGCAGTAGTGGCAGGTGGTTTTTTCAGTAGTTACTGGCGTAGTGTCGGCATAATTAGTGCTGCACTCGGCGCGTACAGAAGACGGCGAGGCTATAGACAACCCTAGCAGTTCGCTCTACATCCCTGTTTGACTCACTCGCTTTCTTATTCAACATCCCTGACCTTCAAATTGTTCGTGTTCGTGATTGTATGTAGCTGCTTTACAATCGCTTTTATAGGCTTCCTGCATACATCAGAGTAACAAAAGAACATGCAATTACAATGTTTTCTTAATACATTTGCTATTAATACAGTTTTATGACATAAAAATTTGATCTTAATGTTGTATTTTACGGACTAGGTACTTTTCTTTATACGAATAACAAATTGATCGGTTTATTTTATGATAGGTATCGCAAATGAGTCCAGCTCAAGATAGACTCACGTAATTGTCGTATCGCGAGTTATTGGATTTGTCTGTAAATCAAAAACTACTGGATCGATTTTAAAAAAAACCGGCCAAGTGTGAGTCAAACTCGCGCAATGAGGGTTCCGTACAATATGCTTCGTGAACACACACACACACAAAATAGTACATTATGGTACTAGTGTGTAACATTGGTGATTACCGCCGAGGCGCCATTGAGACCTGAGCCGCAGGTGAGGGTCTTAAGAGAGCCAAGGACGGTAATCATCAATACACACGTGTATCATACGACGTTTTTCAACACACTTGTGAATAAAATAACAATAAAAACTCATTTTATTTAGTAGATAAAAAGTTT
Organism: Rhodophaea formosa; assembly: GCA_963082605.1. Taxonomy (NCBI): domain Eukaryota; kingdom Metazoa; phylum Arthropoda; class Insecta; order Lepidoptera; family Pyralidae; genus Rhodophaea; species Rhodophaea formosa. The sequence continues at coordinate 4,489,860 of OY720209.1, forward strand.
ATTTAGAGAAACAATTAGTAAATGTGCAGTTAGTAAAATTATAATTAACTGTTTTTGATGGCATAGCGGTCTCATCAGATAGATTATTTATTGAAATACTTTCATGTTCTATTGTAATTTGAGATGGCTCATTATTCGTGTAGGTAGGTGAAATCCAATCATTGGATGTACTTGGTGTTTCGTCAGTAGGAAGCGCCTCAGAATCAAGTTTAATTCTTTTTGTGATTTTTGCACAAATTTCCTTCTTGTTTTGTATGGAATCTTCTACGTATGATTCTGCTACATTGCTAGATCGCCACCCACCATGACGCTTCAAAGTCATTATATCAGCTCCTGAATTAGCCAGCAATGTAGCTGAAGTTCTTCTGAAACTATGTCCAGTGTAGCTCTCAGCATCTGCTAAACCTAAAAACTTTGCGATTTCTTTAGGCATAGAACCAAATTTGTTTATACCTATAGGCTGACAGGTACATTTACCATTCTGGTAATTTAGAAAGAAACGGTCAGTTTTTGCTTTTGGTGACCGCAAACTTTCATACTTCTTAACAATTTCATAGAATGGACCGTGTATGGTGAATGACCTCGGTATTTTATTTTTCGTGATAGGTATCTTCACTAAAAGCATCTGTCCATGGTTTTCTATGTTTTTTACGGTTATATTTGTTAATTCTTGTATCCTACAGGCACCAGTTACACCAAATATTAAAGCAACCTGAAAAAAAAGAAACAATAATTATTAAGTTCAACATACAACACAGGCTGAAGACGCGTAGATATTTAAAATTAATTTAACTAACCTTAGTAGCCAGATATTGGTTATCTGGAGCATCTTTTATAAATTTTTCTATATCGTCAGACGATAAAACCTTTGATTTCTTGCTTCTAAATCCATCGGATAGTCTCTTTAGATAAGCTGACAAATTAGAGTATGTTTTTAAGTCCACTCCATTCTTTGTTCGGACTGTACTTTTTAACATTGAGTATAAACACCACAAAGAGCTAGGTTTGTACTTAGAAGATAATTCTTTAAAGTACGCCATGAACACATTTTCTGAAAAAGACTGCGTATTCTTGCTGTTTTGCCATTTTATGAAATTTTGGTACGCTAATAGATATTTTTCCTTGGAGTTTTCAGGTAGTAAACTTTCCATAACGTTAAGGGCTTCACATCTTATATCGGGCGGTGTACAACATAAATAATTTTCTTCGTAACTAGTACTTGTAGACATTTTAATTAATAAATAACTATAATTTCAATAGTGAAAACGAGTTGTGAAAAATGTTTCGCTATGGTGGGAAAAATTAAACAGTTTTCCTATGCGCGCGCATTGCGATCGGCCACAGACTAAAGGGATGAGAATTTTTTTTTTTATTTTCCGCGCAAAGAATTTGCTCCTATTCTGCCACGTAGAAAATGGGGAATTTAAAGTTTTCTTTTATTACAGAGAAAACAAAAGTTATATTTGAGTGAAAGTTTTATTTATTAAACACGTACGAGTTAAAATTATCTATTTAAATAAGAAGTTGCTTGAAATGAGCAAGCAATAGGAACATTAATTTATTTGTTCTATTGAACACGATCTTTTTTTAATAAAAACTTTTATAAGAACAAAGCAACTCAACCAATAAAATTAAAAAAAAAGTCTATAACTCACTAGTGAGTTATAGCAATGAAAAAGTCACAGTTTGATTATGGGTGTAATTCTGTGCCTAATTGCAGTGACCATAGAGCCACTTTATGAGCAATTGTGTTGAAAAATGTTTTATTCAATTGACTAGCGCCATCTAGTGGTGTTTTAGTGAACTATATCCCTAGATGAACTTATTATTGTGAGTTAACCACTTAATTCTCAAGTGATAGAATTCTTATTATTTTTCCTGTAATCTTCTAGGAATTTCTCTAGTTTTGTAATTTTTTCAAAATTTTCGGCCCAGTAGTTTCGGAGATCAGGGGGGGAGAATGGTCAATTTTTGCCTTCTTTCGTGAATAATATCAAAAGTATTGATTTTACCGGAACAAAAAAAAATTTTTGACATCCTCATAATGATCCCTTTCATTTGATATATGACACAGTAAGGTTTGCAAAACTTTCTTTTTAATTTTGTAATTGGTCCCCTCAAAATGACCCTTATTTCAAAAAAATCTTTATTTACTTTGCACATCCGTGTTTGGGTCATAGGATTACACCATCTTACCAAATTTCATCTAATTTGGTTCAGTAGATTCGGAGAAAATCGGATGTGACAGACGGACGGACGGACAGACAGACGCTCGAGTGATCCTATAAGGGTTCCGTTTTTCAACTTTTGTACGGAACCCTAAAAATATGTCACGTTTGTAAGCTATTTACATCAACGAATAACAAAGGTTTTATTTTATTTTCATATCAATAAGGGATCCGTACTAAAATTGCACAAATGAAACCAAGTGTGTAAAAAGGCCCCATAAATGTCATTATTGGGAAAGCGTTGCGAAGCTTTTGATTACTCTGTCATCTAAGGGTGTTCCTGGTTTAATACTCACCTGAAATGTTTCGGAACTGTAGATGTCCGGAGGCTGAGGGTACCGGACCGGTGACCGGATAGACAGTGTGATAAATTGATGTTTCTGTCATCTAAGCGGTTACAACCTCACCCGAAATGCCTTGGAACCTGGGGTCCGAGCGCTGGGGGTCGGCCCTGCCGTACAGACTGAAAAAACCGAAACACACGCGGAGGAAGTCACGGGTCAAAGCTAGTGGAATCTTAAATTTACCACGATTATCACTAGTCTAGTAGTCTGTAGCTTTTGAACACTCTAATACAAACATATGTCTAAGTAAATTAAAATTATTCCAATTATGAAATGACGTGAAAAGGTGCCTGAAAAGGCCTATTTTCAGAATAAAATCTTTGCATTACAAGTAAACTTCACAAAAGTCATAAGAGAGTTATGGGAGGCCACCAAAAAACCGATAACCTTGTGGCAAACCATACGTATACATATCAAATCAGCCACACCATTAATCATTTTGGCTCTATGTTTCATATGAATTTGTTTGCCAATAACGCCAGACAGGGCGGAGCCGAACCCCGGCCTAATGTTTTGTGTAACTAATGTATCGCTTTTCCATTAATGGCCTACTTTGGCATGTACTTTACAGTCATTCGGCTGAAATCAAAGCGCTTACAGGACAGAAAAAGCTTCTTAAGGTAGCTCAGTATAACTCTTAGTTAAGCCACTAAATAATGGTAACCAATGGTCTCAAAACCAAGGATGCAGAAAGTCGTGAGAAGTGGAGAAAAAAAAGTTGGTAAGTGGACTCCGGTCTCCAAAGCGGTCCAGTCGAGGATGCAGCCGGGAATACGCTTAGATGACAGAGAGAGAAAATCTCCAAATGATATTCCACCTGCTGATTAGTTCCACCTGGTAATCATCTCCCTTGGGTAGTTTGGATGTCCCTAAAGAGACTCTAGGTTGATGATGGGAGATGCTGAGCAAACCGAACTTCCGGTGATAAGAGGCTGGCTGCTTTTTCGCCCACGAATTTACATACGAGTAGCTAGTTGCCACCATTCCAGATGGGTAGGAATCATTAAATTTTTTCAGTGTTTTTATTAACCCCCTTCTTTTCTCTTTTTTGTATGTAGTTTATCAGTAATTGGATCTGTATTTTTTTTGTGCAAATTATTTCTAAAATTAAAAAGGGCGCTTGGGCGATTCGCACCACGGTTCGAATTGCTTGTGGTGCGAAACGACAAAAAACCCAAAAAACCTCAGATAAAAAGTGTCCACCATAATAATTAATTACGAAAGTTGTGGAAGTTTTACACACTAATTGAAATAACCACGAAGTTCACTGTCGGTCTGAATTAGGCCAAGGCTTGGCTTCGCCCTGTCTGACGGGTATTCATCGGAAGGGCCCTAAAGGCTCACACCGCAAGCGAAACGAAACCGAAACGAAATCCTTAAATTAATACTAGACAGCGTTTCGTGGTTTCGCTAATGTTTCGTTCCGGAACGCTTCCGTTTTCCATTCCGTATCGCATTCGTGGCTGTGTGCTACAGGCGTAAAGGTCACATGTTTACAGCACTAATTATGGCTTTTCGGAAATCAGATCAGCGAAATAAATATAAATTAATAGCTAATATTGTAAGAGCTTTACAATAATTGGAATAAGCGCAAAGCTCAATGTCGGTCTAAATTAGGCCAAGGCTCTGTCTCTCCGCCCTGTCTGGCCGCATATTACGCCGGAAGGGTCCTAAAGGCCACATGTTTACAGCACTAATGGCTGATCCGATTTCTGACTCGATTCTATAACAGATAAATGTATAATGATATGTGTAACAGACAAATAGGTCAGGCTATGTTGTATATTTATATTTATTTAAATGTCAGTGTAAAGATGCATCATAGTGTAGCAACATAAAAATGAGACAAAATACTTACTAATATAGCTTTACATATTAGTTAAAATAAGCATGAAGTTCAGTGCCGGTTTAAATTAGGCAAAGGGTCGGCGTCGCCCTGTCTGGCCGCATATTACGCCGGAAGGGCCCTACAAGCCACTGATTTCTGAAGCACGTAAGTTGCTGATATTGTTATAGCTTCACACAATGATTGAATTTACCGCGAAGTTCATGGTTGGTCTAAATAAGGCCAAGTTACGGCTTCACCTGTCTATTTGCCGGAAGGGCTGGCTCTAAAGGCTACAAATTCATGTTAAGAGCACTAATGGCTGATCTAATTTCTGAAGTACATTAATAAAAACTTATAATATAATAAGAGATTTCATTAACTAAAATAAGCACAAAGTTCAATGTCGGTCCAAATTAGGCCAAGAGTCGGCGCCGCCCTGTCTGGCCACATATTGCACTGGAAAGGCCCTAAACGCCACATATTTACAGCACTAATGACTGTACGAATTTCTAAAGTAGGTACATTAGTTAGCTCCGTGGCGCAGCGGTCATCACTCCTGCTTGCGAAACTAATGGTCCCGGGTTCGATCCCCGGTCAGGTCAAGATGGAAAACGATCTTTTTCAGATTGACCTCGGTCTTGGATGTTTATCTATATATGTATTTGTTATAAAATATAGTATCGAGCTGGTATTCCATAACACAAGTCTTTCATTAGAACTTTGGAGCTAGCTCAATCTGTGTGATTTGTCCGTATATATTTAAAAAAAAAACTAATGGTTAAAGTCAAATGTACACAAAAAAATTGAAAGCTAACTCAATTGAATTAACCACGAATTTCATGGACGGTCTAAATTAGGCCAAGCTTTGGCTCCACTCTGTCTGGCTGTATACGCCAGAAGTGTCCTAAAAGCAACATATTTACAGCACTAACTAATCTGATTTCTGAAGTACATTATTTATTAATATTGGGAAAGCTTCACACACTGAATAAACCACAATGACTTAACCATGAAGTTCATGGTCGGTCTAAATTAGGCCATGCTTCGGCTCCACCATGTCTTGCCGCCGGAAGGGCTCCAAAGGCCATATGTTTGCAGCACTAATGGATCACCGAAAACACGCTACATGTGTACATATAAATGTTTCATAGGCAGGGTAAGCTTTGTCCTGGTAAACTTTTCAGTAGCAAGAGCTGGTTCCGGTTGGTCTCTTCGTTCGATGTAGGTCAGGCTATGTTGTATGTAATTAAATAGTGTGGTCTAGTATTTTGTGCCTAATTTCTCTCCCTCTCTCTTCGATCTGGGCGTGTTCTCCGGTTGTATATTCAGCTGGCCAATGCTTTGGAGCGCTAGGTTTCCGGCTTTTACTTCTCTTCGCAGCATGGTCTTCGGCATCCTTGCTTGTGAGACCATTAGCACACACATTTCTCGATAACTACATAAAATATATTTTACTAGCAATTTTCCCGCGACTTCGTCTTCGTAAATTATAGCCTATGTCACCCGCAGATATATAAGCTTTCTATAGATGAAAGAATGTTGAAAATCGACACAGTAGTCTCGGAGCCTATTCAGTGCAAACAATCAAATCTTTCTTAGTTATAATTAATATTAGTATAGATAATAATATCGGAATCGCCCTAATCGAAAAAAGTAAATTGGGCTTTTTGGAAAGCGAAAAGGGCGAAGAGCCGCTTAAAAAATAGACAATTCGGTCCAAGTTTTAAGTATGCCGTATAGCACAAACACCCTAAGAAGGTCCGTTATTGCGTTATCTAACCATCATAAAATAAGATCATTACTTTGCGACGTTCCCTTTCGAAGGAAATCACCCCAATTTGGTTTACTGGGTCGCATCGCAAGCTGTATTGTTAAGGGTACGCTAGTCAGGTGTTTCGCCATACAAATTCTGTAGGGTGATGACTCCGTTGTTCGGTATCGTCTGTTTAAAGTTTTTAATTCTATCGATTTGTCTTGTCGTTATCTATGCTTGTATAGAATCATAATTGTAAAATTATAAGTACTTTAAAAGTTATGACTCTCAAAACATTCCGTTTCAACACGTAATTTTAACGCAACTTTGGGCACAATTAAATACCGGAAGGAGTATAAAATCTGTAAAACAAAATTCATACAAGCATAGTTTGGTTATTAAAAAAATTAAATAACTTTACTTTTAATTAGAACATTCAGCTGTTTTATCACAATAACACTTCTCCCAAACGCATACTCGCGAATTTTTAGACGACGAAGATTTAGATTTTCAACAATATTTGTGTTTGCACACACTAGACTGTAGTTCCGTTCCGATGTGCTTAGAAATCGATGTTAATAGTTCCGCACTGTTCATAACCGAGTCTATCCCTGTCTCAGCAAAATAGCACGCAAATTAGCCACGTGCGCCGACGAGTTCGAGCTCCGGACTAGCGCATCCTTAAATTACCAGATGTGGCGTTCTCGTTATAAGGCATTTTTGGCCGTTTCTTTGTTTTGGGTGTTATAAAAACAGGATCGGGCCGTTACAAAGATTGTAACAAGATTTTTGTGAGAGATTATTGAAAAAGTTTAGTTACATTCTGCAGGTCCCGAATTTCCGAACAAAAGGAATTTTTCATAGTAAAATACCTAAATACATAAAACCTAGTAATTTTTCTAGGGTAAAATTTATTGCGTCTTCAACCTTCATATCACCACACTTCGCTCGTACACAAACGCAGTATTTTAAGTAAGTAATAAAAAATATTTAGAAACCTGTCACCTATCACACAAATTGAGTTAGCCCTACCTACAGTAAGTTGTAAACTTGTGTCGTAGGATGCGAACTTAACGATACTATATTACAATACATATACAATCAAAGACCCAGGCTAATCTGAAAAGATCTTTTTTCACCATGACCTGGTCGGGGATCGAAGCCGGGACCTCTCGTGTCGCAGGCTGGCGTGTAAACCACTGCGCCACGGAGGCTGTCAATAACAAATTACTATTTTATTTATTTATTAACTCAAGGCATACACAACAGGTAACAATCAATAAGACTTAATCTAAAATACATGCTACGTTCTGAGCTAGATTGAGACCCAAAAAACGTGTATACACAGCATGACCGTTGTAAACACTGTTTGAGCAGTTACGTTACAATAGAAAACAAAAGTGCCATGGAAAGACTGTTAACAAAAATTTGCTCAGTACATGATCTTCAAATACATACATATAAGCACTTTTATTTTATTTCATTTATTTAAGTAAGTACATGGAAAGATCAGTGGAGGATTCGCCTAACCAGATTTTTAAACGAATTTGTGCGATTTAAGGCAAATATATCAATTGCCTCATTGGCCAAGTATAGCTCGTTGTATAGGCGGCACATACGAACAACTGGGCTATAAAATGAGGTGTTGTTCCTATATGTCGCCAACACAAAAACTTTGCGGCGATTGCGAGTAAGATGTTTAGTGTTAAAGCTTAGCAGGGCTAACAGACTTGAAGAGTCAATTTTAAAGTGAATAATCTTATGTAAGATCATTAGGTCCTGTTGCTTGCGACGACATTCTAAAGACAAAATATGAAAATGGCCTAGCCTTTCTACATATGAAGAAAGTTGACGATTGAGACCCGACCTATAGCACAGCAATTTAAGAAATTTTCTTTGCACGCTCTCAATTCTATCTGACTGAACACGATAGTGAGGAGACCATACTACTGAGCAATATTCCATACAACTCCTAACAAGACTATAATAAAGGTGAATAAAAGTGCTAGGCTTTCGAAAATGTTGAGTGGCCCTTGCTACAAATCCGAGCATTTGGAAGCCCTTGGCAACTATTGAATCAAAATGATCTTGGAAAGTCAACAACTCGTCAAATAAGACACCTAGGTCTCTGACCACCGAAACTCTGCTAAGATTTCCAGCGCCGATATTATAGTTAAAGTATAGTTTATGTTTCTTAATAATTTTATAATTTAGTGGTTGTTGACGACACGCTGCTTCTGAAACCTTAAAAAACTAAAATAAAGATAAATAAATAACAATAATAAATGTTTAACTAGATAAATAAGTACATACTTACCGTTGGCTCTGTAACCTGTAAAAAAAAAACGATTAGTTATTAATAAAAATAATATGCAAGGAGGATACATACACACACGCATCTATTTACTTACCTATGATTTGCTTATAGCACGGGCCCCCGCCCCACCTAGTTTAGTCGCACAAAAGATTCGCTATAGGACGCATGTGTGTACCATGTCCTCCGCGCACCGCGATTCACCAAAAAAACTATTGCAGTTTCATTCTAACCACTTCTAACGACACACCAGGATCCTATCCCCAACATTTGCTGGTCACTTCGGCCGGATCCGTCGTTAAAAGTACCTAATCATGTTTCACACGCCGAAAACGCCGCATAGGAAGAAGCGTGGCGCGCGTCCAGAACGTTCGACGCACGATGGTGAAGAAAGTGAAGCACTAGTGTCAGTGAATTTGAAGAGTGAAGCTGTCGAAAGGCCGCCAAGTGTTAATAGCTCACAAAAAACTGAAAGAACAGCCAGGTCAGCGAATACGTCGTCGACCGTGGCACGTCAGCGGGAACTGGAGCTCCAAGCAGCGCGTGCTAAAGCTAAGCTGGAGATTGAGGTGGCAGAAGCGGAGGCAGCCGCTAAAAAAGCTAAGATACAGTCCGAGCTGATAGAAAAGGAATTGGCAGCTGAGTTAAGCCAATTAGATAGGTGTTCTCGCTCAGCATCAATGTCTGCTGTGTCATGCAAGGTTAAAGTGAACGATTGGTTGGATACCAGCCCGGGCCCAGCGCGGCTGCGGCCGCCGCCGCTGCCGCTGCAGCACCCATCGCTGCCCGTTAATCACGGTGAACAACCTCCCAGTGATATTGAGAAGTTGGCCCACGCACTCCAGAAGGCCATCACTACTTCGTCTAAAACAGAAAATCATCAGCTGATGACTAGATTGGCTACATCTAAAGACCTTCCAATATTTTCCGGAGACCCTTTGGAGTGGTTGCACTTTAAGGAAGCCTTTGTCGAGTCCACAAAGTTATGTAAATACTCCAATAACGAAAATATGTGGCGGCTACGCAAATGTCTTCGCGGGGACGCCAAGGAAGCGGCCGCATCATTGCTGATGGGGAATACCACAACCGAGCAAATTATAGAAGTACTCGAACTTAGGTTTGGAAGGCCTGAAACTATTTTAAATAAATTAGTGCTGCAACTAAAAAAGATTCCTGTCCTGCCAGATGACTACCACCACCACATAGTCAGCTTTGCTTTGAAGATCAAAAATTATGTCACGGCGGTAAGAGCTGTCCAGCAGAGTGAGTTTCTTCAGAGCCCTGAGATGGCTGCGACGGTCATTGCAAAATTTCCCAATTCACTTGTTAGTAAGTGGAGCGACTATGTTTACTGCCATCGTGACAGCCCAGCAGCTAAACTAGAAAAATTGGCAGATTTTCTATACCTGGAGGCCGTCAAGACTGCCGAATCAGGCGTGAGTCATATCTACAGTCAGCGAAAACATGATGATCGCAAAAATCCGCCGCACACCGTGCTGTTAACCGATACAAACACAGAAAATGATAAGTGCTCTTTTTGTCAAGCAAAAGCTCATGAGATATGCAACTGCCCAAAATTCAAGCGAGCTCTGAGGAAAGATCGGTGGCGTTTTGCAAGAACGCACCGACTATGTTTCAAGTGCCTGAACTCTCGGCATAGCGATCCATCATCGTGCCGAGGCAACAACTGTGATGTGGACGGGTGCGAGCAGCCGCACCACCGCCTGTTGCACTGGGTCGCCCCCAAGAAGAAAGAGGAGCATGAACAACAAACGGAGTCTGAGTCGGCGCGCGATGATGAACGTGAGACGCATACGGTGAATACGGTCGCGACGCAGTGCCCCAAAGTATTGTTAAAAATTGTGCCATTGACTGTTCACGGATCCACTGGTAGTGTACACGTCCACGCGTTAATAGACGAAGCGTCGTCTGTGTCTTTAATTTCGTCAGATATCGCTGATCAGGTAGGGCTCCACGGACGAAAAACCGAAATGCGTGCGCGCAGCGCCTGGGACGGCGCCGAGTTAGTGTGTGAGTCGGAAATAGTGAGCGTCGATATTACGAACGATAGCACCGGTGATCGCTTTACCTTCTCCGCACGTAAAATAAATCATTTAAATTTGCCCGTGCAAAAAATATCGGCCATGGACCTTAAGTACGAACATATACAAAAAATTAAGGACTTTAAGATTTGTGAGTGTGGTGTTCAAGCTAAAGTGCTTTTAGGTCAAAATAACCACGATTTGATTGCCCCGATTGTGTGTGTTAGAGGTAAGAAGCAGCGTGAGCCTTATCTAACGAAAACAGCTGTTGGATGGTGCGTCCACGGACCACTGGTAAGTGATTTTACGCAGTCTAGTCGTTTCGTCTCACTCGTTCATGACTATTCGGAGCAGGAGAGAGTAAACACTGAACTAATTTATCATTTGTTTACAATAGAAAATAAATGCGAACCGGTTTCACCTCTCGTGTCTTCTCTCCCGTCCGAAACCCATATGTTGAGTGACGCACAGTTGCATGACTTAGTTCGAAAATCATTTGCCTTAGACTCGATAGGTATAGGTAATAAGCCACGGCAAAGCGCAAGTGAGGCGCGTGCTATCTCAATTTTAGATAGCACCGCTGTTTTAGTTGACAATCAGTGGATTGTTGGCTTGCCCTGGCGTTATGATAATTTTAGTATGCCCGACTCTTACCCTAATGCCGTAAAAAGATTAAAATCAGTTGAGAATAAAATGTTAGCTAATAAAGACGGCTATGCATTACGTTATAAAGATAGAATTCAGCATTTATTTTCAAATAATTACGCTCGTGAGTTGCGCGACGATGATGATGAATGCTGTAATGGTCGTGTTTGGTACCTACCACATTTTGGAGTTGATAACCCGAAAAAACGTAAACTAAGGCTTGTATTTGATGTGGCTGCCAAAAGTGAAGGTTTTTGTTTGAATGATTTTTTACTACAGGGGCCGGATTTGTTGCAATCCTTACTGGGCATTATGTTTCGTTTTAGGGAATACGCGGTAGGCACGATTGCAGACATTCAGGATATGTTTTTAAAACTGAAAATAAAAAAAGATGATTGTAACGCTTTTCGATTTTTATGGGAAAATAAAAAGTATATAATGACTTCTTTGGTGTTCGGCGCTTGTTGTTCTCCGTTCATTGCGCAGTATGTAAATCAAATAAAAAATACTGAGCGATTTGAATCGATTTTGCCTGAAGCTGTCACTGCGATTCGTAAAAATCAATATATGGATGATTATATCGATTCCCATCCCGAAACTGCAATAGCAAAGAAAATAATTAAAGATATTTATTATATCCATCAACAGGGTGGTTTTTTAATGCGAAACTGGCTTAGTAATTGTCCAGAGGTACTGACTGACACGCCAAAAGAAACCTTAAACGACAAGGCGGTAAGGTTCAATGTTGAAAATCAACCTGAACGTACCTTAGGTCTGTTATGGTATCCCGCTAGTGACGTGTTGTGTTTTGATCTTTCACTTAGCCGAATACCAAGTGATGTGCTGAATACTAAAAGAAAACCCACTAAGCGTGAGATCCTTCGCATTGTCATGTCTATTTTTGATGTACATGGTTTTCTTGGCCCATTTACTATACAGGCAAAGATTTTAATGCAAGATACATGGAAGGCTAACATAGAATGGGATCAAGAAATAACAGATGATTTGTTTATTTCATTTAAGGATTGGTTAAAAAAATTATTTACGGTAAGCAACATACGGATTCCACGTTGGTACTTTAACCCAAAGACAGAAGGTCGCGTCTCGCTCGGCTCCTCCGCGGCTCGCGGCTCGCCCGAGCACTCAGCGCGTGAGACTAGTGTATTGCAATTACATGTTTTCTGCGATGCATCGCCGTCCGGCTATGCCTCGGTAGGATATTTTCGTAAGATAAACAGTAATGGATCCGTACAAGTTTCTTTCATTGCTAGTAAAAATCGTGTTAGCGGTTTAAAATATACGAGTATAAGCCGACTCGAGTTGCAATCGGCGTTATTAGGGTGTAGATTAGCGGAGACTATAAAATTAGAACATCGTATTAAAATCAATGAAACTATTTACTGGACAGATTCTACGACAGTGCTACACTGGATACGAAATGAAAACAAAAATTATAAAGTCTTTATTGCAAACAGGTTAGGCGAAATATGCGATCTTAGTAGAATATCTGAATGGCGTTATATACAGACTAAAATTAATCCCGCTGATCTGGCCACGAAAAAGAACGATCACAACTTGAACAATGACTCGACATGGTTTAAGGGCCCGTCATTTTTATACCAAGACCCGGAACACTGGCCGCGTGACCCTATAAAAAAAGAAATTTTTAGTGATGATGTGTTAGAAAGAATACACACCGTATCAAGCGAAAATAATAAAGTTTTATACTTACCAGTTCCTGACCCTCGACGTTTTTCCTGCTGGTTACGTTTATTGCGTACTACTGCTTCTGTTATACTATTTATCAAGAAATGCAGGAAGATGAATGTCAGCCAGCTGGACGCTGATTTACTGAAAGAAGCAGAAATATTATTAGTGAGACATTCCCAAGCACAATCATTTTGTGATGAAATAGAAGCTTTAAGAAATAACTTACCTCTTAAGAAAGATAGTCGTTTACGTTCATTAACCCCAATTTTGGACAGTAATGGAGTTCTCCGTGTCGGCGGGCGTATTGACGCTGCTAAAGGAGTGGACGAAGCGGTTAAGAAGCCTGTAATCATGGACGGCAAGGATCATATGTCGCGACTGCTCGTGAAAGAGTACCATGTCCGCGCCCATCACGGCTATACTGAGTTAGTGGTCAACGAGCTTCGGCAAAAGTACTGGGTTTTGAACCTGAGGCCCACTGTGCGTACTGTTACTTCACAATGCCTGATATGTCGAATGCGACGGGCGACTCCTGTACCTCAACGTCTCGGTGACCTCCCCGAAGGTCGTTTGACACATCATCAGAGGCCATTCACAGTTTGTGGAGCAGATCTTTTCGGTCCTGTAGAAGTGACAGTGGGAAGACAAAGGCATAAAAGATATGGAGTTCTTTTTACCTGTTTAACTGTACGCGCCGTGCATATTGAGATCGTGGCATCCCTAACTACAGACGCATTGATTATGGCCTTAAGAAGGATGGCTGCGCGCCGTGGATGGCCCCATACAATAATGTCGGATAATGGGACCAATTTGAGAGGAGCAGACACAGAGCTAAAGAAGTCATTCAAGGAACTTGACCAAACAGCATTGGCTGCCGAGGCGTTGAACAAAAACGTGACTTGGCGTTTTTTGCCACCAGCGAGCCCCCATATGGCAGGGGCCTGGGAGCGTCTCATAAGAAGCGTAAAGACTGCACTGAAGGTCGTGCTGAAAGAAAGGGCTCCAAGAGAAGAAACGTTGATCACTCTTCTGGCCGAAGTCGAAAATATAATCAACAGTCGACCTTTGACCCATGTATCAGTGGACCCGCGCAGTGAAGAGGCTCTCACTCCCAACCATTTTTTAATAGGAAGTTCGTCAAACCTACCTGTTCCAGGTGTATTTGATGATGGAGATTTGTATCTCAGACGTCAGTGGCGCGTTTCTCAACGTTTGACAGATCTATTCTGGCAACGCTGGATGAAGGAAGTGCTACCAGCCCTCCTTCCCCGAACGAAGTGGTCTCAGGAAGGATTGCAACTAAGCGTAGGGGACCTTGTAGTCGTAGTCGACCCATCATCGCCGCGTAACACCTGGCCTAAGGGTATAATTGTTAAGGTATACCCTGGTGCCGATGGTCGGATTAGGGTTGTTGATGTTATGACAAAGACGAATGTGATGAAACGACCTGTGACTCGCGTGGCTCCACTTATGCGTCCTGATGAGTGTCGCTCTGGCAACACTGGGGGGGAAAATGTTGACGACACGCTGCTTCTGAAACCTTAAAAAACTAAAATAAAGATAAATAAATAACAATAATAAATGTTTAACTAGATAAATAAGTACATACTTACCTCTGGCTCTGTAACCTGTAAAAAAAAAACGATTAGTTATTAATAAAAATAATATGCAAGGAGGATACATACACACACGCATCTATTTACTTACCTATGATTTGCTTATAGCACGGGCCCCCGCCCCACCTAGTTTAGTCGCACAAAAGATTCGCTATAGGACGCATGTGTGTACCATGTCCTCCGCGCACCGCGATTCACCAAAAAAACTATTGCAGTTTCATTCTAACCACTTCTAACGACACACCAGGATCCTATCCCCAACAGTGGTTATTCCAGGTTAAAATTTTATTGCGTCTCCGACCTTCATATCACAACTAGTTCGGTCGTAGTCCTTGCTTCTTATTATGGCAATTAGACATTAATAGGTACAGTATTTTGGAGTATTTTTCTCACAGCCGTCCCAATGACAGGCTAGTCTTTTTATCGCTCTGAATTGAGCCCGGCTTCGGTAGTCGACATAACACAGTGCAACAAAGTAAATATCTGATTGTATCTCGGCGCTATATAACGCTCGTCCCACTTTAGGGACTAATGAGTGTCCCACTTACGCCTACTTGATTGAGAATCTCTGTAGATTGAACGCGAGGAAGATATTGCATGTCAGGGTTATTACGGTTTCGTGTTGTATTTGCTTTGACCCGTTAGACACAATTTCAATGTGTTTAGTTAGACTTAGGAGAACACCAATTTTCCAACTTAATTTCTCACTTTTCCTTTAATGAAATTCATACGAGCTCCGTGGCGCAGCGGTCAACACGCCAGCCTGCGACACGGGGCTCCCGGGTTCGATCCCCGGTCAGGTCATGACGGAAAACGATCTTTTTCAGAATGACCTGGGTCTTGGATGTTCATCTATATAAGTATATGTTATAAAATATAGTATCGTTGAGTTAGTATCCTGCGACACAAGTTCACAACTTACTGTGGGGCTAGCTCAATTTGTGTGATATGTCCCTATATATTTTATTATTTATTTATAGGGGAGAACACTTCAAGTTGACAGTTGAATTTAGGAAACGACTGAGAATACGAGTAAAAAATACGATTTTAAAAAGCTTAGGACAGTTTATCTCAGTCAATCAGGAAAAGTTCTTGTGATCTGAAACACACAACAATACCTTTGACTATTTACTCTTTAGACTCCGTCATGCCTTTATATCAATGATAGCAGCATTAAAAACTGGCCAATTTTAATGCTGGGGTGCGTGACAGCTTTAGTTAGCACATGCGTTTTGTCAACTTATGCCATCAAATCTATGTGTTTGCATAAGCATATGCTTTTTTGCTAATATATCAATATGTATTAGCATAAAAGCGTATGTATGAGCTGTCTCTTAAAGATACAACCAAAACCGAGGCCTATAATTTAGAATACCAGATCATTTTCTATTCTCAACCGTTGTGGTAACAAAAAAATGTACTTGTGCTTCGCCGTCTTTCGTCGTCGTTTCGTCCGTTAGTGGTGACAACCCCGAAATTTTGGGGTAAAAATATAAAAAGTTGATATTTCAATTACTGCACATTTATTAAGTACATATTTATTAAGTAGACAAAAATAGATGCTTTAAAAATACCACTAGCATAATTACTAAAGATTTATTTTATTTTATATTATATTTTATATATAGATATATTAAACATACCGTTAACACCGTTATCAGGCATCATTACCTTTTTAATTACACGCAAAAGGCGTGTACCGCCCTTAGATTACCGGGAAATGGACAGGACAACTTATCTTCGAGCCCCTTAATGTTTCCTACACAGAGCAGGGAAGGTTAATGTTACTCGCTTTAAAAAAAAAAAGAGTGTGTAACTATTTCCAAGTGAGCTTTACTTCACCGAACTTGAGTTCAGAGTGCCCTCAACCTGTAAGGTAAACATCATCAAACTTTGGCTTGGAAGGAGGGACGGACCCTACTAGAGGCGCCTTTTTTTTCACACATTTCATAGGAAACAAGTGTGTCAGGGGGCGGTACCGTTTATTGAGGGTTTGGGTTTCAAGGTGATTGTATAAATGAATTTGCTGCTTGTTATTTTCTAGTAAAGTATTTGTGGTATAGGTTTTTTATTTTTTATTAACCAAGTACCGGAATTATGCTACCATATCAAAGAATATTGGGGTGCGTTTTTAGCTTTAGTGGTACAGAGAGGTCACATGCTCCTGCAATGGAGATAAAAAATACTGATGATGAGGGCGCGACATTGCGACATGTCGTGCTCTGTGATTTCTTCGCTATCACTTATAAACGAGATATTTCATTATCACCTAACGAGATCCCCGACACTTCCTATCTGGGGACAGCATGTCTTCATTTGTCGTTTAATCTTTGTCTAATTGGCTATTGGGGAAAGGGCGAGAGCTGTCTGTTATCTTTGACTATATAATGTGTCCCGACAACTACGTCGTAGCCTCAAAGGGGCGATTCAGCCCTTAATATGAACAACTTTCTCTATGGGACTAAGGCTGGAAATTAAAAAAAAAATGACATTCCCATACAAAACTGTTCAGCTGGCCGGGTAATATGTATGAAAATGTTGAATTTTAGACTCCGATTCTTATTTCAATGATTAAAAATCTAGCCAGAATTTTAGTGCTTTTGTGCGTGACAGCTTTGTTCAATGCTTTTGTGAGGCTTTGGTATAGCTTTGTTTGTACAGAGAGGGTCAGATGCTCCTGCAATGGAGATTAAAAAATACCTGATGAGTATGAGGGTACGAGATAGTGACATTACTTGCTCTGTGGTTTCCTCGCTATCACTTATAAACGAGATATTTCATTATCACCTAACGAGATCCACGACACTTCCTATCTGGGGACAGCATGTCTTCATTTGTCATTTAATCTTTGTCTAATTGGCTATTGGAGAAAGGGCGAGGGCTGTTATCTTTGACATACTCTCTAGACATCGTTATGCTTTTATTTCAAGTTTCAATGACTAGCAATTTTCCCGCGACTTCGCGTTCGCGTTAATTATAGCCTATGCTACTCGCAGATAAATTAGCTCTCTAGGGGTGAAAGAATTTTGAAAATCGGTCCATTAGATTCGGAGCCTATTTAATTTAATTAAGCATTTAACCAATTAATCTCATTTTAATCTTCGTACGTTCCTATACAGTTTGGTTAAATTATTAATAGTTTTCATACGCCTCTCAAGATTTCCATACAAATTTGAAAAGGCTTGTAATTTTCAAACCATGGGTATTTTAACCAAGCTGTATAGGAACGTACGTAGATCATAATTAGATTAATTGGTTAAATGCTTAATTTTACTGCAGAATTATCAAATATTGCCACAATTCCCTTTTTCCGTTTGTATGGAGACATGCGCGTCCAGGCGACTCTTAATGCAAACGAAATAAATATCAAATTCTTCTTTGTAATATTAGTAGGTATAGAAAATCTGACCATTGTGTTTATAGGTTTTTACAGCCGTTTGAAATTAAATTAAAAGCAGAACTTAATATTTCTACGGGAATTTTATTCTAGAAGCGCACCTCAAAATACTGGTCGCCAATTTGAACAAATCGTGTGTGCTGCGGACCTTACGTGTCCCATGACCATTTCTCTATGGCAACGTGAAGCCTACGAAGACTGTAAATCTTATCTGTGCAGTCGATAAATCACGCTTCTCCCGCGTTTATTGACTTCCAGCTTCAATAATTGGCGATTGCTCTTCCAGTACTAATTATAAACCACTCGGCCGATTCATTTGACCCATGGCCTGTCTTGTCTTCGCTGGTAGTTATCATTTATCCAGTGTTCCGCAAAGCGTGTGCAGGGGATAAACTGGTGTACCGTGGTCATAAGTTGTGTGCTGTCGAAAAAAAAAAAGAACAAGTACGAAAAAGTACGCTTCTCCTGTCTGACCGACTTTACCCGGATTGGCCCATGAACCGCAATAGAATGAGATTTTTATTCTTCACTTTCTACTATAACAATAAATAATAAAAAACGAAATTAAGATAAAAATTAAAGGGTCATACATTTTTTTGCACGGCGGTACAGATAGGTACATGTAAAAAAATTATGATTTTGTGGTATGTACTCTGACTGTACAGACTAAACCTGAACACAAAAATTGCGGAATATTATTTATGCTCTGGTATAACATTAGGACTACAAGAACAACATTAACAAGAAATGTGGTGGCACTCGTACATATTCTATTAACCATTAAAGCAGTTTTAAGAGTCCCTGCTAACAATTAAAACTTGACAGACCATTTGGCCCTTAACCTGAAACTTGTTTCCATTGGGGAATATCATCTCTCTCTTTGGTAGCGCAGAAATATAACCTTAACTCACATGGGAAAACATACACTAATCCCGCCTTTGCCAAATACGAGGTAGACAAAACAGAGCCTAAGGCGACAAAATCCAAATTAGTTTAATATTCAAAATTATTAAATTTTAAACCTTTACTAAGCTCAAAATTTATACCATTTTTTCTTCAGATATTTATAAAATATAATTTTAAAAGTAATATACACTAGAAATAGTATGTTCTTTGTCTCAGAAATGTGCGATACTCGTTTACCAACGCAGTTTCTAGCCCATTTCATTCAATCATCGCAAATCTTTATTTGGTAATCGAATGTTTTTTTGCTACCACTCCATTTTATACCCTATAGTTGTAACTTAAGATTTGGTTTTGCTTTCCAAAATTTTATAGTAGTATTACTCATTCAGATCTCGAATTGACATAATATCAATTTAATAGATTCGAATAGCATTAATAAACATTCGATTTCGATGCGTGGGTTCAATGGTTGTTCGATAGTTTGTCACTATCGAATGATATCGATGTATCGATCGATTAGGAGCATCGACCTTTTAATTGTGTTCAGCGCAGGGTTGCCCGTCTTTAAAGTTTTACCCAATAAGTCCGAAATTTCAGTTTCATAATTCGAATGGAAAAGCCTAAGTATGATCTTTAGTATGGGATTTTAGTATTTTTATTATAATTCGAGCACAGAAAATTTTGCATTTGTTGTAAGAAAATTGAACTCAAGTGCATCATGCAAACATTGACTTTAAAGTCTATCTATCGCGTCTAATACATAAACGACCAGTCTCCACTGCAGGACCACGACATTGTCTATACTAACAGAACCATATATTAGCCAGAGCAGCCAGAGGATTCGGCCCACACTCGCAGGCCTTATCGAACCTAAATTGGAAGAAGTGTTAATAGGTCTTTACGTGACGTATCTTCAAATTCGATTACTTGTAACTTTTTCGGCAAAGCATGTTTGTTTAACTTCAAGTTACTTAAGACATTAAATCATCATCATCATCTCAGCCACAGGAAGGACATAGGTCTCCCCCAAGGATTTCCAATACGACCGGTTGGAAGACATTAAATAATATCTTATTTTATTATAGATATTTGGTAACCTTTATCTAGCAACCCTAGCCCAAAGGCGCCTACGCACTGCACTGCTTTTGTAATATTGATGTCTGATTGGCAAGTTGCTTAACCGAACAATGGTTGTCTGGTTGTCAGGTCAGGTCAGGTCTGAATTTGATCCGTATATTACTTAAAGTATAGTGGCGATGCGAGGCTTATATATGTTTTTGAGTGAAAACACCTCTTCAATAACTGGGTTCAATAAATAAAAGATAACTTTTAAGTTTTTTGTAGTGTCTTTTAGTCACGTCTGTTGTGTCCGATTTTGCCTACCTAACCTAATATTTTAATTTGAAAAAGTAATAATTTCACTCCTTATTGTCTTATTGTCTTGCTTGCACCTTGGCTATCTTAATGTTATTTTATGATAAGTTTATCGCATCGTTTGCCTTGAACTTTGAATCTGGTGATCCGGATGTGCCTTTCGAATCCTCAAATTTGATATCCTGAAGTTCAGTTATTTTAGGTTTTATTTTTATTTTATCAAGTCTACTGCATCTTTGCACTTGTCAAAAAATAATACTAACGTATAAACTGTCAACCTCATACTTACAAAAATGGCCCAACTTACGTACACTTACTGTACGAAGTTGGGCCATTTTTATCAGTATAGGAGTGTACTGTCAAAGACAATACAATACTAACGTAATAGACTGCCCACCTCATACAAAAATATTGGACCTAATTAAGGTTACGAAAAGTAGGCGAATGTATGGCGCAGGAGAGTTTTTGGTAGTCGATACTAGATGGCGGTAATCTGCGTTAGCCTTTACCTTACTAAATATACGGTGTCATTTTAAAATATTATGCCTAAAATATTGTTTTGATTTTTAATAAGATATATTTTGTGAATCATGTTTTTACATTCTCATAATACGGTACATACAATGTTGTGTAGTTTCGAGTGGCGCCATCTACGCGAGTCTCTGAGAACAAATCGTACGATTAAGGCGTTGAGACCACATGGTACCGTACAATAGGTGTCGGTTTATTAGTTTCTCTAACTTCTACGGCTGCCACTATATATGGGTGGCAGATGACATCGCTGCAGAGCATAGTATTAGTCTTATTAACAGCAAAAACGTAAAACGATTTTTTTTTTATAAACCGAAAATATTATTTTCATTTTAAATGAGATATGTGTCGTAAATATGGCTTTTTTTCTCATTCCTAATCTCAGAATATTTCCTAATATGTTCGTTTGCATATTTGTATAGAAACCAATGGTGCCATTGTAGTAATAGTTGTATAAAAGTTTGGACCGCATGACTGTGCCTACTCGTATATTAAACGCATTATAGCTCAAATATAGTTTGTCAAACAACTTCTATTTACTTAACTAACATCTATGATCACATTGATCAACTATATTTAATAAATATTTATGAGACTGCAACGGTGCATTCAAATATCAACATCAACCGGATCGAGAACTACAATAACCAATTGTAACAAGTCTCAGCATTTCCGTATATTTCGATCAGGACCTGGATCGAAAGCTAATGGCTGGATTCTGAGACAAATTTCACTTCGCTCTGAAAATCGTATAAGATTCTAGCATGCTAAAGAGTAATGTATCTTGCATGCACTTGCACACAGTACAGGGCTCATAACCTACTAACAAGTCTTGGCGTTTCTAAATATTTTAATCGGGGCGAGAAAACCACACTTTCACAATACAAAGTTAAATCGAAGTTTGTCGTTATAAAGCCTCACTTCACTCTGCAAAGCCCTTTTGTTATTTTCTATTTCAAAATGTATAGTCGATGTATTACGTTGATAGTTTTTTTTACAGTTTCAGACAAGACAATTCACATTAAAAACTGGGATTGCGACAAGTTATTATCAAGCGAATCCCACGTAACGTCACTTTCATTTTTACGATTTCATGTATTTTCCGGATTGAAAAGTGGATGAATAATATTTTATACTAATATTGATAAGCAGCTGGCAAAAACCTGTGTCGTCTTTCATTATTATAGAACGAAAAAGAATAAACAGCATTAAAATAATGTCATTCGAGGATATAATCTTTCATTGCAAAAATGCATCGATATCTTTGTCTTTGTCATACAACGTGGAAGGGACATACTGGTAATAAATCGAACCACAGTCTATTCAAGATCATTGTAGCATAATGAAATTAAAATAACAGCCATAAAACAAAAGTAAATTTCGGCATTTCCATACAAAAGTCTGCAGCCGCCCGGGCGATTTGTATGGAAATGTAGAATTTTTTGTCTGTTATTTTAAATTTCAGTATCTAGTATAGCCCGTGATTCGATTTATTACGGGTATGTCCCTTTCACTTTGTATATCTCTACAATTTTATTTGTTGGATTTGCAAGTTGAAATCAATAGACGAAAGTGAAATGAACGTGAGGTGAGTTATATTTCAGAATAGGCCAATTGGTTAGCGATTGAAAAATGGCTTATTACCTGGCAGTAACCGCAGAAGAAAGTGCATCGAGATGTTTGAAATTCTGTTCGCGATTACTTCGTTAGATTTGCAGCTGACTGTTGCGAACAATCGTTAACTTCATACCTAGTTGTGGTTGTGGCTTATTTTGTCCATCTATCTCTCTATTGCTCGTTCATCTGTTCTCAAGAAGTCGAAGAAATGTTTTGTTTTTCGTGTGTCTAAGAGGCTAACAATGGTGTCAGACTTTTCAAGTTTCCTCAGGGCATCTGACATACTTTAACGACTGATATCAATGATAACAGTCGGGACCACTGTTTAGCGTAACTTGGGAAGCACGGCCCTCCGTGCTCGAGTTATTTTATGCCACTTATGGTCACCCATCCAAGAGGGGACTACGCCCGGGTTTGTTGATCAAATGTAACCGCTAATAATTCTCACGCCCGCTGGACCATCCTGCTCCTGCAAGAAATTGTTAGTATCGAAGAAATACATTGTATAGCTATTTTACAGTTCCTTAAAGTTAAAATAAGAATTTTACCAGCTTTAACATGAATTTGTAACTAAGGTTAGTTTAGAAAAGTTTTTTATCACACCTACGCATGTACTGTAAACTGTCGACTTGCTGACGATTCGGACACAAAATATTCGGATACGATGTCCGAATTGACACATTTTAATGTTAATATTTTTCCAGTCATTCGGACACCAATAAAAAAATGTTTTATACAACCAGAAAGAAATATTCGACTAGCTTTAAAAAATAAAAGCTGTAAAAAAACCAGTTTGAAACCAGATATAAATTTCAATTCGGAGAGTAATAAGTGTCCGAATCGTCAGTTAGTCTAACTGTCGATAAAAGTAAGAATAACTTAGGTATATTGCTTTTAACTTCGAGGAATACAAAGTCATTAAAACCTGTTCTCTGCTTTATTTTTAACGTTTTTTACGTCACGGGAAGACAAGAAACTCAATATTTCGGTAACAGGATACAGGGATTATCAACTACCGACTGCCCGTTGAAAAAAAAGAAGTAGCTGCAGTCGGACGACGGACTAAACAAAAAAGTATAGCCAGAGCGGCAATGTTTATTTAAAAATAAACATTCAAGCCCTTACTTGGAAACCAAAGGTTCTGGTATCTCATGTGATGATATAGCATCAGCTTCTATAAATTTCATGAAATTCCTTGATATATCATGTGAATAAAATTCGAAATCTTACAATTAATGAATCTTTAAAACCTTAAAACAAAATCTTTAGGCAATTGTTACCTCATTTGAAAAAAGGGTTTTCACTTCTTACAAACACATTCTGCCTTACCATCCCAGATCAAAAGTTAACATTTTTAGTTAAGTATCTATCATTAATCCTGGATGTGGATACGACCCCCCAATCAGGAGCTATTGATTAAGTCGATCAGCTGAATGAATGTTTAATTGGCAGTTTATTCTAACATGGCACTTGTCCAGGCTACACAATTAATTTTAATTATTGACCGAGCGAGCGCCAAGCTTTTCCATGTCAAAACAATTTTTGGCGTGTCCATATGTCCCGCTGTCCTCCTGTCCTTCAGTTCACAGAGCCACTTCTGTTAGACTTAAAGCTTGATGCTCTAATTGGCGTACTCTTTATTAGCACATATGAATGTTAAGCAACCTCAGTAAGTCTCAACTCGAATGGTGGAGCACCATAAATAACACAAAATTTCTTGAGCTCCACCGTTCTTCGAAAGGTACGTTAAGCCGCTCGACTCGGTCATCATCATGAGATGGCAGTCGTTAAACTATGCCAGAATGAAAAATCTGACAACCGTGTTGGCCACTTATACCTACGCACGAAAAGTAAGCAAGTGTTTTTTTTTTCTTTTATTGGC
Source organism: Rhodophaea formosa (assembly GCA_963082605.1). Classification (NCBI taxonomy): domain Eukaryota; kingdom Metazoa; phylum Arthropoda; class Insecta; order Lepidoptera; family Pyralidae; genus Rhodophaea; species Rhodophaea formosa. The sequence continues at coordinate 4,514,047 of OY720209.1, forward strand.
TAGTATTATGTATGATGCACTCCGCCTTAACTCTTTATCTATAAGCTCTGGCAATGACCCGTGTTAGCTTTCAGTCTCTGAGACATCGTAGTTATATGAACATGATCTTATATTCTTAATGCTTAGGGTAATTAGTTGTAAGCGGCCGGAGACAGTTATGGTTTGTTATTTGGGTAGGTAGGTGTGGTTAAGCGGTGCTGTATGAATATTAAAAATTCGCTACAACAAAGTTTTAACAAACTTTGTCAATAAGTAGAAAACTAATAGAAAGATGAGACGTAAAGGAAAGATTATGTATGTATGTAATTTCTTTTTTGTACAAAAAATAACTTGTCTGACAATAACAATAAATAAGTGTCTGTAATACAGACTCTGTTTTACAATAAGCGGCACTTTACTTACACCCTAATCTATGCTTAGTATTACGGAACCCTTATCGGCGAGTCCGACTCGCATTTTTTTTAAACACCTAAGTTTTAGACATATCTGCGATTGATTCCATATAAGCAAACGTTTGTCGTCTTTTTGTCTAAGGGTGCGTGCGTGATATAAAATTTATTTAGTTTTAAAATATCCAAAGACATACTTACGGATCAAAAGCAAGATTGGATAAGTATTTCATTTGTAATTAGTTCTTAGCATATGACATACTAAGCGTAAGCAATAAGCGTAAATAAGTTTCACACTTTTCTTATAAATAAATTAAAAAAACTATTGCACCAATTTAAACAACTTTTGACTATATGCAGCTACATTTTCAACGGGTAATATAGGTTATTACGCAGACGATGTCGCGGGTGAACAGCTAGTATCTAATAAAATACCATATTTTACAACGTAAGCATCACCAACACAAATAAACACAAGTCACATAGGTATTAATTCATATCAAAGAGCCTCTGCATTACGCATTGCCATATAAGTCCGTCAAGCAATGTTTATTCGTCTCATACCGCACTAGCACACTTAGTGGGCACTTATCGTAAACACTAACACTTAGCGTCGTATAAATTAACACTATAAAATTTACGCGCTTTCCAATGTCAGCGGCGGCCCACGCGCGCGCTGATTGACAGCGCGAAACGAGTGTGTTTCCATTGACGTCGCACGATACGATAACGTTAAATTTATCAACTCTTCTCAAAAAGTTTAAAACTTTTAATTACAAGTCCTACTAAAAATTCTTAAACATACATATCTTAAGCGTCCAAATCCACTAAGGCATTTAGAAGGTTACGGTAGCATCAGTACTTCTTCGTTGGGCAGTCGTGTTAACATCATTTTTTACTTGTGAATTTATTATTGGTTTAAAACGAAATCGTACTGTAAGATTGAATGATGAGCTCTTCAACATCAGCAAAGCTCGATCACATTACACTATAATATTGCTTCCTCACCTGATTCATTTGACATCAATAACAACTTACATTTAAAACATGAGGTTGTTTTCAAATATTTAGTAACGAAGGGTTTTTAGTAATTTGCTAGATATTGTTTCGACAAATGTAACCTATTTAGTCTGTTGCAAATCGGTTGTATTTTTGACCGTGCAGAAATCAAATCTCAATCAATCAATCAATACTTTATTTGCATCCTTAAGGCCCCACACTAGGCACATTAGCGACGCCAATGTGCCTAGAAAACGTGTTTCCAAAAATACTTCAGATTATTTACTAAGGATTATATGATTTACATTCTTGAATTTCTTTTTATTTGTAAAGTATTAGGAATAAAATTATTGGCGTCGCTAGTGTGCCCAGTGTGGGCCCTTAATTTACGTACATACATAGGTCGTTTTACAATAGTGCAGAATCAATTAAGAATCAGAATCTCAATTAATTGAAGCTCAGTTGAATCTATTGTTTCTATGGAATATAATACCAGGCGGCTTATATTCAAAACAGAATGTATTTTATTTTTTTCGTTGTAAAAAGTTACTGCTCTTTCTTTTTATTTACTCATAAAAATTGTTTTTGTTGCAGGTATGTTTGCAGTTAAACTAAGTAAAGCCCGGAAAATTCTAGTTGACACAGTCAAGTATGTATAATTTTTCGCTTGCGTTTAAGAAAATCCCTCGGAAATACTTATTTAGAATAAATGTACTCAGTTAACTATAATACTTATTTTTAAAGTGTAAATACTAGAATTTCTGAAGCACCAATTTGAAGACTTAACGCGATGAATTTTTTAAACATTCATTTCAGTAAATTTTCATGCGTCGGCTTAAAAAATTTCTGTATGATTTTCATAAAAACTTGCATTAAAGATAATTTTATCTTTTACATAGGAGATTAAATAACGTCATTCATAGCGATAATTTAAATATAATTAAATTTACATACTGATTTGATTTAGATGGTGTTGGTAATTTTTTATTCTAAAAAAAATACGATATCATTTCCAATACAAATAAAAGTACTTCCGACAATTATTGTTATTATAGTTACATTAGGATGTTGGTTAATTCGACCTGAGGTAGCCTCGAGGAGATTGCTTAGAATACGAAGTTAATTTAAAAGTAGTTAGACCAAATGGTGCTGTATAGAAAAGTATCGTGCGAAAATCGAAAACAAATATTAATCCGTCAATATCGTGACGTCCGACAATGCAACCAGTCTGTCTACGGTGATTATGCAAATCTCTTTCGAGGCGTCACAGTCATACGTGGTGCTCGCACAATGCTGTACGCTAGTGAAAATATCTTTTGATATGCTAATCTGTGTATGTTGTGGATAGGGCTGACACTTCCCTGGATCCCTCAGGTATAGGTTCCAGAGGAGCCTGTTATCGTGTAGGCATTCACATTATTTCCACTTCTCTTGAAAGTCATCACTACATATTATAAAACAAAGTCCTCCGCCGCGTCTGTCTGTCTGTTCGCGATAAACTCAAAAACTACTCCACGGATTTTCATACGGTTTTCACCAATAGATAGAGTGATTCACGAGCAAGGTTTTAAGGTATAATACATGCCCGGGCGCAGCCGGGTAGGGCGGCTAGTCTTAAGCATATGCCTTCAGGGCGCTTTTTAAGTACTACGTCAGCAGAATATCAGCTATTATGGTGTTGTAGATGTCCGTGGGCAGCGGTAATTACTTACTATCAGGGGACCCGTTTGGTCGGTTGACATCCTTTGACATAAAAAAAACCGGCAACAGAATGTTTTGATCCGGTATACCGCATGAATAATGTGTCATAAGGTGGACTCGTACTTGGACAACCCTATTTGATGAAGCTATAATGATATGTTCGAACGCGCATGCTCCGTTATGTTAGATGTTGTTTCCGGTTTAAAATATGTGTTTGCATTAATTTATAGTATCAACACATAGTATAAAATAGTCGCGATTTCTATCTTGTTTACAAACTCAGAGCATGCAAATACACCGAACGGAGATACGTTCAGAGTATTTGCATACTTTTGCAGTTTGTATCAAAAGTTTAAATGACAGTCAACTTGATTTATTGTTACTATAACAATTGCTCCCGATGAGTTTGTATTGGAACACTGTCAGAACTGAGTTTTTGGACTACACACTGGTGATCAGGTCTCGTGGTTCAGTTGGAAATTTTACCTTAACTTTAAAAATAGGAGTCTAATATTTTTAGGGTGCCGTATGTAAGGGGTGGAGATAGGACCCTATTACTAAGACCCCTATGTCCGGCCGTCTGTCACAAGGCTGTATCAATTAAAATCTTCACATAATGTGTATATCCATTGCCGCTAAAACAACTTATAATAAAAACAATTAAAAATTAAGAGACATGACTTATTTTTTGTAGATAAATATTATATGTTGGTACGGAAACCTTAGTGTGCGATCCCGACTAGCACTTGCTGGTTTATTTTTTATATGAATGGACTAAATAGATTTATGATTTTTAAACCTAGTAATCATCGACACGTACTACTTAGACGCTAAGTCAGATGTAAGTTTTACACTTATACTTACAATCTTTACAAAAACACAGAATTAACATAAATAGAATAAGTACAAACGTAACAAAAATAAAAGTTTAAAAAAGTTAATAGCAGTCAAATGTCGATTTTATCCTACATTGTAATGAAGAGCTGTATTGTGCAGCGTACAACAAAAGAGGCTACGTAACGATGCAAGGGCGCAATAAAATAATAGTAAAACCCTAGAGGAGAATAAAATTCGTTGTTTGTTACATTTGAAGTTAAGAAGTAACTTTTTATTGTGTCGTTAATAATGAAAAACGGCTAGTACATCGGAAGTGAGTGCTTGTACAATAGGAATGATGACTGGCTCTTGAGATTCTAAAAAAATTTTTCTAAAAAATCTTAAAGACAATTAAAGTTAAATTGTGAAAAAAGTAAAGATTCTTATTACCATTTTATATTCCTCAAAGCATAAAGCAACTTTTATTATTAGACCATTACAATAAACGCAATATTTAATATAGCTGTCGAACAAGTTACATCGATGATCGGAAGTGAGTGCCTGTACAATAGGAATGATGACTGGCTCTTTAGATTCTAAAAAAATGTTTCATACTATACAAAAATCTTTTTAAAAAGACAATAATAGTAAAAATGTGAAAATAGTAAAGATTCTTATTACCATTATATATTCCTCAAAGTATAAAGCAACTGTTATTATTAGACCATTACAATAAACGCAATATTTAATATAGCTGTCGAACAAGTTACATCGATGATCGGAAGTGAGTGCCGGTTACTAGCCTGAGTAGTCAGAGAATTTTGCATATACATAGGTTATGGTGGGTACTGAGAAGGACATAGGCTATATACGACGCGGGCGAAGCCGCGGGTAACAACTAGTAATATAATATTTGTATTTTAGTAACAAAAACAAACTATTAACGCGTATATGCGTTTACGCGAGTTCCGTATAGAAATGGGTAATCAAGCATTTGAATGAAAAAAATGAAATGGAAATCTTGCGGTATGAATTAACCCTGGTGGGTCAATTTACTACGAATCAACTCTCGTGCGTCATTTTACTATGAGCTTTTTGATTGAAACGAACACGAATTTTGATTGCTTTCAAATTAAACCTTTCACTTGGATTATGGATAAAACACGGAAAGCTAGAAAAGCCATCAATGTGTTTCCTCCCAAATATCAATTGATGAAGTTGATTGGTCATACTTGTGAAGCAAAATAACATTGCAACTTTCGGTGATATTGGACAGCAAAACTGAAGAATCGATTAATCTGTGTTTAAAACATTTTGAGAAAAGAAATCTTACCTCAACCAAAGTATCGGACCTAACGAAAAAGTTTGATGAACTTATTTGGAACTTAGAAACAATTTTTTTTTCTAATCTATTCAAAATGATGACGAGGTTCTGAGGTAACAGAAATAAAAAAAAACAAGAGAGTCCTATGAATTGAGAACCGCCTCTTTATTTTTTGAAATCGTTTGAAAATATTATTTCTTTTATAATCTTCATATTCAGGATCAAGAAGTTATCCATCAGATTTTTTTTGAAAATAACAATGAACTACATTTTCATACAAAAGTGTTGGGCCGGCAAAAAAAGAAACGATATTTCATACAATGTGCCATTGTATGACATATAGTTTCTTTTTTTGAAATTTCATTATAATTGTAATCCGCCGTTTGGTTGCCGGCAGAGTAGAATAGGACCACTCCAAGTCTCCCCGTAAATATTGCAGAAGGCGACTTAGGAAACACAAGCTAAACAAACCTAACAAACATCAAAAAGACCTTTCCAACCCGTCTGGACAGCATGCAAAAGTGTAGTGTAGGCTAAATCCTCTACTCCTAAGACTAATATATGGCTTTGATAGTACAGAGAGGGTCGTGCTTCTGCAGTTGAGACTAAAATAGATCTGATGATGATGATAATTGTAATAATAGAAAAAGACGTAGTAACACGTGCAAAGTTCAAATGAATCAGTGGCGATGCGTCTCGAGTCTCGCCCACACGGCTATATCTCAGACCGCCTTCCTACGGGAGAAACGCGTGGCGAATCGCGGGAATTAATATGGCATTGTTGGTAACAGCTATGCCGTAGAAAGTTAGTTATTGGTGGTCTTACCAAGCTATGTGCCGTGTGGTTCCCGGCAGAGTAGAATGGGACCACTCCAAGTCTTTCCGTGGATGTCGTAGAAGGCGACTTAGGAAACACAAGCTAAACAAAGCTTATAAACATCAACGAGACCTCTCTAACCCGTCTGGCCGAATCCTCTGACTGCTCTGGCTAATATATAGCTCTGGTAGTACAGAGAGGATCGTGCTCCTGCAGTGGAGACTAAAAAGACTAGGCTAGAAAGAGAAATTGGTATTTTTAGCGGGACTTATATTTACCCTTTACTTGAGGGGTGTGTTTGATATTCCTATACAATTGGCCTGGTTGACTGACAGTTTCGAAATAATAAAAATTTTGGTCCCAGCATTGGTAGAAATTTGTTAAGTTGTTCAAATATGGGTAGAATCGTCAAGACTATGTCAAGGGTAAATTTACAACCAGTAGTGGGTTACAAAAACCCTCGATATCTGCCCGAGCTCTTCCACTACCGTCTAATTATTTATCGTGTTGCTAATGTAAACAACTTACAAAACTAAACCAATTTTATAAAAAAAGATACCTTCTTATAATATAAAACTTTTTCAGTTATTTTTGATAATCACGAAAACCCCTAATAATTCTTTTTTAATTACAGGATTATGTTTTAATAATCCTGACTGATTATGTTTTAATAATCAGACCTGGTTTTGGAGGGTAATCACGAATCGTCTCACAAACAGGCTCGATGCCTTCCAGCCTCCCGAACAAGCCGGTTTCCGAAAAGGCTACAGTACCATAGACCACATCCATACGCTGCGGCAGGTTATACAGAAGACCAAAGAGTATAACCAGCCACTATGCTTAGCGTTTGTGGACTATGAGAAAGCCTTCGATTCGATCGAAACATGGGCTGTGCTTGGGTCTCTCCGGCGATGCCGTATCGACCATCGGTATATCGAAGTGTTGAGGTGCTTATACAGCAACGCCACAATGTCAGTCCGAGTACAGGAGCAGAGTACGAGGGCTATTCCATTGCAGAGAGGTGTGAGACAGGGAGACGTCATATCTCCGAAACTGTTCACCGCTGCAATGGAGGACGCCTTCAAGCTCCTGGAATGGGATGGACTTGGCATCAACATCAACGGCGAGTACATCACTCACCTTCGATTTGCTGATGACATTGTCGTCATGGCAGAGTCGCTGGAGGATCTAAGTACCATGCTCAATGACCTCAATGAAGTTTCTCAACAAGTAGGCCTTAAAATGAACATGGACAAGACGAAAATTATGTCGAATGTCCATGTTGCGCCTTCACCAGTTATTGTTGGAAACTTTACCCTTGAATCTGTAGAGCAGTATATCTACTTGGGTCAATTGATCCAGGTCGGAAGCTCCAGTTTCAAGGATGAGGTCTTTCGTCGAATCCGACTCGGCTGGGCAGCGTTCGGGAAGCTCCGCAGCGTCTTCTCGTCCAAAATACCTCAGTACCTAAAGTCGAAAGTCTTTGACCAATGTGTGTTACCAGTGATGACTTACGGGTCCGAAACGTGGTCCCTTACTATGGGCCTCATAAGAAAGCTCAAGTTCGCTCAAAGAGCTATGGAGAGGGCTATGCTCGGTGTTTCTCTGCGAGATCGAATCAGAAACGAGGAGATCCGTAGAAGAACGAAGGTCACCGACATAGCCCAGCGGATTAGCTCTTTGAAGTGGCAGTGGGCGGGGCACATAGCGCGACGAACCGATGGCCGATGGGGCAGAAAGGTTCTCGAATGGCGACCACGTACCGGCAAGCGCAGCGTTGGACATCCACCGACCAGGTGGTCGGACGACCTGATAAGGGTCGCAGGAAGGCGCTGGATGCAGGCCGCTTCTAACCGGTCGTATTGGAAATCCTTGGGGGAGGCCTATGTCCAGCAGTGGACTTCCTGTGGCTGAGATGATGATGATGATGATGAATCAGACCTGTCTTATTGTATGGATCGGAATGTTGGGCCACAAAAGGGATGGAAGAAAGAAAAGTGCATGTAACAGAAATGCGAATGTTGGGTGTGTGGAGTGACACGAATGGATAAAATACGGAATGAGTATATAAGGGGAAGTATGAAAGTCGCGCCAGTAACAGAAAAGCTCCATATTCATAGACTGAGTTGGTATGGGCATGTGATGCTCACATATTTTAAAAACTAAAATCATTCCTAAAATTAAGAACTTTGTTAAGATAATCTTGTTTGATTGTGTAATTTTAAAATTTCAATTTCACATTTACTAAACTTATAAGTAATCTTATTGAAAACTGAAATAGAGCTTAAAACTATAAAATAAATACCAACCTAAATAATTAAAAACATCAGATCTATAATTAAAAAATGTACCGCAGGTCGCTGTCATACGGAACCACTCAGAAGGCTGGCAGCATTGCCACGTTATATGGCAATGCCAGTTCTCGGTTCAAGAACATTGCATTGAAAAAAACGTCCACTGTAAATTGACAAGCATTACCTTATTTATTATGCAACGAATAATAACGGTAATTTGATTCGATACATTCGATTTCTAATTCGATTGTGATTACATATTATCGATTATTGGCCGTGGTCATTCGAATAAATTGAATTACATTCTAGGGCAAGAATATATGTTTCGAATTGCATTTTAACTATATTTTAAGTAGCCATATAACAGTAAAAGACAAGTGCTGAATTTTAACGCTCAAAGAAGCGAGATACGATGCATTCATTTTAATTTCCATTGAAAACATAATCCTGTATTTAAAAAAATCTAATTAAGGGTTTTTGTGGTCAGTGGTGTGACGACGGCCGAAGCTTCTGCAGCCTCAACGGATGCAGCAACATCGGCAAGGTTCACACGCATCAACTATTGGTGGCGGGCATGACGGGACTAACAGTAGTGGGTGGGCGCTGGCTAGCAATAGTTTGCATGAAGTAAATGGTGGCGGAAGCTCACAAAATAATTTAACTCAAAGTGCATATAACTTTGACTTCCGCAAAGTAACACCAGAATCAATTCAATATCTGAACTGAATGACTAGCTGTTACCCGCGGCTTCGCCCGCATGATTTACTCGGACCACGTCGTAGCTAGATTTCGTAGCTATAACCTATATCCTTCTCAGTACCCTAACCTATGTGTATGCAAAATTTCATGATGATCGGTTCAGTAGAAAAGGCGTGAAAGACTAAAAACAAACAAACTCGCTTTCGCATTTATAATATTAGTTGGGATTGGGATTTTGATCAAACAAATGCATTTTGGCTCCCTACAATATACTTTTGACGAGCTCCGTGGCGCAGCGGTCAACACGCCGGCCTGCGACACGGATGGTCCCGGGTTCGATCCCCGGTCAGGTCAAGATGGAAAATGATCTTTTTCAGATTGACCTGGGTCTTGGATGTTTATCTATATATGTATTTATTATAAAATATAGTATCGTTGAGTTAGTATCCCATAACACAAGTCTCGAACTTACTTTGGGGCTAGCTCAATCTGTGTAATTTGTCCGTATATATTTATTTTTATTTATTTTATTTATTTGCAGTCGCCTCATATGTGTAGCTGCCCTAATAGGAGGCAGACGACAATGATTTGTAGCTATTTTTAAGGTGAAAGACGTCGGTCTGTAGGTGACATGAATATTATGATAATTTGCAACATTCGTATTCATACTCCATTTTGATTGAGAAAATTTGCATTTGATATATATCAAATTAGTTCATTATCATAGTATAAATATTGATGTGACTTGATACATATATTTTGCTTATCAATTGGGTGTTTTACGATGCAGCTATTATGCACCAAAAATATTATCGGCTTCTTTTATACATCTGATTGTGAAAGTATGAATAAAGTGATGTGTCACGAATTTAAGAGTTAAATACGCGGTTCGCCGAAATATTTGAATTGGCCTTTTGTGTTTTTGGTAATTTACTGACATAGTCTGTCACTAATTGAAGTCTAATCTCGCGATTCAACAAAATATTTGGCCTTTAGTGTTTTTTGTTCGTTCGTGTTGAAGGAATCCATTAATGTGTTCTTTTTCTTCACAAAGTAGGTGTTTATTAAATAGTTTACAGCAGATAGGAGATACATAATTACATTAATCCTTCGTCTTTGTGAGAGCTTGGTGCCTATGGTATATTTGTGTAAGGAAGGAATCCACCTTGGTATCTACCAAGTTGTGTGTTAAGCCAAACAGACAGTGTACACATAGCAGGGTATATTTAATGATTTAATCAAATGTTGTGTTCACCTATAATTGGTTTGCATGCTAGGCCCAATATTGTTAACATATTTTGTAAATGTATACATGTAACTTGTTGGTGTACCTTATAAATGAATAATAAAATAATAAGCCAAGCACACATTAAGTACCTATTCCTTTATTGGTTTTTGGTTTTATCACACAGTCTATTAAGGTCTTCGGGCCGACCCCCGGCCCCGAATCCCGGGTCTCGAAGCATCTCAGGTGAGGATGTAACCGGGAACACATTTAAATGACAGAGACATTAATAGTTTTACGTAGCGCTCGCCTAATTAAGTCTTATTCGTGATACCTTGGGTTACATTACATGAATGAAGTTCCGGACAGATCCTTCATTTTAAAAATGTATACTTACTTATCTATGTTACTCGCTAATAATAAAGATATCTATTGGTAAAATAATTTTGAAAATAGTTATAGTAGTTTTGAGTTCATCCATTACAAACACACAACCATATATTTCCTCTTTAATGTAGGATTAAGTACGATAATCTCATCCATTAAAGTAGCTTGAATGCTTTAGATTTCATGACTATACAGCCTATCACTAACATCGTCATGGTATGACCATTAAATGCAGTAATACGACGTAAAATGTGTTTTATAACGTAATGTAATGACAGCAGACCGGGGCATGTTCGGTCAATTTCCAATTCGCTCCGACCATCTCAGAGTGGGCGTTAAACGCTAAGTGATGCCCAAACTTTTTGTGCTAGAAGTACTTTAAGCAATTCAAGTTGATATACAATGTGTAAACGTGGCCTAAAGGTTTTACAAACCTGGGCTCTGTCTACCCCGCAAGGGAAAAAGACGTGATAGTAAAGAAAGAAAGAAATAAAGAAAGAAAGAAAGAAAGAAAGAAAATACTCTTTATTGCACCATTATAAAGAAAAACTAAATTATTTAAAAACAACTTAGTTTATATAATAGTATGTACGAGTATGTATGTATGTATGTATACAATGTGTTTGGTATAGAACTAGCTACGTGTATAATTTAAATGCACGTTCTCAACATGAAAACGAACAACTTTGGTTCTCTGACCGAGTCTGAAATCGAGAAAACTAAATCGGTTGTTCATATGTATGGAGCAGCTGATATTTTTTCTGGATTTAAGGCTTTTGTTGAGAACGTCAATTATCGATAGTTCAATAACGAATGCATTGTAATGATTCGCTGAGTGGAATCATGGTACTACGAATTTTTGTATCTCATTTATGAATTCAAATCTTAATCTTATATAAGAAGTTTTTTCTATGTTTTATAATGTTTATTGCTTCTGAACTTAGATTTCTACCGAAAGGAGTAATGTTTTACGCGTATAATTATGTTTATACAAGATACATACCTACACATTTTTTGTAAGTATGTCCGTTTAACTGATTTTGAAGTGTGAGTTGTCATTAGACTCGTATTATTCCCTGGAGTGACGTAGGCTATGTAACTTCAGGAAAACATCAATATGAAACAAATTTTTTTTTAAATATTCTTCTTGTTTACTCCTAAGGATCAATTCAAACAATTTTGAGCATCATTGGCTGGCAGAAGATGCAAGGCAAGGTTCGGGGAGGCAACAGTAAAACGCCTACACAACTTTCATTGGGAAAGTACCGAGGAGGCCCTGAGAAAGCTCAAAATTTATCTACAATTTTACATGTAATTTATGCAGGTCAAATTTAATTTTTTCGGGTCCAGTGCTTCCCCCATTTGAAATTAAGTTTTTAAGAGAAAACAGAAAGATTTACTACAATTTTATTCAGTTTCCCTAGATATACCTTATTTAATGAACTACTGTATACAATTTAAAATAATAATTAATAAATATATACGGACAAATCAAAAAGATTGAGCTAGCCCCAAAGTAAGTTCGAGACTTGTGTTATGGGATACTAACTCAACGATACTAGATTTTATTATAGATACTTATATAGATAAACATCCACGACCCAGGTCAATCTGAAAAAGATAATTTTCCATCTTGACCTGACCGGGGATCGAACCCGGGACCTTCCGTGTCGCAGGCAGGCGCGTTGACCGCTGCGCCACGGAGCTCGTCCAAAGAAACTGAGAAAGTGTAGTTTTTGTCAAAATCGGCCGGTTTTGGCGACAATGATAAGTAAAGTTTCACGTTCATACTTTAAATTATAACCAGTAGTTTCATACGTGTAAACTCTGAAAACTTATCCCGCCTTTTTGGAGCAGTCATGTAAAAATGGTCTGAAACGTCATCCAGCAGACACACAAGAAGAGAAGTTTTAACAAATAAATTGTAAAAAATTGGTACTTAAAGTTATGGTGTGATGAAGTCAGATAAAGAGATATCATATTATTATGTTAAGTTATTATACTGTTACGGTTATAATGTACGGTTATAATCTAGAGTAGTGTTTCAGATAGTTATCCGCAAGCGATTTCTTCATACAAAAATCATTCGTTTTTAAACACTCGCCCATAAAAGTCGCATTAAAATCCGCCGATTCGTATGCCTTGGGCCATGCTACCAATTCGATTAATTGGTACTGACTTTATAGAGTAATTCCGAATCAGTGGAGAGGAAACTTGTTGATTACTCCTGTCATTCGATTATAACGATACGTCGATTCGATTTTTGATCTAATCTTATTGTAAAAAAGTACATCTCAGTACTGTGATTTATAAATCGATTTGGTGGATGGTGTAGAAACTTCGAGCAACACGGCCTTCCGTACTGTACGGAGGCCGTGTTGCTCGAAGGGTAGAAAGGTTCTTGAATGGCGACCACTTACCGGCAAGCGCAGCGTTGGACATCCACGGACCGTGGTCGGACGACCTGATAAGGGTCGCAGGAACGCGTTGGATGCAGGCCGCTTCCAACCGGTCGTATTGGAAACCCTTGGGGGAGGCCTATGTCCAGCAGTGGACTTCTTGCGGCTGAAATGATGATGATGATGATATCGGATGTTATGTACATACTACTATATGTACATAATACATACCGGTAATACGGTGTGTATTACCGGTATGTACATAGTCGTAGTAGTAGTACATAGTAGGTTTGAAACAAACAGGGTTGCCTGCCCGTGTGGATATTTTTACTATACCTTATTTCTTTATTTAATAAGACTATGTATAAATGTTGTGCTCCGATTGAGTGATAACATCAATCGATTTGGTGCAAAATTTACGATGTATAATAATTTTTTTCATTGGTTTTTCATGTAGTTATGGAAAGAAAGAACTTTATGCGTTGTTATAATATCTGTAAACAAGCAATTCTTGTATACATCTTGTTTATGTGTATTTTTAAATCGGTTCCAACGGCTTTGATGAATTTTTAACGATTCGGGGGTTCAAATTGATCCAGCTGGAATTCATAACACATTTTGGGGAGGCCTATGTCCAGCAGTGGACAAGTATAGGCTGATGATGATGATAACACATTTCTATGAGAGGAGCTCTTTTGCCTTCGAACTGAATAACAAGAATCTCCAAAAAAAGCTTCAACAAATATCTTGTAATTTAGAATGTACCTGTTTTTGTGAAGCGACATTTCCATCTAGCATAAATGAACAAAACAGAAGGAAATACCTTCTTTTGCTTGTTTAAAATATCATGTGTTATATCAAGGGAAGCCGAAATCATCACTGATATGGTATCATTAAAAATTATTCCATTTTTGTCAGCTCCGTGGACATATGGCTCCATTAATCACATTCAAGTGGCCAAAGGACGTTGATACAAATAAATAGTATACAGATGGGTTACTTCATGTGGTGTGTTATAGCCGGCTGCAACCCTAATACCAACTGTCTTTTGACAGTTCTCGAACCGCAGAAAATGAAGAACATATATTTGTCATCACGGATTGAACTCGGGGGCTGCTGTGTTAACCACTGTAAGTTTCAGTACACTTCCTAATATGCTTGGAATTTTTTTGATTGCCGTTGATTGAATGAGTGTTTAGTATTGAGAAAAGCTTGTATAGACAAACGTTATTCAATGAGTCTTTCTTTGGTGAAATGTACGTTCTGTCTAAAATTCTGACAGGTGAACGGAAATTGTTGTAACGAATGCCCATGGCCATGGCCACATTATTTGCTTTCTGGCTACTACTAACACTTGATCTACTAATAACCGGTAATCATTATGAACCTGCCTTTAAATGTCCATGATCTTGCAGTAAGACTATTTTCGGATGGGTTCGGTTCTCTTTTTACAGTTTTGATGTTAGAATACACGTAAGGTATGTAAAGTTTTATTTTTATCTTACATTAACCGTTCATTAACCAGGGAGTTATTCCGGCGCGTATTTTGTATGTAATCGTAAAATATTGAAATTCTCCTTCCGTCCTCTCTTTATTTTGAAGATGCGGTGTCATTTCAGTAATGACACGCCTCCGCGAGTATTATGTCCCCTGCAACCGAGAAAACATTGATTTTTTCGCTCAAGATCGTATCACTATAATGACAGCATGTAAATTGATTTCGGTGATACAAAGTTAAGTCCTGTAGTTTAAGGAGCCGCGTCGTTGATATTATTTTTTATAAATAATCTAAAATTTTGGTTGTTTCTTACTCAAGGCGCTATTCCATTTTTATCATTTTGTGGTGATAGGTATACACAAAGTACATAATTTACACAAAAAAATATATATTGTTTTTCATGTTTTTGGCTATAAAAATCTACTGTAGCATCCCAATACATTTTAAACAAATGTTCTTCTCGTGTTAAAACCTGGAATGTTTATTGGCATAGACACAGACGTGTTTAAAATCCTTTTTTTTAAGCACAAAAGCCCCAAAGCTTCCCGAAGTAAAGTTCTTTACTGCAGAATTGTAGCGCATAACAGGCTTATTCTGTCCCTCCTTTTGCACCTTAAATATTTCCAGATAAAAATCAAGATGCCGTACGAAAAGTACATTTTTATGGCTGCCAATATTTTTCACCATTACTCTTTGGGTAAGCGGACGCTTATTATAATGCGAAAGGAAGTAGTTAATGAATGATAATCTACTGTTTAAGTAATTGGATTTTATTTCCGATGTTCTGTGCGACTTTTCAGGGTACAAAATGCTATATTTAAGGCACCCCATATAAGATAATGATTATAAGTCTCAGGTTATCACCTTGGACCACCATGTAATGTGCAATGCAAGTTAATTTACTAAATGGACTGACAATTCTGAAATAAGGGCTTGAAACTATTTATTCAGGGCTAACAACGATCGCGTGGCAACTTGGCGAATCAGCTGTTAGTTGTTTGTTACTAATGTTCCTAGTTTCAACTTATAGTGGCAAACAGTGTGCAGTGGCAAGCACCATGTATGCTAGATAATTAAGAAGTTTGATAGAATCATTAAATGTTTCGATACTTTATAAGTATTGTGGCATATTATCGCGATATGTGTACGAAATACGAAAACATATTGTAACTAAGTGAAGCCATGAGCTTTGAAAAATATGTTGGTAAAATGGTTGGAGTTATATATTTAATTCTAGCAATTTTCACCCGCACATAAATTAGCTTTCTATATAGGTGAAGGAATTTTGAAAACTTGTCTAGTCATTTTCATTAAACCTGTCTAATAATTTTCATTGAAAACCTGTCAAGTCTTTTCAAAGCCTATATTCAATGCAAATAGACAAACAATCAAATATCTCAACTTTAAAATTTAAGTATAGATAGAGAGAATCGAGTACAACATAATTAGATTTCAACCTCATATGTTTATAGATTTCAACAGATGAGGTTAAGCGATCAAATTTTACATTCAAGTGTTAAAATCGTGATCATTTGGCCCAACCGACAGCTTTAATTTATGCTACGGCGCAGTCGTGGTGGACTGTACTAGAAAGTTATATTTGCAATATTTCAAGCCGTCGGATCCATTAATAAATGGCCCCTTATAGGTCAGTGGTGAGAGCTGAGCATCCGTTGAGGGCGAAAATGGCATAAATCTTACTTCGGATGCGCTCTGATTGCCGTATTGGAGACCGTAATTCAATATCTAGTAATATATTGCGGCTTTGTGTTGGATCGGGAGCAATAATTTATGATTCTATTGGTAAGTTTGCGATATCTTTTGTATCTAGATTAAAACTCAGGGCAATATGGTCCTTATTCTTCTTTTTGTTTTCTTTTTATATATCTAAAGGCTTTTTTTTTATCAAAACAACGTGAAATACTAACATTATTTATATGAAAAATACAGGTCACTCACGTCTGAAATAAGCTACAGGCCGACATATTTCCCCCCAGGTCAGTGGTGAGAGCTGAGCATCCGTTGAGGGCGAAAACGGCATAAATCTTACTTCGGATGCGCTCTGATTGCCGTATTGAAGACCGTTATTCAATATCTAGTACCTAATATATTTCGGCCAGGAGCAATAATTTATGATTCTATTGGTGAGTTTGCGATATCTTTTGTATCTATAGCAATTTATATCTAGACTAAAATCGAGTAAAACTTAGAGTATATGGTCTCTGTTGCTTCTTTTCTTCTTTTACGAACGTGAGGCTAAAGGCTGGTTTTTTTATTAGAACTGACGTGAGATACTAACATAATTTATATGTAAAATTCAGGTCTCTCACGTATGAAGTCAGCAATAGGCCGACATGTTCAGCTCTCACGGATGATGTTGATGTTCTCACCAATGACCTATAAGGGGGAAACCCCCTTATAGGTCATTGGTGAGAACATCTGTTGAGGGCGAAAATGGCATAAATTTCGGATGCGCTCTGATTGCCGTATTGGAGACCGTAATTCAATATCTAGTAATATATTGCGGCTTTGTGTTGGATCGGTCGGGATCAATCATTAATGATTCTATTGGTGAGTTTGCGATATCTTTTGTATCTACGTCTAGACGAATATCGGGTAAAACTTCTTCTTTCTTCTTTATGTTATATTTTTGGCTAAAGGCTTCTTTACGTTCGGCTATCGCCCTTTGTCAAGTCTCCTTAAGATACCTAGATGAGCCAAAACCAAGGCTTTTCT
Organism: Rhodophaea formosa; assembly: GCA_963082605.1. Classification (NCBI taxonomy): domain Eukaryota; kingdom Metazoa; phylum Arthropoda; class Insecta; order Lepidoptera; family Pyralidae; genus Rhodophaea; species Rhodophaea formosa. Next base: position 4,531,331 of record OY720209.1, read on the forward strand.
TTAAGAAAATTTTGGCTCTTGAATAACTTTGAGTAGAACATATGTTTTTTGAAATATCGTAGTAACGATAAGCTATCGGTCGACAGATTGCTTGTGCAATTAATGAAGTTATGAAGAGACTAGAGACTGAGATATTTCTTCGATGCCACTTTTGGGCACATCCCATACTGATCAATAACACATTATACTCAAATTAAGTACAAATATTTCATTAGGCAAATCGAAAACTTCGATCGAATTCTTATTTTTTTTTTATGTAAGAATAAGATGATTTTTTTTTATCTATGGTTAGAATTATATTTTTAAGGTTCTTTTTTTTTAAAACCATAATTAAAGTTATTAAAAAAGCCAGTGCAATAGATAAAAAATAATCCGCAAATGACCGCCAGGGCACTTTGTACGGCAATGCTTACTCCTTGTGCAAATAAATTGCCAGCCTTCTGTTTATTGGACAGTTGGACACCTCTCATCATCATCATCACCAGGTCTTTTTTAGTCTCCACTGCAGGAGCACGACCCTCTCTGACTATCATAGCCATTTATTAGCCAGAACAGTCAAGAGGATTTGGCCTACACTCTCCGCGCTGGCCAGACGGGTTGGAGAGGTCTCTTTGATATTTAAAAAGCTTTGTTTAGCTTGTGTTTCCTAAGTCGCCTTTTACGACATCCACGGGAAGACTTGGAGTGGTCCTATTCTACTCTGCCGGGAACCACACGGAATGGACACCTCTAATTTTATCAAATCACAAAATGTCTTTTTGGAGATTTTTGTGCAATAATCTTTGGAAACAAAAAAAGACAGAACCAGATAAGAAACCACAAAACTCCAAAATTGAAGATGCCGCTGCAAACATCCAAACTGCAGCTACATTTCGCATAAAAACCGATGTTCTCATCAATAAATAAGGAAGGGTTCATACATATTTCATCGGCCCGCCTTCCTGATTGTAAAAATCATTATTTTCATTTCGTAATTAGTAAGTTACGTGTTACTCGGACCACCTCGGGTCGCTGAGTTATGATGGAACTGGCCTTAACTTGTTTACTTTCAATGATTCACGGTTTTTGTCGGTGATACAAAGAAAGAAGGCGATCAGGTTACTTGATAACTAATATTTTCACAGCTTTGCCGTGTGGTTCCGGCAGAGTAGATAGAATAAGACCACCCCAACTCGTGGATGTCGTAGAAAGCGACTTAGGAAACACAAGCTAAACATAGATAGATAAATATATAGGGACATATCACACAAATTGAGCCAGCCCCACAGTAAGTTGTGAACTTGTGTCGCTGGATACTAACGCAACGATAGGTACTAAAACATCCAAGACCCAGGTCATACTGAAAAAGATCGTTTTCCATCATGACCTGACCGAGGATCGAACCCGGGACCCCCGTGTAGCAGGCTGGCGTGTTGACCGCTGCGCCACGGAGCTCGACAAATCAAATCAAAGAGACCTCTCCAACCCGTCTGGCCATCGTGAAGAGTGTAGGCCAAATCCTCTTGACTGCTCTGATAGTATAGAAAGGGTCGTGCTCCTGCAGTGGAGACTAAAAAAGACCTGACTGAAGATGATGGGTTTTCCTCGAAGTTTCGAGGATGACCTGTAGAAGGACGTCATTGAGATAGACAATAATTCAGAAATCAACAAGCTGCTGCCTTACAACAGCAATTTACGTTTTTACGGGTAATGATTGGTTCGCTACAACGGGAGCGTCCTGAAATTCAAAGCATACCCAGATATCTGAAAATCCAGCTAGTTATATTTTTTTAAGTCTGTCCGTATGAGGGAAATCACTTACAAAACCGCTTTTAATAATAAAAGTAAAAAACCTTCCTTTCATCCATTATAATCCAAATTTTTGATTATTTGAGCACATCTCAGTTTTCTTCATATGCTATTGACCCTTTTGATCATAGATCTATATAAATATGTGCTGCTATGGCCTATATAATCAATACATAAATTGCAATAACCGTTTATCCAATAAATCGTCAATAAAGACATAGTTGTCAAAGACACAATATGGCCAATAACTCAAAATCTGTTAACAAAGCTACTAACGTCAATCGAGTAACTTATTAGCGGCGTGTATCGAGAATTCGTGACTCGACTGAGATTGATCGATACTTGATGTATCGAGCGGTAAAGAACCGATATTTGCCTTTTAAGGCTACGATGTATTGGTCAATCATAAGTGGCGGGTAGTTGGAGCTTGCGTAGACTAGTAAGATGTACTAGTATGTGCGCAAACGCAGTCTTATAATGGTACGATAGCTTTGTAATTTTGCATGGATACTGTGATGGATAAGTATTATGAAAGTAAAGAAAATGGATTAGTGAGTAAGCGAACTCTAGCCATATTATTTGCATGAAATAATTGATGGAGGGAACGCAAAAAATTAAAAGACACCTTAGCAGGATTTATCATTTCTGTGTATTGAATATAATAGCTTTGCTCTTCATTCTCATTTCTGTGTATTGAATATAATAGCTTTGCTCTTCCACACTATGATTTTTAAGCGTGGAAATGTAATTAAAACGTTCATACTAAAATAGTACTTCAATAGCATTATTTTAACAAGGAACAAAAAATTTAGGCTTTGCCATAAATTGGGGTCGCTCGTTCGCTTCGCTTGCTCACCCTGTTTTGGTCACAAGGAAACCTAACCTACCTTCTGTGACCAGCTTTTTTTTATGGTCATTTTGTATAGCCAAAGTATGAAAGTTGAGGGGCATATAGTTGAAAACGGTATGACTCCGTGCTTTATTAGTGTCTTAATGAAGAGAAACTCCTTCCACGCTGGTCTGGGAGAAAAAAAATCGTAGAATGTACCAGCTGCTTCACTTCCCACGCAGATCGTAAAAGCCAATCGAGGGATTAGGCGTGAGGAATCATGTCATTACGCGATGCGGCTAGCAACCCATCACTATTTTGATTCCTTTCTCCACCTCAACACCAACATGCTAAATGTGGCCTGTAGGTTTTATAGCAATAGTATAGTCTACCCCGCAAGTGAAAAAGACGTGACTGTATGTAGGTTATTGAAGAGGAAAGTGCGTTCTAACGATTGCAATCCGAAGAATTTCTAAATTCGTGATAAGCTATTGTAAATCCCACCTAAATGACCAACTAGAATAATGCCATGTAAAAATTTGGTCCTGCTCCTGCCCCAGTATTTATAGTTTGCCTTGTCAATGATGACAAGCTATTCAATCTACTGAGATGCTATTCCTGTCTCAGTGAGAGTCCCTGTCAGCTAGTAAATAATAGCTAAAGGCATACCCCAGCAGACTTGATTTGTCGATGAAGTACATCACTATCGCGCTACTTTCCTCCCAACCCCGGGGGTACGTACGTGGCTAATAGATTTCTTCATTACAACCGTCGATTCTTTACCGATATTATGGACGCCGATCCAACGTCCCTCGAGGCTACCGACGTATCGATGGGTTATTCAGTAACTGGACACAAACCTGGATAAAAGAGTCACTATAAAATCCTAATTTGTGTCTAGCAAACCTTTGAATTTTGGTAACATGATGAAACTAATTATTTTTCGCCGATCAAGATGAACATCTTATATTTGCGTGTGTTCTGTTATTAAAACCAACATTGTAATACTTTGTTCCAGCAACAAATAAAATAAAATCTGTGTAGGTATACCGAGCACTTAGATTAACCCAAATTAATATTACCTATAAATTACCAGGCTGGCCAAACATTTTTGTACGGATTTTTTTTTTGAGTTCTGATCTTTGGTCCAAGGAAAAGTCCAGGAAAAGTTGTTCATTTTGACGGGTTGAGCCACCCCTTCATGGGAATGTCGATGGCTAATTTACACGTTGTATACTAGATTAAACTGTAGGTAGCATAAAGCATTATAGCCAGATGGAAAGCAAGAGAAATAATCAACTGCTTGTGTTTAAATTGATATCTACTAACTGTTACCCGTGGATCCACCCGCGTGGTATATAGCCTATGTCCTTCTCAGTACCCTAACCTATGTGTATGCTAAATTTCATGATGATTTTTTCAGTAGATAGGGCGTGAAAGCGTAACAAACAATCAAACAAACTCACTTTTGCATTTATAATATTAGTATGGATTTCCAATCTGTGAATAACCCGTATCGGGATATCGATTAACGGTGTTTTGATTGCCCGATGCGAATCTGAATGATTTGTTTATGCGATTTTGATATAATCCATTTATTAAAAGTGAAATGTTCGTTAATTAGATCAAGTGATTTATTTTGTTTTTGGTGGGAAGTGGACCATCAGGATATTAAAATTTATAGCCGAATATGTGACCTATGTACGTAATAATTATATTTTAGAAATATAAGAATTTCGAATGCTAAACCTAAAGTATAAAGTTTGTATTTATTTTTTGTTTGAGTATTAATAATATAAAGCTAATATTTATTTCATCAAATTGAACTGTTTTCAATGGGGTATCTTCGATTAGGTCTTCGACTAGGGATACTATTTTTGTATCGGCGACTACACCACACGATTTTTATATGACAAAAATCAAACGTTATCCTTATCGGATATATCTTTACATTAATCTATTTGACGGACGACATCTGTGTCACAAAAGTACCGCAAGTGCCTTTAAATCACAGAATCCTGGGTTCAATCCCCGCAAGCCCAACCCTCTTCTAGGAATCCTACTCTCCGACCCCGCCGCACTCGCCAACGAAATAGAGTGCGCAGAGTAGGATTAGCTCCGATTACTGGTGACCGTCCGGCGGCCCGGGGGTGACTTGCACCCAGGATAAAATAAAAAATAAATAAAAATAAAATAAATATATAGGGACATTTCACACAAATTGAGCTAGCCCCACAGTAAGTTGTAAACTTGTGTCGCAGGATACTAACTCAACGATACTATATTTTATAATATATACTTATAGAGATAAACATCCAAGACCCAGGTCAATATGAAAAAGATCTTTTTCCATCTTGACCTGACTGGGGCTCGAACCCGGGACCCCCGTGTCGCAGGCTAGCGTGTTGACCGCTGCGCCACGGAGTTCGACTCCGTAGCTTTCGGCTTATATGTAAAAACATGAGAGTTGCTGCTCTCTAAAGGCTTTGCCATTGATTCTCAGCTCGGCCCTTCAGGCTGTGCATGCAAATCGCGGCCCAGGCATATGATATGAGAGTTTTCTGTCTCTCCAAGACTTGCGCACACAGGCAACGCCCAAAGCCGAGGTCCGTCCCTCCTGGGGTACCTTAAGGTTGTTCGCTTGTTCAGATAAAAAAATTAATCCCCGAAAATTAATCCCAGAAAAAAAAATGTCCTGTGTCTTGGACGTTTATCTAAATAATAACACATATCGTAAACCAAATTGAAACAGTTCTATCAGGGTATAGAAGAAGACGCTTACTATATAGATGGGCAGTACCTACCCGCAGGGCGCAATATTTTTGCCCACCGTTACGACGAACTTACTTATGTGGAAGTAACCTGATGATATTTTATTGTCGTCTAGTCTGGCCATCTATAATCACTGTTATGATCGCCCAGAGGTATTTAAGCTGATTTATATGTTTATCTATAAATATGAGAAAGGAAGTGTACGCATGGCATAACAGTTTATTGACATGATTTGTTTTATGTTTACTGTTTTACATCTATATCATAGTCATAATGTATAACAGAAAACTTTAATCTTTATTGAACCTGTGGGTCGCGACCCTTAGAGAATATTGTCATGGAATCAATGTGATAACTAACGCCAAAATAAAGTACCTAATGGAAACTCGCAGCGCCCCCCGCAAGATGGTGTCCCCGTTCCTCTCCCCCGTTCTCGGGTGTTTTCGTTAGCTTTGAAAAACAGAGTAAGTTGCCGCAGTTGCTAATCAGTTACGCAACATCTCTTAAGTATGTTAGTACTTAAAATAATTCTACGGTGGCGACCCTGATTGTTAACTTACACATTACCGTGTGCACGGTATATATACCACATCAGAGAGACTAAAACTAAAAACAGTCAATGTTCTTACCATGGCTACGTCTAATAAATTCAAGTAAAGAATATTTTTATCAAGTTTGCACTGAGTACTTACTTAGTACCATTATCTAAGAATAGACATCACATTACCTCATTTATTTTACACTCAAACGAAGTCAGGGCGGGACCGAGTTACACAATAGCCCATGTCATTTCTCCGTCAACACTGTCAATATTGTTCTGTCGACGATGAAAACCTGTCGAATAAACTAGTCAATGGTTACGGCAAGACGCGACATTGACGGTTGACGGGTAATGTAACTGTTGTGGTTCTCAGTACTTCGAGATTATTTATTTTATTTACAAATTATTTCCCCTAATATAATAATTGATCATACTTAATTTAATTTAAAACGGTTGCTTTTTGAATATCGATCCATTACAAAAGAGTGGGGCGCTCGTTTGAATAAAACTGCTTACTCGTGCCAGCTAGGGCCAGTCGACTTGGAGATTTTGTGCAGTTAAAATGCTAAGTGAAACCTATGTCACGCGTTCTTAAATACTTGGATAACATTGTCACTATTTAAGTTTTTCGTGCAATTAAATTCTTATAAAATTAGATACATTAAATAATTAACATTGTATATGTAAAATTAATAAACGTTTGAAAACAGTGTTGGAGTTTTCTTACATTTACGTTACATTATATTTGAATTATTTCTTCCTAAGTTTTAAGCAACGCCAATGCGTTGTGTCGAAAAAACTTTCGGTAGTGGGTATAGATAAAATTATTTCGTGGTGAATAAAATGCGTAAAATTGGTGCTTCTTAAAAGTTATTTTCGTTCTTCTTTTTAATTATGTCTTCCACCGAGATTTCAGTGATTCTGCCAATGTCCAGTATAATGAGATACTAAGTATCGGTGTTGTACGGTATGTGGCATCAAAGATGGCATATGTTCTTTGGCAGCCTCGTGGGAGCTTTTGGCGACACATCTATACGAGTCCATTTAACAGTCTACTTTAACTATTTCACAATTTACACCAATTTCATATTATAAAGTCCACTTAAATCAATTTGCAAAATTGTATTAGGCAAACGACAACTGAACCCCTTGACTTCCCACCAAAAACTCCTTCTTAAAACTTATTCTCACAAAAGCTACGAAACTTCATGCTGAAACTACTGAACCGATTTTAATGAAATTTGGTACACAGATAGCCTACGGCCTGAGAAAGGACATAGACAACTTTTTTCCACACGGGCGAAGTCGCGGGCACAGCTAGTAATTCATAAAAATAGTTTGAAAGGTTATCTTGGGTCTCGCAGTCGCAGTACGAATTTGGAAGCATCTCTCCGTTAATTTCAAATGGGGGCAGCACTGGACCTTTACATTCATGTAGGGCCTTAAGAGCGTATACTAGCTGTATTTTTTCAATATGGTTTCCATACAAATGTATTTCTCTATTTTCTCGCTGAAAACTGATTCTAGAGCCACAATTCTTTTTGTGTCTCTAGAAGCAGTTTTCAGCGAGAAAATAGAAAAATACATTTGTATGGAAAACGCACTGCTAGTATACCCTCTTAACTGGAATTATTAAAATCTTAATTGATACTTGATGTCTGACTTTACTAAACTGGCTCCTCATAACAATTATTTAAATGAACACACAGCATATAATCAAGCCATTGAGAAACGATACAACATGCGCCGCAAGTTTTTAAATTTAACCTATTAACCAGCTATGTAGTTTTGTTGTAAGTAGGCTTTAATAGCATTATTTACACGTAAAAGACACTGGAACATTGTATGAAATTACTGACTACAAACGGGTCCTTGGGTGTATGTCACAAAGGTTGTTTCATGATGTTACTCACGCCCTCGGAATAAATAAATGTGAGGCAGAGTGCACAGAAATATTTAGATGGTTATTCTTTTAAACAAAGTTAGTGATTTTTACTAGATTTTCCCGTGAGAGCTTCTGCGTAAATTATGGGCTTTATTACCCTTAGATAAATTAGCTTTTTATTGGTTGTTTGTTTGTTTTTCGTATGTGTAAGTGGTCAACACTGGTGTCAGATTTTTCAAGCTGCCCTCATGGATCTAAGAATAATCAGGATATGCCCTTGAAAATGTAACAGTGACGCACATAAAAATCCCTACACTCGTGTCGCGACACTAACGCACGCACACATCGGCACAAAAATCCCTACACTTTTCCCCGGTCGAACGAAATGTCAAAATTCCCAAATGTCAAATACATGCTGCACACATGTGACTTGATGTGACGTAAGTTATGCTTCACTTTTGATGTGTCTAATGCCGGGTCCATATTATTCCTAGGTCCATGGCTGCCCTAAGACATCTGCTTAACGACTGCCATCAACAATGACAGCCGGGACCAACGGCTTGATGTGCCTTCCGAATCACTGAGGAGCTCGAGATATTTTTGTGCCACTTGCGGTCACCCATCCAAGTGAGGACTGCACCAGGGGTTGCTTAATATACGTAAGCGCTCATAGAGCTTACACCTTACTGGACCATCGGGCTCATCGTGATTGGTGATTGATTGGTGGAAGGTCGGTTTAGTTCGTTTTCGAGTTTATGCATTACAAACAAGCAATCAATAAAATCTCTCTTCTTTGTAATAATAATATAGACATTAGTGAGTTCTTTTAACTAAAATTCATGTCATAATGACGGGGCATCCTAGGTCACAGACGAAGATTTTTTTAATTTGTGAAGAGTACACAAATAATCCCTAGAATTAAGACTGAAGTGAATTTCGTCCTTGGTGGAGGAGGTGCCCATATTACTGCAGATAATAGGAAACCCTACTCTGAAATTAGAATAGTTAGCGACCCCTCCGCTGCCCTCTGTACGCCGATGCCGATGGCACGGGTGATGCCAGCACCAGAATAAAAAATCTTAATTTAAGTTACTTGACTCTTACAAATCTAATGAACACACTTAAGAACCTAATTTATGTTTACCTTCATGATGCTTGTTTAAGTTCTTGTAGCGCGGCGTCTTTTTCTTTGAATCGTTCTTCACACCATCCAATACAATGTTGCGTTATGGGACCATGGTCTTGTTGCAGTGTTTATGGGCGGTAAGTGGTGTCATTACTGTGCTCTTGTATTATTTGAGGACATGGGTTTATGTTTATGTGCTGAACATATTGTTCCTTTTGTACTCTTTACGTTATTTGTATAATTTACATTTTATTGACCTATTTTAAAATATAAGTGGTGTATTATCTTTAACGAATATTCATTCATACATTGAAACATACGCAATTAAATTTGCGTACCTTAACATAAATGTAAAAGTAAGGCGATGTTAGGTTTTCAGGTATACAGGAATAAATACATATACAAACGTCTCATATGTCTGCTTCAACTACTCAGTATGTCACTCACTTCAATTTTGTGATATTATGCCTCAATAGGGAAATCTCATGATGTTCAGAACTCCTGGCTTACATCTAAAGGAATGAATAAAAGTTATATACATATACATAAAAAAAAACCTTCATTATTTTTAAGGAAAATAATCTAGAAAAGTTTATTAAATGACTTGACCGAATCGAAACATAATTCAAATCCATTGCGTTTTTGTGTATTCATCGAAAATCGGACTCCTAAGAAACACAGCAAAGGATTCCCGTAAAACCATTCGAGTAAAAAATAAACTTGCTGAAATCCGTCTTCTTGTGGTACAGACCATACACTGCAATCAGCATCGATCATCTGTGAAAAACATACATTGTTGGTTCATAAATAACTCGATGCTCGACTGACATGTCACGATCTTAAATTTTAATGGACAATATTGATTTCGTACATAATATCACGCTTTATTGTAGACAGTCAAACTGCATACTGCATGGTCAAAATTTTCGGTCCAGTAACAAAATTGCACTAACGGAGGTTTTCTGAATATTTTTCCCCTGATGGCGGCATTGTGTCGAAAGTTAGTTAGTTTTTCATTTAAATAAAATTATTTTTATACGGTTTTTATGAAGTGTTCGAAACGTTAGGTGTATAAATAATGTAATAAACCCGATAAAAACCGTATTAAAATAATTTTATTAAAATGTGTAACAATCGCGAAAACATAAGAAAACATTAGTTAGTTTTTGTTAGTTGTGGTAGAGCCTCGCTACCGGTGAAAATCACTTTTGCTAGTAGCATGAATGGGCCGGCTCGTCCGGGGAAGTACCACACTCTCACAGAAAATCGACGTTTGAGTAGTAGCTTTACCGCTGCTACGCTTCGTTCGGTGAGTGAGAGAGCCGGAGGCCCATCTCCCTCCTCCTCTGGGGAGGGAAAAAAAAGGCCAGCAACGCTCCTGTGACACCCCTGGTGTTGCAGTTGTCCATGGGCAGCGGTGATCACTTACCATCAGGTGACCTGCTTGCTCGTTTGCCGTCCTATGACATAAAAAAGGTATTTTTGACAGCAGCTGTCAAAAATACCTCTTGACACAGTGGCGCCACCTGAGGAAAAAAGCGATTCTGCAAACCCTCATTCCAGTAATTACTTAATTTGTAACTACAACCATTGGGTTTGATAGCCAAGTCTGAAATGAGCTGAAGCAATGCAGAGATACAAACATGAGCATACTATGCAATACGCCGTTGTTGATTGATTTTGATGTTGAGATTACGAATTATATTATTTGATAGTCTACCACTGTAAGGAATGATTTTATGTGAATTGAAAATCGAAAGAATTTAAAGAGGTACTCGTAGCACCACCACCGTGACTTTTTTATGAGCTAATTTTATAGGAAAATTTGGGTATTTTTCTATAAAATTCGGATGGTTGGCATCAAATTATTGTCCTATCTTTTAACAGCATGAATACATATATCTTTCATAAATACTTTTTTTTAGGACCCCGCACTCCAATGTATCAAAGCTGAGGATGTAGCCAGAAAAACACTCAAAAAAATATTTTTCTTCCAACTACGCTGCAATTCTATCATAACTGCACTACATATCCAGCACAAAGCGGAACTTTGCTGCACTAAAAGTAAAAAAAAAAACTAAACAGTGCAGTAAAGGATTTTCATACATTTTTGCTGCTCTAGTGCAGCAAAAATGTATGGAAATCCTTTACTGCACTGTTTAATTTTGTTTTTTAATCGCGGGACAATAGTTGTCACATGTCATAAAGAACGTTGGCCAACCTAACGGCCGTATGGAGTTTACAAAGGAAAGTGTGTATTGCCTTGCCTTAAAAAAAATACTGGCCATAAAGAAAAAAAGGCGGGAATGTAAACAACAATTTTTTTACTTTTGTAATTTGTCTTCAGTTTTATTTTTCACCTACTTTTATTGCAGTAGTTGAAAGAAAAGCAGATTATGCACCTCGCATTAAGTAAGTTATATTGCACTCGTGCTTTTTAGAGCCCTCGCTGGCGCTCGGGCTCCAAATAAACACTCGTGCAGCAATAACTTACTTTCTGCTCAGTGCAACAATCTACTATTATCAATGAAATATTTTGAGGAATTCTCGCTGTATCGAATTATACTCGTACAAGGTGAATACTATGTATAGTATCTCGATGATCGAAGGCGATCAGGATACATAAACAATTACAAAGATTTTGTAGCCAATTAAACAATATGGCAGCCCGGCGAGCTTGCAACATTGTATGATGGTAATATCGTTGTTATCGGAAGGTCTACGCGACAGCTATAGAGCCATTAAAATTGAAACGTCTGGGGTAAAGTATGGGCACTTCCGACCGAGGTGAGTGATCGTTTTTTGTAGTTCAGTGAACGTTGATGTGACCTTTGGTTTTTGGAGATGAGCCCGATTTGCGAAGCTCCGAAGCGCAGCGGTCAACACGCCTGCCTGCGACACGGATGGGGACCATCCGATTCAATCCCCGGTCAGGTCAAGATGAAAAATGATGTTTTTAGATTGACCTGGGTCTTAAGCTTAAGTATCTATTATTTAATATAGTATCGATGAGTTAGTATGCCATAACACAAGTCTCGAACTTTCTTTGGGGCTAGCTCAATCTGTGTGAATACGTATACCTATATTTATTTATTTATATTTATATGAGCTAATACAAGTAGTTAGCCTTTTGAAGTCTCTCTCTCGCTCTCTCCCGAGTTTGTTCCCGATGGAATGCGTTGAGGCCCGGGGTTTGCTAATTAGTTAAAGATTCAAAGATATATTCAGAAGATAGGTCTTTTCCATAGATATCAGAATAGTGGTCTTTTCAGACACTTTTTCACACAATTTAAAGTGAAAACGAAACGTGAAGCTTTTGTCAGCGTTTCTGTCAAAAACGGCAACTTTTGGCGAAAAAGCTATAAGCTTCACGTTAACACTGTAAACTGTAAATAGTTCATAAAATAGTTTGAAGTGTTATCTAGCGCCTCATCGAACAAAATTTACGTTTTCTGTCTAATGATTTATTTCAAATGGTGACCCCCCGAAAAATGCATGTATCCCCTTAATTTCAGATGTTGTATAGTGAATACCGCAAATGGGACTCTTCGACCCCAACACATAAAACTTCACCCACTTGCCTTTATCTAAACCTGCACATTTACAGTAAAACTCAAGTATAACATCAGATACATAGTTAAGATTGATTCTACCCAGATTTATGATGTTTTATTGAGATATCGTGATCGAGTGTAAAATCAATACAAGTTCGTGTTCAAAGTGGGCGTTTAACCCTGCGACCTGAGCCCCGGTGTCAAGCGATCCATCATGGCCGCTATCTAAGTCAAATTAGCCTCATATAGACGCCACTGACGATGAAGGGTTATACGCGAAACGCGTAAGTTGCAAAATGTGCGAGTGACACAAAATAACAATAAATAAATATATAGGCACATATTACAAAATTGAGCTAGCCCCACAGTAAGTTGTGACCTAGTCTAGTAGTATACTAACTCAATGATAAACATCCAAGACCCAGGTCAATCTGAAAAAGTTCGTACACCATCATGACCTGACCGGGATCGAACCCGGGATCGCAGGCTGGCGTGTTGACCCCTGCGCCGCGGAGCTCGAATTATATTTATAGTTGGTGTGACCAGTCAATTTAACATTATTTATTTATTAAAAATTTTAACTACCTACTCTCAATATAACCCCAGTTTTATCTTCAAGCCAGCTACTCTAAACGCCCTTAAGTGTCCTTTAGTCTTATTTGGCTGTGTTTACCCCGATAAGGATAAAGGTGTGTATTCAATTAATGACCAACACAATTTAAATAATCGATTTAACTGTCTTTAAAGTCAAATAATGCACATTTTAGTTCATAATAAATTCTACATTTTGCGATATAAAATATTTCGCGAATTACACATTTTGCAATCTTACGACCAACACCTAAAACCCCACACTCCCAACTATTTATTGAACTTTAGGGGTCTCCTGTGCCCGGTTTGTTGGCTAATCTAGCTAAATGTGACGTGGACAAATCGGCTGACTGCAGCATCGTCACGGTTTCCAATTTACTTTCCTCCGGTACCTATGACCCGGGAGTCGTGGAATCAGTATCATGGGAAGAGCAATTTGCATGTCGATCTTGCATTAATGTAGTAGGCTCGCTTTCCATCAAATAGTACCATGGTTGTGCTGGGGAAAGCGATTGTTAAAGTTACATCTATTATAAATCCTGGAAAGTAAGTTAAAGAACACCACGGTGTTTGTGATTAGATCTTATTGAATAAGAAGATAAAAAGTGATTAAACAGTTAACAAGAAGGGACTTGGTTAAAGATGGCCGCTCCGCTGCCTTATAGACGATCGCAACCTCTACCGTAATAAAAACATAACATCAAAGAAAGTCTTTACGAATTGTGTAATGAAACTTACGAATTTACAGCAAATATCAATTTCCTATTCACCTTTACATACTCAAACATTTTGATGACGGGTGGTTGTGAGGTGAGTGATATAATAGGCAGTCATTCGATAAACAAATAATTTTCGTTACTTTAGGCCGCTTGGCCAACACCACTGCCTTCTCAATAGCATTTTATTACATTACATTAACTACCGTGCAAGGTTTCTCAAAGGCCGGACGTTAATCCGGCAGTTGACTGAACAAATGAATCGACAATCGTGATTCGTAGTAAGCCCGGCTTACGCTAACGTAGGACGTGACACACATTTAGAACAACAATGCCTTGGATTTGTATTGTGGCAACGTATGCCATAATTCTACTTAGAATTGACAGTAGTTTTCTGCTATTTGTATTTAGAGCGCGAATAGTTCTGCGTAGGCTTAGATTACAACAAAGAATTGCGTTACTAAATACCTAATTATCTGATCTAATCCGTAAGTTACCACTACCTAATCATCATCATCGTCTCAGCCGCAAGAAATCCACTGCTGGACACAGGCTCAAGGGTTCCCCCCATCATTGAAGGGTTTAGCCATACTAACCACGCTTGATAAACAGTTTGCTTAGCTTAAATCAGTTTTGACGCTGCTACACATCGAAATTGTTTTTTTTTTTTAGTGAGAGAAGCGGTAGATGTTATTGAAATAGGGGAACGGAATAAAGGTATTTAGGATGCTACGTACGCGGATGAATTGGGGATGAGAAAGTAGCGGCTTGAGAGGCTGGGCTCACGTACCGGTTTCCATATCTGCAACCAGCGGACAGGCAGTTGATGGCACAACTGATCATCAACGACTGCCTAATATAATATGCGTTAGTGAATACTTTGAGTTCAAGTGGTATCAGAACCGAAAATCGAATGAAGTGGGAGTCTCTTTCCCCTCGCTTCATTAATTCGGAAGTGGACATTTAGTACCATTCGATGCCTCTGTGGCATAGTGGTCATCATGCCGTAGGCTGGTTCACGGGAGGTCCCGTGCACTTTAAATTGTAAACATAATATAGTTTAAACTGTAAACAATATTTCACAAAACACTTTGGAGGGATTTAGGGCCTCGCAGATCAAAGTTAAAAAATTATATGTTTGTAATCTTTGAAATGATTTATTTTAATAGAAGACTGGACCCCGTCAAATTCATGTATTCTTATTTTTATCATTTACTTCAGGCAGATTTGCGCCTCAGAGTCAAGGTTGACATTCTGTTGGTACCAACACTACGTTTCATATTAAATGTCTCATGAGTGGGTGTCATCATAATCAGTTATTATGCACCTCACTTATAGCCCCTTTAATGACTGTTGCATTTTTATGACGCTTCCGTAATTTGTAGGAAGCTTTAACTTTGGCTTGATTTATGGCCAAAGCTTTTCGTCGCTCGGACTTCCGCGTTGTAAATTGAATGATTTAGCTTTCACCTTATTAATATAATAGATTTTGAATTTGTTTATTGGCGTGTCTAGACGAATTAACCTTACTTCTTACTGAACCTTTTAATTTTTTTTTCAGCTGTATCGAGTATGTGCCATCAATCCAGTGATTCAGTATTTTGCCAATGAATTCTACATGCATACTATTACATCTTTTTCCTTGCGGGGAGACAGATAGTAAAACCTTAAACCAGCATGTAGGTGGGCTTTTAGGTGAGAACGAAATCAAAATGAATTCTACGTTTTTAAAATAATTGTCGATGTGTTTTGTCTATGTTGTATATCATATCGAAAATACACAGACATAATTTTCAAAAACTTGAGAAGGGGGTTTTCTGGTATTTACAATTATGACCAAGTTTCTAAACATCGGTTCCATAAAATAACACTTTGATTGTATCAAATTAAACTCTGTTTCAAATTCAGACAAAATAATAATATTTTGCACAAATAATAAACTTTTGAAAATTAACTCTCTAAGAACTTTTCTTCGTCCGGGAAGCAATCTGCGAAAGCAAAACTTCTCCCATGCTCAAAATCGCGTAATCCATATACATATAATAAAACAGTAATAAAACAAACACCTATTAAAAGGATTTTTCGGGTATTGGGAAATCGGGGTTTTTCATGGCAAGGAAACAATTTTACACATAATTATCCAGATTACAAATGCTATATACAATTTAACATGATTTTCAAAAACTTTGATAATGCTTATTAAAAGGGTTTTCCTTCCCCCGTTTCGTTAACTGCATCAATCCTCCTGTGATGTTTGGTCAAAGAACCACCTGCTACTTCATTAAATCGTTTTAATTCCGTACTAAGCAATGCATTCACCGCGGGTTTGATCGGAATACATTTCATGTATAAACGCGACAGAATTCCCCATTACAATACTAATTCATATTATTTTTCTCCTTAACGCTGCCTTCGCTTCATATGTGGCTCTAGCTTTATTCTAAATCAGATTTTTCCCAATCGAACTGCTCTAAATCTAGCCCATTGTTTCAGAGCCTGTCGAGAAATGTTCACAGATAAAACAAACCCATAAACAATATTACACAGCTCCCGATTATAATATGTGCAGGATTTATGGCCAAATCTGTATTATAGAATATCGACGGTACGGAGAGATAATTTGTGTATGGTAAAGTTGAGAATATGAAATTTGGTCCGTTTCATATTTTTATTACGTCTCTCTTTCGAAAATCATATTTATTTTCTGTTTTGTTTTTTGTATATCCTTAGTTTCATCCGCTACGGTATAGATCGATTTACTACTAGTGGACCCTGTACAAAATGTCACTGACTTCATAATGACCTCTTCTAGGTTCACTATAAGATAATAATGACATATGTATGACAATATGGGCCAGGCAAAAGTAAAATAAAAAAAAAAACACAGATAAATATTGTCTAGTCGGTTCAAAAGACTTGCAATCAAGTGTCTTAGTTTTTTTTTTCACGTTATCTTTATTTTTTTGTGTTCTTCTATCATATGCAGTTCATTAGCAGCAGATTTGATCAGTTTTTTACGAGGCACTCCTACGAATAAATCAGAGGAACATTTTTACCTAACAGCAGATATTTAAGTAGAAGAAAGAATGGAAGACCGCGCTTGTACTAAAAATATCGCATGTCTTGTGGACATTCCATATTTTGTAACATTACAGCACTCGATTCTCGATTCGAATTGTATTTAAATTATTGTTGCCGTTTCTCTTGTACTAATTCAGTGCATGTTTATTATACTTGTTACGTATTACGGCGTTGCTCTATCAGTTGAGAAAGCTTAATGTGCCGTGGACGGGCTAAGGGCTCGCCCACATTTTACTGCTGATATCCGGAAAATATGCTATATTGACGGAAAGTGGCAGGAAATTTAGCGTGAGAGATTTTAGTTCGTTCTTCAGTCAAGATTCTTTCAATATAAATATATATATATATACGGACAAATCACACAGATTGAGCTAGCCCCAAAGTAAGTTCTTAAGTAAGACTTTGTGTTCTTAAGTAAGAATTATATATATATTGTGTGTGACTAACTCAACGATACTATATTTTATAACAAATACATATATAGATAAACATCCAAGACCCAGGTCAATCTGAAAAAGATTATTTTCCATCTTGAACTGAGCGGGGATCGAACCCGGGACCATCCGTGTCGCAGGCAGGCGTGTTGACCGCTGCGCCACGGAGTTGTGAGGAGTTGTGAGCGTGTTGAGGAGGCAAAAGGGTTTTGGCATATTTTACTTTCGATATCAGGGAAATATATTAAATTGAGTGATTATAAATTTTGCGGAAGACATTTGACGTGCTGAGTATTACATTTTCGATTGAACAAGCCTATAAACACTAAAACGACAGGGTCTGCTTCTCCGCTCGTCCTGGAGCTGTCCCAATTGTTCCACATCGACAAAACACTGCGAACACTGTTAAATTTATATAATATCAAATTATTTTTCTATCTGTTAAAAATCTATTTCTACAAAAAATACTTAGTTTCTAGAATAAATGTGGCTATGGTCCTTACAATCGGCCACCCTGGATCTTGCTGCCTTATCGGCTTCCTCATGCAAATGGTCGCAAATGGTCGCTGGCGTCAGGTCTATAGGAAGGAAGCCATTCCGTTTTATCATAGAATAAAATTAAAGCCAGGCGTATGCCACTATCTCCCTTGACAAATTGAGCGGTGAAATTACAAACCAAAAACAGATGTTAATTTCTTTAGGCTTACTTATAAAGATTTTTTGACATTTACATAGTGGGATGGGACTAACCGATTGTTACGAAAACTACCATCATACTAGTCTAAGATCCCACAGCTGGATTCTATTTATAATACGTAAACGAATAAAAATAAAGCTAGGTTCAGGCTTGTATTATGTATTCTGTGGTTCAGGCCGCTGTCTGTCTTTGACAAATTGAGTGGTGAAAATGGAGAACTGACAGATGTCAGCTTCTTTTGGACCTTGAAATGATGTTAGTAACATTTGCTTAGTCGAAATAACCGACTATTACGAAAACTATCATCAATATAGTCTAAGATCCCACCGCTCGAATCGTTTTATCATAAACAAATAAAATAAATAAAAAAATAAAAGCTAGGCGTAGGCTACTTGACAAACTTTAACTTGTTTTGGACCACTAATTTTACATACATTTAAGTCGGTATAATCGATTACTACGAAGACTATGATCATAACGAGTGTTAGAGCCTAGAGGTGATACGGCAGATTAAGCAAAGCACTGATTTAAATAAAAAGCACTTATTTTTGGACTGCTTTGTGATCATGTAATGAATCCGTATAAGTTTTTATAGTACCTGCTTTTTTAGGAGTGAAATGACACCGAAAAGAGGTGAAATAAAATATGTAAAAAATAGGGTGCCTCCCATATGTGTAAAGTATGGGGGTAATTTTTTTCTCGTTAATCCCTTGTTGTGTGGTGACGTTTGATAGTTCTTTCAAAATATTTATTATCTTGTTTCAGGTATGTTGCAGAATGTTTTCGTGGAAGTTACAGTAACAAGCTGCGAATCAATTGCGTACATAATTTGGTAAGTATATTTTTAACAAAGGTCATTTTAACTAGCGTCATTTATTTCGAGCAGAAATAGATACAACTAGATCTCTGATTTCCTAATATGTGCTGTTTAAAAAAGATATTATCTTTGTGAAGATACTATCTTCTTGAACATAAAAGACCGATCTTAGTATCTACTGCCTGAAAACAATACGCATGTCTCTGTTGGTACTAATACCTTGATAAAGAAACCATGACATTAGGCAAGATACCATCGTGAACGTATTCCAGCCGTTTCAGGCTTTCGTTCAAAGCATTGTACAGATAACATATTTAGCGAAGTGCAGGTTCAGCTTATCGCTGTGGCTTCTTATCTCGCATTTACCATTTCAAGACGCTACGGCGGTATTACATTGATGAGCTGGGCGATTTACGAGTAAAACCAAGTAAATTTGATAGATTGTTAATTGATTTCTATTCCATTGAAAAATGTCTATAAAATACCTCATTAGGTATTTTATAGACATTTTTTTTTTACAGTCTTAAAAACGACCGTCTATCGCGGACTTAAAATAATAAGTCAAGTTTATTTTGCCTCATGCCAGTCAGTATTAACTTACTGTATAATACAGTGTCATTGCTAAAATATAATGACGAGCTCCGTGGCGCAGCGGTCAACACGCCGGCCTGTGGCACGGATGGTCCCGGGTTCGATCCCCGGTCAGGTCAAGATGAAAAATGATCTTTTTCAGATTGACCTGGGTCTTGGATGTTTATCTTATGTATATGTATTTGTTATAAAATATAGTATCGTTGAGTTAGTATCCCATAACACAAGTCTTACTTAAGAACTTACTTTGGGGTTAGCTCAATCTGTGTGATTTGTCAAAAAAAAAAAATGACTAAATATTTAAAGAGCACAGCGAGCAATTTTCAAAGTTTCATCTTTCCGCACTTTCCTTTTCATAACGACCTTCTTTATAAATAATAGAAATTATTTTGTGATATTTTATTATCTTTTAGTTCTTTCATCGATTTTCCTACGGAGGTATCTCCTTGAATTCGCTAACGCTTAGCTACTGTAAACAGTACCTTTTCACACTGCACTTGAGAGAACTGACCCTATCTCATAGAATTCCCTTTCGAATCGCCCCGATGGTAATCATCTGCTAAGTGAATGCAATCCAAGTGAAACTTATGAAAGTATACGGGAACTTTAGCATTAAAAGCCAGGAAATGTTTTGAGCTTAGAGCTATTTGTATCAAAATATCGCAGTTGCTGAATAATAGAGAAATATTTCGAAAGGTCACGAGTGGTCTACTTCACTATCAATAATACGACATGGCGCTTGAATCAAACTAAGGAACTTTATCAATTTGAGGCTATTTTTCTTAGTCCTAACTTAGAATTTATGTGATTATATGAAACATTTTCGATGAAACGATCGGTGATATAATACATAAGTTTCACTAGTTACACTGCATGTGTTCTTGTAAATGTGTCAATAAACATAGACTGATTCATATTGCAATACAAACTGGGATGAATCATCAACTGGGTAGAAATTTTGACAACATGACCAATCTCTTCTCATTTAAGAGTCCCTCTCAATCCTTAGCAAATTGTTTACTTTCCTTTATACATTCACACTAGTTAGTTTTAGTTTAGTTGTGGTAGAGCCTCGCTACCGGCGAAAATCACTTTTTTTAGTAGCATAAATGGGCCGCCTCGTTCGGGGAAGTACCACACTCTTACAGAAAATCGACGTTTGAGTAGTAGCTTTACGTGGATGTCGAAGGCGACTAAGGAAACACAAGCTGAACAAAGCTTGTAACATTAAAGAGACCTCTCCAACCCGCCTGGCCAGCGTGGAGAGTGTAGGCCAAATTCTCTGACTACTCAGGCTAGTATATGGCTTTGGTAGTACAGAGAGGGTCGTGCTCCTGCAGTGGAGACTAGAAAGACCTGATGATGATGATGATTTAATTTCTAATGTTGTTAAATCGACCATCTTACACCTCAGACTAATAAAATGCATATCATTTATTATTTGAGGAGACATCTTAGGCTGTAAATATTGCTTTCACTTTTATGAGTCATTTACATTATAGCTATTTATATTATAGCTTTTATGGTGTAATATTAGATTACGGAGAGCTCCTTTTCAGAAGTTCGCTCTTAATGATCATTGGGCTTTTATGAAGGAATATGAAAGTGACGTAAATAAAGGGTGTATAAATTTTGATTTTTATGTGTTTATAAAATTTGTTCCGTATTTTGTGAGGACGGAAAAGAGTTGATTATACAAATTTAAAACACAGCAATAAACGTTTCCTGTCATTTCGAAATTTCTATCGTCTGAAATATTTTACAAAAAGTATGAATGACTTACCTTATTTTGCTTGTCATGAAAAGTACTGAATCTTCCATGCTTCAGCCGGCATGCATGCCAGAATTTAGGCTTGTTTAACATGTGTTAAAGCCAAAATGCGTACCCACTAGGCTACCGAGCTCGTTGATAAATAAATAAATATATACGGACAAATCACACAGATTGAGCTAGCCCCAAAGTAAATTCGAAACTTGTGTTATGGGATACTAACTCAACGAAACTATATTTTATCATAGATACATATATAGATAAACATCCAAGACCCAGGTCAATCTGAAAAAGATCGTTTTCCATCTTGACCTGACCGGGGATCGAACCCGGGACCTCCGTGTCGCAGGCTGGCGTGGTAACCACTGCGCCACGGAGCTCGTCAATTTCTCATGACCTTACAGCATATGCCGGGCTGATTTGTCTCGCCCAGGAGGTCTCCGCTGCCCACGGATTTCAACGCCATTTATTTAAAGAGAATTTAGTGTTGCTTAACAAGTGTAAGCGCCAATATAAATAAATATAAATATATAAATATATACGGACAAATCACACACATTGAGCTAGCCCCAAAGTAAGTTCTTAAGAAAGACTTGTATTATGAGATACTAACGCAACGATACTATATTTTATAACAAATACCCCAGCAAACATTTTAAGTGTTTTTGTCCAAGACTTAAGAATATATTACCAATTTACGTAAAAATAACGTCCCACGCACCATTTTTTTTCACTTCAAACACACTTTAACTGCTACGTCGAAATATATAGCAATTAAAACGTTATTGTTACTTAATCTGCCCCCGTAGCATGGCTCCCGCGACGCCGTTTATGTCGCGCGATATACTATCTACTTCTCGCTCTTCAGTATTGCGAAAAACAAGATGGCGATAGTCGATAAACGTTGTCGCGCGTGCCATGCTACGGGGGCTGGTAGAGAACTTTAAAGTTGAAATTTAGTCGAAATAAGTGGTAGAATTGACGGTTGAAACCTTGACCAATAAGTCATGAATACTTGTACGTGCTTGCTTGGTATTTACTTCGTAATTATTTCTTATTCAGCGACCATTAGGTCATCGATTTTAAGTCGAATTTGATACTAATTTTGAAGTAAATTTTACCAATAGTAAATACCAAAATGCGACAATCGAGTGAAAAATACTTGTAAAGTATTTCCAATACCGTTAGGTTATATCGTGATAACTTATAAGTCAGACTTACTTAGTAATTTAACTTATAAGTCATAGGTGACGGAGGCAACCTGACGTTTATCGTGTTTTAGTTATAAATAAGTCAGTTTACGGTGGACTACGACATATTACATGTGACCTAGCTTTTTTCATTAAAATTAAACTTCTAATCTGCAAAGGGCAAAGATAAAAAATTGTACAGACATTCAACTTCCTACTATAGAAAATGCAAACGAAAAACAGAAGCTCAGAAAGCTGAAATGCGTAAGAGAACATCAAAAGAAGAACCATGTCAATTGCCCGTAAATTTATATTAGCATCCGATGCTCATCCCTCGACCTCCACGCCATCTTTTCATGAAAATGCATCTTCAAGTCAGCTTATAAAATAAAACGTAGAGATAAGTAATGACAATCTACAGAAAAATAATAATGAAGAATCAGAAAACGAAGACTTTGAAATTGAAGACCCTGGAAATGATGATTTTGAAAGTGATGACTCTGTGTTCACATCATTAAAACTTACTGAAGATTTGAAAAAATGGACAGTACAGCATAAACCCACCATCTCGGTTCTTAACGATTTGTTGGGAATAACAAATAAATACGGGTTTAAACTTCCTAAAGATGGAAGATTACTGCTGAAAACTGATCATCATCATCATCATCATTTCAGCCGCAAGAAGTCCACTGCTGGACATAGGCCTCCCCCAAGGATTTCCAATATGACCGGTTGGAAGCGGGCTGCATCCAGCGCCTTCCTGCGACCCTTATCAAGTCGTCCGACCATCTGGTCGGTGGGTGTCCAACGCTGCGCTTGCCAGTACGTGGTCGCCATTCAAGAACCTTTCTGCCCCATCGGCCATGCCACTTCAAAGAGCTAATCCACTGGGCTATGTCGGTGACCTTGGTTCTTCGACGGATCTCCTCGTTTCTGATTCGATCTCGCAGAGAAACACCGAGCATAGCCCTCTCCATAGCTCCTTGAGCGACCTTGAGCTTTCTTATGAGGCCCATAGTAAGGGACCACGTTTCGGACCCGTAATTCATCACTGGTAACACACATTGGTCGAAGACTTTCGACTTTAGGCACTGAGGTATTTTGGACAAGAAGACGCTACGGAGCTTCCCGAATGCTGCCCAGCCGAGTCGGATTCGAAAGACCTCGTTCTTGAAACTGGAGCTGCCGACCTGGATCAATTGACCCAAGTAAATGTACTGCTCTACAGATTCAAGGGTGAAGTTTCCAACAATCACTGGTGAAGGCTGGACATTCGACATAATTTTCGTCTTATCCATGTTCATTTTAAGGCCCACTTGTTGGGAAACTTCATTGGGGTCATTGAGCATGGTACTTAAATCCTCCAGCGACTCCGCCATGACGACTATGTCATCAGCTAATCGAAGGTGAGTGATATACTCGCCGTTGATGTTGATGCCAAGACCATCCCATTCCAGGAGCTTGAGGGCGTCCTCCATTGCAGCGGTGAACAGTTTTGGAGATATGACATCTCCCTGTCTCACACCTCTCTGCAGTGGAATAGCCCTCGTATTTGCTCCTGTACTCGGACTGACATTGTGGCGTTGCTGTACAAGCACTTCAACACTTTAATATACCGATGGTTGGATATACGGCATCGCTGGAGAGACCGAAGCACAGCCCATGTTTCGATCGAATCGAAGGCTTTCTCATAGTCCACAAACGCTAAGCATAGTGGCCAGTTATACTCTTTGGTTTTCTGTATAACCTGCCGCAGCGTATGGATGTGGTCTATGGTACTGTAGCCTTTTCGGAAACCAGCTAGTTCGGGAGGCTGGAATGTATCATGCTTGTTCGTGAGACGATTCGTGATCACCCTCAAAAACAGCTTATAGACGTGGCTCAAGAGCGTGATGGGTCTGTAGTTCTTAAGTAGCGTATTATCGCTCTTTTTGAAGAACAGCACCACCACACCTTTATGCCACGCTTCCAGCGTCACGCCCTCGAGCAGAACGCCTCGAGAATTGAAGAGCCTCTGAAGGACTTTCAGTACCGGCGTTCCACCCGCTTTCAGAAGCTCTGCTGTGATTCCGTCCTCGCCCGGCGCCTTGCTGTTTTAAAGATGCTTAAGGGCAATCCTAATCTCGTACAGCCTGATGTCCGGGATGTCTTCGGTATAGTGCCGGATTAGTTTGGCCCTAGGATCTTTGGCTAAACTTACACTGGGTTTGGCTACTGTGGTATACAACTGTCCATAAAACCTCTCGATCTCTCCCATCACCTCGGCCTTCGTCGAAACCACGCCGCCGTCCTCCTTCCTCAGCTTAGTCAATCGGCTCTGCCAAATAGACTCCATCCTTGCGAACACTTTGGAGCCTTTATTTTGCTCAATCGTCTCCTTAATACGCTCGGTATTAAAGGAGCGAATGTAGTGTCGCAAGGATTTCTGGATTTGTCTATAATGAGCTGCCGATGTACGTCCGCGTCTTCGGAGGTTTGCAGTGGCATGGATCGCCGCGTGGCCATCATATTTAGGGTCTGGGGAGAGATTTTTTGAGGTTTGTTTTTAGGGCGAATCCTAAAAAACTTTGACCCTACCGCCTGGACAGTGTCTACAAACCCATCGTTTAACTCGTCCACTGTAACACAATCCTTGCAAAGAGTCCCTCTTCCTCCAGAAAATCAGCCAGCCTATGACCCCTGTCATTCCGGGCTCCATATCAAATTGTCCCAATCTGGACTCTCCATCGCTCCGCTTACTAAGGATTGCGTATAAGTCCCCCATAACAATCGTAAAATAGGTTTCTGAAGGCATGAGGACATTAGTCCCTAACTAATGTCCTCATGCACCACTTCCACCTCTTCATCTGAGTGTTCCCCGGTCGGCATATATACCTGTATTAGCTTCAAGATACTCAGAGTATCTTTTAGATACTCTGAGTATCAGGTATATTACCCTACTGGAAACACTTTCGATGGTTATGACGTTGTTAATGAGGGACTTGTGAACGAGAAACCTGACACCATGCTGTGACTTTTTAAAGTCACCCTCCCGGTGATAGAATAGGTTACCAGAAAACTGATGATGTCGATATAAAGGCTATGGGGCAAGGACAGTTTTGGTATCAAGGCGTGAGAAATAATTTGGAAAAAAATATCTCAGTTCTGTATCAAATATTGAGTTATTGATCAACGTAGATGGAATGTCTCTTTTTAACAGTACTACTTCCGAAGTATGGCCTATAGCATTTGCAATATATGGTATGCCAAACGTCAAACCAATGTTTGCAGCGATCTATTATGGAAATCGTTGTAGGTACTTTTCTGTTCCTTGTTGTATTGTTTCGATGCACTACACAAACCACAAAAGTTCGCTCGCAGCCGCTGCTGAACAAATAATGACACGTCGCAAAATATTCTGATATCTATGCGTCGCAATCTAGTCGCGTCGACTTATCCGACACTAATTTTCGTCCTGTTCGTAATTATTACCTATCGGTCGCGACTATAACTTCATGGTAGTTAGGATTATTGACTTAAATAGGTAACCTGACACCATTTAGTCGCAGATAGTATGTCTAATTAACGTAAAATTACTACTAGATACCTATAGGTCGATATATAGGTTAAAAGAACATTTTAGTCGAACCGCCATTTTATTTTAATAATCCGAAGAAATGATATTTCAAATCGCAGATTTTTTGTTGTTATTTCTCGGATAATATCGTTAAACGGCACCTCTACTGTCTAATATTCAGATAGTTAGTTGGGTTTATGTATCTAAATACTGCAAAGACAAGATGATGACAACTATTGATAAAATAAAAAAATCATCTTGACTTGAAAACATTGAATTTTTTAATATATTTGAAGCCCATCAGCAGATTTCAACGTTAAATAAACATAATGCACGAAAAAATTTTCATCGCAGAAGATTTCGTCGTATTATCGCGTTGTAATGAGCTCCAAAACATGGAAACTTGTAAAGCCGCCATTATTATTCTATCGATACAGAGTTTAGCTTTTTAGTTAGACATTTTGTTTTGGAGTAAAAATACAATATTATTGTCTCTTTTACTCTTCAACGCAAACGATATAAACGTCACCTAAATATGTTATTAAATTGTAAAAAACACGTGAAATCAACGTTTAAAAGAGGTAAATGATTACCAAATTAGTAATTGCAACTACAAGGCACGTCGTGGTGACGTCGAGTTTACGTGGAAAATATGACCTATCTGTTGACCTGCTGGTTGCAATCACTAAAATTACGTGGAATAAACGTCACTGACACGTGCTTTTTTTCCCCACTTAGGGTGATTTCACGTCGACTCTACGTCGATTCTAGGTATCTTATTTTGGTCACTGTAAAAATTGCAACCTAAAATTGGTATTTTTATTGTAATTTTGACCTAAAATGTTTGCTGGGACATATATAGATAAACATCCAAGACCCAGGTCAATCTGAAAAAGATCATTTTCCATCTTGACCTGACCGGGGATCGAACCCGGGACCATCCGTGTCACAGGCCGGCGTGTTGACCGCTGCGCCACGGAGCTCGTCTACCTACTGGGCTACCGAGCTCCTCGATGCATTTCTCATGCCCCTAGAGCCTGTGCCAGGCTAATTTGTCTCCCCGTGAGTGGCCAGGAAGTCTCCGCTGCCCACGGGTTTCATCACCATGACTTATTTGAAGAGAATTTAGGGTTGCTTAACATGCATAAGCCCCAATATTGCGTACCCACTGGGCTACCGGGCTCGTCAGGGCATTTCTCATGAGCATTCTATTCAGTTCCTAAAGCATATGCCAGGCTGATTTGTCTTCCCGTGGGTGGCCAGGAAGTCTCCGCCGCCCACGGCTTTTATCACCATAATTCATTTAAAGACAATTTAGGGTTGCTTAACTTGTGTAAGCGTCAATATTGCGTACCCACTGGGCTACCGAGCTCGTCGATGCATTTCTCATGAGCATTCCAGTCAGTTCCTAAAGCATCTGCCAGGCTGATTTGTCTCCCCGTGGGTGGCCAGGAAGTCTCCCCTGACTACCGCTTTCATCACCATGATTAATTTAAAGAGAATTTAGGGTTGCTTAACATATTCAAGCGCCAATATGGCGTACCCACTGGGCTACCGAGCTCGTCGATGCATTTCTCATGAGCATTCCAGTCAGTTCCTAAAGCATCTGCCAGGCTGATTTGTCTCCCCGTGGGTGGCCAGGAAGTCTCCACCACCCACGGCTTTCATCGCCATGATTTATTTAAATGGAGCTCGTCCTTCCAGCTGTTTCTAGATTTATGGCTGTGTCTAGACGTGAAGATGCAGATTCCTGAGATGTTTATGTGTTTCTCTAAGCCTTAACGTCTAAATCTAATAGACCAGGCGAGCGAATAGGCCCTGGCAGTTGTTATTTTTTGAACAAACATACTTATCACGTTTTATTCCTCACGGGGTAGACAAAGGCATGGTTGTTTGTTTGTTTTTCGTATGTGTAAGTGGCCAACACTGGTGTCAGATTTTTGAAGCTGCCTTAAGGCATCTGACATAGCTTAACGACTGCCATCAACGATGACAGCCGGGACCAACGGCTTAACGTGCCTTCCGAAGCACGGAGGAGCTCGAGATATTTTTATGCCACTTGCGGTCACCCATCCAAGTAGGGACTGCACCAGGGGTTGCTTAACATACATAAGCGCTCATAGAGCTCACACCCACTGGACCATCGGGCTCCTCCATGGCTCCTCCATCCTCCTCCTCCTCCTCCGGGCATGGTATGAAACCCAAAGGTCACGTTAATATGAAGTCTAAATCACATCGTCCAGGCGAGTGAATACGGCCTGGCAATTCTTAATTATTAAACATTGTCACGTCTTTCCCTTACGTTCGGGGTAAGTCCAAGGTTTAAGACCCAAAGGTCACATTTAGAGTATTTGTGACCGTATGGGTAGAAACGGGAACAAAATAGTGATGGATTGCAAGCCGCATCTCCTATTGACATATTATTGCCTATGCCACCCGTAAATAAATTAGCTTTACATTGATAAAATAATTTTGAAAATCAGTCATGTAGTTTTAAAGCTTTATAATACACTAGCTGCTACCCGCGTGGTATATAGCCTATGTCCTTCTCAGTACCCTAACCTATGTGTATGCAAAATTTCATGATGATCGGTTCAGTAGATAGGGCGTGAAAGTGTAATTTTGCATACCTCTTAGTAAGGTAAAATGTACGAGGGACATGTATTATATTTAAGATCATTATGTATACCTACATTTTGCAAATAAAGAATTTGATTTGATTGATTTGAAATAAACAAACAAACTCACTTTCGCATTTATAATATTAAGTTAGGATTAGGATATTTGTATAGATAAAATATCACGGAAAAACTTCTCCATACAATGAGACACGCAAATATAACTGTCGAACCATTGTTCCATTTAGACGAAAACAAGGACAAACCAGAATCACTTTCGCGATACTTAGGAATATAACAGTAACTATTGTTCCGCTACGGAGATAAAGACTAGAGACTAAAGAAGCCAAAGACAATGGGGGCACCCACGCTCCTTAGACAGACAGACACCTACTGTGAAGACTGCCTATTATAGCTCACATCTACTAAGGTATAACATCAACAAAGACCTAACAAAGTTAGACACGGCTAAACAAAGCAAACTTATTCTATTTTGAGAGAGAAAGGTTGTAAAAAGTACTTATGGCATGTTAAGATTGACTTAAGAAACCGAAGATTATGGAAACACTCGCTGCTTAAA
This sequence comes from Rhodophaea formosa, assembly GCA_963082605.1. Classification (NCBI taxonomy): domain Eukaryota; kingdom Metazoa; phylum Arthropoda; class Insecta; order Lepidoptera; family Pyralidae; genus Rhodophaea; species Rhodophaea formosa. The sequence goes on from OY720209.1 coordinate 4,560,468, forward strand.
GAGACACCTACTGTGATTACTGCCTTTTATGTCTCACATCTAGCTAAGGTATAACTTCAACAAAGACCTCTTATAAAGATAGACTAGGCTAAACGAAGCAAACTTATTATATTTTGAAAAAGAAAGACTGTTAAAAGTTCCTATATCGTGTTAAGATCGACTTAAGAAACCAAAGATAATGGGAGCACACTTGCTGCTTAAACAGACATCCACTGTGAATACTGCCTATTATGTCTCACATCTAGCTAAGGCATAACTTCAACAAAGACCTCTTACAAAAATAGAACTTATTAAATACTAGCGTTACCCGCGGTTTTGCCCGCGTGATATATAGCCTATGTCCTTCTCGGAACCCTAACATATGTGTATGCAAAATTTCATGACGATCGGTTCAGTAGATAGGGTATGAAAGCGTAACAAACAAACTCACTTTCGCATTTAAATATATTAGTTAGGATTAGAATAGTTAGGATTGTAAGAGAAAGATTGTTAACTTTTCCTTTATCGTGACAAGATTGTCTTAAGAAACTAAAGACAATGAGAGACACCTACTGTGAATGCTGCTTCATATTGAGCTCAAGATGATGATGATTGAGCTAAGGTGTAATCCGAAAAAGACAAACTTGGTTATACTCGTTTGAAGCAAAGTAGATAATTTTGAGTTCGATAAAAGACATAATATTTTGAAAGAAAAACGGACTTTAACCCTACACTATGTACCAAATTCCCTGTCAGATCATGACGGAAAAAAATTGCTTTTTCAAATTGGCCTGGGTCTTGGATGCTTATCTATATAAGTATCTATGATAAAATATAGTTAACTACGATACAATTTCATAACCTACTGTGGAACGAATTCTTAAAATCGATCCATAACTGACTGAGTAATCGCGTTACAAGTACATACAGAAGTATTAAAGAAGATTTACTCTATTTTCGATTGAAATTGTATTAACTAATACACTTTTAAATGTCTCGATAATTACCATTTTCTTACTTTCTCCCAGTCCAGCAGAAAGTAAGTTTAAACATGTCAGTCAATATATTTTTACTTTTTGATCATTTATTAATCTACATACAAGGACTCTGATTTAAGTTTTATTATTACTTACATAGAGGTAAACCATCAAGATTCACTGCCATATTTTGCAATATCTAAGGCAGTACACAAGCGAAGATATACCATTAGATAGGCTTTCCAAACGAGAGGAAATAAGACATGAGCGTATAATCCAAATACATTACGTAAACGAAACCGCAGAAGCGATAGCCTTAACTTTTCCTTTCAGTGCGATTTCTCACGCTTCGCCTTCCCATAGCGTTTCCACTCGTTTGGTGAAACAGATCTCGGATCGGATCATAATCGATAACCACCTGCTACTGCTGAACTGAAACGATAGCACAATTTATGGAGATGACAGAATTAACACTTCATCATAAGGTCTTTTTTAGTCTCCACTGGAGGAGCACGACCCTCTTTGTATTACCGGAGCCAGAGCAGTCAGAAGATTTGGCCTACAATCTCCACGCTGGCCAAACGGGTTGGAGATGTCTCTTTGATGTTTATAAGCTTTAAGCTTTTGTTTCCTAAGTCACCGTCTACAACGTCCACGGGAAGACTTGGAGTGGTCCTATTCTACTCTGCCAGAAATCGCACGGCACAGGGGAATTCACACTTAAGGAGAAATAGGGAGTATGCACGTAATTTTTTTATTTTATTAGTATAATCCTTAATAACCACAGTAAAAAAATATGAAAGAACTTTTAAAATATCTTAATTAACGACGAAGATATGAAACTTTAAAGTTTAAATTAGAAAGAGAAGTCCGATATGGACTAATGACGTCATAGTCTATGTCATGCATACATTTGCCATATAAAATAGTGTTTTCGCGAGTGAGATAGACATATTTTCGTAAAGTCATTTTATCTCGTTAGTTTTTCAACAAAATTTTATTCTGTTTTCTCCTTCAATACTTTACTATTGAATATTTTTGGATAAACTGGTAAGATAACAGATATTTTTTTCATGCATATTCCCTATTAAAGTAATATGTGACCCTTTTCTCTTCTACGCCTAACTTAGGAGAAAACCATAAAGTGTACCAACTGATTCGATCGTAAAAGTTGGTTGAGGGAATGGGCAAATGCCTCAGGAATAATGTCACAAGCAAAGCGAAGAATTTAACCATCTTTAAGCCCACCATCTTGACGAATGTGGCCCTTAGATCTTACGAGTCTGGGTTAACCCTTCATGCACGAAGGGACCAAGACTGGACTGAGTTTCTTTCGGCGTATTCTTCTGAGCAGTGGTCAGAAACGTTAGTTTGTCGATTTTGAAAATATAAAAATGATATTCAAAAAAAGATACAACACTTATCCAAATTTTAATAAAAAACAGATGCGGCGGATTCACATTGTTTGATGAAGTGTCGTATCAGTTCCTCTTTATTTTTCTCGCCCTAGCGATAGCCAATTTCTCGGACAATCTTATCGATCCATCGGTGCGTGCAGCCTAGGGACGTTTTTTTATTATGGGCTTTTTACAAGTTAATGTGCCGATAAATATGTGATAAATATCGGCGTGCCGCATGCCTGGTGTCGGCGTAGCACGCGCATGTGTGTGGTCTAAATCTGAAGCGGTGACGGTATTTCAAACAGCACTTCTACTCTGGTCTGGGGGAAATGAAAAAAAACGTAGAATTTACCAGCTGCTTCTCTTCCCGCGCAGATCGTAAAAGCCGATCGAGGGAATGGGCGTCAGGCGGGCATATATTTATACCTACAAACGTACCTCATGAATCACTCTATCTTCGGGTGAAAACCACATGACAATCCATACAGTAGTTTTTAAGTATATCGGGAACAGACAGACAGACGCGGCAGAGGACTTTGTTTTATAATATGTTGTAGTGGAAGTGGTGTGTACGGAATACGTTGAAAAAAAATTTTTTTTTTTCTTTTTCCTTCAATATATTTCTTGATGCCAATGTACATGTACGGTCCTTTAAATAAAATACATTCTTAATGTTTCATAACTAACGCTAAACTGGGCAGTTTAATATACTTATGACATAGAATCGTAACTGAACTGAACTGCACGGACCATCCATACCGTCAATTATGAAACATTAAAAAAGTATTTTATTTAAAGGATCGTAAGTGTACATTGGCATCAAGAAATATATTGAAGGAAATAGAATTTTTTTTTTTTTGTATTCATTAATTTCAATTGGTGGCGCCACTGCACAGTTTACAGTAGTCGGCAATAAAAATTTAATCAAGTCTTGCCATAACCAATTTTCAAGTTTGTCGTAAAATGTAGAATTGCCATCTTAACAAAATTTGAAATATTTAAATAATTTTATGGATTTTACTTTAAGGTCGAATTAATATGACACTCGTATATAAATAATAGTAAACGTTGTAAAAGAGCTATAAAATCATACTAATTATAATTAAATAGCAGCTCCGATGCCTATAAGGCAGTGAAAAGCGGGCCTAGTCAGGCTTTAGTGTTATTGCGTAGAGAATTAATATAGTACTAACGGCTATAGCACCTAACTAATTAGCCTAATGAGGTGCTATTACAGGACGTAGTTAAAGATCGCGCGTTTTATAACCGCGGATAAACTCCGTTTACGACACGGATTTAAGAGATGAGATATAGCGATGATAATAAAGTGTTTTATATTGCAAAGAGCTAATTTGACCCCTAATGAGATGGCGCGATGATGTCAAGAGCTTCCCGTGATTACGACAGCTTTAGGTAGGGATCAGTGGGAAACGGAAAGAAAGGTCTTTTTAAAAAAGGAGTAAGTTTTTTTTTTTCAAAGTCGGCCAAGTGCGAATCAGACTCGCGCACGAAGGGTTTCGTACCATTATCTATAGAACATTAGACTATTGAGCAAAAACGGCAAAAAAATCATGATTGTTGTACGAGAGTACCCCTTAAATACTTATTTTATATTGATTGAATTATTTATTTCCAAAATAAATACATATATAACTTAATATTCTGTAAATATTTCAAGAATCTACCTGTTGCCGTTATTAATATCGAGGAAAGAAATAATATTTGGGTATGGAACCCTAAAAAATTAAACTGTCCTTATTTTTTTCGAAAACTCGTATGCTCATCATCATCATATTCAATAGCTGGGCTCTTGTCAGTGGAGCTTCTTCCATTCCTCTCTTTCTTCCAGCTTTTCAACTTCTCTGTAAGTATAATTCTCTGGTTTATACTAATGAACACAAAATCTATGTAATTTTGACAATATTACATACATATGGGATTACAAAAAAAGAGGTAACAATTCGGACCTCTTTTTTTGTAATCGTTTGGCTCTCCTTTGTTCCAGTTTCCGCTATTTCTTATGCCTCAACCCTCACAGGGTTCAGCAAAGCCCAGTAGCTACCGACTTTCACTGGCGAGCGCAGAACACGAAATTCGACTAATAGTTTGAATTATTGCTCCATCCAGCAGACAAACCTATATTTGCCTGCAGCCAGCAGTGAAAGGACCTTTGTAACCGTAGCTTTGTTACACTTTGAGGTGAAAATTGTCCAAGGGCGATGGATAAATTATGCCATTGATGATTGGAATCGATGTTTATACTAGGAGAGTATTTTAGGAGTTCGTTCAATCTCAAGAGCCATAATAACAACGACTTAGGTTGCAATGGTCCTCTAAAAGACTGAAATCTGTCCAACCTCCACCCAAACGCCCAACCAAAAGCTCTTACAGTTTATCGTTTTCCTGCCGTTTCGTAATATAAAGAAATAAAGAAATAAATATAAATATATACGGACAAATCACACAGATTGAGCTAGCCCCAAAGTAAGTTCGAAACTTGTGTTATGGGATACTAACTCAACGATACTATATTTTATAATAGATACATATATAGATAAATATCCAAGACCCAGGTCAATCTGAAAAAGATCGTTTTCCATCTTGACCTGACCGGGGATCGAACCCGGGACCTCGGTGTCGCAGGCTGGCATGGTAACCACTGCGCCACGGAGCTCGTCATGTATGTAATGTGTGTCAATATATGTAAGGGAAGACGAAGAAAGATCTTTGTTACACTTGGAGGTGAAAATTGTCCTAGGGCGATGGAAAAATTATGCCATTGATGATTGGAATCGATGTTTATACTAGAAGACTATTGTAGGAGTTGGTTCAATCTCACGAGCCATAATAACAACTACTGACTTAGGATGCAATGGTCCTCTAAAAGACTGAAATCTCTCTTAAGAAGCAACATCCTCCACCCAAACGCCTAACCAAAAGCTCACAGTTTATCGTTTTCCTGCCATCGTAATATATGTAAAGGGAGACGAAGAAGGAACTTTGTAATCGTAGCTTTGTTACACTTGGTGTTGAAAATTGTCCAAGGGCGATGGGAAAATTATGTCATTGATCATCATCATCATTTCGTGTAGGTGACACGGTCAGTCGACCGACGAACATGCACACCCTGGTGTCAGAGTTCTGCGGAACCGCCTCTCGGCCTCTGACGTGGTTCCTTTAACGACTACCAGATGGCAGCCGGGACCACCGGCTTAACGTGCCTTCCGAAGCACGGAATCATCTTTCTTATCAGACAATCAGGTGATTCATGCCTGCTATGTCCTAACCAAACTGGAAACAACTTAACAAAGTATGCTTCCCGTGGGAATCGAACCCACGCTCCCCGGGTCAACAAGGCGAACGCCTTAACCACTGGACCACGGAGGCAGTCGAGATGATTGGAATCGATGTTTAAGCTATAAGATTATATAAGGAGTAGGTTCAATCTCGAGAGCCACAATAACAACTGTTTACTTGGGATACAATAGTCCAGAGTACAATTCGATCGATCAGCTGAGCAGAATGTCTAAGCAAAAATAATCTTTAATACTATTGAAACTTAAGCGAGATTAGTTCATTATAGAATCACGGTTTTTACTTACTCAGTCGCTATCGCAGACTGAACATTCGTGGCAAGATTAAAAGTATTCCGACTGAATACTCGTTAGTAAAAACCGTGATTCTATAATATAAAATAAAGAAAATATTATCCGATGGTCATTGACGTAATTTGTTTGCATCTGATTGTTTCCATTTGTAAAAATACATCATGAATACTCGGCTGTCATAATTGATGCTAATCGTTAAGCTAAATATGCCTTTAGGCAGCTTGAAAACTTACTACGTAACTTACACTCACGAAAAACAACAACATCAGTTACTGGTGTCGTGCCGGCAAATGGAAATGAAATAAAAAATATTTATTGTGACACAACAACACAAGACAATACAGCTTAAACATGTGCCCACATTGTCACAAAAAGCGCTGAAAGCGTTATACATACATTTTAAATCCAGAATAGAGTTACGAATTTAGTCTATACCCGACTCTATGTACCGTTAAGCCTTAAATTCTCCTAAAAATTGAAACATTATGGAGTCAGAGGTAATGCTGAAAAATTGTTCAAGTCGTATTTGACAAATAGAACACAATATGTTGAATTGAAAACCGTTGAAAACGGTCGTGAATGTGCTCATAAGTCAAAAATTAAGAGGAATACTCTAGGAGTCCCACAAGGCTCAATTTTAGGGCCAGTTTTGTTTGTCCTATTTACGAATGACCTAATCAATTATATTAATTTTTTATTACCCGATGTCAAATTGGTCAGTTATGCTGACGATACAAATATTGTTGTGACGGGTGATAATATCGAAGATTTAACCCGCAATTTGAATATGACAATCTCTTTGTGCATGGAATGGTTTGACTATAACAATCTAAAAGTAAACTTGACGAAAACAAATATAATTCTTTTTAAATCGACTGCGAAAAACAAAGACAACCTTGACATAACCATTAATGATAAAAAAATTGACGTACTTGATTCTATTAAATTTTTAGGAATACACATAGACTCTTTACTAAATTGGAAAAAAGAATTAAATTCTATTGAAAGCTCTGTCAGTTCGGCCTGTTATGCTATTAGAAGCTTGCGTGACGAACTTACTATTGAACAGCTAAAGCCAGTTTACTATGCGCTAGTTGAAAGCAAATTGCGATACAGCATAAATTTTTGGGGAGGCAGTTACCAATACAATGTTAGGAAAGCATTTGTCTTGCAAAAGCGTGTAATTAGGACTATGGTTCGAATTCCTTCATGGGAATCATGCAAGGAACATTTTCAAAGCCTAGCAATACTTACTGTGCCTTGCCTCTATATCATGGTTCTTCTTTGTGATTTATTCAAAAACCTTAATAGCATAGAAACAGCAGAGGAAAGAAAGGCACGTGAAAACACGAGGCGTAAAGATCTTAAGCAAGAAATGATACCTACACTCAATATAGTGAAACATTCTGCTAGGTATCAGGCTGTCCGGATGTTTAATAAGCTACCGGCTGAGTATAAATGCCAAAAGAAATTTAAAGCATTTAAGTCAACATTGAGGAGCTTTTTGTTGAAAAAATGTTATTATAGCATAGATGATTTTTTTAATAACAATAATAGGTATAATTAATTTGACATTTACTTTTTCTTTTAAATTTTATTGCAGATATATAGGCAGATAAATAATTTTGTTTTATTCATTATTATTATTGTAATTTATTGTAATAGCATGTTAAAAATTCAAACACAATGTATATTGTTTTTATGAATAAACTATGAAACTATAAACATTGACCTTATGCAAAATACGTATAGAGAGCAGATGCATAACTTTTCCGCTTTTTAATTTCATATGCACGACAATGGTGAATGCCTTAAACGCTCACTACCCTTTATGGTGCATTCAATCGAACATATTGCATGTTTTTTTGGTTTAGTCGACAGTGGAACGTATCGTAAAATGCCTCAAAATTGCTGCAAACTACTAGTATTTTCCAAGGGACTATAGAAAACGGGAGAATAGAGAGTTCTTTCAAAAGATGGTTAAGAGGTGTGTTAAGTGTCTAGGCACGCGTGACATATTAGAACTGGCGCCCATAGGCTTCAGTATCTTCTCTTTATAAGGTGGATCGAAATCTTTACTAAGATTAAGAAACCTGAGTGCTGTATCTGGTTCCTAATCATTTATCGATTTATTCTACATCTATTTTTTAAGAGTCATACAAACTTTACTAAAAAAATTAGTTGTCAAACACATGATATTTATGTTTTCCTATTTTGCTATTTATTTGTAAATCGTAGAAAAAATATTGTATGCAACGGTTTATAGGTAGGTCTCAAAAGGCTCGTGGGGCCTTTATGAGCGATATTCGCTTGCTCATATTACTACCCGCGTTACTCACTACTTTCAATGCTTATATTCTTTTTCTTATTTAACTTATAATGTCCCACTGCTGGTAAATGCTATTATAATATACATAAATATAAATAAAATACTATTATTTAAATTAAACTTCAGATTACGCGGCAATCATTAAGACGATTTGCGAATATGTCATTCTTCGTAGGACCATTTTGAGAAATCATTCTCATGTCGACCGAGCCTTTTTTTGCACTCACAATAAATAAATGCGCCATGCGGCTGCAATTCGCTTCGTCCATTGTTTTTGCCAATTCGTAATTTCGACTGAATGCGCTGTTGGAGTCTTTTTGCATTCCTCTTTTTTAGAATTCCTTACTGCCTAAAAGTAAAAAGGAACCCTTATAAGATCACTTTGGACTTTGGGTGTCGATAGAATGCGTAGAGGTATCGAGAATATTAACCACTAGCTTTAGCCCGCGGCTTCGCTCGCGTTAAGAAGTAGAATTGATTAAAATCCTTTCTTAGCGGATGCCTACATCATAACATCTACCTGCATGCCAAATTTCAGCCCGATCCGTCCAGTGGTTTGGACTGTGCGTTGATAGATCACTGTCAGTCAGTCAGTCACCTTTGAGTTATATATATTAAGAAGATTACTCAGTCTTAACTGAAGTCCCTTGTAATTGTAAAATACAAATATAGTCACAATTTAAAGATACCATCTCGTTTATGTCGAATATTTTGCGATTTCGCAAGGAAATCAACACCTGAGTTTTTAACGTTGACTTAGAATTATTAAATTATGCAAGGAGTTAATGCTACATAGGCTACTTACAATTTCACTGCGACTCTATCCACGTGAATTATAGCTTATAATACCTGCAGATCTTTCTATAGAGAGAGAGAGAGAGCTTTTCATAGGTGAAATAATTTTGAAAATAGGTACAGTGGTTTCGGACCCACTTTCGGAAACTGCAAACAAACAAACATTCAAATCTTTCCTCTTCATAATAGATAGTATGGATAATATCAAAGTTAAAGTAAATATTCAATATCTATATTTTTTTAGGAAAAAAAGGAAATATATGGGCCCTGCAGCCAATCATATATTCTTACCTTTCGCGGTGGAAACGCTGGGCCCTTGGGGCCCTGAGGCTAAATTATTTTTAACGGACATCACAACGCGGCTCATCGAGGCAACGGGAGATCCAAGAGCTGGCAATTATTTTGCTCAGCGGATAAGTCTCGCAATCCAACGAGGGAACGCGGCCAGTATTCTGGGCACGTTGCCTCGATGTGAAGCGTTGGAAGATTTTTTCTATATTTAAATAATCGAATTATTTATATTGTCAACTGAATTTTTTCAATAAATTTAAAGCTTGATATTTTTTAGATACATCGTAAAAGTTACGGAACCGACATTGTGTCAGTTCGACACGCACTTGGCAGATTTTTTATGATTTTATTTGCTGTCCCGGTGCGCGAGGCGGCCGAAATATTCATGTGTCGAATTCCAGCGGGTTGTATCGCGTATTTTGCGCATTGTCTTGTAAAATACTAGCAGTGGGCTCAATGGGATTTGCATACAAAGTTTTGAGTCTTTAGGGATGCTCTTTCAAAACTGTTTTTCAGTTGTGGTCATCTGCTCAACTTCATGGTAAATTTAACCAATGACCGTAAAACAATATGTTTCATTTTATCTACTCTTCTAAGGGTTGCACGTTTGATGATTAATGAGACAAAACGACTTAAGAGTCCCACGTAAAGCCGCAATCCCATACAAACGTAGTTTCGTTTTAGTTTTACAACAGTTAAGCCAATTTCAACCAAATTTCGTACATACGACCGGATAAGGCATATTGATGTTTATAATCAGATTTCAATTTTAAAAACAATACCTAAACAAAATTACAGCGAGTACAAGTTTTCGATACGAAACTTCAACTCGCTGTAATTTTGTATGGGATCGCGGCCTTACGTGGGACTCAAGACCCAGAGAGAATGGTTCCGGGTTCGATCCCCGATCAGTTCAAGATGAAAATTGATCTTTCAGATTCTGCCATCTACAAACACAAACAAACATTGACGAGCTCCGTGGCGCAGCGGTCAACACGCCTGCCTACGTCACGGATTGTCCCGGGTTCGATCCCCGATCAGGTCAAGATGGAAAATGATCTTTTTCAGATTGACCTGGGTCTTGGATGTTAATCTATATAAGTATCTAAATTATAGTATCGTTAAGTTAGTATCTCATAACACAAGTCTCGAACTCACTTGGGGCTAGCTCAATCCGTGTGATTAGTCCGTATATATTTATTTATTTATTTATTGTTTATATTAGCATTAGAACTAATCGCACGGTTAAAATTTCGTAAAAACAGGACCACTCGTTGATTTGATTTACATGTGAATGCGAACCGAGTGGTGACGTCACGAGTCACGTCACGTTTCTACCAGTTCAAAAATTGAGCTCATAAATTAAGCATGAAAGGCCGGTTCCGTTCTGAAATAACGGACTGGTGGAGCAAAAGTTTTATTTACTATTGAGACCATAAAGTCTTAGTAAATAACCTGAAGTATTTTTGGAATCATGTTTAATATTATCAGAATCAGTGAGAATTATGAGGATCAGATTACCGCCAAAAGCGGCCGTTTTTGGCGGTAATCACTATTTCTCTTAATGACTGATTCTCATAATATTAAAACATGATTCCAAAAATACTTCAGGCTATTTACTAAGGCTTATATGATTTACATTCTTGAATTTCTTTCTATTTGTAAAGTATTAGGAATAAAATGATTGGCGTCGCTACTGTGCCTAGTGTGCCCCCTTAATACGAATGATTCCTTTACGAAATTTCACAGCGATGATGGTATTATAATTTAAAGTAACATTTTTAAATCCCAAATCCGACGCATGGCCACAAAATTAAATATATTTGCATACTGTTCGTCATTGACAGCTCAAATTGCACAAAATGCCTCCCACACCCTTTGTGCGTTTATCAAGTTTAACCCTGACAAGGCGTGCTTACGAATAATCTTCATCATGAGCGAAGTTGATCCCTGCGGTTCACATTTACATATGGATCAGGCATCAGGACTCGTTAGTATTCTTTGTTTCCTTTGCATAATGAAGTAGATTTTATTTTGTGGTTAACATTTAAACTACTACATCTTTGAAACAATAAACTCGTGATTCATTTGTGGACTGTGATTCAGTGGTTCGTTAATTTCTTGAATTTGCACATTGTAACTATATAGGCTGCCATCCATTCCTAAAATTTCCTAACTACCACTTGTATTTTACCCGTCCTGTTTATTTTCAAATCACTTCGCTCATCACTATCACTACATAAACAAACAAACAAAGTCCTCCGCCGCGACGTTCTGTCTGTCTTTTCGCGATAAACAATAGATAGAGTGATTAATGAGAAAGGTTTATAGATATACTCGTAATACATGCCCGGGCGCAGCCAGGAAGGGCTGCTAGTTCAATCAAATTTGAAAGTTGCAAATCTATGTGTTCCTTCTACAGCAACGTTACCTTATTTCACAAGTACAATTTTTTTTACGAAATTGCTGATATCAATATTCGATTCCGAATTGCATTAGGCGTACGAGCAGTAAGTCCCAACACTAAGTAACAATTTCTGTTAACACTGCACCAATTGATTCCGAATGCCGGAAAGCAGCGTGAGTATACATACATTGTATGACAATGCGCAATAAATAAACGTATCGGTGTAGTGTAGGATTGTATCTTTTGCTCTACTAGCTTGGCTCCAACGTAAGTTTCATTCTTTTTTATTTATTAAATTTTATTTCTGTATTTTGATAACTAAAGAAGCCCTCGGTGGTTTGGTTGTATTTAAATAATATTAATTTCTTCTCTGCTGACCAACTTTCATCACTGAAAGAAGAATAAGGATCGCAAAATGACCTAAAAAATATAAAACTCGCTTATTCAGGAATTAGGCGTCTACTTCCATAAATCTTCAAAATAAAGTTTCGCTAAATGACCTATTCACAGTTCCGTTTTGTGTGTATTATTAATGTACTTGACGTTTTGCGTAAGCGGTACGAGTGTTCTTGAAATTGAGTGTTCATATTTTGAACTTTGATGATGTATTATGTATTCCGCCAACTTTTCCCGACGAGACTGAGATGACGGTGGGTCAAATCATTTGTGATAACGGGAGTTTACAGACTCATGAGTTATTTGGACAGATCGATGCGAGGCTCGTGTCACGGCCAGGCCGTCGACCAGTGCTTTATGGCACCAGTTTTTGTGTGCTTTTACCAGGTTTCCGAGTTAATTACCTAGTTATTGGCGAGCAACATTTTATAGGTCCTTTGCGTTTGTGAAATGCTTTATTTGGATTTTTGACTGTAAATATGAAATGTTTTAAAATAGTAAAACTTATTTTAACAAAGAATATCATTCGATCCTTGTTAAGATACATAAAGAATATCATCCTTATTCCCGATCGCATCCTCAACGGAAATGCTTCAGACAGAGTAAATTATAGCCTATGTCACCCGCAATAAATTAGCTTTCTATAGGTGAAATATTTTTAAGAATCGGTCTAGTAGTTTCTGAGCCTATTCAATACAAACAAACTGATGAGCGAAGTAGATGGATAAAACATATGAATGTGTCGACCGAGCTGCCTACGCATAATCACAAATAAACTTTTCTCGATTATGTATTCAAAATTAAATAAGAATAAGACGTATCATATTTTGTATCATTTTGTAAACATCAATTTATATTTTTTATGCTAATTCAAATCCTACCAGAACAATCTATTGAAAGTATAAATCTTACCATTATATTCATGTAATAGAGATTATTGCGTAGGAGTAATATCGTAGTTGTAATGAAGACATTACGGCCCGACATGACCCATTGACCGTCTCACCTAATAACCCATTTTCCTAGCTGTTCCACTTTATGTGACCCATCCCTGGTCCTAAACCCCTAACCTTGACCCATAAGGCTTGTTCCCTCGCAATAAGAGGGATTGTAGTGGATTATTACGTCGTAAAGAGTTATGGCTGGGTCGGGAAATTAAATGAGAAATATGGTGATTTACAAACATTGCGTAATAAAAATAGCGTTTAGGAACTAGGGCGGTATTAGGCTGTGAAAATGTTTAATATGTATATGAAGATATTATATACATGAAAATGAAGAATATATAATATAAAGATATTATTAAATTCTTAGTTAAGGCAAAATGTCGAAGTCGATTCTTTTCTTCTTCTTCTTCTGTTTTATATTATGGCTTCCACCGAAATTTCAGTGATTTTGCCAATGTCCAATATAATGAGATACTAAGTATCGGTGTTGTACGGTTCTTTGATGCCTCGTGGGAGCTTCTGGCGGCAAATCTATACGAGTCCATTTATCAGTCCACTTTAACTATTTCACAAATTGTTCATGAGCACGAGCATTTGTAACACCAAACTACACTAATTTCATATTATAAAGTCCACTAAAATCAATTTGCAAAAATGTCTAAGGCAAACACTGTACCCCTTGACTTCCCACCACAAACTCCAAGTCGATTCTTTGTTTCAACTGTGATACTGATAAAAAAAACGAACAACTATCATAGTGTTCCCACTAATAATATTCAAGTAATACGATGGAACACAAACTGTTACTCAATTTAGTAATTAATTATTTGCAATGTTGACATCATTATAAATATATTAAACTAGCTGTTACCCGCGGCTTCACCCGCGTAATATAGCCTATGTCCTTCTCGGTACCCTAACCTATGTGTATGCAAAATTTCATGATAATCGGTTTAGTAGATTCAGCGTGAAAGCGTAACAAACAAACAAACACACTCACTTTCGCATTTATAATATTAGTTGGAAAATTGGAATTTAATTACAATACGCCTTTTTTTTGAGTAAGAGAAAATAAATCAAGCGAAAATTATATGTAGTGACAGATTTGCGAGGTGCTCGTAGTTTATGAAGTAAATCACGCAGGTATGAAAGTGTCAGGTTTTTTTTCTCAGAACGGAAGAAAGCAAAAGGTATTCGAGATGTCATTTTCCTTATTGATTTCACTGGTTTCGTTTTTAAAACACGATTGTTTATCTTCTTTGACGCCAATTAATTTAAACGATGTGTGGTGTCGCACGCAGAGATGCGTTTTATGAACCGCATTCGCACTTTAGCGCACGCAACCACCATTACTCAAAATAATTGAAAACACCGCTTCGGTGAAGTACAATCGTAATTTAACATTTCGAAAGGTGTAATGAGCCACGTGGTTTAACCATTAAGTCGCTGGTTTATAAATATTATTTTAAAGGGCTTATTGAAGTGGCATTCTCAAAAGTATTCGAAGCTTTTATTTGTGACATTTTGCGAATGCGACATTTCACGAATTTTTGCAAATCGATTTTCTTTGTTGTTTGTGTTACGTTATTCAATGTCTCGCAAATTTTAATTTTTACGTTTAATGTTCCTACATATAACGATCTGGACATGACTTTCTTGGAGTCCATCTTCGACAGCTTCTAATCATTTGTAATATATTTCACTTCCCAACTCTTTACTGTTTTCGTACTTTAGGTTACTGCAAGTACTTTTTACGATAAAATAAAATTAAATGAAACTCAGAAAAGTTACTTGGTCACGAAAGTTTACACTTTGTAAAAAATAGTCTTCATTGCAGAAGTGCCCCGTCCCTTTCTGCCGCGGCTTAAAATCAATACGACCGTGACCTTGTGCTGTGAACTTGAACACCCGCTATCCTTCACGCGGCCCTGTGGCCTATACTTATTCGTAGCCAGTGGCACATTTACTGGGGTGAGGCCTGTTTCACTAATTAATGGAGTATTTTTACGGTCAGATTTCAATCGATTTGGTTTTTGGTAAGGTTAACTTTCCACGTTTAATGTCTTCTATACTCTTGAGACTTAAGTACTGCGTTGAAGCATAGAAACATACCCCTTTAAACTTGTACGTTGTCCCAGCTTTATCCTCAACATCGTAAAAAGAGCCAAAGGTCGCTAGACCAAATGCAATATTCTTCTTCACCGACTTCCCCTGGCCTTCCCATTGCCAGGAATAGTGTCTATTATTGCTGACTGTCCTAGTTACGGGGTATGAAGTGCTATGCTTTGGCAATCAAATTATTCGGCAAATAGAGTGTCGTCACAGAGCATTTGTGACTGTCGCTCGCGTGCTACTGGTGTAGGGCGCTAGCGACATTCCATACCCTGTGAGGGTGTTGATTCTGACGATGATAAGCATAAGAGACTTACATCGATAAAGAACATGAAGTGCACTCTTTGTTGCCAAAAAGATTCCTTTAGTCCTGTCTGCTCCAGTGCATAAATGCTCTGTCCCTTTCTCCCCCAGCTTAAAATCAATACAGCCGTGACCTTATTGCTGTGAACTTGAATACACGCCATCCTTCACACGGCCCTTGAGGTGTGCCTTAATTAGTGGAGGTATTTATGACAGGATTTTCATTGGGGATAATAGGGTGATCATCATCATCAGGTCTTTTTTAATCTCCACTGCACGAGCACGACCCTCTCTGACTACTAGACATATATTAGCCAGAGCAGTCAGTGGATTTCTCCACGCTGGCCAGACGAATGGGAGAGGTCTGTTTGATGTTTAAAAGCTTTATTTAGCTTGTGTACCCTAAGTTGCCACGGGAAAACTTGGAAAGGTCCTATCCGCTGTTTGCTCATTAATACTTAACTAATTAATAGCTCTGGTAGTACAGAGAGGGTCGTGCTCTTTTAGTGAAGACTAACAAAGACCCAATGATGATGATAGTTTATTAAAAAAATAAAAATAAGGATGATCAAATTACTTAATTTTAGCTGGTTCTGTCATCCATGGCGTCTTCTTTATATGTATTATAAACGAAACGGAATTTTTCGAAGGCCAATGCCAGCAACAAATGACACAAGTCACAACGTACCTTTACTACTAATTCTGAACCTTTTTCAGGGCATTAAACTTTCTCCACTCCAAATTTCTTCTAAATCGGGCCATTAGTTTAACCGTGAACGGTGATAGACAGGGTTACTCTTGTATTTATTTTATCGCTAATTCAAAGCTTGCTTGACGTTTTGCGCCATGGTAATGAAAAACAAAGGGCAAGTGCAAAGGTGCACGTGGCTTGAAGGACGTCTGGTGACAATGACACGTTCAGGGTCCGTTGGGCGTGGTTGCAGAACCAATTTGTATCGAATTCAGCCAAGCTCAAGTACAAGGCAATAGGTATAGAACAAAGGTCAGTTTAGCATGTAATAGAAGTATTGTGAATGGATTAATAAGAAAATAATGTATTCGTCTTATTACATCTCCTGTCATGGATATAGAAATGTTTGTTTACCATTTTATGTGATTGTCCCAATATTTTTGTATAAGGTTGGTCTAAAAGGTAATATTGTCCCGTGTGGTTCCCGGCAGAGTAGAATAGGACCACTCCAAGTCTCTCTGTGGATGTCGTAGAAGTCGACTAATGAAACACAAGCTAATCAAAGTTATAAACATCAAAGATACCTGTCCAACCTGTCCGGCCAGCGTGGAGAGTGAAGGCCAAAGCCTCTGACTGCCCTGGCTAATATATGGCTTTGGAGAGGATTGAGCTCCTGCAGTGGAGACTAACAAAGACCTGTTGATGATGGTGAGGATGACGGTAATGTTGTATTGTCTTTGCCAATTACCTGGCCGTGAAAGCTAGGAATAGTAAAAACGACAGAGAAACACGTGGTAAGTTGTAATAACCACCTCGTATTACGTACTTAATGCAAATGCTTGCAGGTCTGTGTGGTTTGCTGATACATATATTTATTTATTTTTACATGTAAAATGTCAGGCGAACGTTATTTAATTTGTTCTTTCTTTTTGTTACAGGTAACTTGTTGCAGATCAATAACCTTCGGCAAGTATGACAGCCGTAGTAAATTCATCTACCAATACCGAGAAGGACATACTCTTCATCATCTTGACGTTCTTCCGGTTGCATCCTCCAAAAAAAAAATCATATTTCATTATCGTTTGTTTCATTAAAAATTCTATGTAAACAAAATGGCTTACAGAGCCCGGCATACCTATCCGCGTAATCTAAGAATTAACATGAATATCATGATACATGTGTATAAGGGATGCAGTGCCATCCATTTGAAATTAATTGTTTGAAAGAAAACGGAGAGATCATTTATAAATTTGTTCTACGAAGCCAATTATAAAAATAACTTGAAATGCTAGATAACCTTTCAAACTATTTTTTAAGAACCTCTGTTTACAGTTTAAAGTGAGAACGTGATCGTTGTTTAGCATTTTTGTGAAAAATGGCCACTTTGTAAAAATGCCAATTAAAGCTTCACGTTTACACTCATTACTTCCAATGAAAGTTGCTACACCCAAGTGTTAAAATAGATATAAGTCATGTTACAAAATACATAGCTTAGAGGATTAGATTCTTAAAGTGGCAGTGGGCGGGGCACAGAACCGATGGCCGATGGGGCAGAAAGGTTCTGGAGTGGCGGCCACGTACACGTACACCCATCGACCAGGTGGTTGGACGATTTGACCAAGGTCGCAGGGAAACGCTGGATACAGGCCGCTACAAACCGGTCATTTTGGTGATCCATGGGAAAGGCCTATGCCCAGCAGTGGACTTCTTGCGGCTGAAATGATGATGATGAATCATATGATATAAAAATGCGGAAAATTTCCTTACACCTAAATCACGTCAGTACCATCGTAAACAGAACCCATTCCGACGAAACCATACATCATCGATTTACCGCCTAGTAACATGAACGCAAATAGCAAAACGAACGATTTATTTTCGCCAACGTCTCGCCCACTCGCGTCTGTCGATAGATCCTAGATGCACAATCTAAGGAATCAAGTCTTAGCGGCTAGCAACCCATCACTATGATTCCGCCCACTTTTTACCTTAACGGCCACTAACACGCTAAACGTGGAATTTAGGTTTTATGACCTCTGAAATGATACTTATATTCGTTATTAGTTTTATGCTGTCTTTGGCTTTGGCCTCAATGTGGTTCCAGGAAAGAATAGGACCACTCCAAGTCTTCGCGTGTATGTCGTAGAAGGTGGCGTAGTACAAGCTAAACAAAGTCTTTAAACAAACATTAAAGAGACTTCTCTAACCCGTCTGGCTAGCAGCGTGGAGAGTGTGTCTGGCTAATCTAAGGCTCTGGTATTACAAAGAGTGCCGTGCTCCTGCAGTGGTGACTAAAAAAGACTTGATGCTGTCTTAGTCAACTTCGAGAAAGCTTTTTGTTACTGATGTGTCTACTCAATATTTAATCTATGACAGATCGGCTATCTCTCGGATAGACATCGATTATACAACGAGTAATCTGCATCATATCGATATCTCGTAACACTTGCGTCACTATTTCATTGTATCGATGGTCGACGACCCCAGGCGGTAGTCCTTTTGTGATGTGTGCTCATGGCTGTTGCAAAATCAGATGTAGTACTGCCAGATATGATGTTATTATAGGCCATTGATCCATATTACTGTATTTTGTCTCCCGCGCTTCGTGTTTGCACCAGGCTAGGCACCGTCACGAGGGAATAAAAAGCTTTGAAAAATTTTGTGGTGTACCACAGACTATAGTGACAACATTTTTCAAATAATAACACGAATTTTATATCTTTCAGAGACCTGCCCTGTCTTCCCAATCCCTGCTTCGAAGATTCCTTATTCCTGGATCCTCTTAGAAGAATTACACCTTTCCTTATGCCAATAAAATTAATAAAAAATATAAGTATATTTTTGTTTTCATTTGTTAGGCGATAGTCGATGTAAAATTTGTTACCAGTGATAAATTACCCCTTACTATGGGCCTCATAAGAAAGCGCAAAAAGCTAAAATTTCTATACGAGATTAAATAAGAACTGAAACGAGGAGATCCATAGTAGAACAAAGATCACCGACATAGCTCATGGCGAACTCCGTGGCGCAGTGGTCAACACGCCAGCCTGCGACACGGGGGTCCCGGCCCGGGTTCGATCCCCGGTCAGGTCATGATGGAAAACGATCTTTTCCAGAGTGACCTGGGTCTTGGATGTTTATCTATATATAAAATATATTATCGTTGAGTTAGTATCCCGCGACACAAGTTCACAACTTACTGTGGGGCTAGCTCAATTTGTGTGATATGTCCCTATATATTTATTTATTTATAGCTTAGCGTATTAGCTCTTTAAAATAGCGTGCAGAACCAATAGCCGCTGAGACAGAAAGGTTCTCGAATATCGGCTGAGTACCGGTAATTGCAGCGTTTGATACCCATCGACTAGGTGGTCTTACGACCTGACCAAGGTCGCAAGAAGACGCTGGGTGGAGTCTTCCAACCGCGCGTACTGGAAATCCTTGAGTTTGTTAGCTAATTTAGCTAAAGATCATCTGTGTAATTAATCTACTTAGCGCCGGGGCCTTTAAACTGGATGCTTAGCTTTGGCAGGACTTCACTCAAGAGTTGAGCCTTTATTATATGTAGTCAAGTTAGCAAATTTAAGAACAAGAAAAAATTTGGAGGCCGATGTCCAGCTGTGGACTTATAGCTGCTGAGATGATAACGATATATTTTTGTTTGCATTTTTTTATGACAATTGATTGCAGTAATTCGTAAGTTCCACAAAGTAATACTGACCCAAACAAAAAGCTTTTTTCCAAATAGAATCCAATAGTAGTAAAAATTTAAAAATATATATTTAATTTTATTTGCCGTATCATATACCATCTTTCCAATCGCCCACTGATCACTATCCTAGGTAATTGTGCAGCCCAACTTAGCCCACGCCCACGCCTATCCTTCCCACAGTACCTTATCCCAACAATGCTTTCACCACCTCGAGACGTTTCTACTAATTAATTTAATCTTACGTTTCATTTCCATTCTCCATTGTTTTCGACTTAAAAAACTGTTTGCTCGCGATTGGGGTCTATTTGACTTAATCTAATGTGTCTTATAGAACAATACAACGTCGAGCTCCGTGGCGCAGCGGTCATCACGCCGGCCTGTGACACGGAAGTTCCCGGGTTCGATCCCCGGTCTGGTCAAGATGAAAAATGACCTTTTTCAGATTGATCAGGGTCTTGGATGTTTATCTATATATGTATTTGTTATAAAATATAGTATCGTTGAGTTAGTATCCCATAACACAAGTTTACTTAAGAACTTACTTTGGGGCTAGCTCAATCTGTGTGATTTGTCCGTATATATTTATTTATTAAAGACATTTGTAATTTGTTGGGATTCTAGCTCTTAAGGTGCTCTCTCTTAATAATCGTGTAACAGCATTTAGCCTTCCTTGGGGTATCTCTATAAATTCCAAAGTAAAATGTAAGTAAGTTATTACTAACTCGCAAGTATGATACAAAAATCAAGTATTCTATTGAACGACCTGACAATATTATAATGGCGGAACCCAGTATACCAAAAAGTAGGGAGCTGCAAGGAAAAAGGTGAAATGAAAAAAATCTAGGACCTCATACAAATTTACCAATCAGCTGGCCAAATTTCTATAGTCCAAAGTTTTGGATACTTTGGACTTTTTATAGCTACTCCTTGTATAGCTAGCTAGCTACTTATCTAACCAGAGGTTTGAGACGCGTAGCAAAAGATCTATGATTTTATGCAGGCAGGACTGCCAAACATGAACCATCATTTGTTATTTATTATCGTTAGACATACCAACATCAGTGGTATATATTATCGTTAGACCTACCAACGCCACTGGTATACACCAGTCATAAGTAAATTACACAGCACGAGCAGCAGTAGTTCCACTTCGCAACTTGAAACCCAAGCCGAATTACGTGGATGACATTTCAGACATAATATTTGAAAGTAAAATATAAGTCATCATCATCATCATTATCAGGTCTTGTTTAGTCTCCACTGCAGGAGCACGACCCTCTCTGTCTACCAGAGCCATATATTACCCAGAGCAGTCAGAGGTTTTGGTCTACACTCTCCACGCTGGCCAGACGGGTTGGGGAGGTCTCTTTGCTGTTAAATGCTTTGTTTAGCTTGTGTTTCCTAAGTCGCCTTTTACGACATCCACAGGAAGACTTGGAGTGGTCTTATTCTACTCTGCCGGGAACCACACGGCACACGGCAAAATATAAGTAATAAATACTTATTCGATAAACCAAATAAGCTATAAATATGCGGTAAATATAAAGTTACAAAAGTTAATAATAAAATCAACGAACAAATCAAATAAGTTTATCTCAATCAGGTTCGCGTGTTAGATAATTTTTATCAGTCGCAAGATCTTCCGTGATAACCCACAGTTAACTCCGAAGCTATCGGCAGAAGAACCAGCCCCTGGCATCATTCTAATGATTCATAGTGACCATCGTACGTGTTTTTGTCATGTGCATATCCGCTTTTGATAAAATCTTTAGTGTTTACAAAGAAGAGCTGCGTCTGTACATCTTTTTTAACCCTCAGTTATTACAGTAATACTTACTGAATATTGTTGACTCTTTGTAATGGCGTATCGCAAAAATTACTGCAAATGACAAAAAATAAATGAATCTCTGTAATATATCTGTTGCGTAAGTAAATATCAAGGTTTTCTATATTCATATCAATGTTTGAATAACTGACTGAACTAACATTTATTAAAATTCTATTTTTTCTCAAATAATCATGTACTGTTTTCAATTATTTCCAATCTGACGAAACTTTTTGACAGTTATGTTTCATATCATACCAATATTCTCCATAATTTCCGCTCGTCCAGTACTCAGCTCAGAGAATTGAAAGTACCCATCAGGGGCAACTTTTAGCTGCCAGAACGTCTATACGGACCGCTTTCTGACTGTGTATTTGTGCAGTTGCATTAATTACTGCTGCAGTTCTGCGTGGGCGACGCATGCGTAGAAAGTTCAGACCTGGCTGTACTGTATGTAGTACAGGGAAGTCGCAAATTGGTTTTGAGTTATCGCTTGCTAAGTACTCTGATTAAGGTGCGGTTTAATTCTCGCTGATTAAATTCCTGTTTCATTTTTAGATTGTGCGATTTTATAGCAAAACGCTTTTATAGAAGTACAACTGCGTTTTTTGGTGATAGTTATAGATATAAGTCGTAAACCGTAAATAATCGTGCATATTATTAAAATATATACTTGTTTTTGTAGCTGTCGATATACCTGAAATTGTTGTGTGGATGATGTATGAGATGAAACTCGAAGAGCCATACCGTAAAAAAGTTTTTAGGAAAAAAATGTCATTCAAATGGAAAAAGATCTTTGTTATGATAGAGAAAAAACCTTGCTGAGTTAGTTATTACGTTTTGAACGTATTTTATTATCAAAATCGGTTCAGCTTTTTAGTTAAAGTTGTTATATAGTTTGAAAGATTCTTACTAAATAGTGTAGTGTATACGATATGGAAGAAGATATAATATAGAAGAGAAGCGGCTGGCAATTAGGTCCCAAGTCAATGTAGCACTATGTTCGTTACATTTTTAAGACCATCTCTTGTCGGTGTAATCGTGTCGCAAGAAGCTCACTGCTATCTCATAAGCCTATGAATATTCTTATTCATAGTCATAAGCAAAGTGACACTTAACATGTAGTTCTGGTGACTCTTGTGATGATAAGGGGTTGTTTTAATTATAATTCGGTAGTTGCCTAATGTTAAGATTATATAAAATTTGTTTCTTAAGATACTATTTTCTATCTAAAAACACTATAAAGAACACTTTAAATTTGATATAGATTCGTTAAGTGATCCTAAAGCTTCTTTAAAAATGGGTGAATAGGACCATTTTATAAAATATGAAAATCTTTAATTACAGTTATACTGTATTGTAGTCCGCTAAATTTATAGCAACTTTTATTATGAAACCATTACCATAAACTTCGAGCAACACGGCCTCCGTACCACGGCCTCCGTACCGGACGGAGGGAGTGGGCAAAGCGACAATTTACTATGACAATTTTTCTGGCGTTTTTTGCGGGGGGAAATGTGCACACAAGTTTAGTTCCGCACACCTACATACAAAACTTAAACTGTCACTTGATAGTAATTATGACATTGTCACAAAAAATGAAATAAAATAGAAAAAATAATTTGTGTACAGATGAGTCACACACAACTAACACATAGACATGCATATGCCTAATTTTGGCTTGTACCTTGACAGAGGGGAATGCAGCGTATGGCTACTCCCTTCCGTGTTGCTCGAAGACCATAAACGAAATATTTCGTATAGCTACCAAACAAAGTTCTCACGCCGCCCATACAAAATACAAGCTTGTGACGTCACAAATATGTAGGCAATTTAGCGACGCATTTTCACGTCTAAAAATTAACGTCTAAAACTTACATGTGACTTTAAAACATTTATATCTGAAAGAGTTTTTTGTTTAGAAATGTATTTCTGTCACTATTGTGTTTATTTTTGGCTGGTCTTTACATAGCAACACGAAAAAATTTTTAGTCAACATGCCCATTGCAGAGTCTGCTTTTCTTTCCAGGAAATATCAGTTACTTAGTCTTTATGTTACTACAAGGTAACATGTAACGGTAAAGCTGATGGTAATAGTATGAAAACTGTTATGGTGTAGGATGAGTTTATTCAACTAATGAAGGACTTAGGTTGTGGTCGTGGGAATGGAATGTAGTGACTTAATTATCGAGAAATTAATTAAGTACTAAGTAAGTAAGACTTATAAGCCGTATGATAGATAAAGACATGGTAAACTTTGCATAATATCATACATAACCTTATATATAGTCGTAGCAATTTTACAAGTTGCATCGTTTGGTTTTTTATGTGCATGTGGTCGATGCCCAGGAAAATCTTACGTGAGACTAAACGGGGAAGGAGTTAATAAGAATAGAGTTAAAATCCTATGACATCTCATCATGGGGGAGGGACGTTATTTTTTTAAAATCTTATTAGGTTCTCCGACTCTTTACGGTACTCTGAATTTATTTAAATTATTCTAGCTATCAAAATTTCGCATTTTCGGTTACATTTTAAAAGTCAATAATGCACTCTACGTATTTTCTAATGTCAAAAAACTTTCTGACAATACAGTAATCTTTTGGGTATACTTTCGTGGTATTCTTATACCTCGTCTAATATAACATAAGATTTATAGATATAGCCTTTTTGACTCGAAAAGAAGAAGAACCGCAGTTGTAAGAAAATTCTTTGAAGACTATCTGTATAGGCCAGTCAAAATCGGTACTAAAAGAACATTGCAAACGTGCCTAAAACTGATATGACAGACGGACCCAGGGCTCCGAAGCATTTCAGGTGAGGATGCAACCGACATGCTTATTAGAGAGGGCTGACACTCCAAAATAGTTTTAAAGACCAATACAAAGCTACAGTATCAAGAAGTAATATAGGTCGCGAACGAAGATGCAGGAAAAGGCTTGTTCCTCATAACCATAACCTGTTGTTATCTAGAGTTATTTCATTAGGTAGGAAAGAATATATCATTCAGTAAATAACTGATCCTAATCTCAACAAGACACATTCTTGTCATACAGAGAAAACTAGTCTTATGCCATCAATCTGAGCACAAAATAGAGTCCTACAGATGTGACACTAGGTACATCCCGCTCCTAAGAACACACAGATACTGTGACCAAGTGTGTGTGCACGTCGCTAAGTAACTAGTACTAATAATTTCTATTAAAATCAAAAGGTTTTCATGTAGCTCATTTAAATATAGCACCCCAGTCATACGAGCAGGGACGTACCACTAGTTGGCACTTACACACACCGTTACTGGTCTAATTTTATCATTGTCATCATTAAACTTATTAGACACAACATAATAATGGATGCATTGCACTTACATATTTTATTAAGGTCTGTAACGGCGGCTAGTTTTATCCTCTTTAGTTGTCTGTCACGTCCCTGACACTCGTCTCTAACACTCACCCTACAGATGAATAAATAAGCTTATCGATAGGCTAAATTGACTTAAAATACGTGAGTGAAACCGTTTAAGGTGAACTTTAAAGTTCTTCGTTATGACAGTGACAACTGTCATAACGAAGAACTTTACGCGTCGCAACAATTTATTTCAATAAAACATGAGACATCGTTGCTGCCATATTTCGAAGTTTATCTTTGGTTGATTACTTTTAAATAACGTTTAAAACCAGATTGTATAGAGAGTCATATTTCTAGAATTCTAATTTGTGTCAACAGTTTCAATATATATATAGTTAATTAATTAATTTGACGGAAATCCGCGTCATCGAGTTGCGAACATGAATCGAAATTAGTTGCTTATCAAGCTAATGACATATTTATTGTATCAAATGTTAGTTCGCCGACGGACGTCCGGCCAAACCTAACTTAAAACTGCTTGAGCAACTTTTGTCTTGTTTTTATTTTATGTAATTCTATGGCTATGAAATTTCTTATTGAGTTAGTGGCCAATACTAGTGTCGAGTATTGGCTATTCGCGCCTTGGCCAGGTTCTTTTGAAGGCCTCCGTGGCGCTTTTTGACGTTAACAAGCTAACTAACCTGCGGCACCAGATATGCCCCGAGTGGGCAATTACTGGTGATTCATTTTCACAGGTTCGTGAAAATGTCATCATCGATTTTCCCAAGATAATGGCGAATACCTTGAAAAGGTTTCGTTCGATTCTATTTTATTCAGCATATAATTTTATTTAAAAGTGTTAAATTAATGGAGAACGGTGTTTTTTAAAGATTTTAACCAAAAACCTTAGTTTTTAGTTTTGCCATGTCTGTCTGTCTGTCTGTCTGTCCGTCCGTCCGCGGTTTTACTCAGAGACCATAAGTACTAGAAAACTGTAATTTGGTATGAGTATGTATATTAATCATGCCAAAAAAGTGGTAGATAAAAATCTTGAAAAAAAATTTTTTTAGTGTGAAGTAAAAATGGAGTAATATTTTTCTTTTATACAAACTCATCGTGTTGGGTATCGTTAAATAGGTCTTTAAAAAATATAGTGAGGTTGTTAACACCATTTTTCAGTTTAAGGATCCGTTTCCGAAATATTTGGTTTTAAAGTGAAAATTTTTGTTAGAGGTAAGTGTCCCCCCCTCTATCTGCTAAACGGTTATATATGGATACGTGAAAAAAATTACAGTAGTAGTATATATACTGAAGTTGAAAGGAAAACTATCAGAGCTGAGTATATAGTACGAACGAAAAAGTTATAGACAACCAACTTATAAAATGTACTCGAAAATGTAAAATTTCATACTATTTAATTGTTAGATGTTTTTGGTCGTTAAACTATGAGGTGCGAGTGTGAACAGTGTGAACTCAAAGTTGTCATTCGCAACTACGGAACCCAACACTGCGCGTGGCCCGACAAGCACTTGGCCGGTTTTTTTTTTAAAACAAATGAAAGTTAAAAATTTAATTGCTCTATGACTCATTAATCTCATTATCGGCTATAAGGTCGTCACGATATTTTAAACTTATGAAATAGACCGATCTTATTCATTGCATAAAATATTAGTAATTCAGACGTGTTCTCGGCTACTTTCTACTAAATGCTAGACTTGATAAAGTCATTTGCCTTTATAATAACGTATTGTAGTCACGCAATATTATACCAGATTTTATCGAAGGTAATCGTACTATGCATTATTATTCTTCCATGCTTGTTGGGGAGAAAAGGAATAACAGAATATACCAGCTGCTTTTCTTCCCGCGCTGACCGTAAAAGCCGGTCAAGGGATTGGGTAAAGGAATCAGGTCAATAGGCAATGCGGCTAGCAACCCATCATTTTTTATTCTGCTTTCCACCTTAACGCACTAACAAGCTAAACGTGGCCTTTAGATTTTTATGACCCTGGGCTGTGTCAACCCCGCAAGGGCTAAAGACGTGAAAATATGTATGTGTGTAATCTATCAGCTGGATTCTTCATCTATGAAGTAAAATGTTAAACATGCAAAACCCATTAAAAAAAAACACGCGAATAATAGCAATTGATTCAGAAAATATATGGTCTAAAGATTTAAATTAAATTATTTTAATACGGTTTTTATCGCGTTAATTACATTATTAATACACCTAACGTTTCGAGCACTTTACAGTGTTCGTGGTCGCAGGTAGACTAAGTTGACATTTGTCTAGTATTTTATAAGAACTGCAAAATCTACCGCCTAAAATATTTATTGATAACGTTTCGGATGTACGCAGTATTGGCTCACGGTGTCTGAAGGTCTTGCAGTCTTCTGCTTAGCTTGAGATTTGATTAATGACTGGATCCCAAGCTGGTGGTAACTGCCAACCATCCTCGCTATTGAAATTAGGATGTTTTTTAATTTCAATAGCCTCACGAAGCATTCTTGGAATGTATCTGTTTTCTTTTGCAAGGACTTGAGGATTATCAAAACGCATATAATGGTTGGGTTTGTCTAGGGCATGTTCACAAACTGCAGACTTCGTTAAGCGACTATGCTTCATGTCAGCAATATGTTCTTTATACGGGTACCGAAGTGCTCGAAACGTTAGGTGTATAAATAATGTAATAAAAGCGATAAAAACCGCATTAAAATAATTTTATTTAAATGTGTAACAATCGCGAAAACATTATGGTCTAAAGATATCAAATGCACGTGTGATTGATTGGTTTTATCTGATAATATTACTTGAAATGAAGTCTTGAAAGTGGCTGGCAAATAATTGAAAAGGTATTTACGCTGGAGGAGAGGAGGAGAGATCTTTTGGCTGAAAATAGACTACAATGCCTAATTATGGTGTTGCCGTACCACGTACGTAACCAATTAGTATATGGGTAACGAGTAATCCAGATTTATGCGAGATTAGAATAGCGGCAGAAAGGTTCTTGAATGGCGACCACGTATCGGCGAGCGCAGCGTTGGACATGGACACCCACCGACCAGGTGGTCGGACGACCTGATACAGGTCGCAGGAAGGCGTTAGCTGCAGGCTGTTATAAGGTTACATAGCACTGTCACTAAAAGAAAAGTAAACTGACGGTTGCTATGTTACCAATTTTGTAATGAAATAACATTTTTTTTTAAGTATTGTTTTTCGGCCCTGGATACAAGTCCTTTAGAGCCTTTCTTCATTTATTTCGCCAGTTGGCGAGTTATTCTTCTTAGTTGTCAACGAAATGATGGTGTAATTCATTTCGTTGTTTTCACGGAGCCCCTGGCGTCAACTCTTCATTGAATCCACTGGTTTCATCATTGACGACGCAGCAAGGCGGACAACCACCAGCCCGCTATGTAAATCTCACTACAGCCGCACAATGACAGTCTATTTTAGTTATTCTACACATTGTTCATAAATATGGGCATTTATAACACAAAATAACACCAATTTCACATTATAAAGTCCACTAGAATCAATTTGCGAAACAATCCAAAACAGACACCGTGTAGTCCGCTAAAATTCCCGCCAAGAACTCCTGAAATAACATTGTGTTGTGTGTTGTGTCAAAAAAGTAAAAAACTATATACTATATATATATATATGTATACTAGTCATAAATAAAATAAAAACTCATAAAATAAATACCTAAAGAAAATTAAATACTTCCGATTCCACTGCGACATCGGCTGACAATTCTTTGGTAAGCCATACTATTCTGAGGGTAAGCCATAGTTTTTAATACAGGCCGCTTCCAACCGGTCGTATTGGAAATCCTTGGGTGAGACCTATGCCCAGCTGTGGAGCTCTTGTGGCTGAGATGATGATGATGAAAGACTTCCGATTTATAACTTTCGAAAACGTTATATGGAAAAAATATGTCATAGTTCAACTTGGTACCTATAAACTACAGTAATAGAGCTTAGATTGTAGTTTTTGATCAGCCTTTATAAGAATTACACATTTTGCTGCTCATGCACTCTGTGCTTTGAACAATATAGATTTAATCGAAGTAAATCGAAATCAAGTGATAATATCGTTAAATAAGAGTGAAATCGATAACGCGCATTGTTGTGTCGATAATCGATACCGTTGGCACTGTTTTCCGACAAGTTTCGTTTGAAATCGAATCTGATTGCTAAGTGGTAATGTTTTGAAACAATGGCTTTTAGAATACAAACTTATTGTCATTTGCCCTGATTTTAAAACGGTTTACTATATTTACTTGTATCGTGTATTATTTTAGTACTTTTGTGTTCAAATAAACCTTTTTGGTTTGTTTTTTGTTTGTGAATAACCTGGCAATATTTGAGTTCTTATCAAAATCCCCAATAGAATTTAGAAGAAAAGAGGGTGAAAGTTAAAAAATATTGGGTCTCATACAAATTTACCAATCGGCTGGTCAAATTTCTATCGGATGAAATTTTTCACCTATTTTTACATGCGTCGGTACAAATATATATTCTACTAGCTGTTACCCGCGGCTTCGCCCGCGTCATTAACCTATGTCCTTTTCAGTACCCTAACCTATGTGTATGCCAAATTTCATGACGATCGGTGCAGTAGATAGGGCGTGAAAGCGTAACAAACAAATAAACAAACTCACTTTCGCATTTATAATATTAGTTGGGATGGGAAGTTGGGATTATTGTTCAACAGACTTACACCTAGACAATTTTTGAGTGAATGGAAACCAGTTACCTCCTATGCGTCCGTCGCTCAAATATTAGGTAAAAAAGAAACTGTTTGACATTTAATACGCACCTAATTTAAACAGTTTTAAATTTCAACAGACTTAGTAATTATAATCAAATCATTAATATTACTTCCATTCGTGACTAAAGTAACTTATGTTCCTAGTAAATCAGACTACAGCATCGTTATAATTCGCATAAATAGTGCAGAGTCGGAGTTATGTCGACTATATTATCGATTTATCGATGCAATCTTCTAACGAAAGCGAAGGATTATGCGCAGAACGGGCAGTTTGCAAAATGTACACTAAATAGCATTTCAATTTTTTTCGGACAGTGTCAGGTGAAAGGTTCTCGAGGTTTTCTGTTTATACGAGCAAAGCCAAAAGCGAAAAATTATATCAAAAAATTATTTATTCAATAGAAACAATCAAAATATATCAAATTTGGAATAATTTTGTTTGTATGACCTGGGTCTTGGATGTTTATCTATATATATATTTATTATAAAATATAGTATCGTTGAGTTAGTATCCCATACCACAAGTCTCGAACTTACTTTGGGGCTAGCTCAATCTGTGTAATTTGTCCGTACATAAAACAGCAAAGTGTGAAAAGTTAGAAGTGCACCGATTACGAAATGCCCCCCTGATTTTTTTGATTGCACTTGTTGAGTAATGAGCATTTTGCGCATAACGAAAGCGAACGCCCCTCCCTGTAATTGGTCTTAGTTTACAACTTAGTTTATTGTCATCGTTTTATGACTTCATAAGCATAATTTAGTTAATAATTTAGTGCCGAAGTGAGTTGTGACTTTATTCTTTAAAGTCTTGTAAAGTAAATAAATAAATAAATATATAGGGACATATCACACAAATTGAGCTAGCCCCACTGTAAGTTGTGAACTTGTGTCGTGGGATACTAACTCAACGAGATACTATATTTTATAATATATACTTATACAGATAAAAATCCAAGACCCAGGACAATCTGAAAAAGATCATTTTCCATCTTGACCTGACCGGGGATCGAACCCGGGACCTCCGTGTTGCAGGCTGGCGTGTTGACCACTGCGCTACGGAGTTCGACAACAAAGTGTTTCTCACATTGATTGATAAATAAAAGTTTACATTATTTGGTGTTCCATCTTTAAATTTCATGACAAGGCGATAAACTCTTTGTTAGCAAACACCCGTTAAGCAATAAACCGACAAGATAGCGTCAAATCCGACAATGTCGGCGAAAGTAGCTTTTTCGTTACAACTTTTGAAAGTTTGCATATTAGCTTGCATCATCTGCAAAAAGTTATAAATACAAACCTGACAACCACAGATTTGTGTAAAGGCTAGATAGCGCTTATTGCCAGAGCTAGGCAAAATTCATTATTTGCTTTTATAAAAATACATCATAATCCTAAGTAATACTATAAATGCGAAAGTGAATTTGTTTGTTTGTTTATTTATTTGTTTGTTACGCTTTCACACCTTATCTACTGAACCGATCATCATGAAATTTTGCATACGTAGGTTAGGGTACTGAGAAGGACATAGGCTATCATGCGCTACGCGGCACGCGCCGCGGGTAACAGCTAGTAGTTATATAAGATATCTCGCACGTATTTTTATTTATTTATTTATTCGTATGGCAGTTTATAGTCGCTCTTATTAAAGTCAAAAATTTAATTGCACGTATTTAAATTTACCAAATATTAATTACTTTTATGTCGTAGTTTTAAAATATACACTTCTTAATACAATTAACAGTCAGTTGCTAGATAAGTATGTAAGAATTTCTAAATGTATTATCAGAAAAACGATGAAACTCCATAGAAACGTCAGCGGTAAGTAAAACGTTCGTGCTAAGTCCCCTTAATGTTAGTTAACGTTTAGAAAGGAATAATAAGTAGTTTGCTATTGCATTCGCAATTTCACGCACTAGTGAATAATCTATTAGTGAGCAGGTTGATTCAGATGTCTTCCTTCACCGGAAGCAAGTAGTGGTCGATGAAAATTGCCGTAGTTGAGTCAGTTGAACAACAAATTCAGAGATGCATATCAGGCCAGGCAGGTATTGAACCTGGGACCTTTCGCTAGCGTTAGTCGTTAGACTAGCGTCTCAAATGGCGACTCAATCTAGTCTATACAGATCTATGGCGAGAATTATAAATAAAATTACTCACCTTGTGCCTCGCAAGTCGAAACCACTTCAACACTAGTTAAACGATCATAAAACAATTTGTTTCGAAATTGATTAACGTTTGATTGTTTTTCAAACAATTATTTTACGTAAGACTTTCAGTTTTTAATACATATAATAGCTATAATTAAAATATCTTTAATAATAGCAGAGATTCTGCATACATAATGTTTTCAACGTCATAAATTACCTTTTCCAAAGGAAACGAAATCTTAAATTATATGATAATTTTGTTAAGGACACGTCCTTTATTCCTTTCGGCTTAGGCAGAGTTAAATTTATGTTCAAAAGGCCTTGTTATTTGGTGAATTTGGTTAAAACGTAAGGAGAGTTAGAAATAATAAAAGGTGACAAGTCATAAAATATAACATAATATTATATTACAAACTAGTCTTTTAATTGACTTATACAAATCGAGCCGAAGGACAGAGGAAGTTTTATAATTTAGACAATCATTCTGAATAAATATAATAATAACTCCTATAAAATAAAAAACTTGACGTAACGTGTTTTGTTAATGTCTAGTAAATCATTATAACAAATATTAATCAGCAAATTAAATTATGATATTAACCTCATTCCTCATCATAAGCCAAATTGAGATATCGCATAATTTATGCAAAAACAATATTTTCACATAAATATTTTATTTTGAGTTTTGACGGGCTGTTATGATTTTAACACTCGAGTAATAAAATAAAATTAGAGCTTAAAGTTTCGTATCTTGTTTAAGTATCAGTGAAATGATTTTAAAAACCTCGTTTAGGTTTGTTTTGCCTGTAGTTTAGATTATTTGGTTCATCTTTGGAGAAAACAATAATAAAGCTAACCTTCTAACAGAGCGATCAATCCTTTCTATTTCTAGCTGTTACCCGTAGCTTCGCCCGCGTAATATAATGTCCTATGTCCTTCTCGGTACAGTAACCTATGTGTATGCAAAATTTCATGATGATCGGTTCAGTAGATACGGCGTGAAAGCGTAACAAACAAACAAATAAACAAACTCACTTCCGCAATTATAATATTAGTTGGGGTAAACAGGGAATATAATAATAATAAACCACCGACATTCCTTTAAAGAGGTAACTCTGTGCGTCAAAATAATCAACTATTCTAGGACCAAAGATATCAACTAATAAAAATCGATATCTTTATACTTATTGCTATGCCAGCATATTGACACTAGCCGTGTGGTTCCCGGCAGGGGAGACTAACAAAAACCTGATGAAGATGATTTCTTTGACAGTTGCCCTTGAAGATCTTTGTCTTGAGTGCTGAATTCTGTAAATTATTACATACTAGATGTTACCCGCTTGCGTCGTGTGGTTCCCGGCAGAGTAGAATAGGACCACTCCAAGTCATCCCGTGGATGTCGTAAAAGGCGACTTAGGAAACACAAGCTAAACAAAGCTTATTAACATCAAAGAGACCTCTCCAACCCGTCTAGTCAGCGTGGAGAGTGTAGGCCAAATCCTCTGACTACTATGGCTAATATATGGCTCTGGTAATACAGAGAGGGTCGTGCTCCTGCAGTGGAGTCTAAAAAGACCTGATGATGATGATATTGGCACAGCAATTATGCTTAGCTATGTATTGGACCAAAAGGAATAGTTGTTCATTTTGATGGCCTGCTGAGTCACTAATTGTGTCGCCGCCAAAACCCAGTATAGCATAAACAGGCTTGTATGCTTGTTATTCGAGCTCCGTGGCGCAGTGGTCAACACGCCAGCCTGCGACACGGAGGTCCCGGGTTCGATCCCCGGCCAGGTCAAGATGGAAAACGATCTTTTTCAAATTGGCCTGGGTCTTGGATGTTTATCTATATAAGTATATGTTATAAAATATAGTATCGTTGAGTTAGTATCCCACGACACAAGTTCACAACTTACTGTGGGGCTAGCTCAATTTGTGTGATATGTCCCTATATATTTATTTATTTATTTATTTATTTATTCAACTATATAGTCCAATCAACGAGGCGTTTGTAACCCGAATAATTCTCCCGCCTATGAAACTTTGTACATGATGAAAGTAGGTAATACACATTATATATATACAATAATCCAACAAATTTTATTACGAGAAGTTAGGTATTTTTACCTAAACGTGAATTTTTTTATAGCTCTCTGTGAAAAATTCCTCAGACTGAAATTCTTTCTGTATACGTACCTATGTACTACTTAGAATGTGTATGTATAATAATCCAAAACTTTTTCGATTTCGGTTATACCCTAAATTCAACTTTTAATATTTTGCGCTATAACTTGTGCGGAAAAATTGCTCCGCTGATTTTTGTTTTTTTATATGGCTTAATTTACTTAAATAAATAGCTTTAATTAGTAATCCAAAAGATTTTCCTTAACATTATTATAATTCTTATTTTTTCTTAATTACGTCGTGTGAATAATTATTAATTACTCAGGCAAATTTGTTGCGTTTCTTAGGTAGAGGTCGCTCTATTGTAGCCGACTTTTCAATAATTTAATTAAAATTTAACTAAATAACAAGTTTTAAACACAAACTTAATCGGTAATTCAAAGTATTTATAGTAGTGCGGGGAGTGCGGGGCGCTCGCGTCAGAGCAGTGGCCGCCCGGCCGCGCAGGCGCGAACTGTCACATATACTTAAAGTCTCGCTCGAAATTCAAAACGCAACATTTGTTTTTGCGTGTACCTACTGAGCTGTAGTAGGTAATATACCGACTTGTTTAAGGAACGGTTGCATTTAATTTTTCAACACACCGTGTCATAAAGAAGCTTATTAACACAATAGCCAAAATAATGCGGTAAGGTAATGTCAAGTATAAAATCGGCACCATTATCTAGCTAAACACTATTGAGAAAAAAGTCGGGCTCGCTCTTGAAAGGTTCTGTAGTAGCAAGCTTAAATTAGCCAAAATTCATTTTTATATTTTTTGCTAGCAAAGATTTTTTTTCATACTGTTTGTTTAAAAAACAAACTCAACTAGGTATATGAACACTGTAATAAGTATTGTCATAAACGATTAGAAAATTTCATTTAAACCTGAACTCAGCGTTTGTTTAATAGAAAACAATACGTATACACCTACGCCTCGTTTTCGAAATATGAAAGGTATAGGTACTTGCCCCGTTTACGCACTTGCCCCACCTGACCTCCACAGGTTTCACAGGATGGAGGGCAACGATGCTAAATATTTAGGTTTGCTTGCGCGGGGTGGTTGCATATGGTAATAAAATATGGCACCTGAAAAATGTGTTATCTTGACCGAAAAAAAAACAATATGGTAAATGGCTGCAAATAGTAATGAACAAAAACTCAGTTGTGTTATGGAGCAACGCTCATACACAGTTCATTTATTGTAACTAAAAAATTAATACAAGGTAAATGGCTGAAAATAACGAAACATTAAAATACACTATATATTCGCTAATTAGTAAAGAAACTCAACAAATCTTTGGTTGCATTTCGTAGTTATAGGCGATATAGTCTAGACTTGTGAATAGGCTAGTTGCCTAAATTTGATTGATTGTAAGACAATATACCTTATTATACGTTACACATCAGAAAAATATTATATTTTAAAAATATATTGATTTTCAACTTGTATTTCGCATTAAAAAAAAGACATTAAATTTCTCCCGAAAACGCTCAAAACTGTCATGGCGTATTGTGTGACGTCACCCTGTGCGAAACAGAGCTGTTTGGGTATGGCGATTGTAAATGTTATGTGATTAAACATGAATCCTTCGTGTTAAAAGTACTATGGTGCCCCAGTGGGACAGCACAAGCATTAAAACACCAAACAAATTATTTATATTTGTCCCAAGCAACAAAAAATTCGGAAAATATGGAAAAAAACACTTGCAAGGAGGAATGATGCACATTGTTTTTCAACAAATTTAGAATGTATTATTGTGAAGATCATTTTGATGTAAGTATATTTAACTGTAATACAGCTAAATATACTTACATCAAAATGATCTTCTAAAAATCTAATCTTCTTCTAAAGATCGATAACTAAAAATGTAATACAGCTAAAGATAATTATAACGACACAGATGAATTTTGCTCGGGCATATTTTACACTTCTCAGTACATAGTTTACCCTCTCGCTTAACTTACACATAGCTGACAACATCATCTCTATAAAATTCTCGTGATGGCCCTGAAATTGAGTTTATTCATTTAAGTACATTAATCTTTCAACAAGAGTAAGGGTAACAAAAAGCCACGTTAGTCAATTTAAGATTGGCTAGTATTATTGTCTATAACATGATTTCTGAGATTTTTATCCGTTCCTAGGATTGACTTTTACAACTGGTACATACATTCTTTAGTTATTGTTTGTTACTAGATAAGCATGAAAGTTTTTAAAAATATCATTTCTATTTTACTATATTTTTAACCTCAAAACATCCTCAAAATAAGTACATGTATCAAAACTGTGGTCGAAACATAATCAATTAAAATAACATATTATGTTTCACGACTGAGAAATTAGGATTTTAGCTTATTATAGTTTTATCACATGTATACTTACATCAAAATTTTAACATTGCGGAATTCCGATGAACAAAAGTCGCTGTTCGATGCTAAAATTTTGCCAATTTTAGGCAAGTTATTGCTATTTCCTTTCATAAAATCTAAATTCCATGGTGTTCTTTTACAGTTTAATACTTTAAATAACGGAATAAATGTGACGACAAGAGATAAAGCCATAAAATAATAGCTTGTAACACTCAGTTCTATGAAAATGTCAACAACAACGATTATGTTTTGCACAAAGTGACCTAACGCTTTGTGATTGGTGTTCCCGGTCACATGACCTGATGCCTATATTTTCATAATTTGTTTTGTAAAAATATCAACAATCGTAAATTATTTTGTTGAATAGATTGATTTTTCCTTATCTACATATCATAATTATTTTTTACATACCTTAATCCAACCCATTTCTTCTCAGTGGATACATGCCTATTCTGCTATGTTAAAAACTATAAAATTACATTAAATTGTTTACAAATAGAATAGACCATGACTAATAAACTACTAAAACAATTTTAGAAATCAGTCAGATAATAGCTGAGATATAAATTATTAAATATCACCTATTTATTCGCGGCATGACCGAAGTCGCAAGTTTTTGTGACTTTATTAATATGTAAAATACAAGTCACTTACGTATGAAGTCAGCTACGTGCCGTTTTTTGTGAATTGTGATTGCAATCCAGTAGAAACTTTCAATCTATTTGGATTTTTGCCGAATTTAAATTATTATTTTTTTTACTAATTGTCAGGTGATGGTCTATATTTTGTAAATATTTATAATAATTTGTATTTTTTTTTCTATTATATAGTTTTCAACATCACCGGAGTCCCTAAGTTATGTTCAGTGTTTTAAGAATAAGCTAATGTTTAGTGTTATTTTAATGTTTCGTAGTCTTCAGCCATTTACCTTATAATAACAATAATCATCTTTCGACGACCGTTGTGAACCGTTTCATAACGCAACCAAAGTTTTGTTTAGTTTTTACTCAAAACTCAGCTCTGATAGTTTTACTACTGCTGTATTTTTTTTTCACGTATCCATATATAACCGTTTAGTAGATAGAGGCGGGGGGGGGACACTTACCTCTAACAAAAATTTTTACTTTAAAATCAAATATTTCGGAAACGGATCCCTAAATCGAAAAATGGTGTTCTCAACCTCACAATATTTTTCAAAGACCTTTTTAACGATACCACACACGATGGGTAAATAGAGAAAAAAAATTACTCGCCCACTTTACTTGTAAGGGAACTACCCTAAAAACAATTTTTTTTTTCAAGATTTTTTTCGACCACTTTTTTGGCATAACTAATATACATACCCATACCAAATCACAGCTTTCTAGTACTTAGTCTCTGATTTAATCCACCGACGGACAGACAGACAGACAGACAGACATGGCAAAACTATAAGGGTTCCTAGTTTACTACGTAACCCTAAAAACCAGTCAGATATCCTACTAAGTCAAATTATGAAGAGTTTGGCGTTCTAAGTGTGCGTGGATTGTTTATTCTAAGAGTAATGATTAAAACACATAAAGAAGTTATAAGATCACAAAATTATGAAAACATGCTTAAGACTTGACTGTCCAGGTTACCGCTTCCATCTTTTAATACTAAATTCGCTAGTAAGTTCAGTCCATATCTTCACCCATATGTATATTATAAAGTAAATTTAAAGTGTCCTATTAAAAATTGCACAACTAGAGAATTAAAGAAAAAGATTACAAACTGGCTCAACACTTTAGACTATACTGACATTGAATTAATACTTAAAGGGATCCAATAATTATTACAGGATAACACTAGAAACATGAAATGTTACACATACACTCACATTACAAGCACAGTATGCTGCTCAATACAAGAATTTTAATTTTTCTGTTTGTATTAACTTTAAACCTTAATTCTTTTAGCTATTTATCCCAAGAAAGTTGACACTGTTCAGATATATCATAAATTAACTAGTTGCCTACAAGACAGGCACAGCCTAGTGAAGGAACTAGAGGTAAACTCCAATGTTCGTCCATTCTGCTCCCACTAGCTAATGTGATTTTTTTATTTTGTGTTTTATTAGATTAGTGTATGTGTGGAGATAAATAAAATATAATATTATATTATATATTATTCATAGACACTAACTTTGATTAATAACTAAAATGATGGATCGGAAGCTGCCATAGCTATTTAAACTAGGTGTAAAAAATGAAAGGGGAAACAGAGTGGTGCAATTCTGTTAGGAAAACGGAATGTGTATAGCAAATACATATTTCAAATTACCGAAAAGAAGCTGTATACCTGGAAAATGCCAGGAGATATAGGAAGATACCAAATAGATTTTATATTAATTAAAAGTAATAACCGATATCAACTTACTTCATGCAAAACTCATCCTGGAGCTGATATTTAAAGTAACCTTAATTTGTTAAGCAGTAAACTAAATTTCAGAAATAATTGATCTCAATAAATCCATTTTGTCAATAGATCATTTTCTATTTCATTTTCTCAATAGATCCCTTTTTGTCAACAATTGAAAATAGAAGAGGACATATGATAGGACACTTGATACGACAAGACGAATTCATAAAAACAATTATGGAAGGCAAAATAGAAGGTGGAAGGGGTAGGGGAAGACCCACACAGTTATTTCAAACAAATCAAAGAAAAAGTTAAATGGTGTCGTACTAAGATGTCAAAAGGCAGGTGGAGGACAGAGAAAAATGGAGAGAGCTCCACCGATTTACCGTTTAGCGAATATATTGTTTGTGTTTTTATTTTTCTTATCCTTTAATAAATTCTATTAAAATACTTGTCATGTTTCTCATATTAAATAATAAATCAAAGTTTAATTTAATTAGGAAAAGTAAGAACTCTTTATTAAATACGTTAGGTACACATAGACCAGTACAAATATAAATTCAACCATTAAAATTCAAATACAAAAGTACAAAATCTCTGATTAGGGGCAAGCTCGTCATATTAATGCATTTGCCCCAAGCAAAAGTTGCACTTGCCTCTTTCAATTTCAGAACAAACATAAATGAAACATACATGTGTGAAGTATAACATTTGTAAAGTAGTTTAGTCAAGTCATTTATGATATTTGAATTTCTTTAGCGCTTAAATGAACACCTGCCAACTTGACTTACGATCTAATTACACAACAAATAAAATTACGTCTTGTTCTGCACTGTAATAAGTATTCCCCTAAACAAGTAGAAATTGTATTAAACCTGAACCCGGCGTTTGTTTAATAGAAGAAAATGCGTATAGGTACCTATGAGCCTCGTTTTCGAAATATGAATGGTAGAGGTACTTGCCCCACCTGACCATAGGTATACCTACGGTTATTATACCGTAAGATTTCCACATTATTGCATCAACCAAATGTTTAGCAGTTCGTCGCTAACTTGGACCTAGCGAACATTTATTTGAATATCTCATATACTAATGAACCAATTTTGATGCCCAATGACTGAAAATATATTTAATATACAATAAAGATATCACAAACAAACAAAACGAACGACATATAAAAAAATATTTAAAATATTCGTTTGTACCTACCTTCTTGTAATGTATAAAGCATAAGGTAATGAAAAACTCGCTACGGACATGCGCCTACCTTTTGTTACAATTTCAACCTTAGAGCAGTAATAATAAGAACGAATTGCTGAACTTAGCTCGCAAACTACATCTCGTCTGCGGTTAGTACATTCTCAAAGGTAACTGAACGTTTGAAAATTTGTTGGATTATTGGTAAATCAGTTTTAAAATACAATCAAATGACCAATAATTTTATAAAAATGGACGGAGGAATTTTTCATCGCGTCAAAAAGCTTAAATAAAAAAAATATGTGTTTCCAAATGATAAACTTTTGGATTACTGAGAAAACCTTTGTATTTGACCATATAAGAGCACATTAAAAAATTAAAATCAGCAGAGCAATTTTTCAGCACAAGTTATAGCGCAAAATATTAAAGATTGAATTTAGGGTATAACCGAAATTGAAAAAATATTGGATTATTATACATACATATTCTAAGTTGTACTTAAGTACGTATACAAAAAGAATTTTAGACTGAGGAATTTTTCACAGAGAGCTATAAACGATTTTCATGTTTAGGTAAAAATACATAAAAATACCTAACTTCTCGTAATAAAATTTGTTGGATTATTGTATATCTATAGTCTGTATTACCCAGTTTCATCATGTGCCAAGTTTCATTGGCGGGAGAATTATTCGGAAGTCTCCATACAACGAATCTCCTCGTTGACTGGACTAATAGATATCGATTAACGCAGCCTATTAACAAATATAAATGAATCGACGGATACTTTAATTACTCCATTTGTTATTATCGCCCGCAGTTAAATTTGCAACCACTTTCGCAGTCCTAGCTGAATTAATGAATTAATTAAATTTAAATACTAATCAAGTGATCAGTGAGCATCCATTAAAAGAGAAAGGATTCTTGTCTAAAAATATTATATAAGGCGTAATGCACATGAGCAAAGAGATAGGACGCTGTCAATGAGGCTGAAAATATATTTTTGTGATTATAATCATATAAAAATTGGTAATTTTTCACAAGAATTAGGCGCTAAAGTACAAAAAGCTAAAAGTATCGTAGCTTTAGGCTGGGTAGCCCACAGTGGTAAGCGGAAACGATTATGTTGTGTGTCACCCAGATAAGTGTAACATCTTAAAATACATATAAATAATAGACGTTTATAAACAGCACGGGCGTTGCAAGGTATGTATGTTCTAGAACTCTTACCGATACTAAAAAGTATCGGCATGAGGTCTAGAACATAGGGTAAAACACGGATAATTGCCTCACTTTTCAAAAATTTTAAATTATAAAAAAATGGGTCGTTATTAATAATATCTGATAATGTATACGAAAACATAGGTTCTTCGTCTTTTATAGAAAACCAATTCCGTTAACATAATTGATACTGGTTTTGAGTATATTACGTTTTATTTGACCTCCTAAAAAAGGGATAGTCGCCTACTGCAGCGGATAGTTCCCAAATGTTAAAAAGAGTTAGGAGGATACTTGCCGCATAGTCATACATATAACACTTGGTTTCCGCTTATACTTGCGAGGCATTCTGTTTACCTAGAATGGGCACGTGAAAGCGGTTAATATTGTTTTATATTTAAAACAAGTAAGTATAGCATAATTTTTACTTGAAAGAAAAAATTGAAAATATGTGATGAAAAAGAATTGGCCACAGGTAGGTTTCGAATACATTTATCACAAATTTTCAATTTTAATAATATACCGAGCATTGTAATGCTATTTGAAAACCATTTGAGTGAAAAAAATATATTTGTTGATTAAGGAATAAATGGTTATGGATAATTGCACTTAGAGCAACTATCCGCCACAATAAATAAGGCAACTATCCTTTTTGATACGGATAGTTGCCTTTTCGATTTAGAAAATAAAAACAATCTTTTCAACAATAAAACGCAATTAATAGGGCAATTAAGGGTCTAATGTGAGCAAAGAAACAAAATGTAGTCTGAAACCACAATCAATTATAAAGATATCCAACAAAAACTACGTACCAATATAATTTCGACGTCCGTTAATGTTTCGCAGCGGAAGATTTTTGCTCACACGGACGAAACGCGTGCACCCACTCCAACGGTTTACGTGGCAGTGAGGCCTGCGGGGGGAGCGCTTCTTACTATAATCAAGCAGTAATGCCATATATGTACCTAACATAGAGAATTCGAAACCGACGCAAGTATCCCCCCGACGCAACTATCCGGGTTTTACCCTACATACTAAAAAGTATCGGCATGAGGTCTAGAACATACATACATAGATACTGTCACGTCTTTTCCCTTGCGGGGTAGACAGAGCCCCGGTTCTAGAAAATGAAAAGTGCATGAATATCTGTAATATTCATTATAGTCTGATAGCGGTCGTATAATCGACGAGGGCAGCCTTGCTCTGTAAGAACTGATAATACCTAGCAACCGGAATCAAGGTATTAAGAGTCCCACATAAAGCCGCAATCCCATGCAAACGTAGTTTCGTTTATCCTACAAACCGTCATATCCTACAAAATTACAGCGAGTACAAGTTTTCGATACGAAACTTCTACTCGCTGTAATTTTGTATAGGTATTGTTTTTAAAATTGAAATCTGATTATAAACATCAATATGCCTTATCCGGTCGTATGTACGAAATTTGGTTGAGATTGGCTTAACTGTTGTAAAACTAAAACGAAACTACGTTTGTATGGGATTGCGGCTTTACGTGGGACTCTTAATACCTTGATTCCGGTTGCTAGGTATTATCAGTTCTTACATAGCAAGGCCACCCTCGTCGATTATACGACCGCTATCAGACTATAAGGAATATTACAGATATTCATGCACTTAAAGTCGTTTTATTTTCTAGAACCGGGGCTCTGTCTACCCCGCAAGGGAAAAGACGTTACACTGTGTGGACCTCGCCTAATAATGGGAAATAAAAACAATTTATGCCTTTAGAAATTTATTTGACAAAACTGGTCTGCGGGGCGTGTTCAGCCAATTTCTCGTATTGAAGTCATCAATTTTGCTAACGACTGCTATTTTACGATTCTCGTATCAACAAACGGTATTAGTAGATTTATTGCACCGACGGTTAAGTCCTTAACCAGCTTTCTACATATAGGACTGTAATTATTAACTTTTAATATAAAACTTGCATTCTTAGTCTGTCTTTTCGGTTTATTATTGAAACTATATGATTTGCAATAAAATTTTGTTACAATTATAAAAATATAGAGTGGTTTTTTGTGATTTTACAAATGAAATGAATAATTTTTATTCAAATTTTGGATCTCATGTATCATTTTGAACGTCATTTGTCTTTCTTGTTATATTTTTTTTTGCAACATCGAAGCTCTACTAGCCTTTCGGAAAGACTACTGCTGAGAAAAATACGCCGAAAGAAACTCAGTTTTGGTCCCTACGTATATACTTGTAAAAATCTTGCAACACAGTTTTAAAGCTTTTTTAAATAAATATATACGGACAAATCACACAGATTGAGCTAGCCCCAAAGTAAGTTCTTAAGTAAGACTTGTGTTATGGGATACTAACTCAGCGATACTTTATTTTATAACAAATATACAGAATATATAATGTAAAATAAATACATAATACTTTTGAAGAATCCTTAACCAATTGAGCTGAAATTTTGTGTATCAATGTAGATCGGATGACGATGCAATATTATAGTGTATAGACCTGATCTGATGATGGAGTCCAATGGGGTCATAGGTAATTCCTTACTAAAGGAGACAAATTGTGATTTGGGCTCATTTGCTTGGCATGCACTTTATAGTATGAGTTGCTCAAAATAAATTTTATGGAAAAATCTTATTTTAATTGAAACAGTTGAAATTTACGCGATTTGTCGACTCTACACGCGTGAACCGATTTGGATGCGGTGTTTTTTTAATTGAAAGCAGTTTTCTTGGCGCTAATTCTTAAATATTCTCCATCATAATCAGTTCAGCTGTTAAAAAGATTTTCTGGTTGAAGGTTGCATATTTTTTTTTAGTTTCACTTGTTATTTTATAATACACAAAACGGGTGGCCGTCCTCAGTGATCATGGAACAGCAGCGCCGGGTCTCACTCGCCCTGAAGCTGACATCCTGCACAGGCTGAAACTGTTGGCATTTTCAGGCTGAAAATACGTGAGTGGAACCAGTTTGTTCAATATAAAAAAGGTTTTACAATAATCATCATGTAAAATAAGCAAAAAGCAAACTTT
Organism: Rhodophaea formosa; assembly: GCA_963082605.1. Classification (NCBI taxonomy): domain Eukaryota; kingdom Metazoa; phylum Arthropoda; class Insecta; order Lepidoptera; family Pyralidae; genus Rhodophaea; species Rhodophaea formosa. The sequence continues at coordinate 4,604,859 of OY720209.1, forward strand.
TAAAGACGGCTCGTAAAACCAAAGTAAAAAGTCAAATATGTACGTCTTTAATTTCAAAGTAAAAAATTGAGACCTTTAAATACGTATTTTTGTTTCGCTTAATAAAATTGATTTGCGTACATGTATCTTAGTAAACAAGTACATTTATAGCCCAATTAGTAAGACATGTGGCTATTGTATAACGTTTGAATTATAAACTACTTATTGTATAATTGCAAATCTAATTCAAGCCTGGGCCTGGGCGTGACCTGTCTAAGCAAGCTGTGAAGTAAATTTATTGGACCAATTAATTTAGTTTTGTTAATAGCTGTGAAGCTGTTTTCCGAAGAACTCTGACACCAGGGTGTGCATGGTCGACTGACCGTGTCACCTACACGAACGAACGAATAGTTGTTTCGTTATTTTATGTCTTTTGAGAGTAGTTCTTGAAATACATTAAATGTTTCGAAGTACCTACATACCGTGAACAGAAAAAACCACAGAAAAAACCAAAAGGTGTGCGGTTTTTGGATTTATCCAAAAACCAAAGCTAGTTTATATATGGTTATAACCATATATAAACTAGCTTTGGCCGCGGCTTCGCTATATACATTACAATACAATTTTGGGCCCCTGTTTCACCCTCGTAGGGGGCGAATTCTGGACAATCCTTCCTTAGCGAATGCCTACTTCATATTAAGTATCTGGGTGCCAAATTTTAGGGGAATATGTTAAGTGGTTTGAGCAGTGTGTTGATAAATCAGTTAGTAACGGTTGCCTTTTATATATTATGACAGAAGATTAATTTTTAGCTCCTTAAGCCCTGTTATATGAATAGGTATTTTCACTGAATTACGACAGTATAGGAAAAAACCCACGATTCAACGTACTTAGTGGTCAAATATGACAATAGATCCAAATCATAGAAACCCTGTGTTGCATTATACTGTGTTCACATTCCCCTGAACTTGAGTCATATCGTGAAATAATTCGTTAGTTAGTCTTAACATCACCTGTCCCATAATAATATATCAGAGTTCAAAATTTCAACTCGAAAGAAGTAGTGTAGAAATGCCGCATCAATTTAAGCCTGACTGACCTGAAATATTTGTAGGATGATGTAAAGAAAATTATTAAAGCAACAACACAGTGTTGTTGCTTTAATAATTTTCTTAACATCGCGGATAAGATTAATAAATGTAGTGTTGACAACACCTATTATTTACTACTTACTTATTAATCTTATCCGCGAGCAAAACATCAATTGTTTTGCTCCAAATCCAGCAGACAACAAACCGCTTGACGCACAACAATCCCAAGTTGACCTCCGCAGATAAAGTACAAAAACGATGGCAGATAAGAAAGCGGCCGACCGACAGATATCCCATTGTCTGACATGATATTTCGGCAGCAAAAAATGACATTAAACGGCTCTCGAACAAAGCCAGTGAAAGTGTAAAGCTGCCTTTACAATGATACCAGTCGGCGGGTAGATCTATTCTTCTTGTAGCCATTGCTTTGAATTTTCTATTAGAAATGGCTTAACTTACAAAAAAATACCCAAATAGTAAACACTGTCCGCCTACACTCGAACTTTAAAAACGCCTTTAAAAACGCTCTTATGATAGCTGTCTATAACTACCTTAGCTATTGTACCAAAGAGGTTGTCAACACGTTGTCAATGAAAATATCCGCCTTTGGACAGAACAAAATAATACTTCATTTTTGTTTTATAATCACCGGTAACTCATAATGTCATAAGCGCCCTATCCCATCATCTCATCTCTTGCCTTTAGATAGGGCCCAAGGTCATAAGAATCCAAAGGCCACATTTAACATCGTGGTGGCCACATTTAGCGGTGTAAAGGTGGAATGCAAAATGGGTTGCTAGCCGCGTCGCCTATCGATGTGATTCTTCAGATCTTCGCCCAATCCCTTGACCGGCCTTTACGGCCTGCACGGAAAGAAAAGCAGCTGGTATATTCCACGTTTTTTCTCCCTTACCAGCGTGGAAGAGTGGTCCCTAAAGGTATTAAAAATGGAACGAAATACGAGGAATCAAAGCTAACAAACCAGCGATTATAGCCTGAGAACTATTACAAAATAGCGCCAAAAAAAAAAAGTGAAAACCTATTGATGTATGCGAAACAGTTTCTCAATAACATGCAATTTGTGAAAATTCACGATTCGTTATTGATAACGAAGTGAGAAAATATTTTTTGTGTCGTAGAAAACGTTTTATTGTCTTGCTTTAAACAGAATATTGATATGGTTTGTTAACATAAACATGCAATTAATTTTACTATTGAAATGTTTCTCTTTCATTCCAATGTCATCTTTTTACTGGTTGTTATAAATCGTGAGAACATGTCATATTTCATCTACTTACATTGAATTATCTTCATATTAAATGTGTAGGTTTCAATTGTAATCAAATACAAAATAACGTTAACGTGCGAGATATATTTTTTGATTAAAACTAAGGTGAAATATTAACATTATTAATATGTAAAATACGGGTCAATCACGTATGAAGTCAGCTACAGGACGACATGTTTCAACCTCATCCGGAGGTTTCATCACATTCGCCTTGAGGAAGACCTCCGGATGAGGTTGAAACATGTCGGCCTGTAGCTGACTTCATCTGAGTACCTGAGTGACCCGTATTTTACATATTAATAATACGAGTTATAACACAAAAACCTTTAGTAATGAAATTTAATCTGCTTTCTCACAGAGTGTGCAATTTTGAAAATTTTAATGATTGTTTTTATGTTTCAATTCGGTATTTAGTCACCAATATTCATATATCAATTTCAAAATTATTTTTTTCTTGAAATTAACATTTTAGTAAGCATCTAATACTCACTTTAATGATATATTCACTTTAATGATAATATGTGTCCTAATTAATCTTTTGATTTGACACAACAAACTATTTTAAAAGTGTACATTTTGTTTTTAAATAAAATTGACATGAAATCAGTAACATGTTCTGGTAACTTACACGCTTGCTTAACGATAAGCATAAAAATGCTCATAAAAACATTGACTACCGGCAACTAATTTAATACCAAAGTCATGTATGAAATGTGATCATGTTTCTTCGACCACATTCTGTTAACGCCGTGCGTTATTGCTCATGTCTTAATTAATTAGATAAATGGTTAGACAGTATCACATTTCAAGATATGAATTTTTATGTTATTTACATACATACATTGAGCCGTGTCGTTCCCGGTAGAGAAGAATAGGACCACTCCAAATCTTCCCGTGGATGTCGTAAAAGGCGACATAGGAAACTTAAGCTAAACAAAGCTTATAAACATCTAAAAGACCTCTTCAACCCGTCTGGCCAGCGTGGAGAGTGTAGGCCAAATCCTCTGACTGTTCTGGCAGTACAGAGAGGGTCGTGCTCCTGCAGTGGAGACTAATAAAGACCTGATGATGAAAGTTCCCATTATGCTAGCAGCATTATTCCTCTGAACAGCTAGCGAGAGAGGGTCAGATAAAATAAAAGTCAGTTTTTTATCTACATCCACCGTAGTTCCTCACTTGTCTAAATATCTTGTGAATTCACAATGAATAGCGATGATAATGAAAGTGACATTATTAATCTTCAGTTTTCGTCTCGACAATCCATGTGACTGCTCAGAATACGCCGGACGTATCAGATCTTCGACTTGTGACATCAGAAGCGGTGTTTTACATAAACGGCTGTACAAAAAGACATATTAACCACCCGGAGATGGCAATATGCCATTCTTCTTTAAACAAGTCTGTGACGTCACGAGCACCCATTTTGGAGTCGTGTAATTCATATCGATGCATGTAATTTTTTCAATTAATCACCGCGTATTGATTGAGCACGATACACACGGATATAAAGATGATGAAGCATGATCGCGCGGTTTTAAAAAGCGCATTTTTTCCCTTATTACGGTTTTTTTAGCTAGCTCTAAATTGAAGTGTTGGGAGTGGTAAAAAATGCTCTACATTAATCTAATAATAAATATGTATTTCTATTTTAATTATAAAAATCACTTGATGAGAAATGTAAAAGACCGAACCCGCTCTGTTGACTAACCTATTTACCTAATTTTGCCTTAAATTTAGTATAAAAAATGACGATTCTATTTTCTAGATTTTGTTGACGCGGACGCGGAAATATAACGATTTCGTACTTTATATCTATCCAGGAACTTGATGCAGGGCTATGTGCTTCAAACAATGTAACATATTACCTTGTGTTTACTTAATTTCCATATATACCATTGAAATCTGGATTCGAGAGAGAAAAGTTCTTACTTTTTTCGCTTGCCAGATGTCAGAGTCGTATGTCCCATCAGTAATTAAATGTATCGCTGCATCGGTGCATTGTTGTAGCCCGGCCTCGCCGCGAGGCCGCCTCGTCGGAAGTCGTGTCTAGCGAGATTCGAGGCACGACCCGGCAGGCGCCCATTTTTGAACGGACGAACACTCGAAAACGAATGATTTTCGCGCAGAGGACGGAATCTCGCGCTCTCATCACCATCAGGTTTATTTTTGTCTCCACTGCACGACCCTCTGTACTGCGAGAGCCATATACTAGCCAGAGCAGTCAGAGGATTTGGCCTACACTCTCCACGCCGGCTTCATTGATATTTAAATACCTTGTTTAGCTTACAATAAGTCGCCTCCTACGACATCCACGGGAAGACTTGCCCCGCAACTTGCAACTCGCGCCCGGATAATAGGCGAAAGTAGCTTACTCAGCCTGTCAGAAACCCCAATGTGCTGTGGTTACTGATAATGTATCATAGTTACATTTAAATGGTTAATAAACAAATTCTGATGTAACTCATATCACAAGATGTAGAAAATATAAGTTTTGGAATTTCTTCCATTATCTTGAAATTCAAAACCTCCATAAACGGTACCGCCCCCTAACACGCTTGTGTTGTATGAAAGGTGTCGAAAAGGCGTCTCTAGTAGCGCACGAGAGACAGTCATTCCCTGCTCTGTGGATTTTTGTACAGAAAAATCACTCGTCTTATGAAGTCACCGATTCAAAAATAATACCCCCGGTGGCGTCAAACAATATAAGGTCAATATTTACATGATTTCTTTGACGTATCGACAAGCCATGTTTTTTGCTGGACTATTGTAATTTGTTTCATGACGGTTGCCGGCAGTCCGGAGAACAATTAGTAATCTGAGCCCTTATAAAGAAAGACAATATAACAGACGTCCAATTTATATTTCCATTTTGTAATTTGCTTTAAAATTACTTATATTATTGACTCAATAAATTTCCTCAGCCAATAATTTAAATCGTAGTTCGTATAATTAAGGTCTATAAAGAAGACTCTAAGCTGTAGTTTTTTTTACCAAAAGCTTATTCAAGTTACGACCTTCTACTTCTAAAATATTGGTATTTGTTTCATGTTCCTTCACGAAACTGGAAGATAATTACTTATCTCCGAAATACATCCGGGCACTATTACTAAACGAATAATCACACAGATTGAGCTAGCCACAGAACACAGAACAGGAGCTAGCCCTACAGTACGTTGTAACCTTGTAAAGAAGGATACAAACTGAACGATACTCCCAATATATTGTATTTAGATAAACACCTACGAACTAAGCCAATCTAAAAACGATCGTTTGCCATCATGACCTGCCTTGGGATCGAACCCTGGGCCCTGCGATTCAAAGGCACTTGAGGTAGCCATATATAGGTCGTTGTTTCTGTAAATTATCTCCTGACTCTTCTTCATCATCATCATCAGCCTATACTCGTCCACTGCTGGACATAGGCCTCCCCAATTGCACGCCATCGAGACTGACTCTTCTTACTCCGAAGTATTCGACGAATACCGATATTTGTCACAGTATTCATGGGGTTACAAAGAAAGTGCAGCTAGCTCAGTCTGTGTGATTTGTCCGTATATATTTATTTATCTATACCACTAAATAGGGTTCACTATCCGAACGCATAACATTTTTTGGTATAAAAGTTGTTACGCATTAAAATATTTCGCATAAAGGTACCTATGTTACGCATAAATTTTCCATACAAATTTTATGCGTAACATACCTTTATGCGAAATATTTTTATGCGAATGGGTCGATTGGGCCGTAGGCATATAGGACGAGTCGTGGAATTACTCGCTAAAAAACATGCCCTCCTTTGGCAGGCGCGTATAATGGGTTACATCGCCAATCTTTGCCAACATCGGTTTCCAGACGATCAGCCGCCGAAAATGCACTTTTTGTTCCTTTACGTAAATATTACAGTTTGCTCTGTTAGCTTACATAAAAGTATTGTTGGTTGGATTGGAGCGCGAAAAGCGAGATTACAGAAGAATTTCTTCTGTGTGTCCTGTTAAAGCGTATAATATTTTAAAGGGATAAATGAATTATTAGGGGGGTCTAGTATTGTCACCATTTGAAATAAATTGCTAGACATAAAACGGAAATATCATTTTAAATTTTGTTCGACGAGGCTCTAGATAACCCTTTAAACTATTTAATGAACTACTTATTGGAGTTTACAGTGTGAAGCTTTACTTAGCGTTTTCGCCAATAGTAGCAGTTTTTGACAGAAAAGCTGAGAAAAGCGTCACGTTCTCACTGTAAATTGTAAATAGCAGTTTATAAAATAGTTTGAAGATTCAATTTCAGGGTATACCTATATAGCTTATATATCAGCTTTTAGCGAGTTTATCTAGAATGCATATTGCAAAGTATCCGATCTGTAGTCTCTTTATTCTATAGCTTGCCGCACGAAGTTTTTATTCGCCATGTAATTTGTTACGTGATCCCATTTTGGCATTGTTATCCGATAATTATTATACGGTCTCGTGTTGAGAAACGGAACCTTCAAATAGTTTTGTTAAGAGAAGTATAAATATCTGTACCTCTAGAAGTCATTGTGAGGTAATTTTATTGCGATATTTAGTATTGCGCCATGTGGTTCCCTGCAGAGTAGAATAGGACCACTCCAAGTCTTCCCGTGGATGTCGTACAAGGCGAATTCGGAAACACAAGCTAAACAAAGCCTATAACCATCAGGGACATCTTCATTTGTCTGGCCAGCGTGGAGAGTGTATGCCAAATCCTCTGTCTGCTCTGACTCATACGTAAATGGCTCTGATAGTACAGAGCGGTTCATGTTCTTGTAGTGGAGACTGCGAAAGGCCAGATGATCATGGCTTAGTATTCATATTTAACGGTCTCGAGGTACGATTTTCTAGGTATTTACAACCTTCACCAAGCTAAACATTGTAATAAGTAAAAAACAAAAATTTATCCACAACTGACTGTATGGTGGGTATGGGTATGTAATCGGGTGCGCACATTCGGCCTCCCGAGCTCCTGCTTTCTCATCCCTAATCGATCCGAGCAAGTGGTATTCCAAATACCTTATAACCCATTCCCCAAGTCCAAAAAACTCATATCCTTCCCTCGCTTAAAAAAAACGGGTTCAATAGGCAGCAGCGTCGGAACCGAGAAAAGTCAACCGAACTGCGCTCACACCCGTCTGCTAAGCTTGGTGAGTATTGGGAATCATTGGGAGTGTAGAATGGAGTCCAGGTGTACTGTTGTTCTGATTGTCAATGAGTATTGCATGCTGAATGTTAAAGGTACCTACAAAGGCGGTAAAAAGAATAAAGGCGGGTAGGGAAATTTTAAAGTGTTTTTCCAAGCATGGAAAAAAATTATAAAGACATGGTACCACTACAGTAGAATGTAGCAAGGGAAATATTTACATTCTTTTCCTTTTTAATATCTATCTTCACAAAATTACGATAACTCGAATATTCGAGATGCTTGAATGAATAAACAAACTTTGGGCACTGAAGATTTTAATATATTTTCAAGAGTCTAGGACGATGACCTCTACAAATAGTTGGCTGTTACGAGCGATATAAAGTGAATTATCCACCGCTGCATATCGCCGGGAATCCTCGGAGCCACTGTGATGAATGGAGATCCCTAGGTACAGTCAGCAAGGAATTTACAGTCGTACACCTAAACAGGCAGAAGTCATAGTAAGATAAAGACGGGTCAGTTCACTGAAACTTAAACAGTTATCAATAATATTATAGAGTTTAAAACTGTTTAAAGTAATTTAAAAAAAGGTGATCGAAGAACTAGTACTTATATCGTAACCTCGTCATATATATTTCGAGCAACAGATATTTATATTTTATTAGAACTGGGATGTTAATGAAATCTTATAGTATCGTATACTTCATAGAAAAATCAACTATGAGATTTTTTTTTATATATGGGAAATGAAGTGGTATCTCTATTGGTAGTAGAGTCACTTTTCTTAGGGATTCGGATGAAAGTCGGAAGAAGTAAAATTACAGGCATCCCAACTAATATTATAAATGCAAAAGTCAGTGAGTTAGTCAGTTATATTAGTTTGTTTGTTTGTTACCTCTTCACATTTTTCTACTGAACCATACATGAAATTTGGCATACACATAAAATAGGGTACTGAGACGAGCATAGGGTACCTTTGATTAGGAAAAAATATGATCCCGTGGGATTTGCGATTAACGACTGCAATTTTATACGGCAAAATATGCGCGCGCGTAGCCGCGGGTAAGTAAAAGCTAGTGCAAATATAAAAAACCGGCCAAGTGTGAGTCAAACTCGCGCAATGAGGGTTCCGTACAATATGCTTCGTGAACACACACACAATGTGCAAAAAATGTTTTATTCAATTGACTAGCGCCATCTAGTGGTGTTTTAGTGAACTATTTCCCTAGATGAACTTATTATTGTGAGTTTACCACTTAATTTTCAAGTGATAGAATTCTTATTATTTTTCCTGTAATCTTCAAGGAATGAACTATATTTTGTAATTTTTTCAAAATTTTCGGCTCAGTAGTTTCGGAGATCAGGGGGGGGGGGAATGGTCAATTTTTGCCTTCTTTCGTGAATAAAATCAAAAGTATTGATTTTACCCGAACAAAAAAAAATATTTTTGAGATCCTCATAATGAGCCCTTTCATTTGATATATGACACAGTAAGGTTTGCAAAACTTTTTTTTTTAATTTTGTAATTGGGCCCCTCAAAATGACCCTTATTTCAAAAAAATCTTTATTTACTTTGCACATCCGTGTTTGGGTCATAGGATTTCACTATCTTACCAAATTTCATCTAATTTGGTTCAGTAGATTCGGAGAAAATCGGCTGTGACAGACGGACGGACGGACAGACAGACGCTCGAGTGATCCTATAAGGGTTCCGTTTTTCAACTTTTGTACGGAACCCTAAAAGACATTCATGTTTTTGTGTCAGATTTTATTTTATTTTTTAAAACAGCGTCAGCTCAGGTCTGCTATTAACATATGCGAAAAATATGTGTGCCCCAGTACAACCTCTTGGATTTATAATAGTGGCATGATTTGTCGCCACTTCCAGCGGAAAGATGCAGCACTGCAGAAATGGATTTATATATCCAGATAAGGAATCGAGCGCAGTCCCTGCATGTGACTTCGGGTGAAAAATTGCGCTGCGGCTGATAAATAATAGTATAAAGATAGTGGATAAAATCTATGAAACTCGGGGGAAGAATACGAATCTTATAACACACAACGACTTTTGATGGTCCTTCCTGGGTTTGATCCCCGGTCAGGTCATGATGAAAAACGATCTTTTTCTGATTGGCCTGGGTCTTGGATGTTTATCAATATATGTATTTGTATTAAACAATCATAGATTTAAAAAAAAAACTTTAAAATATATTATAGTTGCGTTGGTATCCCATAACACAAGTTTCGAGCTGACTTTGGGGCTAGCTCAATCGGTGTAATTTGTACGTATATATTTCATAATCGTTCAAGTCGTTTAGGCTACAGAAAGTGACAATGGAATACACACATGCGTGCATACAAACGCGTAAAAATATTACCGTCCTTCTGGGTTGGTAAGTCGGGTAACAAGAGATTCTATTTTTAGCAACTATGTCTATATCTGCGTTGAATTTTAAGCGATAATATCTTTTTATTAAGCCCTAATCCAATTTCACTATCATTGAGCTCTTACCCAACTTCAGTTACTTTATTTGAAAGTAAACAAAAGATATAACAAAAGTAAAACCAAAGGTATTATCGAGATAACTCGCCCAGCGGGTAGTGTTCCGAATTAACAGATAGGATCGCATTGATTGGAGAAAATGTATAGTTTTATTGGCAATTTGGCTGGATGTAGGCTGTCAGCCCGTGAAAGTCGATTGTTTGGCCCTACGAGTTACGACTACTGATTGGATTCTAATTAAAACTGATATTATGAAGAGGATGTGTAATGTGATTTTTTTTGTGATGGATAAACTTTGCCAGTAGTGGCAAATGGATTTTAAAAATTGTTTCACTAATAGAAAGCTGCGTTTTCAGCGAGTAGCATAGGCTATTGTTGGGGACGAACTCGCGGTAAAAAGCTTGTATCGAATAAGTTCACTGGGAGCGGGAATATTTTGTGCTACATATAAAGGGGATAGGATGAGCGAAACAGAGACTAACTGACGACTCGGACAAAAAATATTCGGACAGGCTGCCCGAGTTGACACTTTCAAATACAGATAGGATCGCATTGATTGGAGAAAATGTATAGTTTTATTGGCAATTTGGCTGGCTGTAGGTGTCAGCCCGTGAAAGTCGATTGTTTGGCCCTACGAGTTACGACTACTGATTGGATTCTAATTAAAACTGATATCATGAAAAGGAATGTGATTGTGTGTTTGTAATGGATAAATTTTGCAACTACTGAACCGAGTTTAAATATTGTTTCACTTAAAGAAAGCTGCATTATCGGCGACTAACATACGCTATAATTTAGGATTTATGAATCGAACACATTGTGCAACATATAAAGGGGATAGGATTAGGGTAGTGCACAGATTATTATCTGTGGGGTAGTGTAAGCGCTACCTAGCAACTTATTCTTTTACATCTCAATTTTAAATAGTATTAATGTCAGTTATATTTATAATACACAAAAATTATAATTTTTATGTCTAATCCAGCAAGTATAACCACTATGGTACGATTAAAATAGAATTAACCATTAAATTAAGTTGTGTCAAGCAATAAACGAAATAATTACTTTTTGTCTCGATCTATTTAACCTAAATCCTCATTTGTTTTACCTTCCGTCTACCCCGATTATAGTCCAATCGGAGCTAGCGAAGTGGCAACGCTAGTTAGGATAGAAACTATATTTCAAGCTTATAGACCATCAAGATACAACACCAACCTTTGCTAATTCCGCCAACCACATCCACCTTACCCTGGGTTTCGCCATACCTCACCTTTGAATACCAACGTTTCGCCACGCCGCATTACAATAACACCTTGGTTATTGTTTTGTCGGTTCAATTGAATATTTGATATATCATCGCTTTTAGCGATTATGGCTGTTTGGCTTTGAATACCAACGTTTCGCCACGCCGCATTACAATAACATCAATTGTTTTGTCGGTTCAATCGAATCTTTGATATATCATCGCTTTTAGCGATTATGGTTGTTTGGCAATGTTTATAACTTACAATGTGTGATGTGAAAGATAAATAATTTAATACTACATGGTCGCGTCAACTTTTCCGATGACAATCTAAAATTGCTAAAACAATGTCATATGATATTATACACAGAAATTGTCATCATCATCATCATCAGGTCTTTGCATTGCAGGAGCACGACCCTCTCTGTACTACCAGAGTAATTTTTAGCCAGAGCAGTCGAGCGGATTTGGCCTACACTCTCCACGCTGGCCAGACGGGTTGGAGAGGTCTCGTTGATGTTTACAAGCTTTGTTTAGCTTTTGTTTCCTAAGTCGCCTTCTACGACATCCACGGGAAGAATTGGAGTGGTTCTATTCTACTCTGCCGGGAACCAAATGGCAAAAAAAATATTTTTCTACCTAATCGAGCGATTAAAACTAATATTATACGATTAAAATAGGATTTAATATTAAATTTTGTTGCAAAATGCAATAAAATAAACCAGTTATTATTTTATTAAAACTTAACCACATTTGTTTTTCCTTCTGTCCGCCCCGATTATAGACCAAGCGGACCTAGCCAGTTAGGTTATAAACGATATTTCAAAACTTATATACCATCAAGATACAACACCAACCTTTGCTAATTCCGCCAACCGCATCCACCTTACCCTGGGTTTCGCCATACCTCACCTTTGAATACCAACGTTTCGCCACGCCGCATTACAATAACACCTTGGTTATTGTTTTGTCGGTTCAATTGAATATTTGATATATCATCGCTTTTAGCGATTATGGCTGTTTGGCAATGTTGATAACTTACAATGTTGTCAGATTGCAGATGCTTTCCCGTGAGAGTTTTGGTTGTAGTTCAGTTGTAGCCACAGAGCATTAGCGACACTACGTACAACCACTACGGTTGTAAGTAACGAAGAACGGTTGCCAGTTAGCGGAGGGATCAGAAATGATCCCAAAAATTCGATTTATTTTTCAATTGCCCCTGAATTCAATCAAACGAATACTTCATATTCAATCTTTTTGATAAAACATACAATTGTCATCGCGTCCAGTTTGACCTAAAAATAAAATAATTAATTGTTATATTTTTCCTAATTTTGCTGTGCATATATTTACTATGCTTATTTTATATGCCAAACATTTATAATGCGTAAAAAACAATATTCTTAACACTGTTACGTACATTACAATATATGTCCATTATGACAGTTATTTCGGACACGCGTTGGAACTTTGAAACATCCGTCCCTCAAATGCTGAGCTGAAATTAAGTATAGTTTATAGGTAAATATACTTTTAAAATAGACATCCCTATGTTCTCTAATTTATGCTTTATAAAAATACAGAAAACATACAAAAACACTGGTTCAAATATTAATTACCTCAGACACGTAAACGTCGGATGTAGTCTAACAACATATCTCAGTAATAAGGTCTTTACCGCCTGTGACAAGGAAAGTGACACCGAGCAAATCGTCTCGCCTAAAAAGGAGGGACGTAATGCAGCAGGCCAGTAAAGGGCAGGGAAAGCGACGTTATGATTGGACGCGTTAACAGTACGCAGTTCAAATGTTGGGATGTTGTATGGAGAAAAGCAGCACAAATTAAACGCTTCTAATTTGTTGCAGCTACTCGCGTAAGTAACTACTTCCACCAATGAGGGCTCGTTTGCAAGCTCTATTTTTTAACACACTTCTGGTAAAAAAGGACTTTCGAAATAGTTGATATTTTGACCATGATCTTGACAGTCAACTATATAAATCAATTGAATGCGTTCGACCCGTATCTATCCGTGATGGGAAGCAATAAGTTCTAGGTGATACATCATCATCATCTCAGACGCAAGAACTCCACTGCTGACTAAGTCCTCTCCTAAGGATTTCCAATACTACCGGTCGGACAAGGGTCCTACCACCTGAGCATCAACCATAAGTTTGTTCATTTCATTCCCGAGAGTAGTATACGGTAACGTTTTTATAACCGTCATAGTTTACTATAATTAGTCTACCATGAGTACGATATACTAGAGTAGTTTTCCAATCTCGTAATCGAAAAGGACTCAAGGTTGAAAGTAAACGAATACAATCCCGTGTTTCCTGGAACATTTTCTGCGATATCAGCACCATGAGTTACAAAACTGACCTTCGTTTTCTACCGAGTAAAACAATAGTTTACTATTACGAGCCATCGAATAGTTTACTTTAGATCGAATCGTTTACTGGCGTACCGTGGTGGTATTTAAGAACCTTTTCTGCCCCGCGGCAATCGGTTGTTCGCGCCTATTCACTCTTGCCTTCAAAATCCCTAAATTGTATCTAATCCAATGTCACTAATGTAAAAAGCCGTCCCTGGCTACAAAACGTATTACAGCGTCGTCTTACGTTTTTCCATCGATCATGCACTTCTGAAAAGCACATTATTAAGATGGGGACCATGCTTAAAGTGGCCTTTGGAGTTTTTATCTGTAAGGGTAAAAATCGTCAAGTTAAAGCTGTACAAACTACAAATTTCATTTTGTAAAACTAATCTTCCGCCAGCTACTTCGGCAGGATGGTCCCAACAAGCAACTTTTAATAAAAATATCAATTTATAACCCTTTTAATTAAAACTGACTTTACAACCGTTTCCGCCTAAACAAACAAGCTATTGCTTATAACCATTCACTTCCAAACTTAGAAATTAACCGCTCATTATCTTCGTATACATTTCCTCTCATTAAATGGTTCATCTAATATGGAAGTCTTGCGTCCTAACCACGGAATAAGGAAAGTACGGAAATGACATTTCAGTACGTGCAGTTTTGTACACAGATCTAAAGTTGATCTATAAGGCATAAATGACCGAAAAAAGCAAAAATTGCATTACTCAGTTGTGTGTTGGGTTTCACGCACTACAAGGTGTCATCGTCACTCTATTGTATTGTGAAACCACCATTGGTCTGCCAGTATTTTTTTTAATTGTGACCGGTTTTATTATACAACTGCCCAAAAGAGTGTATATGTATATGAGTTATTTTATTCCATTAATGATTCCATTATAACTTCTTAATAGCTCAATGGATTCAGACGTATGTGGTATCGTTGAATCGTTTCCTCCCGAGTGACATAGGCTATTTTTTTGGAAAAGCAAGCGTCTATTTTTTGTCTGAAAATACCTTTTAACTTTTCATTATAAAAAAATTGGTCTGTATCGGACCAATATAAGTAATTCAACTTTAAATTATTCACAATGCCTATAACTTTTTATAACTTGGATATTTTGCTCATCTTTGTAGCTGCATGATGTCTGTATTTTGTTTTTTCTTCGGATCGCTTTGTCTTAGTTCAAACGTTTTTCATCCATTTCTCTTCGAGTCTAGACATCAACTGAAGGAACACACATGAGCTTCTCTTCTGTACTGTTTCTAACGTTCTTTCTAGGGGTAGCGAAACTGCGTTTACGCAACTGATTTCGTTCGTGGCATGACCATTTGAGAAACGCAGGCTTATCAGGTACCGTAGTACTTAAGTTTACTGACTGAAAGTAAAATAAGTAGCGAGTAGACCAGGCACATTCTATAATAAATTTTTTTACTTCCTGAAGATACAACCTATCCTGAAAGCCTCCCTACTTTTATTTTTCTCTGTTCATTATTTACTCGTAGGAATGCTTCGAATCCCAAACAAAATCCTTTAGAGCCTGGCGTAACGAAAGGTTTTGAAAAAAAAAATATCTTGCATATCGTCTTATGTCGTTTTGCAATCTCTTCCCAGGCTTCGTTTCCTTTATGGGTTTCACAGTATCAATATCAAATATTTTCATCATGATACTGGCCCTAGAATTGAAGTAACGGCCATGTACAGTACTAGATTACTTCCATTAAAACTATTCGCAGAAAGTCGGATCAATCACATATCGTTCTTTTTATATGAGAGGACGAAAATAATGTACCTTGAAAAGTTATTCAAATCCATTGATTTCAGGGTGTGATGTTGGCTCGATTTGTATTCCCGTTTGGCATCAAACAATGTACTTAGTTAAAATATGTATAACACATTGTATTTCTTCTGTTTGACGAAATAAATGAATATGAATATCATCATCATCATCATCAGGTCTTTCTAGTCTCCACTGCAGGAGCACGACCCTCTCTGTACTACCAGAGCCATATACTAGCCTGAGTACTCAGAGGATTTGGCCTACACTCTCCACGCCGGCCAGACGGGTTGGAGAGGTCTCTTTGATGTTTATAAGCTTTGTTTAGCTTGTGTTTCCTTAGTCGCCTTTTACGACATCCACGGGATGACTTGGAGTGGTCCTATTCTACTCTGCCGGGAACCACACGGCAGGAATATGAATATGAAACATAGTAAATAATTCATTTGCAATTGCACTCGGTCACAACACTCCTTCATTGTAGATTTAAAGTTGTATTATAAGAACGTTCTGTTACGGTGTTATTAGTTGTTATTAGCTTTAAGAAGATTTTAGATAAATTCCGTTATTTATAGCCCTTTGGAAAACACCTCACAGTTGTTTTACGACCATTTGTCATTATTAACCTGTTTGTCGTTTCTTCGCTGCGGACATTTTTGGACTGACTTATTGTATTATGTAACTAATCTTTCCGGAAAATATTTTAACATAACTTTACCTAACCTTTCACCTTTATGTTCATGTAGAGGTATGATAAATAAAAGCTTGACTTAGAGAGAAGTTCAGTTCACTCATAGATTCTGTGCAAAAAAAGAAAAGGCGTAATATTTCGGACTGCTAAAATTTTCATTCCACTTCGATATGATTTAGACCAAAATTCACAAACAAAAAATACTATCATCATAAAATATTATTTTACAGTTTGACTGTCGCTATCGCAGACTGAAAAGTTTTTTTTAATGGCCATGTTGAAAATCATTGAAATGAAATGAAATGAATTGCGTTAGATCCTTAGTGTATGTCATTACTATGTTCTTCGTCCCAATTCTGCACCACTACAACTTCTTTTTGATTCAAAATGGTGAGTAGGTATATACTTAATATAGCCAGAATTTAATGGAATATTTTTTTTCGCATATAATGAAATTTAATTAAAACAATGCATACTCAGTCCACATATCGGACAACACCGTAGCCACTCAAAATTTTATACTATTAATTTCGTCATATTTTAATGCCATATGACATTCGTCGGAGCTTCAATACGTTTTCAAAATTATACGTATCATCCCAAGGAGAAATCAAAAGATGACAACATGAATAGTACCTGTCAAGGAGTCATCCAAAATGCGCAGTATTGATAAAGTCCTCACATCGGACCCGACCACCGATGTGCGACCTCCACCGCGACCACCCAACTCATTCCAACTCGCATAAAATTACCATCAGTTTTATACGGTTTGTAAGTATTGGAGTGTTTTTTAAAAGCCAACAATCATTTATTTTAAAGGATAACACTATTTACATTCCTACTATTCTAACTAATATTGTAAATGCGAAAGTGAGTTTGTTTGTTTGTTACGTTTTCACGCCCAATCTACGGAACTGATCATCATGAAATTTTGCATACACGTTGTCTGGAGTACGGAGAAGGTCAGGCTACCTTTGATCCCGGATAAAACTACTATTCCCGTGGGATCGACACTAACGCGAGTGGAGCCACGGGTGAAGCCGGTAGAAAATAATTATGCCGTGTGGTTCCCGACAGAGTAGAATACGACCACTTCTAAGTCTTCCCGTGGATGTCGGAGAAGGCGACTTAGGTGACAGAGCTAAACGAAGCTTATAAACATCAAAGAGACCCCCAAGCCCCCAACCCGTCTGGACAGCGTGTAGTGTGTAGGCCAAAGCCTATATATGGCTCTGGTAGTTCAGAGATTGTCATGCCCCTGCAGTGGAGACTAAAAAGGACCTGATGATAATGATGATTACCGTGTGGTTCCCGGCAGAGTAGAATAGGACCACTCCAAGTCTTCCCGTGGATGTCGTAGAAGTCGACTAAGGAAACACAAGCTAAACAAAGCTATAAACATCAAAGAGACCTCTCCAACCCGTCTGGCCAGCGTGGAGAGTGTAGGCCAAATCCTCTGACTACCCTGGCTAATACATGGCTCTGGTAGCAGAGAGGGTCGTGCTCCTGCAGTGGAGACTAACAAAGACCTGCTGATGATAATTATGATTGACATTATCGGATAATCCGTGATAATTTCATTTGTTATCGTATCCAAAGGAAAATAAATCCGTCTCCATATATCTTCTCTACTTAACTCTTATAATATAGAGCTATACTCGTATCTTGATCATTCGAAAGGCATTCAACGATTGGTCCTAACTGAAATTAAGCATGGCTGACATGTATGTTTATAGATGTTTAGTTTTTTCTTTAACCTTATCACAGCAATCTAGCAGGAAATATTTGAAAATAATCTAGCTGTTTATAGATTCATAAATTGTTATTAATTAATTGTCCATGACTTGAGACTTTAAACGTGTTCCGGCTGTCCATTGACGTTATCTTAACTGATTAGTAGACTGACAATATAATCTAGAGACAGAAGACACCTAGTATCTAGTCCCAACGCCCTATCTGCTGAACCGATCATAATGAAATTTTGCATACACGTTTTCTGGAGTACGGAGAAGAACATAGGCTATCTTTCATCCCGAAAAAAGGTACTGTTCCTGAGGGATCGACATTAACGCGGCCAAAGCCGCGGGTGAAACCAAGTAGTACCTACATAAATTAAGAATGCAGGTGTAAAAATGTATCCAAATGTCTGTTATTCCTAGATATTGAATTGATTTAGGCGTCACTTTACGGAAGTCAAACTTACATGTACTTCGAGTTAAATTAATTTGTGTACTTCCTCCGCCATTTAGTTCATGCAAACTATTGCTGGCCAGCGCCCACCCATTAATACTGTTAGTTCCTTCATGCCCGCCACCAATAGTTAATGTGCTTGCTACCCTTGCGGACGTTTCCTCAATGGATGCATTGAGGCTGCTTTTGAAAGAAAACTGACATGTATTTTTTAACATTTTGTTGTACGAGGCCTAGGGGTTGCAAGTCCCGGTACTAAGGTGTATTACTGAATTACCGGTACCAGGTCTAAGCCAGTACAGGGAAAACCGAGAAATTCGGGAATTTCGGTACCCAAGTTGAATGGTATTAAAAAAAAACCTAATTTGTACTAAGTTTTAATAAAAATGTGAATAAGTTAACAAAAACATTAAAAGTTTTCTCTTTAGTTCAATTGTTCTTTCTAAATAATAAATGAACCTAAACAATAAACTAATTAACAACACGACAAAACAAGTTATACATGTAGAAGCGTAATAAAATTAAGTAATACTTTTCCGTTCAGCTAAGTACTGTAATCACAAGGGTCATGCAATCAATCTTAAAATGTTAAAAGGATAGTAATGAATTTTTCATTTTTTGATAGTGTGTACGTAAAAAGATGATGGCATCTAGACTTTGGTCACGCAGTCTCGTTCTTAAACGGTTACAAATATAACCAAAAGAGGAGAATACTCTTTCTGGTTCCACACTGGTGGGAGGAATAGTAGACAAGTATTTTTATAAGCCAGAGACAAATATCGACCTCGTTCACCTCTATTTTTCCACAATGCTATTTCAGCTCGAACAACAGTTGAATCATGATGATCTATATTATTGGTAGGCGCATTATAAGTCCTGGGTTCAGACAACGCCTTTTTAATTGCTAATATCAAAAAATAGTTACAAAAATAATTATTAAAGTCCCGAAAGTATTGAAAGTCTCGGGAACTGCATCGTCAGTACCGGTACTAGATAAAGGAGTAGAATATCGGGAATTACCGGGAAAAATTAGTACCGGGAATTCCCGGGAGCAAACCCTAACGAGGCCCTAGGTAACCCTTCAAACTATTTTATGAACTAATGTTTACAGCTTAAAGTGTGAACCTGTTACTTAGCGTTTTCGCCAAAAGAGGCAGTTTTTGACAAAACTGCTAAAAAAGCTTCGCATTCTTAGCTCAAAAAATAGTTTGTAGGGTCGCGAAGGGCTCGTAGAACAAAATTTTAAATGATATCTCAGTTTTTTTTAATCATTAATTTCAAATTGGAGCCAATTCATGCTTCCCCTTCCCTATTTTAACGTGCTGTATTTCGTACTTGGCTCTTCTAGTCAAAAGTAAGTCTAGTATAGTCTAAAGTTAGCCTAGTAATTAAGCAAAAGTTAGCTTAGTCTACTGTCGTATCTTTGCTAATGTCTATGGCCAAACCAATACAATATCAATCCCCACTAATCCGACAGCTTGTCAAACCTGTCGACTCCAATAAGTACAGACATTCACGGAAGTTGTGCGTACACATGTATGTATCGTACATACAAATGATATACGACTTGCGTGGGGCTCCGTATACGGCGCGAGCTTTTGGCTTTTGGCGATATGTTTTATTCATAGTCGCGGTCTCTTTGCCTTATTTATTGCGTTTAAGGCATCATTATTCAATTATAATGTTTTAATAAAGAGAATATTGTTTGTGAGATCTTAAATACACGGTAGGAGGGATATAAAATATTCCTTATTGTTTCTTTGCCTCTGTTCCGTGTGGCTGCTGCATTATATTTATTATGTACCTATGTTACTTCGTGTTCCTACGAGTAGGCTGATTTTACTTGCTGTTTTTACGTTGCAATAATTTTTTTTATTCTAGGATAACAAGGTTAAGTGTATAAGTAGATTTTTTGTGTTTAGGTCCTAACTAACATTATATGAGTGAGTTTGTTTATATGTTTATTTATGTCTGTTTGTTTCTTATGCTTTCACGTCTTAACTACTAAAACAGGCGTTATAAAATTTTGCATACAACATGGCGAACGACACAGGGTAAGTAGACCGATCGCCTAGTGGGCGTTAGCATTATTAGCGCTTCCGCATGTTGAACATGTGTAAGAACGTAATCACCGAAAATCTAAAAATAATAAATAAATAAATATATATCGGGACATATCACACAAAATAAGTTAGACCCACAGCAACTTGTGTCGTAGAATATTAACTCAAATATACTATATTTTCTATTCCAGGCCAATCTGTAAAAGATCGTTTTCCATCATGACCTGGCCAGGAATCGAACCCGGGATCCTTCGCACTGCAGGCTGGAGTGTTAACCACTGCACCACGGAGCTCGTCAAATCTAATTGTCATTGATAATATGTAATAACACCAGCTGTTCCCAAACCAAAAAAGTCCTTAATAAAAACATAACGTTCATTTCTCCTGTCAAAAGACATGTGCAAATAACAGCTGTGGCCCAATTTACACTTGAAGGAAAGGAAGCAAAGGGCATTGTACGCAGTGCTGGCCCTAAACCAAATTAAGGAACGGCTTCGGGCCTCTACATCTTGGGGGCAACAAAAATAGCATCAGTAAAATATTTGCTAATTGGCGTCAGCCATTGTAGGAACACTGTAAGACGGATGAATAAAACTTTTAAATTTCAGGCATTTTAAGTCTTTTTGTGTTCCGTTAAGCATACATGTTATAATTCAACTTGTACTTGGAAATAAAAGTAATTAAAAAATATGGGGTAAGTAATAAAGATAATGGAAGAGGAAAGAATAAAATATGATTTGTGATTGTTGTTAATTTCTTTATATCCTGAACAAGTACAACGTAATTAGTATAATGTGCCACTTTCTAAGGTTTTATATTTTTTTACCGCTGTCTTCGAATCTTAATTCCAAATTTAGAGTCGTAGGGGCAGGCCTAAAAAGCGTTGGAGAAATGACCTTAACGCATTCCGGCTTAAAAGTCCCACGTAAAGCCGAAATCCCATACAAACGTAGTTTGGTTTTAGTTTTACAACAGTTCAGCCAATCTAAACCAAATTTCGTACATACGACCGGATAAGGCATATTGACGTTAATAATCAGATTTCAATTTTAAAAACAATACCTATGCAAAATTACAGCGAGTAGAAGTTTTCGACGAAAACTTCTACTTGCTGTAATTTTGTATATGCCAAAACTAAAACCAAACTACGTTTGTATTTGATTTCGGCTTTACGTGGGACTCTTAACAGGTCAGTGACCACAAAGGAAAGGGACAAGTAGAAGAAAATGGGAGAGTCCTTTACCCAGCAGTGGGACATAATGGGTTAATGAAAGAAAAGAAACTGCGGATCTAAATTCCACAGCTATTTCGACGTAAGTCAAAACCTTGATACTCTAAGGTCAAAACAGATCATCAGTCAAGTTAGGAAATTATGATAAATATTTTTAACACTTAGCCATTATGTAATAATTACATAAATTGAGACGTACGGACGGACTCATCATTTGGGATATTACCTAACGGAATATGTATAGGAATGTCGGCTACCGCTTGTAATGAAAAATTAATGGCGGATGCAAATCTACTTTGATGGCATTGAATTAGTATCATGGAGATGACATCCGTATTATAATGCCCATAAATGACTTGGTGTTTGACGGACTCCGGTCTTTCAACGTATGGAATATTTTATCGAGTGTAAACTATTACGAAGAAAGAAAATTTAAGTAATATTTTTTTGTTGTTTTGGATCACGATGGTAGGACTACGAGATCGAGCGTGTTTTTTAGGAGCTAGAATACAGTATAAATTATTTTAAATTTTATTTGATATTGTGTATGCGAAAGGCTGTAAATGCTCTTATGCATGCTACATTAAATTCTCGAAATTAGTGACAGAACATACGAGCATTTTTACTAAAACTTGCCACCATTCAATTTCGACTGTCCCTAAAATTCGCATTTTTTAAATGAAAGCTCTGAAATAGTGACATTAATTTTTCCATACTTATTTTATAACCCATGTTATGTACAAGAGACTTACATTTAATAAAAAGCAGTATGATTATAAGACAATTTTTAAATAATTTTAAATAAAATAAAACCCCTAAATTTGACCTGTCCCCACGTGGAGTTGACGATTTCAATAATTAATATAAATAATAATGTGAATAGTTTTGATATTTCTCTCATATTGAATCAAATATATGTAAGATTTTCTTAGAAATTGTAGATTTAAATTATATATTTAATTACATACATACATACTATGACGTAATTTTCCCTTGCGGGGTAGACAGAGCCCAGGTCTGCAAAACCTTTAGGCCACGTTTAGCATGTTGGTGGGCTTGTAGGTGAGAATGGAATCAAAACAATGATGGGTTGCTAGCCGCATTGCCTATTGACATGATTCCTGACGCCCATTCCCTTGATTGGCTTTTACAGTCTGCGCGGGAAGAGAAGCAGCTGGTACATTCTAAGTTTTTTCTTTTCTCCCAGACCAGCGTGGAAGGAATATTAGTGACAGAATATTGAAATACTTAATTTAATGTTTTTGTGTATCTATACGCAACAATCTAAGATCTGGGATAATTTGAATTAAATAAGAATTAGAAGGCTTAACACATTATTTTAACAATGCACCACGGAGGCCTTATTGTGTATTGCCGTAAAGATTGAGTTCAATTTATCAGTTCTTGTACCGAAAAACATCTCTACGATTGACCGGTTTACCCACGCCACGTCCGACGTGATAGAAAAGTAGTCATACTTCAGTAATAAGTGGTAATAACTGCTTATCACGGTAATAAACCGTATCTGTTACTTGTAACATCCTTATCAAATGTAATTAAACGGATGTTCTTGTGTGCAATTACCGCATTATTCGCGCTTAATAAAATGTTTTTGATAATATTTGATAATAATAAATGTCGATTCTGTGAAATTGATCTTGAAATATCAATAGCAATGGCAAGTACATGGTTTAAATAAACTTTAATATTTGTTTACATGAGGATGTTAAGTTGCTTGTATTTTTCTTTAATTAGAAATTATCGGCTCACTACACGATAGTTTCCCGAGAAATTATGAGTTATTCATTCATTACTGAATAGTGTATCAAATTGCCTAAGTTGTATGTGAGATTAGTTACACAAATTGATTGATGGTAGTTTAAATGTGTTTATGAAAAAATAAACATATCGAAATGCTTCTGATTCTCAAAATATGACGAGTACAAATTGCAATATGGTACATAAACAGAAATTTATCCTTTTTGGGCCAAAAAAGAAAACAAAGATGTGATGAAAAGATTTAAAATTTTACATACGAAATTGTACGTACTATTCTGAGGTACAACATAAATAACTGATACAGTCTTGATGCCGAGTGTGGCAGCGACGTTATCGGAACAAAGAAATTCGTCTTACTTTTAGTAATTGTTGGGAGAAAGCTGCATAGGGACGCAGGGTCATTCTGTCACGACGACTGTACTGGCCAGATTTTGACCATACGTGTGGCCTGTTGGTGAAAATGTATGAGTTTTCGCCATCACCTCCTGACTTTATAATGTTTTTAGATATGACCTGCTCACGAAGATATAGATACATTTATTTGTCAGTGTTACTGTAGGTACGTTTCGAATTGTGATGTGTTATATATACGAGTAGGTTTTTGCTTTCCACTCGCATCAACACAACACCTTCATTTTGATTTTTTTTAATTGATTATAATCTGGTCGATTCTTTTCTTCATTTTTTAGGGTTCCGTAGTAAACTAGGAACCCTTATAGTTTCGCCATGTCTGTCTGTCTGTCTGTCTGTCTGTCCGTCCGCGGTTTTACTCAGAGACTATAAGTACTAGAAAGCTGTAATTTGGTATGAGTATGTATATTAATTATGGCAAAAAAGTCGTAGAAAAAAATCTTGAAAAATTTTTTTTTTTTGGTAGCTCCCATACAAGTAAACTGGGGGAGTAATTTTTTTTTCTCTACTTACCCATCGTGTGGGATATCGTTAAAAAGGTCTTTGAAAAATATTGTGAGGTTGAGAACACCATTTTTCGATTTAGGGATCCGATTCCGAAATATTTGGTTTTAAAGTGCAAATTTTTGTTAGAGGTACGTGTCCCCCCCCTCTATCTGCTAAACGGTTATATATGGAAACGTGAAAAAAATTATTTTTATTAATAATAATTACAGCAGTAGTATATATATCTGTAATGTATAATAAGTAGTCTGTATACTGAAGTTGAAAGGAAAACTATCAGAGCTGGGTACTAACTGTAAACTAAAAAGTTATAGGCAACCAACTTATAAAATGTACTGGAAAATGTAAAATTTCATACAATCTTTATTGTTAGATGTTTTTGGTCGTTAAACTGTGAGGTGCGAGTGTAAACAGTGTGAACTCAAAGTTGTCATTCGCAACTACGGAACCCTATACTGCGCGTGGCCTGACACGCACTTGGCCGGTTTTTGTTAAGTAAGAAGGTACCTAAAAAAACAAGTATTTTTAAAATCAATTGGTGAAAGAAAAAAAAAGTAATTTTAATCCAGGCCTGCAACATTTTGGTGAAAAAAAAAAAGTAATTTTAATCCAGGCCTGCAACATTATTATGTGGTCGTTCGGATGTCCTTAAGTATAAACTTTTATAATCAACTTTAGCCAATATCTATAGTTGTAATAATTTATTTTTTATTAGTCTGTTACTATCCTACTGCCGGGCAAAGGCCTTCCCTCTTATACGCCACTGCTCTCTTCCAGGTGCGACACATCGCCAGTCTCTGTCATAGTTTTTGGGTTCCTCGTTTTCGTCGCCAACCCACAGACCACCTTCTTTGGTTACTTTTGCCAATTATTCGGAATCAAAACAGAATTTGACTTTCCACATCTGCCTATAGAACGATAAGATCATGGTATAAATAAATATGTAGGTGCAAACACACAAATTAACCGACGCTCACAGTAAGTTGCGAATCTGTATCGTAGGATACTACATCAAAGGCAGTTTTATAATAGATACTTAGATAGATAAACATGATCCAATCCAATTTGAAATAAATCGTTCACCTTCATATCCTAACCAGGGATCAAACCCGACCACTCGTATCGCAGGCTGGCGCGTTAACCGCTGCGCCACAGAGGTCGTCAATTCGTTTGTAGTCAAGTGTGTTACAGAATAACCCAGAACACACCCATCGTCTTCGTAATTATCGGATACAATTATTTCCAAGTCAGATGTGTCAATCAATAAGAAAAGTGTAATTAAGAGACCGTTTCAGGCGTAATTAACATTGACGGCTAAATGCGCCTTCATTTTTATGAGAAAACTCCGTTTCCGTAATAAAAGTATATTTATGACGTAATTATAAACTATTACTATTTAAAATGGGTGCTTGTTTATATAAATTAATCTTGGAGAAGTAATGTTTTTTTATGCTCCTCGATGTAATTTGTACTTGTTTCCTCGTGCTCAAAATAAGTTCTCTGCAAAATTTTCCAGCTCTTTACATTTAATGCAATAAATCTTTTAGTTTTAACTTAAAACTTAGTACTTATAGGTACAACGTTTAACAGCGCGGGCAAAAATCTACTGTGAAATATTTATTTAACTTATTTTGGCCCTAACAATACACTATTTAATTTTAACTAGTGGCTCTTTGAGCTGTTTATCTCGCAAATCTGTCTTTGGGTGCATTAAAACTAAATAAATGTTCACCACGAACCTAAAACAAAAAGCTTAAAGACGTTTACTGATACGGAATCTATGGCTGTTATGTCAAAAAATAAATATCTTAAAGCCGTGTAGGCTACAAAGCGTGACAAACTTGAATTAACAAAAACATGAATTCCAGTCTACGGACTTAGCAAGATTTGAATACACACCGGAGCCGGGAAGTCATACTTATCTGTTACTAATACTATTTATAGCCCTAGAGCGGCAATCTTAGAAGGCATCGCGAATATGCCAAATATGCCAGTTCATCGTTGCGTAACGGAGAAAGCGGCTAGGAATGCTATGCGTATCCTTTTAGGCGAAATACTAACTCATGAGTTTGTATAAGATATGGCCTTTACAGGCCTACTTTTAGAATACATAAGTCAGTTTGATCACATTTTTTTTATAAAGTAATTGGTTCTTATTTCAGGTTTTTTTTTGTATTTATAAAAGATTAAGAAAATAAAGATTGTATTTTGGTTTCATTTATTGACGAGGTATTATTAAAAAATAAGGAAAAATCTTGACAATCACTAACAAACTTCAAAGTAGCATAGAACTGATAAATATTTGAAATAGAAATATAAATGAAAAACATTAATAAAAAATACTTAGTGAACATATAATAAACAAAATATATAATAAACAAAAATAGTATCAGATAATTCAAGTAAAGGAGAAATAAATTGCGAAAAACGCCAACAAAGGCGGTAAATCCATTTTTCAATAAAATATATGGCCAAGAACTTTATACACGTATGATTAAATCTCTTTATTTTCCATCGACGCGTCCGACACGAAAACAATTAATTACATACTCGTAGGTTAATGTTAAAATGTATATTGGCAGCTCTTATCAACGACTATGCCGGAATTCTGGAAGAACGAGAGTTATGGACGTAGACTTTACGCGAAAATGTGAGTCATGCTTGTGTAGTTTTATGGTCGGTGTACACTTGGCAAGACGTGCAGCATTGCAGGAAAAATTGCGAACGCAAGCCGAAAAATTAACGAATTTCCTAAGGACCAAAGCTGCGAACAAAAAAAAAACTACATTTGTCATACAAATTGCCGGGTCGGCCGAACAATTTTGTATGAATAAGTTTAGAAAAACTTGTACACTTTGACGAGCTGATTTGATGGTTAAAGGGATAACGGTGTTATCCCTAACATCTTGTATCTTGTCCCCACGCCGTCACTACCTGACTCATATCAGCTTTGACAAAATATTGATAGTTAATAAGTACATATTAGACTGAAGACTATCGTTTTTCTATTACAGAGCATTTTGATTTTAGACTTCTTAAACCGCAAAGCGAAAAAGATGCACTATAAAACTGCTCTAGGAAGAGCTCTCGACTTTGTCAGTGTTTATCTTTTTGCATTATAAATCCTAATCCTAACTAATATTATAAATGCGAATGTGAGTTTGTTTGTTTGTTTATTTGTTTGTTTGTTTGTTACGCTTTCACGCCGTACCCACTGAACCGATCATCATGAAATTTTGCATACACATAGGTTAGGGTACAGAGAAGGACATAGGCTATATATCACGCGGGCGAAGCTGCGGGTAACAGCTAGTATGCTATAAAAGAGTCTCTAAAATGCCACGGCGCATCTACTCGTCGCAGTGCGAAGCCACCTTAAAACAGACGCATAAATACAAGATTCAATAAGAAATGCCGCAAGGAACATACTCGTAACTTATTGAAATGTAATTGAAAAATAAATTTAAATATGTTATGGTAATATCTTGAAAGAAAGCGGAATGCAAGTTTACGACGCTACAACGTTTCGTTCTTTGTTTGTAATAAGTAGTTTTTTTAAGGCGAATAAGATAATCTACGGAATCGAAGTGAACCGAGACTTAGATTCGATACATGAATTTGTTTGCCGCCAGCCATTTTGATTAACATAAATTTTAGTGAAACCAAATTAAAAAGACTACCGAGGCTACCGAGCTTCTAATAACTGTCTATTTGAATCCAGGCTGTTGACGCTTTCATTGAAAAACAAATCTACCACCGAATTGATAACATCTGCTTTTTTTAAGTCTGTTAATATCATAATAGCTTCGAGATTTGCACGTTGCTCGAAGGAACTAAGAATAACTCTGTTTCAAGCATAGTGCACATCCTTTTATACATGTACTAGCTATTGCCCGCGGATTCACCCGCATGATATATGTTATATATGTTTATATCCTTCTCAGTACCATAACCTATGTGAATGCAAAATTTCATGATGATCGGTTCAGTAGATAGGGCGTGAAAGCGTAAAAAACAAACTCACTTTCAGTTTTATAGTATTAGTTGGGATTAGGATTCAGATTAGGATAATCTGTGGGGTCGAACCCGACATCTTTCGCTTAGGTTTCTAGGCCACTAAGCCTTCAACAGTATTTGGGTATCCGCGCCTGGCTGTAGAAAATACATTGTTTATTTAAATGCACACTTTGCATACAATCACAGAGAAAGCGACGCCATTGATATTTTAATCAGGCGAGCGATTTATCCTTCGTGAAATCGATACTTCAATCGGCTCGGTTTGCTAGCGTGACAGTTGGCTGGTATTAACACAAACTTATTACTTTAAATTTGCAATGCTTGTTTATATTTACTTCTTCCGTGGAATAATTTGCTTTCCTGACAAGTGGGTTATTTCCCAAACTATTCTCTCTATATCACAATGTTCCCTTCACAGACTTTGTCACCCCTCTTCGGCTCCCTATCACAGAGAGATTGACTCTACGAAGGCCGTCGTCTGCTCCGAGTTGTTGAATCTCTACAACAGCTTCTATAAACTATTAGTATCTAGTGGATTTAGGTTCGACTCTCCAACATTTCCTACGACACTAATGCTGGAAATTTAAAAAAAGGCAATTTTCATATGAATTGCCCGCCCAGCTTAACACTTTTGTATGGAGTTGTCAATTTTGTTCTCGAATTTCCAGCATTAGTCTTATTGGGAAAGTTGTTCATTTTGACGGGCTGAGTCACCCCAATGGGACTTGGTTTTATTAACATAATTGTACACACATATCATATAATTTAAAACCAGTCATAATATTAGGCGATCCACATGCTTAAATAGATAAACAAGATGTAACACGAGATGTTATTTAGGTTGTATTAAAAAGCCCTATCTGATCCTTAAAAGGCGGCTGAGCCCGTCAATATGAACAACATTTCCTATAGGACAGGAAAGTCAAAAATAAATTGACAATTTCATACAAAAATCTTCACCCGGCTGAGCAATTCGTGTGAAAATGTATATTTTTCACTATGTGTCTAATAGAAAAAATTGATCATATTGAAGTTGTAAGTCGCACATACAATGTTTGGACAGGGTTTTATTACCATACCTTATTGTAGATTATATCTATAGTAGGTCTTCTCTTATCTTTCGCTAAGAATGCAAGCAGTCTCATCTTATGCAATAAATATCACAACGCATTACTCATTCCGACCTTTAGGCCACCACCAGCCGATGCAATCAGGGCATTACGCAACAAAAAGTGCAGCCATTGCTGCACCCGGAAGGGGTTATATCGGCCAAACTCAACCTTTGCCGTTTGCAGGATTCGACGGTAATACCGCGAAACGTTAGAACCTCGTATGATATACTTAGTTGACAAGAAAGACTGCAAGTTTGTAGAGTTTGTTTACAGGTCAGTCGCATCCTTTGGCTTTGAACCTCCAAACTTAGAAATCTCAAAAAATTCAAGTGCTCTTTTAACGAAAACAGCAAATCTACACTGCTGCATTCGAAAAGAGGTATTAGTTCGGCTGAACTTCTTTCCTATTTGCAGGAGACATTGGGATTAGACCCATTGGTCTTCAAGTCCTCTCCTAGTGGCATCATCAGTTTCAATGCTTCGGTATCCGCTACTGTCTACTGTCGTTCCCGGGGGATACGTTTTAATGATAGTATTCATGCTGTAATACGATTTGACGATATTTTTACGACTGGCGGCCTAATCGACGCCAACCCAACCACGGATAAATACCTGTGAAAATGAAGTACATTGCTCACACCGGGAATTGAACCTCGTGCCCCTCGTGTCTGCTACACGAAAGATGTTAGTGCTCTTGTCCTGTTTTGTCTTATCTGACACCCTCATTAAGGGATGCAATAATCTTACTTTCACTAAACCATACACTCTTTCCACCAGCGATTATTCGTTTAGTAATAAATCTGCGTGTTAGTGACAATACCGTCACGCACTGTTGTAACTTTATTTACACACTTCAAAAAATTATTTTAAATTATTTAGTTTACAATGAACGATGTCTACATTCACAGTGTTCATTCCGCTAGCAATTGTGTTAATAAATCAAATCTGCGCACGCGCACGCACTTCGACTCCGTGGCCGAGCGGTTAGGTTTCATGCTATTTAACGTAACCAATATTTATGGGCCTTTCACGTTGATCTGGAATAAAAAAGCAGGATAAGCAAACACTTTCCCTTCCTCGTATTTAATTATTTCTAAGTAGATATGTTTTTTGATTGCCCTGCGACGTTGAAAAAAAAGTCAAATGTATTAAATTGTTATCAAAAATTCCAACGAAATATCTTTATTTCCAGGTACGTCAGCGTTTTATACCAAACAACTCAGGATGTAAGTAAGAAAAGGAGACTTAGCAAGCGTCATCATCATCACAGCCGCAAGGAGCACTGCTGGGCACATGCCTCTCCCTAAGGATTGCCATCATTTGGGTATTGCCATACTCATCACGCTTAGCAACCGAGTCGGTGACCGCAGTTTGTTTGACTTATATTGGTTCCGACTCTGCTGTACATCAACACTATTTTTAAGTGAACGAAGGGTGGGACGTTCTTCGTACAAGAGGAACGGGCTCAATGTATTTGGGATACTACATGCTTGGATGGATTGAGGGATAGGAAAGAAGAAGCTCGGGAGGCCTGGCGCGCGTACCCGATGCTATATCTGCAACCACCGGACAAGTAGTAAAGGATGCCACCCCTGACACCCTATAGATAAGGATAGTGACCAATTTCTCCAGGCTCCGTAATCATAATAAGTTTCCAAACTATAAAAGCAGTCGCTCAATAGCGAACTACTAGGGTTTAATTTATTACCTATCTATGGTATTTCTGTTTGATTTCTAACTTATGCCAATTCTACTAAAGATTAGCATCAGTTCATTTCCACGTAATAAACAAACAGCCAAAGCGGAAAGATATATTTTCCTCTCGTCGATTACTATCACGTTCTCGGTAATCGATGTGAGCTGATGGAGGTGATACCGCAGATAATCCCTACGAAGATAGATAACATCGACTTGCCCATCATCTGAAGACCGCATTCTCTTGACACTGTAAGAGGACAGGTTCGAGCGTGTTGTGTTTATGAGAAATTAGTGTCTCTTTGCAAATAAAATCAAAATCAATGTGATGAGTTACTCCACCACATCGTCGGAAATCATTTTGATATGGCGCGGTAGATCAATAAAAATTAAAATAAAATTCACAAGACGTCAGTGAAGACGTGCAAACCAATGAACTGGCGCGCATAGCTCGTTCGTACGCCACTTCCCGCCCCGCTGTCTTCGAGAACGGCTCCATTTAAATCTATGCGTTGGAACGCGCCGCTCCCGCGTCCGCGCCGCCGCCGCTGACTTCGTGTCCGGGGCCTTAATGATGACACCCCTAACCGTAAGGAGAGTCACCAATCCTCCAGGCTCCGTAATCATAATAAGTTTCCGAACTACAAAAGCAGTGGCTCAACAGCGAAGTAGGGTTGAAATTACCCAATGCATGATTTGATTTCTAACTTACAGCAGTTCTACTAAAGATTTGCATCAGTTCATTTCCACGTAATAAACAAACAACCAAAGCGGAAAGATAATCTCTTCCTCTCGTCGATTACTATCACGTTCTCGGTAATCGATGTGAGTTGATGAAGGCGATACCGCAAATAATCCCTACGAAGATAGATAACATCGCCTAGCCCATCATCTGTAGACCGTATTCTCTTGACATTGTAATAGGTCTTAGTCAAATGGTCAGTTAGGTTTGTAGCGGCCGCTTGCTTTTTTTATTACAAGCTTGTATTATTATTTAGCTTGCCCTGATGGGGTCAAATCTTCCAATTCAATTTAAAGCAATTAATCTGAACCGATTGTGCTGAAATTGTTGTCAGATGTCAATGGCATATTATAGTACTTTAGACATGATCTTTTGATGGAGTCGGAAGGTGGCCTCAGTAGTGGTATTTCGTTATAGAAGCTCCACTTTACTCACGTTTTATTTTGTTTGCATTCGCCGACTAGTTTCGGTCTTTAGGGAAGAACATCATCGGGGTGTTACGGGTGGCGACACAACGGTCTCGCTTCTTTTAAAGCACTTTGAGTACCGAAAGCGGCGGAAAGTCGGCGAATGCGACCAAAACAAAACGTGAGAAAAGCAGGGTTTCCATAATGACTTGTAGAGAGGCCTTGGAAAATACTGTGTCTGAGATGAATGGCATAACTAAACATGTCTATCAAATGAAGAATTCAGTCTACTACCTTAAAACCCAATTAATCCCACATCCAACTATTGTAATTTATTACAATTAAATTTGATTCCATTCTCCACCTACAAGCCCACAAACATGCTAAAGACCGCCTTTAGGTTTTATAGAAGCCTCCAGATGGTCAAAACTCAGTTGAGCACGACGAGAGAAATTATTTCTGGCATCTGCACGCGCTTTCGCGGCTCACATTTAGGTCTCCTTGATGCATATCGGTTTAGTCATCTGCAGGACTTATCAGTTTAATGTCCAGCTCTTAATGGCAAGATATTGTCTGTATGTCTGTAAGAGAGAGCGCTGTATAATTGCGCAACGAGACAAGAGGTAGCTGAATCATTATGAGTTATGACTCGAAATCTAATGACACTTGTAAGAGGTCTGTCTAACGCTCGGGTAGTTTTGAACTGTTTTCGGTTTTTTAGCTCTATACTCTCTGTGGTTATTTTCTTAGCCGAGGCTTTTCAGTGTCGTTATTACTAAATGTTCACCGAAAAAACAGCTGCGTTCAAATTGGACTAGGATGGCGACAGACAAGTGCGGAAAGATACAAGAAAAATAAATATTACTGTTGAAATTAACATATTGGGTCCTTAGCTTTGAAATTGGCGTTTTCTATAGAGAATTTCGAGCAAAGTGAATTTTTCATACTAACGTTTTCAGAAATATTTATATAAAAGTGAAATTTTGCATGTAGTTACGGACAACATTAAGCTTAATTAAGACATTATGAAATTTACAAAAAGTTAGGAAAATAATAGAAAAATGGCTTAATTCTTAATTAAAACTGACACACCTGAAACGAGTCCTTTCCATGAGCATTTTCCAATAATTAAATACACAAAAACAAAATTTTAAAGCATGCAGAATGTTAATAATATAGACCACTTTCAAGTTTAAATAAAAATGTGTTTACCAAAAATTATTGTCATTAGGAAGGAACAAAATGGCAAGCGGGAAAAAAACGCCAATTTCATAGGTAAGGACCCAATATATATTTTTGTTTTGTAGTTTCGCGCAAGTAAATTTGCTTACGTTCATAATCTCTAAAAATGTTCTATTCTTTGGTAAGTCGTGTAATAAGGATCTTTTTGTACTCTTCCTTTTTTAGGGTTCCGTAGTAAACAAGGAACCCTTATAGTTTCGCCATGTCTGTCTGTCTGTCCGTCCGCGGTTTTACTCAGACTATAAGTACAAGAAAGCTGTAATTTGGTATGGTTATGTATCTTAATCATGCCAAAAAAGTGGTAGAAAAAAATCTTGTAGCTTCCATACAAGTAAAGTGGGGGAGTATTTTTTTTTCTTTTTGCCCATCGTGTGGGGTATCGTTAAATAGGTCTTTAAAAAATATTTTGAGGCTGAGATCACCATTTTTCGATTTAGGGATCCGTTTCCGAAATGTTTGGTTTTAAAGTTTGCAAATTTTTGTTACAGTTAAGTGTCTCCCCCTCTATCTGCTAAACGGTTATATATGGATACGTGAAAAAAATAACAACAGTAGTATATATAGTAAAGTTGAAAGGAAAACTATCAGAGCTGAGTACTAAGTGCAAACTAAAAAGTTATAGGCAACCAACTTATAAAATGTACTGGAAAATGTAAAATTTCGTACAATTTTCATTGTTAGATGTTTTTGGTCGTTCAACTTTGAGGTGCTAAAGTTGTCATTCGCAACTACGGAACCCTACACTGCGCGTGGCCCAACACGCACTTGGCCGGTTTTTTTCCCTCAGAAGATAGTAATGGGATAAATTGATTTTAACTTCTTTTTGGGTGATACGAGAAGCGATATTTTCGAATTGCCTGTTATAACACCTTGGCCACCGATAAAATTATCTTTGATCGAATCAAAAACTGTTAACTAACAGATAAACTATCGAAAAATAGCACTAAAAGCTTAGGTGTGGGAATATCGGTGATTATACGACTTCCGTGTGCAGATATTGATTAATTGCACGCTGATGTTATCAGTTCATCTCTGAAATGGCTCTTATCGGAGTATCGTCATAACTTATGTATGAGTAATCAGTGAAAGATATAAATAAATTATATGATTTTAAGCTTTCGCGGTCACAAACACTATTATGTTCACTACGGGACTTACCGCGATTATTTTTTAAGTTTTGCATGATATTTCGACAACATTGCAGCTGCCATGTTCACAGACTAACTGAAGAGACTGCGGTGGTGTATGTTGAGCTGTCAAGGGAAACCGTAATCGGTCTATACTTTATTTGTTTTTTAGAAATATCAGACAAAACTCAAAAATAATCGCGGTAAGTCCCGTAGTGAACATAATAAATAAATTAATTTTAATGTTTAAGAGGTATTTTTAACCAACTTCAAAATTGGGAGATTATCAATGCAACCCGCGTGTGTCATTGTCTGACGTATTGACAAACGAATATACCTCACTACTTTATAATGTGAAATTGGTGTTATTTTGTGTTATAAATGCCCATATTTATGAACAATGTGTAGAATAACTAAAATAGACTGTCATTGTGCGGCTGTAGTGAGATTTACATAGCGGGCTGGTGGTTGTCCGCCTTGCTGCGTCGTCAATGATGAAACCAGTGGATTCGCGAAGAGTTGTCGCCAGGGGCTCCGTGAAAACAACGAAATGAATTACAGCATCATTTCGTTGACAACCAAGAAGAATAACTCGCCAACTGGCGAAATAAATGAAGAAAGGCTCTAAAGGACTTGTATCCAGGGCCGTAACACAATATTTTAAAAAAATATACCCCACTAAAAGCTTGGGTGTGGGAATATCGGTGATCATACGACTTCCGTGTGCAGAAATTGATTAATTGCCTGATGTTATCAGATTCATCTCCGTTGGGCGGCTCTTATCGAAGTATCGACAAGCTTCTATCTCGGTTATAACTTCATCATCATCAGGTCTTTTTTAGTCTCCACTGCAGGAGCATGACCCCTCTCTATATTACCAGAACCAATCATAAGCCAGAGCAGTCAGAGGATTTGGCCTACACTCTTCACGCTGGCCAGATGGGTTGGAGGGGTTTTTTACATGTTTAGAAGCTTTGTTAACTTGTATTTCCTAAGTCGCCTTCTACGACTTCCACAGGAAGACTTGGAGAGGTCCTATTCTTCTCTATCGGGAACCAGACGGGTCAGCTAGTTAACAATATAAATAGAAGCTTAGGTGTGGGAATATTGGTGATTAAATGACTTCCGTGTGCAGAAATTGATTAATTACTTGATGTTATCAGATTCATCTCTGAAGCGGCTCGTATCGTATCGGAGTATCGACAAGCTTTTATCTCGGTTATAACTTATAAGTAATCAATGAAAGACATAAATAAATTAATTTTAATGTTTAATCGGGTTTTTAATGGACTTAAAAAAAAAGAGGTTAACAATGTGAAACTTAATATTCGCAAAATAGCACGGTTTTATATATGTTAGAACACAAAACATGTGTGCTAAATTCCATAATGAATTTATGTTCAACAAAGATTAAATTATCTTTGTTGAACACAACAAAAAATATAATATTGTTAATAAATTGTAATGAATATTGACGTTCACCAAATATTGATACTTTGGAACCCGGGGTTCGGAATCTGGGGCCGGGTCGGCTCATGACCCCGACAGACTGTTGATAAATTGATGTCTCTGCAATCCAAGTTTTCCGCTGGTAAAAGAATTTTAAAACTTTCCCTTGGGGCACAAATGCTCCAATTTAAAGAAGCTTATAAATAACAAATGAATGTCTATGATACTGATAATCTAAAGCCTACTGAGAAATTGCTGTATTTAAACTAAATAAATATTCATTCAGCAGCAGCCTTTGCATGCAGAAACCTGAAGAAGAAAGGCTCTCATGAGTAGAATAAGACATTTTAACTTTCTTTAGTCAAGTGTTTCCCGACAGAGTAAAATAGGACCACTCCAAGTCTTCCCGTGGATGTCGTAGACTCAGGGAACATGAGCTAAACAAAGAGACCTCTTCGACCCGTCTGGCCAGCGTGGAGAGTGGGGCCAATCCTCTGACTGCTCTGTCTCTGGTAGTACAGAGAGGGTCGTGCTCCTGCAGTGGAGACTAAAAAATATCTGATTATGAGGATGATTAAAAGGTACCGTCTTAGTCCATATTGCTACCACACAAATCTGGATTCTGTCAATCTTTTCGAACAGACAAATGCGCTTATATTTATCTGTATGGATGACAGTAATGTTCACTAAAATATCTATAAAAACAGTGATATTACGTCATTAACTCATTCTGTCGTCACTGTCGCTTTGAAGTCGTCGATTTACGATATCAACGTCTGAGTCTGCGACAGCGTGTCTGTGACTTACTTCCTACTCTAATTTTATCTTTTTTATGTCAGTAATTTTATAAACCTATGAACAGAATGACTGAAATAGCAACCCTTTTCACGTTACAATGTCGTTACGGTTACAAGTTACGACACTGCGCTATAATGGATTTAAAAAGGGGTAGAGAGAGTGCGAGTAGATTCTCGTCTAAAAAATATGTATTTTAGTTTTATACAAATTTTCTATATTCTGTGTTTTCTTTTATTTGTGCTTCCGCTTCTTTTAAGTTTATTTAGTATTCTTTGTAGAATTCTAATATACGTAATTTTATCTAGCGACTTCTACGTTTAGATATAGAGTTTTTAAGCGATGCATGGTGATTGCAGTGGACCCAGAAATCTATTTACTGGAACCAGAATTACACGGGAAGAATACTCTATAAGATAATAACGGTAACCTAATAGCATCTAATACGGACATTTAAATTATTTTTTCTAGCTACTTTCTGGTTATACGCAACAGTTCAAACCCTACTCCGACACTCCGACTTGCATATAATCTATGTCGTAACCATATTGTGAAGAGAAAATAAACGTTTCATTATTATTATTAAAAAATATTAATATAATTTGCTATCAATTAGATTTTATCTTTGATTAACATATTTCTGTCACTATTATTTGCTTAGAATATTAAAGTCAATTTAAGGATATCAGTTTTGAGTTGAGTAAGTAGGCATGGGTGGTGATAGGCACCCGATGGATGTGGTTCCCGGCAGAGTAGAATAGGACCACTCCAAGGCTACCCGTGGATGTCGTAGAAGGCGACTTAGGAAATACAAGCTAAACAAAGCTTATAAACATCAAAGAGCCCTCTCCAACACGGGTGGCCAGCGTGGAGAGTGTAGGCCATATCCTCTGACTGCCCTGTCTAATTATGGCTCTAGTAGTTCAGAGAGTGTCATGGTCCTGCAGTGGAGACTAGAGAAGACCTGATGATGATGATGATGGTGAGAGGCCGACAAAAAAATTCCTTATTATCACAAATTCCTTTTCTCAGAAAATCAAAATCATAATCTCTCACATGAGAGAAAGAAAAAGAAATTAGCAGCAAATAATTCCGAACCGTTTTCTTCCTTCTTGATTTCGAGAACGGCACATCACTAGATATGTGTTTATCTTCTTGTAATGCTAGGTTCAGTCTTGAAAGCCGTACCACTCCTTTTAGATTACTTTTAGGTTATTCTTAAATGTATCTTCTTATTCTGTTTCTCTTCATCCCACTTTATGTGGGGTCGGGACAGAGAAGGCAATAATAATATTATTAGCTTCTCCGGTTTTTTCGGAAATTAAAGGATCGTTTTTTATTTCAAAATTAGGAAATCACTACGGTCAGAGTCGATGGTAAAAGCCACTGGTAAAAGCCTTTAAACGTATTTGACTCCAAAGCGGTTAATATACCTTTAGAAGCGAAAACCCTAATCAATTGCAAGTTAATTCTGCCACCTTTTAGTCCTCAATGCAATATCCATAAATTTAACACATTATGTTGTTGTGTACAACATTAATGGATAGTAGAAAGCATTTAAAGGAACGATATAATAGCGAGATTGTAATGCCAATCAAGAATCACCTCAAGTGCTTGGCAATAGAAATCATTGGTTAAAGAGAAATGTTCGTTGATGTGAAAAGCATGAAAGGGTAAGAGTTTTATTCGTCTAATAGCTACTGAAGAAACTGGATACATAAAAAGGACGGTGTCTCTTTACTGTTTATATGTAGTTCGGAGCATTAATTTTCTAATGCACTTAGATTTTACCGAGAAGTAGTTCTGACCACCCACGTACTGGGAAATCTTGCGTGTGAGACGGTACCTATTCAGACTATATAATTGTTGTACATAAAAGTTATTATGCATATATCCTTTCTCTTGATGTAAAATGTTAACGACGAAGCTTCGTATTTTTAGATCGACGAGTGACCTGACGACAACTCACTAATAAGTGACACTACTTATACAAAATTTGAAACGAAGTGAAAAACATAAAATTCTTCTGTAGCCATGTCGACTACTCCGAATATTTATTGTATTATTGTATACATTAAAGAATTAGGAAGGTTCTGAGAAAATTGTTTATTTTCTAAAAGCTTAGCAATAATGTATAAATAGCCTACTTGATACTGATACTGGTACGTTTGTAAGTACATACCGCTTCGATTCGCGTTACCGATAAAAAGTACAGAAAATGCTTCCTTTTTGATATTTTGACAACGATTATTAAAATTTTCATGGCTAGAGAAGGTGACCAACATACTTCCTTTACCA
Organism: Rhodophaea formosa; assembly: GCA_963082605.1. Classification (NCBI taxonomy): domain Eukaryota; kingdom Metazoa; phylum Arthropoda; class Insecta; order Lepidoptera; family Pyralidae; genus Rhodophaea; species Rhodophaea formosa. Next base: position 4,644,028 of record OY720209.1, read on the forward strand.
ATTAATCCTTTCTTTCTTCTTTCCATAACCAGCTTGGATGTAACGTTTTTGTAATCAAAGCAGTACTTTTCGAAATGAAACTACGATAATTTTTTTCCAAAAGTTAAGATCTATCGCGGCCCATTAAAATGAATCAATGCAGCCATCTTTAAAATCAAATTAAACCGTTAAATATCGTGTTCTACTCCATTAAGCATCAGTGAATGCGTGAGAACCTTAAAAGGACATTGTAATAGAGACGCCTGATTTCTTGATTATGCTGTGTGCCTAATCGACTGGAACCTTTATTTATTGGTTCGAGATGTTTCCTAGTAATGTTCATTAATTTTGTAATCGATTTAATAATTTAAATCTTTTGTTTTAAAGATTAGCTCCGTCAATCAACTCTCCATGACCGTACGAGATCTGGATAAGTTCACGCTTACATAATTGTCAAAAATTTTAATGACAAGAAAGGAGTAGCTTTGATAAATACGGTTTACAAAAAATAATATTGAACTCTGGAGTTGGACAAATGTAGGACATAAAAACCTACAAAAATTGTAATCAACTGTTAATTTTTCGAATCACTAAATGTCAGTACCAATTCCAGTAATACATATCTACTGAAACATGGTTTGATAAAATCCAGTAATTTAATTTTCAATGAGTAATCCCGAAAATTCCTGATTAGTTTTCTGTGTGACGCAATAATTTCAGAACAAAATAAACCCAAAACAAAAATGAAACATAAGGTTTATCTTTTTATTTACACAGACAAACATGTTTTATGCACCGATTAAACATAAGTTTCACTGATGGATGTACCGACCTCAAGTAAAATATAGATGCCTTAAAACAATGGGTAGGCCGAACAGACAAACAGTACTGTCATCGCAATATTGCCGTATAAGTTCTGACACACGTCATCTCACTATGAATATAGGGATCGGAACATGAAAGGTCACCGATTATTTTAATCGAGACATTAATCTCGATTTTTGTTCCGTACTCGAGTCGAGACGTCTTAATCGACCAGCTGTTACGTAGCCGCAATAATATTATCTGTGCTGTGATCTACAAGTCTGGCTCTAAATCTGTTTGGCCTTTGCCTTTCGGTGATTTAAGTTTTTATTTTTATCTTGCGACGGTTTATTTTTTATGAAATGTCTTCCTGCCAGTTACTTTATTAAAATTTGAATTTAAAGATACATAAGTATATACTGCAATAATTTAATAGCTTGGGGAAACTATGGTCTACATATTTTTGCGTGGATTTTATTATTGTTTTTTCACAATAGCAACGTACTTAGTTTTATTATTGCAAAGAACGAGTTTGTCAATTAAGTTAACAACCTTAAAAATATTAGCAAAACTTTCTAATTTATAACTCTTTGACATCCTCGAGTATGTAAAACATTGCTTTCGATTCCCCGATTCGAATCAATTTCGCATCGATGTTTGTCGATGTATCGTATTGACGCACGCGTGCTTTCACTCTCGGCGGACCGGTCCGGCGCAGTTCGGACATTCCCGTAAAGGGCTAAATGGTCAATGTTGACCGTTAGTGTTGGTTTCGATTTGAGGTAGGTAATCGATTGCGGTGTTTGACAATCGGACATGTTGTAAATCATTTTTGTTTTCACATCACTATTAACATGTAATAGAGAATCTTCATGTTTTGTAGATGTTGAAAAATAATTCTGTTTACGTAAGCGTTTACATAAAGACCGTTAGGCACAGTTTTATTTTATATTGGTACGTTAGGTTAAAATTGTTTGGATAAGTCGATTTCAAAATATGCATAAATTAAAAAAAAAAAAACTATAAGATATATTATCTTCAAATTTATAGGAACAGTTGCTTCTCTTCTCAGGCAGATCGTAAAAGCCAGCCGAATGGATAGATAACGAAGAAATCAAGCTAAATTTGGCTGGCTTTTGGCACTTTTGTCTCTATGCTATTTCTAACTCGTACGGGATAAAGTCATGACGGGTACGTATGTATGTATGTATGTAAACCACAAAGAATACCACTCTGCATGAATACAATTTCAGGTAGTGAAACATAAGTACTAGTTATTCGATTCGATAGTTATCGAATTAATAAAGAGAAGTGTTACAAGGGTAACTATCTCGACTCCGTTGGTCCCAAACCCCAAAGGAGTACGAAATTTAAAGCTACAAAACGAGCAAAAATTATCCCACGGAAATTTAAGCTAAGACGGTGTAGAAAAAAATACGAAGTGGTCTAACTGATAAAAAACCACTCTGCCATCATAAAAAGGTCACGTAAAATATTAATTTCTTGCATAACGTTTATTTTTCAAACCCAATTTTAACACGAGAGTGAGTCACGAAAGCAATAATTAAAAAGAACGTTGGTGATGTAATCTTTTTTTACTAATATTATGGAAGGTAAGTAAAGTAGAAATAGGTAATACGTAAAATTTTGTCACGAACTTACTGATTCTGGGGTGTTAGGAAATGCTGAGAAAATCGAGCAAGGGGTTTCTTCAGTGCCAGTATTTGTGAATCTGATTACGATTAATCCATGGTTCACCTCTTGTCGTGCCTTTATTGTTCCACTACCTGAGTGAAGACTTCAAAGAGTCTAACAATAACGTGGCCAAAAATTGGTCAAAAGGTAACTAAAGGAAACCATTTCGACTCGACGAGAAGACTACCGGTTATACATATAATTTTTTTTTAATTTCAGAGGAGATAGTCCTGACTCCATTTCTTGATTCATATGTGTGATTGCCGCCAATGTAGATGATACTCGTAAGTATAAATGTTATCTTCTTCTTCGTCGTTTTCCTCATGACTGAGGGTCGTGACCACCATAATTAGCCCCGGCCACAAGTTGTTTCCAGGCCGATCTGTTTTGGGCTAGGCGAATGGCAGCCTGGGTGTCGCACTTCAAGGCATTCATAAATGTTATGAGACATTAGAAAAAAAATAATTTAGATAATAATAGAACCTCATCATATATTATGCGGTATGTGATAGAAATGCCCACAAAATTATTTGCTGTTTGATATTCTTTATAAAATAAAAAATAAAAAAGTACAAATGTGGGTGCAGATGTGTACCCGTTCAAATCCAGAACGGGTTACTAGCGTTGTATTATCCAACTCCGTCAATTTAACAAATGCTTGAATGTTTGCTATTATCTAATATCGACGCCGCCCACGCGTCTGTCACACATCAAAGCTGGCGGTAAATGCAAACATTTATGCGAAATGCTGAAAATTACATAAATACGGATAACACCCTCTACATGATTTAGGATAACAGTTTGTAAGCGGGTTGTGGGCTCCTATCGTCCTACACCTTTGTACGTGTTTAGTTTTAGCCGTATGACAAGGAGGTAAATACAATATGCAAGCCATAAGTTTAGTCGGAGGTTGCACTTTTATGTCGGACCAAAAATATATTGTTTGCGCGTTTCAGAATCCTTCAGCGCCAGCTATTATGTGAGAAGTCTTTTAGTTATTTGGTATTGGTCGACGTTTATTTTTGTCAATTTTCTTAATAATTCATGCGGCGAATATAGGTCGCCACTTTTCGTTACCTACGTCGGTCTAACAGTACTGTAACCCAAGGTTCTATGTCTCTCTCTATCTCTTTCATTTTATCTTTTTTTGCATCGTACTTAATGCATTGAAAGGACAGAGTTTGTTTATATCTAGGCCAAATATATCTTTTTAATAATATAAATAATATTTTAAACAAAAATAGCATCTAGTCTTTGAATTCCTCAGGGTTTCTGAAGAATATCAAGAATAAGCGCAGCAAGAACTAGGCGTTCTAAGTGGACTTTGATAATCCGCACTTCACGTAGATGATAGTGTCATATCTGTACTTAAGTGATTTGTGGCGAGGTGGAGTGTTGTAGGTGTTATCGATATGAATGTCGATTCAATTCGAGTACGAATCGGATTGTTTGTATTGCCATTATGAGTAATTGCGAGACGTCTGTGTATCGTTCAGTTGCGACTGTTGCTTACTAATGTGTTATTTACATAAATATGTTTTGCATTGATCGCAACAGAATTGTTTTCTTTGCTTTGAGCGCTTTGAGCTCTTGATAAGTTTTATTTACACATTCGAAGATAAAGTTTGGTTGTCTGAGTCATTTAAAGTAGTGAAGGTGGACATCAGTAAATTTTACACCATTAATAATAAAACAAATGAAAAAAAAAACATCATATCCGATCATAAACGGTCATATTTTTTTGAATGCGCTGACATTAAAGTGTGAATTTTTCACAGTTTCCATCCATGGTAGTGCAACCCTGACTATATTGTTCAAATTTCAACATGATTACTCCACGCTTTTTAAAAAAAAAAAGATGAACAAAAAAATCATTCCATAAGAATTTTTACCTTTTGCATCCCTCGGGGGCCTAATTTCAGAACAAATTATATTTCTAGTAATTTCCATGTAAATGATAGCTAAAGTTAAAAAAGAGACCTCTGAATATCATGCGCCTCATTTGAAGTAGTATCTCTTTGTGGAGGTATAATTATTTCCCTTTGGCGGCAATAGTGTTGTACGAAATAGGGCACTCAATTCCGATACGTGACGCGGCCCACACTAGTGTGCGACTTTGCGACACGATCGTGCGCCGGATCACGCGACAAACTCTGTTTCTGTTGCTTATAATTGTTCAGTCTGTATCTAGATAACGTATACTGTTGCAAAATAGGACTTCACTAAAAAATAAAAGTATTTTTGTGATGGGGAAAAATGTTAATCTCGCGACAAGTCACGTGACGGACAGAATCGTTTGATTGAAAATTCGTAAGACAGACGCGACGTTATCGAATTATTTCATAAACATTTCAAAATATAGAAAATGCACAACGTTTATTTTAAGTTTTCACTGCTGCCGGCACTCCCGGGGTGTAACCGGTTTTTTTTAAATCTATTTTGGTAACGAACTTGTTTTATGGGCGATTCATTCTATAAGTGCTTGCCAATACAAATCAAATAAGCCAAAGAGTAGAGTAGTAGTCTAAGCTAAAGAATATAAACCTATCACTAAAAACTAGCCTGAAGTAACTGAGACTGCCTAAAGGCTTTGACACCATTAACAAAAATGAAAATAAACAATTTTATTTTTCACAACACTACATGTCCTGTCGCTCTAAGTTGAAGCCTGTTTTCTCTACAAAACTATAAAGTGTCGCTGTAATTGCGAAGTAGATGAGAAATAACTAACGACTACCTAACTTAGTGCAATGGCGCTGCTAGTCATGCTAACAGCGGAAACGTAAAGGATCTGTTCAAACGCTCCGAACATTGCCGGCCATGAATGTTGCAGAAAGTCAAATTACTGCTTGCACGAAATATTATTTTATTATATTGTAGTAAATAATAATCACAGTATAATAATATTTTTTTTAGATTTTTTGTCCTTTTGTACAGTAGCTAAAAATGGGTTTAAAGTTTTTTGCGATGGGGACCAAAGATGTTTCTATATGGCAATACTATCTGCAAGAAGGGAATTCGCCGTTTTGTTCAATCAAACCTTTGACAATTGTACAAAAATAAAAATGCAATAATAATTGTAAATAATTTTATAAAATATAATAATCCAACAAACAAAATGTCGTTGAAACCTATAAAAGCCATTTGTAACAACGTACAGCTGTTGAAAAATTAAACCTAATCAATTATTTTTTTGACGCCGTCTGTCAACAGGCTTTGACAGATAAACAAAACGCAATTGGTAAACAGAAAATGGCGTCGCTATGTTTAGTTCTGCGTCAAACAATTTCAATGCTTTTCGTCATGTTTCTATTCATTCCGTTTCGCTTTGCGTTACTGGAGTGTTCTCTGCGTTTGCGTTGTGTTTGCGTCTTGGTGTTATTATATTGGAACCCCGACGACTTGGCTTGTTTTTGGACTTTACCCGGATTGCATACGAACTGGCTATCCTTTTATGAATTTATACAACACTGGCATTCTACTACTTGGACTCCGATTTCCTGTGATTTGGTTGCTCACGTTTATTCGTTGGACCGACAACTTGGCTTTCTTTCTGGACTTTTGACTATCCTAACCTCACTTCGACTTCGTGGAGGTAAGTACAGTTTTTCTAAGTTACACTTGCATAGGTATTCATTCTTTTGTCATTTATTTTATTCAACGTTAATGTTTTGTTTAAGATCCTACCTGTGGAGACACTGCAGTAATGGAATGTATTAGTTGTAAAACTGTTCTGGTTGAAGAGATGTTTCATTACAATACATCTCACTTTGACATTGATCTTCAAACAATTTTAACAAGAAACCTGGGTTCTGAGGTATGTAGCTTAGTTCTTATTAAATCGCTTCCAATGAATAGTTATTCATGTACATGTTTGCCATACTTGAGCAATCCTTCATAAGCTAAGCACAAAGATGTAGATTAGGATTGAGTTTATTTATCAATGCTTACATTTGAATTTACATTAAATACAGATTAACCGCGAAGATTAAGCTAACCTCACCAAAATCAAAGTGAAGTGACTTGTAAAGCAGGTTTAGCAAACATGTGTTAAACATATATTTTTTATTATTATTTTCACCCTACCAACATATGAGTATGATTTTTAACTAGACACATTGAATATAATTACAAACACATAAAAAACTAAGAATATGATGATATATGTGGTTAAAAAAGTTTTTTCTGGTAATAACTGCCTTATAATTAATGTGTTGTGATATGTTTTGAGGAAACTGTTGAAAATATGTGTACATCTATTTTTTAGATTGGTGATAATGCCAACCTGTGTGATGCTTGTTTTTCTTCACTTACAAGTCAGCTTTCTGCGGGATCTAAGACTCATGCTGACTGTCACTGTATCAAGTGCAAAAGATCTATTATTAACCATCGTTCACACACATTGCCTCTGGGTCCTGAGAGAGACATTATATTTGCAGCTATATCACCGGAACTGGTAAGTATTATTTCTCAGTTTGTATTTTTAATTTAAATAATTATTCTTTAATGAGATATTATTATATATTTGTCTTTATTTTCAATTTAAGATAAGACCTACAAACAGAGTATGCTATCGTTGTTGGATTGCTGCTAATAGAGCTGCACAAAGAGAGAGGGCTTTGCCTTGCCAAATGTGTATCTGGTGTGAGCGATCCATGGAACAAAAACGTTCATATCCTCTGCGTGATGGCCCAGTAAAAGATTTGATTGCTGCCCGTATTGCACCTAGACAGGTACCGTAAAACGGGGTAAATTGGTCCAATCTTCACTTTCAAGTGGACTTTAAACCTTCTTCTATAACGTATAGGGTCTATCAAGGTTTAGTGAAGGATGCATGAAAAGCCCCTTTTTATGTTAAATAGCTTAAAATTCCAAAATTATCATAAAGTTTTGAGGAATTCGTCGAAAACCCTAGTGTATTCCAATTTACCCCTAGCGGGGATAATAGGTACGTGGCAGAGGTAAATCGGAAATTTAACTAGGGCTGTCACTCATCTAGTCAAAGTTAGTAGGTAGGTAGGTACCTACCTAACCTTATTTTCACTCAACGACAAGGTAACGAAAAAAACTCTTTTATGAGATCATATTTTATTTAAAAAAAAAAACTATACCAGTCTATTGGGTAGCCCCAATCACCACAAACATTTGCATTTTCTACTAAATATAGCTCTTCCTCTTTGGTTAGTGCTGTTGGCCGACCATGAGCATTCATTTGCCGATTTTTGTGGCGACATAGTACTGATTTAGCTATGTCATATTTTTCGGCAATATAACTTAAGCTTGTATTTGTGGTTGTTATTCCGTCTAGAGCCTGTTGTATAATTTGATGGTTGTATTGTTTATACCGTTTTGCACCAGGCTTTGGCACGTAGTTGCGTGGCATTCTACAAAAAAGGTATGTTATATTAGAAATGTTGCACTACCACTACTACTAAATGAAAGAAAATGCACAAAGTTCTAAATATTAAATTTAAAATACGACGCAGTATAATTTTGCTTTAAAAACTGCATCGAAATCGGTTCGGCTGTTTGGGAGCTACGGTTACACAAACAAACTAAATAGGTAGATAGTGATAAATTCAGATTTCTACAACTACGTAAAAATAAATAAATTCAAAACGATTACCTAGTTACTAAAATTTGAGTCACCTGAGGGTTTAATGTTTTGGATTTGTGGACAAACCTAATAATTTCATATCTTTTCTTCTATTTTATAGTTTAAGTGATTGTTAAAATTAAATAACTGAACTAAATTTTGCAAAAAAATATAATAAATGTGATAAAACCGTATTTTGTTAATAAATTCTAAATTTGGACAACCCTATTCAGGAATTCCAATTTACCCCCTCATCAAACCAAATAACCCCTATGTTGTTCCTATTATACACGTTCTAATGCCTATTTCCCCCTTTCGCGTTCTTATTAACACCATAAAAGCCTAAAAACAAGTATTTCACGAAAAGTAAGAGTTTTAATGAAATTACGTAATTATTCACTTACCTTTATGTTTCTTCTAATAACGGATTCCTGTCTTAATAAGAATAACTCTGATTTCAGCACTTTTTCTTAATTTATCACTCTTATAATACAAAGTTCTTGCGAATATTTTTTAAGTGGCTGCAACAGCTTTCCAAAAACATGGCTTTTTTTAAGTGAATCCCGATTGGCTGGCTTAAATACCCGGTGTAGCCAGTAGTAAAAACTATAAGCTCGTTCAAAAACAAAAAAGTGTTTATGTCATAAGGATAGAAGTGACAGTGAAATAGACGTTTAGAAAAGCAGATTTTTATTGCAATTTACCCCGCCGTTCCTATTTCCCCCGTTTTACGGTAAGTAATGCTTTCTTTCAAAGTAAAAAGATTTTAATAATTTGATTTGAATTTGCATTTGGTTTTCATTTTCATTCAACATGAAAATAAGAGTCTTTCTCAATTGAACTATGTTTTTTAAGCAATTTTTCTGCTCAATGATAATGACCAATGATTAATTTTGATTATTCTTCTTTAATTTTTAGATCATATTTCAAAGATGGTCTATATAATTTTATTTCAGTACAATTATCTGTTTAAGAGAAATTAACAAAAAACTAGATTATATTTCGAAGTGTGTTTATATGTTTTTACTTATTTTGGTACATAATATTGTTTGTTATTTTCATTTTAGATTGAAATTGGGTGCAGAGTATGTGCAGCATGTTTCGAAGCAGCAAAAAAGACAATAAAAAGAGCAAGTGCACAAGATCTCAACAGGGCTCAACTGTCAACAACTGAGGATGATACACAATATCAATCTTTTTTGGCTGAAGATGACTGCCAACCATCAACGTCACAACAACAACAACTCTCCACTGCATATCAACCCAATGATTCCACTGATACATTGTGTGTTTGCTGTCAAAGGTCCTTAGCAGGCAGACGAACACATTTGTTACCAGATGGTAGTGTGAGAGATACAATTGCTGCACAAATTGCTCCAAGACAGGTAATTGTATTATTTAATGTGTGCTTATAGATAGGGAACTGCCTCCATGGTGTAGTGGTTAAGAGCGTTCAGCTCGCACTGGGCCTGGGTTCGATCCCCGGCGGCGGCAATAACTTTGAGTTGTTGTTCTAGTTTGGTTAGGATATTGCAAGTCAGATGATCCGTGTTTCGGAAGGTACCTTAAAATGTGCGTCCCAAATGCCATCTAGCGTTTAAACCTTACCTGGTATTGGTTCTGGTTCACCCTTTGGGTTGTGGAGGTCAAATGGCAGTCGCGTTGTGTAAAAACCAGTAACCTCATCAAATCTCTTAGGCAAGTTAAGCGAACCCCGGGCTCTGAAGCTTTACTACTGAGCATTCAACCGGGAATATGCTAGGAAGAAGAATGTGTGCTTATACATAGAATAACATTATAAAGAAGAAAAGTTTGATTGTTATAACTTATCAAGTCTCTTAACTACTGAACTAATTCAAAAATTAAAATATTAAGTATGTTTACTAAATGAATATAAACTTTTTTTTCAGATTGAATCATGTAGTAAAGTCTGCTATGCTTGCTGGGTTGCAGTATGCCGAAATATTGCCAGTGAGGAGGCCAGACAAGATAATCAAGATAGATTGCTAGGTAATATTAAATTGCCTAATTATAAACGTACTGCAAATACATCCCATAAATGTTTTGTACATGGATGTACTAATGGCGAAAGGATGATTGTACCAAGTTATTTAAAAAGAAAATTATTAAAGGAATATAAATTGTACATTACAGAATCGGCACGTATATGTAAACAACATATAGAAACTTATGACTGGGAGTTCATCAAAACCAATTTCTTTTTTTATATAAATGATTTCACCCCATTTCAAATAGAAACAACAATTAATTTTGCATTAGAAAATGATGAGGACACACAGGTAAATTTTGAAAATATTGACAATATGTCTGATGAAATGTGCCATTATTGGACTGGGGTGTCAAAATATAATTTTCAAAGAATTTTGGACCAAACTCCCTCTCTACAAGAACGTCATAAGAATTATAAAACAGCATTAGCTATATATCTTATTAAATTACGAACTGGAGAGCCACATGAAAGAGTAGGTCAATTATTCAATTTGGGGAAAGCTGCTATATCATATATTTTAAAGAGTATTCGTAATATTCTACATGAAGAATTTGTGCCGCTTCATATGGGAGTTGGTCACTTGTCTAGAGACGATATAACGCAACATAATTTAATTATTCCTGATGGTTTATTTGGTGGTGAAGAAAGAGGCATTGATGGCGAGGTAAGAGGTAGAAGGGCGATTGTAATCTGTGATGGGACATATGTTTATTTACAAAAGTCATCTAATTATTACTTTCAAAAAAAATCATATAGCTTACATAAATATAGGAACCTTGTAAAGCCATTTTTAATTGTGACTACAGATGGTTATATTTTAGATATTTATGGCCCCTATGCAGCAACTGTGTCAGACGCTACTATAATGAGTCAATTATTTAGTAATGAAATGAATGAATTGAGACAATATTTTCGAGAAGGAGATGTATTTATACTAGACAGGGGATTCAGGGATTCTATGGATATGATGAGAAATCTAAATTATAATGTCCATGCACCTGAATCTCTAGAAGAAGGAGAGACACAGTTGCCTGCTCTAAGAGCAAATAAGTCTAGATTGGTAACCATGTGCAGGTGGGTAGTCGAAGCAGTAAATGGGTATTTCAAAACTGATTTTAAACTATTAAGATATGAGTTCAGTAATAATGCAGCTACCCACCTTATGATGGACTTTAGAATAGGAGGGGCCATAATAAATGCTTTCCATGCACCCATCACAGACCGACCAGATGCCTCCCTCATTTTAGAGCGTGCTTTACAAAAATTGTATGAAGATAATATATTATCTGAAATAATAATTGAAAATAATATAAATAGAATTAGAGCAATTTTTACCAACATTGATGCTGAACAGATTCTTTTAGATGAGTTTCCAGTGCTATCAGAATCTGATATGATTTTATTTGCACTGGGAACTTATCAAATTAAACAAGCACGCTCTTATTATGGGGAACACATAAGGGAAAATGGAACTTTTGTAATTGAAGTATGCCATGAAACTGAGCCCCTTCAGATACCTGTACTAGATGGAAAGTTATTATTGAGAGGACGCATCAATTCTAGACACCGCAGTGGAAAAGTGTACTACACTTATATTGTATTAAATACACAAGAAGATTACTGGGAGCACAGAATCCACAGTTACTATTGCACTTGTGTCATAGGAAAACGGACTGTGGGTTGCTGTGCTCATATTATGACAATTGTCTGGTATATGGGGTGGGCTCGGCATCAACCAACAGCAATTCAGGCCCCTGCCTCATGTTTAGATGACATTCTTGTAAGAGAAGATATTGAAAATGAAGAATAAAAATGTAAAAAAAGATTGTTGTTTTATTTTCATATTTGTTTGTTTTAAATTATATGAAATCTACATTTTAGTTCTACATACATGTTATTTCATTCAGGTTTGCATAGGTGTAACCATTAGCATTATTATTTTATGTATGGTAGGTTACTTATTAAAGTAGGTGTTTAAATAGTTTTCATATCTTTATTAAAGATTTGAATGTTTAAACAAAACTATTAAATATCAAAACACATTTTTTTTTATATAATCATTATGATTTGTTTAATAAATAAACAGGTGTTCTAGTGTAAAAGATCGCAAAATATGAACCATCCAAGGATATTACTGAACCAACAAACCAACTAATATTTTTAACAGATGGTCATAAGTGCATTTTATCATCATCTCGGGCTTTCTCTGCCTCCTCTTTATACTGGGTTGTGGCCCGCGCAGTGGCTTCATCGCTGCGCATGACTATGGGCAGATCCTTGAGTCACGGACTATGGAGCCGCGTCTGACGCGCCAGCAGGTGCGGCGGTTTCACCGACGACGGCGGCATTTTTACGGTAGTCGGGCGGACGGGTGTGTTGAATTCCTATGCTACACAACAGGTGGCTATGCGTGTGCGCCGACGTTCGACCTGCCATGCCATTACTGCAGCATTGTAAATAAATTGTAAATCATTATATAACCTAACTTTTACTTGTCAATTTGACATTGACATTACAGTATTTCGTAAGACAGTATGGCCGACAATCAAACAAAAGGCTAATATTAGGGAAATAAATATAAAACGTATCAACAAATACGTAGTGATATTGAGTTGAATAAATTAGATAATATCTTAAAAAAAATAACTATTTACAGTTATGATATAGTTCCTGAGTAATTATTTTTTTTACAGCTGTACAAATTTTGCAAATTTGTACCTCAACAATCAGGGCCTGAATTTGAACACATCCTTTATTATTTTCATTTCAAAAGCAAAATTATGTCTCTGATATGAGTTTGGAAAAAGGCACATAACTTTCATAGCTTTCATAAAGACTATTACTTCAAGACACATTTCCAAGTTTATCTAGAAACTAGCTAATAACTTTCGAAACATAATTTTCAATTAACGGCAGCATCGATATAATTTCAATTAAAGTTCGAACAATGAATTTGGCAAAAACTGGGCCTCACTCCCAATCTCCTTTCGAATCGTATGATTTACAGCTGCTTGCTGTCAGCTGAAACCTGGAGCAAGTATTTTAGTCGATAGCCGAACCCACTCGCAAAATGACTTACTGTAAAATGTCCTATTAGTACAATGCTTCATAACTTTTTTTACAACTAGCTTTTATAAACAGCAAAATTGATTTAATTAGAAGCTTGTAAAAAACAAGCTTCTGTTTAACTCAATTTTAAAGCATTTATCTTAAACCGATTGCGCCGAAATATTATATGTCTTACATAAGAAGTCAGATGACAATGCAATATTATGATACTATGGGTCCGAAGCTGGCCATAAGCACTTATAATCTAAAACCGATCGTATTTGGGCTCAATTGATTTGTCGTAAAGTAATAAAAGTTTTGTTAAAAAGAACACATGGCTATGGGTCCTTTTGTGACCAACTGTATATAGTTTGATCGGTTTGGGGGATAAATGTGTTGAAGCCTTGATGATGCATAAGAAGTTTTGAAGTTAAATCCATACATCCATACATAGCACGAAGAACCGATGGCCGATGTGGCAGAAAGGTTCTTGAATGGCGACCACGTACCGGCAAGCGCAGCGTTGGACACCCACTGACCAGGTGGTCGGACGACCTAATAAAGGTCGCATAAAGACGCTGGATGCAGGCCGCTTCCAAGCGGTCATATTGGAAATCCTTGGGGGAGGCCTATGTCCAGCAGTGGACTTCTTGAGGCTGAAATGATGATGATGAGTTAAATCCATCGAAAGACTTATTTCAGGTAACAAATCATTGGATTCATGTCATCGTTATGATTATTATTTGATAATGGATGGTAAGGGCAAATAATTAATGGAGAAGTAGGAATCTTCTTTCGTTTTCTTTTTAAATGAAGTTTAGTTTTGTACATTATGCGTTTTTTCTCATGTTTTAATATTTTAGGGATTAAGCAATAAAGTCTTGGAATGAGGTATTTATTTTTGCAATAGGACTTTTTGCGATTAAATTCAACACTGGCACAGCCCGTGGATGAGACACGCCCCTTCGAAAGGCCCAGGAAATGTATTGCGTATTTGATATCAGTATTTTGATTTCGCTTTTATTCCGACCGCTTATGGCTTTAGGGAACTGACCTGCATTGCATTTGAAACACCCATGTTTGGACCATTTTAACATTAAGAGTATATGAAGAATTAACTACCACTCGTCTATTTTAAGGATGTATTAAAAGGTAAATACGACAATAGCACTTACACCTGCTTTTGGACAATATTAACAAAAGATCGCATAAAGAGTGTTCGTGTTAGTCGGTCGTAAAAATTTCCAGATCAAGTATCAGCAAGTAGTATAGACAAAATCGCGTATACTACTTGCCTACGACACGAGAAGCTCCGAGTTTTTAGAACGTAATTATCACAGGTATTTGTCTGCGGTGCTGAAGATAGCCAAGGAGGGTTGTCGGCAGGCAAGTAACCGGCTGTAAAAATATTTTGCCAAATCATATCGTATCTAAATAGATCCCGGGCCCTGAACATCACAGCTAAGGCACGGGAAAACACGCTTGGATAATGATGAACGCACTCTGCGTTACCTAATTTCGACACTCAACAGAGAATATTACGTCCCCGTCTTCTTCTTTTCGAGTCAAAATGGTTAATTTTGCTTTACTAAATCGTTTTAGACCAGTAGGTAGGCCACAGCGATTCCTCTGTCGTTTGCCTCATTAAGTCTTCGATTGTGCAGGTGGAGGCAATTGGGGCACGTCACGTCCCCGTAAATCTATACTAATAATGTAAAGCTGAGGAGTTAGTATTTTGTTTGGTTGACCTCGCCATGTCAGGAACTAAAACCGATTTCAAAAATTCTTTCACCGTGGATTATGTACGTGATCCTATAGGCTTAGTTTGTATTACGGAATTAGCCGGACGAACCGTTACTTTACTAATACGAAACGTAAGCTAAAACCGGTTTCGTAAAAAATACTTGATTAAATTCAGTGGCGAAAAGTCGTGCACGCAAAGCCGTAATTAAACGATAAAAAAGTTTAATAAAACGGCGCGTCGAAAGTGGAAACATTAATTTTATTTACACTTCGAATAGCCCGAAATATAACAGCCGTTATATTGATTTTAATTCGAATAGCTGTTATGTAACGTTTTTAATTTCGGTTACATAGAAAACGATTCTAGCATGATCTAATGGAAAGAAAGATTAACAAAATTCTGTATGATTTTATAACGGATATACTTATATACAACGGAATGATGAAATAGGTAAATTTAATGGTAAATTTTGGAGGAACCCCTTTAATTTTTCACGCATTTAAAGGTTTTAAACCTAATATTCATAAACCCCTTGTTTGTGCTTGGTTTAAAAAAAATGGCCAAGTTCTTGTCGGGCCACGTGCAGTGCAGGGTTACATAGTTGCACGTTATTTTTTTATTTATTGCACGAAAAAAAACAACCCACTTAACATGTATGTGTGGATGAACATGAACACTGCTGTTGATACTTATACCTGCCGTACTAAGATTAAACTGTCATGAATAGAAAACTGTTTCTAATGAATATTTTATTACGTTTTACGATTACTTTTGTCGTGTTTACCTTTCGTACCATTTTAATTAGTAAGTAATATGTCGCTTGATTAATGTTTCCCTTCGTTAGCGTTTGTACCTGTTCTTGAGGTGAGGAATAATTTTATGGACATCCAAATCGGAAGTAGACAATAAAACTGACGCTTTTAAAATGTATGTGTCGTAATAAAGTTTAAATATACTATATCAAAGCTATGTTTATTGCTAGAATCAGTTATGTATGACTTAAGGACACCGCGATATTATTTTATTTTATAAAGAAAATTAATTAATTATTAATATTTTGTACTGCATTTCATGAAGTGTGACTTGAAAGATAGACAACATGTTTTTTACGCATTTAAAACAAAAACATTTTACACTTGCACTTACAGTCATATCGATTAATAAACATACATGTACTAAAGACATGGCAGTCGCTCTGGCCCGTAGCATGGCACGCGCGACAGCGTTTATCTACTATCGCCATCTTGTATTTCGCAATACTGAAGAGTGAGAAGTTACGATAGAACTTTAGAATTTTATTAGAATACGGGAGCTCCCGCGACGCCGTTTATATCGCGCGATAAACTATCTGCTTCTCGCTCTTCAGTATTGCGTAAAACAAGATGGCGATAGTCGATAAACGTTGTCGCGCGTGCCATGCTACGGGGGTGCCTATTCGATAAAATTAATACCATATAGTCAAAACGACTCGAGAAGAAGAAGCAAAAGTAAAGCGAAATATTTAAAAAACCGATCCCTCTATAATAAAGTATTTAGGAGGGTTTCTAAATTCACTATAACTAGTCAGCTTTTCCGACTACTCCTCAATATTGTTCCGAAAATATTGTAAGAGTCGTTAGCAATACAAAACAACAATACGAATTAACTGTTTCAAAAATACGTTTACGAAAGTAAAGCCCGGAAAATAATTACAATCCGATGTTCCAAATAGTAGTATTTCGTAATAAACGCCCACTAATTACAGAAATGAGGCTCCAGCAGTTTGAAACGTAATGATACGTTCGCGCTGTACTTTGACACGAACTTTTTCTGACCCATTGTTTTAGGGCACGCGCTACAGTCGTTAGAACATGTACTATATATGTAGTACAGTGCAAAGGGTGACTAAATTAACTTTTTTTAGAGAGACTATTTTCTTTGTTTAGACGATTGGTTAATGTTTTAACAAAAATAGGAAAGAGGCGGTTTTTTTTTACTCCGCGCTATTCTTAGGATCTTTGGTTTCTTACAACTCCGACAGGTCACCTCAATGGTACCATAATTTTTCATCGTCATCCGCCTTACATAAGTGTTCAACATTTAAGCTACATCGGTTAAGGTTAAGTGATTCAAAATTAAGTTGCATGATTCCTTGACAGACCAACGAAAAGAACTTACCACATATAATCTTTAAGTAAAAAAATCAAGTCAAAAACCAAATTTATTTCCGTGTAAAGGAAGTTCTAATGTATTATTTACATAGAAATGTAGTGGTGATGTTTATTCATCTCTTAAAGACATCATCAAAATAAGGGCAGTTTCTAATGGGAAGGGTTTGTCATACTGAATCTGAATTAAATAAATATTAAAATATAAAATACTGGGACAATTAACACAAATAGTGAACTTGTGCCGTATGACTAACTTGACACTTGACAATAGTATATTTTATAATAGACTAGCAGCCCTACCCGGCTGCGCCCGGGCATGTATTATACCTTAAAACCTTCCTCGTGAATCACTCTATCTATTGGTGAAAACCGTATGAAAATCCGTGGAGTAGTTTTTGAGTTTATCGCGAACAGACAGACAGACAGACGCGGCGGAGGACTTTGTTTTATAATATGTAGTGATAGTGATACTTCATTCTTCAATTTCTTCTTCAATCAGAAAAAGATCGTTTCCTTATCATGTCCTGGCCGGAGACGAATCCTCCCACTTGTGTCGCCGCCGGCTGCCATGAACCCACTGCCAATATGGCTATCTGATTTTTTTCGTTTTGATCGGCTCGCTATTATTTTTGTAAAATGAAAAATAAAATCACGTACAGCCCTTACGATTAGAAAGTCATCGTGAGTTGCTACAAATTATAACATGTCCATATCACCGGACCTCAATTCTGGCGAAATCGCCCTTTTGGCACGCAATGATAGTTATTGTAATTAAATTATTACGTTTTCTGTTGTGATAAAGGGCACAAATTTCACTGGTGGCGTTTTTGCAATAGTTGAATTGCGTGGAGGCCTTTATAATAATGAGACGTATACGTATGATTATCTTTACACACAATTAAATCTTTCTTCTTTATGATATTATTATAAAAAAAAATTGTTTGTTTGTTTGTTGCTTTGTGTAATTTGAAACTACTGGGCCGATTTTCAACACTAGAAACCTATATTTAAAAAGCTAATTTATCTGCAGGTGTCGTATACTATAATTTACGCGGACAAAGTCGCGGGAAAATTGATTGTAATCAAATATTTTCTAAGTCGGTGTATGTTGCAGGGTTTTTTACCGAAAAGGCCTTTCTTGTATGGTGCATATCGCAGGTCTTCGTTATAAAATTAGGTTTATAGTCGTAATCCGGAGGTCTTGAGGAGTCTCCTGTACTCTGACGGAGAATCTCAAATCGATAAATAAATAAATAAATATATACGTACAAATCACACAGATTGAGCTAGCCCCAAAAGTTCTTAAGTAAGACTTGTGTTATCCATGTATCTAGTTTTTATTTCCTATAGTAAAGCTTGTTGTTGTGTCGCCATCTATAATTTTTTTATCGTTTTAAACCAAGTGTTAGTATATATCTAGACTTCTAAGAATAATACCATTAAGATGATTTTTTTGTGATCAAAAACTTATGAATTTAAAGCTACCGAAGAAACGAAGAACCGAAACGCCATGTCAGTTAAAGTAGCTCTACAAACAGTAAAACTCAAATTTACTTGTAGACAAGTAAAAGTAAATTTGAGAACATTTTTTTCGTAATCGGCCCATCGACAACACAACAATCATTATTTATGTCGCCCACGCGAGCCATAGACAGCGATCAGTCACACGAAGACACGAAAACGTGTCGCGACGCTTGTCTGTGGTCAAATTGCATAATGAGCAGAATTATCAGTGAAAGTGGCCACCACTAATGTAATGCGGATGATAGATCGAAGTTTCTGTATCGGACTAAATGTACCTACAGTCACAGCTAGAGTGTTCTCATAAACTTTGCCTGTCATTAACCCAACCCATTTAGGAATCGTAATAGGTTACTTAATTAACTATTTAGCCGGTAAATTTATAACTTAAGAGGATCGACTACCTGTAATTTTCATACAAAAAGCGATAACTCTTCCACCCCCCTAATACTTTACGAAATGAAGAAGTTTTAGTGCCATTCGATTTAGCACACTTTAATCTAGGGGTAACCGTTTTTTTTTATTGATTCGGTTTAGATTAATTTAAATATATTAAAATGCCCCGGGTATTTTCTATGTAAAAAATATGGACCAACTTAACTTAGATGCTCATAACTTTTGTTGTAAGCAATATATCTTAAACATCAAAATGTACAGCCCTACTTCTTCAATTTATCAATAATGTTTAAAAAAAATATTGAAATTAGACTATGTTGGGAAGCGTTATCGCTTTTTGTATGAAAATTTATAGGTAGTCTATCTTCCTAATCGCAATATCTATTAAAATATTAAATATAAATAAAACGATATTGAATATAACTAAAAGTACGATTAAAAGTTAGCTAGTTCTGAATTATCTTAGATCTATCAATTGGTAACTCTCTCCTTATCGATAAAGTCTTATTATATTAATGTGGCAACTGCTAAATAAATACATAATTGTAATGACAAATATACACTAAGAAAGTCGACCAATCCTGTACTTATCAAGGATTATCGCGAGAAATTGGCCGTACTCGTATTTTGAGCTCAATCCTTTAAGGACTTTCCATTGCCGCCTCCATTAGCCGCATAACGGCTTGAAAGGCTTCTATTGCAAACTTGTCATTTTACGATAGTGCGTCAATAAATTGTAAATACTATTCTTGTAATGCGAATACAAATTTCTTAATAAATAATTGTCTAATGTAAATAAAGATCATTTATTTCCTAAAGAAAAAAAAAATCAAACTGATTAAATCTTATCAAGATTTCCTGCAACTATGGCTTCAGTATTTTTATATAACTGTTATAATTTTGAGATGCAATGTTTGCCAGGTGTTAAAGATATTTTATCGGCATTTTGGGCTAGTTTAGACAGATATTTCTGAGAAAAGCTAACCCTAAAAAGGCTAAGTAAAGTAGTAATCGTTTGCAACAAAATCAAATCCAACTTTAGCAACCTTAAAGGGTAGCATTGCAAGGCTGCTAAAGATAAACCAGATAAAATTCTGACAAAATTGTTGAATTTATTGCTTTTGAAGTCGATTTTATCTTGATTATAAATGCGTCGAAATTAAAGAAAATGGATTGGAAACCAGCAACAGCACAACATTCTCGAAACACAGAAACACAGTGACCAGTGACACTCCGTTGGTGGCGCTCAGTTGTATCGTAACGGTCTGGATATGAAATGTGTTCACGTTGGACGAGCCTATTCTGCTAGTTTACTCGACTACAGAATTCACTTGATGGTTAGTAAGAAACACAAAAACACAGTGACCAATGTCACTCCGCTGGTGGCGCTTTGTTGTGTCGTAACGGTATGGAAATAAAATGTGTTCACGTTGAACGAGTGTACTGGGCTACTTTACTAGAGCATTCTCTAGATGGTTAGTCAGTATTGTATTTGTTAATGCATAATTCTCTTCGACTGTAATTTGATACTCCTTTAATTCCAAATCTAAAAGAATTTTAACTACATGCATTTCGAAAGGAGTTGTGGCTGTCTCCGTCTAGGTAGGTAATTGTCTAGATATTGATAGTTTGAGATCTCTTCTGCGAGTTTAAAAATCTGTAGCAATGTGATAACTTCTAAAACATTAGATATGAATTGTGAAACACCCAATCATTTAAGTTAACAGATATACTGCCTCAGCCTTTGCTTACTGGAATTCAAAAAGAAAATTGTGTGAACAAGACATAAAGGACATTACATTAAAGGTTTATCATCTAATCAGATGATAACCAGACTCACCAAATCGATCGCAAAATCACTTGCTACTCGACTCGCTCAGTTCGACAAGTTTGAATCCCAACGATCGTGTTTCCGTCATGTCGCCGTCTTAGTTTACACTCCATCGAGTTTATATCGATGTCAACTCGATTACTCGAGAATTGAGTTCGTAGTCGTGATTCATTCGAAATGTCGGACGAAGAAGGCTTATATGCTTATAAAGGACGCTATTAAACTATATGAATGATAGTAAAATTGCAAATAGGTAAGAATTAAAACGATCCGGTAGCATAAGTTTTTAGTGACAATCATACACTTTCTAGGCTTCGGCCTTTATTTTATAATCTAAGACTTTGGCCTACTTAAAGATCAGTTTATTATTACTTAAATTGACTAGCAGTCCTCTATTTAATGCTTAGTGCATCGACTAGGAGTGCTATTTTATGTAACTGGTGAGTCAGTAGCATATTATTTGACTTGCCCTACTCCAAGAAACAGACATTCAAAAGCAATCGTGTCCCGTGACGTGGATGGCGGTGGCGTCTTCACGTTACTGAGTTTAGGTGTAAGCTAAGCGCAACGGTGTTAATTAGCTCCGTTTGAATGCTTCAGAATTTCGTACGGACGGCTCGTCTACCCCAGTTTATATACAAGTCTTTGAGGTATTCCTGTAATTATACTGACGTATAAAAACACGCCAAGCATTTTGTATGCCACAACAAAAGTGGCCAACCACTCTCCGACACCATATAAACAAGCATGCCCCTCGGCCGGTGGTCTGCTAATTACCCTTGCGTAGTGTCACGGAGATCCTCGGATTTGGGCATAGGGCTGCGGCCTGGTATCAATTCCAATTAAGGCAATCGCAGTGATTTACCGACGATTTAATCGATTCTTAATTTATTTTGACAATGTGATTAATTTGGTATTTGAATTAATTGAATTCGTAAGCAGCTTGTCCATGATATGTCATTTAGATATTGAAATTAATATAACGTAGAGAGCAAAATTACTAAATCGTTTTGTAGTGAAGTCCCACTCAAATAAAAGTATAAATTTAAGGTACTCGTGAATTACATGAGACTATAGGAGAGTAATTTTTATTTAAAAAAATCAACGATCATACGATACCGCGACTGCCGATAGAAGCGAAAACAACACGAGGCAAGAGTAAAGAGAATCCACAAGTTTATCCTCTACACAAAAACGCACAACGCGCCTAGAAAGAAGTTTACCCGACTGCCCCACCCATTCTATTTCAATTAATTTATTGCATTCCAAACTATACAATCAGTTTTTACTACTAAAAGTCCCTGAACTCTTACAGAACGGTAATGTTTTTGGCGCGTATTTATGTATATATCTATGTATGTAAGTTTGTCTTTCCCTTTGTTAACCTTAATGTAACTTCTTAACTTTTTTTATTACGATTTTCTTAACAATGCACATGTTTACTTCAAAAATTAATAGCGGAGTAAGTATATGCAATTCTCATATTTGGGCATAGGGCTGCCACCTGATATCGATACCAATTAAGGTATCGAATAGCCGTGGTTTACTGATTTAATCGATTAGTAATTAAATTTGACAGAATGATAAATGTCGTTATTGTATGTTTATTTGCATTAATTAAATTGATAATTTGCTAATTTATGTCTATTTGTTTGAAGTTATAGTGTGAAAATAATTGTGGGCGGATAGCAAAATAACTGATCATAATTTATGAACATATTGATAGATCACATTGCCGTGTGGTTCCCGGCAGAGTAGAATAGGACCACTCCAAGTCTTCCCGTGGATGTCGTAAAAGGCGACTTAGGAAACACAAGCTAAACAAAGCTTACAAACATCAAAAAGACCTCTCCAACTCGTCTGGCCAGCGTGGAGAGTGTACGCCAAATCCTCTGACTACTTTGGCTAATATATTGCTGTGGTAGTACAGAGAGGGTCGTGCTCCTGCAGTGGAGACTAAAAAAGACCTGATGGATGATAGATCATCAAATATATTGTTTAGCTCTCGTGTCGTTTCCATGCGAATGATTATATGAAAACATGTTGTCTTTTGACTTCACCACACGAATAAGCTTAAATAATGTCTTCATCTTCTTCATCAGATCCTTTTCACTGCTGGAGCACGACTCTACTTCTATTAGAGCCATATATTAGCCAAAGCAGTCAGAGCAGAGGATTTGGCCTGCACTTTCCACGCTGGTCGGACGGGTTGGAGAGAAGGTTCAGTTGGGGAACGAGAGGAGAGATTATCAGAAATAATGTAATTCTGCTATTTTTTCCAGACTGCCAAGAAGAATTATCTGTTGTTGTTTGTTGATGTTATCATAACTTAGCTCTTAAACTTAAACTTGCTGAATATTTCATATAAAACTGTTTGAAATAAAACAGTAACAAAAAGCAATGAATAACAGACAATCAAGTTACCTTCTTATAACCTTACTTAGAGCTTAGTTAATTTGTGTCACTGCTAAATGAATTACAAGCTTCTATCTCGACACTTTCACACGTTTTCATCTCTGACCTTCCTCTATCTACCCATCGTTCACACCTCGCAATTAATTAAAAACAATAAGAATTAAAGATGGCTGCCGACGCTAGCTGGCATATCACGCACTTCGTGCTCGCCCTATCTCTCCCGCTATCGGATTTTGCCAATTGTCCCTCCAGCCAAGTTCCAGGTACTGTCGGAACTCAAAATAAATTAATGTCATTACAGAAGTAACACTGCAAACAAATCTATTCACACCAAACATGAATTTGAAGTCATAGAATAAAATATTGTTCAAAAAATCATTTTAACTGTTTTCTTGGCGCCTATATTTCATTAAATGCCAGAGTTCAGCTTATTAGATCTTGTTTCAAAGATAACACGCTGACTAATACCGTTAGCACCTTAATGTAATTAGTTAGTGTAATTAAAGCTCTTTCTGTGCGATTTGTCAATTAGCTAGCCCACAGTAAGTTATAAACTTGTGGTTGTGTCGTAGGATACTTAACCAACGATACATATTTTATAATAGATACTTATTAGATAAAGACCCAAGACAATCTAAAAAAAGATCGGTTTCCATTTCGATCATACTTGATTGGAGGTTTTTTATCATGACCTGGCTGGGGATCCAACCCGGGACCCCTCATGTCGCAGGCTGGCGCACCACGGAGACTCTTAAAAAGCATGTTGCATCTTAACAAATGTAACATACTTTTTAAGAGGTTATTTTTGTGTGCAATTTGTGATTTAAATAAACATTCTATACCATCCCTATTTTGTGCCACGTGCATACAGTCGGATTTACTAAAAATAGGGTTTAATTGAACTACTGAGGCCTGACCTTTAAATTGTGGATGGAGAGCTGGAATTTTATTTGTAAAAAAAAATAGTTAAATTCAACTCGGTATTTATTAAGATTAGCCACTTTTTGTTTAATGTTCCATATGTATAGTTACTTTAATCATACTATCCTATTCTACTAACATTATAAACGTGAAAGTTTGAATGTTATCTATCATGCCAGAACCGATTTTATCCCGAAAAAATGTGTTATTCCTGTGGGGTCGACATAAACGCGGACGGAGCCGCTGCCGAAAGATGGTATGTTTCATCATCATCATCATCAGGTCTTTCTAGTCTCCACTGCAGGAGCACGACCCTCTCTGTACTACCAGAGCCATATACTAACCTGAGTAGTAAGAGGATTTGGCCTACACTCTCCACGCTGGCCTGACGGGTTGGAGAGGTTTCTTTGATGTTAATAAGCTTTGTTTAGCTTGTGTTTCCTTAGTCGCTTTTTACGACATCCATGGAATGACTTGGAGTGGTCCTATTCTACTCTGCCGGGAACCACACGGCGATATGTTTATATGTTTATAAGTAGTCTTATATATGTTTTGGCGGGACTTTTGGATTTATAATATGGTTTAATTACCAATTTTTCGTTACCGTAATAATTGCAATTAACTGTGAAGGTCGACGTATTTTTTGTAATAGAAGTCAAAGTTTATATATATAGATCATAGCTTATGGTAGGTATAGTTACAGAAATAAATATAGGTCTTTCACCTCAATTATAACACAAAATAAAATGAATAGTTTTTATTCAAATATTTTTTATCTGCGACACGTACCATTAACAAACTAATTCGTTACTTTATTTCCAGCAATCATCAATCTAGATTGACAATATACCAATTGTTTTTTTCAATACCACGGGATATGGAAATGAAATTCGATACATCAATTTATAAAACATGGCCGCTGGTCACACAACAATGCTATCGGCGATCTTGGAGTTTCAGATAGACCTAGCACAAATCTGAGGCCTTTAAGAGGCATAGAACAGCGAAACAAGCGCCACCCGGCATTTTATTCTATTACTCTTAAATTAGATCAAATTAAAAAAAAAAAATTCTGTATTTCGAAGCAAATTACTTTTAGTATTTTTTGTGTATTACTTTTCGATCTTTTCCATTTAGTAATACAAGGAAACTACTTCTTCTACCGCTAATAGTGGCCAATTTTGGCGTTAATGAGTAGTTCTCTCAATTTGAAATGATGATTTATAAATACTGCAAGAAATTTACTCCGAAGTACATAATTAGATATTTTTGATTTAAGCTGATTTAGTAGTAAAATAAATAAAATTATGGGTGGCGTTATTTGGCCCATGTAAGCCTCTTAAAAGCTGAAATAGTAATGGATAATGCTGAACTAGATCATTATGCGTCTACGTGCAGAAAGAGACAGTTCTGTAGGGCTGAACAAAATATAAATTTTATGTTTAAAACAATATTTGTGAAAAGTGTATTTAAAAAGTATCCTATCAGCAATATATTAATAGATAGATTTTTAACGTTTTTGTTTGTCATACATGGTTTGCAAGGACTTATAATTTAATACTTTATCTATCATGTGTATGATCATGAAAAGTGTTAATTGTTGGTCTTTCACATCAAAAAACCTCAGCACAGAACTGATTTGATTTTGAAACATTGAAATCGTTAAGGTGATGTGGTAAATAATAAGGTAAAAAGTTAAGACTTTTTAATGTTTGTCATAAATTTGACGTCTGTTTTGAACACTTTTAATATAAACCGAATACATGTCACTAAATACTCACGTTTTGTCTAAATAACGACTAACCGAGTAAAATCATGATGTAAATAAAATTTTGCTGCAAGTTAAATATGCAGCATATAGGTAAGGAGATGTTAACCCTAAGCAAGGAGATAATAAACAATACACATGACTTGCCTACTCGCAACGACAAGCCATTTCAAATTCTGCCCTAGAAACACTATCATAAAGTTTAAATTCCCCTATCATAGAATAAAATTCGTTTTTCTCCTAGGGTAGCGAAACGGGTCGGTGTAAACAATTGTGAACAATTTACAACCCAAGTATGGAAATAGTCTCGTAAGTGACAAGGACACTGGTCCTGACTCCATTGTTTCGAATGCAAAAAGACAAACAAATATTGACAACCCTGCTCTTTTTTTCAGCCTGTGTACTATAATTTGCAATGTCTCCATTGTTTGGTACAAATGTTGCCCTATTTTGGTCTGGTATTTTGATTTTTATCTCTAAATGTGAACATATTTTTAAATGAAGCACCCATGTAGCCTTCTTTATATCTTTGCTGACTTGGTTACTGGAAGAGATCTCTCCGGGGATAAGTCCTCGGGTTTGTAGCAATATGATCTTTTCTGTTGTTTTACAAGCTGTATTTTTATTTTGAATAGTAATTAAAAATACGTTCTATGGGGATATAAGAACCTTACGAAGTCTACTTCTTTACCCATTTTTATTAGCTAGAGTTCATTAGAGAATCCGCAAAAAACTTTTAGCTGTCTGAATAGTTGAACAAAAATATTACGTCACAGAGTTTTTTCGTTGAGAAACATTCTGTTGTCATACCTTTGCAAATTAAATGATTTTTAATTACTCAAAGTAGGTAGTTCATCAAATTCGCAAAACTTATGGCTCAAATATACCTACAGCATTGTACGGCTTCCCGGAAAATGGGCGTAATCAATTAAAAAAAACGTCCCGATAACTTCAACTTTATTTCTCCGAAGACCAATAATTGAGAATGAATTCTTTGTCCATTAAAAAAAACGAATCGAGTAGTTAAGTTATTATATTATTATTGTAAGGGTCTCATCACACTACGACGTAATTCTCCGCCAAAAGTTTCGATTAAGTTGGAAAATTCTCGAATATCCGCTCTACTGTACGTACTCGGAGTCATGGCGCGCGGAATTATTTCTTCACGGTTCTTATAAGGACTGTGAAAACTGAAAAGATTAGTTCAGGGTCTACAACGCGCGGAAGTACGTAAAGACGCGCGGTGTTCAGAAGATTTTCGTCTACCGTTAGCACCTGCACTTCCAACCAGATGAAAGTACTTAGTACCAAATTAGAAAAACATAGACGGTCCGTCCTAATGAACAAATTAGATTTCGAAAAATTTAGATTTTGTTATCTTTCATATAATGATAACTTCCGTACCTGGGGCCTACTAAGAAGACAGACTGCGCTAATTAGAACACATGGTAGTGGAAATATTGGCACGAAATAAATATTCGTCGGACGCCCTAGTGTGTTGTGACCCTAACCTCGTCTACTCGTACTCAAAATGGTATGTTTAAATAATACCAGACTGCATTTCCATTTAATGGCACGAATTCGAACCGATTTGGTATGCGTTTCGAAATTTTCACTGATATTTCATTTCAACCTCATACTTTATTTATTCTTTCAATTCACTGTATCGCCATTTACAAGTTTAAAGTTGATTGGGCATTTTTTATTTGTAATTGAATAATAAAGGTTGCAAAGATGGTCTGAAATGTGGGGAATTTATTACGTAGTTGTGTACGAGTTAAGTATAAAATCTGTTTAATGAGATCACTAGTAGTATCACAGAGAGGAATTTGATGACGTTGGCTTGGTGACACACAACGTCAACGTCAAACGTCAAACAAAATCTTAAATACAAAAACCGACCTATACAAATTGACTAATCAGATGATTGACTTTCGCTTGAAGGGATGACTCGGACTCAGCCCGTGAAAATGATCAACTTTTGTATGAAACTGACGATTTTTTTCTTGTGAAATGACGGTATCTTTACACGCAGTATTTGCAGATGTAGTTGTCAGTAAGTTGTTCAATATCATGAGCTAGATCCCCCTTTGTGAGTATCGCAACTATTCTACATTGGTAAGAAATACAATACGGATGGTGAAGATGTTTTTATGTACGGCAGATAGATGAAAAAGATGAAAATATTGGACACCATATTTTTTCTATTTTTTCTTACTCAAAACTTGTCATATGACGTCAGAGCTCTGCTACATATTGTACAAGACTTGACGAAACAAGCTTCCACTCCTTAATTTAAGTGCGTTATATTTTTATTAGAGAGGGTCGTGCTCCTGCAGTGGAGACTAAAAAAAAATGAGACCTGATGGATGGATGGATGGATATTTTTATTATTTTGAAACAGAAAGTCAATTTTATTTGTAACAAATTTGGATATCATCATCGCCAAGGATAGAGAGCTATGGCGGACAGTATAGGCTATGTAAAAAAAAAATTTGGACCAGCTGCTTCTCTTCCCGCGCAGATCGAGGGAATGGGCGTCATGTCAATAGGCGATGCGGCTAGCAACCCGTCACTATTTTGATTCCGTTCTCAACTACAAGCCCGCTTACATGCTAAAAGTGGCCTGAAGGTTTTACAGACCTGGGCTCTGTCTACCCCGCAAGGGAAAAAGACGTAATAGTATGTATGTATGTATACTTCATACCTCTTTTTCATCTGTCTCGCATAACTGAGAACACTGAACTTATGCAGAATTCTATTTTTATTGCATAATTGAATTATTTAATATTAATTTATCTCTTTGGAGAGTAAAAGACCATGTTTATTCAAATATTATGATATTTTAGTATGTATTATGATAATCTTTATTATGACGAATCGATAAAAATGGCTGAATACAAATAAGACAATATTTTATAACAGAAAGTGTTGCGTATAAATAAGCGGCTTATGTATAATATGCGTATTTTTATTTATAAACACTAGGCACACTAGCGACACCAATAATTTTATTCCTAATACTTTACAAATAGAAAGAAATTCAAGAATGTAAATCATATAAGCTTAGTAAATAACCTGAAGTATTTTTGGAATCATGTTTAATATTATCAGAATCAGTCAGTGAGAATTATGAGAATCAGATTACCGCCAAAAACGGCCGTTATTGGCGGTAATCACTATTTCTCCTAATAACAGATTGTCATAATATTAAAACATGATTCCAAAAATACTTCAGGTGGTTTACTAAGGCTTATATGATTTACATTCTTGAATTTCTTTCTATTTGTAAAGTATTAGGAATAAAATGATTCGCGTCGCTACTGTGCCTAGTGTGCCCACTTAAAAATATCTTTATGCCCGCGGATTCGCTCGCGTTAATATCGATCCCTCGGAAACAGTACTTTTCTCCGGGATGAAAGGTAGCCTATGTCCTTCTCCGTATTCCCGACAACATGTATGCAAAATTTCATGATGATTGATTTAGAAGATAGGGCTTGAAAGCGTAACAAACAAACACACTTTTTCATTTTATATTAGTTGGGATTGGGATGGGATTTTAGACAAAATTGATGTCAATTAAACTTGTTTAGACGGTGTCCATCTTATATCGATTTAACATAAGTACGTTGTATAATGTATATGTCACCGGAAAATAACAAGAATTGTAAATTGATCAATGTTCGAGTTAGTTGATCAACTTTCGGAAAATCAATAAACGGCAGTTAAAGTGTTTTATTTAACGTATTTTAGTAAATGATTAATTAAAACGTATACTCTTGCTGTAAAATGATTTCGGTCTTCAAAACCTGAAATCCACTGAAGGCAGCTTTATATTGAAAAGTGATTTGGCAAAATTATTACCACCTTTTTGGGGTACGTTCTACTTATATTGATAGTCCAAAAAACTCCTACACTTCCCTCGTTTAAAAACGGTTACGATGGGCAGCAGCGCCGGAACCGATATACTCGTAAGCCAAACGAGACGAGCTCCGTGGCGCAGCGGTCAACACTCGGCCTGTGACAAGGATGGTCCCGGGTTCGATCTCCGGTCAGGTCAAGATGGAAAATGGTCTTTTTTGATTGACCTGGGTCTTGGATGTTTATCTACATGTGTATTTGTATAAAATATAGTATCGTAGAATAAGTATCCCATAACACAAGTCTTACTTAAGAACTTACTTTGGAGCTAGCTCAATCTATGTGACTTGTCCGTATATATTTATTTATTATTCATTTATTTAAACTGCGACCAACTCATTCGCCAAGCGATGAGGGGGAGGCAATGTCCTGCAGTAGACTTCTAACAGCTGTAATAATGATGATGATGAAAATTGTTATTGACTTCAGATCCATGATTGTACAGTGAAAAGCTATTTCCTCACCCAATAACAGAAATAAATTACTGACGTAACGTAATAACTATTGCCCTCAATAAGGTACAAGTAAACTGTTATTGTGCTTTGTACATTATCTGTTACGTAATGCTTTGTTTGACTCATTTTTTTTGTTTGTTACAGGTAAGGCCCGTCGCAAGTTAAGAAATTGTTACTACACTAAGTAAGTACTGGGAAAGGTCGAAGTAGGAAGAAAATACAAACAAATGTAAAAAAGAAATTCTACGGGCGAAATAAGAAGATTATTGACCAAATTTTTTTACTGCTCCAAGAAAGGAGTGTACAATAGGCCACATAAAAAAGTATACTATCCCCATTTTATTGGTTCTATAATACGAGTATTGATTGGTGGTATACTTTTCTGTGGCTCACTGTACTTAATGTTTTCCGAGTTGTTCAAAAGATATCATTGCCCTATTCCACGTGACAAAGGCTTGGAGAAAACTTATGTATGTCTTCATACTATAATTCTTAAACACTATATTTTTTACATTCATACATATTTTTGTAAATGGCAGGACCGATTACCCCGATTACATAGAAATGTCAACAAAACTAGTCAATAAACACTGAGCTACGTAACCAATAAACAACAGTCATTTTCAATTCTGATCTCTCGATTACGCAGGATTCGTCAAAGGATTGAGTCGTTTATTCGTTGTATTACCGATTATTCGATTGGCACCAAAATTTATAGTAGAATGCATCGATACCAAAAACTGCACAAGGTCTATCCTCGCGTTTAAGAATTATAGGGTCTTCGTTTTGTTTCCCACCATTGGAGAATGATATACAAAATCTTATTCATCTAGATGTACCTATAAAATAAAAAAATTGGCCAAGTGCAAGTCGGACTCGCGCATGGGGTTCTGTACCATTATCTATACGACATTTGTCCATCGAGCAAAAACGGCAAAAAAATCATGTTTGTTGTATCGGAGTCTTAAATATTTATTTGATTCTGTTTTTAGTATTTGTTCTTATATCTGCAACAGAAATACATTATCAGTGAAAATTTCAACTGTCTAGTTATCACGGTTTATGATATAGAGCCTGATGACAACCAGACAGGCGTCGAAGTCTCGTGAATAGGGTCCCTTTTTTACCCTTTTGGTACGGAACACTAAAAAATATGAATATGTCTGAAAGAAATGATTTAATTATTAATTTTAATCCGTTTTGGAGTCACGGGTGTTATTGTTACCCCGGTCCTTTGGAAGGCTTGCGTGGGGATATATATCTAACGCGTAGAGGCCCTTTGGAAAAGTTCATGTAATGTCCATCCAGAACCCCTTCCAATACAATACAATAATAATGTAAGATATGCCCTTGAAAAAGTCTTGGCTATAGAAGAAGAACTATCACTACATATTATAAAACAAAGTCCTCCGCCGCGTCTCTCTGTCTGTCTGTCTGTTCGCGATAAACTCAAAAACTACTGCACGGATTTTCATGCGGTTTTCACCAACAGATAGAGTGATTCACGAGGAAGGTTTTAAGATATAATACATGCCCGGGCGCAGCCGGGTAGGGCTGCTAGTTTATTATAATAATATTATTCACTTTCTATTACCAATTATTATTTTATTCATTTATTTATTTTTAATCATAGGTGTAGGTTTTTACAATATTTGTATAAAAAGTTAAACATAAAAATATCATACAAAATATAAAAACATTCCAAAAACCTAAACCTAGTTCGCCGCCAGCAGCGGGGCAGGGTTATTATTAGTTTGTTATTTTATTTATTATTATTTGTTAGGTACACCAATTGTTTCTTTTCACTGAAAGGCCCTTTGGAAAAGTTCATGTAATGTCCATCCAGAACCCCTTCCAATACAATACAATAATTATGTAAGATATGCCCTTGAAAAAATCTTGGCTAGAAGAAGAACTATTATTATAATATAATAATATTATTCACTTTCTATTACCAAGGCTATATTTTTAGGTACGCCAATTGTTTCTTTTCACTGACAGGCCCTTGGAAAAGTTCATGTAATGTAAGTCTCCATCCAGAACCCCTTCCTATACAATACAATAATAATGTAAGATATGCCCTTGAAAAAGTCTTGGCTAGCAGAACAACTATTATTTTTATAATAATATTATTCACTTTCTATTACCAAGGCTATATTTTTAGGTACGCTTGTACTACGTTGTTTCTTTTTACTGAAAAAATTTGTTTTGTTTATTTTTGAGATCAATAATAAAATCAAAAAATTCAAGTGTTACCTTTCTATACCCTTTCATTCATTATGCGTTTTATTTTATTTTTTTACGATTATATCTTATCTGTTGACTTTCATCGAATCCAATATAAGTATGAACATTGTTTTGTGGAAAATTACCAATGCATTGTTCACATATCATCGTATCATTTTAATGCCTGAATCATTCTTTATCATCACTGTTCAGACAGCCGAATATTCTTCAATTTTGTGTCAAGTTTTAGGATACATTTTCAAAAATAAGTGTTTAAGAAACCAGAATTAAATAAAAATTTCGATTGATTGATATAAATCTTTCGATTTGACGATTTTTTTATTAAATGGTAGTCTCCTCTTCTCACGGAATTTCTACTTAAAATAAGAGAAAAGTCATCCTCATGTGTGTAAAGCTTATATTCATTTAATTAAATATAATTATATTGTTTATATTATTATAATTGGTTATATTTAATCAATTTCACTCTATCGCACCACCCAAATTCAATTTCTCTGTTTGGTCGACTGGCATTATAATGGCATTAAGAGTCGCCTGGACGCGCATGTCTCCATACAAACGGGAAAAGGGAATTGTGGCAATATTTAATAATTTTGGAGTAAAATTAAGCATCCAATCAATTAATCTCATTATAATCTACGTACGTTCTCATACAGTTTGGTTAAATTATCAATAGTTTGAGAATTATACGCCTCTCAAGATTTCCATACAAATTTGAATAGGCTTGTAATTCTTAAACCATTGGTATTTTAACCAAGTTGTATAGAAACGTACGTAGATTATAATGAGATTAATTGATAAAATGCTTAATTTTACTCCAAAGTTATCAAATATTGCCACAATTCCCTTTTTCCGTTTGTATGGAGACATGCGCGTCCAGGCGACTCTCAAGTCCAACTTTTTTTTTATTTGTGCAAAGAGGTTTAAATAAACAAAAAGTTCCTATCGGCTGTACCTTTGAAATCATCGACGTAAATAAAACCAAATGTTCAGGCAGATGGAGTAGAGTTATGGAAGCATGTAACTGGCACGAAGCTGCGCGCACGAAGTCGTTACGATTGGTATTAATTGGTGACATTAGCCACAAACTACGTGATATGTTGCTTTTCGATCTTTGAACTTTAGGGTTGCTTCTGGACCAGAAGTTCTGATATGTGTTATGCAGAAAACGTTGCAATCTGACTTATAGTTTCAAAGATATTTGCGGACAAACATACAAAATAGGCAACATTTACAATATGTTTATAAAAATCTGTCCGATCCTTAAAGGGGCAACTCAGCCTGTCAATATGAACAACTTTTCCTACGGGACTAATGCTGGAATTTCCAAAAAAAGAAATTACCATACAAAAGTGTTTAGCCGGCCATAAATGTTTATTTTTTTATGAAAGTGTTGGCGAAATTAGTTCCATGAGAAAAAGTTGTTCATATTTACGGGCTGCGTCGCCCTTTTCGTCCGCATTACATACAGGTTGAATTGATAACCCCCTTCTGAATTTATCTAAATATAAAGCTTGCTACAAAAGTGTCCCTTTACCTTATTTTCTGCGAGCTAAGTTACTGGTTAATGCTTCGCTGAAAAAAGAATGCAGTTGTCTACAGTAATGCCCTTTATTTTTTTATCGAGAAAACATGAAAGGTATTTATCGCATCTTTTTTGGTGTCGTCAGTGCCTTTCACAGATTTAAGGCTCATATTGTGTTCTGCATCCATATCAACGGGTCAACATTACCCTGCGAAAATATGTAAAACAGCGACAATACAGAAATGCATAACACTTTGCTCATCATCATCATTTCGAGTAGGTGACACGGTTAGTCAACCATGCACACCCTGGTGTCAGAGTTCTTTGGAACCGCCTCTCGGCCTCTGACGTGGTTCCTTTAACGACTACCAGATGGCAGCCGGGACCAACGGCTTAACGTGCCTTCCGAAGCACAGAATCATCTTTCTTATCAGACAATCAGGTGATCAATGTCCTAACCAAACTGGAAACAACTTAACAAAGTATGTTTCCCGTGGGAATCGAACCCACGACCCCCGGGTCAACAAGGCAAACGCCTTATGTGAACCATTTT
This sequence comes from Rhodophaea formosa, assembly GCA_963082605.1. NCBI lineage: Eukaryota > Metazoa > Arthropoda > Insecta > Lepidoptera > Pyralidae > Rhodophaea > Rhodophaea formosa. Next base: position 4,678,608 of record OY720209.1, read on the forward strand.
TCCTATGGGACCAATGCTGGAAGCTCGAATTTTATTTCGACGTTTTCATACAAAAGTGTTCAGCCGCCCGGGCAATTTGTATAGGAATGTCGAGTTTTTTTTCGAGTTTGCAGCGTTTGTCCCATGGGAGGGGTTGTTTGTGTTGACGGGCTGAATCACCCCTTTAATGGTCCGGAACGATCAAAATTTCGCCATGTATATATATACCTATATATTAAAAATTAAATTAATCATATTGAATTATAAAATATGATTAATTTAATTAAGAAATGTGCAATTGATTTAGATGAATGTTTTAAAGTTTTATGTAAATTATTAAATCTGACAAGTCAGCCCCTCTTCTATTGCTGCGCCCGAAAGGGTCCTTAATTGTTACGATTATATATAAGAATAAGATCTGTTATAAAGTATTGAGTATCACAGTGAGCAGCTAATATCCAACTCGCAATAAAATTTGGCGCAATCTGTACACAATATTAGGTCTGCGCAGGGTACGCGCGGGGAGGCGGGGCGCGTACTGCGCAATTCGAAGCTAATATCCCAGCCGCCAGCGCCATAAAATTTGATTACTGTAAGCATACATAAATGCATATTGTTTTGTTTTATGTTTTGTTTTGTTTTTTATGTAAATAATTTTATTTGCTTGTTTGTTATTTGCTATGTACTCAAATGTGGGAACACTATAAAATAACCAGTCTGCAGTGTATATATAGTGTTTTACGTAATTTCGTGAGTATATGTATAATACATAATAATGACTACATGTATAACTTGAAGATGTATCTGTACACTTTCAGGCCGCTAGAAGCTTAGAAAATAATTATAAGTCTGTATCTTAAAAAAAAAAAAAAAAAAAAAAAACCACTGGACCAAGTTTTAGCGACTTCGTTGGCGTAAATTATGGTAGGCTCTATAGCCGGTTGAGCCGGTCACCCGCACATAAAAGAGTTTTCTATAGGTGTTTTTTTTTTAAATCTGTCTAGTAGTTTCAGAGCCTATATAAAGTAAAAAAAAAAAACTTTTCCGCTTTATAATATTTGTAAGTATAGAAGTTAACATATTCAATGTCCGAACATCAATTATACCAGATAATTTTGTGCTTCTATCAATTACGGATGGAAATAAAAAAAATAATCTGTCTGTTAACTTTGACCCTTCCATATAGTCAATGGCTTTAACCTTACTGGTATCTGCTACTTAAGTGCAAGTCATGATGATAATAACAAACATGAAGGTAAGATGTGACAGCCTTCATATGTTTCTACACTATATTTAATTTGTGACAAAGGTATCGGTGCCAAGTGAAACTTGTTTATGGCTCTGTTAGCGGACCCGGGTTCGATTCCCGAGTCGTGTCGTCGTAGTCGTTCGGCGATAAATCGCTTCAGACGTCGACACCAGGCACTACAATGGGCAAGAGAAAGTATTTAAGGAGATATAGCCTGATGGAACAATCGAATCGAAAAAGGTATATTTCGATAAAATTTGGCGATTCGAAAGCAGGATCCGATTAATAATGACGATTCGCGTGACCCCTTTGGTATCGGAGTCGAGAAATCGGCCATTATTCCGATATTGATCGAGATCTAAAGATAAGCCACACACGCATGTTTCTTGGCTTGCCTTCAAATTCTTGGAGTTCCTTATTTTTAGTCAGTAATTTAAATAAATTACTTATCAATTGGACGTGTGGTTCCCGGCTGAATAGAATAGGACCACTCCAAGTCTTCCCGTAGATGTCGTGCAAAGCGACTTAGGAATACACAAGCTAAACGAAAACGTCAAAGAGACAAACTGCACCCCGTCTGGCCAGCCTGGAGAGTGTAGGCAAAATTCTCTGACTGTTCTGGCTAATATATGGCTCTGGCATAGAGAGGTCGACCCGATGGTCCAGTGGGTGTGAGCTCTATGAGCGCTTACGTATGTTAAGCAACCCCTGGTGCAGTCCCTACTTGGATGGGTGACCGCAAGTGGCATAAAAATATCTCGAGCTCCTCCGTGCTTCGGAAGGCACGTTAAGCCGTTGGTCCCGGCTGTTATCGTTGATGGCAGTCGTAAGCTATGTCAGATGCCTTAAGGCAGCTTGAAGAATCTGACACCAGTGTTGGCCACTTACACATACGAAAAACAAACAAAACAAACAGTGGAGAGTAAAAAGACCTGATGATGTTGATGATGATGATGTATAAATACCAAGACTCCAAATGGCTCCTGGTACTTGGTCTTGTGGATTATCCAATAGCATTGGTTTCCTTGGTGGGGCAGACTGTGTGGGCAATACTACCTACCAGTATCTTTCTCGACGTCAAACTGTCAACCTTCCGTATACTCTATTCTACACGGTGACGCCGTCAAAGCCGTCCCAAAAAGCGAGGTGCCAACAAGGAAAACATCCTTGAATAGCATTTTAATATTTTGGTGAAAACGGTATACTTAGCTAAATACTTGTTTTGTTTCTTACATTGTTAGATATTGTTACGATCTTAGTTGTAGAGTAGATGATATAATTATTACATTTAATTAAATTGAATATTTGTTTCATCAAAACAATATTTTTCTACGTCAATACTACTACACGCCGTTAATGTCCGTCCATAGAGCCGAATTTTAAAGTGTGCTTTAATTATAAACTCCCAGCCCCCTTGGCTGCACCCGAGCACGTTTTATGCTTATAAACCTTCCTCATGAATAACTATCTATGTTTCCTCAATGGTAATGTATATACCTACTCGACTTACCTGTGCTTATTTTCTTTATCTTATTTATTTGCATCCCTCTTCTAAGTTCCTAATCTAGCTTACGTTTCAAATACGTTGTATATTTGTTAAAAAAATACAGCCGAACACTGGACTCCAAAATACAGGCGCCAGCCTAGTTTGGAGAACAGAGAAAATAAAACAATAACTTGTACTATGTTTTACCTTTTGTATATTATTGTTTAAAATAATGTACAAATCTATTAGTAAATAAAGATATATATTATTATCTATTGGTAAAAAACGACATGAAAAATACCTCAGTGCCTAAAGTCGAAAGTCTTCGACCAATGTGTGTGAGTGACTTACGGGTTCGAAACTCTAATATGGGCCTCGTAAGACAGCTTAAAGTCGCTTAAAGAGCTATAAAGAGGACCAAGATCGGCGTTTCTCTACGAGACCTAATCAGAATTGAGTAAATACGCAGGAGAACAAAAGCCACCGACATCTAAAAGGATTAGCTCCTTAAAGTGGCAGTGGGCGGGACACGTAGGACGCTCTAGATAACTAGGTTTTTTTTTAAATACTTTTTCTGTCTCTTATAATAACATAAATAGCAAACGTCAATGCTAAAAACAAAGCATTCGTGTCGAAACACGCCGTTATCGGCCATCTAGTCGCATTTGAACGTGTGCGTGACACCGCATCGTTCGACCGTGTGCTATTTCACACGTAAACACTGAGATGACTCGATAAAAACTCGTGTTTTTATACTCTCATATATTTAACACTTTCGTAAATACTCGACCAAACCAATAGTAAGAATTATCATCATCAGGTTTTTAGTCTCCACTGCAGGAGCGCGACTCTCTCTGTACTACCAGAGCCATATATTAACCAGAGAAGTCAGAGGATTTGGCCTCTGACTTCTCTGGTTAATACACACTCTCCACGCTGGCCAGACGGGTTGGAGAAGTCTCTTTGATGTTTACAAGCTTTGTGTAGCTTGTGTTTCCGAAGTCACCCTGTAGGACATCCACGGAAAGACTTGGAGTGGTCCTATTCTACTCTGCCGGGAACAACACGGCTTAAAAATGTAGTCAGTGGTTCTTAACTGCACGTCAGGTGGTTGCAGGTATGGGATCGGGTACGCGCGCCTGGCTTCCCGAGCTGCTACTTTCTCACCCCCCTATCCATCCGAGCAAGTAGCATGCCGAATATCTTTGTCCTGTTCCTGGTTTTATAGACCTTGGCTCTGTCTAACCGGCAAGAGAAAAGACGTGATAGTATAAGGTAGCACCCCAGGCAGCGACGCCTCACAAATGAGGACGCAACCGAAAAAAAATTCTCGGATAAAGAGAAAAGAGAGAAAACTACGAATAAGTTAAGAATATCTGAATATACACACTTTCTGTACAAAATAATGAAATTTTTGATAAATTAAATAACTCTATCAAAGATGATGAATAAAATCGAAATGATAATTCTTTTCATTTCATAGAAATAATTGAACCTCACATCAAAAGAGTTTCAACAATTGAAACCGAAATAGAAGAAGCTCGAAATGTAATAGAGTCATAAAAGTCTCGTAAATCAGAAGCAACAAGATTGAGTTCATTCATATCGATATCATAAATAGTAACATTTAGTATTAGAAATCTAATTCCGCCGCTTTCTCCCGACACTAAGAAGTCAATCCTTTTACAAAGTAATCTGTATCAAAGGTAACCATAACAAATGTAGTAAACAAGTTTGTGTCTGTCTGCATGTCCGTTAGCGTTAGTTCCGTAAGAAGCATGAATTTTTCGGGATACAGTGCTTGAAATGAAACATTTGAAAAGAAATTGAGATATCTTTAAAATCTTGTTCTACGTATTTTTTTTTTAGTTTTGTTTTACGGCCCTGGATACAAGTCCTTTAGGGCCTTTGTTCTACGTAGCTCTAGACAACCCTTCAAACTTTGTTTGTAAAGCTTTATTTAGCGTTTTTGGCAAAAGTGGCCGTTGTTGACAAAAACGCTGAGAAAACAATCACGTTGTCAGTTTATATTATAAACAGTATTAATATATAATACCCCACAGTAAGTTGTAAACTTGTGTCGCGGGATACTAACTCAGCGATACTATATTTTATAATATATACAAATATAAATAAACATCCAAGACCATTTCAAAAACAAGTTGGAAAGCTTCGCAGAATAAAATTGTATTGAAATGATAGCTCCTTGATAGCTCCGTTTCCTTTCAATCAATTCATTTTAAATGGGGGCAGCACTGAAACTCGGAAAATTCGTGCTTCTCCTTTCTTATGTTGGAAGAATTTTTAAAATCGATCCCATATTTATTGAGTTTGTCTATTACAAACAATCACAAAATCTTTACTCCTAGTATTATCTTCACCAGAAATCTCAATAAAAGGCCATGTTAGCGTGTTACATGATAATCTGCACAAAGGACCTTCCTTTCACGCCTCGTCTTCTGAAGTTTCCGATATAATGGAGATGATTTATCTTGGCAGTCACGAACATCTAGATTCCTTTATAATTGTATCCCGCATCTGATCCCCAGACCTAAGCAGACACGATATTAGAAGAGAATATATTTCGACTACAATTTAGTTTATCGCGTTTTGTAGCGCACCGTCGACTATTTGTAATGTATCGTTATGCTGTCAAATGCCTATCCTAGCATTTCAGATGCAATGATTGACTCTTTGATACTTAAAAAATAAAAATATGTTAAAATATATACGGACAAATCACACAGATTAGCTAGCCCCAAAGTAAGTTCAAAACTTGTGTTATGGGATACTAAGTCAACGATACTATATTTTATAATAGATACATATATAGATAAACATCCAAGACCCAGGCCAATGCGAAAAAGATCATTTTCCATCTTGACCTGACCGGGGATCGAACCCGGGACCATCCGTGTCGCAGGCCGGCGTGTTGACCACTGCGCCACGGAGCTCGTCGTCGGAATCGTGAACTTTTACGTCTATGTAAATCTAAAAATATAAATAACATTTCATAATCTTACTATTAAACCACTACATGAATGCGCGAAAAATATTGTTCTCTGCTTCGGAAATCATCCCGGTTGGACATGGAAGAGGCATAACCTCGCTTTGCTGAAAAGTTAGCATTGAACTATTGATCACTCACTGTGCTAAGTAAGCCTTATCATATGATATACTATACCCAGGTGCATCAAGCAACAAAAAAACTCTAAAGCCGCAAATTAAGTTTCAAATTAAAGAATATTTTTTTATTTTATATTTCGCATTAAATTTTATAAAATTACGTATGTATCCAGTTTGATTATTACTATTTTTTTTTCTCTTTTAATAATTTGTATCACCAAACCACGCACCAGCCACACTTTATTTTCTGATTGGTCGTATGGTTGACTGGTAGAGAATGCCTTATGGCATTAAGTCCGCCAAGTGTACTTTTATTTACTGTGGAATAAAGTTTAAATAAATAAATATTCGATCGCTGGATTTATCTTTCCAAATGCGTATAAGTTGTCGATCGCGATTGAAAGTAGCAAGTCTGCTCTGACTCGTTATCGTACTTCATCGCGGCTGATCGGACATAACCTATAGTAATTTGATTTAGCACATACCGCCTGCTGAACATCGATGTAACTTCCTTGTTAGTAACGAAGGAATCATGTTAAATAATAATGCTAAAAGATTCATAGTCAGAATAAGTAATATTATTTCATCTGTAGTTATAGTAACTATTTTTTTTATCAAAAAATGAATTGAAAGAATCACTTATCTTTTTTCGAACTTTTCAGCATTATATAAGGATGGCTATACAGTACATTTCATTCTTCATATATGAAATCATCATTTAAATTGAAAAATATCTCTGTTTGATCTATGGCTAGTCACAATTGATAAAATTGTTATATGCATGTCAGATCACCACGAAATTATCCAAAAAGATATTTAAAGATACGCTAATAAATATAAATACGTCGATTTTAAAGGTAGTCGGTGGTTTACAAGATTAATATCCTAATAATTTAGATCCATATATTTAGTTTGTATCGTTCTCCCCTAACAATAAACAAATGCCACAATTATTTCTCACAAGCATTTATTTCTTTCGAGGCGAAATTTGGGGCGAAAATTAGGGTTATTAGCGTTATCTTTCGATTTCTTATTCCCCAAATAAATAAAAGAAAACACTAGTAGAATATATTAAATCGCTAGCAATTTCCCTCGAATCCATACTTAATCAAACTTAGTCGTAGACAAAAATAGTCATCAAAATATATTTGTGAAAAACATGTAGTAATTGTGTGCTTTTTTTTTTAACACGACACCGAGAACTACATCACAATATAAGAAGTATATTGACCCCATGATCCTAATTAGTTTATTTCCTAAATATCTCAGGATCTATAGCAATAAATATTATTAGGTCACCCATTTTCCGTGATGCTCGCTCACGTAACGCTCGGCTTGGTAATGCCAGCGCGACATTTGCTAATAGCCTTTTTAGAGCCTTTCGGTGCTCGATGACCTACTACTAGCTTTGATCTATGCTGTGTAGACATTGTTGGTTTTGTATGGAGTACCTAAATAAATAGGTTAAAATTATCATCCATCCATCCATCAGGTCTTTTTTAGTCTCCACTGCAGGAGCACGACCCTCTCTGTACTACCACAGCAATATATCAGACAAAGTAGTCAGAGGATTAGGCCTACACTCTCCACGCTGGCCAGACGGGTTGGAGAGGTCTTTTTGATGTTTGTAAGCTTTGTTTAGCTTGTGTTTCCTAAGTCGCCTTTTACGACATCCACGGGAGGACTTGGAGTGGTCCTATTCTACTCTGCCGGGAACCACACGGCGGTTAGAATTATATAATTTGATATTAAATTGATTATTGAGCTTTACTGTGAAGTTTTGAGAAATGTAAGTAGTACAGTGTAGCATGTTTTACCCTCTATGTAAATTGCAGTGCAACTCCGGTTTCTATATGAAGCGTTTTGAAAACGTCAAAAATTTTATCACCATGCCCTTAGTCTCCTCCTATCAATTCAGGGTTATTTAGCTAGTTATCATCATCAGAGGTCTTATTTAGTCTCCAATGCAAAAGCATGACCCTCTCTGTACTTCTAGAGCCTTAAATTAGCCAGAGTGGTCAAAGGATTTGGACTACACTCTGGCATGCTAGCCTAGCTAGACGGGTTTGTGAGGTCTCTTTGATGTTTATAAGCTTCGTTTAGCTTGTGTTTCTTTAGTCGCCTTCTACGAAATCCATGGACAGACATGGAGTGGTCCTATTCTACTCTGCCGGAAACCACACGGCATATTTAGCCAGTACTCCGATGAAAAATAATCGTTCAGGTTCACAATCTTATACATGACCGAGGGTCTTACATTCTCCAAGGCGTCAGAGCAATTGTCCCCGAAACCTCCCCGCGTCCTCGATGTTAGATTGCAGTACTAGGTTTTATCTTGGCCATTTTCCACTCAATGACTTTTATTCGGAACGGGCTGTGAATTGAATACTAATTCTCGCAGTAAAGTATAGAACAAAAGCAATAACATTTCAATTACCTAACAATCAACATTTAAAAGTATTTTATTTATACTAACAGGGAGTCCTGAATTATTTGCAAGCACAAAAACAGGGTGCGATGCTTTCGAATCCTTTTGTAAAGATGGCCTACAAAAGACCTCGATCGCGAGATTTGGAGAAGGAAGGAAGGCCTTTACTCCCAGCAATAGTTAAGTATAGGCTGAAAACAGAACTAGACCAGAACTCCTTATTCCAAAGCATCACAGCTAGGATGCAACAAAGATCGGAAGAGAGACTTTTCCATTAGAAACGAAAAGTCCCTAATCACCGTTGCTGGAAGCGCTCTTGTTTTTTATTTCAGAATAACAATGTGGGTATTATTGTCATTATTTTAAAAATTATCCTAATAATATACGAACTAACAGCCGGGGGCAGATAAACTTGACCCCCCCCCCCATAGAATTTAAATTTTGTTCGTAGGGTCATCAGGTTAAACTGCCTCTGAGTACTTTTATCTGGTGTACTTTCTTCGATATCCTAATCCTAATCTTAACTATCCTATCCTAATCCTAACCAGTAGTATTATAAATGCGAAAGTGAATTTGTTTGTTTATTTGTTTGTTTGTTACGCTTTCACGCCGTATCTATTGAACCGATAATCATGAAATTCTGCATACACATCAGTTAAGGTACTGAGAAGGACAAGGGCTATAAATCACGCGGGCAAAGGGGGTAACAGCTAGTTTTAAAATAATTTGGCCAACATAATCCATCCATCTGTATCAAAAGATTTTTTGTTACATCGACTATTTAGTTTAATCTTTAAGTCTCTAGCGATAAATATAGCTCTCATTAGTGTCTCGATCGGTATTTAATAGGCAAGTCACACAGGATTTTGTCTGAAAGTACCAATATCCATAAAGTCACACGGCTTTCTACTTCTACAAGTAGTAAAGTAGGTGACATTCATTAAATCTTGTATTTCTTGTCTGTAATTCAAAACTAACTAACCCCGTACATAAACATATCAATACGCGATTATTCAAATAGGCGCCTGCTAGATTTACCGTTGGAATCTACGTGCGAGCTAGCGCCGGACCTAGCAGATCAATAGGAGGCCTATAGGGCCTAACACGTCTTTGGACTCCAATTTGCTCTGTGCAATCGGAGTAATCATTTTCATGTTGATCTGGAAGTTTATGGCCCCGATCAATCAAGAAAAATAGACCCGTGTCTATTTTTAATAGTAGAGTACATTGTCCCGTGACAATGTATAAATCTATACATTGTCTACATCTTTTGTTTTCTATCTGTGCGGTTAACCGTACTATCCTCCATTCATCCCTACACTGAGAACCCTAGTCTAGCCTCTAAAGTGATGTGATATTCTAAGCGTTCATATATTTTTAACGTGAAGTTTGAGTCTAGAATGAGTGAGACAATTCTGTCTCTTCATATGGATATTGTGCGCGACGCATACGAGGAAAAACTTAAATCCTGGGCAAAAGCATAACCAAGCAAGCAAGCTTTATCAAAGTTTATAAAAAAAATTATTTATTATTTATTTATTTATAAAAAAAGTGCGTTCTTGGTTTCAAAAACACAACAGATGATAAACAAGACGTTATCAAGTGGCGCTAAATGACAAAATCCTGCTCTACCACCATCGAAACTTGGGCCAGTGCCGATTTTTCCTCTGGGCTCACAAGGAAGGAATCAGCGTTTCTTATTTTGCCTTGGCCGCTTCGCCAATTTTTTAAGCGCAATAGTACTTTAACCTTGGGGCCCTGAGCTTAAGGAGCCCAGGGGCCTCTCTGGACAGGCCCAGCGCTGCGGGCTAATGTCTGGCTCTTGAGGCGAGGGTATCATTACCTGTCTATTAGCGCCAGGATGTGCCACAGTTTCGCTGAGATCTTCATAACGTTTATTGTGATCAAGTCCATTATCACATCAACTTTTATTTTTACTTTTTTCTAAGAGTTTTCTTTTCATTTGTACACTTTGTAATGATTACTTTATACATAGATGCTAAATAAGTACATAATAGTGTTGTTTACCCAAAGAAATCAAGTTGGCGCTACGGTAGGAACTATAAAGTTAAATAGAAATTTTAATTAAAATTTTGGTTTTCCTCCTCGTCTGATTTATTTTGTGAATCTGCCTGTTTACGTATACGAAGCTATGTTTTATGACTACAGCAATCATTTTCCTTAATTACGAGTAGGTACGTAACAGTTTGTCTGTTTTTGACTCTACTAATTACTGATGAATTGATTAAGTTTTGCGGGAAATTAATTATTTTTTGAATTTCATTTGTTTTAATAGGTATATTAGTTTAATTATTTAGCTTTATTTTAGGTTAGCTTTAGTTTTAATTGTTAATAAATGATAATCTTTATTTGACGGCTCACCAATCAATCACCAATCACCAAAATATATCCATAAAATTAGCTGATTTTCCGAGACTGTCCGCTTTAATTATAGTCGCTTAAATTGTGTAGACTTCTAAACGTGCAAGAATTATTAAAATCTGTCCAGTAGTTTTTGAGTAACAATTATACAAAAATCATATCTCTCTATAATATTAGAGATTCATCGCGAATCGCGGCATGTTACTGATATGGATTAATAACCCCAAAAGTTAAATATAATTTGTAAAAATTATTTTCAGAATGATGGCTTTACTAAGATTAAAATAGTTTCTTTTCTCACGAGAACAGTTGGATTAAATACTGTTTTTACGCGTGTACGTTAATTCAAGGAGCCATAAAAGGCGTGAATAATTAAGGAATGATAGAAAAAGTGGTTGAGACTCAAAAGCTCAGGCGCGCGAGCGTCTTCATCCTTTTTTGAAAGAAAAAAGTGGATTTTGAGATGTCCGTGGGGTTGCCAGCGTAGGGTTGGGAACAGTCGTCCGTCCAAGCCGGCTGCGCTACGTCAGTCTGGCGGTGCCCCTTGAGCGCGCCGGTCGTTGTAGAGGGGTTTCGCTGCTCGTCCGCGACGCACGTCGTCATTCGCGGTTTTCCTTCGAAAGCGCACGTGTCTGCTACGTCGCATGTTGCTTCTATTTGCACTCGTGCACCTGTGACTACAAATTCGTGATGTGATGGACCATTGCTGGTTCTGTGTTATGATGATCATCGACTTGATGTTTTGACGTGATCAGTGGTACTGTGCTTGTGCTAAGAGTTTTATAAACTCTTGTGTTTCGATATTCGGCGACAGCCAGGCGTCCACATTCACAGTTGGATGAACGCCAACAGCTCCGGTGCTGAGGTGAGGGAAATCTCCGAATACCTAGTGGCGAGTGGTTCTGCTATAAAAATTACAATACGTTATCTGCGTTAGCGCTGGCTTATCTGAATGTTCCGCTATTGCTGTTTTAGTACATTCTATTCCTGTTTACGATTTAATAACTTTATCAATGGCTGTGACACAATGTCTTTTGCAATCAATTTTGTTGCATTCGTTTTTGTTGCAGTTGATATCTCTGAGTACGTCAATTATGCACATAGCCCAAAAGTCATGCTGACTTTAAATATAGTACAACACCAACATATTAAAATCACAATACCAGTCATCTAAATTGTGAATCCTAAAATAAGATTGGAATCTGGTGTCATCTTTCCATATCTTCTTATGTTTTCCCTAGTAGTAAGCATTCCAAGCATTAATTTAATTAGTTACTATAGAAATAAATAACACAAAATTTAATTTAAATATTCTATTAATAACTAGTATTTGTTTATGTTTAATATGCGTATTATGGTTATTTAAGTGTTTTCGTAGTTAGCACGCGATAACCATATCAACGTGGTTCACGCAAGCATTGTCTTTGTAGAATATTCACACAAACAAGATTTCACGCCTACCATTCATCAAAATGCTGTTTTGTTTCGGACAATCTCAAAATTGTAAAATAGCGAAGCAACCCAAATGCTCTTAACCGTAAAATTGAGGTTGATAAGATTTCAAAAGTATGGCAGCCTTCTTTTAGGATTTGTATTGTTTTTTATCAATACCTAAAACTCTTGGCAGAATTGTAATTCCCTATACAAGACGTTGACTAGAACACGAAAGTACATACCAGATTTACCTGCACACTATCTTGCCCATTTCTCATAAAAAATGCCTCCGTTTTGTCTAGAATGCATGATCAAAATGATCCGAATCATTGAAAATAACAAATTTAAGACCTGTTGAACTAAGTCATTTTCATGCACACCAACACAGAACAAACCAGATAAATATTTATCATTAAATTAATGAAGTAATTTTGTATTATTGATTAACTTCTAAATAATAAGCACTCTACATAATACGCTAAAATTCTATAATAAAGTCAGAACTAGAACAACAACCATATTAATATTGTAGATTCATTTTAAAACTTTGTTGGGTTATTACAGAACTTTAGTAGTGCAATCACAAAGTTTAATAGGGCCCCTCAATTTTCCTCTACCATAACGTAATAAATCATTTTCGGTACTTCATCAAGGTTGTCGTACCGTGTTATTATCGCCATTATCTTGTACTTTACAAGGACACCGTTGTTCAACATTGGTTATCTGTCCTCCTACAAGTTGAGTATGGTAAATTCTATTGTCTTAATTACATATAAGTGTTTTTTTCGATAGTACAATATGATATACGTGGGAATAATTATTTGGAAATATTATTAGTTAACAAGTTCTTTTATTGTATTCGGCATACATTATTAAAGATGTGTGTAATCAGAAAAAAATCGATTGGTAAATCCAAAATGGAAGGAAATTATTTGTTACAGCTCTATACTTGTTGTCTTATTTTATACTAGTTTGATTCATAGTAGATGTTAGAATAGTAGTGAAAGAATCATATTCGGTATATTAAAGAAGGGGTCTTTAATATACCGAATATGATTCTTTCACAAGATTTGGCTCATTATTGATTTTTACTGAATTTTTCTTACTTTCAACTGTCCAAACTTTGTTTGAATAATTAAGTTTCTTCATTCCTTTATATTAATCTACTTGCTCGCTCACGCCGCCGGTCGTGTAGTTTACAATGTCTATCATTTTGACCTTGATGTGTAGTGTTTTGTTAATAAACAACTCATTCATAATATATTTTTATAACGTTTAGCGAAGAAGAGTCGAGTAGATGGAATTAAAACTATTCAGAGTCTTTTATACATTGATCTAAATCACAACACGAAAGTGAAGAAAAAAGAAAATTCGCTTTCAACAGTTCAAAAATCCCAAAGACCAAAATATCTCAGGCGTATTTTGGAAAAGTATATTTTTGGTATACTTGTAACTGTCAATGGTGTATCTTTAAATATTCAGTGTTGATTGTGTTAAAACCAATGTAAATGTACATTTGTTAATGCTGCTACTTAGAGTCTCTGCCAATTTTTTGCTGTTGATCTGACAGGTATTCATTGGAATTCTCGGCAGAAGACGGCAGCGGTTTTTGACTCTGACACTGACACCTTGAATATCATCACATTTATATTTTCGCAGCCAAAAGTAAAAGTAAATATTTAGAGGTTTCATTTAACAATCTGAATATTTTTACAGTGGAAAATATTTTTGCCTTACATTTCACAAGGGTTTTTCTAACTATTTGCAGAAACCGAAAAATGAAATTTAAGAGTTATTCCGAAATGGGGATGATGATTTTGAAATGGGCCAGTATGCATAATTTGAGCTATTTCCATTTTTATCTCTCAGAAAAGTCTAAATTAGAGCCTGCTGCACAATTCTGACAAAGAATTTACGAAAGTGGTTCCTATTCTTAGAACAAATTCTAATCTATTGTAGCTCGAACCTCATGACCTATGCAATTGCGCCAACGGTTTGTAAGGAGATAATTGTCCATCAGCCGATAACTCCTGAACCGATAAGAGTGGCACGACAGACAGCGCGCCGCGTACGTGACGGCCACAAGGAGCCTTTGCTTCCCCGATCACGTTTGACATACTCCACAATGTGAGACCTCCTTCCCGAGTAACAGTCGCCTTTATTAACCACCATTTGCTTACAAACAATTTAGGTCTCCATTAATGGTCTCCATAGAAACTCCTCCTTCGAAAGCAAAGAGTCTTAATTATAACATTACTATTTATTCAGCACATTTATTTATCCTTTCTAATTTTGAAACGGTCGACTATTTATCCGCACTTCGGAAACTAAATGACCCTAATAAAACCGTCAGAATCGTGCAAAAACCGGAATTAAAACCAGTTGCAAACTGAATAAATAATAATGTTTTATTTGTAAAAAGATCACGTTTCTTCGTGCTTTGATTATAAAATGAGTTTCTAGATGTAACGAAGTGCCACTTCTGTCTGACCTTCCACTTTATCAACAGTTTTGAGGCGGTTAGCTGTTGTTGGTTAGAGAAGGAATAACCTCAATCGATTCGGCAATCAAAGATGCTATTCCATCAGTTCGCTCAGAGCTATCGTAAGCCGCACGCATTTCCTCTCTAGTTGAATGGTTTCTCTCAAGAGCGCTCTGAGTCAGGCCCACTTCAGAAAATTCGACCTCACAAAAATAGATTGCACGTACGTGTCCATCCCTCGTTTTTTGATCGGCTAAATCGTCATTCATTCAATTGGTTTGTTGGCCCCTGTCCACGAGATTGGATGCCAAGGTTCGATTTACTTTGGAATGAAATCACGACCTCTATTGGAGTCGGCGGTTTAGATGAATGAAATTACATCTTTATAGATGTGGCGAAAGTAGACTTGGCGACAATACGTAGTTGATATTTGGAAGGATCTTTAATGTTCGCCGAAAATTAATCGTTCTCCTGCTCCGGATTTAGACGTGGGTGTGTTGTGTCATTTGTCATGGTATATCGAGAAAACATGCAGCATGCAACTTTTATTTTTATCAGGTATTTTATTTCTGTCAATAAATGAGGTTAGATGAACTAGATCAAAGCGAAACATTTGATTATGACTATTAATGACCTACTCGCATGACAACATCCACCGCAAATCTTCAGAACTTCAAATACACTTTCCAAACAATCGTAAGGTATTTCTGTTTCTTTATTTGCGGCTGCAGTCGGTCCAGCAATTACACTCGGACTGAATTAGTTTTACGAGTGGCGGTCATCGCGATGACGCTCGCGCTCGGCCCAACACTCATTGTTACACGTTATTATTAGTTCCCATGGGTCGTTTACGTTACATGTGCCTCCGATTTCGTAACCTTGGCATATGTTTTGTAAACGCAATTACTCCAATTCTGTGTCTAGCTCACTCATTATTCTCTCCCATTTATCTTATCCGGCCTTTGTTCCAAGTAAAACAAGCGATTCGATAACCGAACAATTTGTTAGTACTATCGGTGTCAATAGGGCGCCTTGGAACAATGTGCTTGAAATTTAACTTAATTTATTCATGTCACGTTGCCAAAAAAGCGAAGCGAGAAATTGGCAACCGGTCTAGACGCTTCGTGTCTGACTAATCGTAGTAATTAGATACCGATATAGTTTCACTTTCTGATCCCACATCGGTAATCCGTGAACAGCCTTGGCCGTTTTCGTCTGACGATGACCGATCGCCTGCACTTTTGAGAGTCGCTCCGAGCAATCGTTAATTATTTCTACAAAAACGCTGGACCCCATTTGTCTCGACTAAAGATTTAATGTTTGCCAAAAATATTGGTTAAGGGGTCGGATATCGGTAAACACTTACAACTTCACACGACACGACTTAACAAACTGTTGGTAAATAAATACACGTAAAATTTTATTGTTGCATTGACACCAATATGTCATACGAAGGGCTGAAAAAATGGTGATATGTGATGAGGCTAGAAAATTGGACCGCAGCATTCCTTATAAAGCAGCGACGGCTTTTTAACGATTTTCGAAGGCAGAATAACGGTTGGGATGATACAAAAAATGCGCATCGATGTTCCTGTATAATTGGCAGGTCTGATTCGGAATGTGGTTCGGCGGAGGAGCTCCCAAAAGGAAAGAAAGATGGCCTTAAAGAGCCTACCGGATGCTTACATTAAAATAGAATTTCAATTAACATGGTTGCCGAGTTGAGGAAAATATAGCGGGTTCCTGTTATGGATACATTGTTGCCGCTACTTTGTTTTTGTCGCAATTCAGCTCATCCATTGCAAATTTTGTTGTGATAATGAAAAATGTCGTGGCATTGATCTTTGTGAATTGTATTCATTTTCAAGGTTGGATGTCGACTCAATCATAAACATTGCATGTGTGATTGATGATATTAATTTAAACATGAAATTGATATCTAAGTACGCTTTTTTCAGTCCAATTTATAAAACAAATATAAGATTTCAAACAGCTGTTTGCAAAAGGTCAGATTGGTAATCAATTGCTCTTTACGTACGATTTATTGGGATCTAAATCATCATTATCCTAATAGGTTACTGAATCTTTATTAATATGTTATATGTTGCCATTCAATTTGTCTAGGCTAGAATATCTAAATTGTAATTACACGTTGGACTAGTTGTATTGAAAAGCGACATTCAAGCGTCACTTAAGGTGAGTGGCTAACGGTTAACTTTAATCATAACATTACCTTAGACAACTGGCCCTTTTCCTGAGGAATGTGTGTTACGCTAAACTTCTTAGAAGCCCGTGCTAGTTGGGTGAACATCGGAAAACATAAAACAAAGTGTTCCTCGAATTTTTAAGATTACCCCATTCTGGGTCCTGGAAGTTAATGACATAAAGAGTGGATTCGGGATGAATCATCGCTTAAATAGGTTGACTGATGTTGTCTAGAGAAATATGTTAGCTCGTTACTAAAAGTCGGCGTTCATAAATGTGTTTAAAATAACTTTTTATAACCTATTTAACCTATATTTTATAAATATGACAACCAATATTACATTGTTTTTTTGTTATATTAAGAATTTGACAGTTGCGTAGCTTGTACAAAAATGTATATTGCAATTTTTAAATGATTTCAATTGATGTCATTATTAAAACACACTCGTATCACAATAATTTTGTTGGAGTTTGTGGTGGGAAGTTAAGGGGTGCAGTTGGGTTCTACCTTGGACGATTCTGCAAATTGATTTTGGTGGATTTATAATATGAAATTGGTGTAGTTTGGTGTTATAAATGCTCGTGCTCATGGAATAATTTGTGAAATAGTTAAAGTGGACTGTTATATGGACTCGTATAGACTTGTCACCATAACCTCCTGACCACAAGGCATCAAAGAACATACGCCATCTTTGATGCTACTTGTTACAACTTTACCGTACAACACCGATACCTAGTATCTCAATTTACTGGACATTTGCAATCACTGAAATCTCGGTGGAAGACATTTTATAAAACAGAAGAAGAATAATTTTGTTCCGTTGTAAAACAGAATTTCTCCATTTCACATCTGTATAGTCATTGTATTGTCAATATATTACACATAGAGTACTTGACCACTACAAACGAACTGAGTAGTGTTTTACACGTCAGGTATGATTTAAAAAAAATTCAAAATGTTTGCAGAGTAAACATCGCTAATCTGTTAGATAAACCAGCATCACACTCATGATCAACGACCGAGCACTACAGACGACCTTTATGAGTGTACTGTATCAGATGGGACATTTGACTCGACATACCTATTACTCCCTTACTTTCTCGTATTGTAGTATTTTAAAAAAGATATTTTATATCTAGAGATTGTAACAATCACCCAAATTGATCCAGCCATATATACTTACCAAGTTTAAAATATTTTAAAATAGATACATGAACTACAAAATTGGACAAACTTCTTTTTTGAATCCTGATAAATTTGACGCCCGTTATGATTTTACCAGATTACAGGTGTCAGTTATTTCCCGGATTTAGCAAGTGGAAATTATTTGACATAGCTCAACGACCGCATTTTTCGTATCTTTTTAAGAATGAACAGTATCTGAGAATTTGCTGTTTTCCTTTTAGATAATTTTGATTTGAAAAACATCTAGTGCTGTGTTAAAAAAATCATGCGACGAAGTATGAAATCTAAATCTGTTGTCTACAATACGTAGAGGTCGTCGCTACCTGTTACTACAAGTTGTTTGCTCAAATCATTGTCGCATCCCACCGCGTGGTTCCATTCATGTGTAAATTTCAATTCGAGCTCAACTTTCTTTGTGGAAGCTCACAAAAAGCCTGTCAATAGACGAAACCACGTGAAAGTACGTGTTTTCATCGTGTAATGTTACTTTCGTTTTGAATAAAACAAGTGTATTAAAAAAACTAAAGCTCTGATAATGGCAATATGTATTTCTTCGGGGATAAAAAGAATTGAAATTTTGACCGCATTTTAGCAATAGGAAAACGTCAATGTGTGAAAGGTCGGTTTATAAAATTTCGTTAAAATCATGGTATAATAAAGAAGGTAAATTTTTATAAGTACAATAACGTAGACTTAATATAAATTTAGCACAATAATGATTCCTGTACGCATGTTATTACTACAATAAATGGTATTATGATTAACAAAAGCGAGATCGACAATGAACTGACTATAATTAACATACATCTGTTATTGATATTGTTAATTATAACTATAACATTAATAATTGCCATGTAGTTTCCGGCAGAGTAGAATAGGACCATTCCAAGTCTTCCGTGGAAGTCGTAGAAGGCGACTTAGGAAATACAAGCTTAACAAAGCCTAACTATAAACATCAAAGTGACTTTTTCAGCGTGGAGAGTATAGGTGAAATCCTATGACTGCTCTGGCTAATATTATAGCTCTGGTAGTACAGAGAGGGTCATGATCCTGCAGTAGACAAATAAAAACCTGATGATGATAAGGTTTGAAGCAAGAGAAACAACAAGCCACTTGGGCTAGGCAATTTCTTAAAGAACATGTAGCGTTTAAAGCACGCCATAAAATGGCAGAAATAAATACCAGTGAAATAGCCACTGCGTGTCGGGCAATTAATTAAATACCTATTAAGTTTTTCCGTGAATTCAGATGGGAAAGAGAAAATACCGGACGAGCTTAGGCCTGAGACATACTGCTAGCTTAGCGAATTTAAAAGAATTTATTTTGATTTTGGAATATTGTAACTAAGATCTGAGTAAAAATGCTTTTGTGAATGATTTTATCAAGATCACGTCTTCTTCTTCTTCTTATTTAAGAGCTTTTTAGCTCTTGTCGATGGAGTATACGCCAAACTTCTCTATCCTCTGCTTTAGACTTTAGTTCTTGATACGACATGACACCAGCCTTTTTCTTTAGTTGATCAACAAAACTTTTTCTTGGTCTCCCAGGACCTTTCCTTCCTTTTACCTTACCCTCCAGTATGTTTTTAAAGAAGGTATCATGTCGTATCAAGTGACCAATCATCCTACCCCTCCTATTCTCAATTTCGTTTATCAGTCTTCTTTTCTCTCCTACAATTTCCAGCACCTCTCACGAAAGAGAAAAAGCAAATAACAGTGAAAATTGTTCTTTATTTAGGATTTTATTTCTCAACAAAGTCACTGTTATTTGCTCGAATAATTGTTTCGTTATCAATACAAGATTATTAAATGATTCTATAATTAATTTATCTCGTGTAAGTTTTGATAGTACTAATACAAGATTAGTTATTGGGTCTTGAAATGTTGGACCAAATGTAGACTTTTCAAATTTAAAAGTCACCAATGGATTCGAGTAATTGCAAAAGTAGCTTTGTGATCTAAGTTATCTTAGCTCGTGGTGTATTGTGGCCTGCGCTTCATACTCGCATGTTGCAGCATACCGACCACTGATGTAAAAGTTGTCTAAACCCTTTATAGCCAGATCCTAAAGCAATTGACGAACAATGTTGTACTTCACTGACGTCTAGCAATTTGTAGCTGTTGAGATGTTACTCAGTGGGGAAAGGCGATCTTGAGGAATTTCTGAATATGTTCCACTTTTCTTGGAAAGATTGACCCTCTGGTAATTTAGAGTATGTGAGCAAGATATAAATGAAACAAGCAACGTATATAAGATCAAAATCAATATCAAAACGTTTATTCAGAAAATAGGCCTTTGCGGGCACTTTTTCACGTCATATCATATTTAAAATTATCTTATTAGATAATATGTATTTATTAATTGTTCAAAAGCTACAGACTACTAGCGTTTCGGAACCGACCACTGCAGAGAAGAAACGCCGAAAGAAACTCTTATCAACAGTTTTGGTCGCCTACTCGCCTGAAGGGCTTTATATGATTACGAATATTTATTCCTTATTGTCTTTTTCTTTCTTTTCTTTTTTCTTTCTTTTTTAAGACTTAGACATACATAATATATAAGTTGCTTACGTTGTTGTGTTGATACACAAGATTTATAGGTACTCGATGATCCAGTGAGTGTGAGCTCTATGAGCGCTTACGTATGTTAAGCAACCTCTGGTGCAGTCCCTACTTGGATGGGTGACCGCAAGTGGCATAAAAATATCTCGAGCTCCTCCGTGCTTCGGAAGGCACGTTAAGCCGTTGGTCCCGGCTGTCATCGCTGATGGCAGTTAAGCTATGTCAGATGCCTTAAGGCAGCTTGAAAAATCTGACACCAGTGTTGGCCACTTACACATGCGAAAAACAAAACAAAACAATATAGGTACTTGTAACTCGTTTCAATTATTTCTGGAATTTCAAATGTGAGATAATCAGAGCGTCATTACGCGATACGCAGACATATGTGCAATTGTTTATATACAGAATACGGGTTAGTCCTAATCCTAACTATATTATAAATGCGAAAGTGAGTTTGTTTGTTTGTTACGCTTTCACGCCTAATCTACTGAACTGATCATCATAAAATTTTGCATACACGTAGGTTAGGGTACTGAGAAGGACAGACTATATATCACGCGGGCGGAGCCGCAGGTATGGTTGGTGGTCGAAACACATCAGCCTGTAAGTCCTGTAACTGACTTCTGACTATCATAAAGAACCAAAAAAGGTAAAGTAAAACTCCGGGAGTGCCGATTACGTGTATGTTGTTTTTAATCGTCAGGAAATATTATATTGTTCAGGAAATACTTTTTTTTATGTATGTTTATACAGAAGTGTCGGTTTTTGGTAACGGAGTCGCGAGGTCAATGTTTTTTTTTTCCATTTCAAAAATGCACAACGCGTGAGACTTTTAGAGAGATATGCTAAATCTTGTGTTACATCAATTTTTTTTCCGTCGGCAGACTAAAATCATCAAATAGGTACATTTTTGAAACAGCAATGGCTGATCGACGGCTATAGACTATGATCGACAGCTGGTCGCGTCTCGTCGTGACGGCCGCCGCTGCGCGTCGCACGACCACGATTGACGGTTTTGTACACCTATTACCATGGTCTTCAGGTTCCGGCAGCTCGTAACGCAAACATACTTACAATCTTATCATGTTTTTATTCCTTATAGGGTATTTATTTATTTAAACACTTTATTACATTTGGCGGACTTAAAGCCTAAGGCCTTATCTACCAGTCAACCAACAGGTGATGCCGAGAAAGAAATTATAAGAAGTAAGTGCAAATTTAATGTAAAAGCTTACGTAGATAACAAAACAAACTTGTGTCCAAATTAATAACTAAATTCTGTATACATATACTTACATACCAAATTACATAAATATAAATATAACATAATGATACATACATAAATAGACTACATAAATATATTATACTCTTTAAATTTGTTGAGAAAAATGTGCGCGTACTGCATTCTTAAATGCCAGACGACTACAGAGACAGGGTAGACAAAGCCTAGGTCTATGAGACCTAAAGACCACGTTTAGTGTGATGATGGGCGTGTAGGTGGAAAAGGGAATCAATGTAAATGGATAGCCGAATCGCCTGTGACATGATTTCAGAGATATTAGTCCATTGACGGGCTTCTTCGATCTTCGTAGGAAGAGAAGGAGATGGTGTAATCTTATGTTTTTGTCTTTTCCTTTGATCCCCATACTATTATAAAAGTAATCACATTCATGGACCCTGAACCAGACACAACAGAAATAACAAATTTTGTGGACAGGTGGAAGGGTCCTGGAAAGTGTTAAATTTTCAATTTTGTAGGTGTAAATAGTGAACACTATTCACTATTTTGCGCTGTATACGCCTATAGCTTACCTATAGCATGTTATCTACAGTAACAAATCACAACGGAAATGACAAAATGTGAGCTCTAAAGGTACGCGCACATTACGACGGGCCGCTTCGTCATAATGTGCGCGTACCTTAATGGTGTAACTCTCAAGGTATTTAAAGACGAGTTTAAAATATGAGTCTCAGTTTAACGATACATTAAGATGTCTAAAGGCATCTGACGTAGCGGGATGGACGCTAAACAGATTCACGATTACATCTGAAGCGCGTCGAATCCTCTCATTGTATTTATTGGGTGGTAATGAACAAAACGGAAATACGTCACCGTGCTAACGGTGCCAACCGCCACCCTGCCGCGCCGGCAATCAGTTCTGCCAACTGTGATTGTCGTAAAACGCCGGAATTATGGTGTAATGACATGTAGTATATACATACCTATTTTTATATTGCCTGAAAATGAACTTTATATTAGGTCGGGGAAAAGTAACTTCGTATTTTGATATCTAAAGTTGTAAATAATAGAAATGTTTTTATTACATACAAAGCATTTTTACTGACTGTACCCTGTACCCTTAAACTTGTATTGGTTTAAACAATTAGGTACCATTGTTTAAACCGTTTGGAATAGAAAGTAATTAAAATTCAAAGTAATATTAGTGGTATTCGTTCGTAGTTGTATGTACGTGGCTGGATTTAATACCATTAGAAAGGTAATTTTTTTAAGAATGCATAGACACTTACAAAACATTATATCACCATTTTAAACATATTATGTCTGTTGAAAATGTATTAAATTAACGACGAAATTTGTAAATTTTATTTAAAAAATAGTAGTTAATGCAAGTTGGTGTGATGATATAATTTGAAAAGAAATTGTCGGAGATAGTGCAGAAAAGAGAGGAGTGGAAGAAAATGGGGGAGACCTTTGCCCAGCAGTGGGACAGCATAGGTTAGTTAAAAAAAAGTTTATGCAGAAAGGCCGATAATGCATTTAAGTGTTTATAGACATACTGTAGTCCCAGTAATGATAGCTCTAACTAAAAAAGAACATCGTTTTCTGTCTGAGATTTTTGTTATCAAAGTTACAGCTCTTTTGTATAGATGATAAAATATTCATACAAAATACACTAACACGTCTTTCTCCCATGCAGGGTAGACAGAGGCCAAGTCTATAAAACCTAAAGGCCACGTTTAGCATGTCAGTGGGCTTGCAGGTGGAGAACGGAAACAAAATAGTGATGGGTTGCTAGCCATATCGCCTATTGATGATTTTTTACGCCAATACTCTCGATCGGCTTTTAAAATCTGTGCGGGAAGAGAAGCAAAAAAAACAAAATGCTATAAAACTTTTTCTTAGATATGTGTGTTAAAATAAGTGTGCCTTTGTTCAATTTTTTTTAAATGTTATTATTGTTTTGTATTGTGTTGTGTACATAAACTTTTAAATAAATAGATAAGATTCGGCCGATTTGACAGTTCCGTTGCATTTCGTTCCTCTTTCCTTCTCTACTGAATGACGGTTCTGAGAGATAGAAAAGGAAAGACTTATACTGCCATTCCATGCTGATCCAGATTATAGCTCAACCCTAAATAGCACATTGTTACGAACCGACAGTATCATAAATAGTGATAGGAAATGGTAGATCTGTTATGACTTCACTATTCATCTTACGAGGGTTGCCAACCGTACTATAATATATAGTATTGTACTGTATTTAATAATTAATAATAAATAAATAAATATATACGGACAAATCACACAGATTGAGCTAGCCACAAAGTAAGTTCGAGACTTATATTATGGGATACTAACTCAACGACACTATATTTATAATAGATACATATATAGATAAACATCAAAGACCCAGGTCAATCTGAAAAGATCATTTTCCATCTTGACCTGACCGGGGATCGAACCCGGGACCATCCGTGTCGCAGGCCGGCGTGTTGACCGCTGCGCCACAGAGCTAATCAAATTCATCATTTCGGGACTCCGTGCTATATACTGCTGAAGAAATATATAGTTTGCGAAAAAACTACACTTCAGTACAATAGATCAATGTTTATTTGCAGACCTAAAATTAATAAAATAAAAAACATATTTGGAAACCTAAAATTAATAAAATAAAAAACATATTTGGAAACCTAAAATTAATAAAATAAAAAGAATTTTTTAACGCACATTTCGTTTGATAGACGTAATGTGTATGTACGTGTAATGTAGAAATTTACTGCCAGTTTTTTTTGAAGACAAACCTATAATTATAATTTAGTCGATTTTTAATTCTTACTACTATTTTTTGAATGTATTCACCAACCCGTCTAGCCGGCGTAGAGAGTGTAGGCCAAATCCTCTGACTGCTCTGGCTAATATATGGCTCTGGTACTTTGGTAGTCAGAGAGGATCGTGCTCCTGCAGTGGAAATAAAAAAAGACATGATTATGATATTTTTGAAGTGTCCTATATTTTATAGCTTTTTTTTTAAACCAAATACTGCCATAAACTTTTTGGCAACCCTACTTACGCACATTGTTTGTGAATTCTAATGTATGTTTACGCCATGTTTCAAGTTCCTTGAAAAATTGGAACACGGATCTCCGAGTAGGTGGAACATTATTTGGATTGAACGTTTTAAAGTATAAACACAGGTGTCTGTTGTCTAGAGTATTTTTTAGCATAATAATATATTGCGCGATCGAGCCGCGTTTACCTCGACTGGCTATGCATTCTAGATCTATCATTTATAAGCACGTCTAGCGCTAGCGCACATATTAGATCTAATTTTATTTTATTACAATTTTAATATACTTTCGTTCAATGTTCTTATTCTATTACTGTCCTTTTTATTTCATTATGACATCTATTAGCAATTGTATTATAATGTTATTTAATAATTTGAATTAGTCCCAATTTGACTGTGATGTAATTATTAGTGTTTTTTTCTGTAAAACGTACCTCAGTGTGTATTCTTGTTCGCGCAAACTCAAAGGCGCCAGCTGCGTTTAGCTGAGCTGTAGCCTTTTTGTGTGTCTGTGGCACACAAATGCATGTTTGTTTTAAGGTTTTATTTGGCTCAATATTGTATAAAGTTGTGTGTGTGTTACAGAAAGCAAATAAATGTTTTATCTATCTATCTATAGCCTTTTTGTGTGTCTGTGGCACACAAATGCATGTTTGTTTTAAGGTTTTATTTGGCTCAATATTGTATAAAGTTGTGTGTGTGTGTTACAGCAGAAAGCAAATAAATGTGTTATCTATCTATCTGTCTAGCAAGTGAATTTAAATTGGGTCCTTCAAATAAAAAATATTTTTCAAATCGGTTTATAAATGTCGAATTTATGAGTTAACTAATGTTTAAAATAATACTAAGAATTGATAACCTCCAGTTTTTTTTAAGTCTTGTGAAAAATATAAAAGTTTTATATTTTTCACAAGACTTGAAAAAAAGCTATTTAAGCCCTATTAAAGAGACTTTGATGTTCGTCTGTCTGTCTTTGACCAGGCTGCATCTCATAAAAAAATATAAATAAAATAAATATTTTACCATGACTCCCATACAAAAAACAGGATTATTTGCCGTTTTTGGACGATAGTAATGTTGTAATACGAGTACCTATGTAGCTAGTTAATGCTTCATGCGCGAGTCCGACTCGCAGTTGGCCGATTTTTTATAAGAAACAACAAAAGATACTTCATGATTTTGTAAACTTACTGGTCAATGGCCATAGGCCGTTGCACTTTCTCAAATTTCGGGGTTAAAGCCAAGTTCAAGTCTTCAAAGATCATTGATATCTTCTCGTGACCTGATCTTGTCAAAGCTTCAATGATGGAGAGGCTTATCGGGCAATCGATCACGAACGTTATTCGATATCGGAATGCATATTTGTTTTTATTTTTATCGCCTGTTTACATGCTAATATTGGCAAAAGGAAAAATTAGTTTTTATATGCATTTCCTGCATTATTGTTTTGTCATTTATACGTCAATGCGATTAAGTAATGTTATATTATTATATTAACCAATTTACCATGTTCGGATTGATTATGTCTGTAAATAACATTATATCGTCAGGTACATGTATGACTTTATGAGGTAATAATACATAACGTTTTAAATAATTATGTTTTAAACTTAGGTTAAAAAAAAAATCTGTTACAAATTGCAATTCGATCACTGCGTATCGGTCTCGATTGTTATACTTGATTAATAAGTAATTTAGTTAAAATTGGGGTAATAATTTTAGGCAACCCCCGACACGAAAATCCCTCCGGATTTTCGTGTACTAGATGGAGACCTTGTTAACGGCAGAACCGATTTTGATGAAACATGTCTAAGTAACCTGCTTTCAAATAAAAAAATCCGCATCTAATCCGGTTCACTCGTTCCCGACGCAAAAACGCTCTGAGTGTGTGCCTGTGGCACCGTAGCTCTACAATAGAGCTACGGTGCCACAGGCACACACTCAGAGCGTTTTTGCGTCGGGGGTCAAAAAATACCGTTAAGTAACCTGAAAAATCTTATATATTTATGTTGGCCACTAACACGTACAAAGTGACTTTGATTTGGTGCTTAATGTTTCTTTCTTTTTTTTTCAGGTAAGAGTTCGTCTCGATCAACCACCATGACACGATGGCAAGTCAAAGACCACCACTACCCTACATAATTGATAATCGATCTAAAGAAAGTTTTGATTATTGCAGTCTTTACTTTTTACGTGACATCCAAAAGGCAGTGTATTGTTTTCCGACTTCATGTAGTACCTATATACATATCTTATACATATATTATATGTGTGACTTTCTTAATTCCACCATAACTTCTAAATTTCTTAACGGATTTGTACACATTATATCGTTAGAATAATAAACTCTTCCGGGCTATAATTTTTTTAGAAGTTTGTCGTTTCTTTATTAAAAAAAAAGATTTGTTCGTATACAAGAAGAAAGACAAAATTTCGCCAGCGCTGATTCAGGTCTTCAGGCAAAACATGAGCGTTGCTCGCTACGCATCAAAATACCTTTGGCAGAGTCACAGAGCAACGAATATGTTGTCGTTGGCGCACGAGCAAAATTGAAATTCCTTGCTCTATTTATACAGTAGGTATTGAGCCCTTCAGGGGAGTAGGCGACCTATACTGATGAAAAGAGTTTCTTTCGGCATTTCTCTTCTCTGCAGTGGTCGGTTCCGAAATGCTAGGAATCTTTAGCTTTTGAACAATAATTAGTAAATGCATAATACTTAATAAGATAATTTTATATGTGATTTGACGTGAAAAAGTACCTGCAAGGGTCTATTTTCTGAATAAACGTTTTGAATCTTTTAAATATTTAAAACTTTTCCTACATACAAGAAGAATAAAGTTACAATTTCGCCACCGTCGATTAAGTCTTCAGGTAAAACATGAGCATTGCTTGCCACACATCAAAATCTATTGATGGCGCAAGAGAGCATTTGCCGCCATATATTCTACTAGCTGGTACCCGCGGCTCCGCCCGCGTGATTTATAGCCTATGTCCTTCTCAGGAACCTAACCTATGTGTATGCAAAATTTCACGATGATCGGTTCAGTAGATTAGGCGTGAAAGCGTAACAAACAAACAAATAAACAAACAAACTCACTTTCGCATTTATAATATTAGTTAGGATTAGGATTAGGATTTATACTGCCAAGGGGTGCAAATGGATGTCTCGCATCAAAACAGTTGAAATTGTGCATGTGCGCTACTTGGACATGGTTCAACCCTGAGCCGCCAGATATGCAGAATACCTCATGGAGATCTCCAATCAGGGCTCACTTATCCAATTGTTGTGAAGAGCGTCGTGCGCCGGTATGCGGGCCCGAGCTGAACGATACGGGACTGTTCTGTAAACTGGTTAAAGTACAGAAAAATAACTTTTAGGGAACGCTACATATATACACGTTATATACCGTGTTAATCTGTTACCTTGTCATATTTTTGAACGTACCTATACTTATGATACCGAACAAATCTCCCCTAGAACACTTGTCATTTATTTTTTTCATATTTTTACCGGTGTTCCTAGGGAAAAGTTTTTCAGTATGATCAGTATAGGTACGGCCAAGTATCTGGCATGGTTACAGATCTTTGGTTACAGATTTACTCGGTAAACATATAATTGGCGCATAAAGATTTTGCTTCTATACAAAATAATTGTACATTCGCATTGATGGTTTCTGGTATGTTTCAAAAAATTATAATTTCTCGCTATCATTCGTCGTTTAAGACTTAGAGTATCCATAACAGAGGCACCATATCCCAGAGGCACCGTATCCTCTGTTATGGATACTTCATGCAATGTTATGCAAAAGGGGCAATTCAGTATTTGCCTAATGTTAAGATTATATAAAATTTGTTTCCAATGATACTCATTTCTATCTAAAAACACTATAAAAAACACTTTTAATTTGATATCGTTTCGTTAAGTGTTCATAAAGCTTCTCTAAAGTTGGGTGAATAGGACCATTTTTAAAAGTATGAAAATCTTAAATTACAATTATACTGTATTGTAGTCCGCAAAATTTATAGCAACTTTTATTATGAAACCATTACCACAAACGTAATATTTCGTGTAGCTACCAAACAAAGTTCTCACGCCGCCACAAAGTTGTGACGTCACAAATATGTAGGCATTTCAGCAGCGCGTTTTCACGTCTAAAAATATGTGTCTTTAAAACTTCTATATCTGAAAGGGTTTTTTGTTTAGAAATGTATTTCGGTCACTATTGTGTTTATTTTTGGCAGGTCTTTACATAGCGACACGAAAATTTTTGTAGTCAAGTAGCCAATTATCTAAAAAAATTGTTATAAAACGATGATGCAAACACACACTACGTGCACTAGGTATTTGACTTAGACTTAAATACGTACACACACATAAATCACAACGTACATAATGTAAATACAGGTTCAACTTCTTGCCTATAGATTTTTTGTGTCGTGCCCGAATGCACAATCGAGAAGTGTATGGCCCGTTTATTTATTAAGGGGAAGGTCACAGAACTTTTTCGATTGGACATTTTGTCCTGTATTCCCGTGTCCCGTGATATATTGATGTGTTATTCCGACTTGTTGACAAGTTAATAGAATGTGTTTTCCTCACGTTTTTTACGTTTTTCCAACTATATTAAAATAGATAATGTGTTTGACTATTTGAGTACAATAATATTATTGAATTCTAGCAAACCCCGGACTCAGAATTACCATTGCTAAGGATGCAGTCGGGATGCTCAGATAAGGGGTACTCTCTCACTGAGCATTGACTTAATGTGCATTTTTGTCAAAAACTCCAATGAAAAATAAAGCTCTATGTTCACACTTTAAACTATTTTATGAACTAAATAGTTTGAGGGGTATGCTAGACCCTCCTAGTTCAAAATTATTAACGATCTCTTCGTTTTCTTTGAAATGGTTTATTTAAAATGGGGACAGCACTGCGTCTTAAAATGAAAGTTATTTTTTGAGTTTTCAGCATTGTTCCTAAAAATCTTTATATGGATATATATATATATATATATATATATATATATATATATATATATATATATATATATATATATATATATATAGGGATTTATAATCAATGTAATTTTGCAATGTTGTTATTTAAGATTTATTTTTATTTACTATGTTAAGGTTGTCATGTTATTATCTCACTGTTATAACTCAAGCGAAAACGACAGCGTCAATTTAAAATAAACTTTATTTTAAATAGCCCAATAATCAGTACATTACTTAGTTTACATTGTAACCCAATCTTGTGGGATAGGTGTTTTCAAAACAAGCTCAGTCACCTGTCCATTATCTTATCAATACATTTGCAATAAATATTTGTAAAACATTATCTTCTCGTACAATGGACTAAGCAGAGTCAGTTTTGTTTCTGGTACGTGTCTATATCATAAACTATTTCCCTACTACTTAGTACCAATACAGACCTGTATTTACCCGATTGACCAACCCTGAAGAGGGTAAGTTATGTTTCCCGCGCGTATGTACGAATATGTATGTGGGTCTCCATGATTAATCATTGTAATTAATAATATAAGTTCTAAATTGTTCTAAATTCAACAGAATTGATAACAGAGAAATGAATTTCGATGGTAAAATTCAGACGGACAGATTTTTTTACGGTATTTCAAAATTTATGCAAAATATGTCATGTTTATGACCCACGAAATCCATTGTATATACCATACCTGCGTACATACTCTCGAAAACATTAACCTTCTGACGTAGTCGGTTAAAACGATATTCGAATACCGCTACTAAATACAGAACCATAAAAAATACAGTTACACAGGATACAACCGCGATGCTAATTGCAGGCACACTTGCTGCATAATGTACGCACTGAATGCATATGAGTGAATGTCCATATTAAAATCAGTTCAAGCCATTATAGTAACCGCGATTAAAATAAATATTTAACTCCGTCTGTGTCGTTCCTGATTTAGGGACAAAAATTAAGGTACCTATCGTATTAGGGCAGGTTGTCTACTTATGTTCCATATAACATAGAAGTAAGAAGACGACGCAATTATTTTTAAATCTCTCATTCATCATTCATATAACACATAAGTATTTTATCTTTATGAACATTAGGACGATTGCTCATAAGCTCTTCATATTTTGGGAGAAATCTGTGTACTGTATGGTAGACGTAAAATAAAAGTAAAAGTATTTCAGACTGAAGGTAAACAATTCGTACCAATACCATTAATGGGGAAATGGTGGTAAAATACTATATAATCGAATAAGTATATATTTAAGAAGTATGTGCATAATAATCTTTGTGTAGTGTGTTTATAAAGCAATATAAGGAATACTAAGTGGAGAAAACGGTCAAAAATAGAAACGACAGTAGCACAATACAAATAATAAACCGGTGAAAGCATCAACAATAAAAACTGTTTTATTATTCGAACAGTATTATGCAAATTTCAAAATAAGAACGTCCCCCGCTGTCTGTGCGCTTCAAATGAAAGTGCTATCTCTTTCATTATAATTTATTAGAAAGAGATAGACGCATACGTGGATAAAGCTAAAATAATCCCAGGCGTTTCGTTTCGACCCCTCGCGGTAGAAATTGAACAAAAATGCGAACAGCGTTGCGAAGGGTTATTCGACCCTATGTCACCGCGGACTATGCGTGACAATTTATAAGCTATTTTATTACAATAGCAGTGAAAATTTATAACGTGATAACGTTCGTTTTTCATGCAGTTTATCGTAATAAGATTTGGTGTGAATGCGCTGGCTTTAGTATGTCAGTGTTGGATGAACATAAATTGTGCGTTGGAATATTTTGTCTGTAGGTACCTATTTGAATGTTTATTGCTAATAATAACAGTTTTATTGTAGATATTATAGTAAGCTTTCACTGCGAAGTAAATTATGACTAATTTTATAGAAATGTTAGAGTTTGAATGATTATACTATACTGAATCCCATCTGCTAAATATATAATTTCAACCCTTACACCCTTTTTTTGTCCACACTTAGGTTTAAAAATCATATCTTTTTGCCTATACTCTATTATTTATCTATTCTTATATTATAAAGAGGAATTTAATTGTTTGTTTGCATTGAATAAGGTCCGTAAATAATAGAACGATTTTAAAAATTCTTTTTTCTACTCTTGTACTTTTATCTGTCATTTATATGATCAAGAACACAAACATAAGAACATCCATTATAAGGCTCGTGGCGCCTCTATTAGCGATATTCGCTCGCTTTGCTCGCTCATATCGCTACCCGCGCCACTCACCTTTTAAGACCCCTATTATAAAACCGTTGCATAAAATACTATCACCTATAGGAAATTAATTTATCTGCGGGTGACAAAGGCTATAATTTGTGCGGGCAAAATCGCAGGAAATTGCTAGTTTTTAAATTATTCTAACTAACTCGTAGATCTGTTAGGGCTTACATATATCTGCTTGGATTTAATTAAAACGCACATTATTTAAATTTCAGTGACTGAGCCTGACTATTTGTGCATTCACATGGATATAACAAAATCAGTTCCGAACCAATCTCCCAGAAACAGGCTCGCATACGAAATTGCATAAAATGTTAAGCAACAAAAATATGGTGTGAACGGAAGTGTCCTGCGTATTTTCTTAATGTTTTGTTGCCTTGCTATATCTAATATTACATATTGTATTTCCAACTGCCCAAGTATACGTATAACTTATTAGACGTTCGATAACGCTCGTGAGAAACTTACTGTTACTTCCTACTTTTTATACTATCAGAGTAGGTAACCATTGTTATTATGATCATCCGTGTTTATTCCCCTCGTCATCTGAGAGCTTTCTCGGTTAAATCCTCAGTCCTCAGCTATGATGTATCCTTGGGTAGCTCCAGAACCACAGAAAAAAATGTAAAATAAAGTACATATATTTTCCCGGGCTGTTCATATCTGATCATATCAGTTCCTACATACGTGATCATGGTAAATATCCCGATATGTTTAATTCTAATGATGATAACCGTGGAAGTTTAAAAAGCTGCGCCGTCATCAGTGGCTATTCTGTACTTATCTTATTTTGTGTACACGAAACCATTGCACTCTTACAAAAGAGGGCCTTCTGGAGGGATGCCCTCCGAGGACGCGTGTCGGCCGCGTGCCTCCTGAGCCCTCATTGCAGAACCACCGATGTTGATGTGTTTATCACGAGTCGGAGCAATTTCTGGGTTCATTAAATGGTGGCTTTGGTCTCATGGATGTTATTGATTTTGGAACATTTACTGCATCAGTTACTTTGGGGATGATTACCAAAATATTGTTGAAGAAATCGAATACTGGACCTGCTTTACTCAGATAAAGTGTTCTTATTCATCACTCTTTCAATTTGTCGAAACTATCATAAAAGAATCGTTACGCTTTTAAAATTTTCATTGCCATTTTAAGACTTTATTGGACCCACGACAAATAGTCAAATTATGAACAATTTGTTTTATATATGCTTACTCTTAAATTATTATATTTGTATTGGTCCTATATCTATCATGCACACGCTATCGCAAAACTGTTCATCATCATTATCATCAGGTCTTTTTAATCTCTGTTCAATTCACGAAAAATATGCAAAACATATTTTTTTTTATAGTCACCGCTAATAATGACGAATCACTGTGTTCTGATTAATTTCATCAGCTTTGTTGTAGGTCGGCAAGCGTGACCGTTTGTGTTGGTTGGCTTGGACAAGTTTTGTTTTGTGTACAGTTGGCCTCATTGAAAAGTATATCACCGATACTATGTATAAT
The DNA here is from genome assembly GCA_963082605.1 of Rhodophaea formosa. Classification (NCBI taxonomy): domain Eukaryota; kingdom Metazoa; phylum Arthropoda; class Insecta; order Lepidoptera; family Pyralidae; genus Rhodophaea; species Rhodophaea formosa. Next base: position 4,712,209 of record OY720209.1, read on the forward strand.
AATACCCACGTTGAAAAGTATTCTTCAAATACTTAGTATAACAAGGGCCACATTGAAAAGTATATCATCAATACTACGTATAACAAACGGGTCACCCACGTGCTATTTTGTCGGGACTCGGGACTCTCCGCCGCGCGTCCGGCATTCGCCTTGATAATGGACTCCTGACGAGTCCGAGACTATAGTCGGCAATCCCGACAAATTAGCACGTGAGTGACCCGTTTGTTATACATAATATCTTTATCTTACGTTAGTTAGTTTCAATGATATAATCACCAATACTCGTATAATAATAGTAACAATAGTATGAGGATAGTATACTTTTCTTGTGGCCCACTGTATGTATGAGTAATCCGGAAGATGCACCTGTAAACCTTCTTGTTGTGCTGTCGCAAGTTGTGTATTGTACGTTTTTTGTTACGTTTGACTCATCAAACAATGATTTTGCAAAATCTAATGTAAAGCACATAGATATCAGAATATTGTAAAGCAGGACACAAAGGAAAAGCTGGATTTTATAATTAAACAATATTTGTCTGTATAATTTTTTTATTGGTACAAAATTTAATGTGAGCTATCTTTGCTGAAGACTTTTGTGACTGAGTTACTTCAGAGTTAAGGAGGTCGCCATTAACAGACCAGCATTTGTAATGCAAAAATGTGTAAAACTTCAGCTCAACTAAACATAGGAAAGTCTTAATAATTATCATCATTACAAGAGACAACTTGACAGGTGAAGCTAAAAAAAGCAAGCTTAAAAAATTATAAGTATTTAGTTTTTTGAATAGTAAGTATTATTTAAAGCACATTATTACGAAATTATTTAGATAAATAGAGATAAATCAAGCAATGAAATCCTTCAATTTGTCTTCGTCATCTTTTTATGAGGGAACCCTAAAATATAAAAAAATAAATAGCGCATGAACAATAGCGCGCATGCGCCTATTGTATCCTTTGTATTCTACAAGGGCGGAGAAAACGCACCCTCGCGGGCGCCCTTAGCTTTATTTAAGATCATTCTCACGCTTGCGACGCGACTTTTTGCCGACCTCGTGTAGAGCTCTGTATTTTTTTGTTTTGTTCGCATCTGCCACAACTGTGCAATATTTTTTTTACAGTCTTTGGATAAATATTAAGTCATTCCTTAAAGTTATAGACGTGTGGATTATTTTCGTCTATAAATAAATAGAGTAGACGAAGTTTTTCGTAAAGCTGCTCTTAAAGCAATATATATCCTACGATTTGTAGAAAGGACACTTCGATTTCTCATGTTTGCTCTACTTGACTTGTGTTCTCTGTTACTACATTAAATAACAAATACATTATATAGATAAACATTCAAGACCGAGTTCAATCTGAGGAGAAAGATCATTTTCCATCTAGACCTGACCGGGGATTGAACCCGGGAATTGCGGTGTGACAGTCTAGTATGATAGTATGATGATCTCTATGCCACAGAGTAGTAGAGTGATATGTACCGCAAAATTAAGTAGGAACCACAATTTACATAGAACTTACATAAAACCACATCTTTGCCAAAAAAACCTCAAATATTATACAGCTATTGACAAATCGCAGTTTGTTTTGGACCCCAGTGCGTTTGATAGATAAAAGATTTATCTTCCGCGAAGGGTGTAAGTATTTTTAATCCGTTATTAAGCCAAAAAGCCCCCTAAAGTATCTTTTGCAGCCATTTGTCATGGATTTTGAGTTCTTTGTGCAGTACTGTTGGCTAATCGTTAAACTATGGGCATAGATAAATGGGTTTATTATGAAAATCAATACGAGACTTAAAAAACGAAAACTGTAAATTTAACTTATCTAATAATAATATAGTATGGACGTAACAAAATAGTTGGTAATGGCAAAAAATTGAAAAAGGTGGGACGAATCTCACAAATTACTAGGAGTTAGTCCCACAAAATGTTGTGAACTTGTGTCGTAGGATACTAACTCAACGATGCTGTATTTTATGATAGATATACAACGTGGAAGGGACATACCCGTAATAAATCGCACCACGGGCTATACTAGATCACTATATTATGATAAAATAAAAATAACAGTCGAAAAACCAAAAAATTAATCGTTATATTCCATCTTGACGTGGCCGGGGATCGAATCCAGGCCCGCCCGCAGGCAGGCTGGCGTGCCACTGCTCCACGGAGGACATTATTGATATGAAGCTATAAAATTACAATTCTTACCACATTTTCGCCAGTTGGTGCAATAACGATATTGTTAGCAATTGTTCCGATCTTTCCGTCTCAAGGGAACGCACCCCTCGGACCAAGCTTCAAAGCAATTTCTATCAATACCAATACAAATAATATACATTTATGAAGGTACGTTATTGCTTTTAATAAATTGTTGGGTCATAAGAACTAAGCTCAATATATCGCTAGGCATGATTTTAATATGATTATTACTAGGTATATCTAAGAAACTATCGTACCGTACGAACCTAATCAACCGAAATATTTTAGTGTGTTAGGTTGGATCACAGTTTACACATTAAATTACAATTATATATAAAACTAGCTGTTACCCGCGGCTTCGCCCGCGTAATATATAGCCTATGTCCTTCTCGGTACCCTAACCTATGTGTATGCAAAATTTCATGATGATCGGTTCAGTAGATACGGCGTGAAAGCGTAACAAACAAACAAACAAACTCACTTTCGCATTTATAATATTAGTTGGGATTGGAATTGGGATAGTTGGGATTGGGATTGATTCTCATGCTAAGAAAAGAGGTAAAACACTATCGTAAAACGAAATCTAAAAATAAATTCCTTATTTTTCTTAGAAAATCTTCTCTGAAGAATACAATACACTAAAAATGCTCTCCAAAATATAATTCGCTTAGCTTTAACACGCGTATTACTCTGCAAATCTCTAAAATCAAAAGCCCAGACACTCAAACGAATCAAAACGGAATTGCAGACTTTGTATTAGCATTTACTTGATTACGGTAAGATAATAGTCACGGATAATAGTGGACCAGCTCGTGGGAATGATAATTGAAAAGCCTGGGAATGGTCAGCTCGTGAGCTCAGAACGGTGACTCTTGGATCGCATCATAGTAAAGTCAAACAGATTTTCGGAATACGTATATACAGCGTGTTAATTGACTCTCAACATTCCCTTAAAGGGGCGACTCAGACCATCAATAGGAGCAATCAAAAAAATTGTAAGCCCTTACTAATATGATACATGTGAAAGTAAGTTAGTTTGTTACGCTTTCACGCCGTATCTACTGAACCGATCTTCATGAAATTTTGCATACACTTAGGTTAGGGTTCTGAAAAGGACATGGGATATAAATCACGCGGAAAAAGCCGCGGGTAACATCTAGTATGTAATAATTTACAGAATTCAGCACTCAAAACAAATATGTTCAAGGGCAACTGTCAAAGAAATCATCTTCATCAGGTCTTTGTTAGTCTCCCCTCCAGGAGCACGACCCTTTCTGTACTGCCAGAGCCATATATATAGCCAGAGTAGTAAGAGTATTTGGCCTATGCTTTCCACGCTGGCCAGACGGGTTCGAAAGGTCTATTTGTTGTTTAAAGCTTGTGTTTCCTTAGTCGCCTTCTACGACATCCACGGGAAGACTTGGAGTAGTCCTATTCTACTCTGCCGGAAACCACACGGCAAAGTAAGGTATTATGGCAAAAAATGGCTTTTTTTAAAACAACAGTAAAACTTTGCACAAGTGGAGGGGGCCACATGGGGGTTAAATAAATACAAAGGTTAGTTCATTATGATGTAAGTACGCTAAGCTGGACATTATAGTCGAGGTGTTTGTTTATAGGCACAAGGTGAAGAGGAGTGCTTATAATAAGCTTAAAGTACGAGCATCATACGACGTTTTTAATAAATTTGCGATTACCATAAATACAAACAAAGTTGTTGTAACTAAATTAAAACAAATTTTAAAGAAATACAAGGGTAAATCTTTGCTAAAGTGGAGGGGGCCACCCTCCGTGGGAATGCTACGAGCCATAGACAACAGGTGACGTACCGACGTCACGGAATGTGAGCATAAGGTGCTCAACGACAGTCACTCTATATGGCAGTCACTTCACAGGTAATAACCGTGACGGGTGATTTCTCAGTCTGTTGCTCTTCAAATGTCATGTCTTTGAGTGATGTTAAGTAATATGATCAAGTAAAATAGTCAGAACTTAACTGGGTCACAAAGGTCCGAGGCAAGTGTAATTTGCCATAGACACTTGCCCTTGCGTAGAGAGCTCTTTTTCATAAACTTACAGCTTAAATTTTCGATAACAGATGATTGTTGCTGATAGATAAATACTTTGAATATTTTGCAAAAAAAGTTACAAATTCAAAGAAAGAGCACGCTTCTTCCGGTATGCTCACTCGAGTCTTTTTGAAACCGTAGGACGAAGGACGTAGCCTGATCACAATTTATCAAATCTAACTCCGTAGTTTTAAGGGGCACCTATTGATTTATGATTTCCGGAGATCCCTATCGATGTCGTCACCACTCTAGCCCCTTTAAATGATTTCTGGATGAGTAATGAGCATTCATAATTTACGTATTGTGTTTTAATTCAAGTGTTATGAAGACAAATGATAAACAGACATATCAGCGTATGTTGTTGTTGACTGACCTTGAAACTGTATGTTATAAGCGCCACGTGATATTAATATTAAGGATCATAGCAGACACGCTACTATTAGAATTGGTACTCTCTAGGCTCCGTCATGTTTTTATTTCAATGATTAAAAAAACTGGCCAATTCTTTAATGCTTGTGTGGACGGTGATGCTTGTGTTTTCTAAGTCGCCTCCTATGAACAACCATACTGCCAGAGCCATATATTAGCCAGAGTAGTAAGAGGATTTGGCCTATGCTTTCCACGCTGGCCAGACGGGTTCGAAAGGTCTATTTGTTGTTTAAAGCTTGTGTTTCCTTAGTCACCTTCTACGACATCCACGGGAAGACTCGGAGTGGTCCTTTTCTACTCTGCCGTGAACCACACGGCAATACATTCGTGTGTATGCTATGGCAATATGGTCCTAAGTATTCGTCCATCATCATTATCATAAGGTCTTTTTTAGTCTTTACTGCAGGAGCACGACACTCTCTATACTACCAGAGCCATATAGAGGATTTGGCTTACACTCTCCACGCTTGCCAGACGGGTTGGAGAGGTCTTTTGATGTTTACAAACTTGGTTTAGCTTGTGTTTCCTAAGTAGTCTTCTACGACATCCACGGCAAGACTTGAAGGGTCCTTTCCTACTAATCCGGGAACCACACAGCAAAACATGTGTGTATGCTATGGCAATATGGCCCTAGATATTCGTCCGTTGTCTTCCATTGCGGAAAATGTGAAATTCCTTTGAACTAGGGGTGGGCGCTGAACTGTGTCTCCGGTCAGACTACGTACCACTATTTAGTGGTAAAATTAATTGATAATTTGAAAACTATATAACTGAATTTTAAATAATAAATCTATGATGTTTGCAGCATTACCACGTGGACGTCTGTTTCTTCATATTTTTAATAATATTTATAATTTTGAAACTTAGTTTTGACATTAATAAATATTTCTTATAAAATAAATTTTAAGCATTTACATATACTGTCACGTCATTTTCTTTGCGAGTTAGATAGAGCCTAAGTATTCTAAACCTAAGGGCCATGTTTAGCGTGTTGGTGCGCGTTGGAAAGCAGAATCAAAATATTGATCGTTCGCTGTTCACTTCGCCTATTGCCATGATCCAGAAAATAAACGCTAATTCCTCGATCGATTTTGACGAGCTGCGCGGGAAGGGATACACTTTGTACATTCAAGGTTTTAATTCCCTTTCTCTCCAGGAATACAGCAAAAATTTTGGCTAAAACAAACTCAAACAAAACATTGCATAGTATCCACAAGATAAATATTAAAATTACAAAACCGCAGTAACGGCCAACCGTGTAATTTCAAATCACAAAATATAGGTCTCCAAATGGCACGTAAGGAGATAAACGGTGCTGCGTCACGTCTCGCGCGGCCTCGAATGCACTGAACTGCAGTCCGCAATCATCCACAGTCCCTGGCAAGCTGCCTTGACCTAAAATCTTGCACAGTTAGGGTTGAGAAAAGTGTCGCTGGCAGCCGAAAGCTATTTAGTCCAAATCTTCTTCTTTTTCGTGTGTGTAAGTGGCCAACACTGGTGTCAGATTTTTCAGGCATCTGACATAGCTTAACGACTGCTATCAATGATGACAGCCGAGACCAACGGCTTAACGTGCCTTCCGAAGCATGGAGGAGCTGGAAATATTTTTATGCAACTTGCGGTCACCTATCCAAGTGGGAACCGCGCCCGGGGTTGCTTTACATGCGGAAGTGCTTCTAGTGCTTACGCTCACTGGGTTCATCTAGTTCCGCAATCATCCGCAGTCCCTGGCAAGCTGCCTTGACCTAAAATCTTGCGCAGTTAGGGTTGAGAAAAGTTTCGCTGGCAGTCGAAAGATTTTTAGTCCAAAAAGAAAGAAAGAAATATATTTATTTGGCTTCTTATATCTCAAAATTTGGGGTTTTTGGTTGGAAAAAATAGTTTTCAGCTGGAATTGTCAGTTGGATTTGGTCGGGTAATAGTTTCTAGGTACTACACACAGTTGGTCCTCTTTTTATAATAAGATGGTATGAGTTTAAAAATGTCGTTGGTAACCCTAAAAGACGCGTGCTGAAGAGTTCAGAGGTCTGCTAACTGAGAAATGCTTAAGATAAGGGCCACCGCTGAGCCATCTTATCTCTGGACAATTAGACACTGTAAAAGGTATAAAGATTTTTATGTTTGTTCTTCTTCTTGTGACTATAATTCTGGTGTCAGTTTTGTTTGTTTTTCGTGTGTGTAAGTGGCCAACACTGGTGTCAGATTTTTCAAGCTGCCTTAAGGCATCTGACATAGCTTAACGACTGCCATCAATGATGACAGCCGGGACCAACGGCTTAACGTGCCTTCCGAAGCACGGAGGAGCCCGAGATATTTTTATGCCACTTGCGGTCATCCATCCAAGTGGGGACTGCGCCTGGGGTTGCTTAACATGCGAAAGCACTGCGAATGCTCACACCCACTAGGCCATCGGGCTCCTGGTGTCAGTGATTACTCTTTCTTTAATATCATCATCATCAACAGGTCTTTGTTAGTCTCCACTAAAGGAGCACGACCCTCTCTTTACTACCAGAGCTAAATATAGCCAGAGCAGTCAAAGGATTTGGCCTACTCTCTCCACGCTGGCCAGACGGGTTGGAGAGGTCTCTTTGATATTTATAGCTTTGTTTAGCTTGTGTTCACTTAGTCGGCTTCTACGAAATCCACGGAAAGTCTTGGAGTGGTCCTATTCTACTCTGCCGGGAGCCACACGGCTTCCTTTATTATAAAGATTATTAAATATCATCAAAATTAGATTTTAAAGGTAAACAAGAAGAAAATTTTAAAAACAACCTGTTTACTTCTTGGGCAGTATGGTTTTAGCAACTAGCCCACTACGTATAAAACATTCAGATATCGAATAAAGACAAAAGACATCCGTTTAAATTTAATATCTCCCGCAGTTAGTTTTAATAATTTCATAGAGCAAAAGGAGCGCCGAAAAAGGAGCTCGTTTGGCGTCTTTACACTTAACCTTTTTCTATGTCCACTCCAGAAACTTCAGATACACATTAATGGTTTATCTATTCCTTAAAAGGACAATTTAGCCTCTAGGTGTGTTTCCTTTTTCTAGTTCTTTCTGGAGGTTATAAATAAGGAGAGTCCGCGAGATTCTGACGTTACAATAGACCGTATGTTTGCATTTAGGTAGAGTTTACATTAGTCTACGAGTAGCGATGCCTTAAATAGGGCGTTTTAGGTTTATATTATTTTTATACTATTTTTGTATATAGGATGAAACCTAACCATGAATTCAAAACGTAGATTGAACAGCCGAATCTTGATTAGCAATTTCCGAAAAAGTCTTTTCTACAAATATAAGCAAAGGCGAAGGAGGAGAAGGCCTAAACGAGATCCATCATACAAGAATAGAGACATGTCTTGATCAATCAAATTTCTGGATTCACCTACTTGAAAGCAGTTTCGCGGAATCTTCCTCAGTTGCTCAGTGGTACCACAAGTGCTATTGAATTGCAAGGTCCCGGGTCCACACAATCAGTCAGGTCATGATGGAAAACGATCTTTTTCAGATTAACTGGGGTCTTGGATTTAAATCCATATTTCATGGTTGAATAACTATCCTACGAAACAAATTCCCTTGGTGATAGGTTAGGTCAATCCGTGTTGTTAGTCCCTATATATTTATTTATTCCTCAACTGCTAAGCATTTCTCGTGGTGCCCGCCTCCGCGTTCCCAATGTGATCAGACCTTTACAACCGGCCTAGCCCAGAGCGACTGGTCGTGACACCGTCGTGTTTCAGATGTTTATTGCCTTTTACCTCTAATGATATTATTCCGCCGTACGTGACTTGACGACAAGATTCAAAGCAGTCAGGTGTTGTGATGACATTAATGAGGTTTTTCTTTGGTAAACTTTCTTAGTTTGCAAAGCCCCGCGTTCATAATTTAATTGGTAACCACAAAAAGGAATTGCCATAAAATTGGATTATACATATAGTTATATATTTTTGCACAAAATTGTTAAATATTTGTTATTGACTCGCCTTGTAAAAAATACTAGATAGAAAAAAATGATTCTTCTGTTCTTTTCTACATCATCATCATTTCGTGTAGGTGACACGGTCAGTCGACGTGATTGATAACTGCAACAGTATAAATACAAGTATAAACCTACTTGTTAGACTACAGACTAAACTATGTGCCCATTGTTTAGTAGGTAAGCGTATGGATGAGCACACACTACCTACATTGATACGGTGTCAGCTTTAAAAGCTACGTAGAAACCACCAAAGTAAAAACGTTTAAAAGGAATGTCCTTATTTTTACTTATTTGTATATTTTGTTTGTTTCAGGTAAGTCGTGGCAACTTAACAACAAAAAGCGAAAGGTACTCAATAATTTAATTAAAAATGTATGTCGTAACCTTTGATCAATGGATAACTAGCGAAGTTTTAAAAAAAATCTTTAATTGAGATAAGATGTATCACGAGGTGTTATCAATCCAGGCAGATTCAAAAATCAAGTCAATTTAAAAAAATCTATGTTTTAACTGTAACTGTCGTAAAAGTTCGTACTAAATTAATTGCCTCAGTTTGGATTATACTGACGCCTTTAAAGTAATAATTTTTTTTTTTTTTTTTATGTCAGAGGACGGCAAACGAGCAAGCGGGTCACCTGATGGTAAGTGATCACCGCTGCCCATGGACTAATGTAACACCAGGGGTATGACAAGAGCGTTGCCGGCCTTTTGTTTTCCCTCCCCAGAGGGGAGGGGGGATGGGCCTCCGGCTCTCTCACTCACCGAACGAAGCATAGAAGCTGTAAAACTACTACTCAAACGTCGATTTTCTGTGAGAGTGTGGTACTTCCCCGGACGAGCTGGCCCATTCATGCTACCAGCTGAAGTGATTTTTGCCGGTAGCGTGGCTCTACCACTTCAACATTATTCTCGATATATGAACTTAAGACTTTATCTATAGAGATCTAAAATACACTCTATCCAAAAGCTCTGTCGTAACTTCAGATTGTAACACCTAATTTTATGCAAGTGTTGCTTACCATGAGATAGCCTATAAAATTACATTATTTCAAGCTGCCTTGACCGTATACGTTCACTGAACTATATCTCATTCCACTTTTCGTATTTTCACGAATCCTTCTATTCCCGGTTTTCTAATAGTTTCACTTTGAATCTAGAAATATTGAATGTTTTGGTCTGTAAGGAAAAGGTAAACATAGTCTTGTTTTGCTGTGTTTGACATCTGACAGAAGTGACAGGTTGACGTTTAGTTTCTGGTAGGTTTGTTGTCTGTGGCGATATTTCTTTGTAATTATTTGAGATTTTAGCTGTTTTGTGTTTTAAGCTCTAAAATCATAATAGAAGATGAATGGACTTTCTTTTATTCTACGACTATACGTTCTAAATATTAGTAAAAATGTTATGTCGGATTTGTCATGAGCAGTTTGCTGCTGTGTGTATAACGAAACGCAGAAATGGTGCGTTCGGAAGTGTTGCGTTACATTGTTTTGACGTATTGAATTTTTACTTATAATTAAGTAATTGTTTTATATTTAGCCTTTCTTTATATAAAATAGCAATTAATAGGCTACCCATAGATTGTTTAAGTCAAGTTCGCTAACTTACTTAATTTATTTAAAATGTGTTAAGTGGTTGTGTTGTGGTTCATAGTTTTGAGCATATGATTCGAACGTGCTTCGCGTCGTCGGAAGTCAGTGGTAGGAGGAAGTGTCTTTTTCGGGCTGCGCGTGCTGGCGTGCAGGTCCCTGAGAAGTTCTGTGCTGTGGGCTGTCTGTTGTTCTGTTCTGTAAGCTGCTGATTCTGGGATTTGAGGAAGAACCCGAAGGCGGCGTTGCTGCGAGCGTTATTCCTGGTTCCTGAAGTTCTGAGATTAAACCGGTGAGTTGAACACGTGTGAGAGCACACCCATGCGTGCGTTTTGGTGGTGATTCGAGTATAATCGTTTTCATTCTCTTACAGTTTCTGGTACTCTTCGGTGTCGGCGTGATCGCCTTGCTGTTGTTGGTTTCAACGGTTGCCGTAGTCCAGAAGCGTTTTTCTGCCTCCGTTACAGGTATGCGATAACCTCTTCTACATTTCTATCTTCAGAAACACTCTCCCCACGCTTTTAAATAAGTAGGAATTATGTAATCTTTCTGTTAGAACTAAATTCTGTGTAAAAGCTATCCTAAATATAGTTTTATTGTTTGTTACTCGCTAATATCTTGTACTACTAGAGCTATCTCTTTTAGTCACTGTTTACAATATTAGTTTTGTCAAATAGGGACCATGATGCATGGCCTGAGATTGTTTTACGACGGAGACGCTCGGTGCCTCCAGCGCCACAAGCGTCCACCATCAATGGTATCATGCCTCTGGTGCGTTGTATTTCTTATTATGATAATCTGAAACTATCTTTTCATTGTAATAGCTAGATCTATTAATTATTCTTAAAAGAAGTGTAGTTATTCTGTTAAATGCTGTTCTGGGTGCGACGTCACCGTTAATGTAAAAGTCTGTAACTTTCCCTTATCTTCTGTCTGTAATTAGCTGTACCTAGTTGTAATGCATTATTGTGTACTACTACAGGAGGTGTTTGGCTGAGGTGTTCGGCTGGAGTGTTTGGCCGAAGTGTTTGGCTAAAGTGCTGTCTGGCTGGTGTCGGTCCGAGGAGTGGGTTCATCGGCTGGCAAGTCGAATCCTTCGTCGGTTGACTTGAGGATTCTTTTCTTTTATCACGGGATTAAATTTCTTGGTTGAAAGTTTTACCCTTACATAAATACTACTTTCAATACCACTATTCTACTTATCTTTAAGTACTACATAAATAAGTATACTACTTATAACTTCTACTTTAAATAGTATGCTACTTTACCTTAATATAAACGCGTTCTCAAGGGACCAGCCAAACTAGCCAACAACCCTCCCCTTTATTTCTTTATTTTCTCATTGTTGTTATCTTAACTTTAAGATTACGGTTATATCTCTTCACGATGAGTACCTAAGATGTTATTGTACGACAATAAATAAAACCTCTTGTCATTTAAACCTATTTTTCTTGACTTTTCCTACTTAGGAGTTTACCCCTCCACCACTTTAAAACTTAAATCAAACTTAAAACGTAAACTCTTTTTTTTTCATAAGTTACATGGCGCCCGAACAGGGACTTTGTTGGTCTAGTGTGCTTTCTCTCTGTCACTGGTCTTTCGCTCAATGACGGATTGGCTGGTCCTTTATACTTATTTTGCTGATAAGTCTGAATAATTAAATTGTACTTCTGTTGCGGTTTAATAATATTGTGTGAGGTTACTGTGTACACTGTTTCTATAGGAATATTGTAATTTATTTTACAATTATAAATTAATTGCGGTAACTTATCTGTTATAATTTAAGTTTGTATCTCAACATGACGGAAGAACGCCCTATTCGTTTTAACGTTTTGAATAAAGATGAGCTCCTTTATGAAGTAGCTATACGTGATGCTGTACCAGAGAAATCTGTTGATTTATTACGTATTCAAATTAGACGCTTGGCTAAAGAGATACCTAGCGATGAGGTGAGTGTGTTTGAAGGTGATGTAGAAGCGGAATTAAAAACTATTACTTCTAAAATTTCTGAATTAGAGGCGATCCTGAATCAGAAAACTCTTTTATTAAAAAGGTTATATCGCATCCAGGCTTTGGGTAACCATATCTTTCATAGGTTGAGTCGTATTGAGCCTGTTGAGGAAGTGCATGTAACGTTGAAGGAGCAATTAGATGATCGTCTCGTCCTGTTGTTGAAACGAATTGATCAGCTGTATCATTCTTTTAGTAGTAGTTTTGATTTTAAGCCGGCTGTAGATGTAGTTCCTGGGGAGTCTGGTGTGGCTGAAGCTGAGTCTGTTGGTGTGAAGCCTGTGGTAACTTGTGATCGTTACTCTTTCGTTCACTCTCTTAATCTTAAATTTAATGGGAAGGACAGTGTACAAGCTTTTCTTCAAAGGATAGAGGAGTTGTGTTTATCTAGGAATATCTCTAAAGAGAAGTTGTTTAATTCTGCAGCTGAATTGTTTTCTGATGAGGCTCTTTCGTGGTATCGTAGTGTACGCAGTGATGTGAGGGACTGGGAGTCTTTAAAAAACTTATTATTGGAAGAATTTCTGCCTTATGATTACGATCATCGCCTGCTGCAAGAAATTAGATCTAGGAGTCAGGGTCCTGATGAGTCTATTTCGTGTTATATGAATATTATGTTTAATTATTTCTCTCGTTTGCGGATGCCTATTGGAGATGAAGAGAAGTTGAGTATAGTGAATTTTAATATAAGACCTTCATATTCCATTCCATTAGCGAACGTTAATATTCAGTCGTGGGCTGAACTTAAAAAATATTGTAGGCAGCTGGAAGCAGCTAAACAGAGGGCTGAATTGTTCACTGAGCCTCCAAAAAATATTCAGAATGCTGTTGCTCCTGACCTTGCGTATAAGTGGAAGTCGAATCGTTCCAGATGTGATGTTGTTTCTAAACCTAGTGATAAGTTTTGCGTACGCTGTCGTGTTCGTGATCATACGTTGCTCGAATGTACGGAGCCTCGTACTATTATTTGTTTCCGTTGTGGTGAGAAAGGTGTAACTGCTGCTAACTGTCTGAAGTGTGCGCCTAAAAGTAAATCTGCGCCGGGTACAAAAAACGCGTAAAGAAGGGCCGTCGTTTAACTACGCCTGCGGAGTGGCGTGAATGGTGTGATTATGTGCGTGTGTTTTTTCAAAATAATAAACGTAAAGTAGCGACGGTCCGCTCAAATGATTGTCGGGACACTCGTCCTTATTTAAATGTAGAAATTGGTGGTGTTCCTTTTTCTGGGTTGTTAGATTCCGGATCTGAGATTTCTATTATTGGTGGTTCTGCTGTGGAGTATTTTACTAACCTGGCTGACTTACATCAGCATGATTCTATAGATTCTGTTGTGACTGCGAATGGATCTACCTCTCCAGTCGCTGGATATATGTTTTTGCCTGTTGTGGTAAATGATGTGTTGCGTGTGATTAAGTTTTTTGTGATACCAGGCGTATCCTCGTCTTTATTATTTGGTATCAACTTTTGGAAGGCTTTTCAGGTTGCGCCTGATGTCTTGAGTCTGATGGATCGGAAAGATCTAATAGTTTTTCAAGAACCTGCTGAAGCGGCTGTGTCGCAAATTAATCGTATACACCCTTTCGATGCTTTAACGGAAGAGCAGAAGAAATTGGCGGGTGATGTTTGTAAAATGTTTGAAGATATCTCAGCTGAAAAGAAGGGTTTAGGTAGAACTCATCTGATATCTCATCACATTGATACGGGAGACGCGACTCCTATCAAACAGCGTTATTATGTGATGTCCCCTGATAAACTTCGTGAGTTAAATCGTCAACTAGACGAAATGATTGAACAGGATGTAGTTGAGCCGAGCTGTAGTCCTTGGAACAACCCTATCACCATGGTTCCTAAAGCTAATGGTGAGATGCGTTTTTGCTTAGATAGCAGAAAACTTAATGAGGTTTCGAAACACGATGCCTATCCTCTTCCCTATATCTCTAACATCTTAGATCAACTTCGAGACTCATGTTTCCTTTCTTCTATTGATTTAAAATCTGCGTTTTGGCAGATCCCTCTTACTCCTTCTTCTAAAGAGAAGACCTCGTTTACTATTCCGTCGCGGGGACTTTTCCAATTTAAAGTTATGTGTTATGGTCTGACCTCTGCGCCAGCTACGCAGCAACGACTGATGGATAAACTGTTTGGACCTGAATTTGGAGGGCGTGTATTTATTTATTTGGATGACATTGTCGTCGCCACTAAAACTTTCGAAGAGCATATTGATCTCTTAAAGAGGGTGCTGGAGCGTTTGCGTTCTGCTAATCTGACTGTTAGTTTGTCGAAGTGTTGTCTGTTTCGGAAGCAGTTGAAATACCTTGGGTATGTTGTGGATGATTTAGGATTGAGAACTGACCCTGAGAAGGTGAAAGCCATTACGGATTTTCCAATACCTACTTGCCTCAAAGATGTTAAACGATTTTTAGGGACAGCTTCATACTATAGAAGATTTATTAGAGGGTTTAGTACCATTGCTGCACCTTTAAATGCTCTAACTTCTACTCGGAAAAACCGGCCACCGTTTGTTTGGTCTCCTGAAGCTGAACACGCGTTTCTGCAGCTGAAAAGTGCTTTGACGTCTGCTCCTGTCTTGGCATGTCCTGATTTTTCTCTTCCTTTTATTGTGCATGCTGATGCATCCGATGTTGGTATTGGAGGCATGCTGACTCAGTCTTTTGACGGTGAAGAACATCCAATTGCTTATTATAGTCGTTCGTTGAATCGTGCAGAGCGTAACTATTCTGCTACTGAAAGAGAGGCGTTGGCTGTGGTACAAGTGGTAGAACATTTTAGGCCCTACCTTGAAGGTCCTAAAGCTTTCAAGATTATTACGGATCACGCTAGTTTAAAGTGGTTCCTTAACCTTCGTAATCCTACCGGGCGTTTGGAACGCTGGGGTTGCAGACTTTCTCCCTACAATTTTATTATTGAGCATCGGCGCGGTAAAGATCACCTTGTTCCTGATTCTTTATCCCGTTCTGTACCGGTTTCTGTTATAAATGCTGCTGGAACCGATCCTTGGTTTCATAATCTGTATTCTCGTTGTCAGAACAGGCCCCAAACCTGTCCTAACTACCAAATAATCGATGGTATACTTTATCGTTATACTAAGAGTAAGTCTTCGCTAACTGGAGATTTTGATTGGAAGGAAGTCGTACCTTCGAATGAAAGACTACGTCTTATTACTGAGAATCACGATTCTCCTTTAGGTGCTCATTTAGGGACTGAAAAGACGTATAAACGTTTGCGTCTTCGCTTTTATTGGCCTGATATGTATAAGGATGTTGAAGAGTACGTGTCGAAATGTCAGACATGTAAAGCATATAAACATCCTAATCAAACTACTCCTGGTTTGTTTGGAAATCCTAAGGTGTGTCGTAGACCATTCCAGTGTATCAGCGTTGATTTAGTTGGCCCACTGCCCAGGTCTCGGCAACAGAATGAATATCTGCTTGTAGTGGTTTGTTGTTTTTCAAAATATGTGTTAATGTTTCCTCTTAGACGTGCGACTGGTAAAGTAGTGGCTCAACGCTTGGAAGACCATGTTTTCTTAGTTCATGGGGTTCCACAAACCGTTATCGTCGATAATGGACCGCAATTTATAGGACGCGATGTGAGAGCGTTGTTTGAAAAGTATAGAATACCACAAATTCATTTCACTCCTACTTATTGTCCTCAAGTAAATACTGTAGAACGGTATAATCGTACTATTGTCACGGCAATAGCTGCACTTGTTGGTACTGATCAACGAAGTTGGGATTCACATCTTTGTGAAATTCAATTTGCTATTAACACTGCTGTGAATGACACTACTACTTTTACCCCTTTTCTGCTTGTTCATGGACGTGAAGCTGTTGTTGATGGTTCTATCTACGGAGATAGTGAGGATATAGATGATATTCTTGTTAGTTGTCGTGCTGACTACCTCGATAAGATAGGCGTGTTGAAGGAAATATTTCTGAAAGTGGATAAAGAACTGAAAAAATCGCACTGGAGGAACGCTAAGTATTACAATAGGCGTAGAAGGGATGTTGAGTTTGTAGAGGATGATATCATTTGGCGCCGGACGCATGTGCGTAGTGATGCTGCGAAACATTTTTCTTATAAATTAGCTCCACGTTTTGAAAAGTGTCGTGTAGAGAAGAAGCTATCTAAATTAGTGTATTTGGTGGAAGACGAGAATGGCAGGAGGAGTGAGTGTCATGTGAAAGACATTAAAGGTTTAGGTTGAATTTTAGTTGGATCGTGATGCTGGGGGCCAGCGTGAATTTTCTCGTTACCTCGCAAAATTCTGGCGGGTGAGGGGGTACTGTAACACCTAATTTTATGCAAGTGTTGCTTACCATGAGATAGCCTATAAAATTACATTATTTCAAGCTGCCTTGACCGTATACGTTCACTGAACTATATCTCATTCCACTTTTCGTATTTTCACGAATCCTTCTATTCCCGGTTTTCTAATAGTTTCACTTTGAATCTAGAAATATTGAATGTTTTGGTCTGTAAGGAAAAGGTAAACATAGTCTTGTTTTGCTGTGTTTGACATCTGACAGAAGTGACAGGTTGACGTTTAGTTTCTGGTAGGTTTGTTGTCTGTGGCGATATTTCTTTGTAATTATTTGAGATTTTAGCTGTTTTGTGTTTTAAGCTCTAAAATCATAATAGAAGATAGTAAATGGACTTTCTTTTATTCTACGACTATACGTTCTAAATATTAGTAAAAATGTTATGTCGGATTTGTCATGAGCAGTTTGCTGCTGTGTGTATAACGAAACGCAGAAATGGTGCGTTCGGAAGTGTTGCGTTACATTGTTTTGACGTATTGAATTTTTACTTATAATTAAGTAATTGTTTTATATTTAGCCTTTCTTTATATAAAATAGCAATTAATAGGCTACCCATAGATTGTTTAAGTCAAGTTCGCTAACTTACTTAATTTATTTAAAATGTGTTAAGTGGTTGTGTTGTGGTTCATAGTTTTGAGCATATGATTCGAACGTGCTTCGCGTCGTCGGAAGTCAGTGGTAGGAGGAAGTGTCTTTTTCGGGCTGCGCGTGCTGGCGTGCAGGTCCCTGAGAAGTTCTGTGCTGTGGGCTGTCTGTTGTTCTGTTCTGTAAGCTGCTGATTCTGGGATTTGAGGAAGAACCCGAAGGCGGCGTTGCTGCGAGCGTTATTCCTGGTTCCTGAAGTTCTGAGATTAAACCGGTGAGTTGAACACGTGTGAGAGCACACCCATGCGTGCGTTTTGGTGGTGATTCGAGTATAATCGTTTTCATTCTCTTACAGTTTCTGGTACTCTTCGGTGTCGGCGTGATCGCCTTGCTGTTGTTGGTTTCAACGGTTGCCGTAGTCCAGAAGCGTTTTTCTGCCTCCGTTACAGGTATGCGATAACCTCTTCTACATTTCTATCTTCAGAAACACTCTCCCCACGCTTTTAAATAAGTAGGAATTATGTAATCTTTCTGTTAGAACTAAATTCTGTGTAAAAGCTATCCTAAATATAGTTTTATTGTTTGTTACTCGCTAATATCTTGTACTACTAGAGCTATCTCTTTTAGTCACTGTTTACAATATTAGTTTTGTCAAATAGGGACCATGATGCATGGCCTGAGATTGTTTTACGACGGAGACGCTCGGTGCCTCCAGCGCCACAAGCGTCCACCATCAATGGTATCATGCCTCTGGTGCGTTGTATTTCTTATTATGATAATCTGAAACTATCTTTTCATTGTAATAGCTAGATCTATTAATTATTCTTAAAAGAAGTGTAGTTATTCTGTTAAATGCTGTTCTGGGTGCGACGTCACCGTTAATGTAAAAGTCTGTAACTTTCCCTTATCTTCTGTCTGTAATTAGCTGTACCTAGTTGTAATGCATTATTGTGTACTACTACAGGAGGTGTTTGGCTGAGGTGTTCGGCTGGAGTGTTTGGCCGAAGTGTTTGGCTAAAGTGCTGTCTGGCTGGTGTCGGTTCGAGGAGTGGGTTCATCGGCTGGCAAGTCGAATCCTTCGTCGGTTGACTTGAGGATTCTTTTCTTTTATCACGGGATTAAATTTCTTGGTTGAAAGTTTTACCCTTACATAAATACTACTTTCAATACCACTATTCTACTTATCTTTAAGTACTACATAAATAAGTATACTACTTATAACTTCTACTTTAAATAGTATGCTACTTTACCTTAATATAAACGCGTTCTCAAGGGACCAGCCAAACTAGCCAACAACCCTCCCCTTTATTTCTTTATTTTCTCATTGTTGTTATCTTAACTTTAAGATTACGGTTATATCTCTTCACGATGAGTACCTAAGATGTTATTGTACGACAATAAATAAAACCTCTTGTCATTTAAACCTATTTTTCTTGACTTTTCCTACTTAGGAGTTTACCCCTCCACCACTTTAAAACTTAAATCAAATTAAAACTTAAACTCTTTTTTTCATAAGTTACAAGATCAGTGATACTGAATAGATTATCCCAATTCAAATTATACTGATAAATGACGTCTCACTAAACAGATGCAAAAGGTATGTCGTAAATTAAGATCAATGAACGCAAGACGCATTAGTTCCTATTAAATCTATTTCCTTAATTCAAATTATACTTATGAATGACATCACCTTCAAAGTCATAAATTGAACAGTGTTTTCGATATATGAACCTTTAAAGAGTAGTAATTAATCGACTGCAATATACTCTCGTAGTTGATATAAAGTCTAGATAGACTCTACCTTAAAGCATAGAAAAAAATTGTGTCCACCGCATAGATTATAAAGCAAATACATGGCTACTACGTAGTACATTTTTTCATGATGGCTACCGATTTGATGGGATTAGTTAACATCACGCATGTGCCAACAAAAAGCTGTCACGCATTGAAAAATTTACCAGTTTTTAATCATTGGAATAAAAGCACGCATGTGCCAACAAAAAGCTGTCACGCATTGAAAAATTTACCAGTTTTTAATCATTGG
The DNA here is from genome assembly GCA_963082605.1 of Rhodophaea formosa. Classification (NCBI taxonomy): domain Eukaryota; kingdom Metazoa; phylum Arthropoda; class Insecta; order Lepidoptera; family Pyralidae; genus Rhodophaea; species Rhodophaea formosa. The sequence continues at coordinate 4,731,453 of OY720209.1, forward strand.
AATAAAAGCATGATGAAGTATATATTATGCAAAAGCTATGTCGTAACTTAAGATGAATGGATGCAAGACGCGTAAAGTTCATAGTAAGTTAATTTATTGACTCAATTGAGATAAGATGAATGAAATCACCTTTAACTATTTACATATCTTTATCACTAGTTTTAAAATAACCTTCAGTCGGGTGAAGTTTTATACGTCCGTATATTATTCGACATGTTAAACTGAAAAAAAGATCGGGTTGAAAGATTTTTTAAATTTATCGTAAAGGATTTATTAAGCCGAAAGAGAGTCTATTTAATGTGTATCAATTGAAATACTTTTTTACGATCGGACCAAGTCTAATATTGCGAAAAAAAAACGCTTGTTAGTAACACTTTTTGCCCTCTTAGTAGGTGAGTTCACACACTAGCGCCACCCAACAATTAATTCTATAAGTCCTAAATCATATCAAATTTAAAAAATCTAATAGCTAAGTGCCCCATTAAATTACTTGTAGAATTATTGGTAAAAATTTTCACTATTTTCAATTTGATGAATTAAGAGAACGAATTTTTATTAGGCGGTAATATCTATAAAAACTAACAAAAAGAATACTACAAGTAATTTACTAGGGCAATCAGCTATTAGATTTTTTAAATTTGATTTGATTTAGAAGGAAAGTAATTAATTGCTGGGTGGCGCTAGTGTGTGAACTCACTGCTGTGTTTTTTACATTTCGTAATTGATATTTTATGTACAAGAAATGTTGTTATGCATAGTATGGAACGTTTAATGCCGAGTCCATTTTTCACTTAACTTTTTTGAAAACATGTTAACACATCGGAATATGTGTCAACGTGGCAATAAGTCAAATGACCACACATTAATTTTGTCAACAAAACTTTCACTTCGGAACCTATAAAAGGTTACGAGAGTTACATAAGGGCGCCAATACACGAAATTTTCCGCCAATATTTACGGAAGAGATTCGACCGATAGCTCAGTGGCTCAGCTATGGCAATTAACATGTTCACATTACCATGCCAGCGTGACTCACGATCGGCTACTGATCAGGGTTGCCAGTAGAATTTAGTAACAATACCTAAAATGTGGTAATCGGAATCACAAGGCAACACCAACAGAAACACAAAATACCCCCGACAAGGTACTACTTTTCCCGTTGTAGGCGGATAGTAATCCTATGAGGACGAGACAAGGAAAGGTACCCATAACTTCAATGTAGCTTTTGCTATTATCATGTCAGTTTATTTTAGAATTTTAGCTGGCATCTTACTTTCGCAGAAGACATGAACAATGAAAACAATCTGAATTACTGAATAAAGACATCTTTTAACAAATTATTTTGTAAACCTACTATACTACCTGATACTAGCAACCCTGCTACCGCCTTGATAGTAACTCGATTTCAACGTAATCGAATCGTATTCTATTTTTGAAATTAGAATGCATTTGTTTTAATTACAGTCATCTCAGTGTTTTGATTGTTTGTAACATGCTCATTGTTTTTTGTGTGCAGTAATGTGCACTTGTGTAATTGTTGTATAGTTTTGTAATGTAAATAAAATGGTTTCCGCTGTCTAACGTCTAGACTTTTTACGACTTCCGCTTCTAATAGGTAATCTATCTTTGATTTTATCTTTCCTCGTTACGTAGCCTTCGGACTCAGGCAGGCTAATATCACGTTAAAGTTTGTTTCCATTTTTTTTAATCTGCCTTAATGTATCTGACATAACAAAGCAAGGGTTTAATGCGTCTTCCGAAACATAGAGGAGTTTGAGATATTTTGTGCTAGATACGGTCACCCATCCCAGTGGGGATCGCGCCTTGGGTTGCTTAACAAACGTAAGTACCTAATGCTGCTACTTATTCTCACAGACTTAGCCAAAAAAACACGGTCTATTGACAGCATGGATCTAAGAATAATCAGGATATGCCCTTGGAAAATGTAACAGTGACGCACATAAAAATCCCTACACTCGTGTCGCGACACTAGCGCACGCACACATCGGCACAAAAATCCCTACACTTTTCCCCGGTCGAACGAAATGTCAAATTTCCCAAATGTCAAATACATGCTGCACACATGTGACTTGATGTGACGTAAGTTATGCTTCACTTTTGATGTGTCTAATGCCGGGTCCCTATTATTCCTAGGTCCATGATTGACAGTATTGTTTCAAACAAATGAATTTGTGATAGGTTAGTGGCAAATTTTTGGAGTGATAACTTTTTAGGCGCACTGAACACTTTTTGGGAGTACAACCAAACGCCGAAGGCTTTGTACTTTTTGGGTGAACCACAAGCTACTTAGGTTTCACTTCTATCGGTAGGCCCCAAAGAATACCCTGCATGTTTTTTTTCATTATTTTTTTGCCTGGTATATTCCACAGCTGGGCAAAGTAGGCCCTTATTCTCAGTTTTTGATGCTTCCTTATCTTGTGATTTTATAAACCAATCGTTGGAGAATGCCTCTAAATCATCTTGCCATCTACGCCGTGGTCTTCCAGAAAGCCTATGTCCGGTGGGTAGTGTCTATAGAATTTTGGCTCGTAGTTCTGATGGCATACAGTTTGCTTAGTACAGTCCGAATCTAACTTTATGGCGATTCGGATATTTGCTGCGAGCTACGCAGTACGCGCCCCGCCTCCCCTGAACCTAACATTGTGTACTCCGCTGACTCCGCATCGACTCGCGCGATGTTCCGAGTACTTCGAGCTACATAACGTTTGCATCGGACTGTATGCGCTAATAAAACATACAATCGCTGAGTCATATAGCTTATCTCGACTCAATTATTGCAATAACACTATTTTTTAAATAAAATAGCTCTGTATAGTCTGGCAATTAAACCGCGCGGGCAGTGGGTTCGCTTCCGGCGACCGGGCCGGTTCGTTATCTCAATCGGTGACGCAAGATGTTTGTTCTACTTGCTCGATCTCCGGAACATGGTTTTTTGTACCGAATTCGCGATTCGTATCAAGATAGGCTCAGACAATACACGAGACTGTTATGGATTACAAGTATCTTGTCTTCATTTAGCCGTTGACCCCGTTAAATTTAAGCTATAATATATTATGGTTGTCGCTTGAAAGGAAGCTTTTAAAAATATGACACTAGTTTTGGAAAATAACACACTGGATAAGGAAAATAAGAACAACTAGAAGATATCCCTTTTGGGATAAGTCCACCATTTGTACGATATCTTTCTTGTATATTAGTTTTATAATGTATGTTTTCAGTTCTGTGCAATAAAGATTTTCAAACAAACAATCAATCTGGTAGAGTTAATACTTCTATTTACTCTTCCAGATTGATTGTAGTTACGTTTTATTTAAAGGCGATGGTGGCTTCATCTTATTTCTCTTAGTTTTTATTGTATTTTTTAATGTTTTCTTTTTTTAGTTTTCCTGTATTTAAGCACCCAACAAATAGTGCGATGTTATCTTGGCTGCCTTTAGGCATCTGACTTCCGACTACCATCTAGTGTTGACAACCATTACCGGTGGCTTATCGTGTATTCCCTAAATATGAATTAGCTCGCACCTTATACTCTAAGGCTCGCACTTTTTGTGTCTAAACGGCAACACTAATGGCAACTTCAGATTGCAGTTAAAATACCACGTGGCTTTAAAACTATTAAAAAATCGTATTAAGCGTTCACTCAACGTAAAATTAAATTAAATGATCTATTGTTGACTTATGATGATGAAGCAGGTAAACTGTCTGAAAATCCCCTATAATTTAATTCATTCAATGTCGAAAGTGGCGCGTGTGACTTGGCCCCAAGTGTAGGTATGTTTAGGTATTGTTACCGTAATTTTATATCGTAAACGTGAATACGTAAGCAATGATTTTCAACTTGGTTCACTTGAATGTGGAACAGACATTAAAAAATTCGGAAAGTATTGCACTAACGCCCAAAAAGGCTTTTTTAGATTTAAGAACGAGTTAAATTTAAATCTTAAAACATAGCAAGACTAAGCCAACGCGTAACTTAAGAATATCATTTGTTAAGATTATTTTAAGTATTCGGGGATAAAATTACAATTACCTGTGTAAATGATTATCTTTTACTCTTGAAGAAAAAATGTTTTGGAGGACGCTTTAGGTAAGGCTGTCTTACTTATAGTAAAGTCGTTGAACCTTGTTAGTTGCCTTTAGGAACCTTAAAACATCTGACATTGTTAGCCACCAACACATATTTAAACCTCGCATACATAGAGAAGCAAAGCAATCCATCACTTTCTAAATTCTAATTCCTGTTGTCACTCCATGCAAGCTTAACAAGTTGATAAATGAAGAGGAAGTGAAGCTTGTGAGCTTCAGCCCGCGGCCCTGTCTACCCCGTGATTGACAGACGTGTCTGCGAAAATTACCTGATATGTTTATCTTAAGATATTTTTTTTTTATTTAATTTATTGCATATACAATCATTATGATTTGTACAAAAGGTAATAACTTAATGCTAAGCATTGTCTACCAGTTTTACCTTAGGGATGTGGTGAAAAGTTGATAGTAGGGGTAGGGGTAGTATTCTAAGATGCAAGCAAGCAAAGTATCTAGTAAGAATGTTTAAAAATTTTGATATCATATAGCTTATTAAATTTTTCCCGCGACTTCGTGTGCGTAAATTATAGCCTGAGTAACCCGCTGAATATGTAGGTGTCTATAAGTGTAAGTAATTTTTTTTAATCGGTTTAGCTGTTGTCAATTTTATCTTTACCAGCAATTTTGTCGCTATTTCGTCCGCGTAAATTATAGCCTATGCCACCGCAGATAAATGAGCTTTGTTACAAAACCTCTTTTAACTTTCGATTATTTTTGGTAATAAGTTCAGTTGTTTCCGGGCCAATTCGATGCAAAGAAACACACAAATCCTCTTTATAACATTAGTATAATAAAGACCAACAAACTCACAAATTTTTCCTCTAAGAATAGATGAATTGAGCAACATATACACCCAACAATATTTCCTACCTTACTTATCAAACCGATTTCACCTACACGCCGGACAATTTTTCACGGCGACAAATCCAATGATCGATGGGTTTGTCTAAACCAGTAAGAAAGCTCAGCTTTACGCAATGAGCTTTGTTATCCAACCAGACGTCATCAAAACATCTTGAAAGTATGATCGTATCTGCGTTTCGTAACCGTATCGAGGATCGGCCGATCTGAATCGCATTCCGTTGAGTTAGGAGAGTAGAGCGAACGAGTACGAAATGTTCAAATTTCCAACTCTACTAATACGAGTGTAGCCTTAAAAATTCTTTAGCAAGCGCAAGCAAACGTAAAGCGTCTAAAATAAACGACAGTTGGGGGGAAATCATCATCAATTTAATGTACTCGTAACCACATTTTAATGTAAGTATCTATCTACCTATATACATATATATATATATATATACACAAAAAAGTAGTACTTTAACAAAAAACGATGAAGTTAAATTTCTGACATTTGGTTACATGGTTTGGATTTCACAATTTGGTCACACATTCATGTCTCTACATTTAGAGAAGTAATAAGAGTAGCTTTTATATGTCCTGACTATTTCATATTACTAAATAATATGCTCAGTGATGTGTGATGTAGATATGTCACCACTTTCAGGTAGTTTCTTTTGTTTTAACAAGCATAGCGTATTTGCGATTACATCTTGATATCATCAGGTCCCTTTCAGTCTCCACTGCAGGAGCACCACGACCCTCTCTGTACTACCAGAGCAAGAGTAGTCAGAGGATTTGGCCTACACTCTCAACGCTGGCCAGACGGGTTGGAGAGGTCTTGATGTTTATAAGCTTTGTTTAGCTTGTGTTTCCTCAGTCGTCGTCTACGACATCCACTTCCTTGGAGTGGTCCTATTCTACTCTGCCGGGAACCACACGGCTACCTTGATATAAATATTTAAAAATAAACGCAGGTCGTCTATGCGTTGGACCTAGGCAGACTGTATCACTGCTGAGATCGCGGCCATTAAGTAATTCTTTTGTCTACAATGACTTGCAGCCATGCGCTCTGCTTTGCACGCTGCGCTACTCCGACTTATTCGGCTTAAGAGCGTGTACTAGCAGTATTTTTTCAATATGGTTTCCATACAAATGTATTTCTCTATTTTCTCGCTGAAAACTGATTCTAGAGCCACAATTCTTTTTTCATAAAATCTAGTACTAAAATAGGAATGCCCCTATTTTTTATTTTTTACAAAAAAACTGTTTTTGTACGATTTTTTTTTCTTTCAAACAGGTTTTTAGAAAAAAATAAAACATAGGGACATACCTATTTTAGTAATAGATTGTCTGTAAAAAGAATTGTGCCTCTAGAAGCAGTTTTCAGCGAGAAAATAGAGAAATACATTTGTATGGAAAACGCACTGCTAGTATACCCTCTTAACTGCATCATTATCCTCAATTTGTTTCGTGTTTGAAAACATTATGTAAATTTCATTAGTTCTGCTTTATCTTTGATTTTATTTATTTAAATAGGTTTGTAACATATCCTAAAAGCAGATTTTATATTTTTGAGTCGTGTGGTTTGTGGACTACTTCACGTCCCCCGTGGATGTCGTAGAATGAGACATAGGGAAGAAAAGCTAAACAAAGCTTATAAACATCAAAGTAACCTGGCCAGCGTGGAGAGTGAAGGCTAAATCCTCGGACTTCTGTGGTCAATATATGGCTCTGGTAGTATTAGAGAGGGCCGTGTTCCTGCAGTGAAGACTTAAATGACCTGATCATGAAGATGACGAAAGAAAGTGTTGAATCTTCGCGACTTCTTCCTAAGTCTCGTTTAGCCGTTGGTTCCGGTTATCATCAATCATTGGCAGCATTTGTTAAGCTATATCAGATGCATTAAGGCATCTTGAACAATTTAAGACCATGTTGATACCTTACATATAGGAAAAAAAAAACTTCATGTGAAACTAGACAAGATACAGACTAACTAGACTTCGTGAGATGTGACGTAAAGACTTAATTAAATATGAGAGAACAATATGTGAACATTCCTATCTTTATCACCAGATAACATGAAGGTATCGTCCAAAAAAAGTAAAATTAATGAGAAAATGGCAGCAACAATACCGAACATAATCACATCAAGGCATGCTGCGTTGCGTGGTAGCGGAGTAAATTAGTGTGAGTCTAGAGGAAGAAGTCGCGACAGTTAGGAACATTGCAAAGCAGCATCTATTGGCTGTTTGATAGAAGTGAATGAATTATTCCATTAACCGTGCTGCTCCCTAAAGCTTAAAATCTAGTATACTTATACAAAATATATTTTTCCTATGTTCCAGCACGAAAAATTTTACACCAGTGTTGGCCCTTTACACACACGAAATCAAACAAAACCGATATTAATCGACCTGCAGTTTAACGTAAATGTAATAAATAATATTTTTTTTTTTTTTTTTTTACTGTTCTAATCCAAACTTTATTGCAAATAATAAAATAATAACATTAAATAATGAAACTTACTTAAATGAACTAAAACTAACAATTAAAACTACCTAAGAAATAAAATGACTTATAAATAATAATAAATATAATAATGGCACGGTTGACATATGTCGGGCATGCCACCGTTCAGGCGAATCAATCCGACACATTATCTCTGGGTGTTCTCGTCTAGCTAACGGAGAGTACTTGCATAGACACAACCTTGTAGCCAGGATTATACATCAGCAACTTGCTCTTAAATACAACCTTGTGGAATCGGAAGTACCATACTATAGGTATGTGCCCGACCCAGTTCTCGAAAATGGCTGTATCACATTGTACTGGGATCGATCCATCATTACTGACAGGACTATTGTAGCCAATAAACCTGATATAGTGGTGGTGGATCGATCAGAGCGGCGTGCAATGATTGTTGATATAACCTTCCCGCATGATGGGAACCTCGTGAAAGCCGAGAAAGATAAGCAAATCAAATATCTTGACTTGGCTCGCGAGGTTGTCGACATGTGGGATGTAGACTCAGCGATCATTGTGCCGATAGTCGTGACAGCCCATGGCTTAATTGCCAAGAGCCTCGACCAGTACCTGAAGAGGCTCTCGTTAGGCGGCTGGATCAAGGGCTTGATTCAGAAAGCAGTTCTCCTGGACACGGCCCGTATTGTTAGGAGGTTCCTCTCCCTGGAGCCCTGACCGCCGGTAGCTTGGACCCTGTTCCCGATACCGGTGGGCTACTATTTTTTATATTTTTAAATGTTTATTTTTTGTATAAATATTTGAAAATGTATAAAATATGTGCATAAATAAATAAAGAAATATAATAAATATCACACAATTGATGGATCTAGGCCTCTCTAGATCTTACTCATTGCAATTTTAAATGTGAAAATATTTTCTAGATCTTTTTCAAGAATAATTGTAGAAGTTCAGGCAAATAAATCACCGTTTAATTGTGGACGCCGTCAGTTTTATAATAAATCACATGAAATTATTATCAAACGGTCGGTTTGGTAACATAGAAATCTGACAACTTTAGATAAAAAACTGTCAAAACACAAACTACTTGTTAGATTTTCATGTGAGATGAAAAAAAATATCGTGATTCGTAATTAATAATTTTGGTCACTCCTTCCTGGGAGAATTAAGTAGTACAAGGTGGATCCGGTTTGACTGTGAAAAGAATCCTCTCTCAGTTGTGCGCGGCAGAATGTCTAAGAACATGATGATATTTTCCCTACTATTTCTATTTTTCTCAAGTCATGTTGCGTGGCGTGGCCGCCGGACCGTGCCGCCACGTAATGGAATTACATTTGTTGCTTGTTTGTACCGAGCTCCGTGAAACATTAATTTTGCTTGAACAAATTAATAGTAAGGTATTATTATACGGCTTGTAAAGGCTGACGGAATCTTAAGCACAAACTTTCCGGATTTGCTCCCATCATTCGCTTCCTATTTTCCGCTTTTGTATAGACTTATCTCAAGATATGTTGGTTCGATTCCCCTCATCTTTTTCATCGTCACAGAATTAGCACAAAATCGATAATAGTACAACATAGCTTTCTAGACCCAACTTTGTAGGACCAATATTCATCATTTCGTGTAGGTGACACGGTCAGTCGACCATGCACACCCTGGTGACAGAGTTCTTCGGAACCACCTCTCGGCCTCTGACGTGGTTCCTTTAACGACTACCAGATGGCAGCCGGGACCACCGGCTTAACGTGCCTTCCGAAACACGGAATCATCTTTCTTATCAGACAATCAGGTGATTCATGCCTGCAATGTCCTAACCAAACTGGAAACAACTTAACAAAGTATGCTTCACGTGGGAATCGAACCCACGACCCCCGGGTCAACAAGGCAAACGCCTTAACCACTGGACCACGGAGGCAGGACCAATATTGGAACAAGTAGTTACTGGTCTGGTCGCAGTAGTTTGACGAGGCCAGTACATCAGTCCTAGCCACATCTACCACAACTGGCAAAAAAGGGGTGTAACGTTTTATAGAAGTAAGTAAGTTTATATGTGATTTTCGTTATTCTACCATAGTTTTAGCATTACGGCTGCCAGATTATAGCTTACTAGCTGTAACGTGCGGCTTCGTCCGCGTGATATATAGCCTATGTCCTTCTCAGTACTCTAAGCTATGTGTATGCCAAGTTTCATGACCGGTTCAGTAGATAGGATGTGAAAGCATAACAAATAAACAAACTCACTTTCGCATTTATAATATTAGTTGGGACTTCGGATGGGATAAGGTTTGCAGCAAACAAAATCGGATAAAAGTATAGTGTGTGTGTGGTATAGTCATTGTTGGGAAATCAAAACCAAGGCCACTGCGTTTTCCCAGTGGATGACTATAGTCAAGTTAGTCATGCAGGCGAAAGCGTATTTCCATCTGAAAGTCCAATTCTCAATGGACTGTTTTCTTTGTACAAATACGGTACATATGTATGTTTGTACCGTATTTGTTCAGGATGTATCCAGCATACATATTTACGCTATTAACAATTACCTACAAGCCGGCATATTTCGACCCAATGTATTGGAATCTGGAAGGAAAGACCGAATTCTTGTTACCAGTCTAGCTTGTTAACTTCATTCTATAAATAAATAATCATCATCATCATCATCAGCCTATACTCGTCCACTGCTGGACATAGGCCTCCCCAATTGCACGCCATCGAGATCTATCTTCGGCTGCTCGCATCCAGCTCCTACCAGCCATCCTGCGCAAATCGTCACTCCACCGCGCCTGAGGACGTCCTACACTACGTTTGCCGAGACGCGGTCTCCACTCAAGAACTCGTTTGCCCCAACGGTTATCGGTTCTTCGGCTAATATGGCCAGCCCACTGCCACTTCAGCTTGCTAATCCGGTGGGCTATGTCGATGACCTTAGTTCTCTGCCGGATCACCTCAATTCTGATTTGATCCCGCAGAGAAATGCCGAGCATAGCCCTTTCCATAGCCCGCTGAGCGACCTTGAACTTGTGGACCAGCCGTGCCGTTAGTGTCCACGTTTCTGCTCCGTATGTCATGACGGGTAGGACGCACTGATTGAAGACTTTTGTCTTTAGGCACTGTGGGATCGACGATGTGAAGACCTGACGTAGTTTCCCAAACGCAGCCCAACCTAGCTGAATTCTTCTATTCACCTCGCTCTCGAAGTTGTTTCTACCTAACTGCAATGTTTGCCCGAGGTATACATATTTTTGAACAACTTCGAGAATGGCACCGTGAACTGCAATCGGTTCCGGTAGTACATGTTCGTTGAACATGACCTTGGTTTTATCCAAGTTCATCCGTAGGCCGATGCGTATAGAAGAGTCAGCCAGGTCATTCAGCATCTGTTGTAGGTCCTGCAGCGTTTCTGCCACGATAACGATGTCGTCAGCAAATCGCAAGTGAAAGATGTACTCGCCATTGATGTTGATGCCACGTCCTTTCCAGTTCAGCGTCTTAAACATATCCTCCATTGCATTAGTGAACAATTTAGGAGATATTACGTCTCCTTGTCTCACTCCTCGATGCAACGGTATGGGACTTGTCTGCTGATTCTGTACTTGGACGGACATGGTGGCGGCCTCGTACATACATCTCATCACTTGGATGTATCGCCAATCTACTTGGCATCGCTGCAGGGACTCCAGAACGGACCAGATTTCAATGGAGTCAATAGCCTTCTCATAGTCCACAAATGCTAGACACAGGGGCTGATTATACTCTTCGGTCTTCTGTATAATCTGCCGCACTGTGTGGATGTGGTCTATGGTGCCGTATCCGCTCCGAAACCCAGCCTGCTCCGGTGGTTGGAATTCGTCAAGTCTTCGCGCAAGACGGTTCGTGATCACTCTTGAAAACAGCTTATAGACGTGGCTTAGAAGGGAAATGGGTCGATAGTTCTTCAGCAGGGTTTTGTCTCCCTTTTTGAAGAACAGGACGACTACACTCCTACTCCACGCCTGCGGAGTTCTCCCTTCGAAGAGAACAGCATAAAAAAGAAATAAATAATGATGCTACATATATATGTAAAGATAAATGTGTGATTTGTCTCTATTAGAGACCCAAATTGAGCTGATAGCCGCACAGTAAGTTTGTAAACTTGTATCGTAGGATGCCAACGCAACGATAGTAATATATTTATAGAGACTTAAATAGATAAATATCCAAGACCTAGGCCAATCGGAAAGAGATCATTTTCCATCTTGACCCAGCCGGCAATCGAACCCGGAACCTTTCGATTCAATCGGATTTACGGTGCCACTGACCCTCAGAGGCTTACAAATCGCATATTATCAATCGTAAAGTCGGTCAAAAACTTGGCAAGATTTGACGACAGACATAGACAGCTGGGGTAATATTTGTGACCCTGTGACTTTACACGTTGGGTGATTTTTCCATACTTACAAAAATCATTAGTTTTTAAACGGTATGTATTCAAAATCAATCACACACGATACAAAACACAGTCAGAATAACAAAAGCTTAAAACTATGAAAACTCTAGTTTAGTTGGGGGTTAAAGCAGAAGTGTTCACAAGAACGAACACACGAGAAAAAGTAGAATAAGCAAGACAAGTCCATGCAAAAACACCGGTCCCAATTTGGACTTGAAGGACAGGTCAATCGGGCTTCCTCGACACGCCATACATAGGGGGGGGGGAGCATTGAACAGTGTACCAAGTCAGTGGTTGCTGTGGGAGTTCTTATAGGTATTTATACTAATATTATAGAGAGGAAACATGTGATTGTTTGTTTGCTCTGAGCTCTGAAATTACTAGACCGATTTCCAAAATTCTTTCACCTATAAAATTTATCTGCAGGTGACATTGACTTTAATTTACGCGGACGAAGTGGCAAGTTGCTAGTCAGTAATATAATTCTGTGCTAGAACTAAAAACAGGGTTTATCGAAACCATTACTTTTGATTTTTATGATGCATCGTCCCGCAATAAGGAACTCTAATAAAAGCATATTAAGTCTCCTGCGAAGTATCGCATCTCGACGCGTTATAATTAACTTGTTTTGCATTCACTAATAAACTCCGAGTGAATATCCATCCGTTCCAAGATTGAATTAAATTTTTAAATTATGTATTTACCATACCGTATAGAGGCGGTAGGATTTAGGACGTAGACCGTTTAGAGATTGTGTTCGATCGATCTCAATAATTAGTATTATTTTAAAAAAAAACTAGACTACCTTTTTTGACAGTTAACGTCCGCACTCTCGTTTTTGCTGACGTCATATAGCTTACGATATTCCGGGAAAGAACAATAATCTAATGACACAACAAAGGTACCGACAAACAAACATATATACTCGATATAAACATATATTTGCCGATGGAACTAATGATAATCCTCTGACTGCTCTGGCTAATATTGGCTCTAGTAGTACAGAGGAGGTCATGCACCTGCAGTGAAGACTAAAAAAGACCTGATGATGATGATGATGTTGAATACATTATACAAGGCGACTTGTAAAAGCTATATAAAGCCGTGACAAGGCCATACCCCGAGGGTTATGAAAATCATATGGCGGTGAAAAGAAACGAAAATCTTGTTAAGATATTTTCCATACAAAAGTAGAAAAACATATTTTTTTTGTTTTGGTCACACCCCTAATTATGCATAATATTAGAAAGAAAAGAAAGACTCATTGATAAATTTCGTTACTTGCGGCAAAGCCCTTGTATGTCATATGTTCCTAGTACTTTTGTAGACACATCCTAATAATAGCAATTTATTTCTAAACACAAACACAGCTGAGATCATTTCGAACTCTTGCTATGTTCTGCCAGCCTAGTACAATTCAGACACCTACCTCTTTGTTGACACCGCGCCGGCCGCCGCGCCGCTCTTTCAAAGAAGCCGCCTTTCCTTTGCGGCATACGCTTTGCGGAACTTAGCAACAACATTGTTTCACAAATTTGACACTTATGTACTTCTATCGAAGGTTGTAAATCTGTTGCGTTCAAAAAAAAACACTGATCTCGAGTTTTAAACTGGATTAAATGAAAATTTAAGAATCATACACGAGCACGACATGTATCACCACTTAGATTTAGGTACACAATTCAGGTAATTTCCGGCTCAAAGTGTCCTCCACCACGATCTCTGCACAATTGCGCCCTCTTTTGGATTGAGCTTACGACGTTCAAAAGCATATCCGCCGGGACAGATTGAAACGCCGCAAGTATCAGCCCACGCATTTCTTCCGGGCTCTCACATTCCACGGCATACACTTTTGTTTTTATGTAACCCCACAAGAAGAAATCGAGTGGGGTTAAATCAGGTGATCGTGGCGGCCACGCCACGGGACCGCTCCGACCTATCCACACGTCGAACCGCCGGTCCAGGTACGCTCGGCACTCGCGGGCGAAGTGAGCGGGAGCGCCGTCATGTTGGAAAATCATTCTCCTGTAGGCTGCTACTGGAAGATCTTCCAACATCTCTTCCAGCTCAGTTCTTAAAAATAATAAATAATTTTCGGCATTAAGGGATTCCGGCAAAAAAATTGGACCAATGAGCCTGTCTCCAATAATGCCTGCCCACACATTAATCCGCCACCTATGCTGGAAACTTGCCACGCGGGAAGCCTTCGGGTTCTCGTGCGCCCAGACGTGCTCGTTGTGGCAGTTAAAGAGGCCCCTTCTTGTGAAAGACGCCTCGTCTGTCCACAGAATGTTCATGGCCACCGTCGGGTCCCTCGTGACTTCGTGATCGTACCACGTGCAGAACTGAACACGCGAGGCAAAATCCCGAGTCAGGAGCTCCTGGGTCTTCCGGTAGTGGTAAGGGTGTTGCCCATCAGTGTTCAGTGTCTTCCACACTTTCCACTGTGACACTCCTAATACTGCTCCACAGCGACGTGTGCTGGTCGTGGGGTCCGCCGAAAAATGGTCCAGGATCTGGTCTTCCAAGTCACTTCGCCCGCGCGGTGGGCCCTCGCCAGGGCTCGGTTGTAGCCTGCCGGTGGTGTGCAGCCGGTTCACGAGGTTCCTGAAGCACGCGTAGGAAGGAAGCTGACGGGCGTCGGGCCTACCCAACACGTAGCGATCCTCATACAAACGACGAGCAGCCGCCAGGTTGCCGTCGCATGACCCCACACACATAACCATATCATAATACTCCGAATTTGAGTAGTTCATGTTCGAAAAAGTCGATAGTAATGATGACACGAACGCGTGAGATAATCACTCTTTTCGCTAAGAATGTTACCGATCGACTGACTTCCTTCCGAGTTCCGATACAAGCGCAAGCGGCGACATCAAAGTGACCTCTTTCATCTATCCTGTATGCCTAGTACCTACTTAATTATGGTTCCGCAATGCAATAAGGAAAAACCTTTTTTAAAGTATTTTTTCTTCATTTCGTGTAGGTAAGTTAGGTAAGGTCTTACGACCCCACATACCCTGGTGTCAGAGTTTCTAAACCGCCACAAGTGCGTTTGACGTGGATAAAGTAATTTATTTAATTAGACAAAAGACTTCCAGTCTAACTGACCGTCGTGTTTACCGAAGTTTTTGGACAGCAGCTGCGATATCAAAAATCTTTTGAAGATGTGAAAAATCTTACAACTTCTTTACGCATTTTTTTGTATCTGAGGTATCTGTTGTTATTTATGAATCGGTATTCTCTTTAGTGCAAAACAAATCCTATTAAAAAAAATGTTTTTATGTGAAGAGCGAAAAACTAAAAATAATAATTCGTGATAACTGCTTTTTCTGGTCAGTGGGATTCCAACATTGCGCTTGGCGGTACGTGGTCGTTATGAGAGAACTTTATTACCCCAATGGCTGTCAGTCTTGCGCGTTAGTGCCTCGCCCACTGCCACTTCAAGGATTTTAATTAATTCAATTCATGTACGAATAATGTTTTACAAAGCTAAGTTAACATTTAGTTCATCGTTCCAGTAACAGTTAAAGAAAACTTATTTATCTGATAGCAAAAAACGGTATTTAAAAATTTTTATACGGAACCAAGCCTAAAATATCATAAAATAAAGCGAATAATGAGAGAGCGAGACAGAAAATTACGTGCATGAAGATGAATAATATTCGCAGAAGAGATAATGCATTGCATCTCGGTAAATTGTTTCTACTTTCGAAATTACATGAATGTTTGTTTGTCTTTTGAAATTTAATTTTAAGTCGATAGAATTTAATTGTTTATTGTTAATTCAAGCATTAATTTATGTCAAGAGTTTACATACCTACGATTTGATATCAGCTGTTTTTACTTTTAATGATGGGCTTCTACTCTGTAAGAAGATTTAACTTTACCCGTAATACCAGTGACATTATGAGGATTTTTTTATTATTATTGTTATTGATATGTAATAAAAATCAAAACCAACTAGCAAGTTTGTCAGAAATCCACGCATAATTAAATCCATTTGTTTGATTCGCCGTTAAATTATTTTTAAAAATTACTATGCTGTTTGCTGATTATGGTTTACGTAAGTAAATTATTTCATTTAGTGATAATCACTAATTGACAGATTTTAAATTTTAGTGATTGAACTACCACTTAAATTAAAAATCTGTCTCTCAGAGACACAAGGATCTTAGGCAATGATTATTCGTTATGGTCGTTGTTTAGTCTTTGTAATTGTAATTTCTTAGCTCCTGGTATTCTAGGTCATTGGTCAAATGATAGTAAAAATTGTAGATTTTCGTAATGATGAATGACAACAGCTGATGTAGGGTTGGTACCTTAAGATTTTTGTCTAATTATGAAATGTTAATTAACTCGGTATTGTGACGCTTTTCTTACAAGATGTTATTTTATCTAGCATGTCCATATGATACCTTACATACCACTTTTCGCTTTATATAGCTCTTACCAGTCACCTTGTATATACACGCGCGCAAAACATTACGGGTAACAGTCGGGTAAAATCCAATTTACAAAAGTAAAATGTATGCAAAAATGCAATATAAGGTGACTCGTTTATCTGCTCAGATAAGAGATATCTTTATTTCGATTTATGTTCTGATAAAATACGCAGCTCAATGTTTACAACTGATAGCATTATCTAGTTCTTGATATCGACAATGCTTTTGATAAAAGTGCATTGTTTGATAAGATTAGGATTATTCTAGACGAAGTGCTGCTTCAGACTGTTTTTAATATCATTCTTGTTAATGATTTTGATTTCTCGAAGAAGAAATAGTACATTGTGTAGCAAGGGCGGTATAAAAGACATTACGTCAAACGAGCGAGTTTGTAATGTCTAATACCGGTCGTGATACACGCAATGTTTTTCATCTCACCGAGTAAAGAGTAGAGCAAAAGAAATATTTTTCATATTATATTGGTTGGATTTGTTTAGTATGAATATAGTTTACCTTGAAAATTAATATTTATGCATTTGCAAGCTGGCTGATTATATTACCTATATCAACATTATTGACCATCTATTAATTTATCATAGGGAATTTATTTCATGCAAATTAATAAAGATTACGATTACTTATAAATATTTTGCTTAAAAATAAATAGCGGCAAACTGCACTGAGCAGAAAATGTATCCGAGGATTACATAGATAATGAAAATGTGATATCCAAAAAGTGGAAGTCTAAGATCGATGAATACAAACATCCGGCCTCCAGGCCCATTAACAATTCCAAATTTGAATTAAGGACTTAAAATCTCGCAGTATAGTTCAAATGTTTTTTTTTATCGGGTTCACTAGCAACTCCAAATTTGAATATTCGACTAGAAAACTTTTTGGATGTAGAAGATTTGACACTTGTGCAATGTGCATGGTAAAGTGCCCTATTAAATTTAAAATAATACTTTACGCGCTCTCGGGCTTTATGGAATTTGTATGAAATCTTATAGCCCGTGGTCGTAATAGGGACCATCCAGCCCACTTTGCGTGCCTTTAATGACACTGTTGAAGGGTAGGTGAGATGAAAAAGAAGTAATAGCTATGTATTTTGTTTACTTTGTTTATGTTTTTTGCATTGTTTCTTTTCATTAATTTTCTTTAACTTTCATTGAAGATTAACAAACACTAGAACATAATTTATCCATATATTGCTAATTATTTGGCATGCATTAGGTGTAAGGCGTCAAATATGTTATTTTCAAATAGTAGACAGTTTTTAAGCTATGTCAATCCAATACAACTTTTTGATTATTGCCTGTTTGGCTGTTGGGTCTTAGAAAATATCTTACTATCCCAGATCTGTCTCAAAATATTTGTGTAATAAGGTCTTCAAAATAATTTAATCCATTGTTTTGTAATGTGCGAAAAGTAATAAATCTCTTGTTTATTTCAGGTACGTGCCAGTGTGGTGCCAGTTCTCACCATAAATGGGTTTGTTGTGAGTCGGTTATTATTAAAGTCGCCAAAAGTTGGCAAACCGTTCAACTTTGACATAGTGGCGACACAGTTCATCGCGGTTTGAGGTGCAAGTTATGTACTGTTGGTTCTTAGTTTTATTTTTTAATGTTATTTAATATGTAACATTCAATTTATTTTTATTTTTAATAGAATATATTAAGTACATATTGCGTCTTAATAAATGATCTTTCATAGAGTCTGCTTATAATATAGCATAACTTATACTTGTACCTATACTTATCATTCACGCTGTACATTAGGCAAAGTATTTAGATCATTTCACTTCAGTTGTGTTATTGTATGTGATGCTTTTGTGAAGATTATTTTAGTTAATTAACTTTCTTTTTTCCCTTTGCACTTTTTGGATACAGATATACGTATGTTTTAGTTGTTACGTGTTTACGTGTTAGTATTATATAACATTGATCTTTAGTTTTTGTCGCTGGTTCGAATCCTGCTCGCGTGGCTTCTTTTCTCATATATCATTTATTAATTTAATATGAGTATATCAAAAAAGCATTGTGAATGCATAAAAATAACTTTTAAAAGTATAATAATATAACAAATTTCACACCTATATATCATGAATATTGATGATAAAAGCAATGAACATAATTTATTTATTGTAATCATTATTATACGAGTACGTCAACTTTTTCGCTATATTGCCGACGACAACTATAAAATTCTCACATGACGCGAGTTGCCTCATTCATCAATAAATTTTCACTTGCTTACCATTCATCACGCCATTCACACCACACCACTCGTACAAATTGCTCATTATGGCTTCAATTAATACAAATCGCTAATTAAATCGCCGCCGCCCGTGATTTGCAACCAGACGTTGTGCAGAGTAGGGTTGACTGAAATATAAATAAATTAATTAAATAGAGAAAATTACACAAATTGAGCTAGACTCACAGTTAGTTGCGAATTTGTGTTGTAGTATACATACTAAGTAAACGATAATAGGTAGATAAACATCTAAGTCCCAGGACAATCTGAAAAAGACCGTTTTCAATCATAGCCTAGCTGGGGATCGAACCTGGGACCCCTCGTGTCGCGGGTGGCGCGTTGAACAGCCGCATTTTTGTATATGTATATATATATATATATGTCCGCGATTTCGCTTTTGCACTATGTCTAATAATACAGAAATCAAATTAGTATTAATAATTTGTATCCGCGGGCTAAAGGTACCCATTCAACAGAACAGATTTCGGTTGTTATTAATTCAACATTTTCCGGCGTTTGATATTTTGCACAATGAAAACGCAAGCAGATAAAAAAACATAAATTATTTTTGATTTTGATCAATTTGATTACGTAGTGCCAACCCTGTGTACCACAGAGTAACACTTTTACATCAGTGAGTCAGCGGCGCGACAGTTTATTTTGCCCATTTATATTCACCGCCGAATCTGGTGATTCACATCGCAGGAATGCCGATGAACTAACGATAGTTTCTATTTTTTAACTCGATGATGAAACTATTTCTTTGCTATGTTAGGCGCGGTTGGACATAAGACTGCTAACCTGGGCACATCACATTAGAAAAATACTGCGCAGATCGAACAGAAATAGATCCCGAGAACTGGGACAGTCAGGATCCCTGTAGATTTGGTCGGCAGTTCAATGGTAGGCCTAGTAAGCGCTGGCGGGATGACTTAAGAATCTTTTGTAACCTAATTTTTAAAAGACCGAAGTAGATGTCCTTGGATTTTTAAGGATACTAGCAACTTTCCCGCGACTTCGTCCACGTAAATTTAAGTCGTTGTCACCTGCAGTTAAATTAGCTTTCTATAGTGAAAGAATTTTGAAGTAGTTTTGGAGCCCATTCAGTGCAAACAAAAAGCATTGGTACAGATTAGTAAATTTTCTTGTAGAAGTCTCTAGTTTTTGATTTATTAAAGGAGTTACCAGCAGTAAAACAGTATGAAAAAAATTTGCATTGTTTTCGCATGATTCTAAAAATGAAAGGTCAGTAAAAAGTAGCTAAAAGGGTTTTGAATTAAAAACTTGATCAAGAAATAATCAGACCATGTTTGCCTTTTAAGCATCTTTGACAACATCAACAAGTGTAATCAATAACATAAGACTTTAAAGAAAATGATATTACTTTCTTTCTTCATTTTCTTAGAATGTTTGCTTTACTGTAAAACCATTGTTTTCCACATGTTTTCCATGCCCAGCCTATTCTGACATATACCAATCGGAAATTCCATTTGCTGTTAAAAACAGGGTCTCAAAAGATAAAAAATAGTTACAGGATACCTCTCTTATTAATCTTCCCGATCTTCCCAAGATCCGTGGACCTTTTAAGTCAACGCAATAAAAAGCCGTTAATATCGCAAATTTTGGGAATTTCATAGCTAGAAAATCACATACTATAGGGTACTTGACATTGACCTAGGATCATGAAATTCGGCATAAAGCAAAATCTTTTAGCACAAAATAAGACTCTGATTCGCTCTTGGCCGATTGTTTTTTAAAGTCATGCAACCATCTGTTTATTATTTTATCAACAATTCACCTTCCTGTCTCGAGAGGCCAATACAAATTCCTCTATGACCATTTATCATCAATTCTGCCTACGAATGTAACGAAAAAGAAACTTTAGTAAATTAATAGTAAAACGTGACATTTTTGCGACGTTTTTCTTGGCTTTTAAAAGCTTGACTTATGCCTAGCGATCCGTGGTAAATTCCGATTCTGTCAAACCTCGATAAATCTAGCAAGAATAGCGTGAAAAAGATCGATTGCCACTTTGACATTGGCGTACCTGAACAAAAAGTGTAGAAAACGTAAAATTTCGCAGGGGTCGCTGACCTGCGAAGCCATTCATCATAATCGCGTAAAGGCCCATTCAGTATTCAATTGGATGAGAGTACGTTGACCCTAGGGAAAACTTATTGTCATCATGGCCCGGTAATCAAAATCCCTTCCTGATAAGACCAATAAAAGACAAATATGTTCTAATTAGATTTTAAAACTGGAACTTAATAATATTAAAAAACTTACGGTAAATATAAATTTAGTCTTTTGTTTTTTTGATGGATTATGTTTTGTGTATAAATCGCACTTATAATTATATAGTTAAATATGAAAATGTTCGAAATAGTGTAGAGATACGTTCATTGTGAATCGGTTCAGCGGTTCCAAAAATTAAGGACTTCATCATCTAAGCCAAAAAAATATATATTTAACCGACTTGGGTATTTAAATTTTGTAATCAATATCTGCAAGTAGTGTATTAAATCATATTACGAATGCGGGACTGGATGAATAGCAAAAATCTGATTAATGCGGGCCAAGATCACCTGTACTTGGTACAAGACGTAAATGAGTCTAGGAAAAGGTAGAAAAACTTAACACTTGAATGCACTCCATCAATCACTCGCGATGAAAGAGCTGAACACTTTCACTGCCAGCATTATAATAAATCATCGTGTTTGACGGTAAACGCCTAAGTGAAATGGGGGGTTTTGCGTACTGCTTTAGTTCCTATAATAACTTATATTATGCTGATTCGATTACGACTTATGACAATATTACAATGGTTTCCAAAGAACATTACTAAAACTATGTATAGCTAAACAGACTTAAAATTGAAAATATGTGATGAAAAAAAAATCTCGCCACAGGTAGCATTCGAACCGTAAACCCCTTTCTGTGTTCTGTGGTAAACCCTTCGGCATACGCTCTCAGTGTGATACCAGCTTTACCAATGTGACTTCGAATCACCACGTCGAATACTCTCATCACATATTGCCCCGTAAGATATTCGACGCATTCGAAGCAAACTTAACGTGCCAACCTGACACAGAAATCTTAATAATATTAGCTATTATAATAATCAGAAGTGCAGCAAGAACGAAGAATGACGAGTTCCATGGCGCAGTGGTTAACACGCCAGCCTGCGACACGGGGGTCCCGGGTTCGAACCCCGGTCAGGTTATGATGGAAAACGAACTTTTACAGATTGACCTGGGTCTTGGATGTTTATCTATATAAGTATATATTATAAAATATAGTATCGATGAGTCAGTATTCTGCGACATAAGTTCACAAATTACAGTGGGGCTTGCTCAATTTGTGTAATTTGTCCCCGATATTTATTTAACCAAGAAAAAGATCCCTCATATCAGGATTCCACTGCCTGGATCTGCTTGATTGAATTCCAATTTCCAATGAAGTTATCAATCTCGATTTTACCGTATTTTTTTTTTTGTTCATAAATAATCTGACTACAACTATCTCGTAAATCTCTAACGGCTAACCCACAAACAGAATTAACAGGTGCCTAATTAAATGTTCAAACGGCGCCCGTGTTACGTGGAGTCATTGCACCCTGCACTCTGCGTGACTGGCCACTTGTAACTAAGTGAATAAGGTGATTTTCCGAACGCAGCTATTGACGTCACACAACAGCAGCTTCTTCTATGAAAACTTATATAAAATCTATCTGAAAGGAATAAGATGTAATCCCAACTACGTAATGTTTGTTACGCTTTCACGGCGTAACTACTGAACCGATCATCATGAAATTTTGCACACACGTTCGTTGGATTACGGACAAGGACAAAGGCAACCTTTTGTCCCGGAGAAAAGTACTGTTCCCGAGGAATCGACACTAACCCGAGCGGAGCCGCATGCAAAAGCTATTCTATTATTATATGTGCAACACATTGAAATAAATTTATAAAACGTGTCTCACGTTCGTTTTTAGTATCACAATTAACTTTCCATGATGAAGTTATGCATTATTGTTTTGTTGCATAATTGCATCATTCATTTGTTTTAAAGTCTTATCAAGAATCGCGACTAGAAAGCTGAGTGGTGTTCAATTGATCTATTGAAATATTAATCTACACATTTTCTTTTAAAGCGCATCCTCAGAATCACATCCTAACTTCTCACTGAGTATCATCTCGTTTTTCTACCGCTACTCGGCGTTTGCCACGATGGTGTGTCGTTTGCAGTAGTGTTCGGAACTGCACTTTAAATAGTACTCATAGAAATAATGATAAATATTTATGCGACCTTGCTTTCGTTGCCGTTAAAGAGTGTTTGGTAAACACATAGATTTAAATATATAATGTACGTAGTTCCGGCGGCTTTTACTCGCGTTTGTAAATAGTAATTATTACATGGTTATTTGCTTGAGGATATCCGCAGGTTATGAAACGTGGTATGTAACACGATACAAACTTAAAATACGATAAATACTTTAAAGGTAAGCTCTCAATCTCATCAGGCTCTCAATACAAAAGAAGAAGACATAGAGCAATCTCTATCCGAACTTACAAGTATTTTTAGACATTTATGATCGTCTGAGATCATTTGAGCCACAGGTTTCAATTCCATAGCCATCCCAAACCAACTGGAATTTTTGGTTCTATCCGACAATACGTAACATTTTTATTAACAAATCAGTAAAATATAGTATGTTATTCAACTTAGATATATTTTAATTTTGGATTTCATTAATAATTAATAACCGTACATATGTTAATAGTCATTTACACCATATAATATTATAAGTATGTGTACAGAATGTATATCCTTGACGACCTCTGTGGATTAGTGGTCATCATGCCAGGTTGCTACAACGGACGTCCTGGGTTCGATTCCTGGTCAGATCAAAATGGAAAACGATCTTTTCAGATTGACCTGGGTTTGGGACGTGAGATGTTTTTATAAATAGTATGTAAGTATTTGTTATGAAATGTAGTATCTTGGATCAGAATCTGTATGTTTTGTCCGTATATTTGTGTCTTATTTATGGTACTGAATTATATTCTAAGCGAGAATAAATAACAAAATTCTCGCCTTTTGTGTTGGTGAGTGCCCACAAAATTAGCATCAACATGGTTGTCCATCCGCTCTTCGTTAGGCTCTGTTTGTTAGTCCGGTCACTTCTAACGCCAGAACGTTATGCTTTCAGGAAATACTGTAGTCAGTTTAAAAGTTATAACCTAGGAAGTTCTTGTGGAATTTGTAGTATATTGTGTAAGGCCAAATAAATTATATTGCTTACCTGTCCGCCAGTTTTAGAAATCGTTAAATGCAATGCGTAAATAATATAGGTACCGCGTGGTTTCTGCACTAGGGCCTTAGCCAATCTTTGAAAAAGAGGGCATTTCATCTGAATAAAACTAGTGTCCCTGTAGGAATTCGCGAGTCTTTTTACAGCTGACATCGTAATGGTCCTAAGCGGCCCATCCAACGGCGCCATTTTGAACATTTTACAAAACGGATTCGACTAAAAATTCGTGATTATTACACGAGAATCGGTTGGGAAATGCGACCTGTAGAAGAGAACAACCGGAGAGCGGGAGAGATCAATAACAATGACATTATTTATTCCTGAAACTAGGCCACCTAATCCGACAGAAGTCCTACTTATCCGAAATACGAAGTAGCGACAGATTTCTAATTCATTATAATTCAAAAATTATTTTTGTCAAAATTAATCCCTCCCCAAAAGGTATCCATCAATCTAATCCGTCCAAGTCTGAAACTGACTTTCTAATTCTCAATGCTGCAGCTTAACTTTTACGACGTGTTTATTCACATTCTGAAGTGAACGGGGGCATGATTTTAGCAAACAATTGCCTGTGAATCATAGACGTTATGCAATTAATTGCAACTTTAAATTCCTTTTGTGGAGAGTCGTAAAACCAAGAATGGATTCGTCATTTTTAGTGGCGTTAATTTCTCGGATATTAAAATGATGGCTATCTATATGGCGCTCCAATTGGGATTTAACACATCTGCACCATTTTGTGATGTAAGTGCGTTCCCAACTAGAGTTGTCATCCAGATTTACGAAGGTGCGATAGCGTCTTACCAAAATCTTTCCTATTAAAGACCAGAAGAAGATTTTTGAATAAATCCGGACACATTTTCACTAGCACCAATGACGATCAACGTTTCTGTCGTCTTAGTAATTCCAACAAATATATCGTTTATTCTTGTATTTATTGAATATTATAAATAAATAATAAATAAATATATAGGGACATATCACACAAATTGAGCTAGCCCCACAGTAAGTTGTGAACTTGTGTCGCAGGATACTAACTCAACGATACTATATTTTATAAAATATACTTATATAGATAATCATCCAAGACCCAGGTCAATATGAAAAAGATCTTT
This sequence comes from Rhodophaea formosa, assembly GCA_963082605.1. Lineage (NCBI taxonomy): Eukaryota > Metazoa > Arthropoda > Insecta > Lepidoptera > Pyralidae > Rhodophaea > Rhodophaea formosa. The sequence goes on from OY720209.1 coordinate 4,756,434, forward strand.
TTCCATTTCGACCTGACCGAGGATCGAACCCGGGAACCCCGTGTCGCAGGCTAGCGAGTAGACTGCTGCGCCACGGAGCTCGTATAATCTCGCTCGATCGATATTAAGTGGATAAACTCTAGAACGAGGTACGGATTACGATCAATGATGTTATAGTGGATATCTTCACTTTGCTATGATATGTTTATTCATTTATGTCATTGAATCGAAGTGCTAGGAGTAATTTCATCGGTTCATTATTAAGTTCTCAATGACTTATTTTAGAGTAGCGGTTGCATTTCTTGCATGCTTGCTTCGATGTCCGTTTTCCGTCTTTTCTTATCCACTTCGTACGATCATAACAACAAACGTTGTTGTTCAATACATGGGCAATGTTGTTTGCTCCGAAGCAATAGTGTACCAGTCTCAGGTCTGCGGTTTTAATTCGCACTAAAAGTGTGCCAATTACTGCAATAAGTGCAAGGCGTCGTTTAATCGCGTGATTACGGCTAAGTGGGTTATTACACATCCCTGGCGATTACGATTCGTGGCTGTGTAATTGTGTTGTAGGATTGAAAAATAGAAAATCAGCCACACCAGTAATTTTTACGTAAAATTGTATATATTTTGATGCAATCCGTTTTAGATTAGAGAGGATTTTTGTAACTACTACACGAAAAATCTATTAAATGGATTTTGAAAAAACTTAACAATGATATAGCTGACACGGCAGAATAGCACTTAGGTAAATTACTTGTTCACTCCAAGTCTTCCCGTGGATGTCATAAAACGCGACTAAGGAAAGAAAAGTTTATAAACACCAAAGAGACCTCTTCAACTCGTCTGCCCAGCGTGAAGAGTATAGGCCAAATTCTCTAACTGTTCTGGCTAATATATGGCTCAAGTACAGAAAGAGTCGTGCTTCTTCAATGGACTAAAAAGACCAAATAATGTGTTAGAATATCTCTTAGTCTTCAAATAATATTCACTAGCAGTAATTGCTATAACCAAAGCTGAACCATACGGAACATTACAATGTCTCGGCCACGTCGTGTTTGCGAATCCATTCACAATAGACGCCTCACGAGTGCTCACCATGTGTGACGGTGACGTAACACGGATAGTACTTACACTCAATGGGCATCGCATTGTTGTATTAGAACTAGCAAATATTATCTTTTGTATGATTTTGAGTATGTAATCCAAAAGTTTGCAGTTAATTTAGATTTCAGCTCAGGATTGTTTTGATCTTTCCATAAAAATACTTTTGTTACTATATTACGAACTAATCACATACACAGCTTCAGTATCTTAAGCAAAATTTTTGTTTGGAAAAGTAACAAGTTCTATTAGTCAACCTTGAAGTTCCTCCAACTTCTAAGAAAGTATGACAGACTTCATAGCGATTAAAGATTTCTTTGTGATCTTCTTATCATATCTATATGATGAGTAACAGGCTATTTGGGGACGTTGGTACCTCGAGAGAATATATCTGTAAGCACTAAAATAAAATTATTATCTTTGTCGAAGATACCGATTTCTGCTAAAAGCAATCTTTTTCTAAAGAATATTGCACAATGCAGTACTAACTTTTATAAGGTGAAGATCTAGCGTTTTACACACTACAATACAATGTAGCTATTGAAGTATGTGCAAATATTCATAATGGTTTGTATGACGGCCTGACGAGTGGTATCCACGTGTGGCTAAACGTGTTATGACTTATTATGATGCAAACACTGATTTCTTATTGATGGGTTGGTGAGCCACTCCACATAAGTTGATGTACAGATCTGACACGAAGATAGAACAACTGTCAAGTTTGGATTGGTAGGTGACACCAAAATTGTCTAATAATTTAAACAAGTATGTTAAATATTCGTTATTCTGACATTGTTTTCATTGTCTGTAAAAACTGGTTCATCATCATTATCAGGTCCTTTTCTGTCTCCACTGCAGGAGCTACCCTCTTTGCCCTACCTGAGCCATACATTAGCCACAGCAGTTAGAGGATTAAAACTGGTTAGGCCAATGATAATGATAATGGAGTATTCTACAACAGAAATGTAATTCTTTAGTCAGAGCATTCTTTGATCAGATCTGCGAATCCTGAACAAGAGATCCCAAGAACATCGATCAGGAGGTATCCTTAGACTGTTTTGCTATACTAAAAACCTCTATGTTATTGATTGCTTATCGTAATCAACAGTTTTCTGTCTACCACTGTCAATATGTCTCTCTCAATGCATGCCACACTCATTGCGTTTTATGTTGTCTAGTACACCATCATCATCATTTCAATTCATCTCCGGCCACTGCTAAGCTAGATCTTTATTACTACCATCCGTTGTAGTCACGGTGATTTTGACCCAAACGTCAATCACTTTCAGTGCTCTCACTCTCTGAAGTACATACCCTTGATGTTTCAAATCTATATGAAACCCAGCCTTTTGCTAATCAAAGTGTTCGTACTCACAAGCCCATATGTCTGACATAATTATTATATGTGTATGATGTAAGAATTGACTCAGTGTTGACTGTGAACGACGATCATTGATAACAATAGTCTTTAATTGATTTATTAGATGTTTCTGTTGCATTTGTTATTCATCTAGTTAGAAATCAGAGTTACGTACATTAACGGAATTTAGCACGAGCTTTTCTTTCTGTAGATGGTTCAATGGTGTTCTTCTTCTTCTTCTTTCGAGTCGTAGATGGCTAGTTTTATATTTGCCTTGACCAGTAGCTTGCAACTGCGACTGCGGTCATTTGCCTCATTAAGGTGTATTTGAGTGCAGAAAGCTGGACATTTAGGGCACACCAATAGGTGGTCCATTGACTGGGTAGCGCCACAGTTGCAATTTCTATTGCTGGAACAACTCCACTTGACTCGGTTTTCCTGGCATCTGCCTACACCAGCGCGGAGTCTATCTAAAGACCTCCAAACTGACCAGGGCAGATTGCCTCCGGTGATAGTTTTTTGGCAGGTGGAATCTGGGACGGTAACGGTGGATATTTACTAATCCACTGCTCCATTCGGGCTTTAGGGGTTATCTCAAAAAACTATTACGAATCTTGAGTCTCGAGGGTGGAGGGGCTTGACCATAAAGCATAAAGCTAAATGGTGTTGTATTCATTATAGATGCAATAAGACTTTCAGCAAAGCGAGTCTCTCATGTACTTAACCGAACGAGCAAAGCGAACGATGTCTTTAAATTGAGGTGGGCGAATACACATTTTTTAAAGTATTTATACGTATGTGGTTGTTTATGTACCGCGATAACTCTTCAGCAAGAAATAAATCTCATGTGTGGGTCGGTGTAGGTAATATTAGTACAGTTCTCAAGGTTCATGTTCGATGCATAACTAGTTTATTTACTGAAGAAATTACTTCTTGTTAGAAAGAAATACGTTAGAGGATCCTAAATCTAGAGTCAATAAAACGTATTATATAATCATTACGCAATTCTTTTTCAAAACTCGGTCACTTTAGCCATTAATTAATACTTAATCAAAGAGTTTAACGTTCGTATAATTCACTAATTAAACAGTCGGTGTAACGCTTTCAACACATTTGTAATTCTAATCCGCTTTTGCTTCAAATCGTCGGTTTACTTTCGATTCGTGATTGTTATGTGATATCCACATTTGTGTGGTTGTTACAGTTTTTGCAACACTTTTGTGAGAACTACTATGCTCATTTGTAAGAAGTCTCTCATTATGAAGAAAATGCAGAATATTTTGTCACTTTTTATTCTTCTTAAGGAACATCTTTAATCAATTCAATTGCAAGATTTAACCCAAATAAACAATAATACATTTAAACAAAGATCACTAATCAATACATTGTACATAATATTAAACAAAGTCCTCCGCAGCGTCTGCCTGGCTGTCTGTTCGCGATAAACTCGAAAACTACTGCACGGATTTTTATGTGGTTTTCACCAATAGATAGAGTGATTCATGAGGAAGGTTTATAGATATAATTTATACCCGGGCGTAGCCGGGGAGGGGTACTAGTTTGTTATAAATATAAAGTTTGCTCTTAACTAAATTTGACTTAAGTATCTGAGATATTGCAGCAAATTCAGACTAAAAAGAAATCTCCATATTCCTATTATTTCCACACATTATTGTTATCATCAGCATACAGGCGCCTACACAATGACGTACAGACAGCAATTGCGAATAACACAGTAATTTGTACGTAATTTTCATATCACGCCAAGGCCGACAGGATGCGGCCGGGAATATACCCGCGTCCTCGCCATTATCATCCAAAATGTACAAATCATTGCCATGGTTATGTCATTTATACTTCCTATTGATATTAATATTGTAAATTTGTAATAGTCGCTTTTTGAGCCATATGGTTCCCGGCAGAGAGTATTCTCTGCCACTCCATGTCTTCCCGTGGATGTCGGAGAAGGCAACGTAGGAAATACATGCAAAACAAAGCTTATAAACATCAAAGAGACCTATGCAAGCCGTCTGGCCAGCGTGGAGTGTAGGCTAAATCCTCTGACTACTCTGACTAATAAATGGCTCTAGCAGTACAGAGATGATCGTGCTCCTGCAGTCGAGACTAAAAGAGACCTGATATAATTGAATTGTTAATAATATTGTTATAGTCGCCATAAAGTTAATTACAATTATTATTTGTATCTCTCTGAGACTCACGGGTGTTACCCCGGTCCTTTGGAAGGCTTGCGTGGAGATATAGATCCAACACGTAGAGGCCCTTTTTAGAGGTTTTGGCCACAGGTGGGACTATTGCATTAGAAAAAGGGAAATTAATGGGCTATGGGGCTGAAATATGGGTGGATTTAATGCATTGTCAAACAACTTTGACAAACGGTCGGACACCTTCCATAATCATGATAACTGACTACAATTGGCAGGTGGTGGCTTGCCGCCCACTAGATGGGCCCCTCAAAATAGCCGACGATTCCTGCCGGCAAAAGGGGCAACACCGGTGCGGGCGACTCAGGGGTGTCGAGAGGTGTGCTGCGCTTTCTTCGAAGTTACTCGCGTCGTTAGGCCTTTAACACTTCCACCCCTGGAGCATCAGCTCTTACGACTCCTCTCTGGACGGCCAACTAAGGCAAGCCAGAGCTGAGAATCCTGCGAGCCCTCTTGGGATTCCACCCCGACCGATGAAGACACGTCGGGGGCGAGGGCTCTGACCGACTCTCTGGAGCACTCGGGTCCGTGGTGTCGTTACTCACCAACAGCTCGCCACAAGCTGCCCTGCGGGCTAATAATTACAATTATTATTATCATTATCAGGTCTTTCTAAGTCTCCACTGCAGGAGCATAACCCTCTCTGTTCCACCAGAGCCATATTAGCCAAAGCAGTCAGAGGATTTGGCCTACACTCTCCACGCTGGCCAAACGGGTTGGAGAGGTTTTTTTGATGTTTATAAGCTTTGTTTAGCTTGTGTTCCCTAAGTCGCTTTCTACGACATCCACGGGAAAACTTGGAGTGGTCCTATTCTACTCTGCCGGGAACCACACGGCTTGGCGAGAGGTTATAATTAAAAGTAAGTACAATAATTGTGATTGCCCCTAACTCAACTTGAATATCTCAATAAATCTCTGCTACTAGTATCTTCTAACACCGTACAACATCAAACTCGTTAAAACATTTAGAAACACGTTTTATTCATAAAACATAGCTAACATTAATTTCAAGTACCAATAAATAACAGATTACAATACAAGACACTAATTTACAGACAAATGTAGGACGAATCATTTACAGCACAATAATCAAATATATCTTATGACTCCATAGCATTGTCACTTTAAGGCTATGTTTCCACCAAGATGGGATGTGTAATCACAGAACACAGATGTCTTTCTGTGTTCTGTGCTGGATACAAAGGATTTTCAAGGTTTAGCGTAGCTGTTACATGAGTGTAGCGAAGAAACTCAGGATTATGATACGCGAAGCTAGAAATATTTCCCTGGGAGTTTTGGTGGGAAGTCAAAGGGTTCAGTTGCCTTAGATGATTTTTCAAATTGATGTTAATGCACTTTATAATATAAAATTGGTGTAGTTTGGTGTTAAAAAAGTTTGTGCTCTTGATCAATGTCTGAAAAAGTTAGACTGTCAATGAACTCGAATAGATTTGTCACCAGGAGCTTCCATAAAGCAATCATAAGACCTACACCATTTTTGATTGCTACTTCTTAACTGTGTGCCGTACAACACCGATGCTTTATATCTGTTTAAACTGGACATTGGCAGAATCACTGAAACCTCGTTGAAAGCCATAAAAAGGGATTTCCTGTCCTTGCTCCGTACAGAAATGGTGAAAATCGGTATCGGTGAATTCTTCCTCGCACGCCCTCTGTGTGCACAGTTTTGGTGGAAACACAGTCTTAATAATAAAATCATAAAACGAGTTAGACTCACCATAGATGAAAATAATTCATAGAATGGAGTTTACCTTAAACGTAGTATGATAAAGTCTATTTTTGCATGAAATTGCAAGCATAATGGCTTCGAGTACACATTAGTTTTCATAACGACTCGTCCGTTCTATTTTTAGACGTATTAATTAGACGGTAAGATTGAATTTATGTTGCTCGCTAAATATAGACTGGATGTGTGTCTGTGTGTTACGGGTTCCAACAATCCTGCCTTATACATAGCTGGTCCTAGACGTTTCAATGCTCTGAAAAAAGTGTGGACTATTCAACCGCTATTTTTAAACTTTCTCGACTGTTATCCAGTCGGCTTGCAAGAAAAAGTTGGAATGCGTGGTCTGTGGGTGAATAAACGGAATAATATTTTTAATGCTTAATTGAATCTTGTTATACAACATTCAAGACTTAAAATGATCGGTGTTATATACGGGTGGTACGTCAAACGTAGTTCAAAAATATTTTTCATACTTACGAGCTTCATAAACAAATTCCTTAGTCTCTCCTCTCTTTCAGGTTTGACTACCCGATCGATTTCATACAAACTACAGTTGCACTATAACTATAAACAGAGGGCAATACGTGTAATATTTAATAGTACTTTTAATAAAACAGAAGCGGGACCGAATTCATACATTTGATATTTTTTACAGATTATCTGCGCGTATTAAGCTAAGCATTTTCTAACAAAAATGCGTAATATCTATATTTCGCTATAACACATTGTAATAAGTCAACTCGTAGTAAACTAGCAGTGGACCTACGCGAGTCTCTGGTATCTATCCCACTGGAATTAGAATATCTATGGAAATCCCAACTAATATTATAAATGCGAAAGGGAGTTGGTTTATTTGTTTTTTTGGAACGCTTTCACGGCGTAACAGCTGAACGGATCATCTCGAAATTTTGTTTATACGTTCTCTGGACTACGGACAAGGACATAGACTACCTCCCATCCCGGATAAACGTACTGTTCCTGAGGGATTGACATTGACGCGAGCGGGGCCGCGAGCGAACGCTAGTAGTGTTTATATAAATTAAGATATTTTTAACAAAAAACAAAAACCGACTTCAACCCTATCATTTTTTTTTAATAAGCATTAGAAAAGAATGGAAATAAGTGTAATCCAAACGGCATACCTGTAAACATTTTATTGGTTTTTGTGTATTTTTTCAAAAAGCGCTCGACACATTCCGATTAAAATTTAATGAGACCATCTGTGAAGTATTGCATATCGAACAAAAAAAGAATTTCTAAAATCGGTCCAGGCGTCTTCGAGAAATCGGGGAACTTACATAAAAAAAAATTACGACGAATTGTAAACATCCTTCCTTTTTTGAAGTCGGTTAAAATACATTGTATTTTCTTCTGTAAAACTTATACACACGACTTGCAATATTTTCTAATACAGCCGAGCTTCCATGCTTACTGATGACAGTCGCAATCAACTGTTATGTTCGTTTAACTAACTAGTATTTGTTGATCAGCATAATTCCCAACTTTGTAAGGAAACACGCATATATTTGTCCAGGCGTCTCCATTAGAACCCGTCCCATAAAGTTGCGTCTTCATTTCCTTTCATAGAGATGCCGTATGTAAAATGTATAAATAAGTATGCAAGTAAGTAATATGTTTTTGTTAAGGGGAAGCATGAAATATTCGGGGCCCGGAACTGCCACCATCACTATCACTACATATTATAAAACGAAGTCCTCCGCCGCGTCTGTCTGTCTGTTCGCCATAAACTTTTTTTAACCGTCTTTGTCAAAAAAGACCAATTTTGGCGAAAACGCTAAGTAAAGCTTTACGTTCACACTCAACTGTAAAAAGAAGTTCATACTATAGTTTGAAGGGTTATCACGGACCGCGCAGAACAAAATAAAATAAAAAACAATAAATAACGTTGTTTCAAACAATGATGTATCGATATGGACGGAGATACACGCTAAAAAGCTTCGCATAAAAAATATTCAAATAGAATACGACTTTAGTTTAGTACATCTGTCCGTCACGATTTACGTATCTCATGTTTTTTGCCTGTCATTTGGCATTCAGTCTCCTTTGGTCCTTTGATCGGCTAATGAGAAGTGTCAGTCTTGGCCGGGGTTCTTAGATGAAGAGCATTGACCTCTGTTGGTAAGGATGAATTGATAATTGGGTACGATACAATACGAGTATGTACTGAGTACTGAATAGAAGGCGCTATTCATTATTGAAATAAAAAATAACCACCTTTATTTTATTTTATTTTAATAGAGAACATGAATAGTGAGTTGAGATCTTAGAAGAAGAGTTCCGTATCAGCATACAATTTCAACTACTAAAATCACTCAAAAATAAGTAAGTATTTTTTTTATATGGTGCCTCTCCACTATACAATTTTTTTTATTCTTAGTTATAGCGGCAAAAGATATAAGCATATACATGTTCTGTGAAAATTACAAGTCTCCACTTAGTCAGAAAAAAAAGAACTGAAGTGCCCTAAATACTTATTTCATCATAATCATCAGTTCTTTTTTATTCTCCACTGCAGAAGCACGACCCTCTCTTAACCTACACTCTTTTTTTACACATTTGGCCTACACTCTCCACGCTGGCTCGGGTTGGAGAGGTCTCTTTGATGTTTTTAAGCGTTGTTTAGCTTGTGTTTTCTACGACATCCACGGGAAAATTTGGAATATACTATTCTACTCTGCCGAGAACCACACGACTAAATACTTATTTAGGGCACTTTATTTCTCCTTTTTCTACAAATCATACAACACATACACCGCCCGCCGAGCGCCTCGCTTCGTTAATTACGATATAGTTGGAGACATATGTGTTTAATTGGCCTGAACCAGGACGCAGACATGTTTGTGGGACAAAAAATAATATATGGACCACATTCCTAATGGACTAAGACAGTAGCAAGACATTTAGTACTTGGTTGGAACATATGTGTAATGTTCAGTTTACTGCGTATTATTACAGGTCAAAATTCATGAGAAAAAAATTGTATAATTCACAGTTTCGGATTCTCCGACCTTTTATAAGTCCTAAAATATTATTTATTTCAAAACAAATAATTCGATTTTAGTTAAATTAATAACAATCCAAATATAATTAACCTAAAACTAAACACCTTAAAAAATATGATAAAATACCTAAAATATATTATTAAAAGGAGTCCCTTTAGGCAAGTTCCAAAGATACTGGCAGCATTCCCCCTCTGAATAGCTAGACTAATTCTTTGTCCGAGGTAGCTCCATATTTTTATAAGTATGTACATTAGTGATATTTTACTTTGATGATAATATACCATAGTAGTAAGAATTATAAAGATCAGGAGCCCGACTTTTGGAACACAATCATTACTTCAATATCTCGAATCATATGTAAATATTTAATTATAATTAACCTCGAATCACTCGACTAAAGAAAGGCTTTATTTCGTAATTGTCATTATCTACGTGTGAAATTTGGATTACCTTGATTATTTGAGTAAAGGTTTTTTTAAAAATAGGACTATTTGCATGCTGATATTTGATTACTCGGAATACACATTTGATCGATCGATTCACAAACCTACTTCCAGACTTTACCACGTTTATATATGTTTGAGGAAAGGAAACTCACTGAATAATGGCTAGTATTTTATTAATTTCTATTATTATAATTACTACATGAAGGATAGTGCCGGCTTTCTCTATAATTCGTTTGAATATTCAAAAGGCCTTGTGAAATTATGCACTAATGAAACTTCCTTTCCATGGCCACATTTCGTACCGGGTGTACACGCTTCGCTGACCATGTCGTGTTTAAAGATATAAACTAAATTGTTGTGTGCATAATTATTTAGTATAAAGATTTTCTTTATAGACATAAAACCAAGTTAGGCTAACGTGGGTCAATAATTATAGCAGATCGAATTTGCGATTTGTTGCCTCAACGTCGATTTGCTCCACGTCGAGTTGCCGCCATGTATACTTCTCAAAATTACCGATTTTATTCCCGCCTCGTCGAGTCGTTGAAAAAGTCTTTTTAATTACCGCTACGTTGAGTCGCCACCACGTCGTATGTGAGAGAATAGTGAAAATAAATAAAAAATATTAAACTTCAATGATTTGTTTCATTGACTACCCTTCGACGTGGCGGCGACTCGACGTCGCGGTAATAAAAGAAACTTTTTCAACAACTCGATGTGGCGGGAGTTTTCAAAGTAGACGTAGCGGCGACTCGACGTCGAGGCAACAAATCAATTCGCAAACCTTCAGATGTAAAATGGTTTAACCTTATATAGTGACTATTACAAAAAAAACTATTACAAAAAAAAGGCCACATCAGAACACTAGGTTTCATATTCCGGGGACCATGCCAAAGATGGTAGAACTGGAATTTAGAAGAGCTGTTAGCATTCGATAATGAAAACACACAGTTTGATTGGTTTCCTTCCTCATTAGACTTGACCTGTCTGTCACCACGTAAAAAGTACAATTCTCGCTTGATTCATAATATACTAGTTTTAACCCGCGGCTTTTCCCGCGTGATATATAACCAAGGTATGTCCCTCTTAGTACTCTAACCTATGTATTTGCAGAATTTCATCGGTTCATACATCAAACACACAAAGTCACTTTCGCATTTATAATATTAGTTAGCATATTGTGTTCAAATTAAGCAGGACCTTGGTTGTTTAAAATAAAAATCCTTATCATATCCTTGTGTATTATCACAAGTGTAAACTTTTAATAATACTATTGCATGTAGAATTGAAATAAAAAAATAATTAAATGCCATGGTCACGGATGTTAGTTTTATCTTTTGTCGTTTCTATATGTTTTTATCGTTTTAATTTTAAAAACGCGTAATGGAATAATTGTATTTTAATCGTATTTTGTATGCTTTTTATGTTCATGTTATAGGTGATAATGTTTTTTTAACCAAATAGAAAAAGATATTCATAAATGAAAAAAATTGGTTGGTCCGGTTCAGTCAACATGGAAAATGATCTTTTTGAGATTGACCAGAGTCTTGGTTTCGTTTTGAAGTATGTATGTGTATATACACATATATACGTCATAAAATATAGTATCGTTAAGTATCTCATACATAACACTCAGTTTCGGGTTAACTAAATCTGTGTGATTTGTCCGTGTATTTCTAAGGTGTATTTATAGGCTTTCAGATGTGGTAAAGCCACGCTATCGGCAAAATTCACTTTTGCTAGTAGCACGAATGTGCCGGCTGGTCCGAGGAAGTGCCACACACTCTCAGAAAATCGACGTTTGGGTAGAAGCTTGAGCCCCCCCCCCCCCCCCCCCCCCTTCCGAAAAATAAAGGCCGGCAATGCTCTTGTTACACCACCGGTTTTGCAGTTGTCCATGGGCAGCGGTGATGACTTTCCATCAGGTGACACGCTAGCTCGTTTGCCGTCCTATGTCAATAAAAAATCTACATACTACACGGACAAACTCCCGGGTACCAGCTGAGACATAAACCACTAGTGTTTCATGATCTAAAACTGTCTGGCCACATTGTTATTTGACACTGACATCCAATTTGAGCAATTGTCATTATCAATTGTGTTACGATAGATCTCGTCTGTCTATTGTGTAATTCTACCATTATTACTTTTATTTTAAAGCTCCATTCAAGTATCCAAGGTTCTTCGTTAAAAAACAACTTATATTTCAGATGTAGAGCCATAGATTTTGAGTCTAAATTCACAACTAACTCTTCTTGCGTAGACTAGTATTATTAATACTCAATTTTACATGTATCTGATCGAGTTTGTTTATAATTTGTGATAATACCTTGTGTTATGAATACCATAAAAATATAAATTCTTTTATATTATGGCTTCCACCGAGATTTCAGTAATTCTGCCAATGTCCAGTTTAATAAGATACCATATATCGGTGATGTACGGTAAGTTTTTAACAAATCCAAAAATGATTACCAATGCACAAAGTCTAGAACAAAATGAAGAGTACTTCATTTTGTTCTAGACTTTGACATTTATAAATACTATTAATAGTAGTATAGATATCCTGACTCATCTCTGGTAAACCGCTTTTATGCAGCTTGATCCCATCGATATTGCATTTTTCATCAGGATCTAAAACCAGTGACCTATTTATAAAGTCACCCAACCGCTTTGGGCGACAATATCAATTGATGGATCTCACTAGCTACACCTGTTAATACCCATTAACACGTTATAAGTTATAACTCATGTTTAATAACGAATACTTGTCCAGGAATAGACACGTGGGTACGTGTCTATCCCTGGACAAGTTGGGACGACGGTCTATAATAAAAAACCTGGGTAGGTTTTTTATTATAGACCGTCGTCCCAACGCGATTTTCTTATGTATATGATAGTGTTTGGAGACTATTATACGTGGATGCGTACTTCATTAGCGAACATAAATATTCAATTTCTTACATCCGGATAGGAAGCGTAAAGAAGTTCGTCGGACGGTCCACAAAGTTTTAAGGGATTTCCCGAAAGTAAAGGATGAACTGCTCTTGCTAGTATAGGGCTCTGGAAAAACAGAGAATCACTTCAGCTGGTAGCATGAATGGGCCGGCTCGTCCGGGGAAGTACCACACTCTCACAGAAAATCGACGTTTGAGTAGTAGTTTTACAGCTTCTATGCTTCGTTCGGTGAGTGAGAGAGCCGGAGGCCCATCCCCCCTCCCCTCTGGGGAGGGAAAACAAAAGGCCGGCAACGCTCTTGTCATACCCCTGGTGTTACATTAGTCCATGGGCAGCGGTGATCACTTACCATCAGGTGACCCGCTTGCTCGTTTGCCGTCCTCTGACATAAAAAAAAAAAAAAAAAAAAAAGAGAGTTTCGTGATCCTGTAATGGAGACTTAAAAAAGACAAGATGATGATGATGATGGAGGTTGGAAATGTGTTATGTATTTGTTTTATACTACCTAGTAGGCAAACAAGCGTACGGCCTACCTGATGGGAAGTAGTTACCGTAGCCTATTGATGCCTCCACCACCAGGGGTGCCACTTACGCGTTGTTAACCCTGAATAAATATTTCTGAAGACCATAATATCTCTAAAATCATTCGCATATACGCAATTTGTTTTAAATTATTGTTACCGAGGACATCCTATTGCAAAACCTTGCGTCGGTTCAGGATTTAATGATCAGGAAGGTTGCGGACGAGGTGTATTCATGATCAACATCAATCACCAACTGCAGGAAATAAAGGGTCACCCATATTACCAGCCCTATATACAACCCTGTCCAAAGGGCATGTACATGAACCACACGGCAAAAAGGACATGTACCCAGAGCCATAATTTATATAAACAAAAAATATTAGCCGGCTGTTAAAATTGACGTAATTTTCATTGTAAAAAATGAACACTAATTTGGAACTGCACATGGAACAGAAATAAAACAGTATAGCTGCAATACTGTCGATAATAATTTAAGAGAAACGAGTATGGGCAGGTTAAGTGTTGTCGAAGCATAAATTACACCGTCGTTACGCTAATAGACATTCGTCTTGTGTTCAATGGTTAATGTTATAGCTAAGGTGACCATACGTCCAGCTTTTGTCGGGACAGTCAATTTTTTTTACAGTGCGTGCTGCGGTCCCCTCCCGAAGCCTAAATATACAAATTTGGCTCAGCTCGATCAAAAATTACCTTCTTTACCCGCCAGCGAAGAAGTCTCGCTTTGGCCGAACTGCTTCCAACTTTGGGGGGAATCTTTGCCCAATTCTCTCCACAACCCCTGTACTCCCCGACGCCCGGCTTTTCAAGGACGGACGAGTAGCAAATTCGTAATTGTCCCGCTCTGGTGCAAAAATATGGTCACGATAACTATGTATAGCGTTATGAGTTATCGCCGATATTACCAATGCGCTTCTGTAATTGCTGTTATTTTGTAGTAATTGTTTTTAGTTGGTGTGAAAATTATTCTACTTTTGCTTATTTTTGACGTCTTGCTGTTTTATTATTTATGTTAAGATTGACAACTTTAATAACAGAACTGTTATTATAATTACGTTATGACATTAAAGCTCATGACAGGAGTAAGTACAAAATTAATAAAAGCAGTTTGATTTTATATTGACTTTTACAGGCACTTCGTCCGCGTAATAAAAAATTATGTCAGCTTTATTTTTTTGGTCAAAGATTTTAAATCGATTTATGACTTTATTTATTCCAGACACGTTATCAAATCTGTTCTCTTTATGACATACGAGTAGAGATAACAATTTATAGACATACACACCGCTCTCTTCTGTTAAAACTACTGCTAACGGGGTTTCAGACTCAAATAATATATTGGAAGTTGTATATATACAAGATGTTACATTTAACAAAGTACATGTGAGTTATGTTTATAAGCTTAGTATTAACAACTAAATTAAAATTAAACATAATTGATTAAAACTAAATTAACCTAAAAAAAAATTATTCCTATCTAAAACAAAACTTACCTATAAAAAACAAAAAACCTACTTATAAATAAAAAATGTCCCGCAGGTCATTGCCCTGCGGTAATGTGTAGTTGTTTTGATAGTTGTGAGAGAATAGGTCATATGCAGTGAACTCTTAGTTATGGTGACCTAAGACTTTACATTTGTGGTTCAATTATTTCTAAGACAAATTTTAATTATCGATTCAATTACTTTCATAAAGGTAGATGACCTTATAGCTGATGCCATGCCAATGTCACTTACCTTCATTAAGTTTATACATAAGAAAGTTACTAATAACGATGATATTCAACTCTTTCATACACGAATTAATGAACTAGTCATACCTTTACATGGACATGCATATACTAAGATCTCTGCGAATATAATAGGCTATTAATAGCTGTTATATTGTCATGCCTGTCAGTCGCAATTCGTATTTAAATATATACTAATTACCGTTCAATGTATTTCTAATACGAATGCGGAGAGGTTGTTAATTATATCTCGCATATTCTGCATAAGCAAGGACGCTTGCATTTCCTATTTGCATTTTGTAAACAAATGAATGACGTGTTGGTTACCATTGAAATTATAATTTCCTTTAAAACAAGGTTAGGCGAATTTAAATAGTTATTTGAGTAGTTCGGAGGAACTTAGGGAATATGTAATTGTGATTGATTTGATTTTTTTAAATAAAAATACTACTTGTACTTTCCGTAGTTAAGTCATCTTAATTAATATATATAATTACCTAGCAATACAAAGACAGTCTGAAAATTAAGAATTTCGTTAGTTAAGATTATTTTGAGTATTCAGGGGTTGGTCTCATTAAAAAATGCGCTGTGCAGTTTGTTGCCACTTCTTCTACACTGCGCTTTGGAAGCGGCCTAATCTTAATCATAAGTAAATTACAGATGTCAACAATTTTTATTGTTAAAAAAGTTCTTAAATCAATTACGACAATTAACAAGTGTTCAAAGAAACCTATACTATATAAACATTTTGAATTGAATTGAGCCATCCTCGAACACTTTTTCTTTCTATTAATCCAAATGTACTTTTTTAACCGACTTCAAAAAAGGAGGAGGTTCTCAATTCGGCTGTGTTTTTTTTTTTGTATGTATGTTACACGATTACTCTGTCAATTATGGATCGATTTTAGTAATTCTTTTTTTGTTACATAAGTAATGCTCCAGAGGTGGTCCCATAAAATTTTTGTCGCAATGTATTGAGCACTTTTTGAAAAAATAAACAAAACCCCAAAAAAAAATTGTGAGTATGCCGTTCGGTTTAAACTTATTCGTATTTTATTCTTATACGAATCAAGACGATGATGATGAGAACGTTACTCTTCTGTTTTGACTGAACTTCAAAGGTGGTCCTATAATATTTTTATTGAAAAGTATCCAGTAATTTTTTAAAAAAATCAACAAAAACTTTGTACAAGTATGCCGTTTGGTTTAATTTTATTTCTGTTTAATTTTTTCGCGAATCAAGAAAGTTGATGACGACGTTGTTCCTCTATTTTGATTGAACTACCACACCCACTAAAACCTTATTTTAAGTTCCAGTTTGTACATTTACGTATAGGGTTGAAGTCGGTTTTACTTTTTTATTAAAAATAATTATTTAGAGTTACTAAAGAGTATGGCTTAAAATTAAAACAATAATATCAACGATAAACGTTACATGTCGGAGTAATAATATTGCTGGTACAGTAGTAAAGTGACTCGCTACTTTACTTTCTCATACGAGCAGTGCACCTTTGCCTGCAATTATTCTGAAGATATATCATTACACCATTACTTTTAATTAGGGGCCGGTGTTGCCGTCTATTAGTTTCAATTGAGGCATCAAGCTGTGCGGTAGGACTATGCACCTGTAATATTTATTATTATTATTTATGCGCAAGTTCTGTCTGTCTGTCTGACAATGACTTACTGCGATTAGATTAAAGGATGTAATTTTTCATGGAATAAGCCTGTTGTATATTTATTTTAATGTTTTGTATCTTTCTGCTTTATTACAATTAGATTTACAAACAAACAAATGTTTTTCCACTAGCAGACTTGAAAACTTGTTGTTGTTACTAATGAGAAAATCTTCTAGACGATTTCGTGATTTTTCTCATTTTGTAAAGTTCTAGCATCCAACATTACAAAAATATTTAAAACGTTACATACAGCCGTTCTTGAGGTACAAAATGGTGTAACTAACCCGTCTTTATTTTATATGTATACATAGATTACTTTTAGGGATATGCAGAAACCCGTGGGATAATAATGACTCCATGAAATGACCTCTAGTGTATTGACTCTATACTTTATTAATCTTAGCACTGTCACTCTGTCCTATTGCTTGGCGACATTTCCTACAATCAAAGTGAGTATAAGTAGATGATATAATATGCTACTTCATTTGAGTCTTCTTCGATTTGTGGTGTTAAATACACAAAATATGTTTTGGTGCATTTTTCAATTCAACTCTCGTTCTCGGTACTATTCAACACACAATATTTTCTGAGTTCCTTATATCGATTATGTTTGCTTCCAGCTATCGATATTGTGTTGAATGTTCAAGGAATCCGGCGACTGTGAGAACCGATACAATCAAATTTACTTTCAATAAAAATGCGAACTATAAAGGCTACTTTTGAATTTCATAACTACATTTGAATTTGAATTTTTAAAGCAGAATTTCTTATAGAATATAGAATCGCAAAACAAAACAAGGTGAAAAACCAAATGAAATGGACTTCCTGTAGAAAGCCGACCTGCTGATGTGAATTGTATGGTAAGTTAGTTTCTACAATCTTACGATTTTGTGTGCCTTTTGCGATCCTGAAACTAAACTTAAAAAGATTGCCAGGGATCAGAATCACACTTAGAATACGAACCGGTATTTAAAATGAATCTGTCGGAAATCAAATACCTATTCAAATTCTAGACAGCAGCACAGTTTAATAAATAGTTACTACTGCGGTACGTCTATATTTGTCCCACATTATTCTGTACCCTGTCAATGTTAGAGCAACACAACATAACTATCCTTGCCGAATCGTATTTACTCAGAATGCACTTGCCCGCTGACTAATTCCACAAGGCCAAAGATCCATTATTATTTATTACCTTATAAAACTGTCATGCTACGACCATAAATTGCAACTTTATTACCACAACAAAAAGTTGATTTTACAATACTACACATTCTGATTGAGCTCTCATTTGGGCCCTTGCTGTGACTCAAAAGAGAATTACTGGGCCTCTATAAATAGATATTTTATTCCTTGTTCTTTGTGTACTGATTTTTACTTTTTCGTGCAAATGTCAGATTGCTAATAAATTTTATCCGGAATGACTATTTTATTGTTTCCATAAAATTCTACGGCTATAGAATGCGCTTGCGTATTCTAAAGTTTATAAAAGTCAAAACATGGGCATGCTTTAAGATTCTTCTCAACACGCTACATATAATGGACCAATATATTTATTATGTCCATTTACTATATTCGTAAATATATTCGTTCAAAAAGAGATACAATTATCCAATTTTGAATAAAAATCTTTGACTTTGACTTTACAGCAATTCACGCAAAAGTATTATTAAAAGCCTTAAAATCTCGTGGTTTTTGTCTCTGTCATTCTTCGCAGTAAAGTGTTAGATTTAAAAAATGTTATAAAAATGGGAAATCTTAGCAGGTTTCTGAAATGTTATTTTCAATATTCCTTTCCTTCAAAAAGTTTGCTATTATTATTCGTATTAACGGGACTCGACTATTTTATTTATTTGAAAATAAACGCAACAATTTAAAAATCGTTTTTTTCCGGACTAGCGCGCAGACCACTTCTCTCTATGGCATTGAAGGCATCCATGTTAGTTTTAGCTCACGAGTATTTAACATCAGATACGCCGCATCTATGTTTGTCTACTTCTTCTTCATTCGAGCGTCCCGGTTGCGTCCTCAGCTGTGATTTGTTTGCCTACTAATTAATAAGAAAAATCTTTCCTTTAATGAAATTCGGCAATCAACAGTCCAAGGCAGACATAAACCACTTGGAGTATTTGACGTCAATAACGCCGATTGTTTACGTACTATGTTTACACTGCACATGCAGTCTATTCATACTCTATGCTGCCCTGGTGCTCGTCATTCCACAGGCCGTTTGTTTGGCGGTAAGTCCGTTCGACATAAACTGGACGGTGTTGTAAGGGAGGCAATAAAAAGAGATAACACAGATTGTAACAGGTACTTTTCTATTTTAGTTTTATGAACTATAAATCGAGCAGGTTTTCCAACTGATAACAGATTTGTGATTTCAGTCACTATACGACTTTTGTCTCGTCATACAAACAGCTTTACTAAAGATTCGTTAGCTTTTAGATTTAATACTACGGTACGTTAGTGCTATTGTTAATTCTGTGACTACGATGCAGGGAGATTGTAACAAAGGCTCGAAGTATAAGGACATTTTCAAAATTAGGCCTATGTTTTCCTACGAAACTTTAAAGAATGGTAGATTGTAAGATTTGTACCTTCATCATTATCAACATTATCAGGTCTTTTCAAGTCTACACTGAAGGGGTACCACCCTCTCTGTACTACCAGAGTAAGAGCTTGTGTTTCCTTCTTTACCTGTATTGCTTGTTTAAATATTTTTGAAATAACTACTTTAATGCAACTGTGGACTAGTATTTTACCATACTGATAATATTGCTTCCATATCGAGATATAAGTTAACCTTGAAGAATCAATGTTACATATATCACAGAACATACCCCCTAATCCTAATCACCCTAGAATTCCCCAATGTATCCTGCGGCATCCTTTGACAACCATGTTATGCGATGGCTAAATTGGAATGCACGTGACGCGCCCCGGGGGAGACAGTACCCCTATGCGACCCCATGTTACCCTTTATTACATGGATTAATTTTGCACAGGTTTATGTGATGTGTTCGTTGTTATTGATCGAGAGTTGCTGGCATGTATGTACTTTGGCTACAAACTTTCGCGTTCAAGTTGTGGTTCACGATTTTGATTACTAATTAATGGCATGTTAAAATAACGTAGCATTTTTTGATAGACGAAAGGTTTCTCACTGCTTGGCTTAATTTTCTTCTATCCTATAATGTTCTCTAATCTAACAACACTGCAGTCATCTCCTTATTAAACATCTTGGGACTCTTGGGTGCACAAACACCGACAAAAATATCAAATTGATAAGAAATATCTTATCAACGCCTTCGGAATAATCGAGCTGATATAATTTTCACAAAATAAGATAAGCTATCCTTTTGATGCAGTTTTCCTTGTTGCATGATTTTCTTCGCGGGATGCTGACGAGCTCCGTGGCGCAGCGGTCATCACGCCTGCCTGCGACACGGATGGTCCCGGGTTCGATCCCCGGTCAGGTCAAGATGGAAAATGATCTTTTTCAGATTGACCTGGGTCTTAGATGTTTATCTATATATGTATTTGTTATAAAATATAGTATCGTTGAGTTAGTATCCCATAACATAAGTCTTTCATTAGAACTTACTTTGGGGCTAGCTCAATCTGTGTGATTTGTCCGTATATATTTATTTATTTATATTTAATATATTTAAGACCATATTTATTTTTAACCCTTATTTCGCTCTTACTTTTCATAGGACATACTTAGCAAAGTTTAAGTATCATTACTTTTTCAAAACCGTTAGAGGTGTGCAGTACCCTTATCTACTCAGAGCCCTATTAAAAACAAGTGCCCTTCAAAACCTATTGTATCGAGTGTAGGGCCCTCTACAAAGAAGTCCTATGAAAGGACTCCGAAACCCCCGCTGTGCCTTTTACGAATGACTGGGTTAATTGTGATTTCTGAAGTGTTAATAGCGCTAGTGAAATTGAATCGATTGAAGCATATTTTTTATGGCGTTGAATATAGTAATTTTGACGGCCTCTATGGTGCAGTGGTAAACACTCAGCCTGCTAACTCTGGGTTCAATTTCAAGCGCGGACAAATAGTTATAATTCATTTTCTCAAGTATATTTCTGCAGTTCTGGAGCTAACAAAGAAGGGTTAGCGCCAGGCAAGCCGTCTGTAAAACTTTTGTTAAATCATATTATGTAATATCATTAATCATAATTGCGGACCCCAGCATCCGACGAATCGTACCTCTGGTTACAACTTTAATCACCCCTAGACGCTTAATTTAGTTATAATGAAACTAACCTCCTCAGTGAATGAGAAATAACTATACATCATATTTCTAAATCACCTGATTATTAAATCTTCGATAGGGGGTGTATGTAAAGGAGCCTCCCCGTGTGATGCATTGAATCTCTCTATGCGTCCGGCTCACCCTGGGCAACAATCTGCGAGGTCAGACTAGTCGGTAACGCAGATTTGCTGATCCTTTTACCCCGTAATGTCTACAAAAAATAGCAGACATTATGACTCGAGAAGAAGAAGACGATGAAGTCTTCGATGAATGAAATGCTTCTAGGAGTACCGCAATACAATCCTCAGAAAGATTAAGCTAAAAATAAAACCCTAACGACGTTGAGACGAGTATTTAGTTACAGGACTTTGCTGCTCCATTAGCAATTATTTCATTATACATACATATTCATAGTAATAATCCCTATTATACTCGTAAAGCTTTTTTTATCCTTGCTGTAAGGTACAACGGACGATATTAAGTCATTTTATTATACCAGTATCTCCAATTTAAGACCACGCTAAATAACTTAAGTTTACTTTGCGCTGAACGTAATATCTATTTTATTCGTGTGTTCACGCTTCTAAGAAAAATGTTTATTCATTTTCATCTGATTGTGATAAAGAATGAATAAAACCTTGGAGTAAAACTATCAATAAAATGTATTTTTATTTTAACCAGGATTATTGCTTTTAAATAGGTACTTAGTTCTTTACATACGCTTTATTGTACACACATATTAAATTTAAAAGGACAATATTGGACTTGCTCTCTTAAATATTTTACAACAGTAATTTTTACTGCGAACTCTGCCTATTTTTCGTAGTAAAATTCAAGTTTACTGCTAATAAATATCCTATTTATTTGCAGTAAACTTCACAATTATTTTTTCACACGTTTCATAAAAATATTAAATGTTTTCGCGGATACATTTCATATATTTCGAAAAGTCATCAGAATAGTAAATATATTTTTAGTGATTTGTTATAGAATCACAAATAACAGTTCGTTATACACTTTCGAGTCATTATAACATTATCACGTAGTAAATGTTTCCGAGATACGGCGCCACACACGGCGGAACGCTTCGGCGGCATTTGTCGCTGTCCGCGTAATCTGTATGAAAAAGAGTATGTTAATATTTCGTTTTACTGGGATCAGAATTAATTTGTTTAGTTAAAATCTCTATTTAAGTTGTTTTAAAGTGTCTTTTTTATATTTAAGAGCTAGGGCACTACTTTTGAATAGCTCAAATCTCTCGCTCGCTCGAAAACGAATGATTTTTGCAAAGAAAAATCACTCGTATGTGAGAAATAAAAATTACATTTCCGTTCAAATTGACCGTGCGGCCGAAATTTTGTATGGATTTTTATTGAGTTTCCAGTATGGTCCAATAGGAAAAGTTGTTCATATCGATGGGCTGAATCACCCCTTTGATTCAAAGCTATTCTTTCTTTCTTCTTTTTAATTATGGCTTCCTCCGAGATTTCAGTGATTCTGCCAATGTCTAGTATAATGAGATACTAAGTATCGGTGTTGTACGGTATGTGGCATCAAAGATGGCGTATGTTCTTTGGCAGCCTCGTGGGAGATTTTGGCGACAAATCTATACGAGTCCATTTAACAGTCTACTTTAACTATTTCACAAATTGTTCTTGCACGAGCATTTATAACACCAAACTACACCAATTTCATATTATAAAGTCCACTTAAATCAATTTGCAAAATTGTATAAGGCAAACGACAACTGAACCCCTTGACTTCCCACCAAAAACTCTTCATAGCTATTATAATTTCGCCATGTATTAGATATAGGAATCTAATTTCAATTAGGTACGTTACTTGGACCATCCGGTCTTTGTTATTCTCCAATGCAGGAGCACGACACTCTCTGTACTACTAGAGCTGTATAGCCTACCTAGAGCAGTCAGACGATTTGACCTACACTCTCCACGCTGGTCAGACGGGTTGGAGAGGCCTCTTAGATGTTTACAAGCTTTGTTTAGCTCGTGTTTCCTAAGTCGCATTCTACGACATTCACGGGAAGACTTGGAGTGGGCCTAGTCAACTCTGCCGGGACCCACACGGTACTTGTACCACAGTAGAAAAAAAATTACGCACATCATGTCCAAGTTTCCTCAAGGCAACAGCCTATAATCTAATAAAGTTTTTAGTACGTACTCTAGGGACATCTTAAGCTGCCACTTCGCCAATTCTATTAATGCTATTAGGTTGGTATCATCCTCTCGCCTCCCTAATGACGTCAGTGTTCCTAATCTTGTAATGTTAAGTAATTTATTACGTCAATCAAGAGCCTTTCTTTTGGTAATCTGCTTAGATTAAATATACGGAGCACTATCAGCAGTAAAAAATCGTACTTACTAAAGAAGCATTTATGTTCCAGAAATTTATTATTATTTATCTATTACTTAGAAATCGATGTGTTTTTGAACCTTTAAAATATATACTTTACCCATGATTCAGAGTAATGTAAGACTACTTTTAAGTTAATAAATAAACATATTTTCACACTTAAGAATAACTGAAAAATAACTTAAACGCTTTGATAGAGGCCATTACTTTAGATAAATACTAAAAATTAAAATAATATAAGCGCCGATATGCAAGTTCATTTATATAGTATAGAAAAAATTAAAATAGGACTGAATCAGCAATAACTCGGTACTAGCAGTATTTATTCAATATGGTTTCCATACAAATGTATTTCTCTATTTTCTCGATGAAAACTGATTCTAGAGCCACATTTCTTTTTTCATAAAATCTAGTACTAAAATAGTAATGCCCTTATTTTTTATTTTTTCCAGAAAAACTGTTTTAGTACAATTTTTTGCCTCTAGAAGCAGTTTTCAGCGCGAAAATAGAGAAATACTTTTGTATGGAAAACGCACTGCTAGTATACCCTCTTAAAACAGTATAAATAAGTCAGCCCGCGGAATTTAAGCAAAACATGATTTTAGGCCGATACACAAACCAGCAATTTGGTGTTACCACAAGAAATGTTTATCATGTAAACATTTCTTGCATTGCCGGCCTTTTGAGATAACATAGATTCGTTTTTTGAAGGTTCCCATGTAGAATGGAGCTTCGTAGTTATTACTCTTGATCATTATACAGCTCAATGATACAATATTCGCAATTATCCCTATCTGTCCGTCTATACAACATACGTATCAATGAATGTTTCATCCCGACCTGCCTCAACATCCGGTCATTCACCTTGCCCACTCAAACACACCCCCTGACGCTACGCTCGAGGGTGCACAGATAACCAAGCACAAAGAGAGATGAAGTACTCTCGAGAACGTCTGCCGTACGCGATTCCATTTTTAAAATGGAAGATGCAATTTTGAGGCCGTTGCATTTTTAAAAGGGTTTCTGTATGGCCAGTGTTTTGTTTTCTTTTTAGCGGCCAGGTTTTGCTGTTACGGAGTATTTGCTTTGGATTTGCACTGACTGAATTTAAAAGTAGACGCTTTTATTCGGGTTTTACAACGGTTTTACGGAGCATTCACGTTTCAATCTTTTGAATAAACAATTCCTTGTGCTTATGTTTTATCTGAAGAGGTTTGCATTAAGGCGCTCGTATAGTAACACTAGCGCCACCCAGCAGTTAATTCTGTTAATCCTAAGTTATATCGAATTTTAATCTAACAAGTAGGTACATTACTAGTAAATTACTTGTAGTATTTTTTGAATTCATTTTCACTAATATTCGTTTGATAAAATAAGAGAAAAACAGGTTAACCTTTTTTTCTTTTTAAATATGGCACTAGTAAATTACTTGTAATATACAAAAAAATTATAAATGATTTAGTAGTTTTGTACTTGTTAGATTTTTAATAATCGATACAATAATAATTTAATGAATTTAATTGCTGGGTGGCGCTAGTGTTACTATAAGAGCACCTTAACACTAAAAACCTAACAGTTACAGAGTATACATGGAGGTTAATCGGATATAAGAGAAGAGTTTTAACATCTGTATTTAGTTTGAGTCATCAATATTTATCGATGCCGCAATTGCTTACTCAAATTGACAATAGTGTTCTGTCAAATTTCACCCAGCTCTTCACTTCAATTAGAAGGAAAAATAAACAACATTTCAGCACTACGGCTGTTCTATTACAAAAGTGAGCAAAGAAACGCTGGAATTACTCCATTACTCGAAGGTATCATACTGGGTTACGTATAGTTTCCGTTCTATTTACACACATTCAGTCTGCCATCAGCTAATGAATTCACTGCATACACTCAAGATCAAAAGATATGCAACTCTTGCCCCTGGCTATTAGACAGACTTATTACAAACAAAGAAAATTCAACGCTATTGCTATCACCAATAAAAACCATTATGCGAAAACTCTCTCGACTATACCAACAAAATTAAATTTGTATGTAATTTCAGCGAAAATATTTCTTAATGCTTTGATGTTAAGGTCGTTCTAAGTATGCTAATTAAAATTGTAGGTGGTAGAGTAAAACAGTAGTGTCGGTAACGGATGGTTTATAGCCACCCAAGTGATTGAAAATAAGCTCCTTTCATATTTGCGATAAATCTTGCAGAACGAAATCGATGTGATGTGCCGCGGAGATAGCCTAGACACCGTTTACGCAAAATATATAGGTTGACAGAACGGCAACCTAATTTATCATCATCATCATCATCATCATCAGGTCTTTCTAGTCTCCACTGCAGGAGCACGACCCTCTCTGTACTACCAGAGCCATATACTAGCCTGAGTTGTCAGAGGATTTGGCCTACACTCTCCACGCTGGCCAGACGGGTTGGAGAGGTACCTAATTTATATTAGTACAATATCACAAAAACGGAAACTCGCAGCGTCATCGCACCTCTCCCTCGTTCTCCGGCAAGTTAGCTGCTTCAGTCATTGGTCGCCGTCGGTATTTATTGTAAGGTACAGTACGTTTGTCCTGGAAATCATTCTGCGATGGCGACCGATTTTAACTCTCACACATTGACGTATGCTTGGATGTAAATAACACGCGATAGTTCGTCTTCTATCTAACTATCTATCAGCCAGGGACGTCCACTGCTGGACATAGGCCTCCCCCGTAAATCGCCACAAATTGCGGTCTTGTGCATATTGAGTCCACCGACTAATTACAATAATAATAATACATAATTCGTCTAATCCAGTCAAATTTCTAATCTAGAATTCTAGATCTATCATCTCATTTCCAACATCAGGTACCAGATGAAGAAGTAAATTTACGAATAAAATTAAGCAATTCATAAAGGTAGCGAGGTTCAAAGGTATACAGAGTGACCCTTCTATCCCTCAATAATTTGCGCCGTTTATCTTCGATAGATAGATAAATATAGATAGACGTGTCCTCAGTGCAGGTGTTTTAGAAATTCAATCTATACCGGTACTTTCTAGGCCTGCAATTATTCCTTTAAAAAAGGGCCACTATGCCACGACACGTCTCTTGTAGAAATTGTCATGATTAGTTCTAATCTGAATGTAGAAATGAGATATAAACCGTGTGGTTCCCGGCAGAGTAGAATAGGACCCTCCAAGTCATCCCGTGGATGTCGTTAAAGGCGACTTAGGAAACAGAAGCTAAACAAAGCTTATTAACATCTAAGAGACCTCTCCAACCCGTCTGGCCAGCGTGGAGAGTGTAAGCCAAATCCTCTGACTACTCAAGCTAGTATATGACTCTGGTAGTACAGAGAGGGTCGTGCTCCTGCAGTGGAGACTAGAAAGACCTGATGATGATGATGATTATTATAGAGCAGTCAGAGTATTTGGCCTACACTCTTCACGCTGGCCCAACGGGTTGGAGAGGTCTCTTTGATGTGAGATTTGTTTAGCTCGTATTTCCTAAGTCGCTTTCTTCGACATCCACAGAAAGACTTGGAGTGGTCCTATTCTAACATGAGTCGAGTCACCGTAACATTTTGGATACATCATTTTTACGATGCCGAAAATCAAAGGAATCGTGTTAATAGACGATGTAGATAGCAATTCAACACTATTTTGATTCAATTTTCCATTAACGCCCAAATAGACAGAGCCTTATTCCACAAGACCTGCAGGCCAAGTTTGTCGATATGCTAAACTTGGCCTTTTGTACAAGATTTTGGTTTATAAAGGAACATTTTTCCTCATTGTCCAGGTAGACGGCAAATACATTAGCAATTTAGTATGCATCTGGATCTTCGATGTTCCGGCGCAGTCCCGGCGCCGTGGGAACGGTCAGATAGCCGCAGGCCCGGCGCCGCCACCGGAAGCGGCAAACGTGCCATCTACAGACCTACATTGTTCTACACTGAATGTTAAATATGTCACGGAATGTGCACATTTTAACCTGTAAAGTGATGGGCCAAGAGGTAAACTATCACGGAGATTCATTGAGATAGATCCATCCATACTAATATTATAAATGTGATCTGTCTGTTACCTCTTCATACGCTATTATATTTGTATCGCACTATTATATTTCTATATAATATAACTGTACATTATAGCGCATACAACAACTAAATCAATTTCGATGAAATTTGGTATGAAGATAATCTGGGGCCTGGGAAAGGATATACATAGTGTACTTTCCATCCCGGAAAATGGCAGGTCCATATGTAAGATATGGCTTTAAAAAACGAATGAGTGAAATCCAGTGGCTCGCGCGTTGCGCCACGTGAATCTTTACGTCGCGACTCGTGAACTATTGGATTTTTGCATCATGGTGCATCGGACAATCTGCAGGCCTATTTGCTAACTTTTGACAACTACGGTGTACATCATTTTCATGGTAACTTCAATATTCATTACGGTTTTGATATGAATGACGATTTTTATTTAGGATATGAAAACCGTTATGAATGCTAAAGTGTCAATCAAATCGTTGTACACCGAGTTAGCAAATCGGCCTGCTGATCTGATGGACTGTGGTGCAGGTGCTCAGGACAGAGTGCAGATCTAAATGTACTGGCTCTATTTACCATCTCCATAGTCTCATGCATAACCTTCGACATTCCCTTAAAAAGTTGACTATGATCGTCAATATGATCTATTTTTTCAATGGTATCAATGCTGGCAGGCAACTCGAAAAATTGTTTTGATTTTCCCATACAAATTTTTTGAGCGGCTAAATGAAGAAAATGTCTTATTTTATTTATGATATGATATGAACATGTCGCATTTTTTAGTTTCCCTTAATAGGCCCCATAGGAAAATTTGTCCATATTGTCGGGCTGAGTCACCCTCGTCACTTACACGCACGAAAAAAAAAAAAAACGGTTTGTCGACGGTCAATTTCCACACTGTATATTGCAGTAGAATGATACGGAAACGTTTACTTTGCCACAAATCCTATTATTCATTCATACGTCTTCTTCACGTGCGTGTCACGCGCGAATTTGTTTCTTCTAATGTAATTGGATTGTATGAGTTGTATGACTGACGCCATTTTATTTTGTTCACAGGTACGTAACACACAACAATAGTCTTCGTAACATCTACAAATCCTTGCTGATGGAGTGGTAAGATTAAAATGAAAATATTTATCTTATACGGAGATGGATAGAGATATATTTTTAATAGGTAAGCGATTTTAAAGGTTCTGCGTACTGCATTCTATGGTCAAATGATTTCTATGATTAGCCCTTTCATTAATAAAGGAAAAGATAGAAGTCAATCATGTCAATACATCAATTGACATGATTGACTTCTATCTTTCCCTTATCCCCATCCCAAATTACGGTAAACCAATAATCATTTATTATAGGTATTATTTACTTTCGTTAAAAACTTGCGTTATGTACATATACTTACGAAGTAACTATTTGGTAATCTGTGCATATACTCACTATCTTACGAAATGAAAATAATGTGAATTGTATGTAAACATTCCTAATTCTAATATAGCGTTCTAATATTAAAGCGGCTGAATTTCATAAACGTGTTGTATTTCCCAACTGCCATTTTCAAACGGAAAAGAACACGTTCTAAAAAAGTTAATTCAAAACATCCAACCAGAGGCCCGAATTAGCTTACACGGCGTGTCCATTCACATAAACATTCGGCCGCCTCGTCGCCTGAGAGTCTACATTTCCACAACACCCTATATTTAACCTCTCAAGGGTTTCCTCGCTTATTAATTTATATAAAACATTTGTTTACGCACGTGGCAGGCCAGTGAACTCTTAGATATTTTTGTTTGTTTTTAATTCGTGAAATTCTTTGGAAGTCTCGGACGCACTATTCGGGATTCCGTGGAAATTTGGATTAAGGGCGGATCTCATTGGAAACTACAAGCGGAATCTTTGATTTATTTGACGGATTTTGTAGAAATTGTAATAAAAGAAAACGGTATAACTTTGTTGACGTGCAGCTATAACTAGGCAGTAAAACATAAATTTAAAAAAAACCCGTCCCCAGTAAAATTTTAATGTTAACCTCAAATTGTCAAAATCAAGACTGAATGATAAAATAGTATCATCAAATAGAAATATTTATTTTCTACTCTTCTTATTCACCCTCATTTTATTTTACCTTTCATTTATAAAAATATAAGCAATAAAAATATAAAGAAGTATACACGTATTCGACAATAGATATATCGAAGTTTGATATCACGTATGTAACCCGTATCAAATATACCTATAGGGACGAATCACATGATTGAGCTAGCCCCACAGTAAGTTGAGAACTTGTCGTAGGATACTAATTCAAAGATACTGTATGCGGCGATGAGCTCCGTGGCGCAGCGGTCATCACGCCTGCCTGCGACACGGATGGTCCCGGGTTCGATCCCCGGTCAGGTCAAGATGGAATCAATCAATCAATCAATCAATCAATCAATCAATCAATCAATCAATATTTATTTGCAAGAAACGGAAAACGATCTTTTTCAGATTGACCTGGGTCTTGGATGTTTATCTATATATGTATTTGTTATAAAATATAGTATCGTTGAGTTAGTATCCCATAACACAAGTCTTTCATTAGAACTTACTTTGGGGCTAGCTCTATCTGTGTGATTTGTCCGTATATATTTATTTATTAATTTATTTATTTATATCATGATACGATATGAATTAATTTTCCTATGAGATTAATGCATTTCTTTTTAAATTTCTTTACGGAAATATTTATAGGCCTGGAGAATTTATATGGGAAAGGCAAAAAATTTTTAGAATTCCCAGCATTTGTCCCAAAGGAAAAGTTCAAATTGACGAGCTTAATCACCCTTGAAGGGGTCAAAACGACCAATATTTCACCGTTTATAGTTTACGATGATTAATGGGATTTTAAGCCTCCTTACATTGTCATGTTTACTGTATTATTAAAATTAAGTTCAAATTGAAAATCTGAACATGAATAATCTTTATTTAGGAACATGAATTTAATTACAATAACATTCGAAAGGATGACACCTGCAGAAGTTAATAAACTATGTCGCAGATATCAACACCCACCTCCAGTATAGAGTACAATTTGTCCCTAGTATCACAACTAATACTATAAATGCGAAAGTGAGTTTGTTTGTTTGTTACGTTTTCACGCCGTATCTACTGAACCGATCATCATGAAATTTTGCATACACATAGGTTAGGGTAACGAGAAGGACATAGGCTATAAATTACGCGGGTGAAGCCGCGGGTAACAGCTAGTATTAAATAAAAATAATTATTATAAGAGAGAAAATAATAATTTAAATCATACAATACGTTAAAATTATACAAAATATATAAATCCCATACAATAATGATAGAACTTGCTTCCGCGTTTGTTGTTACAGTTATAATTCTAGCACAGCTACCCCAGATCCCGCCGGGACTCCATTGTGCGCAGGAAGAGTCCCGCTACGCGCCGCCGTAACTACCACCTCTGTCGTCATAAATCTGAATTAATTCCTATCTATTGATTTTCAATAAGACTCGTTATTCCGCTTTGCCAGAAGGGCACAGATTTTATAAACACTAGATAGTGAATCTATGAGCTGTAGATAGACCTAGAGTATTATTTTTGAACGTGTGACCACTCGATCTTCAATCGATTTTTGTATTGAAAAACCGGAACGGCGAAATTTCAGAAATCATACGAGTCGCTCGTAGAAAACGCACCGTCCAGTTTGTTGCCGCTTTGGAACCTGCATTAAACTTAGACATAGCTCTGAATTCATGTCCTAGTCCTTCACTCTTCAAGCTTTACTACTATGGAATGCCCTGCCAGAGGATATTAAATCCATCTGTAACAGATATTTATTTAAGTAAAACGTCCACAACTACTTCTTCAGCGTGGAGAGTGTAGGCCAAATCCTCTGACTACTCAGGCTACTATATGGCTCTGATAGTACAGAGAGGGTCGTGCTCCTGCAGTAGAGACTAGAAAGACCTGATCATGATGATGATGACTACTTCTTCCCCAGTAGTTTTGTTGATGCAGAAGATGATAATGTTGCAGGATCAATTTTTTGTTTGTGATTATTGTAAAAATAAATGTAGTCGATTGCCTGCTTTACAGAAGCAGCAGAATGTTTAGAATATAACTTTTAGCTGTTATCATATGATCACGTGATTTTACGTGAACGTGTCGCAATTTGTATATCAATCTTGATACCAAATTAAACAACAACACTCTTGTTTTCAACAACCCAAAATTACACACAATAGAAACACAATCAGCGAACTATCACCGCATTATGAAATCTCTCATTCCAATTTCAAATAATCACATTTTCATTATATGCCCCACGTAATCTAAAACTTACTCTATTGACATCATATCAAGGTACAAAATCGAGTATTGTGGGCTCGTTGAGGTAATTTGAAGGCCAACAATGGGGAGGTGTAATAATGGTGCGGACACACCATGGTCAACGTGTCGCAATGTAGTGAAAACATTTGATGCATAGCGTAATAGCTTCACTTTCTATGTAATGACTGATGGTAATCATGGGACATCACCGTTTCCGAACTGGTTTGGGGACTAAATTATTTTTAAGAACATAATTATGTTGCTTATGTCGCTTATGGTCGTGTAAAACGGATGCTGTGAGCATGAACATCGAATAAACGAACGGAAACTATGATACCGAGCTTATAATTTGTATGTAAGTAATCTGGTCCTTTATTTTATGGTTTCTAGATTATACTTATTATGATCCTTACAAACTTCGATACATGTTTAACGGTGTTTTTAGCCTTAAAATATCTACTAGTAATCGTCATCATCATCATCAACAGGTCTTTGTTACTCTCCACTGCAGGAGCACAACCCTCTCTGTACTACCAGAGCCTAGTCAGGGCAGTCAAAGGATTTGGCCTACACTCTCCACGCTGGCCAGACGGGTTGGAGAGGTCTCTTTATTGTTTATAGCTTTGTTTAGCTTGTGTTTCCTTAGTTGACTACTACGACATCCACGAGGAGACTTCGGGTGTTCGTTTACTATTCTACTCTGCCGGGAACCACACGGTAATACTACTAGTAATAATTTAGATTTTTCTCAGAGGATTTTTTAAGAGTTTCATTACTCAAAAGCAAACCTCAAAAAAGGATTGCACAACTAACCCACAGTAATGAAATCTTCATAAGATTTTGAGGCTAATCCTATTAAAATTAAAAGCCATACTTTTCACACAAAAAACCACTAGCGGAATCACACGTATAGAGAAACACGTAGCACACAGTTTACGGCACGAAGAGAACACATATTGCCCTGAAGTTATGGCATCCGAACATTTCTCGAACATGCAAAACTTGGACACTACCAGTATTTATGAGGGAAGTCCGCACTTATTTATTTCAGAAAGTGTGTAAAGTTTACTATGTACGTCATACGCATATCGCATTCCATCCAGATGTTAAAATACGAGTATTTGATAAGTAATAACAAAATTTAATTTTTAAGTGTAATTGACGTGTCGAAGTCGGTGAAGCATTGACGCCGAGGGTGCAGCCGGTAAATATCACTATCACTACATATAGAACCAACTACTCCGCCGCGTCTGTCTGTCTGTCTGTTCGCGCTAAACTCATCGGATTTTCATGTGATTTTGACCAATAGATAGAGTGATTCATGCCCAAAATGCCCAAGCGCAGCCGGGCAGGGCTGCTAGTAAATTAACATAAAAATAATATGTATAAGATTTGCTTTTACCAGTACTTTACTAAAAATTTAGGAGACGTAAAAGCAGGTGATACGATGATTTAAAAAGAAGTCTTTGATAATTTAATGTCACAACAACGAATAACAACAGAAATGGTTTGCTAACAGCTAATATGTGTGCACACGGCACTATCTCTAAAACTAATGATGTCACAACAAACACTTGTCTTGTGAAAGCTACCCTTAAACAAGTTATTAAAGCGTTTTCCTATCTCCCATCAGATCTGCATGTAAGTGGGACAGGAAAGGCCAGTTTGTGAAGAATGTGGCACTTAGCCGACATCTGGTAAACTGCTGGTATTTCACACCTTTATAATCTGTACATCTAGTCGTGACTGTCTTCCCATTGTCTTACTGAGACACACAGGGAGATAGTTCTGAGAATATGTGTATCTTTTATGATATATGCAAGAAATCCTCCAACATGCCTGTATGTGGAGTGGAAATGCCAGTTTGTGAAGAATGTGGCACTTAGCCGACATCTGGTAAACTGCTGGTATTTCACACCTTTATAATCTGTGCATCTAGTCGTGACTGTCTTCCCATTGTCTTACTGAGACACACAGGGAGATAGTTCTGAGAATATGTGTATCTTTTATGATATATGCAAGAAATCCTCCAACATGCCTGTATGTGGAGTGGAAATGCCAGTTTGTGAAGAATGTGGCACTGAGCCGACATCTGGTAAACTGCTGGTATTTCACACCTTTATAATCTGTGCATCTAGTCGTGACTGTCTTCCCATTGTCTTACTGAGACACACAGGGAGATAGTTCTGAGAATATGTGTATCTTTTATGATATATGCAAGAAATCCTCCAACATGCCTGTATGTGGAGTGGAAATGCCAGTTTGTGAAGAATGTGGCACTTAGCCGACATCTGGTAAACTGCTGGTATTTCACACCTTTATAATTTGTGCATCTAGTCGTGACTGTCTTCCCATTGTCTTACTGAGACACACAGAGGGATAGTTCTGAGAATAAGAAGTCGTCAGTTATGCCCTGTAGGATGTATATGGGGTAGAAAGGCCGTTATAAGGAACATGGCACAGCCGTGATGGAATGCCAGTTTATGAAGAATGTGGCACTCACAATATCATCTTCAGGTCTTTTTTGTCTCCACTGCAGAGGCAAAACCCTGTCTGTACTATTAGAGTCATTATAAGTCGAGCTCCGTGGCGCAGCGGTCAACACGCTAGCCTGCGACACGGGCACGGGGTTCCCGGGTTCGATCCCCGGTCAGGTCACTATGGAAAAAGATCTTTTTCATATCGACCTGGATCTTGGATGTTTATCTATATAAGTATATATTATAAAATATAGTATCGTTGAGTTAGTATCCTGCGACACAAGTTCACAACTTACTGTGGGGCTAGCTCAATTTGTGTGATATGTATGTCCCTATATATTTATATATTTCAGCGTTGAGTTTTCGCATAGTGGTGATACTAACAATCAAACACATACTTTATTTTACGGTAATAAATACGCTTTGCTAAGTTTATACGGAGATCTGGAATCCGATTAGCATACCGTATTCAAAACAAATTAAAAAACAATATACTTCTCTAATCTGTCGCCCGTATGTCAGTAACCAACCTTGAAACAGCTTGGTACAAAAACAACTAGCAAAAACCTAAGGGCAAGTACCGCAAAACATCATTAAAGTTGATTAGGTTTTTTGTACTGTCAGTGTCAGCGCAGATAAATAAATGGTGATAGTAGATAGCAATGAATCATGGTAGTATTTGGCGTCAATGAACTTCATACAATGGTTTTTATGATGGTACAAGTACCTATGGGTTCAATGGGTTTCTTTCCATTCCATTGGTTGGTTAGCGTACATAGGGTTGCCAGATCAACTGAAATTTTAATGAACGGAGGTGTTATAAATAAGTTTTTGTGTGCTTGAAACTTCCGATAAAAAGGCTATCAAATTTCAATCGTAGGTAATAACATTCGTGCCCTGGGCTATTTCTTTATTGTATTTTATTCTTTCTTTCTAAATTATACATGATTTCATCCTAAAAAGTCTATTTGATTATTTTAATCCATTATAACGTTCTGGTATCTATCTAAAATTTTGAATTACATATATTTTTTTAGTTATTCGTTATTCTGCACGCTGGCAACCCTACTTAAAATCAAAGTGATGTAATCCCAGATCGATTGATTGATACGGATTTTGTGATTGAAGCTCGTAAAAAGTAGTAAACAACTTTTTGTAAACATTACACAATTCACACTAGCTTGGAATGCAGTCTTCATGTTGATTTTAGCTTCGTTTTGGTAAAGTGAACATTAAATTTGCAAAAAAGCAAACATATTCAAAGTATTTGACCAATTTTTTATAACATTTAAAATTAAAGAATCATCTTTTTTGTCAAAACTATTTTGATGATTGTTATCTTGTGTAAAAGAGATATTGCGTCACAAGTAAATTTAAATCTTGTTCAGGGGCGCCGACTCCGTGGGTGCTCCAGCACCAGCACACACGAGAGGTAAATAGTGGATACCGAGCACCCATTATTATGAATATCTAAAATAATTCTCTTTCTCATCTTTTAACTAAGTCTAAATAATCAAAAATACATAAAAGTATCTAGATATGTCATTAAAAAAGCTGGAGCACCCGCGGAAATTTTAAACTCGGCGCCCCTGATTTTGCTCTTACTTATATAAGCATATCATAAAAAGTATCCATTACCAATAATAAGTATGAAAATCATCCCGCTTTGAACCCATTTGACGAAATTACTTTACAGACTTTAGTGTCAGAGAACGTTCGACATACAACTTCCAAAACCCATTACACTTAGTACTAAGATCGTAATGTAGACGATATATAGTTATTGCAGTCAATACCAATATTTGTATTCTTCTCTCCGCTCATAAAGTTGCAACAAATGTTACTATCTCCCATTTCACCCGCCGGATGCATTGATTAGTGTCGTTCGCTCTACTACGTCGATATCGATATATCGTATCGGCAATTAATCGAACCTAACTGTCGAACATGCAATTATGCTAGTACGCATACTAAGGCGCTTACACATAACGTAATTGCCCAGAATAAAGTTGTTTTCACAAGTCAATCCGACGTTATTTACGTTTCGCGGTTCCCTTAATAACCGGCTAATTGCGCCAAACGTTCTATTTCTTCAATTGATAAACGACCGACAAGGTTGCTATTTCAACATCCGAAAATGCTACACGGTATTTATTTTCGTATCTTAAAGCCAATTTTCGCATTTGCCGAAGCCGCAATTAATAGTATCTACGTAAAGACCACAGGGCTTTTGTTAAATTTACGTTTTATCTAGCAAATTGTTCAATTATCTGTATTTAGTTATCTGCCGTTATTTAGTTCCTAATAAGTACTTGTCGCATAGCTGTAACAAGTCGTTACTTACTGCAATTCACGCGAATAAGGCAAGTTCAGTGGGTTCACTGGCGACTAGTTAATAAACTGTTTAGAACACGACGACATATGTAAACAAAGATGGAAAGATATTTACGATGGATAAAATTAACGAGCAACGTCTGCGATGAAAATTATCGATGTCCAGACCATTCCATACATCACTATTTAATATCTTATTTTTCTTTCTGCAATCGATCTCTGATGTTCATGTCCAACTTTTTGCTTAAAGACTTTTGCCATAAGAAGTAATAAAATGATTACGGTTAATCGGAAGTATCTAGCCATATAGGGTAGAAGGCACGACACCTGGTACTCTGCGACCCACTTTCCAATGTTGGAACAAGTGTTAGAAAACATTAATTGGAAATATTTGACGTGATAGTGAGTACGACCGCTGATATATTGACTTGACTGCAATTTTCCTTCTTTGGATTCATGATAGCTCTTTATTTCGTTTTTGATTTTACAATGTTATAATTCATCATCATCATGAGCAGGTCTTTTTTAGTCTCCATTGCAGGAGCACGACCCTCTCTCTACTACCAGTGCCGTATGAGCCAGAGAAGTCAGAGAATTTTGGCTACACTTTTCACGCTGGCCAGACAGGTTGGAGATGTCTCTTTGATGTTTATAAACTTTGTTTAGCTTAGCTAATGTTATAATTACTTCAGTAAAAAAATCCGTCTAGGTTTGTACATGAATATGGACGTGTGAAATAGATTAATGTTGCATCCAGTGCTGCGGTGGGGTGCCATTTTTGTCGAGTGGAACCCCATATTCACTTTTATTTAATGTTTTTTGTTTTTTTTTTTCTGTATGTAACTGTGTGTACTGTGTGTCCTTTTCAAATAAACATTATTCTATTCTAGCCAATTGAGGCTAAGTAACTTTCCGGCATACGCAGCCTACTGACCAGTTGGTCAGACGTTAGTCGACCTGAACAAGGTCTAGCAAGGCTGTATACAGGTCACTTCCAACATGTCAGTTTGGAAATCCTCGAGGAAAATGATGGATGATGATGAGCAATCCGTTAGATGTATTAATTCCACCCTACTAAAATTATAAATGCGAAAGTGAGTTAGTTTGTTTGTTGGTTATGAATTCACACCCTGTTTGCTGAACTGATTATCATGAAATTTTGCATACATGTTTGACATAGGCTTCCATTTATTCCCAAGAAAAGTACTGTTCTTGAGGGACAAACACTAACGCGAGCGGAGCCGCAGAATGCTAATAATTTAATAAACGCGATATCACCGTATTAAAAGAAATTCTATATAAATAGGCAATCCGTTTTAGTTAAGGATATCATACACGATTGAAACATCAGAGCTTGTGGCAAGACATTGGATGCAAGTTATTTATTCCAATACGTTGCTATTATATACGGGTTGCTTTCATCAAAGACTTAAATAAACGATTTCCTGTTATTGACTATAGTAAACGTAATTTTCAGTTCGGGAATTCTGTATGGTCTAATTTCGACATTATTATCTAATTTCGACATAAGAGATTAGGGCACAAGACTAAAACATCATTTTGCATTATTGACATGATTCCAATTTTCAGCCAGTTGATCAAAATTTGCACAGGGGGCCTCATTGGCTTATTCAGTTTTTGTTATCACTTGACAAATATTTTATCCTGAATTAATGATAAATTCGTATCCATTAAGTTAAATATCTAATTAGTAACATTTTCCGCCTGTGTTCCTTATCTGCCAATCACAAAACCTTGGGCTTGCTTATCGCGATCTCAAGTGATTAATGATTTGATTAATAACTTTACACATTCTACGATTTAGAGCCATTTATTATGTTAAAGGTCACAATAACAATCAACAAATTGCAGTACTTTGAGAACAATATTTTTAAACAATGATTTCCTATGTGTTCATTTTGAAATCCAGAGCCATAGAAAGAAGGGTTTTACGTTTCGTGATGGTCTTTTAGCCTTGTTTGTATTTTTTTTATGTCATAGGACGGCAAACGAGCATGCGGGTCACCTGATGGTAAGTGATCACCGCTGCCCATGGACAACTGTAACACCAGGGGTGTGACAATAGCGTTGCCGGCCTTTTATTTTTCCCTCCCAGAGGGGAGAGGGGATGGGCCTCCGGCTCTCTCACTCACCGAACGAAGCATAGAAGCGATATAGCTACTACTCATACGTCAATTTTCTGTGAGAGTGTGGTACTTCCCCGGACGAGCCGGCCCATTCATGCTACTAGCTGAGCAAGTGAGTTTCGTGGCTCTATACCACAACTAAAATGATCCATTGTAGTAAATTATTTTTTAACAAACCTATGTCCCTAATATTTGTGCCTGACTCGCATGCTCGTATGCTGACGACATTGTGTGCGGGCAACTTTAAGTAATTGCAATAAGGAAAACTGTAAGCAGGCAGACTATTAGTTGCGACTGTAGTTGAAATGTAGAACTCTTTAATTTTACTTTGATCAACTTCATGATGAACAACCCTAACAAACAATTAATTAACACCCTTTTGCTTTATAATATACATATGTTAGGACTACTAGATACCAAATTCAGTTTGTAAATGTAGAGCACTTTAATTTGACTTTGCGGCATTTCAAGACCATTTAAATGTCCGTTTAAATATTAAAAAGGGGAAAATTTGTTGTTTACATTGTTTAATTTTTCTGAAATTAACAGGAAGCTTTTTAAAATTCTTTCACCTACTAAAAGTTAATTCATCTGCGCGTGTCATATGCTATAATTTACGCAGACGTAGTCGCGGGAAAATTGCAAGTTAAATATAAAAAGATAATCTAACATCATAGCAAGATTAGCAAGTGATATTTGGACGAGCATATCTTTTAATCGCCACAATATATTTTCTCATAGTAGACTATAAGACAAATAGTTTGGGAACATTTATCTCACAAACTTGCACAGCCGATTTAGAAATCTTTTCCGCGTTTAAGAGCACCTGGTTTCGCCTGTCTGTATGTCCATCAATCAGACTTGAAGTAAAGTTGCTACTTGCCAATAGTCAGCCACCGGATTAACTATAATAGGCAACACTGACACTTCTGTTTACAATAGCAAAATGAGGATTTTGAACCGACTGCTTTTAGCTGTAAAGTTTAATATCGCTTGTGGTGTTGAGACAGATGGCGTTATAAGTCTTGTTCTGAGAGAACAAATCATTGGTACACGTGACAAAGTTGGTGCGTTTACCTTAAATGCAGTGTGGTTTTCAGTAAGTGAAGCAACTACAACTAATAGATGATGATTGGACTACATACTTGTATGGATAAAGACTTGACTTCAAGTATCTTGTGTACTTTAGAGATTTTGATATTTTTGACTAAATAAACTTGTGTGTGTGTGACTTTACCAATGGGCCCAATGTAGAAACTAAGAAAAATCGTCATTTTCATACAAAGTGAAAAACATTTTTGAGTTTGCATTGGTCCCATTGGCAGAGTTGCTCATATCGACGGGCTGAATCACCCCTGTAAGGATCCAGAACTATATAAAAAATTGGTATGCATTTGCTCCGCAATGTGCTCCAATCGGATTCTATTTCCCTATGTTGCCATAATATATAAATTTGTATAAATCACATTCACAAGTTATAAAATAAACCGTCGCTGAAACGGTCATTTACAAGAGTTATGACAATAATTAATGACCAATTAATTATGCCTCAGCATCATTAATGATATAATATTATAGTTTATGTAACACGAAAGTCCAGACAGACGGATCGCCCACCTCTGCATTAATTGACATTATCGATGTCACATCTTATAATCTGTGTTATGTAATTAGGTTTTATATGTGATCGTTTATTCGCTGAAGGCTAAAACAAATTAAGGACAGAAAGAGTATAGAATGGACGCCTTGTATAATGTGTATGCATTTATTCTCTCTTGCACTAATCGTTTACAGATTTATAAATTAAAACAAAGGCGAACAAAATTCAACAATTTAGGTTTGCAGAAAAAATACACATCTTTAAAAAAATTCAACAGTAAATTTGTCCGTAGATTTATTGGCCTCTCTACTGCCATGATAGTGAATGGAAATGCTTCTCTTCTTTTTATCAGAGTTTAAAAAAGGATAAGGTTCTTAATTCGTTTGAATTTTTTATTTATGTTTTATATTTACTCACAACTCCGTTGTTTTTAAACCGATCTAAAAAATTCAGATTAATTTGGAAGAGTATATTTTCCATAGTAAATTTATCTTGCGTAAGTTTTAATATTATTACTGTGAATTAGTTATAAGTGTTAACTCTAAACAAGACCATCAACTTCTACGATTACTACTTACAAGTAAAAGTTTAGCTAATATTACTAGTAGCAACTAATAGACCACCCACTTCAGTAAGCGGTCTCTCTCTCAAGTGGTATTACAATTTTATAGCTTCGATAATAACCTAGGAATCCTAGAAAGTGGAAACTGAAATTAAAGAAAGCTGCACTTGATATCTTAAGATTAACTTATATAATGGAAAGTAGCTAATGAAACTCAAGGATTTCATGCACTTTATGTTAAGTTATTTCATGCCACCAGCCCCCAATTCTGTATTCCAAATAAAAAAATTGTGCAAACAAAACCCGCATTGTAACAGAAAATTTTAGATTGATAGGCATCGACACCTGTCATCCGAGTTAGTAAATAAGGGGGCAGATAGTTCATGCAAACTATTGCTGGCCAGTTTGCATGAACTAACTGGCGGCGGAAGCACACAAAATAACGTAACTCAAAGTGCTTGTAACTTTAACTTCCGCAAAGTAACGCCTAAATCACTTCAATATCAAAAATTTCAATACAATACCTTGGAGTGGAACTAACACTTTTGTTTTCATATCGGCACTAGTATTTCAAAACAAGTCTTAAGGATTATATTTTACTAGGGTATTATGTATCTTTAAGATTCAGTTCGAAAAATTGCTACACCATCGCCTTACAAAAATTTACCAAATTGTAGGCAGATCATCGTTAAATTTTACAGTGAAATGTCTATTTACAAATGATAGTTTTTGCAAATGTGTAAAAAAAAAGGCTTAAAAATATCAAGCAAAACAGCTATGGTACTGTAATAATTAATTAGTTTTAGTAAAGTGTGTAATTAGATGGGCGGGGTTTAAATATTGCGAACAGCGTAACTTTTTGCAAGTACCGTTAAGTAATAGAGGTCTCTGAACCTTTACAAAAAGTTAATGGTTACTTTGTACAATTTATAGGCGAAATTGGCAACCCATAATCATCTAATGTTAAGGTTTTTACGGTAGGAAGATAAAAAACTTATGATATTATCTATAATTGTAAGAGTACATACATCCATCACACATAACACATAACAAAATATTGTCGTCTAATTTATTCACGCTCTTAAAATATGAATTTTAATACGTATACATACGAGAACATATCATATTGGTAACTCATTAGGTGTAGCCAGCGCGTTTGCACCCGTGGAATTGAATTTTCGATAACTATATTAACTTTATATTCATTTAAGTATACTTGTTTTGGCTATACGTTGATCGTTCTGTCGGGAGAAAAAAAATGTTTATATTGCTATATTGTTAAATTAAGTGGTTGGAATAGTGGAAAATCAAAGATAAATGCAATTCGGATTCAGCTATCTTCTCCCTGCCTTTTCCTCACAAAGTGGGAAAAAGGCAGGAAGAAGATAGCTGCACTGTTTTTTTTTTGGTTTCTTCGTACTTCGCAGTATCAAGTTGTATGTATATTGGATCTGAATACAGAGGAGATAAAAAAAAGAATGGAAAAAGAAAAAGGAAAATATACAAAGCCCTTCAGGCGAGTAGGCGACCAATACTGTGAAAAAGATTTTCTTTCAGCGTTTCTTCTCTGCAGTGGTCGGTTCCGAAACGCTAGTGGTCTGTAGCTTTTGAACAATAATTAATAATATTAACATATTTCTTAGTAATTCATATTTCTAAGTAAATTAGAGTTATTTAAATTATGAAATGACGTGAATAATTGCCCGAACAGGCCTATTTTCTGAGTGAAATCTTTAAATCTTAGAGGCGTTTCTTGAATAATTTGAGTGCGTTTGGCCTCTTTCATGCCTAATGGAAAGTAACGATGAGCTCTAAGGTGGTACATGCAAACTTGAATAATGCCTATTCACTCTTGCCTTAAAAATTCCTAAAAATTGTACGCATCGGGAAACAGCAACGCGATGTAGGTAATTCCATTCTTATGCGGTTCGCATAATGACGTAGGAGATGATACAATATTCGCCATCTTTTGCAATTCACAAAATTCAAAACTTTGAAATTATTCGAATTCCGAATTGGAATCGCCGTGGAAAGCCAGCAAGTTTCCTAATACGCCGCGCTAAGCCATGAACCCTTATTTATGTCGCAGGCAATGAAGACATTAGCATTCTTCTCCGCTTTAGGGCATGCTGTGCAGACATAAATATTCAGTTATGGGCTTTCTCGACGCCAGATGGTCTGAACTAAGCTTAATGGTAGACTTAGATCTTGTGTAACTCTGAACGATTTATTGCAGACGTCGTATTATGTATTTTTTATAGCTGGATTGGGTTAGACTTAAGTTTTAAATTCATAGCCGAAGATTTTACGATTGGTTTCCATTGATTCATAAAATTATTGAAGTTTATAAACTGCTCGCTCTGTCTATCAAATAGACGATGGTGTCAAGTTTCTTTACGTTCTTTCATATTCGTTCGTTCATTTCATATTCAAAACTCTTTATAAATACGATTTAAGCCTTTCTACCTCTTTCAATAATATCCTAGCTCGCGGAGAGCTCAGGGTTTCCCCGCGTTGCAAGGGCTCCCCGACACCTCTTTGGTCGTCGATACTAGTGTCCTTGTGAAATAAAATAATATAAGCGTACATTTTGAATAATAAACGAAAATATCTGAAAATATGAATCACTCAAAATATCACTCATCGTGTCACTTCAAAAATAAGTGACACGAAGTTTCTTCGCCCCAATAATTGTCACTTCCATAGTGACGCGACAAGGCGGCGACTAGACTGCGTGAATCAAGTCCGGCCCTGGATTCGCGCCAAGAAAAAATACAGATCGAGTACGAGGCACATTCGCAACACTAAGGGTTCCGTAACACCTTACAATATAAGTATAACTACAGATGCCATTTTTTGTTTGTTTAGGGGACCCTGGTGTAAAAGAACGCATGTAACCTTCCATGCAATCTCTTTTGTGAGCTCAACTAAAGTCTTGCATAGTTATCTGTGGTTTAGAGTTTCAATTATAAATAAGCATCATCTTTGATAGTATTGAGAAAAAGCGCCAAAAATACGTTTATTTTAAGGCCATCCTTAAATTTAATTAAATTTCGTTTTTTTTGTGGCAATATTTATATATTTACATTCCGCGAACATTTCAACGATCTACATATTACGGTTCAAATGATAGAAATGTGGTATACGGACAGCGGAGGCTTGGTAATATTAACAAGCCTCCGCAGTCCTTCTGGCTGGTTTGTACTATTTTGGTACAGAACCCTAAAAAGTAACCTTGGCGCTCATTTCTGAGATTGATTGACGGAAACACGGCGATTACGTTAAAAACAATCAAATGCTCTATGTTTTATTATGTCTACGATGTCGTGATGTCAGTTTGTTTGTAGCTACTACGCTTTTCTTGTATTTGACAAGTAGTTTAAAAAATTTTAAGCAAAATTGTCGGGATACTTGTAGAACAAAATCTATGATGTTCTTAGTTTGTGATTGGATTTATTACAATATAGGGGGAAGAAGACGTAATATACCGGTATTTTTCAACTTATTTCTTTTTCCAGTTACTGTGAGCCATAAGCAAGCCCAAAATTTCCTAACGTTTAATTTCCATTTGAAACTTTTTTTTTTAAATATCTATTTAAATGTCTATTTCCTGCGTTGTCATACTTAAAATATGGGAAATTACTTGCGTAAAAGTATTAACCGAACGATAAAATCAGAAATTAAACAAAGATCCCATAGGTTAATAAATAAAAGTAATAAAACAGCCGTTTGATGTCGCAAAATACATATTCTTAACGTTTCAACTAAAATTAAAATCCCAGTCAAAGGGTTTCACGCGTAAACCGCGGCATCCGCTGAGTCGTATTCGTACGTTTGTTTAATTATTTTTGCTTTCGTCGCTGCATTATACACATCCACAACACATCAGTCGACACCCCCGACACTGTTTTGTCAGTGTCTGGCAGCGAGTTGGTAATTTGCTGGTTTACAGACCTTTGAAAGATCGTTCCGCTGCTAATCAATGGCATTCGCATAGATTTGTGTATACGTAGG
Source organism: Rhodophaea formosa (assembly GCA_963082605.1). Classification (NCBI taxonomy): domain Eukaryota; kingdom Metazoa; phylum Arthropoda; class Insecta; order Lepidoptera; family Pyralidae; genus Rhodophaea; species Rhodophaea formosa. Next base: position 4,801,376 of record OY720209.1, read on the forward strand.
TCTTCGACTATATACATCTTAGAATCCGTCATGCCTTTGAGTGATGAGAAAACTGGCCGATTTTTCAATGCGTGTGTGCGTGACAGCTTTGTGTTTGCGAATTAAAATGTTAAAGAATTAAAATGAAGTGGGCACAATATTTTTCTACGCTTTTATGCTAATAGAGTCCATCTAAATTTTATATAATCTAAGACAGGTAGTGTATAGTCCACCACCATTTTCGTTATTTTTAAGACAGTGGAAACAAAACAAGTTTATAATTTTCTTATTCAATGTAAGTGTCTCTATTGTAAAAATATTTTTTTTTATTTTTTTTATTGCATAAAGGATGTTAATGATATGTATACAGTAGCACATGTGAAAAAATCGTTATTTTCATGTGTTTATAAAAAAATATTTCTATTCACTCGGTTCTAAAATTAATTTATCATAAAATTCTGGCTTTAATTCCAATTTATTAACTACATTAAAAAAAGAGCATTATAGCCTCTCGTCGTCTCCATTTTTAAGGTTGATAATTTTATTAATTTTTCTTCTTTACGATGTAGATGTGGGCGTTTTAGTGCTCATTATGAGTCGCAATGGTAGTTGACATTCAAACATCGCGTAGAAAAGGACATGATGAAGTGTGGGTAATGTGGCGACTGAATCACATCGGCTTTGTTTCATGTTCAGATATATTTTACAGCTTTGCTTTATTTTTAAGTCTCCTTCGTGTGAAATCATTCAGACAGTTCAGTCGTGCAAATCGCTCTTATATCTAGAAGAGCTTGACGGATGAATGAATGAAATAAATTAATATGTATAATGAACGACTGACTTATTCATTATTTCTTAAGTACTTAACATGTCTTGTCTGTCATTACCAATGATTGAATATAAACAAATATTTTAACTTGTTATCCACCTTATTAAACAACCAAAGCTGTATTCAGATTACAGTTCATTATTGCTTTACGAAATTTTCATCGACATATAATTTATAAAACAACTTTACTCATCTACTCTTCACTCTGGTTCTCCAAGCTAATTCCCACCGTCCACGATCAAGTATGGCCAGATGACGTAGCGTGTTTTTTCTCTCATTAATCAAACCAAACTTGTTTAATAAAGCTAGGCAATCATCGCCGCGCCTATGTTGATAAAAAGTATAAAAACAGTGACGAATCAGGCTGTCACTAGCAATTGTTTCACTTAGCTGGTGAGGTACAGCATTTATCCGCAGGGCAATGAACTGGTGTATCACGTGACAGATATTATTACATCATACGGTGAGATACGAGTATCGCACTTCATCTCAAATAGGCCTTATTGTGTTGTAAAGAGTATTGAAATTCTTGCACGAACTGATTTTACTTTTTTTTGCATCTGTCGTCTCGCATATCAAATTTAAGAATTAATTCTTTTTATTATTTAAGTATTGGATATCTAAGTATGACATTAATATAAGCTTTTACTATAAGCTGTCATGATGTTAAACTTATTCATGTACTTTATGATCAAAATAATCCTTGAATTCGTTATTATCTTCATCTCACGCCACAATCGTGTTAAAATCGTGATCTTACATTTGAATTAGTAAAATGTTAATACATATCTCAGTGACTTTACAATGCTCTGTCAAATAACGAGTCATAAACGTCTCTTAAATAACATCGTAATCTTAACATTGCTGACTAACAGTTTGATTCATTTTGCCATTAGAAATAACGTATTGGGTTTATTTGTAGAGGGGCTATTTTACATTTAAACGTACACTAGACGTATGTCGTCACAAGACGTCTTTTAAGTAAGTTTTATTATATTCGTAATGATGTATTGTAGATAAAGCACAGGCTTTAGTTTAGCTGAATATTGTTAATCTTGAAAATGTATTTTGAATTTGACCATTCATAAAATATAGATCGTAAAGTTAATCTTGTTACATTTACTTATAAGCTATCGTAAATTCTGTACTTCTATGAATTCTTGTACAAATATATTCAAATCTTATTTATATCATTGGTCATTACTATCACTGCCTCAGTCCGTCCCTGGCGAGTAGCACGGTAGCGAGCGACATTGACCATAAAACGAAAGTTGCGTCATTTTCGTTACAACACTACTCGTATTATTCCGTTTTATGATGTATAATCCGGAAAAATTGAAAGATTATGCATGACTGTGGAAGATATACTGTTTGGGTGTATAATTCTTTTTTCTGGTTGATAGTGGAACGTTTCCGTAGGTGCAGTCAGTTTCGTATATCAGTGGATTTATATTCAACAATAAATTTCAAATTTTGTCTTTGGCTGTGGACTTCCTAAACAAAGATTTCCCTGATAAATTTTCGATTTATGTAGTAAATACATCGAATTCACAATAATATGAACCTGTATAGCATTTTCCTCAGCATAGATAACAAATTGGCCGTAAATTCAAATAGCTACTGTATCTTTTACACTTTAGTGCTTTGGAAATAATTTGCGATTTACCTTTAAACCTTGAATCCTCTGAATCAGCGTATGAATCATTCTTAAAGCTAGCTAGACTATCAGTACTGTGTCGCAACCAATTTTCTTTTTTTAACCCTTGATACAAAAACATGTGAGTTTGAGCGGAGTGTCTGTGTGTCTGTCTGAGCCACCGTAGCTCTAACAGCCTAAAACAGCCTAGCCTAAAACAGGTGAACCGATTTGGGTGGAGTTTTTTTATATTTGAAAGCAAGTTACTCGGAGATCGTCGTTAGAACTGTTTTACTAAAATAAATTCAGCCGTTAACAACATGGAGGGACGTTCGTTTCGGGGTTATTTAATTTTTTTTATGTATGTGACTTGACTTTTGCTCACAAAAAATATTTTAGTTTGTTTGTTTAGTTTATTTTGTAACTGAAATGAAACTAATTATTTGAATAATCATTTGAAGAGGTTATATTATTTTATTACTGTTTATAAATTTTAAGCGAAGGGTAGATGTTGGTTGGGCTGGAGAAACGGGATAAAGGTATTTGGGACGCTACTTGCTTGGATGGATTGGGGATGAGAAAGTAGAGTCTCTGCAGTCATACCTGCAACTACCGGATAGGCAGTTGAGGAAGACGCCCCAAACTATAGTAAAAAAACCGGCCAAGCGCGGTCGGGCCACGCGCAGTGTAGGGTTCCGTAGTTGCGAATGGCAACTTTGAGTTCACACTGTTCACACTCGAACCTCACAGTTTAACGACCAAAAACACCCAACAATGAAAATTGTATGAAATTTTACATTTTCGAGTACATTTTATAAGTTGATTGCCTATAACTTTTTAGTTTGTACTTAGTACTCAGCTTTGATAGTTTTCCTTTCAACTTCAGTATATATACTACTGCTGTAATTTTTTTCACGTAGCCATATAGAACCGTTTAGCAGATAAAGGGGGGGGGGGGGGACACACTTATCTCTAACAAAAATTTGCACTTTAAAACCAATTATATGAGCGAGCGAAGCGAGCGAACTTCGCTAATAGAGGCGCCACGAGCCTTTTAAGACCTAATTATAAACCGTTGCATACAATATTTTTCCTACGACTTTCAAAAAAATGCAATACTAGCAAAACATAATTTTTGAGTTTGACAATTAACTCGTTTTTTTTTTAAGTATTGTTTTACAGCCCTGGATACAAGTCCTTTAGAGCCTTTCTTCATTTATTTCGCCAGTTGGCGAGTTATTCTTCTTGGTTGTCAACGAAATAATGGTGTAATTCATTTCGTTGTTTTCACGGAGCCCCTGGCGACAACACTTCGCGAATCCACTGGTTTCATCATTGACGACGCAGCAAGGCGGACAACCACCAGCCCGCTATGTAAATCTCACTACAGCCGCACAATGACAGTCTATTTTAGTTATTCTACACATTGTTCATAAATATGGGCATTTATAACACAAAATAACACCAATTTCACTTTATAAAATCCTCTAGAATCAATTTGCGAAACAATCCAAAACAGACACCGTGTAGTCCGCTAAAATTCCCGCCAAGAACTCCCAACTAACTCGTTGTTAATGTAAACATAACAAAATTTTGTGTCTATGGTTACCTTTTCTTTTTAAATTAATGTTCGCTAGACTCAAAATCTGTAATAAGTTTTTCTTAAGTTGGCAGGAATGCATTTAGTTGAAAAAACTTCTTATGCAATCACGAAATCTAGATTTAATAGTCTGTGGCTGCAAGCTGTATCGCTATAGCTACATTATAGTACGGCTGTGCTGTACTGTTATGAAGAATAGAGTATAGAATTATTATGGATGTTCTTATGTTTGTGTTCTTGACCATATAAATGACAGATTACAGTACAGGAGTAGAAAATAGTACATTGTGTAGCAAGGGCGGGATGGAAGACATTACGTCAAACGAGCGACTACTAACAAGCACGAGGCGAAGCCGAGTGCTTTTAGTAGTCCGATTTTGTAATGTCTAATACCGGCCGTGATACACACAATGTTTTTCATCACACCGAGTAAATAGTAGAGTAAAAAAAAATATTTTTCATATTTATTGGTTGAAATTGTATAGTATGAATATTCTATATAGTTTACCTTGAAAATTAATATTTATGCGTCTGCAAGCTGGCTGATTATATTATCTATATCAACATTATTGACCATGTATTCATTTATCATAGCGAATGTATTTAATGCAAATTAATGAAAATTACGATTTCTTATAAATATTATGCCTAAAAATAAATAGCGGCAAACAGTGAACAGAAAATGCATCCGAGGATTACACAGATAACGAAAATGTTTTATCCAAAAAGTGGAAGTCAAAGATCGATGAATACAAACAGCCAGCCACGCACGGCCATTTATAATTCCAAATTTGAATTAAGGACAAAATCTCGCAGAATAGTTCAAATGTTTTTTTGATCGGGTTCACTGGCAATTCCAAATTTGAATATTCGACTAGAAAACTTTTTGGATGTAGAAGATTTGACGCTTGTGCATGGTATAGTGCCCTATTAAATTTAAAAAAATACTTTATGCGCTCTCGGGCTTTATGGAATTTGTATGAAATCTTATAGCCCGTGGTCGTAATAGCGACCATCCAGCCCACTTTGCTTGCATTTAATGACACTGTTTAAGGGCAGGTGAGATGAAAAGATTCTTAACACACTTTTACTTACGTTTAGTATTACGTAAAAGCGACGTGGTGTGAAAAGTTAAAATAATTATTTAAATTGGCTAATTAACACAAAATAGTTTACTTTACGTGCTGGTTTTAGCAGAACGCAAAATAGAATTTATAATAGGAATTTGTTATTTATTATGCAGGATGGCTTTGTTCTTTAGTTTTGTGTATCGACTGTTTTGTTTAATAAACGTTATTTCGTTTTCTAAAAAGCGCCTGTCAGTAAGACTGATTTTATTGTTTTTGTTAAATAGTTTGATGCCAAAAAATTGTACCTATGCTTACAGCTTTTCTTTGTATAATATGGCACTCATATATTTTATTTTATTTTTTCGGAGAACATACAGTCCATTGAATAAACTTAAAAAAACTACATTACAAGCTAGAGACCATTTACATTTTCTCGCAAATGTGTTTCTAAATATCAATGTAAGCGTCACAGCCAGGACGTTTATCTGGGGAAAGTGGTTTTATTTCCAAGAAAAAACTGTAATGCTGAAAAGTTTCATTACAATACCTTAAAATTTTAAAGAATTTCATTCACAATAGTACCTACTCTACATTTACAATATCACAGCCAGGACGTTTATCTGGGGAAAGTGGTTTTATTTCCAAGAAAAAACTGTAATGCTGAAAAGTTTCATTACAATACCTTAAAATTTTAAAGAATTTCATTCACAATAGTACCTACTCTACATTTACAATATCACAGCCAGGACGTTTATCTGGGGAAAGTGGTTTTATTTCCAAGAAAAAACTGTAATGCTGAAAAGTTTCATTACAATACCTTAAAATTTTAAAGAATTTCATTCACAATAGTACCTACTCTACATTTACAATATCACAGCCAGGACGTTTATCTGGGGAAAGTGGTTTTATTTCCAAGAAAAAACTGTAATGCTGAAAAGTTTCATTACAATACCTTAAAATTTTAAAGAATTTCATTCACAATAGTACCTACTCTACATTTACAATATCACAGCCAGGACGTTTATCTGGGGAAAGTGGTTTTATTTCCAAGAAAAAACTGTAATGCTGAAAAGTTTCATTACAATACCTTAAAATTTTAAAGAATTTCATTCACAATAGTACCTACTCTACATTTACAATATCACAGCCAGGACGTTTATCTGGGGAAAGTGGTTTTATTTCCAAGAAAAAACTGTAATGCTGAAAAGTTTCATTACAATACCTTAAAATTTTTAAGAATTTCATTCACAATAGTACCTACTCTACATTTACAATATATTTGCAGACTTATCTATCAGATAAGATAATTTAGAAGCCGAGTGCGGTAGTTATTTACATATACTTACATACTGTTATGCAACGTTTACGTCAGAGTTACACTCTGGAAGTTCTGGAGCAGCGTCTTCCTTAGTATTCCTCATCCAAAGAGCATTAAACCAGTGATGATGATGATGGTCTGGTCTTTTTTAATCTCCACTGCAGGAGCACGACCCCTTCTGTACTACCAGAGCCATATTATTAGCCTGAGCAGTCAGAGGATTTGGCCTAATACGCTGGCCAGACAGGTTGGAGAGGTCTCCTTGATGTTTATAAGCTTTGTTTAGCTTGTGTTAATCGCCTTCTACGACATCCACAGGAAGACTTGGAGTGGCCCTATTCTACTCTGCCGAGAACCACACAGTCGATTAAACTAGCATTATTTTATTATTATGTTTTATCTTGTATTCTTCTAGTCTATTTTCTGTGTATTTTTTTTGCGATCCTTCTCACCTGCAATGCTTGAAACAAACACAAACAAACACTATGAAAAACAAAGTTATCTTTGCTGGCGAAAAATTGTAGAGGTTCTTGGCAAATCTAAGCTTGCTACTACGGAACCCTTCATGGGCGAGTCCGACTCGCACTTGGCCAATTTTATAAAATATTGTATCGTTGAGTTAGTATCCCATAACACAAAATAAAAATGTCCTATTGCATTTATTCGTATACTTATCTACTACGAGGCATCTAGTGCGGCATAACGCGTTATTCGCGAAAACAACGGTTACATCAGAGTCTAATTCAAGAAATTCTGGAGCGCGGCGTGTTCTCTTCCTCTATTCTTCAGATTCAACAATAGGCTAGATAAAATTTAGACCTATTTTTTGTTGTTGATTGAACAAAGATTCTATTCTATTTTTTTTATTTTATGGCTTCCACCGAGATTTCAGTGATTCTGCCAATGTCCAGAATAATGAGATATCAAGTATTGGTGCTGTACGGTATACTTTTAACAAGTAGTATCAAATATGGCGTATGTTCTTTGATAGCATCGTGGGAGTTTCTGGTGACAAGTCTATACGGGTCCATATTACTACTTTAACCATTTCACACAATGTTCATGAGTACGAGCATATATAACACTAAACAACACCAATTTCATATTATAAAGTCCACTAAAATCGTCCAAGGCAATCCCTGACTGCAACCCTTGACTTCCACACCCACCACAAACTCAATAAAAAATTATAAAGCTTGTCAAATTTTGTGTGATGTCAGGGTGTCGTACTCTTTTTAGAAAACTATGATTGTGTCAAGAGCCCGTAAGTTATCGTTAGCTTCGTTTCAAAAAACCCAAAAGTCCTTAGATAGTTCTTTGTAAAAAAGGGATGTCAGTCGGATGTTTTGAATCTTTGTAAAAAAATATCTACTCGAATTATATTCGTAGTAAATATCGTAGACAATGATCGACCATGACGTGCGTCGTCTAATCATCTCTAAATCTAAACAGGCCAGCAGACAAAGACCTGTCTAGTTGTCGCTATGTCGCGAACCAGTTACAAAACTATTACAAAACCTCGTATCACTGGATGCTGTTATGGCGTCACTATGAGTAAAACTATAGTACATTTAAATAAAACGAAGCTTAGCTTCTTTTGTTGTAGCTGTGTGGTTCCCGTCAGAGTAGAATAGGGCCACTTCATGTCTTCCCATGGATGTCGTCGAAGGCGACTCAGAAAAAACAAGCTAAACAAAGCTTTTAACATCAAACAGACCTCTCCAACCCGTCTGGCCAGCGTGGAGTGTAGGCTGAATCCTCTCTTGGCTCTTGTAGTACTGAGAATGGGTAGTGCTCCTGCAGTGGAGACTAAAAAAGACCTGATGAAGATGATTAAGTTTCTTTTGTGATGAATTATGAAAAATGAGAAATAAAATGACAAAAATGGAATATTTGTTTGACATATCACAGTTGACCCACAGTAAGTTGTGAACTTGTGTCGTAGGTTACTAACTCGAAGATAATTTATTATATAATAGATATTATATACATAGATAAATATCCAATCTGAAAAAGATCGTTTTCCATCATGACTTAGGTCTGAACCGGGGACCCTGCGAGTCAAAGGCACTTGCTACTGGGCTACAGAGGTCATAAATGTGTGTGTTGCTTTTCTTTATGCTATTTATTACCGTTTGCGGTCTTTGAGTCCACGGTCTTTCTAAATGTAGCCCTTTGCCCCGTTCTCTCTCTCCTAGGGGATAAAGACAGACACTTGTATACAGTTAAATGCAAAATTTATTTTCAATAGTAATATAATTGATAATTTCTTTGACTACAACGCCACCAGACAAATCCTGCAGTTATAATTCATATTAAGACTTTTCCTCAAATAATTTCTATAAACAAGAATTTCTTAAGATCTCTAGGATCAAGTTTTTATTCATAAAATGATACAGCTTTCTTCTAAGCTCCTTGATAAAAGCGGATAAACGATACTTACGCGGCGTTTTTACTTTCTAAGCTTAAAATTACGATAGTAATTCTTTACGACTCATAAAATACTTGAATTTTAATGTGAGTTGTACATAGGTTTAAGGTTGAAAATGCCATAATTTTTAGAATAGGGTCACAGGTGCCGTTTTGTCCAAGGAATAATGTCCACACGTCACTTTCCCCCGTATGCGTTTACGCAATGCGACGGGAACTATTGATAGATGTCCTACATACCTATTATGAGCACAGTAAGCAGTACAAGCAGTATTAACCTTTACAGTAGATCGTTTTACAGTTGCATTTTGGACTGCACGAGGATTGCGAGTGATGTGCATAACATATTTTTGATGTTTGTCGTTGACAGTGTCGTAACAGTTTCCATTTCTTCATTGTTCCTCTTTGTTCACTGTGTGATAATTAGTGAATCATTTGTTCAAAGAATTCGTAAACCGATAGGGTCAAGAAGTGATTCTTGTTAAATTTGTCAGTATTCATTGTGAAAACCATAAATATAGACACGTCGAAATTAGTGTAATAACTTGGCAGCTCGATTGGTATTAATGCGCATATTAAGTAGCTAGGGTAAACGAAACAAGCACCACCCAGCACTTTATAATTTTACTCCTAACTCAGATCAAATAAAAACATTATTCCTTACTGCCCTTGTATGACTTGTAGTATTTTTGGTATTACTTTTCATTAATTTTCTTTTGATAAATAAATAATAAGTAATACAAAAATTACCAGGTGGTCTTAGCTTCGCATATCCTAGCGCTGCATCTAAAAAGAATTTGCTTGATCACCTCCGTTGTTCGAAAGGCACTTTTATCTAGTCTTTCATCCTTGCTATTGGCACTGTTTTTAACTTGATATTACGAGTATATTAGGACTTGAGAATAAACTTTACTTCTTTGCTATCAAATAATGCTAATAAAGAATCTAACAAAGACACCGTAAGTCGGCATACGTAAGAACTATTGCTATTTTATCTATTTTAGATGGTAACAACGAAGTATATGGACTTGAGAACCACATTCAAGATCCTCGCCTCAAAGGAAATACTCAAAGCCCTATCCTACGCGTCGATCATTTAATGTGCCATTTCATCATCACTCTCACACGCTCTCGTGAATTAATGTCCACATTAAGGCCCTGGAATGCGGAATGAGTACTGCCAATTGACATTATCCACTTAGCGGCTTCTGGTGATCCAGATGCGCGATGGTCCAAGACATAAGCGGCTAGTAGTATGGAAAATACTATAGCATTCTTCTTCTTCTTCTTTTTCAGCCCTTGTTAACCCACTGTTGGGTATAGGCCTCCTCATTGACTATAGCATTATTTTCAAAAATTATCTCATTCATCAATCAAATCCCAATAGCTGCTGTATACTATTCCTAAACGTTTCAATTCAGCACCTCCGTGGACACCCCAGGCGCATAGGTTAACATGCCAGTTTGCGACACGGGTGGGGTGGATCCGGATGGTAAATGGATCTCTTTACAATTGGCCTGGGTCTTGATTTTTATCTATAAAAGTATTTAATCTTATATCTATAAAATATATAATATCGTTGAGTAAGTATCCTACGAGTTCACAACATTATGTGGAGCTAGCTCAATTTGTGTGATTTGTCCCTTTATATTTATTTATTCATCACTTCGAGTTTGTGTTCACATGTGACTCTATAGCAGTTCTTATGACCAAAACTTTGGTGAACAAAGACATCCTAAAAATGCGCCCTGACTGATGTATAAAACGAGACAAAATACTTATTAATCGCTAAGGAGAAGTTCCGGTATTTGTAAATTAAGGAATTGTTGTCGAAGCCCTTCAGGCACGTAGGGACCAAGTCTGGACTGAGTTTCTTTCGGCGTATTCTTCTCACCAGTGGTCATTACGAAACGCTAGTAGTTTTTCGATTTGCATATTAAAAATTAAAAATAATAAGAAAGTATAAAATATGACGTTCAAAAAGAGATACAATTATCCAATTTTGAATAAAAATCTTTGACTTTGTAATATCTTTAGTTTCTTGATTTTTTTTTCTCTCACTCCAAACACATTTGGCAGCAACAATTCTTTCCCTTGTACCACAGTGTAAGCAGCGTCTGCGCAGTCTGTCGCAATACGATGATAGCCGTCAAACATTATTGTAATCGCACTACTTGTCGTCTGCTTGACTGTGGTATTAAGTTTAAGTAGTGTCTAGTTATTGCTGCTGTCTGGACGAGATGCTCAGCGCAGAATTTAAGATTTTGTAATATGTATCAGGTATCATGATATGATAGGTAAAGTGCGCAGCACCCGCCCCGACTCCCCGTGCGCGCCCCGCTGAACCTAATAATGTGTACGTACCTACCTATTGCGCATCGACTCGCGCGATGTTCCGCAAAGTTTAATTCGGACTTTTATCTTTAGTTTGTTATACCGTCTACTCAGGAAAATGTTTTGACACATAAGTGTTCTATCTTACCGTAACAAGATATATAGAGTAAAGCCACATTACAACAAACAGACAGGTAGACGCGGCGGAGGACTTTGTTTTATAATATTTAGTGATAGTGAAGTGATGAGATTCTACGGCTTCAAGCAAATACGTAAATCCTCGTCATCATCGCAGCCGTAAGAATTCCACTGTTGAACTTAGGCCTCCGTCAAGGATTTCAATCATTGGTCTTTGCCATACTCACCACGCTTGGCAGACGGGTTGGTGAGAACAGTATGACCGTTTTATAAGCGAGGGAAGGGTAGGAGTCCGTTTGACTACGGAAACGGGATAAAGGTATTTGCTACTTGCTCGGATGGATTAAGCATGAGAGAGAAGCGCTCGGAAGGCAGGGCGCGCGTACCCTATGCTATACTCGCAAACTCGCAACCACCGGACAGATAGTTGAAGAATGACATCCCTGACCAAGCGTAAAGTTGATCCTGGTCGCCACTAATCGTAGATATTTTGAAGGTGTTATATAGTTATGCCTTGTGGTTCCTGGCGAAATAGAATGAGACCACTCCAAGTCTTCCCCTCGATGTCGTAGAAGGCGACTTAAGAAACACAAGCTTAATAAAGCTTATAAACATCAATGAGACTTCTCCAATCCGTCTGGCCAGTGGGGAGTGTAGGCCAAATTCTCTGTTCTGGCTGATATATGGCTCTGGTAGTACAAAGATGGTCGTTCTCTTGCAATGGAGACTAAAAAAGACATAATGATGATGACATAATGAAATAATAGTTAAATGGCTTAAAAATAAAATTGCAGAGTATATTTCGGATTCGCTCTTGCAATGACAGCCGATATGACAGGCGCTTGCGCATGAGTTCTCACGCCGCCAGAAATACTGCGATCGCGTCTGAGCTGCGACCTAAATACACAAATACAGGGTCATTATGAGTGCTCGTGTAATATTACCACGGGAATTACATAAACTTTAACATTTGTCGATTAGTTCTCGCATACATTATATAAATAATAACTATAGACGGACACACAGATTTAGCTAGCCCCAAAGTAAGTTCGAGACTTGTGTTATCGGATAATAACTCAACGATACTAAGTATGTTTAATAACAAGTTTGTAGATAATCATACAAGAGCGATTGATTGACAACTCCAAGTCTTCCCGTGGATGTCGTAGAAGGTGACTTAGGAAACACAAGCTAAATAAAACTTATAAACAAAATAGAGACCTACAACCCGTCTGGCCAGCGAGGAGAGTGTAGGCCGAATCCTCTGACTGTTTTGTATAACATATAGCTCTGGTAGTAGTATACAGGAGGGTCAATGCTTCTGTAGTAGAAACTAACAAAGACCTGATGATGAAGATCACACAGGTGTATGAGTATTACGTGAATTTAATTTATTTTATATGATCGTTTGTGGCACCATAATACGGAGTCCCACGTAAAGCCGAAATCCCATACAAACGTAGTTTGGTTTTAATTTTGCAACAGTTAAGCCAATCTCTACCAAATTTCGTACATACGACCGGATAAGGCATATTGATGTTTATAATCAGATTTCAATTTTAAAAACAATACCTGTACAAAATTACAGAGAGTAGAAGTTTTGTATCTACTCGCTGTAATTTGCCTAACTGTTGTAAAACTAAAACCAAACTACGTTTGTATGGGATTTCGGCTTTACGTGGGACTCTTAACGTTTTACATTTAAGGAGTAGCCTACAATTTTTTCGTAGACGTTTAGTTAGTGATCATAAAACTCACCTGAATCTGAATATCTCATGCGTATTCAATACAACACATACCAAACATTTTGCAACTTACATATTTTTTGTTTTCTGCGTAATTGAAAAATAATTAAACTTATTTCTTTACAAGGGCAAGATGCGAGTTAACATTACGTCAGCGATTCAATGGTGACATTTGGCCAAAGTGGCCAAAGCAAAATAAAGAGTGCACAGAAAGATAATAAACCAACTGTTCTCCCGTACAAATTTCCTTAGAGTGGGCTAATGTTTATACCATTTACACAGGTGCGGGCGAAATTCTTTCCGAATCTTCTTGCATGGAACACACAGAAGTTTATGATTTTGAGCTTTTGTACTCCTAATCAATCACTATTATTTTCACTACGGGACTTAAGATTAGTCATCTAAGTCAAGTCGAGCTTAGTCCTGTAGTGAAAACAGAAGCTTTCACAGGTTTTGTCTTTCACTTACTCAAAGTATTAGTCAGACCATGCAACACTAAGTCAGGTTATTTTCATGTCCATTTAATTTATAAAGATTTTTAACCTCATCGTCATCCACTGAGATTCAATGAGTTAGCTAGTCTGTCTTTCGACTGTAGTGCTCTTTCAATGCTAATATATTTCTCTTGTTTTTTTTAAATAAAACTTTAGTGAGATAATAACATTATTGATTTGTAAAATACGGGTCACTCACACGGATTGAGACGACTTCTTGCGCGCGTCTCGGTTTACATTCGCCCTGAGCAGACCTCCGGATGAGGCCGAAACATGTCGGCCTGTAGCTGGCTTCATACGTGAGTGACCCGTATTTTACATAGGTATTAACACTTCTCTTTCTTCCTTAATTTGTGTCGGTGATGTGGTCCATTAGCTGCATGTGCAATCGGTACATAGGAACCCACTTAAGTTAACGCAAATCGAGCACCACGACTCAGTTACTTTTTACGCTAATAGGCCATTTAAAGGACTTTTAACACTTCAGTTAATTGAGGAACTGTTGTCGTTAAAACTTTGTAAATTGATTTTATTATCTAGATATTTTTATTAGGTACCTACTTTAATTATGAAATACGTATCATTTAGTGGATGATTAATTGATTATAGTCAGTTTTTTTTTTGCTTCTAAAATTATAATAATAAAAAGTATTATTATAACTTATTAAACTTTGAGGTTGTTCTTTGTATACGAGATGGAATAATTATTTTGAAAATTTTCTTGTGGAGTTTTATCTTAGACGCTAACTACTATAACTTCTTCTCTTATATATATAAAAATGCTCAACTATTTACCAACACTGGGAATCGAACCCAGAACCTCTAGTGTAGGCGGTTAAAGTCTTATCCAGTGGGACATTTTTGAAAGTTACCTACTTGACTTTTGATCACCTTGTTGTTTATCCAGTAGGCAGGGCTTTATATGTTACTTAATTCTGTACAAAAGTACAATTCTATGTAGACCATAGAATTGTATTATTGTACAGAATTATATAAATAAAGCCCTGCCTATTAACCAGCTATTAGCTAATGGCTGAAAGTTCAGCGAGAGTGCCCTTTCGGCGCCGCGCCCGTTTTGTAAATACGCGACATGGCCGCTAATTAGTCCACTGGTTTAGGCCTATTGCCCACACTTTGTTTATCCCAGATTACATCTATGGGTTGGATCACTCCGACTTTATTTATAAATGTATTACGAAAGGTCTAAAGATGTTAAAAAAATGTGCAAACAAATTTGTTTTATTGCATCTCAGTCTTTCGCTCTATTCTCATTTCTTTCGATCAACCAAATCGAATAATTGTTCATTTCCGTTTGGAGCTGATATGCATAATCTAATCAAATTAAACAACCAGTGAATTTCAGTAATAACAATCTTTTTATGATTTTTAAGTTGAAGCACAAGCTGATGATTTTTGTATTCTTTGTTACAGGTATGGATGGATGACAAGGTGGAAAGATTTTTATTGACAGGTCACTGGTGCCATAGTCTTCGTTGTATGTAAGTGAAAGACACATCCTGAGGCAACAGTGTGTGTGTGTAATGTGGTGACAGCACAGCATGACGGTTAAATGCAACTACTTGAAAATCTGCAAACTTAAAACCAAAGGGAATTGAAATGTTAAAACAATGAGCTAATAATATAATGGTGATTATGATCGTGTAATACATTTAACAGAAGGTCTAAGCGTAAAAGATTTAACATCTAAATATTCGTAACTTCTAAAAATATTTATCGATAAACATTCGACTTATCCATATTACAATGGCTCAGTAGCGTCGTAGCTTAAAACGACCGTACCGCGGGAATCGATTCTGGCGAGATATTTCTAGCTCGTTTACGATCTATCGATAATAATTTTCGATTTCCGCGAGCATTTGCTCCGCCAGACGGTAGTAATGTAGTGATGTGACTAATACTACCAGTGATGTGATGTGCGAGATCAAATTGATTGAGTCATCCATCCGATGGGCAGACGAATGGGAGGGCATTATTTGAAAGCAAACGGCCATTTGAAACGTTGTTTATACTTACAGCGTTTTTCTTCTTACATTTAGCGTGTAACTTATTATTTGTACATACAGCCTCTTTTTAAAGAATATATTTTTACTGCACTTATTTTGGGAGATGTATCTACCTAAAGAAGTAAAATAGAGACTGAATTTTGAAAATACATGATGGAAGTTAATTGAATCAAAATATTATCACCTGCAAAATTACAAACAAGTGGGTATAAGTTATTATTCTACGCTTTTATTTTAGTTGCTAAGGCCCACTGGTTATTTTGGTGCTAATTAAAATTTATAACGCATGTTCTACTCGTAAAACTTGCAAAACTCCACGCTCAGATGAATCGATGCTAAAAATCCGTAACGAGTACTCTGAAATCGATTAAAATCGCTACTACTGCATCGTTAAAATTTGCGTCATTCGGCTCTAAACGTAGGCACGTTTCACGCTTATTATTATTTATTTTGGCACTAATAGAGTTTTAGTTTTCAAAATACCTAACTACGTATTTGCAAATATTATTCCGTTTACAAAACATTGCAGTTTCAGCTTATTTTAGCTTCCGTGTATACCAAATTATGATTATTAAAATTATGATTATTAAAAAATTGTGAATTGAGACGCGCGCACGGTGTCGTCCCAATCCGCACCGTGCGCGCGTCTCAATTCACATTCGCCCTGAGAAAGACCTCCGGATGAGGTTGAAACATGTCGGCCAGTAGCTGACTATTTACGTAAGTAACCCGTTGTTACGTATTTTAATAATGTCTTTATCTCACGTTAGTTTTAATCAAATTATGATTGCCAAATAATTAAAAGTCAGGTTAGTACTATAAGAATTAAATAGTAGCAAATATCTTGCAGTATACTTGCCAGCAAGATAGTTAACCTTTAAAAAGTCTACCATCCTTGGCACAGATATTTTTAAGGGTCAAGGATATGATTTTTTCTAGAAACAGATTTGTAAATTTTATTTATCTTTTAAGAGTCCCACGTAAAGCCGAAATCCCATACAAACGTAGTTTGGTTTTAGTTTTACAACAGTTAAGCCAATCTCAACCAAATTTCGTACATACGACCGGATAAGGCATATTGATGTTTATAATCAGATTTCAATTTTAAAAACAATACCTATACGAAACTACAGCGATTAGAAGTTTTCGATACGAAACTTTACTTAAATTATTTTTAAAACAATGAGTCGTGATTAACTATAAGAAACAAGGCAGCCGTGTGGATAATTGTGCATGCAGATGAGATCAAAGCCAGAGATTTTGTGTCTAAATACATAATACATTTCATCATCATCATCATCAGGTCTTTCTAGTCTCCACTGCAGGAGCACGACCCTCTCTGTACTACCAGAGCCATATACTAGCCTGAGCGAGTAGTCAGAGGATTCGGCCTACACTCTCAACGCTGGCCAGATGGGTTGGAGAGGTATCTTTGATGTTAATAAGCTTTGTTTAGCTTGTGTTTCCTTAGTCGCCTTTTACGACATCCACGGGATGACTTGGAGTGGTCCTATTCTACTCTGCCGGGAACTACACGACATAATACATTTAAATAAAGTATACAAACCTACGCACTTATCTCTCTATTATTTAGTCTAGGCTAGTCTTAATAATCGTATTACGAGTAGGCAGGATTTACCATGGAGCAATTGCTCTACTTAGTCTTTTGTCTTATCATTAGCGCCTGTCACAGGGTGCCGATCTGCGCCCGATAAGGACACTACAAATTACATTGTCTTATCAGCGCAAATAGACATTAGACACCGATTTAGTCGGTAGCCGTTTGTTGTAAATGTCACCTTAAGAAATAAAATGAGTTTCTTTTATAACTTAATCAGATCAAATTGAAAAAATCTAATTCAGTAACTTCGGTAGTTAATTACTTGCCGAGTTTTTGGTATAGCTTTTCATCAATATCATCATTTTAAATTCAAAGCGCAGAAATTTGAGCAGTGTCCCTCGCAATTTAGCGTCTCCGCACTTCTCCCCCGTGCTAAGGAGTTTTAGGATTCGAAAAACAGGGTAGCTACTACTGTTCTCACTCAAACTTCTCAGGCGCATGTTACGCGCCATCTGTTATACGTACGTTACTTAGTACTTGAATTATTCTGCGGTGTCAACCCTGATACTTAACTAACACACACGTGTGCACGGATGTTAAGTTTCGTTTGTAGTTGTAGGCATAAAGATCACACCGCTTTGATGAAGCGACAGGAATAGCGCTTATGAAATTATATGAAATGAAATAATTTTATTTACACGTAAACACGGTACAAACACAGGTTGGGACAAAGGATTTGCCTAAGAGATTGAGCAAGCGTGTTAGGCCAACAATTGACAAGCAAATGTTTAAATTAATGTACTTCCAATAATACAATGTTATATGATTTTAAAAAACCGGCCAAGTGTGAGTCAAACTCGCGCAATGAGGGTTCCGTACAATATGCTTCGTGAACACACACACAATGTGCAAAAATGTTTTATTCAATTGACTAGCGCCATCTAGTGGTATTTTAGTGAACTATTTCCCTAGATGAACTTATTATTGTGAGTTTACCACTTAATTTTCAAGTGATGGAATTCTTATTATTTTTCCTGTAATCTTCAAGGAATGAACTATATTTTGTAATTTTTTCAAAATTTTCGGCCCAGTAGTTTCGGAGATCAGGGGGGGGGAATGGTCAATTTTTGCCTTCTTTCGTGAATAAAATCAAAAGTATTGATTTTACCCGAACAAAAAAAAATATTTTTGAGATCCTCATAATGAGCCCTTTCATTTGATATATCACACAGTATGGTTTGCAAAACTTTTTTTTTTAATTTTGTAATCGGGCCCCTCAAAATGACGTTTATTTCAAAAAAATCTTTATTTACTAAGCACATCCGTGTTTGGGTCATAGGATTACACTATCTTACCAAATTTCATCTAATTTGGTTCAGTAGATTCGGAGAAAATCGGCTGTGACAGACGGACGGACGGACAGACAGACGCTCGAGTGATCCTATAAGGGTTCCGTTTTTCAACTTTTGTACGGAACCCTAAAAATGGAGATATATGTGGTAGTTAAGGAATATATTAATAATACAAACACTCGTTCCCATTTCCTCATCTAACACACTAAGTTACGTACCAGAAGTAAGTACTTACTCCCAATCAAACTATTTCCTAGTGACGTTGAAATGTTACCAGCTTCCTGGGACCGCTAATGTACTGCGATTACGGCAAAGCCCTGAATTGATTAAAACTGTTTGAAGAAGGACTTAGAGTAGCGAAACCTCTATAAGATGATTTTTGAAGAAGGAATCAAGAAACACCTAGAAAATGAGGAGGTACAATTTTTATTTACTCCGCGTACTCATTACTCTGCATACGCATATTAAGGTTCGCCTGGACGCGCATGTCTCCATACAAACGGAAAAAGGGAATTGTGACAATATTTGATAATTTTGGAGTAAAGTTAAGCATCCAATCAATTAATCTCATTATAATCAACGTACGTTCTTATACAGTTTGGTTAAATTATCAATAGTTTGAGAATTATACGCCTTTTAAGATTTCCATACAAATTTGAAAAGGCTTGTAATTCTCAAACCATTGGTATTTTAACCAAGCTGTATAGGAACGTACGTAGATTATAATGAGATTAATTGATTAAATGCTTAATTTTACTTCACAATTATCAAATATTGCCACAATTCCCTTTTTCCGTTTGTATGGATACATGCTCAGTATACCCCATACAGAGCCTACGGCAATAAGATCCAAGGGTCACTTTAAGGGTTGGTATATGTGGTTTGAAAGCAGCATCAATGATATGTTTCGTAAGATTTCCTCGGTCAGCTTCTACGAACTGCGCAGGAAGAGAAGCAGCTTGTTCATTCTCCTTTTTTTCTTTTCTCCCAGACTTGCTTGCCCCAGCTTGAATGTTAGTTCTCCGTAAATTATAAATACGGTCAGAATATTATTTTAAATTTCCTTCACATCGTTCATTCCTTGAAAGTAAATATTAAGCAATTACGCTTTTAATGATCGTCGGAATTAAAATTAAAGTATTCACGTCCAATTCGCTCAGGTCTTATAAGTAAGATTGATATCTAAATACTTGTGTAACTGTACGACAAGTATGTCCATTAATTAAGCCATTAAAGGAGCAGCGATTACAGAGAAATCTGAATAGCCCATCGTCATATTAGCGTTTATTGGAATTGTAACCTGTTTTAATTAGCTCAATGTCTCATTACGGCCTGTAGGGGCATAGACCACATGATTGCTGGTCGGTTAGAAAAACTAATATCATTTTAATCATCGACTTTCGATTTTATCCAGTCCCCTGCTATAAATTATATAGAGCTCAGATAAGATACTTCTCTCTTAGATTATATATAGCCTAGATAGACTCTATGACTGATGGCATTGATGGATAGGACGCGTGTGCTAATAAAGCAATAAAAAAAAATTGGCTAGTTTTTTAATCATTGAAAAAAAGGCATGTTGGCGTCTAGAGAGCTTATAGTCAATGGCTTCTCCCTTATATGTATATAGGACCAAATACTATAGCTGGAAAAACCTACCTAATATCTTTTTAATTATCGACTTTCGATTTCAATCGATCCCTAGGCATAAATTACATAATGTATAAATAGGTAGACAGGTTAGAACGCTTACTTCATAAAATGTAAGCACCAGCTATCGGCAGCAATGCTGGCTGGTTAGAAAAACCAATATCTGGTAATCGATATTGTAGTATAAATTATAGAGAGGTTAGATTGGACACTTCATTCAATGTACCTACTTTTTGTATAAAACATAATGCATACCAGCGCTCCTCATTGCTTATTGCACCGCACCGATTAAAGTACAAAAAAAGATACACTTAGCTTATAGAATTCAACATCATGAATGTATGTAGTAATTGTTTTTTGCGAATTTTAATATACTCCTATTAAAATTCGCAAAAAACAATTACTTGATGAAAAAAAAAAAGAATTTTGTGTTTTGTTCCTTAATTAAGAGAATCTTAAAGCTTCCGTAATTTCAAGTTGGTACTATTTGTTAATAACAACCGCCTCATTATTAACAAATAGTTCTGCATATTTACGGAGCTATCCTTTGGTACTATTTCTATTTTATTTCGTGGCCACCAACCTATCCCCGACCACTCTCGAGATTGGTCGATTACCGCTCCTGTTATTATTTTCCGTCACTATGATTATATCGATTGTAGAAATAATGATCTCGATATGAAATCGATGGCATTTATTGCAGTAATCGATCTATATAAATTGTGCTTGTCAGTGGGCCCATGCTCTAAAGGAAATCTTATTTTATGTATTGAGTATATAAAGCGTTTAAAATAATTTGTTTCTGTATTTATGCCCGTATTTCTAGATCTTATATTTTACCTAGCATTTTAGTCAAAATTCGTCAAGTACTTTTCACGTAGAAGTACCCCTATATAACCTCACAAATTTATATATTTATAATTTAAAAGTCACTTGAACACAAAAACTTAAAAGATGGATAAATTAAATCCACCATTTACATGCTAAAATTACCAATAAACTACTTTTGATTGAAATGATAGTTCAAAACGCAGCCATTAAAAAAATTACATGAACTAGTTTCGCAGTCCATCTTAAATAGGCATAAGTTCATCCAATTTGACTAAACCAAACCCAATTAGGGGTTTCGAAACTAACAATCTTATTACTATGTACGCGCGTGACGCAAACGGTCTATTGGAGCGGTTTGATAGTACAAGTGCAAATTATCAGTACTAGCTGTAACCCGCGGCTCCGCTCGCGTGATATATAGCCTATGTCCTTCTCAGTACCCTAAACTGTGTGTATGCAAAATGTCATGATGATCGGTTCACTAGATACGGCGTGAAAGCGTAACAAATAAACTCACTTTCGTAATTATAATATTAGTACAGTCCATTTCAAATAGGCATAAGTTCATCTAATTTGCCTTAACCAAACAACAACAAAAAGACGGGGTTTCGAAACTAACAATCTTACGAGTATTACTACGTACGCGCGTGACGCAAACGGTCTATTGAAGCGGTTAATAGTACAAGTGCAAATTATCTGAAATACGCGGTTGTAATGAGCTGTGAGCAATAGCAAGGCAATAGTTGGGAATAATGTAATGATAAATCGAGAATTCAAGGTTGGCTTGTTGTTGTCTATAAGTTCAATTCGTTTATTTTTAATAAGAATATAATATTATTTTGAAAAATGAACGCCGTGTGGTTCCCGATCCCGACAGAGTAGAATAGGACCACTCCAAGTCTTCCCGTAGATGTCTTAGAAGACGACTTAGGAAACACAAGCTAAAAAGAGCTTATAAACATCAAAGAGACCTCAACAACCTGTCTGGCCGGCGTATAGTGTAGGCCAAATCCTCTGACTGCTCTGGCTAAATCTTGCACTGGTAGATGGTCGTGCTCCTGCAGTGACTGAATAAGATCTTATGATGATGATGATTAATTTAACCGACCGATGCTACAATAAAATAGGGTTCGCTACTCGTTCCATTGAGCACTAAGTATTGTGTTTGCAGTGTGAAGATTTTCAGTTCAAAATTGTGTGGTTTTAATTTTTTTCAAACTCTCGATAGTTCTGTATTACATGTAGGTAACAAAGATGCTAAATCTTGTTTTCGTTACGTTCTTTAGCGGCATTCTCTCTGCTGTGTTCTCTCACCACGGCGTGTTGCCGGTTTTATCTTCAACTTTGGAACCCTGGGATTCTTTTATTCTGTTGTTTCTGTATTCTGTACTAATATTATAGAGAGAAAATTATGATTGATTGTCTGTTTGTTTGCATTGAATAGGTTCCGAAACTTCTGAATCTATTTTCAACATTTTTACACATATAGATAGCTAATTTATTTGCGGGTGACACAGGCTATTATTTACGTCAACAAAGTCGCGAGAAAATTACTATTAAATTATAAATTACATTAGAACCTTAAAAGCTTTTACCGTCAAACATTCTGAACCCTGAATTTTCTTTGTCAACATCATCAATGGGGACTTTCATTTTCATCGCCGCCTAACGACCATTTGGTGTGACTGGGGCTCATTACCGCCGAAACATCGGCGACGTTCTACACTAATGCCGTGGACTGAAGGATTTAGCATTTTCACTTTTATTGGGGAGCGAGTGATTTACTGACTCGGTAGGGTTAATTTATTATCGCTGTCGGTTTGTTTGTATGCTTCCTTTTGTTAGTTTTGAATACAATCAATTAAAAGTGTTTTCTATAAATAATACATCATCAGGTCTTTTATAGTCTCCACTGCAGGAGCACGACCCTCTGATGATGACGACATCCACGGGAAGACTTGGAGTGGTCCTATTCTACTCTGCCGGGAACCACAATAATACATATATTTTTATAATATAACCATATGGTATTACGATGGCTTATAGCTAAAAAAAAGCAAATTTTAAAAAATTTCGAGCGCAATTGTATAAATAACATTTTTAAAATATGTATCAAAACGGCATCAAACCACAGAGCAATTAATGTGACAGCCGCTCACACATTCCGTGCTTTGTGCATCAGACGTTCTGCATATACTTATTTTTTGTTTATACCTAGGCCTTAAACATTTTTTCTGCCTTTTCTCGGGTTTTTTTCTCGTGGATCTATTTTTTTGTCCTGTCTGTAGGTCCAGGCAACTACGGTATTTAAAAGCTCAACAATCCTCATTTTTCATTTCTCTTGATAAAATATTTTCATACGAGTTAATTAACTAAAGCAAGGTTACTGCAAATAACATAATTTACAAGAAGCTGTCAAACTATTTCTGTTTATTTGACGTCAAAGCTAATTTTACGAGCGGTTTTAGGTCAAGGGACGGTCTAGCCGCTGCCACCCAAGTTGTCAAAACTCTCGTCTTTTCGTCGGTCCGTCTGACAGTGATTTGTGTATGAACTTTCTATAGGATTTCCTACGGGTTTGTGGTGGGAAGTCAAGGGGTACAGTTTTGCAAATTGATTTTAGTGGACTTTATAATATGAAATTGGTGTAGTTTGGTGTTATAAATGCTCGTGCTCATGAACAATTTGTGAAATAGTTAAAGTGGACTGATAAATGGACTCGTATAGATTTGCCGCCCCAAGCTGCCACGAGGCGTCAAAGAACATACGCCATCTTTGATGCTACTTGGAAAAACTTTACCGTACAACACCGATACTTGGTATCTCATTATACTGGACATTGGCAGAATCACTGAAATTTCGGTGGAAGCCATAATATAAAACAGAAGAAGAAGAAGGATTTCCTACAATAAACTATTAGGACAAACAAATTATTAACATAAGAGACTAGCACTCAAATTACTTTTTTGATAGATGGATGAGAGAATCAAATCATTTAATCAACCCCTCAATAATGAACAACTTTTCCTTTGGAATCAATGCTGGGATATCAAAAAAATCGTCATTTTTATTTAAAAGTGTCCGGCCGGTCCAATAATTTGTATCAAAATAACAATTTTCTTTTTGTAAGTGATGCAAATAAGTCATTTCAATTTAAAAAAAAACTTCGTGTCCTTTTTCTTAACTCGGCTAACTCTTAGAGAAGCTACACAAGTAATTGTTTCCGATAAAAATAACCTCAAAAGCCGTAACAAAAGTGACATTAAAGATCACGTTTCCGCGCCACGCTTGGCGGCAAAACGTGACATTTGAGCCGCGGATAACTGTGGCGGAAAAATATTAATATTGTTTATGTTTATAGAGGTATAGAGTTACTAGATTGGCTTTACAATGCTCATTACTGGTTATTGTTTTGAGCTCATTACAGTGCTACAAAGATGTTTTGGCACGGCACATAATCAGAAGTAAACGCTGCCATTGCCGTCATCTTGTAAAGCGCGACTTTTGGTATATAGTTCGAATTGATGTTTGCTGCAGATATTTCGTCTTTTAATCCTATTTATCGAACTAACAATATTTTGTTAGCTGGTGGACCTAAATACACTCGCAATTACACACAGCGCCCCCATTTCAATGTCATCCAATGCCAAATGATCGTTGTCGCACTGTATGTAAATGCTATTTAAAAAAAAAGAAACTGCCCTTTCCCGATTTTTATAACGTTTAGTCGGGATAAGACAAGAACTGTGGACAAAGGTCGAGCTCCGTGGCGCAGCGGTCAACACGCCTGCCTGCGACACGGAGGTCCCGGGTTCGATCCCCGGTCAGGTCAAGATGGAAAATGATCTTTTTCAGATTGACCTGGGTCTTGGATGTTTATCTATATATGTATTTGTTATAAAATATAGTATCGTTGAGTTAGTATCCCATAATACAAGTCTTACTAAGAACTTACTTTGGGGCTAGCTCAATCTGTGTGATTTGTCCGTATATATATTTTTTATTTTAAAGATTGTAAAGATATCTCATACATCTAAATCTGTTCAAGTTTTAGAAGTTGAACTGAAATAAATAAACTCACTTATGCATACACACAATGCATTTATTTATGTGAGTTTCTTTATTCCCAGTATAACTTTTATATACCTGAACAGCTTCGAATGATGACTTTTAAGAGCAGTCGGATTAAAAAAAGAGCGATATGTGTCAGCCATTTTCCATACTGTAAAGAAAATAGCTGACTACTAGCCGATAGACGATTGCCTGAGCCCTGTCTCGTACAGACATCATATACATAAACCTAAAATATTACACTCCTTTTATACAAAAATAACAGTCATGTAACATAATAATATATACTTGGGGATTACTGTGGCGGAAAAAAATATTAAACTGTGTATCGAGTTACCCGTTGGGCGTTAAAACGCTCGTTATTTTTTAACTGTGGTTTACGAGATACGATCTTATTGTTCTGAAGTAACAGGGAACCTTCGTTAATGTGAAAGATAACATCAAATGCACGTGAATAAAATAAATACAGGTTAAACTTTTCACGCTTTTTCGCATGCACTTGAAATAAAACTAGGTGGGTAAAGGCGTATTTATAATGAGCAATTTTAATGTAAGCTTTTTAAGAAAACTTTGATAATCTGTGTTAGGAATAGTGATAAAACTGATAAATAGTAGACTCGGGCAAAATGATTACATTTAGTCATTTTTGAAATCATTAATGTATGTATTAATGAATGTTCTTGGTTTTTTTTTTAAATAAATATATAGGGACACATCACACAATTTGAGCTATATTGTCAAGTCCTATCCAATGTTTTGTTCATTCAATCCTACGAAGAAGTGACGCCTCGCGGTGGTGAGCAATTAAAAAAATTTTTTTTTTACCCGTTATCCTGTCGAAAAACTTTCATTCTGTGTGATCTGATATAGACCAGCAAAATCATAACCTCCTTATGCAATTCGAAAATTAAAAGACCTCGAGCACTATCTTCACAAATCTTAAGTTGCCAAGCATCGTATTGTTCGAACGAGTAACCTTGCTCAATCGATACTTTCGACCACTAATAGGGTCTGGCTGACCTTAATATTTGCCCTGATTTATTTTGAAATAAATCGCTAATTGGTGAGCCGTGAAGGTTTTTGTTTATTTTCCGATTTTAAACGGCTGTCGTAAGTTAATGCCAAAAACTGTAATCCGACTGTTATGGCCGACTTATCAATGGAATTACTGGATTGTCAATGAATGTTTCCGATTTGCTCTTGATATTTCAAGTTTAATATGAGGTAAATAAAGTTCAGGCACTGTTTAATTTATTTTAATTATGGGCTTTCGAAAAAATAAGGCAATTCATGCAAAGTGATATTTGATTCATATAAAAATGTGGCATGTATGTGAATTTCTTAATCTATACATATAATAAAACAGTAAAAATATTTTGTCTGTGCATTTAGTATTTTTGACTGAAATGGATAGAGGGACACTTAAAAAGAATAATAGAAAACAAAAATATTTTTTTAGAATTTCTTGTCTGTCTGTCTGTCTGTATGTATGATCACGTATATCTCCGGAAATTTTGGACGGATTTGAATGAAACTTTTTTTGCTATATAGCTATTAAGTCGGGGCAACATATAAGGTAGAAAGATTTTGAAAATGGTACACCTAATGCAGCATCATAATGATCCAGCTGAACTATAAAAAATATAAAAGTGGACCCTTTGCAAAAGTTGTTAAGCCTGATGAGCATTTTTATTGGGGTATAACTTAAAAAAATATCTAAGATTTGGAACACCTCATGCAGAACCATAAAGGTCTAGGTAAACTATAAGAAATATATAAATGACGCCTTAGCTCATATTACTGGTGACCGCCCAGCGGTCCTCCTTTTGGCAACGTAGTTTTCAGCCCATACGACAAAACATGAGAGTGCTGTCTCTCCAAGCTTTGAACACACAGGCAACACCTAAAGACGGGGTCCGGCCCTCCCGAAGGCCCTTGAAGGCGCTCTGCCCATACCTCAAAGTTAAGTGAAGTAGCGCAAGCTAGCTTCTTATCGTGTCGGTGGCTCAAAAAGTCTAAAAGAATCCTATATTTATCCCTTCAGTATTTAGCAACAGTCAATGCAATGCCATTTAATTTTATAACACTGCTACAAGTATTTTCTTATGTATGTTTAGTTCGTATTAAGGTAATTAGTACGCCGGAGTCATATAGTCCACGCGAACGAAGTTGCGGGCATCAGCTAGTTCCAAATAACTTTCACTTAGAAATATTCCAACGTATCTTTCAATAGAATCATTGCACCTTCCAGAGTCAAAGAGTGTGAGTCGCGTATTCCTTTTTGAAAAAAACTTCATATATCTTTCTGGTACGAGTAGGTCAAAATATCACAAAAGTTTTTTAACCTTTGAGATGTTTAGCCCTGCGAGAAAGGTAAGATAACTGTATCGGATAACAGTAAAGGTGAACTATAATTTCCTCTCTCATTAAGCCGTGTTTTGACTAAACACTTTTATTGATCGTTAACGCCAGAATCTATAAAACGCACTAATTAATTAGTGAGAGATGTTGGGAGTCATAAATAATTATGACCCAATCACTTTATGACTGAAGACTCTACGGAAAATCTGCCTTGTTGGAATGGCGTCGCATATGCTTTTACCAAAGACAATTTAAGATTTTACCCATGGCTATATGGCGAGAATCACGTATAACAGGGCTATGACGGATGCCTTGAGGCAGCTTGAAAAATCTGACGTACTTAGCTTCGACTTATTGCGTACAATAACGTAATCATCATCATCAGCGGGCCAATTTTCTAACTCGGTGTACAACGATTTGATTGTCACTTTAGCATCCATTACGGTTTTCAAACCTTAAATGAAAATAGTCATTCATACCGAAGCCGTAATGAATATTGAAGTTACCATGAAAATGATGTACACCGTAGCTGTCAAAAGTTAGCAAATAGGTCTGCAGGTCCCCTTAGTCTACATTACAGGAGTATGACCGTCTCTGTACTACTAGAGGCATATATTAGCCAGAGCAGACTGAGGATTTGGCCTACACTCTCTACGCTGCCCAGACGGGTTGAAGAGGTTTCTTTGATGTTTATAAGCTTTGTTTAGCTTGTGTTTCCTAACTCGCCTACCGTAATAAGTCGTAGCAAAATTCTTGCTGCAAAAAGTATAGGTATAATGTACTGACATAGATTTGCTTTATAATTGTAGAAATTTTTAAATTTCTGCTTCGTTGCTGCAGATTAGGGTTTCTCCATTTGAATATTTTCGCTATAATTAAAATTGAAGGGCACACCGGAGGTAACTGACCGGGGAACATGACATGTGTGGAATAAATTTGATCACACGTCCGAAAATAAGTTCTAAAAATAATTTCCGAAACGAATATTCAAATAGACTTACTTTTATTTAGAATGTTGTAGATTATATCATCATTGCAATGTGTGCCACACCGATTTCAGCCACAGCCAATTGATATCTGGCTACTGAGAGCATCGTTGGTGAGCTCTCAAGTGACTGACAAAGCCATTTTTTGTAATATAAGTGCGTCTACATTCACTGCAACACCTCAGGATGCTTACAAAGTAAGGTAGCCACACAAGTCGATCATTGAAGGATGAGGCGGGATATGAAGCAGATCGCTATCACTATGATAAGCTGGAGTACGGAGAAACCCGCCCAGCCTGTCGCCGTGACGGACGGCTGTTATCGTAACGATGTAATCGCAGGGAAACTTTAGAAAACTCTTGTTAGTGCACAATACTGTGAGAACGTCCTGTCACAAACGCATAAAAATTATGAGGATACATGAATTTTACGGGATCCAGTGCTGCAGTGCTTTCCCGTTTGAAATAAATCATTCGTGAGAAAAACGTGATATTGTAATTTTCTTGTGACTTCCTAGATAACTTTTCTAACTATATTTATTTCCTGAACTTTACAATTTAAAATGTGGACGTGATGATGGCTGTTTTTTGACTAAAACGCTTAGAAAAGCTTCATAACTCATTTTAAATTGTAAACCGTTGTTCAGCATTAGATTAATTAATGCTAAACTACGGTAATTTTTCTACCGAAGTACTGACATATAATTATTTCCATTTTAAGGAGTACAAGAATAAAACGGTTGGCGCTTATTACGCTGATGTATGCCTCATAAGCTGAAGTTATATATTATATAGATACAGATTCAGATATCAGCGGAAGCGTATTGCAAATTTTCATCATCAAGAATGTCTCGCAATATGAGTTTATTATTAAACTTTCCTACTGCTCAGCAACTGTATTCGCTTAATCTCTAAATAATGAGAGGAAAACCATTAGCCCAGCCTAGGTCAGTACTTGGCACTTGACTACGAGGTAGTAATTACAAAACCAGTGCAATAAAACTGTGAAAGTGTGAATCACTCCAGGAACATTAAAGATGTATTTATTCATGAAGGAACACTTCCATCGACGGGTTAAAAAGCAAATATTTGGAGGGAAAGCGATTCCGGCGAGCGCTGGATAAGGAATTATGACATGCCACGCCAGCGGTAGACAGGGCATGGGACAATTTACACTTCGGGAGAGTGATTTTATGATAAATAGCTGAGAGGGCTGTCTGTCTGTCACAGATGATTTAACTATAAGAACTCATAAATACTATAACTACATGACGTAACATGGTGTCATTTTAAGGTACCCAAAGAGTTAAATAAGTCAGCAATAGGGTCCCGGACCCTATTGCTGACATTTCGATGTCTGACTGCTGTCCGTTTGTCTGTCACCAGGCTGTATCTAATAAACCGTGATAGCTAGGCAGTTAAAATTTTCACAGAAGATGTA
The DNA here is from genome assembly GCA_963082605.1 of Rhodophaea formosa. Lineage (NCBI taxonomy): Eukaryota > Metazoa > Arthropoda > Insecta > Lepidoptera > Pyralidae > Rhodophaea > Rhodophaea formosa. The sequence goes on from OY720209.1 coordinate 4,831,225, forward strand.
AATCTTAACAGTATAAAATAAATATTTAAAGGGGCTCCCATAAGTTATGTAAGATGATTAGTTTTCCTATGATTCTGGCTTCACATTTCCTGCTGGTCAACGTCCGATAATGTTAAAACGAAACTGCGGCGGTAGCCTACAACTACTAATGGCATGACCTGCAAAGAGTTGCTACAATCAAATACTGATGAAATTTCGGACAAAGTTGAGGCAAAATTACGACCCTCTCTGTACTACCAGAGCCATATACTAGCCTGAGCGAGTAGTCAGAGGATTTGGCCTACACTCACCACGCTGGCCAGACGGGTTGGAGTGGTCTCTTTGATGTTAATAAGCTTTGTTTAGCTTGTGTTTCCTTGGTCGCCTTTTACGACATCCACGGGATGACTTGGAGTGGTCCTATTCTACTCTGCCGGGAACCACACGGCGGCTATATTTGATTATATCTATTATATTTTACGATTTGATTTTGGATGTACTATAGAGATTTACCCTTTGACCCGGGTCAAAGTCCGATAATGTTGAAATTATACTATTACCGCGGCGGTAGCTTACAACTTCGCGATCTCGTTGGAATTAATCACTGTGGCTGTAATGGGCTGCTACTGGCCGGGCGGCCTTAGAAGGCTAATGGCATGACCTGCGCAGGGTTGCTACTACCAAACACTGATAACATGTAGGGGAAAGTTATATAAAATGGTAAATTTTTCTTTGATTCTGGCTTTACATTTCCTCTCGGTTTAACGTCCGATAATGTTGAAATTATACTAATACTGTGGTGGTAGCTTACAACTTCGCGACTGTAACTTCGTAGCTGTAGTGTGTGCTACTGGTCAGGTGGCTTCAGAAGGCTAATGGCATGACTTGCACAGGGTTACTACCAGCAAATTACCGATGACATGTGAGAGAAAGTCATGTAAACCATAACAAAAACCGCAATCGCTATACATCTTATAGGGATGCAAGATTTCAAATGTAATATACCATTACAAATCCATATCATACCCTTGAATATTCACATCATCAGGTCGTTTTAGTCTCCATTGGAGCACGATCCTCAATATTCACATAATCTTACCTAACGATAATCTTATGTAGACAGAACGAGACTTGGAGAACGATTATAGTTAAAATTAATTGTAGCAGTATCAATATAAGTCCGCCCACTATTATAAATAAATAAACGAATATATAGGGACAAATCATCCACATCCAAGACACTGGTCAATCTGAAAAAGATCGTGTTTCATCATGACCTAACCGGGGATCAAAACCGGGCCCACTCATTTCTCAGGCTAGCGTGTTATCATCTTGCCATCGTCTTTCGCCTTTGGCCTTATTTTGATTCTGTATTCTAGCAACCCTGCCCGCGTAACTCAGTGATTTATTGTACATGTTTTGAGTTGCTTACTCTGTTTGTCTAATGGGTTAATTAGAGTGGAGATAAACCTGGCCTTTCATGGAAATATAAATGTGTTGGCGTGTGTTACAGAGTTAGAACTAAGTAGGTACTAAGTTATGTGCGATGAATGAATGGTAATATGTTGAGAAGGCCAATATTTACGACTTACTTATTCCTGAAATGAAGCCTACTGAAATGATTACAGTTCGGTACATGTCCTAATTCCGGGCGCCATGCAAATGTAATATTTAAATGTAAAATAAAACTATAAAAAATGTTAAAAAGTATCATTTTCATCCATACAATGACAAACAATAATTATGTTTTTGAATGGTGGTAGGTATAATTTGTCGTTTTTATGACGTTTCATACAAACGAAGTTACGTTGCTACCATACACAGAGGGCGCTATATGCTATATTAACAGATGTTTATATTACAACTTAAAATTTAATTTACACCATTTTTGATTATAACATATTCAGATTAAAATCTTTTTTTATGCTTTAAGAGTCCCACGTAAAGTCGAAATCCCATATAAGCCAATCTCAACCAAATTTCGTACATACGACCGGATAAGGCATATTGATGTTTATAATCGGATTTCAATTTTAAAAACAATACCTATACAAAATTACAGCGAGTAGAAGTTTTCCATACGAAACTTGTGGACCCTAACGATGACATTTGGAACTAACTTGCTGGAACGTTTGCCAATGTCTCTATGAGATGATGAGGCACCTATTCACGCCGGCCAGACGGATTGAAGAGGTAAAGAGACCTCACTTACTTACTTATTGCATCCTGTAGCTTGAATAATCTGACACTAGTATTGGCCACGCTCGTCCAAAAACAACAACAACGCATACCAGTGGGTTGCTTAGTTGCTTATAATGCGTTTACAATGCAATACGGCCACTACGCCATAGAGCTTCACCGTCTTAAATGTCGGTAAAAGCCCACAGATAAATACCTGGGAAATTATCTATGGTCAGTAGTGCAGTGGCACGCTCCTTGGCCGCTGTCGCGCTTTCATAAAAACTAAATGAATATAACGATAGGTGTTTTTTATTTTCCACTGCAGGAGCACGACCCTCTCTGCACTACCAGAGCCATATATTAGCCAGAGCAGCCAGAGGATTTAGCCTACACACACCACGCTGGCCAGACCTTTGAAGCACTTACTTACTTTTGCCTTTAGGTAGCTTGAATAATGTGACACCAGTATTGGCCACACACATCCAAAAACAACAACAATGCGTAACAGTGGATTGCTTATTTGCTTAACATGCGTTTACAATGCGACACGACCACTAGGCCATAGAGCTTCACGGTCTTAAACGTCAGTAAAAGCCCACAGATAAATAGCTGGGAAATTATCTATGGTCAGTAGCGCAGTGGCACGCTCCTTGGCCGCTGTCGCACTTTCATCGCAATAAAAACTAAATGAACATAACGACACGTTTCCGCGCATCGATTTAGGTATTGGAACAGTTGGAAAGCATCGCATTGGTCATGGAATACTTCAGAATAATGTCAATACTGTCATGTTAAATAAATTGTATGTAACCCACCTTTCACCTTGCCGAAACACTCATAGAGAAAAACGTAGAGTGCTTATAAACTACTTACTTCATGATCTATTGTTGTTTTATGGGTGATGGATTCTGTACTTCAAAATGAAATATGGAAATCTTAGAATCCTCGTATCATTTTCTGCCCACTTTTGTTCCATACCTATCCTGTATTTCCATATTTTACCGGTCATTTAGTTTCTAACGTTATTATAACAAATACTCGGTTTTAACTTTATTTTGTTTTGGGAAAACCATTACTATTAATTCCGTAATTTTTTTTAAATGTTCCTACTTTGATATTGTTAGTGCGTGCGTGTTATTGTTAACTTTGACATTGGCATAATCATCGTTTAGGCTAAAAACGATAGAGCCCTAAACCTAAAGAAAGAAAGAAGATAGAATCCTCGTATACATTTTTCCTCTATCAACATACAATACGAGTATAATATCCAATGCCAGTTTTTTTCTGGTAACCGATGTTCACTCATTATCGAATAAAGATAAATGACAACGAAGCCGTACAAAGCCTACAAATATAACAGAAACATGGAAATTCACGTGTTTTCGAATTTTACCACCCCTTTTGTTACCAAGAAACTGATCCGGAAGGCGTGCGGTTCCGTGCAGCTGACGATGCGGTGATTGATACCTTAATTTGAAGGTAACTTGACGCGGACGCATCGTCTGATTCATAAGTACATACATACTATCACGTCTTTTTTCCTTGCGCGGTAGACAGACCCCAGCCCCCCTATTTACTAACTCGGATGACAGGTGTCGATGCAAATGTATTCCAAATAAAAAGTTCGAGCAAGCAAAACCCGCATTGTAACAGTAAATTTTAGATTGATAGGCATCGACACCTGTCATCCGAGTTAGTAAATACCGGGTGTATAAAAACCAAAGGCCACGTTTAGCATGTTAGTGGGCTTGTAGGTGGAGACCAGAATCAAAAAAATGATGGGTTGCTAGCCGCATTGGCTATTGACATGAGTCCTCACGCCCATTCCCTCGATCGGCTTTTACGATTTGCGCGGGAAAAGAAGCACCTGGTACATTCTACGTTTTTTCTTTTCTCCCAGACCAGCGGGGATGATATACCTATGCCTTTAATTATTCTCCAAGACTCTAAGGTATTCGTGGCAAACGTTAACATATGTTAGTCCGCTACACGAGAGGTTCTGGGTTTAATTCCCAGTGCGAGCAAATATCGGTACTTTATTTTCACAGATATTTGCCTGCTTTCTCGAAATATCTGCCAGCAAAGAAGGCGTACCTAATCCATATTACAGCATTTCTTACGAACATATTGTCATAATAGCAGATCAGTAATAATTCAGATCAGTCCATAAATTCAAAGTCTGTAAGACAGCCAATAGACACTCTTAATTTGACATCCTTTATTTTGTGTCTTGGAAGAGACTTGTTCTCCCCATCTGTTTTCTGGGTTGCCTCCTCAGCTGTAGTCTGTCTCGTCTGCTATTATGACTGTATGTTCATAATTCATGCTGTAGTAAGGTTGGTATAGTCTTCACAACCAATCGCCTCCTTAATGCCAGCTTTCTGGCGGGTAACACGAGAAACGCAAGTAAATTTGTGTCAATCACAGACATTCGAGTATAAAATGATGTGTTTGTCCGTAATTTTGATGCCTAGAGCCTATTTTGAGGACATATGCAAAGGAAATTATTAACCGAGCAACCCGGAAGGAGTGTAGTGTGCCCAGCTGTCGAGAGTCGATGCAGTGATACCTTAATCTGGAAACCCGACCCGATGCACCGGCGGGCTTCCTGTCGAGTTTGCATGTTACTACTTATAAGTTGCTAGAGTCAGGTTACGGCGATGCGTGGTAGAAAGCTGTTTTTTGTCTCAAATAATGTACATATATTATTATTAAAACTAACGTAAGATAAAGACATTATATATAACAATGGGTCACTCACGTGCTATTTGTCAGGAGTGCCGACTATAGTTTCGGACTCGTCAGGAGCCCATTTTCAAGCCGAGTGCGGGACGCGCGGCGCGGGCGGTGGGTCCCAAACTCGCCATCCAACTCGTGGATGTCGTAGAAGGCGACTTAGGAAACACAAGCTGAACAAAGCTTATAAACGTCAAAGAGACCTCTCCAACCCGTCTGGCCAGCGTGGAGGGTGTAGTCCAAATCCTCTGACTGCTCTGGCTCTGGTAGTACAGAGAGGGTCGTGCTCCTGCAGTGGGGAATAAGAAGACATAATGATGAATGTACATTGTACATATATTATGTTTGTTAAAATTGCATGATAAACAATGTACTTAATAATAAAACATAGGACATTCTTCAACTTTATGAGGTACGAAGATAAGGTTTACTCGTTTATTGCGTGGACTGACGTCGTCTGTTAGTGTGCACTTAACTTTATTTGCATTCTCTAGTTAAGCACCTAGAAGAACTTGGACTGATTTATGATTGTCAGTTAAGTACTGAGGTTAAGTACTTAAAAATTAGCGCAGCGATGTTCTAAACGTTAAGTTCGTTTAATGTTGAAAATGCTGTTTTTAAATGAAAATTGCCGTGTGGTTCCCGGCAGAGTAGAAAAGGACCATTTCAAGTCTTCACGTGGATGTCGTAGAAGGCGACTTTGGCAACACAAGCTAAACAATGCTTATGAACATCAAAGAGACATCTCCAACCCGTCTGGCCAGCGTGAAGAGATGCTAAATCCTCTGACTGCTCTGGTAGTACAGAGAGGGTGGTGCTCCTGCAGTGGAGACTAACAGAGACCTTATTATGATGATAATGATGAAATTAAGGTTAAAGTGTAGTGTAGGATCTTTTCTGTCAATTTGTTCATCACGGCCAATGTCTCCTTAGTTCTGTACGAGAGAAACCAAGAACCCGAATTCGGAGCACACTGATGGACCACCAAAGTCGAAGATTTAATTTAATTAATAAATGTTTTAATTAATTACTATAATTTATCTACAGAACTTAAAGATATAAATAAATTAGTAGCAAGACTTTGCCGTTGTCAGTTGTCACGCCGCCCCAATGCCTGTCCCGCCAAATTAGTGCAGCCTGTGAACGTTGTCTTGTAGGACTCTTGCTGGCCCATTTATACACTTGATCGATCATTAATATTGTTGTTATTGCTATGAAATAGCTCGCATAACTTAGCTTTTAGTTATTAATACGTATAACTTTTAGGTACAACACCAAAGGTTTCAATCAGTGTTGTCAGTACTGGATATCTAAATCAGTTGAGTGCAGCCTGTGTGAACGTTGTCTTGCAGGACTCTTGCTGGCCCATTTCCACTTGATCGATCATTAATATCGAATATTGTGGAGTAGATGTTGCTATGAAATAGCTTGTTCAGCTTAGCTTTCATTTAATAATGTTCCTTTCTGGCGCAAAGGGATTTTAAGCAAATTTTTAAATCAGTAATTTGAGTTGGGATATTTTATTTGTTGTCACATCGCCGCAATGCCTGTCTCACCAAATTAGTGCAGCCTGTGTGAACGTTGTCTTGCATAGGACTCTTGCTGGCCCATTAACACTTGATCGATTATTAATATTGTTGATATCGCTGTGAAATAGCTCGCGTAACTCAGATTTAAGAGTCCCACGTAAAGCCGCAATCTCATACAAACGTAGTTTCGTTTTAGTTTTACAACAGTTAAGCCAATCTCAACCAAATTTCGTACATACGACCGGATAAGGCATATTGATGTTTATAATCAGATTTCAATTTTAAAAACAATACCTATACAAAATTACAGCGAGTTGAAGTTTCGTATTGAAAACTTGTACTCGCTGTAATTTTGTATAGGTATTGTTTTTAAACTTGAAATCTGGTAAATTTGGTTGAGATTGGCTTAACTGTTGTAAAACTAAAACGAAACTACGTTTGTATGGGATTGCGGCTTTACGTGGGACTCTTAAGTTTAATACTTATCATTCATGTCTGGTACTTAAGGTTTCATACAGTATTGAAAGTAGGGATTCTCTTATCAGTTTCGTATGATATCGCTGCAATGCCTGTCTCGCATAAACTAGTACCTCCTGCGTGAACGCTGTCTTGCAGGACTCTTGCTAACCCATTTACACTTAATCAATCAATATTGAACATTGTTTAATGTTATGAAATAGCTCGCTTAACTAAGCTTTAAGTAAAATAGTTATTATTCATGCCTGGTACCACAGGATTATAAACCAAAGGTTTCAATCAGTATTGTTAGTAGGCCTAGTGTGTGTGTAGTGTAGTAAGTGTAGTAGCAGCCTGTGTTGTTGACACAGGCTGCACTAAATTGCTATGAACAGTCTTACAGGACTCGAACTACCGGCCTATTTACAATTGATCAATCATCATTATTAAAGTTTCAATGAAATAGTTTACCTAAGCTACCACTGCAGTAGATAATAGCATCGTAATAGTAGTGTAAGCATTGGCCCATTTACATATGACAGTTAATTATTAATTTATACTACAGCAATTTTCCTGCGACTTCGTCAACGTAAATTATAGCCTATGTCACTCGCAGATAAATAGGTGAAAGAATTTTGAAAATCAGTCCAATAGTTTCGGAGCCTATTCCATTCAAACAAACAATCAAAACTTTGCTCTTTATAATATTATATATAAGTATAGATGATTATTGTAGCTATAAAATAACTCACCTAAATTTATTGTTGGTACCACAAAGCTTTAAATCAGTATTGTAAGTAGGGATATCGTCGTCAGTTGTCATATCGCTGATATGCCTGTCTCACCAAATTTGTGCAGTCTGTGTGAACGCACCCTTACAAAATTGTTGCTGGCCCTATTACATATGACTGATCATAATTTTTTATATGGTTGTTGTTGCTATAAAATAGCTTACCTTTTATTGTTGGTAACACAAAGCTTTAAATCAGTATTGTAAGTATGGATATCGTTGTCAGTTGTCATATCGCTGATTTGCCTGTCTCACCAAATTTGTGCAGTCTGTGTGAACGCACCCTTACAAAATTGTTGCTGGCCCTATTACATATGACTGATCAAAATTTTTTATATGGTTGTTGTTGCTATAAAATAGCTTACCTTTTATTGTTGGTAACACAAAGCTTTAAATCAGTATTGTAAGTATGGATATCGTTGTCAGTTGTCATATCGCTGATATGCCTGTCTCACCAAAGTGCATTCTGTGTGAACGTGGTTGCACAGGTCGATTGCTACTAGCCCATTTGATTGATCATTATAATTTTATATTATTGATGTTGCTGTAAAATAGCTCGCCTAAATTTATTGTTGGTAGGTACCACAAAGCTTTAAATCAGTATCGTAAGTAAGGATATCGTTGTCAGTTGTCATATCGCTGATATGCCTGTCTCACCAAATTAGTGCATTCTGTGTGAACGCACTCTTACAAGATTGTTGCTGGCCCTATTACATATGACTGATCATAATTTTTTATATGGTTGTTGTTGCTATAAAATAGCTTACCTTTTATTGTCGGTAACACAAAGCTTTAAATCAGTATTGTAAGTATGGATATCGTCGTCAGTTGTCATATCGCTGATTTGCCTGTCTCACCAAATTAGTGCATTCTGTGTGAACGTGGTTTCACAGGTCGATTGCTACTAGCCCATTTACATTTGATTGATCATTTTAATTTTATATTATTGATGTTGCTGTAAAATAGCTCGCCTAAATTTATTGTTGGTAGGTACCACAAAGCTTTAAATCAGTATCGTAAGTAAGGATATCGTTGTCATTTGTCATATCGCTGATATATTATGCCTGTCTCACCAAATTAGTGCATTCTCTGTGAACGCACTCTTGCAAGATTGTTGCTGGCCCTATTACATATGACTGATCATAATTTTTATATGGTTGTTGTTGCTATAAAATAGCTTACCTTTTATTGTTGGTAACACAAAGCTATAAATCAGTATTGTAAGTATGGATATCGTTGTCAGTTGTCATATCGCTGATTTGCCTGTCTCACCAAAGTGCATTCTGTGTGAACGTGGTTTCACAGGTCGATTGCTACTAGCCCATTTGATTGATCTTTATAATTTTATATTATTGATGTTGCTGTAAAATAGCTCGCCTAAATTTATTGTTGGTAGGTACCATAAAGCTTAAAATCAGTATCGTAAGTAAGGATATCGTTGTCATTTGTCATATCGCTGATATATTATGCCTGTCTCACCAAATTAGTGCATTCTCTGTGAACGCACTCTTGCAAGATTGTTGCTGGCCCAATTACTCTTGATCGATCATTTGCTTCGAAGCCTCGTTGCTGAAACTAAATATTATTTTCAACCGACTTAAAAAAGGAGAAGGTTCTCTTTTTATTGGAATCTTTTATTTTATTTTTAACGCATGCAAAAATTTTTTTTACGGACATACTCTCGAACTGATTCCTGTAAGGTGTATTTTTAGTTAACTTAAGGCCCCACACTAGGCACAGTAGCGACGCCAATAAGTTATAGAATTTGTTCAGAAAAGCAGCAGAGACTCAAGTTCAAAACTAGGTTTATAGTCTCAAGTGTGTATACCCTTTTAGATTTGTGATGAAACGGATTGCGTTTATGGGCATAAGTAAAATTCTTAGAATTCCCATGGATAACGCGAATGCCTTGCCTTAATAGGCAGCTTGAGCATTGTGTTAGTCTTGTGGTCCACTCTACAAAATTAGGTTGACTTTCATTTTTCTGGCGAGTTATCTGGTTCACACGAGTTTACTCATAAATGGCGAGTTGGTTCTATATATCTTTTAAGGCTTTATACCGATTGGATATTTTGGCAATAAGATCCTTTATCCATCTTAGATCACCACTTCATACACGATAAACAAACAGAAGGTGTGGTGCAGATTCGCGAATTTGTGGATAACCACATCACTACTAGGTACATCCTGCCTAAATGAAAACTATTTGTTTATTTTTTTAATAAATTTGTGGATGAAGCCGGAAATCCTGGCCTGGGCTCCAAATTGTAACGGCTAAAACTGCAACTATAATATTTTAAATCATGCAACAATCTTCTTTTTAACCGACTTCAAAAAAAGGAGGAGGTTTACAATTCGTCGTAATCTTTTTTATTATGTATGTACCCCGATTTCCCGAAGACGCCTGGATCGATTTTAAAAAATATTTTTTTGTTCGATAGGTTATCCTTTACAGATGGTCCCATTAAATTTTTATCGAAAGGTGTCGAGCGCTTTTTGATAAAATACACAAAAACCAAAAAAATGTTTACATGAATGCCGTTTGGATCACACTTATTTCCATTTTTGCTTATGCTTATTAAAAAAAAATTGATAGGGTTGAAGTCGGTTTTTGTTTTTTGTTAAAAATATGTTAAATTATAATTAGTCAAATATTTTATTCATTTGATGAACGATAACTTTCATTACGTATTATTGATTACAATTTAATAATTGTTGAAGTCTTGAAGAATTTACATACAGCTAAGTTTAAGACCGCTTCCAAAGCAGAGTGCAGAAGAAGCGGCATTAAACTGCATTGCACATTGTAGGCCCTGTTCAAAATACATCGTCCTTGTTCCATATTCGAAACTTTAATGTAAAAACATTCAATTAACATTCTTTATTTTTGTCCACAGCCCCCACCCATCGTCCACGGACCTCCCCTAGCGCTGCCACCCCCGACTGCCTCGTCCGCGCCTGCCTCGCTGTGCGCCGCGCCGCGCACCATCACCATTCACAAACAGGACGCGAGGCACAACTTCGGCTTTTCATTGAGGCATCTGGTCGTCTACCCTCCGGAGTCCTTAACGGTATGTGACGAAAGAGTCTTTCCTGTCGATTTCCCTTACTTTTTACTGGGAATGTATGTTTTGATGGTTTATCATATCTTTTGTGCCACGAAACTTACTTTGCGCATCCTTCTACATCATCAGTTACAAATCTTGAGGCACATTGGGTTCAATTAAATTATTTACCTACATAAAATTTTGCCCGTCAATGTATAAGCCCATACTTTTTTGAGGTAATTCAAATATTGTTTATCCCGATATTGCTTATTCGAGATTAAGAGCGTATACTAGCAGTATTTTTTCAATATAGTTTCCATACAAATGTATTTCTCTATTTTCTCGCTGAAAACTGATTCTAGAGCCACAATTCTTTTTTCATAAAATCTAGTACTAAAATAGGAATGCCCCTATTTTTTATTTTTGACATAAAAACTGTTTTGTTACCATTTTTTTTTTCAAACAGGTTTTTAGAAAAAAATAAAACATAGGGACATACTTATTTTAGTAATAGATTGTCTGTAAAAAGAATTGTGCCTCTAGAAGCAGTTTTCAGCGAGAAAATAGAGAAATACATTTGTATGGAAAACGCACTGCTAGTATACCCTCTTAAGGCAAGCGAAGGACCAATTCAAGGAGATAATTCGATTGAACGAGAAATGTTTACACCGATGTTTACGTTCGGATGAGGTGGAGTATTAAGTAATATCATAAACAACCAACCAAAATAAATGCACCTGGACAGACGTACGGTTGAAGGACTAAAAGATTATATTAATTATTAATTTTAGATATTTTTAACAAAAAACAAAAACCGACTTCAACCCTATCAATTTGTTTGAATAAGGTATAAAAATAAAATGGAAATAAGTGTAAACCGAACGGCATCCTTGTAAACATTTTTTGGTTTTTCTATATTTTTTCTAAAAGCGCTCGACACGTTTCGGTACAAATTTAATGGGACCATCTGTAAAGTATTACCTATCGAACAAAAACAAGAATTTCATAAATCGGTCCAGGCGTCTTCGAGAATTCGGGGAACATACATAAAAAAAAGATTCCGACGAATTGAGAACCTCCTTTTTATGAAGCCGGTTAAAAAGCAGTTTTTAAAATTGATGATTATGATGATTTACAGGACCTGTACGATGATGCGCGCCTGCTGGCTGTGGGCGCGGTGGTCGCGCCAATGGACACCATCTTCGTGAAGGCGGTCCGGCCGGGCGGACCGGCGGCGGCGGCCGGACTTCGCGCCGGAGACCGGATCCTCGCGGTCAACGGCGTGCCGGTCGCGTGCGGGCACACCCGCGCGTCCTACCAGAGAGTGGTGCAGATAGTGCAACGGGAGCCTCGGACACTAAGGCTCACTGTTGTGCCGAGGGATCACGATTTGTTGCAAAGGGTAAGTTAATTACTGATTTCCAGGAGAAATTCCTTATTGCGGTGTCTGCTAGTCAGATCTAAAAGGGTTTATCGTTTTGAGTTATCCAAATCTACAACAGCATTACTCAACTCTTTACTCAAAACTGTCAGAACTTGCGAGCTGGAACTAAGCTCCATCCACCTCACCACCATTCAACCAGAAGATAGTCTTTAATGTCTCACAAGACGTAAGTGTGGTTAGTTTTCACTTCACTGGATTTTCACATGGATTATTATTCCTGTGAAAATCCAGCGCAGACTTTCTAGATTTACGTCATGTCTCAATTAAAATCAAGACTAAAAGATGAACAAATAGGTAGACGCACTAAATATTTACGAGAGATTCCTGCAGACGGATGTGGTGATCGTAAACGATGATCGCCAACCTGAGTCACCGATACCGTAGGTCAGTACTCTCGGGTTTCACTACACATGTGGTGTAATAGGATCAACACGGTCTTTGGAGAGATTAGTCAGACGCGTACGTATTACAGATGACGTTAAATGTATCAAGGAATTGTTTAATCTGTTAACCAGGTTGTAACACGTTCCTTAGGAACGTATGTTACATCTTAAATATTACTGTATTCCCTTGGAAAACATGCAATATTTTGTGGGAACTCATTTTTATTTTCATATTTTGCTGTTTTTTTGTTAAGGTTAATTGTGAAATTTGGCGGCAGCGACGAGTAACGCGTATTTTGTATGTAATGACAGCGTTAATTACCTGTCACGTTGCGACGAAAATGTGCGACACTGCCACCTAACTTCGAAGTTTACCTTAAAAAATCGAGCACCTTTGTCAATGGCTGCTTTACACAGTCGCTGCTGATCGGCTGTCATCGTGAAGACTCATTGTACATCGCTGTTTAACTCACTTACAAACTCGTAAGAAGCCCTTAAGAATTTTCCATCAAATGCTGCAATGTACATTGTACAATGAATCGTTGCGTTGACAGCCAATCATCGATGATTATGTGGAGAAGGCGCACATCGTCTTCTATGAACCTCAGCCTAAGCCATATACTTTATGTAAGGATATGGCAGTGATACTCTCAAGTTACAGACATGTGGTATAACAGGTTCAATAAGTCCTTTGGACAGTTTAACAGACACATGCCATGCAGGCTGGATATTAGCTTTCATAACAGTTTAAACGCGGAAACAAGTCATGTTGAAATGCTACGCTACTACTTATCTGCTATCATAGATATTATTAAACAGCGCTTACTGCCTACTTAAAGTCTGAAGGGTCTCAGATGTGGCAAATATTGTCACACCACTTCAGGATCTTATAGAGCTACTGGGTGCGTGCAAAGAGGCCTCCCTATGTACCGATTTGAATTCCTCTATGCGTCTAGCGCACCTTCGGCAACAATATGTTAACGGCTAAACAAAAAACTAGCCATCAACGACTCGGAAGAAGAAAAAAAGAGCTTCTTTTCTGATCTTCATTTTTGTGTGGCACCAAGTCTGTTACAGGGAAATTCTAGGTCTTGCCTCAATAAATGTGTTGCCACTCTCGAAAATCTGGGCTATCGATCTCTATGAGAATATTGTGGAACACCATAATGTTTCATGAGCTGTTAAATATCCAGTAGATAGGGGAGACCGGGTACAAAAGTAACACTTTGTACTTTTACCTTAATTTCTGGATGGGTTTTACTGTGGCTATTAAATTAATATAACCATATTAATATTAAGTTAAGTTTATGTTCATTAAAATTAAGTATTAAAATTAAGTTTATGTTCTTTACTCTAACAACTAGATTTATTTTTATTACACATTAAAGTGTGTTTTATAAGAATTACAGAAATTTAAAAAAAAATCAGTACTTACTTAAATGGTTTTTAAATAGCATTACAATGCTCGGTATATTATTAAAATTGAAAATATGTGATGAAAAAGAATTCGCCACAGGTAGGATTCGAACCCACGAGTCTTAGGTCTGCGCCCTAAGTGTGTTACCAACTACACCACCGTGACTTCGAATCACCGCGTCGAATTCTCTCATCACATATTACCCCGTAGGGTATAACGCATTCAAAGCATGCGTATTTCTTCAATACTACCCACTATTTAGTAGTGTGGTATTCTACTTCATTCATATCAGATGAATAGAAAGTTGATTAAATTGAAGAAAGCTCTTACTCACTTAAATGGTTTTTAAATAGCATTACAATGCTCGGTATATTATTAAAATTGAAAATATGTGATGAAAAAGAATTCGCCACAGGTAGGATTTGAACCCACGAGTCTTAGGTCTGCGCCCTAAGTGTGTTACCAACTACACCACCGTGACTTCGAATCACCGCGTCGAATTCTCTCATCACATATTACCCCGTAGGGTACCTACCTACCTACCTGCCTACCCTACCTGTGGCGAATTCTTTTTCATCACATATTTTCAATTTTAAAAATCAGTACTTGTTACTTTCGACCCGCCGTTACTTTTGTACCCGGTCTCCCCCCTACACACATTGCAAATATCTAACGACATTTTCGTCTTCAGTATTTCAGCGAAGCCGCGTACAACCCCGAGTCAAATCAGCGCGCGATCGAGATGCCTGCGCCGATCACAGAACACGAATCGCGGTTGTTCGACGCGTACCGGAGGCCCAGGCCTTCGCTGCCGGCCCCGCAGGCCCCGGCGCGGCTGCGGGAAGACCCGGAGTATGCCACCGTGGGGACGCTAGCCCCGCGGCTGGATGTACCCAGGATTGGCGCGCAGCACTATCTTTTGCATGATAGGTAAGTACCACATACTGACGTCGTCAAATTTCGAAGACTGTATGAATTGGAGAACATACGTTTGAATTGCATATGCTTGTAGCATGAGGTTTCGTTCGTTGAGGCAATCTGAAAATGCTCAAATTAGAGTGAGAGAGACTAAAATAGTAATATCAGCCTTCTGGTGGTTGTCTCTCTTTCGAGACCTTTTGAAACGAATGTTTGGGATTTGGGGCTTGCTCCAACACTTTTTCATGTTGAATGAATATTTCAAGCCCAGAGTTATATAACATAGATTTTATTGTATGCGTAACAAATTGAATAATTTGCAATATTTTCCTAATAAGGCTTGTTTTGACGGCCAATATTCACTTCATATTTTCCTATACCTAACTCTACCGTTTCAGTAGGAAATACGTAATAAGGTAATAAATTAAAATTTATGACGGCTGACGTATCTTTTTTTTCTAACTTCAGCAGGCGAGAGTCCGACACCTCACTGCCATCATCAGCGACGGAAAGCAAAGACAGCCTTGGCTCCTTCGACTCGAACTCCACGCTCACCGGCCGAGAGCAAGACGACTCGATCATCCTCTCCCGAATACGAAAAAGTCTCGAGCAAAAAGAGGCTTTCCTCCGACGTCCGAGCCAGCCCACCGGCTGGGTCACCCCCGACGCTCCCCCGCCGATCAAACAAAAGGAATTCTACGCTAGGCCTCAGAAATTACAGAAGCCAGCGTGGCCTCCTCCCGCTACATCTCCTCCCCTCGCAGCTTCCCCTCCCCCGCAAGAGAAAAGAGAAGATTGTTCAGCAAGTCTAGACAGTGGCACGTATAGTGGTTACGGAGAACTGAATGGCGCGCACGTAGACAGGAGCAAGTTAAAACCGGATAAAAACCAGTTTGTGTCGACGTTATCCAAAATACAAGAAACGGCACCGAGCATACAGAGCAATAATGTCGGGACAGTTAACAATAATGGATCCAGCGAATTGAAAGATGAGTCCGCGACGAGTAATCAGGACAGCAGGTAAATGCCATCATCATACATAATTTACAGTTTTATTAACTTATTGGTGTTCCAATTCATCGAATAATATCAACTGAACATTGGCTCGGCTGGATGTATATCAAAAGAAGATCTTTTATATGATATTGGCATATCCTTTTGACTAAAATTGAAGACGCCTTTATCTTGACGTGACTTTTTATCAAACCCCTTCAATGTTTCTTTCAGGTACCCAGTCCCCGAACTCCAACTAGTGACAGCCAGAACGAGACAGCTAGAAGAGGCGCGAGGAGGTGGCGAGAGGCGGACAGAGGTCGCTAGAAGCGAACTCGCGCGGATGTCCACCACCAGGCTAGAACCCAGCGTGGCGCTGAGAAGGAAAGAGTTCGAATCCAGGACGGCCAGGAGAGAGGCCAGGTCGCTGGATGTACAGCCTCAGCATGGTAAAATTTACTTCCACCCATTGAGTAATCTCCAGTTTTAGTTGTGGTAAAGACACGCTAGTGGCGTTCACTTTTACTAGTAGCCTGAATGGGTAGGCTCGTCCAGTCGCGACACTCTCACAGAAAATCGACGTTTGACTAGTATCTTTACCGCTGCTGTGCTTGTTCTGTCCTTTTTGCTCCTCAATCCGCCGGATAGAGTCAGAATCAGAATGTTACCACCAATTATATGTTATCAGCACTCCATGGCTTTTACCTAAAATGAGAGGTTTAAAAAATTTAGGCATCATGAACAATACAAGAGTTAGAATTATTTTTCAAAGAGAGTAATATAATCTAATTAAATATTCCAAGCAATCCTATAGTTTTCTGTGATTATTCAAGTCCCGTACTGATTTTTTCTTGTGGCTTTTCAGAGTTGGAGCACGTGGAAGTACCCCTCGGCGGCAGCCTGTCCGGCAACCAGCTTATGATCACCGGCAGCAAGTACCTTCATTGTCCGCCTCCAGATGGATATACGCCCGGTACGCCCTTAAAGCATTGTTGATCTTATTGAGAATTACTAGCAAAGAGAATTTCAAAAATTCGAAATATGAATTTATCATTTACATAGAGTAGAGGTGCTAATATTAGGACCTCTATCAAGTATTGTTTTCTTACATAAATTGCTTTTTAAGTAGTATTAAAAAAAAGCCGGGCTACCTTTTTAAAGATAAGGTCTGCCATATTGATTTTCTGCTGATGATACATAGCCTAAGACACTCCGGGGTAAAATACGAATGTAATGGCACCTCGCACTTCAAAATTACCAAACTGTTTAGGCTACAGGAACAAACAACGGAACAGACATACTTACATATATACATACGCGCGAAAAACATTACCTACCTTCTGGGTGGGTCAGTCGTGTAAAAATACATTTCGGCTTAATTAGCAAAGCCCAATTTTTTTTTCGGAAATCTTTAATTTGATATTTTCACAGTACAGTTGACCTTGCTAAAGATTTTTTATGCCGAACTTTTTGAGATTTTGATTGTAATTAAATACATCCAACTAATATGACATTTTACTGATTGAGGCCGGGATTACTGTAAACTGTTACTTTGCCATTGTATTGCGTAAATTATAAAACGAGAAAAAAAATATTATAAATGCGAAAGTGAGTTTGTTTGTTTGTTACGCATTCACGCCGTATGTGCTGAACCGATCATCATGAAATTTTGCATACATATAGGTTAGGGTACCGAGAAGGACATCCAATCCAACTAATATTATAAATGCGAAAGTGAGGTTGCTGTTTATTTGTTTGTTTGTTACGCTTTCACGCCGTATCTACTGAACCGATCATCATGAAATTTTGCATACATATAGGTTAGGGTACCGAGAAGGACATATTACGCGGGTAACAGCTAGTTAAATACATAATTGCTTTCCATTTCCAGAAACAGAAAAGGTTCAAATGCGAACTAGGTCAAACAGTACCGGTAGTGAAGGATTACCCATTAGAAGACATCATGCCACAGGTAATTACGTTTTAATATCACATTTAGGACTCCACTGCAAAAAATCATCGACCTTCTATAATAAGCTATGCGCCAGTTAGCAAGTCACTAGCGTGCATTGACCTGTTTTATCTGTCGCCGTCAATGGCACAATAAGGTTTGCCGGAAGACAATAATTAATATAAGTAAAAGATATAAGTAGATATTGGTGGTTTTGTAATGGAGTCCAAATCAAACGCATTAAGTAAGTGTCAAAAGTCACGATTCAATCAACTAAAATCAATAAACAATAGAAACATTTTTGTGCCATTTTCACTTAAGTACACGACTTTTCCATGGCTATTCACATAGAAATCTTCACAAATCACTATTGCCAATTTACTATCATTGCGCTACAGCCGGTTCAGGTCACCTATACATTGCAAATGCTTTAATTTTGTTGGTCAACGTTTGCCGCCATATTTGTCCATAGAACGCATAATTTTCAGTCACAACTATTCAGATGATTAATAAAGTAACATGAAGAAACTTATCAACTTCTTCAGCTAGCAACTTATAGATTCAAGATGTAACATTAGCTAACAAAAGTGTAATAAAATATAGCTAGGAACCAATCAAGTAGAACTATTCTCCCCACGTTGACCAATGACCACGCTAGTTGAGCACGCCGGCATCTAATAGCACTATTCGCCTCAAGATGGCAGTCACGCGAAGAAACGAATGGGCCTGAACAGAGAACAAATGGAAGCCATGAATCGTGTCTCGCTGCCCGGAGCCATGAACGGGCTGGAGGGGCCTCAGAGGCCCACCCAGCTGTCCCTGGCGCCGCCGTCGGGGTCAACGTCCGCGTCGGTGTCGGCCGCCACGTCGCCGTCGCCGACACCGAGCACTCCTGCCGACTCAGGTCCAGCGGCTCTTTGGAATGCCCTCGCTCCCAACCTGGCTTGAATTGATGTTCCTAATTTGAATGCATGATGCTCGATGGCTGTACTGGCTGGTTATGAAGGTTTATTTAAAGAAAATCTCTAATATTTAAAAAAATGCAATTCCAAATAAAATGATACAGAGTTTTCAAAAGCGAATTGTACTCGTAGAAAGAATTAAAAACTGGCTGGTGGACATTTCCAAAGCTTTCATAACAAGTGCAACCATTGGGTAGAAACTAACTCGACTTCACTAATCGTACCACAAAACGATATTTTCAACTCTACGTCACCAGATGTCGCTTTCATTTGGGCTGACGTTCTATATATTAATGTCAGTTCAAATAACAGTGGCGCCGCCTGGCGTTAAAAAAAAGTGAGATTGGTAATATCATAGCAGCAGGGTCGATCATTTATCTTGCTTTATGTAATAACTAGCAGTCCGCCTCGGCTTCGCCCGTGCAACATACCTAGCCTATGGCACTCAGGGATGACGTACCTATATAACAGTGAAAGAATTTTAGATATCGGTCCAGTAGTTCCTGAGATTAAGAGTCGCCTGGACGCGCATGTCTCCATACAAACGGAAAAAGGGAATTGTGGCAATATTTAATAATTTTAGGGCAAAATAAGCATCTAATCAATTAATCTCATTATAATCTACGTACGTTCCTATACAGTTTGGTTAAATTATCACATGTTTGAGAATTATACGCCTCTCAAGATTTCCATACAAATTTGAAAAGGCTTGTAATTCTCAAACCATTGGTGTTTTAACCAAGGTGTATAGGAACGTACGTAGATTATAATGAGATTAATTGATTAAATGCTTAATTTTACTCTAAAATTATCAAATATTGCCACAATTCCCTTTTTCCGTTTGTATGGAGACATGCGCTTCCAGGCGACTCTTAAGGCGTTCAAACAAACAAACAAACTCTTCAGCTTTATAATACTATTAGTATAGAAGTGATGATATAAAGCAAGATAGAGATTATTTTCTATCGCGATATATACTTTATCCCTTTGCTCGGTTACTGCTACAGATTTTTTTTTTAATATGGTTTTGTGGTATTATCATACATGTCATAGCCTGGTCCCGGATGCCGTTTGGGAGGCAGCTACATCGATCTAACCTTCTTCTCCACTAATGGAATGATGAGTGTGCTTCTCGGTGTGCTACTAATGCCGACTAACCGTCGTGATCATTCGGTGTCTAATAACTAATAAAAAATGATATTTGTATGAAATATTAATTGTTGTTTCATCTATAGGTTTTGCCGATGACCTGGTGACTAGAAGACAGAAGAAAGATGCTCAGCTTGGAGGTTGGTATTCGGGATTATTTGTAAAATTGGTTTTATGATACTTAAATCAGGAATTGCACAAGCAGCAAAAACTCTTTTTTGTGGGTAGGTACTGTAGACTCAATTTTCAAGTCACTTTTGATGACTACCATATTAATTGCAAACTTTATTTGTAAAATAGTAACAATGACGTCAACTGCTTCTTTATAGTTACTTTCCGTATCTTTACCACGATAGCTTTTATATCGTGCTACAAAAGAACGTCCTCTCATCAAAAAAAAAATCCAACTGTTAGTGTAGAAAAACAGAGGTGATTGATTTTTCATTTCTCGGCGGTTTATTTTTTACGTTGAAAAGTTAAATTTTTTATTTTACTTCGTGAAAATATAATAAAAATAAAGAGATGTTAACTCACTCTTTTGTTTTTCAAGCAGAGGAAGAGCGTGCCATGAGGAGAGTATCGTACCTGAAAGCCACGTGGGGGGACCGTATGCATATGGACAGTGATATAGAGCCCGACGGTGACCACAGCCTGAGAAGGTATACTCATATCCTGGAATGGTTCACATTATTTCTTGAAGTCTTTGGTATTTGCTTAAACATTTAAAATATTAAGTATATTTGTGACATTAGAAAACCTTTTCATAAATTCGAGATTTATCTGTAAATTATTTGACTTTCTTCCAAACTAATGTATAAACCAAGCTTTATTTAATTTACAGAAGTAAAATTACGCTATTCTCAGGAAAAAAAATATTCTTACAATTTAAGTTGGCTGGTTGCTATGAAAATTTCTTAAGATTGAAGGAAATGCCTGAATGTAATCATAAAGCAAATATCATCGACTTTAGATCATCAAGATCTTTAGATTGTGACTAAATCTTAGAATCTATTGAGTAGAAAAAACCCCTTCGTAGTTAATATTCAGCATTACTTTACTACCCAGTTTCTTGTCTTATGTCGAATTTCATATTATTCGTATGTTGTAGATAGTTTAAATCAGAATCTATCCATTTTAGTTCCTGTAGATGTGGTTAAACCTAATCTAACACTTCTAGGGGATAAATTAATTGGTAATAAACCTATAATACTAACGGGGTAACTAAAATTGGGTTGTAAAATGGACAGTGCATATCGGAAGTGGCGCCCTCCCCGGTTCACCGACGACATTACAGCGTTGGTGCGAAAATTCGACCCATACGCCGTTCTCCCGGCGCGGTACGTCGCATGACGTCAACATGCCGCTAGATGGCGCTTGAAACTGTGTGTTAGTTTACTGCGATAGATGGCGCTACTAGCTACGAAAGTAACATCTGTTTTGTGGAGCTAAAGAATCTCTATGAAAATTGAGCCTTGCACTGCGTTTGCCTTAGTTAATCAAAAATGAAAATACACAGGATGAGTGTAAAACTCACCAAAAATTAACATCGAAGTTCACCATCCGCACAACTAAGATAAAATTCAAGTCATCCAAATCATACACAAGTAACTTCACTGTTCAGTGGCCGAACCAAATATTGGATCAATTTGGGATTGCATGAGATAGAATTAAATGTGTGCATGAGCGTTGGTTAGTTTATGTAGACCTTTTCGTTTGATGTTGGGCATGGTTGGTGTTTGTCGTTGTCAGTTTTTTGCAGGTGAATAGATGCATTTTTAATTAGTATACAATGTACTAGGTAAGATAAGCCAATTTATTATTTTGTCTTGACCACAATAGTAATACTAATTTTGGTAAGACGCAAGGTACCTATGTCGGAAGTTAAACTTTCAATTCTACCCACATTTTCTACAATCTAAATTCTAGTAAGAATTTATTTGACTTCGAATTAGAAATTCTATTGCTATATACAATCTGGAACATTCTATTCACATTGTTTTATTACAAAAGGGATAAATTAACATGAGACTAAAAATATTTAATGTAGAAACCTCGAAAATTAATATCTAATAAGTTTCCAACACTAACAGAATCCATTTGTGTGTTATCTAGCCCCGAAAAGAAAGGCGAGGGAAGCTCTTGCGAAGAAGTGGTTGAGCCAGTGGAAGGAGACGTCCAAGGCAATGTACAAATCAAGGCCGTGGTTACTAACGGAAAGGTTTGTCTCAATATTTAGCACTCCATTTTTATGCCAACATTTCCAAACAAATTCATGATTATACAAAAGTACACCCTTACCGGTCGTTCGAGCGTCAAATGCACCGACGACTTTGACTGGTCTTTTTTTAGTCTCCTCTGCAGAAACACGACCCTCTCCGTACTACCAGAGTCATATATTAGTCGGAGCAGTCAGAGGATTTGGCCTACACTCTCCACGCTGGGATGGGATGGAAAGGTCTCTTTGATGTTTATAAGCTTTATCTAGCTTATGTTCCTTAATTCGCCTTCTTCGACATCCAGGGGGAATCTTGGAGTGGTCCTATTCTACTCTGCATAGATTCGCTAAAACTATTATTGGGTAGACTTTGAAGCATCACATATCGTGCTCCATTTAAAGGTCGCAACACATGTGGCTATCGCTGATCTACAAAATAAGACCAACGTTTCACTAGGTATGTGTCATATTGAAAGGTACGTTTTTCAACAGCGCGCGAGCGACAGGTCGTGGAAACAGGTGTGGGCAGTGTTGCATGGCACTAAGCTGTACCAGTACCGACATCATCCCAGTCAGGTTAGTGTCTCGTATTAAATTGCATTGTTTATTTTCGGGATGGAACACGAAATATATGTACGTATTGGTTCAATACTCTCAAAGGCTATTATATTAAATTAAGTGATTTATTTTCGGAAAGGAACACGAAATATATGTATGTATTGGTTCAGTTCTCCCAAAAAAATAAATCCTTTTCTTTTTTCAGCTTTTGTGTTTTTTAAACAACAGAACCTGTTTATTTCTAAACAGAATGAAAGTACTAAACTTTAATTTTATAAATGTTTTATGCATTCATAATGGTATTCTGATTTACTCATATTCTTCTTATTAAATTAAAAAATAAAATATGGTCAAAGACAATATAATATAGGTTATATTGTCTTTGATATGGTGAAATATTTCACGCGGGCAGGATTCGAACCGGCGACTTTACGACCAATGCTTTTAACAATTTAACAACCGCGGTTCGATATCGCTATTAATAATTTGGAGATTACGTATTTGTAGGCAACTAGTTAATCATCGACTTATTTTTTTTTTATTCAACTGCAATCGTATCAACTCCAGACTCCTTTAAAACCTTCGCAAACAACTTAGTAGGTCAAAGTTCTTATTTATCAAAGTTGTATAATTAAACACAGAAAAAGAATATAAATACCACTGCTCCCTTATCACGCCATTCGATTCATCCATAAAAGCCTGAAAACCGATCGGCCATAAACCATACTTATTTAATTTAGATAAATGCTTGCTGTGCGTTATCATAACAAATTGGACGCGACGACCTTCGCGTGAGTGAGATCCGTCCGTTATTTGCCGGAGCCTTGGAGGCCAATGGACAGGCTTGGAAGTAAACCTAGGGCAGCACTGATAGTTTGGCTCTGAAGAAAAGGAAATATTCTACTATGGGTTCCTTAATGTGAAATATGGTCCTAAATATGAGCATGTTGAGAATAACTTCAAGATCCGTCCGTAAATTGCTAAAGCATGGGAGGCCAATGGACAGGCATGGAAGTAAACCTAGGGCAGCACTGATAGTTTGGCTCCGAAGATAAAATAGTATCAGCATATCTGTTTTACTTGCCAGAGGGGATGCAGAGGTATCTTTTATATTTAAAAGCTTTTTTAGTTGTTTTTCGTTAGTCGACTACGACATACACGGGAAGATCTGAAGTAGTCCTATTCTATTCTGCCGGGAACTACACGGTATAAATATTATTCTATGGACTCTTAAATATGCGCATGTATAGAATAACTCCAAGATCTGTCCGTTATTTGCCAGAGCCTTGGAAGCCAATTGACAGCCATTGATGGTAAACTTACGGTGGCACTGATAGTTTGGCTCCGAGGACAGTAAAAAAATTTATGTGCCCCTAATATGATTCTAATTATGAGCACGTTTAAATAACTCCGAGATTTATGGGAGCCTTGGAGGCCAACGAATAAACACTGATGGTAAACTTAAGGCAGAATTGACAGTTGGGCTCCGAGGAAAACCAAAAATACGAATAGGCGTAGGAGTTATAGAAGAATTTATTGACTCGGTCGTTGTTTATAAGGTTTTGTTGGCCAGCAAGAAAAACGATTGTAGTTAATGCAGAAATCTATATGCTAGGACACTAAGTTCAAATGTACCTCACTTACCAGAATTAAAGACTTGTTTAATGCAATTTTAATAACTGACATACTGCTAAAATCTGGCGCGTAAATTACCACTTTTTTTTACACGCCATACATGCCTATTATAAAATGCAGATGATACCTAAATCTAAATCAATATGGTTGCTCTCTTTTTCTCTGTCCGCGAATTGAATTAGGTATTTTTAATGAATATGTATGATGCTTTATGGACGGCTATAAATATGGACTTTTCCGCTCAGCCGATCGCTTCGCTTCATCAAACCAACGTCAGCCGAACATCAAATATTTTGCTCTAAGCTCGTGCTCGAATGGAATATTATTTTCGCGTAGAATTCCACGTAAACAAGTGTAGGCTTTTGTTTTTAATGTAATTTGTTTACGGGGCCCTTCGCGGTAAACGGACACACCCTGTACTTAATGGTTTTGGCTTACCACCTGTTTTGTTTACAATTATGTTAAGAGGTTTATGTGAAACTTGATAATAGCGTAAGGAATAATCTGG
The DNA here is from genome assembly GCA_963082605.1 of Rhodophaea formosa. Classification (NCBI taxonomy): domain Eukaryota; kingdom Metazoa; phylum Arthropoda; class Insecta; order Lepidoptera; family Pyralidae; genus Rhodophaea; species Rhodophaea formosa. Next base: position 4,856,076 of record OY720209.1, read on the forward strand.
GTTGTGGTCAACTTACAAATTTTATCACGCTTGTAATTTTTGTTTCATTCCCATTTCCTATGCACCAACTTTTAAGCCTTTTTTTGGGTCGAGAGGAAATATGCCTTTACATCATCGACTCTGCACCACAAGAGTATATGTATATGGGACTTGAACCTACTGAAAAACCACTTGCTGTCGACGCTTCTACCGCATTTGCCAGGGTATGTGCCACTCTCGCTCCACAGCCGCGCGGATCTGGGCCTAGCCATAAATGTAAAAAGAAGCTATTATTTGCACGGAAAATAAAAATAACAACTTTGGTAATGACATTATAAATAATTTGATACAAAAAAAGTATGTTGATTCAGAAAAAACATACCGTTGACATGACAACCCATATGGCCCTAAAAGCAAGACGTTACGCGTAAAGATCTAATCACACCCCTATACGAGTGCGTTATGAATTCAAGACGCATTCTTATCAGCAGATAACAATGTACTTCCGTTCGCACACCTGGCGATGCCTGCCCACAGACTGTGACGTCAACCAATTTTATGCCTTGACAAACCACAAACTAAAGATATAACAGAAGACACTTCGTTCGTACTTGCGCATTCTTTTTTTTTCATTATCATCATCATCAGGTCTTTTTTAGTCTCCACTGCAAGAGCATGACCCTCTCTGAACTACCAGAGTCATAATTAGCGAGGGCAGTCAGAGGATATGGCCTACACTCTCCACGCTGGCTAGACGGGTTGGAGAGGTCTCTTTGATGTTTCTAATCTTTGTTTACCTTGTATTTCCTAAGTTGCCTTCTACGACATCCACGGGAAGACTTGGAGTGGTCCTATTCTACTCTGCCGGGAACAACACGTCTTTTTTTCATTCTTTTATTTTTAAGGCATTGGTTTATGAAACATGCCATTACTTTGCGCACACGTACAACAATTTTGGTGTGAGTGCCAGTAACCATGTTTCGAATATACGAAACCATGAAAATACTTCAGGGAGATGTCTAAAATTACTTCAAGGAGAGTATAATGGTGACCACAGATTTGAAGGTGCTGATGTCGGAATAGACTAAATCTTAAGCGATGATTGATATTATGGGTTAAAACAGTCCTTGCAATATTGCTGGACCTACATCTCCGTTGTTTCTACATATAGCAATCGCGCTATATATATATATGTAAACTTTTTCGGCTATGTCATGCCGTACCTCTGGGTACCTTCCTTATTCTAAGTATTTTGTAGTTTATGTCCTAGTAACAGCTGTTTAATATCTCAATAGTTTAACGATGTGGTTAATTAAGGACTTCTTCGCCATATGCCGCGTCGTTACAGGTTTCTTGACACCCGTCAGCCTGTAAGAAAAATGAGTCTGTTGTTACACGCTTCGTTGTCAATGGTTATAAGAAGGATAATTAAAACTGTGTTAGACGAACTACCACCCTTTACTCTACCACTTATACGAAGCGACTAGGATAATACAATAAATCTGAAGTGAGTAGGCAGTAAACTGCGGAAGCGATTATTTTCATCCACGTTTTCCGCGCCTGCCCATTCCTTCCTAAATTTTACAAAGTAAAAAGGCCCCGTAACAGTTTATCGAAATTTAACTGGCTGGACAAAACTGTTCTTATCGGAATTATAAATAGCAACGACCAGCGTGCACCTATGCGAAGGTTCGTACCCCCGTCACTGCATGGCTGGTTATAAACCGCTAAAGATAAATATTTGCAACCGGCCTTTTCACGCCTGTCCATTTCATCCAAAATTAAAAAACAAATGTCCCGACATAGTTTTAAATTATGTTACTGGCTATCAACAAAACTTTTGTCGGAAATACAAAAAGTATCACATCACTAATGACCAGCGGGGCGTCTCCGCGAAGGTTCGTATCCGCGTCACTGGCTGGTTATAAACCGCGTAAGAGAAATATTTTCGTCCATCCGACCTTTTCCCGCCCGTAAATGTCGCTTCATACAAAATATGTTAGCAAATCCCTCGTTACTGTTCCTCACGCTAATGGCTTTTATAGTTATGATACTTATTAGTCCTTATAAATAGTAGTCATAATTGTAACCATCAGCATAGCTGGGTAATATCGGAGCAATATTTTTCTTCGTTTGCTTATAAAATCGAATGGATATCACATAGAGATATTGAAAGATTGAAATTGCAATGTGAAGGGAGTGACGGCTATAATTCGATTTTACCGACTTCAAAAAAAGAGGTTCTCGCTTTGACTCATATGTTCATTCGCGATCGATTTTCATTCTTTATGAAACCGTAATTTTCTTCAGGGTCGGCAAAGCGTAAATTGTTATAAAACATGCGTCCTTAGGTCAAGGTAACCGATTTCCTTTTCCTCTTTGGCGGAACCTTTCTATTTCCGCAATATTAAAATGCCTTATTTTATTTCAAAAAGTACCTTTTTAAACAACTTATTGGATGCTAAATGTCAAATGTAGGCCGCATAAATACTAAATACAATACTCCCCGAATAAGCTTTCGTCAAAATAATATTAGAATTAACACTTCCTCCGCCCCAAACTCCTTTAATCTCGTATTGGTAAATGGTATTTCTGCGTACCATAAACTGATCTAATATGCCTTGATACTGTCCGTTAACTGGATGATAAACGACTCTATTGCTTAGACAATAAAGACCAGCAAAGTCAAAACTTTCACGGAAGACATTCCTCGTGTGAAATGGATTTAGATGTTCTCAGAACGATATTTCTAGTAGTTTATTAATGTTACAGCAACACTGGATGGTTCAGGATACCGAAATCAGTACTTAAAGTCTTCGGCCACAAATATCCTTGAATAATAGTCAATTTTAAGGCTGAATTCTCAAATAAAATAGGTAGTTAATAGTGGGGGCATGAAATAATTTTGATACAGCTCTGGCGGGAAGTAGTCAAACGTTAACGTCTATTAGTATTAGGAAGCCATTGGACCTGACTTATATCTATAAGCATAGCTGTTTGAAGAATCCAAATTCTGTTTTTATAAGTTTTTATCTGTCACGTGTTTAAATGTTATCTATATTATAATTAAAGTCCGTATCACTTTAGTTGCAAAGAACAGTCAAATCCAAAGGAAAGTCAAAGAAAATACATCAACCATAAACCATCGAGAGAAATGCTGAATTAAAGAGACTAACTAACTCGGTAACCAAAAATAAATGGAAAACCGCAACAAAATGTGTGCATTTAAAATTGTTTTGCATTATTTTTCTTGGCATGCTAAGCGAAGTTCATTCAGAAGTTATCTTCACTTTTTAAGAATAGGTAGATGATTAAAAAAAATATAGCATCCATTTGTCCAGCTAACTAGTTCTAAGAACTAGATGAAAAAAGTAAAGACACATTCGTACCTTATTTTACGACATTTCGCGAAATCTCAAGATTTTCTCAAAACGCGATAAATCAGTGACAGGTTGAACATCGTTCGTAAGTACTGAACAAGACATTCGCTGAAAAATGTAACATTCTGAAGGTCAGAATACTTGCAAAAATTCAAGGAAAAGTCATAAAAACACGTTGTATAATGTACAGTACAGTTACTGGGTTCCTACATATTGTGAGATAAATAATGGCTTAATTTAATCGACGTTTACGTTAGTTATACCATAAGTAAAATATGGTCGGTGTCAATCAATTTATTTGTTTCGGAAAAAAATAATTTGTTACAGCCTTTCAACCAAGTATTTATTTATTGTTTTATTACGTAGCTAATCCCAATTAGTAATAGTTTAATTTATGTACTTAGTTAGAAATGTATTTAGCCGTACTATCATATATGAAAATGGACTATGATACACCATTTCAACTTTACTCCACTAAAAAAATAATGACTTTACGTACTTTACTCGAAGTATAAGATGCAGACGGAGTGTTCATACGTTATGCGGTAGCGTTTTTTTCTTCTTTATAGTTTTCTTTTCTTCCATAGATCTAGTGTTAGGCAGCTGACGTAGTAGCTGCCGATCGGTCGATAATTTCTTAAGGAATCTCAGTCAAGCTCGAGGAATAGATATTTCGAACGGGATAATATGAGCAAAGCCACAAGCAGAAATGCTTCCTAAGCAACAATAACAAGAAAATTATTTATAGCTCATTATGATCGACATTATGAAATAATGGAATCCGTCTTAGGCGCAGACTATTTTGCTGGAAACAGCACACCGTGGCGCCAGACGCCAGCCTAAACACAAATACACGTCCGTCACTGAAAGAGATGGGCATTACTGACTCTTCATCATCATCATTAGGTCTTTTTTAGGAGCACGTGACGTTTGGTTCCCGGTAGAGTACAATATGTCCAATCTAAGTCTTCCCGTGGATGTCGTAAAAGGCGACTTATGGAACTCAAGCTAAACACAGCTTATAAACATCAAAGGAACCTCTCCAAACCGCGAGCCAGCGTCGAGATTTTAGGCCAAATGCTCTGACTACTCTGGCTAAAATATGGCTCTGGTAGTACAAAGAGGGCCATGCTCCTGCAGTGGAGACTAAAAAGACCTGCTTATGATGATAATCTCAGTCTCTTTGATGTTTATAAGCTTTATTTAGCTTGTGATTTCTAAGTCGCTAATATAATTTCATAATGCACACGTAAATCACTTGTAGTACCTTTTGGCGGTAGCCGGTTTTCCTCTTAATTTATAAACGAATATTAATGAAAAGATAAACCGAAATACTACAAGTACTTTAAACTTATCTGCCACGAACTCTTTCTACCAACATTGAAATAAAAGAAAATTATAAAAGATTGAAAAGCAACTTTTCAATACTTTACTATATTATATATCTAATGGTAAATGGCTTATTTATAATAACTGCCTTTTATTGCTGTAATAAATATCTATTCAATGCTAGTTAACGATGGCGTTCCAATCAATTACTACGAATTGTTTATTTTGAATAGATCTATTAATATTTATGAACTGACGCCGAGTCTGCAAATTCTGGGTTACAATAATTATATGTAATGCAGATATAATAATAAATGTATTTATCTCTCGATATTTATCCCAATTATATCCTATCCTAACTAATATTATAAATACGAAAGTGAGTTTGTTTGTTTGTTTCTGACGCTTTCATGCCGTATCTACTAAACTGATCATCATGAAATTTTGCATACACATAGGTTAGGGTACTAAAAAGGACATAGGCGCATATATCACGCGGGCGAAGCCGCGGGTAGCAGCTAATATTTAATAAATGACAGAATAATAAATACTCTTAGCTGATATAGACTCTTTGTTATTTTAATATTAAGGTTAGTAATTAAATTAAATTTTATTTTTCCACAATATTATTTAGTTTTATTAGAAACTTAATTATTATATTAAATAGATATAGCAATATTTAATATATGATAAACTGTGTTTGAATTCACGCGCAAGATTCAAACCCAGCGTCTTAGACTTTGTACATCTATGCATTACCAATTAAGCCACCGCGTTTCGATCCTATACACGTCGAATTTCTCCACTATATCCCATTCCACTTCTACGCATTTGGGCTTGCGTCACCTAACATAACTACCCCACCATTACAAGAGTGGTATTTGATTTAACTCACAATTAAAATGTATACTTAAACTTAGAATGTAATCAATTAATATGTAACTTACTAATTCTTATCCTGAATGGTGTGGATGTAGCGCAGTATAACTAATAAGTTCAAGATGTATTCAATTATAAAACCAATGCACTATTTCCGACTACTTAAAATTTTATACAAGATGCGAAGATGTATATATCTTCGCATCTTGTATAAAAATATCTATAAATAAAGATAATTGCCTAAATCCTAATCCTAACTTCCTAACTAATATTATAAATGCGAAAGTGAGTTTGTTTGTTTGTTACGCCTTCACGTCCAATCTACTGAACCGATCATTATGAAATTTTGCATACACATTGGTTAGGGTACGGAGAAGGACATAGGCTAGATATCAGGCGGGCGAAGCCGCGGGTAACAGCTAGTATTTTATATCGTATACGAGCTCCGTGGCGCAGCGGTCAACATGCCTGCCTGCGACACGGATGGTCCCGGGTTCGATCCCCGTTCAGATCAAGATGGAAAACGATCTTTTTCAGATTGACCTGGGTCTTGGATGTTTATCTATATAAGTATCTATTATAAAATATAGTATCGTTGAGTTAGTATCCCTTAACACAAGTCTCGAACTTACATTGGGGCTAGCTCAATCTGTGTGATTTGTCCGTATATATTTATTTATTATATCTGTATTATATCTATACTAACACTATAAAGATGAATGTTTGAATTGAATAGGCGCCTAAACTACTGCTACTACCTACTATTAAAAGTTCATTTATGTGCGTGTTACATAGGCTATTACGCGAAAGAAGTGGCGGGAAGTTGCAAGATTATTATATTTATGTTAACAAATATATATTTATACTAGCTGTTACCCGCGGCTTCGCCCGCGTAATATATAGCCTATGTCCTTTTTGGTACCCTAATGTATGTGTATGCAAAATTTCATGATGATCGGTTCAGTAGATACGGCGTGAAAGCGTAACAAACAAATAAACAAACTCACTTTCGCATTTATAATATAAGTTGGGATTGGGATTGGGATGTATTACTAAGATAAATGTGATGATCAGAATGTAATTTGCTCGATGTGTTAGATGAGGCGTGAAATCATGTAAACAAACTTCCTTTCGCATTGGAATAAGCCGATAAACTCACTAATAGTTGTATAACTGTGGTGTATAACTTGTGACATATTTATAATTTACTGTCTCGAAGCGAAATCCTAGCCCACGGACGTGCATGCCTGTAAAATGGGTATCATATTGAGGAAGAGCAATCAAATGGTATTCAGTGCTCACATCCGACAGATAAATAAAACGTACTACTATTTATATCGATATTTGCTAGACTAGTCATCCTGAATTGTGTGCAGTTGCATACAAAGTACGGAATAACCTTCTAGTGACCAAATTTCCTTAGTGTAGAATTTTAAAATATGTATTATCTGGATACATGATTTTGCTAGTTTCCAGGGTCTAAATAATAACAATGGTGTGGTTATATTTATATTAACATAATATCTTTAATACTTTGATAAATTTAATGATCTGGAAGTAAATGTTAGACAGATTAGTTGAGGCGTGAAAGCATGTAAATGAACAAACTTCTTTTCGCATTATCATAAGCCTATAAACATACTAGTAGGTGTATAACGGCGGTGTATAACTTGTAATATATTCAAAATTTACTGTCTCGAAGCGAAATCGTAGCCCACGGACCATATTGAGGAAGAGCAATCAAATGCTATTCAATGCTCCCATCCGACAGTTATATAAAATGTATTACTATTTATATCCATACTTGCTAGACCCCACGCCCTGGATAGTGTGCAGTTGCATAGAAAGTACGGAATAACCTTCTAGTGACCAGTTTCCTTAGTGTAGAATTTAAAAATATGTATTATCTGGATATATAATTATGCTAGTTTCCAGGGTCTAAATATTGAAAAATTGAAAAGCTATTTATCTGCGTGTGACATACGCTATAAGTTACGCAGAAAAAGTCGCGGGAAATTTCTTGCTTATTATATTTACAAAATATATTTATATCTATTACTAAGATAAATGTAATGATCACGAAGTAATGATCGATTAATTAGTTGAGGCGTGAAATCATGAAAACAAAATTTCTTTCGCATTATAATAAGCCTATAAACATACTAGTATAGGTGTATAACGGCGGTGTATAAATTGTAATATATTCAGAATTTACTGTCTCGAAGCGAAATCGTAGCCCACGGACGAACATGTCGAACATGCCTGTAAAATGGGTATTATATTGAGGAAGAGCAATCAAATGCTATTCAGTGCTCCCATCCGACAGTTATATAAAATGTACTACTATTTATATCCATACTTGCTAGACCCACACGCCCTGGATAGTTGGATACAAAGTACGGAATAACCTTCTAGTGACCAACTTCCATTAGACTAGAATTTCAAAATATTATATACGAATTTTGAATTGAATAGACTAGTTTCCTGAATCAAAATAATAACATTAAAATTTGTCCGTTAGTTTGGTGATTCTTGGTGATTCAGAACAGTCTATGAACAACTATGGGACCAATGCAGGGAACTTTTAAATTTTCTCATACAAATTATCCGGGCAACACTATGATATTAAAAATTACAAAAAAAAAACTTTCAAGCCCTGTATATTGTCGAGGGTCAATTCACAAGCTATATATTTTGATTTTATTTGGAAGCTAAACGTGGCCCTCAGGTTTTATAGACCTAGGCTCCCTCTATAGACGTGATTGTATGTATGTATTTTTGGATATCAATTCACGTAAATTTTACACGTTCCTCCTTTTATTAGGTGCCTACGAAAAGGAAACACGTGTAAAAATTAATTTCCTCGAATTTGAAAAAGTAATTTACCCTCTAAATATTATAATACGTTTCTCAGAATAGAATCTTCCTCGTTTTACAATTTAATAAAGTTGTCAAAACATCCCATGACAAACAAAATGTTGTATTTTTACTCAAATATTTTTAAACGACTTCAAAAAAGGAGCAGGTTCTATGTTCCATTTTAAGTCTTGATGACGATGATATGATGATCAGAAAGCTAATAAAGTTCAAAATGTATTGATTCTGTATAATAATTATTCATTCAATAAAAAAACCAACTCGCACCAAAGTATTTAGGTAACGAATTTGATGATATATAGGTATTAATAGGACTTTTTGGAATAACAATCATCAGAAACTTGTCCTTTTTAGTCGGTTGAAAAACACGCATATGAATGCAAGTTTTTAAGCTTTTTTGTACATCGATGAGCGAGTCTTGCTTCATAATTGAAACACTTTTATTCAAAGTGCTATAGTCATACGTTACTCACTACACCTTCCATTTCATCCCGGGGCTATGCACGTCGACACTAATATATGAAAATTGTTATCGGAGCACTAATTTACGAGGTATTTCTTCGGCGCGCAATTTTTATTATTGATGGCATTACCATTACCCGGAGAGTTATTTAGTCTGGGCGAAAATAGCCGATATTGAACTTGGGCGTAAATCAGCTCGCACCTTTGGCGATGGTCGGTTTCAACTCTATGTTTACTACCAGTTTACTACAGTCTGTTTACTATTTTGTACTTTGTTACGTTTTGCACTGTGTTGGTTTTATCAGTTGCAAAATTTATAGAATTGGCTTTAAGAATACCTTGGTAATAATCTTCATATACCTTTACACCACAGGGGTGAATAGATTACATCATCAGTAATCGATTTCGCTTTATGTTCGTAAAATAAGTCTGTTCATAATTTTACGGATGGATGAATTATGAGATTATGACCTCTCAGTAATGAGATGTGCATCACGGGAGGGGACCATTTTCCACAACAAAACCTCAACACCACAAAACCTCAAAATGCAGAGTTTTGTACCGTTGGCTAAATCCGATAATACAGCGTTTTTCCCACTTAGAGAAACCATAGGTATCTGAACATTTTAATTAACTCCTTGAATGCTCCAGAGTACAAAGTTCATAATTTTATCAAAGCTATTTTTATCGTGTTCTAACTTTGCAAATTTTTCATGGAGAACTAACACGAAGAGAGATAAACAAATCGAAATAGGCGTATAAACAAAAGTGGTCGGCGATAAAACCTGTTATATAATCATAGATTGTCTCTCTGTATTTACATACTACACAGAAAAAAAATGTCAATATACGACTTGTCTAATGTAGAGGTAAGGAGAACAATGTTGTGCAGAGTCACTATACAGGCACTTACAAAAATATAGCCTAAAGGTGAAAATCCATTGCACTGATTAGGATGACATAATTAGGTAATATTTTTTCAAAGAATTTTTAGGAAACATGGCTGTTACAAAGGCAAACCTTGGCAAAACTTGAACTAATTTTGGACACCTTTATAAGTTATTCTTCTGCAACAGAGACTCTACCACTATTCGATGATATTCGAAAGACACTAAACTTGTCCATTTACACAGATGGTGCTCCTTACCCTTCTACTTCTATGCTTCTATGAATATAATTAATGCATGGAGAGCACGCGATCTAGACGTCTCGATAGATGGTCGACTCGATTATCCGCTCGAGATGTTCGCGATTAATCGTAAGCATCCGATTACTAGATAAAGTCGGCTCGTGAGTTATAATCAACTGGATAATTAAAAATCACACTCAAATGGAATTCTCGTAGTTGCTCAACAGTTAAATGTATTTTCTATAGTTTGAGGAAAAATCTATATATTTTTATATGCTTTGAGAAAAAGTGTGTTACTCTTATGTATGACACAAAATATGCAGCTACGTACTTGTTTCTAATATTTTAATAAATTTAAACTGTGTGTATGTTAAATTCTATCTAATTAACAACACTTGCAAACTTATATGCAATGATACCATTATGCAAAATTGCATTAAGTATTTTTTATTTTCTTTTCGTTGTAATTGTTTTGCTTTTGCTGAATAATGATTTCCTTCTTTCTTTATTTATGAATGCAGAGTATATCCGTATACATATTTGACTCATCTGATCCTAAAAACATGCAATCGCATTTAAAGTAGCCATTTTCTGTTTGTTGTTTATCGCGGATATAAAAAACAGACTGATTTAATGAAACCGAAATCCTAACACTAAATTAAAGCGTTAAAAGGATTTGTTACAAATAAACACTTAAATTTTAGTGTTTGTGTTTTTAACTGTTGGCGTTGAAAACATGGGGTGATTTGCGCATTAAAAAATGTCGATGATGAAGGATGATGTTTTTCACATTACCATTATAATAAATAAATGGGTATTTTTAATTCGTGAGTGTGTAAATAAATAATATAATATGAAAAATAAGTATCTGTTATAAAACATAAAAAAATTCACAAGTAAAAAATTTATGTAGCTAATGTAACCCATGATGTAGGTAGGGACCGTTCATATATATAACGTCACACAAAAGTTGAACTCCCCCTTTGTCTCGCTTTTGCCTATCTTATTAACACGGCCTCGTGTCGTGCTCCTGCAGTGGAGTCTAAACAGGACCTGATGACGATTAACACGGACTGTCACGTTTGGCATGTCCTCCTCACGCTATTATTGTGACGTAATATGATGGCTTCATATATAAATAGCATTACATATGTATATATCCCAATAGTTAATAAGTTGCCAAACAGGAGTAGACAAAGATATCGTGCAACGACAAACTATGGTGGAAAATCTAGTCAAAAGTATATCATTTGCAAATCGGGAAATCGCTTCGCTTCGTTGCTTGGCATCCCACTTTGACAGTTGCCTTCTTGGTTGCCACACTTCAGTCATCTTGTGCGGGAGTGGGGCAGGACGATCACTTCACAAAATGAACACAACAAAAAGAACTTTGCGAACGGAACCCTACATGGGCGAGTATCATATCCGACTCGCACTTGGTCACAAGTGCGAGTCGGCCTCGCCCATACCTAAAGGGTTTCGTAGTATCAAGCATAGAGTTGGGTACCCTAATACCCTTTTAACGTACCGATAACCTACACTTAGCCAAACTAACACCGACTGTGTTGCCTATCGCTTGAGAACGTTTTTTTACCTTTTCGTTTAGAAATCCAACTTACAGAGGCAAAAATAGATTCTGATCTAGCATTGAGTTAAGTTCAATAATAAATTTCCGCTATGAAAGTAGAATTAATCGCTTTCGTATAACGATGCTACGGCATATAATAATTTCCCTAGGGATATAACTATATAACGACTTTGTCTATCTCACTGCGATATGTACAATGGTGATACGATAACAGGAATAAACGATTTTTTTACGTTTTAAAATGTCATAATCATAACGGCTCATTCAATGCGGCTGCCGGACCTCAGTGCGCGCACACTCTTACGCTGTGACATTTTGCGAACTGTGCCTTCTGCGCCAAACTGTCTTGACGTCTATCTGATAGCCGTAAAAGGCGAAGGAATACGCGAGCGTCAGCCAATAAACAACCCGCTGACAGATGACGGCAATGCCGATGCGATAGCCGACCATTTTCAGTGGCCATTGTTTTGTTCCGTATGCGATAATTTGATATATGCGCGGTATAAGTAGGTACGTTAACTGGGCTCTACATTTGAGCAAAACCCAAATTAAATGTACTCCAACAAATACTATTTGTAAATCAACATTTTAAGTATCGAAATACAAAATAAAAAAAAATACAAAAACACTTTTTTTCTATGTAATTTGCTTTTCATTCATCATGCATCTCATCACCTTGAACTCAGAGTAAATTATTTTAACTGACCTTTTCATAACACTTGCATACATTATCTGTATGGGTAAAACACACACAACTTAGCTCAGTAATCTAAGAGAGGCCTTGTTCACATTTTACGAGTAAAATAGTGTAAAGATATGTCGAGGAAAAATTTACACAGTAGATTTCCTATTTCTTTTTTTGTAATATTACAGATTGCAAAGGCTCGCATAGGATTTTATGAGGATGTATTTTGTTTACAAGTACCTAAGAAAATAATTTGAAAAATAGTTGTTCTACTAGACTCTTTCTTAGACTCATCTCAAGCTGAACTCCTTTGGCTTACATTAAAAAACAGACTTATTTCAAATTGTTATTTCTGTAACTTCTTTTTCTCTTATAAGCCTAGGAATAAGGTTTGGAAACATACATTGTTTTTTTTTAACTGGGTAACCTATCGGGCTATCGGCCAATATCCACCAACAAGCCAACATCAGGTGCAAGAATTTGGCGTAGGTCCGCGTCCTCAGCCGAAATAGAGCTTTTGTTAACGTTATAATTGTGCTGCATTGTTCCCGAAATATACACGTGAAAATAACTTTACAGTCAATTAACTCGAAAGTGGTGAAAACGTGTCGTTTTATTAGTGCTACATGCGAAAATTAAATCAGCATTATGAAGTATATATTAAGGATACCTTTCGTCCCGGAATACCTTTTCCTACTCCTACATTTACGCAGGCAGAGTTAAGTGGGAAAACTGTTAAGAGGATCGACTACCTGTAAATTTTCATACAAAAAGCGATAACTCTTCCACCCCCCTAAACCTTTACGAAATGACGGAATTTTGGTGTCATTCGATTTAGCAACCCTTAATCTAGGGCTAACCGTTTTTCTATTTATTGATTCGGTTCAGATTAATTTAAATAAATTAAAATGCCTCGGGTATTTTTTAAGTAAAATATATGGATATTTACTTAGATGCTCATAACTTTTGTTGTAAGCAATATATCTTAAATATCAAAACGTACAGCCCTACTTCTCTAATTAATCAATATTGTGTAAAAAAAATATTGAAATTGGTCTATGTTTAAAGGGGTCGGAAGCGTTATCGCTTTTTGTATAAAAGTTTACAGGTAGTCGATCTTCTTAATTTATGTTCTTGTTAGAGCGTTGGATTGCCAATCATGAAATTCTGTAAAATTGAGCACATGTCATCACCAAAACAAAGGCAATTACGAGCAACGCAGTTCCCCGTACAGCTTAAGGATTGAGAAGAGACGTTGATGACCATCCGATGGTATCTCTAAGCTGAACAACAGCGGTATTTATATGTGGCCTTGATAGAACGCAAGAGAACAATACCAGTGCTTCATAAGGGACGCTGAAAATAAATTTCTCGGTACGAATACAAATCACAAAATATGCAATGTATAGAATGATAAAGACATGTATGAGAAACATCAACTTTGCCGGGTCAGCGCCCAAAGTAAAATCTTAATAAAAATGAATTATAAAATGTTTGTATTCACTATTATGTTCACTACGGGACTTACCGCGATTATTTTTGAGTTCTGTCTGATATTTCGACAACATTGCAGCTGCCATTTTCACAGACTAACTGAAGAGACTGCGGTGGTGGATGTTGAGCTGTCAAGGGAAACCGTATCGGTCTACCCTCTTTCTTTGTCTTTTATTACACACAACACTGACGGTGTCCATTCGGGAATTGTTCACTGATGCGCGCGTACACTTTTTACACAACTCAATCACATATGTTTGTATTCTCAAAGAAATAAAATGTTTATAACAGTCAAAGTAAATCTTTTAACTATAGTTGGAAGATTGTAAAAAGAACGAAAATAACTTATTGAAGGCATAATATAAAAACATTTCTTTTCACTATAAACAATGAAAACTTAAGGCACTCTCATGTGTTGTCTTCATGAACACCATAGTAAATCTAGGAAAAAAATCCTTAGACGACCTTCCTCCTGAGTAAACGTTAGATGTTTTGAACGAATAAATTATTTGCTTATTTCTCATTTGTTAAGTCTCTTTCCGTACTCCATGTAATTTGAGTTACAGCCAATTCGTAGGCGTCATTCATTCGCAATCCTGCATCCACGGCAAATTTCCAGTCCACCATTGCCAATTCAACACACGACTCGGCAGAGCGACGACCCTGTTAGACAATTCCCGATTGCAAAAAAAGGCAGTAATAGGGACCGAGGGTCGGCAACCCCTCACGTGATCGCATCCATTATTGAGTCTGTTCATCTTGCGTCATGAAAAGGGCTTTCACCTGTGACACGTGACATTCACACGTCATGATCATAACGACGTAACGAATCAGCTCCAAACTTAGGCACACCGCATATCCAACCACATCCATTTCTCCCACAACCGCTCACCATCAATAATACCCAAAATAAGCATCCACCGATACTCGTAAGCATTGTTGACGTGAATCGTCCATAAATCAAGATCGTACCGAGTTACTCAATTAATGTCGTCAGTGGAATTGCTTTATTTCATACGTACGCCTCCCGCTTCAAGTTGCCGCCACGTCTCGCCGGGTTCCGACTTCCTGACATGGCAATTACAAAAATAAACAATAATCACTTCCTACGTGTAAGGCAGGTCGTTAAGAGCCGACGGCGTCTGAACGGTTAATTTGAGGGCGGTATTTCTCGATTTTGCGTAATCGACTACGTGTGTGGCGAGCGATATGCGATACCATATCGGGGCAGTCCTCAAAAAGACCACACTGCCGTCGCCGCTCAATCGACACTTTATCTATCGATTATCATATTATATCTCGCGTTAATTTAACAGCTTTCATCAGAATCGGCGGTGTTAATGCGAGCTTTACGAGCTTTATTATCTCGTTGGTGGTTGTCGAAATGCGATGATATTATCGAAACGGGTTAATAGCGGACCGTAAAAACAATAGGCTGAGGTGTTGCATAGCCACTGTGTAATGGACGAGATATTGCTTTTAAAATTCTTTAAATGCCGATTCAGCGATGAGGGACGCTGCAACTCTTGGGCAAGCGCGCAGTGTCCGTGCAATGCCCATGTAAAGTACCGGTTGCATTTTTTAACTAACTAGTATGTGAAGAAACTCAGGTCATACATGTTTGGGTCTTTGTTTTCTGTTGCTACATAAAAAGTGCTTTAAGAAAGCTGTCTCGCTAGGCTTAGGCATGGTTCCTTTACACTGCGTCTTGACATGTTATTGCAAACCTTTGCAGCAAAGAGCAACAAATGAACGGTGATTTGAGTGTGAGCACTTAGACTCTTGTTCAGACTTATATAGACGCTTTTCAAACTACTCCTTGAAGGTGGTCTTATATTTATTTCGTGAGCGATATATGATATGAGAATTCATATCGCAGGTCGAAACTGGTTTCGAAAGGCACAAGATCGAAAATGATGGCATGCATTGAGAGAGTCCTATACCCAGCAGTGGGATACAGAAGGCTGTTGATGATGATGATGATATGATATGAAGCATAAAATACGAAGATAATCTAAATTATTTAGTTAATCATGTAATAATAGTGCTTTTGTATAATTATTGCTGGTTACATTGTATTTTATAATTTTTTCCCAAAGCTTCTACCATCCTTTAATTATGCAGTTAAACGTGCCGCGTTTAAAAGGCCTACTTCCAAGCCAGTTAAGGTGTAACTTACTGTCTTCAAATTGACCTACTTGCTCGTGCGCTCAACATTACTCTCCATAATTAATTAGCTCATAATTCTGGACTGTCTCGGCTAAATTGGGTTGAACTAGATCTGAAAACAAGTCTGACTTTAAATGGTCCGTGAATAATTTCTAATTGTTGTTCGAAGTTCGCTAACTTTCGCAAGTCTAAACGGGTCAAAGTTATGATTGTAATAAATAAATTTAAGATTGAGTGCCTAAACTAATCGCTACCCAAAAGCTACTTAATTGGACGATTTTGCCTCTAATACGAATAGCATTCCAAAAATCGTTTTTTATCTATTTTTCATTATTTCTTTCTCTTAATCCCAATCCCAACTAATATTATAAATGCGAAAGTGAGTTTGTTTGTTACACTTTCACGCCGAATCTACTGAACCGATTATCATGAAATTTTGCATACACATAGTTTAGGGTACCGAGAAGGACATAGGCTATATATTACGTGGGCGAAGCCGCGGGTAACAGCTAGTAAACTATAATTGCTAAACCAATTTGGTACCTATGCTCGGTAAGCAATTTCAGCCACATAATTCTTTACCAGATCCTCTACTTACTGAAAACAATGAATAAATATATTTTTTAATTTCCTCTTTATTTTCAGTCGTTTATTACACATAAGAAGCGGCAATTAGATATTCAATCTTAGGCTCGTTTGCAAATCCCACAGGCAAGCATACTTTGTAAAAGTTGTTTTCAGTCTGGGTAAGATATTGCAAGCTTGAATCATCGGATTATCCAAAAGGAAAGATAATTCCGTGCTTCGGAGGGAAGGCACATTTAGCTGTGAGTACCAAACGCTATCTAGCGTTTGTCAAAATTTAGGTCTACCTTTCGTGCTGCGGAGGTCAGACGGCAGTCGCATAATTTGTGTAAAAACCAGTTACCTAGGAAAAGTAGACAGACACCGGGCTCTGAAGCTTTACTGCTGAAGATGCAACCGGGGATAAGCTCGGATGAACATGACAATATTCACTTATTACAAATTATGCAAGCCTAAAATAACTAGCTATGCCCGTGTTAAATCATCACAAACAATACGTCGTCCGACCGTCAACTCCCAAATAAACGCCAGGAATAGACGGGAATAATTACGCAACTATTTGGGTTGTGGCTAATCCGAGAGGGTTGATAGGGATGCGCGAAGCTCGCTCTTGTATCGATAATTAAATCGGTATAGATTGCAAACGTTTGTTAAATAAATTTAATTCAACTATCTAATTGGATTGTAGGAGATTTAAAACTCTCTGTACAATCTTTGGCACTATACCAGATTGTCAACATCGATTAATCCCAAATTCAGAGTGGTAGTTTGTAAGTTGTGTAACTTCGTTTGTTCGAGTTAAATCGTTAGCGATTACTTTTTTTGTCAATCGTCATTCTGAATCAATAAGGCATCACAACGGTTGGATCCCCAATATACCGTCAAGAAATAAAGAAGAGTGAAGTTGAGAAAGAGAAACCTAGACGACCTGAGAAATTATGTACTACAAGTCGGGTCTTGTTGACTGAATATTACAAATGTACGTATATTATTTATATTATATATATTACGTATGTCCATAGGAAATATCTATCGCCACTATTAAATGGGTGAGATTGTGCATCCCTTTAACCCATAACCCAGAAAAGCTTGTCCAAGCCTAGTGTAATCTTCTTGCAAAATGACGCGCGAATTTTGACGGGTCTCAGTGGCCTAAATCTATTGTGTAATATGGCGTGTAAAATTACTTTTAACCAGCCTTGGGCTGTGGCCTATAAAATAATATTAGTTTCAGTGAGCCTGAAGTAAATGGATATTGATAGAATTCTTCGAGGAAAACGAGTTGGAGTATACAGAATACACATTATTGTCAAGAGTATACTGAAAAAGTATTATTGAGATTCTAAGTAACGTAACGCACGTCTCTTCGAACAGTAAAGCCCTAAAACAGAAATTATTTCATAAAAAAAAAAATTAAAAAAAAAATATTTTAAATGATGGGTTAATTCTCAGGCAAAATAGCTTAAATGATGGGTGCGTCGTCCAAGCTAAAGTTAATAATAATCTATAAAGGTTTATGGATCATTATTATTATGTAAATACGGGTCACTCGCCTATGAAATCAGCTACAGGCCGACAAGTTTCGACCTCACCCGGAGGTCTTCCTCGGGGCGAATGTGAACCGAGACCCGTAGCGCTGTAACATGCGATATATAAAAAACAAATTGTGGATCTTACAACGATGCAATTGTAAATAAAATACATTGTTTTTATTTATTTGTTTTCTAGTAAAATTTTAGATTGAGTGACAAAAATACAATATCTGCGTTCAAATCCAGCTAGCCCACGGTACCCTCTTTCGTCATCTACGTCTACATTTTTTTTATTTTCTACGGATATGCTGTCTCTATATTAATTAGATAAGAATCAGATTTCAAGAGCATCAAACTGATGGTATTACAGAGGTGTGTGTCATGGTTGTGCAAAAATACCAGATCTTCAACTATGTTTTTTCCTGATACTAATAAATACAAAGTTGTACGAATCCATCACCATGTCAATACCGTAGTACGCTGTATCTTGGCATGCCACAAATATTTGGCACAGGGTAACGCTAACAAAGATTCGGTCCCAAAACAAAATTCCAGGGAACGAGTTGAAAGCAGGAAAATTTACTGTTTCTCACGCGAAATTTGATTGCCTATCATCGCTTCAAGGATTGCCTGGAAGAATCACCTGATCTATCATTACGGGTACTCTGTATTTCTCTACCTATTTAACCTAACCCACGACGCAAAAAGGTGTTATAAGTTTGGCTGCTCTGTGTGTGTATGTGTCTATCTGAGTCACCTTAGCTCTACAACGGTTGAACCGATTAGAAGCGGTTTTTTTTTAATTTGAAAGCAGGTAATTACTCAAAGACATGTTTTATCAAAATCGGTTCAGCCCTTAACATGATAGAGGTATTTGAGAGACAGGGGTAACGTTAAGTTTTATATTTTATCGGAACAACAAACGAAATCAAACATGATGGACTTCAATGGTTCATCATCAGGTCTTTGTAAATCTCCACTGCAGGAGCACGACCCTCTCTGTACCACCCAAGCCATATATTAGCCAGAGCTGTCAGAGGATTTAGCCTACACTCTCCACGCTGGCAAGCCGGTTTGGAGAGGTCTCTTTGATGTTTGTAAACTTTGTTTACCTTGTGTAAAGCGACTTAGGAGTCGCTTTCTACGACATCCACGGACTTGGAATGGTCCTATTCTCCTTCTATTCAATGGTTATTCTTGTTTATTTTATTCGTATATACAAGTGGTGGTAGTTATTTAATCTGCTTTGGTACTAAGCAAACACTTCCTTGTTTGCTTAGTACTTACTTTACAAATTCTCAACTATTCAATTTCAATTTATAGTTGTCGCTCACAGTGGTCAATAACCTGTGAATTATAAATAGTCAACATTTGTTTGGGAAAGACTTTGTGAAATTACCTCCTTTGAAGTATGCGAAACACCTACCTTAATCATTTAAATATATATTTTTACTAGTCATCAGAAGCAGTAATAAAATAGCAGAATTTATATTTTCTTTGACAGTGACACTAATATAAATATTAATGAAATTTAAAGAATATATCGGTTTTCAGAAAAAAAATCTCTATTTCAGAAATAAAAGCGAAGGAAGTCACAGAAGCGGTTCGCTGAAACCAAGACAGTTTTACAAATCAGACATCCTATTAAATGGCCAGATTCTCGGAACTAGCAGTGATGTAGGAGACTCTTTACGTAATAAATACACTATTTACTTTTGTGAATGGCACGGACAGCCGTCGTTCGGCCAAAAAAATGTCGACAATGCCCTCTTTATTTCTGTCGAGTGTAATTAGTAAACGAACGACCTACTACATAGTTCGACTGTTCAGAGTCGATGACTGTCTCGTGTGACGTATAGCGCAAATTGCAAAAATGTTTATTAAAAGTACTTTATATTATAGAAGAAAAGGTTTCCAAAATAATAAAATTATAATAGGATATAAGTTTATTACAGAATGGGGAAATTGCACACATGTTTTTCTTTCATATCAGTGAAATAAATTCCTGTATATAACGAAAAAAGCTCTAAAAGGTTACAAAAGCATATTTTTCTTGATGTGCTAAACGTCACTTTTAAGATACAATAGATGAATGACGACACATATTTAAAATTGTACGCGTGATGTGAAAACTTTGTTCGGTAGCATATGTTAAATTATTGCTAATAAAACGGGCCGTTCAAGTATAACAAAGCAGAATTTCAGTTTTTTACCTCACTCCTCTCTTGTCAGCAATAGTAAGAAAAGTTTTTCCTCTCTCCCAAGCTCACGTAAATATTGGTATCATTTTCACAAAGAATGTTGGTACCTATTATTTCGCAAAATAAACCAACATAACAAATAATATTACAAGAACGATTATAGAAAATGACGTTCGACAAGCTTAGTCTCGTATACAAGTTCGGTCCGATATATTTTCCGAGCATCGAACTGCAATGAGAGCACATTCCTTCTCCACTACTTCACTAACTTCCTCGACTTCCCCATTTTACTCCTTTCGAGAACGCGACACACATCTGTCGCCGCCCCAGTTAATTATTCTCGAAATCGTAACAGCTTACTCAATTTCGGGATTAACAACGTTATCTAAGATGACATTTTGTTTTTCTTTATTTATTTAAAAGACGAAGGGCAAATTCCTGCTTCGTTCTAGAAACTATTTTAGGTTAGTGACCCAAAAATTTGTCAAGATAATTGTTAACACCTTCGAAATGTTATCCAATGAAGTTTTATTTGACTAAGAACATTAAGTTTTACTGTCGACTAGCAGCCCTATGCCAGGACATGTATTGTACAGTCGGGGGCAGATAAACCTGACCCCACGCCTATCCATATAAGCCAACGCCATCTCTAGCCAACTCGCAAAGTATTGTGTATATTCGAGTCGGGAAGTGGCCATTTGTCCATATAAACCAACGCCATCTCTAGCAAACTTGTGAAACTATCAATATATAAAATCGATGAAAAAACCTTCCTCAGACATTGGTAAGCATTGTGATATTTAGAATTTGACGTCAGTGATCTAATAGCGATAACGTAAGACACTGAATTAATCATGCCTTTAAACGTGTTCACTGTAGAGAGTTTGGGTTCGATTCTCAGTAAAAGGTCTTAATTACAAAATATTTTTTATTATCTTTTATATTTGTATATGGGCTACAGTTTCATATATTGGATTGAAATACTTTATTTTTAATTTATTTAGGACAAATAAAAAAAAAAATCTGTTTACAATATTATTTAACCAACCTTCAATAAATAATACGTTTTTAATTTATTTAGGACAAATAAAATAACAAAATCTGTTTACAATCATTTATATATAACCAACCTTCAATAAGTAATCCATTTTTGTAACCAGTTGTAATTTTTGACATAAAGAGAACCAACATGTTATCTTAGTCTAGTCAAAGACAATATTGGTCTAGTCTAGCTAGGACAACAATTTATATCTCTTTTCGTCTTATATTTTATCTATGAAATGAAAAATAAATCTTGTGGGATAAAATGGTATTGATAATGATTAAATAACAGAATGGATAATATATGTAATTATTTTTGAATAAGTTAAGAAAATATTAATAACGCAGCGGAAAACCTCCGTTTATCTGTTGTAACCTATTTCTCATACCCTTCACCATATTAAAACAAGCATCTCTGCCTCGCATCATTTCCCAACTTGAAGTAACTTCCTTATCTAAATTTTCTTTGGACCTTACTTCACTTGTGTCCCAATTAAGGACCATTTGACCTCACAAGTTTTCAATTACGTTTATGTCTGGACTTTTTGAAGGCCAATTTATTACAGTTATTTCATTTTGCGAATGAAGTCATTCCATCACGAGGCGCGAGCGATGCACTGCACAGTTATCTTGAACCAAAAATATACGGCCTTCTGGATATGCGACACGGACGGTAGGCAGCATGACGTCTCTTAGGATCTCCAAATATGTTTGGCTGTTCATGCGGCCACCAACCTCCACCAATTCTCCTGGCCCCATAGACGACATCCATCCCCAATACGCTAAAACAAAAAAAAAACAAGGAATTTGAATATTATTTATTATAATATACATATGTATAATATGTATATATATCATAAAATATATAGTATATAAATACATATATATTTTTTATTTATATATATAAATTATCAAATTAAGATTTACAATATACTTAATAAAGGAAAATGTGTTTACTTACCAAGTGTTATTCTGCCGCTCATTCTGTTGTTAAGTAAATTTTGTGGCTCGTAGCGTTCATTTATCTTTCTCCACAAAATCTGCCGACCATCTTTATCCGATTTGAAGCTTTTTTCGTCGGTGAAAATAACTATTTCACTTTCCCAATCGAAATCCAAATACTGTCTAGCAAATGATATTCTAGCTGAACGATGAGCTTCCATCAACTGAATTTTCCTTGCTGGTCTATAATTGTGGATTCCAGCGGCGTGTAAATGTCTTCGGACTGTTTTAAGTGATACTCCATGTGATTCAGCACTCACACGAGTAGGTAAAAAGGGAGACTCAGTGTGACTTTTTACAATTTCACGACGCCGTTGGGATTCGTCTGTATAAACTACAGGACGGCGACCTTGATGATCACACTTCACATCACCAGTTTCCTGATACCTCTTTATCCAAAGACGAACCGTATTTCTCTAGAACAATTATAAACGTATAAGGATTAGGTATTATGCGGCTCACATTTTATTGTAAAATATCTTAGTATAAAATACATATTATAACCTAATAAATACTTACAGCTATAGCCAACTGTCGGTAAAATTTCCTTAATGCTTATGTTCTGTTCCCACAAAACTATTATTTTCGTTTTCATTAAGTTGTTTAAACGAACCATTAATAGAATACGGATAAACACAGATAGATTTAAAAGCAAAGGTAAAGACTGCAGCGTCATACAAAGTATCTAAGCCAATAAATCCAAAGTGTTGAATTGGTTTTTACTACCCTCCAAACAATTATTCAAAACTTACCTTCAATTCAATAACGAAGCACTGATATTATCTCGCTGTTGTGTGTTTACTTCATTCCGCAACTAATGAGCAAATTCGTCAACTTCACACGAAGCTATCATGGCGCAGCGGTGAACTGGGTAGCTTGCGCTCTGGAGGATGCGTGATCGATTCCCAAGGAAGGAGGTGATATTTTTTAAAATTGTGATTGTATTAAAGTTGAGATTTTAACGTATCGGACGAGATGCAAAGAACTACGACTACGACATTAGAGGAAGGCAAGAAATGTAAATTAAGCTTCGACCAAATTTAAATGACTACATAGGAAGTTACCGATCGTAAAAACATCGCAAAGGAATATCTTTGCGAATATTGCCTTTAGAATCAGGGGGGTCAGGTTTATCTGCCCTCGACTGACTTGCATCCCACTTGAATCACTTTTTCTATTAAAAAAAACCTCATCAAAAGCTGTTGCGTAGTTTTAAAGATCTAAGCATACATATCATTATTATTTTCTAATAAACATATATATTTGCAGCATACATAGGGACAGACAGATTTTGTTATATAGATGATAGTGATATTAAATTAACATTTGAACATACTTAGGTAAACAGTCTCTAAGTTCCGTTTCATTCCACTGGAACCTAATAAATTATTTAATTGAGTAATCGCAAACAGATTCACTTTTAACTTCAAGCATAAACTCGCTCACTTAACGCATTACTGGACACTAACAAGACACAATAAAAGTTTTATTGTTATAACTGCTATAACCGTTACCTATCCTGTAAATTGTTAAGCATCTGCAGAACCATCGGAGTCTAGTCGCAGTTAATCAAAAGAAACCAATACAATATTTCCACTGTCTTCTCCCTAAAAGCAATCATCCCAAGCATTCGTGGTCAGCAGAGCCCCGCTGGGCGCAAATTTTCCATCCCCGGCCTGACCTACTATCAGCGAATGGGGTTGTTTACAAAAAAGGTTGCGATAAAGGGTGGCGACTGGCGGCCAAACAATAGGTTTGGGGTCGGGGCCGATTACTGTGTTAATCAAATCAATCTTATCACGTGATAGGCACGTGACAGGACGAAAATAGATGGATTAGTTTTTAATTGTTTTCTGATATACGTATAGTTATTGGGATTAGTCTGTATAGACTGTATGTGTTGATGATAAAGCATCATGCAAATGGAGATTAAATTGTTAGTTATGAAGACTGACATGTAGTGTGCCTTATTGAACATTATTTGGAATCATATCGGCTACAATCTTGTGTACATATATATTTAATATTTAGTCATCTAATGTTTTTATTAGGTACAAAGTAATTAACAATATTGAGTTAGTTATTGTACATAGTAATTCGTACACAAATTAGATTAAATGCAAAAAAATCACGTCAATGTCAATGAAACCTGTTGTAAAGAACGATTTTGCAAATTTACAGTCTATTTTGTACACTACTACTGCTTCTTAGTTACCAACTGGTGATGAAGTTTCAGAGGAACCATTTGCATGTATTATATCTGATTCGCAAAGTTTTGAATAATCTCTGCCAAATTCAGTGACCTTTGATAATATACTTAACAAATTAAAACAATTTCGTTACGCGTTCGCTCACAATTTCTAAATGCCAGGTGTGAACGCTACTTAAAGCTTTCAGAACTTTTACCATATAAATTGAGACTAGGGAATTATTTAAAATAACATTAAATACAGAAAATTTGTCTAAGAACGACGATAGAGTAATCTGTTTCCATTTTCTGGGCAGATAACAATCTCTGTATTAACAAATTGTCCCATATTTAAATACTAGCTAATTTTCGATGACTTCGTCCTTTTCAATAGCCTATGTCACCCGCAGATAGAAAGAAAGAAAGAAAGAAAGAAAAATAATTTATTTGATACTTCAAACATTACAATCTTTTAAGTACAAAATTAAAACTATATTAAAACTATGTAATCAAAGTATCAAAATGGTGCCACTCAGCATAAGGTAGTGATAACACCACCGCTGGTCTTCCGTGGAACCAGATACATTAACATTCTGTAGGTGACAGAATTCTTGAAATCGGTCCAGTAGTTTTGGAGCCTATTCATCATCATCATCAACACGTCTTTTTTTTAGTCACTACAGGAGCACGACCCTCTCTGTACTATCAGAGCCATATATTTGCCAGAGCAATCAGAGCATATTCAATGCAAACAAATAAACAATCAAATCTTCTCTCTTTATAATATTAGTAAATATAGCCAAATTGGCCTTTCATAGATTTATATCTTTAAGGGGACACCCTAGGCACAGTAGCGACGCCAATCATTTTATTCCTCATCATCATCATCATCTCAGCCACAAGAAGTCCACTGCTGGACATAGGCCTCCCCTAAGGATTTCCAATATGACCGGTTAGAAGCGGCCTGCATCCAGCGCCTTCCTGCGACCTTTATCAGGTCATCTGACCACCTGGTCGGTGGGTGTCCAACGCTGCGCTTGCCGGTACGTGGTCGCCATTCGAGAACCCTTCCGCCCCATCGGCCATCGGTTCTTCGCGCTATGTGCCCCGCCCACTGCCACTTCAAAGAGCTAATCTGCTGAGCTACGTCGGTGACCTTCGTTCTTCTACGGATCTCCTCGTTTCTGATTCGATCTCGCAGAGAAACACCGAGCATAGCCCGCTCCATAGCTCTTTGAGCGACCTTGAGCTTTCTTATGAGGCCCATAGTAAGGGACCACGTTTCGGACCCGTAAGTCATCACTGGTAACACACATTTCTTCATCATTTTATTCCTAATACTTTACAAATAGAAAGTAATTCAAGAATGTAAATCATATAAGCACTAGTAAATAACTTGAAGAATTTTTGGAATCATGTTTTAATATTATGACAATCAGTTATTAAGAGAAAACGTGATTACTGCCAAAAACGGCCGTTTTTGGCGATAAACTGATTCTCATAATTCTCACTGATTCTGATAATATTAAACAAGATTCCAAAAATAATTCAGGTTATTTACTAGTGCTTATATGATTTACATTCTTGAATTTCTTTCTATTTGTAAAGTATTAGGAATAAAATGATTAGCGTCGCTACAGTGCCTAGGGTGCCCCCTTAATGAACTATCTATAAAAGGCTAGTTTGCCTATATCTAGTGAGGGTCAGCTCTCTATATGAGGTTAACGTTTTTTAAGTCTTTCACTGTATTTGGAGTGATATGTTGATTTGATACAGTATTAACCAGATCACTACTCATCTCGGAAGTCAGATTATGAATTTGAAGCGTTAATTCACTTCTGAAAAGCGGAAATCACCCAAATTGAATAATCCGGCTAGAGAGCATACACAATTATTGAGAACTCGGGCGAATATGGATCCATTCCCGTATCGGAGTAGGGCGACTAAAATTGCCTCATACTTACGAAATGTAAACGAATGTCGTGTTTTCTTTCTAATATGTTTTCTCTACCATCTTGAGGTGCAATTTGTCTAGCAACTTTATATTTGCTTGCGTGTAAATCGTATTTAGATCTTATTACGTATGAGATAAGAGCGACATTTTTTTGTTTTTATGCTGGATGATGAGTCACTTAGTTGCCCTACTGCGCTGATCGGTGTATTAGCTGAAAATAAACACATTGTTAACGAGAAACCGCGACTATTCTTTTTTATATTTACGAGTCGGTAATAGATTTGACCTATTTAGACGTTGGTCAACTGGTAAGTGTTAAATAACAGGTTTATCCTTACTGAAAGATGATTCTAGTTTCATAATAACGTTGTTTACTTCTTCGTTGAAGATCAGAGGGTAAACATACATACATACTTGGATGTTATCTATATATGTATTTGTTATAAAATATAGTATCGTTGAGTTAGTATACCATAACACAAGTCTTTCATAAGAACTTACTTTGGGGCTAGCTCAATTTGTGTGATTTGTCCGTATATATTTATTTATTTATTTATATTACCATGTCTTTATCCCTTCCGGGGTAGACGAAGCCCAAGCTCATAAAACCCAAAGGCCACATTTAGCGTTTAGAGGGTAAAAGATTATGAATGACAGGAAAATTCATGTATAGTAATATCCATGTACCTATATAAAATTTATTTGCGTTATGGTTCTTACTAAAAATGTAGGTAGTTACTCTACTGTAGAAGAAATCTTTATTACACTATATTCCTTTTGATGATATTTTCCCCTGAAAATTAAAAAGTGTACCAACCTTGTGTGTTCTTACTCACTTAGTTGTAATTAAATTAAAATTATGTAGCAAATAAACTTACAAAAATAAAGATACATATTCTAACAGTTCTTTTATACGCTTCTTAAATGAGATATAAAACACCCACAACCACCTTTTAGTCTAAATCTTACCTTAATTATCCATTACGTTTGACATTTCACGAGAACACCCAAAAATTAAACGCCAGAGTATTTAAATGAGGACTTAAGCTCCCTACAAGTACTTTTACTAATGCTTTGCATAATATACACAGCCAAGTTGAATGTTTAAACAATAAACAAATACACATTTTTTTAAAATCCTAATCATAACTAATATTATAAATGCGAAAGTGAGTTTGTTTGTTTGTTTGTTACGCTTTCACGCCAAATCTACTGAACCGATCATCATGAAATTTTGCATACACATACTTTAGGGTACTGAGAAGGACATAGGCTATATACCACGCGGGCGAAGCCGCGGGTAACAGCTAGTAATAATATAAACCTCAGAATAATAGTGAAATAAACACATATAGCATTACTTTTTTATTCCATGGCAGGATTGACGTTGAAAAGAAATGAATAGCCGCTAAGGGCTCGTAGTATTACAAAGTCCCTTTCATCGATTTTATTTTAATTTCCGTTCCGCAAGAGAAATCAGTTTGTACTTGTTATTAGTTCTGAAGCAAATGTGCCAATTTTCCAAATATATTTCCATTTCAAATATTTTAATGCCCTCGCTGACATATTTGACATCCGTGCAAAGGCGGGGCTGGTTTGACCTGTAAATATTAAATCAATCCGTCGCCATTCCGTGCCCAACGCCATCGTGAATTTCAATGCCACTGCGTAATTAGCGAAGTGGCCCTCGATTTATGGCGCCGGTAAAAATAGTTCCATTTCATTCTAATGGTGTGGCTCTCCTGTAGGTACTCGTATATCAACTGAGCTAAGACCAGAAGCAATTTATTTGAGATTTTAAGGCTTTGATTATCATTTTGTAACCCACCGGATGTCATCTTCAATGGGGCCGATTACAAATCGGAAGTTCGTCTAACCTTCGGGTTAGTTTGTACTTACCCCGTATCTACTCACTCACACGGTGATTGCCGAATAAGGACTGCATTAGCTTCAGAATATCACCTGATGCGTAGTGCCTGTAGTCCTCTAAGATCACGATAAGCGGATCCGAAGAGGTCCAAACGCTTACCAGCCAACGAGTCACAGCGACACAAAATGTATCTCATTGACTCCTCCGATTCCTCACATAACATAGTAAGCTTTCGACAATTGAAAATCATTGAAATCAAACAAGAATATACTCGTACACTTCAACGTTGATTTCCCTATAAGCCTTCGGGAATAAATGTAGTGTGTTATTATTCTGCACAGACCAGCCAGGTGGCTCCCAACCTAGACTGAACCATCTATGGATCTCAAACGCCTCCCTAATTTATGAGTGTACGTAACCTAGCGGGAGATTAACGGCAGCCTTCGTACTGTTTGTTTCGATTGAGTCGCTTTACAGCCAAACTTGGCATAGTTCAGTATTATCTACGCAGACTTCAGCCAGGTGGCTCCCAACCTAGACTGGACCATCTGTTCGGATCTCCAACGCCTTCCTAATTTATGAGTGTACGTAACCTAGCGGGAGATTAACGGCAGCCTTCGTACTGTTTGTTTCGATTGAGTCGCCTTCACCGCCAAACAACAGCTTTATTGCTTGCATCACTCTCAATTACTGCGCGTTCATGAACATTGATGGTTTTGGATTACTAAAAATTTATGACAAGAGCCCAGCTCTTTAATTTGATGATGATGATCAAAAGTTGATGCAAAATCTGATGGCAAAATGAGTAATGTTAAATCGGATTCCGATTTTTTGTTGCTCCCGTTATTATTGATAGCAGTCGTTAAGGGGGCACACTAGGCACAGTAGCGACGCCAATCATTTTATTCCAAATACTTTACAAATAGAAAGAAATTCAAGAATGTAAATCATATAAGCCCTAGTAAATAACTTGAAGTATTTTTGGAATCATGTTTTCATATTATGAGAATCAGTCATTAAGAGAAAACATGATTACCGCCAAAAACGGCCGTTTTTAGCGGTAATCTGATCCTCATAATTCTCACTGATTCTGAAAATATTAAACATGATTCCAAAAATACTTCAGGTTATTTACTAGTGCTTAAATGATTTACATTCTTGAATTTCTTTCTATTTGTAAAGTATTAGGAATAAAATGCTTGGCGTCGCTACTGTGCCTAGTGTACGGCCTTAAGCGACGTCAGATCAGGCAGGTTAAAAAATCTGACGTAAGTGTTGGCAGCTTACAAGATATGAAAAAACAAAAAAAAGTTCAAAAGTTGGTCTCGTGTGCTGTGTCATATCAAAACTGAACTAAATGTTAAAAAATAGTTTGTCGTGTCGTGGAAAATATAGGTAAGTACTCTAGTTACAAAAGTGGACTTACAAAAAAGTGGGCTCTACCTATGACTTAACATCAATAGATTTTTTCTTGTGCTTATCTCCGATAAATGTGTTTATAAAGATTTGGTTTAAACACGCAATTACTGAGGTACAATTACGTAGGTTCAGCCATGAAAGGAGAATGTTTGATACTTATTAGGAAAAACCGCCGAAATCTCATACCTTTGTCCAAATGAATTCAAAAAATGTTGTTGCATATTTTTCTAAACACAAGATCTTCATATTTAAATTAACTTACGAAGTGTGCAGGCTTGTTAAAAAACCCTAACCCCAGTGGCAGTCTGTAGTTAAGAGCCTGGCTGGCGTGTTCGCGCATAATTCTGCCGTCTTGACTCGAGTCTGGTGCACTTATTACTGACTTAGGGCGTTGCGATGTCAGGACCATAATTTAGAGAATTTGCTATGCTAGACAATGGGTAGGTTATCAAAAACATCATATTTTAGGTGGCTTTAGTAATTTATTTTTTGAGTTTAGTATCAGTTTACACTCTCTGAAGAAATCGTAGAAAATTTATTTAAACAGATTGTAAAAATTTGTTTCTGGTATTATCAATATAATCATTTTATTCATCTTATCTCTACTATTTCGTTAGCTATGATGAACACAAAGTCTGTTTTAAAAATTTATTGGCCGTAACACTCGTTAAATACCAACCTAATTTTATAATGTTAAGGATAGTGCTTAGAGGCGCACTTCTATAGTGAATATAAATATTTGATTTCTTACATCCGGATTAGAAGCGTAGAGCTATTTGAAAATTGCAAACTTTATCAAATAGTATGTAGAATTGATTGTGTTAAATTATTATTTTTCGGCCAATTTCTGTGATGGTTTCAGGAAGCACATGCCCCCTTGGACACGGCGAACTGCCACCTGGTCTAAAATGATGAAGCTGAAGTCTATTGGTATTTATTAGAACCTTGTAACTCACTCTTCATCGTGACTCTACCTCTAAAGTAAATTATTTCGTTATTGTTTAACATCATTCTTTGATTGATATTTTCGCAAAATATAATAGTTTCCTACGCCAGAAGCTCCCACGAGGCATCAAAGAATATACGCCATCTTTGATGCTACTTGGAAAAACTTTACCGTAGAACAGAAGAGAAACACAACAACAAACAGAACATAAAAAAACAGAAGAAGAAGAATAGTTTCCTAACGACCTAGATCACCGAGCAGACTGTCATATACCCACCGAACAGACTTTTCTATACCCTGAATCTTCCAATAAATAAAATACTCGCGACAAACTTGCTTCCGACTCTCCTTTCACTCTCAATTTCATTGCCTTATAATATTTGAGTTTTTTAAATATGAATTTACTTCCACTGATACAATAACTTTTATCCAAACGACCTAGATCACCGCACAACCTACTTCTTAAACCCTGATCATCCAATAAATTAAATAGCTACTCGCGTCAAAACTCCCACTGCCGTATATCCACGCTTTGCCTATTATTTCCTCGTTACGGTTACGTTAAACATAACGTACGTAATAACGTACGCTCCACTTTCGGTTATAGCGCGATTCTGTTTTGATAATGTCAGCAGGTAATTACTTATAGATTGTTTCTAGATTGCGGTATGATGTCATAAGTTTTCGGTTATTGCAACCTAAATAAAGAGGTGTCTTACCGAAACAGGAAAATGAAACGACTATACATTTTAAAGAGAATAGTGAATTGTAGACTTATAAATAGTTATAATACTTATATACTTGATACGATACTACAAAAAACTATAAAACAAAACGGTTTTACTCAAGTATTTTAGTCGGAAAATGCCAAATGAAATCCACCTATTTTGTTTTTTATAAAATGATATCTCGTGTAAGTTTCAATAATATTGTTACTTAAAACTAGTTAAGTACTTTTTCTCAAAGAAAGTGTACTATACATTATATACCATATTACTCGTACCGCAATCACACCGGTTTTCCAAACAAGTACCTGCCTAAGTAAAAAGGATTGCCTCCTGCAATTGACCAGCATTAATTGAATAAAAAACTAATATTCATACTTTAGATGCTAAAGGTAATTAAAAATTAAAAACGTATTTTTTATCCGAAAATGCTTTCTGAGTATTCGGAAAATAATTATAACCTTAATGCCATGAAAATTGCTGCTCAGGTTTGCACATCCCCCAATTCCCACACATTAGAGGTAATGTAAATTCAATTCAATGAAATGGGAACACTTTGGACAGTCGCCGACTGAAAAACAAAAGGGTGTGACGTCACGCCGAGTGCGTGACGTGGGCTACTAACTGTATTGCTTATCAAATTAGGGACAGGAAAGATGGGACTCTTCTTCAGATGTGCGCAACAATTACATAGCTTACCAACGGGTAGAAAATGCTTCATGTTTGCTGCTTCCGTAATTATAAACTCTGATAAAATTAAAGAAACTTCCTGTAGTGCTATTTTTCAACAGGCGATTACACCGAATAAGCGATAGGTATCGTCACAGAATATGTAATAGTACTAAGCATAGTCCAGTTCGCCTTTCTAAAAAGAAGCATCCTGGCTCCTGTAATTTGGTTCTTAATTTAATAAGAATATATTAGTAAACGCATTGTGAATACATTAAAATACCTTAAAAATTACTGTAAATTTTATCTGAACCTCCGTGATCTCAACAAAACAAGTCCTATATTAAAATGGGAGCTGAAAACAAAACAGTCACACCCACACCTTATATACCCTATGAGACGAAGCCAGGAAAGCTGGAATTGACATTACAGTCAGTCGGCGTACATCACCGTAGCGTATCGGAAGGGATGCTTGCATCCACTGTTACACCACCTTATCTTACTCATTGTAGTTTCGTTTAACGTGTGTACGTTACAATTCAAAGTGGGTTATTCCGTACTCATCCCACAAATTCTAATCCCATGAATTTTAATGATTATCTTTTTCTTGACTCATCCTATTTCCGTTTAGACACTTACTGTAATTATCTTTCTATGCTCTCGATATTTTGGGCTTGTTTACACCATTTGCGGTGAAGATGAGGGCTACTTTAGGTAAGTACAACTAATGTAACATCGTTTATTATCTG
Organism: Rhodophaea formosa; assembly: GCA_963082605.1. NCBI lineage: Eukaryota > Metazoa > Arthropoda > Insecta > Lepidoptera > Pyralidae > Rhodophaea > Rhodophaea formosa. The sequence continues at coordinate 4,888,928 of OY720209.1, forward strand.
GTCTAGTGCCTAAGAGACACCTATTTTTAGACCTGTGCCTTGTTTGTGCAAGATGATAATATTATAAGAGTTCACAGAGTTTTTAGCTAGGGCTAGACAAAACAAACATTAGTACATTACTGCAGAGGCCGGGAAGTAAGGGATTGCCGGACGAGTATAGTTTTCAAGGCCGAGCGTCAGCGAGGCCTTGACAATAGTTACGAGTCCGGCAATCCCTTTCCCGCCGAGGAAAGTATAGAGATTTTCTCAATAAATGTGAGGAAATTTAACTTAAAGTTACACATAAACTTACATGCCTTAAATATTTCCCCTTACTAGGTATTTGCCGGTAGTAATTTTTCCACTTTCAAGTTTCAAATTAGGCGAAGTAGGTACTTAAAATCCATTGCAGTGTTGCTTTCATCACTAAAACTCATTTTGAACCGTTTCATTTCGAATAAATAACCAACTTTGCACATATTTACCGAAAACAATCAATGTCAATCAATTACTGCAAAGCGTTAATCACAAACTACGAAGAAGATACTATTACTAGTATCAGACGACCGACTGCCATATGTTTTCTCTAGGCAATAAGGATCATAGACAAATAATGGAGTGAGGGTGAAAATGAAAAAAATGCCATACAATTCCTTTTGAGTTTCTATGGGGGGCCATAAATTCAAAGTCAATTGACGTGTGTTCTATGCCCTAAAATCCGTAAAGGCAGTTTTTCGGCAGTGGCGTTAATCACTACGGGTATAGTGAAAATAACAGATCTCCCGAGTTTTTAATTTTTTTATTTTCAGTTGTCAATTCCAGCAAAGGAAACAATGCCCATAGAGCCCAGTCATATTTTTCACAAAAAATTTAATAGATCATAGATTATTGTTTTCTTCTCTCGCAACGAAAATTAAGCATATTTTTGTATGATCACATATCGATATTTTAATGAAATTGTAGTTATATTCACGTATTATATGCATTTTTTAAAAATGCAGTGGTAGTAAACTGGCTGTATGACAAGTGACATAATTTACGTTACATAGATTAATTAAAAAGTTTTGAGCAGCGGCCGGGAAGTAATTTTCATACTTATTTCCTGGCCTAGGCCGGCAATGCGATGAATGAGCCAAGAATTACAAACTTCCGGTCTTCTTTTTACTACAGTAATGCCTACATTTCCGAGCATGTTTGAGAAAACACAATTTATTGTACTTATGCTATGCATTCACAATGCTATTGTGATATATTCTTATTAAAGAAATAAGATATGGCAAAAAATTTCAATCCTACCCGCGTGGACGATTTTCCCATATTTTATAATCTTAAATTAATAAGAATTATTAAAACAAGTTTCTTTTGCTCAAAAATATAAAAAGGGTCATCACTTGGGACTCTTACAATCCCACACATCCAAATGCGTTGAAGCTTTTAGTAGTAGTGGAGTAATATATTGAGTTCCTTTATCCCATTTAAGTACATAATACGAAAAACAATGTACTCCTTTTTTAGCAGTCGTGTAATTAAATGCTGGTATGTAAAATTCATATAAAAATATTCTGTAACTGAAAACTTAACCGTTGCGTTCCTCGCGTTCCGCGTATCAATTTGTAAATCAGAAATGTTTCCATCAAGTCTGACAGTAATGAATGGTAATCGTACATTGCGCACATTATTGCGCACGCGCAGATTTGTATCAATGAAACCGACCGATCATAAGCGCGAAACTTGGCGTTTTCAGAGCGAGGTAATTCCGAATATATCGTTTGTAAACATTAATTCATATTAATTTGTTGTTGGGGCGCGTGCATACGGGACGCATTCGCTGATATTTTTGAAAATATGTTCGTGATTTAACGGAAAATTTTACATTAGTCAAAAGAACCTTGTCAGCTGTTAATTATATCTAGAAATTATTATATTGTTCAAATATTGTTTTTTTAGTTTATCATTTTTTCCGCGACGGTTACTGCGTAATTTATAGCCTATGCCGAATTTCGAAAATCGGTCCAGTATTTTCGAAGCCTTATCAATGCGTTCGTCTTTATTATATTACTATACTTTGTATAGATTACTTGCGACTCCGTCCATATTCCGTCTTAATAATTTGATATGTACTCGTATTACGCCAGCCTTTGAGTAATATGTACATAGCACAAATACATGGCTAATTAAAAGAGTATTAATTCCAACACCTCATATGTGTTATCTTCACATAATACGACTCGTTTATGACTTCGGTTTAGGGTTGCCAACGGTACTATAATATATAGTATTGAATTGTATTTCGGGTCTCAGTACTATACATATACTGTTGAAAAAATATGTAGTACGCGAAAGTACTATATTACAGTACAGTAGATCAATGTTTGTTTATATTTTACAACACAAAAACTAATTAAATTTTTAACGCGCCTTTCTATTAACTGACGTAATTTGCCTACGCGTGTAACCGAAAATAAATGAGTTATATATAATATAACTTATTCTATTTAAATGAAATGAATTTTAAAAATGTGTAACAATCGCTAATACATTAGAAAACAACTTATTCTATTTTTATCTAAAAAAATATAATATTTTAGTAAGAAAGACATACTAAAATACTATACGTTTTGAAGCGTACTATATTTTTTTATAGAATTTTTTTCAAAATACTATATTCAGAAGTGCCGTGTGATTCGGCAGAGTAGAATAGGGCCACTACAAGTCTTCCCGTGGATGCCGTAAAAGGCGACTTAGGAAACACAATAGCTGAACAAAGCTTAATAAACATCAAAGAGACCTTTCCAACCCGTCTGGCCAGCGTGGAGAGTGTAGGCCAAATCCTCTGGCTAATATATAACTCTGGTAGATCAGAGAGGGTCATGCTCCTGCAGAGGAGACTAAAAAGACCTGATGATGATGATGATATTCAGACAAACGAATGTTGACAACCCTACTGTGGTTGCATAATGTGATGTCTAAATGTTCGATTTCTAATAAAATTGCGCGTGGCGCTCGCCGACGGAAGTGTTGGAGAATTTGACGCGACACGAATTACGAACAGTTTATATGTTGATATTTTATATACATGTATGATACGGACAACTAATAAGTTATTTATAATTTTAGGAAAATATCACCGGTCATTAGAAAACTTTAAAAAATCAAAGATGGACATATTTGTGAGTGTCTGTTTGTGTGCATTAAAAAAAAACATAGCTTATCCTCCTTGGTTAAGTATTATCTGCTAGAGGCATGGCATGACCGCAGAATTAAAACGCGATGGCTCAGCTGATACAAAGTGATCTAATCGTACCTTTATTTCAAAACCGGCTAAGTGTGTGTTCGGAGACGCGCAGAGTAGGATTCCGTATTGCATGCTATGTTATAAGTTGGTCAACTATATTTCTTTGGTTTGCGACCCCTACTGCGTTGTGATAGTTTTTCTTTTTAATATGATATTGCCCTTTAATTTTTATTTTATTAGTGTATAAACATCAGTTAAAATAATCACGACTGACACCTGACAAGCAATTGATGAGAAAAATATATGTATAGTATACTCCACTTTTTTGTGTTATGTCATAAATTTGTCGACGTGATTAATATATGTACTATTCAATAGCTTTCTAGTACTAATAATATTTGACTTTAACAGCAGACAAACAGACAGACGATCGGACATGGCATAAGGTTTCCTTGTTTACTAAGTATAAATTAATAGTTTAATGGTGTTTCATGCTTCCGCACACATAACTTCGATGGAATTTATTGCTTCCTACTTTAAGCATAGACAAAAGACGATTTTCACAATACCTGTCATAAAACTTTCACTTTATAGGCTGTCTTTTTACAATACAAGGAAGAAAATGATCAGTAGAGAAACTGCATACTTAACTCTTTACCATCGATTGGATAAAAGTATTCTGAAAGTTGGGCAAGCTTTCGTTTGTACCAATTTACATAAACATCCGAGAAATTTGCCATTTACTCGACTACCAAAAAAGGAGTGAATTGTTTTGGTGTGTATGAAAGTGTTTATTTAAATACGTGTGTAAGTTTATTTATTTCTCTATAATTTTTTGATGCCTCAACGGATTTAGACTTATAGCGCGTCGTTAGAATCTTAACACTCTCTTAAGTAATCTAGTCCATATTTTTATTTGCAAGCCAGTCACAATTATTTTAAAGAAAATTTCCTTTTTTTAATAAAATTTCATTTTTTTAAATAAAATTTCATTTTTTTAATAAAATTTCATTTTTTTAATAAAATTTCATTTTTTTAATAAAATTTCATATTTTATCGACAGTCAAGATTCAATTTTATCAAGATCAAGACGTTTCAGCTACAGAGCGAACATGCCATATACATGTCATGAATACAAACGAAAAGCTCCTTTTCTAGCCGGGTACCAAATTACCAACTTCCGATGTATAATGCCCATACAAGCTAAATATCTGGTTCCGTAGGTAATTAACGCGCATATAGTATATTTGAGCATCGCCAAGCACCTATTACTCAATTATCTTATGACACCGTACCGCCATTTACCGACGACATCGATATCTAGACGAGTTATATACTAGGGCCGGTTCCTGAGGACCAATTGACATACCGAAATTTGCCCCGTTGCGTCATTGTATTGTACTCAGCGCGTGAAACAGACGATTGATACTTGTGTCTGTCGTCAATCATTACGTTATCGAAAGAAAAAATCAACCTAAAGCGTTGAAAGGCCATCTTATTCCACCACGATCAAGCAATATGTAGTCCTGTTTACCACAAAAAATAGGCTTTCTGAATTGTTTGTATGTTGAAACCGTATTTCCCATCACATATTTCGAAAAATCCTAATCCTATATTATAAATGCGAAAGTGAGTTTGTTTGTTTATTTGTTTGTTTGTTACACTTTCCCGCTAAACCTACAACACCGATCATTATGAAATTTTGCATACACATAGGTTAGGGTACTAAGAAGGACATAGGCTATATATCACGCGGGCAAAGCCGCGGGTAACAGCTAGTAGTATATAATGCGTAAGTTGAATTCATAAGTGAAAAAATTATACTGGGAGGTTAGAATATACAAAATTACTATGATGCAATTATTTTTGCAAATATCAAGATGACAAGGGTAGCGAACGAACTACGTGGGCCATATACCTTGTCTAACAGATAACACATGTCAATGTATGAAACAAATCTATTTCTGTAGTCATAACATGCTCCATCATCGTATAATTGGTCTGGCAGACTCAAGATTACGACACTATTATTACATTACTGTTAAAGGCAATCCGACATATGTGTCGATAATATGACATTTATGAGTTTTATACTGCAGTGGATGAAAATAGCACAGGGCTGTAGTAAATGTGTAGCCAGCACTGGATGAAATGTAGGATGTAGAGAAAGACTTTACTCTACCTATCAGAACTCTAAAGAATTTCGTAAATATTGACAGTAGGTATAATATGACGTAGATAACTCAAAATAACTCAAGCCGCGTGGTTCCCGGCAGAGTAGAATAGGCCCACTCCAAGTCTTCCCGTGGATGTCGTAGAAGGCGACTAAGGAAACAAGCTAAAGAAAGCTTTGAACATCAAAGTTACCTCTCAAACCCGTCTGGCCAGCGTGGAGAGGGTAGGCCAAATCCTCTGAATGCTATGGCTAATGTATGCCTCTGGTAGTTCAGAGAGGGTCGTGCTCCTGCAGTGGAGACTAAAGAAAGACCTGATGATGATGAACTCAAAATCAAATCCAAAATGTCTTTACAGGTGAAATTGCAAAATAAAAACCTAACTTAAGTAGACACTAGGTTATATAATATGACGTAGATGACTCAAAATCAACTCCAAAATGTCTTTACAGGTGAAATTGCCAAGTAAAATACCTAACTTAAGATTATATAAAAAAATAATCGAGTAGTTATCCTGTTGTTAACTAAACAAAGGGCTTGCTGTTTGTAGGTTAAAACGTTTCAGTTGTTGCCTCAGAATACAGCTTACAATATTAATTATGAAAATCATCGCTGAGAGTTTACTAAATCAATCAAATATTCTGTAAAAACAATTGTTAATCGAAAGTAGTTGAGAGACTAATAATCTGTGGTTCAGTGACGTCATCAACAAGTGTCAAAACCACATGGCGGCTATAAATAGAGAACCCGAAATAGCTGCTATAAAACAGGAAAGTAACTTTAATGGAATAACGTCATGCTGCGATTTTAGCAAATGAAAGGTTGCGGCTGTGTCTGGCATGTAGAATGGAACTGAAATTGGAAAACTTCCAGTTAATTAATTTTCAAAAATTAATTAATTTGCACGTGTAATACGAGTGAGATAAATATAAAGAACGATGATGATGAATTTCACAATGAAAAACTAAAACACCTACATAAAACTTAAAATTAGTTGAGCCTTTCTACCGAAATAAATAAAAATACTAGAGCTGGAATCAAAAATGTCCCGCAAGTCACTATATACTAACATTATAAAGATTTAATTGTTTCTTTGTTTGTTTAATATCTTTATTGGTAATTTGTTTGTTTAATATCATTAAATAGGATCCGAAACTACTGGACCGAATTCACCTATCGAAAGCTTACTTATCTGCGGGTGACATAGGCTATAATTCACACGGACGGAGTCGCGGAAAAGTTGCTAGTAATTAAATAAAATTTGTTACTCGAGTTCCGTTGACGGAAAACTGTCCGTTAGCATTTGTGTAGATAGAATTACGCCGGCCGCAGGCTTTTTCGGCGGCCAAATTTGATTGGCGGCGCACGTCATCGGCTGACCTTACCTACGAAAATGGCGATAAATAAGTTTCCCTGTGTTTTCCTTTGAAAAGTTTTAGTTATTGTTTTGTCTTTGATACTTCTGTTTTATTCAGCTTTCAGTTTCTTCGTTTAGCTTCAGTCATAACTCGTAGTCTTGTCGTTTAATAAGAATTTTCTTATCGGGCTTAATTTGATTGTTGGCGCACGTCATCGACTGACATTACCTACGAAAATGGCGATAAATAAGCTGGTCTATGTTTTCCTTTGAATAGATTTAGTTTTTCTTTTCTTTTATATTGAGTTTTGATTTCGCTTTCCACCTTTACGCCCACTACTACTAAACGTGGCCCTTCGGTTTTATGACCTTGGATTGTCTACCTCGCTAGGGATAAAGACGTGATAATATATGTTTATATATGCTTTAATACTACTTTTTTATTCTGCACTCTGTCACAGACGTCTTTATTAATTAGAATTTTCTTATCGAACCAAATTTACCTAACAGCGCACGTCATCGGCTGACCTACAAAAATATATACAAAAATAAAAATACTATTCCTACTTTCTAACAAAATAAATAAATGTCAAACGGTCAAACCTAATAATATGTCATCCCTAGAGCATGTAAATAGCTAATAATAAATATGTAGTAAGAAATTTAAAAGCCACTGTTATATTACTTAATTTTTTAACTTAAAAATTTTCTTTTAGAGAGATTTAACAATATATCCTTATTTCTTTCTCATTTGTTGCAGGTATGTAATTGCGGTTTTTAGAAGCTGTATCATCTAGCAAGAATTACAGTAAGTGTGAAACTGATTAATATTAATAATAATCATGGCACATAACTTATCGTTCTCTGCTTCTTAACACTCAAACAGATTAAAAATATGTATATTAAATCTCGCTGATTACACCTCTCTTGTCTATTTGGTCCAGTAGTGAAGTGTTTTTACTTATTACTAGCATATTTTCCGAGATTTTGTCAGCATAAATTAAAGCCTATGACACCTGCTGATAAATAAGCTTTCAGCAGTAGTTCGGAGCCTATTTAATTCAAACGAACAAATAATCAACTCTTTTATCTTTAATTTACATATTATGTATAGATTTTAATGATGCACGTATCTCTTTTTCGATATTTGCAAAACATCAAACATAACAGTATATAAAAAAAAACATACATTTACATAAATTGGTAACATTCGACACAAGAAAATATTAAGAGTGCATGCTCCTATTTCATTCAATAAACTCCACTTGAAACGTCTTTTCAGCATCTCATTGAGAAGTGCATGAAAACCGTCAATAGCACGAGTGAGTTGACAATTTCTTCACACCTACACATGAATCGTGCTGAATTTTAAATTTACCCGGCACGTGTGGAATTCGCTTAGAAATTGAAATTATACGATTTATTTCTGAAGAAAAATAAAATAATACGATTTATTCCTCGAGTCCCAAAATACTTCAAGATTTAATAAAACGAGGAATCTGGATAACTTTTCTAATCGTATTTAGGGTTCAGCGACCTACACCTGGATTAATTTGTTTTTGTATCATATTCTGATCCTCCAATCTGAACATCATCCTCAAAGCGAGGACTCATGTAAACTTTTCTAATAAAATTTATCCCAGGTCGACGCTCGAAGGATACGGTTCACTTGTTATTCTGTTTTAAAGGTTCTATTTGGTTCGCATTTCCGTATATAATTTGATTCATTTCGTTTAAACTGTAAGTGACAAGTCGAGCAATTAAGGCTGTGTTTGTAAAACATTTCTTAGAGTTGAGCTTGACAAGAGCTTGACACTCTATTGACCACAAGTTAATTCATAACAAATTAATACGAAGGAAATCAAGCTAGAATATTTTCAGACATTACACACTTTTTGATCAAATAATAATAGCATTGATGATCATACAGAGTTACGATGTTTTTCATTGATGACGAATTCAAGACGCTTCCAATGTTTTTAGCTTTATTTCATCAGACATTTAGAATCGCTGTTCGATTTGTGGTAAGAAAAGTATTGTACCACACTTTTTTACTAGATTTTGAACATCTTTAGATGCTGCTGTTGTTTACTCGAAAATCGTGTAAGCCATGGTTCCCTTGATTATTATTCTCCAACTCAAATGCCTATACACAAAAATCTACCCTTTGACTCTTCAAGAGTAGACAACTGTATAGTTATTTACTGTTACGTAAAGTAAGTAGTTCGTTATCTTTGTAATATAGGTCAACATTTTGTCAGCGCTAAAAATGACTATACATAGAAGTGTGACTAACAGGATCTCGAAACTCGGAAAAAGCATTTCCGAAAATTCATTATATCGCGACCTGCGTTCCCTCAATAGTTGACACGTCGGTTCCTGCGCATGTTTTGTTAAATTAAATTTTATTTATCGCCGCATTTTTGTTGCATGCGTGGCTAATGCAAGTAACGCTAAACCGCATGCGTCTCCGATGCAGTAAAGTGCGGCGTATATTTAGAACTGATATGCAGCTTGTTCTCCCTTAGCGATTTCTGTCGCATTCTTCACTGGAAGTTGTGAATAAGGTGACCATACTATCCGCTTTTGGCGGGACAGGCCTGCTTTCGGTGGGGCAGTCCCGCTTTCTGACTGCTTGACTCACTGTTTCTAGTCATCATCATCATCTGAGCGTTATTTTTTTCTGGTTGCGTCCTTAGCTATGATGCTTCGAATGCTGACCTGTAAAAGTGAAGTACCGGTACAATAAGTTTTTGCTCGCGCCGACAATCGATTGCAGTGCTCCAGTGTAGCAGACTGGCGTGTCAACCAATGCGTCACAGCGGCCGTCATAACCGCAAATATCAATATGCGATTCGCGTATGTCCCAATGTCCCTAGTTAGGTCTCAAATGTCCCCTTTGGCCCAGATAACTTAAATGTGAAGTGATTTTGAAGCGACCAGCAGTCACCCTCCTTATTTCTAGTGTAGTATAGTCAAAGTCAAAGGTTTTACGTCGGTGAATGTTAACTTGCATTATACAACTATAGTTCACTTCAATAATATAACAGCTAGTTTAGTGCCGCCGCTTCCACTTAAGATTAAAATTGAAAAGTAAGGCAAAGAAAGTAAGTAAAGTTTGAAGTGTTGGCAATTTATAATCGACTTGCTCAAATTCCTAACCGTGGGCATGGCAACAAAGCACAAGTAAGTTATAAGGTCACAAGTCACACGTGACAGTTAAGCAGAAATTTGTGACATGCTCAACCCCAAGGACGTATTGGGGTTGCGGCATTTGGAGCGTTCAAAGGAACGGTATAATTATAATTATAGGTGAGAACGTCTGTAGCGACGCAGGCTATAACTCTTTGATGGGAAACCACGTGGAAGATTATGTGATCATAATACGAGAGCCGGCGTTGCTATGCTTGTTGCGATACTCGAAAATCGCGAAGTATGGTCGCTTAGACATCATTATCATCATTTCAGCCGCAAGCAGAAATAGGCCTCTCACAAGGATTTCCAAAATGACCGGCTGGAAACGTCTTGCATCCAGCGTTTGCCTGCGACCTTGGTCAGGTCGTTCGACCACCTGGTCGGTGGGTGATTACTTAGACATTCTTTACCAATATTATGAAGCTGGAGAGTTTGTTTGTATGTTTGTTTCTTTGTTTGGTTGAACGCGCTAATCTCAGGAACTTTGGACCGATTACAAAAAAATACACTGTTGGATAGGTACGTTATTCCTAAGTGCCATAGACTAGGTATATACCACGGGCGAAGACATGGCGAACCACTAGGTTTTTTTTCAACCCTGTTCGATCTTCAAAGGGGCGACTCAATCCGTCAATATGAACAAATTGTCGTGGGTATGTCGTAGATTGTAATAAGACGTCATTTGGAGAAAATGCACCGTGCAGTTTGTTGCCGCTTTTTCTGCACTCCTCCTTTGGCAACGTTATTAAACTTAGCAAACAAACATTGACCTTAGCTGTAATTAAATTATTGACGTCAACAATAATATATATGTAATTTAATATGTTATAAAAGTTGACTTTCACCAAATGATATTGAAATATGTTACGATGAGTATAAATTGAATGTTGACTAATCCTATTTCCTAATTTCTTCACACTGTGATATACAGCGCAACCTGACATCGCGAGCAACGAGAGTATTTACTATCATTTGTATACGATAGACAGAGCCTAAGGCCATAAGACCGAAAGGCCACGTTTAGCAATTTGAGCTAAAAGATGGAATACGGAATCAAAATAGTGATGGGTTGCTAGCCGCACCGCCTGTTTACATGATTTCAAAGAATTGCGCCCATTCCCGGCCTGCGCGGGAAGAGAAGCAGCTGGTTCAATCTACCTACGTTGTTTTTTCTTATCTCCCAGACCATGGAATGAATGGCATGGATGTTATACATTTATACATACATACATACTATCACGTCTTTTTCCCTTGCGGGGTAGACAGAGCCCATGGCTGTAACACCTTGAGGCCACGTTTAGCATGTTGGTGGGCTTATAGATTAGAACGGAATCAAAATAGTGATGGGTTGCTAGCCGCATCGCCTATATACATGATTCCTGATGCCCATTCCCTCGATCGGCTTTTACGATCTGCGCGGGAGGAGAAGCAGCTGGTACATTCTACGTTTTTTCTTTTCTCCCAGACCAGCATGGAAGTACATTTATATGCATTAAAACTTTGGAGACAGACAGACAGCATTTGTTTGACACCCACTGCCGACCATCTTCAGCAGAGGCGATCCATACAATACAGCCGCGTAGGTGAAAACAATCACCGCAGGCCTTGGAGCAGATCCGCTGCTCGAGTGGATTCCTTCCGACCACGCGTCCACTAATTGAGCTATTTAAGCTATTTAATCAATCTGGTACGTTATTAATTCTGGTATCTATTTAATTATCTAAGGTTTGTGTAAAATAATAAAAAAATGATATCTGGTACGGGTTTATATTGCTTCTGATTGATTTTTTATTTCAAAGAGGTATTTTTTTTATTTCTTATGTTGTATGGTTATTCTGCTATTCAGGGTGATAACGAAACTAACAAATCAAAAACCATGAAAAACGTCCATCGTTCTTGAGTTTGAACAAATCCGACTTATACGATTTATAAGTTAAATAACATAAGGTACCCTTAGCTTACTATTCATCCATTCATATTCGCCGTGAGTAAGGCGAAGAAACATGTCGATAGCTGACTTTGTACATGAGAAACCCGTATTTCGCATAAATACTTCTTTCAAGTTTATCCATCATACTTGGATATATCTTGGTCAATGAATATACTTCGTATCTTCAGTAGTGTATGTGATTGAGTTGATATCCGAACTCTTACCATAACTGAATTAAGTTCTTATTCATTAAGAAATCATAGCCCAAGTTACAGATGTATCCTACCATGTACATTTGCATATCTATAATTTTTAATAATAATGCGTATTTATGCATGGCACTTAATTAGGTAAGTAATTATGAACAATTTGTTTTAGTATCGAAGCGTGGATTAAGCACCCGTCAATTACTACCCACGTCTACTTAGTTAGTAGTGACCCAGAAACACCTTGCCAGATGCCTACTAAATTAATTTCAATTAGGTGTTATACAAGTTGTAAATTATTCTGATTGTGAATGAATTTTGATATCTGACGGTAAATGGCTTTGGAGATTGGAAGTGACATTCAAAGGTAAAAATAGGAATAGCCTACTGAATTTAAAAGATAAATTAAAATACCACCAAGCATAAAGATCACTTATTAATCACCATTACATCAGCCGCAAATAGTTCACTGTTGGACATAGGCCTCCTATCAAGGATTTCCACCGTGGGTACTGCAATACTTACCACGCTTGGCTTAAGTATCTTCAATTCCGACGGTTTTTAGCGAGGGAGAAAAGGCATGCATGACTATGTTGGACTAGGGAACGGGATAAAGGTCAGTGCATGGAAACCTGGGCCCTGGACCTTAAGAATCATAAAAAATATGATTCTTGAATAATCAGAATAATATAACACTTATTTTTCAAATATACTCAGTACATAGTCAACTGGTATTTTTATTTCCTCAAAATAATTTTAGCCATATGCAAAGAAACTAAGTTCTAAATATTCAGATGTATTTTGCGTAATATACAATAACAAAACATAGATACGAATAAATCATTTTAAAATTTTAATGTAAAATATAATGGCTACAATTTTGGACGATAACAATTTTTTTTAACAATTTTTGAAACAAACGGTTAAAGTATATTTGGGATGCTACTTGCTCGGATAGATTGGAAATGAGAAATAAGCAGCTCGGGAGGCCTGGTGCGCTTTCCTGGTGCCATAACTGCAACCACCGGACAGGCAGTTGAGATGACACCCCGGACTCATTTATTAATATCAACGGCTGGTTATTTCCACTATTCGGTGATGTATTGTATTGGCCCGGAGCTAAAATTCAATTCTCCACATGTGGCCAATGTCGATAAGACAATATTTGAGAAATCTGCACATCATTATAAGATTCAACGTTTATTCAGAAAATATGCCTTTGCTGGCAAAGGCAAATATTTAGTTTCTTAAGTATTTATATTATTAATAATTATTTAAAAGCTACTGACTACTATTGATTCGGTGACGACCACTGCAGATAAGAAACTCTTTTCAACAGTATTGGTCTCCTACTCTGCTCTTTAAAATCTCTTCATCTACCGTAAGACATCGTAAGCCATCGATTTTTACCCGACTGAGCCACCTAGAAAGAGGATAACATTTTTCGTGCGTATGTATGTGAGTATATCTGTTCCATTATCGCTTCCTACAGCCTAAACGGCTAGACCAATTTTGAAGTGTGAGGTGACATTATATTCGTATCCTTAGTGTGATAGACTATGTAGCGTCAGCATGAAATTAATATGGCAGACGTAATCAGTAAATAAGTATTCCAGATTTTTTTTAATAATGCTACTTGATTAAGAAGAAATGTGGCTTCCAGAGATTAACTACAGCTTAGGTGGTTGATCGTGTTGTGTTTTACTTTACACACCTCAATTACTCCTGTAAAACATTTTTATTTATTTACTCTATCCAGCTCTTTTATGTAGGACAATGTAATTAACACGTGCGAACGTAACCGACGTAATTCGGTTTGCGGAACGCGCGTAAACTTTTCATAAGCGTGACGTGCATGGCCGACCTATTTAGTTCTGCGAAGGTGAGAACTCCGCAAGCCTGCAAAGAGATGTAATGGACAATACTCGGAAGCGGGTCGTTAGGGAGTATTAGTTTGAAGCGAGGACTGATCTATGTGTCAACTTGCGAATGACACCTGACTAGGGGTTTAGTTTGCTCGTGATTTGAGACCAGCGTTGCCAGAACGTTTTTCCGTTACTTTGGAACCCTGCGAGTGAGCCCCTGCTTGTACACGCTTTAAACTATCGAATTACTCTTTCACATTTGTACCTGAACCGAAATGTAATCGAACAAAAACTAAACAAGTTTTGAAAAAAAAAAAAACACCTAAGATAGGTAGCGAACCCCGGGTCCTGAAGCATTACCGCTAAGGATGCAATCGGGAAAAACGCTCTGATGATGATGACAGATATAACCGAACATAGAAGGCAATGTTATCCAGTTACCCGATTGGATTAGCGGAAACAAAACGTAAACTAAAACTGGCGCCGAAGATAGTACGAATCGTAACCATGGCCGATCGTTTGGACGTTTTGTTTACCTTTTTTCAAACTCATTCTCGTTTTACGGACTGCGTTATGAAGTGGCGAAAGCATTCTCTTTGGGATTTATTTGGGACTATTGCGCACATAAAGCTTAATGTACAGATTCTTATTGCCACTTTATTTGACTACCAATGAATTTAAGTGAATTGGTCTTTAGTTTTCTTTAATACTTATCTCGTTAAGCTTTATATATTCTACATATGTTACCGGCCAAACCCGATTACAGGACAAACTAGTTTTTCCTGAAATAAGGGTTTGACCGGTAACATATTGAAAGAGCTACCAAAATATTTGAATAAAAGTTATAAAGTCAGCTTGTCCTACACCAATCTAGTTTATCTTAAGGATTTCAGTTGGGTTTGGACGGTAACCTAACATATTTAATAAAATTTATTTTAAACAAAAAACTAAAATCGACTTCAATCCTATATACGTATACAAACTGGAACTAATAATTAGGAAATAATAATTTAATTACTAGAAATTAAGCGCAATAAACAAATATATTGATACTTCCATACCTATTTACAATTTGTAATCAGTTTTTATTTGGAGTCGGTGCCAACCAATGTAACACAGATAGTTTAATCTTTGAAAACAAATCTTCGGTCTTCACAAGAAATAAGGTTATTTTTACTTTAGTGGGTGTGGTAGTTCAATCAAAATAGAGGAACAACGTCGTCATCAACTTGTCTTGATTCGCGAAAGAATTAAACAAAAATAAAATTAAACCAAACGGCATCTATGTACAATTTTTTTATTCTTGTTGATATTTTCTAAAAAGAAGTCAGTTAAAAATATAGATAGATCAAAATGTAATTAATTTTAAAACTAATTGTATAGACGCAGGAGATAAAGATTCGGAGTAGACTTTCCGCGATGCTTACTCATAACCAATTTTCACAATTATTAAAGTAACTGACGTCTTTAAATAAAATGTATTACAATAGCGAGTCAGAATTTGAAAATAATTTATAAAGGGCAATGACCAACCAAAGAGCTCGTCTAAAAATTTCTTATAGTACAAAATTTATTCTTAATGAAAAACATAATAAATCACTGAAATATCGAAATGAATTTTTTTAAATAATTTTTCCAATATAATTTAAAAACGTATTACCTCAAACTGGTGTTAACGCAAATTTAAGTTTATTAATTCCCTTTTCCTAGATTCCAGTATTTTCTATTTATCATAAGAACTAATTTTATTCCATTTATATTTAAGTTACACGTGCCACACATAATCAATAAATCTAAAACAGTGAAGCGGGGAGTGTTTTCTAGAGCAGTTTTTCTCGCGTTCCCTTTTAAGATGAAAATAAATAGTTTACGTTACATGGAGTGGCGGAACTAATACTCTATTTCCACGATCGCTATTGTGCAAGTATATCGCGGTCGGTGTAAATCATCTAACTGTAAACAAACGTGGAAGGTTCAGCGCTCACTGAGAACATATCTTCTATTCTATGTCTTTGCAAAATAATAGATTTTTATCAAAGTGTTCTGAATGCCATTTACTTTTTACCCGACTAACCCACTCAGGAGGGTAATTTCTACGCATGTATGTGTGTATATCTATGTATTTATGTAAATATATGCCTGTTCTATTGACGCCTCCTGTATCCTAAGCGGCTTGACCGATTTTGAAGTGTGAGGTGTCACTAAATTCTTAGTTTTTAATTCATCATCATCACCAGGTCTTTTTTAGTGTCCACTGCAGGAGCACGACCCTTTCTGTACTACCAGAGCCATATATAAGCCATGGCAGTCAGAGGCTTTGGCCTACACTCTTCACGTTGGCCAGACGGGTTTGAGAGGTCTCTTTGATGTTTATAAGCTTTGTTTAGCTTGTGTTTCCTAAATCGCCTTATACGAACATCCACGATAAAACTTGGAATGGTCCTATTCTACTCTGCCAGGAACCACACGGCGGAGTGTGTGTTCCCGGCAGAATAGAAAAGGCGTGATGTAAGGTGGGATTTTTAATAAACAACACCTTAAAAGTTGACAAGACCAAATACGGTAATATAATTTAAAATTTCCGATAGAAATTTTACTTGTTTTTCGTTGATTCCCATTTTGACTGCCAAAATCACAGCCACAATAGTTTTCTATTATTTGTCGGTCACCAGATTAGCGGTGCTGAGTATTGGCATCTGTCCATTGACAAACAATAAAGCCATATGTCAGTGTGCGTAAGCCTTTAAAGTTTCGGTAAACAATACATTGCGGTTTTTATGTCAGAGTTTATTGATAAGTTCGGCAATGTGCTGAAAACGCTTCCTTCCTCCGTGGCCGACGGTTTAATGTCTTTAATTTCGAGACAACCGAAGGCCGCGTTACTAGGTAACGGACTAAATATCGTAATGATAGACCTGCGTCGTCCCACACACAATGAACTAGTTTCAAGTTGGTCTTAGACCTTTTGTTGTGAATTTAATTATACCTCTATAAACTATTTGTGATACTTAAGTAAGGTACGGATACACATGCTACGTAGTAGCATGCTTCGTGCTAGTTTTGAACATGTGCTACTTAGTAGCACGTGTGAACAGCCATGGTTAAAGTAAGCATGCTAAACTTAAAACTCTAACTCTACTAAACTCAGGTAACTTGCTCAAAAAACGACCCGCGATCGATATTGAGCATTCTTCCTGAGGCGGGGGTGGAAGAGTGAAGGGTATTCATTGAGTATATCGCATCATACCGCAAACATGCATGCTTATTTTAAGCACGTGTGTGCAGGTCGCGTGCGGGACACAAGCATGCTCATTAGTAGCATGGTTCTAAGCATGCTCAAGACTAGCGTGTGTGTCCGTAGCTTTACATTATTGTCGCTGGTTAGAGATATAAGTTGTTAAGCGTGTTGTAGTTCCGGCGCCCTTAGGAATCAAATATAATAGTGCTATGTAATAGGTACTGTTTTCCAATAGAATAACAATGTTACTAGGTGGGCTCTACCTAACTGTATTACCAAAACATCTCTTACTTAACAAAGATCCACTAGGTACACAGGTTGTTACTACTACAGCAAAGATTTTTGTTTTACGACTACTACTTAAATTGTAGCGACTAGTAAAGTGGTGTTAATTTGAGATTGAGTAGGTACTTCTATAAAATTGAAAAGTTACTGGATAATTTATTATATCTGAGAGTGATCTGAAAAGGAAACTAATATTATTTTATTTAAATCTAGGACTTATCATCGTTTAGTTTAAATTCGTGTTTATGTTCTAACCTCGATGTAAAGACTTTTTTACTTACAAATTACGTTAGAGTTAATAGCTTCTAGCAGTTTGTACATTTGAATATATTTTTTATTAGAAATGTTCTTTTAATCTAAGATAAAAGGAGTAGAGCTGGTTTAGCACCCTGACCTTAATAAGCTATGCGAATCACACTAAAACTTTAACGGCGGAACGGATGTCCGCGCGAAATTATTACGCGCATTACTCAAAATGTTACACTCGTGTTTTATTAATTTTTTTAATGTGATAGATAAACAGTTATTAAAATTTGCGAGATTATTTCAACAATATACCTGGCAGAGTAGAAAAGGACCACTCCAAGTCTTCCCGTGGATGTCGTAGAAGGCGACTTAAGAAACACATGCTAAACAAAGCTTAAACATCAAAGAGACCTCTCCAACCCGTCTGGCCACCTTTAAGAGTGTACGTCAAACCCTTTGACTGGTCTAGCTGATATATAGCTCTGGTAGCAAAGAAAGTGATGTGCTCCTGCGGTTTGTAGATGACTTGAATACGTATAGGGGTGAGAATGTTTGAAGTGTAGTTATTTCCAGTCAATATTTCTAAACAGACAATGCGAAACCTGAAATTATTTCTGTGTTCGTATATTTCAAACTGCTGACTTCACAGTACTACGACTTCTTAAGTACAAGTAAAAAGGGTTGCTTCAGAAATTATTTTTTAGAATTTCTTTGGCATAGTTGACAGCAGCTTACAAGCCCTTTCCAAGGTACTTCCCAGAACTGCAAAGTATCAATAACGTTATAGTAGTAAGTAATATACATTTTAACGCCCTGTATATAACCCTCCCTAATGAGCCGTCCGTCGCCGCTGTCCCGCACCACTTTGTTATAAAATATTAATTGTATTAAATTACGCGCTTTACGATGCGTCGAAAACATAATCCAGCTAATTCTAGGAGCCAACTAGACCCGTTTATCATAAATATAACGCAGTAACATTTATTATCTTGTAGGATAATTTCGTCAACCCAATTATGAGGCTATTCTTATAAATGGTTATTTTAAATATCAAAGGGCGTTGTTGTCTCTGGAAATAGTCGCAGAGAATGTAAACATGGCTGCAGATCTTGTTTGGATGAATTTCTCTCGTAGAGTTATAATTTTGGTTAGTTTAGAAAACATACGTCCATGTTATTACTGTTTTGCCGAAACTGGAAAACATATATTTCCTCACCCGATACCTATTGTCAGGTCTACGAAAATATTTATAAATGTGCTCGCGTTAATGCCGATCGTTCGGGAACAGTACTTTCCTCCGGGATGAAATGTAGCATATTTCCTCCTTCTACGTACTCCAGACAAAGTGTGTGCAAAATTTCATGATAATCGGTTCAGTAGGTAGGGTGTGAAAGCGTAACAAATAAACAAACTCACTTTCGCATATATACTTATATTATAAGTTGTGATGCTACT
Source organism: Rhodophaea formosa (assembly GCA_963082605.1). NCBI lineage: Eukaryota > Metazoa > Arthropoda > Insecta > Lepidoptera > Pyralidae > Rhodophaea > Rhodophaea formosa. Next base: position 4,908,093 of record OY720209.1, read on the forward strand.
ATATATATTGGGATATAGGGATTTTAAACCGTACCTTCACCCTTAAGAAAGTTATATTATGTACGGATCTTAATTCAGTAAAAGTTTAAACGTAAATGACTAAAATCACAGAAAAGGGATCGTGTGGTGGTGCGTGGGTGTCGTTTTATTTGGCCACCACCAGGAAGTGGCCGTTTGACGCACCCTAATGTTACGCATATCTCATGGACATAACTATAACCAGGGTTGCTAAGAAAATTCAAGACGGTACAATAAAAAAATGCTAATTGTTAAGCTACAGGGAGACACATGAATTTTTGAGAGTCCAGTGCTCCATATGAAATAAATATTTGAAAGAAAACGGAGATATCATTTTTAATATTGTTCTGTGAGGCACTAGATAGCCGAACTATTGTTTACAGTCTAAAATGTGATCGTGTACGAGTAGCTTCGCCAAAAGCACCCGGTTTTAATTTATGGCCTTAAGCTACACTGCAGTGGTAAGATTACAGTCACCTATGAAAAGAACATTAATTTATTAATTTCGCATAAGTGCAATACCTAGCTGTTTCCAGCAAAATAATAGTAAAAGACGATTTGTCCCTTTTGTGGAATATGGACCCCTGGATTGAAGGTTAGACTTTTCTTTGCATGGTCCTCAGGCTCCAAAGCACCACGCCGACGGGTGTGACCGGGAGACCGGGACCATACTGTGACACATATCTATTTTATCCACAAGTTGACTACATATACTCTATAACTATAACCACTCCCCACAAAAGAAGCCGCAAACAGCGTTCAGTGCTATAAAAATAAACCAAGTCAGACTTAGACAGTAATATATAGATAGAAAAATATTTTACTACAAATTTTGGTGTTAGGATTTTTCTTTTATTCGAGTTGATTCCCGCGCGAGTTTGAGTTTTGCAAAATATACGACATAATCGCCCATATACCATATTTATATTTTTTCATTCAGGTATAATTTTGTTTTTTCCGCAACTTCAAGGGACTTTAGTTTCAATATGTGATATCAATTTCAACTTGATATGATACGTCCACGCGTTCCAAAGAAAAATGTAGAAAGAGAGACGAACAACAGAGTGATCCTATAAGGATTCCTTTTCTTCTGTTGAGGTAAAAAAACAAGCACATCTATGACTTCCCAACTCCCAACCCTATCAAACAAACAAAACTGGCCACGTGACTGCCCCTCAAATAGCCGCCATGTTTGCAGAAACAGGTGGACAAAAGATGGCGGAAAAAATGCGTGGCCGCACGTGCCGCGTGAGTGCTCACGTGAATGAGCCAGAAGATTCAATCACTTTCGGTCTAGTAGGCTTTGCCTCGAGGCCGCCTCGAAATCGGGTTTCGGCTATGGCAGTAAACCAATTTCGGATGCTGCCTGACGGTAAATAGGATAACGTTGCTTATAATTATCCTAGTCTGTTTATATGTGAAAAATAGAATACGAAATAAAAAAAGCATTGTTTTTCAACAAAAGTAGGTACTTTACCTAAGTAACCGGTACCGTAGAGTACACGGCCGAAAACTGCATTTATGGATATTAAGCCTTTAGAACACGTGTCTATTGAGTTAAGGTTTGTAGCCCCCACATGAAATTCAAACTTAATTGTATTAATTTTAATCGTCTTTACCCTCACTCCAATATTTGTCTATGGTCTCTATTGTCTAGAGAACACATAGTTCAGTGGGTCTGAAACTATTAATTGTATCTTCTTTGTAGTTTGTGGTCGTAATATTACAATAAAACATTAATCTGTCTGCAAACCAATTATACGCGTATATGTGCTAAAACTTCGCCTCTTCAGAAATATTTATGATGGTTTGATAAGTGTGGGCGAATGTGTACCAACAGCTTGGATTTTATTTAGCCAGTACGTATCATAGTGCTTAGTAAATGTTTTGGCGGCGTAAATTCTCACACATTTCATACGTTATCCCATGACATTAGTAAATGCTCCCGCGCTATCAACAACATGCATGGCCTGACATAACGCGGCCGCCCGCCGCGTCCATGTATTTTGCAACTCTCTATTTATAATCCGCTATTCCTTCGACCAAATTAACACTGTTTATTTTAACTCGTTATAATTATAACGTGGTGTCTTTAACCGCTAATTGGATTACACGTAACTTTCCTAAGAATTCTTAGATGCCCTAGTTTTCGCAGAGCCGCCATGAATCAAGGACTTTTTAGCGGGAATGTCGAATGAAAAGAGAAAATTGTCCCACTGGCATTAATTTGGGACAAAGGAATTAGAAATTGGGGCTGTAAATATTTAGTAGAAACAATGTCAAGACGCACGGCCCATTGGGACGCTTCCTGGTCGAATGAAGATGAAAGCGTAAAATATTTCATCGCGAGACCCATTACTGGGATTCGATGCGACATTCAGCGTGTTACTTTCCCGGAATAACTGTCACTTTTAAATTCCCGTTAACAGTAAATCAATTTAAAGATCGTTAAAGCCCAAATAGGCATTCCGGACAAAAAGTTGATAGTGTCAACAACCTGATTAATTACGATTAAAGTAAATAAACCGGTGTTGCATTAGTGACTGTTTGGTGCGGAACTCCTTTTACGATTTCGGCGAAAGCGCGAGCGGTTCTGTAGCGTGGTACGTGTCGCTTCTGAAAAACTGTATTTGGTGTATTGTAACTTGTAACATTATCCCCTTGTTTTATTTTATATGTGTCTAGTATTTCTTTTATAATATGTACCTTAGCATAGCATTATAGATTACTGTATTGCAAAAACATACATTCTTACTGATTTCTATTTATACTATTTTTCTATAAGTAAGGGTTTTTACGCATTCAAAATCTTGTTAAACTAAGAAATTAAGAAGTAAGATATGACAAAGACGCAGGTTCCAATCCTGCTCGCGTATGGAACTTTATCCTTATCTTATTTCTTTATTTAAGAATATAGTAAAAATTCTTTTCAAAGATTCTTTAATCAACTGCATCCTATGAATTTTATAATCATAGTGCACACAAGTGAGTAAGCCATAGAAAATACCTGAAAATCCAGATGTTGTACTTTTCTATCTATTACTTGTTTAATAGGTCTCTTAGAATATAGTATGTCTTATATTAAATACTAACGAGTACTTACTGAGAATCTAAAGCGTACCGTAGATCTTAATTACAAACTATTAACAATGTCTGGAAAGCCTTTATTAGAAACTTACATAATTACAGAGACCTAGTAACCCAGGTTCATCAATATTAGGATCTAGGTAGAACTAATTGAAAAGGACGAAAGGACGCGACAGTATTAGTACAGACTCTTTCGAAGGATATTGTGTCTGTAAAATTCTTATGTTAAGAGTCGCCTGGAAGCGCATGTCTCCATACAAACGGAAAAAAGGGAATTGTGGCAATATTTGATAATTTTAGGGCAAAATTAAGCATCCAATCAATTAATATCATTATAATCTACGTACGTTCCTATACAGTTTGGTTAAATTATCAAATGTTTGAGAATTATACGCCTCTCAAGATTTCCATACAAATTTGAAAAGGCTTGTAATTCTCAAACCATTGGTGTTTTAACCAAGCTGTATAGGAACGTACGTAGATTATAATGAGATTAATTGATGAAATGATTAATTTTACTCCAAAGTTATCAAATATTGCCACAATTCCCTTTTTCCGTTTGTATGGAGACATGCGCTTCCAGGCGACTCTTAAGGGGGCACACTAGGCACAGTAGCGATGCCAATCGTTTTATTCCTAATACTTTACACATAGAAAGAATTTCAAGAATGTAAATCATATAAGCCTAAGTAAATAACCTAAAGTATTGTTGGAATCATGTTTTAATATTATGAGAATCAGTCATTAAGAGAAATAGTGATTACCGCCAAAAAGGTCGTTTTTGGCGGTAATCTGATTCTCATAATTCTCACTGACTCTGATAATATTAAACATGTTTCCAAAAATACTTCAGGTTATTTACTAATGCTTATATGATTTACATTCTTGAATTTCTTTCTATTTGTAAAGTATTCGGAATAAAACAATTGTCGTTGCTAGTGTGCCTAGTGTGCGCCCTTAACGGCTAGCCTACACGTTAGATTTTGCGAAAGAAAGATATTTCGAACTTTTATCCATTTAGGTGCAAGTTTTCGAGATGAACCTATTAATATCTAGATGAAATTAAAATAGGGATTTTGGTTTTCAGTCTTATTTACATTGGACCATTATATTTTCCTTTGAAATAGTTATATAGTGAGTGATGTAATTACCAAAAGTTATGTATTTTATTTGAACATCCCCTTAAATTTTTAGTCACACTACAACAGTAGAACTTTTTTTTTATTGTCTAACCGCCTAATTTAATACAATTGAAATGGAAAGTGCGAAATTTATCTTCTGGATACCTTGGACCAGACAAGAGCTAACTGTAAGAAATGTTTCTGCGAAATACTAAACTTCCTAAAGCTTAATGTTTTATTTTTCGATGATAAATCTTGTTACCTAAAAGCCCTAGCTTCCTGTAGAGAGGCTCCATAAACTGCCGGCCACCAGGAAGACGTCTCAATTTAGAAAGCTCGACTTGACGAGATCGTAAAGCTGCCCTTTACGAGCTTTAGGAGGATCTCATGAGCTTCACGTCAATTCCGAAGAGATCAAACACAGTTATTAGAAATTATGTATACATACATATTATAACGTCTTAATTTCCTATGGGTTAGACGGAGCTTTAGAGTCAGTGGCCCTGTTTAGCGTACCGTGTCTGTGGGCATAGATGGGACAGTCTTTGCCGGTCTGAATAGAATAAAATATTCATTTATTCCTTAGAATATAGTATAACATAAAGATTTTTAAAATAATATTATATTTTAAAACCAAACTTGTTATGCCTCCATTGAAGTAGACATTTTTATATATGAGAGAATTACAATCTTAAGTCATAAGTAAATAAAATAATAAACTTAGATCAAGAAAAAAAAACTATTACAATTCAAAACAACATTCTCTGTAATCATTCCTTAGTTTAATCATAATAACATTTGTTTAAAATCGAGTCAAACAAGTTACATTTGGGTTTATGGAATGGCATATTTCTCTAAGAGAAAAGAAAATAAATAAACTTGGAATACTAGCTGCTTCTCCTCCCGCGCTAACCGTAGAATTTATAACATATCTATAAAATTTTATAGATAAGTCACGCATTTTATAATCTACGCTTTTCGGAGACAATATTGATTAAAGTGAAATTTTTGTTTGTTTGGAAGTTTGTGACCTCAATCACGACTACACAGCACCGATTTTGATAAAAATTGGCATGGTAGACCATGGAGTAACGTGCTTGTGCTTTTTATCTTAAAGTTTGGGTGCAAGTAGACATTTCACCAGTGAAAAATAGTCCCTTCATAAAAGCAAACCCGTTTTCATTGCCAAGCAAATCACCATCACTACATATATCCCAACTAATCCCAATCCCAACTAATATTATAAATGCAAAAGTGAGTTTGTTTGTTTGTTTATTTGTTTGTTTGTTACGCTTTCACGCTGAATCTACTAAAGCAATCATCATGAAATTTTGCATATACATAGGTTAGGGTACCGAGACGGACATAGGCTATAAATTACGCGGGCGAAGCCGCGGGTAACAGCTAGTATTTTATAAAACAAAATCCTTCGCCGCGTCTGGCTGTCTGTTCGCGATAAACTCAAAAATTAGTGGATGAAATTTTCATGCGGTTTTCATCAATAGATAGTGAGATTCATGAGGAAGGTTAATAGGTATAATACATGCCCGGGCGCAGCCGGGGAGGGCTGCTAGTTATGAACTAAAGTATTACTAGCATAAGCCACTAAATACACAAAAAGAACAAGACCACTATTTTTATTATTTTTTAAATGTCTTATTTCATAAACATTTCGTCAGCAGGCTTGTGCATAAAATTATGTAACTCATGCATTTTAAAATGCACACGATGAGTTTACGACTAGCGTATGTCGCAACACGTTTAAAATTAAAACCATCAAAATCTCTTTGTAACGCTTCGGGAGATCGTTCATTTCGGATAGTTTACGCGTTATGCAAGAACAGTCAATCACCCAGTTGTAAGGAAGTATTCAAAGCTGTTTATAACGTGTTCACTTCAAATTTTTGACCGAATTTACTATCAATTTGCATAACCTCGACAAGCTGTTTATTGGCAGAAATTAAATGAATAGTTTTTATTAAAATTTGGATCACATATGTAGCAGTTTTGGACGTCGTCTATTATTTTTATTACATTTGCAAAATGGCCAAACTACCAGCGTTCAAAAATACCACTGCTGAGAAGAATACTTCGACAAACGAGCTTTGTGAACTTGTGAAATGTGTTTTTTGACGAGCTCCGTGGCGCAGCGGTCAACACGCCTGCCTGTGACACGGAGGTCCCGGGTTCGATCCCCGGTCAGGTCAAGATGGAAAATTATCTTTTTCAGATTGACCTGGGTCTTGGATATTTATCTATATATGTATCTATTATAAAATATAGTATCGTTGAGTTAGTATCCCATAACACAAGTCTCGAACTTACTTTGGGGCTAACTCAATCTGTGTGATTTGTCCGTAAAAAAAAAACTATCAGGCCACTATCTTATACCGGAGACTATCTAATTAATACTATATAGATGTGAAAGTGAAATATTGGTTTGTTTTCGCTTCCAAACTTTAACGACTGAACTTATCATCATTCAATTTATTTTACATGATTTAAGGGTTGAACCGACAATGTGTAGGTATTATAAATGTAACGGTGAAGGAGTTTTATTGTTACTTGCTTTTCACGAGGATTTACATCTAATTATTGTTTTATGAACTAAGATCAGACAGATCGCGCGATTAAATTGCAGCTCACGCGCATTTTGTTGTCTGTGAGCAAACCAATCATAAGAACACTATTAGTGGTTATACATGGCGAAATTTTGATCGTTCTGGACCCTTAAAGGGGTGATTCAGCCCGTCGATATGAACCATTTTTCCTATGGGACCAATGCTGGAAACTCAAATTTTATTTATACATTTTCATACAAAAGTGTTCAGCCGCCCGGGCAATTTGTATAGGAATGTCGAATTTTTTTTCGAGTTTACAGCATTTGTCCCATAGGAAAAGTTGTTTATATTGACAGGCTGAATCACCCCTTTAATGGTCCGGAACGATCAAAATTTCGCCATGTACATGTTAAAAAAAACTAGTGATAAAAAAAATACGAACAGAGGGAACTTACTACTCTTTGATAAGAATCTTCATCAATCCGTTAATTTTACATGAATTAATCGTCTAGCGATGTCGTTTGTTCAAAAACAGCACATAACCAAGTGTCTCTCGGGGCTTCAATGATTGTCTCAGTTTGTTAATGTAAGACAATTAAAATGAACATAGAAGTTTAATCGATTTGGTTGTTTGGAGTTTAGGTTCCTTTTATTAACACAAGAAATGAAAACCTGTAAAAGATTTTATAAGTCTAGTTTTCGGAATAACTGAGGTAAATAACTTTTGACCACAACTTCACCTACTTCTATTAACCTATTATTCGAACCTTTTTTTATTCCAACATATCATTTTTATTGATGATTTTTAGTGAAGTACAAGCAAACAAACTCTCTTTTACTTATACAGGGTGAAGTTGAGGCAATTCAACTAACAGCTTTGGTAGGAACAATGAAAATATCATCATCATCATCATCAGATCTTTTCATGTCTCCACTGCAGGAGCACGATCCTCTCTGTACTACCAAAGCCAGAGCAGTCAGAGGATTTGGCCTACACTCTCCACGCTGGCCAGACGGGTTGGAGATACCTCTCCAACCCGTCTGGCTTGTCTGGCCTGTCTTGATGTTTATAAGCTTTGTTTAGCTTTTTTTCCTAAGTCGCCTTTTACGACATCCACAGGAAGACTTGGATTGGTCCTATTCTACTCTGCCGGGAACCACTCGGCAGAATGAAAATATATTCAGTGACATATATTACATAACCTGGATTTCCACCCACATACATCTGGAGCACATAAAGGTGAAACAGCAGTGTCTTCATTAAAACTTTTTATTGTTTATTTACGCGAATCGTAACGCCTCATGCCCAATTCGGAACACATGTTAGGTGCAGTTGTAAAAAGTCTATTTTGTCCTGCTTTCTGGTGTGGGCGTATATAAGGCCTTAGGCGGTTGAGTGCCAAACACCCTGACATAAACAAAAAAAAAGTTTTCTTAACTGCGCTTACATTTTCTTTTTAAGCTAGATTTGTTTTTTGATCATATAATTTTTGCGCCTATGCCTATTGGCAATTTCTTTATAAATACCAGATTTAGCGAACTATATTCTTAGTTCATCTCAAGAAGTCCACCGCTGGTCAAACGCCAAGTTTTTCCTTCATTGGGCGGTTCTGTCATTTTCACCACGCTTGGCAAACGGGTTAGTGAGCGCAGTGTTTGACTTATATCTGTTCCGACGCAAATCCCCATCGAAACTGTTTTCAAAGCGAGAGAAGGGTAGGTGTTTGTTGGACTAGGGGAAGGGATAGAGGCTTTGAATTTGGGAAATAGCAGCACGTGTGCACGTTCAAAGCTTGCTAAAAGGCGAAGTTCTGAATAAAAAGTAATTTGTCTGAGTATCGAAACCTTGGAACCCCTCCCGTCAAAACTATAGCTACGCCCGAGCTATCCCGTAACCTAGTTTAAAGTAAGATAAAAAGATAATAGTGCGTCGGAGCCGCGTTATGTTCCGTTACAGCGTTATGTGCTGTTAGATCAGATTGGAGACATTTGCCGGGCGAACTGGGGCGGTGGGCGGCGTTACATGACTTTTATTTAGTTCACGTATTAACGCGAATTTACATGGTCAAAGGAAATGATGAAAATCCGGGAAAAATATCAATGACAATTTAAGCCTGCATCACAGAGAGAAAATATTCTATAGCTTGTATTATTTAAGAATTTAGCATATAAAAAAATATTTTTATCTCCTCAATGTATTGACTCAAACAAACGATGTGACCGCTGTGGGCGGCGTTACATGACTTTTATTTAGTTCACGTATTAAACGCGAATTTACATGGTCAAAGGAAATTATGATAAGCCGGGAAAAATATCAATGACAATTTAAACCGGCATCACAGAGAGAAAAAAATAATAATGACTAGTATTATTTAAGAATTTACGAGTAGCATTTTAGAATAATTGTATCTACTTAATGTATTGACTCCGCTGTGGGCGGCGTTACATGACTTTTATTTAGTTCAAGTATTTACGCGAATTTATATGGTCAAAAGAAATTATGAAAATCCGTTACATGTCAATAATAATAATTTAAGCTGACATCACAGAGAGAAAGCATTTAATGGCTTGTATAATTTAGCAACTAAAAAAAATATGAGACTGCGATTGGCGGCGTTACATGGCTTGTATTTAGTTCAAGTATTAACGCAAATTTGCATGGTCAAAGGAAATTATGAAAATACGTGGATATATGTCAATGACATTTTAAGCCGACATCACAGAGAGAAAACATTTTAATGCTTGTATTGTTTAAGAATTAAGGATTTTAAAATATCTATTTAATCAAATAAGGACCGTCGTGGGCGGCGTTACATGACTGTTTATCTAGATAAGTGTCAACTAATAGCTAGTTTTATTTTTAAATTTGCACTTCAAAAACGAATTTAAATCCAAGTTAGTTATTAATTCTAATAATATTGGTAGTCCCATCTCCAAAAAAAAACAGACTTGTATTTTTAAATTTCGCAGACTAAAAATTATTTTAACTAGAAAATGTCCACACCAGACATCAGTTTGACATTTAGGTCAAACGTGTGGCTGCCGATATAAAATTGTTTAGGGGAGAAAGGACGACGCTTGACATTTCGGGGGTTACCGCAATGCTGCCCAATTTGGACTTTATCGTAACGGGAAATGGTGGATATCAGGTTGGCAGTAGGGTTAAACCTTTTGGGATGGCGTCGTATCTGGAATCGAATCAAATGTCCGCAGCTATTGGGTTTCTCGTCCTTTCCAAAATACATTGTGGACTGTCCTCGTCTGAAGAAGCAAACATTTTAATCCTTATTTGAGTAAGTAATCCTGTTTGAGCAACGCTCCTTCTCCAAGGTGGTGGCAAAGGTGAACTTATTTAGTGTTTTCAGATGGACATCACTTATTCTGTCAAAATTATTGTACGGTACCATCACTGCCGACAATCTACCTTTACGAATATTAGGGCATAGAACACACGTCAATTGAGTTTGAATTTGTGGCCTCCAATTGAAATTTAAGTGATTCAAACTTATTGTATCACATTTCATCATTTTTACCCTCACTCCAATATTTGTCTATGATCTCTATTGCCTAAAGAAAACATAAAGCAGTCGGTCGTCTGATACTAGTATAGTATCTTCTTCGTAGATTGAGATGATATTATCATCGATGTACCAAATATTGTCACAATTTTTTTATGAAAATGGTTGCCTTTGAACTACTTTGAAGTAGAGTAAGTTATTCGTAAATTTAAAATAGCCGGTAGTTTCACATGGAAATATTAGTGTGTTTAAAACGCTGTTTGCTAAGAACCATTTCGTTCCACTTATCTCGGAAGTAATACAAGTCCGGACGCAAGCAACCTCATACATTTCTCTTTGTTTTGGAAAGAACTGCAAAGAAACTTCAAGCTTACGCACATCAGTCTCAGCGTAAACTCCTTATCGGTAATTCGGAAATAAGGAAGTAGAGACAATAACAATATTTACTTGCAAATTGATTTATTCAAGAAATGGTGCGGTCGTAAAATTCGTCGCGCCGCGCGCTGGTAAGTAATTCGATATAAATGAGCCGACATTATTCACGGCTCTTGCTTGGAAAAAAATACGGATATCACTAAAATGTATATTATAATAATTCGCCATTTTGCAGCCACCCAGTTGACTGTGCCGGTGGTCAGTTACTTTAATAATACATGAGCCGCCTTTAATATGACGCATCTCATAGTGAATACCATCGTTTTCCCCTTAGAACCCTGATTGTTTCAATTTTTGGTAAGTATGCGATTTTAACTCTTATAAGACTTATTTTGGAGAGAAAAATTATAGTTTTTATATACAATTGCATAAATGCGAGCGGTTCAAAAATATAGGAATGCGGGCGGGACACCCACCTGCAGTATTTCCGTATCTTTCTATGCCAAAAGTTACTATGGGTACTCAGTCATTCTACTAATATATATAAGTAAAGTTATATACATCGTCCAGACATTAGAAATCAGCAGGCTCAGTACACCTGCCTGACATATGAGGTGGGGTAATTCGGAATTTTAAATAAAACTATCTTGGCAGGTCACATTCTTTATTTTAGAGATATGGAACTTCAATATAAGTTACAGTAATTAAGGTTTTTGTTGGACCGTTTAGGTCTCACTTTTAGGCAAAGGCCTCCTTTTTCTTTCCGTTTATTTAAAGTCTATCTAAAGCCTACCTATTGTTTTTACCCCAGAAAATACTGCGGCAAATCGAATAAACACATCGAATAAAAGCTCTGTCATAAACACATGTCCAATACGAAACGATGATCGATGCCCGCCTATCGTGCACTAGACCTCAAAAATAAAGTGAGGTAACAGAGGGATAACTCATCACTTCCATTAGCGAAGCACGTCTGTTCTGTAGTAATGATTTTTAGTTGTTTACTGCACTATTTCAAAGTCGTGATCGTTCTGAGTGTATCTTTTGCTTTTTACAACATACTGCTTTATCTTCCTACTGGCTATCTATCATTTAACGGATGGCAAAGAGCGCCAAATTACGTATACACAGCTATGACTCCGTTGAACCCTCAGATTTTAAAAAAAAAACCACTATTCTTATTAAGATTCGCATCTGTTATTCGTTAATGTATAGGCAGATCGACCCACTGAACTGGCGACAGTAGACTAATCCATCACTTGTTCTCTAGCAATTGTTCTAATTTTACTTTTTTTGTTGCAGGTACGTTACTACGAGTAAAGCTGTCGGTGAAATGATGAACAGTGAGTGGAAATGAGCTAATTGGACTTGTGCCTTCAGACAATCCGTTTTATCGAATGCTTGAGAAAAGCACCTAAACATTTTATGATTTGTAGCATTTGGTCGAAATAATCTTCAACATTAAACTTTCTTTAACATTGAAAGTAGAATACACCAGAGCTACACGTGAGTGCTAGTCGATCAAAAGAATGCTTTAAATAAACCACTATTCATGTTTCCAAGATAGTCTACCTTCTCTACCTTTCTGAAGGTGTGTTGCATATCTTCAGGAAGGTAGAGTTAAGGTAAATAAATGTCAAATTTATTTTATAAGATACTAGCCCGAACTTATCTTATACTTATAAACCTATTTCTCATGAATCACTCTATCTATTGGTGAAAACCGCATAAAAATCCGTGCAGAAGCTTTCGAGTTTATCGCGAACAGACGCGGCGAAAGACTTTGTTTTATTATATGTAGTGTTAGTGATAGTGCTGATGTATCTGCACTTTAATTATAGTGCTCGTAGCTTTTATATCTAATAAAGTCTGCGTTTCCACCAAAGGTATTGCTTAGTGGAGAGCGAGGCTAAGGTCTATTGCGAAGCTAAGAAATAGTTTAGGCATTGAAACAACAGCTGAGCAGTGCGAAAATATATTGTGAAGCTATAAAACACTGCGTAGTAAGGATGCGTATGCTCTTTTCAGAGTAACATATTTGGCTTATAGAGCATCAATGTCGCACAAACACCCAGTAGACCATTTCCAGTTGAAATGGTCTAGCTAGTCTACTGGGTATTTTGCATGCCTTTACTTCGCATAGCTTCAGTGACAACGTAACTGAACGATCAAATCATACTTGCGCAGAATCGAGGTGAAGCGAAACGTTGTTAATATGGCAAACTCACGTTTAATTTAACAGCGTAATGCGCATATTCCATCTGAGACCGAAGAAAATGACGCGTGAATACGAAAAATTGCGCGCGAATTTTGCGCTTCTGAATCTCAGAGTGCGTTTGCCATATTAACATCGTTTCGCTTCGCTTCGACTCTGCGCTAGTATGAATTGCCCCTAAGATCACCTGACTGTTGCTGCGGGCTGCCACAGCTGTATTTACTCTGCCCACGCGACACCTGGCGACGTCACCGGCGTAAATAGTGCAATATATAAATAACGATTTGTACGTCTGTCTCGCACTGTCCTTGTGCGAATTTGCGAGATACGCAGCACTTGGCGTCATGGAAAACTGGAAGAGAAAATGGGATTAAGAGTAATATAATATAATAAGAGTTCATTATTATTTTTTTATAATTTCTATTAATTAATTGTTTTTCGCCAGCCTTTGTGATTTCGTTTAGTCTTGTTTAAATGGTGTATGCAGTTCCATTGATAAGATAAAAAGAAAATGAAATTAAACAAAATGTCCCGTAAAAATACTATATATTATATACTAATACTTCCTTAGGGGAGGCCTTTGTCCAGCAGTGGACTTCTTGTGGCTGAGATGATGATGATGATGATGATATACACTTATACACCTCTGTTGTGATTTTTTTATATTTAGTAGCCCTAATCCATGCATTGACTTTACAAAACCAGGCTAACAAATATCTTGAAACTTAACTAAATAATAATTACCTTATATATTTTTACCGGCCGCAGCACGATATAAATATGATTAACAGCATATATCACAGGTCTCATAGTTTTAGGATCAAAAAATATTAAAAAATAAGCGGCATACATATAAACAGAGCAGTACCGCAGCAAAGAATTAATATAGACGAAAGCCTCCTTTTTAAAAAATTGGAAAGTTTAAACAATTTGTAGCAGTGTCTAATCCATGCTTTGACTTCACTAAAACAGGCTATCAATTATCGTGAAACTCAACTAAAACGTAGTAATTTATTTACGTTTTTACCGGCGGTAGCGCGATATAAATATGATTAACAGCATATGACACACATTTCATAGTTAAGACAATCTAAAAATATAAACAAATAAGCGACAAACATATGAACAGAAGCAGTACCGCTCTAAAGCATTAATGCAGACGAAAGGCTCCTTTTTTGAAAATTTGGAAAGTTTAAACAATTTGTAGCAGTGTCTAATCCATGCTTTGACTTCACTAAAACAGGCTATCAATTATCGTGAAACTCAACTAAGAAGTAGTAATTTATTTATGTTTTTACCGGTGGTAGCGCGATATAAATATGATTAACAGCATATGACACACATTTCATAGTTAAGACAATCTAAAAATATAAGCAAATAAGCGGCATACATATGAACAGAAGCAGTACCGCTCTAAAGCATTAATGGAGACGAAAGCCTCCTTTTTAAAAAATTGGAAAGTTTATAAATTTGCAGCAGTGTCTAATCCATGCTTTGACTTCACTAAAACAGGCTATCAATTATCGTGAAACTCAACTAAAAAGTAGTAATTTATTTACGTTTTTACCGGCGGTAGCGCGATATAAATATGATTAACGGCGTCATAATATGGCCACTTAAATGGACTGTGATTTAGTGGCCAACGCGAATTGTTTACGACATTTTTAAGCTAAACGTTCACCAATTTGTCATCTTTACTAAATATATTATAAAAGTGAAAAATCGTCGTGAATTGTAAAAAATATTTATTTTCCTATTTTGATTCGAAGTAATTAGATTACAGCTAACTATTTGCTAGCTTAGATACTATAAAATAACGAAACAATTATAAAAAAAAGTAAAGAAATTAAAAGACGGCGCACTCAAATTTTTACATATTCATAAAATTAAAACAAATACTCATTTACTAAATAAGTAGAAATAAGCTAGTTTAATATATGACATATACTAAACTTGCTTATTTCCACTCATACATGCTTTAAGTCTTCTACCTCGCAAGGGATAAAAACAGGTGAAGATATTATTTTTTCATAAAACATGACGCCTTATCAGTCTTCCAAATCCGTTGCGACAATAATTATGATAGAATCAAATGAGTTTTTTTATTGATCAACCAATCAATAAAAAAACTCACATTCATACGTGAACTGAAAAATACATTCCGTTTTTGCGCAATCGTGTGATAAAATTATTCAAGCTTACACACGTATAGAAATCCAGACCATTCCAAAAACATTATAATTTTGTTTTTGTTTTGTTCCGCAGTTTCCTATATCTAAGCTCCTAAATTGCTTCCAAATTTTAAGAAACTACTTTCTTAACTAAAACAAAAACAATTCTAGTAAGTATTAAACAGTGATTGATCGGGATGCAGCTTTCAGTTTTTACCTGAGCTTTCGTCCGTTACAAACAGTTGAGTTTGATCGATCAGCATTTGTAACTCGTATAGTAAACAGACAGTTACGGCCATCTTTATTTTAATGGTATCGCTTTTGTTTATGATATTGGTTAACCGCGGTTGCCGCAATATTGCGACAGTGACAGTTAAATCGTATATACGAGTATGTGTGTAGGACATATAATATGTGTTTAGGAACGAAATTAGTATTAGTAAAAAAACAACATTTTCGTAGTTTTTCTTCACGAAAATCGCCAATGAAATGTATCTTATTATAAAACAGAACATATAGGTCGTTTTCAGGGTGCATAGGTCATTCACTCTCTTTTTCCTACTTGCAAAAGCGTAAAGCAGGGTCTTACGGATAACTATATATACCTACTTCGTTTTGTTGAAAAATAGCGAACCAAAATCGTTTTATAACACATAAAACATTTTAAAATAAAATAAAGCCTTATCGCAGCGCAATAACTCCCATAATAGAATTATGAAGTCAAGCGTCACCTCGCGTAATATTTTTTTCCAAATAAATCTTCTACTATGAAGAAAAAAATGTTGGTCAAAATACCTATAAATAAATAAAAACGCATTTTAGTAGATAACTTACAATTGTCCTTATATATTTTTAGTAAAATGTGTTAGCAAATAATTTCAAACAATTGCATGCAAAGCAATAAATATATTTCACTCTCAGTTTACTTCATAGAGAAGCCTTGTCAAAATGGCGTTGACATGATAGGTTTTAGGGGATTCCCATCGCTTGGGAATATAAATCTGCGTATGTATGTTACATACGCAGATTTATATTCCCAAGCGATGGCTTCCTCGATGCACATCAATCAACTAAAATAAGACAAAGGCCGCCTTAGCAATAAGTTCCGCTTTATTTATAACTCAAAACGTTCCTCTAGACTGATTTACTAACTTTTAGAATTGTTTGACAATACGTTTACTCTCCTCCAAAAATAAACATCAGTCGGTCGCCTTGAATTTTTTTATTAAGACATATTTATTGTATGAAGATTGATAGATCCGTAGATTTCACGTTGAATATTTGTGTAGGTAGCTACTATTTATTGTAGGAATGTTTTGATTGTAAATTGAGATTTTTTTCAACTTTTAGGAAGAAGGTTGTAAACTTTTATTCTTATTGCTTTATTTACAAGCCTACTGAGCAAATATATAATAACAGATTAGGTCATCAGGGAATAATCATATGTAACAGTATCATGAAGAGTTCTACCTCACTATTTCAAGCGTTACAAGGTTCTCAATTAATAACACACTAGGTTTTACCTGCTCCTTTGTCCGCGTCAATTATAGTTTTTATGACCCGCAGATAGTGTAGCTTTCTATAGTATTATTATTTATTTACAAACATTGAATTCCATTATAAACAAAGAAATATTTAGTCTTAATAATATTTGTTTTGTTGAATCTATGTAAAATTTGTTGATTTGCTCAGATATTTCGTTACACCGTGCAATTTCTGCCTGTCCAATTAATGACCACTAATTAATAGATACAAGATACATGCGCCCGCGCCGGATCTTTTGAAATCGCACGGTGCGCGGCGGCCTTCGTCCACATTTCAGTGAGTAATTAAACTTAACTTGGCGTTTTCCGTAATCTATGGAGATTGATTATCGTGACGCTCTTGAGCTCATATGTAAGTAAATTAACTATGTAATTTTAGGAATCCTTAGTCCGAATCACACGATGTTACCGAATGTACTAACTACAGACTTAAATGTATAATGTATTAATTGCCTTGCCTGGCGGAATTTTGTGTCTAGATTTTAGATATGTTCATCAACATCACTTTAACGATGTGATGAAGGTAAAAATGTAGAGAAAATCCTTTACAGAAATGTATTGCTCATTGCTGTGTATTATTGAAAAGACATCAGCAATAGGAAACCATACTGTGTGCGTTTCTACCCACGGAAACTGACAAGCTTGCGAACGCATTATTAAATCAATATTTACGTTCTTTGTTCTAGGCTATTTAAGCCATTACATATAACAGTATATGGCCCAAAAATTATGTAATACACAGGTATTACATAATTTTTGGGTCATACTCCATCTTAAACCGATTTATTTATGATACAAAGAGCGTTCATTCCCCGTATTAATTGATAAAAGGGATCAGAGCTTTAATTCAAAATCGAATTTCCAATTAACCTGATTTTGGCGGCACGTGAATCTGTACAAACCTTTTTGCGCTAACCTCGATCGATGGTTCCTTCTAATTGTTATATTAACTCCAACTTCAGCCCACACGTCACAGTAATGTTCCGAGTCAGAGATTTGGTAACGCGATGGTTGGATGGTTTTGAGAAGAATAATCATTCTCTCTTGCGTCGATGGAAACGTTTTAAATTGATAAAGAAGCTTACAATATAGCTATGAAATCATATCATCATCATGGTATCTTATAGAACATGGGAGGATAACGCTTCAAAGACTAGGTAGCGAACCTATCCTAGAAGATTTGATGAGGTTACTGGTTTTTACACTGAGCGACTGCCGTCTGACCTCCACAACCCAACTAGACCAGAACTCATCTCAGTAGGGATGATGAATGAAAGAAACACTGGATGATCGATGGAAAAAACGTGGTTATAAAACATTCATACTTACATATAAAATGCAATGACTTTTTATTGAATTCTGCGATTTTTATACAATTTCTAGTTAGCTACATATACCTATAGAATAGTCATTACAAAAAATTATAAGAAAGAGGAAAGATTTGACTGTTTGTTTGTTTTCAATGAAAAGGCCTCTACTATACCGATTTCCAAAATTATTTTACCTTTAGAAAGCTTATTTATCTGCGGCTGACATAGGCTATTATTTACGCGGACGAAATAGCAGTAAAACTGCTAGTATTAGATATTTCAAATCACAGTACTAACTAGATTATCATTTGAGGTTCCTTATAGTAACATTGGTATAGTTTTTGAAGTGGTTAACATTGGGATTTTATGAGCACTGTAATTTAGACATCAATGTCGAAAGTTAGTGGTTTAGTCAAAGCTACAAACTTCTCAATTGTCGAAATAGCTCGACATTGACACCACAGTAATCTAAAAGCGTAACAGACGGACAATCTGTTGTCTAATTCCGAGATTCCGAGTATTCGCAAAGCAAGCCGTGCGGATCGGAAGCAAGGCGAGAATCGAATTAACTGCCACTTGGCCTCGGCCCATATCGCTCGACTATTGGTTAATTACTGTTTAGAACATCTTCATGCAAATATTTATTCATTGCGAAAAATTCTCACGGGGCAGCCATCTCCCTGGTCAGTCAGTCTGAAAGTCGCTCTGACTCCGGGCTGATGTAGGGAGATGCTAGGAAAACCGGGTTAGATGGGGTTTCTCCGGTAATAGCACGTGTGACTGCGGCGACGTCCAGTCAGTAAGCCTTTGGACGTGCCGTAAATACCCCGCTCACTTTACAAAAAAAAAACCCTCGAGGAGGCCAATGACAGGGTAGTCGCTGTGGCCGCATCCTGGAAGAAAATAATAATAGGCAAAAACATTGCAAGCATATCCCTAATTTGATTGATGATTTGATTGATTGTCCGTATAAATTTACTTTTAAAGGATAAATTCCGGGATAAATAACTATCATATGTCTTGCAATGGGTCTTAATCAATTTTGGTGATTAAGAGTGAAGATAGAGTTCCTTCCGCATTAAATAATAAATGGTTAGTATACAATGACAAAGATTAAATATATCACACTGTTATATTTGTGTCTCAAAGCGCATCGAAGATTAATTTACAAATTAACGCTGTACGACTCGTAGTGGCGAATGGGGTTAAATTAATGATCGTAGCACTGAAACGTCAGGTATAATTGGCTGTTTTTGGACTATAATTTGGCAATGGTTGCTTTTGTCAAATATTATACAATCATGTAGTTACCATCAAGCTCATCGTTATTAGTTCTGTCATCATATTTAAGAATGATGAATAAATGCCGATAAAGTGAAAACAACACTAGCGTGACGCGAAACTATAAGTTTATCTCTTCGAAAAATCGTTTACCGTGCCTAAAGAGTTTTCACTTCTATAAATGGTCGCATCTCAGGTACAAATAAGTAGGAAGCCATCGTTTAAAAAACCTTTAATTGTAAGGGTTTAAAAAAGGAAGTTTCATTATCTGCACCTAAATGGTTACTTCTATCAATCAACTAGTCATTCATTACAGTGCATATTGTGTCATTGTAATAGTAATATGAATGCGGCAAAAAGCCACAAGCTAACAAAAATATTAACTTTTTGGTGTAAACAGTTAAAAGCTGAAACTAGGCCTACAGCCTTTGGTATATGCGTAAAGTAAATGGTAAAATATACGCGTAGACTTCTAGTTCACCAAAACTGGTAGAGTTACCCGCATTAGTAGAGTCGTAGGCTAGTGGAGGCGTACCTGACGTGTGACTACGAGTACTACTACTACTAGTATTCAAAGTAACATGCAAACGTTAGTGTCTCAAATATACATAGTTACTCGTATGTGAATATGTAGAAAAATGATTGCTTGTAATGATAGACTTGAACATTCAGACCTTCGGATCATTAAATAACTGAAGATGCTAGTCGTGTAGGCTAAGGTGCCTAGGTCATAACCCACACTGGCTGGATAATAGGTAAGCTGCTATAAAACAATTAATCTTTTTAAGCTGTTCATTCGTTTAATGCACATTGTGTTTGTTAATCTGACTACAGCGCGCGCCCACTCGCTGGCGATTCCAAAACAAATTGACGTACACTGATATTATATATGCAAAAGTGTTTGTTTGTCTGTCCTTCGCGTCAAAACACGGAGAAGCCCGATGGCCTGGTGGGCGTGAGCATTATTAGCGCTTACGGATATTAAGCAACCCTGGGTGCGATCCCTGCTGGGATGGGTGAAAATAATCGGTATAAAAATATTTAAAGCTGCATGTTTTGGCAGTTACCTCAAGACGTTGGTCCCGGCTATCCTCATTGTGATAGTCCTTAAGCATATCAGATACCTTAAGGCAGCTTGAAAAATGTGACACCTCACCTATTTGCCACCTTACTCACAGGAATAAATAACCTCAATACATAGCATGGGGATATTGTAATTTTCCAAACCGGGTCGTTCGGGTTTGAAAAGTGTCATGGGTACCTTTTATTCCAGGTTTATTTGGTCTATCTTCCAACTTTCTTATTTTAGATACCTACTTACCTTTATATAATCTATAATAATATTTTCTCGAGTTATACCTAATACATGAGTATGCAAACAGATCATTTGTCAAACACCGCTGCAAATTATAATAATTAAAAACAGGCCACCTTTTAGCCTACCACATATTCCATTGGTTTGGCTTTTTCTTTATTAGGTACTCGTTCCCTTGTAGTATTTATGTTTTCGTCAAATCGTAAACTTATAAGTCAACAGTTGAAATGTACAAACATTCTAAGAACACGCAAAAGTAACCACAAAGACCTGCGCCTGCGCACAGTGGTTTATACATAAATCGCCCAATATTTATATCCTTGCCATCAACACTTAACATACAGTGGCTTTTCCCAGAAAAGTCCTAATAATCCCTAAAAAAATCCGTTTATCATCTTAACCGGCAATAAAAAACCTGTAAATGTCATAATATTACATTCGGACTATATTTTTTTCATGATACGGGGAAATTATTTGATCAAGGTGTTTTCACGACGGTGTTGAGTGCTAGGAATTTTCGTACGTGACATCAACCTCGTCTAGTTTGTTGCTGAATTGAGTGGAAATACACAGGTATGATTATATCAGCAATGAATACCAAAATAGAAAACTACACTTTATAATACGGTGAGGTTTTTAGATTTGTAATTTTTTTAAGTTCTCAGTACCTCTTTGACCTGACTGATCAAGCCAATCAAAAGCTCTTGTAGTTTCACTAAGCCACATAGAGCTAGCAGTTTATATGTGTAAACATTTGAGATATTCATATTTATTGGGTATTCCCAAAGTACTAGACTAGATTAGATAAGCTTAGGTAAATGTTACATTTGTCTAGTTATCTCCAAAACCGGTATATTCAATATACGGTTCTTTTTCTTTTTAATTTGTAAGAGAATAATAACCAAATATAATATAATAAATATGAGGGAACGTTGACCAGCCTATAGAATATAAAAATATATTAAGCAGTATTTACGTCGCATTACTTGTTATTGAACGTATGAAAATAAAATGTCTATTTATACACGTGGCGCCTGAAAACCAAGGGAACGCTCCTTGATTACGCGAAATTGAATTAGGTTACCAAGGTGAGGTGCTTTTTGCCAAGAAAACGCGAGGATTTTCAAAGAAAGTATATATTCCCAGAATGAAAATATTGTACAAAAATGAAAGACCAGGATTTTTTCAAAGAGATTGGTAATAAAAAACAACCCTGAAAGATTCCAAGAAATATTTATCTTGCTTTAAATATACCAAAAAAGGTCATTCATAAAAAATAGGCAACCTATAATTAAAAATATGAATGAACTCGCAAAGAATTTGGGGCTGACCTACAGGAATTCAAAAGAAAACTATCGAATGACCAAAGTGCCGACGCGACACTAATACGCTTCCACTAAAAAGTAAAAAAAAAAATTGGGCGGTCGGCGCGAGGGCGGCCGGCTTTCCCGCGTCGGAAAACTCAGCGTTTCATTCTCGCCGCGAGAGTCGTGGCGAGCAGACGCGCTACGGGCTACGAAACTTTAGCGCCCGAGTCAAAACTTAATCGTGTTGTGCGAAACAGTAAATGAAAAGTGCTGTATACTAGTGTACAATGACATTAGACAGAGTGGACAGTTTTGTTGGGAAGATACAACCCGCTTCGTCTGTATCTTGCCTGTCCCAGTGCCAAAACATTTTCGGGAAGCGGCTTAAACGCTGGGGCTCCACCGGCTCGTGGGTAAGAACTTTTTGATTAAATATTCTTATCACCTGCGGTAAATAAAAACAATAAAAAGTTGAGTGCGTATTGTAAATATTTATTATCGTTATTTTAAAGAATACATTAGGACGTTCGAATGGTGAACAACGGGAAGCAACTTCCTTAATATTAAGACTGCATATAGTTATGCGTAGGCTAACCTAACCTGTTGTTGCCATGCATACTTGCATAGGTACACTTTATCGAAATGATACTCGTAGGTAAATGTAGTTGAACCTTTTTTTGTTGTAGTTTGTTTTAAAAAGTATTTATTTAGAATTTGGTTTGTATGGAACACAAGAAGTTCTTTCAAAGGTCACTTTTTGCACAAATAGTAACAAGCAATACGATTCCTTTTTTCTTTAAAATATAGACCCGAAAATAATGTGATTTATGAAAAATAAATTTCACTTCATTAGGAACAACTTAACTTTTATAATTTAAATAAGAAGCAGCTGGTATAATTTTAAGAGAATAACGTGTATAAATGTTAATACGAGTAGCGTGTGTTCAAATATGTTATAGCGTGATCACGATTAAGATGTCTTGAGCGAAAATAATTGGGTGATCGGTCCATTCAGATGCCGTCTTCATTTTTAACATTTCGACTCCTTTTCTATTGGAATTCCACGCCAGTTTTCATGAAATGAAAATAGCATTGTTGTCCATAAATTATAAGTTAAGTCCAATTTGTGCGTGCTCCCGGTTGCGTCCTGAGCTATGATGCTTCGGAGCCTGCGGGCTGTAAATTTAAGCCCCACTGCCGAAAAACTGCCTTTACAGATTTTAGGGCATAGAACACACGTCAATTGAGTTTAAATTTGTGGCCCCCAATAGAAACTCAAACGTAATTGTATGGCATTTTTTTTCATTTTCACCCTCACTCCCTTATTAGTCTATGATCTTTATTGCCTAGAGAAAACATAAGGCAGTGGGTCGTCTGATACTAGTTATAGTTAGTATCTTCTTTGCAGTTTGTGTTAAGCCCATTCCCTTAAAAGACTTTTGAGATATCGATGTAGTATACCTGAATTTTTTTTGGATACACGATGTTCTCGCAAATTGCTACTATCCCTAAAATATATTGTCCTAATTATAATTATTCCTATTATAATTTTCTAACATGCCCAAGTTCTACATGTCTAAAGATAGATAAATCGTCTACAGATAGTGAAATTAAAATCAATATATCTTATACTATCTATAACTTCTGTTTCGGAGATCTCGTTATAAAGTTCTTCAATCATTCAGAAATTGTCGCTTGGATCATTATTGTTTTGTAGGATTTAGGCACCACGCACTATTAGGAAAAGCTGAAGCAGTTTGGTACTTATTTACTAATGTACATACATACATATTATCACGTCTGTATCCCTACCAGGCTTACAGACAGAGCCAAAGGCCACAAACGCCACGGTTATATTTTAGTGAGCGTAAAGGTGGAAAAAAAAAGTGATAGCTTTGCCCATTCCCGCGGTCGGCTTCTATGGGATCTGTGAGGGAAGGGCAGCTGATCCTTTTTTTTTTATTTCAGACAAACATAGAATTATTTCTTTGTATAGCCTTTTGAAACCTGAGTTATAACACAAAGCTGCCGATTTTTCTTAAGGAAATTAAATATTTGTCAAACTCATTAAAACAATATGTATTAGACATTAATTGAAAAGCAAATATTAATACGATAATGAGCTTTTTTATGTTATTTTGTCTAAGCTTAACTTGTTTTTAGCTAAAATTTGTAATTAGTACACCGCTGACTTAATTAGATGCTTATGAATGGACACAAACAAAGGAAAATTAAGATATTCTTTTGTGTTTTTGTGTGGGAGATTCTTACATAGTAGGTTCTAAATTAAACCTTTATAAAAAACTTCGGAGTAAAACGAATCATTTAGAAACGGTGAGAGAAACCCAATAAAGTGCTATTTGTTGTATATTATAAAGCAATCAAGTTAATCACGACGATGACGTTTAATGCTGTGTGCACACGAAGCCATTTAAGGCTCGCCTCGAAATTGCCGGGGTGGTCCGGCGCCCTCGTCAGCGGGCCGGCACGTGACGACCCTACAACCTCCACCAATTGATCGGTGACGTACTGAACCTTGCTGATTTGGAACCAATACCAAGACTAGTTCGCTCAAGATCTAGCCAAATATAGCCCGGCGAAATCCTTACATTTACCTTCACTTTTAAATATCCATACTATAATAGGACAATAATTCGTTGAAATTATTTCGATTTATTGACCCTCGCAGACTTATATCACCGCGTCGATCGAGTTCTGTAAGTCGAGCGCTCCCTACCGTGTTACTATGTTTTTTATCTTGCATTGTTTTCGTCGGAACTTTACATGGCCGCGATACCATCTGAACTACATTACTTATGCATAATATCGCTTCACTTCAAATGAGATTGTTATCAGCCGTCAGGGTTTCTCGAGCATATTAGACCACGTAAAAAGTTACTGCTAATTGAATTCCGCTAAGCGATTTACAAAGTGTGCTGTAAAAAACATCATTAAAATCATAATAATCACTGCTCATGTTTACTTTGCAATTATCCTGTTTGAAATAACGACCGCCGCTAGCAAATATGGGACTCCTTAATGACTTACAAGGTCGTAAAAGCATTCTTAACTACATCTCAGTCTGAAAACCGACGGCTTGTGAACATCTTGTGATTAAAAGTAATCTTTTTGTGACTGTGACTATGAGGTTATTGAAGTATAAAATCGTGAGGCGAATTAAAAAGTTTGCGAGCTATCATGTGAGTGTTTAAAATATTAAGGTCTACTAAAAATGGATGGACGGAGATATTAACATGTCAGGTTCGGAATTCTTTTCCTTTTGTGGTATAATTATCCATTATCCATCTTATTTACCCTCTAGTCACTACGAGTACCGTGCTTACTAGAAGTTGCTCTGTAATATTCCAAGATTCATTTATTCCCGCCGAAGGTTGGCCCATGAAAAAAATACATTTAAAGCGAAGACATATCGTTGATATATCGGCAAAAAGTTCGCATGCTATCATGACCGCTAATAGATATTCTATGCCTCGAGCTGCGTGGTGAGACTTAAAAATAATAAACGGGTTGTTTGGGGCTAACGCCCCGCGGGGAGCAAGTCACCGGGTCTGTGGAGGGACCTTGCTGACGGCGAACTGGTCTGGACTGGTCCGACCACGTCAGGTGCCGGCGCCGGCGCAATTTACGTAATTCGCTAAATATCGGATCCGTGACCGTCGCTAGGTTTAACCGTACGTAATGTTGTAGGAAACGCTATAATTCTTTGCGTAACGCAGTTTTATCTTCCAATACCGTGTTAACTTTTGTTCCTTTGATACTCTTATTAAATTAAAGAAGATATGGAAAAAAATTCACATGGGCAGGATTCGACCCAACGTCTAAAGACCAATTAACACCTATAAAAATCTTGTTCCTTTTGTTAATTTCTGGCTTCATCGTTCAGCCAAACCAACGATGTTTTTGTCTATGTCAAGGTTGAGGATCTGGTTAGAGACACTTAGAAGGTTTCACCTGTACCTCATCAAATATCACAAGTTTTAAACCATTACCTTTCTTGTTTGTTGCTAGAAAAAATTCACTGTAATAATCTTACATTTTAAATAATTACTTCATATATCAGGATTTTTTTAAACTTTCACGGTTTTTAACGTTAAAATGAAAAATATTGGGAAATGCTTCATTCTAAGGTTTTTATTTGTCGCTTTCTTCTAATTACACTTGAAATTACGATTAACTTCAGAGGATCAATTGATTCAGCTCAACCACTGATATTAATCATTATTCATAGAAGTAACATTAAAATGCATTGAAATCTATTGTTGTCCGACCTTAGCAAGCAGGAACCGTTGGAAGGTTGCGCATTACGATCTATATCCCAAGACGATAAACTGCATCCCGGTTACCTTCGGACGTCCTCTAAACTTAACAATAAATGCATTAAGCATACCTAGTCTGCCGCAATAAAAATAACGTGTAATTTATTTAGATTGTACTCACTAAGTGTATTTTCCATTTCCATATTTAACACAATAGCAATAATATAATATAGTAAGAACGAAAAAAATTTCTTCCCAAGCTTTCATTTGAGTCATCCATCATCATCATCCTTATCAGGTCTTTTTAATCTACACTGCAGGAGCGAGACCCTCCCTGTACTACCAGAGCCTTATATTAGCCAAAGCAGTCAGAGGAGGCCTACACTCTCCACGCTGGCCAGATGGGTTGGAGAGGTCTCTTTGATGTTTATAATCTTTTTTAGCTTGTATTTCTAATATAATTGGAGAGATCCAATAGAAAATTGCTGACTTATTTATGAATAAGTAATCGTATTTTCCAATCGCCAGCTGAAATTCCCACTCTCGGTAAACTAATATGTCAAGGTTCACTTCAAGTATTTTCGTTTTCATACGAGCGTGTAATGAAAATAAAGCGCACCGGAAAGTGACAAAGCTTTTGACAAGCTTTTAATTAACTTGTGAAAGATAAGCTCGAGTTGCTTGTATGCGTGGGCTTAATCTTTTAAATTGATTTTCGTTTTCACACAGATCGGATTAAAATTGTTTAATAACTTTCTAAAGACGTGGGTAAAAGCAACCAACATGTTTTAATACTTTACGACTATTGAGAAGTTCTAACAAATTCATTTGACTGATTAAGTAACAAAAAGCAAAGATATAAAACCAAAAAATAAATACAAAAGCGTAACGAACTGCTGTATCCATTTTGTTTAACTGGTATCCTCGGAAGACCAGCGTTGTGGTCAGAAGGCCACAACTTATGCTGACAGGAGGCCATTTTGGTATAGGCACAGATATTTGCTGACAAGTTGTAATCACTGTATAGGTACCATGTTTGTGCAATATCAAATAAATATTTTTTCTTTCTTTCTTTCTCTTTCCAGTGAATAAAAAACTATAAGTTACTCTATAACACCTTATCAATCATCAAAAACCAAAAATCTCTTAATATTAATACGAGCTCCGTGGCGCAGCGGTCAACACGCTGGCCTGTGGCACGGATGGTCCCGGGTTCGATTGTCAAGATGAAAAATGATCTTATATATGTATTTGTAATAAAATATAGTATCGTTAAGTTAGTATCCCATAACACAAGTCTTACTTAAGAACTTACTTTGTGGCTAGCTCAATCTGTGTGATTTGTCCGTATATATTTATTTATTATTTATTTATTTATAATTATTTATTATCGAAGTTATCTAACTTTTAAGTAGATCTAATAGAAATACCTAGATATAGCCTAAAAGTATTAACCAACAGATATGATTATTATAAAGCATGGCAAGTCTATTAAGGAATTACTTGATAAAGCTCATTGTTGTTGTCCTCGTGAGTGAAAGCGCATAATCATTCAAGCTGTCACATCCAAAAGATCAAAACAATAGCAGTCTTGATTTCACTTGATTTTCGACTTAGTTTCAAAATGTCATTAACGTGGGTACCATGCTTTTGTTTTATCGCGAGATTTTGAAATGCTTTTTTTTTAAGCCAATGAGGTCAATGGTCATGTTGGTTTACACGTCCGTCAGACCAGGATATACTTTGCAAGACTAAGGCTGCCTGCACCAAATCGTCTGTGTCTTTTAAAAAAGTTGGGAAAATAAAATCATAATTACGACTTGTTTAAACGTTCAATATAAATACTAAAAAGAAATAACAATCTTCATGTACTACAGGATGTGAACCTTCTACTCGGTACGACTGATCGCCTATCGCTTACGCGGTTTACGCGTTGAAGTCTCTCTTGAGTGGTATTGTTTTTGGTCAATACCATATATTTGTTCAATTATTAAAACCACTCAATTGAAACTCATTTTTTGGACATTAATTTCCCAACGTTATATTATTATTTGTAGTTATTTTCTACGACTTTAAGTCATATAAAAATAAATGTTAAAATGAAGGTATAGTTGGTACTGACTTGTTCCCAGTATGTGACTATCCTTACATGAATGAGTTTTTGTACGTAATTTACATTCACTTGAACGTCATGAAATTAAAAAATATTTATTCGCTGTTTTTATAGGTATTAATTACAAACTTAAAAGGCATTAAGTAATTAGGCAGTGGACCGTTAATTAATAAATTACTTACGTATTTTGTTATCTTGCCTGCGCGTAATAATACGTCCGTATACGTTTCGTGGCTATCTCTTGTTAATAAATATACTACTGCAACTTTTTTACTCAAAACAATTACGTAAAGTAGGATTTAGTTTTATGTCTAATTTGTGTACACATTATTTTACAGAAAAAAAAAATAAAAGTTAAACTAAAACTACTATTTACAAATAAAATAGGCCTGGCAGCTCGTTGCCCCGTGGTAGCGTGCCCAGAAGGCTGGCAGCATTGCCACGTTGTATGGCAATGCTAATCTTTTGGCCAAAATATAAGCCAGCCCTCTGGTCATGAGACACCTCTATTAATTTTTTGGCGATGGCATTGAATAATTTATGTGCCGAGGGTCCCCACGGCCCTAGAGTTTCAACCCCAAACGGTTCAAATATATAATTGTTGCCAATACATTCATATTTGCGCCGTTTGAGGTTTTCCGCCGCCGCCGCTGCTGTGCCGGCTTTTGATCCTGTGACCGGGAGGTGAGACGTCGCCAGAGTATCGACGCAAGTAGCGTCCCATACCAGGGGCCGCCCCAACCTCCAAGGCACAAGAGTCATCCCATCCGGTCTCTTGCCATCATCCCTAGCCAATCCGTTTGGTTCTAAAACGGATGGCATGTTATATATATGGTAGCATGATGGATTTAGTACATGAATATCCCTAATAGGTCCAAAAATGCAAAAATATACATATAGGCGTGCTACAGTATAACATTTTGTACTTTGGATTTGACCGGTTTCCGTTGGACGCTCAATAAACCAAATTTCAATTCCATGTCTTATTAATTCTAATCGTAGTACGTAAGGTAACAGATTCCTTTTTCAATAAACGAAAAAAACGGAAGAGGTTCTAAAGTCGACGCGTATATTTTGGTTTTTATGTATGACCACGCATAACTTTTTACAGAATTCTGATATTCTTTATTCTTTTTAGGGTTCCGTACAAAAGTTGAAAATAAAGTATAAGGGTTCCTTATAGGATCACTCGAGCGTCTGTCTGTCCGTCCGTCCGTCTGTCACAGCCGATTTTCTCCGAATCTACTGAACCAAATTAGATGAAATTTGGTAAGATAGTGTAATCCTATGACCCAAACACGGATGTGCAAAGTAAATAAAGATTTTTTTTTAAATAAGGGTCATTTTGAGGGGCCCAATTACAAAATTTTAAAAGAAAGTTTTGCAAACCTTACTGTGTCATATATCAAATGAAAGGGTTCATTATGAGGATCTCAAAAATATTTTTTTTTGTTCGGGTAAAATCAATACTTTTGATTTTATTCACGAAAGAAGGCAAAAGTTTCATCTAGCAAACCTACTTTACGTCGGCTTGCTAGAAAACGTGTGACTCATGTCTATGAGTCTCATATCTATGCTTAAATTACCTCATTTTCAGCTGCAAATGAATCTCGTGTTTGTATGGGATATGAGTATTTGCATTGAGGCCAGGTTAGCCAGGTGCCTGGCCTGCGACATTATCTACGTCGCTCTTGACCCCGAACAACTGTCGTTCTTACCGTCCCACATTATTGAGTCGTCGGCGAGGTATTACGTCTTGTACAAATATTTTCTGAGGTTACTTATCGATTGTAGAGGTATTTCAGATTTAGTGATAGTTCAGAATGACAGATCTTGTGAGCCCAAATAAACATGAGATAAGGTTTTGAAGCAACATGGAATGTCCAGCTGACAATACTAATATTACACATGTTATAGTGAGTTTGTTTTTCGATTGTTATGGCAACGCCTAAACTGCTAAACCAGACATGATTAAATTTTCTATACACGTTGAGGATACAGGGTACGTTTGATCCCCGAAAAAAGTACCGTTCCCCCCTCGGGAACGGTACTTTTTTCGGTCCGATATCCTAACATCTACATGATGTTAGGATATCGGATATTTGTGCTGTACTGCCCTATTTATTACAAAGTAGTTGATTCAGTTTTCACCCACTTCACAGAATCTTTTACTAATACAGCTAGAAATTCAAGCCACTTTCAGCTGCAGGAAATTGAAAATTATGTTTTCAAATTTACCTTCCAAATTTTGTATCGAGCTAGTAAACGGCTAACGATATATTTTCTACCTCTCCAATTGCAAATAGCTGATAAAAATGCAAATGACACAATTGATAAACAGTGCGTAGTGCGGTCTCATTGAATAAAGTTATTACTGTTTCCTGCAATAGTCGAAGTCGATGTGTCGTTACAACACGTTGCACGCAAGACTATGCCCCCGGCATTCCGGCTGGAAGAGGAAATAAAATAATTATCACATATTGATAGTGTCTTATTGCTGGAAAACTAGAGTTATTAGATAATAACCCTCCTGGCAGTCGGGTAAAAATCCGAATGGCTCATAAAATTGTGATTGAGTAGTCATCATCATGACCATGCCTTTTAAGTCTCCACTGCAGCAGCATGACCCTCTCTGTACTACCAGCCATATATTAGCCAAAGCAGTCAGAGGATTTGGCCTACACTCTCCACGCTGTAATTGAGTAGTACAAGGCTTTATATAGAATATAGAAGTAGTACTACTGCCTTGGCATCTTTTGGCACATACTACGGGTGGGCACGGAGGAGAGGAAGGGGGTAAAAAATGAAAAAGGGGGTCACGTAGAGTACCTACGTTCCCTTAGCAATAGATACCAATAACATGGTTAGAGACAGTTGTTATAAATAGCGTTTTTAACGTTCTTACAAGCCTTGATAACATCTATTCATCATCGCATCCTCGTGGTGATTCTAGTTTTCCATCGTTTTAGAAGCTGTGAACATTATAACTAGTAACTACAAATGAGTACACAAACACACTAAACCGAAAAAGAGTATAAACAAGCACACTCCCAACCACAACCCTACCTTAAACCGACCTCACACGGCACATTTCCGTCGTCCACTCAATCCGATTTCTACTTGTGGTCAGTTACTTAACAGTACGCGATTATCACGGCCCAGTTGCCGTGTGGCGTAACCCTTATGTGTAGCCCTAATGTTTGCTAATTTACAGCGCATTATGTAAAGACTACGGGTGCGAGCGTCCTGTGTACTTATCGCCTTTGTCTTTTTGTTTCCGAGTCAATGGGTACTGACAAACAGTCTGCAGTCTTTCTAAATATCCCTGCTTTCTAGTGTGGTTTACTTAGGTTTTCAAGTACATTAGCGAAGTTTTGGTTGGCGACTATTTATTGTTATTCTTTATTCACGTAAATAGTCAAGTTATTTACGTGAATAAAGAATAGTAATTATAATTATATAAGGACAAATCACACAGTTTGAGGTATCCTTACAGTAAGTCTGAAAAAGATCATTTTCCATCATGACCTGACCGGGAATCGAACCCGGGACCTCTTGTGTCGCAGGCGTGTTAACTACTGCGCCACGGAGGCTGACAAATGAAGAATTTATACTTAGGGATATTGATTACTGCATAGGATCAATCTGCAATAAGATAAATTAGGTTACCATTTTATCTTTGCGACCACCTAAATTCAAACGCCCCGTAAATATACAATAGGTATAAAATCAGCGTGAACAAGCAATAATCGAAAGCCTCGCAATTACTGCTTTGAAAATATCGTAAAATCGATGTAGAGGGAATTCCGTTATTACTTACTATAACAGAACGAAGTCAACAATTAAGTAAGTGAAAGCTCTAATAAACCCTTGGCAACTATAAAGACCCTTTGAATTAACTGCCGTAAAAGCCTGCGAGGCCGGGATCAACGCCTTCTAAACGCCCGATAACAAGAAATAATTGCAATCAATCGCCGTCGCTTACCATAAAAGATATTAATTTCTGAATGAATGGCCTATAGAGTTAGGCTTCTTGTAAGGGTGAACGCCCTTCCGTTATGCCCAGAGGTCCATCCACGAAATGTTTACGAAGGTCGATGCCTTCCGAAACATCAAACATGCTTTGAAGATACAACCTTTCAAAGTAATCCGGCTGAAAATGTTTCCATTAAAGTATTTATTGTGGACCAGTTTGTGGTTTAGGCATCTCATTTCCACGGAATCTGCAGAATCACTATCAATTCTTGGTTTAAGCCCGGCCATTCACAGGGTAAATATGAAACTCGTAATATTAAAAGGTCGTCGTCCTCAACCCTTACAGGCGTTGAAAACAAACTTGTAAGATGAGACCTGAAAGTTGATAGAAATCTCTAAATCTAACTTGGTAATAAAATATTATGTTTAGAAGCAAGCAGCTTAAATAGGTAATTTGGAGATAACCAAGCTCATAGTAAAAACTATAAATATAGAAGTGAAAGTTACTGGAATTGATTTGACTTTCTTTAGATATAGCTCTGAGATGGCAAGAAGCATGCTAGAAAATGAATTCAGCGTAGTACATTATCAATAGACAATGTCCATCTAATAAATTTGTACTTATAAAGAACATTCTAGTTGTCTATTATATAGCAATCAAAGTTCAATAGAATCCAGCTTACGCAATTTACTATTGGAAATTTTATATAACACGACATCATCGTCGATAGAAGAAAATTATTAATCGTCTGTCAAGTTATAGCTATTAACGATCATACAACAATGGTAATTAAAGCCTTAAAAGAAACAATTGAAGTTCGGCAATATCCCACAACAAAAGTACTTGAAGGTATAAGTCAATATATTCATGTACAAAAGGAAAGACTGGGCAGGTGGCCTTGAGTGCGCTGAGGTCATGCATCTATGCTGCATAATGGTAAGGAGATGACAGGTATGATAAGGCCTGTCAAAGGTGGACGCGGAGGATTCATGCTGATGAGTTGACATACCAGACGCGAGCCGAAGGTCTTTTGTAAGATTGAAGTATTGACAACGGACTGAGTACTTATTGATCGAAATAAATAAAATTGTAGACGTGGCGCTCAGAATCAACAAGAAAAACGTTATTAAATGACACAAGGAAATATCCAATGGAAAACCTGGTTCTAGTCACACATATGGTTCAAATTAATCAAAGATCACGGAAACAGCGATTAGATAAATAACCAGAATACACTTCAGATTTGAATATATTCACTAAGTCTATTTTGAGGATTGAACGAAAAGCAAATAAAGTGGCTAAAAGGCTATTGCCGTCCTATTATACGGGACGAAAGTCTTCTGAAACCTGTCCGCCATAATTACTGTCACGCCGATGGCCGTAAATCGTTTTCTTTATTTCTCATAGCAGAAATAAATTGAACAGCTCGCTCTTAGTTTTTAATTGATTCAGTTTTTAGTATTAAGAGTACATTTAAAATAAGCGGTTAAATAGTAATTTGTTAAGTTTTAATTTGTGTTTTTGTGCTACTATCTAACAGCATCTCATATTTGAACTGAAAAGTACTGAAACGAACGATCTAACACGCCTTCCAAAGAACGAGTTGAAGACAAATTGCATCTAGAGGATCATCAGGTCAAAATAATCATAACAAGTCGCAGTGGCTTGTGATATATGGTATATGCTTTGGAAGGATGAACAATATCGAATCCTGTGCATTACTGTTCTATTGTCTATAATCCTTTGTGATGAATCACATTCTGTTTAAACCTCATGAACCATCAAGTTCGAATAAGCTTTCCATTGGCAAGGGTCGTCCACAAACAATTCGGTATCATCGTCAACAATGCGTCAAAATGTCCACTGCCGAACATAGTGGTGTGCGCAATTCTTTTATTAATTACATGGCCAATTGCGGCGAGGATATGACGGCATTCAGGCAGCAGTGCGTGCTGCGAATAGTAAGTGGCAGCTCCATCGGCGTTTATCCTTGAAGGCAGTGCCACCATCAGGCCCGAAATATCATAAAATATGCACACGTTAAACGGGTTTTAGAGTGGTGCCATGAACCACGATGATCCCTTTTTTGTAAATTTGATATCGGTTTCATTTTAAATTTATCTGCGAGTGACCCAAGTAAAGGTTTGAAGGGGGTTTGAAGAAAGTAGAGCGGTGATTCTCTTAAAATATATACCTATGTATGTTCCTATATGTTTTGGTCACTACTTACACAACAAAATCAGGTCGAAGATAACTTGCACAAGGTAACATGATCTCCATGATTGCGGTGATAATTTAACACTTCACTTGCCACTTTGTTTTTATTGAACCTTAAAATATTATTTCATTTCACTACACCAAATTCACGTTACTGCTTACTGCCTTGTCTGAAACAATTATCTTTTAATGGAATTCGAGAAGTGCTATAATATTCGTATTATCACCTGCCGTGTCATAACAGCCCGATTCACGATTTCATAAGCACGTTTAAATGCTGTTTGCATTCGCGTCGCGTGGTCAGTGTTGAATTGCACACCAATTGTCTATCGGATTGCCCGCCAAAAGATCCTAACAATGAAACTCACTCACTTATATCTTTCAATATTGGCATCGATTAAAATTAACAAAAGACCGACTATCGTATCATTATCATTTTAAAGTACGCTATGCTTTGTGTTTTATCCCAATCTGTTTCAGTTTACTTATTCGTAGGTTTCAATATTGCATCGATTTGGTAATCACCTAGACCTGAAGACCTTTAAAACGACAGAGTTCTCTGACTATTTGCCCTTTATGTTTATTCCTTTACATGCCCTTACAGTAACCTTCACATTTTATATGTCAGGCTGTCAGCAGTGTCAGCGACACTGTCCTTTACGCGAGGCATACAAAATTTTCGCAAATTACTCAGTATTATCTAATAATACAATTGCGGTTGACTGGCATGCAGATTCGTGAAAGCCCGTAACTGTCATAATGTTGATGATTCACATCACATCATAGTCGTAGAGCGAGCCACCGAAGCGTACGTGTGTTGCAACACGATCACTCGAATATTTTATACCATTTCGCAACGGGCCTCGTAAACAAAACGTCACTTATGCGTTTTATTCGTTCCCCGCCAGCTGTTACTTAACCCGAACTATTTCTGTTCCATAGTATCACGAGTTATGTGTCTGCCATTGACCCAAAAGTTATCTCGGATTAAAATTATTGATGTAACGTGGGAAGGGACATTTTGGTACTGGAGCAAGGACGGCGGATTGACGGATCGATTGTAGGTTTGTGAAATACGAGCTCTCCCTAACTAAACCCTGTTAGAGATAATGATTTATTTCGCTGAACTACTTTTCAACTTTGTGGTTTCAATTGGGGGTCATATCTTACTAAAAGTATCTACTGTACACTTTGTTATCAATAAAATCTCTATAAAATCTCTTTTGCTATTTAAAGCATTTTATATAAATCTAAAAGCGTTGTTGACTTTCATCGTTGCATAAGCTTTTAAGCTTCTAAGCTTTCAGTATCGCCATTTGTTCTCGACAAATGCTACATTATCCGCGGTGCATTTCCGGCGTATCTCAATCTTTATCTATTCTACATTGAGCAAGCGTCGGTCTGTCTGTCAGAGCGTTGTTCTTCCAAGAACGGATGCCGGCAATCCTGTGCAATACGGGAAAATATGTGCGTACTTCAGGGCTACCTGGAGCAGGATTTATACCTATGTAATAGAAACTATTTTCGTTTATGATGATCGTAACTTTTATGTACCTAGTTATTAATAGTTAATAGTCTCATTGTCCTAAGCGATGGGTTTTCGGGATGCATCTCGAAGCTCCATCATTAAAATAACTTGTAGCATTTTTTCACGGTCTATGTTTGGATTCAAAAGAATAAAAATGATGAAAGTACGATATTCCATTTTGAAAAGTTGCATTGCAGTAAATCATTCAAAGTAGACAATGTAAGTTTTTGCACACAAAATTACAATCTAGTAACAAAATACTTGTAACACTATTATGAACAGCAAATTTACAACCCTAAATGAGGAATATCATCTTCAGGTAAAATGTAATCACATGGCGTGCCCCGCGCTCTTATATTTGGCAAATTGACAACGTATGGCCGATCTGCACGCCTCTTACGTGTTGAGATGTACAAATGGACCTTCACCGTTTATTCACGAGGTCCTCAGCCATCAGATTTATCACTTCCCTTGGATTTATTGAATCTTGAAAATAAATTCGCACGTAAACTGGCGCGGACGGCCCTGAAGAACGTCAATTATAAACTATTAGACCTGCCTGCACTATGTCAGTGTGAATGCGCGCTTTTATGACATAAACACGTTTAATTATCCGGTATTTTCGGATTGTGGCAGTATTTTCCTGTCGGACGCGACCGTGGGAGTGTTGGAAAAAGTCACGGTCTTTGGTTACGGGATCTCGCGTAACAAAGGAAATTAAAGTAAATATAACTTTGACTACATATTCTTTGTCTGTTAATAGATATTTATATTCCTTGTTAAAATATTCTTGTACATTAATAGCGTATTTCTGGCTAATGTTTTAATTAGGTACTACTACCATTTCCATGCATTTTATTGATAAAATAATAATATGTATGAATTTTAGGTTACTCAATTCTTACAGTTAAAAAATCGGTTCCCCTATCAATAAGAATACGACTATTTTATTTTTTTATTAACTTTAATTTAAAATTGAAAAGGTTATTTTCCTAAATAAATTCAATTTATTATTTCCATCATTTTATTGTTCACGCATTCTTTACTAAAGCAGATGTAACTTTGTCACATTAGGATTTTTCATGTTTATTCCAATGAAACTTATATCTTATTTTATCTGACATATTAGCCCGGAAATTCTAATATACCTAGACATCTAAGAACGCTAGAAACACCTTTACCAATGTCAATAAAACAGCTGGTTGTTCAGCCTCATACATAACTGTTGTAAATCAACTTGATACTCCTAAATAGGAAACAGACGCCATTAAACTTGACCGCGATACGATCGAGGAACTCCTTCAGCGACAGACTTAGAGGTGGATAGATCTAAGCGGCACCGAATCCCCGAACCTGCATCCGAACTTGCATCTGCATCTTTGATAATGGATACCGAACCAGCCCCAAATCGGGATATTTCATCTTCTACCAATACTGCGAACACACACGTCTCACTTTTACATCAGTTCTAAGCCAAGGACCTTATATATTAGTAGAAGGACTGAGTACCCATAGTAATTTTTGGCATAGAAAAAGACGGTAATACCGTGGTAATACTAAAGGTTGGAGTCCCGCTCGCACATATGTAATTGTATAAAAAATGTGAAACGTAATAAACGTGCACGTACGGCCAAAAATCTTTGCACAGAATTATGCCCTCTATTGGTAAATATCGTTTATCAAAAATTTATACAGATTTATCAGGGTACTGAGGAGAGGACGCTTACTACACCCAAAGATGATCTAACCAGAGTGGTTAGATCTATAGCCAAGCAATTTCGGTATCATGGATTTGAAGCCGCGGGGTATTTTTCATGTGCCGTGGGCCAGATGCAGGTCCGGCTTGTCGCCGGATCTCACCATTTCGAGTTAGAGACCATAACAATTTCAGTTACACCACATAATCGCCGTAAAAGTACAAATTGATATGCAAGTTTCCATTAACGTTGTAACACTTAATCAGCGCTGTGAAAATGGCCATACATTGCACAAGTAGGCGAATAAGGCACAGGCCAGCGGTTTACTTGAGCTTAGTAGCCAACAGCTGCGCATTCATTAAACAAAATTTAAAACGTGACACTAGAAATGGTGAACATTGAAGATATTTTTTCTTCATATTCAAATGACTATAAATCTATGCTTCATTCATGAATTTATTTCTCAGACAAGAATGAAACAACTGAAAGCGGTGATACTTGATAAAGCTAGGTATCTTGTTCCGTGATAATCTTATTAAGACGATTCTTGTTTACTTTCCAATCAAGAGAAGAATCTAAATCCAGTTCGTTTTATGTTGTTGAGTTAAGCTTTGGCTATTACAAAATAAATAACAAATAAAATAGCGCTTAGCTAAGCTCATGTCAACGGTACATGAAACGATGCAATGCATTTGCGACGCGGCCAGACCGAGTGTCTGCCTTCTGAGAAACCAACAAGTGTTGTGATTTGATCACGAATGGACCTAATGAGATCATTGGCTTGTAAAGAGTATAAAGGACTTGCTGTTATACCGATTCGATCCAATTTCTGGAAAAGTGCACTGGAATATATATTGCTATTATGACTGGTATACAAAATAAATGTAAAAATCATAAAGCTAATACATGTGTTACTGTAGTCTTACGTACGTAGATAAAACTGTGGTATTTTACCAAATTGAAAATTAATGTAGTGAATTCGGTGAGTGTTATCATGAAATTGTTAATGATCTCTTTGCTATTATACAAACACAACACGTCATTTCACACCACAGATTTAACATTTATGGCTTACAGATCCAGAAATAATATGTTCATTATTATTAACGATATTCGTGTACCACGGAAGAAGTCAGGTTACTACACCTTTGAAATAAATATAGGTGTCAGATCAAAGACCTACGCTTACGACCTATCACTTCTCATTAGTATTCCATTAAGGTAAAAAGGCTCCTAGGTGTCTCTTCTGAATAAATCGCCATAGAAAAACAGATTATCCGTCGATAGCTTGTCTATGCGCTGCGCAGACGCACGTTGCAATCCACGTCCGCCGCGACTGCCGGGGTCGACGCCCCGCGCACAACGCACTTAGAAATAGATAAAATCGCTGGAAATGTTGCAAGATTCTTTGAAGTTACCTGTAAATGATGTTTGGGAAATTCTTCTCCTAAATATAGTTTTTGGTAACAATGAGTGCAGTTCAATGTACAATAGAGTCAAAAATTGTGTAAGCCAGAAAACTCGATACGATGTTAGTCGGTATTGATTTTTTTCTGAGCTTGGTAGAAAGTAATTTTGTTTTATATACCTACATCCACCTATTTTAATGCAGGCCTGGATTTGCTTCCTGCGGAAAAAAATGCTTACTTCTTCTTTAGCCTTATCAACCCACTGTTGAGTATAGACCTCTTCACTAACACGCCATTCCTCCCTGTCTTGGGCCCTATGATCAAATTTTACCACATGCTTTGGCTATATCGTCAGCCTTACCTAGTTTGAGCCCCTTACCTTTACATATTTGATGAAAGCTTACTTCCGTGCTAATTAGCAATATAAATATCGAAATAAGAGCCAGTGCACTTTGCACCTACGACTTTTCTATTTCAGCTGGATGACAGTCTCCGTCTCTGTCTGTCTATCATCTAGTTGTCAAATATGCTGATGGATTTTTGCCAACTTGAAACCAATTTGAAATAGGATAATGAAGAATAGAAGTGCAAATATGTTTAACCTAATTTCAGTTCAATATATCGAGACAATCTGCCTCTTATCGTTAAAGATATTAAAAGAGAAAGAAGGCATTTGGTATCTTGATAGTATTTGTTTATTTGCTTTTTTTATCACATAGATTGAGCTAGCCTCACAGTAAGTTGTGAACTTACGCTGTAGAAAACGATACATGATTGAGCCCCTCGTGTCGCAGACTGAGCCATGGAGGATGTAATATATAAAATATGTGTATAATAGACAGAACTACACTTAAAAGTAAACAGAAAGTAATACATTTAAAACGAGAAGATATTCTGGTCTAAAATATACACGTGTACAAATGACACTGGGTAAACAAGATGTCTAAAATTCGTCGTACGGCTACTTAAAACAGACTGCTTAAATGACACAATCGTGAGACTTTCTTTCTGCGTCAGTATCTATCGAAAGGAAGATTAATGAAGTAGCCGCTTATGCAATTGTCTTAGCCCAGAATTAGTCATTTGTCTGCTCTCTAGACCTAACAATGCGCCCACGTGGCTCTTCCAGGCTTCCGCGTCACTCCCATTTAATGGCGAGTGGGCAGTGTCTAAAGTTCACTATATGGCTACATAATAAAGACAGCTAAACCCAGTCGTGAGGCTTTCTTTCTGCGTCAGTATGTATCGAAGGGAAGATTAATGAAGCAGCTGCTTATGCAATTGTCTTAGCTCAGAATTAGTCATTTGCTCTCTAGACCTAACAATGCGCCCACGTGGCTCTTCCAGGCTTCCGCATCGCTCCCATTCAATGGCGAGTGGGCAGACGTTGCCGATATTGTTTGCTTTCTACTGCTAATTAGGGTTCCTTTCCCAACTTAATGTCTCATGCAAAAGCATGCTTCTAAAGAAGTTAGTGTCAACCGACCGTAAAACACTAAATATTTTACAGCATTAACAGTTTTCTACTGCCTCAATAGCGTAGCAATCCTCAACGGTTAATTTTGGTCAGGGGTTTCATCATCAACTGCCTGTTGTCCAGTGGTTGTACCTATGGCATCGAGTTTGCGCGCCCGTGGCCTCCCGAGCTGCTATTTTCTCATCCACGTGATGATGAAATACTTGGTGAAGGCCTTTGTCCAGCAGACTTCTTACGGCTGAGCTAAGATGATGGGAGATTTTCCTTAGCAGTAATGTATTGCCTCAAGCGCTGCCGCTGAAGATGTCGGTTGGATGAGCGACAGTACCAGTGAATGCAAATGCGATCTTACTATAAAAGCTTGATACAGAACCCTCCAATTACTAGTCCGAATCGCACTTGGTTTACTTTCTACAGCTAATTGCATAATTAGTGTATCAAGCCATGTGATTCATTAGGTATCGAATTACTTCAATCGACATTGAATCATTGTCTCGCCCACTGAGGGAGCGATCTTGCGCGATGCGATTGTATCGTGTTACAAAATAACTATAAGCAATACTAATCTTACAATTATTTATTTTATTTATTATGGTCTAAAACATGTTCTATCAATTTGTGTTTTTCCTTGCTTAATCGAGTCGTTTATGAACAATTTTTTTCTCCATCATCATCAACAGATTGACCCTTAACTTAAAGGATAGACCTTTAAGTTAAGGGTAAATCTGTTGATTGATGATCTTGTATAAATAGGTCTATTATATACAAGATTTTCAAAATTGTTTCAATGCCTTTATTCTACACTTATCGCTTAATTAATACAACATTATTTCTTGATATCCAGGTATGCATGCAACCACTTAATGTTAGATCCCTTATGATACCTCTAGATAATATTTATATCGCGTGTTATGTACGATAAAAACTTTGGCTCCTTCTGACTCTTCCGCTCTACAGCCTATCTCAAATACTCCTTTGAGTTACAGTATCACACATGCTCTGAAGACAGTAAAACGTGTAACGACAATAAGAAAGCCATTAAGGTAACATAGCAGGCACTCGCGTTTCTGCGCCATTGGCTCCCGATGAGGCACGGTTGTTCGCGCCGCTCAGTTGCGTTTCGGGGTCGGACGAAACAAAACAGGCATTAATAAACACATGGTGTAAGGAAATCTGACAGTGATGGCTTACTAACGTACTGAATTAATCATTAGGAACGGTGGAATATACGTCATTATTTTTACTCATAAACCGCAAAACTTAGTACCGTAAAGTAGCTGGAAACAATATCTTTGATTCATTCATTGCAATGTTAAGAGAAGTTTTCTCAAGCATTCTTTTATTCAATATTTAATCTGTTAATAAATTCATTATTTTTCCAAAACACTCTTCAAAATTTTGAAATCGTCTAAAACTAAAGAGAAAGGTAGTTGAGCTATATAGTAGTTGATTAAGGATACTGATTACATTTGATACTCATTCGATATTTTTTTGTCGGGGACACGGGTAAATTTCGCTATTGCAAATTTAAATAAAATACACGTATACTATTTAATCAAATCTTGAAACAAGGATACTTACTACAAAATATTGTTCCAGATTTTTATCCTCTCCAAACAATGTGACTTACAATTCGCTAATCGCAATTCGCAATACTCTACAGCTAATCAAATTCGATTATGCAAAAAAGTTTCCATATTACCTACTTATTCGCAGTTCCAATATGCGCGTGTATGTACCTGCTACTGCTACAGTATTCCGTTTCCGTATTTGCAAAATATATGTCCGTATACTGCGCACGAATACGTGCTTCCATTTAAATGATATATATATCTCTAAAATAACTAATCAAATGTACTTAATGTATTTTATTGCTGAATAAATCATACGATTGCGTTTGAATGTTATTTAATGCTTTATTATTAATTGTTATGTGCAATTAAATCGAGGAACGTTATTTTATGTAGATGTTTTATGTACCCTGCACGTTTATTTTTGGCATTTTCTGTTGTTTTCCCTTGTTTAATTGCACCAATTTCTGATAAAATCATAACGAGATTCAAAAGTAGACGAAATAGCTGCTTCCAACAGCGACTACGCATGCCGCTATTAAAATCTCCGACACACTTTTAATTGCCACTTAATTATCAAAACAAACATGTCTGTTACTGACCTATAGACATTACACAAGAGTTTTTTATGCCAAAACTGCAATGGGACCATCAGCTCACCCAATTTCTTACATTACGGTTAACGGAGATAAAACTTAACTTATACTTTGAAGAGGCCGCTATCGGCATTAATTAATATAACTTTTGACTCTTGTGATGTAATTAGGTTACCAAGAAATCTATTACTTAGTATAACTTGAAAAGAAAAAGAAGATTAAAAGAAAAAAGGAGGTAAAAGTATCAATTTTGCGTACCTACTATTTTTTAAGTCAAAGTGTTTAACATATCTGAAATATCTAATAAGCTGGCAAGAAGCGTATGTAACATTGTCGTTATGATAATATATTATATTATTGATAAGATCAAGCAACTTAAATAAAGCCATATCCCACAGCCCCATAACAATCGCCTGACCCAATTTCGTGATACCCAACCATCTTACGTCAATCCAGCACCCCATACGTATCGCTTGCAATTCATCATCCGCACCTCGTATAAATAGCTGAATAGCCTGTAAAACATGTATATCTGACCCAATTATGAGTGACGTCCGCATGACGTAACGGGATGAGATCAGTGCCCTGGTTACCGTTATACTTAATCGGTTATAATTTATTGGTTACATAATATCGGATCGTAATTCGATGATCTTGAAATAGACTGCTTATTTTCTTTGGGAGTAGTTATTTGCAACGCAACATTAGTTCTGCGGTAATCACACAGTGCTATTAAAACGGTATGATCAAGTTCTCGCTCATAATTGTATGCTTGTATCAATAACGAGCCGTAAGTAGCCTGTAATGGTCATGATACATGCTAATTAAATAATGAGAACCCGACACTTGGACGGAGAACGGTAGATTGTTTTTATACTTTCGCGCGGATTCATTTACATTACATTTACAGTACTAGAGTTTTTAATTATATCTTACTCAACAACAGATTCTTCATACAAACTTCCACTCTATGCTACAGACGGCTTCCGGGATCTAAAACCTATTTTTTTCTCTTTTTTATTAAAATTTAGATAAGATCTAAATATACATTATTAAAAGATTTGTAATAACCGGTTACTCACGTAAATAGTCTCTTTTTTGTTCTTTCCAGGATCGCAAACTAGTTAGTTTGGGAGAGAAGATTCTATTCTACCTACTACTAAAGTTTCACCTAAATCGGAAAGTGTAATAGCATGAGCAGACAGACCGAGACATAAAGCTAAATTCTCATTTATATTATAAATATGGATTAAACGTTTCTCTTTCGATTTAGTAGTTAAGCTGCAATACCCTTTAAAAGATTACTTAGCTAGCTTCGACCGAGTTTTCCTCGGCCCATATATTAAAATTCATCTTCGAACTTCCGCCAGCCCACACCTTTCGACACACGTAACGCAACTAAATCATTACCCAAATACTACAATGACTATGCCGACAGCTTCTGCATTGAGTTGAGTCATTCCCATTGTTTATTCCCCACTTAGACCGAGTACTTTCGAGGCGCATTATTAGATTTGGATGTTACGTAAGGATGCAAATGTTACGTCGAAAACATCGGAAGAATAGCCGTCAGCATCAATCATGTATTGAAATCGCAATTATGGTCGGAGCTAAGATCTTAACTGTGTCATGTCGAATAGCTTCTGTCATGATACTTTCTGTGTTGCTCTTCCAATGTCCCGGCTGTTACTGCCTGAGAGAGAGTGTCTAAAAACAGCGTTATGGGCTAACATATTTTTAGGCATGCCTTATGTAAATCTAGGTATCTAAAATAAGCCTCCCTTTTCTTATTAACTACATGTAAACAT
Organism: Rhodophaea formosa; assembly: GCA_963082605.1. Classification (NCBI taxonomy): domain Eukaryota; kingdom Metazoa; phylum Arthropoda; class Insecta; order Lepidoptera; family Pyralidae; genus Rhodophaea; species Rhodophaea formosa. Next base: position 4,952,585 of record OY720209.1, read on the forward strand.
AAGATTTACGTTTGGAATTAAGTGATTTTTATTATTACTGCGATATTAGTGCTGTAACTCCTTCAGCTATTTTTGCTTTTAAATGGAGAGTTTAAACAGTTATATTTCCTCCTGATATATTTTTGTTGATATAGTCGCGGTAATATGCATGACTATCGCAGTATAGTAATCGATAAATATGTATGTGTGTGCGTTGAAGGGAAATAATAATATTTTAAAAAACACGCTTTATTGCAGTATTGTCATGTCATCATCATCATCATCATCATTGACAGCCTTGTATATCCCAATGCTGGGTATAATAGGCCTCCATGCCATCCATCTTATTGTCATGTTATAGATCAATTTAATAAAAAAAAATATTCCAAGACATATTAACAGATTTTCTTTAAAGCAAATTAACTGGCATGGCAATCACGACAGCAAAGACCAGTGGGTCGTCGAAACATATTTAATATTTATGCAGGTATAGTTACGCCTTTAGTTAGTAAGAAGAACAGAGATACATACCTACACGTGAAGCTTTTGAAAATACTTTGCGTTAAAGTTTAGCTGGAATAATAAAAGAATAAAAAAAAACGTGCTGAAACCAAACTCAATGTTAGCGGAAACTGTCTCAGCAACTGTTGAAATTGAAACTAGACAAGATCAAGATATCACTGTCGGAAGGGCTGTCACTCTGTTAATCTCATAAGCCTTCCTCATATTGACGACGAATGAAGCCGGCAGACAGTTTAAGCCCCAGAACTAGAAACTTCAAAAGCGCAGGTGTTCCAAGAAGCTTTTGGCGTGATTTTCCTTACGTCAATGTGGTGGAGACCTCGCGGTCAGTAGCCGATGTCTCCGAGACTATAAATCATGATCTGAAAATAATTTGTCGGCAACCCTGGAGCACAAAGCATGAAGGAAAAGTATGACGAATTAGGATTACACGCCGCCGCTCTAACGCAATTGTGGAGCTCGTTTATCAACTAGTAAATTATGGCACAACGGTATCTGTGATGGGACGTTATATCCCATCATAGATTTTAATAATGCCGGTGATTGCATTTGAGATATCGATTTTCTGATTGTTCAGACTGCTGTTACAATGCATTAGAAAAGTAAGTCAACTGGTCATTGTGTTCAGCTAGTCGTTCGGAAAAGTCATCAATATCTGAACCGTGAAAACGATTTGGCAGACGCCGCGGAGTCTGCGCGGGAGCACTTTCTCTGCGCAGACGCGGATCGACACCAACTTGTCACAGTCCTTCAGACCCGCGCGCCGCCTGCGCGTCTCGAACGCGCACCAAAAAAATATTTCCGTGATTTTAATAATGATTCACTCACATTGATTTACGATTGGAACCCGAAAGCGGTGAACGCTCAATCGGTCTTGATATTTCGGAAGTTTGTGAACGGGGCAATGCCCTCTTTTAGTGCAAAATTTACTGGAAGCATGAGGATTGTTTGAAGCGAGTGCATTATTGTGAGTGGTGCCAAGCAGTGACAATGAGCAAGACGGATAACGTCCACATGTGACGCCGGTGGACTGCCGCCAAGTCATGACGCTCTGGTACACGGATTTATTGGTGAGATCGTGTTCTTGTGTCCCACAATATCACTTTTTTGGATAATGCAATTTTTGAGGAAATTTTCGGTATTTTCTTCACTTTTCTTTGTGTCAACATAACATCTCACACACATTTTAATATTCTTGCATAACATAAACGGCCAAGAAATATTAACTGGTTCAAGACTGCAACTCTATACTTAAGTCGTTAACAAAAATAAAAATCGTTCATACACTGAAATTCATGACGCATCGACACGGTTACATATTGTTCTCTTAAATGTGACCAAGACAGATGAAGTTTTACACGGAGTTTCTAACATAGCCTGTCCAATGATTACAAAGGCATGAATTTAGAATCGAACGGCCATTTGTTTCTGACACTGGCCTTTCTCAATCACAACCCACAAATTAATTGATTGGGACTGTGTCCAGACGTTGTTAAGCGATATCATGAGCCGCGTCGTCGGCGTCGCGAGGGCGTAACCACCCGCCTCGCAGCTCATTGGAAGGTATAACCAATTGACCCACAAGCAATAAACTATTACCTACGATAAAAGTGCCGCTGCCTACATATTTATCGGGTCAATTACAGCGGCGATAGTTTCGAATTTCTTTCGTGTACTTTCTAAATAATCGCCGGCATCATCAGCTCTAATTCGTAACAAGCTGCCTGCTAATTGTTCGTTAGCATATTTCCTGTGCGAGATGGCCATTACGTCAGCGTGCCACTTTTTTAGACCGTTGACCCTCTAATTGCATTTGATGTGAATAGGTTGCGATCGTGAAATGTTGTCGCCAGTCAAACAGACGGGTTTTTCGGTGTTGCATATGCCGAGAGTAGGTCAGCGGTTTAAAACCAGTAATTTGGGCTATTGAAAGCACTGTTTCTGAGTTAGATCGTATCTGGGGATAAGTGCGTTAGTTGAAAATCGGAAGTCGGTTTGAGAAGCGTGAACCGTGACGATGTGGCACGCAGAAAGCTGCGGAAGTGTGGAGCGCCGTGCACTTTCGATTTCCTCCGGTAAATAGGTACGCTACAGCTGCAGGCAGATGCTAGAGCATCGATCCCACACAAGGCCTCGTTCACTTGACGTAGGATGTGAGATGTATAGCTACGATTACCAGCCGATCTCATCGTGCGGATGGTGTTTCATAAGATGTTTTTATATTCAATCTTGAAAATCATTTCAAGGCAATGATGAATATTTTAGATAAAAGCACGAAAAACGTATATCTAAAAGAAGAAATACTACGTTCAAGTCGTATTTGCCATCATGTAGAGTAGATGAGTAAGATTACCCTTTAATGTAAAGTGAGATGATATTGATGAAAGTAATGGAATAGATCATAGCGGCTCAAAAATATTGCACACTTGTTTTAAAAACAATAACATCAACTTTGAGAGTAATCCCAGAATAGATTATAAGGGGTTTTAAGTATGTACAAAGTATACTAAGAAAGTTTAAAATAAGAAAATCCCAGAATGTAACACAAAGAAAGCGCTAATTTCACACAATGTTGTTTCGCCTAACGCCTGCAACCCAGTTTGTTTGATTAATGCCGACTTCGCGCTCATAATGGCGTTTAAAAACACGACCACTTGTCTGATTCTATGCTTTTGAAAGGCAATACCTGTAATTAGGGGGTGAATTGTGAAAGGAGATCCGTGTCGCTAGACGCAAGTTCACACGATCTGTTTGGGTTTGGTGATTGTGGTAATTTGCTGAACGCATCAGGTTCTAAGCCGGCGCCGGATAGCGAAAGCGTTTTGGTTTTCATACTTTAAATTGCCCATTATGATTATAATCTTGCGCCGTGCCATTGAACTTGTCTGACATTGATGCTTAGGCATTTGTAACTTCACTTTTACTCGTTGGCTAATTGGTGCCTATTAATTTATGTGATTGACAAGGAAATATATTTGGGTAATTACTTTTCGAAATGACACCGGAGTAATTATTGTAATTACAAAGCGATGTGCAATAATAGAATGTATTAAAACTTACACAGCTTATATTGGCAAAATTGCTAAAATCCAAGTGCTATAAAAAGTATACTAAGAGTTATTATTTAAAATTTATAGAGTTCTACGATTATCGCACATTTCTGCGTCCCTGAAACAAACAACAAAAAGTAGTTTAAAATTAGAGCGAGCGTCTTTCTAATCTTCCTGGCTTTATTCCATTGTCGGAGGTCGCAATAGCGCTACAATCTTATGTCCCCATCCTCATACATATTGCGCATAGACATACAAATTGCCTTGAAAAATAATTTTTGTCTTAATACATTAGGTAGTTATTCACTAAAACAGCAATTGTTATCGCAGCACTGACGTCAAAAGTATATGTGAGTTCAAAGGGTAAAAGGTACATGCAACTGCCTCTCTACTTTAGTAAATGGCCGTTAAATACTTTTTTCGACATCACCATACTAAAGTGGCCGCAGTGTCAAAAAAAAATTCGAATTGGTCGCATAGGAAAAGTTGTTCACATCGACAGTCTGAGGGAATGTTGAGGCTCAGTTAACACGATGTATAGCCAAAGTTAAAATATATATATATATATACCAAATTATTGAAATACGTAACAACGGGTTACTCACGTAAATAGTCAGCTACTGGCCGACATGTTTCAACCTCATCCGGAGGTCTTCTTCAGGGCGAATGTGAATTGAGACGCACGCACGGTGTCGTCCCAATCCGCACTAATAATATATACCAAATGTTAAATCAACGTTTTCCATTGTTCCAGAGCCCCGGCGCGGTGAGCGGAGCGGGCGCGGACGCGCAGAGCGGCTCCCGCGACGCGCTCGACGTGCGCCACTCGCTGGCTGTGGTGCTGGCCGACGACTACACCAAGAGGAAGCACGTCGTCAGGGTCACCACCGCCACGGACGAGTTCTTGCTGCAGGTCAGCTTTGAGGCAGTTTACAAGTCTTAGATGATAGATTGTCGTGTCGACTGTAATAATGGAACTAGAGACTAGACTTGGTTCAAAGAAGTAAAATAGAATCAATTTTTTTATTCCTTTTTGTCACAGATTAAAAATTTCGAAAATTCTAAATGATATTTCGTGTTAAATTTAATGGAAAAATTTCCGGATCAGGTACTCGTATGTATTAATCGTAGATTCCTGTTCCTATAACGATTCTCTTTCTGCACAGTCTAGAATGGTTGCAATCGTCTTAATTAGTTTCAGTAACTTTACTTCTTCGGACTCAAATTTAGGTCATAGGATTAAACGATGTTATTACAACTCTTTATTGATATATAATATAGATAGAAATAACGATGTTATGGGTGATGGTTCTGGAGCAACACATTTGGGGATACTATTGAGAAATTGCTAGTTAAGAGATAGGAGGATATTGTGCAGACTTCATTTGGGTTAATTTAAGAAGAATGCATTTAAATTAACCCTCAATTACTTGGATTTTTATCACAAAAATAAAGTATAATCAAAATTCTATGAATTTAGAGTCTCTTGGCATTTCCTGACATGCTAATGACATGATAATGTCTACCAGGCGGATGGCGCAGCAGATGCCCAAAGATGGCTGGCCGCACTGAGGCGACACACAGCAGAGCCCCCGCCGGCCGACCCCGCGCCGGCGCCTGCGCAGACCCAGGCCCCACAGCCCGCGGCCGCCGCCCCTGTCGCGGCGTCCCCTGCCGAGTGCCCCTCGCCGCTACCTCCTCAACGCAGCAAGAAGATCGGCAGGAATAGGTCTCCTACTGGTGAGTGCAATCTTAATGATGTAATCCTTAACAAACCTTTAGGCTGAAGATCTCTTTGCCTATCAAACCTCATGTATCCTTTCGGCTGAAGATCTCTTTGCCAATCAAACCATATGTATTCTTTAGGCCGAAGATCTCTTTAGTGTAGCTGCTTGTTAGTGCATATTCGAAGAGACATATTTCGTAAGATATTTCTTGTTTTCTTACGATAGTGTTCTCAAATGGGAACAACCTTTACAAAATAAGCTAAATATAGGTCCTTCTATTCACTTTCCACGTTTATTTTAAGTTTAATTTGACGAGTTGTCTTCAGTACGGGTTTAGTCTTTCAACACAACGTATTTACCTTTCATATCCCACCCTAGTGCACTTAAGTAAGAGTGACGTGGTGATGATGTTTATGGGAAACTAACAGCTGATCATTATCCATTCATCCAAGTTCTTAAGCCGTTGTTAGCAAACGAAACGACAGTAATTTGCCAAACGCAAATGAGTACAATAAACATGAAAGTAGAAAGTGCATAGACCGCAAATCGTTTCAAAATTGACGTAACGATCATTGACGCATGCGCATCTGAAACCCTACTATAATGCCAGGTTTTCACGAATGCTCTTCGCGTCAGTGGTGGTAGTGGTATCACGTCACATAACGGTTAATAGATGTAGATGAATTTACATCACCTGATCCAATTATTTTTTTGGATTAAATAAGGAAACAAGAACAAGAATCTGGCAAATACCGGCTGACTCGTGGGTATATATCTGACTGAACGTTTTTGAAGTGAAAACTTCTTAAGGCGCGTTGGGCAGTTTGAGACTGAAAAAAAAACCATTACCAAAAAACTTACTCAGCTGCATTTTTTCCTTTTTTTCCATACTTCTATCTTGCGTTTAATATGCTGCTTAACACTTTTGGTAAGACCCAAACACAGATATGTAAGATAAGTAAGCAAAAAATAATAAGCATAAATATTTCTTTCATGTCTGTGGGCCCAAAACGTCAATTTAAAATAGATACTTTTATACTAAGGCAGCTCAGATAAATTGTTAAAAAGTACAAGATCGTGTATACTAGCTACAAGGTTTGTCGCACGGCTCTTGCACGCCTCACAAGAATGTAAGGGTAAATAAATTCCCGAATCTATTGTTGAATGCAGAGTGGAATATTTGCCAAATTCTCGGCTAGTTGTATGATACTTAGATGTTTGCCAAAAGGGGATCTTCCATTGTACCGTCTACACTATGGACACTTGAACTTTTGTTTATCACAATGAATAACAAATCTGACTGAAGACAAAGATATCGTTTAACGTTAATACGCGTCAAGCATTACTCAGTATTTCTGGGTCTATTTTTGTATTGCCCTTGTATAACTTTAGTGCCTACATTTAATTTATTGAACAGTTTAGTGTCTGTTGCAGTTAGGTACGTATATTTCTGAAAATTAAATTAATTAAATGTAAATGTTCGGACAAGTATACTTTTCGGTTCATGAACAACCGGCACATTAATATGCATGCTTGCCAAGATATCTTCTACTACAAAAGGAGCTTTAGCCCTTTCACCGCGATGCAAGGGTTAAAATAAATCTAACGAAATTTTTCGAGGTGAGGCTAGTGTCCGTGTGATTTGTCCCTGTACATTTATAACATTTTTTTATTTCACAGGTCCTCCAACCCCAACCCTGCCGTCATCTCCAAAGAACAAGACATGGAAGGGTAGGATGGCAAAGCAGCTGCGTCGCATGCACCCCGGCACAACCACGACAACCCCTCCGGCGGCCACGGGTTGGCTTGGGGCGCCTCTGGAAAGGTGTCCAGCGGACCCTGACCATCCGATGGTGCCGAAGGCTGTAACGCTGCCTGCTAATGCTGTAGAGGTAGGACTAATAATTTTTACTGAGAGATCCTTGTGGACGAATCGCTTCAATGACAGACCACCAAAAAATACGACTTGTTACGAGTAGGAAGCCGTCTGAAAGGGACACTGACCGACCATCGTTCGTTGACACAAGTACAATTACCTGTTATTCAAGGTTCACTCTTTCATGCCCAAGGCTGTTGCTCTGGTTTATTGCAATTTTTAAAAACTGCTTTACTCTGACCCTAGCTTTTACCCGCGGCTCCGCCCGCGTGATAGGTATTAAGCCTATGTCCTTCTCAGTACTCTAACCTATGTGTATGCAAAATTTCATGATGATGGGTTCAGTAGATACGGCGTGAAAGCATAACAAACAAACTCACTTTCGCATTTATACTATGAGTTAGGTAGGATAGGATTATGGACATATCTGATAGGTATATCAGTCTTATTGCTATAGTAGTTGCGATGAAGGAAGATTTTGCTAGATTTTTATTATTGACTGCACCGGATAGCTTTCATTTATTGACCTAACGACATGTCCACAGGCATACGGTCTCCGCACAGTAGGCGTGTACCGCGTGCCTGGCAACGCGGCCGGCGTGGCAGCGCTGGCAGGTGCCCTGGACCGCGGCGAGCCTCCTCCAGCGGGCGACGCTCGGTGGGCCGACGTCCATGTCGCCTCCAGCCTTCTGAAGGCATACCTCAGGCGGTTGCCTGACCCTCTCCTCACAGCGGAGCTATATCCTGCATTTATTGGTAAGTTATCTGATGAATATGTTTAGGTGGCATTTAATTCTCGTCCAAGTCATCTTATCTGTTTTGTTTACTTGTTACTCTCATTTTCCGAACTATAATTGAAAAATGTTATATTCCAGTAAAAGTATATATAGTATGTAATATACTTAGTTATTGCCAACTAACCTACCTGCATGGTACCAGCTGAAAATCAGCGCAGTGGCTCCCCGCTATCAGCATAAAGCTGAGCTGGCCGTTTTATTAGTTCATAAGTATTGCTCAATTTTGTTTGTTTTAATTGTTAAATAAATATATTTTTTCTTCTTTCTTTCTTAAAATATTCAATTACCACCCACAATCGCATTATTTTAACGACTTTATTCCGTAGTTCACAGTATAAAATTCATACTAGCATTTCTATTTTAATATCAGTAGAGGAAGCAATAAAAAATCATGGTTTACCAATAGCCTTGATAAAACTTTTGTTTTGCAGCGGCCGACCGGTCGCCCGAAAGAGCGCGGGAGCTTAGGCGTCTCGTCCACGCGCTGCCCGAAGCCCACTTCGAAACCCTCAAGTACCTGATCCAACACCTCCGCAAAGTGGTCGCGCACTCTTCGTACAATAAGATGGAGGCGAGGAACCTGGCCATTGTGTTCGGGCCGACGCTGGTCCGAGCGGCCAGCGATGATATGCTAGCGATGGTGAACGACATGTCGAGCCAGTGCCGCATCATCGAGTCCTTCCTTACTCATGTAAGTCCTTTTTTGCTCTTATCAGATGATAGCATTGCAATGGTGTTTACATATTATCTCCTGATTTTTTTGTGGAACTTAAGTATTAGGAACTGTAGAAATATGTCAAAGTACTGATAACAGCTTAAGATTTACAGAAGCGAACGAACATTAACTATCTACAAAATATTCTTCTAGATAGATGCTTAAATTCTCGCAATTCTCATTTAAACACTCACAATCACTTTATAAACATTTAATTTTGTTGCAGTACACGTGGTATTTCGAGGAGGAGGAGGGCTCGCCGCCGGTGGAGCCTCCGGCGCTCAGCGACGAGCTGTCGCCCGCCCCCGCGCCCTCTCGCGACCTCCTCATACACAATGTCAAAAAGATTGAAAGTGAGTTTTATTAGTTATTACAGACACTTTTTTATTATAAATAAAGGCACATTCAACATTTCGACTTCTCATAGTTACTAAATAAAATTTTTGTGATGTCCCCAAGGCATTCGATTGCCTTGTTACTTTATTCGAGTTTCTTTCAGTTGAGAAATTAGGTAATACCTTCAGTTCAAATGTAAATTTCATTTAGGTTATTATTTTAACTAGTTAAATATGATTAATATCTAACAACCAAATATATTTTAATCCATTAGGTCATAGGCTTCACATAGGTAGATATAGGAGTACCGCAAGGAACTGTATTAGACCCCCAGTTCTATACGCTTTTTCAGGTATAATCAATCGATCGACATTACAGTAAATTATTTGTATTTTTTTTTTTTGAGTACATCTTTAAAATTTTATTTTTAAAATTTGTTTAACAGCGTTCTCCCTCGCAGGCAAAGACGTGACGACGCGCGACATCGTGTCGTCCATAATATCGGCGGCGAACCGCAAGATCCAGCGCAAGCCGCGCAAGGCCGACAAGAAGTGGGACGCGTCGCGGCTGTCGGCGTCGCCGGCCGGCTCGCCGCCGCGCAGCCCGCTGGCCTCGCCGCCCGCGCACGTCACCACGGCGCTGGCCGACTACGACGGCCTGCCGCACCCCGCCAACCCCGCGCATCCGGTCGCCAGGCATCACGAAACTAACAAGTTAGTACCATATTCACAAGTTTTATTTTGACACATTTAGGGCCACGCACACTGGATTAGCATGGGATGGCATCGGGAGCGACGCGTCATTTTAAAACAACCTTTATACATAGTAACATAAGATGCATAACCCGTGCAGACTAGACGGCAAGTGTGCAGCTGCCGTTTTGCATCTTATTTTACTAGACATATAGCTTGTTTTGAATTGACGCGTCGCTTCCGATGCCATCCCATGCCAATCCAATGTAGCGCGACTCTTTAACATCCCGCTTAATTTTTCACAAGATTTGTTTTTATCACATTAAAATATCCCGTTTAATTTGAATATAGGGCCAGTTAGTACACATATATCCAATTGGGACTCCCGACTCTTTACTATCAATGTGAGATCAATGTGAGACATTAGGTTTTAAAGTAAGTAACAACGGGTTACTTACGTAAATAGTCAGCTCACTCAGTACAGATTAAGACAATATCGTGCGCGTGTCTCAATTTACATTCGCCCTAAGGAAGTACTCCTGATGAGTTAGAACTATGTCTGCCAGTAGCTGACTTTTTATGCGAGTAACCCGATGTTACATAATTTAATAATTCATTTCTCCTAATTAGGGTCGACTTTACCAATTGCTAATCCCGCCCCATTTCTCTGTCTTTCTTAATCTCTTCGTTCCATTATGTCTTATCTCACATAATTTTCCGTATTCCCAGTAACGTAGTTATAATGCTTTTTGCCTGTATCTTATGGTTTTGTGACCTGAATCAATATCCACTTCAAATCAATCATGTCAATATCAAATCAGTATTCTGATCCTCGGAAAAATATCCTCAACTTTAAAATTTAGAAGTGCTTGGGCTATTTAGAATGTCTCTTATAACGCCTTTCTTCTTTCTAGGATTGATATGGGAGCTGATCCCTCAATGAGGCTGGGCCGCGATAGACAAGAGCTCTTGCGCCACGCGTACGAACATTACATAGATGGTAAGATTTTATTTTTTTATAATTTCTTAGTATATTTGACCCCTTTTATAATATAAAAGACGGAACAGCCTTTGGAAGGTTAATGACTTCTTCACGTGAATTATAAAGGTTTATCTAGACCGAAATCTTCTGATTACTAGTGAAGTGATATGATATCTTATTTTATTGGGCGCTTAACACTTGGCTACTTCAATATATTACGATTTCCTAAATATTTATCAAACTACCAATAATTTAATTCTATGTAGTAGTTGGTATTAATTATTTAAAAAGCTTGACGTAGCCAAGTGCGGCCCTTGACAGAGCAAATTGTGTAAATAGATTTACTATTTCCGATAGGTTTCCAGTACTGACGTCAGAGAGTAGACACAGCAATCCCTTTCTTTTCACAATAAAGGTATAAGAATGCGAGAGTTTGCAAGTGTGTGCGTGTACGGCGGCTCGAAAGATGGCTTTATTTGTTTACATGTTTACTGTTTGAATTGTTCTAACTGGACCTTGAATTAACGATAATCCGGTTTAGGCTCCGGCGCCCTGAGATTTCAAAGATCAATTTTCTAGTCGCCATCCAGATGGGTGCGCGCTGGCATGATCCTAAATGGCCGATTTAATCATCGGTTACGTAAATTTGATGTTTCCTTTTCAACACTGATTAAATCGGTCGGTTATAAAAACCATACCTACAGATTTAGGCATTTGAATAGTTAGACAATTAGAATTGGATGTGAACAAATACAGCTGGTCTGAACTAACGCTTTGACCCGGCGGCTGCTGACAGCACGGCTTTGCTCGTGCATCGTCGTAGGTTCGACGCGATCACCGCATCTTATGTACATAAACATCATTCATTCACCGTCACCTAACGGCGCTGACCAACCTAACATGCTTACGTATACGTGTCTAACGTCTGTGTGTCGCATGATCTAACCAAGGACTCGTTTGTTATAGGAACCGGAGATTTGGTGTCCTCTCTAACGAGCACGTTCGACCAGAAACTGCGCACGCTCAACAACTCGTCGCCGCTCGACGACGGCAGCATCCCCTACGTGGACGAGTGCCAGGACGAGGAGGAGGCCAAGTCCAGCGGCAGCTCGCCGTCCGAGGGCAGCCTGCACAGCGAGCGCGACGAGCGCGTGTCGCCGGCCGCGCGCGCGCAGGAGCTCAAGGCGGCGTGGCTCGCGCGCGACCACCGCCACTCCTCCTCCAGCAGCAACGACGACGAGCGCGCCTGGCCGCGCCGTCCGCGCGGGGACACCGAAGACTCCGAGAAGGAGAACTGCATCATTCCAAAAAAGGCTAGTCACGACGAGACGCGCACCGACGACGAGAAGGACGTCGACACGCGCTCGCAGAACTCCAGCGGTGACACGCTGCCCGACAACGACAAGACCATCGAGCGGGTGCTCTACCCCTCCTACAACGGCCTCAGACCGGCCAACACCGAGAGCGGCAAGCGGAACAGCGCGGCGCTCGAGCACGAGAACGGCGGCGGGGAGAAAGACGACGAAGTCGACTGTGCGAAGCTTAAACGCTCCGAATCCCTAAACAGAGAGACGGAAAGGAGCGAGGCTAGAGTACTGCGGTCCGAGAGCCTCAACTGCCGCGTAGAGCGGCTGCAGCGCTCGGAGTCGCTGAACAAGGGCGAGCGGCTCAGCAAGCTGGAGAAGGGCGAGTGGAACGTGGTGCGGCGGCGCGAGGGCGGCTGGCGCTCCACCAAGCTGAAGCGCAAGAACGGCATGCCGGAGCGCGGCATCAAGCGGCGCCACACGGTGGGCGGCACCAAGGACTTCGACAAGGACGGCTGGAGCGCGCGCCACACGCGCACGTCGTCGCCCGACCTCACGGCGCCCGGCGCCTGGCCCGCGCCGCTCGTGCCGCCGCCGCGCCCGCCGCTCGAGTCGCACGTCTGACCGCACACACACGCGACCACGAGCACTGCTGCTAGTGCCGACCATTGAATGGAGCCACATCGCGGCGTGAGTGCGAGAGAGACTGCATTAGTACTTCAATTTAGAAAGTATTCGGTACTGTGAAGCATTTATGAGTTATTAGCTAGCTGCTGTCTCTCGGCATCGAGCCGCCTTGTTCCCGAGATAGATCCCGAATATTGAAAGTACACTCCTCTTTAGTTATCGATTCTTATCGGTGCATATTTACTCGGCTGGTGCTGTTTTCATAAAGTTTTCTTTTGTGCTACGACGAACTTTTTAAATTATTATTCTTATATATAACTTAACCAACAATCGAATATTGTACCTCTATATTATTGTCTGTCTAAAATAAATAAGTCTGATTTACATTACCCAGATTATATCGAGTCACCACTAACCGTTCGAAACCTTCACTTAGAGAGAGGCTATTATTAATTTCGATTCAACTTAATGGACTGAATAGATTAGGTCATATATATATATATATTTAACTATACATATTGTAACAACAATATTAAATACTCAAAGTCATTAAGTCAGTAGAGCATGTCGAGGATTTAAAATTCCTTTCTAATTTCGACACTAAATCGCCCCATTTCAAGTTTAACGACGTAGAATTATGGTAATTATATTATTATGTATGAAAAATGAAATTAAAATAACTTGAACAGTGCAATACATTTGTGGACGAAGATTAGGAGATGTTTGAAATGAATTGTGAACAAACATCGGTGCAAGCCTTACGGACTTAGCTCACTTAACAATGCCAAAGAATGATAAGAAATGTCAGATCAGGAGAGATGCATGCGCGGCGCGTACTAGGGAACGAACGAGATGACCGGATGCAAGCATGAGGGTAAACTGTCAACGAAATAACCATATCAACGGACAAGCACTTAAATTATGTTTAAATAGCAATTGTTGTACTCATCGTACCATTGTGATCGGTTCCACAATCTACTTATGTAGTATAACTCTCTGTGTAGTCATCAAACTACTTTTGACGGAGTTTCAGTGGAACTTTTTAAAAGTGCAAAATAACATGCATAATATAGATAAATTAGTGCTATTAGCGTGTAGATAGAGAACCTACAGACAATGAAATTTATTAAGAAACTCCTGTAGGCTTATATTTAAGTGAAATGTACCCACACAAGTGGATTATATGACCAGACTTTTAAAACACCACTTATCTATAAGAATATTATGTAGCAATTAAATGTAGATTGACATTAAAGTTTCATATTAGAATTATTGATGGAAATATGAACATAAATGCATACATCACCTACTTGCCTTTGCAATAGATTTAGCTCGTTCGAGTATTATGCACAATTTCAATAAATAAATACGCTATGTATTAAAGTTACCTTATATAGTGTCTCCTCTTTTAAAGATATTCTATGATTAAACTATGAATTGAAATGTTTTATTAAGTGATGATATGCGAGTCGCCATGATAATATTTGCTTACGTTCCCGATGGACGACTGTACATAGAAACGCAATAGTTGAGCTTAATTATAATTACTTAGGTGTATAAAGTATGATAATGATTTCGATATGTTTAAACAGTAGCGTCTCTTGATTGCAACTAACTGACGTTAACACTACATTACAGTGATAATAATGAAAGTGATCCCCTAGCTTTGTAAAAACTGTACATTTCTTTTAAGATTAATTTATATTAAATTTGTTATTGTAGCTTTGTTGAATGCAATTATTTTTTGTTTTGTTTATCAAAGAGAAGTATTTTTAGGCTAAATTCGATTGTTATTTATTTGCGAAAGCTATAAAATGTGATTTGGCACAATTTCTTTATTTTAAAAATGTAATAATTATTCTTGTAAATATTCCTTCACCTAAATAATGTTTGAATTTCGTTCTTTAACTTTTTTAAAAATTTTATACCATCTTTACGTTAAGACGATCTCAAGTTTGTTGAATGTTTGCAAAGCGTTCCTTTTAAAGATTTATTTGTAAATATATCATTTAGTGTAGGAAGTGAATTTAATGATTTTACAAGATCGCATGTAACCGGTAGGCATAGCGCGACGGGCGCTTCTTTCATATAATAAAAGACATGTCTCGCCGAGACAGCTCGATCGAGTGTCTGCTAGAAAGAGATTGTATTCAAATATCTATTCAAGTTCTTCGTGTAATCAGCTATCGAATTGAAGTAACCACCTTGAAGACATGTGGGAACGTGGATATATCCAGGTTCTCGGTACTTGTCATTGTGTATATTTTGGAGCAATGAAAATAAAATATTGAATCAATTTAAAGCCTTGTTTTTTTACATTTGAAACCCCAAATTACCTATTAGTAAGGTTACTTTGTCCATCTGCCTAAAAGAGTAAGATTCACTGGACGCAACTTGCACAACAGAACAAGATGAATATATTCAGCGAGATTTTTAAACAATACTTAGATATACATATATATATATATATATAGCTCGCAGCTAATATCCGAGCCGCCATAAAGTTTGATTCGAACTGTACTTTCTGTAATTTTTTTACTGTAATTTCGTCAAAATCTGATAAGGGTCAAACGCAGAGTCGAAGCGAAGCGAAAGGATATTAATATAGCGAACGCACCTCTAACGCCTGTAGCACACAGCCGCGAATGCGAAGAGGAAGCTGTCCGGAACGAAACACTGGCGGAACCGCGAAACACTTTTGTATGATTCCGCTTCGGTTTCGTTCCGCTTGCGGTGTGAGACGCACCAAACAAAATCATACTAGACAGTGTTTCACGGTCCGCCAATGTTCCGTTCCGGAACGCTTCCTGTCCGCTTTCGCGGCTGTGTGCTACAGGGTTAATCCTCCGAGATTCAGAAGCGCGAAATTCGCGAGCAGTTTTGCGTAGGTATTTACTTACTAACTTGCGTCGGTTATTTAGCTCTCAGAAGGAATATGAGCATTACGCTGTTATATTAAAAGCGAGTTTGCCATAACATCGTTTCGCTGCTCTGCACTAGTATGATTTGACACTAAACTACATAAACTATCCTGGCGATCACGAAAATTGACAAAAGGTTTACATCTTGCCAGGGCAGTCGTTTTAAAAATTTTCATTCAAAAACATTGCTTTCTTGTGCCTACCTAATTGCGTTTAGAAGTTTTAAGGCCCAGCAAAACGTTCCATAAATTCAATCGAAAAGAACATCTCACAAAATTGCGTCTGTTTGGTATTCCTCATTTAGGGCCGCGCTACACTGGATTGGCATGGGATGGCATCGGAAGCGACGCGACATTTCAAAACAAGCTTTACTTAGTGACATAAGATGCATAACTGCTTGAACGTGGCCGCCGGCCAGCGGCCTAGCGCGCACTCGCACGGACTAGACGCCCGCGAGCGTAAAGCCGCCGTTTTGCATCTTATGTCACTAGACATAAGACTTGTTTTGAAATGACGCGTCGCTACCGATGCCATTCCAGTGTAGCGCGGCCCTTAGGGTCCTATATCCACATCGTAACTAAGGATATCTCCAGGCATCCTTAGTATTGAAGAGATTTTTCTTTCGGAATTCAGCGCTCCCTAAGCATTTCAACAATTATTGCAACCGAAACACAGTTACGTTGATCTTAAATAGACGTGGATCAAAGGGAATTTTAAAAAATTAGAAGCATATTGAACTCTATATCAAAATAGTGAAAAGAAATGTATAAAAACAATTTAACTAAAAGCTTAAAAAATTAAAAATTAAACTAATCGTCTGTTCATTGCTTCAAATTACCTTAGATTCTGCGGTAGTACAAATTGAGCCTTAGAAACATGTAACAATTTGATAAGAAGAAAAAATGGTAAAATCTAACATGTACTCAATTAAGACGATATAAATAGTGCTAATTAAGTAAATTGCTTGCCAATATAAAACTGAGTAAAGACATTCATAATATACTTTATTGAGACAATTATTACATTTAGTCCATCAATATATTTTAGCTTTCAATCGTAATACATCAAAAATAGAATCTTCATTTTGAAATGGAAAGTTCAAGTTGTACGAATTAGTTCAGTTTAGAATGTTGCGTTACTTTCTCACGAGGTAAAAACAAAAAGGAAGATTTGACACTTCAAAGTACAGTATTGTTTTCATTACTTAAATAAATGTATATACGTTTGTACATACATGCATATATTTATGTAGTGAAAATCTTTGTTGTAACAGAACCTAAGAAAATTATTTAAAGCACAATGTCTAACAGCAGTGTTGTCTTTATCAATAAGTTTCTTTATTGTAAACATCTAACAACAAACACATAATTACACTAAGTCCCTGTCGCTACCTATACCCACAATTACCGGTATATGTAATTCAATTTCATTTTGCACGCAATTTTTACTTACATTTCTGATCATACATTGACTGTATTTTTTTACAAGAGGACGAGAGAAATGTTGAAAACGCTATTGACGCGCTAACAGGCGCACTACTATATAATAACGAGTACTAAGCTAAGAAAACACTGTGTTTACTACTCTATATGCTGTTTGACATTATTTAACCTACAATGAGACGTCATATCTTGCCTTTTGTTTTCACCTGAGCATTACATTACACATAAGCCTTACACTACTCAGTTCTCAGCACACCTTACCTAGCAGATCACACACGTTTGAACTCCTCAGTCGCTTCGCACTAACCTAGTAAGTAATTAAATATAATAATACTTGGACGTCTACGCCCAACCGCTACATCACATTAAACAATTTGAACTATTATGATAAACATTGGCCAACTGGACCAAACCGAGTCGCAGTGTTAAACACGTGTATTTACTAAGGAATAAGCCGGTACGGAGGCCGTGTTGCTCGAAGGGAATAAGTGATTGTTTCATTCAATTCTATGGCGTCAGATGTCACAGATCTTTCTCACTCAGTATGTATTGGACGAGAATGCCCGCTTTTTATATATACACGGTGAAATATTTGTCGTTTTAGGCCTTTTAAGGGGTGATTCATCCCGTCGATTTGAACGACCCATTGAATCTATGTTGGGATCTCAAAAAAAAATTACATTTCCATACAAAAATCTTCAGCAGTCCCGCAAATTTATATGGAATGTCAATTTTTTTTGGTCCAAAACGATAAATATTTCATTGTAGATAAGTTTTCATTGAATATTTTGAAGAATCTTCAAAAGGTCATCGCTTCGCACAACCCTGTGTTTAATTTGAATATATCGTCTTTCTCGAATATGTCGTATGAGCATATCGTAGCACTTTTGGCCCTTAGTTAAACACACGCGTTCACGGTATTTAATAATAAAATGAAGATTATTATGTATATTCTATTGTTTCTATGGATAATTTAATAAATTAATAAGGTTTGCTATTATATTTATAGATATTTTACAGCAAAAATAGATTTATGGTAAATACATACAAGTCCTACAAATAACACATACTTAAATATGAGAAGAACGTATTTTTCACACAAAGTTAATATTTTCTTAGACAAACAATTTAACAATTAACATTTAAAAAGTCAATACTTCAGCTACATTACAGCAATTTTACTCCATCCATTCTCTTGAGAAATTACGTACATAAAATAAATTAAAAGAAAATAAATTTCAAGATTTTATAGAGCTGGTCAAAAATATACTAAGCTGAAACCTTTAACAGATTGATTTAATTCATAAGGACTTTTGGTTATATGCATATTCTTTTAGGGCCAATCTACTGAAGTAGGCAACACACTAAGCGTAGAAGACGAAACGTTGCTCGAAAGCCAGTTTTGTATAGTTAGACCCTTTGATATGAAGTCATCAATGATTCAATGTAATCAAAGGGCATTTAGCTTCCAAAACCTTCTGATCCGTAAAGGGCTAGAGGAACGTAAGTATGTCTAAAGTTCGGTCTCGTAATTAACTGACAGTGTCGTCAAGTAAGCCCAGTGTGTATGCTCCTAACATAAGAATACTATAAATGCAAAAATATATAAATGCGTTAAAAAATCCAAATTTATATAAATTCGGATATGACTAAAGCATTACGCAATATACTGTAGTCTCAAACGCCCCTGTTTTGGATTTTATTTCTATCTAGTAAAATGTAAAGATAACAATCTAATAATATCAACATCGGAACAGAATAAAGACCATAAAAGAATGTCATGAATTTTTGACTAAAATATCAGAGATCCGAGAATTTTGTTATTTTCTAACTAATGCCCATGACAATGTAGTGTCAACTTTGCTTCTTCATTACTAAATTCACAAATAATATAAAAATGTGTGACAAAATTTGTCGAATTCCAATTACATTTTAACAGTCATAAGCACCCGAGTATTTGGCATTATAATTTAACATTTAATTTTCAAAAGCGCACAACAATGTTTGGAAATCGACAACTTCAAGTTTTTTTGACATTTTCGCTCTACAATACAAATAAAGCTACACGAATTCTTCCACACTACAATGGGCAGAATAAACTCTAAACATACTCCCTTTTGGGCATCTAAATTAACTCACTGGGGAGCTATGGTTTTTTAAAAACCAAGAATCAAAGAGCAGTAATTCGTAAAGGCGAGTGCGATGTCTTACAATTGGCGTCAATAAGTTAGTCTTACGGGTCAAATCGACGGATCCATTGTTCCAACTTTGATTCCATCGCCTCTCTCATGATAATACTCCATCGCCACAAAACATAGGTGGTACATACATATCATGTTTTTCCAGGTAAATCATTATTGGATGCAGTTGCATCCGCGTCTAATAAACGCATTCGGTCAAATTGGGGATTTAAAATCGTAGCACGCAAGACATACAATGAATATTCAATTAAGAGCTTAAAGTTGAGCTCTGTAGGTACTGCTTGCAGTGCCTTGAAAATAAAGTATCGTATTGGAGCGCCGCACGCTAGCTACTGCAAATCGTACTTAGAGAACACTATTTTAAATCAAAGTGCGAATTAATCGCTGTGTTGATTTTTCTCAAAATAAGTATCTCAATGGTAGTACTCTTTGCGATACCTCGCTAGCTGGTGGCGGTAGCGTCAATCTGCGTCGCGCGGCGGCGGCGTGGCGTGCGGCGTGGCGGCGTGGCTGGCGGCGTGCGCGGCGTGGCTGGCGGCGTGGCCGGCGTGGGCGGAGAGTCCGGCGGCGTGCGGCGCGGCGTGCGGGCTCCACGGCTGCACGGGCGGCGTGGCGGGGCGCGGGGACTCGGCCTCCGCCCCGGGAGCGCCGCCGTCGATGGACAGGCTGTTAAGCAGCAGGTCGAACAGGGTATCCTGTATGGGGAATACAATTTTTGATAAATAAGAACACTTTATACGCTCTCTCAAAGACTCTAAAACTCTCATAAATTTTACACTAGTCTGACTAATTAAAGCTGAACCCCGTCGTTTTTTGAGTTACTGATACAGATGACTTTGACATTACAGCTGTCAATTCCTGATTTTATTTCACCCATATGTTTTTGATACTCGAAAACAAGGCTTGGAACAAAGAAGAATGCAAGGCTTTGACTAAAAAAGGAAAAATAAAGGAATCTAAAATAAATAAATTTACCTACACTGGGCACTGTCTTTTGTTTATTATGAACTTCTATAACTACTTACATTTTATACATCCAGCCTGCATAACTTACACGATGTTAGTTCTATTGAATAATACTGGACTTCAAGTGAGTGAAAATATAAATAAATAAATATGTAGAGCATAAATATTGTGATCCAAATACTTCATGGTTAAAGGACAAAACACACAGAGAGCATGAGTGGGTTGGATAGCTTGTCTAATCATCGGGAGTCGGGACATACAAGCGACAACACACGACACACAATGTAATAACGGGCCATAAGTAGTTTTATACTAGTAGAAGCGATTCGCCATTCGTTGTTAAGCTTCCGCATGGTGAATCTTGATTGGCTCTATTCTTGGACCATTATGGGTTTTCCGAATGGTCGCACAAGACCACTCGGATTCAAAGACGCGTAAATATTAATATAATTTAAATTGACTTGGGTCCCATCGGTACTACAGGGTCCCATTGCTCCTAAAGGGTCCCATTAGTCCCATAGGGTTCCCTGAGTTCCAATAGGTATCGTATTAGGTACCACCATCCACCGAGACAAGAACTAACGATCTACCATTCTCAGAAAAATTTAAAAATATATTCACACGGTTCAAAAATATTTAAGAACGGGACCACTGAACAGGTTACAGGATTGTACTGAACGGGCGTTAGTCAAACTATACTCCCAAGTCCAGTGGCGGCTCGTGACTTCAAGGAGTGGTGGTTCACCTGCTTACCTAGTGTCTCTCAAAAGCAAAACGACCTATTGAAATGCCGTACGTTCGTCAATTATTTGTAGTCGACTGCCCCTATGCACCTACTTAATAATATTTGTACAGTATACATAATCAGTTACTCTAGGTACAATTCTTGTTAATATTAATGCATATTGTAAAACCATTTCTGTATAAAAAGTATCACTTACTTATGTACCTACATGCAGTGAAATATCTCATCATCTTGACTTACCATTGGTTTAGTGAGAGGAGCTGCGCGCTAATGAATATTCTAATAACTAGGTAAGTACTTAACTAATTCAGGTTGAAAAGCACGAGAAGATAGTTTCAAAAAACAGATTAGGCGGCATACCGCCTAAATAAGCCATAGCCTATTTTCTTTTTTAGTTCTTGTTCAAATAATCCCATTAACAACACACTTTGAAGCCACTTTCAACCACTACACTTTGAAGCACACACAAAGTAGAAAACCATAACTATGAATAATTATTGGGTAATTTCGCGCGCGTTATCTATCACACCGTGTCACAGGTGCGAAATAAAACAAACAAACTGATTTGAGTAAAGGTCAAGGACACGCCGTCGCAACAAAAATCTTCAACGAGCGAGCGAGACACCCCGGCCGATGCCGCCCGAGCGAGCCCGTTCGGGAGTATTCGGGACTCGTGCGGCGATCCGATTTTTCAATTTTTCTCATACATTGAGTACGGATCATCTTCCGTTTCACCTGCCGGAGCATTTCTGTCTCATTCCATATAGTTTCTATGGAGACGCTTCGTGCGCACTTTGAAAGCGCTCGCCCAATTTTTGGTTTAGCTAAAATGAGTCTTAAATTTTAGGTAATAAAGATCAAGCTTGTTTGAAAATATTTTCTTTTTCAGTGTGTAATTAAAGTTACATACTTTTGGATAAATAATAATTGTGTCGAAAAAAAAATAGGGAAATACATAAAAATCTGGTAGTGCAGTGCACGAGTGCACTGAAGGAGCGGCCGCCACTGCCCAAGTCACTCTAGCTCTGTGTTTTGCCCTTAATATAAATTAAAATATATATTTCCATAGTGAAGTCGGTGCGGTGTGGTATGCCTGGGTGGATGAATCTCGCCATAGCTGCACTTAGAAAATACGGTTAGTCATAAATAGTCATAATAAGCAGTTAATGTATTTACGTTATAGTCCAAAATAAGTTCGACCTCGTCATTGTCGCTGATGGAGGAGACCGACGGCCAGTAGTCGTAGTGCGCTAGACCCGACACTGGAGACAGGGTCGCGCGCTCCGGGGACGCCGGGGCGGGGGACAGGCTGCCCGCGCCAGATAGGAGACCTGGGGATAACGGGGGAAAATATTTAAAAAAATACTAAATGTCAATAGAAATTTCGCCAATACATGGCAATAGGGTATATTCATGTCGTATGCTTATATATTCGGAAAAATATAACACTTGCACAATTTAATTTGATATGCTTAAAAAAAATATCAACACCGTGCCATCTGTTCGAGCTGTTTGACGCCATATTTGTTTTGGTGACTACTAGCGCCGCAGTGGGAAAAAAATGAACTAAATTTGAATCACCTGACTGATTCTATGTCCGCTCTTTTCAAAGGGCTATGTTACAATCCGCTAACTAGTTGGACGTTGAGCGACGCTTGTTTAATCAACGTTCGGCCTAGTCATTCAATTAAACGTGGTCATTCAATGAACGCGCTAGTCATTCAATCAAATAGCAGATTCAACCAGATGACGGCGACATATAGACATACCATAAGGTGCGCGCGGATCGTCGTCCCTGCGGCGCAGCTGTCCGGGCGACAGCGGCTGGTGGCGCGTGCTGCGGCGCGCGCGCGCCCCCGCGCCGCCGCCCGCCCCGCCGCCCGCCCCGCTCGAGCGCCGCGCTCGCGCTCCGCTCGTCGACGGACTGCCCAGGAGCATGTCTGGCTTCGACGAAGACCAGTTCCGTTTTGGACCTGGGATATAAAAAAAAATATTGATGTTTGTGTTTTGTATGTTTTTCGTATGTGTAAGTGGCCAACACTGGTGTCAGATTTTTCAAGCTGCCTTAAGGCATCTGACATAGCTTAACGACTGCCATCAACAATGACAGCCGGGACCAACGGCTTAACGTGCCTTCCGAAGCACGGAGGAGCTCGAGATATTTTTATGCCACTTGCGGTCACCCATCCAAGTAGGGACTGCACCAGAGGTTGCTTAACATACGTAAGCACTCATAGAGCTCACACCCACTGGACCATCGGGCTCCTCGGCATTGATGTGTTTACATTATCTTTTTTAGATGATGGACTACTAACGTATCATCATCATCAGGTTTTTTTCTCCACTACATGAGCCATTTATCAGCCAGAGCAGTCTGAGGATTTGGCCAACTCTCTCCACGCTGGCCAGACGGGTTGGAAGACTATTTATGAGGCAGCTGAGGGGTGTTTATAAGCTTTGTTTAGCTTCTGTTTCCAAAGTCGCCTTTTACGACATCCACGGGAAGACTTGGAGTGGTCCTATTCTACTCTGCCGGGAACCACACGGCAACTACTACTAACGTACATAGATAGTTTTTAGCTAGTGTACACACTGCACTTCGCCTACTATTTTAATACGGAAGTGGTTATGACGAACTCTTGGTTAGTTGCGCAATGGTCTTGTATAGATCGCTGGCTAATTTGCTCTGGTGAAGGTGGATTCAGGGATAGCTTTTGAGGCTTCTCAATGGATAAAACCCAAAGGAACACACGCTTTTCTTGCCATTGTCAAACCGTGAGGGCGTTGTGGGAGTTGGTGCCGGTGCCGTCCAACCCTGCCGGTGTGACGCCCCTGCCATGCACGGCACACAGCAGTTTGCTCAAGATGTCTGTGCTGCTATTCATAGGAGAAATATCACGAGCATTTTCTCTGTAATATATAAGTACTCACCATGCTTAGAAGGCTTCGGTGTCAATCCGTTTATGCGCATGAGATTCAACAGCAGCATATCCGTATGAGCCGCAGTGGACAACTGGGGGTCGTTGTCATGCCGCGACGGCGCGGTGGTAGTGGGTGGGACGGTGCCGTCCGACCCCGCCGGCGTCACACCCCTGCCGTGCACGGCACACAGCAGTTTGCTCAAGATGTCCGCGCCACCGTCCCCGGTAGACAAGCCGCAAGCGCCTTCGATGTCGTTCTCGCCTGTGATAGAAACAATAGTCAATTTTGTATCGTATAGCGAAACTCCAGTAGAACGAATATACTTACTAGTGTTGAGCTGTACGTTCGAGCTACTTATTCTACTTTCATAGCAAAGCAAAGAAGAAAATGTGTTGACAAATGAAAATTGCGAAGACTATTTGAATGAACTTTTAATTAGAAACGAAAAAAACAATACGGATGTATGTGAAAGGATTTTCTTACATAAACTTTAAAAAAAAATCTTTTATAACATAACATTTAATTATTTTCATGGTGAAGTAGACACACCGAGTGGCTGCAACTTTCCATTTATAGTAAATCTTTTTTATGCGTAGGCACCTTGTAAGAAATGCCTGTTATAATTAGTTCCTAAGGTATTTTTATAAGTCCATGGAACATATTTACTTGTCTTTATTTTACACATATTTATAAACTACATGTTTGTGGTAGCTGTTACAATAACGAGCCCTTTATTTGTTAGACATATAAATATTTAAATTTTAGAAATCATACTATATTTTTAAATTAAAATTTACTCGTATTTATGCAAGGTTTATGTTTTATTATTCAACAATTTCTCATTTTTTCAACTGCAAAAATGTATCAATCAGATCTATTTTATAGATTATTAATTAGTTATTCAGAAAAGAATTAAAAAAATATTCAAATCAATAAATAAAGAAGCCTAACAGAATTAGAATTTCCCTTCAGCGGTGTAATTGTTATTCATTAAATATGCCTGGAGAAACCAAATTTCTTTTTAATGAAGTTTTAGGTCGCGTAGGGTGTGCGTGTGTCTATATGTCTCCGCAACTGTCTGGGTGGGGGTGGTGGTGTCGGCGCGCGTAGGGCTGGTGGCGGCGCGCGCGCCGGTAGCCGCAGTAGCGCGCCGCCGACTCCTCCGAGCACAGCGACGCGGGCGACTCGCCCAGCCCGCACCACTCGCACGACTCGCTGCCCGCCGACGCGCCGCTCGCCGACGACCCGTCTACGAAAGGGGGATAGGATAGGAAAATGGTAGGGAAAGGTTCGGGATTATTCTAGAAACTGAGGACTTTTTTTATGACATAGAACGGCAAACAAGCAAGCAGGTAACCTGATGGTAAGTGATCACCGCTGCCCATGGACAACTGCAACACCAAGGATGCGACAAGAGCGTTGCCGGCCTTTTTATTTTCCCCTCCCAGACGGGAGAGGGGATGGGCCTCCGGCTCTCGCACTCACCGAACGAAGCATAGCGGCGGTAAAGCTACTACTCAAACGTCGATTTACAGTCAGAAGGTTGGTTTGGTGCAGAGTTTATGTAATGGGCATTAGTTTTAAACTATGAGGATTTATCGTGTCTAAAGAACCAGAGATTTACAGAGTTACAGTTAACGAAACCTATCACAAAATTTTACGATTGTTAAGACACCAAACGCTACTAGCCGGAAACTGTAAAGGAAAAGGTGGGAAGGAGATAGGATTGGTGATAATTTATAGGGCGTGGTTTAGTCTAAAAACACCTGAAATAATTCGGAATGCAGTTGAAAAATGTTCAGCAACTGACCTGACATAGCCTCGTCGTCCACGTCATTCTCCTCGTTGGAATTCTCGTCGACATGGCTCGGGTTGTTTTCGTCGGCGAATACCTCCAACTCGCTGAACATCAGGTCCTGCGAGTGAAATAGTTAGGAAATCAAAACCAAACATGTTGTATAGCAGTGTATGCTCGATTTATATGCCTCCGAGCCGCCAGGCCGCTACACCGGGAAATTATAAGCGACTCATCATCATCATGTCTTTTTAGTCTCCAATGCAGGAGCACGACATCCACGGGAAAACTTGGAGTTGTCCTAACTTACTCTGCCAGAAACCACACTTGCCGGGTCTGCTTGGAATAACGCGGTTGCGCGGTCCAAGAAGTTTAACCACCGCCAAGAAAATATTCACCGCAGTGTCGCTGCTAGACTCCGATAGCGCGTGTATAGTATGAGTGGCGTCGGGGCTGACGGGCCGAGTCGCCTCACTCTTGGCGGGCTGGCTGCCGGCCGTGCTGCTCAGTATCAGTCGCTACGCTCATCGGACGAGATGCCAGGAGATCATCAGTACTCACCACGGTGTCGCTGCTAGACTCGGATGGCGCGTGTATAGTGTGCGTGGCGTCTGGGCTCGCTGGCCGAGTCGACTCAATCTTATTGGGCTGACTACCCGACGTTGCTGAGGTGTCTGTGACCACGCTCATGGGGCGAAATACCAAATCATCAGTACTCACCGCGGTGTCGCTGCTAGACTCGGATGGTGCATGTATAGTATGCGTGGCGTCTGGGCTCGCGGGCCGAGTCGCCTCACTTTTGGCGGGCTGGCTGCCGGCCGTGCTGCTCGGGGCGGTGGCGGTGGCAGCGTTAAGCTCGGGGGACGAGATGGATGAGCAGAGTACAACGTTGTTGATCGCTGGACTCACTTCTGTCACTGGACTGCTTGCTACCGCTGTGAATCGAGACAGAATGCTTTACAGTTATTTATAAAAATATTAATTTCGATGCTCATTATAGAAGTAGGTTTATGTAACTAGGCGCTCTTTTATTTATTTATTATACGTATATGGGCCGGAATTGACCCATATTTAACTATGACAGGCCTCCAGGTTTATGCATGACACGACGCGCTGTAAATGACGGAGAACGAAGAAATCTTCATAACGAATCCTTGCCCCCAACTAAGCCTATGTAATAAATAGGTCATGACTCTCTCTCTCTCTCAAGGCCCAGTCTTGTAAGTGAGATGAATAAGTGTCGCCGCACACGGGCCTCCAACCACAACCACATAATGCAGCCACCGACCTATTTCCTGTTGTTTTCATACAGACTTTTATACGGCCATACGCTCCTTCAAATGGTGTGATTGTGCCTGTGGCTAGGGGCCCATGTGCGGCGATTTTAGGTGTTCAAATAAACCTATATTAAAATAAACGTTTGTGAGGCCTAAAGCTTTATGAGACTCACCGGTGAGAGTGGCGGACTCTTTAGCGGGCACCTGGTGCTTGTCGTTGCGCGGCAGCTTGTTGGCGAGCTTGCTGGGCACGCGGCTCGGCGCGTTGGCGTTCAGAAGAGTGTGCAAACTCACGTGCAGCGAGTTGGCAGACCTGAGATAATAACTTAACAATGTATTACATTGCACCAACAAATAAGAGATCTAACAAGAGACGCGGGTAATTAATAAACAAATTTATTCCCAGGAACTCTGCCAACCAATATTTTAATTTATTTACACACGCCAACGAGTGGGAAAAAAAGGATAGTCACTGCTAACCAGTTAACCACCTAAAAAATATTGAAAAGTCAGCGGATTAGCTCTTTGAAGTGGAAGTGGGTGGGGCACATAGCGCGAAGAACCGATGGCCGATGTATCAGAAAGGTTCTTGAATGACGACGACGTAAGCGCAGCGTTGAACACTCCGACTAGGTTCGGACGACCTGACTAAGGTCGCAGGAAGGCGCTGGGTGCAGGCCGCTTCCAACCGGTCATATTGGACATCCTTGGGGGAGGCCTAAGTCCAGCAGTGAGTCCACTGAAGAAAGCACGCAAGAAGTCTTTGCGCCTAAAAAGATGATGATGGAAATAAAACCAACTTACCGTGAAGTAGAGGGCAGGTTGTACGTATCGAGAGCGTGCGGTTGCAGCCGCCGGTCCAGCGGAGTGGCGAAGTCCCCGAACGCGAAGGTGCCGCCCACGTTGCCCACGGCGCCCACGTTGCCCACGGTGACGGCCGGTTGGGACGACACGTCGTTGTTCCGCGATTCTTCTAAAAACATCCCAGTGTTCAAGATACCTAATGGAAATAACGTCAATGGGTCAAAAGAAGAAAATGAACTAAAACCGGCCAAGTGCGTGTCAGGCCACGCGCAGTGTAGGGTTCCGTAGTCGCGAATGACAACTTTGAGTTTACACTGTTCACACTCGCACCTCACAGTTTAACGACCAAAAACATCTAACAATGAAAATTGTATGAAATTTTACATTTTCCAGCACATTTTATAAGTTGGTTGCCTATAACTTTTTAGTTTGCACTTAGTACTCAGCTCTGATAATTTTCCTTTCAACTTCAGTATATATACTACTGCTGTAATTTTTTTCACGTATCCATATATAACCATTTAGCAGATAGAGGAGAGGGGGGGACACTTACCTCTAACAAAAATTTTCACTTTAAAACCAAATATTTCGGAAACGGATCCCTAAATCGAAAAATGATGTTCTCAACCTCACAATATTTTTTAAAGACCTATTTAACGATACACTGATGACCCACATGATGGGTGAACAGAGAAAAAAAAAATACTCCCCCACTTTATTTGTATGGGAGCTAACCTTAAAAAAAAATTTTTTTTCAAGATTTTTTCTACCACTTTTTGGCATGATTAATATACATACCCATACCAAATTACAGCTTTCTAATACTTATAGTCTCTGAGTAAAACCACGGACGGACAGACAGACATGGCGAAATAATAAGGGTTCCTTGTTTACTACGGAACCCTAAAAAAGATGGCGGTGAACTGCCTAGAACTCCTTTTCGAGTACTAGTCAATGTTTTCTAAATTTTACGAAATTTTAATGAAAAAAGAAACAACATCGTTTGCCAAAGGAAAGTTAACGTTTACATCAAAGTCAGGTTATTATATGAAAATATTCTTTTCGTGTCGATGGCTCAAAATGTCCTAAAAAATCCTATATTTTATCCTTCCAGTATGTTGCAACAACCACGCCACTTGCTGAGGCGTAGTTAAGGTCGTACTTTGTGCAGGTAGTGGGGCACATGGGACACGACATGAGGTGTGACATGGTCTGGTTTCTTTCACCACATTCACACTGAACGTTATTTTGGTCGATGTAGCCCCACTTGGCTAGGTTATGCTTACATCGGCCTACCCCAGTACGTAGGCGGTTAAGACTTTTCCATGTAGCCCATGGGAGTTGAGATCCCGGAGGAAGCTCTTCAGATAGGGGGATATAGTCTGTGGGGGGTGGAAAATCTTTGCGCCAACATTGCAGTCGGGTTGATCTTGGGCCGCCATCAAGAGGTCATACACTATGCGAAAAGAAACGACACTTAAGCATGTGTGCACGTAAAACCGCTTGCGGCTATGTGTGATGAGTGTCTAGACGTGTGCAGGGGCAGCGACAGGCGCGTCTGTGTTGTCTTCGTATCGCACCGTTTTTTACCCACGACGGAACGGAGCAGGTATATGTGTTTAGGGTGAGAGATGTTTGTTTGTTTGTGCAAAGTAATGTTCCCACCTATCTTCTAAACTAATGATCCGATTTTGATGCGGTTTTCAATAACGGGTTTGTGTTTGATGAGTTCATGTTCTTAGACAGGTGTCATGGCTGTAACTCACTAGGGGGCGCCACAATATTAGTGCAAAACAATGCTGTGTCGTGGGTTTTTTGCAAAATTTTTAATTTTGCTTAATTATCCTTATATACGCACGTCTTGCACCGCAGGCACGAAGTGATTAGCGAGTACCTACGCTTTGTCAACCCTACACGCACGCCCCGGCTCAAGGTCACCAGTGCTCGAACTCTCACGTACAAGGAGTGTCACCGCTGTGCCAGTGGTTGATCATTACCTGGGCTATTCAACCTCTGGCCGCTCATGATGCCGTGGGCGCTCGAGTTGAACTTCCACTGGTAGTTGAACACTAGCGGCTCAGCCGTATTGCCATCCACAGGGTTATTTGTCCCTAATGGTTGATCATTACCTGGGCTGTTCAACCTCAGGCCGCTCATGATGCCGTGGGCAGAGTTGAACTTCCACTGGTTGTTGAACACTAGCGGTTCAGCCGTGTTGCGATCCACAGGGTTATTTGTCCCCAGTAGTTGATTATTACCTGGGCTGTTCAACCTCTGGCCGCTCATGATGCCGTGGGCGGTCGAGTTGAACTTCCACTGGTTGTTGAACACCAGCGGTTCAGCCGTGTTGCCGTCCACAGGGTTGTTCTGCGACGGGTTGTCTTCGGTGGTCACTTGAGCGTTGCTGGACGAGGTAGGTGACGCTCTGGTAGCGGCTATGGAGTTACGAGACATCTCCAAGGAGAGACGCTGTAACCAATTATTCAATTCTGTATTAAATTGTATTAAACTGTTACAAAAAACATAACCAAAATTCGGGAGTATTGGTTGTTTATGAGCCGTGATCTAGTATTTCCTAAAAGCCTAGCTAGACTCCGGTGGACGAATATCTTGGCTAAGACCACAAGAAAACGCTGTCATTGTATCGTATACTGGCCAAACCTAAGAACCTTATATTAGACCCCATGGACATACATTTGTAAAGATATATTGCATAAAAATATAAAGAATTCATCTCAAAGGGTTGAAGCGCGGTATCTCAAACCAAGGTCGTACCTAAGCTCGCCGGTTCAAACCATGCACTAGGAATTATTTCGCCATATCTTATTTAGGTATTTAATAAGATTAAAAAACAATCTTTTTGAATAATCAACTGTTTACCCGTATTTTAATGCTGTTACTATTCATCATACATATTCATGATCATTAATGTTTTAAATCACTAACAAAATAGCAGAAATCCAAACATAATTTACCTCTTTGAGATCATTGATTTGCAGAATGTGCTGGTTCTGCATGGTAATCAACTGGTTGATGTACCACTGCTGGTCGCGGCAACGCTGGTAGAACGTCGGCGGCCGCACTTGGA
The DNA here is from genome assembly GCA_963082605.1 of Rhodophaea formosa. NCBI lineage: Eukaryota > Metazoa > Arthropoda > Insecta > Lepidoptera > Pyralidae > Rhodophaea > Rhodophaea formosa. The sequence goes on from OY720209.1 coordinate 4,983,353, forward strand.
ATCTGCGAAAACGTCAATAATCAGTTATCCATCACCACCCATAAATAACGTCACACTAATTACATGACATTTAGACCCCTCTCCCGTCTTTCTCACTGATACTGACTTACAATTTAAGAAAATATCAAAACTTCAATACAAATGATAAAACATTTTCGAAATCAATTTAATAAATGGAAAATATCAAAAATTCAATTCAAACACTAATATATCTTCGAAATTAATTTCATAAAGCTTAAAATAATAAAATTAATCACGAGCGCTACTAGTTGTATTCAAATAGACATTGATTTTTTAGCTTTGAAAGAAAGTAGTGGAAGGAGATCTGGGATCTCCTATCAACAGAAGACCGAAAACTGGACACCTTCTGTCCACACACAATGGCCCCAAACAGGCGGCCCAAGCGTGAAAAATAGCCCACGGTAGCAGTAAGCAGTAAGTAACTTTGAAAGGTGTTCGACTTTGTATTTGCCGCATATGACGTAAAAAAAGCTTATTATTTTCTTGGAGGGGGCCCAGGACACTTGATGTTTCGTATTTACGTCAGGCTTTAAGATATCTTACCTGAGTATTAAGGTATCAGTCTCGGGGTTGTGGTACCCCTCGCTGGCCAGCAGGTCGAGCCTGAAGAAGCGGTTGTAGCCCCAGCACTCGCCCACCTCGAAGTCGGACGCGAACTCCCGCACTATGTTCTTGGAGGGGTCACGGGACACTTGGTGCAGCATCTCCACGCGATACTCGTATCTATGGGCAAGCTTGCGTATTCACGTCCTATCTATATACATATTGGGGTCTTGTGAAAAATATTGGAACAATGTTGGTGTTTAGTCGTTACCAAAAGATTATCAACTGGGTCTGTAGACATAATTCTAAGGTACGTTAATTCGAGATCGACATTGACGAAATTTTTATTTGATTTTCAGATAGTAGAATAATAAACGTAGACTCATCTTCATCGTTATGAAGACGCGTTCGTAATAACTATTGCTATCTCTGTATAAGTACATAAACTGATGCCATCATAATGCTAAAGATTTGATGTACACATTGATATGATATTAGAGCAATACAATAAAAATTAACATTTTTTTGTTGGAACGACAACAAACTTTTTTAAATTTCAAGTGGTAGGGTGGTACTCACTAATCACCTATACAGCGTGTCAATTGATCCTCGATACTCGCTTATAAGGCGTGACTCAACCTATCAATATGAACAACTTTTCAGATGAGACCGATCCTGAACATTTTTTTTTTCTTTTTTATTTAAATGTTTGTATTAAAGAAACTGAATTATGTTTAGAGTTCTCAGCATTCGTCCCATAGGAAAAGTTGTTGATTTTGACAGGCTGAGCTCACCCTTCAAGGAAATATCAAGATTAAATTTCACGCTGTTAGTTTCATCAGTATCTATACAACCTGTACCAATATTTTTTACAAATAAACACATTTTTTTTTTCATGATATACAGAAGCTACATAGAATTCTATATGTGATGGAGCATGGAAGAGCGATGTACAAGTATTTCATTAGTTATCTACAAGAAAGACACTTATGTATGATTGCATGTGAGTATGAATAAGACAGCACAGAATGATCACAGTTTTGGAAGCTTCCCATGTATTTCTATTTCAACTGCAGCTAAATTTTATGTAACTGAAACTATTTTCGATTCAAAGTATGCATTGTGAACCATATGCTTTGGTTATTTAGTTATATCGTTATATTCGGCAGGTAAGTATGACCCCTGTTATGGAATGCAGGTTTCTCCACCAGCATGCGTATTTGCTAACTTTTAACAACTACGGTGTACACAGTATTGATGGTCGTTCCAACATCCATAGCGGTTTATAATTCTTAAATTGAAATAGTAAATCATTCGAAATCCGTAATGGATATTTAAGTGACCATCAAAACATTGTACACCGTCCGTAGTTGTCAAAAATTAGCAAATAAGCCTGCAGGTTAGATATAATCATCATCAAGACAATATAATTGACACCAACTATGCTAAAAATAGTTTCAGTAAATTTCGCGCACAAGCCGCATTATGGACTTTGTAAGTCACAAAGTGCAACGAGAGAATGCCTCACCAAAATATTTATGTCATATATACCTATTGAGAGTATCTACTCTTGTGATAATATGTTTCATACAATATTATGTACTAACATAATATCTGTCTAATATAAATTACTCGCATTTGCAAACCTATCTTCTCCCGATTGACCAGTCTAGTAAGACCGACCAAAATTATAATTGCTAATAAACATTATCTGGAAACAATGCAACACAATAGGTATTTTAAAGAAATACTTATTTAACTATGTCATATGGACGACGAAAAATCTGACACTAGTTGGTCACTACTGCACAAGAAGCAATATTTATTATCCTTTAAACAGATAATCCTATTCATTTTATATGTCCTGCTTTTCTTATTTTATAGATTTTTGGCATATTTGCTGACATCAAAGTTATAGTATGTGTGACGGCAATTACTTTCCCCACGACGGCATTCGAATTGCTTCCACCGGTAAACAAAAAAAAAACATAGAAACTACCCTCTAAAGTCAATCTATATCATTTTTGGCACCACCAAAAGACAGCTCTTGACTAAGGAACAAGTGACTTAATTTATTTTTATGCGGGATAAACCAAGACTGCCAAAAATCGGTAGTTCGAAGCGGCTTCTATGTTTTTTCATTCACTAGGACACATTTACATTACAACTTTCACATCAAAACATATTGATAACAGGTCCTATCATCTGATGAGACACCTCCAAGAAGTGAGCCGAAGCTGCCGTACACAGAAGGTCGGTGGACACCGCTAACATGCCAGCACAAGGATGCGACTACAGCTAGTGATCGAGTCGACTTACCTCTTCCCTACCCTTAATTTAGCAGTGCTTGCAATAACGAAATACCATGTTATTCACTATTTACTTCAGTGGGACGGGACTGTGCAAAAAAACAGTTTGTTATTTGGCTATTGTGAGTCTACTTCAATTCTGTTTAAAAGCTATAATTGGGGATTATATCAGTGCTTTCGCTAGCTAATTAAGTTTGGATCAAATATTCATATCTGAACATAGTTGAAGCGTCATATTGTTTTAATGATATTAGTCAGCAAATGAGCAACTGGGTGACCTGATGGTAAGCGATCATTACTGTCCATGGACAACGTCATACCAACGAAAGAAGCCAAGCCGGTGCACATAGGTACTGACATTATCACTAAGCAAGAATGAAGAGACTGATATTCCTAATTACTGTATCGTAGAAAGATTGTCTAATTTAAAAATTTCTAATCACCGCGTCAAATTCTTTTATACGTCGAATCTCTTCCGAATACATTAGAAACAATCCAGTAACATTGATTGACGACTTTAACCGAACATAACGACGCATGATGATTGAACAACTTCAACTACGTTCAGACGCTCAAAATTAGTAAGGGGTTTTCTGAAATGCTCACCATCAGATGGCAGCACTGAGACGTCGATCTCTATAAGCCGATGTCATTGGATAATATTTGAAAAGAAGCAAAAACTCACACATTTTTATTTATAATAAAACAGTTTCTTCTTAAATAATAATCTCTCCCTGAAGATGATTGATTAGGCTGAAATTGTCGGCAGGTACGTGAGTTATAAATAAAAAAATTTATCTCGCATAAATTCCAATAAAACTGACACATTGTACATTGTGGCGCTGACCAGACCCAGACCCGAAATTCAGAGCTGTCGCCAATTATTTTACAACACCAATGGACTGTCGTGTAAATAGTTGAGATACCAGGGCGACAGTACTCACTTGAAGATCGGCGTCCCGGTCTAAAGGAACAACAAAATACGTGAGATCTCTGCGTTTCGTAACCGGTGCTGATCTCGTGGAACAACAAAATACGTGAGAAACCGTTTTGTTATTAATAGAAATATGATGTGATGATGGAAGTTTCAATTAAATTGACACATTGTGGCCCAAACACAACTTTCAGGACCCGAAATTCAGTGCTACCGCAAATTATTTTAGAAAACCCCATTGGACAAGTTGTTATTCACTGCGATAAAACATTAAGGTACCAGGGTGACAGCACTCACTTGGAGGTCTCGGGCAGGCCGGCGCTGAGCTCGAGGAACACGGAGAGATAGTTGCCGCGCACCACGCCGTTGCCGTCCGGGTACACCTTGAGCCGCCAGCACAGCCCGTTGACGTGCAGCGGCGCCGAGTACACGGGCGCCGCGGCGTGTCGCAGCTGCGTGAAGTTGGTTAGCGGGAACGTGCTGCTGTCGTAGCTCGGCACGATTTCGCTGTTATCAAACAATATAAGGACCTATATACTACGTGAAAAGAAATTACACTGAAGCCTCTTTCGTCCGAGGTTCCTTAGAATGCAGACGTGCTACGCATTGTTATTTGTTATACCTCCGAAGTGTACACGCGAATCTAATTTAAAATAGTAACACCATTAGTGCGAAATTCCCATAAAAATCATAAGTGCATCCAATATTAAAAATCAAATAATACAAGCAAGCAGCGGCAGCCCAAGGCCACGACACGACACAGCTAGCGCGGTGCCCGCAACCTCACCTCCGCGAACAAAGGACATCATATTTTTGTCTCGCTCCGACGCCGCGTCGTAGCAAGATTGACGACATCGTGCGTCAGCGCTACGAAGCTACGACACCGCTACCGTCCGCCACCCGCTCTGCCCCCTATGCAAGACCCGCTACGAGCTACGACGTTGTTTGCTACGAGAACAGACTCCTTCAACTGGCCTGCTTACGATTCTCGTGAATCCATTGTTTACTTTAGGTAATTATGCAAAATACGTATAATACCACGGTAAGTGCATTGAACCGTTCATCATCTGATTCTAATTTGGACGTGCCGGAACCTAATACTAACATTACTCCGCCTAATTTTGTTTTCCAACGCCTTAAACGCAGAAGGGACGATGATTTTGACTCGGAGTTAACAACTTTTAAGGAAGATATGCTAAATTCCATGACGATACTGGTTAAGTCTCTTCTATCAGAACAAGAAAAAGAACTCAAGAAAATTGCCCCTACGCTCATGGACATAAAGCAAACAAACAGTAATATTGAAAATTCTATTATTTTTCTTACGGAGCAGAATAAAGAACTAAAAAATAAAGTAGAAGCATTAGAAACAGAAGCCAAGAAGGATAGGGAATATATAGTACTATTGGAAGACAAAATAGAGGACCTAAAACTTTCTAATAGGAAAGGAAATATAGAAATAAAAAATGTACCCAAACAGGAAAAAGTGACGAAGGAGGATCTAATAAATATGGTACTATCACTGTCTAAAACTATAAGTTGTGAAATAAATAACAAAGATATTAGTGATATATATAGAGTAAAGAGCAAGAAAGTCAACCAAACTAATTCACCTATCATTGTGGAGACCAGTTCTTCGTTGCTGAAAACGTCAATACTCAAAGCATGTAAGACGTATAATATTCGTCACAAAGATAAACTTCGTGCAATACACTTGGGACTCCGAAAAAATGAAGACTCGCCTGTGTTCGTCACGGAACAATTGACCGCCCGAGGATCTCGGCTTTACTTCCTAGCCCGTGACTTAGCGAAATCTAAGAAGTATAAATATTGCTGGACTGCCTACGGCAAGGTGTACGTAAGAAAGGACGACGACACACCAATCATAGCTATTAAAACGGAGTCACAGGCACAAAATCTTATGCAGATGTCCTGACTATCTTCATGGATTTATATAATATCACACTCACGTACTGTTATTATTATCATTGGAAAAAAAGAATTGCATATTTTTGTCGCTAAACGGTTATTTATACTACTACACATTGCTATATACTTTATACACTGCATATATAATAGTAATTACATAAATACAAAGACTTTCCAAATATTAAAAACAAACATGGCTACTGCTTTAAATAATACATTATATAATAAAATAGTATACAACCATAAAAATACAGTCATAAACTCACAATATATAAGGAATAAAATATCACAGATTTTCATAAGATATATCTTTTGTTCATTTACACAATATAATAAAAATAAAATATACAACACTTTTATAATTACAACAAAGTACCTAATAATTATGTATGGATAGCTCTTTAACAACTTTACAAGAAATAGACTCGTTCAAAGTCGCTTATTCGATTGAAAGTCACTTAGAAGTTTTCGCAAAAAATACCAATTCCCAAGTATCTGATTTAACGATAATCACTCAAAACATACGCAGCGTATATAGTAATATCGACGATTTACAAGCTAACCTTTCCAACTTTAATTTCGATATAGATTTATTATTTTTAACTGAATGTAGACTTAATCAGCTTAGGACCATTCCACTCATTCCAAATTATCTCTCATATAGCACTAAAAATCTACTCAATCAGAACGATGGAGTAGTCATTTATGTAAAAAATTATCATAATGCAAAAGTTGAAGAAATTATTCTCGAACATGCATCTTGCCTACAAATAAAAATACAAAACTACACTTTTCTTGTAATATATCGTTCACCCTCAAACATTATCGCCGATAAGTTCATTAACTCTCTAAATAATCACTTAGAAAACATAAGGTCATGCAAAAACATAATTATTTCGGGAGATATAAACATAAACATTATTTGTAAACCAAACGAAAATACATATGAGAGGAATAATAGGCTGAACTATCTTAATATGTTGGCAATGCATGGTCTTATCCCAGGACATTTGTTTCCAACTAGAAACGAAGCCTGCTTAGACCATATTATCATTAAATTGGAAAATTACACTGCACAACCTCATATTGCTGTTTTGGATACAACAATTACGGATCATCGGATGGTTTTCCTAAAGTTATTTAAGATAATTAATAAAAATAACAAAACTTACATTAAAACTACTACTAATTACGAGAAAGCGCTTACCTGTCTAAAAAATTATAACCTAACTGAACTTTTATGTTGTAATGATCCCAATATAGTTCTTAAAAGGCTAATAGATATTATACAAAATTGCTTATCTGAAAACACTACATCTAAATTAATTTCTAGGAAAAATAGAGTCATTAAACCTTGGATAACTTTGGGAATTCTGCGATGCATACGAAACAGAAACGCATTACAGAGAAAAGTTAAATCAGATCCAGATAATGAAGTTCTCAAAATTACTTATCGAAGATATCGCAATTACTGCAACAATTTGATCAAAAAACTAAAATACAACTATCATAAGACACAACTTGAAAATGCTAAAAATAATCCTAAGAAAATATGGAATACTATAAATAATGTTACAAACCGGAAAAATACCAAATCACCAAATGCAGAGTTATCAATTTTAAAATCTAATCCTAAAGAATCGGTTGACTTCGTCAACGACTATTTCGCTAATGTTGGAAAATCATTAGCTGAAGATATCTCATCAAAAATGTCAACAGCTCATTATAATCAAAATACAAAAAATCCGAATAAAAATTCTACTTTCACAAAAAGTTGTGCTTCATCTTTTGTCCTTTTTGAAACTGATCCCCAAGAAGTCTATTCTGTTTTGATGGGCTTAAAAACAGATAGTGCTCCAGGCATAGACAATATACCAACAAAATTTCTTAAAATGGCCAATCATTTACTAGTTCCAATAATCACTCATTTAGTTAACCTATGTTTTAAACAAGGTATATTTCCTACCGCTCTCAAGGAAGCTGTAGTCACACCAATTCATAAGGGTGGGAGCAGAGATGATGTAAGTAATTACAGACCAATATCGGTGTTACCTGCCATTTCCAAAGTGATAGAAAAGTTATTAAATATCAGATTAATTAGATACCTAAATAAATTTATGTTACTTTCGAAATCACAATTCGGTTTCAGATCCAAAATATCAACAGAAGATGCCGTTACTGCTTTAACCACTTTTATAGTAGAGCAAGTTGATAAAGGAAAGAAGTGTCTCACAGTCTTTTTGGATCTGAAAAAAGCATTCGATACCGTCTCTGTTCCAATCCTTTTGAGGAGGCTTGAATGCATAGGAATAAGAGGGTTTGCCCTGGATTTGTTCAAAAACTACCTTAGTGAACGGAAACAACGGGTCAAGGTTGGTGATATTATTAGTGAGGAAGCCAATATTGATTTTGGAATTCCACAAGGTACAGTCCTTGGGCCGACACTGTTCCTCATTTACATAAACGACCTCTGTGATATGAAAATTGCGAATGGAAAAGTGTTTTCTTACGCAGACGATACTGCTCTGGTCTTTACTGGTGATACGTGGGAAAGTGTACGGCGATCTGTAGAGGAAGGTCTCTTTGGGGTATCAAATTGGCTAAATACCAATTTGCTCACTTTGAACAAAAGTAAGACAAATTATATGTGCTACACTAAAAATATTACTACCCAACCGCCAAATGCTTTTGAGATAAAAATTCATAGCTGCAATTATAATTCAAATACGCCCTGTAATTGCACAGTTATCACAAAGGTAACAACTCTAAAGTATCTTGGCCTCATGTTAGACCAACGCTTATCTTGGCATTCTCACTTAGAATTACTCATGGGCCGTGTTAGAAAGTTGATATGGACTTTTAAGACCTTAAGACATATCGCTAACAAAACATTATTAAAAGAAATTTACCTATCTTTGGTACAGTCTGTACTTGGTTATTGTATTTCAGTTTGGGGAGGTGCCAGCAAAACCAAATACCTAGAATTGGAAAGAGCACAGAGAGCTTTGCTTAAGGTGATTCACTTCAAACCTTACCGTTTTCCGACAGAGACTCTATATTCATTGAGTGACGTTTTGACTGTTAGAAAACTGTTTGTGTTGAACACCGTATTGAAAGTTCATAAATCATTGATTTTTAATCCCCATCTCCTAAATAGGCGTAGGAATCATGTGGTAGCCCCAGTAAGTATAATTAAAACAGCATTCGCAAAAAAACAATTTATACATTTATCCTCTCATTTATATAACCTAATAAATAAAAAATTAAATATATACCCTCTAAATAATCGTAAATGTAAAACACTAATTAATAACTGGTTAAAATCTCAAACATATGAAGACATCGAATCACTTTTATGTACAATTAATTAACACTATATTTTCATCATTTTTATAATTGTACATGTCAATACCATAACCACCAATTGTAAACACATATACTCTAATTAGCTAGTGTGTACGCTCATTGTGCTTAAGCGCGTATGTGCATGTCAAAACTTTTCTTTTTATGTAAGTAATTTTTATTGTCTAAACATAACCATGTTTTGTTATTTAAGAGCGGGTCTTTCTAACACAGGTTTATTTAACTTAAAAGAAAGGCCCAACCTATGTCCCAAAATTGTAATTCTTAAGACAATAAAGAACTTTATTATTATTATTATTATTATTATGTGTGCGCGTAAAACAGCACAGCCCGTTGACGTGCAGCGGCGCCGAGTACACGGGCACCGCGGCGTGTCTCAGCTGCGTGAAGGTCGTTAGCGGGAACGTGCTGCTGTCGTAGCTCGGCACAACTTCGCTGTTACCAAACAATATAGGCACCTATATACTACTTGAAAAGAAATGAAAATAATGTATGCATGTAAAACTGCACAGCCCGTTGACGTGCAGCGGCGCCGAGTACACGGGCGCCGCGGCGTGTCGCAGTTGCGTGAAGTTGGTTAGCGGGAACGTGCTGCTGTCGTAGCTCGGCACGATGTCGCTGTTACCAAACAATATAGGTACCTATATACTACGTGAAAAGAAACGACACTTAGGCATGTGTGCACGAAAAAAAGCACAGCCCGTTGACGTGCAGCGGCGCCGCGGCGTGTCTCAGCTGCGTGAAGTTGGTTAGCGGGAATGTGCTGCTGTCGTAGCTCGCCACGATTTCGCTGTTACGTAATTACGGTTTTCGGATTCGGAATCATATTTTTCCTATTGTGGCACGAAAGGTGTTTTACGACAGCAGCTGTTAAAATTCAAACATATCAATCCCTTAACTGCGGAAGCAGATCGCTGATCGTGACTTGACTGATTGATCGCCAAAAATAGCCTACATCATTGCAATAGGTTCTAATAAAATATAACACTACTAAGTATTATATATTTTTTCGACAACTGTAGCAGTATAGAAAACAGTTTTTCGGCGCCCAACCCCGCAGTCGAGCAGTTTTTTCTTGCAATTTTGTATTCAATGAGGGATTCTGATTCCTAGATTTCAATATAGCTCAAAGGTTCAAAATCATGCTGTATATCATCAGCATGTCACAAACGTAGCAACAATTTTAACAGCATAGTCTATAATGAAATTTTATATGTTATACATGCCTGTGGAAATCGGCCGGTACAGGCGCAGTCACGAAACTCGCCATTGGCTTCTTGCGCACTTGGTGGATCATCTTCAATAACTCGCCGCTTCGCGCGATCAGTTCAGATCTGGCAAAAAATAAAATCATTAAGAAAAACGACACATTGAATATCATATAATAGGATAAAACATATAGTCTAGCTGTCTTCGTAACGAAACGGCGAAATTTGTAGGCCAAATCCTCTTATAGTCTAGCTGTCTTCGTAACGAAACGGCGAAATTTGTAGGCCAAATCCTCTGACTGCTCTGGCTACTATATGGCTCTGGCAGTACAGAGGGTCGTGCTCCTGCAGTGGAAACTAAAAAAGACCTGATGATGATGATCTTCGTAACCTGAACTATAAAATATATATCAGTTTGTGAGTTATTGTATGTTTATGATGATATTGATATATTTTATCAAACAAAGACCTCTGATTAAGTAAGCCCCTTTTGTTCAAATACAAAAAGATTTTCATAGTACCTTGTGTGTCGCATGGCCAAACCAATCAGATTTAATAAATAAAAATGTAAGCTACAGTTTTATTATTGTAGAGACAATCATTTTACCTAGTACTTGTGTGTAGTTGATGTTCAATCTCCTGCAGCAGATGCTCCAGTTGCTCAGTCTCCTGGGTGAGGCTGTTCTTCTGTCCCATTAACGTCAGCAGCTTGGCTTTCAATGCAGAATCCAGTCTGGATATCATGAGCTCGACGGCGTTGCGGATTTCACGCACGCGCTCATCTTTGGCTGCGCGCACCGATTCCACGTTACGTTCCTACAACAAAAAAATATCTTTCTGAAACACTTTGACAAACAATATTTTTTGTCATAAGGAGGAAGTCTTGTTATTGTTACACTTAATGCTGGAATGTGATCAGTATACGACCCTACAAGTCATCTTGCTAGGGTTCTGTGATGAAAAGGAATTTACACTGTCACATTTGGAAAAATCAATAAGTTTTATGTAATAAATTAGATAGATGGTTATATATGAGGATGTCATAGTCACATCAAACTGAAACAATGCAAATGAAAAATTGTTTATATTTTATCTCAAAACACGTATCCTTGCTAGTAGGTAGTAGGTTGTACTCATAGCAAACAAAGATGATTCAAATTTAACCATAACTCAATTGACTATGATATGAATTGCGAGTTTACATCTTTAGACCACCATAGAAGGCATAAATAAAACAGTTAACTTGTTTACTTACAACTTCTTGCACCAAACTGATCAGCTCCATGAGCCTCCTCCTCAGCTGAGCAACCTCATCCCGAATCTGAGTGACGTGCTGCTCATACACCTCCTCCAGAGGCTTGAACGTGTGCCCGGAGTGGGTGCCGCCCCACAGGGCACAGCGGTGGCAGATGCAACGCCGACAAGTCCAACAGTATACCGTTAATTTCTCTTGATGAGTTGGACATCTATCAAAACAAATTAAGTTTAGTTTTAGTGTTTTCTTAAGATATCAATTTAAAAAATAAATAAGTTATAAAAGGTTGTAATGATTAGAATAATACCTCATGCAATTGAGGCATTTAAAAGTTATGGTGAAATAAAGGAACACATTTTTACATACATAAAGCAACTCAAAAGACAATACACAATCAAATTTGGCAGTTGTGTAAAAAAATTAGAAAATATTTTACTTTTCTATTACATTGATTCCTCTCACCAGTGGTCATTACGAAACGCTAGTAGTTTTTCGATTTTGCATAATAAAAGATTAAAAATAATAATGTAAAAAATATGATATTCAAAAAGAGATACAATTATCCTATTTTGAATAAAAATCTTTGGACTTTGACATTCATAAAATAATCTCAATAGGTAAATGAATTAAATTATTTAGTTTATATAATTTTTAATTTTTATTTGTTTGAGTTTACAATAATGTTTGTTGATTTTATGCACCAAATAAATATATTTCTTTTTCTCTCGTTCTTTTTTTCATTTTCCGTTTCATATATAATAAATATTACAAGTAAAATATAATGTACCAAAACATAATGAACATGCATGAGGGAAACATAATGAGGTATTATTGATAACATACTGCAGACACAACTGGACATGTTGCTGCTGCATGGTCTCTATCTGCTGGGTGACCTCTTCCACCCAGCGACAATTCACCAGCTCATGCAGGTGTAGAGCGGCGCGGCAGTGCGGGCACTGGGACCGCTGCTCCGTCAGCCATCGTCGCACGCAAGCGTAGCAGCATAGCTTCGAGCAGTGGGGACAGAGGTGGGCGTCCACCAGCTTCTCCATACAGATGAAGCAGCGGAATACTTCCGCCAACGTCTGTAACCATCATTTCATTTAACACAGGTCAAGTTTATCTAACTGTCAAAAAATCTAGGCCACATCGATTTACCTCAACGATTTGTTCTTCGCCATTTCCGTTCCCTTTGTCACCCCTCGAGGCCATATCTAATGCTGGTTTCACTTACAAGGACACAGACAACTTATTCACCATAATTTAGACATTTTTATTAGTTCCAAATAAGCAAAAAGACATTGTTTCGCAACTCGAGCGTCAACATTCACGAACGAAACCACTTCCGTGTTCGAAATATCAATCGAATCAAAATAAAAACAAAAAAACGGTGTTGCTAGAAATTTTAACCTTTTGCCATAAAAGTAAGTAAAAATAGTAGTGATACCGCAAGGCTTATTGTAGATGTCGCTGCATACGATATTTCTTTACAAAAATATTAACATCTTTATTTTTGGTCTTTTATGCATTTAAGTAGTACATATATAAGACTAGTGATAAATTATTTAAACTTTCGTTAAAAATTGTATAAACACATATTTCTTTCAAAACTTTATTCTTCAAACATAACTTTAAAATACCTTTAGTTTTATATTCAATACTATATAATTTATGTCAATTTGGCGGAAACTAGCTAATAAATAATAAACATCTTAATAGTTTATTTCACGAAATCTGATTATGAAGAATTTTTTTTTATTTAATTAAAAGTCAATATATTTGATAATTTGTTGCAGAACAACCGTAAACAACTACAACTCTTGACAGTTGCCAACCCAATGGGGATAGTACCCACTGTTCAACTGTTGACAGTTTGTCAAAAGTATTGACTTTTGAACTAATCAATATGTTTCTTCATAATCAAACCAAATCTCGTGAAATAAATAAACTACTAAAATATCTCCGTTTCTGACAAATCGGCATGAGTACATATTTTATTGAAAACAAAAAATATTTTTATAGGTTATGATTGCAGAATACTTAAAAATCTTTTATTAAGGGAAGCAATGTTCGGTGTAATACTACCTACACCTAACAATGACGTCAAGCGCACCATGTACCGAGGCGCTTGACCCCAATATTTTTAATGCACAATCCGACGCCGTGCGATGCGCTCATTAACATTTTCATTTATCATTTCAAAACATTTTATACTTTAACATTTCGTGTAACTTATCAGAATATAATGACTTTCTTTTAAATTAAACTTTCTATCATTTCGAGTAGCAAAACACCTCACTGTAGTTCAGTCCCCAACAACCAATATGAGTTAAATATATTTTTTCACGAAAGCTCTAATGTTCAATTCACTATTCTTAAGCACTAATTACTTGTATAAAAGGCTTAAAATAAAGATATTCATTTTATTCTTTAGCAAGAACGTACGCAGTGACATCTACAATTAGCTTTGAGCTGCCACCCCTGTTGTAGATGTCACTGCATACGATTTTTCCTTACAAAAATATGAGTATATTTAAGAGCGTATACTAGCAGTATTTTTACAATATGGTTTCCATACAAATGTATTTCTCTATTTTCTCGCTGAAAACTGATTCTAGAGCCACAATTCTTTTTCGTAAAATCTAGTACTAAAATAGGAATGCCCCTATTTTTTATTTTTTCCAAAGAAACTGTTTTTATACATTTTTTTTTCTTTTAAACAGGTTTTTAGAAAAAATAAAACATAGGGATATACTTATTTTAGTAATAGATTTTATGTAAAAAGAATTGTGCCTCTAGAAGCAGTTTTCAGCGAGAAAATAGAGAAATACATTTGTATGGAAAACGCACTGCTAGTATACCCTCTTAAGTCTTATACACAAGTAATTTGTGCATAAAAAAAGTGATAAGTGATATTTTGCCATAAATTTATTTCTCATATTTGTTTCCTTTACAAAAGATTTTTATTTTTTTATTTTTCAAACATTATCTAAACTATTTGTTTAAGTTATATAAAACATATACAGTCAATTTATCGGAATATAGCAAATTTAAAAACACGAAATTAGGTCACTTATTGAAGAAAAATATATTTTGAGTCCTGCTTTCTTTCTTTAGGTATACGAGTATATGGCTCCATCGTTAAGCCAAAACCGATGATTTTGCCAATCTTCAAGTTTTAACATCACCCTCTATGGAGAAATAATAATAATACTTAAACTATACATATACACAAAACCATTGACCGGTCACTGAGGTATAGCACTAATGGGTTCCCCAAAATAATACAACAATACACAGGGTTAGTTAAATAAATATAAGTACGCACCTACCAAGTATCTTTGTTGTTATATCATAATTTAAGAATTATAAATTAAATGGCTGGTAAGTATTCACACGAGATGATGGCAAGAGACCAGACGGTATGACTTTGGTGCCCTGGAGGTTGGTGGCGACCGCTAGTGTGGGACGCTACTTGCGTCGACACCCTGGCGTCATCCCATCTTCAGAGCACCAAGTTAAAGGCGGGCACAGCTGCGAATGGAGCAGAAACCCTGAAAAGGCGCAAATATGTAGGTATCGGAGATAACTACATATTTGAGCCTTTTGGGGTAGAAACATTGGGTCCGTGGGGTTCATCAGCCCATAAGCTTTTTAGTTTCTTGGCTAAAAAGCTTATTGAGGTATCCCGTGACCAAAGGGCTGGAAGCTACCTAGCTCAGCGTATAAGCATTGCCATTCAATTTGGCAATGCTGCCAGCCTTTTGGGCACGATGCCCAGGGGTGAGCAGCTGGAGGGACTGTATGATTTATATTTTTAGGCGTTTAATTTTATTTTTAGTTAGTTTTATTGTTAGAATAGTTAGTTTTAATTTGGAATTAATTTTAATTGTACGTAGATTATAATGGCTGGTGTACATATATCTCCATGGCTGGTAATAAATGTTCATTCATTTGACAGTTACTGGAGCAACCAACAACAACAGTTGCCATCCTTATAGTGCTGCCATATTGTAAAATTTCCAAGAGTTGATTCCAAGATGGATTTTCTACTATCTACGGAAACCATAACAAAACGCAAATGAGTGACGTAAACTCACGATCAGTGTTTCCAACTCAGGTTTTCAGCCAAATTAAGGGGTTAATACATACATACATACGTACATACTAAGCGTAATTATGTAAAATAAAATTTACATAATTACGCATAGCACGCTGAATGGCAACGTCAACGTAATGAATTCGTATGAAAACCAAAGAACATACGCCATCTGCGATGCCACATACCGTACAACACCGATTCTTAGTATCTCATTATACTGGACATTGGCAGAATCACTGAAATTTCGGTGGAAGCCATAATTAAAAAGAAGAAAAGAAAGAAGAATTCATTTAAAGGGAAATTTCAACATTGATGTCAGAACATCTCTGGCCTAACGGTCTAGGCGTTGGGCTGGGAATCGGGTGACCCCGGTTCGAATCCCACGTTTTGTAAATTTAAAAGAATTTTCTAGGCTATTCTAGATTAAATGGTAGTGAAAGTATAGGACAGAAGATGTGTGAGAGAGAAGGAGTTACTTGAAGAAATTTCTAATTGTTCCAGACCATATGGAAAGGAAAGAAAGAGAAGGCAATAGAAATAAAGGCACTTTTTGTAAGATCGGCCTTTCCTTTCCTATCCCCAACCCACTCTCGTGACAGTAAAAACTTGCTGAAGTTACAGTCTGAATCAAACTTTATGGCGGCTCGGAACATCGCGCGAGGCGATGCGCAGAACACAATATTTGGTTCAGCGGGGCGCACGCGGGGAAGCGGGACACGTTCTGGGCAGGTCACAGCTAATATCCGAGCCACCATAAAGCTTGATTCAGACTGTACAAACATCAAAAAGACCTCTCCAACCCAGACGGCTAGCGTGGAGAGTGTAGGCCAAATCACCTGACTGCTCTGGCTGATATATGGCTCTGGTAGTACAGAGAGGGTCATGCTCCTGCAGCAGAGACTAAAAAGACCTGATGATGATGATGGATGATTTTCTAAAGAGCTTATCGGGGATTTGAAAAAATACTTCGGGGTGAATTTAGCATGGGTTGGCAACATTGAAAAATCGTCCTTCGGGTTACCTAAATAACCTCAAATGTTTATATTAATCTAATTTATCGAAATATAAATATTTTGAAAGCGTTAGACGGAGAATTTTAAACGTTTTTATACCACATATTTAACTTAAACGTAAGTAATATTAACTAAGTCATCAATGTGTGCTTTACAGTGATAATTCAATAGATTGTTTACCACACTTAGCGAAGGAAGATAATAGGTATCATCATGCATTTGAGAATAAATGTTTCTTACGGATTACGCAACTAGATTGTTTACTATCCATACTAGTTTTAATTTTTATTATAGGCAGTTTAAACGAGAATTATTTTATTAAATTGTTATTGAAATGTAACCACAATTTGTGTTTCATATAACAATTTATCACAAATATTTATTTACTTTCAGGATGT
Source organism: Rhodophaea formosa (assembly GCA_963082605.1). Classification (NCBI taxonomy): domain Eukaryota; kingdom Metazoa; phylum Arthropoda; class Insecta; order Lepidoptera; family Pyralidae; genus Rhodophaea; species Rhodophaea formosa. The sequence continues at coordinate 5,000,431 of OY720209.1, forward strand.
TGACTTAAAAGGACTTCTGCTTCACCTTCCACCATGTCCTATATAAAAGTGCTACATTGCACACTGTGCCTAAAGCATGGCACAGTGGGTCTCTCCACAAAGTCTGTGCTATTCAAAGTCGGCGTGAGTACCTTGTGTATCTATTTATTTACGGTGTACTTAGTAATAAACATCTAAATATAAAAAGAAGATCTTATATTTTAACATTTTTGTACTACCTTCCTGACATCTAGAGTAATGTGAATGCTCTGTAATATGACTACCACGAAACAGGTGTAGCCTAGTGTGGAAGTCACAGCTTCTAGCGAAAAAACCCTATCATTTTTAGGATTTAAAAAAACTATAATTTAGGATCACTTTATTGTCTGTCTGTCTGATCTAATGTAAGTTCTAACCTTAGACTTGCAGATTTTTGTCTCAGACAAACATTGCAAGCATTTAAACTAACATATTTGTTACTAGCCTTAATCTATTAATAAAATTTCACAATATCTGTGTAATTATTCTGAGCGAATGTAATCCATGTCTCAAATCAATCCTTACATATTTACTTAAGAGTCGCCTGGAAGCGCATGTCTCCATACAAACTTAATTGATAATTTTGGAGTAAAATTAAGCATTAAATCAATTAATCTCATTATAATCTACGTACTTTCCTATACAGCTTGGTTAAAATACCAATGGTTTGAGAGTTACAAGCCTTTTCAAATTTGTATGGAAATCTTGAGAGGCGTATAATTCTCAAACATTTGATAATTTAACCAAACTGTATAGGAACGAACATAGTAAATGAGATTAATTGATTGGATGCTTAGTTTTGCCCCAAAATTTTCAAATATTGCCACAATTCCCTTTTTCCGTTTGTATGGAGACATGCGCTTCCAGGTGACTCTTAATACATAAAACCATATTGCCTTATTTCCATACCAAGTTATGGTATAATATTAGTAAGTATTTCAAAACATTATGAAGATATAATTTATCCAAATTTTCTGTTCACTGCACATGTTATTAGTTTTATATTATTTATTAATGATCTTATGTATTTTATGATATTGTCATTAGTGGAAGACGGAATGAGCTTGTAGAAAATTTAATTCGAAAATATTTGTATTTTATATAAAAATGTTTTTATTTTAGAATGGCGCCTTAGCACAGCAAATTGCTAGAATAACAACTTCCCACTGTTGGAAAAGCAAACTCCCACTGACTTCACAGACGCAAGCAATATCACCAGCAAAGAAAAGCAAAAGTGTCCCACAAGACACGAGGATGTGGAAGGAGACACCGTCCCTTGATAGGAAAAATAATTTAGGACAATACTGTATGATGCTTTCCAAATTTCGACTTACGTGTAAGTATTGTTGATAGTAATATTGTTTTTAGATAGTAATTTGTTTTTGTGTGTGTAAGTGGCCAACACATGTGAGATTTTTCAAGCTACCTAAAGGCATCTGAAATAGTTTATCAATAACAACAGCCAGGACCAACGGCTTAACATGCCTTCTGAAGTATGAAGAAGCTCGAAATATTTTAATGGCACTTGCAGTCAACCATCCTAGTGGAGACTGACCCCGGGGTTGCTTAGCATGCGTAAACAGTAATAATCCTCACGCCCACTTGGCCATTGAGCTCCTAATATATACCTATCCTGTACCTTTACAACATACCTACATACCATATATTACAACGAAACAGACAACATAACAAATAGCTGAAGAACCTAACTAAATGTAAAATATCTGTCAGAAGGCTGATATAAATAAATAAATAAAAAATCCTGTACCTTGTTATTCTAGTGTTTGCTTTATTCAAGGCTCTAAATATGTTTTTCATTCCAGCGCTTGTAGTAATGACGTCAATGGCGGGCTACGCGCTCGCGCCGGCGCCATTCGAGCTGAGCACGTTCGCGCTCTGCGCCGCGGGCACCGGCCTCGTCTCCGCAGCGGCTAACTCCATCAATCAGTACCACGAGGTGCCTTTTGATGCACAGATGTCTAGGACCAAGAACCGAGTGCTTGTCAAGGGATTGCTTGAGTGAGTACACCTCACCGTCATCATGTCTTTTTTAGTCTACACTCTAGGAAAATGACTCTCTGTACTGTACTACCAGAGTCATAAATCGCCAGAGCAGTCAAGAGGATTTCGACACACATTCGGCGACATTTTCCACGCTGGAGAGGTACCTAGACGGGAAGGAGAGGAGTTCCACCTCCAAGTACGAAACACTTTATAACCTATAAACAAACTGAACCTATTTTGCTTTCTTTCGCCAGACTACAAGTTTGAGTTGTAATGTTGAGTTGTTTTTCATGTACAAATGTGTTGTTGGTGTTGTTTTGTTATGTACCAACATAGCCAGCACTGGTGTCAGATTTTTTTAATCTGCCATTAGGCATCTTACATATTATAGCAACTGCCATCAATGATTACTGACTACATTGGTCCAGTTTGTGTCCAAGGTTTGGCATAATTCATCCTCCCATCGAATTGTTCCCTGTTCCCTAATGCTATCTCTTGAATACCTTGCCAAGCCATAAAATAAACATCATTATCATATCAGCCGCATGAAGTCCTCTGCTGAATACAGGCCTCCCCTATTATGGGAGATTTTGCCATACACACCAGGCATGGCGGGTTGGTGAGCGTTGTTTATTTGGTTTATCTCGGTTCGACGTTGCTGCCCATCGAAACCCTATTTAAAGCAAGGGAAGGGTAGGAGTTTATTTAACTGCGGGAACAGGATAAAGGTATGAGAGAAGTAACTTGCTTGGATGGATTGGGGGTGAGAAAGAAGCAGCTCGGGAGGCCGGGCGCGTACCCGATGCCATACCTGCAACTACTGGCAGTTGAGGATGATACTCCAAAAGCAATGAATACCAATAAAACGAAGATTATTGCTTCAGGCCCACCCACGCTATCGGCTTCGCAGCGCTCACAAGTGCGACGGGCCTCGGCGTGCTGTACTTCGGAGTGAACCCCCTGACGGCGGCTCTGGGCGCTGGAAACCTGTTCCTGTACACTTCGGTCTACACGCCCATGAAGAGGATGTCCATACTCAACACGTGGTTGGGTTCCGTAGGTATGTTCTATCCACCTATTGAAAAAAATCATATATATTTTTTATTATTTATTATTATTATTATTCATTTCATGCTGTCGGGAACGGATATGAATTTCATCAATGTGGTCACAGTTACCTCACGAACCATGGGGAAAATGTTGATTCTGCAGAAGGAAACCATCTTCCTCATTTGTAGGGTTTTCGACCCCGTTCACTGTTGAAAAACTATATTTATGGATATTAGGGCATAGTTGAATTTGTGGCCCCCAATAGAAATTCAATCTAAAGTTTATTAAATTTACATCTTTACCACCTTTACGCCTGTAGCACACAGCCGCGAATGCGGAACGGAAGCGAAACGCTGTCTAGTATGATTTTGTTTGGTGCGTCTCACACCGCAAGCGGAACAAAACCAAAACGGAATCATTCAACAGCGTTTCGCGGTTCCGCCAGAGTTTTGTTCGCGTAATGTTGGCCACCTACAGATTATAGACTAATTTATTTCCAGTGGGAGCCATACCGCCGCTGATGGGCTGGGCAGGCTGCACGGGCAGCCTGGACGCGGGCGCCTTAGTGCTAGGCATCATACTCTACTCGTGGCAGTTCCCCCACTTCAACGCGTTGTCTTGGAACCTTAGGCCTGACTACTCCCGAGCGGGGTACCGAATGATGGCTGTGACTGACCCTGGTATGTATGAGATGGTAACACCATATTCCTTATAGCATATGGTCTTAAAAAGCTATAACGTAGATGCACTGATGCTAGGTATCATACTCTACTTAAGGTATGTTCCCCCACTTCAACGCACGTCGTGGAACTTAAGACCAGACTACTCCCGAGCGGGGTACCTCATGATAGCTGTGGCTGACCCTGGTTTGTGTGAGATAATATCACCACATTCCTCGTTGGATATGGCCCTAAAAAGTATGACACGGGGCGCGTTGGTGCAAGGCATCATACTCTGCTCGTGACAGTTCCTCAACGTGCTGTCGTGGAACCTTAGACCGGACTACTCCCGAGCGGGTATCGAATGATGGCTGTTATGGACCCTGGTATGTACGGAAGGCACGTTAAGTCGTTGGTCCCGGCTGCCATCTGGTAGTCGTTAAAGGAACCACGTCAGAGGCCGAGAAGCGGTTCCGAAAATCTCTGACACTAGGGTGTGCATGGTCGACTGACCGTGTCACCTACTTGAAATGATGATGATAAGATAATATCACCACATTTTTAGATATGGCCCCAAAAAAGTATGAGGCGGACGAGCTGGTCCTAGGCGTCATACATAATCCACTTGTGACAGTCCCCGCACTTCAATGCACTGACACCAACCATACTATGTACAGTCAGGGGCAGATAAACCTACAATTTGTTATTTGTTTGTAGGGGGGTCAGGTTTATCTGCCCCCGACTGTATCTTTACGCCTGTAGCACATAGCCGTGAATGTGAACCGGAAGCGTTCCGGAACGGAACATTGGCGGACTGCGGAACGCTGTCTAGTATGATTTTGTTTGGTGCGTCTCACACCGCAAGCGGAACGAAACCGGAACGGAATTATACAACAGCGTTTCGCGGTTCCGTCCGCCAATGTTCCGTTCCGGAACGTTACCGGTCCACATTACCGGCTGTGTACAACAGGCGTTAAGGTACGCTGAACCGGATGAGAATTTTTGCGATGTGGCCCGTCGTAATGTGCGCGTACTTTTAAATCACAATTCTATTTAAATATGGCCTACGCATATCAGATATAGCTGACTGGACACGGGAGCGCTGGAACACTTATTCTTGTTCTCCTATAACTATTGCTGTTATTTTATACCAACTGTTTTTTTTTCTTATTTCAGCACTTTGCCGCAGGGTAGCACTGCGACACACAGGGGTGATAACGGCGACCTGCTTGGGGTCCTCCTACTTGGACGTCACCAACATGTGGTTCGCCCTCGAGTCCTTGCCTTTGAATATCTACTTTATGTATTTAGGTTCGTTTTTTTTTGTTTGTTGCTTACCTACTATTATTTTTACATGCGTATTTCCTCTGCGGGTTAGACAGAATCCAGGTCTAGAGGACATGTTTAGCTTGTTGGTGGCCGTGTAGGTGTGAAACGGAATCAAAATACTGAATGGGTTGCTAGCCGCATCACCTATTGACACGATTACTCAGATTTTACCGCTTTACCTCGGACCGGAAACGGCCGTTTTAGGCGGTAATCAGTAGTTCTCTAATTAACTGAATTACATATTAAAACATGATTCCAAAAATACTTCTGGTTATTTACTAAGGCTTATATGATTTACATTCTTGAATTTCTTTCTATTTATAAAGTATTAGGAATAAAATTATTGGCGTCGCTAGTGTGCCTAGTGTGAGCCCCTCATCTCATTAGATAAAGCTGAAAATAGTATACAACATTAAAATCTAATTTAAAAGACATTAGCGCGCTATTTTCAGCTTTGCTGGAATTGAATAAGGTTGATTATTAATTATTACAAAAAGTGTCCGAATATTTTATATGACCGGCTGTAAACACTTTATGCCGAAGTTCAGCGTGATAACGCCTGCAATACTATTTGTCCATATAGGCTTGGAGCTTGCTATTAACTTGACTTTTTAGAACATTATATAAACATTTTTTATCTTTCAGCTTGGGAATTCTACAAGAAATCCGACAGCGGCAGTTCCAGGAAACTGTTCAGATTTTCTCTAATACATTTACCCGCATTGATGCTACTCATGCTAGTCAATAAGAAGTACTGGAGCGCGGCCGACTCGCAGGCCGACCACAAGGACGCGCCCCGGCTTCAGGACATCAACAAACTGCCCGAAGCCAAGAGAATCACAGTATTACCGAAAGGCCCGGTGGTTGTCGCCCAGGAATCCTCCGACTCAATCCTAAATTAAAACCCTACTGCACGTAGAACTAGACAGTTTTCTGTAAATAATGTACAATGTTATTGTTAACGCTCTAGAAACGCTTGTATGTAAGTTAATTATTTAAATAAACGATTTTATTGTAATCATAAACCGATATTGTACTTATTTGAAAAGTGCAGGTGATTTATATTCTTTTATCAGTTTTTAAAAGCATATTGAAGCTTAGCCTGATTTAATCAAGTATTAGAAATTTGTCTGCTTATATTGGTACTTTAATTTGCCGATGTAAATGACTACTTCTGGTAGTACTTTTTTGTAACTAATAGCAATATATTCATATCAGCTTCGGTTACCACTTTCTAAGTGTTATTTATTATTTATAATAATTAAATGACAAAGTAGAAGGAATAAATGAAATTGCGAACTATAAATCCTTATATTTATTTCTGTTTTGTTTCTCCAATTAAATTACAATCTTTGCTGGAATAAAAATTAATTTACACGCGTACAAACATTCAGACAACCAGATTTGAACATTTTGCAGACGGACACTGGATGTGAAATAAATCAACTGGATCATGTTACGAATAGCCGTGTGCGGTGGTTGGAACCCGTTTAAACTCCAAACAATATGAGAGTGATTATTATTTCCTGAAACAAAGGGAAATTTTATAAAATTTGACAAGCATAGAGCTACATCTGGCAGCACGAAATTGCACTTACCTATGCTTTTAACCTTTACTATCACTCACGCGAATGCGAAAAGGAAGCATTCTGGAACGAGACATAGGCGAACTGTCTAGTATGATTTTGTTTGGTGCGTGTCATACTGCAAGCGGAACGAAACAAACGGAATCATACAACAGCGTTTCGCGGTTTCGCCAATGTTTCGTTCCGGAACGCTTCCGTTCTATTCATAGCGGCGGCACGCGAAGCGGCAACGTCGCCCTAGATCGCGCATTATTACCATAGACTTTTTAATTTGCAACAAGCACAAGAAAAAAAACGCTCTTCGTAAAAATCCGCGGAAATTATATTTTCTTATTCTTTTTTTTTGATAAAAATAAGTCTGGGGATTCTGAGGTTTTGCATTTTTTCATCGTGGTGGCTGGACTATCGGTTCTTCGCGCTATGTCGCTACTCAAAATAGGTAGCTGCAATAAACTCACTTGGCTTTCTTGGGGCTGCGGCCGTGCTCGCGGCTGTCGTCGCGCGAGCGCTTGTGCGACTTGTGGTCGCCGTTGGACTTGCTGTGCGAGGATTTATGGTCGCGCTCGTGGTGGCTCGACTTGTGGTGCTTGTCGCGGTTCTTCGACGGGCTGGAACGAAGATAATTAAATAAATATATGGACATGCCACAAATTGACCTAGCCCCACAGTAACTTGTGTCGCGGGATACTAACTCAACGAGATACTATATTTTATAATATATACTTATATAGTTAAATATCCAAGACCCAGGTCAATCTGAGAAAGATCATTTTCCATCATGACCTGACTGGGGATCGAACCCGGGACCTCCGTGTCGCAGGCTGGCGTGTTGACCACTGCGCCACGGAGCTCGACATGAACCTAATAAAAAGCCTACGTCTTATTACAGATATTATAATTCAACAGGAAGTCTTATTATAAAACAAGGACTAACTTCAGTACAGTCCGAATCTTAACTTTATGGCGACTCTGAACATCGTGCGAGGCGATGCGCAGAACACAATTTTAGGTCTGCGCGGGGAGGCGGGGCACGTTCTGCGCAGTGAGCAGCTAATATCCGAGCCGCCATAAAGTTTGATTCGGACTATCTAGTTCTTCTTCTTCCGAGATTTCGTGATTCTGCCAATGTCCAGTAAATTGAGATACGAAGTATCGGTGTTGTACGGTAAAGTTGTAACAATTTAAATAAAATTATTTTAATACGGTTTTTATCGCGTTTATTACATTATTTATACACCTAACGTTTCGAGCACTTTACAGTGTTCGTGGTCGCAGGTAGACTAAGTTGACATTTGTCTAGTATTTTATAAGAACTGCAAAATCTACCGCCTAAAATATTTATTGATAACGTTCCGGATGTACGCAGTCTTGCAGTCTTCTGCTTAGCTAGCTAAACAGAAGACTGCAAGACTGCGTACAACATGCGACAAATGTCAACTTAGTCTACCTGCGACCACGATCACTGTAAAGTGCTCGAAACGTTAGGTGTATAAATAATGTAATAAACGCGATAAAAACCGTATTAAAATAATTTTATTTAAATGTGTAACAATCGCGAAAACATAAGAAAACATTAAGTTGTAACAAGTACCATTAAAGATGGCGTATGTTCTTTGATGCCTCGTGGTCGGGAGGTTATGGTGAAAAGTCTATACGAGTCCATATAACAGTCCACTTTAACTATTTCACAAATTTTTCCATGAGCATGAGCTTATATAACACCAAACTACACCAATTTCATATTATAAAGTCCACCAAAATCAATTCACAAAATCGTCCAAGGTAGACCCCAACTGCACCCCTTGACTTCCCACCACGAACTCCGACTATCTAGTTTAAACCATAATCCGAACAAAACGAACTGACAGTGGCAGCTAAGAAAATGTCAAAGTGATAATAGCCGACATATTTTGGTCGGATAATAATTTAAACCAGCAGGCCTATTTGCTAACTCACGTGTACAACGTTTTGATAGTCACTTTAACATTCATTACGGCTTTTATATCTTATATAAAAATAGTCATTAATACAGTAGCAGTATTATATTATTACATATATTGAAGTTACCATCAAAATGATGTACACCTTAGCTGTCAAAAGTTAGCAAATACTATTTGTAACACTACCTGTAGGCCTATTTGCCAAATAGGCCTACAGGTAGTGTTAGTCCTCATTTTATGAAAAGACGAAATGAGTTTGTTCTTTTCTGGACTTGTGGTGCTTGTCGCGGTTCTTCGAGGGCTGGAAGGAAAATAAGTTTTAGCAACACTAAGAACAGCCGATTAAAAGACGATCGGTTTGTTTTTCGTGTGTGTAAGTGGCCCAACACTAGTATCAGATACTTCAAGCTGCCTAGGCATCTGACATAGCCCAACGACTGCCATCAATCATGACATGCACTAACATATTATAAAACAAAGTCCTCCGCCGCGTCTGACTGTTCGCGATAAACTCAAAAACTACTGCACGGATTTTCATGCGGTTTTCACCAATAAATAGAGTGATTCATGAGGAAAGTTTTTAAGGATACACGCCCGGGCGCAGCCAGGAAAGGCTAGTTAAAGGCTACACGTTACAGGCTGTTAGTTAAATGATATAAAACAATATGTCAACTTTGCTCTACTAGCAGGAATTTCAACTCACCTGTCTTTGTCTTTACTGTGCTTTGACAGAGTCTTGTGACTAGAGGTCTAAAGGTTCGTGCTCGAGCTCTTATGTTTCTTGTCATGCTTGCTCTTCTTGTCGTCATTATCATAGCAGCAATACCCTACTAAATATAAGACAGTATGTCAACTCACCTGTCTTTGTCTTTACTGTGTTTCGACGGACTCTTGTGACTCAAGCTCTTATGATTGGAGCTCGAGCTGTTGTGACTGGAGCTCTTATGGTTCTTATCGTGCTTGGACTTCCACCGGTCTTCATCGTAGTCCCTAATAATCCCGGGAATAAGAAAGGCTCAACTCACCTGTCCTTGTCTTTACTGTGCTTCGACGGACTCTTATGACTTGAGCTCTTATGATTGGAGCTCGAGCTCTTGTGACTCGAACTCTTATGGTTCTTGTCATGTTTGGATTTCTTTCTATCATCATCGTAGTCCCTAGGCCGGTCTCGGCCGTGCTTGCGCTTGCGGTCGAAGTCTCCGGGGTCGAAGTTGCGCTCCTTCTTGTCCTCCTCAGCCGCTTCGCGCTCTAAGTCCGACCAGTCTTTGCCGGATTCTTCATCCTCTTCTGTAAATGAAGAAAAACGTGCGTAAAGAGATTTTGAAAAATGTTTGCTAGCATCTAGCTTAAAAAGAGTGTTAAATGTCACTTTTCATTTCATATTGATAAGTACATTAAGTTTGTTTTTAAAGTATAAAAATTAAAAAAGTAAATTACAAAGTCCTCACTCACATCAAATTAGTTGGGTGGAAAGTTCAAACGCAACAAAGGAAATTGGACCTTATGTAAAACACACAAATTTCATATTTGAATGGCGTGATGGCAACCGCCGATGTTCGGTTACAGCAACTCGTTTTACTTATTTCATTTAAATATGGAATTGGCTACCCTACCGAAAGTTCATTTTTCTTTGTAACATAGAAAATAAGCGCCGAGCCGGCGCGTTCGGTATAAACTATCCATAATGGGTAACGACCCTGCTTATCCTGAAAAGAGTTGGGTTGTGCTCACCGTATCTTTATTTTCCACACTGGTCTCGGAGAAAAGAATAAACGAAGAATGTACTAACTGCTTCCCGCGCAGATCTTTGAAACTGAACGAGGGGATGCGGCTGGCAACCCATCACTTTTTTGAATCCGTTCTTCACCTACAAGCCTAAACGCCAAACGTGGCCTTTAGGTTCTATAAGGCCTGGGCTCTGTCTACCCCGCAAGGGAAAAGACGTGAAAGTATGTATGTATTGTGCTCACCGTTGCTTTCACTGTCGCCGTCGGACTCATCAGACGCTTCAGAGTCGTACTCTGAGTCTTCCTCGGATTCCTCTTCAGACTCTGCATCGGTAGGCTCGTATGCGTCGTCTTCTTCTTCAGATTCTTCCTCCTGTAATGTTAGACGTATTTTATGTTTGTTTGTGTCTGGTACAGCGCGCGACAAACTGTATTGCGTATCTCGTATATTGGTTGCTCACTGTAGTACGCACCCCGCTACCCCGCGCGCCACTACAAAATCTGACTCCAGTGTTGGCCACTTACACACACGAAAAACAAAACAAACAAACCCCGCGCGCCCTGCGCCGTTCTAATATTGTGTACTGCGTTAAGACGCACGCGATGTTCTGAGACGCAATAAAGTTTGTCGCTATTTAATTATAGGTGACGGACGTGCATGAGGGGCTTAAAAAAGTAGTGGGTAGCACCGGAATTTTCAGATAACGCAACGAACCGGTGACATCTACGAAAGTAACTACCTTAAAAAAAACGGTTTCTCGAAAAACTTTTTTCCCCCCTTAATAATAAGGCAAAAAATATAATCAATATGCATGTCAGATTTTTTCATAAATAAAATATCGTGTTGAAATATTACTTAACACTTCGATTTGAATATTTTTTTATTGCAAATGTGAAAGTTTCCTACCTGTCCAGCATTCTCGGCGTCGGACTCAGGGTCTAAGAACGACCAGCCGCCGTTGTCAAAGAAGCCTTCGATATCGTCTGTGATGGTCTTCATGACTTTAGTCCAGTTGAGCGATTGAATACCTTCAGAGTAGCGGATGTCGCAGGAACTGTAAAAAATGTTTTCATTTATTTTATAGCTTTTATTATTCAATGATTAATGAATCCCTCACCTTTAATTAGCCTTTCTCTTTTTTTTTTCAACGTATATACAGGATCCTCGTAAACGCCATCAAAGATTTTAAAATCATGCATAATGTAGATATAGAAAAGTATACAAATGTCTTGGATAATCAATCAACACTTATTATTACCCAGGAATTTTAATTATAAGAACCATAATCGTATTTACAGAGTAATATCAACTCTACAATAATTGTTACTTCCATATGAACTCATTTGGCGCTCCTACCCTTTCACCGACGAAACCGTCAGATTAATTCGACGTTTGCGGTGAAAGGCTAAAGATTGCTTAACAAAAGTGGGTAAAAGATGAGAAGGATCATAATAAACACATAAGTTTACTCACTTGAGCCATTCTTTAACATGATCCAGCATGTTCATAGGCACAGCGTTTACCATAGCCACCTTCTTCGCATAATCCTTAAACACGAACACCATATCGAAGTTCTTGAGATGGAACTGCACTCGCTCGAAGTGTACCAACTCGACGTCCTCGAGCGCTATCACGAATGGCGGCCACTCTGTTAGGTTGACGAGCGCGCCTGATGTGGGCTGCAGGAGGACAGTACTGCGGAACGGTGCACCGGGGAAACCCAGTTCTCTGGAAGAGGAAACGTGAACTTCACAACTTGCAACATAAAGTGCTACAATTGCCTCATGCCTATGCAACGTCACAGCGCGAGGTGCACAGTTAATTCGTACGGGTTGTAAGAATATGTACACTATACTGTGACTCCAGGTACACCAGACCCTGTGCTTCGAAGAAATCTAGCTGAGGATGCCATCGGGAACAAGTTCAGCCCCCTTATTTACTAACTCGGATGACAGGTGTCGATGCCTATCAATCTAGAATTTACTGTTACAATGCGGGTTTTGCTTGCTCGAAATTTTTATTTGGAATCCAAAAACCGCATTGTAACAGCAAATCCTAGATTGATAGGCATCGACACCTGTCATCCGAGTTAGTAAATAGGGGGGCAGATGAGATAGTCAGTATGACCTCACGGCGTGTGCCGTGTATGGCTTCGAAATTATTATTGTATTGGAAATCCCAACTAAAATTATAAATGCGAAAGTGAACTCACTTTCGCATTTATAAGTTTGTTACGCTTTCACGCCATACCTACAGAACCAATCACAATATAGTAATACAAATCAATCACTACAGAGAAGGACATAGGCTATCTCTCATCCCGGAAAAACGTACTGTTCCCGATGGATCGAAATTGACGCGAGCGGAGCCGCGAGTGAAAGCTAGTAGAGTAATAATTTCACATAATATACTATCTACGAAGCGACTTAAGGCAGGGTCGGACTGTACCGCCGCATTGATTTCATGGCGTCTGAGTCCCAAAAGCGTTTAGACCTAATGGCTGACCTAACACTACTTAGCCACGAGATAATTGGATTCGCGTATGTGTTGCTATTAGCCTAGCTCTTTTATAAACTGGCGCTGACTTTAGTGCAAGGACTTTAGACTTTGGTCATGTTCTCCACCCTTTCGCAGAATCTCTTAGAAGCCACCTTCAGCTCGTGCCGCAGCTCCCGCTCGCTCTGCTCAGCCGCCTGGTCTTGCATGTGTTGGTACTTATCCAAGTTTGTCGTGATCTCACCCACTTCTATGTAGAATTGCTAGCGTGTCAAACTCGACCTCCTGCTTGGTCATGTTCTCCACCCTTTCGCAGAATCTCTTAAAAGCCACCTTCAGCTTGTGCCGCAGCTCCCGCTCGCTCTGCTCAGCCGCCAGGTCTTGCATGTGTTGGTGCTTATCCAAGTTTGTCGTGATCTGACCCACTTCTGTGTAGAATTGCTAGCGTTTCTTACCTGAATGGCGTGTCAAACTCGACCTCCTGCTTGGTCATGTTCTCCACTCTTTCACAAAAGCTCTTGAAGGCCACCTTCAGCTTGTGTCGCAGCTCCCGCTCGCTCTGCTCGGCCGCCAGGTCGTCGCGGTCGTGCATGTGTTGGTGCTTGCCCAAGTCTGTCGTGATCTCACCCACTTCTGTGTAGAATTGCACGTCCACATGTTTCTTTTTACCTGAAAAGAGATGTTGTAGTTTGAGACCAAAATAGCAAGAATAAGCGATGGAAAGAATATATATTTATATAGCTTAAAAGACAACATTAATAAAAACCGGCCAAGTGCGTGTCGGGCCACGCGCAGTGTAGGGTTCCGTAGTTGCGAATGACAACTTTGAGTTCACACTGTGCACACTCGCACCTCACAGTTTAACGACCAAAAACATCTAACAATGAAAATTGTATGAAATTTTACATTTTTCAGTACATTTTATAAGTTGGTTGCCTATAACTTTTTAGTTTGCTCTTAGAACTCAGCTCTGATAGTTTGCCTTTCAACTTCAGTATATATTCTACTGCTGTTATTTTTTTCACGTATCCATATATATCCGTTTAGCAGACAGAGGGGGGGGGGGAGACACGTACCTCTAACAAAAAATTTCACTTTAAAACCAAATATTTCGGAAACGGATCCCTAATTTCTTTCTACCACTTTTTTGTCATGATTAATATACATACCCATACTAAATTACAGCTTTCTAGTACTTATAGTCTCTGAGTAAAACCGCGGACGGACAGACAGACAGACAGACAGACATGGCGAAACTATAAGGGTTCCTAGTTTACTACGTAACCCTAAAAAGCATCTGAATATATTGTTGGTGGTCCGTCATTCTCAACTGCTTGTCTGGTGGTTGCAGATTTAGCATCAGGTACGTGCGCCCGGCCTCTCGAGCTGCTCTTTCTCATCCCCAAAGAAAAGTAAGTCCCGTTACTCTAGTCCAACAAATTACCTATCCTTCCCTCAAATGGTTTCGATGGGCAGCAGCGATGGCTAATGTTGGTTACAAAGGTAATCAACATAAGCCAAACAAAAAAAACTTGCCAACCCGTCTGCAAGGGTGTTATAGCAAAATCCCCGCTATGATGGAAATCTTTGGGGAGGCCCATGTCCAGCTGTGGACAATTAGTGACTGACACCATATTACGATGATGAATACTTACCAAACATAATAGCATGCTTCAAATGGAAATGTAACAGTATAATCATCTCTCCATCGCACGGCTGGAAGAACGCGTTCTTTATATTATTATACAAGATGTCCACTTTATCCCCTCTAACGGACGTGAACCGGAACCCATTGGAGTGCGCTTCTAGCGACCCGCTCATTCTCTTTGTCACGATATTGGGCCTTATGTACAGGTCTTTTAACTTCGGATTTCCCTTGCTCTGTGAGAGGACCAAGGTGTCCTGTTTGACCAAGTCTTCCTTCTCGCGTTCCTCGGCCTCTCTCGTCTTGAATTTCTTTTGGACTTCCTTGATGAGTCGGAAGCCGGTGTTGAGGTTGGAGGAGGGCGGCGATATCTCACCCGGCTCTTTGGTGTTTGTACTTCGGTATGTGCTGTAAAAAAAACGAAGCATATAGGGCTGGACTACTAAAGTATGGAAATCTGCACAAGAGGTAAGATTTTAAAAGTATGTAAAGTGCAATGGAATGTTCAATTTTTATACATATAGCACTTTGGCAAAATTATTAATGGTAATTTTCTACGACATGTTCTATGAACTGGACTTGAAATATACTACAATGTTCAGTCCAAAATATATTTTCTTTGTTAAGACTGAGCACAAAAAATTGGCTTTGTGCTTTTAGCCATTGGGCTAATAAAGGTACGAGCCTATCTAGCATTTTAGGCTCAAACAAAGGGCAACCAGAGTCCATACTATTTGCTATTCTGTCGTAAATAACTTTAATACCACTGCAAGGCGTAGGGTCTTTTATTTGAATATAAGCTTGCTCTAAGGATTACCTTAGGGCCCCTTGGTTACAAAATAACTATTCATTAATCTGTGCCGCTAGTGTATGATACTTACTCTTTAACAAACGTGACGTCAGGCTGGGCGTAGTTGCCGCCTACGTTTCGTCTCAACGTGGCGCCGGGGTGGAAGAAGTTGATTCGGAGGTACGTGTAGTCTCCCTTCACGGACTGGGAAGCCTGGCCCTAAGGCTTGCCTTAGGGACCGCCTAGTATATAATACTTACACTTCTTTAACAAACGTGGCGTCAGGTTGGGCGTAGTTGCCGCCTTCGTTTCGTCCCATCGTGGCGCCGGGATGGAAGAAGTTGATCCTGAGATACGTGTAATCGCCCTCCACGGACTGGGAGATGTTCTTGATGGTGGAGATGTGGAATGGTACGGGGATGCCGAAGATGGGCAGGATTACTGTCTCGTATTTGCGATCTAAAAGTTACATGTGAAGTTAACAAATTTGTTATAATGTAGTATATTGGAAAGCAAATTTAATAATATAAATTCTTAATTATATTTTTTTGTCAGTGCACATCACTTACAAAAAAATATATTTAGGAATTAATGACTATACGAAACTTCTCCAACCCGTATGGCCAGCTTGTAGAGTGTAGACCAAATCTACATAAAAAGCACAATCATTAAGAGGCTTACCAACATACAGCTTCAGCTCCTTAACCTCATTCTCTCTCGGCATCTGACTGACGCTCTTGTACGACACAGTGCTCTTCCTGATTTTCTCTCCATCCTTCCCACTGGACTGCTTGGCGAGCCGTTCTTTGGCCTTCTCGTTCAGAGCTATGGCCAGTTCCCTCTGGTGTTCCTTACGCTTCTCCTCCGAGGAATGCTCGGTACGTAGTTTCGATTCGATGACGGCCGTTCTCTTTCCTCTGCCTAAAATACCAGGGTTATGTTTAATGTTTTATGTTCGCTATTTTAATTTGGAGCCAAATAACAAAAATTGCGGTTTTAGTATGCAATATCAATTCAAAAAATTTGGAATAGGTATGATGACTGATTTTTTATTATTTCATCACTATCACATCACATATTATAAAGCAAAGGCGTCCGCCGCGTCTGTCTGTCTGTTCGCGATAAACTCCGAAAGTACTGCACGGATTTTCTTGTGGTTTCCATTAATAGATAGTGATTCATGAATTTTTTTCGTCTTTCCAGCATTAGACCCAAGAAACAAGTTATTTATATTGACGGGTTGAGTCAGCCCTTCAAGGCTATACCGACAGAAACGTTTCACCTGTATATCAAATTGTCTGACCTGAAAAACTTACATAAGATCGATTTTAAAGAGGGATTTATATAAATGTCATGTATCTATTACACCCTCTGTTTTCTTATTTGTTTCTCTATTTTTTCACTTAAATCAATATCAGTCATCATTCCAATAATAAAAACATTTGGTAATTATTTTAAAACGGCTAATACATGCAATTAGTGGCCAGTCAAACAATGGACTCACCTCCGTTCTCTGTCCGTCCATGATTGCATGTAAATAAAAACAATTAAATAAAATCAACAATCCCAATGTTAGCGCTGTCAAAAACTTTTCGCATATTAGCTAACCAAGATAAACTTACAAGTAAAAGCTGAATCGCATTTGGAAACATGAGACTTCAACCTGCATAAAGTAGGATTAATGAGAAGAATATGATGTTCGATGGACAGCTAGGTCGACATCATGGACTTAAGACTTATCACACCGAAACGGCAGCGACGCGGCGAGAATTTACATTATGATAGGATTTTTGCCTTATCAGCTAACGCAAAACGACTATTGTCGGGTCAAAAATTTGTCGCCTCCTCTGGCCGCTCGTGGCATCTTGCGGCCGCCATTGACGAAGACTTTTCCCGCAGTTTGAGTATGCAAATAAGGTTTAAAATCCTATCATAGTGTAAGTGCTTGCCACTTCGCTGCTGTTTCAGTGTGATTTAGGAACAATATGGACCGAGCGCCGAGGACATCACAAGTGACGCTTACTTTATATTACATGTGTATGCGGCATAAATAGGTACGAATTTTATATGCGGAAGATATTTTGAATTTCGAACAGGAAATGTAGAAAAATTTTCACGCATTTCTAATATCGATGTGTATGAGCTGGTGTCGCGAGAAGTTTGTATTCATTGATATTTGCGTCGCTGTAACGTTTGTCAGGGGCCCATCCTCGTTATTCTTAGGTCCATTGTCAACATGTAGCGCCCAACACTCTTAAGATTGAAAGTTTAAAACTAGTAGACTACAGTCAACTAAAAATTCACATGAATTAATTCATGTGATTTAA
This sequence comes from Rhodophaea formosa, assembly GCA_963082605.1. Lineage (NCBI taxonomy): Eukaryota > Metazoa > Arthropoda > Insecta > Lepidoptera > Pyralidae > Rhodophaea > Rhodophaea formosa. Next base: position 5,018,003 of record OY720209.1, read on the forward strand.
TTATTTAGTTTTATACACGGTTCTTAGTTAAATTCATTTTTGATCGAACCAAAACTGTTGCACAAAAGCGATTCAACTTTTAAAACAGCCAATAAAAAATGTATTCTTAAAAAATCAAATGTTAAAATTTCCAATTATCCTATTTGCAACTGTGTCACAAATTGACACAAAATATTATTTTGATTAATAAAGCCTTGTGTAAACTGCAGCCACACTCTGCAAAACATTTACTGCCACCTGAAATGTTTTGGATTATTTGATACATACTGACATATACAAAAACATGGATGTTTAAAACCTCCCGTTTCACTACTCACTTATAATCGCATGTTGATCTGAAAAAGCATCACTTTGTATTTTTACGAGCACCAATTGATCTATGTACAATTTAGTTGGATAAATTTTGGATTTGAGGAAAACATCGTGAGGTAACCTTGTGTGTTTTTGATGCTTTACGAGGCTAGAGACCAAACCAGAATACTAGTACGTAGTAACGCGAGAAAAGAGAGTAACAATACCTCAACCTATTTTTGTCAACATTTTTGTCGTACACTTTACTGAGAAACAATCACACCTTTAGGTTTGGGCTTTAGCTTATTATATCTATTATTGCCCGCGAGTTTATCCGCGTGGATTTCTGCTAGTAGCTATTGTGTGTGTAAGAAGCAAACATAATATTTTGCAATCCCCAATAGTCACTATTACATGATGAAAATTATTTCCTAATGCAAATTATATAAAAGCAACACTACATAAACAATACACATTTACAAAAATTTACGTGAGCAATGAAACAAGTCACATGGCATTAAATGTATATGATTTTCAACTGTAAGGCTAGAAGCAAAAGGCTTTGTCTAAGTTGAAATCCCTATTTTCAGTGCAAAATACTGTCCAGATGAAGAGTAAATCTTGAGTAAATGCTGGTAGGTGTATTATTTTCACTACGGGACATACCGCGATTAGCCTTGAGTTTCGTCTGATATTTCATTGTGTTCAAAAGCATGTGTAATAAAAGACAAAAAAGAGGGTAAACCGATATGGTTTCTGTTGACAGTTCAACATACACCACAGCAGTTCCTCAGTCATTCTTTGAAAATGGCAGCTGCAATGTTGTCGAAAATCAGACGAAACTCATAACTAATTGCGATAAGTCCCGTAGTGTAATGTAAATAATAGTGATAGTGACTGCGAAACCCTAAAATCATATGAGAGCTTTGTCACAGAATTAAGCCAAATTATAAGTCCAGATGGCGAGCACTTTCAGTGTGAAAGAATATCAAACCTACGAATGTATTCAAATCAACTGCAGCGTGAATTTTTTTTCGCCTTCCATTTAATAACTTTCGTCACGTCAGTATCGTCGGCGGCGAAAACTTGCCATGGGATACAGCTCGCACCAGACTTTATTGCGGCTCAGAACACCGCGCGAGTCTTAGCCATAGCGCAGTAGGGTCAGCGCACACCGAGAGGAGAGCAGCGAAGAGCATTTTCTTAAGATACTCGAAAATACACTTTAAATCATTGCTAACTGCAACGATGCTGAACATGACAGTGCACAAACGTTATCCGCGTGGATTCAATAAAAAAATAATCAATAGTTTATTTTCGATTATTTTAAAGTTTATTTTCGAGTGTCTTAAAAAAATGCTCTCTGCTCTAGGTGTGCGCTGCTGTGCTGCGCCATACACAATATTAGGTTGGCGCAGGGTGCGTTCTGCGCTCGCAACTAATATCCGATCCGTAATAAAGTTAGGCGTGACCTGAAATTGTACGTCGTTTTGATTTTGCTCAGGTAAAAAATATCAATACAATATCAGTCAGGTGATAACCGCGTCGTTGGTTTTTCGATGTACTTATACTAAAAGTTTATTGTAAACACTGAAATCTAAAGGATCTATACAACATCGGAATCGGTAGAGCCGCCAAAATACACGTAACTTCAGTAGATTGTGGCGACATCTTCAACCAACATATAAGATACTACCTTCATCTGGACAGATACTTAGCAAAGTGCAAATGATTCCGACTCTACAGCTCAGCAGAAGGCCATTCACTCACCAAGTATTTCAGTCTTGTTCTCTTTCTCTTCTTCCTCGTCCTCGTCGTCGTCCTTGAGGAAGATTCCAATGTTCTTAATTTTCTTCTTCGACTGTGTGAGAAGGGATGCCGGCTGTTCCTCGTTTACTAACACTGTGTCGCCAATGAATAATGCGTATGTCTGAAATTAGCAAATAAATATAAAACCTAAATCTTTTGTTTGGTAAATGAAAAAGAGAAGTAATTGTATCACATTCATGAACACCATATAGCAAAATAAATTATTCACTAAAACTGCATTTTACATAAATAATAAAAACAAACCAGCCATCTTTTTAATTGATTTGTCTAAATGGTAGGGTAATACATATAGTGGATTCCTTTTGAGGCATAATATTTATTGCCAACATTTCTATGTACAAGGGGTGGATAAGTATCCCTGATGAGATTTATCCAGTCAATCAAAGTTTTTTATGAAAACAAAGAAAAGAATACTCACTTTTCCTTCCTTTTCAGTTGCAGCACTGTTCTGTAAATTAGCAAGGCCAATATTGATGTTGAAGACCATTCCCTTCTTAGCAACAACTGTAGTTTTTGGTCCAATCACAATGGAGCTCTCACGAAACTCTATGCCCATAGCAAAACTGCAATGAAATTGCACATTAAGTCATCTGCTTTACTTAATTAGGCTTAATTAAAGTAAGGAAACATAACAAACTAACCCAAAAGATTTTGTGAGATTATCAACCAAAGCAGGCTTTTCTTTCTTTGCCAATTCTAAACCAGCTTCGTAAACGGCAGACAACTTCGCTCCAGCCACAAGGTGCTTCATAACCTCTTCTTCTAGGTTCAAAAGGAAATTATAATTGCTCTGCACTTCGTCTGTAGGGTTGACCAGCAATGTACGGACAATGTTTGAGCAGTACGACTTATATCTCGCACCTAGAGAGCATACAATAGCACCGAAGTGCAAGTGGTTTTTATCTGACACCGCACTGAATTTGAGACTGTAGTTTCCTCCAGACTGAATGATTGGTGGGTAGCACATATCCACTTGGCTTGTGTCAACGCCTGTGACATATTTCTTGTCTGATATTGCTGCTTCCACACCTTCAGCCAGCTTTGAGTGCTTTACTTTCTGTTGAGAGAATATTACAGTATTACATAACTGATTAAAATGGGCAAATACAAAATATGTGCAATTCTTTTCACACAATAATATGGACTACATCTAGGTTTTGCAATATCAGAGCATTTCTAAGTACAAAATATAAGAAATTACCTTATCTGAATCAATGATTTCCATGATTTGGTCTTTCAAGTATTTCGTAAACACATCAACAGTGACCAAGCAGGCCTTTTTCACTGTGATGACTTCTGGATCTTCCTTTGGAGCCATGAGGAGAGCTATTGATGAACTTATATCTACATTTTCAAACTTCTCTGCCTTCATGGCTGCCTTCCAACTCTCACAGAATTCACCTGGGTAATTGTCCTTGGCAAATACTCCGAGGGTTTTGCCAGATTTTGATTTCTTTATTTCTTGTATGAGTTTGTTGAAGTTCTCTTTGTCTTTATCATTCTACAAAAGCAAAATGAGAGATTAAATTTTGAAAATGCATTTGATGTAGGTACTTTGGGGCCTATCTAAATAATCAACTAATCTTTTCACTCTGCATTGTTTGACTGAGTTATTTTGTGAAGTGCAAAGCGCCTTATGTATGGGGCATGATCTGTATAGCGTTATCTCCTGCATGTCACTACATAAAAGATAAGCAGAAGGGGAATATAAATTTGAATTACTTTCCTCTGCAGGTTAACAATGGGGACTTTTTATGTCAAAGGGCAGCCCAAAAAAATAATCTAGATAACATTAAAAGGTCCAGTAAAATTAGATCAAAATCTAGTGGTTATCAAAAAAGACAAAACACAAGTACATTTATCAAAACAAAAGGTGTAAGGCCAGAAATTAAAAAAAAATATGTTCGTGATATTATAGAAGTATACTTACTCTATCCCTAATAAGCAGTTTCACTGGTGGTAGTTCTGTTTCCTCTTTTCCATTTTCTATTTGTCTTAAGAACTCTATTTTCTTTTTACTGGCAAGGAAACACATGCTTTGTTCTGTAAGTACTGTGATTGTATCGGGCAACTCGTAGCCGAACAGCCATGTCTGATAAAAGGATAAAACAAGTTTTAATTAAGAGATCTTATATGTATCTATCAAATCTACTTAATAAGGTACTAAAGGGACTATTAACACTGTCAAGCTGATACAAGGATTAAGTAGTAGGAATGGTAAAACAAAACAAGAATAAAATACCTAAGAATTGTCACATATTACATCTATTCATACATCTTAGGCTATCCATTACTAGGTAAAACTACCATGGCTTTTTGCATTCACTTTAAAATAGTAATAAAAAAATGGCACCAATGCAGCAGCATTACATTAAGTTTACAATTTAGAAGAGCTTATAGTTTGTGATTTAAAAACATATATACTTATATATTCTAGTTTCAAGTAATTTTATCTTTAAAATTTACTAAAAAATGGTGCACAAAATATCTAAAAATTTCATAACATTATGAAACACATACTAGTCCAACAGAATACAAGATTATATGACTGTAAAATAACCAGCGGGTAGGTACATTATCAAAAAGCTACGCATTGAGGTACATTTGTGTGGCAATACTCCTGAATATTTAGCGAAATTCATTATACATACAAACACATAATAAATAGCTGGGAATTGCGTTGAAACGCTCCATGATCAAGATTCCAATAACGTCAAAACAAGGTAATCGACGAAACTACTATCGCGTTTAAACAATAAGCATAAAACGGCGTAAACCTGTAATGCCGTTGATTTGCTGTATAGTGTGTCTTCATCCACGCCGACGCATGAGACAAAGCAATCCACTTTGGATAAGGCATCGTCACTTTTGGAATCCGCTGCAGCAGCCTGGAAAACACGTTTTATTAGCCGGAGTAATCCTCAATGCGATCACACGAAATGCGCGAACAGTGACCAACCTTCCATGCTGCGTACAGCTTTTTCATACGTCGATAGAAGGTTTCCTTATCAAGAGATATATTCGACATTTTTAAAACTAAGGAAAACTATAACTAAAGACGGTATTTTTGTTAAATTACGCCTCAAACGGATAAAATATTCTCTACGATTTCACGACATCAGTGCTTTTTGACAGCAAACACAAATGGCGGGCGTCGGTATTTTTCTTGCCAGCTATGAAAAATAAAATCTACCGTGTGTGTGCGGTTCTGCAAAACGAAATTAATTTCTCCTAAAATCATATTGTCTATGGTATTACAAGGTAATCTAGATAGGGCTGTTCAAAAAATACGCATAGTAATTTCTAGAAAAAAAAAATATAATTCTGTCAATGTCAACGTCAAGTCATTTTTCGCAATCAAAATAATTCATATGTTCAAAATGGTTCAAAAATATATTCTAAGGTTCAAAAGAAGCAACACAATTTCTAAGTTTCATATTTTATTTTAGCATTGTTTTACACTATTAAAATGCAAAAGCTGAAACTCGAGAAACATGTGCTCTTAACGGAAAGTGTAATTAGAAAACTCAATCAAAACCGTATAACTACTGTTCTCGAGTTCCTTCATGAGGACTCAGGAAAATTATCAAATCTTACTAAACTGAGTTTACCACAAATTCTAGAAATAAGAAGTGATATATTCCGGAAATATTCTGCGCCTGTTATTAATGGGAGCTCTCTCATCAATAAGTTCTCTAGAAGTAATTACATAAACACAGGGTTAGCAAGGTAAAATTAAATATTATTAATAGAAGGCTGTTCTTAAATATTTATTTTTTATTTTCATGTCGTTTGTTATGCTTCTAGTTTAGACGATGCCTTGAAAGGTGGCATACCATTGGGATTTATAACAGAAATATGTGGTTTGGCTGAATCTGGAAAAACACAATTGTGCTATCAAATAGCTATCAACAGCATCATTAGCACAGAAAAGACTGTCTTGTACATTGATACAAAAGGTGACTTCTCTGCTGTGAGAATTCAAAAGGTTTTAGATGGATTAGGGTTTTCTCATAAGGTAAAACAAAATATTTCTCTCTTACCAGACTATTTATGTTCAAAACAATATATAATCTTGATGTTTATTTTTCATCAACGCATATCAAGTTTAGACCTCTTCCAGTAGATGATTATTAAAAATTAATTGAATATTTTGAGAAGACCTTGTTTAGTAAATAAAGTTTTTCAGTGTACCTAATGGGATTGTACAAAATTAATTTGAACTTGATTTGCTGCAGGAAATGGCACTAATAATGTACAAATTAAGAGTAGTTTTCATATGGACCATGGAAGAATTAATAGAACTATTAAGAAAAATTAAGAACAATGTATTGGTTTTTGAGAACTTGGCAATGATTATCATCGACTCACTGCCTTGCTTAATGTTTCAACATCTTGGAGACTCTAATAAAATTGGTATGTTTTATTAATTACTATACTAAATATAAAAGAACCCTCTGAATCATAATGACTGCAGTATGACTGGAGTAAAGCCTTATTATACATAACATCAGTAATGTTCTTTTGCCAGGGTCTATGATGGAATGTCTGCAATTACATTGAACTATCAGCCTTTAACCATGGCCAACTGTTATTAGAACATTATAAAGAAATATAAATTTCTGCATAATGTTCTGATACTAAAAAGTTATAAAACTATTATTTTATTCTAGGACTGGCATATCTAAATATGATGGTAAATTATAGCAGATATATTTGTGATACTTTCCATGTGGGTTTTATATGTGTAAATATCCAGACAAGATGGGTGGATCAAGACATTTCTGAACTTGAAGGTCTGTTTGTCATCCTTTTGTTTGTCCAATTTTGTTTAGAAAACCATACAAATTTATTAAATTTACCCAAATATTATTTCAGATGAAGATGAATCAGTTTCAATCTCAAAAGATACATTCTTAGAAAGAAAAAACCGCTGCCTAGGAAAATACTGGCAACATATTCCAGTGACTGTAGTGATAGTAGAAAAAGGACAAACACGGGATAAAACTGATGGAAATAGTTCCCAAATTATAAATGGCACCATTATTAAACGGAGCAGTCTAGATTGCAGTTATAGTTTCAACATTACAGTTAGTAATTTAGGTGTCACACAATAAAGATTTTATTTATACGTATAAACTTTTTTTTAACAACAGTATCCTATCACGGTTTATGAGATACAACCTGGTTACAGACCGACAGATGGACATTGAAGTCTCATGAATGGGATCCCGTTTTTACCGTTTGGATACGGAAACCTAAAAAAGAAATATACCAGAAAAAAGATGGATAGTTGAAGCATTTTATTAGTAATTAGTTATGATGAAATAATGAAACTCATACATGCAAGCCTTTCGAGCATACACATGAGCCCTGAAAATATTGCGCTGCTTGCTACAATAAAGCGTTGCTAAGTTAATTTCTTATACCAACTTCGTAGACAATCTACGAATACCACAGACCAATACCACCCACCTACAACCATTCCCAAAATTCAAACCTCAAGATGCCGCCAGCTCAAGCCGAAGAACATAGACAATTAAAAAGTGTATTGAATGAATGAAATATGTGACGTGAATGAGTAGCTGTATAAAAACAATCCATCCATTTTCATTCTCATTCATTTGTTCGCACGCCTCATCGGCGATGCGCGTGAAATTGCGATGGCTTATTTTAACACTTTTGTAAACTTCACATTTTTATGATATTTATGTGGTCAATAGTCTTGGTAGTATAATTTCTTAATTTATTATTTTATTTGTATAAAAATGGCGAACCAATCTCAAAAAATTGTGTACAGACTCGTACTGACGGGAGGTAAGATTATTTTTGCTTTTACGTGTCTCTTACGTATTTTCATTGTCTTTTCAGATTTCAGTCCATTTTATAATTATCCTATTGTGTGTTTTGTAATTATTTAAATCTTTGAAGTGATACTTTAGGCGCTAATTTACACATAGGTATAATTAGTTAATTTTTCTAATAATAAACCGATGCTATGGTGTAACACGTGGGGTTATATTATCTATCAAGTCTGAATAGGTGGATTTTTTTAACCAGGACCTTGTGGCGGCAAAACTACGGGACAGTCTCGCCTGTGCACGTTCTTCGAAAATCTGGGATGGAAGGTGAGATTTTTAATTATTTATTGCATATTGCTGTACATGATCTCATAAACTTCTTTTGTAAGAGTTGAATTATTAATTTGTTCTCTTTATTATTTCACGCCCAAATTATAAAATCTACCTTACCAATTAAAATTCTTAATTTACTTATGCTTGGTGAGCGAATTTCAAAATAAAAATGCTTAGCTGACAGAATTATTCAAATATTGATTTCACCAATTGGTTTCATTCAATGATTGTGATTTTAATTTTCCAAAGTAAAGTTTTTGGCTGATAGTATAGTGATAACTTTTAAAATATTTTAAAAAAGCATCTGTAACTTGGCTTCCAAATGGTTCCCGTTATGTTGAGGTTATGGTTTCTCCCAGAGGAGATCCAGTAAGACACCGTTCCACGTTGTGTTTATTTCCAGGTGTTCCGGGTGCCGGAAACGGCTACCGTCCTTCTCAGGTACGAAGTGTTACCTTCACCAATTGCAGGGGTGCATGTTCAAACACATGTTTCAGATTATTGCTTTGCATTAAATTAGATTTAGACAACTCAATGTTAGTGAAATACATTTTTACTAACATTTAATTTCACTTATCTACTGTCCTATATTGACAGAATGTACGGATCAAATATTATGAGGGTCCTAGTAGACCGAATCAGTAGTTTAAATCCATTTTGATGTAAATTTGAAATCTGAATACAGTTTAATGAGCACCCTGAACATGAATTAATTAACATACAGTTCTTAATTCTTTTAGCAAGAATCAGTAACTGTGTGACATTAACTATTATATACATGATATACTGAGGTTTGTGAGTGTGTGACAACATTGCAACATTTTATTTTCTTTTGCAGTGGTGGAGTCAAGTTTGCAGACCTCACCCCGGATGAGGGTGAGTTTAATTAATAAGTTTTTATTAAGGTGCTAATGGAAATTTCGGTTATATGTTGAGTTTTTCAATTGCAAAATTTCTGTCTCATAGATTTTTAAGTAAATAGACTACAGAAGCAAAATCAAATCTAATTTTGAATATCTTGAAAATATTATAGAATATATAATAACAAAGTAAGAATTTTAAGCAAGTTAAAATTATAATATGGAAAATAAATCAGATTCAAACTAGTTTTTTAAAAAAATGAGTCCTTTTTGCTGTACTATTCATTTGATGTCTTCCAAATTTTCTTAAAAATGTAGAGATATTTCTCTCTTTATTAATAAAATATATAATTTATAAATCATCCTTAACATTACTATAATAAATGAAATTTGCTTGAAATATTTACGTGACTTAAGATTTTAATAAAACCTCAGTGTCATTAGGACAATTTGCCAAAGAAATATTAGCTCTCGTAATCCACTAATGCAGATAATGATGTAGTGAAGAAACAATACATTTTCTCACTTATGCCAATTTTAATAGTAAACTCCTCTGAGTCGATCGAACGCTTTTTTATGTATTATAAATAGTAAATAACAATAATAATAATTACCCTCACAATCGCCGGTATTTTATTGTATGTTGCGATTTTCATACGCTTGTTCTCTTCGATTGGCCATATTATATAAGTTGCATTGTTTTTGAAGCGCCCCGGTATCTGATCTGTGTGGCTTATTGTGAACGCATAGGTACCTACTCACACATAGATTTTAAAAAATGGTATGCTTACACACTAAGTAATATGTATTGGTTTGTTCTGCCAACCCAAAAAGTCTTTGCCTTATTTATACTAGGGAACCATCTATGTATTCATTCATCTCATCATCATGTAAGTATGTATAAACTGGAAGCCCTTGAAATTGGTTATACTCTTATACCTAGCTACGTTTTATTTTCAACTGATAAACTTTAACTACGCCTAATTGCTCGTAATTCGCATAAATAAACGATTCGTTACATCAAGATTAAAGTTTTTCATACCTACTTAGATCTGAAATATAATAAATGTCATTATGCTTTATGGTTCAGTATTGTAGGTCCTTTATTTAAATGCGTTACATACAGAGATTTCCATTTGCTACCTACTAACTTTATCGCGATCATAGTATATATTAGTCTTATCGAAGGTTCGGTTTCGGCAATTGAAATAATAAATAAATAAAATATACATTTTTGGTGAAAACTTCAGTTTCGGCATAAAAACGGCTGATCCTTCGGCCACGCCGAAATTCCACGTGTTCGAGTGGATGGCGTCGCGACACGCGCGTCAAAGTCAGTTCAGTCTGTAGTGGGTCTATCGTTGGTGAATGGGTTGACTTTGTATTTTTTTCTTACATGATTTGTTTCTGTCGGAATTTAGATAAGTCCTATTAGCCTGTTATTAGTATAATATATTAGTATAGATTATAATATTAAACCGAAACTGACAATACTAGACATCAAATTTTATTATGCACCAAAATGTCCGGAACACTAAAGTTCCTAGCACTCTCCCAATAAATGCGCACGATGAAGTATGAAAAACATACAAACTACGTTGGATGCGGTTACAGCCAATTGCTAAAAGCTGAAAAATAGCGCCCATTAGAAAGCAACCGGAAAGCGCGTCAGTCTGTTTATTGTTTGCCGTTCTCTTGCCAAAATCCAGATCACAATTTCTATCAGCATTGTGCCTCGAAAATAGAAAATGTGGTGACCGCGTCTCGAGCGAGACCTTGGCGGCTCCTTATGTAATGTCTATCTAAAATGTAGATTAATGTCAATGGCCAACTGAAATTGATACGTAAATGATAATAATACTAGAACGTTTTCTTGTGGCTAACGAATGACGTACTAAACGAATACCACTTCGTTAGACAAAAATACGTAAATATTATATCGGAGTCTCCAGTCAGAATAACTATATAAACGTAGGCGCGAATTAAGAACTACCTTTTTTTAGGCTTTCTACCCAAAAGAGACAAAGCTCGACGGCGCAGTGGTTAATACACCAGACTGCGACACAAGATGTATCGGGTTTTATTCCCGGAGCACACAAATATATGTATTTGCTCCATTTTCACGAATATTTGTCTGCGGTTTTGGATATATCTACTTAAGTAGGGATTGCGTCAACTAAATGTATGCTGGATAACGGAACCCTTCGTGTGCGATTTTGACTCGCACTCGGCCGGTTTTATTTGCAAATCTGTATAAATCATATTAACGCAATGTTATTTTTAATATTGCAACTGGAATTCCCTACTAGTCACACGAGTGTGACGCATAAAGCTGCGACAAATTACCGTCTGGGAGGCCTGAGCAAACGTAGCTTTCATGAATGGCTTCCCAAATAACCAGACAGTTTTTATGACTGACTTCTTAGATAAATGCTAGAGAAACGCTTTGGCCAGCTGCAAAGCAAAATCCGGGATTCAGCACAGTGACTTCATTCATTTAACATTATGTTCTTGTAGGATATCAGTTATTTTTCAGGTCCCTCCCCTCTCTTATCATCAAAAGTAATGAAAGCTCTTTCCTCCTCTTTCAAGCTTAAGCATTGGTATCATTGCGAAATGTTGTGCTGACATCATCACCATGACATCCTCATCCGTATGACATCAAAAATAAGGTTCCCCTGTGGCCCCCACAACGTTCGAGTGAAGACCTCAGTGCTCTCCGGTTGTTATATCATTCCGCAGTTCTTATTCTTACACATCTCTTTTTCACACTTCAGCTAATAACTTTCACTGCAGGTGTCTCATTAAAATGCTAAAATAGGTTTTTCTACTGAATTGTTTTTCATCTTGTTTTCTATTTGAAAACGCTTCTCTGAAGGCGTGTCCTATTGACGCATTGAGTCACGTGAGGTAGGTCATTGGTTCAAACTTGCAGCCAAGTTTCTTTCTGGCTGACTGACTCCATAATCAAATGTCTAAGATTCAACCAATTGGTATTACCCATTTTAATTGCTCTGCTAGATAGTAATTTAGTGTAACATTGATAAGCGATAACCTTACATTTTTATTTTTTGTTATGAATGATAGTGTGATGTGATAACGTTGATAACCTCGAACATGTGCCTCGCTGTTTGTTTATAATTCGAAATCCACATTGTTTTGTCTAGTGCTATTATTCGATGGGGATGATGATGTGATATGATTCACTGCAGCACTTGTACCGATTTGTCTATTGTCGTCACAGGCTGAGATGTCACACCGTACACTGCCAAGTCATAGGTGTAAAGTCCATCAACTAAATTCTCACTAAATTAATCGGAATATTGCGCAACACAAGATTCTCCGTGAGAATCAAATGTGATTTGTTCGGTAACGTTTTATTTCGGCTCGGTTGTTCCGCAGAATCACGTATGTGCTGGTGGTTTATTTTCGTTGGCGAAGCTTCCCTCGCTCGCCGGCTTACTAGGTCTTGCTGCTTGCGTATCTTTATCGCCGTCACGTGGCCGCTCCGTTTTTACTACAATATCCTAACCTCGGTGAAAGTACCAACTTCGATGCTAACATTTTATTATAATCTTCTCATTTCATATTGTACTAGATTCAGAGATACGTGGCAGATCTCTATCAACCGGCAATTTCAATTTTGGCACATACGTCTCGTATGATACGAGTGCGTGTAACGTGTACCTACCGACTCTATAATTTTTAACTTTATACCTTATCTTTAGATAGATGACATGGTGAAAGTAAAAATACCTACGTCTAGTACGTCTACGTATAATACTGGAGCTAACCGTCCGCACCACAGAACTATCTTGATATAGTTCTGTGGTCCGCACCCTGTTCCATCCAATATAATACTGTAAAATACAGTAACGTCTGTAGAATCCATTAGAAGCAAGGACGCCTCAGCGATTTCCCTTTGAATAATAGATTTTCCATCCGTATAATCTGCTTATAAAAATAGCTATGATTAGGGGAGAGGGTGTGCACTGGGTGTTATGAGGCTTCGCTGTATCGCAACACGTGTGCGAGTGTGTGTCGGAATGACGAGGTGAGTCTTAGTCCGTTCACGGTCAAGATCACGGCGTGCTAGAAATAATATACCTACCTACTACACCAACAAGCGGCGTTTTGTCGATATGACTGCAGAAGGCCCCGAGGAGACTCGTTATTAGTAGCAATGATTTAGCAACTGTTGTAGCTGAATTGTTAAATTTAGCGAATGATCTGATAATAAAAAGATAAATTGATTATTTTATCCATATAAACAAAACTATTAAAGTTGAATAAATAAATAAAATAAATAAATATATAGGGACATATCACACAAATTGAGCTAGCCCCACAGTAAGTTGTGAACTTGTGTCGCAGGATACTAACTCAACGATACTATATTTTATAATATATACTTATATAGATAAACATCCAAGACCCAGGTCAATATGAAAAAGATCTTTTTCCATCTTGACCTGACCGGGGATCGAACCCGGGACCCCCGTGTCGCAGGCTAGCGTGTTGACCGCTGCGCCACGGAGCTCGACGCTCGAATACAGCTCTAGTTCCTCACAATTCAGTGTTTAAAATGCGTTGCCCAGATTGTTAATCACTTTTGAAAAAGCATGTATTTTGCATGACTTAGGACTCTTCAAAATGCAAACGTAGAGAGAGAACCGGTCCAACGCACTCGTAAATTCAGTCCTATCGATTGCTGTGTACTCGTTGTACCTATTGAATTGTAACGCGAATGTGATATCATATTGGGGACATTGAAAACTGGAAATTGTCAGTCTAGTCTATTAAATTGCTGATTACTCTGGCATTTTTATACTGCGTCGTCAGGTGTTCGCCAACGTGCCCGGACGGAAACGTATAAACAAGGGAAATATTTACCTCGTTTTGTTTCTTATCTCCAGTGAGAGGTACTGATTTTAATGATATCGCAGTATTTGTTTGCACCCATTCATGCATTATTGAGGCAGATTGAAACTGACTCCATCTCGATACGTCGAGATGCCGTTAGTTCATTCTAATGGAAGCGTCGAGCACTTATTTATTCGATGTTACGTTTGACTGATTTATAAAGTCAATTGCTTTTTTAAAAGAAGCGTTTATTTTCGCTTTAATTTGTAAAATAATACTACCAGGAACATAAGCTTTATGAGCTACTCGTATGCAATCAACGAAAACATAAGTTCTATCTAATTGATTTCAACGTCGTCCGCGAAATGTACCCACTATATATCGGGACTCAGGTATTCAGAAACAAAATTTGACAAGACAGTAGTTTCATCTGGGTCAATCAAAAAGCATAAATACACGATAATAATGAATGAATGATATATGAATGAGTCGGTATATAGCGAAACATTGTTTACAAGCTGACTTGTGAGGTGAGAATATGTAAGGTATCTATGCAAGTTCAGAGAAGATCAACTTCAAGCCACACAATGCATATGAAAGCAATATTCAGTCTGAAGAATCGGACAATGGAACGAATTTCCTGTCAAATGACAATATTTCCACTATAGAAATAGATTCACACTGCAAGTTGATTGTTTTCGTAACTTGGCATTGTATTTATGTGAACATAAAGCTACTTTTCATAATCGGCCCGTGGAATGACGCATGCTTGATGTATCCTGAGCGATTTATTCATACAAACAGAAGCACGAGGTATCTATGGAAATACATGTCATCGAGGGTATAAAATTTTAATATTTATGATTTACAACGTTCGCAATAACAACGAGCTTTTGCAAGGAGCTATGACATTAATGAAGAAGAAAATGAGAATACTAGATATAACCCCTCATTTCGACCGCGTTAATCTTGTGCTATTCCGATGTCATTACTCAGCTATTATGACATAAACTTGAAAAGTCATCCTGAAGTTTTTGGGTGAAGAAGTAACAAGCATTCTCACATGAAAGGATAGTTTTAGTATTGAAAGGATTTGTAAAGGATATTATATAATTATAACTTACTTATAAGAAGCTTCTTTTGTTGTTGGATAAATTACAATAAATTTCATAAAATATCTAGAATCCTAGATTAGTTTCAAAATTAATTTATTAACTTCTCTTTCGAGTCTACTGAAATTTCAGTACTAATAGTACCTTTGTACTTTGTGTTGTGTTGCAGGTTTTTCTGTGTACATAAATAATATGAAATTCTCAGTTACTCGATTCGTTGTCGTAATGTACAATCGTTTTGACATCGGGTACTCAATCACCCGGAGTTGCAGTGTAATCGTTTCATTTTATTATGATTTTGCAGCAATATCAAATTGCTATAATTAAGATTCTGTCATGCTGTATTGGTTTATTATCTGGAATATTTTGTGTTCAAATGGAATTACTTTGATAATACGCAACCGAGTTAATTCATTTCCCATATGTTTACTTATATATTATATAGGTATTGAAATTTGTTTATAACTTATTATAGTATCTGGTTTTCAACACGAGTTGTAGTGACGTCCGACAATACGCTTGCCAAATAAATCTCCAAAGCAATCTAAGATAAAGCTTAGGATTTCCTTTTGGTTTAGGTAGATGTTTATCATGTTTCCTACGCTCATCATTATCTTTTCTTTAATAGCTTTGCCGCCTGACGTCAATCTGCTGTAAAGAAATAGAATGGTGCTTCCTCTTTATCGCACTTTCTAATTCAAGTTGACATCAATACTTTTATTTTCATTTGAATGGAACACCTAATCGATTTAGATGAAATTTGGTATGGAGATAGTTGAGTCTCGGAAAAGAATTTAGGGTACCCGGAATAAGCTATTGTTCCCGAGGGATCGTTATTCATGTCATGTGGGTGAAAGAGGTGAAAGCTAGTAATTTTAACTAATAACTGGTCGTTAGAATCGAGTTGTGCAAATCTTAATAATTTCGCTCTATGACTGCTTTCCATCTCTTGTCTTTCTTTCCGAATATTCTTAGCCATATCAATTTTCATATCGAAAGCCCCCTGTTTTACTCTTTATAGCTATGTATCTTCTTCAATGGCTTCATCTGACGTCAATCTCGGCTGTAAACACTTGTCGGTACGTGGGCGGCAATTGTTTGCATCTGTTTCGTATATCTTATCTAGAGCTTCTGAAATATCCGAGGCTGCAATGCTATGACTTTCTCAAATTACGTTGTTATCATAATAGTAGTTATTTAAATCGAATAACTTGAATTCAAAGGCAATGTCATCAAGGTCGATAGATAAAGAACCATGCCTTCATCTTTTACGTGGCAGACAGACAAACTAAGGTCGCAAATTACATAGCATTTTAGCAAAACAGATTTCTATATGTGTGGATCTTCTGTCCATGCATATTAACGAGTATATACAACGAATTACTGATATACAGGGAGAATTTCTATAATCAATGAATGTTACTGCCAATAAGATAACCCAAAATAACTTTGGAGAATATTCGCAATACAGTCAACGTCTCGTTTCCGCATAAAGTAATTCCTCTTTTGTACATTTAAATTCGCGTCATAGCGTCTTGCGTGATTCTTTTAAAACTTGAAAAGGCTTCTTGTTTGTTTTGTCGTAGTATTCGCAGTTAAGTACATACTTTATTACGAAATCATTTCTTAGATCGACCTCGCACCCGTTTCATATAACCTTAAGATGTTTTCACGTTTCAATTATTTTTATTGTTAAAAGTAGATCAAATAGTTTCACTAAAGCCCTTGCAATTAAGAATGTGTTAGGGACAAAGTTAATTTCTCTTGATAGATACGATTGATTAATTCTATTGATACGGATCAAAGTGGGACACGACGTTTGAAGTTTTAATTAAAGCATATTGATCTCGGACACTCTTAGTTAATTACTTTTGCATTCAATTGTATACTATTAAATGGAAATGTTTTCATCAATTTAACGCTTTTATTTAAATAAGAGACTCTTTCGACAATTCTACATGTAGTAACTGTTTTTATTACAAATCAAATAGTTATTAAGTGTCCCTTAAGAGAAGAATGAAGCATGTTTCAGCAGACAATGTTTTGATAAAATGTACCAGAATCACCGACCAGTGTTACTTGTGCCAAGGGTTGCAAAAGGTGCACCGCCGCGGCCGTAGCCCAAGCTTCTGAAGGTAGCAACGGTGAGTTGTGGTGATGCTAGCCCATCATATCTTTAGGACAAGCATCATTAGTGTGGCCAGGCTAGGGTATACGCGATTCAATTAGATTCATTATGGGATGTTGTAGCAGTACTTCAATTAGGACCATACCAAAGCATTTACGTCGTATGCAATAGATCGAATTCGAGCATTGTAAGTGATAGATAATACAAAACGATGAACTTGATGACATTTTCTTTCTACTTCAACTTCATTTCACGCGTATTATTTTTCAAGAAAAAACTATTAAATTTTCTTCTTCTTTTGGTTAAATTGAATATTTTTTTAATTTATCTTAATGTTGTAGTAAATGTAGGATTTGTGAAACATTTTAAAAATTCAATAAGTCGTTTAAAACGTTTCCTTTCCTCTCTCTATTTATAGCATTTTTGACATTGTAGAGTTGGATGTTTTTCGCCTAATGCTCGTTTCCGATCTGTGTCAAGTCGATCGCACAGCCCAGCATTCTTAGCACTGGCATCAGTTTCAGCGGTCATTGGATCGCGTCACCTGACATGTCATTAAGCTCCTTTGTTCTCGGCTCTCCATTAGCAGCTATTGTAAAGATCCATCCGATTATCTTCGCTAAAACAGCCTAATAAAGTAGCCTTTCAAGTAATGTCATTGTTTTCCGTGTGCTCGCTGGTATAGGAAAATTGGTTTGTGTTTTTGCTAGGTCAATAATCATCTTACCGAGGCTATCGTAGGATTACTATTTAGGAGATAAATCCTGAATGACCGGGAGACAGATAATTATTATCAACGCATGACATGAGTAAAACGTCTGTTATTATATTGCTTAAAAATATCCGTTGTTTTAATTAGTTCTATCGTAATACGTAATAGTAAACATACAAAATATAATTTAGATGAGGAGGCCTGAACGTTGCTCTTATATTAATAAATGAATACAGCATTTAGTTTCTAGTCTGATAAGACCCGTTTGGTGTAGCTCGCATTCAGCGATTTTATGGGAACTTTGTCTTATGAACGTGCTTTGGGGAGAGTGGTCATGGTAATCCTGCCTATTAGATGTTTAAAAGTTAAACAGTGGAATTCATATTTCTTTATGATTTTTAACAACAACAATAATAAAATAATAATGTAAAGTAACTTAACAGCCTCGACAAAGAGTGGTCAACAGAAGCAATAGACACAGACAGACATGGGAACGAGAGAAAATGCCTTACCCTTATTACTTATTCGTAGGCCTTACCTTATCCTATTATCGGTGTCGGCGCAATAGTCTTTTTCCTCCACAATTTCCGCATCCATTTCTACCTCTTTCATGTAATAATGGCTCCTATTATAAAAAGTACCTAATTCCTGCAGTAGCTGTAAATTAGATTGAATTATTACATTGATAACTTAAATCTTCTTGAACTGATATGTGCAGCAATCATAAGTGAAACTGTTTCACAATATCATCTATATCTGTTTCATTATATTTATCTCGTTTAAAGATCGTGTGCGTGGACAATCACTTAACGTCTGCTTTATCAGTTGTCTTAATGATATTATGGTAATTAATAGTATATGCACACCTGAGATATAAATAAACTGGTTTTAAGTGCTTTTTGTTAATTTATTAGATTAAAAAAACGAACGAATCGCCTCCAACATTAAGGACATTTTGTTTCCGGCTGAGTATTTAAATACTAATGGAGTAATTTACTTGTGAGGCTTTAGAAAATAAATACTCATCTATGAAGTAGAACACTGCCTCGGAATCACACAAGTTACATATTTGTACTTTTATGAACCTCTAATTCACAAGTTATATAAAATTAAAAATTTTGAGCAACCCCCGACTTAATGATTCCTTTATCTTGTTAATGGCCGAACCGATTTTGATAAGACATGCCAAAGAACTAGCTATATAAAAAAAATCGTATATTATAAATAAAAAAATCGTATGCAATTTTGAGAGTATCAACGGTTCACCCGTTTTAGAGCTACGGTGCCTCAGACAGGTGGTCAAACTTATAATATACTCCTTTTGCGTCAGGGGTTATAAATAGCTAGAACCGAGAACAGTGCCGTTTTCATTGATAAAGACAGACTTCGGAGTATTTCAGACAATAGTAGTCGTCAGAGGCGTTGAAGGTGTGAAGCCGGTGGCCATAATCAGCGCATTGACGTCACCGGAGGCGTGTTGGGCAACGTCCACATTACTCTTGCCAAAAGCTGAAAATATATTTATTTCGTTTATTGTGTATTTGTACGAAAACCATAAAACTAAACATTTCCGTCTTGAAATAACTTTGGTTTTGTAATGATAAAAACATGTGATTTTACATATGACACGCTTTTTTGGTGCAGTTAAATGATAAATATGACGTACGTACGATAAGTATTCTTGCTACGCGGTATCCAGAACAGGAAAATATTATAAGTGTACTCTTTGAATTTGGTAATCTCAATTTATGTATTTCTTGTGCCAATTAAGAGTAATTTTACATTATGTACTCCTTTGTCCCATTGCAACTAAATCTGATAAAAGACTTGTCTTCACTAATTACTGTCTTAAAATAAATTTAATTAGCTTTGTTTGTTATTTACGAAGAAACATTACTCGGATTATTGAAAGAAGTATGAAACTGTCATTATGCAACTTTTTAATTTCTATTTTATTCGTGTCCAACTTTAGCCATTCCAATATGATATCGTGCTCAGTAAAATATTCTTTCGACGTTGCCTTGATCGTTGTTTAAATATTATGAAAATGGAAAGTAATAAAGGCAGTAATTTGTCTTCAATGACTAATGTAAACTCGTTCGGCGCACGAAAGTTGACAATACTTTGACGTCGGAGCAAAACACGCGATACCGAAATAAACCGCTTCCTCGTTATCTCTAATTTATGAATTGTAAATGGTGTATTGAATTTTCACATTTTTTGTGGTTGCGTCCCCGTCCCTTATTATTGATTGACAATGCCAACGAAGGTTACTTTATCTGTTCCTTACACACCGCACTCGTTCAATTAAAAATTAAAGATTGCAAGCGACACACGATCCCGACTTTAGCAGTCTTATTATAAAATGAGGACCTGATGCACAGAATTAATAATAGTAGGTACTAACCTGAGGACTAACTTTAGTACCTGGTTTAAATCCTTATTAGTCCAATTTGTCAATGACACTGACCAAATGTCAAATTAATAAATATTGACTTATTTTTAAACCAGGTACTAAAGGTGGTCCTCGTTTTATAATAAGGCGGTAGGTAGGTGTTTAGCACTTTTAGTCATTTCATAAGACAGTGTTCCCCAGAGCTGAGGTTGATTATAAATTCTCTTGCGAAATCTACTCTCCCCACAGAACATAGAAATGTCTTTCTGTGTTCTGAGGCTCTCTCCCTTTGCTCTGGCAAGTATTAAAGTTTTGTGCCGTCTTTCCTAGCGATTGTTACTGCTACTTTCCGTATGTAGACAGAATAAAAAAAAATTCAACGACATCTCGCCTCGCCGAAAATGTATAACATTTACACTTATCAATGAAGTGACCCCTCGCTGCTCAACTTAATCAAACATTCAAACCAGTTATAACTGCTACGTTACGATAATATACTACTTAAACCTTTGTTGGTATTAAATTGGCCGTACAAATAGGTAGAGTACGATAATAGCCGACCGTATCGCGGGGCCAGTTTCCGTCATCGCTATGAAACCTTTATTCCATTATGTCTGCACGAAGAGACGCCCTTGGCCTTCAGGAATTCAATTATAGGAGCGGTAATTCGATTTCGGAATCGTTAATCAACCCAAAACAAAATGTCTAGACTAGAAAGAAAAACAGGAAAACAATTCCACTAAAGTTTTTAAATCACCTTGATCTCGTTTTGTAATGTAATGAGTTTCCTAGTAGTTACAGCTGATGATTTTTATTTTACTTTTTTCTTTATTTTTAAAACATACTTATATAAATTCTAAGATGAGAAACGCTTACGTTAATCTTATTTTCAGAGCAAGTTGACACTTTGATTCATTGAGCCATGTCAATTATCTTTTATTTTACATAACACACATTATCACACATACATGTGTGAGACATGTGATTTACCCACAGACTACAAACTTACCGCAATGTCAATGGTGGCTATTCGTAGATGATAAGTTGATAACAATGGCTGGTTTTATTTTCTTTAGAGTTCATGGTCACACATTGAATCACGCGGTATCAGAAATTTGTGTCGTATTATGTTCATAACAATTGATTGGTATAAATTATATATGAATTGTTCTGTCATGTTTTAATGTGTTTAAAATAACTATACTAATTACATAGATTGACAATCCTGCAAAGATCATGAGTCCAAAGAAATTAATGTGTTTTCTTTACGAAATCAATTTGTTTTGTATGTCCATTCCTGTTATCCTGTACACTTTTTACAATGTAAGTGTGTTTTCATTTCGTGACTAAACCAAGCCAATCTGCTGCTTTTATCTTCCCTGTATATACCCATTATTCAAAGATTCCATATTTCAAAGATGCAATACAATATCTTAACGTAACCAGTATTTATTATAGCAATTTTTTGGTGCCATTAATGTTAGTTAGTACGGCTTGACCTCCACCAGTAACTCTTATTGCCACGGCCCAGACATATTTTTTCTTTTTCGCTTACAAATTGCCTGTTTAGCTACAAATTTTCCACTGTGATCTAATTTACGTGCATTAATAAAAAGTGAATAAAAGACACGGAAATCGTGATGAAGTCCACGTTTCGAGTTCATTGGCAAGGTGCTGAAAATAAAACTAACTGAGCATCTCGGCGCTACCGCGGCGGCTCCCGGCCAGGAACTTAAAATACCATACGATACTTACGTCTATATCTCTTACGGATTTGACAGAGTTTGTAGAAGTTAGTCACACTGACGGGCATATTTATACAGGTAGAAATGATAATCGCGAATAATGATTGATTGATCAATCAATCGGATAAGAACAACATCTCAAAGTCGAATATCTATATAACACAGATATCAGAACTTCTACAAGCTCTATCAAAACAATTTACAGTAATTCGACGCTTTCAAGCAAACGCGGTGGTGCTAAATATACTGAATTGCATAAATAAATTTAAATAAAGAGCAAGGCCTAAGGCGGCCCTTCATTTGAGGTGACGCCTGTCACTCACCGCTGCTCTCTTGGCGGCTTATTATGAACGAATTCACTGAAAAATACTTCACTCTCCCGTCTATTATATGTCTATGATAAATTAATGAGACTAGCAGCCTCAACTCTTCAAATGCGACCACTTCATTCAAATTCTGAAATCCCAGCCTTTAGCCGTATTTCCTTTAAGTATTTTTAGAATAAACTATGGCCTAGTGGGCGTGAGCATTATTAGCGCTTTCGCATGTAAAGCAACCCCGGGCGCAGTCCCCACTTGGATGGGTGACCGCAAGTGGCATAAAAATATCTCGAGCTCCTCCGTGCTTCGGAAGGCACGTTAAGCCGTTGGTCCCGGCTGTCATCTCATTATTGATGGCAGTCGTTAAGGTCAGATGCCTTAAGGCAGCTTGAAAAATCTGACACCAGTGTTGGCCACTTACACACACGAAAAACAAAAACAAGAATAAACTAGTACCCCTCCCCGGCTGCACCCCACATAGGTATTATCAATTAGTGAGAACCAAATTAAAATCCGTGCAGTAGTTTCTGAGTTTATCGCGAACGGACTGACAGACAGACACGGCAGAGGACTTGTTTTATAATATGTAGTGATAAGAAGTCAAATAGTTGTTCAACCTTTACCTTTTTACCTCTTTTGGACGACCTTAGAGCGTTAAATTCACGACCGACGCCCAAATTCTCTAACAACCTCGTGAACTTGTCTCAACAGTTAAACTGAGGAAACATTTGGATCCCCTCGCACTATCTGCTTCTGGTGAAGGAAAATCATCCGTGGGAAACTTGCAACTTAAGTAGGTCCAATGCTTTAAGGAAACTTGAAACATATGACTCTACAGTAGTAGTAAAAATCGTAATTAAACAACAGTCTGTCGGTTTTGTTCGCAAAAATGCTGATCTAATCGTAATACGTGTATAATTGCAGGATCCTATCACAAGCTTGGCTTTTAGATCTAGTCTCTAACGGTTCGGTCTAGTATATCGGAGATCAGAAACTGGATATGCTTACGTTATGAGTCGGTTGCTTAGGGCCTGGTGTAACAGGATCGCACTAGATAGCAGATCTTCGATATGATATACCTAATTACTGTGTACGCACACATTCAATCACTGTATCTAAGCAATTAATGCTGTCTGTAATTTAATTAATCAAAGTCGAATCCCAACGATAATGACGAGTTCCGTGGCGCAGTGGTCAACAGGCCTGCCTGCGACACGGATGGTCCCGGGTTCGATCCCCGGTCAGGCCAAGATGGAAAATGATCTTTTTCAGATTGACTTGGGTCTCGGATGTTTATCTATGTATATCTGTTATAAAATATGTTATCGTTGATACTATCCCATAACACACGAACTTACTTTGGGGCTAGCTCAATCTGAGTGATTTGTCCGAATATATTTATTTATTTATTTTATAATTAATTTTATAAATGCGATATTGTGTTTCTATCTAATGAACCGATCACCATGAGGTTTTGCATACACGTTTTCTAGAGTACGGAGAAGGATATAAATAGTCTACTTTTCATCCTAGAGAAAGGTACTGTTCCCGAGGGATCGACACCAACGCGGGCGGAGCCGCGGGCGAATGCTAGTTGTAGATACTTGACTGAACTTAATTATTCTTTCGTTTCATAAACCACTTTGATAACGGTTGGTGTAATTTATTAATCTGTCTGTTATTCGACAGTTTACCCCATTTAATCCTAGACAGAAATGATAAGTAGACATAACACCGTGTATTTTGCCAAGGGTCTCCAATAAATGCACATTCAAACGCTGTATCTAAGCAATTAATGTTGTCTATAATTTAAGTAATCAATAAGTTAAATTTTAGATACTTGACTGAATTATTCTTTCGTTTCATAAACCACTTTGATAACGGTTGGTGTAATTTATTAATCTGTCTGTTATTCGACAGTTTGGCCCATTTAATAATGTTTACGTTGCTACCTAGACAGAAATGATAAGTAGACATAACATCGTGTATTTTGCCAAGAGTCTCAAATAAATTACTTTGCTTATACAGTATATAATCTATATGACTATCATATTTCCATAAAGCGTGCGTTTTCTAATCTGCATAGTTTACGAGTCATTTGTTATTCATGTGACAAACTATAAATTAAAATTCATATCTTGGTCGGATTATTCTCGGTCAATGTATCTTTGACAGCAATAACGCTATATTATGATGGTGGTATATGAGTAGTGTCTGGGCCATTATCAGAGACTTGTAATATGATAATGGGTTGACAGCCTCGTGATGTTTGGGCAATGGCGAAAATTGATCCTGTCATGGCAGTTTGTTGGCTAGTTTCTCAAATATTTGCCATACATTCAAATTTTTTTGCAAGTCGTAATTTCGTCAAATGACGAAGTGGAAATTGCTTTGAATCATTTCTTGGCTTCAGCTATTTATAGCAGATTAGTATCCAACTGATCCACCCACAAGGGGGGTAATATTTTTTTATCGAATGTATGTTTATATGTATGTCGGTTTAATTCTCGCCTCCTGTAGCCTAAACTAAAGCCTGACCGATTTTGAAGTGTGAGGTGTCAATAGATTCGTATTCTTCCCCCAGAGTTTCATAGGCTATGCGACGTCAGCAAAAAATCAATATGGCGGACGTAAACTGTCAAAAAAGCATTATATTATTCAAATTGTTCAAATAAACTGCATTTTCAGTAGGCATTATTTTATTCAATAACAGTTCAGAAGCTTTTGTGGGACCTAATGATAACATCGGTTATACGAACTTTTTACAAGAGTTAGAGTAAGTAGCCGTGTAATTAATCGAAAAATAATTCGCGTCGCCAGTCCGTCTCTTATCTAATTGTATTAATAGATAGTCTTTCATGTCTTCTGTTTCAATAATAATTTGTTGGAATAAAAAAATGTTAAATAATATGCCTTAATTTCATATAAAATAATTTGAAAAAGAATATGTAAACGTAATTCAAAGACGTAATTTATACTTAAAAAGATAAAAAACAAGGCCGTAATTTTCCCGGAAGTGATTTTAACTTCCCGTAAAAGCATTTACTCGTAGTTAGTTTTTTTATAAGACACGTGTATAATGCTTTTACGTCAATTTCAAAATGTAAAAATTGAATTCCACGGACTATATGACGAAGTGCGAAATATTTATAGCCTTTAAATGTCCTGACGGTAAATTAACGTTATATTTTAGCGTATTCTAGCTTCGCCACGGCTCGTTGACACCACCACATTAGCGTCTCGTGACGTCATTAACAAGTATAACGCACAATTGTATAATAATGTTCATAAAATACGCTTGACGTCATTTCATGGAAGCTAAAACCGTCCAAAATTTGTAGACAATTTGTCCCTTATGGTCACGCGCGGTCTTGGCTGCATTTCAATTTAGCAAAGTAAAGGTTATTGTTCTAGAAAGTCTGGCTATATAGTTTGACCTGACTGTCCTTATATTTCAGTGTATATTTTTAAATACATCAAGCGCGTCATCGAAAACATTAGCAGTGTCATCAAATTAATTTTCTGGCTTCACCTTATTAAACTCCAATTAATGAGAATATTTTCATCAAAAAACCTTTTGAAATTATTAATGATACATGTAATTTATATAAATATTTAATTTTTTAGGTGAATGACACACTGTTTAGCTACAATTACACATGCATGACGTAGCACCAGCAAGCGGTATAATAGTATAACTATTAACTCGTGCGATTATACCGAGTGTTAATTGATCCCCGCCATTCCCTTGACGGGATGACTCATTTCATCGTAATGAATAACTTTTTCTATGGAAAAAATGCAGGAAGAGCAAAATCTACTTTGAAATTTTTGTAGAAATCGCCAGGACGGCCGAACCTTGTATGGAAATTGTTGAATTTTTTTGGGTTCACATAGGAATAGGTCGCCACTGAAGGGCCTATCGGTGGTTAATTTACATGCTGTATAAAGAATTTTTCTCTCTCACAATGCTATCTCGCTCTCCCTCGTGCAAAAGTGTATCTGACAAAGCGTTAACTCGAAACCTAACGGCTCATCCGACTCATTTCTATATCGACGTAAGCTACAACTAGTCCTTGATAATATACAGTCCATAACACGGACAAAATGCATTATCGTAAAGAGGAAAATTCGAATTTTAGGTCTCAAATGCCCTTATACAAATATAAATAAAACCCTATCCGCTCTTTTAAGAGGCGACTCAGCCCGACAATATGAAAAACTTTTCTAATGGGACTTATGCTGGAAATTCGAAAACATCAACATTTTCATACAAATTGCCCGGAGGCTTTTTTATGGGAATGTTGATTTCCAGCATTAGGCCAATAGGAAAAGTTGTTCATATTGACGGGCAAAGTCGACCATTCGGACCATAGTATGTAAAGAGCATATATTATAAAAGTTTTCGTTATCACAAAACAAAAAATGTTTGTTTAATAGTAATTGATATATCAAATTAAAAATTCGATTTTCTTTGTTACAGCAACAAAGTTCCAGGAGAACCTCCTGAAGACCATGGTTCAGATCGAGAACACATTCTTCGAGCTCGGCAGGACGTGTCAGAGGAACTGTCTCATCATCTGCGACAGGGGGGCGATGGACGCCAGTGCATGTGAGTTCAATGTTTATTCATCATCATCATCAGGTCTTTTTAAGTTGCCACTGCAGGAGAAAGTTCCAGGAGAACCTCCTGAAGACCATGGTTCAGATTGAAAACACATTCTTCGAGCTTGGCCGGACGTGTCAGAGGAACTGTCTCATCATCTGCGACAGGGGGGCGATGGACGCCAGTGCATGGGAGTTCTATGTTTGTTCATCATCATTAGTCTTTTTTAGTCTCCACTGCAGGAGCATGTTCCAAGAGAACCTCCTAAAGACCATAGTTCAGATTGAGAACACATTCTTCGAGCTCGGCAGGACGTGTCAGAGGAACTGTCTCATCATCTGCGACAGGGGGGCGATGGACGCCAGTGCATGGGAGTTCTATGTTTGTTCATCATCATTAGTCTTTTTTAGTCTCCACTGCAGGAGCATGTTCCAAGAGAACCTCCTAAAGACCATAGTTCAGATTGAGAACACATTCTTCGAGCTCGGCAGGACGTGTCAGAGGAACTGTCTCATCATCTGGGACAGGGAGGTGATGGACGCCAGTGCATGTGAGTTCTATGTTTATTCATCATCATCAGGTCTTTTTTAGTCTCCACTGCAGGAGCACGACCCTCTCTGTACTACCAGGGCTATATATTAGTCAGAGGATTTGGCCTACACTCACCACGCAGGCCAGACGGGCTGGAAAGGTCTCTTTGATGTTTATAAGCTTCGTTTAGCTTGTGTTTCTTGAGTCGCCTTCTACAACATCCACGGAAAGACTTGAAGTGGTCCTATTCTACTCTGCCGGGAACCACACGGCACATCCTATGTTATTTCAATGGATATCCTATTTTTATTCCCGACTAAAAAAAAATCCCGCTATTTCGTCCGTGTAAATTATAGCCTATGTCCCCCGTAGATAAATTAGCTTACTATAGGTGAAAGAATTTTGAAAATCGGTCCAATAGTTTCAGAGCCTATTCAATGCAAACAAACGATCAAAATGTTTGTTTGTTGTTTTTCGTATGTGTAAGTGGCCAACACTGGTGTCAGATTTTTCAAGCTGCCTTAAGGCATCTGACATAGCTTAACGACTGCCATCAACGATGACAGCCAGGACTAACGGCTTAATGTGCCTTCCGAAGCACGGAGGAGCTCGAGATATTTTTATGCCACTTGCGGTCAACCATCCAAGTAGGGACTGGTGCAGTCCCTACTTGGAGGGATTGCTTAACATAAGTAAGCGCTCACAGAGCTCACACCCACTGGACCATCGGGCTCTTTATAATATTAGTGTAGATTACAGAAAAATATGTCATTATTTTGTCGCAGACTTAGTTCGGGTTACTGAGGTCAAACGAATAATATCATCTAAATGCCAGAAATTCGCACTGCAAATGTTGGCAAAGCAAAACTATTAGTAAACGGTCCAATTACATTGTCAAATGCAATAAATAATGTTTATGTGACTTTTACTATCGTCCCGTTATGCAGAATCTTCTAAGATCGATACAATGGAAATGTCTGTAGAAAATAAGTTACTGAAAAAAGGTAGGCTACGTGCAAGTGGCACCCTTGGTGTTGCAGGCTTCCATAGGCTAAGGAGATGCTTTCCATTAGGTGGGCCGTATGCCTGTTTGCCTACTAAATTGCATTAAATAAAACTACTGTGTTTCGGTAAAAGGAGATTTTTCTGGTCAGATGTCTCGTATGATTGACGTGGATGTAATTAAATAAATAAATAAATTCTTTATTGCTCTTAAAATACATTATCGTAGTGTTAATTTCATCACTGGTCCCACACTAGGATTCCCTGTGTCGTGGGACACAGTCTCTTTCGTCTACGAATTTTATATGTATATAAAAAACAGAGAAAGAGAATTAATATATTACTTTAGTTTTTGCACGATTAGATAACCTATAAAAAATACATCATATCTTATGTTGGGCAATGGTTTTCCACTCTGAAATGCGAAAATAAATACAGTACCTAATTGGTTTAAAGCAGATTTAAAGTTGGTTTAGCACGAAAATAGCGATAAATGCGATTATGCAAAATTATTTGGATAAGGTTTAAACCGATTATCTTCCAAAAATATTTTTAGAATGATGGATACACAAAACCTCGAACATATTATATAATTAAAAACATAGTTTATGAATTCATATCGTACGTATATTATGTGTTTATAATAATATCGATTAATATATTTTTTTCAGTTATATCAAAAGAGAAGTGGGAGGCGATGTTGGCGGCGAACAACTGGAACAGCGTAGAGTTGCGGGACAACCGGTATAACCACATTGTGCACATGGTGTCTGCAGCAAACGGCGCCGAAGACTTCTACTCCACAGAGGTATGCATTTCAGTGTTATTGTAATTTCATCAGATCCCACTTCTGACACCGGGCTCGTCAACAGATGTGGGATTGGATGCTAATGTCGGGTGGTTCACAATCACATAGCCATCGAGCGAGCGAAGCGAACGAAACTATGAGCTAACAGATGTGGCTCACTCCGCAAGAAAGTTTAGCTAAGGGCGGGCGAGCTATCTCGGATATATTCGGACGCAACGCTCATAAAGTTTGCTGTGTGAACCAAAGTATGAAAAGAGACAAACTATATTAGCCATCCTCGCTCGTCTCGGCCGCTCGCTGGCGATGTGAACCGCCCTTTAAAACTGAAAAATCAAGTCTTGTTGGAACTTGGATCAAAGTACGACCTGACGAACCCTGTTATCAGAATTTTTTATACCGCATTATAGGATTTATATGCTTCTGACATGGTTATGTGTTTCGATCACTGTCCAACAATCGAGACCGACTGCTTAACGTGCCCTTCGAACCACGGATCATCTTTTTTATCGAACAATCAGGTAATCAGCCTGCAATGTCGTAACCAAACTAGAACAATTACAAGATGTTATTCCCGCCAGAAATCGAACCGCAGCCTCCGCAGTGAGAGACGAATACTCTAACCACTACACCACATCGTCTATGTCGTTATCAGTGCGAATTTAAGTGTTCAGGAAAGAATCACCACTTCCTCTGTGATGATGTTAATGTAGAATCAAACAATAAAAAGTGCGATGACATTATACAGTAGATGTTACATGTAAGTAAAAAAAATCTGAAGACATATAGAACTGCAAATCATTTTGGTATTCATTGCATGCGAATGAAGGCACAGCACAGCTCCGTCCTAGCTATAGCTAAAATGACTGAGAAGCTAAATGTCAAACTAAGTCAATAAACCAGCTGCCTAATTATAGAGCAACGCCATGATTGATAACGTTCTGTCGACTTATAGTTTACGGCAAGCCACCACCAATATTTATCAACAACGCTTGACTCATCGATAGTACCAACGTAGCATTAAAATATTACGCCATTAGCTAATATACGTAGACGTACGAAACTATTATGCAATTCGATAGTCTGAAAATAAATTGATCATATACATCATATCGACGCAATTTAGTCGTACTACACTAAAGGTGGTGGTGCCAAGGCATATAAGGTTGACTTTGAAGTTGGGTAGCTGAAAATGTCGCGGCGCGACTCGCATTTATAATAATATTATGAAGAGGAAATTTGATTGTTTGTTTGCATTGAATAGGCCCCGAAACTACTGGACTGATTTCTAAAATTCTTTGACCTATAGCATGTGGTCCCAACGCCTTAATCGTACGATTTGTTCTCAGAGACTCGCATAGAATATGGCGCTACTCATTGCTACACAACATTGTATCTTCCGTATTATGAGAATATAAAAGCATTATTCACAAAATATATCTTATAAATAATGAGAACAATGTTTTTGGCTTTTTATTTTAAAATTACACCTCAGTTTTAGTAAGTTTAAGGCAAACGCAAATTAAATCAGCCACTGGATACTAGATGGCGGTAGTCTGCACCGCCATACTTGGCCACATATTCGCCTACTTTTCGCCACCTTAATTTGGTCCAATATTTTTGTATGAGGTGGGCAGTCTATACGTTAGTATTATATTGTCTTTGCCTGTAGAAAGATTACCGTAGCATCTGAACTTCAAAGTCAATCCTTACAGACATTTTAAAAATATTGAATGCCGTTGCAAGAGCACTCTAGTTGGAAGCACTGTTTTTATTGCGTTCTTATTTTTCCCATCCCCCATATATCACCTTCTCTCTCCCTCATACGTCACTGGCTATGAGCTCCCCATATGAACTATTGGTTGGCGACGCTTTTGATTCAAATATCTTTTGGTATTGACGATACGATGATTTGCTTTAGGCAGAAGACCAAACGCAATGACGATCACATGCCAGTCTTGTGTCGTGCTCTTACGAATCTAGAAAATTTCTAGCATCTTGTGTTGATATTCACTTTGATTGGTTGTTCATGAGACTGGTCTGTAGCTTATTGAGGCAATCAATATTACATAAATTATCTTTCGGCATTCAATATGTCGAACGCAATTCAAAAGCTATTTGTAAAACAACGTAATATTTTTCCCTCCGGCCGTTGTATCGGCCTGTTGTAAACAAACTATGTAAAAAACTAGGAAGTTTTTGCATTGCAGGCTTTCAATATATACTG
The DNA here is from genome assembly GCA_963082605.1 of Rhodophaea formosa. Lineage (NCBI taxonomy): Eukaryota > Metazoa > Arthropoda > Insecta > Lepidoptera > Pyralidae > Rhodophaea > Rhodophaea formosa. The sequence goes on from OY720209.1 coordinate 5,049,564, forward strand.
CATAGCTATCTTTCTTGCATTATTGACAAACTGCAGGATAACCGCCTACTGGTACGGTCATGTTTTGTGTAAATTGGCAAATTACATATGTCGGTTATAAATGTGTGGCTATGCCGCCTCAGCTAATCCGTGGCTTTTTTTTTATAAAATTTGAGTGCGTTTGACCTCTATTTTGCCTGATGGAAAAGCTACGATGAGGTAAAGGTACGCGCATACTCAAATAATACCTATTTACTGCCTTGAAAATCCCCAAATTGTACGAGTCGGGAAGCAGCAACGAGAGGAAGGAATCCCATTCCTTTGCGGTTCGCATAATGAAAGAGGAATCTAGAGGTTCGATGAGCAACAATATCGACCACATATTAATGGAATTATTATTAAAGGGGAACACCCAATAAGTACTGGCTTGATGTTATGCCAATGGACTCTCAACTAAGGATGCGGAAGCCGTGCGAAGTGAAGAAGAAAAAGCCGGGAAACCGACCACGGGCTCCAAAGCATTTCAGCTGAGGATGCAACCGGGAACTCAGTCAGATTAGAGAGAGATTTATCTTTTTCGTTCTCTGTAAGCTATCGTGTCGCCAGGCAACTACGCTGGTTGGGTTTGAAAGTGACAGTCAACGAAATTATTGGGCACTTTGACAAATTATTCACAGCTAGTTCGCCATTGACTTTAAATGGTGCTTAGGGCGGAGTAAAAGAATACAGATCTGTGGTTATTAAGCACTTTGTTATATTCTTGTAAGAGATTTTAATGGGAATGAAAAATTAAGTCGTAGGTTTTGGGTGCGCTGTATCTCATTTTAATATGCACTGGATTATGGTATAGCTCATTTTTCATAGTCATATTCTTTATTGAGCTCTTGTGTAAAAAACGTCAGTATACAAAAAAGACCTAATGATGATGATACAAAACGTAATTTGTTATGATACACAATCATATGTGGTCTACGTCGTCGCGCGCTTAAGATAAGGACTTTATTATAGCTACACTATCGCTGATAATATCTGATATTTAATTAGATACCACATGGAATGTTTTATGCGAGAAAAACCCATTTGTCGTTTTAATAGTGCCGAGTCTGATCCTTAGATACTCTTGCTTTGTGACCACGGATTAAGCAAATCAAAATTTACGATATGAAAGGTTTATTTCAAGAGTTGATTTTTCTTTAGCCAGAACCATCGGTATCCTAAAAGAGGGTCTATCGTAAAGTTATTTTTTTTTATAATATTTTAAAGTTTGTTTTTTTTTTTATGTCGTGTATTTAAGTGGCCAGCATTGGTTATCAAGCTATCGAAATATAGTAATAATAATAAAAAAGTATTACAGACAGAAACGACATTAACGCTACTTTGGCAAAGTTTTCGCACTTTAATGCGTGTCTTCTGACGTTTCAAAATTATACTATAAAAATGCCATCTCCTCGTGGCTCTTAGCGAAACTTTAAACTTTTTATTTAATGTTTAGATTCCATAAGAAACATTGTCACCTTCATAAATGAATGGAAATAAAGAAATCTTGGACGTTTGAAACGCCTCACCTAACTAATTACAGAAGGAAATTTGTCAGACTGCCAGCCATCAACCGGAGTGAATGATGAACAGATGTGTATTCTACAGGAACGTAAATGCAGCAGTACTTAATTTGGGTTGAGCATATGTGACGGACGACAAGTTATTTATTATTTCTTAAACATAAACAAGGCTATTATGTCACTCAAATCCCTGGCCATGAGACGGCATGACAGAACGAGACATGTGAACTTGGGAAGAAAGAGATAAGATACAAACCGGCCAAGCGCGAGTCAGAATCGCACATGAATAGCTTCGCTTAACGAAAAATACGCTCAAAAACATTTCTTGTCCTTATTGTTTTTAATATATTTGTTGTTAGCGGCAATTCGGTGAAAATTTGGAGTCGCTACTTTTTAAGTTGATATGGTTCTTTCTGTGACGGACGGACATCTAATAGTCTCAGCAAAAAAGGGCCCTCTTGCTCCCATTTGGGGAATCCTAACACAGTATTTGAAACTGTGTTCGCATGGCTCATCCTTTAAACATTTACAAAGAACTGATTGAGCAGAACTGAATAAAGTATTCCCTTGTTTGTCAATGTCCATGCAAATTACCCGAAATTATGTTTTGAAGAAAAAATTACAATATCTTTATTAGTTATTTTATCACATCTTTGGAGGCAGATTATGTTAGATGCCATTAGTTAGCTTGAAAAATCTGACATCAGTGTAGGCCATTTACAAACAATACTTATCAGAAGCAAAATGATTATTATTATAATTAGTATTGCAGGCTTATTGGCTAACTTTTGAAAATTAGGGGTACGTTTGGTTATTTAGCATCTATTACAGATATCGAGTGATGGAATGTTTTTATTTAAGATATACAATTGATGTTAAAGAGACCATCAGAACTGTGTACACCGTAGTTTGCCCAAAGGTAAGCAAATACGCCTGCTGGTGTATTCATAATTCACGCAAATTAAAAATATAATTAAAAAAAAAATACCGATTGTTTATGCATGCACTCAACTTCCTTCTATTATTATAATTCTTATCACAACAATGGTTGTAACTCGACAATATTGTCATAATAAACTCAAACAGCCGATATAATATCAAATTGAATAAGTATAACATGCTTACACAGCCCATATTAGTAGGCACGTGCGTCGCGGTGGCGTGATGTGCAAAACGTGATTACTGCATTATGACTTATGGCCAGTCTTCCTGCATCTGCCGGTTCACGTGGCCCGTTGGTTACATTGTGATACATCATGAAATTAATTCTTCCTTCATACTTGCCTGTAGACGTAGGCTATTAAAGTTATTTATGTTTTACTATCTCCCTGGCTTTGGCCACTGGCACTCGATTTTATCAACGTACTACTTTGAAACAGATATGGGGCGTTTAAGTATCACAAGGCAGACTATCAGCAATTTTTACCAATTTTCCTCTTGTTAGCATAAGCAAGAAAAACTCTTACCTCTAACCCCAAGGTGGCAAAAATATTGGTAACATTTTTACAAAACAAATTGTTTATTTTGGAAAATGTTACTGACGCCATCATCAAGCAACGCTCCGTGTCCAAATGAGCAGACACAGACTCCGATTAAGTTGTAGGGAAAAGTAATAAAAAAAAAACGCTCCGTCTCCAATGTCATCAAAAGCAAGCCAAACCTAAAAACCCCCATTTTCTCTGCTTGTCTCATATTTGAATTATGGAGATACATTGATTACGTTTCAAACATGTGGTCTATCTATCTGGTTTGAAAAACAATGTTTCTTAAATAAAGAAAATAAAGTAAAATAGCATTGTGAAGGCAAAATAAATCCCATATAAACTAAACAATGTTTGCTTTCATCCTTATTTATCTAACAAATACTGAAAATAATGACCTATATGATTGAAGTTACACAATACATTATCTTAATCCGACTGCATGCTCAGATAATATAATTTTTATCGCCTTAAAATACGCCAATCTTATGATGAAAAATCTTGTTTATATTTGTGAATTCATGTAGAATAGGAAATATTTTGACATTGACATATCGTTCATCGTTGTTATTGTGATTAAAGGGTTTTATCAATAATGCAAAATGTCTGGAAGGTCTTTACCATCGTAAGCCCTGGATTAATTTGTCAAGGTCGGTGCTCAGTAGTGATTATTTTGTACACAATGCGAATGTCCACGCGACGACCTCGTGCCCTGAAAACTTCGTCCATTAAGCTAACGAACTTACTTGTTTATATTGCTTGTCGTTAACGTGAAAACAGTTTTATATCAGATGTTGTAGAAATGAATTAATACAGACACTGATCGATTATTTTTATAAAACTGAAATCGAAATATTTTTAGCGATAGCGATCTAAATCTTGAGTAGGGAAATGAAAATTTTTCGGTTGTGATAATAAATATGATAATTAACCCGTAAGTAAAATTTTTGGAGGAAACCTATTATACTTATAAACGTTTTCAAAACAATATGACGGACTAAGTGACCCCAACAAGGCATCGCGGCTAAATTTAATGCAATATCAAAATCTTGTCAGAAGGTACAAATTACATTTACACTGATAAACTAAGATCAGTAAAACGCCCAATGCATAAATCTATCGTAACTGCCGTGTAATGATTATTAACGACTGAATTTCTTAACAGCGATGTGGTTCTTAAGGATACACGACTGATAACCACAAGGGTACAGTTTTGATAGCGATGTGGTTCTTAACGATACACGACTGATTCTCACTAGGGTACAGTCCTGATAGCGATGTGGTTCTTAACGATACACGACTGATAACCACAAGGGTACAGTGTTGATAGCGATGTGGTTCTTAACGATTCACGACTGATTCTCAGTAGGGTACAGTCTTGATAGCGATGTGGTTCTTCACGATACACGACTGATTCTCACTAGGGTACAGTCTTGATAGCGATGTGGTTCTTAACGATACACGACTGATTCTCACTAGGGTACAATCTTGATAGCAATGTGGTTCTTAACGATACACGACTGATAACCACAAGGGTTCAGTCTTGATAGCGATGTGGTTCTTAACCAGCTATTTTAATTTTCAGGACCACGCGTGTCGGTCGGAAGGCGTGGAGCTGGCCCGTGAGCTGGACTACAACGCGGCGGCGGCCTGGATCGGCCACCCCTACTTCGACGTGATCGACAACTCAACAGACTTCGACAAGAAAATGAACCGGCTCATCGCCTGCGTCTGCCAGAAGATCGGCATCGACACCGGCGACCGGCTCAACGTCAACTCGAAGAAACGCAAGTTCCTCGTCAAAATGCCGCTGCCGCCAGACTCCGCCTTCCCGCCCTTCCAAGACTTCGACGTGGTTCACAATTACTTGCAGAGCGACGTCCGCAAGGCCCAAGTGCGGCTGCGCAAGCGTGGGCAGAAAGGCCACTGGTCGTACATCCACACGCTGCGCAAGTTCCACCCCTCCAACGGGCAGTCGGTGGAGGTCCGCACGCAGCTGACGCACCGCGACTACCTCAACCTGCTGCCGCAGCGCGACGACGCGCACTTCACCATCTTCAAGAAGCGGCGCTGCTTCATCTACAACAACCAGTACTACCAGCTCGACATCTACCGCCAGCCCACGCACCCCAGGTGATTCTGATACTCATGTCGACAACACCCGTATGGCTATATAAGTATTTTATTAGTATTATTTGTAATAAAACTATTGTATTATATATTTTTATTATTATTCTTTTCTACTGTCCTTCTATATTTATTTGCACCAGCTCTAATTATCCAGGTAATTGTCAATAGCTTTTTATATGTAGAAAAGTAGATTAGAAGTAGAATCAAGTTATATATTAATTTATCGATTTCTCCTTGGAATTTGTTTGTAATATGATATGTGGTGGGTTTCAGGTGCCGAGGCTTGGTGCTGTTGGAGACGTATAGTGCTGACTACGATCAGAATTCTCTACTTGCGTCGCTGCCGAAGTTCCTAGCCATCGAAAGGGAGGTGACGGGCGATCATGCATTCTCCATGTACAACCTGTCGCTCAAGGAAGACTGGAAAACGTCAAAAAAGTATTATGCGGGTGCTGACATCAATGGTAAGTTCATCTATGTGCTTTTGATATCAATATTATCATCCATCTAAATTGTTAGTGATTAATATTCAGTTCGATTTCCATTTCAAACCAATTAATATTTAAATTTATCCTTTGCATGTAATTTTATTGAAGTTTAACACTGGCGTAATTGTATTTTAGTTTAGTCTAGGCACCCCATTTAGTTCTAGACAATTTATTAGCGAATAGTTTTCTTATAAATGTTAGATTAGTGTGTATTTTGTCACGTTTGCAATGTCCTGCACTGTAGCATTTAATTTCGCTAGTGTGACGTGATGGTAGATTTCCAATGGACATTTTTAACATATTAAACTCAATGCGTAATTTTCCAGATACGCCAGTTAAGCTCGGACATCATTGCTCTGAGTGTTCAAGTACTAGTACGAACTAACATTCAACGGCTTTAGTTTTGTTTTATCGTGACATTCACATTAGTTCCAAATCAACTAACCGATTGCGCCAGTGTTAAAGATGTGTAGAGAGGGGTTAAAAGGATTTTTCTTTGATTTTATCAGGGCATGCTAAGTGGTCGCTGAATGGCCATAGTGATAAGCTCGATAAACACGATTGTCGCGGCAAGATGAACGGAGTTAACAAAATGAATGGCCACTCCAAACTGGCCAACGGCCATGACAGCAAGGTCAATGGCCACGACCCTAAAGTCAATGGCCACAACGGCCATGACATGAACGGCCACGCCGCCAACGGGGCGGAACCTGTCGTCGAGGAACTACAGACCTTCCCGGAAAACCACAGAATGGATCTCGGATCACCAAAGATTCCCAAGGTCGCTCTTAAGATATGAATAGAAATAATTTATACTACTTAAGATATAAAATTCCACTTTGTAACATTTCAATATACACCAAATTGTTTAAATTAATGTTAAGAGTGATTTAAGTACTGTTTAGAATCAAAACTACATGAAGTCTCTGATCTCGTTCGTCAAACAGATCACCGCTGTATATTGTATTTATTCACATGATACATTATTGTAAAGAACGCCAAATGAAATATATTTTTGTAGTATTCCTTGAGCATGACATGATTACATGTATATTTTGTGTGTAAATGATGCATCAATAAAATGTCACTGCACTTTGATTGTACAAATTATATTTGACAAATGTATTGGATAGTTTTGTATTGTTTGTGCCTTTACATAGTATGGTAAAAGCTGTAATATTTATTACAATTACAATATATTGAACGTCAGGTAACGTCCATTTAGTAATGGACTAATGAGATGTAAATTTATTTATTGATGCCATTGGGTTGTATCAATTGTTCAAGAAATTATGATTCACGCTATCCTCACGTGACAAAATGTATGTATCAAATGTACGGACGTATTAACTGCTACCTCCTTCAGCCCTTCTACTTTGGACAAGCCTGAATCATCTTTTACACCGTTTTAACTTTCATCATTTATGGTAGGATTTGATTGTATAGTCTTTGTTTCATTTTAATGTTATTTATGAACTAATTACGATTTTATATTATGATTATTGACTACATCTTTCCGCAGTAATGAACACTGTGCAACTTAAATGAATTTGCTGAATATCTTTTTAGTATTTTTTAATAATAATGACCTTTGTTACTTAGCAAGTGGGTACCTGAGTTTCGCAATCTAAATTCTGTAATAATACAAATAATGTTTATCATGAATTCTTTATAAATTCATTAGAATAAAATTTACAAATTCTTGATGTCGTCTCGTCGTCAATGTAGTAGTAAAGTTGTTTTCGGGGTCCAAAGTCAACTTAAACGTTGGTCTCGTGTATTCCTTTACAGTTTAGTGGCCTTTTAATGTTAAATAAAATATATTTTTGATTGAGAAAAGTTCAAATAGATGTTGCAAATTCGTATTTTTGTTGTGAATAGGAAACTAGTACTTATATGCGGCAAGATCATTTAAATGTAATTTACAAAAGTATTTAAGCCACCGTTAGTGTAGATACTTAAGGAGAACAGACGTGATGACGTGTGTTGTGGAGTAATTCAGTGTTGGCAGAAGTCCATGTTAGCATCTTAATGGCTGTGCTATATTGTAGAGCGCTTGCTCCATGCAGGCTAGGAAGCGTTGGCAGCACGCCTCGCCAACTCTTACATTATTATTTCGGCTGGTTGCACCGCGAAATGAATATAAATTTATTTTATTGCTATAATTTAAATACCTATTGTATCAAGTGTTTTTTATTCATTACGCAAGACATACTGTGATGTAATAAATAACGTACGTAATGTATGTTGATGTACTTATACTTCTTCGTTTTTGGTGCAATAATGCAAAAGATGGATAGCTTTTTGGATGTTAAATCTCAAAATTGCATGGCTGTATTCGGCATTCTTTCTGAATAAAGAGAAATGCATTATGCTTCTTTGTTTATTTTTTCTTGAATTCACTCACGACAGAAAACACTTACTGATAGCATGAAGGTCACTCTTCTTGAGTGACCTCTTTAATTAACTAGGAAAAGTCGCCTAGCCGTAGACAAGTCGAAATGCCGAAAGCTGCAGCTACGCGCTGTACGCCAGACGCGCCCGCGCCCGTGCCACGCAGCGCTCCGCGACCGCATGAACGTGACATGACGCAGAGGTCGGCCTCATGGCTAGGACCCCCCGTCATTCGCTTCGGAATGTTACGAGTGGTGTGCGGAAATAAAATTATTTTATGTCTCTAGTCCAGCTACGAATGTATGTTTCAAAGAGCATACAATCACTTTATTCATCATCAAAATTTAGAGCGAAATGGAATACCGAGCCTTGTTTTTGTCACAGATGAGACAGGTATGTCCTTAAGGAGATTGTCTTTCTCCCAACCCAATAGTTACTATGTGAGAGCTCGAGCTCCTACTTACAAGACGTTCTCGGAAAGGATAAACATAAAAACTACAGAACTGATTAAAAAAAAACTCACCTAAGCTACATTATCAGCGGGTAACATACGCTTTAAACCACTTGAGCACAATCAAAGTCAATCATTTTATTCATCATAAGATATTTCAATATAATTTAGTGAACGTCAATTTTTTTCATAATTACAATATAACCAGTCGGCGACGCATGGATTTTTTAAACCTTAACTTTAAAATATAAACTGCACTTCGCGCCAATAAACAAATCTCTTGCCGAGAGTGAGAACGCCTAGTGAGAATCAGTCGTGTGTCGTTAAGAACCACATCGTTATCAAGACTGTACCCTAGTGAGACTCAGTCGTGTGTTGTTAAGAACCACATTGCTATCAAGACTGTACCCTAGAATCAGTCGTGTATCGTTAAGAACCACAACGCTATCAAGACTATCCTACTGAGACTCAGTCGTGTGTTGTTAAGAACCACATTGCTATCAAGACTGTACCCTAGAGAGACTCAGTGTGTCGTGTATCAAGAACCAAATCGCTTATCAGTCGAACCACGTCGCTAGACTATAGTCTAGCTAGACTGATTCAAACCCTAGTTTGAATCAGTCTTGTATTGTTAAGAACCACATGGACTGTACCCTAGTGGTAATCAGTGGTGTCGAAACCACATCGCTGTAAAGACTACCCTAGTTAGAAGCAGTCTTGTATTCTCTGGAAAACTAGCTGTGGAATAAATTGCCATCACTTCATATTTTGAAAGATGTGTATGTTAGCGTAATAATATAATTATGAGATCAATTTACATGACAGTTTTATCATGTAAATTGATCTCATAATTATATTATTGTTGTTATGTAATTATGAGATGTATGTTGTTCGCATCCTCAGCTGTCGTGTGATGGAAGCCCCGGAAGCCAAAGTAAATTCTCTTGATTGACTAGGCAGATAATTAGGTAGGAGACAACCGGCGAGTTAAAATTTCTTCGCCACATTCTTATATATACTAATATTATAAAGAGGAAAGATTTAATTGTATTTGCATTGAAAAGGCTTCCGAAACTACAGGAACGATTTTCAAAATTCTCACTTAAATGGAATTCCCTCACTACGTCACTGTCTCCTGTATAATTAAGGGATTTTCAAGGCAAGAGTGAATAGGCATTATTGGAGTTTGCGTATATCACCCTAGGCCTCATCGTTGCTTCGCAATCAGACAAGACAGAGGTGAAACGCACTCAAATCCATACTACCTAATTATAAATGCGAAAGTAACTGTCTCGCTTACACGCAAAAACTACTGACCGATTTAAATGAAATAGACAGCCTGAGAAAGTACATAAGCTACTTGTTAATAACTAGCTGTTCCACGCGGACGAAGTCACGGGCACAGCTAGTTATTCATAAAATAAAAAAAACCATGTATGGAACAATTATTTTTTATTGGAATCTTTAATCTTCTGCTCCTTATACATCTTGATGACTTTCTTGCCTGGCACGAGGGTTTGGCTGAGCCCTGGCCGTTTCAGCTTCCGTTTGTCGGGTGCTCCTTCCCACACAGCATCATCAGTGGGCAACACTTGTTCTAACGTCACTTGTGGGGGTGGAGCTGCCGTCATGGTTCCTGATCCTTCACATACTACAGCATTAAATTTCTGGAAAAAATGAAATCTAATCAAACAAAACCTTGCTTATTATCAATACATATGGTATGTACCTATGTGAACTTTTTAATCATTTTCAAGAGGAAGATTTTTGTATAACAGAAGACCCTAATAGCTCAAAAAAGAAAGAGATGGACTCAGGCAATTTAATTGCATTTCATTCAGGTTCCTCATAGGTACATCTTAATTTTTGTTTACTTATACCAAAGACAATATAATACGAACGTAATAGACTGCCCACCTCATACAAAAATATTGGACTAAATTAAGGTTGCGAAAAGCAGGCGAATGTATCTTATACCCTAGAAATTATAATTCTACAGGAATCAGGAATAGAGGATTACCCCTTGGTTGCTTAAGCTCGGCTGTTGCTCAGTGCTCTAAGGAAATCGCCTAATTGCCAGGCGAGCGAATTTTAAAAGTTTTCCTTGAAATATTATGTCATTAAGTATAAAATTTCGAAATTCGAATTTTCGGCAATTACGAAATTTTTGCTGTTTTTCCGCAATTCAAGCATAATTCAAGAGTTAATTCTGTGATACAGGTCTTATCCTGAGGCATGCACTCTGGCAAACTAAGTTTCAACAAGTCACTGTTAGATGGCAGTAGGTCTGCTAGTTTACTAAAGCACTTATTACACTATCCAATTTTTAGGAATCCTAATTAGGAAATCGGAAGATGTAATCGCAGTTAGGGTAGATCGGATCCGATTTAGGATGATTAGGACGTCCCGATCGCTCTATTTCCTAAATTGTATACGATTTAGGACAGTGTAATCGCATCGCTACGATTTAGGACGCCAATTTGCCCTCCCGCCAGCGTTGCCGACATCAAAAGTCTGGATTACCCAAAAGCCTAACTGAAAATCCCCAAATTTGGGGCAAATAAAATCGATATTTCCCACATTTTCCCCACAAATTTTCAAAAAAGAAATTAAAGTACTGTTCATTTATATCAAATATATTTATTACCTACTAACACTTAAGTATGATATTGACGATTACAATCTTCGTATTGCAGCTTTTTATTCTTTAGTAAAACTTTTGTTATGGGATACTAACTCAACGATACTATATTTTATAATAGATACTAATAAGACCCAGGTCAATCTGAAAATTATCATTTTTCATCTTGACCTAACCGAGGATCGAACCCGGGACCATCCGTGTCAAAGGCCGGCGTATTACCGCTGCGCCACGGAGCTCATCATACAACTAATATTACATTCTATCAACTTATATAACCTTTCCAGTAAAAAAATATGAAAGGTTATTTTTTATAAAAAAGATTAAATTTTTTTTATATTTCAGGTAATTTCTGACATGACCCAAGTGGCAACACTGCACGATTTAGGAACCGATTTAGTGTAGTGTGATCACTAGCTTCCGATTTAGGTTCCTAATACGTTCCTAAGGTTCCTAATTAGGATTCCTAAAAATTGGATAGTGTAATAAGTGCTACTAATCAGAATGTGTTTGAGCATAAAAAGGATTGTATGCATTTATTTGGAATGTTCGAAAATACTTTTTGTAGTTAATTATAATAATGAATATCTACTTATATATAGCATGTAACATCTGTGTGTAGTTGGAGCAATACTCTTGTTTGTATGAAACTTTGTGGAAACATCAATCAAGGCTCTGTCTACCTCTCAAGGGATAAAGTCGTGATAATATAAATGTATGTAAGACAGAGTTTGAAATCATATGACACTGATACTGCTCACGGCTTCCCTACTGGCTGCTTCAATCTCAGTGTCATTTGAGCCATAGATGAAATAAAATCAAAGGTAATCCTTGATTCTCATCTCTGAGCAACAAGAACATTAACAATGTTGATGAGTGTTACTATTAGATAGGAAAAAATCTAAAATACCTGTTTCTCAGAGTCCAATTCATCCTGAGTCTTTTGTATGTCAGAATCATGTGCATATTTACAGTTGTGTCCAAACCGACAGCGACCCTTCCTGTAGTTCCAGCAGATCTTCTTGCCGTTGATCATTTGCGTGTTCTCTCGACCTGGAACCTTGCAGTCATTGCCTATGTACTTGACGATAATGTGCTAAATTGGATACATAGCTTTCCTAACACTGATCTTGGAATTTATGTCAGTTGTATGAAGTTGTAGTAAAACATTGTTTCCTACTGATTTTAATATATATTGAACTATAGTGTAATATACAGTATCTAAATACTGCTAAAGTTATAAGGAATTTAATAACAAAATAGTAGAAAAGGAAGTCAACTTGTACCATTTTCACGTGTTTTTCTAATATAGCGGCTTTGGCCAATTCCGCTTCGACGAAAGGGTTCGAAAACACGGAAGTTTGTAGCGCGCTCTCACCAAGAGCTGGTTTAGGCAATTTGGGCTTTGTATCATCTTTTGATCTGTAACAAATATTGATCATGAATACCTTCAACCAAGATAAATAAATGGGTGTAGTAAACTAATGATTTGCGCAGAAAATACTTACGCTTTCTCCTCCGTTTCTTCATCTGAATCATTTGAGGAAGATGATCCGTAATCTAATAACGCATTCATTTCTTTTTAATTTGCAACAACCTATTTAATATATTTTTATTTATTTATGTTCCTCTCCTACAGCTACGGCACAAATCTATGTATAATATGTGCCGGAAGAACGAATGAATTGAATGATTGAGATCAAAGTCAAACAACTGTCAGTTGACATAGTGTTGGCAGGACGCCGACCATCGGAACCGACCAAATCGGACCGTGTGTAGAGCAGTCGGTCCAACATAATTATTATTAATACCGGTCGGGAGTGGTTGGCTTTTCGACGCGGTCGGCTACCTACCATCGCCAAATCGGTGCACAAACTATATAGAGATGAATCGGTGTGTGTGGAAGGATGTTCCGACGGTCGGTCCGACAAAGTGTTGCCACTACAGCCGATTTTTCGCCACATCGTTGACGATATTTTTTTTCATTTGGTAGCTTATTTCTATAACCAACATTTTTACCTACTTATTATAACTAAAATTAAATACTTTATCTATTTTAAAACGGAACTTTTTAGGGAAAGAGGTGACATAGACACTCACACACAGTCAGATGCAGTGTTGCCAACTAACTTATCAACTTTATATCTGACTATTTTCCCATGTCAGGCAGAAACAATTTTATAGCTTTGTAGCGAAATCCTTTAGCAACTATTATTATTTTTTGTCATAATAACTTACCACGTTATTACACGCATTTCATGGTTATTCAGTTTTAATACACAATGAACCATTAATATTTGCGTGTATTTACATGACCTCCATTAGTTCATTAGATTTTCCCCAGAGTAGGGGTAACTTAGATTGTAGATACTATTCGTGGCATTGGTAACACTGATCGGGTGCTCGTCGGACGATATCGTTCAGGAGTGCTATTTTTGAACGCGTGACTCACTAAACGAGTGATTGACGCGAGTGTTTCCAAAAGGCCGTATTTTTGAATCGTTAGTTGACGAGTGATTGCAACGAGTGGTTGAGACCGCTCGTTTCCGCAGGCGACGAACGCTTTTATGTCAAAGTCACTTCCTGTCATTTGAAGTTCCTATGTCATGATTTTACGTTCCGTTTGACGCTACACTTCTTAAACATTTTAAAAATCCTTAATAACCTTAAAAAAGTTTATAAAAAATTCTGCGTGAAATAAGAAGAAATGAAATATTTTTCGTTGAAGGTTGGCAGCACTACAGTTCAAGCGATGATTTCAAAAATATGGCAAAATGGCATTTCCTGACTTGGAAGACGAGTGTGACTTGTAGTCGTGCACGACTTCCGTTTTAGTGAGTCACGCGTTCAAAAATAGCACTCCAGGAGTGCTATTTTTGAACGCGGGCCACTCGTCTTCGAGCGATTTTTGTATGGAAAAATCGTTCGAAGACGAGTGGCCCGCGTTCAAAAATAGCACTCCAGAACGTGTGTAGGCTTGCAGGATGGTTGGTTTCCGACGGTAGATAGTTTGTCGGCTCCAGGGGTGGCAGCGCAAAGCTAATTGTAGATGTCGCTGCGTACGTTCATCCTTAACAAAAATATAAATATCTTTATTTTTAGATTTTGATGCAATTAATTAGTGCATAAGAATAGTGACAAAACATTAAACCTTTTGTAAAAAAATGTATAAAACGCATACATGTTCCCTTATCAAAAGATTTTTAAGTATTTTGCAAACATAACCTACAATAATATTTTTTTTTATAGTAACAATAAAATATATATGCCAATTTGTGGGAAACTAGCTAGTATAAACAATTTAATAGTTTATTTCACGAGATTTGGTCTGATTATGCAGAAAAATATTGATTAGTGTAAAAGTCCATACATTTGACAGTTGTATCGGAACAACCCTACTAAACTGTCAACGTGACAGTTGCCATCCCCAAATTTTATGCGTAACATACCTTTATGCGAAACAACTTTTAAACCAAAAAAAGTTATGCGTTCGGATAATGAACCAACACCCACTCTATGCCACTGGCAAGCACCACACAGAACAGAACCTTATTGTGAACTGTAAAAATGAAGCACGCACGTAGGCACGCAGCCTCGGTCGGATATAGGGGATGCTAGCCGGGGCCCAAGTTCACGCAAGCAGGTTCCAGGAGCGGCAAAATCATAATATTTGTGTATGCTAAACTATCCAAAATAGGGCAGCAGAAATCATGCTATGGCTCATGCATGATACACTGACTGACCCTGCTCCGAATTGTAGAAGAGAAAAAAAATATAAACAAAATAGAAAGTAGGAGGGATTAGACCATTGGTCACATGATACGACATGATGACTCTTTAAAAACATACCAGGTAAAAGAAAATAAAGGTCCAAAGAGACCAAGGAAAAGTTTAGTTGACTAACTAAAGAAGAAGGGTGGTTGGTATCATGTCGTACCGCGGCTGCCATCTGGTAGTCGTTAAAGGAACCACGTCAGAGGTCAGAGGCCGAGAGCCGAGTTTCCGAAGAACTCTGACACCAGGGTGTGCATGGTCGACCGACCGTGTCACCTCCACGAAATGATCATGATGATGATAATGATATTTGCACGCACCAGGAATCGAACCCCCACCCCTCGCCCGTGTCATTTCATGTAGCAGCAGCAGCCCGGCTTGCTATCACACTACATCTTCGAGCAACACGGCTAGCACTACATAGATTACCTATGGTATTCGATTATTATATGATTAGGGCATAGATTAAAACTATGGATTAAAAAAACCGGCCAAGTGCGTGTCGGGCCACGCGCAGTGTAGGGTTCCGTAGTTGCGAATGACAACTTTGAGTTCACACTATTCACACTCGCACCTTACAGTTTAGCGACCAAAAACATCTAACAATGAAAATAGTATGAAATTTTACAGTTTATAAGTTGGTTGCCTATAACTTTTTAGTTTGTACTTAGTACTCAGCTCTGATAGTTTTCCTTTAAACTTCAGTATATATACTACTGCTGTAATTTTTTTCACGTATCTATATATAACCGTTTAGTAGATAGAGGGGGGGGACACTTACCTTTAACAAAAATTCGCACTTTAAAACCAAATATTTCGGAAACGGATCCCTAAATCGGAAAATGGTGTTCTCAACCTCATAATATTTTTGAAAGACCTATTTAACGTTACCCCACACGATGGGTAAATAGAGAAAAAAATATTACTCCCCCAATTTACTTGTATGGGAGCTACCCTAAAAAAAATTTTTTTTCATGTTTTTATTCTACCACTTTTTTACCATGATTAATATACATATCCATACCAAATTACAGCTTTCTAGTACTTATAGTCTCTGCGTAAAACCGCGGACGGACAGACAGACAGACAGACAGACAGACAGACAGACATGGCGAAACTATAAGGGTTCCTTGTTTACTACGGAACCCTAAAAAGGATTAAAAGCATAAAACCACGTGCTGTCAATCTGTCAGCCAGATGTCAACCTTATGTCAACGGACAATACCTAAGGACAATACCGACATCACCGACATCGATCCAATGGATCAATTCATTCATTCTTCAAATACGACGTCGCAAAAAATTGTATGATTATTAGTAGTTTTTAGTTTTTAAAACTGACCCAAATATAAGCAAGTAGGTATGTTGTAATGTTTTTACGTTCAAGTCACGACTCTCTTGAGTCTTGAGTCGCGATGATGGAGGATTTTGATCATGCAACAGGTGTCTGGGATCTTGGACTTGCTTGCACTTTTCCTTCTTCTTCTTAGTCGTTCACTCTTGACAGAGTGGTCGTGGTTGTGCAGATGATCCTGGTGCGGGATCTTCTATACTGCCCATCCCTTGGGCAAGGGTTGCTGCTTGTGCAATGGCTCTCCACCTCTGCCTGTTAGTAGCATTGCGAGCACATTGGACAATGGAATGCACTTTTCCTTAGCATAGGCCTATATAAGTGGTGTGGTGGCATGAGCAAAGAGTATATAATGTTTCTGAGGCCCAATTGGATAAGGGCTGGAAAAGTGGTATTAGATGACATAATATGTGTGTCACACACACTGCAGAGAGGTGTGAGACAGGTAGACGTCATATCTTCGAAACTGTCAACCGCTGCAATGGCGGATGTCTTCAAGCTCCTGCCCCCCTATTTACTAACTCGGATGACAGGTGTCGATGCCTATCAATCTAGAATTTACAATTACAATACGGGTTTTGCTTGCTCGAACTTTTTATTTGAAATACAAAAACCGCATTGTAACAGCAAATCCTAGATTGATAGGCATCGACACCTGTCATCCGAGTTAGTAAATAGGCCGGCTGGAATGGGATGGAATTGGCATCAACATCAATGGCGAGTTACACTCACTTTCGACTTCCGATGACATGCCCCCCTATTTACTAACTCGGATGACAGGTGGCGATGCCTATTAACCTTTAACTGTGGACGTCAAAATTTTGTTACATATTCATAGACGCGAGGTCCCACGGACCGCTATTATTTTCAAGTATTTTTTTTTATGTAACTGCCAGGTGTTAATAATTTTTATTGAAATATATTTAAGGGACAATAAATTTAAAGAATATATATGTATTTAGCACATAATTATTTATTTTCTTATTTATCTAAGCAAATAACAACATAAGGCACTTTATTATGTTCACTACGGGACTTACCGCGATTATTTTTGAGTTCTGTCTGATATTTCGACAACATTGCAGCTGCCATTTTCACAGACTAACTGAAGAAACTGCGGTGGTGGATGTTGAGCTGTCAAGGGAAACCGTATCGGTCTACCCTCTTTCTTTGTCTTTTATTACACAGGTTTTTACACACAACACTGACGGTGTCCATTCGGGAACAAGCAGAGACCAATCACTGGATCGAGCTACACCAGCCAAAAGTACTCTCAACTGAACGCCACTTTATACCCCGGCTAATTAGGGAAGCGATTGAAATTAAGAAGCATCCCAATTTCAATCGGGAAGACGGTTTCAAGCTTTCGGGTACATGGAACCCTGTGATCGAGCTGTGTAAAAAGTGTACGCGCGCATCAGTGAACAATTCCCGAATGGACACCGTCAGTGTTGTGTGTAAAAACCTGTGTAATAAAAGACAAAGAAAGAGGGTAGACCGATACGGTTTCCCTTGACAGCTCAACATCCACCACCGCAGTTTCTTCAGTTAGTCTGTGAAAATGGCAGCTGCAATGTTGTCGAAATATCAGACAGAACTCAAAAATAATCGCGGTAAGTCCCGTAGTGAACATAATAGTGATTGTGACCGCGAAAGCTTAAAATCATATATAAGGCACTTTTCAGTCTTCAAAATCTCTGAGATCAAAAAAGGTACTAAAACTTTAAAAAAAAATCTTCTAAAAACTTTTAACGTAATTATCTGTAAGTCTAAACTATACCAAACATAAAAAACAAAAAATAATCTTCTGAACTTAAAATATAAAAATTCTGACATAGGTCTAATATGAAGAAAATTATTGGCAGTCATTGCACAGCGGCTTAGAGCACTGAAGGCCGATGGGGCTTGACCACAACTGACGCATCTGTAATTTGTCTTCCTCTTTAGTTTAGGTGGACAGATTTTACGCATATCTACGTCAAAAAGTTTATCCCAAATACTGGTAGGTTCCTTGTTATCGTCCTCGGTCAAACGTGAAGTAGAACGGCAGGTAACAATATTATGATGTGGAGTTCTCACCCTGTTAGATGGTGGGTTAGTGGCCCATTTAAAACGATTTTTGCCGTAGTAATATTTAGGTAGTGCGTTTGAAGTTTGCTGTATCCTTTGAATTTCTGAAAGTGATACCTCGCTCTCTGAGTCTGAGCTACTATCATCCCAACGACTACTCCTTATATCTCTGCCATGTATGCTTGTAGTGGCGGTACCCTCTTGGTCTTCTTGCTCACTACAATGATGTTGTATCATATCATCTTCGTGCACTAAACAATCAGCAATGACATCTTCATTATCCGAGTGATCTGAGGCTTAAAGTATTTTATTTACTTCATCTTCAAAACCAGGATCATCAAAGCGTAATATTTTTTTTGCCTGCTGTTGCGATGGCGACGTTGACCTTGATGGTCGCTTTAAAGTAGAAGTACTTTCAATATTATGTGACATTTTGAGTATGTAGGTACTTAAAACAAAAATAATCGCAATCAATTTTATTTGTATGATTGTAAAACGAAATAACTCACCAAATTTACAGCCGGCGACGCAAACTTCCACCTCCGATGACGTTTCGCCACTAAACCTGAAGCTACTGAGCGCCGTAGGAGCGGAGCGTGCGGGGAAGAGGGGTAGATACGATTATTGCAAAGTGGAGCGGCCTGTGAGACCGCGCGTCCATAGTTAAAGGTTAATCTAGAATTTTTAATTACAATGCAGGTTTAGCTTGCTCGAACTTTTTATTTGAAATACAAAAACCGCATTGTAACAGCAAATCCTAGATTGATAGGCATCGACACCTGTCATCCGAATTAGTAAATAGGCCGGATTGTCGTCATGACGGAGTCGCTGGAAGATCTAAAAACCATTTTCAATGACCTCAATGAAATTTCCAAACACTACACATGTTAGGGAACTTCATTTTAAGACCCACTTAAAATGAACATGGACAAGACGAAAATAATGTCAATTGATTAGTGAGTAGTACATCTACTTGGCTAAATTGACCTAAGTCGGAAGGTCTAGTTTCAAGGACGAGATCTTTTGTCGAATTCGACTCGGCTGGGCAGCGTTTGCGAAGCTCCGCAGTGTCTTTTCCTCCAAAATACGTCATTAAAGTTAAAACTCCTCGATCAATGTGTGTCACCTATCACTTACCAGTGAGGACTTACGGGTCCGAAACTGGTCCTTACCTTACTATGGGCCTCATAAGAAAGCTCAAGGTCACTCAAAGAGCTATGGAGAGAGCTATGCTCGGTATTTCTCTACGACATTTTATTCAAAACCAGAAGATCCCTCTACCATGACTTGAGCATGTAGTAAACTATCAAATCTCTCAGTAGTAACGGTGAAAACGATAAGGCGCTAGATGCAGGCAGGCCGCTTCGTAAACCGCAACCGACCGTATTGGAAATCCCTATGTCAAGCAGTGGCCTACTTGTGGCTCACTCATATGATGATGATGATGACACAGGATGCTGGATGACACACAAGTTCACCAACAGGCAAAGTAAAGATTAGGTCGACTTCTACTAATAGTACAATTTGATATTTTATGCTGACAACTCTAAAATTTCTTTTTTCTTCTACGTTCATTGAGTGAGCGAGATAGCATACATTCTAGTTCTCGGTGACGGCGGCATCAATTTCTGAATTAATTACCATTTTGTCGCAAAAACTGCGCGTCCTTTATCTTTTCTAGACCAAAATCTTTCATCTTAAGTTCAGGTTGTGTTAAATAGTGATCTAAATGGCTTCTGACGAAGAAGTAGACGGTTCTTTCGCAGGTAAACGATAATTTCGGCTAGCATGTCATAGGCAAAGCCGCGAATAGCGGTATCATGTGTTTACTTGCGGTAAAAGCAATTATAAAAACAGGGATTTTCGGCCCTATAAACTCAAAACTACCTTGTAAATAATGTTAATCGTGTAGTAAAGTTTATCAAGAAGGTGGTCTACCGTGTTTTATTGGCGTTTTTGTTGTGGCGTGGTTGTAAATATTTTTAAGTGGCAGTTTGTGACAGAAAAGAACATGCAATATCCCCTCATTACTACTTAACAAAATGGACGCCGCCAAACAAAGGGATTAGTGACCTTACCGCGAGGAGTGCGCGTGTGGTGGAATGTGGCCTTCCAGAGGAATTCCCGATTCACGGTCAGGTGCAACGCGTACTGAAGTGGTTCAAGCGGTCTGACCAGTTTATTGTGATCTTGCAGGTGACGAGGACGTGGAGGAGGGTGAGGGTCAGAACGAGAACTCTGGGGAGAGTGACGAAGCACCACCTAAAGTGAGTGATATTTATATGTCTGTTAATCTTATTTTCAGTAGTCTCAGTTTATGACCATACATAAAACATTGGTTGTCTGTATGTTTTGTGCAGTATATTCCCTGGTTTTCCAACCGGTTCTGATCCCATTAATCAACATAGTTTTTACACACATATATAATGAATTACTAATCAATATTCAAACTCATACCACCTGGATTAGCAGCTTCATATTTTGCTGTAGCAAATCAAAATAAAAACATTATTTACAAACGATAATGATATTACAATGATATTGTAATCTGATACTGAGTTAGTTACATGATTGACTTATAAATAGTCTTGTATAGTTCTACCAAGAGAGTCCTTGGACTAGAAAATATCATTATGAAGATAATCATACCATGATGATGATGAATCCTTTCTCAACATTTAACTTATGTAAGTAATTACCTCTTAGGTGTGTCTTTGAATGAATAAGCACTGGTGTGCTATGTGGTCACCGAAAACACCTACAAAGCAGGCAGGGAATTTTTAAATGATTGTTTAAATTGTATACAAAATGCATTATTCAATAAAAATTAATAACCCAACTGCAATTTTTGACAGTTTATGTTCACCATTTGATTTTTTTTGCTGACTTTACACAGCCTATGACACTCTGAAAAAAATACAAATCTAAAGGCACCTCACACTTCAAAATCAGTCAAGCTGTTAGGGTACTGGAAGCAACAATCGAATAGACATACTTACATAAATACATGCAAAAAAAGGTCACCTTCCTGGGTGGGTCTGTCAAGTAAAACATTAAAATAAAGTCTACAATGCTTTGAATTATATTTTATTCTTTTACTAGCTGTTACCCGCGGCTTCGCCCGCGTAATATATAGCCTATGTCCTTCTCGGTACCCTAACCTATGTGTATGCAAAATTTCATGACAATCGGTTCAGTAGGTTGGGCGTGAAAGCGTAACAAACAAACTTACTTTCGCATTTATAATATTAGTTAGGAAGTTGGGATTAGGATTTTAAATTTGCAAAAAAATGGGTCCAAGGGCTTAGTATGTGTGTATGTTTTTAAAAAACTTAGGTAATGAAACGTGAGGATGTGCAGATCTTTTTTTCTCCATAGTAGTTGTATCAGCTAGTAACATTGGGTATATAATTTATTTCATTTCAAATATAAATTCTTTGAAAATTGCCAAAATGTGGCCAAATGTGTCAAATTTGCCTACAAAATGTAATTCTTGATCTGTGTGAAGTGTCTAAATACTTCATGTACAAGTTTGTTTGTTTTGTGTAACTTGTAGTACTAAATTGCATTTTTCTTTGTTTATACCAGGAGGATGAAGATTACTCTCCTGAAGATGGCAGAAAAAAGAAAAAGGGTAAAAAGAGAAAGGCCAAAGGAGAAGATAAGAAAGGCAGAAAAAAGAAGAAGAAGAGAAAGAATGAGAGTGAAGATGTAAGTGTATCATATTCACAAGCTTATTTAATTTTATTTTGCCATACTGTTTGTCTCTTGGATATTTGAAACATAAGCTTATGGGTTGCAGTAGCACTTTTGATTTACATAAAAATTTGTATAAAAAAACTAATAACCAAAATCCACGCACAATGAAAACACATCTGTCTCATAGCTAATGTACACTCATAAACCTTAATATGTAATGTGAATAAAAAAAATAAAAAAAAAAAAATACGTGGATAATAAATCATGAATATGAATGCCACTGACAAAATTGGCTTTGTGCCCAGCTTTGTTCAAAATTAAAATGTTTTCTGCATGAAATTGAAAATCTATAGATTTTTTTCAAGTATTGTTTAACAGTATTTAATTTCAATTATATGAAATCCAAAAGGGCCTTGTAGTCATAGTTATATACCAATACAATAAAAACGTTTTATGCCTTATTCACATGAGTTTTGTTACGAAAATGTAAAATATTGAGGAAAAAATATTATACCAAAATTTGTAATATTCTATATTTGGACAAATTTTCTCAGGCATTATTGAATATTTGACATTTAAATTGGGCTAGTATTCCCAATTTCATATGTTGATGATATTTAACTGGATTCATACTTTGATTTTACAACTCAAATTCATTGACATCAATCAAAACTCATGTAAAGCTTTTAATATCTTAAAAATATTTCATATTTCTTTAGTCATAGATGCATGAGAATTGGATGAGTGCAGATCAGTATGGCAATGGTTACTAAAAATAAAAATCTACTCAATATAAGCTCAATGGTATCATCATATCAATGGTATAATAAAAACAAATACTATTCACAGGATGATGAATTTGGCATCGGTGAAATTGAAGCTGAGGGTGACAGTGACTACGCCCTCAGTGCGATGTCTTCAGGCAAGAAGTCCCGTAAGGGACGCGGCAGCAAGCACAACACGCCATCCACGCCGGCTGCTTCAGATTCAGGATCTGGTGAGTCAAGATGTGAATAATTTTAGACGTATATCAGTGCAGTAAGGTCGAAAATAAATGCTGAATTTGATGGTGACTTCGTCCTCAGAGCAATGTTCACCGGTAAAAATTCCCGTAAGATTTATGGCAGCAAGCACAACACGCCACGTCGGCTGCTTTAGGATCTAGTAGGTTAATATATGATATTTTAAGGCTTATGTCAGTGCAGTAAGGTCGAAAATTAATGCTGAAGGTGACTATGTCTTGTCTTCAGGATAAAAGCACAACACGCCATCCATGCCACCTGGTTCGGGTACTGGTAATTTGAACTCTTGAATTAGCAATGGATTAAAAAATAAATCGAAGAAATTACAGTTACATACATAAAATGTATATTTTGCCTGAGCTTTTTTTTATATTATCCCATACTTAGTTATAAAAATAATCCATTTATTATTTATAAGTAACTTTAATCAAAATAATTAGTCCATTGTCCAAATAAAAAAAACCGGCCAAGTACGTGTCGGGCCACGCGTAGTGGTAACCCTACAGGGTTCCGTAGTTGCGAATGACAACTTTGAGTTCACACTTGCAGCTCACAGTTTAACAACCAAAATCATCTAACAATGAAAATTGTATGAAACTTTACATTTTCGAGAACATTTTGTAAGTTGGTTGCCTTTAATATTTTAGTTTGTACTACTTGTACGTAGTACTCAGCTCTGATAGTTTTCCTTTTAACTTCAGTATATATACTACTACTGTAATTTTTATCCCTAAATCAAAAAATGGTGTTCTCAACCTCACAAAATTTTTAGGTTTGTATAAAAAAAATAACTCCCTCTTTACTTGTATGGGAGCTACGCTAAAAAAAAATTTTTTTTTTCAAGTTTTTTTCTTGTTTGGCATGATTAATATACATACCCATACCAAATTACAGCTTTCTAGCACTGATAGTCTCTGAGTAAAACCGCGGACGGACAGACAGACAGACATGGCGAAACTATAAGGGTTCCTTGTTTACTACGGAACCCTAAAAATAGATTATTAGTTTCAGTAGGTTTTGTAATAACAATATCTAAAGAGTTGTATTCAGATGGTCAAGGGGTTGCAGTTTATTTTAAAATAGTATCACATCTGTTTTTAAATTGCATCTAACACATGGCTTTTGTATTTATTAAAATTGACTATGCCAATGACCTCTGACACATTGTATTTACTCTTCATTCGTCTTTTCGATATTTTTTAAACCCAATACATGAAATTTAGTTCAAATTTCTTTCGTTTTAATTTCTAGGATGATTTAAAGAACCATTGTTATGTGAGAACTTAGTGGTCATGAAAAAATGATAGGCACTTAATAGCTTTTTGATGGAGTGTTATTTTTTACTTTGAACATTTAATGCAGAACAATGTTCCGTGTACTGTTACCTATTTCGCGGTTTTTGCGTGCTTCCAGCTTAAATAAATGAGAATATAGAATTCACACCTTAAAGAAATATGCACTTTAGTAAAGAACATCTCAGTTTGTATCATTTTTAAGTTTTGCTTCTCCATTTGCGGCATTTAGCGATTTGCAGTCCCGGATCATGGATAATACCTAAAATTATATTAATTTCACGAATTTGTTTGCTTGCGTTTCTGTCAGTCTGCTTACGAACAGCCCCTAAACGGTTTGTTGGTTTTGTTTTAGGAATGTAATATAACCAAACACTGGTGTCAGATTTTAAGCTAACGAGTTAGTCTAACGGTTTTAAAACAGTTTTTATATTTACTAACTAGCTTGGTGAAAATTTACTTACCCTGAACCACTATCGATTGCATATTAATATTTTCCTAGTCTATCAAATGAAAAAGACAATTTCATTCCATTTCTTCTAATGTTCAGTTTACCACCTTCAAGTTATATAGAAGGAGGCAAACTCCGCCTCCTCCTATGTTACTTGCAGCAGTCTTTACGCGCTCGAAGGGGGTTTGAGCCTCTTCAATACCCCTTCAAGTTGGGCCTTGGCCCTAAAGCCCAGTTTTCACCATGGTTACGCGATACGCATGTTATCCTTCTATACTCAATACATTTTGTATTACTGGCGATTCTTCAAGGTTGAAGGGGCAACGACCCGCGGGATCTGAGATCGCCTAATGCGTCTTGCATTATTTATTATCATATCACAAGAAAGTATAAAATGTGGTCTAGAATAACAAAGCGTTTTAAAATTCGCATGGATACAAGAGGTTGAAGCAAGCCGTCTTTTACACGCTTTAACTTATTTGATGACTTTAACTGTAGTTTAAGGCCGTGTTCAGACCGAACTGACTGTCAGCCGCCGACAGTGAGCGGGCGTTACGCAGTGTATTGTAATTCCATACATATTCATTTTTTCGATTACACCAAAAACCGACAATACGCCATTACTATTATTTTGTATCTGCTCTCAATCGGCGGCTGACTATACGTTTGGTGTGAACACGCACTAACAGCCTTTAGCTGCGGATACACAAGCTAGTTTCAAGTACGCTTACAAGCATGCTGCTAATGGTAATGAGCATGCTTGTGTTTCGCACGCGACCTGCACATACGTGCTTAAAATAAGCATGTTTTATTTGCGGTTAACTAAATTAATACCTTTCACCTTTCCACCCTCGCCGTGCTCAAAAGTACTCAAAACTAGCACGGATGCATGATACTAATAGCATGTGTATCCGTATCTTTGGTCCTATGGCCTTAGTCTCTGTCTCCCCGTGAGGGATTAAGACATGATCACATAAAAATAGTTTGTATAGCTTATGAGAACAAAACCATAGTTTCATTACGACACTCACAAGCATGACATTCATACATTTTATGTTAATGTATGTGACAGATGTCCATCAAGTGAACAGTACACCTGTTTTCCAATGTTACGTACTTACGTAACTTTTTAAATTGTTTTGATCAAACAAAACAAAGTTAAAAAGATGAAAATTGACAATGAATGCTACTTCTGTACTTTATATTATAATAAAATTTGTATACTAAGCCTTTGCCCGTAGGTTTGGTCGCGAATTCTGAATGAAAGTTACCTTATAGACAATGTGTGTAGAAGTTTACATAATGATTCGTTAAGGTCACTTTAGGTCAAAGAAGTCACATTCTCATTATAATTCTTGAAAGTTGCTTTTATTTTCTCATAATTTGGTCGACACTTATTGGTGACGAAACATATGAAGTCATTTATCTGCTATAGTAAAACTAAATTGTACGGTATAGGAGAAGGGACCGCATGATATTAGAATAGTGGTATCATCTTTGACATGTTAATGATGTTTTATCCAAACTGGTGTTGTGCCGCAACTTTAAACAGAAGATGTTATGTGCTACATAGCATAGTTAACAAGCAGTAGACCTATAACCATATGAACGATGACTTAGAAAACAGCTTGCTAAAGAGCGTGTCGTCGGATGAGATATCATTTCCTATAGAATAATATCGTATGGCATTAATACCCGTCTGGCCAACGTGGCGAGTGTAAGCCAAATCCTCTGATTGCACTGGCATATAATATGGCTCTGGTAGTACAGAGAGGTTCATGCTCCTGTAGTAAGCTTTAGTTGACTAAAATTACCTGATGATGTTATATATAACAATGGATCAATCACGTGCTATTTGTCGGGATTGCCGATTATAGTTTTGGACTCGTCAGGAGCCCATTTTCAAGGCGAGTGCGGGACGCGTGGCGGTGGGTGGGCGAAGTTCGGGATCAACCGCCGCGCGTGCCGCACTCGCCTTGAAAATGGGCGCCTTTATCTCACGTTAGTTTCAATGATATAGACCTGATGATGATGGTATAAGTATAGATTTGACATGCAATATATTGTACTCAGGTATGCCGACCGTTGAGGAGGTGTGCTCCTCGTTCGGGCTCACGGACGTCGAGATCCAGTACACAGACGCTGATTACGAGAACCTCACCTCGTACAAGCTGTTCCAGCAGCACGTGAGGCCCATGATTGTCAAGGAGAACCCTAAGGTGAGTCACTTGTTACAGTTTCTTTATTTTCCTTGTCTGAGTAATAGGGAAGTTTCCTAAAAAAAGTTTTAAAATAATAAGTCCTTATAGATTATCGAAAAATAGATACGCATTTTTTCTTCTTTCAATCAAACAATAAATCATTAAGTGTATGACACAACAGGCCAGTAAAAATTATATGTAGTGTGAAACGCGGAACTTTAACGGTTTAATCTTTTCATCGTTTTTGTTTTATTGACGAAAGAATAAAAACGTGTCCAATATTTTTTAATAATCTATCAGACGGACTAATTATTTTAAAAATAATTTATTTAGGAAACAAGCATTTCAACACTGCCGAAACTGCCTATACGGATATAATAGAAATTAAAACATTGTATTACATTTTATCATTTTTACTCTTAACTCTTAATATTTGTCTGGTCTCTATTGCCTAGAGAAAACATAAGGCAGTCAGTCGTCTGATACTAATAATAATTCTTCTTTGTGATTTTTTAAGTTTTCCTAAATGATCTAATGTAGGTACCAACTGCTACAGATGTACCCGGGTACAGGACTTGGCTTTGAAACATGTTCATACATTAGTGATTCAAAGGAATATAACATGTCGCAGCAAGTAAGAATTGAACTTGTGTCCAGTGTTTAATTCCTATCCCAATTAAAGAGTTTCTAGATTACCCGAAGGTAATGTGTGCTTTAGATTTTTATCGACCCCAGTGAAGATAAGAAAGATTTGTTTCCACCTGGAAACCTGTGTCATCTACTTTTTTGATATCTGAGGACTTGAGTTATCAGAACATCTTTCATTTTGAGATAAAATCTTATCACTGCCTGTATCAGCAACTTACACAACTTATATCTATATTTATTTATATTTCGATTTTTAAAAATGCCGACAGCGCATCTTAGCGTGGCAAATGTTCATGGGCGGACAATTCGTCAATGCATAACACTGACAAGTTCAATCTAAAATTAAATATTTTAAGCAATCCCCGACACGAAAATCCCTCCATCTTGTTAACGGCTAAACGGATTGTGATATAACATGTCTAAAAACCATTGCAAGAAATCCTACTTTCAAATAAGAATACCTCATCCGGAAAGGGATCCCTCCGGATCTGTTCCTCGGTTTTATAGTGGTGCCTCGGATAGACACACACTGAGCGGTCTAACTTATAACACCCTTCCTTTTGCGTCGGGGGCCAATAAAAACATTTAAAATACAGTTCGAAATAAAATTGACTAGAGTCAACTTTAGGCTAGAGTCTAAAGTTCCTTGTGTTAGAAAATTAACTTTGTCAGCCAAAATGTATGATCTTTATTCATGCAACTTCACTGACTTGCTGCTAGTATAGTATAGCAACGTGACAGAATTTCAAATATTTTTTAATTCAGGTGCCGGTGTCAAAATTGATGATGCTGGTGGCAGCAAAATGGCGGCTGTTCTGCGAGAGCAACCCGAATCTAGGCGGCGGGTCTCAGAACTTGGGCTCCGAGGACAACACAAACACGTCGACGGCGTCTGATTACGTGCCCAAGAGGCCGGGACGCGCGCCAAAAGAAACTAAGGTACGTAAAGAGAAAACTTGTAAAAAGTAGGCACAAATTCCTCTTTGGAATGCAATCCAAGAAAGGCGAAACAGGGCTTGATTTTAGTAGAAATATCTTAAATGTAGGAATAGTTGGACAGCGGCCATAGAAAAGAAATTGACGGACAACACGAAACGCCTGTCTACACAAGCTAACGTACAAATTATCATATTATCTCATAATAAACCTTATTATAGATGACTCCAACCTGAGTGCCGGGTCACAGAACAAAGCCAGGATTATGTATGTCACTATTTATTTATTATACAGAACGACGACGCCGCCGAAGAGCCCGAGGAGGAAGAAGAAGAGGAAGTGAGCGATGAAGGAACCCCGGCGCCGCGCAAGCGTGGCCGCAAGCCCAAGCACAGTGGTGGGACTACGCCCCGCGGCAAGCCCGGCCGCAAGCCCAAGGTGCCCACGCTCAAGATCAAGTTCAGCAAGCGCAAGCGGACTTCTAGTGTGAGTAACCATTGTCATGTCATGTTGAGGATAGTATTAGCAACATTAGAAGCAAGCCAAATACAGCACAAGGGCTATGCCCTGCAGTAAGCCTAAGGTGCTCACCGTCAAGATCAAGTTAAGCAAGCGCAAGCGGCTCTCCAGTGTGAGTAACCTTTGTCATGTCACGTTGAGGGTATTTGTCATATAGAAGAAAGTATAGAGCAACATTAAAAGTAAGCCAAATAACAAGGACTACGTCCCGAGGCCAGCCTGGCCACAAGCCTATTGCGACCTTAGGAATACGAACGTGATGTACCTATAGAAAGTGTTTAAATATTGTTAATTTAGCACTACACGTACATCACACAAGAATATACACGTACTCCTAGATCAGCGATCTCCCCTACTACTTTTATATGTATATTTCCTTAGTATATAAGTTAGTATTCTAATAAATAAATTACTTCCTTTTGTATACCGGTAACAGTAGTTTAATTCATATTCTCGCCATAATTTTGACGTTAGGGATTGAATGACTGATTTTGATCGTCATTTTTAGGGTTCCGTAATAAATAAGGCCTTATAGTTTCGCAATGTCTGTCTGTCGGTCTGTCTATCTGTCTGTCCGTCCACGGTCCGCGTACTCAGAGACTATAAGTACTAGAAAGCTGTAATTTGGTATAGATATGTATATTAATCATGCTAAAAAAGTGGTAGAAAAAATTTTTTTTTAGGATAGCTCCCATACAAGTAAAGTGGAGGAGTAATTTTTTTTTCTCTACTTACCCATCATGTGGGGTATCGTTAAATAGGTCTTTAAAAATTATTGTGGGGATGAGAACACCATTTTTCGATTTAGGGATCCGTTTCCGAAATATTTGGTGCAAATTTTTGTTAGAGGTACGTGTCCTCTCCCTGTATCTGCTAAACGGTTATATAGCAGTAGTATATATACTAAAGTTAAAAGGAAAACTATCAGAGCTGAGTACAAACTAAAAAGTTATAGGCAACCAGCTTATAAAATGTATTCGAAAATGTAAAATTCCATACAATTTTCATTGTTAGATGTTTTTGGTCGTTAAACTGTGAGTTGCGAGTGTAAACAGTGTGAACTCAAACTTGTCATTCGCAACTACGGAACCCTATACTGCGCGTGGCCCGACACGCACTTGGCCGGTTTATTCTTCTTCTTGGAGTTGATGGCGTCATCCAGCGGTTGCGCTGATTTTCCGTGGATTTTTCTTTGCCTCGGGGTTGTCCATTGTGGTTGCCTGGTAGTTCCTGTGCCTCCTTTATAATGTGAGTTCAGCTATGGTGATAGAGGCCACAACGTCAGTGCAGGTGTCGAACGATGTATCTTGAGAGGCGGCGGTGTTGATTCCTTTTACCGGTGTGGTTTGAGCCATTTTAGACGGTAATGGTAAATGCTGATGAGTGCCTCTTAAATTTTCGAACCGATGAGACCCGCTTGTGGGAGGCCGGTGAAAATGTGCACGTTGATTTTATCGTTCTTCAGGCTTGGTCGTCAGGGTCTTCGATGTTGAGGCGCGTATCCATCACGTCGGACTACATCACGTTGGGGTCACCAATTATGGCGAGTATGTGAATTAAACCACTGTTACCGGTATACAAAAGGAAGTAATTTATTTATTAGAATACTAACTTATATACTAAGGAAATATACATATAAAAGTAGTAGGGGAGATAGCTGATCGTGTACGTGTATATTCTTGTGTGATGTACGTGTAGTGCTAAATTAACAATATTTAAACACTTCCTACAGGTACATGACGTTCGTATTCCTAAGGTCGCAACGCCCACGCTCAAGATCAAGTTCAGCAAGCGGACCTCCAGTGTGAGTAACCTTTATCATGTCACGTTGAAGGTCTTTGTTGTATAAACGAAACTATACAGCAACATTAGAAGCAAGCCAAAGTTAGCACAAGAACTGTCACTAGTCCGGCTGCAAGCACAAGGTGTTCACGCTCAAGGTCAAGTTCAGAAAGCCCAAGCAAACCTCGAATGTGAGTAACCTTTGTTGACGTTGAGGGTCTTTGTCATATAAACGAAACTATACAGCAACATTAGAAGCAAGCCAAATACAGCACAAGAACTACTCCCCGCGGCAAGGCGGCTAGAAGTCCAAAATGCCCAAGATCAAGTTCAGCAAGCGCATGCGGACCTCCAGAAGTATCTTTGTCCATCGCGTATTTATTTTCGTGATGCAATAGCCGTAATATAGCTTTATGCTGGTGTTAATGCAGCTCCAGCCTATATAACGGCTGGAGAAAATGATGGTCTGCATTACTTTTTGGAATATTGTCGTATTTCGTGGTGCATCGTGATGAACTTCGACTACAACAAAAAGCATAATAATACGCGTGGCGTTGCCTGCTACTATCTAAGTCTAGTAGTTAATAGTAGTAAGTATAACAGTGTATATTATTGTCGTATATTACAGTTAATTAGCCACCATTATTCATGAATTTACATATTTTTGTAACTTTTTTACACATTTAAAATTTAATCAATATTTTCAGGTGCTTTTCTATTTTCTTCCTTGGCCATTCAAAATCCATTTAGCGTTTGACTTTGCAAGCAATCTTGTTAAGATCAAGATTAGATAAAGCAATTTTTATGTCGAAAAGTTAATAAGTGGAAAGATGCTTTCGTATTTGCCATGCCATTCCATTGTTTTATATTGCCATTGTACAAACTAATATTTTTATGTGATAAATATCTTTGTAATAAACATTTTACGATTTAGTCGACTAAAACAAAAAAAAACTGACTTAGTGCAGCAAGCTTGTATTATAAACTTATTAATTTATATTTATGTTAATTACTTACTTAATAAAACTACGGTTATTTTCAGAATTTATTATGATATTTTTTCAGTTAAAAAATTAAACGAAATGACGAAAAATAACTATGATGTTTTTGTTCAAAGTGAACTGAAAATTGGTAGCTTTTTCGTTCCTAGACAGTTATTTTATGAAGGGTAATTTTTAAGAACTGCTGAATGACACGATTGGCGCATATTCGCAGTCTTACCATCCCACACCATTAAACAGGATCTATCAGATCTAACGTACTCATAAGTTTTAACTTGGAATAAGTTAAAATTTATGAGTACGTTGTTGATTATAAGCATGAGTACTTTTTTGTCTTTGCTCCATCAGCATCAACTTTTATCATTATCAGATGGATAACGCCCCGCGGCAAGCCCGGCCGCGTATATAGAAAAGCACATTTAGTACGTCCCCTACACATGAGATGTACTGAAGCAGCATTTTCAAGCTCTTTTAATGAAAAACGCGCGTAAATGCTGCTCCAATACGACCCAGAAGGTGACGTAGGGTTTATCCTAGTTCTATTCGTCAACGGGAAACTGAGAAAGGTTAATAAAGATTACTTAATCTGCTTAAACTATAGAACAGGTACGATTATGATACGTGATAAATAAAGCAAATACAGTACAAAACAAAGGAAATTTAGAAAAATATTCAATGCATCTTTGCACAAGGTTGGTTATTATTAATATTAAAGGCTAAACAATGGGATCGCTTGTTCAGACATAACCTAATTTTCAATTGTTTCTTCGTCATCCATATTTATATTTTTTTGAAAAAGATGGCGTCACTTCTTCTCCCTGTGCAAGATAGGCAAGTTCTTTGCGATCTTGTTCAGACAAGTAAAGAATATTTAAACGTGAACCCGTATTGTTTATCTACCAACAATATAGGTTTGCAAAAACGAACGACAAAGAAATCGCACCGCACGCAGATAATCGGCGCGCGCAAAGCCGAAAACATAATTGTGAGCGTGAAATAGCAATATCTGCATAGAGACGTATCACATTAGCTTTTCTAAGACAACTTTGTGATTTTAGCATTAGAAATCCTACTCCAATATGTCCTGAGAAGGTGACAAATAAGATAAGGGTTTCTAGTATATTTTATTGCGTTTAACTTAGAAATCATACTGCAGTACGTCACCCTCTGGGACGTATTGGAGTGGATGAACTTTTTTATATACGCAGCCCGGCCTCAATACTTAATTGATAAGCTAGATATCAAGCACAGGGCCATTTCAACCCGGGGTATAAAGGATGTGGAGCATCTGCGTATAAAGGGGCGCTGGAGAGGTCGAAACCTCATATGGAAGGAGCCTGGAGTGGGCCTGAAAAATGGGGCAGGGTTGCGTTTCCATTTGTCATCCCCCTCCCGATCTCGTCATCAAGTCGGTAGCAAACGAAGGCTGCCAGTAAGTTTTTCGTACCTGAGCGCCCAATATGGTTAAGACAGGCGTAGTCAAGCGCTTGACAATTGTCATGGATGAAAAAATTCTTTTACCCTACTAAGTGAGTAGGTCAGGTCAAGATGAAAAATGATCTTTTAAAAAAACAATTGTAATGAGGGTTTACAGAATTGATTTTTCCACCAAATGGCGAATTCCCAGGTGGCGACACTGTATCGAGAGGTATTTTTACAGCTGCTGTCATAATCTACCAATCATGTTTAATCATCAATTTATGATTGGTGGATTTTGACAGCTCGACATAGAGCCGCCACTTGCCGCCACCTCAAAACCCTCATTGAGCATCTATGTTGTTCCAAGACGCAGCTAACTAGCTAAGAAAACTGAATGTTGATTTATAAACCTAATATATTCGCCTATTTTATAGACGGCTGATACTGAATAAATCTGTGTTGTGTTTCGTCAGGAGGAAGACCCGGACGGCAGCGCGGGCGCGAACTCTGACTCGGACGCGGAGTTCGAGCAGATGCTGGCGGAGGCCGAGGAGCCCAAGCCCGCGCCACCCGCCGGCGAAGAGCCCAGCGTGCCGCCCAAGGACGACGACCCCAACGCACCGGTAAACACTCACAAGTATCTAGAGACTGAAGGCGAATATAGGGTTGAGGTCACAGTTTCGGTATAGGCACAAAATCAGCACAATTTTTGGCGGCGCCAAAACTCAATGTTTCAAAACTGGCACTTTCATTTTCAAACCCGCTGTTCGGGTGGATTCTTCAAATAATACACAACACATTTACATATATTCATCGAGTATTATTTTTTATAATAACAGCCACAACCCAGAAAGAAGGCAAAGACCAAGATTGGCAACAAGAGCAAGAAGAAGAAGAAATTGAAGACCACCAGCAAGTTCCCAGACGGCGCTGAGGGCGAACAGGAACACCAGGACTACTGTGAGGTGAGAAGTCTAATTTAAACTCTGTACATGGAATTCAAAATTTTTTTTTGTGTAATTTGAAAAGAGCTCTTGAAATATAGGAATATCAGTAAAAAAATTACCTAGCTAACCTAAAAACTTTTTAAGATGTAAGTTACAAATTCAAATTTTTTTCTTTCCGCGTAAACGCCGGTTAAAAAAATTCAACAAACTAGTGACGTCACTACGTTAGTAGTATGTGTGGGTGCTGTGAGAGCAGCTATAGTAAATATTGCGTTCATGGAAATTACTTCATAACGAAAGTTCTTGTATATTTTAATGCTATGTAAAGAAAGATGATATGTATTGACGCGACAATTGCTGACAGGTCTGCCAACAAGGTGGTGAAATCATCCTCTGTGACACATGTCCTCGAGCGTACCACTTGGTGTGCCTGGAGCCAGAGCTGGAGGAGACTCCGGAGGGTCGCTGGTCGTGCCCGCACTGCGAGGCCGAGGGTAATCAGGACCAGGACGATGATGACGAGCATCAGGAGTTCTGCAGGTAAACAAACTGTGATTCAAATCTAGATATATATATATATATATAAGGCGGTGAAATCATCCTCTGCGACACATGTCCTCGAGCATACCACTTGGTGTGCCTGGAGCCAGAACTGGAGGAGACTCCGGAGGGTCGCTGGTCGGACCAAGATGACGATGACGAGCATCAGGAGTTCTTCAGGTAAACAAACTTTATTTTTATTTAATATGTGCTGCGAATATGATTAACTTTTAGCCTGAAGAGTGTCGCCACTATCAAATAATAATGATGTTCGAGCATTGCTCGTACGTTTGGGTATCTTCATCATGTAGGTTGCGTGTCAACCGTTTTAACACTATATTTAGAATCAACTTCAGTAACAAATCTAGATACTATTGGACAGCCAACAAGAAAGGACCCGTCATACCCAACTATCAGAATGTAACACACATATCAAGACAGAACAAAAAACCAGTTTACTATATGATGTGTTCTTGTATCTCCAAACCAACGTTATCAACCTGTCAACAACATAACTTCTTGTATGGTGTTAGGATAACATCATTGCCTGTACTATACAAATGGGGTTTAACCAGGGAATTAAATTTAATTCATATCACTCTTACGACTCTCCAGCCCACATTGGCTTACCGTCTTTACATAAATGGTTATGACTGATGTACAGCACCACACCAAATAAAATACTAATGTTAAGCCATTCCTTCCGAAATACGGATTTCATACCAGCAACATTTCCTTGCCCCCTGATGCCGTGTGGTTCCCGGCAGAGTAGAATAGGACCACTCCAAGTCTTACCGTGGATGTCGTAGAAGGAGACTAAGGAAACACAAGCTAAAGCTTTTAAACATCAAAGAAACTTCGCCATCCCGTGGAGAGTGTAGGCCAAATCCTTTGACTTTTGTGACTAATGTATGGCTCTTGTAGTACAGAGGGTCGTGTTCCTGCAGTTCAGACTAAAAAAAGACCTGATGATGACGATGATGATCACACCACACCAGATATAATACTAATGGCTTAACATGCCTTCCGAAATATGGATTCCACACTAGCAACGTTTCCTTCAGTTATCTTCCTATTGTTAATAGTGTGACCCTTTTTGTGCAGGATCTGCAAGGACGGCGGCGAGCTTCTCTGCTGCGACTCATGCCCGTCGGCCTACCATCGGTTCTGTCTTAACCCGCCGCTGGAAGAAGTGCCAGATGGGGAGTGGAAGTGTCCTCGATGTAGTGTGAGTATACCTTTACTTATGCATAGGCATAACAAGTTATATAAATTCAGATCATTTTACCTTTTAATGCATGCCGTGTGGTTTCCGGCAGAGTGGAATAGGACCACTCCAAGTTCGCCCGTGGATGTCGTAGAAGGCGACTTAGGAAACACAAGCTAAACAAAGCATACAAAAATCAATGAGTCCCCTTCAATCCGTCTGGCCAGTGTGGAGAACGTAGGCTGAATCCTCTGACAGCTCTAATATATGGCTCTGATAGTACAGAGAAGGTCAAGCTCCTGCAGTGGAGACTAAGCCTGATGATGATGATGCTTACTACCTATTCAGACTCGAGAACAATTTAACGTATGCAAGTGAGTACAAGCTAGGATGTGCTGGTAGTTGCGTTATACACACATGTATTTTCGGTTAGGGTACATGGAATTAAAATAACCTTCAAGTCCAACAAGTATTTTATAATATTTTTAGCCATTTATTAATGGAAATTAAATTGAAAAAGAAAACGCCTCTCCGCATATCAATTAAAGTCAAACGAGTGTTTTACAATATTTTTAGCCAATAATGTAAGAAAATTTGATTAAAGGATTTTCTCCCTGTATATAACTTTATACAATTTATATTTGCAGTGTCCTCCATTGGATGGCAAGGTGCACAAGATCCTGACGTGGCGCTGGAAGGAGCAGTCGCCCAAGTCCAAGGCACCGCGCTCGCGAGAATTCTTCGTCAAGTGGCACGAGCGCTCGTATTGGCATTGCAGCTGGATTTCAGAGATACAGGTACATTCAACTCGGATTTATTTATACTGACGTTAAAATATAAAACTTTATTATCCAGATGTTTAACTCGAAGGTCGCTATAGTTATTCCTCAGGTGGCGCTAGTTTCAATTTTGTTGTGAAAGTAGAAATTCAAGCAATCGAAGTAGTCTAGCTTGAGAGTTGAGAATAAAATCATATAGAGTCTAGCTAGATACTCTATATGATTTTATTCTCATCTTACCTGTGTTGCTACGCCAAATACCTTCTGTAAAAGGGCACGCATACTGGTGGCGTACGCATGACTGTAGTAGAACTCTTGCGGTCTGGTGCTCTATGTCTATGATCAACATAAACCTACTTAGATATGGTTTGAGTATAAAAAAGCAATAAATATTCGTACTGACCATTCCAGCTGGACGTGTTCCACCCGCTGATGTACCGCTACTACATGCGCAAGTCAGACCCCGAGGAGCCTCCCAAGCTGGAGGAGCCGCTAGACGAGCGCGACGGCCGGGTGAAGAGGCTGCGCGACCAGCAGCAGCACGAAGGCCAGAGCGAGGAGAAGATGCGCGAGGAGAAGTTCTACAGGTGAGCCATTGTTCTGTAGTCTCACTGAGGAGCCGCTGGACTACAAGTATAGAAGACTCTGACTGATAAAAATTAATGATTCCTATGAGATTTCGCCGGGAATCGGTGGACTCAGCATGCACGAGACCGCAATTTGTGGTGATCTATGGGGGAGGCCTATGTCCAGCAGTGGACGTCCCTGGCTGATAGATAGATAGATGGGATTTCGCAGAATAACAGCTTATGTCCAGCACCATGAACAGCACTGCAGACTTGGCCTGTTGAGTAGCTTGCTGTTACCCTCTTGTTCATTAGTTGACCCACAGAACAACGATTCACTTCGACATCTCGATCATCGCACTTCACCCCGACCCCGCGAATCACCTTAATAGTTGTCCCGCAATCGTCAAAGGAACAACAGTGCATTGACATGTGAAAAAAACCAAAAATATGCCGGCGTGTACTATTGTAACGTGTAAAGTGACAAGTGCCCGTCTTTGATCGAACTTTGATCAAATTAGGTGTTTCTTATCACCGGCAAATCAGAAAACTCATATATGATATTTAATTGGTTTTATTCATCCAACATAGCGACTGAACGAAAATATTAAAAATAAAATTGCAAAAAATATACATTGCGGGTAATTTACTCGTCTGACTTTCGATAGTAACGAAGTAAACGCTCAATGTAATACATTACGTTCGAAAAGTCCAGTATGTAATGATAGTGGTACAAGTCTGCCAGTGTTGGATGCATTACTTCTACGTGATTGGAAGTTAGTAAATGTCACGTGACGCCTATCCCGCAATCACGAAGCGGCATTCGAATTTGCAAATAGTGTGCGTATTAAGTTGCGTTAGTAGTATGTATGAAATGAGGCGACGCTGGTTTTCATAGAAATCACGCGTTTTAACACTTCTAATGTGTTTGTTGTTCTGTGAGTTGACCCGATCAAAAAACCATGAGAAACGCTTAATAGTTTTCTCAGGTTTCTCGGTCGGTTTAACTATTGAAACGACAAAGTACTCATACTGTGTTCCAAGAATAAGAAGAAAAGTAACAAAGTTTGGTGTTTATCACACCCACTCTCACTTAGCGTAGTCTGTTTTCACTTTACATCGTTTCTCGCCTTTATTAGGTCTCTTTTAGTTTTCACTGCAAAACCCTCTCTGTACCGGTCGGCCGTAGCTAGATTTGGCCTACACCCTCCACGCTGGCCAGTTGGGTCGGAGAGGCTTTTTTGATGGTTTATGCATTGTCTGCTTGTGTTTCTCAAGTCGCCTTTTACGACATCCACGGGAAAACTTGAAGTAGCCTTTTTCTACTCTGCCGGGAACCAAACGGTAGCTAGTAGGTACTATCCATATAGCTGCTATATGTATATTTACTTATGTCTACATACATACATATTATCACGTCTTTATCCCTTGCGGAGTAGACAGGGCCTAAGGTAATAAAACCCAAAGCCATGTTAGCGGGCGTTAAGTTGAACAGCGGAATCAAAATAGTGATAAGTTGCTAGCCGCATCGCCTATAACGTGATTCCTTCGATTTTTCTCTTGACCGGCTTCTACGGTCTGCGCGGGAAGAAAAGCAGCTAGCTTTTATGTTTTTCGTTTTCTCCAAAACCAGCATGGAAGCAATAATTACTTATGTTTCTGGTACAGGTACGGCGTGAAGCCGGAGTGGCTGGTGGTGCACCGCGTGATCAACCACCGCACGTCGCGCGACGGCACCACCTACTACCTCGTCAAGTGGCGCGACCTGTCCTACGACCAGGCCACCTGGGAGTCCGAGCACGAGGACATCGCTGGCCTCAAGCAGGCCGTCGAGTATTATCAGGTGAATTTCTCTTCTAATACTATCGGATGATGTCACACCTCTAGCTGGTAACTGCTTGTTCTCGAGTCACTTGTTATGCAAGCCCAATATTACTTCATCTTATTTTCAAGTGCACAATAGGACGGAAAAGTGTGAAAAAGTGAAAAATTTACATTTTGTAAATGTTAACTTTAATGGGTTGGACCAGCAAAGACGCAAATTATGTGCAATTACGCAAGTATGGATTGTTTGATTTTGTCCAGCCTATCTGGTGACTAATTGGACGGAAATGTCCACCGTAGTGTATTGTAAATGTTAGTTTTAATGACCAGCAAAGACGAAAATTATGTGCAAATGAAGTAAGGGAAATGTTATTGTCCAAAGCGATGTTATACTAAAAATAATTGAGAAAACGGAGACTTCTATAGTTTTATTTGAGTTGCCAATGTTACCTATCAATGACGACGTTGTTTGTACCTATTCTTTTCTTATTCTAGGATATGCGCGCCTACATCACTTCTGAAGGCAAATCGAAGGGCAGCAAGGGCAAGAAGCCGGGCCGCAAGAGCAAGAACCGTGACGTGATCGACGACGACGACAGCGGCAGCCTGCAGATGAAGAACCGCAAGTACAACCCGCCGCCCGAGAAGCCCACCAGCAACCTCAACAAGAAGTACGAGGACCAGCCACCCTTCGTCTACGAGACCGGCATGCAGCTGCATCCCTACCAGCTCGAGGGGCTCAACTGGCTGCGCTACTCGTGGGGCCAAGGCATCGACACCATCCTCGCCGACGAGATGGGTCTCGGAAAGACTATCCAAACTGTCACATTCCTATACTCACTATTCAAAGAAGGACACTGCAAGGGACCTTTCTTAGTGTCCGTACCACTCTCCACCATCATCAACTGGGAGAGAGAGTTCGAGCTGTGGGCCCCCGATCTGTACTGCATCACGTACGTGGGCGACAAGGACTCGCGCGCGGTGATCAGGGAGAACGAGCTGACGTTCGACGACAACGCCAGCCGCGGCGGAAGGCCCTCCA
The DNA here is from genome assembly GCA_963082605.1 of Rhodophaea formosa. Taxonomy (NCBI): domain Eukaryota; kingdom Metazoa; phylum Arthropoda; class Insecta; order Lepidoptera; family Pyralidae; genus Rhodophaea; species Rhodophaea formosa. The sequence continues at coordinate 5,089,757 of OY720209.1, forward strand.
AGATCAAGTCGCAAGTCAAATTCAATGTGTTGCTCACCTCCTACGAACTCGTCTCCATCGACGCCACGTGCCTCGGCTCCATCGAGTGGGCCTGTCTTGTCGTCGACGAAGCCCACAGGCTGAAGAGCAATCAATCCAAATTCTTCAGGCTCTTAGCCGGTTATCACATAAACTACAAACTTCTTTTAACCGGAACTCCACTGCAGAACAACCTTGAGGAGTTGTTCCATCTTTTGAACTTCTTGAACAAGGACAAGTTCAACGATCTTGCCGCTTTCCAGAACGAGTTCGCTGACGTATCGAAAGAGGAACAAGTCAAGAGGCTTCACGAAATGTTGGGACCGCACATGCTGCGGCGTCTCAAAGCCGACGTGCTGAAGAACATGCCCACTAAGTCTGAATTTATTGTTCGTGTCGAGCTGTCTCCCATGCAGAAAAAATACTACAAATATATATTGACCAGGAATTATGAGGCTCTGAATCCTAAGAGCGGTGGTCAGACGGTCTCATTGCTCAACGTCATGATGGATCTGAAGAAGTGCTGTAATCACCCTTACCTCTTCCCCGTGGCGGCCGAAGAAGCTCCCTTGGGCACGCACGGCAACTACGACACGCAGGCTTTGATCAAAGCGTCGGGTAAACTGGTGCTTCTAGCCAAAATGTTGAAACAGCTCAAAGAACAAGGCCACAGAGTACTGATCTTCTCTCAGATGACAAAAATGTTAGACATTTTAGAAGATTTCTTGGAAGGTGAAGGTTACAAATACGAGAGAATCGACGGAGGCATCACCGGGACTATTCGACAGGAAGCTATCGACAGATTCAACGCACCTGGAGCTCAGCAGTTCGTGTTTCTCCTATCGACCAGGGCTGGTGGTCTGGGTATTAACTTGGCCACCGCTGACACTGTCATCATCTACGATTCAGATTGGAATCCCCACAACGACATTCAGGCGTTCTCTCGTGCGCATCGTATCGGTCAAGCGAACAAGGTGATGATATACCGCTTCGTCACACGCAACAGTGTCGAGGAGAGAGTAACGCAAGTAGCCAAGAGGAAAATGATGTTGACTCACTTGGTCGTGCGGCCCGGTATGGGCGGGAAAGGCGCCAACTTCACTAAACAAGAGTTAGATGACATTTTGAGGTTTGGTACGGAAGAGCTGTTCAAAGAAGAGGAGGGTAAAGAAGAAGCTATCCATTATGACGACAAAGCCGTAGCTGAATTGCTCGATCGTTCAAAGGAGGGTATCGAATCAAAGGAGTCCTGGGCCAATGAATATCTTAGCTCATTCAAAGTGGCCAGCTACTCTACGAAAGAGGGTGAAAACGAGGAGGAAGTCGACACTGAGATTATTAAACAGGAAGCAGAGAACACTGATCCCGCCTACTGGATCAAACTTTTGCGGCATCATTACGAACAGCATCAAGAAGACCAGGCCCGAACTCTGGGTAAAGGCAAACGTGTGCGTAAGCAGGTTAACTACAACGACGGCAGTGTCGCACAGACTGAGAACAGAGAGGATTCCACATGGCAAGAGAATGGTTCAGACTTCAATTCGGACTTCTCTCAGGGCAGCGAGGATGACAAGGAGGACGATGACTTTGACGAGAAGAATGACAACGGCGATCTCCTCAGTCGCCGCAGCAAGAGACGCATCGAGAGGCGGGAGGAAAGAGACAGGCCCTTGCCTCCGTTGCTCGCGAGAGTCGGAGGCAACATGGAAGTTCTTGGCTTTAATGCACGCCAGAGGAAGTCTTTCCTCAACGCTATTATGCGGTATGGCATGCCGCCACAGGACGCGTTCAACTCCCAATGGTTAGTGCGAGATCTCAGAGGAAAGTCCGAGCGAAACTTCAAGGCGTACGTGTCGCTGTTCATGCGGCATCTGTGCGAGCCGGGAGCGGATAACGCCGAGACCTTTGCCGATGGAGTGCCAAGAGAAGGCCTTTCTCGCCAACACGTGCTGACGAGGATCGGCGTCATGAGTCTCATTAGAAAGAAAGTACAGGAGTTCGAGCACATCAACGGCTATTATAGTATGCCGGAGTTGATTCGCAAACCAGTAGAGCCGGTGAAGGTAGCGGGCGCAGGCGAGAGCGCCGCGCCTAGTCCTTCGCCATCTTCAGCGACGCCTATCACTTCTGCAGCGCCGTCTCCCGCGCCCACACAGACGCAAGCTTCTGGACAAGCTCCCACCCCTGGAGGCTCAGATAAAGACGACAAGGAGGATGTTAAAGACCCAAGTCTTGTCAAATCTGAAGACAAGGATGAACCCATGGACACCAGTGAGATTAAAGAGGAAAAACCAGAGGAGAAAGAAAAAGAAAAAGAAGACAAGGAAGTAGATAAGGAGGAGAGACGCATGTCTGTTGACGAGGAGCCGCCTAAAGATGACGATAAGGAGGACAAATCTGAGGGAGAGAAAGAGAAGGAGAAGGAAAAGGAGAAAGACAAAGAAGCTAGCCAGGATAAGGACGACTCCGAGAAGAAAGACGATGCTAAGAGCGATACGGCAGAGTCCGAGGCTTCGGTCAAGCCGAAAGATGAGAAGAAGGTACGTGTTTTGTAATTTTCTTTTATACTTTTAATATGAACAGAATATGTGGTGATGTTCTTATTACCTACTATGGGCTAACACAATCTGTAAATACTTTTTGGATGTACAAAATAATCTTGTCATCATCATTTCGTGTAGTTGACCCGGTCAGTCGACCATGCCGACCCTGGTGTCAGAGTTCTTCGGAACCGCCTCTCGGCCTCTGACGTGGTTCTTTTAACGACTACCAGATGGCAGCCGGGACCAACGGCTTAACGTGCCTTCCGAAGCACGGAATCATCTTTATTATCAGACAATCAGGTTATTCATGCCTGCAATGTCCTAACCAAACTAGAAATAACTGATGTTTCCCGTGGGAATCCGGGTCAACAGGCAAACGCCTTAACCACTGGACCACGGAGGTTGTGTACAGGTTTATCTAATGTGGGTCGCAAGGAAACTTTCATATTTACAACGCGGTTTCAGGACGAAGACGACGACGACGTGGTGCTCGTGAAGGAGGAAGAGGAGCTGAAAGTGGAGCGGCGCAAGTTCATGTTCAACATCGCGGACGGAGGGTTCACGGAGCTGCACACGCTGTGGCTCAACGAGGAGAGAGCCGCGGCGCCCGGCCGCGAGTACGAGATCTGGCATCGCCGCCACGACTACTGGCTGCTGGCCGGCATCGTCACGCACGGGTAAGTCGGATTTCGACGTCTTAGCCGCAAGAAGTGCACTGCTGGACATGAACCTCTGACGGAGATAGGGATTTTGACGTACTCACGACCCTTGGCCCGAAGTTTGTTTGCTTTATATCGGTTCCATCGCTCCTACCCATCGAAATCGTTTGGAAGGGTAGAAATTTGTTGGATTAGGGGAACGGGACAATTATCCATTATTCTTAGGAATAATTTAACTTTTTTGCTGAAAGACGAATATGTCAAATTGGTATAAGTACAAAATGTTTTACTTATTCTTTGTAATTATTTCAGATATGGCCGCTGGCAAGACATCCAGAATGATCTGAGGTTCGCGATTATCAACGAGCCATTCAAAATGGATGTTGGAAAGGGCAATTTCCTTGAGATTAAGAACAAATTCCTTGCGCGTAGGTTTAAGGTATGTAAAATGCTGGTCTATTTCAAGTTTTTTGCATTATTATATCTTCGTAAATAAAAATGCGTCACTGCCATGCCACGCGCAGATAACGTAGGTTGACTTGACATCTACTCATTCAACTAGAATTAATTCGTCTGAAGTAATCCAAGTTGAGTACACATTACTTTATGAGAAGTCATTAGTTTTAAATTGCAAAAATACTGTCAAGAAATACAAAGATTAGGTTTTCTTCAACTTTGATTAGTTATCCTACCTACGTTATCTGCGCGTCACATAAAGAAGGCTTTTTAATTATAAATGTTACTTTATTTTTATTATTTTTAATCCGTATTTTATTAATGCGGTCCATGTGACATCGAAACATTTATTTTATCCTTTTTAATACCAATTACAATAACTCTATTTTGTTTCTGGTAATCGCAAATGTATTGAAAAACATCGTATGATGCTTGTGCTCAGTAAGCTCGCTATTAAAGTCATCAGTTATTATAAGCACCGGCAGAGAGACGGAAATCGTAGTCTTAGTAATGGATTCTGTTAGCACACTTTGGGTTTGAAAACCCTAAAAATATCCGCATTATTGACTATGTAGTCTTACTTGAGAATTACTTGGTAAAGAGTTTTGGCTGGTCGTTATTAGGATCAACATTTAGAATGGCTTTATCATTTGGGTCCTCAGCTTCTTGAGCAAGCGCTGGTGATCGAGGAGCAGCTGCGGCGCGCCGCGTACCTGAACCTGACGCAGGACCCCAACCACCCCGCCATGTCGCTCAACGCGCGCTTCGCGGAGGTGGAGTGCCTGGCCGAGTCGCACCAGCACCTCAGCAAGGAGTCGCTGGCGGGCAACAAGCCGGCCAACGCCGTGCTGCACAAGGTACGTCTTTATACACAAAGAGATTATGGTGGAATGGATGTGGTAATACAAGGTCGTACAAGGTGACTTTAAACACAAGGTAAATAAAGCTTATAGACAAAAAGAAACCTCTCCAACCCGTCTGGCCACTGTGAAGAGTGTAAGCCATATCTTCTGACTGCTCTGGATAGTATATGGCTCTGGTAGTACAGAGACCATGCTCTTCCAGTGGAGACTAAAAATATGATGATCCTAACTTGATGATGAAGGAAATTAACAAACCCTCTTTAGTTCTTAAGTCATTAAACGCTGTGACTAATTATTTTGAAACTATTGATTGTGCCTAAGATTTATTATCGAGTGTGCAGATAAAAAAACGTAAACACAAACCTACAGTTAGAGAGACCGGTAGACTTACAAAGCCAAAGACTGGATCTCTGTCAGAAACGACCTGGTAAAGAGGTCCAAAGTCGTACGTGTCCGGTAGAGTCCAAAGTTGCACGCATCTCATCTAACGGTATTCCCCGCTTGCAGGTGCTGAACCAGCTAGAGGAGCTGCTGTCGGACATGAAGTCGGACGTGTCGCGGCTGCCGGCCACGCTGGCGCGCATCCCGCCGGTGGCGCAGCGCCTGCAGATGTCGGAGCGCAGCATCCTGTCGCGCCTCGCCGCCACCGCCGGCAACCCCGTGCCCGCCGGTTAGTGTAGCGTGCTATTCATATTTTTACCAGCTTTTGCCCTGTTAAATTGTTTTCAATACATTTGTCAAAAACGTCGTATGAAACTCTTATTTAGTAAGGCTATTATAGTTATTGGTTTACTTTAAGCACTCGGCTTCACCTTGTGATTTAAAAAAAAAACGAATTGAAGTGGAATTTTTACTAAGTACAGGCCGCATCAAACTTTATGGCGGCTCGGATATTAGCTGCGGAGTGCGGACTGCGCAGTACGAGCCACGCCTCTCGCTGAACCTTATATTGTGAATTGCGCATCGACTATGTTCTGTGCCGCCAATAAGTTTGATTCGGACTGTATTTACTACCTCAAATTGTAAGGCTGTGTCTTTCAGTTTATGTGAATCTTTTTTGTTTTCATTTGAAAGGCTACAACTGCCATTGGTCCATTTCATTCGGTTTTTTTGTTGAAGTCTATTTTTACCTAAAAGATTAAAAACTAGTTCTTATGTTCCTGTTCCCTCTATTAACGTCATATTTGTTGATAAAATAACTAACTTGTTAGCTCTACTCATGTATCTTTTAAATCCTCTGACTGCTCTGACTAATATAGCTTTGGTGGTACAGAGAGGGTCGTGCTCCTGTAGCGGAGACTAAAAAGGACCTGATGATGTATCTTTTGACAACGAAGTAACCTTGTCCTTTGTGCTGCAGCCCAAATGGCGCAGTTCCCGGCGGGCTTCCAGGCGAGCGGGTCGCTGCCCGGCTTCTCGGCCGCAGCGGCGGCAGCCGCCAACTTCTCCAACTTCCGGCCGCAGTACTCCGTGCCCGGACAACCCGCCTCCACTGGATCTTCTAATGTGAGTGCCTCGTCATTTTTTGTCTCCTGTTTGAAATCCCTATAGTCTATTGTGCTGTGATCGCATTCTTAAGGCGCTCTTGTACTGAATTTCGTTTGGAGAAAAGCCCTTTTCTAGTTAACTATAACGAATTTGAATCTGAACAAAATACATGTTAATTTTGATTATGTTATCTAAGGCTGTCGGTCATAATTTACATGATGTGACAAATTACATTGGTCTACTTTTGAGGGGTAGGATGATTGGTCACTTGATACGACATGATGCCTTCTTTAAAAACATACTGGAGGGTAAGGTAAAAGGAAAGAAAGGTCCAGGGAGACCAAGGAAAAGTTTTGTTGACCAACTAAAGAAGAAGGCTGGTGTCATGTCGTATCAAGAACTAAAGTCTAAAGCAGAAGATAGAGAAGTTTGGCGCATACTCCATCGACAAGAGCTATAAAGCTCTTAAGTAAGAGGAAGAAGACTTTTGATACAGACGACATGGCCGAAGAACCTGGCTTAACAATCATACTTATGTTTACTTTAGTATGATACGAGTGTCTCAAGCAACACAATGGCCTGGAATATAAAATTTAAAAATGGACGCCACATAATAATGAATAGTTCTGTGCGACTGCTGAAGAAGATGGTTGTAGAAAGCTTGGCTATGTCAATTACCTTTAGATGAAATTATACTGAACAGTTATGAGTTTTGTAATATTTGTCTTTCTTCCTTTGCAGAAATCATAAGCCCGCGTAACTTATACACCGTATTGAAAATTGACATACCTACAGGTAAATATTATCAAATTTACTAAGAAACACAGTAATGGCATAATTTTTTCATTGGTCCAGTGTAATGTGTAATGAAATGGGGGCTCATTTGAAATAAACTTGTCAAAAGTGCTAAGAAAAGCTTCACATTCTAACTTTAATCTGTAAGCAGTATCCTTATCCTTACTAATATTATAAATGCGAAAGTGAGTTTGTTTGTTTATTTGTTTGTTACGCTTTCACGCCGTATTTACTCAACCGATCATCATTAAATTTTGCATACACATAGGTTAGGGTACCGAGAAGGATATGGGCTATATAATACGCGGGCGAAGCCGGCGGGAAACAACTAGTCATATATAATTTGAGTTTGAAAGGCTGACTAGACCCTTACAAAAACAACATTTTACCACTAGATCGCGAGAAATTGTTTTTAGATATATTTTTAATATATTGTTTCGTTTGTTTCAGTGAGTGGATAAATGTTCACGTAGTTGAATATTTTAGATGTAAGCTTTCCAAGATTCCTGTTCCACCTTGGGTTTGAAGTGATAATTATAGTGATTAGTGCAGTTAGGTAATATAATATTACGTCATTTTAAAACAGAACTCTCACAATATTATTTATTTCATCCTGATCTGTATGAATCTTGTTATGTGTAAGTGATTGTGGACTTATGAAATTCTTTATTTTTAATCTACCAAAAATGAAAATAAATCATACATTTAAATGAAATTATGTTGTTATTATTTGTCGGATTCGTGAATAAAATTAGTCGAAGAGTATTTAAAATGTTGTTTAATTCATGATCTCATTGATTGGAAACATAAAAGGATTACAATTTAATTTCAAATAAAAGTCGATTCGTTTATTTGCTCCATGAAAATGATTTTCTAAATATACAAGTTTAGTGCTCAAATAGGCGCCAAGTAGCAGGTAAAAACACGCACATTGATACCTATCTCTATTCTTTACGCTTACATGTAGCCCAATCCCACAGTTGAACCCATAGAGAATAATAGTATGTCTTTTGTTGAATCTGACGACTTAGCGTTGAATTTCAAATAAGGAGACATGTCACACTAAAGTTTATCATCCGAGAGAGATGAATGACTCAATGATCATTATTGACTTGCTACCAGGCGCATCATGCACCCATAAACGCTCCGAGAACGCAACGAAACGAATACATTAGTCAATGTTCGCGTTGTTATTGGCTAGCAAACTGGCGCAAATACATTGATCTAGAAAAGACGCCAGCACGTGTTTCTGTCGTGTACAGTTGTACTTGACGCTGTCGAGCGCCTTGATTAGCTTGGGGGGGAAGGAGTAGAAGTGCTGCAGCATGGCGTCGCTGATCCCGCAGCCGGTGAGGTTTTACAAAGTATAAGACGTCATCATGCACCAAATAAATGCATGACACTACGTGTGGGTTCGTCTTCCGAGTTGTACTTAACGCTGTCCAACGACTTGACCAGGCTGGCGATCCCGCAGTCGAAAGGTTATATTACTAAGTATAACAGAGAGATACTGTAGGTCAATGCTCGTTGTTGACTTGCTACCAGGCGCATACTATTGTAGAAGTGACGTCAGCATGAAGCAAAATAACTGGTCGATGTAACAACACGACGAAAGACGTCACCACGTATAGGTGTCGTCTCCCGGGTTGTACTTGTCGCTGTCCAGCGGCTTGACCAGGCTGGCGTCGGGGGAGCTGAAGTTCCGACGGAAAGTATAACAGAAAGATGCCTGTATGTCAATGTTCGTTATTGGCTTGCTACCAGACGCAGACTGTTGTAGAAGTGACGTCATTATGCAGGAAATAAATGCAAAACGTCACCACGTGAAGGTGTCGTCTTCAGGGTTGTACTTAACGCTGTCGAGCGGTTTGACCAGGCTGGCGTCGGGGGAGCAGAAGTGCTGCAGCATGGCATCGCTGATCCCGCAGTCTGAGAGGTTCTCCTTGTTGAACGCTTTGCTGAAGGCGTTTGGTTCGTTTTCCTTTGATGATTCATCTGGAAGGATAAAAAAATAATTCGACTTAAAAATTGGGGAAAGAGGGAGATCTGAAGTCGAAAAGCGACCCTGGGGTCCGAAAAACTTTAGCTGCGGATGCAACCGAGAACGCACTGTTTTTACCAAGTTGTTCCATTTGCAAATCTCTGAATACAGATTTTTCTATTACCCTCTGCGCGCACAAGCTTACCACGCCTAGGAATGTATGTACTGTCGCAGGATCGAACCACGAGTTGTATAACTGCACTGCAATGCTAAGAGCTGACGGGCTTACCGTCAGCCACGCTCTGAGCAGCCCAAGAGAACGCCAGCGTGGGCTGGTGGTGCGCGAACGTGGCGCTGAACTGCGCCGAAGCACGCCCAGAAATGTGTGGACTGTGGTCGGCAGTATCGGCTCGAAGTCTACTACTGCACTACAATGCTAAGAGCCGACTGGGGCTTACCTTCAGCCACGCTCTGAGCGGCCCACGAGTATGCCAGCGTGGGCTGGTGGTGCGCGAACGTGGCGCTGAACTGTGCCGACGAGCTCCGCCGAAGTACGCCCAGTAATGTGTGGACTGTGGTCGGCAGTATCGGCCCGCGGAGCTCTATTGAGTAGTACTTTTTGCTGTCGGAGTGCAGTGTGTTTTCTCGGACCTGCAATGAAGAAGAATTTGTGATCAGATCGTATTAAATATTAAATTAAATATATACGGACAAATCACACAAATTGAGCTAGCCCCAAAGTAAGTTCTTAAGAAAGACTTGTATTATGGGATACTAACGCAACGATACTATATTTTATAAGAAATACATATATAGATAAACATCCAAGACCCAGGTCAATCTGAAAAAGATCATTTTCCTTCTTGTCCTGACTGGGGATCGAACCCGGGACCATCCGTGTCACAGGCCGGCGTGTTGACCGCTGCGCCACGAGATCGTAGATGTGAAATATTCTATTTGTGCACGTATTGGGGTGGAAATGCAGCCTGCATAAGCCTTTGAAATAACTTATGTTTTATTATTCATTACACTAATATAATTAATTCGAACTTCTACTTTACACTGTAGGCAGATATGGTGAATTAAAAAAGTTTGGAAATGTCCTGTTATAGGACGACGTGAGTGACTTAGCGTCTCGTCGGGAGTAGGCTCGTAGCATCTTTGAGTAGGGCCTCGTAGAGCTCAGGATGGACTGGCAGTTGAACTAGCACGACACAAGAAAAGCACAAGACTTCAAGTTATATGGACGTCATGAATATATTGTGTAACTTACCTTGAGTGACTGTAACGTCCCTCCATGAAATGCCGTGGGCGACAGCAACGTGGGCGGCACGCCCGCGAAGGGCCCCGTGGGGCTGACTATGGACTTGCAGTTGAGCAGGAAGTTGAACAGCGCCTGCGCATCGGCCCCGCGCACGAGCACCAGCGACTCAGCCGCGCTGTCCACGCTGCTTTCTGCGTTGTGCGTTATTCTAGCCTGCACAAACGATATACAACTGAAATAAGTATAATAATATCTAGTACAGCTTGCGCCAAATTTGTTCATCATCAGGTTCTTTTTTAGGCTCCACTGCTGGAGCATAACCCTTTCTGTACTACCAAAGCCATATATTAGCCAGAGCGGTCAGAGGATTTGGCCTACACTCTCCACGTTGGCCAGACGAGTTGTAGAGGTCTCTTTAATGTTTATAAACTTTGTTTAGCTTGTGTTTCCTAAGTCGCCTTTTAGGACATCCACGGGAAGACTTGGAGAGGTCTTATTCTACTCTGCTGGGAACCACACGGCTAGTAAACGGCATTACGATTTAGACAAAACTTAAAAAAGAAAGAAAAAAATACTACTAATTATGAGCTCGCACCAATCTTTATTTCCTCACTGCGCAGTACGCGCCCCCCATCTTCCGCGCACCCCTTCCTAATATGTGTACTGCGCTGAGACTCGCGCGATGTTCTCAGGCACAATAAAGTTTGGCATCTACTGTACCTACATTCTTTTTTTCGGTTTGGATAACAAGAACGATACCAGCTCCAGTAGCATGGTACGTGCGACAATGTTTATCGACTATCGTCATCTTGTTTTCCCTCATATTTTTTGGTAGTAAAGCGAGATGGGGATAGTTTATAGCGGCGTCGCGGACGCCATGTCCGCGACGCTATGATAATTTATAAATATATAAAGTAAATAATTAAAGGTTAGATCTCAAAATCAGGGTTGACATGAACTTTATTGTGAACTATTGGACTTCCATGGTGTCGTAACAGCTTTTTGAGAAGTTGCTACCTGAGTATTGTTGATCTTCTTGATGATATCGGTTTCCAAGCCCAGCTGCAACTGAACTGATCGGGATGCTCTTCATCACCGGAGCCGTTTTGTTTCTCCTGGATTTTCTCGTCTATGGTGTTATAACAGCTTTTGGAGAGGTTCTTACCTGAGTATTGTTGATCTTCTTGATGATATCCGTCTCCAAGCCGAGCTGTGAGAGGAACTGGTCGGGATCCTCTTCATCACCGGAGCCATCTTGCTTTTCTTGGAGTTTCTCATCCATGGTGTCGTAGCAGCTGTCGAATGATGAATTCTTGCGTTCTTCTTCTGATGTGTTCAGCTTCTTTTTGTTGTCTGGCCGTAAAGGCATTGTGAATTCGACATCTAGGAACAAAGAGAATAAATTATGTGAATAAAGAAATGGTGACGGCTACTGCCATATATTTTTGGTTCCTTAAATTGTAGCTTAAATCCTGTACAAGATACTTAAGCTTACATTTCTACCTTGATTGGGGTGATTCAGCCCGACAATTTGAACAACTTTTCTTTGGGGTTCTTGAGAACTCATGTTTTTCAATTCCCATACAGTTAGACCGGGCGGCTGAGTATTTTTGTACTGAGTTCCCAGCATTGGTCCCATAGGAAATTTGTTCATTTTGACAGGCTGATTTGATGGTTCGAGGGACACAGGTGTTTACACAAAAAAAAGACATCCAAGAAGGGACGCCGTGAAGGCGACTTAGGGAACACAAGCTAAACAAAGCTTACAAACATCAAAGAGACCTCTCCAACCCGTCTGGCCAGCGTGAAAGTGTAGGCTAAATCCTCTGACTGCTCTGGCTAATATATAGCTCTAGTATTACCCCTCCTGTGCTCCTGCAATGGAGACTTAAAACACCTAATGATGATGATGATCATCAACTCACCCTCCTGGCGCAGCGTGTGTCGCAGGCCGCGCGTGGTGGGCGCGATGAGCGCGGTGGGCTGCGAAGAAACAGCAACAAACTGCACAGCGCATTTTATCCAAATGACGCCAACACAATTTACGATATACCTATTTAGGATTATTTAAGTGGAATTGTGCCTTCATTGTCATGTCAGCCTCCGTTGTCCAGTGGATAAGGCGTTTGCCTTGTTGACCCAGGGGTCGTGGGTTCGGTTTCCACGGGAAGCTTACTTTGATAAGTTGTTTCCAGCTTGGTTAGGACATTGCAGGCATGAATCACCTGATTGTCTGATAAGAAAGATGATTCCGTGCTTCGGAAGGCACGTTACGCCCGGTCCAGGCTGCCATCTAGTAGTTAAAGGAACCACGTCAGAGGCCGAGAGGCGGTTCCGAAGGACTCTGACACCACGGTGTGCATGGTCGACTGACCGTGTCACCTAGAAATGGTGATTATGAACATCAACTCACCCTCCTGACGCAGCGTGTGTCGTAGGCCGCGCGTGGTGGGCGCGATGAGCGCGGTGGGCTGCGCCTCGCCGCACAGCCCGGCGGCGCGGAACACCACCGTGAACGTGTTCGCGCACACGTAGAAGTACGGGCAGTGCAGCGCACGCAGCAGCTGTATCGCACAATATGCCACGTTATTACACACTATCCATCCATACTTCCAGAAGGGCCATTCATTTATAACAAAAGACGATTTTTGCCAGCTTTCGACTCCCTTCTTCCCTATGTGAGAAAATAAGAATTGACTGAGCGTATTGAGGACTAGGTCAAGTTAAAATCTCTCGATATCATCCATCGGGGTAGAGGGGGTTAAAACATTGCCAAAATCGCCTCACACCTCTATTTATTTGTATAATAATAAAAGGTTGTAAAAATTAAGTTCCACACATAAGCCTTCATAGGCATGCAAAATTTACAGCTTCACAATTTTACAAATGTTTTACAATAAGATTTTATTTACACTCATAAAACAGTCGATGGCATTAGGGTTGCATATAATAACGTTTTTAGACAGTTAATGGGTCTGAAGCGCTACTGTAGTGCCTCTGAAATGTACATGCAAGCCAGGGTCGACTCATTTAATGCCATCCAGAGAAAGAGAATAGCGTCGTTAATGTCCAGAGTTGACAAGTGTAAGAATACAATTATCAGTAATCTAGCGGAAAGGCTGATTACGACCAAAACATACGCATGATGGGTAAAGCTTATACATCATAAGCTTGATTAAAGCTCATTAAAATTTATTTTGAGTCTTTGTTTTATCATTTTTATTTTATACATATGACTTATTTCTTGTAGCTATGGATCTTGTATCTGCAATAAAGAATTATTATTATAATTTTTTATCTCATCATGTTTCAATCGAATTCAAATAAATAAAGAAATAAAAAAAATCTCAATGCAGTTTACCTGAAACAGCGACCTGAAGCTCTCAGTCCATTCTCTAAGCAGCGCTTGCTTCACTTCTTCATTAGAAGCCATGAAGCTGGTAGCGGAGACCCTGCCCGAGGACCTCGGGAACAGGTCCAGCCAAGGCAGGTGCGGGTGTTGCCAGTACAGGCAGGTCTGGTGGAACAGCGCGCGGGGGGACGTGTCTAAGGTCGGAGATGAGGTAGTGTCCAGGCACCGCACAAATCTGTTAAATTTATTGAAATAAATTGTTCAATTTTTTTGCCGCTGCGTTTCAGGGATGGGCCTCGGGGTCTTTCACTCACCAAACGAAGCAGTAAAGCTATTCAGACGTCGATTTTCTTTGAGTGTGTTGAACTTTCCCTGGCCGACATAGCACATTCATGCTGCTAGCAAAAGTGAATTTCGCCAGTAACGTGGCTTTACCACATCTATGTTGAAGTATCTTTTTTGAATACCATACATGAGCAATCATAATCATCATGTTATCACACGCAATCAGTTGTTTATGGCAACCATTTTTATAATATAGAGGTATATTACATTTTGAAAGCCTCTGTAAGGACCCTGCTACTTTATGAGCTAGACTACATAAATAGATGGAGATATAGTTATAAACTTTGAGAACAAGCAATGAACACGAGATATGATAATATAATTTTGATTTCATGCTGGTCTGGGAGAAAAAAAAAAACGTAGAAAGTACTAGCTGCTTCTCTTCCCGCGCAGATCGTAAAAGCCGATCGAGGGAATAGGCGTGACGAATCATGTCAAAAGGCGATGCAGCTAGCGACCCATCACTATATTGATTCCATTCTCCACCTAAAAGCTCACCAACATGCTAAAAGTGGCCTTTAGGTTTCAAAGACCTGGGCTCCGTCTACTCCGCAAGGGAAAAAGATGTGATAGTATGCATGTATATAATCATTTACCCAGTGATTCCAGAAGCCTCTTCACTGGCTTTCAGCTTTGAAGTCCATGCAAATGGTTTGGGAGACATTAGCCTAACTTTAGTTTTTAATGCCCAATCAATGGGCAAATATTTGTATTTCTTCTCTATTATTTGCTGAAACAAAGAAAAAATCATCACAGTAAAGTTTTAAGGGCAAAAGTTACCACAATAGCTTTTCTTTATTTTTATTTTTTGTATGTAGCCAACACTGGTGTCAAATTTTTCAAGTTGCCTTAAGGCATCTAACATAGTTTCACAACTGCCTTCAATGATGTCAGGCGGGACCAACAGTAACTTGGATTTCCATGCACTGCGGAGCTTAAGATACTTTATTCCACTTGCGGTCACCAATCCAAGTTGCAACCAGGGTTGCTTTAATAGCTGCTTGCTTGTGAACCTGGCTCTACTCTTAATGATTTCTAACTCACTTAATTTAGAAATGTGCATAAAATATTAGAGTTGATTTACAAAGGACAGGGTAAAAGGAGTAAACTCAGAAATGCTGTCTTAATATTGCTTCTGATGGTAAGCAAAACATGCCACTCAAATGCAAGAGGTGTAAAATAAAATTTTATATAAAGTGAAATAACTACTTACCGGCTCCACAGAATGCTCTGCAGTGAACTTCTGTAACAAATTGGAGAAGGTAGACAGTTTCTCTGTATCTACATCCTGCTCTGGTTTTTCTACCTTTGAAGGCAGATTCAAAATGGCAAACAAGGTTCTGTCACTGGATTCATCTTGTGGGGAGTCTGCATCTATCTTTATCTTCTTTTCTTGTGAATTGTTTCTGTAAGAAATTTAAAATAAAAGTCCTTCTTCTGGGATTCTAAATATATATCTAGCATACCTACGTATGGAAAATTACAAAAGCCGCTAAATAGCCAATGGGTGGCATATGGTTAATTCTGGCCCTGGACGAGAGTCTACCATCTATGTAATGAGCCTATCTAATTATGATGTAACAAAATATTTAATAAAATTAACAATGTAGAACCATCTCATAACCAATATTCTTTATATCTGGTAAAATGCTGTATTGTTTTAAATTAAATATATCTAAGAGCCATTGCTAGAAAACCTGCTATCTATAAGTCATTCAAATAGTTTCACTTGCTTAAGAGCTATGGTAACATAGTCAGGCACAACCCCACACATAGTGGTATGTTTGACCACTAATGTGTTAAAAGTAGTAGGCGAGTAGGCGACCAAAACTGTTGATAAGAGTTTCTTTCGGCGTTTCTTCTCTGCAGTGGTCGGTTCCGAAACGCTAGTAGTCTGTAGCTTTTGAACAATTAATAAATACATATTATCTAATAAGATAATTTTAAATATGATATGACGTGAAAAAGTGCCTGCAAAGGCCTATTTTCTGAATAAACGTTTTGATTTTGATTTTGAAAATACATATGTTACCCGGTCTAGTGGTTTTAGTGTTGGGGGTTAAAAAACAAATGGATGTATGTTAAACTCCAAAGTATTACACAGTACAGTTGCAAAAAGGAACTCAATTAAGAGAAAGTAGGATTAAACAATTCTTACTTTGAGAAAGGATTTTTCCTCTTATCTCCATTAATCAACCTGGAGAAATTTAGATCTACTTCGGTTTTACTGCCTTTTGTTTCTTCACTGGTCGAGGGCAAAGGTTGTCTCATGCGCTCCTGGTAAATAATTGAAACACAATTTAGTAGAATCTAAGGATAGCAAGAAATTATTATAATTAGATAGAGTAAAATGAGAGTACCTATATAGTCAAAGGAAAAATGTTTAATTTTGGGTTGAATTGAATTATTGACGGCAAAAACTAGCTGCAGCCGCTACTGAATCGCGATTGAGTGAAATGCACCTCCAGGGAACATCTAACCAGCGTTTGCATTATCTTTTCAGTATTTTAATACAAATATTCCTTTCGCTTCTATTTATTTATGATATTTCGACACTCCTGTATTTAAATCAAAAGTAAAATAATGTACCTGTAACGCTTTTTTCCGCCGTTTCAGTTTGTGTAACTGCATTACTTCGTTTGGCCTTTTCCATGGCGAAGGCGGCTCCATTATGTTTTACACACTCAGTATTTAATGCTGTTGTTAGAATTTTAAGAGATAATACTATATTTTAGTAAAATTCAACTCAATTTAGCATATAAAACCTTTGTTTATATTTTTACCAACGCTGCGCAAGCGCAGCGCAGCTGCCTGCTCCCAAACCCAAACTAAACTCGAACTCACAGATATTAATATAATATGTCAGAGACAGATAGGACAGTCTATGGTTTGCCTGCTAGTTTCCTTTGTCTTCGCCAAGCGCTAGTGTCGCATTAGTGATGTGCAAGCTTAACTTTAGGAATGTCGACGTATGCTAGTGATGTCCCACTACGATAATGAAAAACGTTGTAGGGTTTCATTACATTCTTTTTTAAAATTATTGGTAAAAATAAAACAAAATGCTATTAAAAATAAATCTTTATTTCTTTTTCTGTCTTAACCTATAAGATTTATATTTATTAAAGGCCATTATTTGTGGCAAACAATTTTTATTTATATGCCTCTCCTGCACTTCCCCTTTTAATATTTTATTTATAATATTGCACCAATTATGTATGTGCATTCTCATTATAAGTTTAATGAAAAAATCATCAACGTTTACTTTGTGAGTTTTGCAACCCAACCAGCAAAAATTGTAATTTTTAAATATGCCCTTTCGTATATTTTTTCCTATATTTTTTTTATGGGCATATTTATTTAATGCAGAGTGAATGTATGTTGTTAGGTCTCTATAAAGTAATAAAAATTGTTTCGACGGATAAGCCAAATTGCTATTTTTAAGAGTTTTATACTCCCGGTGGGCTATCCATTCATGAATTTTATCTTTATCACTGGCAATAAACGTCATTTTGCATTGCAAGCACTTAAACTTTTTTGTAAGTTTCCTGCATATGTACCCCGCAGTATATGCAGATGTCTGGACCCGAACTCTTTCTCTACATGCTATTGCTGCCAGGTTTTCTTTATTTTGTTCAGTATTTGCAACAGCAGGCACTTCTCTCGAAGTGCTTGGTGGCATATTTTCTTTATCTTCTTCATCAATTTTTTGTATTTTTCTTACTTGAAGTAATTTTATAAAATCTACTAAAGTCTGTCCACCATCTTCTTCACAGTTTGAGTATTCCGAGTGAGGGCCCATGACATTTGATATTAATAAAGATTTAAAAGAATTTATAAATGTGTTACAATCTGGGTTTATATTTCTATAATTAATTGCTCGTATTCTTCCAAAAAAGTTTTCGAGAGGATCTTGGTTAATGTGTCGGGGGTATAAATATTCTAATTTATATTTTTTTAATAGCAATTTGGCTATCCTCTCTATACTCTCTAATGTTACTAACCATCCATCAAGAGATGGAACTCTTATACGATATTCACAATTTTTGGTGATCGCTCTTTTGCTGGTTGAGTCTACAAACTTCATAGTTTTTAAAGTCTTTTTAGCAGTTTTCCAAAATTTAAGATGCCTAGATTTTAATGTTATTGGTCCCCTTAATTTTCCTTTTTTTTTGCTGGCTTTAGAACCATTCACACTATCAAACAGTTTGTCAAAAAACTGAATAACTTCTCCCGTCGTCTTCATGGTTTCACTTATTTGTTCGCCATTTACAGTTGTTTCTGAAACAATCAAATGTTATGTTTGTGAAATTCGTAGAATATTCATGATCAATTCTCTAAAACACTTCCTTAAACCAACTTCTTAATATCAACTCAGCAGCACAGATTTTTCATTTGACAAATTGTATAGACTGGACATACATTGTGTTACACAGATATATTTGTATATAGGTGCTATAAGAGTCAAAATACAAATAGTAAAGTATTTTCCAATATTAAGTTTTCAACTTACTAAAACCTGCAGTATATTTCAACATAGCACCAGTTAAATGGCTGAACACTTGTGCAGCAACGCTGACCTTCATTTTCTTTATTTTATTGGGGATGACATGATGGTCTTTAAGGTTGTCATTCATTCTTTCACTTCCAAGCTGACAATCCAGTCCGTAAACTGTAATAATGTCATCCCATTTGGCTATATTGCCATTATATATTATATTTTTGGTGACAAAATTATTTCTTATGCCCTTTAATAAATGTGGAGGGTCATATACCACACTTAATGACTTTCCAGATATTTCTATAGTTCCATCTGCAAAATAATAAAGTTATTGAAAAATTTTGAACAGAAGTATGTAAAAGAATAGCGAAAAGATAATACATAGTCTGTCTCATAAAACTAGCATGTTGTACAACTGGTGTCAGGTTTGTTGCTAGGTATAAAGTGGCTAATTGGTGTATTAATAACATAATAAAATATTTTTTATAAGTGGGGTAAACTTAGCTACCTACTAAATATATACTGACCATTATGCTCTCCACATTGATGTCTTTTTTGGTCAGTCTCTTGTTTAAACATTTTTATTGCACTCCTAAATGTTGTCCCTTGGTCGCAAACTATTGCTAATGGTATTAGACCAGTTTCACATGTTTTATCCACCACATCTTTTAAAATTCTTTTGACTTCAGGTGCAGAAGTAGTCCCCTCACAAAAATAATAACAAATTGGCTGTTTCCAGTTGGAGCATATCCCTCGTATCATAAATACAAGGGCATGGTCGCAGTATGTAAGGACTTTTTCATAGCCCAAGTCTTTGAAGCCCCTTATTTCGTCTTTTGCTTCCACATATGTTAAGTGAGGTGTGAGTGCTACCTCATCAAAAATAATTGAGCACATTTTCTTTTTTATGTCCCACTTCAATGCTTGCTGCTTTATAAGTTTAAATATGTTGTCATTAATTCCAACACCAAAAGTTATAGTTTCTGCCAAGCGATTGAGAGTGCGTTTTGTTGGTAATCTAAATATTTTTTGCAACAGTCTGTACCCTTTTGGGCTCTCTTTCATAAGTGCTAGAGATAATAACTTCTCATCATTTGTAAATCTCATAGCCTTTTTCTTCTTATTTACAGATTTTAATTGCAGCATCAAAAAATCTTGTGCCTGTTTTGGCATTTTAGAAAAATTTTTCAAAAATTTTGGATCTTGGTTTAATTCTTCTGCTTGTCTCAACCTTTCACTAAATGCATTATTTGCTTTAACAGCAATGGCCTTTCGCTTTATGTCCTTTATGAAGCAAGTGCACTTCTGCTTCAACTTCTGACCTTGAGTTAATTTTTCCTTAATGGCCTTCTTTAATTTGTTCCCATCCATTGCCTTCTGTTGAATGGTACTGCAGTTTGAAGCCTTATTAGCTGTAAACAAACAGATTACTTATATTAATTAAAAGAGTAAATCGTTAGAGCTTTAATATTTGATCATTATATGATGATATCTAGGAACAAGCAGTATTTTTACATACATATTATCACATCTTTATATCATAAAGCCTAGGCCATAAGACCCAAAGGCCATGATTAACAGTTAGTAGACATAAAGAAGGATAACAGAATCCAAATAGAGATAGGTTGCTAGCCGCATCACCTATTAATATTATTCATTTTGCCTATTCCCTTAGCCAGCTTCTAAGGTCTGCGTGGTAAGAGAAGCTGGTGGTACATTCTATGTTGCTTCTTCACTTATTTTATTGACCAGAGTGGAAAGTATTTTTCCAAAAATAAATAATCCAACTGCACTCCTATTTAAAGAAGAATTTATCTAACTTGGCTTTTTTAAACAAACCTAACAATCAATACCTTTGTTCATCTACCTGTTTGGGAGATACAAAGTAATAAAGAAATCAAAACATAAAAGATACAAGTGAAAACATAACTGTTCTTAGTAGACAGGTAAAAAGGGAAATAGTGAAGAAGAAATAAGATATTTTATACACAATTATGCTCAACTAATTTGTATGAAACTGATAATTTATTAGGTACATGAATGAATGCATACAGTACTTCTTATTTCACTATTTAAAGATTAGCGCAAAAGTTGAATTATAAAATTAAATACCTGATGATAAAGCTTTCCTTGGAGGTTGGAATTCTTCCATTGCAGACATTGTACTGTCCATTGTTGGTTGATTGATGAC
The DNA here is from genome assembly GCA_963082605.1 of Rhodophaea formosa. NCBI lineage: Eukaryota > Metazoa > Arthropoda > Insecta > Lepidoptera > Pyralidae > Rhodophaea > Rhodophaea formosa. The sequence continues at coordinate 5,110,210 of OY720209.1, forward strand.
ATCAGGGTCCATTGGAGGAGACTTAAGTAACTGAGAACCCAGTGATACTCCATATGAATGGTCTCCTAAAAATAAAATAAATATTCAGCTGCTCAAACATGTAAAATAATAAAACACACTATTATTATATTTTATTATGAGGTGTCCATTGGACACAACTACTATTTCTTTGTTATTCATATACATATAATATTCTTTTGTTCCAAATCACACTAAACTTTACCAAATTAACTTTAATTTTAAATGAAAATGCTAATAAACAAAAATTTATAGCCCTTTTTAATTAAAATATGTTAAAAAAAGATACTCCAGTGACTCTTTGTGTATATTATGACCATGTGTTGTAGGTTATTCATACCTTTAATAGCATCGGTTGTCGCATCTATGACGGACTCATCATCATCTCCGATTACACTTTGCAAGACGTAATTGTGGTCGCTCAAATGGTCTTCAGCTGTAAACATAAAAATATTTAGAAGAATATCATACATATAATATATCCTCCTCTCACTCTATGCAAATATTTTGTTGAAAGTACAGACTACTTGAATGGTCTCCAAATATTACTTTAATCTACAAATAAACACATGCATTTTAGTGTATCTATCTATTATGTATTTCATATATCTGATGAGTGATGCATTTAGAATGCTTATGTTCCATAGGTATTTGGGATTTTTAATAATTATAGGTACATCTAAAATGTAATACTATGTTACAAAATTAATTTTTATTTTACTTACCAGAAGAACTTAGAGGGATGCCATGGTATATTTCTTTTGGAGTGAATAAACTAGGATAGCCATTTCTAAGACGGTTGCCCATACTATCAAATTGATGTCGGTCGAAGTGACTATGGCAAACACGTTTATTCACCAATTGTTCTTTGGACAGACCACTCAGTTCTATGTTAGTGGGAATCAAAAAAGAAAGCCATAAGTTTCTTAAACTATCGTTCTTGGGCAAGTTAAAGAGACGATGCGTCTTGCTAGTAGAGTCACAACCACCAACACAACATTTACGTTGAGCCATTGCGCTTGATTTATTGTCCAATTTGGCAAAACAAAGCACAAACAGAAAACACCACGATCACTACTTTGGTGATAGGTTAGGTTTTGTAACTCAACTCAAGCTCGAAAGCGAGGAGTACACAAAAATATTGTCCAATAACACTGATGTATTTTGCTACTCAACTCAAGCTAAAAAGCGAGGAGAAAACAAAAACAACAGAAGGACGGCGTTAGTTCACAAAACAAAACACGAACTTAACGAGCAGCGATAACAGTCAGACAGAAGCAAAGCCACAGACAGTATGTCAGAATGACATATAGGCGCCAAAAAAAAGAATATGGCCGACAATATGGCGGCGTGCGACACTAGCGCTATGCGCATACAAGGGTAACTATGCTGTCCCAGGCCTGCTCGAACTCATCGAACTGTCAACTGTCAATCAATTCAAAGATAGAATGACAGTAAGAGTTTTTTGATGCGTTTGTTTGCACTAGAATCTATAGCTATTCAGCCAGTCTCTCGGAACGGAGCTGATGTTCGTAGATAGGTCGGTATTCTTATAAACTTAGATCGAAGGATATATAGCATTCCCTTTAAACAAGAAGTAATATAAATAAAAAAAATAAATACCTCAATTGTCCTAGTAACTTATAATTACATGCCTACTTTAACTCTATGTCAAAAACTACTGAACCATTTTGAAGTGTGTAGTGTTCATATTCCTAATTTGCACTATACCTAGTTCAAATAAGAAATATTTTTTAAACGCTGGTGGTAGGCCTCCATATAGTTTTTGAGATATGCGCGACAAACATACAAATATTTTGTAACTGCTGGGTTTACAAGTCAGACTGCTATCACAAGGGGGTTACCGGGTTCGAAACCTGGCGCGGGCAAATATTTTTTCTTTATTTTCACAGGTATCTGTCTGCAGATCAAGTGCTACCCAATGCGGCAGGCAGGCAGCTGATCGTAAAAAAATTCGCCTAGTCGTATTACAGTATATGAATGCGAGGCGAGGAGCTCGATGGCCCAGTGGTTGTAAGCATTATTAGTGCTTACGCATGTAAACCCCGGGCGCAGTACCAACTTGGATGGGTGACCCCAAGTGGCATAATAAAATATCTCGAGCTCCTCCGTGCTTCGGAAGGCACGTTAAGCCGTTGGTCCCGGTAAGCTAAGTATATCAGATGCCTTTAGGCAGCTTGAAAAATCTGACACTAGTGTTGGCCACTCACACACACGAAAAATAACAAAAAAAAACAAAGTATGAATGCTGTCAAATTAGTGGAACCACGGGCTCTAACGTATCACTGCTGAGTACTGCAATTGGAAAAACGCCCAGACGAGAGAGAAATGTACCTACCTAAGCTTTTAGGTAATATTTGATTGTCACTTTAGTATCCATTACGGTTTTCATATCTTAAATAAAAATAGTTATTCATACCGAAGCCGTAACGAATATTGAAGTTACCATGAAAATGATGTACACCGTAGTTGTCAAAAGTTAGCAATTAGGCCTGCTGGTCCCCAAGTATCTCAGGTGAGGATATAACCGGTCACCTCTGTCAAATAATACTAACGTACCTCTGTGTTTGTTTATTGTGTGTGTCTCATCATCAAAAGGTCTTTCTTAGTCTCCACTGCAGGAGCACGACCCTCTCTGTACGATACGACCAGAGCTATATATTAGCCAGGACAGTCAGAGGATTTGGTCTACACTCTCCACGCTAACCAAACTGGTTGGAGAGGTCTCTTTGATGTTTATAAGCTTAGTTTAGCTAATGTGTCCTAGGTCGCCCTCTACGACATCCACGGGAAGACTTGGATTGGTCCTATTCTACTCTGCCGGGAACCACCCGGCGCAGTAAATTATTAGCAGGGTCAGGAGGGGTTTCTCTACCAACAACGTCTACGTGTGTGTCTTACTCACTCTCTTTCGTCAACATGTGTGACATGCAGCTGGGGCGGGTGCTATCAGTGCGGCTAGTACTAACACGGCCCCTGTAATATTGCCGCCCCGCTCGTTTAAAATCTGCCGCCCTACGCTTCAGGGTCATAAGATCACAGGTAATAAGATTGAGGGCTCTATGAAATCATCAATATCGATAGACAGTAGGTGTAGCGATTGGTAGTGACTTGACTTGTAATTGTTATTGGTGGTTGTTCCCTTGACCGGTTGGTGCTATGACGTAAAAGGGCAGCGGCTGATTTTTTCATGTCTGTGGTGTCAGCGTACACTCTCCACGCTGGCCAGACGGGTTGGGGGACCTCCCCAACCCTTCTGGCCAGCGTGGAGAGTGTACTTTGATGTTTATAAGCGATGTTTAGGTTGTGATTTCTAAGTCGCCCTCTACGATATCCACGGGAAGACTTGGAGTGGTCCTATTATACTCTGCCGCGAAACGATTAGGCTAGTTAACATGGCTAATGGCTAGCAATACATCACTATTTTGAATTCCCATGACATGCTAGGCGTAGCCTTTGATTCTGGCCAGGGCCTAAGCTCCCTGAAGTAAGGGCAAAGACAATATACTAATACTTACCTTTTTTAGGGATAAAGACGAAAATTATACACCTAACTAACCATATATTAAAAAAATCGCTATTCCTAGTTCTATTCTATGTAACTAACCAATGAAATTCAACTCAAACAGTTATTTAATTGTTTCATAAGCTACAGACAACCGTGACATTATTTTCAGTAGACCGAGCTTTTAAAGCGATGAATGAATGCGAATATGAGTATGCGATGCGAGAGACCTACCTAAGTACATACGAGTTTATATATCAAATCTCAGCGTGGTTGGGCTTCGGCGACGACCACTCGCGTTGCGGCAGTCACATGTTGCACCTCCTCGGTCACACATCAAAATCATGGCGAGTTTTACGTTCGCTACCAAAAAACATAATAATTAAAAATAAAATGCGGGAACACTATTCTTTTTACAAATTCAAAAACAAATGAATGTGCGGTGTTGTTAATTTTGATCTGCATTCTGCATGCTGAAAATTTAATTGAAGATGACTTCAGTTGTAAGAAACACCTGCGATTTTTTGAAGACACGCTTTTTCTTGGTATGTATTTTTATGACCTATTTTTTAATTAACGAATATTTTACGTTTCACTGCTATAGTATACATTTGCTGACCAGCAGGAGCTCACATGAACCCCACATATGTGGCATAACACATTTTCCAAAAGTTTTCGTCTTTCTACTGTTAATTTAATAGTCCTTTGTAAGCTCTACCATGTGTGCCTCGAACTGAATGAATAAATTCTTAATCTTGCTTAAAAATACCCCACAACTAAAGAATGAATGAATCGCTAGTACTGAGAGAGACGGTATTTTTTTTCTATAATGCCTGTCTAATTTAATTAAATAAGTTTCCCAAGTAGGTACTCTACAACACTCTACGAAATTCTGGCCTTAAAATTAGTATTAATAGGGTTGAAGTATTTCAAAAACTCTACTAAACATTTAATTTCAATAAGATGTGAGTAGAACAAAGTTGGCAGGCAGGCCGCCGGACATAGAAGCTTTGCCAAATCGAATTTTACAGCATGATTGTATGAATAATGCTATGAACAACAACGCCATGACTAACATGTGACGAAACAAACAGCCCTGGGGTACACCACTTAGAATGAAACTGGGAATGTGCTTGGATGAAAGAGAGAGAGATTGGAGTTATGAAGAAATTCATAACAGGCTAAAATAAGGTACATGTAGGCAACTGTTGCCTTGTGCGTTATGTTGTAATGTCTGGTGGGTGACCTATCGACGAACGAAACGAATTCCAGGAATCGTGAGGTGATGTCAACGTTTGCTTGCAATTTTAATGTCATGTAAACAAGGATAAGTTAGAATTCAGACGAACTAGGTTTCTATTTGTGATGAAACTAAATTTTTAAACTTTAAGAACGCATAATAATTAACCTATCTGTATCTGATCTTTTATGGTTTTGTGTATGATATACGAATAATATACTGAACAGAAAATGTGTTTACTAAAATAGTGAATTATCAAACATATATGTTAATTCACTATTTTCAGGAAAAATATTTCACTCAATGGACTAGAACTAATAATTATTATACCTAAAAAGGACCGATAAGGTAAAAGTAAAAGCTCCAAAAAGTAGGTGTGACCCTAGATCAAATAAAAGTCAGGCGTCGGCGTCACGATCATTACCGACGTGACGATTCTTCTTAATTCTATGAAGTAGATGATACGTTGACTACACACTATTTTTAAATAGCACCGTAAAATAAAAATAAATGTTTGAAGCGGAAAAAATATTGACATAACTCTTTTAAGCAAGCCCGTCGCAACAGCTGAAGAGTTTATAACCGCTACCAACTGATTGATAAATGATCGCAGATAAAGTCATCAAGATGATTTAGGACTGTTTACTTTATGCTACATGCCTACATAAATGTCGATGCTCTTTAAAAATGTTCCGTTAATCATGCCCTATGGTTCTACTTATGGCTTCTTGCTTGTTTTTTGATCTTTCAGAAAGATTTTTATCCAGAAGGACAGTCACATTTTATTAGGTAACACGATGAATTGAATTCCTAAATTTACCTGGCTTGGCATAAAAATTTCGCACCTGCAGGCTAAGGGTGAGAATTTTTGCCATCAATGCAATTTTTGCGTCCAACACCAACCATTTGACCCCAAAATTGATGTTTTAGTTGTAACAACAGTTTTTAATCCACAGTACTAGTAATGCAAAAATGTTTTAGTTAGTGTTATAACTGTGGTTTAAAAATTGCTGTTCCAACTACAAATCCGTCGCCGACCTATAGTTGCAATAAAAAGGCATGCATAAGCGAAATACCTATTTTTGTAAAAAGAAGACTATCCGCACGTACATGAATTGAACAGAATGCAACGCGTTTCCAATATCCTGAATAGCTGGAACACAAAGCAGCTGCGCAGCTGAAAAGTGGCGGAATCGGAACAAACCCTGTCATCGCATGATGCAAATGAGATCTCGATGATAACGTTCGACAACCAGTAATTAATGCGGGCTCACACTCGGCTGTGCTGTCATCGGCTCCATTCACACGCTCAATGGATAGAGTCCGACGCCAGGCGTCGCTGTCAAAGCGTTATACACTGCTGTGTAGATACGCACACGCGTTGAATAGAGTCTGAACTGAAGTGGCTAGCTACCTATACAAGCTTAACTTCCGCCGCACGTTGCAGGCCTAATGCATCCATGGGTTTATGCCTTTATGCTCTAGGTACTTTGAGTACAAATGCTGCAGTTTGTTTGGAACTCGAAAGATTTTAATCATATCGATAGCAATGAAATTCTATATGTATTCCGTACATATTTTACTCGCCAAATATCATGTTATTGTAATAATTTTTTAACGGAGTGTGAATTTATTTTAAGACACAACCGTAAAGCATGTTACAAGAAACAACATAAATCATGCTAAGTTCTTAAGTCTATTTTAAAAATAGGAGTAAGATAAATTTAAAGTATAGGTACTTTACTGTTAGCTCTAAAAATAAATTCACATTCCGTTGAAAGTTATAATGATAACACATTGCAGCTTTTTCTAAAAAGATTTTCATGTTTACTTTGCTTCAACGTTTTGATCTGACCTAGCTGAGACTACTAAATATAAATCTGACATACCTAAACGATTCCTACGCAAAATTTCTGAATTCATTCTCTCTTGTTTCAGATATCATGGATCTCATTAGTAACTTATCTTTTTTACAATACCTTTATTTTTTATCTCGAAGGACGTCAGTTTTATTTACTTAGAAATATTTTAGGGGTAAGTTCTAATTAATATTGAAGATATCATTATTTTAATGATGTCCTCATTAAGGTTCTCTAGATTTTCTGATATTTTCCAGTTAGGACTATGTATCTCCCGTGGAACCGCCTCCGTTCTGAACTTGTGTAGCGCCTTGGTGCTGCTCCCTCTGTGCAAGAAGCTGAACCAGGTCCTCTACAGGATTCTCTCGGAACTCTTGCCAGGAATATTCTTTTTTTGGCTGGAGAAGGCGAAAAGCTTCCACATGACTGTAGCTATCACTCTATTGGTGTTTGCTGGTGGGTAACCGTAGCTGTATTTCATATTATGTTTTATTTTATTTACGTCAGTTATGTTACCTAAGTCCTTTAGTCAACTTTGTTAATCATTAATTCGGGCTACTCCATATACCTTAAATTGCAGTTGGTTTTTTCGTTGGGTTAGGCTTGTCCTAAAGGTTGCTTTAATGCTTGTGATCAAAAAGGAAAACTGAAATGTGCCTTCTGAAGCACGAGGGCTCGAGATATAATAATTTATGCCCTTGTCCTCACCTACTAAGCAATCGTGTCCTTTGCGTACATAATCCTCTAATTTTGTTACTATGTAAACTACCGGAAAGTGTATCTAAGAGAAAAAACTGGTAGGGGTTTAAAAAAATTTATCTTACAGTAATAAAAGCGTAGTTAATGTGTCTCTATTGGAATAGTGTACCTTTGGGGAATACTTGTAATTCAAATATTCATTTTTTTAAATACAGCCGGATTTTGTAAAAAAAGGTTAAAAACATAAAGAAAAATTAGACCTTCCAAACAAAGTCGCTGATTAACTGGGCAAATTTCTCTGAGAAATCAATTTTTTTGCCGTATTTAATTTTTTTCCCATTCTGAATTCAGTTAGGGTATGATTCTGAAATTCAAATATATAGTTTAGAGGTTCAAAATCAAGTTGTACCTATGTACTTAGTTGCTTTTTAAAGGTCAAAATATAATGCAAGGAGTTCTTCTGTATCCTTGAATTACGTAATTAATCCTTTGGTAGGAATGTAGAGCTATTGGAAACTTGCATATTAAGTTTCATCTTTGGAAACTTAGGCAGTACAGGACAAATTTTCGATAGTATAGCGCACATTAATAGTGCAGCCCTTAAATCACAGTTAAACTTGAAAAGCTTCTTACTGCGAGCGCCATTAAGTTCTTGAAACGAAAGCTAATGGCAGGGTGTTTAGGATTTCTAGCCTTTGTGCAAAGCTAAGAGATTACACGGTGTTTGCTTGCATCACTCGAAAACAATAGCCAAGGCAGCTTATAATACTGGTGGTACAATGTCGGGTCGGGTGTGAAATAGTAGGTAATTTGTTCGAAGACATGGCGGCGAAATACTTATAAACATTATTAGGTAAACATACTATAAATAAACGAGGACCTTAACATTAATATCTTTTGTTGTAACATTAAATGCAAATTTATTTTGAATGTTGTTTAGCATTACCAATTTATATATTTGTACATTAATGTTGTAGAGTGAACGTTTGGTTTATTTTGCAGTTATACATTCCATATCACATTTCGTAAACCTGTGGAATTTTTCAAGAGGCTACGATGAAAGCAAGGGTGCAATGAATTTGGCGCGCTATAAGAATGAGGTAAGTAAGAAAGAGAAAGTAAAAAGGTACCAATTATGGCCTCAGATTTATTATTTAAAATTTAGTTGACCAAATTGTTCAGATAGAACGTTTTGATATTACGGTTTAAAAAAGGACATGGCTTTTTATTGTTTTTCAATATTCATGGATGGGAACATAGTTAAAAATATAGGCAAGTAGGTGAAATTGTGGAAGGAAGCTAGTAACAAAACCTAACACATGCATGATATTGCTACCGGAAATATGCATAATAAGATGAGCAGACCATGTGTAATGCAAGTGCATCATGCGACTGCATTACATCTGTGGCTAGAATATAATGAGTCCCATGGGAGGCACACGGATTAGATATAAATCACTTTTAATTACACACAGACGTACAGTTATTACCCATATAGCCTGCCTGATCATATATACCTCGAAATCTGAGTGGTACCTACATGTATTTAGATAAAAACAAGTACCTATTTCGATATTTCCATGGCGTTCGTTCGTGATTCCCAAGCCTGGAAATATGTAAATTGCGTCGGAAAAGAGCAAGTCAACCTAAGTATTTCCTGTTTTGAGCAGTTGTATGATGATTACTTACTTAAAGTTGTTATTGTCGAACGGCTTTTTAGGAATAGGTTTCAAAATAAGTTCTTGTTTCTAGGTACTTGATGATTTTTTTTCAGAGTCCGTTCTCCCTTCTGCTGAGCCAAGCCGGTTTGACAGGCATCTCGATGTTATTGATAATAACCTGCATGGGCTTGACTTCCCTTCGTCCGGTGCGGAGGAGGCTGTACAACGCGTTCTGGTATACACATCAGCTCTACTTGCTGTTCTTGGTGCTATTGATCGTGCATCCTTTGAGGTAGGTCACGTTCATACTTTTGTAATAACAAAATCATTGTTAGGTGTTCTTATAATAGGTAAAAGTAAAACCAAAAAGAACTTCGCCCTTGCATACAAATTGGTTAATCGGTGATCGGACTTAGTACAGAACAGAATAGCGATTTTTTATATACCTACTTAAAAATAAGTAAAAGTTTTTGTGAAAATAAAGTCTGTATCATGGACCGAACTGGCTATTAAATTTGGCCAGTGTTAATAAAGTCTTCCTGTATCGTATTTGACTATACATGATAAAGCACTTATTTCCATAAAAAATATTTAGTTTAGCTGATTAGCCAGCGCTTCTTTTCATCTTTTTTTATACGCACAGCTGGGGATTGGAATGCATTGCCCGCGTCTGTATTTCCAAACGCATATAACCTACGTAAATCTTTTTAAAATAGAGTGAATAGGCTTCTTCTGAGTAAGCTCGCACCATCTTAGGCTTTATCTTTACCCCCCGGCTAGATGATGGTAAAGAGTAAACCAATTCTCATAAAAAAATGTATGGGAAGGCGAAATTTATATTGGTTTTTCGCAAAATGTTTTATGGAAAGTTGTATGTATGTTGTTCAGTATCAGATACGTCATGTACTATAACATGCTATTGCTCAAATAATCACCCGGTAGAAGAAGATTTAATAGACTACCAGGCTACTAAATGTAAGGAGATTCGATTTCGCGGTATATCTATCTTGGTCCCCACCTGAATAGGTAGGCAGACTTTAATACTGTAGAAAGAAATTAGAAATATCACCCACCCACCTTTCGACAAATTCGTGTTAAATCGTTTTGTACTGTAACCTATACGGAATATACGATGCCAGCTGCATCAATAAGATTTTTAAATGTCTCAAGGAAGTCTACTACGTGTTTTATGGCAACTGACACTGTGAATTTAGCCGTGAATCATTTGTATGAGTCAATACATACTGTGTGTGCCCCGTATCCATCGAAACAACTCGTGACAAGGTCTTCGAGGGCACGGGCTGAGTAGGACTAAGAACGTTTGTGATATCATTGACTGCTTGGAAAACTAATCAGTTGTACAGTTGCTGGTTTAACTATTGACACGGTGATTTAGGAAACCTGTACTCTAAATTCAGCATTCAATTTTAATGCGTTTACTTATTTATACTTCTATACTTACTAATACTATAAAGAGGAAGGATTTGATTGTTTGTTTGCATTGAATAGGCTCCTAAGCTTATATATGGACCGATTTTCAAAATTCTTTTGTCTATTGGAAAACTAATTTCCGGGTGACATAGGCTATTATTTACAAGGAAAAAAAGGGGAAAAGTGCTACAATTAAAATATAACTCTATCTTTTGGAATAAGTTTAGAGCAAGGCGCAAGGCAGCCCATATATAAATTATTCTGCCCGAAAATTTACACCCATAAGTTAAAAAGATATTTACACCTAGATTTCGAGATATCTTGACATTCATTCACATAAAAAAAAAACACGCGTAACAAATACCTCGTGCCGTATACACAAAAATGCAATAATTACTACCTACTAAGTACTACAAATAGAAAATTTGGTACTATTTTCATAGGTAATTATTTAATTTCACAATTATTTTTAGCGGGGTGCTAAAAGAAGAAATATTAAGCGATGAAGAATCTAGTCAGTATCCTAGTCAAGCCGAAACGCCTCTACTTTGGGTCAACCAATCATCTTCCACTTTCAACCAAAGATTCGCGTCTATTAAATCCATGGTAAGTTCGTGATTTCTGTATATAGAATTAGTTTATTTTGCTTTGGTGGGTTGCGGTGGGTGACTGAATTAATCAATGAAGTGAAAACGTTTTAGACAATTCAATTTTAATATATCTATGAGTATGATATTAATATTATATTTGAATTATTGTTTATGATAATATATCATCATCATCTCATTCGCAAGACGTTCACAGCTGAACATAATGCTAATTGGCAATTTATTAAATGTTTTACTATGAAAAAGTACGTAATGAATAAATACAGAATAGGCAGACAACTTTTTTTTTAAATTTGTACTGAAAATTGAGAAAAAAGCTATCGATTTCAAAAAAAGAAAGAGCGAATAAAAGCACGTGAATTCCAAAATATACAAAACTTTGTCTGATTTTAAAATAAATATGTACCTACATTCAATTGCATGCAGTATAATAAGTCGAGACGTGTTTTAGATACAATCTCTATCACGACTAGCCTCCGTAGAAGCTCGTTGTCAATAGTAATTGAAGTAATAGACTTAATTAAATGCACTTTGTGTCTGAAAGCGTAGCTATTATAAGCATTTCATTAGTTATAGTTCTATGTCTTTGAGTGCCTGTCCCCTCTATAATCATAATGTGTATTAGGTAGGCCGTAGAATCAATAAACTCAATTGAGTAAAATTGTTTATAGGATATTTCTTTCAGTTTATAGGCATATTCTTGTTTCAAAATGTGTTGAATAGACTCGTCTGCTTCTTCACGTGATCATTACTTCAATTCATGCATGATTTCTTGTAAGAAGTCTTTATCTAAAAAAGTTTTTTTTGTCGATCTCAATGTTTCCACTCATAGGATCATATATATATCCCATATGTAAAAATATTACTTCTACGGCGGGTATGCGATCAACACACACGATCTAAGGTTATTAGAATAAGTCACCACAAGTGTATTGTTAGTTAGTTACCACTGTGAATGTAACACATTATTTTAAAATAAAAAATATTATTATATTATTATTATCATATCAAAAAGTCTTTTTATGTCTTTTTCTGTGGTCGCGGAGGAAAGACTGTTGACCACAGATTTTAGGAAAAAATATACAGATCTGTGCTGTTGACAAAGAAAAATAAAAAAAGACTTGATAAAGTTAATATGCCCATATGTCTTCAAGCGACCTAAATTTTTCTTAAATTCTCTTTCAAAATCTCTCACCATGTTTAGATTCAATTAGTATTAAGTCGACTTTATTGTTGCTCCAGTTGCCAAACAGTTTAAATGTATAGGAAGTCCCAGTTGCAGCTGTGCTCGTTTACGATCCACATTTACTTCATTTTACTAGTCTCGGATTTAGCCTTCGACATTATAGATTTTGTTAGCCGTGTTCAATGGCTCAAAACGTGGGAACATGCCAACAATAACTGTAGTTGAATTACATAGGTAATTGCTAAACAAATTTATTAGATTTTAGTTGGTACATATGGTTACGACGAACGAGTATGCAAATAATATGTTTCACATATTTGTGTCCTGGGAAAATAATACTTATTTTATTTCGTGGTTTTGTTTTGTAAAACTGACAAGTTAAGTAATACTTGATGGCTAACGGCATTACGTTAAGTAACAACTTATGTAAGTACTTAGATATTTTCCACCTGTTGGGTGTCCCACGGCGGTCGGCCAGGTCCTTCATTATTTTTGTTAACCTTTCATGGAATATTTTTTCAGACTTGGGCTTGGATGGCTTTTCCACTCACTTGCTTTATTGTGGATCTCCTTTGGCGCGTGTGTTCCAGGAACCATGCGAAAGTTATGGTTGTAGAGGTAAGTAAATTAAGTGCAGTCAAGTTTTGTTTGCCCCTGTTAGAATTTAAGATGTGAACTGGAAAGATATTTATTATAATTAATAAAAATTTAATAATAAATAATTATTTTACTCCGCGTAAGTAGTTTTATTAATTAAGTAACGTACTTTTTTTTAATGTAGGTACTCTTAATAGTAAAGCTACTTGTAAAATTGTTATTGTATCTAATTAAACTATATGGATTAGGCTAACTAAAGTAGCAGTTTGTGAAACAAATGTTGTAAACATTTTATTGTAATAAAAACAAATTGTTTTATTATTTCAAAAAATAAACTAAGAGACTGAGAAGAAGAAGAAGTAAACAGTAGGTTTATATGGCTCAGGTAAGCGGATCCCGGACTGACTCTGACACACCGTAACTGAAGATGCTTAGATAGAACAGCATGTTAAGCTCGGATGATTGAGGATTAAAAAAAGGGTCCCACGTCCACCATAATAATAAATTAAACATTGCCTATAGGTCCTTAATCATGTCCACGCCACACCTTCGAGGGCATTGCTCGGTTAAGCTTTGCATAATCCTCTTACGTGTTCGTTTATTGTGGGATTCGTCTGTATTAGAATAGCTGTAACTGTAAACCTGTGAACTATTTCGAACATTGTCCATATAATAATTTTTATAAGCGATTCTTTTAATTCTGTGATGCGGCATTAGCAGAAAAATGCAAGAGCCAACCAAATCTTGCATAAGTTTGATTACGATATCGTTGTTCGCCTGTATTCGTGGTCCATCTAAGCCATTTGTAGTGTTACTCATGATCTATCCGGGATCAAGCGAGACGTTTATGATACCAAAATAAACAATACCACCATATCTAAGCTTTGCTGTACCTACCTACATTGCCATATCATCAACAGGTATCTCACATGCCGGGCCGCACAGTGAGCCTGACTCTCAGCTGTCCTCACGACCAGTTCGAATGCCGCATGGGACAGTATGTTCTGCTGCAATGCTTGGACGTGTCACTGCTGGAGTGGCATCCTTTCACAGTAGTCAGGGTAATAATTGTTTTCTATTTCGTAATCTTAACGACCACGGAACACAATTTCGTAGAATTCATTTTAAAAAATTACTTTGTTCGGCATAATGTTGGAATTTGCCTTAAATATCCATCCCAGTGTTACGATAAACTTGAATTTTGTAAGTATCCGCTTATTCCACAATCCCAAATCCCCAAAATTGATGATGATTTCTTATCAGAGATTGCCTATTTTTTCTTGTCAACCTTTTACCGAATAAAACGAGAGCCGAGATGCTTACAAAATCACCTATGTGTCGGGGTAGTGAGGGAAGTGAGGGTGATTTTATAAATTTGCCAAAATGTAATGTAGCAATGTCTCTAAATCCCTTTTATTTAAAAATTGGTAGATCTGAAAAATTTGGCTGTGTGGTTCCCGGTAGAGTAGAATGGGACCACTTCAAGTCTTCCCGTTGATGTCGTACAAGGTGACTTAGGAAAACAAGCTAAACAAAGCTTATAAACATCAGAGAAACCTCTCCAACCCGTCTGGCCAGCGTGGAGAGTGAAGGCCAGGTCCTCTGACTGCTCTGGCTAATGTAGTGCTGTGGTAGTACAGAGAGGGTCGTGCTCCTGCAGTGGAGACTAAGAAGGACCTGATGGTGATGAGATCTGAAAATTGCGAATTTTTGCTATCTTGTCGAAACCGAGACGAAGCAACATTACCTACTTATTCACAACAAAGCAGTGAAGCTATGACTTATTCTGTCTTATGAACAATTTTTTCTAGCACTGGTCCCATAGGAAAAAATATTCATTTTAACGGGCTGAGTGGTCTCTATAAGGCCTCTACCAGTTGTTCCCTACACACCTGTGTATATGACATCTTTATGTGTACCTTTTTCAGGTACCAACGACTAATCAGCGGGATTTTGTTATTTGGATAAGAGTGAAGGGAGACTGGACTGAGTCTTTGGAAAATCTCCTACTTACTCGCGTATCAAACAGAATCAGGTAAATAGTGGGTTATTGATTACATTAGGCTTGACAAGGCAGAAAATAGTTTTACTATCACTTAATTTTTTGAAGAGTGCAAAAAAAAATTTTAGGTAAAATTTCGGTTCATGTATATCCTTGTGAATTTTGCGAGTTTCCTCATTCTCTGACTTAATAAATAGTTAAGACATAATTTATTTAGCAGAGCAGTCGTATTTATTAATTTTTCTTTGCTTGACATTTTCAGTATTTTGGTGGACGGTCCTTTTTCCAGCCCCATGGAACATGTGAGCCGAGCTGAACTGGCTCTATGCATAGCGGCTGGTGTGGGAATTACACCGTTCGTCTGCTTATTACACCACATGTTCACGTAAGATCCTTAAAACACTTATTGTCCACAAAATTGTAATGAACTGGAAAAATTACCATATTATTAAAATTGGATTAGTCCTATTTCAGACTATAGACTGTGACTTTAAGAAAACCATCTTAGAGATTTTTTAATGTATGTGTATATTTGTTGAGAATTCAATACGTGCCATAAACAATAAATATTACCAGGGATATTTTGTTACATTACAGGAATCCTAGAAGTAAATTACCCGGCAGAATTCATTTGATGTGGATTGTGAGACACGAAGAAGAGATTACATGGCTCGCAGATTTGGCAAATAAAACCATAACTCAACTCAGGAATGCTAACAGACCAGACCGGTTGCATTTAGAGTTTTACGTTACCAGCACAAATAGAAATGAACCAAAAGTCAAGAAAAATAAAGATCAAAATGGTGTTACACATATGGTGGCCATTAACGAAAAGGGACGTCTTTGCCATGTGATATCTAGAGGAGATAAAAATCCTATTGATGATGAAAAAGCTACTCTTTTGACACCACACGTGAAGAGGCATGCATTTAGTAGTAAGGAAAATAGTAGCTATAGATTAGAAGTCTGTGAATATGATGTAGCCAAAGAATATCCTCTATTGGGATGTAGAATTAAAAGAGGCAGGCCTCATTGGGATAAAGTTTTTGGATATTGGGTGCACTTATATCCTCAGTGAGTATAATTGACTGCAAAATTCGTTAAAATCATGAAGTTAAGAAATATACTATACCATAGTCTTCTTAGCACTTTTTAAATATTTTATTGTATTTTCAGACAACATTTGAGTGTATACTGCTGTGGTACAAAGAAGTTAGTGAAAACTCTTAGAAGAAAATGCAAGTACATATCTAGAACTTTAAAAAATAAATTTACATTAGTTCACGAGGGTTTCTCCTGAAATAAAATTGAACTGAAATATGTATATTAATACGAGTAATATAAAAAATTAAAGCACTTTTAAACATTACCAGAACATTTTATTTTTAATGACATTGAAAACTTTTTTAATGCTCGTAGGCAAGTAAAGTACCCAATTGAATAATGCTCGATTCATTTAAAACTTCGAAGGTTAATGGGTATAAATCACCTACCTATTCCATGAAATTGATAACCTTTAAATGCTCTAAGATGTACAATTTTGTGCAACTAAGTAAGTTTTGAAGTCCTGCAATCATGAAATAAAATAGTTTACGAAGTAGAATTATAAGTTTCAGTTTTTACTGGCATATCATGAGCATTTGGCATTATGAGCGCATTACGATCGAACGTTTTAAGTGCTCCCGGGAAAGATTATTTTAAATTCAATTTAATATTTCTTACTTTAGTTGGATTGTGGAAAAACTATGACTGGCCAAAAAAGTGGTTGTTTTTCTACGATGCATACGAGGCAACTATGCACATCCTTCCCATAATCTACGTGATTATAACTTCTATCGGGACTTACAAATGTCGCCACGAACTAACTCTATTCCTAGCTAATTTGGACAAGAATCTCGTGGCTTTGAATTTTATCACGAAATACATAATTTTCATCATTAAACGCAAAGAGATCGCCATGCTCATAACTGAGATTATGCACTCTGGGGATAAGATACCAAAAAAAAGTATCAAGTTAATGTCAGTCCACGTCGTTGTGATCACCTCCTTATCAATGTCAGTCATATCTGCCTTTAGTGGGACATCAATGATAAATCGAGAAATGGTAGTCGAAACTTGGTTGCCATTCGACCCAATGAAAAATTTTAACCAATTTCTCTTAGCCTTCCAACTCCTGGCTATAACGTTTACACCCTGCATTTTGAGAGGGAATGCTATGCAAGGATTGATCTGCAGCTTGATCATGTATTTATGCGAACAATTAAAAGAATTGCAGAAGCGGATTCGCGCTTTAAATTATTCATTAGACTACGAAGAGCAAATGAGGGGTCAATTTAAGGAGATTATAAGGAAACATGTCCGCTTGATGAGGTACGAAATGAACTACCTAACCTACTTAACTACCTAAGACATTTTTTTTTGATAACTACCTAGTAGAAAATATACATATAGATTTGATTTTCATATTATTTGGATGAATGAAAAAGTGATATTTGCGGTTTATGCGGTGTTGCGGTAAATGTGCTATGTACTGGCGAAAGTATGGGACTTTTTTTTTAAACTATCCTGCCTTGGAGAGTAATTAAGACCTGCAGGCCTATTTGCTAACTTTTGACAACTACGGTGTACATCATTTTCATGGTAACTTTAATATTAATTACGACTTAGGTATGAATGACTATTTTTATTTAAGATATGAAAACCGTAATGGATGCTAAAGTGACAATCAAATCGTTGTACACTGAGTTAGCAAATCGGCCTGCTGGTAATGATGATGAGAGCCACGCTACCAGAGAAATCCACTTTTGCTTATAACATGAATGGGTCGGCTCGGTGAAGTACAACACTCTCACAGAAAATTGACGTTTGAGTAGTAGCTTTACCGCTTCTATGCTTCGTTCGGTTAGTGAAAGAGTCGGAGGCCCAGCCCCTTCTGGGGACAGAAAATAAAAGGCCGGCAACGCTGTTGTCACACCCCTGGTGTTGCAATTTTCCTTGCTCGCTTGCCGTCATATGTCGTAAAAAGGCCAAGTGCAAGTCGGACTCGCGCAAAAAGGGTTCCGTACTATTTATACTCTAAGGTTCCGTACAATTAGAATATCACTATTACGTCATTAGAATATCCTCCAAATACGGAAAATAATCATGTTTGTTGTATGGGAGCAGAAAAGTATAATCTGTAAAAAATTCTATCACGGTATATGTCATGAGTACAGCCTGGTGACAGACAGACGGACATCGAAGTCTCGTAAATAGGGTTCTAAATGTAACATAAACATATATCCTTTTGTACTATGTATTTTTATACATATATGTGCAATAAAGAAATAAAATTAAATACCTATATTTTTTCTGTACATACATACACTAAATATTGTATCTTATGAGCATCGATAAAATTTCCCAAAATAACCTTTAATTTTTTTTCAAGTATCCTTTTTAAATTCAATCTTACCTACATGGTTTAATTCTTGTTGTGTTAAGCATATTATCTTTATATTTTCTACAGATATATAGGTATGTACCTAAAGCTATTAGTAACTTTTTATAATTTTGTTAATTAATTATATAAGTTGTACACTTATTTTGTAGGTCAAATATGATTACAGATACTCTGAGACCATGAAGACTACTTTTAAGGAATATTTCTTCATACAAAACCTGGCTATGACTGCAGAGTTGTGCTTGAACGCAGTTATGATTACAGTGGTAAAAATTCGTTTTTGCAGCAAAAAGGGCAGGAAAAATTATTACTAATGTTAACTTGTTTTTAAAATGTAGTAATAATATTTTGTCGTGTCTATTCACCGCCTATGTCGGTGTAATCTTTGACTCAATGACTTTTATTCCGCTTTATATTTTTTTAGCTGAGGGAGTAGCTTCTTGCATATAATCCTGTACATATAGATAATGTTTGAAACAAAATTTCAGGTAGGGTTCAATGAATTGAAGCTATTATTGAGTTTTATAGCCTTTCTCTGCTTGGCACTTATGAACGCATATATCTACTGCTACTTGGGAAACGAGATGATTATTCAGGTAAGTGAACTTACAATCTGTGCACCACGTCTGTAAGTATCCCTTTCGGGGCAATCAGATATTAGGGTAAATATTGCTTTTCACCGTGCGGTTCTCGGCAGATTAGAATAGGACCACTCCAAGTCTTCCCGTGGATATCGTAAAAGGCGACTTAGGAAAAATAAGCTAAACATAGCTTATGAACATCAAACACACCTCTCCAACCCGTCTGGCCAGCATGGAGAGTGAAGGCCAAATCCTCTGACTGCTCTGGCTAATGTATGGCTTTGGTAGTACAGAGAGGGTCGTGCTCTTGCAGTGCAGACTAAAAAATACCCGATGATGATGATGATGATTGCTTTTCAAATATAATTTCGATACGATGATGAAAACATGTCTTCTTTTCCACAATCAAGGGCCATAAAAGGCGGGTGGTAATCGTGTAAATGTGTGATGCTAATGATATTATTGCATTGAAATAGCATTTATACGGGATAGGAATCAGAAATAGGCTTTTTTTCCTTAAAATAATATCTGTCAGATGTGTACTCAAGTAATACTTATAGCACTGAGAGCACCATATACCTATCTATGTTAATTTCTATCATAAATTTAAGTTTCATTTGTGAAATATCGTAGAGTGAGAACATAGCACAAGCGGCCTACGACGCCGAATGGACCTCTTGGCCAGTGGGGCTGCAAAAGGACTTGTTAATCGTGATCACTAATGCGCAGAAACCGCTAAGCCTTAGCGCAGGAGGCATGGCCAATATGTCAATGCAAACATTCGCACAGGTTTGTCTAATGATTCGAAACTCTATTATGGTAAATTGGTAAATTTTCTAAACATTGAAAAGTAATCAGAAATTGAATGACACAATTTGTCTGTCTGTTGCCCTGGTGGTAAAATCCCTCTCGGCACTCTTGACCTAGGCCTCTTACAACGGGCAACAAATGGTTGCTAATGCTCAACAACCGTAGGGTTGTACCTCATACTTTTGGTGTTAATTTACCCTCAACATCTTCATTATTTCAAAATATGCCGTCCTATTCGATACCGTGTCCCTCACCTAAGTCCCGGTATCCATAAAAGCGGAGAGGACACGAGAGGAGATGTGCTACTGCGAAACTGCAGCTCGAGAAAGCGGCAGATTATTTCCACTAAAGCGGATAGGTGATGTGAGCTGTGCGTAGCGGAGATGTGGATTACAAACTACGAATAATACCTATTATAAATGCGTTTTGTTTACTTTGTTGACGGGACGAGCGCGAGAGCGCAAGGGCTGCCCAGCCGCCCGTCTAAACAGAATCTATCCTACTATCTTTGCTCTGCTGCGCTGCTTGCTCGCTGGCGGCACAAATTATATGGAGAACGAGACATCTCTATGCTTGAGCCTCTGTGGTCTAGGTTAAGGCGTTTGCCTTATTGACCCGGGGGTCGTGGGTTCGATTCCCACGGGAAGCAATACTTTGTTGTTTCCAGTTTGGTTAGGACATTGCACGCATGAATCACCTGATGTCTGAATAGAAAGATGATTCTGTCCTTCGGAAGGCACGTTAAGCCGATAGTCCCGGCTGCTATCTGGTAGTCGTTAAAGGAACCACGTCAGAGGCCGAGAGGCGGTTCCGAAGAACTCTGACACCAGGGTGTGCATAGTAGACTGATCGTGACACCTACACGAAATGATGATGATTTCCACCAAAGCTAAGCGCGCTTAGCTTATCCCCGCGGGAATGAGCTATGGAAAGAATGGATGCGGTAGAGGCCATCAAATCGTTGGAAACAGTAGTTGTCAAAAGTTAGAAAATAGGCCTGTTGGTCGGTGGATGTCCGACGCTGTGCTTGCCGGTACGTGGTCGCCACTCGAGAACCTTTCGCCTCCTCTTCTTACATTTATAAGTATTCTCTTAAACTTGGAAAATATTTTATTTTCCTCTTATTATAAAGTATCGCTTTTAAGAGTTACGACCTGTTAGCGGACATGACATCCTTCTTTTTAAATAGACTGATGGAGGTTTTGATAGCTGGTGCTCCAACCTGTACTTATAGGAAACATCAATAAAGGGCACCAGGACCCAGCCCCTATTTACTAACTCGGATGACAGGTGTCGATGCCTATCAATCTAGAATTTACTGTTACAATGCGGGTTTTGCTTGCTCGAACTTTTTATTTGAAATACAAAAACCGCATTGTAACACTAAATTCTTGATTGATGGGCATCGACACCTGTCATCCGAGTTAGTAAATAGGCCGGCAGGAATGATGGATCTCGGCTTTGAGGGTTGCCTGTGTGCTTGGAGAGTTAGAGAGCTGATGGCCGCGACTGTGATTATTTGATGCATAACCTGAGGGGACGAACTGAGAAACAATGGTAGTCTCTGGAGAGTAGCAAGTAGCAACTCTCATGTTTTGCCGTATGTCCCAAATACTGGCATTGTAGATACTACACTACTTATACATAACTATATCCTACAGCATATATATCTACCAATCATAGATATATCATCTGACTTTGCCTCCTGATCTACTTAAGTAGCAACTCTCATGTTTTGCTGTATGTCCCAAATACTGGCATTGTAGATACTACACTACTTATACATAACTATATCCTACAGCATATATCTACCAATTTACAGCAATATATCATCTGACTTTGCCTCCGAGGCCTACCACAAACATACTGACTGATACTGACACCTGACTTTAATGACTCTTGATCTACTTAAGTAGCAACTCTCATGTTTTGCCGTATTGCCAAATACTGGCATTGTAGATATTAGACTACTTCTACATAACTATATCCTACAGCATATATCTACTAGTCATAGATACTTATAGATCTGACTTTGCCTCCTAACTTAATTGACTCTTGATCTACTTATTAAAATGTCAAAATTAATTTTTTTCCTGATTTTCAGGCACTGTACAACGGATACTCTATTTTTGCAGTACTTAATGATGCAGTTGATTAGAAGCAAATTGTACTGTATCATTCTAGTTAACCGTCTAAAACCTAGTCGTTATTCTTCACTTTATATGTAGAAGTGTAGAAACAGCACACTGTAGCAAAGACAATACCTATGCATGTATTGTTAAGCAGGCATTGTATGTTGTTAAGTATGTAGTGATGAATAAAACGTATTACTGTTTTTTTTTGTGTTTTTTTTTGTTAGTACCTATACCCTTATCTGAGACTAGTCTTTGTAATGTATGTAGGTTAGTTAATAATAAATGGTGGTGGGTAATCCTAAGATCTCGTTTGACTGATGTCAAGGTAATTCTAACAGTCCGGAATAAACGCTTGTCACGTACACCCGAATTTTCTTTATCTCCGCGACACCTATCCTGCAGGACTTTCTAGGCCACTACACATCATTGGCGAACGAGTATTGGTATCAAGAATTACGCGTGCAGTGTTAGTTAGAAATATCGCGATCATGTCGATCGGCAAAGTGCGGGAGTTCGACGTAAAGAACGGGGCGTGGTCGTCCTACGTGGATAGGCTCGAAATGTACTTTGCCGTGAACAGTGTAAAGACTGAACTTAAAGTGCCGACTTTGATTGCTGTAATGGGTGATGAAGCATACGAACTGTTGACAAATCTCGCCAGTCCGAGGAAACCGTCCGAACTAACTTACGAGTGCGCGGTCAGTTTATTGCGTAATCACCTTCAACCGACCCCGTCGGCGCTGGCAGAGAGGTTCAGATTCAGGCAAAGGAGGCAGGCAGCGGACGAGAATGTGGCTAGTTACGTGGCGGAATTAAAAAAGTTGACCCGGTATTGTAAGCTGGGGGATGGGTTGAACGAGAACCTACGGGATCAATTCGTGTGCGGATTGAGGAGTGATCTCATCCGGCAGAGGTTATTTGCGGAGGATGACACGCTCACATTCACTAACGCTGTGAAGTTGGCCAGCTCGCTAGAAGCAGCGGAGCGGGATGCAGCTGCGGTAGACGCGATAGGAGCCGGGAGCCGGGAACAAACGCCGGATGTGCATGCGCTGGCTGTCACCAAGGATAAACAGCAGCGGGGACCGCCGGTGGCGGATCGAGCTGGACGCGACGCGCGCGTAGGCGCGGGTTCACGATGTACGAAGCCCGTGATGGGTGTGGGCGGCAAGAAGATTGTGGGGAGCGGCCGTCGGGACTCAAACAATGCGCAGTGTTATTGTTGCGGTGGAGTCGGTCATTATCGCGAAGAATGTCGTTTCAATCGATATACGTGCAGCAAGTGCAAGCGGGTGGGACATCTCAGGAGGGTGTGCCCGGAACAGGGGCAAGGACGGAGAGCAGCGGTGCACTACGCGGGAGGAGAGGCAGACGCGGCTGACGAGCACATCCAGAGTTGCGAGGAAGATTTCCATCACTTGTGCTTGAACGATTATAAGGCGGTGAGTGTACCAGTCATCATAGAAGGCCATAAAATGTACATGGAGGTGGATACTGGAACGGCGGTATCATGTATAAGCCGGGAAACTTATAATAAGTATTTAAATCACTTAAAGATTGAGGATAGCAATGTCACATTTAACTTTTATGATGGTTCGAAGGTGAAGCCAATAGGAGTAATTAGGCCAGAGGTGCATTATAAAAGTATTCATAATAATTTAGAGTTGTTTATTATAGACGGAGGGACGACTTCACTGCTAGGAAGACAATGGTTGTCAGAATTAAAAATAGAGTTACCTATGTTTACTAATTGTAATAATCTAATAGGAGTAGATAAGAATCAAATACACTTGGATAATGAATTGAAAAAATTGTTTGACAGGTATAAGGAATTGTTTAGCGGAGGTTTGGGTACGTATACAGGCGGCAAGGCAACGCTGAGGGTTCGGGAGGGCGCAGTGCCGGTGTTCTACCGCGCGCGGCCGCTGCCGTACGCGCTGCGCGACCGCGTCGACGCCCAGCTCGACCAGATGCTGCACGACGGCGTCATTGAGCCCGTCGACTGCTCCGAATGGGCCTCGCCTCTCGTACCAGTAAGTAAGGCTGACGGTTCTTTGAGAATTTGTGCTGACTATAAAGCTACAGTCAACCCAGTGCTAGTGGTAGACCGATATCCGTTGCCAAAAGTCGACGATTTGTTGGTAAGGCTAAGTGGGTCACAGTATTTTTCAAAAATTGATCTTTCTCAGGCCTATAATCAGGTTTTATTAGATGAGACTAAAAATCTAACTGTTGTAAACACTCATAGAGGTCTCTATAGGTATAATAGACTAGTATATGGGTTAGCATCCAGTGCGGGGATTTTTCAACGGATAATGTGTAACTTGTTAAATAATATTCCTAACGTTGAGGTATTTTTAGATGATGTAATAATAGGGGGCCCGACTAAAAAGGACCATTTGCAAGCTGTTGAAGCTGTATTCAGTAGGTTAAATAAATATGGGTTAAAATTGAAAAGTAATAAATGTGTTTTTTTGGTCAATGAGGTACGTTATTTAGGTTATGTATTAAATAGAGAAGGCATAAGAACGGACCCGGAAAAGATTCAAGCTATTACCAAAATACCTAAACCCACCTGTGTAACAGAGTTGCGTTCGTTCTTAGGTTTGGTTAATTTTTACGCAAAGTTCGTGAAGGATATGAGCGCAAAATTAGTTCCCTTGTACGAGTTACTAAGAAAAGGTATTACATGGAATTGGTCGCAACAATGTGAACAAGCCTTCAGGGATGTTAAACGACTTTTAATTAGCGCGGAAGTTTTGGTACATTACGACCCTAGTTTGCCACTCATAGTGACATGCGACGCCAGCGCGCGGGGCGTGGGGGGCGTGCTCTCGCAGCCGAGTAGGGACGGCGGCCGCGAGCGCCCGGTAGCGTATGTATCGCGCACACTCAACGATGCTGAGAGAAATTATTCACAGATACATAGGGAAGCGCTTGCTATTATATTTTCTGTTAACAAATTCCATCAGTATTTGTATGGACGCAGATTTACCCTGCGCACTGACCATAAGCCTTTGGTATCAATACTCGGGCCCCATACAGGAATACCTACCATGGTAGCTAGCCGTATGCAACGCTGGGCAATAATATTATCTGCGTATTCCTACGATATTGAGTACGTGCGCACCGACGAGAACGGAGCGGACGGGCTGTCGCGGCTGCCTGTGGCCGGTAAACAAATGACTCATGCTCAAGCGTCTAGTGCACCGGTGCCCGAGCAAACTTATTTACATTTTATTCAACAGGAACTGTTGTTGGATTATAACGATATTAAAAATAATACCTCGCGAGATCCAATACTTGCTAAAGTATTAAGTTACTTACGGGATGGATGGCCGTCAGATTGTGAGATAATAAATATGAAACCATATTTTAATCGTAAAGATGGGTTATACGAAGAGTTGGGGTGTGTGATGTGGGGGCATAGGCTCGTAGTACCGTACGAGTGCAGGGAGAGGGTGCTTCGCATGATTCACGAACCTCACATGGGAATAGTCAAATCAAAGGCTTTAGCCCGCAGTTATGTGTGGTGGCCGGGGGTCGATGAGGACGTGGAGCGTTTGTGTCGGGAGTGCGAGGTATGTGCGTCGCAGGCCGACGCGCCGGCGCGGCAGACCCCGCGAATGTGGCCATGGCCAAACCGGCCTTGGTCTAGAGTCCATTTAGATTTCTTGGGGCCAATTTTTGGTAAAACTTATCTAGTGGGGGTTGATGCTATGTCCAAATGGATAGAGGTTTGTCAAGTTTCTAGCACAGCGGCCACCGGGGTTCTAGGTAAAATTAGTGATTTATTCAGTAGATGGGGTTTACCTAAGCAGATAGTAACAGACAATGGCCCACCTTTTACGAGCGCAGAATTTGCTAATTTTATGAATAATCAGGGTATTGAACACGTATTTTCCCCGCCATATCATCCGGCTTCAAACGGTTTAGCGGAAAACGCCGTAAAATCGGTGAAAAGGGTAATTAAAAAAGCCAGCGTAGAGAAACAAGACATAGACAAAGCCCTGTGTACCTTTTTATTACATTATAGGAATACAGAGCACTCGACAACCGGGGAAAGCCCGGCTATGCTGTTGCTAGGCAGGCGGTTACGAACTAAGTTAGACGCTCTAAAGCCGGATAGGGAAGGTAAAGTTAGGCAAGCACAGCAACGTCAAAAGCAAGCAGTAAAAGGTAGTAACAGGGAACTGAAGCCGGATGAAACCATATGGTACAGGCAATACTTAAAATCGCAGAAGTGGGCACCTGGCCAAGTGGCCGAGTGCGCAGGGCCTAGTAATTATAAGATCAGAGATAAGCATGGGGAGATCTTACATAGGCATATTGATCAATTGAGGAGGAGGACGACGGCTCGGTCGTCGCTCGCTTGCCCGGATATGGAACCCAATAGTCTTAACAGCAAAAAAGAGTCTAGCACAAGTTCTCAACCACCATTGGCTTTGCCGGACGCGGAGGTTGCGGCCCAGTCGGAGGAGTTAGAGCTGGACCCCGCAGAGGCTGGGGCGCCCCTTGAAGGGTCGGTAGTAAGAGACATGGAGATGAACACGAGGGACGCTCCTGCGTCTCCCGAATTCCAGGATGCCTTGCCGACTGTAGCTACTCCGCCACCGAGTCGTCCCTTAAGGCAATGTAGACTTAAGAAAACATTTCAATGAATATTAAGTTAGTTAAGGCTAGTAGACCTTTTGTGTTTTAGATTTAAGTTAGTATGTGTAGGGTAAGAACCGGTGTGTTGCCTAGCCGACAATTAGTTTAAGTGTAGCAAAGGGGTTCTATAGTGTAAGGGTTAATTGATGTGGGGGAATGTAATGTATGTAGGTTAGTTAATAATAAATGGTGGTGGGTAATCCTAAGATCTCGTTTGACTGATGTCAAGGTAATTCTAACAGTCCGGAATAAACGCTTGTCACGTACACCCGAATTTTCTTTATCTCCGCGACACCTATCCTGCAGGACTTTCTAGGCCACTACACATCAGTCTTCAATCCTTCTTAACTCTCTCCTCCCGCGTCCAACGTTTGTCTGATTGAATCTTAAAATACTGAAAGAGGGATTAACTGTATTTTGAGGATTGATTTCTGGTTTCATGCATGAAATAATGAAATGCCGTGATGACAATGGCGTATAGGGCGTATAAAAGAATCTGTAGTAGCAGTCGCATTAAAGGTAATACCAAAGAGCAATATAATCACTAAGTACGTGGTACTAGAACATGTTTACCAAAAATACATATTTTCAAAGAATATGTAGTGGACATGAACAAAGATTAATGAACACAAAATTATTTTTCATGTCTGTGCTCGAGCTCAATGGTCCCCTTTACGCACAATTGATAAGTCTGGCTAATGAAAGCTGAACCCCGTCATTTTGAGTTGCAACTTGCAACACATATTACAGATGACTTGATATTACAGTTGTCATTTCCTGGTTTATAATTCACCAGTGTGCTTTTGATATCTACTTGTAAACAAGTATATGAACAAAGAAGAATGAAAAAGGAAAAAAAAAAGAATTATAAAACAAATTTACCATAAAAGCTTTTCTTTTATAGGTATATTTTTGATCTTGCCGTAGAAAAAATAATTGTACGTATCGACATATCGATGAGTAAGTACCTGTTGAAATCACTTTTTGATAAATGTAAGGTTTTAGAATGTCTTCAATTATGAATCCTAACTAATATTATAAATTCGAAAGTGAGTTTGTTTGTTACGCTTTCACGCCGAAACTACTGAACCGATCATCATGAAATTTTGCATACTTATTGGTTAGGGTACTAAGAAGGACATCGGCTATATATGACGCGAGCGGAGCCGCGGGCGAAAGCTAGTTATTAATAAAATATTCTGCCCCCGATAGTTAAAAGGGCGCATCTAACATTTTTTCAAAAATTGAGTTCTATATATTGCCAGAATCAGAAAAAAAGGGCGCATCTGCCAGTATTTTTTTAATTTTTGTATCTGGCTCCGTTTCGATATTATCATAACAACAAAAGGCTTTTCTACGGTTCGTCTTCTTGTTGAATGCGCCTTTTAACTATCGGGGGAGGTATTGTAGTATTTATTGCTAACTTGCTTAATTTCGCGATACAGCGAAGGTAGGTATCTAGCATGAGTGGTGGATATTAAAAGTTTAAATAATATGAGTTCAATATAAATAAGGATGGAACAAATTAACTAACAGACATTTACATAATCATAAATTCCAAAATATTTACATTAGGTACTTGTTTTTTTTGATAGTCATGTAAAAAGTATCAAAATTTAAAACTGTTTTGTCCTATTGCAGGCAGTATTGCCCGCTAGAGAATTTTTGAATTTCCCGCGTTTTGTGAGGTTCAGCCCCCCTATTTACTAACTCGGATGACAGGTGTCGATGCCTATCAATCTAGAATTTACTGTTACAATGCGGTTTTTGTATTTCAAATTAAAAGTTCGAGCCAACAAAACACCAAAAATAGGCCTGCTGCTTTTGTTGGCCAGACTCTTTAGGCACTGCGCGCACCGGTGACTTTTGTCGCCGTGACTTTTTTGTTTCCGTCACCCTCTCTATGGAGATGTATGGAGGTGCGCGCACGAAGCGACGTGACAGTGACGTGACTTTTTTGTCCGTCGACCAGCGAACAAGCCGGCGACAAAACTTTTACGATAGACATTTTATGTAATAGACGTGCACGCACGGGTGTCAAAATTGTTACTCTACGTGGAAAAAACTTTGTTACAAAAAATTTTACCGACTTAAAAAAGCGACTATACTTGAAACCAAAAAATAAACTGAATCATTTATTTATTTCAACGGACAAGAATGAGCGATTTTTAATTAAATCAGAAACTTTACTCTGTAAACAACCTATCTACCAGAGACAATATATTTATTTATTCATTTAATATATTTAATGTATTTCCTACCTAATATTTCCTGATCTATTTCGTCTCTGCCAAGCCAAAAATAATCGGAACATTATTATTTACATACTATCACCAGGTCTGTAAATTCTAAAAGCCACGTTTAGCGTGTTGGTTAGCTAATATGTAGAGAACGGAATCAAAATAGGGATGGGTTGCTAGCCGCATCGCGTATTGACATGATTCCTAACGACTATATTGGAAGTTTAGAAGATTAGGGAATAGGGATTCTTCTAAACTTCCAACATTCATTAGAAAATACTTGAAAATTTTATTTCCATGTTCTTGAGTTTTATGAAACATAGTATAGAACTCACAGTGAAAAGTTCTATACTATGTTGACCGACTTACATAGTGATTTTTTATTTTTATTTTTACAAAATTGGTGACCTGTACTAACTTTATGTTAACTATTGTTATTGTACTGTACCATTTGTAAATCACTGAATAAAGATTTTTCTATTCTATTCTAACCTGTCTCTCCAAAAAGTGGGTACCCAGCATTCTTTTAACGTTTCTTTGGCAAGAGATGAGTTTGCAGACATCGACCGTCTGTTCGAAATCCATGCCGACAAATGACCAAAGAGAATTCAAATACCACGTAATGACTCTTTGATAACTAAAAAGTTTTTTCATGGTTTACCATAGTTTTGTCACTGTCGCCTACCGTGCGCGCACTCCGCTTGGGAGACATTACGGAGACACGACGAAGACGTGACGAACACTTTTTTGTCACCGTGACAAAAGTCACCGGTGCGCGCAGTACCAAATAAATAAAATCTACAGGATTTAAAATAATAAAACTTTTTATTTTCACCTACACAGCCCATACGTATTTGTTGGAAAATTTGTTATGGATTAGAGTATAAATCTTAGAGTATAAATATTAACTATGATACTCTAAGGTATAAATATTAACTATTGATACTCTAAGGCCAGACTATAGTTGGCCATAACCACCCATACAATACCTAAGAAAAAAAAAAAGAAGTGTCAATGTCAAATGATGACGTTTCGATTTGATATGTCAATACGTTTCCAAAAAGTCCAACCAAAATAAAATACACAATAGCACTAATGTAGTGTTAACAATTATTTCATTAATTTTCTTGTAATAAAACACAGAATTCGAGCAAAATGGCTATGAAAATGGATATAAACAGTACGGAGACGTACCAAAAATTATTCGCTAAACTCGAAAACCCTGATGTTGTTTATCAAAATTATGTAAAAAATTTAGCCAGGTATCATTTCCAAATTAAAGCTATTATTCAGGTAAATATATTGATTAACTAACCTCAGACAATACAAAATGCAAAACAACACAATATTTGAAAATAAAATTTTCATAATGACAGGATATTTTGGAATGCCGAGAGTCCATGGATGTTTTGAACAAATTGAATGAGAAAGGAAGAACAAGAATAAACCAGCTAAGGGACGAGTTGGAGAGCCTGGAGCTTCACAGCAAGGACTCAGGGGACCCAAAATATGCAGTTGAACTAGAATCACAAAGGCATCAGCTTTCTGGGTTAGTATTTTGACACTGAAATGTTGGTTGTAACCTGGCACTAGTAACTGAATGGTGAGAAAGTGACCAAGCCTGTTTAGAAGAAAAGAGGGAAAAGGGATGCTACTTGCTCGGACGAATTAGGGATAAGAAAGTAGCAGCTCGGGGAGGCCGGGCGCGCGTACCCAATGCCATGCATGCAACCACCGGACTGGCAGTGGAGCATGATACCCCTGACCACAGCTTGCAGGCCACTTCCAACCAGTCATATTGGAAATCCTGGGTGAGGCCTATGTCCGGCAGTGGACTTCTTGCTGCTGAAATGATGAATATCTATCATAATAGCATGTATAGCTGTGTATTGTTGGAGCGCTACTCTAGTAGTAAAAAAAATTGTGGACATAATAGATGATACTAACACTATTAATCACCTGAAGAAGTAAACTACATTATGTAAATTGCTTACTGCTACCGTGGGCTATTTTTCACACTTAGGCCACCTATTTGGGCCCATTGTGTGTGAACATTATCTAAACTATTATTAGATTCACAATCAAATTTTTTAGTTATGAATATTACATTGCTTTTTTTTCCAGACTCTTGAAAGAATTTAAAGAAGCCAATATTCGCTCAATTTTTGCTATTGAGAAGGCCCAGCGGGAGGAGCTGTTAAAACCTGTAGAGACTGATGAATCCGGTGTAAGAAATAGGAGAAAGAAGGTGGATAGAGATGGATTGCTCAAAATGTCATCAGGTATTTCTAAATCCTAATCCTAACTAATATTATATGTATGAAAGTGAGTTTGCCGTATCTACTGAACCAATCATTATGAAATTTTGCATAACACTTTAGTTAGGGTACTGAGAACGACATAGGCTCTATATCACGCGGGCGAAGCCGCGGGTAACAGCTAGTAATATATGTGTAGAGAAACTTTAACAATTTACATTATAGATAGGGTGTGAAAGCGTAACAAATAAATCTGTTTAAAGCCAACTCCAGTACGCATGTTGTATCCGCTAGCTGGCATCGCGCCGCTTGAAGTTCGTAGATCAGTGATATGCTCAACAGAGTTCTCTAGAATGCTAAACGACACGCGCCACCCCATACATAGTCACACTGCATGATGCTCCAAATAGACTAAAAAGCCGTCGTAGTTTTAAAAAATCCGTTGAACCCATGTCGTCCAATGTCAACCAAACAAGGTGCTTACTTTGGCAAAACAAATGGGATGTTCCACCTCCATTTGTTCCTCTATCCGAAAAACTTCCACCTGGACATGAACTACCATGGCAGACCTGGAAGTCGTTAAACTGACTCCGGACACAGGTCGGCCGATGCAAGGAGAACCTGTCCAGGTGGGGTTTTATAACCAACACTGATATAAGTATTTTGTGAGTGTGGGCCGCCCCAGACAATGCCACATCTTCTATCTTGCTCCACGTGTCCGTCCTCGTGTACTTTGGACGACATGATGATCCCTACTAATGATGCAATAGCCAAATTTTGGGAACAGAAAATATAGATTCTATATTGGTTTGCCACCGATACGAAAAGAAGAAGAACAAATAAATAAATAACCAAACACACTTTCGCAGTTATAATATTAGTTAGGACTAATAAACAGAGTAATCAGCCGTTTAATTAACTATCTATCCATTTGACTAAACAGCACAGTTGAACTAGCGACCTCGACAATGTTGCAATGAAATTTCTTTATTCTAGGAGTAACTGAACAACTTCTATCAATAAGCAGACAACTAGCTGACACGACGCAAAGAAGCCAAGATACACTAGACAGTTTAGTGTCATCTAGCTCATCTGTGCATGTAAGTTGCTTGTTTTTTATTTTTGTGTGTAAGTAGCCAACGCTGGTACCACATTTTGGGACTCTTCTGTGATTTGGTCAAGGCGTTTGCCTAAAAACCCGAACCTTGTGATCCCACTAGGAAGTATACTTTGTGAAAGATGTTTTAAAGTCTGGTTAAAATAACGATATTGAATGTCAAAATTCTTATATAACTAAAACCGGTTAAGTGCGTGTCGGGCAACGCGCAATGTAGGGTTCCGTAGTTCCGAATGACAACTTTGAGTTCACACTGTTCACACTCGCACCTCACAGTTTAACGACCAAAAATATCTAACAATGAAAATTGTATGAAATATTACATTTTCAAGTACATTTTATAAGTTGGTTTCCTATAACTTTTTAGTTTGTACTTAGTACTCAGCTCTGATAGCTTTCCTTTCAACTTCAGTATATATATACTACTGCTGTAATTTTTTTCACGTATTCATATATAACTGTTTAGCAGATAGAGGGGGGGGGGGGGGGACACACTAACCTCTG
Organism: Rhodophaea formosa; assembly: GCA_963082605.1. Lineage (NCBI taxonomy): Eukaryota > Metazoa > Arthropoda > Insecta > Lepidoptera > Pyralidae > Rhodophaea > Rhodophaea formosa. The sequence continues at coordinate 5,142,777 of OY720209.1, forward strand.
TCAAAAATTTGACCAAATATTTCGGAAACGGATCCCTTAATCGAAAAATAGACCTAAACAAACCTTCCTAGTTTACTACGAAAAATGAGTTTTCATTAAAACCGGGTATTTGGTTTTGAGTAGTGTAGATTCAAGATATTTGGGTTATCCATAATAGGTGATGATATCAAGTCTGAGTGGTTGATTTGATAGCATCACCTACGATATGCATCTGTTTCGAGAGCATTATCTTACCGGGCAGATTGTGGCAACTGCTTCTTTTTCCGCGCGTAGTAATCGTAGAAATTGATCGAGGGAGTAGACATAAATCTACAAGCATGTCAGTAGGCGATGCGGATAGCGATACACATTTTAAGGATCGGACATGCTTTTATTAACATTTTGTATAGATAAAGAATATGTCTTGTCGACTTTGTATGTTAGCTGTGTTGTAAAATTACGCTTTCTTCCAGGGAACAAAATCGGAGCTTCAAAATACAGCAAGCACGATAACACAGTCCAGCAAACTCCTGACAAAGTATGGCCGGCGAGAGTTCACAGACAAGGTGATCATGTTCTTCGCCTTCCTCTTCTTCTTGGCTGTCTGTTTGTACATCGTGCAGAAGAGGATCTTCTAATATTGTGTTGATGCGTTGGTAAAGGAATTATGACACTATTTATTGTATTCAATAATTATTAAATTTAATCAATTTTATTTACATACTTTTTGTATTTTTTTCTTTCGTTACCCAATTAAATTACTACAGCTTGTATTGGATACATTTTTTGTTAGTGATGTCGACAAATAACATTTTTAAATGTCTCTCTCTCTCTCTCACCTGAGGTTACATTGGAGCTCTGGGTCTACTTTTGGGCTTTTCTTTCTTCCCTTCGACATCCATGGTTATGCAACAATGACAAACCAGTACTTCTGGTCTGGGTGCCTATCTGTCGAAACGGCGGATGCGGCATAGCCAGAAACTTTGATTCCTATGTGGGTAACTTGCCGGTTTTCCCAAGACTTGACCAGCGTAGATAGTTCTTCTGTGGTTGGTCTTTTTTAATATAGGCACACAAAGCATTTACAATAGGCTTCCGTGATACAATTTCTAGTGATGCCGAGGAGAAGTATACTCCGTCTTCGACAAATTCTTCACGCGGATATTTGCGGAAAATTTCCGATATTTCTCGAAAATTGCTGCTCAATTCCCAGCATGTTTCGGAAATTTTAAAAGTTTTGAGCAGTATAATCATCTCCGTGGCGCACAAGCACTGACCGATTACTTCCATATCATGTTATTAAAGGTCTGTAGGTACTATTTAATATTTCACTCCTGTTGTTACTTACAAACAAGAAAAAACAACAAACAGTTGAAATGAAAGTTCTTTTATCAAAGCAATATTGCTTTGATAAAAGAACTTTCAGAATTTCAGAATCTTGAATACTTAAATCTAAACTAGGATAGTCCTATAACGATGGCTAAACTAGGCAGTGTAACATGATTGCATTGTAAGTATTATAAAAATAAATATAACATTTATTAGGTTTCTTTAAAAGTATCAATTTACATAAGTAAGCAGCGGTCAACACGCCTGCCTGCGACACAGATGGTCCCGGGTTCGATCCCCGGTCAGGTCAAGATGGAAAATGATCTTTTTCAAATTGACCTGGGTCTTGGATGTTTATCTATGTATGTATTTGTTATAAAATATGATATCGTTGAGTTAGTATCCTATAACACAAGTCTTACTTGAGAACTTACTTTGGGGCTGGCTCAATCTGTGTGATTTGTCTGTATGTATTTAAAAAAAATATTTATGTTTATGTACCTACATGGCTCTATCGCTTAGCATCCCGCCTCCGAACTAGGAATAAACCTGTATCTTGAGAAAGGCATGCCTTGCAAAAAAATCTGCGGGAGCCATGATACCAGTAAGGTGCGAAAATGCATTTTTAGAAACATAAAAAGGAAAATGTAGTAAGTATTAATCTTATATAATCAAAGGTATTAATGTATGATGTACAACAATTACCAAACTAGGAAAATTAATCTGTTTGTGGGAATACTTGCAATAGTATGCATACAGAAAAATATGAAAAAAGCTTAAAATGTAAACTTAACGAGTACTAAGTATTGCTACAAAAGTGCTGCCTCTTAACCGAAAAAATAAAAGTTTTTTTTTAAATTTATTTTTATTATTTTTGTTCTTCGCTAAAAGTACCTGATAATATTATCACTGAAGATATATGAGTAGGTCGTTAGCCACTGTTTTATTATATTTTTAATAACTCGCTTTGTGCAAGGGTATACTTAAGTTGTTTGTTTACTTTGTTATATAAGTTACAACTTAGCACTTTGAAACGCCTTACAGCAAAAGCTGTCCTGTGCTGAGGTATAGAGCAAACACGGTCCCATCTACGCTTACCAATTTGCAGTGTCGGGCGGGTCATAGTATATTTTTGTCATTTCTTATAATAAGTAAACTAATAAAGGAAACTTGGCTATAGTAAAAAGTTGAGATTTAAATAATTCAATCTACTTACATACATTAAAAAATAACTACTTAGGTAGGTATTTACCAAAAAATATTTTTTTTGTATCTACCAAAATATGTAACTACCTATAAGGCAATTAAAAAGGCCTACTTGGATTTTACCTTCTCAACGGTAGTCATTTCGTACATTGTTTTCTGTTCGGATGGCAAATCTATTTCCTACTAGCCTTTACCCGCGGCCTCCACAAGAACAGTATTATTTTCCGGGATGAATAGGTATCCTATCCTTCTTAGTACCCTTACCTTTGTGTATGCCAAATTACAAGAAGAATGTTTTATTAGATAATGCGTGAAGCGTGAACTAACAAATATACGAGTACATACTCACTTTCACATTGATATTAAGTTGCGATAAGTCAGTTATTATCTTGGAGCAGGGGTCACAGCCTGACTACTGATAAATATTCATTATTAGTCCTTAGTCCCTACTTACCATAAATTACCTCGGTAACGAATAAAGTTGTTTAACTAGCTAATAAAAAATAAGAAATGGTGAAAAAATTCCACGCGGGCAGGACACGAACCTGCGTCTAAATCTCAGTACGATCTGTGCGTTGCCAATTTTAAACCATTTCTTATTTTCTTTATTTATTTAATAAATAAGGTAAAATAGCATTGTGAATGCAAACTAAAATCCCATATAAAGTATAGCTTATAATGCGTTGTTGCTAACGGATGATTAAAAAGTCGTTCTCAAGCGTATTCTATAGATGTAAATGCTTACACGCATCAAGTTTCTATGGCGGGCAAAGCATTATTTCCAATTAGGCTAGTATTGCTAGTGTCCCTCGGTCCCTCTCTCAGTTGATCACTGACCGTGGACGCTCCCAGTCGGCTCGCAAACCGGTTCGATGTCCGCCCGGGAGATTCCTTGTCATTTCTTGTGCTTGTTACTGCTGCTTCAAAATGTCTCTTGCCTCAACGTCCTCGGTGTCATATCCCTGCCTCTGCGCAGTCACTACATGGCTTTCCAGACACTATTCCGAGAGCTCGCCTTACGAGGGCACAACGTTACCGTCATCAACAACTATCCTGACGACCAACCTCTGCAGAATCTAACGTTTATAAACATAAACAGCCAGATTGTGTCAGACCTGCAGCCTTTATCAGCTTCAGAAAATTCAGATTCCACATTTTCGCATTTAAATAATTTGTTTAGACATTTATCCATTGGACCAGCATCATATGCAAAGTGCTGCAAAAATCTTTTCACCAATAAAAGGCTTCAAGCGCATCGTTTAGAAGCTATCAAGTACGACGTGATATTCGTGGAACAGTTCACAGATGATTGCAGTTTGCTCTACGCCGCGACGATGTACGATGCTCCTATCATTGGAATAACTTCTCATACTTTGATACCATGGGCCTACCCTAGACTGGGACTACCTTTTAATGCTGCTACTGATATATTTTATTTCTCGAATTCAAAGGTGAATAAGTCATTGTATCAGAAGGTGGAAGATTCTATCCTCAATTTTCTTTATAAAACTGTAGGGCGATGGATAATTCAAAAAGAAGTGTATAGGGTGTTTGATCGTTACCTTCCGGATACCCAGGTAGACATAGAGCGAGCGGCGAGGGAGAGAATCCGCATGATGTTCGTGTATCAACACTTCTCCTTGACCGGCGCGAGGGTGTTGACGCCACAAGTTCTGGAGATTGGGGGCATTCACATAGTTGGATCACAAGCCGTTCCTAAGGTAATGTAAAAGTTTCCTTCTTTTCTTATTCTTCTATGATAACTAATGCATGCGACAAAGAGGAGCTCAAAATAAATCGCTATGGACACCTATCAGCAGAGATAAAAAAATGATTTGATTGATTGCCTTGTACACACCGCTGTCTGCCGAACTCATTATTCAAAAAATTGGCCAAGTGCGAGTCAGGCTCGCCCATGAAGGGTTTCGTAGAAGCAAGCTTAGAATATCCAAAAACCTCTTATTGTTCGCCAACAAAGATAACTTTGATTTTCATAGTGTTTTTATGAATGACAAATTTATGCGGTGCAATTATTTTTGCGGTTTACGAAAAAGTGCTACCTATAACTTTTTAGTTTGTACTTAGTACTGAGCTCTGATAGTTTTCCTTTCAACTTCGTTACATATACTACTGCTGTAATTTTTTTCATGTATCCATCCTATTACCGTTTAGCAGATAGAGGGGGGGACACTCACCTCTAACAAAAATTTACACTTTAAAACCAAATATTTCTGAAACGGACCCATAAATCAAAAAGTGGTGTTTTCAACCTCACAATAAGTATTTTGTTAAGACTCAACGATACCCACACGATGGGTTAGTAGAGAAAAAAAAAATACTTCCCCAGTTAACGTGTAAGGAAGCTACCCTAAAAAAAAAATTTATCATGATTTTTTCTACCACTTTTTTGGCATGATTAATATACATACCCATACCAAATTACAGCTTCTAGTACTTATAGTCTCTCGCGGACGGACAGACAGACATGGCGGAACTATAAGGGTTCCTTGTTTACTACGGAACCCTAAAAATGCTTCCTTCTACGTTGAACTCTAATTTTCCTTAACGTTTAAGTCATTAAAGGTGTGTAATTAGGTACTTTAGCATGCAATGCTAAGAAATTACCAATCTTTTTTGTTAGGGGATTTTTTTTTTACTGCTGAAAAGACTAAAATAACATACCTATTATGAGCGTTAATACTAAAGTAGGTAAACTTATACTATGTGTGTAGCTAATTGGCAGCTATATACTCGGGTAACTACATATTAGGATCGACTTCCTGTATAAGTAACTAGCGATTTCCCCGCGATTTTGTCCGCGTAAATTACCTATAGCTTAATTCACCCGCAGATAAGTTAGCTCTGTTTGACTAAAAGTTAAATAAAATTTTAAAAATTGGTTCAACAATTTTGGAGCCTATTCAATACAAACAAACAATCAAATCTTTCCTCTTTATAATATTATTATAGATTATAATATTTACCTACCTATTCGTGTGGCTCTAAACATTTTGCTTATGCTTTTATATTTGTTGCTCATTCTGTTCGAAAAATTGCTTAATTATGTCCACTGAAAAGCGTGGCTTTTAGAGGTTACATAAGACCCTCAGAAATGAACGGGTTGAATGACAAGCAAAGCATTAATAGTGCCAAGGCTAGACATCGCGGCACGGCCGTCCGTCAGTGTAGCGTTGGCCGTGAGGGCTCGCGAACCGGTCCAATGGCTGCTCGGACGCTCGTCGGCGTTATCTCGTGTTACTTACTCGCGCAGAATGCGGTCGCCCTTAACATCCTCGCTATATTCTCCATACCGCTGCACAGTCACTATATGGCACACAAACCATTCTTCCGAGAGCTAGCCACGCGCGGACACAATGTCACCGTCATCAACAACTATCCAGACGATGAACCGCTGCAAAATCTCAGATTTGTTGACTTGGAAGGCCGGCCTCCTGCTGCCATACCTTCATTGCAGGAAAAAGAGGACTCAGACGGGACATATGAATATTTGAATAACATCTTCAAACACGCGGTGCTTGCAACCAAGCTGAATGGACTAGACTGTATGAGCCTTTTTACGAATAATAACGTCAAATCTCACCTCGCGGAAGGAGTTAAATATGACGTCATATTCGTAGAACAGTTTATGACTGATTGCGGGCTAGCCTATGCCGCCGCTTTCTATGATGCACCTATCATAGGAATAACTTCCCACGTGTTGCTACCCTGGGCCTATCCAAGACTGGGATTGCCGTTTGATGTATCCACAGATCCGTTTTATTTTACGTCAAAAATGACGAAAAAGTCGTTGTATCAGAAGGTGGAGGATAGCATCCTGCACTTTTTGTTTACTACTGTGGTGCGCTGGGTTATTCAGAGGGGCATGTACGAAGCTTTTGAGCCGTATGTGCCGAGGCCGGTGGACATGGAGGAGGCAGCGCGACACCGGATGCACATGATGTTCGTCTATCAACACCATTCTCTGACCGGAGCTCGTCTGCTGTCGCCTCAAATTTTGGAGATTGGGGGCATTCATATTGGTGAAGCAAAACGAGTTCCAAGGGTAAGGTATACACATATTTTAAAACGGACCATCCTGTATAATAATAGGGTGGTCTCTTTTTTACAGAAAACTCACTGGGCGTAATCTCATCCCAATAAACTCTATCGCACAAATAAGTAAGTACTTACTACTTACTTAAATTATAATATCTATGATAGATAGAAGTATAGAATTATTTTTGATGGGGCCGATCGAATTCCGGAAGCACGTCTAACCCTTGTACTTTAGTATAGTAACTATTCTTTATTTCCCGTTTTTAACAAATCGACCTGTGAGGCCACTCGCTACTTTTAACAACTACGGCAAGGTGTACAATACAGTACAATGTTTTGATAATCACTTCAAAATACATGCGGCTTTGGTAATTGATTGTTTTTTATTTAAGATCCGTAATGGATGTTGAAGTGATCGTTGTATACCGTAGTTAACGAAAGTTAATTAAGATATGTGAAAATCTGATACTAGTGTCGGTCAATTAGACACACAAAAATCTTGACTACATAAACGAGTTTTAGGTTCCGTACCATTATCTATACAACATTCTACTATCGAGCAAAAAACGAAAAAAATCACGTTTGTTGTGTGGAGCCCACTTTTTTTTTTTACAACTGATTGTGTCTAGCTGTCACGGTCACGGTTCTTAATAATACAGCCTGGAAAGGCGACCGGCAGTGAAGTCTTGTGAATAGGGTCCGGTTTCTAGGGTTCCTTGTTTACTACGGAACCGTTGTACTGTTGTATAGTTTCGCCATATCGGTCTATCTGTCTGTCCGCGGTTTAGCTCAGAGACTATTAGTACTAGCAAACTGTAATTAGACGTGGGTATATGCTGCTAATAAATCACAAAAATTTTAAAATATTTTTTAGGGATCCCCTATACGTGTAAAGATGGGGCATATATATTTTTCTCATCGATTTCTTGGAGTGCTTCTAGTTTGTCATGCTTGGTTGGGACGTCATCGACGTCCACCTATTCAACTTTACCTCCGATGCAGCACAAAACTTTATTGCCTCGGCTTGAACAAAAGGCCAAAACCTTTCTTTTTCAATTTTGGAATAGCCGCTATGGATTGTTTTGTGTAGTTGACTATTTGACGCAATGGTTTGACTTGCTATGCTTGGAAGTCAAACCTTAAAGTTCCCATTGATCTTTTTCGAGTCTCGTTCGTCCATTTTTGTGATCTTACGGAACTATCTAGACTCTCCCCACCCCATTGCATGACTTGTGTCGTAGGATACAATTTAACCTTGTCTATAAGGCGGTTTTAAAACTGACACCAGGATTCATCGGGTCACCCTTTGTCATTTGATCCAATAACCCACACGATATGATGATGATAAATCAGATGACACTATAATTTATGTAGAGATAATATGTAGCTACTTATATAGATTAATACCATATTTATAATATTTATATTATATGGTACTAGCTGTTACCCGCGGCTTCGCCCGCGTAATATATGGCCTATGACCTTCTCGGTTCCCTAACCTATGTGTATGCAAAATTTCATGATGATCAGTAGATACGGTGTGAAAGCGTAACAAACAAACAAACAAAGAAACAATCAAACTCACTTTCACATTTATAATATTAGTTGGGATTGAACCCAGGACCCTGCGGCTCATAGGCATTTGCGGTACCACGTAGCCACAGAGGTCGTCTAGTCATACCTGTGGATATATTATGTATTTAAATCGCAGACTTAGACGGAATGTCAATGTATCATTACAGGACATAGAAGATTTTCTGGCGACCGCAGATCACGGGGCCATCTACTTCAGTTTCGGCTCGAATCTCATGCTCAGCACCATGACCGGGAAGAAGTTGCAGATGTTCTTGACAGCGTTCTCGAAACTACCACACAAGGTGCTGTTGAAGTGGGAGAACCAAACGTTTCCCGCCGGTTATGAGAACAAGATATATCCCAGCAAATGGCTCCCACAGCTGGATATTTTGTGTAAGTTTATAACACTGATACCAACCCGTCTGGCCAGTCCAACCTGTTTGGCCAGTCGAACCCGTCTGGCCAGTCCATCCCGTCTGGCCAGCGTGGAGAGTATAGGTCAAATCCTTCGATTGGTCTGGCTAATCTATGGCTCTGGTAGTACAGAGAAGGCAATGCTCCTGCAGTGGAGACCTGATGATGTTGATAACACGTACCGTACTTGGGTTTTGGATTTGGAGTAAAACACCAAGTTCTTCGAGAAAATTTATTCACTACGGAATCCCACCTGCCAGCCTGGCCTTTAGGTTTTTTTAGACCTGGGCTCTGACTACCCCTATGTATGTATGATTTATGTAGGTACTTACATGTTATGGCGATGGTGTATGGATATCTTAGGGACATATTTTGTATAATATTGTAATGTATAAAAGTCCAGCGTTATGGAAGAAATATTTTTTTTTAATAAAACGTTAGAAACATGCCTGCAATACCAAGACGATTTTTTTAAATCTATAGCTATTCTCACTCTTGATGATGTAAGAATTCCATCGACATCTGTTCATACAAAACTTCTTAACCCGTTTTTCGCATATACGCTCCATTCCACCTGGTTTTTTATTGATTTCTCTGCATTTCACCCATATAATTTTATATTAATATTATTATAAATGTACATATGTGATTATCCTTTTATAAATGCTCACCTGAGTAACTTATGGAGAGAAATGCCACATGATTGGACCACTGCTGAGCCTGTCTGAGTAATAAAGAAATCATTACTAATACAAAATGTTTCCATTGCATGGCTTTAGAAAGCATGCAACACATTGGTATTGAATGATAAATACCTATGTCCTATTAGGTCAGCAATACATAAAAAAACTAGCAATTTTCCTGAGACTTCATCCGCGTAAATTACTTATAGCCTATGTCACCCGCAGATAAATTAGTTGTAGTGTAGGTGAAAGAATTTTGAAAATCGGTCCTGTAGTTTTAAAGCCTATTCAATGCAAACAAACAAATAAACATACAAACAATCAAATCTTTCCTCTTTATAATAGAAGTATAGAAATAAACAGATATGTAAGATAACTTAGATGTTTTTATGTCTGTGTTTGTGAATGACAACAAAACAAAAAAAAAACAATGTTATTAAGTGTAAACGGCCTCATTTATTTTTTCTATTGACTAAGCAAAGTCATCAAATCAATTGAGTGAGTTACATTATTTGGGGTTAATTATGTCACTCGCGTCCCTAGGCTTTACCCTCGATTCACTCTTTAGCGCCATCCAGGGTCACGTGCAGGGGCGCGTTCGCGTGTTCCACCCTGGATGCCATGAGTTTTTGATATTCTTTTTTAAACTTTCGCGCGTCAAAGACATAATTATTAATATAACAGGACTATGCACGAATCTTTTTACTTATTTATTTCCGCTGACGTTTCTATGGAGATACATCCATCGTGGTCGCAGCGAGACTGGAGTACTGTGGTGTCTTCTTGTGGTGGTAGGAGTTTTTGAGTTTGGAGAGTGGGTCTTCGCAGTTGCGGCTGATAGCGAACCGTTTTCATACTCACAGTGTTGTTGCGCGCGGCGTCTAGTTTTGGAGGGTAGCGGGATCCGGAGCAACGGTTGTCTGCTGGCCGCCCTAGCTAGCCATCTGGCTAGTCTGCAATGAAGGTTTTCAGTATCGATTTTCCCTCAGGTGGCGGCACTGAGTCGAGAAGTCGAGCCGATAGTTGGGTGCCCAATGAGGATTTTCAGGAATCCAGGTGGCGAAAATGTGTCGAGAGGTTTGTTTGGCAGCTGCTATCAAAATCCACCAATCATGTTTTATCATCAATTTTATGAACTTGATTAATTTTATGAGCTCCCAACTATTATCGGCGACCACAGATGTGAAAGGCTGCTTCTCCATCGCGCGCATAATCATAAGATAGCTCCTGTTCCTGGGCCAGTTAACAACCGGACGAGAGCCCTCGACAAACAGCCTTGGCGGGGTTCGGGCATCCCCACGGTCTCCGCACTAGATTTTCCTACCACTCAGCAGCACTGTGACTTCTGATAGGGGCTGTCTAGTGCCTCGCGTAACTGATACTCTTTGCTGTTTTCCCTATTGCTTTCATATTTTCAAGGCAAAAGTAAATAGGCAATATTTTAGTTTCCGTACCACCCTAGTCATCGTTTTTGCATCAAAGAAGTAAAATTTGTTTTAAATTCGCTGAAGGGTTAGCAATCTCAATACCACTTTCTGACAAAAATGTGCAAAGGTATTAAAAAGTTTTACCTTTTTGGTTTTCAGGTCACCCAAAGATCGTGGCGTTTATATCCCACGGCGGCATGCTGAGCCTGTCGGAGGCGGCGCACTGCGGCAAACCCGTGTTAGCAGTCCCCTTCTTCGGAGACCAGTTCTCCAACGCTGCCGTGGTGGTGTCCTCCGGGCTTGGCAATACTCTGATGTTTGACAAAATCAATGAAGACAATTTGGTGGATGCTATCAAGGAATTAACTTCTGAAAAGTAAGCCTAGTTTTCATTAAAATTATTGCAGGCTGTGCATTTCTTTCGACACCAGTTCACAAACGCTTCACTGGTGACAAAATCAATTAGGAGATTTTAGAGGACACTGTACTAAGGATTTTACTTCTGAAATTAAGCCTTGTAAATTTTCCTTCAAATAAGCACGGGCCGTGCTTTCCTTTATCTTTATCCAACACTGCGGGGTTGGTTTTGACTGGATTTTTGCAGAACGCAAAATCTGTGAGAAAATTATAATTTTTTCGATACTCCTCCAAATCACGGTTGTTGACTTCCAAAAACGAAAAAAGCCTTTTCCGAAATGTGAATCTCGTTATTCAAATCGTTGCTGGACTTGCTCTTTTTCGGGGACACTGTAATCTTAGCGCTTTTCCGGTTGCACCTTCAACTAAAGTGCTTCTTAAATCAAGGTCTGCTTAGCCCGGGGTCTGCTAGACTGGTGCCCACTATGATTCCTTACCACAGTGGTGGATGAATTCTTTAACGCTCCTTGTGGGCTTGGCAAACGCTGATATATGGGAAAATCAAACGCCTTCAATGAGTTAATTTCTAAACAGTAAGTGTCGGTAGTTTTCCTATTAGATTGGTGCTGCAAGTGCTCTTCAGGGACTATTCTCCACGTTACTGTGGTGGAGTCTTCACCTCTCCTTCGGCCTTGATATAATCAATAAGGACAAGACAATTTAGTGGTTGTAAAGAAGGAATTTTAGTTCTGAAATATAAGTAACTTATAGTAGAAATATAATAGATTTTCGACAAGGCAAATTTACGTAAACACAATTTTTGCCATTAAACAAAGCTCAAGTTTCATTTGTGACGCTAATAAAGAGTTCCTGGACAGCAAATTTTTGCGCACTTGTTGCCATAGTAACGAAACATTCGATTTTCCACGTATTTAGGTCTTCGAGCAACACGGCCTCCGCACCGGACGGAGGGAGTGGGCCTGAGGAGTGGGCAAAGCGACAATTTATTATTACAATTTTTCTGGCGTTTTTGCGGGGGGAAATGTGCACACAAGTTTAGTTCCGCACACCTACATACAAAACTCGGAAGGCCGTGTTGCTCGAAGGTACGGAAGGCCGTGTTGCTCGAAGGTACGGAAGGCCGTGTTGCTCGAAGATTTAGGTACCTACCTATTCTAAGAGACAATACCTCAGGACAATACAGTACTCACTCCATCAGCTTTCCTATAAAATGCTGTTAGGTGCCTACCAAAATTTTAAATATTTATCCTATGACCACTCGCGCTAGTAAAAAATCTCTATTGTCATTTCATCATCATCATCAAGACATTTCTGAATGCCAGAATAAACGTGTGAAAAATTTCTTTGTAACAAATTATGACTTGTTTGCTGAGGGAGCGGAGATACTAACACAGGCATGCAATGGTTATAAAAGTGCCCAGAAGTGGCCAGAAATGTACGTTTTACAGTATTGAAATAAACAATTTTGATTTGATACTCAGGGTCTTCTTTTATAGAGTCGTAAAATGGCTAGAGATATGTGTATCGACCATATTTGTATTGTTCGGGAAACCACACCTGACTCTATTTTCGTGGAATCTGCCAACACCAGCCGTTAGTCTGTTTAAAGGCTTCCAAATTACTTTCCTGGTAATTAGCCAGGACAGATTGCCACCCGGTGGTAATTTTTCAGCAGGCAGGCGCTTTCAGAGTGTAAGCCAAATCCTCTGACTGATCTGGCTAATAGATGGTTATGATAGTCAGAGAGGGTCGTGCTCCTGCAGTGGAGACTAAAAAGACCTGATGATGATGATGATGATGAGGCGCTATCTGGTGGTTCTATTCCGGATATGTACAGAGGTTACTGCGGTGTTGGCTCTAGATACCAGTCACAATCTGACGAGAAGCATTGACATTTACATCCCAACTCATTGCAAGCTACATGGGTTGTATGAGTGAGTTTGAAAAAAAAAACAGAATCTGCGCATGGTTCGTCACGCATAGGTATGTGGCTTTTGTTCTGGACGAAGGCAAGGAAAAAACGTGAAACCCCTTTCCATAGGTATACCTTTAGGGCTCGATATGTTTCCTTTAATTTTTTTTATTAAAAATTCATGATTTAAATACGCAATTACATGTATTTTTCAGGGTACAGCAAACCGCTAAAAGAATCTCCAAGCTGTGGCATGACCGGCCCCAGAAAGTAATGGACAGCGCCATCTATTGGACAGAGTACGTGGCGCGACACGACTCGGCACCTCCGGGCCTACCGGCTCAAGACAATACGTGGTTTGAAAACCTACATCTAGATGTCTATAGTGTGCTGTTATTTTTAGTAACAGTTATTTTATTGTTATGTTATGCCATTGTTAAGTTATTTATTTTAATTGTAGTAAAATTGTTAAGATTACCTAGAGTAACGAAAGTTAAAACAAATTAACTTACCTATTTATCAATAAATATTTAAAAATTACCACAAAGGAAAAAATACTATACGCAGTGCCTACTTATTTAACTTGAAATCTAGTGTTTATTATGAAAATAAAATGTAAGAGTATGCGTGCACTGCGGTGCGATTGTCTGTCGCAAAATTTGCTACATATGGAGTTCATTTAGCAATTTTTCAACATTGCACCATGCTACCGCCACACGGTAAATGTTGCCTGTCGCTATAATTACATTTCTTATTTTTTTTACAACTTTCGGATCAAAATCAAATCAAATCAATCAAAAATCAAAACGTTTATTCAGAAAATAGGCCTTTGCAGGCACTTTTTCACGTCATATCATATTTAAAATTATCTTATTACCTAGATAATATGTATTTATTAATTGTTCAAAAGCTACAGACTACTAGCGTTTCGGAACCGACCACTGCAGAGAAGAAACGCCGAAAGAAACTCTTATCAACAGTTTTGGTCGCCTACTCGCCTGAAGGGCTTTATATGATTACGAATATTTATTCCTTATTGTCTTTTTCTTTCTTTTCTTTTTTCTTTCTTTTTTCTGTTTTCATGTTACAATTTCAATATACATAGATTTATTATTTTTGGAACATGTTTATGTTAACGATCGAGTGTGTAAAGATAATAAACAACATATGATACTTAAGTAGTCTCAAAGAGGCCGAGCAGACCAGTCCCCCCTGACAGCACCCGTTCACGAGTTGACGTGTGGATCAGCCATCGCTGAACTCAACCATATTAGAGGGAACTCAACGACCCGACACACAACGCCGCCACCAGATTGAACATTTTTAGTGAGCATGACTAACTCTAACTCTTAAGACATTGTCAAACAAGGTTAAATGAGGTTATGGTCTATACTTGTTGCTCGCTCGCTAACATTTACATGTTTTACAATCAATTAGTAGTTGATTCTATATAATTTAACATTGGGTGTGTTAAAAAAAACCAAACACAATATAGCAAAAACAATAGATAAATAACGTTTTTTGAGGTCTTCTGTATCTCACACGAGGTCATGGCTCCATGCATTTTTATCCGCTAAATAATGATTAACGTTATAATAGGCTCTTTTTAATAATATACTTTTAGTCACTTCTTTAAATTTTGGATAGGGCAAAGATGTAAAATCCTACAGTTAACTAGTGCTATTGATTTTTGCTTGATGTTGACCCATGATCTGTTTTATACTGCCTACCCTTATTATGTGGTTTAGCAAATAAAAGAGAATATGATGATTAGAGACACGCTGATGTCCCTAATTTTATTCATGATCCTCCTCATGAGTTTTAGAAGAGAAAATATTGATTATTTGAAGATAAAACTATTTTACAACCAAAAAAGTATGAGAACTAATGTTTGAATTATTGGAAATAATAGATAGTGTACTTTCTAGCTATTTAATAGATAGAAGAATTATTACATAGGCAGCCATTACAGCAAAAATAAAAATCCACACACAAGCCAAAGATAATAGAGTGTACCACAGAGTGTACACCACAGATAATCAAATAATCCAACAAAAATGTGATAATCCGCTGTTAAAAAGAATTTCCTGTTTCAGCACCACTCAAAAATCGATATTTTGGAACCAAAACCTTATGATATTTTTTTTATCATTGTTGTGTTTTTTATCAGTGAAGTTATAGATAGATATATTATTTTGCATGAATAGTAATCAAAAGTTACAACACTTTATTTTTATTGTGAAATATTTATTAGCCAAGGCTAATTATTTTAGGGAATCTAATATTAATATAATTAAGTATTTATCTTACTACATAAGTACTCGCTATTAGCCGAATTATGAAGCTATTATTATTTTTTTAGTTTTTTTATAAGTGAATATACAACTTATTCCTATCATATTAAAACGAACATATTATTTTAATTAAAAAACTAACAATTAAACCTACCTATAAAATATAACATGAAAAAATATCCGATGCAGAGTCCTACATCCCGTTCCATGATTTGATGCTGATTTGTAGCGGTATATAATATCCTAACTAATTTATAAATGCGAAAGTGAGTTTGTTTTTTTGTTACGCTTGCACACCCTATCTACTGAACCGATCATCATGAAAAATCTGAGAAGGACATAGGCTATATATCACGCGGGCGAAGCGGGGAGCTAGTTCATTATATGTATTTTTTAGAAAAATGTTGATCTATTATATGTATTATAGACCTTAGCCCTAGATGTAAACACGAGTTATCAAATTGTACTTAAGTACAGGATGCCAAAACTAGAGCGAATGATATCACGATAGCGCAGGTCTCCAGTCAACTCCAGTGATAGCGCGCGGCCTTAACCTATATAAATGTTCACAGTAAACAAGAATCCCACGCGCCAATTTGCGAATAAAACGGCGTCTACAATGCTTGCTCTTACCTCCTTACCGATCCCGATGATCCTATTGACATCGTTCTTGCCCAGTCCAGCTCCTCCCCGGCTCCGAACAGCCAGAGGAATCCCACCCTCCGCCCCCGTCGCACTCGCCACCGGGTAAGAGTGCGTAGAGTAGGACTAGCTCCGATTACTGGTGACCGCCCGGCGGTCTATAATATAGATCAAATGAAAATATAAACTCATTTTGATATAGATATTCATCTGTACAATTTCATTAATTAGGTACCTATTAATTTTATAAATAATTAATAACTTCTAATATTCCACAACTATAACGTCGAGTGAAGGTTAGTCTACCTATTTGTATTAATTTTTTCGAATGACGTTAGCTATCATTTTCCAAACGTAGGAAGTTTCAAACTGTCTCTTATCTATGGATTTTGTACCCTCCATAATTATTTATTTTATCCGACCCAAATGCAATCCCGTACTCTTTGTTTAAAAGTTATGAGAATGAGAAGGCTCTGGCATCACGAGATGTGGCTGTAAGGTTATGTTGACCTGGGGACCACGACGACATATTGCGCCCTACCTTTATTTTCATTGCGGCACTAATCTAGTGCTTTTATTTCGTGTAAGCCACACTAATGAAGACGAATTTTTATCGACCCAATACAGTCTTCTATTTAAACACGTTTGCCAAATTTCATTAGTGTATGTACCTGTGTATATTTGTATGCTTGTCTGCGCATATCTTAGAAACTATAACTGCAAGTTTCAGCAAAACCGGTTCCGTAATTTATTAGATACCTTAAAAGTTTATCAGACACTAGGAAAAAATTAAGGCGGTTTAATTAAAAAAAAATCTTACTAACTAGGTACGGTTTAATTTGCAATGAAAGTATATTTTGGAACATTATGTAAGGTTATTCGGGTTTAATCTTGAAACGCAAAGCACCTATCCTGAATTGCGTTATGCTGTAATTTGGTATGTTGACAATGCAATAGGTATTATAGAGTTATTGAAGATGTTCGTTTATGCAGCCGGACTGTTCAAAAATTTTAATTAATAGGTACTTTTTGCATGATGATGGGCATAACGCTTCTTATACATAATGTCACCTCAAAATACAGTTTTGTTCGGCATTATTTTTGTATGGGCTCTGTGGTTTAAGTAGTTTAACATTAAAAGCCAAAATTATTACTTAACATAACAAAAATTTTACACTATGACGAAACTATTAATCCTAATCCTAATCCTAACTAATATTATAAATGCGAAAGTGAGTTTGTTTGTTTATTTGTTTGTTTGTTTGTTACGCTTTCACGCCGTATCTACTGAACCGATCATCATGAAATTGATGTTAAGCAACCCCTGGCGCAGTCCCTACTTGGATGGGTGACCGCAAGTGGCATGAAATATCTCGAGCTCCTCCGTGCTTTGGAAGGCACGTTAAGCCGTTGGTCCCGGTTGTCATCATTGATGGCAGTCGTTAAGCTATGTCGGATGCCTTTAGGCAGCTTGAAAAATCTGACACCAGTGTTGGCCACTTACACATTCGAAAAACAAACAAATCATGAAATTTTGCGTACACATAGGTTAGGGTACCGAGAAGGACATAGGCTATAAATTACGCGGGCGAAGCCGCGGGTAACAGCTAGTATTTCATAATTCTGTCACTGGATAGGATGAATATAATTACTAACGATTAACCCAATTGGGAGCCAGACTTCCAATAATCAGATTAGTGCTAAGATCGTCGCGTCTGGTAAATTTTGCGCCAATCATATCGTGTTCAACTTACTTACTTAAAATATACTTACTTACAATTTATTTTGTACGTAATCTGTTAATAATTCGTGTACGTACATACATTTTTCATCATCATAATGGGCATGTTGACTAAAAATTTTTTCATGTTGCTATGTAAAGACCTGTCAAAAATAAACACAATAGTGACAGAAATACATTTCTAAACAAAACACTCTTTCAGTTATAAAAGTTTTAAAGACACATGTTTTTAGACGTAAATTTTTAGACGTGAAAACGCGGCGCTGAAATGCCTACATATTTGTGACGTCACAAGCTTGTATCTTGTATGGGTGGCGTGAGAACTTTGTTTGGTAGCTATACGAAATATTTCGTTTATGGTAATGGTTTCATAATAAAAAATGCTATAAATTTTGCAGACTAAAATACAGTATAATTGTATTAAAAGATTTTCATACTTTAAAAAATGGTCCTATTCACCCAACTTTAAAGAAGCTTTAAGATCACTTAACGAATCGATATCAAATTAAAAGTGATCTTTATAGTGTTTTTAGATAGAAATGAGTCTCATTAAAAACAAATTTTATATAATCTTAACACTAGGCAACTACCGTATTCTACCCAGGACAATATGTTCATAGTAAGTAATTTTTCTTCTGATTCTGATGTGTGATTAATTTGTTATTTTTAAATATAGGATGAAAGCAAAAAGGTGATTTTGACAGAGACGCAGAATCGCCTTTCTGCTGAATAGATTTCAGTTGAATTTCAGTTTGACGTGAAAGATATCTGAAGGCCAATTCACCTAGATAACTTTAAAGCAGAGTACCCATTTCAGCCAAGAGTCAACTTAGCTGGACGACATAAAAATTGGAATGAATAAGTAGCAAAATAAATGTTCGATCGTTCGTTTGTTATTGGTATTTGTAAGCGGCGAATACAATTATTCACGCTGCCTAAAAGCATCTGACATAGCATCAAGGAACATAAATACTCCTTACAGGAGCATAGCATCAATGACGATAGTCGGGACCAACGGCTTCACAAGCCGTTCGAAAGACAAATTCAAATTAAAAGTCTATTTTCATATTATGTGTGGATTATTACCGTAATATTTTTGTTACTTTGTGTTATTTATTATAAACCGATATTCTAAAGTTGAAATTTAAACCATATTTGCACCATAATAATTCATCTTATTAATGTGTATTAGCTATTTAACAGCCTCCGTGGTCCAGTGGTTAAGGCGTTTGCCTTGTTGACCCGGGGGTCGTGGGTTCGATTCCCACGGGAAACATACTTTGTTAAGTTGTTTCCAGTTTGGTTAGGACATTGCAGGCATGAATCACCTGATTGTCTGATAAGAAAGATGATTCTGTGCTTCGGAAGGCACGTTAAGCCGTTGGTCCCGGCTGCCATCTGGTCGTCGTTAAAGGAACCACGTCAGAGGCCGAGAGGCGGTTCCGAAGAACTCTGACACCAGTGTGTGCATGGTTGACTGACCGTGTCACCTACTCGAAATGATGATGATGATTAGCTATTTTATAATAAAGTCTCATATTTCATGTTAAACACTGATATTCCTATACGAGGAATACATTAACAAACAAAATATTCCTGGAATTTAAACATCTTGCAAAATTGAATTTATTATAATACATTATTCAGTTACTGTGCTTATTGGTAAGTAATATCTTTTTCACAATTTCTGAGGACTGCAAATATTATGAAATATATCTGATAAAGGAGACAGATATCTGGAGTTAGTCCAAAAAGGTAATGTTAACACTTCCATTAAACCTACCATTACTATTCCCCACAACTGAAGCTCTGTAAATGGCATTTGATCCATTAAACCACAGTTTAATTTGACTCATATTGAAGCACGCATATTTTGTTTATAGCACTTTTCCAAGTCTCATTGTGGTACCTATATATAGGTATTATCGTAGGTGTTTATCTCAGTAGATAATTTTCTATCTACACGCCCACTGGGCTTTTGTTTTTATCTCCCTAGTCCCTGTCTACCACGTAAGTAACAAATACGTGTTTTGTATGGTTAAGATTGTTGATATTGAACTTGTACGAACAACGGCTGGTAGTCACCGGCGCGTGAGAACGCGTAGAGTCGCATAGTAATTCTCGGTTAAGTGCAGTTTGTATGCGACACTACGCGTGCGGTAAATATCAGGTTACAAAACAAGTTCATTACTCAAAATAAATTATATTATTTTTACATAAAAATATTTAGCATACAAAGAGCTGCGACGGTTAAATAAGCATAATGTAGATACTAGTACCGGTATTTTGTACTAGAACTGGACATAAAGACAATAATAGCTGTGATAATACAAACTGATTGTTTTGTAGATATCCCAACTGGTTTAATTAAAGTCTTGCTTGCTGTTCCTCTTAATAAAATTTAGAACCTAATAATATTAACCAGCAGTTCTCCCCGGCTGCGCCCGGGCATGAATTATAAACTATTCTCATGGATCACTTTACCTATTGGTGAAAAACCATATGATAAACTGTGCAGTAGTTTTGAGTTTATCGCGAACAGAGAGACAGACAGTCGCGGCGGAGGCCTTTGTTTTATAATATGGTCTATGAAGTAATGGGCTAAAAATTATTTTCATAAAGAAAAGTTAGGGCAAAAAGATAAAGTACTACCTACTTACTTATTAACGGAATTTGAACGGAATAGAAACTACACATTGAAACTGATATAAAATCAAGAAATATCGTTTGAAAATTCACACCTATCTACCTACCTCGAGCTTACCAAAACTCTGCTTATTTCACGGGTCTTAGACTTAGACTTGGCAAATTGAGACTTGGCAAACTGAAACTTGGCGAAAAAAAGCGTGTTTCCCCAATGTCACACATTTTCTCACAAGCAGCATTTGTTGACACAAACTTAATCAACTCCCTGGCACAATCCACGTGTTGTTCCGGCAACAAACAGGCGTCCATCTCCCCTCGCATGCACCAGCACTGACCTCGCGCAAGTTCATTGCCGAGGCATGAGACCAGGAAGTATGGCAACTGATTCGCGACCTCCATCGCTCATCAATTGGAGTACGTTACGTCAAGATGGAACGACGTATTATTTCTATGTTGAGATGTTCTTATCTCTTGTGGCTATTTTTTGTTAAAAATATTATTTCGTTAATTATTATAATATACTTTTAAATGGAGACGGACAGAAGGACAGAAAAATGAGCTGCCCGTCTTCTTGCGCAGACCGTAGAAGCCGGCTGAGGGATTGGGAGGAATCAAGTTAATAGTCGTTTGCCAGTTAATAGTCGTTTCCATTTATCATAATCAGATCATCACCAGAGCCATATAAAGCCAGAGCTGTCAGGGGATTTGGCCTACACTTTCTACCTATAGGCCCACAAGAAACTAAACTGTTTTTTGTGGCCACAGACTCTGTCTAGCCCGAATGCGGTAAAGGCGTGATAATTTTATAATTTAGTAATTTTTTAATGAGGGTCGGTGCTCCATAGATCAGAAGGCATTATCCTTTGATTTTCTAAAAGAAGTCTGCTTGACATGTGTGTTTTAAATAATACATGATTTTCGCAAGGTTTCCTTTGAAATGAAGGGAATTTTGTTACCAAAAGACATTTTTTTACATTTTCTTATAAATACTACACAGAAAAAAGAGTTCGTCGCTCCACTTGGCTTGGAACTGTAACACAAAAAAAAGAAGGACACCCAGCAAGTTCGAGAGAATTCCTGACATGTCATCCACACGTGCTAACAGCTCCCGGCTATCATTGCCAAACGAATTTTCCCATCAATCGGTTCCGAATAACCTTAGAGCCATTAGGCCGAATTCAGCCTAATCTGTGGCCTCAGATATCGCTATTACAACTCAATGTCGTCGGAGGCCGGCTGACTCACACGAGCTATGGACCACCAGTTTTCTCCTCATCGAGTCGTCACATTTTTTTCAGTTCATAATTAAGGAGATTGCTTCTCGTGCAGTGCATATTACATATCTATAAAATAGAAATGAATCGCTGAATGTGTTGCTAAGCGCAAATCCCGAGAGCAGCTGAACCGTTTTTGCTAATTCTTTTTTAGAATATTCCTTGAAGTTCGAGGATGGTTCTTACGGAGAGAAACATTTATATGTACCATGGGCGAAGCCAGGGCGAACTGCTAGTGGTCAATAAACATTTTAAAAAATTTACTTTCCATTGAAATTCGCACAGCTGACTTGGTAGGGTTATATGTATTGGAGGTCTACTATTTTTTTCTGTTTTATTTGGGTTATACAGGCTGACTGGTAAATCACGTAGCATATTGAAAGAGGGCACTCAGTACACGATTCTCATTCCAAATATATAAAAAAACATATGCTTTAAAGTTGTATTATCCAAATTATCCAATAAAAACGAGAAGTGTGGAACTGCTGCACTGCGCGCGGTGATAAGTAGGTAGGTACTTTGTGTGTCGGCCGCGGGCCGTGTAGCTGGATTCGCGAAGCGAGCTCGCGGTGTCCAAAGATTCCGCGACTTTGTGCACTAATTTGATTATTTTTTCTTTGGTATTAATAAGTATTTTGTTGGTTTTATATTTTTTTACGTTACAAAAGATCATGATTCATTATGTCCTCAAGTATGATACGTGATTTACCAGTCAGCTTGTATAGTCATGGGGTTCGAAATCATCCTCAAACGACATTGAGTTGTAATAGCGATATCTGAGTTAATTCTGTATATACATATATTATGTACAACGTGTAAATTTACCCTCGATACATCCTTAAAGGGGTGACTGAGCCTGTCAATATGAACAACTTTAGGGGATAAATGCTGGAACACAAAAACAACTTAACGTTAACTTTGACCGCTGCATTTTTTGCTTAACTTATTATCTCGGTCTTTCCGACGCAAACAATATGATTATGACTGTTATAGTCTAATCTCCATTCGTATTTTTGTCAAAACAGGAAGTTGTAATGTTGATTTAAGTCTTGTAATTACAACAAGAAGTCATTATTATTATACAGAATGATTTTGAACCTATGAACTATATTAAAATCTCGGAATCAGATTCCCAAATATATTTCATTGATTAACTAAGTTTCAGATATACTGAAATTATTACAACCGTAAGTAATTGATAAGTTAATGAAGCTAGATCGCTACTCAAACTTCAATCTCTTTAATTTTAAAGTCTTTTATTATTGTTCGTAAAAGACTTACCTACTGCGATTAATTTTAAGTTTAGGACCCCTCACAATTCTCAAACTGATTGACAAAATTGATCGCGGCAAATAACGTTGTATCAATAATGGTGATTCTATCTACTCGTATCTAGTATCTATCTATCAGCCAGGGACTACTGGACATACGCCTCCCCCATAGAGCAATATATAAGTGATTGTAACTGCGAAAATAGCTAAAATTTAGAAACATTAGTATTAGATAGGCTACTAAACAAAGTTATAATGATAAAAGTCAAAGTTGTCCCTCAGTGAATCGACAAAATAAATTTCATTAAATTCGTATACAAATTTGCGAGCTTAAAATTATCAAGTGTCTCTAAGGGCCGCTGAAATTTTTCGGATTTCCATACGCACGCGTTTGGTCGGAGTTTTTGAGAAGTTCGCGAAATAATCGTGTTTGGACTGAACTATTGTGATGGAAATTCGTACAAATTCGAGATAAATAACGGGATAAAAGACTAATTAATATTCTTTTGTGTGTTTCGAGAGGCTCGATGAATTTAAATTGAGTTCTGCATTGGAACAAATTGACCATCATGTTTTGTTTTCAGACTGTGTTGTAGCTGTAGGTACTTGGTAATCAATGAGTGGATCTCATCGAAAGAATAGATAGTTATACTTAGGTATGTAATTCCATTACCTTTAGTGCACATTCTACCACAGTAATAACACAGTTAATACCCATATAAACTGTATCAATTATACGTTATAGTTCTCTACACGCTCTCTGCATCATAGTCTGTGATTTGTCTGTCTATGGTATCATAGCCGCCAAACAAACGGACGGATCGTAATGCGACTTTATTTATTTGATGCTAGATGCAGTGGACCAGGTTGTAAGCTAAGTTGGTGGCTGATGAATTGGGTTGACTACCCTGAGTGGCCAGGATCGATGGTATCTGCTTAAGTATTGTATTTTGAATACTGATTGCGGGCTTAATTCTAAAAATCTGACTGATTCATTGACTTATAATATCATATCATCGCATAGAGCCGAAGCCGTCTACTGAACCTAGAAACTTGGAATTTGGAACAGAGGTTACTCTCATGATTTAAGTGAGCACTAAGAAAGGATTTTTAAAAATTCAATACCTCATAGGGTGAAATTTACGCGGACGAAGTCGCGGGAAAATTGCTAGACAATTACTACAGCTAAGGGTCAGGACAAAGTTAAACTTTAAAAATATCAAAAAAAATTGTATCATGTTGTCTTCGTAATAAAGATAAAGTAATCGTGTGCACTTCGCTGCAGCGTAAGCAGTATCTCCTAATGGCTTTTTACCGCCCATTCGCTTGCTGGCCATCAAAAGCCCGAGTTCGATATAAACCCCGTAACTATCTACTTAAAAGACTACCTGCGGTAAGGGGCGATTACGATTTTCCTTCATCGCTTTTAAAAAGCATAGTGTATTATGATCCCTTACGCCTTACGCCCAAAGGAGGAAAATAATTGCTGTACCAAACAAAAACAATAAGTATATAATAAAAACATTGTTATTTTGAAACTTTGTGACAACCTTTAAGAGTAGGTAAAATTGAGAAGTTAATCATCAGCAGATGACTTCCAAAAACTGCATAGTCATTCGATAAACATACGAGTATGTACGCAAAATTTCAGTTCAGAGGAAATTGTTTGAACATGTTACTGCGATTTCAAGCATATAAAAGATATACATATATTCAAATCACACACATTGAGCTAGCCCCAAAGTAAGTTCGAGACTTGTGTTGTGGAATACGAACTTAACAATACTACATTTTATAATATACCTTATATTTTGAATAAAATAGCTTGTAAAATCGAAACAATGTTCATAACATAAGTTTCCCCAACTACATACCTATCTATCTATCTATCTATAATTTAAGAACTGTGTTCTTGTCGTTAACTACATACCTAGTTAGTCAAATATCTTGTATCGTTCGCAAATGTCTCTGCATAATGAAACTTAATAATGAGTCAAACAAATTAAGGTGTCTTGGCGTAGTATTTAAGCAGATTTCAGCTTACGAGTACCTACTAATCACCGAATATGGACAGTACAGAAATAAACTTAGTACTTATTATCGAATAACGTCTTTCATCTGCTCAGGGGCGTCTTCCTCAAATGCCTATCCTGTGATCGCCAGTTTTGCTATTAATTTCTTAATCCCCAATACCTCCTAGCAAGTAGCATCCCAAATATCTCTATGCCGTTCCCTCAGCCCAACAAATTCCACGGTTATGGAACCTAAGGTCGGAAAACCGATACAAGCAAAAAAACTGCGCTCACCAACCTGTTTGCTAATTGTGTTGAGTATGACAAAACCCATCATTGATGGTAAGCCCTACTTGGAGGAGCCCTATGTCCAGCAGTGCCCTTCTTGATGAACGTCTTTCGATCTTTTCGAGTACCTAAACACTTATCACAATGACAAAGGTTAGCGTCTGTCGTCTATCAGGGCACAGAGCTCCGTTAATCCGTGGATTTGCTACCGGGCAACGGGTTCGATTCCCAGCAAATTATTTTCACAGTTATTTGTCAGCAGTTCTGGAGCTAGCCAATGAGGGTCGTCTAGCGTTGCCACGGTCGGGAGAAAAAGCTCTGCCCAATCATGCTGTATGTATTAATAAATTATAATAAATTAATTATTTTTTTATAATAAATAAATATATACGGACAAATCACACAGATTCAGCTAGCCCCAAAGTAAGTTCGAGACTTGTGTTATGGGATACTAACTAACTCAACGATACTATATTTTATAATAGATACTTATATAGATAAACATCCAAGACCCAGGTCAATCTAAAAAAGATCATTTTCCATCTTGATCTGACCGGGGATCGAACCCGGGACCATCCGTGTCGCAGGCAGGCGTGTTGACCGCTCCGCCACGGAGCTCGTCAAGTGACGCTCGAGTATTGGTTTAACCTTAAATGGTAGGGACTTGAAATTTTCACATAATGTGTATAACATTTGCCATTGTAATAGCAAATAATAAAAACAAAAAATCATTAATTTAAGAATTCAAGTAAAAAATGATATAAAAATAATTATACGTATTTAGAGCAACAGCTCAATGAAACAACAGTATTAGGTACCCATTCGCACTCTCTATATTTCGTGACACAAGTATGAGTTCTTGAGAAGCGCGGTGCAGATGCAACTTGCATCTAATCTGCTACTAGGATTAGGTGCCTGTCTCTGTAATCAAGTGAAGATTCATTAGATTTTGTACTCCTAAATTAATTAGTTTAAGCTGTACTAAGCGTTTTCGTCAAAAGTGGCCGTTTTTGGCCAATCGCTAAGAACAGCTTCACGTTCTCACTTAAAACTGTAAAAAGTAGTTCATAAAATTTTGGTTTGAAAGGTAATCTGGAGCCTCACATAATGTAATTTCTTCTGTTTATTTTCTTTAAAATATTTATATCTGATGTTGGCAGCACTGGATGGAAAGAGAGAGCCCTCTCTCTTTCATAGATAGAGCTTGCCTGAGTGACGCATCATTTAAACCTATGCGTCCGGCGCACCCTGGGCAACGGTCTGCGAAGACAGCAAGACGGTAACGCAGACTGGCTTATCTTTCCACCACGTCTAAATACATGCCATCCCTTGCGGGGTAGCTGTCTACCCAAGGTCACAAAATCCAAAGGCCACGTTTAGCGTGTTAGTGGGCGTTAAGGTGGAAAGTGGAAATCAAAATATTGATGGGCTGTTAGCCGCATCGCCAATTGACGTAATTTCTTTCGGCCCAATCCCTTGACCGGCTTTTACGGTTTGCGTTGGAAGAAAAGCAGCTGGTTTATTGTATGTTTCTAGTTTTCTTCCCAACCAGAATGGAAAAACGTCTCAATGGCGAGACATATAAAATATAATTCGCCTGAGTCGATACGCTAAGAAGAAGTACTGGATCCCGATATATTAACGTATGGTCAAATTTTCGGCTTTTCTGTAACGGGTTAAAAAATTGCATGCTTTTTGGCATGCACACAATATTTTTCTTTGTCTCTACCACGGACGTCTACTATGCTCATACGAATGCACAGCTACTTATGCCATTAAATAAAGGACAATAAAAGGCATACGTAAGTGCATTACTATGCTTCCTTTGTAGCTGATGCGATCTGTATTACGTGCATTATGCAGTGCTATGAGCGGTTATTAAGTCATTAGCATTTTCTTTGATGCCTGAATCACTAGATTCAGATAAGCTGTCAATGTCATTGGAGTAAATAAAGTTTATTATTATGCTTTAACAAAGCGATTAAAAATTCATCCACATTGCTGCGTGTGTTCAAAATTATCTTGAAACATTACCTTCCTACAATTGGGTAAAAAACACAAACACAAAAGAATATATAAGTATACTTACTAAGGTTTTGTAAATGTACTCTTAATTTGACGCGGGCAGGATTTATAACAGTAAATAAATAAATTAATAAATATATACGGACGAATCACACAGATTGAGCTAGCGACAAAGTAAGTTATTAAGTAAGACTTGTGATATGGGATACTAAAACTGAAAAAGATCGTTTTTCATTTTCACTTGACCGGGGATCGAACCCGGGACCATCCTTGTCACAGACCAGTGTGTTGACCGCTGCGCCACGGAGCTATATCAGAGAAGCATTGCGTCTGCATTAAAAACACATTAAATAAAATATTCGTTAATGTACTTGCATAATGGATACCTCATGAGAGCAATTGCAAAATATTAGAAGATTAATCATTTCCATATAAAAGTGTTAGAAAATTATGATTTTGAGTCTCATAAGAGGTGTTCATATTAAGTTTGTGTGGCCGTGTCGCACACAAGCAGGGTACTTAAACATGCATGCAATAAAAAATTATTTTGATTTTGTGACTTCATATTTTAATGATTTAAAGAGGAGCCTGATGGCCTAGTGGGCGTGAGCATTATTATTGCTTTCGCATGTTAAGCAACCCCGGCCGCAGTCGCCACTTGGATATGATCGCAAGTGGCATAAAAATATCTCGAGCTCCTCCGTGCTTCGGAAGGCACGTTAAGCCGTTGGTCCCGGCAGTTATGATATTATAAGATCATGTTTAATTTCTGTCTAATAAGGTACTGCTGTCACTGATGTACTTATCCATTGAAAATCAAAATGTAGGTTTTTGCTATCACAACCTGGTTTAGTCCTTTGTAAGTGTATTCCAGATCGATGACCGGTCGAGCTCCGTGGCGTAGCGGTCAACCTGAGCGGTCAACACGCCTGCCTGCGACACCGGGGTCCCGGGTGCGATCCCCGGTCAGATCATGATGGAAAACGATCTTTTTCAGAATGACCTGGTTCTTGGATGTTTATCTATATAAGTATATATTATAAAATATAGGAATACCGAAGACATCCCGGACATCAGCCTGTACGAGATTAGGATTGCCCTCAAACAGCTCAAAAACAGCAAGGCGCCGGGCGAGGACGGAATCACAGCAGAGCTTCTGAAAGCGGGCGGAACGCCGGTACTGAAAGTCCTAAGAGGCTCTTTAATTCCGTTCTGCTCGAGGGCGTGACGCCGGAAGCGTGGCATAGGGGTGTGGTTGTGCTGTTCTTCAAAAAGGGCGATAATACGCTACTTAAGAACTACAGACCCATCACGCTCCTGAGCCACGTCTATAAGCTGTTTTCGAGGGATCATGAATGGGTGAATCGTCTCACAAACAGGCTCGATGCCTTCCAGCCTTTCAAACAAACCGGTTTCCGAAAAGGCTACAGTACCATAGACCACATACATACGCTGCGGCAGGTTATACAGAAGACCAAAGAGTATAACCGGCCACTATGCTTAGCGTTTGTGGACTATGAGAAAGCCTTCGATTCGATTGAAACATGGGCTGTGCTTAGGTCTCTCCAGCGATGCCGTATCGACCATGACAATGTCAGTCCGAGTACAGGAGCAGAGTACGAGGGCTATTCCACTGCAGAGAGGTGTGAGACAGGGAGATGTCATATCTCCAAAACTGTTCAACGCTGCAATGGAGGACGCCTTCAAGCTCCTGGAATGGGAAGGACTTGGCATCAACTTCAACGGCGAGTATATCACTCACCTTCGATTTGCTGATGACATAGTCGTCATGGCGGAGTCGCTGGAGGATCTAAGTACCATGCTCAATGACCTCAATGAAGTTTCCCAACAAGTGGGCCTTAAAATGAACATGGACAAGACGAAAATTATGTCGAATGTCCATGTTGCGCCTTCACCAGTTATTGTTGGAAACTTCAGCCTTGAACCTGTAGAGCAGTACATTTACTTGGGTCAATTGATCCAGGTCGACAGCTCCAGTTTCAAGGACGAGGTCTTTCGTCGAATCCGACTCGGCTGGGCAGCGTTCGGGAAGTTCCGCAACGTCTTCTCGTCCAAAATACCTCAGTGCCTAAAGTCGAAAGTCTTCGACCAATGTGTGTTACCAGTGATGACTTACGGGTCCGAAACGTGGTCCCTTACTATGGGCCTCATAAGAAAGCTCAAGGTCGCTCAAAGAGCTATGGAGAGGGCTATGCTCTGTGTTTCTCTGCGAGATCGAATCAGAAACGAGGAGATCCGTAGAAGAACCAAGGTTACCGACATAGCCCAGCGGATTAGCTCTTTGAAGTGGCAGTGGGCGGGGCACATAGCGCGAAGAACCGATGGCCGATGGGGCAGAAAGGTTCTTGAATGGCGACCACGTACCGGCAAGCGCAGCGTTAGACACCCACCGACCAGGTGGTCGGACGACCTAATAAAGGTCGCAGGAAGACGCTGGATGCAGGCCGCTTCCAACCGGTCATATTGGAGATCCTTGGGGGAGGCCTATGTCCAGCAGTGGACTTCTTGCGGCTGAAATGATGAATGATGATGATGATAAAATATAGTATCGTTGAGTTAGTATCCTGCGACACAAGTTCACAGCTTACAGTGAGGCTAGCTCAATTTGTGTGATATGTCCCTATATATTTATTTATTTATTGGTTGAGTTTAGCCAACGTTCAATGCCGGTAACATTTCTTAGAAAGGAGCCATATTTATGAATTCAGTGTTGCAATAAGAACAACCGGCGCCCATTGATTTCTGCTGCCATTTATCACTTGGCATACGTTCTAATTACAGTAGGATTTCTCGAACATTGCCAAAGATAGGATAGCAAAGCATTCCTAAATTCTTGTGCCACGGGGAATACGGTTACATTGAGAGCAATGGCGCCCAAAGCACATTTTTTTTATTTATTGGGAAAATCAAAAAACAACAATACAGTGTATGTTCTTATACTAGACTTAAAATTTAGAATATGTAACTGTATTGCCTACACCGTTTTCCACGGATTGCAATATAATACACACACATTATACCACTTTAGATGTGCCTAACTTTTAGTAGATTTGATGATTTTTATTTTTTCAGTTCCGTGTATTTTTATTTTATTTATTTATTTATTAGGGAAACAGACAGTTATATAGATGAATAACAATTATAAACTTAAATTGCACATTAACTAATAAAGTTTCCTCTGATAACTTTGTGAATGGGGTCTTAATCTTATTTATGTAAGAAAGTCATGAACATAGGTTCATAGAATACATTTTCTCACCAATTTCCAACAGTATAGTCTTAATAGCTACGGAATAAAATGGCTGTGACATACGGACAGAAAGACATAATGAATAATTTATTCCCATCTAATACCACGAACGAATACCACTGGTATTACTTAGAATTTTATTTTTTTTTCTATTCGGAAAAAATACCACTCTTTAAATTAAATTTATGTCCGAATAAATACCAAAACTTGTCTTCGGTACAGTCAGGTCTGTCATCTAATTAAATTTGTTTTAAGGCATCCGTGTTTTGCAATTTGGCTACGAACCCTAGAAAGGAGTCCTTTTCAAAATTCAGTGTTGCAATAAGTGCAACTGCTGCCCATTGATTTCTGCTGCCATTTATCAACACTTGGCACATTTAGCGTGCTCAACTCTATGTACTAATTACTTTGTGAAATAAACGGAAATTGTTCTATATTATTTCAGAATACGGTGGTTACACTCTTATGTGATAATCATGCGGGATTTATCTTTAAAAAAATTAAACACATTTTAAAGGAAACTCAGTCCTATTCATTTATTATTATGAATATATTTTTCCCTTAAAATAATATATAGTGACAAATCACACAAACTGCATTAGTCCCACAGTAAGTTGTGTACTTGTATTCTAGGATACTCACTTAACGATACTATTTGTATAAAGATGTTTATATACTTTCTGATAAACATCCAATACCCAGGCCAATCTGAAAAATTTAGTTTTCCTTCATGACCTGACTTGGGATAAGACTCACGCTCACTCACTCACGACACAAGCAGAGCGAGATACGTAAGCTGGTTTTAAAAGATAATTAGATCTTCTTTATTACCTCACATCTTTATACATAGAGATTTTTAAGCGAATAAATAAATTAACTGGAATTCTCCGATTCTACCCATGACTTATTTTGATCCAAGACTTAGGCTATTTAGTTCTACCATAGAGGTAAGATAATCCAGTTCTACCTATTTTGATTTAACCACTCTTTTTATGATCAATGGCCTTAGACTATCTGGTTCTAGCACAAAATAGAATATTCTAGTTCAAATTTTACAGTCAAGGATAAACAGAATATGTTTTTCGGGGGCCTTCCGAGGACAAGGTCAAGTGTCCCGCAGCCCGCAAAAAACTGGCCCTGGCCATTCTGCGAAGAGGTGTCAGTGTCGTAAGATAGTGCGATAGTGCTAACGTACGAATAGTGGGTCGTACGTGAGGTTAAATTGGAGATGATGTTAAAGAAAAAAAAATCTTTTGTGTTGTATGACGAAATGATCGTATGAGACATTTTATTGGCAATTTATTCAGGATTCGTAGTAACTAAAAAAAGATTAGTGAGCCTATTGAAATTAAAGAAAAGTCCTAATTTCAAAACGGAGGATTGTTGACAGTTACCACCAGCTTGGGATCTTAAGCTTAGCAGAGGACTGCAAAACCTTCAGACACCGCGAGTTAATACTGCGTACATCCGGAACGTTATCAAGAAATATTTAAGGCGGTAATTTCTGCATAGTTCTTATAAAATACTATACAAATGTCGAATTAGTCTACCTGCGACTACAAACTCTATAAAGTGTTCGAAACGTTAGGTGTATGTAATAAACGTGATAAAGCCTTATTAAATTAATAGTATTCAAAACGTGATAACTTTAGAAAACAAAAATGTTGTAATAACTTGAGCTTTCAGCAGTTGGCCCGTAGAAAAAGTTGTTTATTTTAACTGGCTGAGGTAACACTTCAAGGGAATATTGGTGATGAATGTACACGCTGTAGCTATCTACAGCGTTACAGGTTGCCAACATTTTTTTGTCTGAATATAGTATATTTAAAAAAAACTTTAAAAAATATAGTATTTCAGTATAAAAGAATAAAAAATAGAACGTTATATTTTTTTATTATTTTTTTCCGGTTAGTCACAGGTTACAGGCAAATAACGTCTGTGAAACGAAAGGCGCGTTCAAAAATAGCGGGATCATGTTTTTATTTTATTTAAACTTAAACATTGATTTACTGTACTGAAATATAGTATTTTCGCGTACTATATTTTTCTTCAACAGTATATAGTACGGAGTCCCGAAATATAGTACAATACTATATATTATAGTACGGTTGGCAACCCTAGCTGTAGACCATTTTATACAGGGTATTATGGAAAGCACCCTTATCCTTCAAACCATCAAACCAGCCCGTCAAAATAGAAACCTTATCTATGGGACCAATGTTGGAATTTCATTATTGTTTTTCTAAAACTTCCTCCGTGGTCCAGTGGTTAAGTTCGCCTCGGTGACCCGAGGGTCGTGGGGTCGATTCTCACGGGAAGCATACTTTCTTAACTTGTTTCCAGTTTGGTCAGGACATTGCAGGCATGAATCACCTGATTGTCTGATAAGAAAAATGATTCCGTGCTTCGAAAGGCACGTTAAGCCGGTGGTAAACACCCAAGACCCAGGCCAATCTGAAAAAGATCGTTTTCTATCTTGACCTGGCCGGGGATCGAACCCGGGACCTCCGTGTCGCAGGCTGGCGTGTTAACCACTGCGCCACGGAGCTCTTTATTTATTAACTTACAACCATCTTACAACACTTTATTTATCGGGGGCTAAAAATAGAAACTTAATCTCCAACATCCTGTCTTAGTTTTACTAACCAATTATCCTTGCTATGAACTTATATGTCATAGTTGCATACGAAACATACGAGTAGCTTGACATATGAGTTATTTATTAATAGAAGGTGACCAACTAATAACGTATAATTAAAGAGAATACTAATAAATCCTGAATTCCTAACTATTCCTAACTAATATTATAAATGCGAAGGTGAGTTTGTTTGTTTATTTGTTTCACTTTTACTCCCTATCTACTGAACTGACCGTCATGAAATTTTGCACACACATAGCTTAGGATACTGAGAAGGACATAGGCTAATATCACGCGGGCGAAGCCAGTAATTATATTAGGACAAGTCACACTGTTGAGCAAGCACGCCAGTAAGGTTCGAATTTTGCGTCGTGTTAGCTTCAGATACCATGTTTTTTGGAGGAGCCCGATGGCCTAGTGGCCGTAAGCATTATTAGCGCTTTCGCATGTTAAGCAACCCCCGGCGCAGTCCCCACTTGGATGGGTGACCGTAAGTGCCGTAAGTGGTATAAAAATAACTCGAGCTCCTCCGTGCTTCGGTTAAAAGTCCGGTGAAGTAGTAAAAGCTGACTTGAAGCTAGCTATATTATTCTTAAAAAAGAAACCATGCTTCGGAAGGAACGTTAAGCCGTTGGTCCCGGCTGTTATCATTGATGGCAGTCGTAAAGCTAATTCAGATGCCTTTAGGCAGCTTAAAAAATACTTACACACACGAATAACAAACAAACAAAGCATATTTTATAATAGATACCTAATTATATATAAACATTCTAGACCCAGACCAATCTGACAAAGATCGCTTTCCATCATGACCTGACCAAGGAACCGTGCGGTACAAAGGCATTTGCGGTACCAGTGAACCACAGAAGTCGTCAGATATAATTGATTTAATAAATAGCGGAGTAATAGAGTACAGACTAGACTTGTGTTCTATGACCAGGTGTATTGAAATTAGGCCAGTGAACGGCTATGCCCACATAGGGCTTGTTTTATTTGTGGACTTATTATGCCTTGCCCAATAGCGGATCTATTTTTATCCTCGCGTGTATGGTAGATACTACGGATATGTTGTGTTAGGTCAAAAAAGTTAGTGAAGACTTGGCAAAATTACCTTTACTTTGCTGGATCAAATGTATTTATTGCAATCAATTATGGTACTGAAATAAATTATGATACTAAAATAAGATCCAGTGCTCAAATAAGTAAGTAATTTATTTTAAAGGAACCCATTTCAAATTAAGAAAGAGAAAACAGCTATACATATCATTTAATATATTGTATTGCGAGGCCCTAGATAACCCTTCAAACTATTTCATAAATTTCTGAGTGAAGTCGAAAGCTTTTCCTAGCGTTTTTGCCAAAAGAGTTATGGCAAATCTTAATCATCATAAAAATATGAACCTATGTGTATCTGCACCACCACGGAAACGGATTAAATTTATTTACAGGAGGTTCATTACCAACGAATTTGATTAATTTATAGCATCGATAAAATAAAAATAAATGCCACGACATTGCACATTCATTGTCGACGGAGCATCTTGATCAGGAGAATATTCGCGGCCAAAGGTGAACGCTCCGCCGCGGCGCCTGCGCCTGCGCCACTGAACTTGACTCCGCTTACCTTAACACCACGCCGAACAGGAAACTCTCACGAATTGAGCAGCCCGCTAGATTATTACGCAAGTGTTACTCTTACTAACCTGCTCCTTTAAGTCCAAACTATACACCGTAACACAAAACTATTAATCCACTTACACGTTATGGTGCAACCAATTCAATCGAGGTCCATTCTATAAATACAACATGACTCGGTTCCTGTTTGCGTGATTTGCGAAACGTACCCTTCGTGTATTTCTCCGTAATCAGGCTCAATGCTACTCCAGGGTACGGACCGTGAACCCTGCGCTCGCGCATCTCGGCGGGATGATCCGAGGCCGGTATAAAACCCGGCGGCCGGGGCACCCGGCACCATTCGCGATTAAACGCTGCTGCCGCGAGCTTCCGCAGCACGAGGCCGCACTGACCGCCAATTGATTGCTACAATTGCCACTTGCCATCTTCCGCGATGACTTCCAAGCGAACTCTATTCATCACCGTCTTTCTCCTCGCGCTTATCTCCATCGAAGCAGCTCCGTTCTTCGACGCGATCTACGATGCTTTGAACGGTAACGGGCGAAGGTCTTACGGCTACAGTGGCTACAACTACCCTAACTATGGATACCCTGCTGACTACAACTATAACTACAACGTACAGAGGGCGCCGAGAAAGGAAAGACGCGGAAAGACCTGGAAGGAAATCTGCAGAGTGCATTTCCCTGATTCTGTCGCCGTGCCTGGGGCTGGAGGCATAACGTGTCCCTACTGAGGGTCGGGTCGCGTGTTCTACGCAATGGGGCGCCTGCTGCGCCGCAACGTCATGAGGATGGGCTGATCTGATATACGTACAGTACAAATCCTACATATATCATTCCTCACAGACTACCAGAAAAAGAAAAATATTAATATATATTAATACTATTTATCAAGAAACTGTGTTATATTGCCCATGAAATCGAGTCGTCATTTGTTTACATTTAATGATTAGTGGTACAACAAAAGTGTATAAAGTTCAACTCGTTTTAAGATAAAACGTATCAGAGCATGTTTGTTACCCTCAAAGAGGTCAATTTGACTTGAGAGTTCTACATAGTTCAAAGAAGAGAAAGATCAACCCATCATTAAAAGTGATATACCTAGTGTTACTTTACTATTGTACATAGTTAGCGGAGTTTTCAGTTTCAGTGATAGCCGGTAACCTTACGATTAAGTATTTAGTATAAGTGATATCCGATGAAGCTAGAACACGCGATATATGAAACTGTGGTCGTGAACCCAAAATTAACATAATTGGCTTGTTGTACTTAGAAATTTTGATTTGGTGTGAATTCTTACCTCTTCAGGAATTTTCTGTTTCTTTCCCGCCAAAGTTCTTCTTGTGCCGTTACCAGTGATGTACAAATTGTAAATATTAAATTATAAATCGTTAAGTAAACAAACTTGGTGTTTCTTTCTCAATCAATCTTCTGATCTAAGAATATTTATGACATTTGTAGCAAAAAAGTACAAGGTCTATAAATTAATGTATTTACTTTGATTGTTTTTAAACCAGCAGAAAATTTTTAACGTTTTAATTTTTTTCATTAATTTCTTATGTGTTAGTTTATTAGTTTCAATGTAATATTCAATGTCTATTGTAGAAATTCCAGTAACACGATTAAAATTACATTCAAGATCAGACTTTACACATATAAGAGACTATTTAAAAAAAAGAATATTCTATTACATACAGAAAGAGTTCTTGTCAATATCATTCTACAAATTGAAATTTAATAGGAACTATTAATTTTGTGATTGTCTTAGATTATGTAGGTAAAGGTGACTGTAATTTATTGCTTCGTTCGACTAATAGCAACAAAACATATACGAGTAATAACTTATTAATGGCTATTGATGTTTAATGAGTTTTAGTCATCTTAAAATGCCAAGTCCGTGGTAATACCAATTAAGACTTATGTCTTATAGTCTAGTCTCCTAGTCTTTTCAAATATAGATAAAATGCATCTTGATAATGAATAAATGTGCATAAAATTAAGAATAAATTAACGAGTTATTTGCTAAAAACGTAATAGAGAAGTTTTAAATGTTATTTCATTTAGTCGAAATTAGCTAATTTTAGCGAAATTTGCATCTAAGTAGCTAGCTAGTAGTAGGAACAAAAGAACAGATGCATTTTTGTAAATAAATTTTGTTATACGAGAAATAAATGATCAGTGTCATGCAGTTTATAGGAATATGCACGCAGGGGAAAAAATAAGTTGAAAAAAATATTGAATCCAAGAAATATATCCTTTGGCCAGGTATATTCATCTGTCTAAAGCACGACAATTCTCATAAGCATAAAACTTAATTCAAGCAGGTCAATTACAATATATTAATGTATTAAGAAAATATATACAATTTATTAATACATTAATATAAAACTTGTGAGATCCTGAAAGGGGTAACTCAGCCCATGGATATGAACAACTTTTCGTATGGGACAAATGCTGTAAATTCGAAAAAATGCTGGAAATGCTAAAGTGTTATGATGTTCCTATGTTTTTTTTATTTTCAGCATTAGTCCCAAAGGAAAAATTAGTCATATCGGGTTGAGCCCTTTATGAAGTGAAATTAAATTCGAAAAAATGCTGGAAATGCTAAAGTGTTATGATGTTCCTGTTTTTATTTCAAATTTTCAGCATAATCCCAAAGGAAAAATTGGTCATATTGATGGGCTGAGCCCCTTATGGATCGGATAATTTATTAACATATAGGATATATGCTTTACATAAATAACTCCCGATGTTTACCGCGCAAGAATATTCAATTTTAATTATGATGACAAGCCTTATGTTTTTCTTGCTCGCAAATGATATGCGTCCCAATTATTGGGGATTATCCCCTCCAGCCGTCGCGGGCCCAATTCGTCCCGAGGTCGCCGTTTTCGGACGCTGGATACGGGTCACGGGACGTTCCGGCACATCCAGTCCAGGTTTCCTTGAAATGTATTACATCATTGGTTTCTATGTTATAGTCTTTACTTATATTGTAAATGCGAACATGAGCTCCAAGTTATTTTTTTCAGAGTACATATATAGTTAACTAGCTGTAACGTGCGGCTTTGCTGCTCGCGTAATATATAGCCTATGTCCTTCTCGGTACCCTAACCCATGTGTATGCTAAATTTCATGATAATCGGTTTAGTAGATTCGGCGTGAAAGCGTAACAAACAAATAAACAAACTAACTTTCGCATTTATAAGTATTAGTTGGGTTACTTATATTGTAAATGCGAACATGAGCTCCAAGTTATTTTTTTCAGAGTATATATACAGTTAACTAGCTGTAACCCGCGGCTTCGCCCGCGTAATATATAGCCTATGTCCTTCTCGGTACCATAACCTATGTGTATGCTAAATTTCATAATAATCGGTTAAGTAGATTCGGCGTGAAAGCGTAACAAACAAACAAACAAACAAACTCACTTTCGCATTTATAATATTAGTTGGGATTGGGATTTAGGTAGAAATGACCGAGCGAGTGAAGCGAGCAAGATCGTTTTGTCCCTACTCGAAGTACCAAAACTCATTTTTTTGTATGTATATATGTATGTAGATATGTTGGTTCCGATAATTCTCGAACCAAAGCTCCGAATAAAATGAGATTTAATAATTTAACATATTTTTAACAAAAATCGGCTTCAACCCTATTAATCTGTTTGAATAAGCTTAAGAATAAAATGGAAATAAGTGTAAACCGAACGGTATTCATGTAGAATTTTTGAAAAGCGCTCAACAAATTTCTATAAAAATTTAATGGGACCATCTGTAAAGTTGTACCTATCGAACAGAAAAATAATTTCTTAAATCGGTTCAGGCATGTTCGAGAAATCGGGGAACATACACAAAAAATAAAGATTCCGACGAATTGAGAACCTCCTCCTTTTTTTGAAGTCATTTATTTAAGTAAAGAAAGATTTATTATTATATTTTAACCATATAATAATAAATCTTTCTTTACTTAAATAAATGACCGAGAGATCCAAGCTCGCGACGAATTACTACTATAAATATGACTTTCTTTATTCCTCCATAAGATTGAAATGATTGAATAGATTTGGATGTGATGATAAAAAAATTTATGAATATTTTCCTATTTACATATTTTTTATTATTAAGTATTATAAATAAATAAAAATAATAAATAAATAAATATATACGGACAAATCACACAGATTGAGCTAGCCCCAAATTAAGTTCGAGACTTGTGTTATGGGATACTAACTCAACGATACTATATTTTATAATAGATACTTATATAGATAAACATCCAAGACCCAGGTCAATCTGAAAAAGATCATTTTCCATCTTGACCTGACCGGGGATCGAACCCGGGACCATCCGTGTCGCAGGAAGGCGTGTTTACCGCTGCGCCACGGAGCTCGTGATAATAGTGGACCATGTTGTCATAATAGTGGATCCCGGATCCAGAGGACCAGATGAGGATGTCACCAGGATTGCGCTCGGGCTATAAAAACCGAAGGATGCACTTTTTTATGAAGCACATTTGTCGTAATAAATATTTGTCTCCCGTCAGCTCGTGAGTCGTGACAACCACGACATCAAATTATATAGCATTTAATAAACATATAAAAGTAGTTATATCATCATTTGCATAATTCCTTTTCATGCCATGATCTATCTACCAATAAGTCTTAAGAGGATCGACTACCTGTAATTTTCATACAAAAAGCGATAACTCTTCCACCCCCCCCCCTAAACCTTTACGAAATGAGGAAATTTTGGTGTCATTCGATTTAGCACACCTTAATCTAGAGCTAACAGTTTTTCTTTTTTATTGATCCCGTTTAGATTAATTTCAATAAATTAAAATGCCCCTGGTATTTTTAATGAAAAAAAAATTTGATATTTACATAGATTTTCATAATTTTTGTTGTAAGCAATATATCTTAAATATCAAAATATACAGCCCTACTTCTCTAATTTATGAATAATTTGTAAAAAAATATTTAAATTGGACTATTTATAAGGGTCGGGAACCGTGGGAAGCGTTATCGCTTTTTGTATGAAAATATACGACTGATACGTAACGGCATGCCATACGATATTGTATTGTTCTCACTAGTTTCTTTATTTAACTTAAATCAATAATTTAAAAACAGGTAAAAAATTGCGGTACCAGTTTTCCGTTAAATATTTTTTTTGACAGCAAGAAATAAACTACCAGAAAATTATATCCTAGTTAACATAATTTTTAAAAAAAATATTGTTTAGTTTCCGATAGAAAAATCATGACACCATTTATTTATGGGAAAAATGAGCAAATAGAGCTGAAGATTCCATATAGAATCTAAAAATCTTTGCATTTTTTACTACATTAAATTTAATTAGATTTGTTTGGATGTAATAAGTGAAAAAGTTAAAACCGTCCTCTTAACATCAGCAGCGGCTAAGCTTAAAGCACGTGATCCTGCTTGAGAAATCAGTGATAGATTTGATAGTGGTATAGTATGGATAGTGTAAGCAAATCCCGACATTGTTGCCAGCGCATAAAGGCGCCAATGGCCTAAAGTTGCCAAATCGCTGAAGTACTCGATATGAACAGTCATTACGTCACGTCATAAACTGTTCACCGTCGTAACTCTATAGGAGCCAAGAGGTTAGATTAGCTTTAGTATTTAGCTATAATTCGCTTTATATTATGAGCTATTCAAATAATTTATAGCAGTTTGCTTGATGGGAAACTTGTACACTAAGATTATATAAAGCCTAGATAGAAAAAACTAGTGTCCAACTCATAGTCAGACATAGGTCGCGCACACACACAGCTACGAATTTGACGGATTTCGAGGGCATAAATTGACAGAACGCGTGTGCTAACACAAAGCTGTCACGCACACAAGCATTGAAAAAAGTGGCCTGTTTTTAATAATTGAAATAAAGGCATGAGGGTGTCTAGAGAGTATATAGTCAAAGCTTGTATATATTGTTTTCCATGATATGAAAAGAGCTAAAAATTAATACCTTAGTAACCTAAAAGAAAATTAACATATACCTTAAAAAGTTTAAGAGTAAAAAGTTCAATTTTTCTTCTCGCCTTTAAGGTCACTAACAGAACAATATATAAGTGACGTCAATATTTTAGAATTTTGTACGTTAGAGCTTTATTCGGCAGCTACGTTAAATATTGCATTTATGGAACTGGCTTCATAACAAAAAGTTGCTATTTTTAAAGGCTGTGTTATGGTAATATAAGCTTTTTAAAATTTTCATACTGTTAAAATTGAATTTCTATCAGAATCACCTCTTTGCTGAAAGACAATTTCATTTAGATGATGGACTTCTGCTTTTGATTTTAACCAAACTTATTGTATCGATCTCGTATTACAGTGTCCTTAAAACAGATTGTTTCAGTTTAACGCAATCATAACCAAAAACATTTTTCAAAATCTAATTTAATGCAAGTTCCCCATAGTAGACGTCATTGACGTTTTGTAAGGACTCGACTTAATAATTTTCTTTCACTTCCTAGTAAATACCTACTCCTATATATGTAGAGTCGTTTACCTAGCTCATAGCTAAGTTTGTCCGGGCAGTAAGTATAAATGACATTGCACCTTGGCCTCATTTTACTAACAGAGCAGCTTAGATTATAAGAAGTCTAGATAGACTCTAATATCACAAACGCATAGATAAAAATTGAGTCCAACTCATAGGTAAATAGATCATGTTACTAGCGATTTGATGGCATAAGTTGACATGTCGCAAGCATTGAAAATTTTTCCAGTTTTTAGGGTTCCGTAGCCGAATGGCTGCTGGACTGGGAGAAAAAAAAAACGTAGAATGTACCAGCTACTTCTCTTCCAGCGCAGATCATATAAAAGCCGATCGAGGGAATGGGCGTTAGGAATTATGTCAATAGGCGATGCGGCTAGCAACCCATCACTATTTTAATTCCGTTCTCAACTACAAGCCCATCAACGTGCTAAAAGTGACCTGAAGGTTCTGTCTACCCCGCAAGGGAAAAAGACATGATAGTATGTATGTATGTTCTGCTAGAATCTCGGGCATCCAATATTCAGAAATTAAGCAAAAAGGGTATTTTGAAACAAAAAAACGTTTGTGTCTCTGTTAAATTTTATTTCTAAATTCCTCGATTGGTAGATGAAAACAAAGTGGTGGCAACTCAGACCACTGGCTTATTTGCGGAAATCAACTCCCCGTACCTCAGCCACAATTTACGAGTATCATTAAGTATTTCCATTTTCATAAACCACCTTAGTAATCTCCGCAGCAGACAAGATCAGAATGGGAAGCGTCCATTACAATATTTAAATACACAACGCCGGGGTTCCCAAAATGTCCATTATTTGGGCTCGGGTTATAAATATTGATTCAGTTCGCGACTACTGTTGAATTTTTATGCGGCCATGCCTGCGGCGACTCATGCATGTGTTTTGCATTTACGCGCTTTATATTTTGAATACTCCCTAAAGGTGTCGTACGACGTATGTTCTTTTTGTAAACCTCCAAGTAGGTCTAAAAGATTCATTGTTCTGAAAAAAATAATTAAATCCAGGTATTAATGTCATTATAATTTATTTCAGGAATCACGAAAGGGTAGGTACACACTAAGAGTGATATATGTACTACGCTGTCTATACTTTCGTGGTGGCTCCAAGTGAGCTTTCGTTACTTCACCGAGAATTTGAGGTGAGTGCAGAGTGCCTTGAACCTGTGTGGGCAACATGTGTGCGCAAGGCTTAGAGAGACAGCAAACTTTCATATGCTGAAGGGCCGAACTAAGAAACTATGTCTAAAGCTTTTGTAGAGCAACAACTCTCATCTTTTGCTTTATCCTGGGTGTTTCCCCTTTCTGCCTAACATGGTAGAGGCGACATAGCCAGGCATTAGAGCCCTATTAATTTTGTCGGTTCAAAAAATAGAATGGCCGCACCACCAAAGGCGGTTCTCGCAAGAGAAAAACATACTGTTAATTCTTTTTGCTATGTAATTCGGTGTCTCCTAACACAGACTATGTTAAGTCTAAAAGGAGGCTCCTGCCACTAATATGTTAAGAACAAATGTTAAAGAAATAAAACATTTTCATTTTTCATTTTCATATTGCTGTAGTAGTACAGAGAGGGTCGTGCTCCTACAGTGAAGACTAAAAAGGACCTGATGGATGGATGGATGTAACAAACATGGAGGCTGACACAAATTCGGGAGATTCTTAGCAATCTTGCCGCGAAGCTCCACACATTCTGCGTAGCATATTCGTCACGTCTATTTAATTTTCTTCAAACCTGATATTATTAATAATTTATTTTTACCTATACCTACCTACGCCCCTTATGCTCTGTCCATCCCGTAGTAGTGGGTATAAAGACGTGATAATTTGTATGTATTTTTACCTAAATTTACACGCGAAGTACAACTCACAATTAATTGTGTTCAAGTATTTTTAAACGCGTACGTAAGTAGTGATTTTTTGGAACAGGTGGGACAGGTAAAGAACCGGACAGCTTGGCTCTGACTTGTTGGATGACGTGCCGCAGTGATAAGTAAGTCAAAGGTGGTCATGAAAATAACTATAAATAAAATATGACATATCCGTCCTCTAATGTTTACTCTGTTTCCCGATGTTTATATTGTGTGTTCTTTATGATTCATAAAAGGTAGTGTAGGTACTTTACCTATAAATCCTGTTGTACTCGTGTGGATATGACGAGTATGCAGAGGGTTTTGCCAAATTGTTAAGACCAGTGTTTCTTTAACTTTTGGCAGACAACTTACAAAGTTTGAAAGTTTACTGATTTTCTAAGAATTCTTCTTTTTGTTTAGCGATATAAAAACTACCTTGTATCATATCCCAGAAATAGATTTGCGTCAGGTGCATCCAAAAATAACTAGCCAGCTTTTTGAAACTGAGCTTTGCTATTGCATATTAGGGTGGTAGGGAGTATACTGCACTGTATCCTAAAATTTTTTTATAGCTTACTAAGATATTGCAGGGGTCTTCTGGCACGCTTAACGAATGGGGTCTGTGGAACCACACTTTAAGAAGCCAGACTTAAAACTATGGTCAAAACTTACACTGATATATCTGTCATCTGCTTCAAGTATTTTACTGCTCTAAAAGGACATACTGATTTTTAAAAATACTGCATCAAAATCGGTTCATCCGTTTTAGAGCACACACACAGAGTGGTCAAACTTATAACACCCTACTTTTTGCGTCAGGGGTTAAAAATAGCCAGTCATACGGACTGCTAACGGACGTGAAAATTCAGAACAAATAAGCATCATTTAACGTAGGTGTAACGAGAATGTTGTGCATTTTTGTGACGCGATATAAGTTTTCTTCACAGATTTAAAATGAATTCGTCATTCTTACTTCTATGATTTCCCCTTACCATCATCGTCCAACGTAGCTTTCATTTAAAAAAGTTATAATAAAATCATATTGCTAAACTGAAGGCGCGTTGTCATTACATTCCTATTAAGATAGTAATGACCCGTATTTGTATAGGAATGTAAAGGTATATGATCATATTCCAAAGTTTATAATTATATTACGGCTAAATCTATCTTACTCCGACACATAATATATACCTACGTTATATGAGCCGATAAGTCTGGCCCTACTCTCTAAAGTCGTTTAGGCGAACAATAAACAAAGAGATAAGAATATTCGGCGCGACCGATCTCAGCTATCTTCTAGTTTGTTGTTCGGTTGTTTCCAATACTCACCCCATTTAAATAGATCAACGTCTCATCTCATATGGAGCAGATAAAACCGCCACAGAATTTGGCAAGGATTTTCGAGAAATCTCTTTCGCTTTGTAAGAAAATGTTTGAGCTATTTATTTATGTAGGAGTAGTTAGTATTATATAAGGGAACAAGATATTTAAAGTTTTTACATAAGTACTTATAGGTAAATACTTAAATAATATGATAGTAAAGTTTATGTTGACAAAATCGATGAAGTTTGTTATTTTGAATTAAAACTACTAGTTCGTCGCGAACTTGCACCACGCAAACATTTATTTAAATAACTTAAACTACTGAAGCAATTGTAATGCCCAATGAACTTGAAGATTGTTCTAGTACCTAGTACCT
Source organism: Rhodophaea formosa (assembly GCA_963082605.1). NCBI lineage: Eukaryota > Metazoa > Arthropoda > Insecta > Lepidoptera > Pyralidae > Rhodophaea > Rhodophaea formosa. The sequence goes on from OY720209.1 coordinate 5,187,561, forward strand.
TTCGTTCAATTTTAACATCTTATTTGGAGCACCAGCTTAAGAGTCAACACTTAATAAACATATCTACATACGTACATAAAAAATGCGTTTTGCCACTACTCAACTTGCAGAACTTGCTCGCTTCGCTCGCTCAGTCAATCAGGAATTCCAATTCTGTTCTAGGGTGTATGGAGGACCACCAGAAACTGTTATGTACGAAGGTACAAAGTTACTGTATTTAACTGCGGATTGGGCTCGTTAATGAGCACTAACGTAAATCATCAGTAACAAGGCGGAACCGTCTCGTGGTCTTACCGCAGCATTACGCCGTGGTTGGCGATTGTGGATTGCAATACTTTCACGCACTACGCATGTAATCAGATCAATTTGAATAATATGTTATGAGACTTTTACTTACGTTTTTTTGGTTTCAATTAAGGTTGGAATATAACGATTATAACAAATGTAGTTCCTTGTTAGTGTGAATATTATGTAGGTATTTGTTTATCATATACGTCATTGCTATAAAATAATATATTCATCTAGAACCTATTAGGGTATACGAAGAGAACGTAGACTGAGATAAGCAGATGACTTGCTACTTTCAAAAATAGACAAAGGATTGGAAGTAAGGACGTGGTATTTTTCCCGCCTAGTGGTCCCGGTAGAGCAGAACAGGACCACTCCAAACCTTCTCATGTATGTCGTAGAAGGCATCTAAGCTAAACAAAGCTTATAAACATCAAAGAGATAACTCCAACCTGTCTTTGGCCAGTGTAGAAAGTGCAGGCCAAATCCTCTGACTGCTTTGGCTAATATACTTATAACTCTGGTGGTACAGACAAGGTCGAGCTCCTAAAGTGAAAACTAAAAATACCAGGTGATGATAATGATTTTACAAGCTGTGGGACATAAACGGATAGTAAGAAACGGATAGTGTTGGTGGTTACCACTCTATGTAGTTCCAGAGATCGAAGTTACATATTATCGCGCCGAATTGGCCCCGAGTCGGTTCATCAATCAAGTGGTGTACAGTAAGCCGCAGATATCTTAAGCCGCGCTACGATGGTGCCCAAACTATGGGCGGAGTGATTGCTCATTTACCGGTATGTTTGCAGGTTTGCACTCTCCCTGATCATGGTGTGTTTGTAATTGGAAACTTAAGTAGCGATCATATAAGTTACATTTATTTATAAAGTTTCGACGTGATTGTCCATTCACCAATATATTTGCAGGTTTGCACCCTTCCATGGTGTGTTTGCAATTGGAAACTTACGTAGCGATCAGATTCAATTTAACACGGAGTACGAGTATATCCATAGTTTGGGTTAATCCCAAAGTATTATTATTCTTTAATTCTAAAATTTCTAAAATTTATGTCAGAGTAAACTTTTGTTTAAATAATAAACACAATAATAGACAATCATTTGGGGCAATTTGTATTGTCTGGTACATCGCTCTTTTGACATCAATCAACTTGTTCTTGTGAGGATGAAACATTTTATTTTCGATCAATTTATTGTGTATTTTTGAACAGACCCAATTACCCTTAAAATTAAGGATCAGATATTTATTTTTTCGTCACACATAAAATATATTTTTCAATGGTGCCTACCTAAGTTCTATCTTTACATTAATTGCGTTTAGCTTAAGTGTACATTATATGAATACAAGCTAATAATACCAGAAATATTACATAATATTTTCCATAGAGAACAGTTCTATGGGATAGGCTTATATAACCATGTTTCGATTGAAGATTAATAGTAGGCCGCGTGGTGTAAATCTGTGAAGTGAATAGACCAACAGGTTGGCACACTGCACCCACTTCAGCACGGGCGGATCCAGAGCTGTTGGCACGATGGGCAAGCACACAACTTTATTCAGATAATTCTCATTTTTTTTGGTAGTTATACATTTGTTTTGCATAGTTTATTAAATAATTAGAGTTAGATATTTCTTTTTTTTTATGTATTTCGGGCAAACACCTGGCTAGCCATCATACACAGATATGCCGCCCATCTTTTTTGGTACCTAGCTAATTTACTTTGTGACGACAATGATCTGGGCTCCATTAATACGACAGCCAAAAAAGGAGGGTATTGTTTTTCGAGTTAATGTATGTTGTACGTTTCCTTATACTTATAAAACCAGTTATATAATAACGTTACAACTGTCAAGAGTGGCGTTATTTACGATTGTTCCAAAACAAACAGTTAACTAGTTAACAGACTTTCGACTTAATGAATATTTTTCTCCATGTACTGACCAAATCTCGTGAAACTAACTATTGAAGTATGGCATATATGGGCATATTAATTGCATAAAAACTAATAGAAATTATATTTTTATAGGTTATGTATGCAAAATACTTAAAATCTATTGTTAAAGAAACATATGTGTTTTTTTTTAATATTGCTAACGAAAATTCGAACGATTTACCACTAATCTATGTACTAATTACTTTCATAATTATCATATATTTGTTAGGAACAATCGTTCGCAGCAAGATAGCTTTGCGTTGCCACCACTATATGATTGTGGCTTTGACCTGTGAGGAAGAACTCCATAAAACTGAATAATCCGGTAACAAAATTTTGCATTGCTTGTGATAGACAGAGGAAGACCAAGGAATAGTTTTGTTGACCAATTAAAGAAGAAGGCTGGTGTCATGTCGTATCAAGAACTAAAATCTAAAGCAGAAGATAGAGAAGTTTGGCAAATACTCCATCGACAAGAGCAACAAAACTCTTAAATAATAATAAGAAGAAGACGTTTGTCTCTGAATTTAACATTATACAAAACCCTTTTTTTCGCGCTGGATACGTCTCTCTGCTTCAGGAGTTAACTTTCAACATCGTGCTGTTCTATTACGTTGTATGTACTTAGTAGTATCTATGACCTGCACTATTGCACAATGACGGGGCGAAACTCGGTGAAACAATATGGATAAATACATAAATCCTTTACTTTGTAAAAGATTGAATGTGCTAAATGGCCCCTAGGCATGTGTTCACTTTGTTACATAGTTGTAATGGTGTAAGAAGTAGTTCTGCAGATGGAGGTGGCAGGTACGCTAATATATATCGACCTATGGTGTAGTAGTTCAGAGCATAGAGGTAGAGGACCGCTAGTCTTTAAGAAGCATTAAAATAAATTGAAAATATTTTAGGGTATAGCACCGAAATATCTTGCCTCCATCAACGTACTCCTTGCTACTCCAACGTGCTGTGGCACGAGGCCTGATTGGGAGGGTATGTCGATGATCGCTTGGGAACGTGGAAGGGCTATGGTATGAACGCCACATACGTCGACACACCAGTGCCTTCTCACCACAGGGGATCAGTCACGAAAGCCGGGTCTGCTGCCAAATGCGCTGAGGCTGCCAAAGGGCGAAGTTATGCAACTTTAAATCTTTCACCGTTTGGCAGCCTCAGCCCTTTTTGAGCGACAACCTTAAATTCAACCAAAAAAAAAAAAAATTTTGCACTTCATTAAATGGAGTAGACCTTATATTAGTAATTATAATAATGGAAGTCCCTTGGAAAACCATGTGTTGTTGTAAATTTATCAGTGCAAATATGATTCATTTTTTTTGCGTATTATGTACAACTAGCTGATGCCCACGACTTCGTTCGCGTGGACTTTATGACTCTGGCATATTAATATACCTTAATTTGAACTAAACATAAATAATAAAATACTTGTAGCAGTGTTATGAAATTGTACGGTATTGCATTGGCTGTTGCTAAATACTGGAGGGATAAAATATAGGATTCTTTTAGACTTTAACCACCGACACCAAAACTAGCTAGCTAGCTCCAAGTGAGCTTGCGCTACTTCACCAAACTTTGAGGTATGGGCAGAGTGCCCTCAACCTATCGCACATCTCGAAAGGGCCTTCGCGAGGGACAGACCTCGGATTTAGGTAGTCAACACCTAAATCCGAGGTCTGTCCCTCGCGTGTGTTCAGTTCAAGACTTGGACAGACAGCAAATTCTCATGTTTTGCCGTATGGGCTGAAACTACGTTGCCAAAAGGGGGACCGCTGGGCGGTCACCAGTAATATGAGCTAATCTCACTCTACGCACTCTATCCTAGTGGAGAGTGTTACTCTGTAAAATGGTCGATATAAAATTTGGCATGGTAATGTATCAGATGTTCTAAATCTTCAATTTTTTTACCTCAACAAAAAATACTAATCAGGTAGAACAACTTTTGCTACAGCGTCATTTTTATATTTCCTATAGTGTACCTGGACTAATATGGTTCTGCGTTAGGTGTTCCAAATCTTCATATTAAATTCTTCAACAAAAAATGCTCATCAGGTTGAATAACTTTTGCTAAGGCGTCATTTATATATTTCTTATAGTTTACCTGGACCAATATGATTCTGCATGAGGTGTTCCAAATCTCAGATATTTTATACTTCAACAAAAATGCTTATCAGCCTTAACTACTTTTGCTAAGGTACCACTTTTATATTTCTTATAGTTCAGCTGGACCATTATGATGCTGCATCAGGTGTTTAAAAATTAAAAATAATAAGAAAGAAAACTATGACGTTTAAAAAGAGATATAATTATCCAATTTTAAATAAAAATTTGACTTTGGTCCTATTTTTAGGGTTCCATAGTAAACTAGGAACCTTTAAAGTTTCGCCATGTCTGTTTGTCCGTCCGCGGTTTTACTCAGAGAGTATAAGTACTAGAAAGCTGTTATTTGGTATACGTATGTATATTAGTCATGCCAAAAAGTGGTAAATAACAATCTTGAAAAAATTTTTTTTAGGGTAGCTGCCATACAAGTAATGCGAGGGTATTTTTTTTCTCTTATATCCTATTAGTGTGGGGTAGTCTTTACAAAATATTGTGAGGTTGAGAGCACTATATTTCGATTTAGGGATCCGTTTCTGAAATATTTGGTTAGAGGTGAGTGTCCCCCCCCTCTATCTGCAAACGATTATATATGGATACGTGAAAAAAATTACAGCAGTAGTATATATAACGAAGTTGAAAGTAAAACTTTCAGAGCTGAGTACTAAGTACAAACTAAAAAGTTAAAAAGCACTTTTTTATAAACTAACTAATTTATATATATTATTATAAATTAACTTATACTTTGTCATTCATACAAACACTATGAAAAATAAAGTTATCTTTGCTGGCAAAAAAATATAGAGCTTTTTGGCTAATCTAAGCTTGCTTCTACGGAACCCTTCATGGGCGAGCTCAACTCGCACTTGGCCAATTTATTTATTTGTGAAATCTATTTAACTCTCGATCTTGTCTCGATTCTCTGTTACTTTCTTTCACATGTCCTCTCTCACGCAGTTAATTTCCATAAAACCTTCACAGAGCAATTGAAGCCGGCAAATAGAGCTATTTCCAATTTGCATGCAGCCGCCTTTTCGCCCATTGATTCAACTGCTCCGTATTGCTTGGCGTGAAATTGACCCCTACAGGTCAATTTCACACTACTGCTTTATTTTTAAAACTCTTCATTGGCCACTACATCTTTATAGATGTAGACACCTCTTAAATAATATCGTAACAATGGTACACTGAGGTACACTGGTTCTACTACTTTCCTGAAGAAAGGCAGCCTGTTTCTGCGATGTACAGTGGCCCTAACGCACATGATATGAAGACTATAAATTCAGTGCTGGGGTCGCTCTATTACCCATATTCCTTATTTTACGCTTCATCCGCGACACTATGACCGGGTAATGTGAAACGCAGGAATAATAAGTATCCGGTCACTCGGATTTTCAATTTGTTATCTCTGCATTTTTTTAAATATATAAACGTCGTTATATTTTACAGATAATGTTTTATCCTTATGGAACTAAACACTCCTTGATTGAAGTATTAGCGGAAAAAAAACAAAACTAGAACGCTAAGCTAGAACGTAACAAAATACGTTCTAGCTTAGCGTTGTCGTATAATGAAAATATTTGACAGGCTTTTCAGGTTCTGTTTAAATAAAATTAAAGCAAATATTTATTCGGTCGAATAGTGCTCGTAATATTCCGAGGGCAGCAGTGGTCGCACAATTGCCCGGATTCCCGATTTTCCGCTCCAGCCGCGACATCCAGCTGGGTAATGAAACGATGAATTGAGCGTGTCAACGCTGGAAAAAAGTAATATCCGGTCACACGTTATTATTTTTTTTTCAATTTTGTTTACAGTTTTGTTGTGCAATACTACTAATCGTCTACTAACTTAAATGTGTCAGGACATAAAGGAAAGGGAAGGCCGAGAAAGTCGTGGAGGGAATGTGTGACGAATGATATGAAGGAACGAGCAGCTAGTGCTGATATGGTTCGTAATAGAAAATTTTGGAGAGAGTTAACATACAGAGCCGACGCTAAATAGGGAAAAGGCAAGGAAGAAGAAGAAGAATACTACTAAATCGAAGATTGAAATACTGTTTAAATTAAAGCTAATATATATAGTATATAAATAGTAGCTCCCATACAAGTAAAGAGGGAGTAACATTTTTTTTTTCTATTCAAACCCATCGTGTTGGGTATCGTTAAATAGGTCTTTGAAAAATATAGTGAGGTTGAAAACACCATTTTTCAATTTAGGGATCCGTTTCAGAAATATTTGGTTTTAAAGTGCAAATTTTTGTTACAGGTAAGTGTTCCTCCCCTCTACCTGCTAAACGGTTATGTATGGATACGTGAAAAAAATTACACCAGTAGTATATATACTGAAGTTGAAAGGAAAACTATTAGAGCTGAGTATTTAGTACGAACTAAAAAGTTATAGACAACCAACTTATAAAATGTACTCGAAAATGTAAAATTTCATACAATTTTCATTGTTAGATGTTTTTGGTCTTTAAACTATGAGGTGCGGGTGTGAACAGGGTGAACTCAAAGTTGTCATTCGCAACAACGGAACCCTACACTGCGCGTGGCCCGACACGCACTTGGCCGGTTTTTCTTTATATTTTTGTTATTCAATATTACAAAATTGAAGATTAAAATACCGTTTAAATTAAATCAAAGCAAATATCTATTCGGTTGAATAGTACTCGTAATGTTCGGGGTGCAGCAGTGGTCGCTCAATAGCCCGGATTCCTTATTTTCCGCTCCAGCTGCGACATTTAGCTAAAATGGCAGGAAAAAATCGTAAGAGATTACGTCGTAGAGCTCTCATATAGAAATTCGACAGGCTTCTCAGGTTTAATTTTGTTCGTATTTTTGTTGTTCAATATTACTAAATCGCAAATTAAAATACTCTTTAAATTAAATATTGCTTAAAGCAGCATCTATTCAGTCAAATATTACTCTTAATGTTTTGGGTCCAGCAGTGGTCGGTCAATTGCCCGGATTCCTTATTTTCCGCTCCAGCCGCGACATCCAGCTGGGTAATGGAACGATGAATTGAGCGTGCCAACGTTGGAAAAAAAGGATATCCGGTCACATGGTTATTAAATAAATTACACTGCATTTTTAGTGCCGTGGATTGAGTATATTTATCGCAGTTTTAAAAAAATTCTCAATGAATATAAATAAATCTAAATACTTATATATATACGGACAAATCACACAGATTGAGCTAGCCCCAAAGTAAGTTCGAGATTTTTGTTATGGGATACTAAATCAACGACACTATATTTTATATAATAGATACTTAAATAGATAAACATCCAATACCCAGGTCAATCTGAAAAGATGACCGGGGATCGAACCCGGGACCATCCGTGTCGCAGGCAGGCGTGTTGACCGCTGCGCCTCGGATCCTTACCTACGTGAATGTTGAAGAAGCTGCCAAAATATTAAAATAAGTTCTGTAATCATTAAAATATACGGACAAATCACACAGATCGAGCTTGAATCTTGAACATACATACATAGTATCTTTATCCCTTTCTGGGTCAGCCTAAGGTCATAAGACCGAAAGGCCACGTTTAGCATGTTGGTGAGCTTAAAGACGGAATATGGAATCAAAATAGTGATGGGTTGCTTGCCGCACGGCCTATTTACATGTTTCCTTAGATTTGCGCCCATTCCCTCGGCGGTTTCTACGGCATACGTGGGATCAGAAGCAGCTGGTACATTCTTCGTTTTTTAATTTCGTCCAGGCCAGCATGGAAGATACACAGATTGAGCTAGCACGAGTTAATCCAATTTTAGTACCTGCCGCTTGACCAGGCTCATCAGTAAGTTGTTCCCTATATTAAAAAAAAATTTTACTTGCTGATAATTAAGCTTTCTATTGGTGAGAGAATTTCAAAATTAAAATAGGTCCAGGAAATTTTAAGTTTATTTACAAAAAAACACAAATACACAAATCCTTCTTCTTTTTAATATTAGCCTAGAAGTCAGTAAGTACATAGTATGTAAGAACATAGTATGTAATTCAGTGAATATAAAAGTAAAATCTCAGTATTTAGAATAAACACAATAAACGAGTAATAAAATGTGGAGTGGTGACGTGTTGAGGGCTGTGGTCCAATCACCCATCTCACGAGTGTCACGAAGCGTCACCGCCCGCCGCGCCGCAGAGACGAGCCTCGCAAACTCAATATTTATTTACTTGACTGTTATAGAGAAATGGTTTCAATTATCATGTCTCTATCTCCTAAGGGATAGACAGAGCCTAATTCGACGTGAGCGTATAGATCTAAAACGGAATCGAAATAGAAACGAGTAATAAAACGTCCAATCACCCCTCTCACGAGTGACACTCATAAAGAAAAAGGGTTTCAATTATATTGACTATTTCGTAAGGAGCCTAATTCCACAAGACCAAAAGGCCATGATTAGCGTGTATGTGAGCGTATATAGGTATGTAAAACGGAATGAAAATAGTGATGGTTGCTAGCCGCATTACCTAATGATAATTCTTTAGATGTTCACCTATTTTGTATCAATTTAAACTGTTCTACTTAATTACTAAACTATGACTTATTTATAAGAGTGCTGATATTCACTTAAAAAGTCAAAATATCACTCCAATAAACATATGCTTTTTAAATCACTTAAATGATATAACAGCTAAGACCTATAGAGATAAGGAACCGAAGTCACCTCGTCCCAGGCTGATCCCAAGCCCGATTTATTGTCTATTCAACTTTATGACAGAGTGCAAACACGTCCCGGGTCCCTCGGGACCGCCACCTTATTGTTTTATGTCGAGGGAAGTGTCCCAATTTGTCTGTCCGATTTCTGTCACCCTTTTTATCTGAACAAAGAATAATGTAGTACAAAAGTGTCTCGGCGATGGATCTTCGCATGACGTTTTGTGTTTCCTTGATACTTATGCCTGAAAAATTTAAAGGGTATTCGTAACAATTTTTATGTAAAAAGGCTTACTACGGGACTGAAGATTACTTTAATGATATGATTATTTGGCTTGAGCTTGGCGCGGACATCTCGTTTTTTGTACATTTACATATTGTGTGTGGTACCTACAATCTATGCATAACATGTTTAAAGTTGACATTTTTGTCCATTCTCAATATCATGAACTTTTATTTAGAACAATGCATATTGCATACTGAGCCCAGATATCTATGTTGAATCTAAGGTTAACTAAAATTGTGAGTTGACTTCGCTTGGAGAAAATGCGCTGTGCTGTGTGTTTGTTGCCCTTCTTCTGAACTCCGCTTTGGAAGCGGCACTAAACTTAGCCTTAAGTAAATTATTAAAGTTGTGAGCAATCTGTAGTTGCGAAATAAAATATATGACAATTAATAAGTATTCAAAGAAATTGAATTTTGAATGTGGAGGGGTTTTATGAAAGTTCAAAGTACGTTATTTTTGACTTAAAATTTTTTTTTCGTTACTTATCTGCATATATAAAATACTGGTTTACTTCCAGTGAGGATAAGAAAAAGAGGTACGGTTCCAAGCCAGATTAGTTTCAGTTCATATATTTTAATATCATATCTTTTTATGGTTTCAGTTTTATAATTCTTCAAATTTATAGGAGCTACGAAGACCATATTTTTAGAAAATGAAAGTCAATGGGCCGTGCAGAGAGTACGTAGTGGAAAATTGTCTAGTGCGCGCCGCGTGAGCTATTTTAAAGCTGTTGTGATAAATGAAGCTTCTGTGAAGCTCTGCACTGCGAACAATTCCAAACTTAATTACATATATCTTTTCAGTATTAACCGTTCCTCCTACTGCTAGTACTGATAGATATTATTTGCTATTTATGTAATTTATAGTATGTAAAGGAGGTATTTATATCACATTCAAATTTTATTTGAAAATTTGTTTTTGAACAGTTTCGTTGTAGAATTTATTATAGGATAATTACTGCTGTTTTTAACTATGGTTATAAAATCTTAAGTCTGCCCATGAAGCTATTTTTTTCGTAGGAATAGACGGTAATTCTATACATTTAATATCGGATTCTTGTACATCCCATCCAAATTCACCAATTAGATGGTTTTACCATAGGAAGTCAAAATATTTTAGGTTTTTTTTACCCACGACGGTACGGAGCAGGTATATGCGTTTAGGGTGAGAGATGTTTGTTTGTGTGTGCGTTTGTGCAAAGTGATGTTCCCACCTATCTTCTAAACTAATGATCCGATTTTCAATAACGGGTTTGTGTTTGATGAGTTCATGTTCTTAGACAGGTGTCATGGCTGTAACTCACTAGGGGGCGCCACAATAGTAGTGCAAAACAATGTTGTGTCGTGGGTTTTTTATTGAAAAATTTTAATTTTGCTTAAGTGGGTATACTAGCAGTGCGTTTTACATATTTCTCTATTTTCTCGCTGAAAACTGCTTCTAGAGACACAATTCTTTTTACATACAATCTATTACTAAAATAGGTATGTCCCTATGTTTTATTTTTTTCTAAAAACCTGTTTAAAAGAAAAAAAAAAGTTGTATAAATACAGTTTTTTTGGAAAAAATAAAAAATAGATGCATTCCTATTTTAGTACTAGATTTTAGCATATTATGTTATATATGAATGTCGATGGTAAATTAACACACTATGTCTTTACTTCTGTTGACTGAGATACTTACGTTAATACTTACCTCAATAAATTAAGTCTTAAAACACTATAAATTATGGACTTTATAAATTAATCAATTTATGATTCTCTCTCTGTCTTAAATAAATTTATATGTCATGTTGATAAAGTACTTAAGAAAATAGTTTCTAATACAAAAGAAAATGGTTACGCCAGTCTATTACATAACGTGATATATTTGCGATTACAGAAGTAGTATTTTAAAATGTTGTTTTTGTCGGGTCTTTAGTCGTTTCGCACCACAAGCGATTCGGACCGCGGGGCGAATCGCCCAAAAGCCCTTTTTGAATGGGTTCTTTCGCACCGCAGTCATTGCGGTGCGGTGCGAATGGCCCAAGGGATCTTTTAGAATTGGTCCATTCGGACCACAGGGCGAAACGATCCAATTTTTAATATGAGTCTAAATCGGACCCATGCAAACAGGTCCGATTTAGACTCATATTAAAAATTTAAGTACATAAGTATTCGAATTATTTATTTGTACAGATAAGAAGAAAAATGGACAATGAAAAAAAAAACTTGCGCGAGATAGTATGTTATGATTATATTTCAAAGAAATATATAATTTAAACATGGTATAATCACAGATTGAATCACTATTGATTTGACTCATTCAAATAAATATTGAGGCTATTCAAACGCCCGCCGCGGTGTGAAATAACCCATTCAAAAAGAGCTATTGCGCGATTCGCACCACGGTGCGAAAAAATCCAATCAAAAATAGCTTTTGGGCGATTCGCACCACGGTCCGAATCGCTTGTGGTGCGAAACGACTAAAGACCCTTTTTTCTTTTGATATTTATACTCTTTTTTAAAAACAATATTCCTTAGACCAACTCTGCCTTAGACACTTAAAAATAAAATTTCAGCATAAAATTTTCAACAAAAAACATAAATAAGCGTGCCTCATAATTTTGCCGCAGCGGCTCTTGTAAAAATAATGTCGCTAATCACTTTCCAAACAAATCTAGACATTTCCCGCAGGGCGTGAAAGGAGATTCATTTATATAAGTATCATTACGACCAAACCGCCATTCGCGAAAACATTTTTATTTTCGCAAAAACGTCAGAGATACAAGGGTAAGAATTTTAAAGGGCTTTTTCTTCTAGTCACCGTTCGTGATAAAAGGGCCCCTGTCGTTTGCTTTAAATGTTAAAGAAATATTCCCTCATTGCTTCGCGCTCGCTGATGCAAATAAATATTTCTTGTGTACGAGTACGCGATCGTTACCCTTATTTACGTCAAAGGCTTTTGTTGTTTTTTTATTAATACCTACAACGGTTTTGGGAATAATAAAAGAGAGATTTTCCGGAATTTGATTATTATTATTGCATACTGGCTACACTATTTCAATAGTAAAACTGTGACATCGTATTTATACCTTCACTAGCTGTTATCCGCGGCTTCGCCCGCGTGATATTATAGCTTATGTCTTTCTCGGTATCTTAACCTCTAAGCCTAACCTAAGTGTATGCAAAATTTCATGATGATCGGTTCATTACAAAGGGCGAGAAAGCGTAATAAACACTCACTTTCGCATTTATAATATTAGTTAGGAAGTTAGGATTAGGATTGGGATTAGGATAGGTTTAGGATATCACTAGGCAGATTAGAAAATAACGACATAATTTCGTAGGTCAAATCTACGAATAATTCGTAGGGCGCAACCTGCATTGGAGTAAACGTATGGCTTCTTTTAAACATTTGGATTGAGGCGCTGCCTGGATCGCGGAAAGTATTTAATGAGATACATGATCTTCGGCTAACAGTGCTGCTTTGAAATAAATCAATTGAGATTAAGAATAATTTAATTCCTTTTCTCTGCAATAGCCTAGATAACCCTCCATACTTTTTTGTGAAATACTGTTTACAGTTTAAAGTGTGAACGTGAAGCTTCACTTAGTGAATCTGCCAAAAGTGGCAGTTGTTGACAAAAATGCTAAGAAAAGCATCATATTCTCATTTTAATTTGTAAACAGTAGTTCTAATAATAATAAGGCTTCGCAGAACAAAAAATTTAAATAATATTTCCGTTTTGTTTTTAAATACGCAGCACTCTTTTTTTTTAAATGACGTGTTACGTCTTACACACTTTCGCGTCTGATATAGTTTACTCCACGTCCACTCTATTCGGGATGAGACAGCTCATAAGTTAACGAAAATTGGCACTACATACGCGCCAACTAGGCATGTCACGGAGCTTCAATTACGATTCCGACAGATAGCAACTTACTCGTATCCCACAGAGTATGATAAATGCTCAATCTATTTGTACCACAGCCCCTAAAGTTTTAAGTGGCTGCGTAATAAGTTAGCCACTTACCTAAGCGGCTAAGTATGCCTGGGCCTCATTTGATGCGAAACCCTTTTTCGGGTCCAGTGCGTGCGTGTAGACGTTCGTAAATGCCGATTACTTGCTTGACATCCCGCAATGGCTTTATAAGCCCAAATTATGATGCTAAATTCTTGAGAACAATAAATCCAGGGCTAGCAAAAAATCTTAAAAGAGGTCCACCTGTATACTAATTTTAAATATTTATAAATTTATAACGAGTTTATTTTAGGAACTACCTTGTTATGGTGCTTATAAAAAGGTAGTCAATAAAATAAAACAACGAATATTGTAAAGAAACAAATAAATTAAAAATATATATGCCGTGTGGTTCCTGTCAGAGTAGAATAGGGTCACTCCAAGTCTTCCCGTGGATATCGTAGAAGGCGACTTAGGAAACAAGCTAAACAAAGCTTATATGCTTTAATGCTTAAAGAGAACGCTCCAACCCGTCTGGTCAGCGTGGAGAGTGTAGGCCAAATCCTCTACTGCTCTGGCTTTATATGACTCAGGTAGTACCAGAGAGAGAGAGAGGGAGAGACAGTCGTACTCCTGCAGTGGAGCTTTAAAAAGACCTGATGATGATATATGTAAATTTAAATAATATATATATGGAAAATTGAGACAATCAACGTATCCAGTAGATTAAAACTTTATGAACCAATAGTTTGTGCACGTATTCACATTTGCTCGGTATGTACCGCAGGCGCTTGCAATAACGCATCCCAACAACAATAATTTCCAATCGGATTACGTACTAATTAGAGTTAATTTGGTAATGATGGTAATGCAAAACGCTGTGAAAGCTTATTGCCTATTGGCTTAAACAGTGTTTTCATGATCCCAGCTTGCAAACCCTACGTCATTTTAGCAAAGCTGGTTATTAACCAATAGTTATCAATACTTACGATAAAATAAAATTATCAATTTCTCATAAAAAACAATTATTTATTATTTTTTTATGAGAAATTGGTGAATATTATGCGGCCTTATCTTCCAAACAACCGTTTAATGGTACAAAAAATAAGATCAGTCAGCCGCGCCGTTGAGAAGGATTAAAGTTTGTAAACCATCATTTACATACTTTTAAGTCTATTCCGTTTTCTCCAGTATATTCACGTTAATTATATAGTGGCCGTCATAGTATATTCAGTTATTAAAATCACTGTCACTCCAAGATATAACTTTTTAAAGTGTCGTACGCCGCTAGGTTCTGTTATTTAAAGGGTGCAAGAAACTTTAGAACTCGTACCTCTTCACTTCAGCTTCAACGACGAAACATTGCAGCCTTGCTAAAATGACGTAGGATAGGCGGGCCTGGGATCTTAATCTACAAGTGGTTATTGGCGTTTCCAATTACGAGATTATCTCAAGGATTAACCCCTGTTTATTGGTTTGTAAATGTTTTATGACACGTCTCCTGTGTTTCGTGTTACTCGGTAATTCTGTATCGTCATAACATATTAATATTTGAGTATCTATTAATTATATCGCTGGCCACAATAATAGTCTTATAGAAAGGTAACACCTCAATGGCTTTTTTATTGGAAAATTAAACTATTTACTAAGGCATTATTGTTACATATAGAATTGTATCAGAAGTATGAGGTGATTGATAGTTTAAGAAATATAGAATTTTTTTTTACAAAAACATTTATATTTATTGTTTCTAATGCCTCTTTGTACTAAGCAAAGGTAAATTGCGGGTAAACAGTATGTGTATTTAAGTAAACATAAAGATACCCAGATTGTAAAATAAAAGAGTCAAGTTTATGTTTGTCATTATTTTAACCGAAGCTTTGCTGCCGTAAAAGCCCGGAACAGAACAAAGCCGAGTAAGCTCTTTGGTGTTTGTCGTCCTATTTCCGTCCAACCTGCTTGGTTGCAGGTTCTGACTTTGTTCCCGCTGGAAGGCACTCATTCAATTTACGACCTTTTTCACAAGAAATCCTAGACAGATATACTTCTTTACTAGAAGAGTTAACAGTCATCAACATCATCATGTCTTTTTTAGTCTCTACTGCAGGAGCACGACCCTCTCTGTACCACAGCCATATAGTAAAGCCAAAGCAGTCAGAGGATTTGGCCTACGTCTGGTGTACTGAGATACAAGCTCTGCTTAGTTCAGACACCAGTCTCTCGCAATCTTAAGATATATTTCTTCTGCCATGTTACTTTTAAGTAAGTTTGTTGTAAGATTGGAGAGAAAAATAAAGTTATATTATATTAAAGTTATATTATATTACGTCCTCCTCGCTAGCCAGTCGGCTGGAAAGGTCTCTTTGATGTGTATAAGCATTATTTAGCTTGTGTTTCCTAAGTCGCCTTCTACGATATCCACTGGAAGATTTGGAGTTGTCCTATTCTTCTCTACCGGGCACCACACGGCGGTTAATAGTACCTACCAAGTCTTTATGGGGTAGACACACCCAAAAGTCGCGTTATTCTCAGACTATACAAGCATAAGTTTTAGATTGATTAGAAGTAAAAACTATTCTGGTACATAGATGGATTTACCGAGTGTGACTCGTTAGATTTTCATCTAGGAACTTAACCTATTAAAACAACTGTCTGAGAAGTTTCAGGACCTATATTAAACATACCCTGGTCGATATTGGCAGGATTCACTTAAGTACCTAGGTACTTCAAGTTTAAGGATTTTGTGCGTTGCTGTTTTTCTCAGAACTGGATATGGATTTTACTACGTCTTGATTGAATGATTCACAACAAAAATTACTTGAGCACAACAAGACGATTTGGTTCCTCCACCCCGGATTCCGAATAGTCTCAGGTGAGGATGTAACCAAGAACACGCTTAGTTGACAGAGACATCAATTTGGCAAAAAGACCTACGGCTTCTGGTAAGATGGTCATGCAGCTTCCTATTGGTGAAAGAATTTCCAAAATTGGCCAAGAAGTTTTTGAGTTTATCCATTACTGACAAACTCACAAGACTTTCTTCTTGATATTAGTCTAAAAGTCGATATGTACGCCACAAGTATTCTCTTTCTGCACAGCCATATCATCATTTGTAGATCGTAAGTTCTTAAATAAATAAATAAATGAGCCAATCACACAAATTGAGCTAGCATCACAGTAAGTCATGAACTTGTGTCGTAGGATACTAACACAACAATACCATATTTTAGATACTTCTACAGATATACATCTAACACCTAGGTCAATCTGAAAAAGATTGTTTTCCATCATGACCTGGCAGGGGATCGGACCCGGACCCTTATATCGCAGGCTGGCGTTGTTAACCACTGTACTTTGCTGTCAACCTTAATAGCACATCCAGCGATCTAAGCACCTCATACATTGTGACAAAGCAACTTGTTGAGAGATTTGCTCACTCTACTTCCAGCTTACATCGATACCGTTCAGTCGAGATGGGGATACGTACACACAAAAGGCTTGCTAATAAATTTATTTATACCGTTACGACACGCTTTCAGTATTGCAAAGTTCAGAACTTTTGCAGATAATCTTGTTCTTATTTTTTACCTAATTTTATGGTGGGTAAATTATTATTATTTTTTCTAATACAATCCTATTGACGCCCTCTGTGGTATCTCAAATGTTTTTTAAACGCGGGCTAGGTGAATCTTGACCTCTTGCAAATGATTTTTTACAGATTGTCATGGGACTGGGATCTTTGTCTATATGACGGATGCATTGTATTATGGCATGTGCAAGTAACTTACTTAAAAAATGGATATGCAATGGACTCCTTATAATTTATGTATGGCCTTAAGAGTCGCCTGGACGCGCATGTCTCCATACAAACGGAAAAAGAGAATTGTGGCAATATTTGATAATTTTAGGGTACAATTAAGCATCTAATCAATTAATCTCATTATAATCTACTTACGTTCCTATACAGTTTGGTAAAATTATCAAATGTTTGAGAATTATACTCCTCTCAAGATTTCCAAGATTTACAGCCGAAACGTCTGGAGAAAAACGGTATGTTTTTGCGTTAATTCCCGACATTGCATTTAATAATCATGCAACGCGAAAGTTTAAAAGTAGTTATTTCCATACAAATTTGAAAAGGCTTGTAATTCTCAAACCATTGGTATTTTAACCAAGCTGTATAGGAACGAACGTAGATTATAATGAGATTAATTGATTAAATGCTTAATTTGACTCCAAAATTATCAAATATTGCCACAATTCCCTTTTTCCGTTTGTATGGAGACATGCGCTTCCAGGCGACTCTTAAGTTGACAGTTATTTCCTCATCTCAACTGAGGAATTACGCCATGGGTTAAGGGTTATTTCTACACTTAATTTAAAGAGTTTGTGGTGGTAAGTCAAGGGGTGCTGTTTGGGTTTGCCTTAGACGATTTTGCAATTTGTTTTTAGTGGACTATGTATAACTATTTAGTGGATAATATGAAATTGGTGTAGTTTGATGTTATAAGTGCTCGTGCTCATTAACAATTTGTGAAATAGTTCAAGTAGAATGTTATATGGACTCGTATAGATTTGTCACCAGAAGCTCCCACGAGGCATCAAGGAACATCACGCCATCTTTTAATGCTACTCGATAAAACTTTACCGTACAAGACTGATACTTAGTATCTCATTATAGTGGACATTGGAAGAATCACTGAAATCTCGGTGGAATCCATAATATAAAACAGAACAAGAAGAATTAATTTAAATGACAGATGTTGAGTCGAATCGAGGAAGCCTTTAGTTAAAGACGATAAACCAACAATAGTATTTTAATTAACGTTTCCGTCCCTGAGTGCCAGCAATGCCAGCTGCCAATAAAGCGTTGCTTGCTGGGTTCGGGTTGCTCAGACTGTCGAGGAGGAACAGCATCCGTTGCTGGTAAGGGTCTGGGGGTGGCACCGTCTGCTCCGTGGTAGACTTCACGACCCCCATACCTCCGTAGGGCTTGGCGACGGGCTGTTCACCAGCAGTTGTGAATGCCAGCCCGCAGAGCAGGGATATGAAGAGCAAAGCTAGTCTCTGAAAAGAATAATTACGATCAATGTTTACTGTAGTCTGCGTGGCGCAGTTTTCAAATGCAAGTCTACTACAAGGGGAGTTTGATAATTTCCCGCAGTTCTGGTTTTCCCAAGGGTAGGCGTCAAACAGTCGGCCAGCCTGTCCACTGCTGACTCTCCCAAGGATTTCCATCGTTGATGGAGCTTTGCCATACTCACGACGCTTGACACACGGGTTGGTGAGCGCAGTTTGGTTGGCTCAAGATTCAAGATTCAAATTTTATTGCAAGCCACAGGTTATACAAGAAAAGGCTTATATCGGTTACGACGCTGCTGCCCATTGAAATCAAGGTAGGAATTTGTTTGACTGAGAGAACGGTATAATGATGTTTGAGACGCTAATTGTTCGGATGGATTGGAGAGAAGATAAAAGGGTTCCAAAATAAAAAATAAATTTAAGATTAAGGGGAAGGCATAGAATAGAAACTGTTTTTTAAAGAAACTTATTCGTGCCTGGTGTCCATAGATGGGTCTTAAAAAATGCTTTTCGATCCGTAAACCATTTTTTCTCAAAGTCGTTAAAAAGATTGACTTCCAAAAAAAATGCTGTAGATCTCAATAAAAACGTTCAACGAAAATTGGTTAGAGCGAGATATATAGGTAGTTAGAAGTTTTAAGATATAGTACATCATAAACCGCAAATATAATTTTGTCATTAATATATATACTATAAAAAAATGTGTCGAAAAATGAAAGTGGATTTTGGTCTATGCTTGCTACTACGGAACCCTACATGGAAGAGTCCAACTCGCACTTGGCCACTTTTTCTTCTTTAATTAGAACGGGTTTCAAAGGAAGCCCTTGATTGTATGACAATTGGAACGCAAAATTGACACGTCATTATGAACTTTATGTTAGAAATTATTGAAAGATAAAATATGTATTTCTTACGGTTTCCATGGCTTATCCGCGGATAAACAGTTGTTGGAAGTCAGTCAGGCAGGTTATAACCATTGTCTGCACAACACACTATTTATACTTTAAGAAATATCTTGGTTGAATGATTTGAAAAACGTTATTGTATTCAGGAGCAATTATTGGCACGATCGTCATGACAATTAAATTCCACATAGACTGCTTAGGTTTTAGACAACATAATATTGTAAGTCTAGGTTGGTGTCTTAACTAAAAATAGAATTTGATTTTGTATGTGTGTTTCATTAAGCAAATAAATCTATGTCTTTGATATTTTAAGAGTTTCTTTGTAATTGAAAAAGTTTGGAAGCATATTTAATGACCGGTTAAAAAAACTATTACAGCTTAGAATGATTCAGAAATCATTGAGTAATAGGCAACTAACTGATAAAATGATGGACATGAAATTGGCCGGTTTTTTTTTATTTATCTGGAAGGAAAGGGAAAATATTATTTGTGATTTTTTTAGCATTCCTCATATGTTATATTGTTTTGATAAAGAATGTATACTTGTTAAAAATATTTGAGCAATAATTTAATAATATTCTGCACTGTTAGTCGACTTAGGTACCGTACAAACATATATTATGTATACAAAATTTCAGAGTAATGGATTCAAGTTTACAGCATTAAAATTTAGCTTTGGCATTTGATCTTTTATTTCTGCAATACATACTCTTTCATTTTCATTTGTCAGAAAATTATTTTTTTGTTATCTATGAAGTAGCGAATCAATGACATAGGCCCCCGTGTTTTACTACTGCTAGGTTGCATGGCACACGTTTCCATGTGATTGGGAACTTTTTGTGTAGGTATTCTTAACATTTCTGTGAGCGGTAATTGAGACTTTTCTCATGAACTGATGATGTTTGGTTATATACGATTCCTTACTTAGTCATTAAACTCGTATTCTTTTCCGAAATGTCATAGTAAAAATCAGTATGGGGTAATCGAATGGTAAATTGTAAAAAAAAACAGCAGTAAGTTTTTTATTTTTTTCAAAATAATGCAACTTGTTTGTATTGATTCTTATAACTAGGCACCTATATCAAATACTCTGATAAGATTGAATCAATGTAGGGTTCAAAATCAGCCTATATTAGGTACTTATTATATTATTGATTTCGTATGCGAATCTCGGGCCTTAATGAAATTGAATTGATTGGATAACCAACCGAAATCATCAAGTTTCAATCTGAGCGCCATAATGGCTCTTATTGTAATTATATTATGAGATCAAAGCGTTATAAAATTAATTTGCGAAGTCTAAAGGAAGACGCGACATTTTACGAGCGCGTTGTTCATATATTTAACAGAATTTCCTAGATTATAGGAATCCGATAATATCATCAATAAGAATCTTTTGCCTTGAAAAATCCCCATATTGTATAAGTTGGGAAATAGTGGAGCGGGGAGGGAATTCCATTCCTTAGCAGTTCAAATAATGAAGTAAGAGCCGAACCTAGAGGTGTGATGAGCAGGGATATCCACGCTGCGTCGTTCGACGGTGAAATGGTGCAGGGGGAATTAAATCATATAATTCTTGTGCGCGCTACCCAAAATGAAGCCTGTAAAAGACACACAAATTGCTACTAATTTGCGGTTTTTGATATAAAACTTAGACACAATATTCCACAGCTATTGATAATATAGAACAGATTTCGTAAACTGAAATTTGTATTAACGGACATAGTCTAGGGGAGTAAACCTAATAAAATACTCGTCGAAACTACAAAGGGTGATATTTACTCCTTCTTCGAATATTCGGCTGCATGTCTGTTTTCTTTCTAATTGATCAATGAAAAACTAAGTTCTATTGTTTAATCATACTTGTATGTACCTATAAGAATAGATTATTAAGGCAGCTTAAAAAATCTGACACCAGTGTTGGCCACTTACACATACGAAAAACAAACAAATAAGAATAGATGTAAATATAAAGTAAATACTCGCTAAAACACAAACGGTGATCTTCTTAGATTCCATGTATAACGGTATTCATTGATCTCCTTCAATGCCTGCAGCTGTCAATCCAACAAAATATGTCAAATAAAGTAGCTATTGCGAATATTTAACAGATTTCTAAAGTAATTGCTTTAAGACATAACTGAAAATTCAGCTTTTTTATTTTGATGTATTTTTATTTCATTTGTATAATTGATGTTCCAAATGACTATTGTTTCACAATTTTCTATTTTCAGGGCTCAGTTCGACAATTTGTATGAATTGATAAATCAAAAAGTTCTCATATAATTATAAATAGTAGGTAAATACTAGCAAAAACGGAAACTGTGATATTTACTCTCTCTTCGTAAATTCGGCGAGTCGCGGTATTCATTGATCTCCTTTATTGCCTGCGCAGCTGTCAATCCTACAATATATGTCAAATAAACCAGCTACAGCGAATATTGAACAGATTTCTGAAGTAATTGCTATATAATTGATATAACTGAAAACTCAGCTTTTTTTATTTTGATGTATTTTATTTCATTTGTATAATTGATGTTCCAAATGACTATTGTTTCACAATTTTATATTTTCAGGTCTCAGTTCGACAATTTGTATCAATTGATGAATCAAAAGGTTCTAGTATAAATACTTGTACTTATAAATAGTAGGCAAATAGTAGCAAAAACAGAAACGGCGATATTTACTCCATCTTTGTAAATTCGGCGAGTCGCGGTATTCATTGATCTCCTTTATTGCCTGCGCAGCTGTCAATCCTACAATATATGTCAAATAAACCAGCTCTTACGAATATTGAACAGATATCAGATCGTAGCACAAGGGGTTATAAGCTTTAATATATCTGAAAATTCATAAGTTTGGTTGTAATTTTTATAAGCCAGAAAAATCGTTTTTTTCAGATGTCTTGCAGTTTTCTTGGATAACCATTTTTTTTCAATATATTATAGAATACATACTCAATTAAATCTAGCATTTTTTGGAACATGAAGTACCATAAAAACCAATATATTACGACTGCAGGAGCGGATCGACATTGTAACGTAGCGCTGTAAAAAGGTCTCATATGGGTAACATTAGAAGTAATAGCCGCATAGAGGTCATTCAAAAGCTCAGATATGGGCCATTCCGTTGCTGGCTTTTTATGGGATGGCTTTGATAAGTTTACCTGTTGAATAACACTAAAGGGTTTTTCCGCTAAGGATTGCAATAAGTAAGTATTCTGTGTAAGTACCAACTTCGTTTTCTTGGACTCGGGTGGCACAATGAAACCCCATGAAAAATTATTTTAAACTGTAGCCACGGAACCGATTAGTTGCCCAAGTAACTTGAAAATTGGGCGAATATTATTTACATTGCCACGTTAGAAATTAACAGGGACGGATGACAGTAAGTAGTTGGCAATGAATGTATATAACTGAATAATATTTGGTAAAAGCCTGATGCAATTATCAAAGAATTAAATACTACTATGAACTTACATGAAACATACCTACACATAGGTGAGCGGATCGACCTACATTGTATTTAGCGCTGTAAGAAGGTCTCATATGGGTGACATGAGTAAAAGCCGCATAGAGGTCATCCAGCAGCTCAGAAATGGGCCATTCTGTTGCTGGATTTTTAGGGTTCCGTAGTAAACAAGGAACCCTTATAGTTTCGCCATGTCTGTCTGTCTGTCTGTCCGTCCGCGGTTTTATGCAGAGACTATAAGTACTAGAAAGCTGTAATTTGGTATGGATATGTATATTAATCATGCCAAAAAAGTGGTAGAAAAAATTTTAAAAACATTTTATTTTAGGGTAGCTCCCATACAAGTAAAGTTGGGGAGTAATTTTTTTCTCTATTTACCCATCGTGTGGGGTATCGTTAAATAGGTCTTTAAAAATATTGTGAGGTTGAGAACACCATTTTTCGATTTAGGGATCCGTTTCCGAAATGTTTGGTTTTAAAGTGCGAATTTTTGTTAGAGTTAAGTGTCCCCCCCCTCTATCTGCTAAACGGTTATATATAGATACGTGAAAAAAATTACAGCAGTAGTATATATACTGAATTTGAAAGGAAAACTATCAGAGTTGAGTACTAAGTACAAACTAAAAAGTTATAGGCAACCAGCTTATAAAATGTACTCGAAAATGTAAAATTTCATACAATTTTCATTGTTAGATGTTTTTGGCCGTTAAACTGTGAGGTGCGAGTGTGAACAGTGTGAACTCAAAGTTGTCATTCCGACTACGGAACCCTAAACTGCGCGTGGCCCGACACGCACTTGGCCGGTTTTATTATGTGATGGCTTTGATAAGTTTACCTGTTGAATGGCACTAAAGGATTTTTTTACTTAGGATATACCTTGTTTTTCAGACTCATGAAGTGGTATGTTGTGATCAGTGGCGGCTCGTGACTTCAAGGTTACACTGCTTACCTACTGTCTCTCAAAAGCAAAACGACCTATTGAAATGCCGTACGTTCGTCAATTATTTGTAGTCGACTGCCCCTATGCACCTACTTAATAATATTTGTACAGTATACATAATCAGTTACTCTAGGTACAATTCTTGTTAATATTAATGCATATTGTAAAACCATTTCTGTATAAAAAGTATCACGTACTTATGTACATGCAGTGAAATATCTCATCATCTTGACTTACCATTGGTTTAGTGAGAGGAGCTGCGCGCTAATATTCTAATAACTAGGTACTTAACTAATTCAGGTTGAAAAGCACGAGAAGATGGTTTCAAAAAACAGATTAGGCGGCATACCGCCGCCGGCGGTAAATAAGCCATAGCCTATTTTCTTTTTTAGTTCTTGTTCAAATAATCCCATTAACAACACACTTTGAAGCCACTTTCAACCACTACACTTTGAAGCACACACAAAGTAGAAAACCATAACTATGAATAATTATTGGGTAATTTCGCGCGCGTTATCTATCACACCGTGTCACAGGTGCGAAATAAAACAAACAAACTGATTTGAGTAAGGTCAAGGACACGCCGTCGCAACAAAAATCTTCAATGAGCGAGCGAGACACCCCGGCCGATGCCGCCCGAGCGAGCCCGTTCGGGAGTATTCGGGACTCGTGCGGCGATCCGATTTTTCAATTTTTCTCATACATTGAGTACGGATCATCTTCCGTTTCACCTGCCGGAGCATTTCTGTCTCATTCCATATAGTTTCTATGGAGACGCTTCGTGCGCACTTTGAAAGCGCTCGCCCAATTTTTGGTTTAGCTAAAATGAGTCTTAAATTTTAGGTTATAAAGATCAAGCTTGTTTGAAAATATTTTCTTTTTCAGTGTGTTATTAAAGTTACATACTTTTGGATAAATAATAATTGTGTCGAAAAAAAAATAGGGAAATACATAAAAATCTGGTAGTGCAGTGCACGAGTGCACTGAAGGAGCGGCCGCCACTGGTTGTGATATTGCTAGGACCTCACGAACATATTTAAATATCTTTTAACTTTAGGTACTGACTAGTACGTGACACCACCCACCGTAGACGTGGGGACAACTACAAACGACAAAACACAAGTTTGAAAATTGGAAATTGAAAATGTTCGCTGGCTGCCAATTAGAGCCACAAAGCGTTCAAATTCGGGGATTAATAATTGTGGGGTGAAAACTATAATTTGTTTTGCAAGCGGCCTTTTATTACGTTGATAATCCTAATTCACGTATAAATGCAAAAGTGAGTTTGTACCAATTAAGTTTATGGTTTGTATATTTGTTTTGTTCGCAAATAGCAGCTCTAATATCGCGCAAACAATAATTTTCTTTTTTAGTGTACATTGATAGAAATATTCATATGCAGATAATAATCTCGTTTATGTCTTTATTCCTGACTTTAGATAAATTCTGGTTGTTTGACCTATCACTGATTTACATGATAATACCTCGATTGGCTTTTACGATACGCGTGAGAAGCAAATCAGATAGTAGATTCAACATTTTTTTACTCTTCTACCAGACCACCAGTAAATAACATTCTATTGTATAAACTCATTTTTATCGATCAGCTGCTTTAATAAAAGATAATATTCTCGAGACAGACAAATAATCATAACACTAAACAGCAATATAACCAGTGTCTCGCGAGAGCTTGCGCTCTATAACAGTTTTAAAAATAAAATTAGTCCCACTTATTACAGCTGTAACGACGCGCCCTAGAGATGGGTTTGAATGCGAAGTGGTAGCTGTTAACCGTTTGCTATGTAAACAATTACAAAATATGTATTATATTTGTTAGCCGCGAACGAATAGCATCAAAAATAAAAATAAAAAACAGCAGAGTCTTCATTTTTCTCTATTTCCCAGACCATCATGAAATAACGCTCCATTGTATCATTAAGGATTCGGCAAGTTCTCGAGACAGACAAATAATCATAACAGTAAATAGCAATACAACCAGCGTCTAACAGTTCACACGAGAGCTTGCGCTCTATAACAGTTTTGAAAATAAAATTAGAGTCACTTATTACAGCTGCAACGACGCGCCCTAGAGATGGGTTTGAATGCGAAGTGGTAGCTGTAAACGCATTAAATAGTTATTATTTTTGAGCGAACGAAGAGCATCAAAAATCAAATTTGGTTTTCATATAAATTAATAAAAGCGAACACTACTGCCTTCTCAAAATTATACCCAATGTTCCTTGGTTTTATGTAAGTATTCAAGCGATACTCCATTCAAATTAGTTTATATGTACCTTAGAGTATCAATTATTGATACTCTAAGGTTTATACATTTTGGAGTTATGGTGGAATATAGAAACTCAGACACATACGTACATGAACTCTAAAATTTTCCTTTCGTTTGCAGGGTTAAGTATAATATTAGATTTTTTTCTATTTGGGCTGTCGTGAAATAAATGAACCTTGCAATATTATATTAGTGGAATTATTCAGATCAAAGAGATTATCCTGATTTACACAGCGTTAAAAAAAACACTAGGTGTGTATTATATTTTATCAGGTGTTTTTATCCATTCACAATACTATTGTGATGAAATGGGATATTATCTTTTCCCATACTTTATTACTTAATTAAAAAAGAAAATATATTTATTTGTACGTAGTATTTATTTCCAATGAAAAATTATGCAGTTGAATACAAAATTTACGACTGCTTTGCCAAAATTGCAGCCTAGTATAAGTATCCTAAGCCTTCATGTAAAAATTCTAAAGAACCCATAATTATTTCAATCTATTCATGCATTTATCAGTAAGGGTTAAAATTAATATAATTAATTTTATACTATACTAGCAGCACTTTCCAGCTGCGCCCGAAAATATAAATATTTCTCTTGAATCACTCTATCTATTTAAAAAAATCGCTTCACAATTCGTTGTGTAGTTTTAAACATTTCAGCATAATGGGGACAGGCAGACATTAAATAATAATAATAAATATATACGGACAAATCACCAGATTAAGCTAGCCCCAAAGTAAGTTCGAGACTGGTGTTATGGGATACTAACTCAACGATACTATATTTTATAATAGATACATATATAGATAAACATCCAAGACCCAGGTCAATTTGAAAAAGATTATTTTCCATCTTGACCTGACCGGGGATCGAACCCGGGACCATCCGTGTAGCAGGCAGGTGTGTTGACCGCTGCGCCACGGAGCTCGTCATTAGGAACGACATAGGACATTAGGAAGTGACTTTGTTTTATACTATGTTGTGATAGTGATACATAAAAGGACTCATAGTAGTAAGTTTGTGAGTACTTACTTATATAACTGTGTAAAACTATACAGACTCCTTTTTTAAATAAAATTAGTCTCGCTTATTGCAGCAATAAAGGTGGATTTAGATTCAAGGGCTGTAAACCGTTTATACTGCGCAGGTAAAGCGCTCAAAATATGTACAATTTTATTACAACGTAGGAATTCCATAACTTTTGACGGCGCGGGACAGCTCGTAACGGACGCGAATAAAAATTAATTGAATATTTATGTAGGTGTCATGTGTGGGAAATCTTGCCAAGAGTGAGTGGATCTTTTTTACTTTTCTTTTTAGTGTACTTAAATATACATGTACTGTCTGTATTTTTATTTTGGATCATAAAGAATTGCAAACTTCGCACCGGATTTTTAATATAGAGAAATTGCAGTATAAATGTCTTAGAAATAAAGGCATGTATAATTAATATACAGTTAACATTTGGTAATGTAAAATAGCTTCATAAACCTTAGCGGTGTCCCACTTACAATGGATGAGGGCACTGCAACTGCTTTTAAAGCAATGCTTCATACATGGCACTGAAGACATTCGTCCACTTCTTATTACCACTTTAATGCGCATAGGAGAAGCGCTCCCGATTGTGTTCACGATATATCTATAAAGCGTGTAATTTGACCCTTGACGCACCCTTAAAGGGGTGACATAGTCTGTCGATATGAATAACTTTTCATCATCATTATCATCACCTCAGCCACAGGAAGTCCACTGCTATGCATAGGCCTCCCCGAAGGATTTCCAATACGACCGGTTGGAAGCGGTACAGTTCATAGCAATTATGACATAGCAATACACAACAGTATATATAAAACAATACGACACAGCTTTCTGAATGAAAATAATCTTGCTTATGGCAGCTGTAACGACGAATTTAAATTTGAAGGCAGTAAACCGTTTACGCTGTGCAGGTAAAGTGAGCCCAAAATGTGTACAATTTTGTTACAACGTAGGAATTCCATAACTTTTGACGGCGCGGGACAGATCGTAACGGACGCGAATAAAAATTAATTAAATATTTATGTAGTGTCAATTTGCAGTGTGGTTCTCGGAAGAGTAGGATATGACCATTCCAAGTCTTCCCGTGCATGAGTTCGATCGTTTTGATGGCAGTCGTGTCGTTTTGCGAGATCAGTCTGAACGATCAAGAAACATTTGATGGTAAATGTTATTTTAACATGTTACTTAATATATGAAAATATATTCTGCCGCATAATTTGACACTGACACTGAAATTTTTCCGAAGCTATCCCAACTTCTCCCGCATACTTGGTGTTCGGTGCCAGTAATGTTTGTTACTCGTAACGTGTAGTATCACACTTTATAATGAGTTGGAGCATTTTTATGATAGTCGCGTCGTTCTGCGAGATCAGTCTCTACGATCAAGAGACATTTGAATGTACATTTTATTTTACATTGTTACATAGCATTTGAAAATATATTCATCGCAATGATTTATGTTTTGGGAAAATTTCCGAAGCTATCCCCACTTCATCTGCACATTTGGTGTTCGGGTTCGGGTGTAAGTAATGTAGAATTACACTTAATAATAATAATAACCCCCCCAGGGGGCCACCTTGTCGTGGTGGGGGGGCTTACGGGAAGGCGTGCTTATATTTCGTCAATAACATCCAGACAACATAAAAAAAAAAAACATGCCAATAACATCGGCTTCACCCTTTCCAAACCAACGGTCCCAAAGCCAAAAAGAAGAATAAAATATGGTTCAAACTAGAAGTACTTCAAAACGGCCCCAAGTGCTCGGCGGATCCAGTACCAGTACTGGCTATGACGGAAGTCATTCTGAGACTGGGTCTAGGGGTGCGAAGAATCCCCGAGCGGCGAACTCCTCCCGTCAAACGACCCCAGCTATGAACACGGACACCGATTTAGCAAGCGATTCAGATAGACATTCGGCAACACCCTCCCCATTTGGTTCATTTGAATCACCTTCTTCATCACCATACATTTTTCAGTCATCATCTCGGTCAAGCACCGCTTCTCCAATGTCTGTGGATGTTGTACAGGAGGCTCACACTATTGAACCTGCACCCGCCACAGGCACAAATCGTGCGCGCAAAAGATGGTCAGAAGAAATGAATAAATTCATCTGGCGTACGTATCTCATCGCAACCAAATTAAATACTAGTAAAGTTTATTTAGACCACCTTTACACGGAATTTTCCCAAAAGTTTCCAGAAATGCAGGCATCTAAACAAAGACTAGGTGATCAATGCAGAGCGATACAAAGAAATAAACTGCTATCTCAAGAAATTTTTGACAAAGTTAGGGAAGAAGTTAT
Source organism: Rhodophaea formosa (assembly GCA_963082605.1). Taxonomy (NCBI): domain Eukaryota; kingdom Metazoa; phylum Arthropoda; class Insecta; order Lepidoptera; family Pyralidae; genus Rhodophaea; species Rhodophaea formosa. The sequence continues at coordinate 5,216,837 of OY720209.1, forward strand.
CACACTCTTACAAGAAACACCAAATCAAAATAGTCAAACCCTTTCATTACCACTACCACAGACACAAAATAGTCACCAGTCAGAAACAAGAAAGAGAAGAAGATGGACAAATGAGTATAATGAATCTATTGTAAGAAATTACTTTATAATTACAGAATTAGGAAATAATAAATCAGCCTATCGAAAGCCACTTCATCAGGCAGTCATAACTGAGTTCCCAGAACTTTCAGAAGTTAGTGAGCAAAGAGTGTCAGATCAACTTAGAGTAGTTTTTAATAACAAATTAATCTCTGAATATAGGCTACAAGAAATCCGCAATGAAGTTTCAAATGCTCATTGCTTTAATAGCAGTCAAGTAAATATTACTGAAACAACAACGGAACCAGAATATTCTGCATTTATGCAATCAACTAACGAATCAAATACAGATCCCCTTCGCCACATTCACTCAAACACACAATCACAAAACCCAACAGCACAATCTAGCTGCCATCAGTTTTCTGTGTCCACCATAGAAGCAGAACAAAACATTGAGACTCTTTTATGCGAACCAAATAGGATACATGAACAGTTTAACGTCACGTTAGATAAATATCGTAATACTGACCCAACTGCACGACCTTTCATACCCAGACAAAAGCCCTCCCGGAAACTGTCAAATATTATAGACTTCATAAATAGCAAAATACTCCCACACCATATTTCAATAGGCCAAGACTTCATTACTACACAAACTATCATATACTGTGCAGCATATACAGCTGCTGTATGTAATGGTTCAAAAATTAGGGATACGCAAATCCCAAGCCATCCCCACGTTCACCAAAAAAAAGTGCCAGCATGGCAAAAAAGACTTGAGAAAAGAATTAAGGATATAAGAAGAGACATTGCTAGAATGACAGAGTACATTAGAGGTACTAGAAGCAATAGACTGGTATCCCTAGTAGAAACTATAAAAGATAAATATAACATTCACTCTCAACACGAAGAACCCAACTTTACAGACCAACAATACCTTGACACCATCAAACAGAAACTGAACGCAGCAAACAGCAGGTTAAAAAGATACTTAAATTGCACACTCCGAAAAAAACAAAATACACAATTTGCAAAGAATGAGAAACTATTTTACCGAACAATATCAACACAAACTCAGCAAACAAGTCCCACACTACCTTCAACACAATCACTATCAGGAGCTGAACTACATTCTTTCTGGTCACAAATCTGGGCAAACCCTGTCTACCATAATACAGAGGCACAGTGGCTAGAAAAAGAGGGTAGCTTTGTTAACTCAATTACAGCTATGCAATTTGAATATATGGAAAGCACCTGGTAGTGATTGTATACATAATTTCTGGTATAAGAAATTTACAACAGTACACTCTTTACTTCATAATCATATAAACGATTTTATTCAGACACCACACACTATGCCAAGTTTTGTCACTCAAGGACTCACTTACATGATTCCCAAAGATACGGACCATAAAAACCCAGCCAAATATAGGCCCATAACGTGTCTGCAAACTATTTATAAACTACTTACAGGTTGCATTACAGAGGTTATTAATCTACACATTACAGAAAATAATATACTATGCGAGGAACAAAAGGGATGTCGTAGAAGAAGTCAAGGTTGCAAAGAGCAACTTATCATAGATACAGTTTCTATGGGACAGGCTACTGCAATGAAAAAAGATATTAGCACTATGTACATAGATTACAGGAAAGCTTTTGACTCGGTACCGCATAGCTGGCTACTTTATGTCTTACAAAATTACAAGGTTCACCCAAAGCTTATTAATTTTCTGGAATGTTCTATGCTACACTGGACAACCAAACTAAAAACCACAGGACCCTCTTCCATAGAAACACCGCAGATCCCAATACGCCGAGGTATTTTCCAAGGTGACGCTCTTAGCCCTCTTTGGTTCTGTTTAGCATTAAACCCACTGTCTCACTTGCTTAATCAATCTAATCATGGTTACACCGTCTCAACTCCACAAAAAAACACTACACTTACTCATTTGATGTACATGGACGACATTAAATTATACAGTAACACGGTAGAGTCTTTACACCATCTTGCAGATATCACATAACTCTTCTCGAACGACATTTGCATGGAGTTCGGGATAGACAAATGTAAAACTTTTACGATAGAAAATGGAAATATAACATCACACACCTACACTTTAGAATCAGGAGATATAATTGAACCTCTAGAACAGCATTCCTCTTATAAATATCTAGGATTCCAGCAAGCCCAACATATAAACCAAGATGAAACAAAAGCAGACCTTCAAAACAAATTTAGGAAAAGACTTAATATTCTGTTCCGTTCCCAACTAAACTCCCGCAATCTAACAAAATCCATTAATAGCTTTGCAATCCCTATTCTTACGTACTCTTTTGGTATTATAAATTGGACGCAAGGTAATCTACTCTCATTACAACGTACTATAAATACACTCTTAACCTTGCATAGGAAACATCATCCTAGATCTTGCGTCCAAAGAATGACGCTTTCGAGAGACGAGGGAGGCCGAGGCCTTATAGACATTAACAACCTTCATAATAAGCAAATCAAATCATTAAGGCAGTATTTCCACTCGCGTGCAGAGCAATCCCTATTACATGAAATTGTAGTTAAAGCAGATAAACGTCTAACTCCTCTTAATTTAGCCAACCGGAACCCACTACGAAAGGAACAGATTGTTGAGACAAGGGAAAAGATCGCAATGTGGCAGCAAAAGTCTCTCCATGGGCGACATCGACACGATCTGGAACAGCCATATGTCGACAAACAGGCGTCGAACGCGTGGCTGCGGAGTGGAGAGCTCTTCCCTGACACTGAAGCGTTCCTGATTGCGATCCAGGACCAAGTAATTGACACTCGTAATTACCAAAAGCATATAATCCGAACACCTAACTTACCCACAGATACCTGTAGACATTGCCACAGCAGCTCAGAAACTATACAACATATTACTTCCGCATGTAAATCTCTTGCACAAAACGACTACAAACACCGCCACGACCAGGTAGCCGCTATCATTCACCAACATTTAGCACACAAACATAATTTCATAAACAAAAAAGTACCCTACTATAAATACAAACCAGAAATCATACACGACAATAGCAGTTACAGAATATATTGGGATAGAACTATAATTACAGATAAAACTATACACTACAATAGACCCGACATTACACTTTATGACAAGGGAAACAAAACTGCCTACCTCATTGACATAGCCATACCTAATACGCATAATATTCAGTCCACTATATCTCAAAAACTGACAAAATATCAAGAATTAGCAATAGAACTAAAACGTCAATGGCGAGCTGAAATAGTACATATCATACCAATAGTTATCTCGTCTACAGGTGTCATACCTAAAACCCTGAAAAGAGGGCTCGATATATTAGATATAAATAAAAATACCATTAATATACTACAAAAGGCTGTAATCCTAAATACATGTCGACTTACCCGAAAATTCCTTACAACCTCATCTATTTCTTCCGCTTTTAATACTATCACTTGATTTCCTACTATTCATGCTTGGCTACGGCCCGTGTGTCTAGATATACCCCTATTTTATATCTAAAAAAGGGAGAAAAATGAATCCTCGTATATAATAATAATAATAATAAATATATACGGACAAATCACACAGATTGAGCTAGCCCAAAGTAAGTTCTTAAGTAAGACTTGTGTTATGGGATACTAACTCAACGATATTATATTTTATAACAAATACATATATAGATAAACATCCAAGACCCAGGACAATCTGAAAAAGATCATTTTTCATCTTGACCTGACCGGGGATCGAACCCGGGACCTTCCGTGTCACAGGCCGGCGTGTTGACCGCTGCGCCACGGAGCTCGTTAAAACGAGTTGGATCATTTTTATGATAATCGCGTCGTTTTGTGAGATCAGTCTGTACGAACAGGAGACATTTGAGTGATCATGTTTATAAAAGTGTTTACATACGGTCGCCGACATACGGTGCCGAGACATTGACGCTTACCCAGAAGGTGGTGTACCTAATCAGAGTTGCACGAAGAGCTATGGAGCGAGCCATGCTCGGCATCATACTTCAAGATCGAGTAGGTACCTAACATAGTGACCGGACAAAGAACGAAATTTCAAGATGCTGGAAATCGTGTTATGGAAATGAAGTGGAGTTGGGCGGGACACCTGGCAAGGCGAGGTGATAATAGTTCGAGTAGATTTTTGACGAATGGTGGCCAATAGATGGCAAGCGAAGCGTAGGTAGTCCGAGAGCGATGTGGGTCGATGATCAGTGGCGGCTCGTGACTCAAAGACCAGGTGGTGCACATCATAAACCACGCCTAAACATATTATTTAGATAGGCATTTTTTATTTACATAAACTGAATTTACCTATGATAATAAGATTAATAAGTAAAACAAAACAATAACAGCGAAAGTAAGTATAACACGAACAAATACAAACGTATAACAATTTACGCGAAAACTACCTAATCCGAACATTTCCGAACGTCGGCGTTCGTCCCGCGTCGGACCCCGTGCGGCGCACGAAATTTCGCTAAACTTCCATACTAATCTTCCGTCTCACGCGCCAGGCGTTTCGTCGCCTTCTCAATAGTAGCCGTATGGGCGCGCTGTGTGCGCTGGAAGCGGGCGCACGGCAAAATATTTTGTCAAGCGAAAATAATACTTATTTTGTTATTTACATGACTGATTATCATTTGACAAAAAAAAAATACATATTTTTTTACGTAAAACTGCTTATTTATTTTTAATATCAATGTATTTTTTTTGTATATATTTAAGCTTAAACTGGCAGTGCGCCGCACGAGTGCACTTAAGGGGGAGCCGCCACTGTCGATGATATTAGGAAAACCACAGGTTGAAACTGCATTGAGACCGGCTTATACCCAGCAGTGGAATACAGAAGATTGGTGATGATTTTTTTTTAATTATTGAATTAGGCATTTCTTTCCCATCTCACCTCAAAAGACAATGAAGACGAGGATGTTACATGCCTATCCAAGAGATACCCATTTATTCTACTTTTTAAATTTACTTTTAATTGTCGGAATAAATCGATGAATTACTTTACAAATTGTGTATAAATGACCGTACATCTAAGATTAATATAATTACAGAAACTAACAATCTAGACGAAGTTTAACAAGTAGTGTATAATAATAATAATAATGTATATACTAGATAAATGAACTTTGTACCAAGAAAATTCAAAGAGTATTTTCGTATGATATAATATCCATATAGATGACGCCTACACCCCATAAACTTTTATGCTCCTTGTTTTAGCCAAGCCAGTCGATGTCACAACTTCCGAAGCAATAAATTAAGTAACGCAAGGGCAATTTGTTTTAACTTTTAGTACTGTTTTTCGAAAGGGATAAGATTGTGCAAAAGTTTGGCCGAGAGCGTCGCAGAGACTTCGGACTTGTGGAGAGAAAAGTTTTAGTGGGCGGAGTTTGTCGGCGCATGCGTGGTGCTGCTTCTGAAGAGTTGATGAGGAGTCGAGGTTGCCTGCTGCTGATGGCACAGCAGTCGTCACCGCGGCTTCGTGTCACTCGGACGCATCGGGATGCATTGCTGCATAACCCCCGCTCGCGACACCATCCCATAAAGTAGCCCCAAAGACACTGCATAAACTTTCCCCGAAGTTTGAAAACTTTGAAAGTTCGCAAAAGTTTCGAGTTCAAAAGTTAACTTTTTATGAAAATTCGTCTCTGGTAGTTAAGTATGGATAATTGATTTCTTTTAATAATTAGAAATTTGATTAATTACTTTCCATAAATAATCATAATTAACACAGTACTTATATATTAAGTTATAACCACATGCATCATTTAACTTTTTGTAAATACAAATCTAAAATATGTTCATGCTTAGATAGGTACTGAGATAGAATTACTTTAGTGGCTAAATAAATTAAAACAAAATAAATAATGGGCGTTATAAAACAAATCATAATAATTAATATATATATATATATGAAAATTTAATAAAACTCATAACCGCTGAGTATTATCACGTATTGAATATTATCACAATAAACTAAATATACCCACGTCAAGAGTAATAATATTCGCTCACCCCGTCGGCGCTCGCAACCCTTTCTATAAAAAGAAATAAAAAATCGTCTTTAAAAATATCTAGAACACCTAACACGTAGGCTTTAATTAGGCAATTATGTTTAAAATAGGTTATTTTAATTATACACGTTAATTTTTATAACTACTAAAACTTTATAAACAAATTAAGTAGCGGTTTACTTAATATTTTAAACTTCATTGAAATCTAAACTACACTTAATTAAAAGGTTTGTCTTAACTAAAAGTATATTATTGTTTAGCTTTTAAGCTACCTAATAAATACGAAAGCTTTTTAAACAAACACTTTGGATTATTAAACCCACTACTACACTTGCTTAAAAGGTTCGTCTGAAACGGAGAGGATATTATTGTTTAGCTTTTAAGCTACCTAATAAATAATAAAGCTTTTCAAACTAATACTTAGATATTTTTTTAACTTAAATGATATTGATACCCACTTAGAACAAGTTTATTGAAGTAGCATGATTAAAACGTTATAAAAAAAAAACAATTTTCTCAAAGCTTAAACTGGCTTCGACAAAATACTCTGCGTAATTTTACTAGGGCAGTATTGAGCATTGTCGTTACCAATTTAATTCTGTTTGTTTCCAGTAAAGCGATAATTTTCTACCAAAGTGGAAAGTTTTATAAAAAATATTTACAATGCTATAGATACAAAGCAAAAAATAAAATAAAAGTTATGACAGGAAACTAGATGCAAAATAATTAAATTGAAATAGAATGTATATATTTCTCAATAATATCTGATGATATTCATTTACAGTTTGATTTCTGTAAAGCTTTATTCGATTCATGTATTCATAAAACAACAATACATTGTATTGGAATATCGAGGGTAAATACTAAAAAATTTAAGAACTACAATATTAAATTACCAAAAAAGAATATTAAATAACAATTATATTATAACTAAAATTCACCAACGGAATAACAGCATTTCTCCAACAATAATGCCTTTAGTTTTCTCTTAAAAATAGAAAGATTTTTTTACTAATTTTAGTTCCGGCGTTAACTTATTAAAAATGGTCACTGTTTGATGGCGTGCACTATGAGCTACTATATTGAGCATCGTGGGTAAATAGGCAAATGTTTGGCATTTTCCGTGTATTATAATTCCGTTTACTGCGTCGTCAAGCAAAACAATCACCAATATACTGATAATAAATAAATCGTAGTACCAGTCACCTAATCACCTAAGCCATGATATTAGTCTGGGATTAAAAAAATGTTAACAGTGATCCTAGATCCAATGATTTTCAGCACCTGAAAGTTCTCTATCCAAAATTTCTAGCTCCTCATGTGAGTAATATTCGACAGAGTCCTCCTTACGTACGCCAAGACTTCGTCTAGATATTTGTAGGCAGGTTTTCTTAAAAGAAAGTATTTAAAGGTTTTCTGAGTCTCTAAATAAAACTACTATAATATATTATTAACAATAAATAAATGTAAGACATCTGATATCGAGGAAGTGATTTATAAAAAAAATGTGAGTATAGTGTATGCATTATGCATTCTCCTAGCTAAAACAGCAACAATAATCAACATACGTTTTACTGAGAGTTTGAGATCTATAAGGGCTGCTTAAAAACGCATATTTCCAATAACAAATTTATCCAGCAGTTTCCTGTACCCCTAACCAAATATGTTAACAATAAATAAATCCGGCTCACTAAATCATAGTTATCGGAAAAGTATTCCTTACAAACCAGCTAATGTACCCCATGATTCGCTGCTCGTTAACCCGAAACTGCTTAGTAAGTTTCTCCCGACCAAACAGCCGGACACACAATAGCGGCTATTTATGTCCAAAATGACCGCAATTAGATGTAAGATAATTTCTTGGGTAACATTAAAGATATCTCTTTAAATTTGTGAGTAAAAAATACTACATATTATATAGTTTTTGTTAGGGATTTATGGGTTTGCTATCCCCTACTAACCAAACCTTTTTCTATTAAATAAATCAGCTTATCTTTACTAGGGGCTTGAATAAAGAAATCATCTGATTGCCTTATATTTTAACCAATGATACATATTCCCTCTTATCATAAATACGTGATTTCATATAACGGTTAATATACTTCATGATTCAAAGCTGTTAACCCGACACTGTTTTGTAAGTTTTCTCCCGGGCCAAATGGCCGGACATACAGCAGCTACTTATGTCCAAAATGTCCACAATTAGATACGCGGTAATTTGTAGGGCACCACAAAGATATCTCTTTAAATTAGTGCAGACAAATTATTACAAAACTGAAAAAAATCTTCAACCTCTACTAAGTTTGGTTTGATGTAATATTTAAACAGTCAGTTAATCAGCCTATCTGCATTTGCGCCTTGAAAAAAAAATATTTTCCGGACCTGAGTGCCTAATATGTTAACCAATAATATTTTTTGCTCCCTAAATCATAAGTACTTACTTCATATGCGGCATATGTACTTCATAATTCGAAGCTCGTTAACCCGAAACTGCTTAGTAAGTTTCTCCCGGACCAAACAGTAGGACACACAATAGCGGCTATTTATGTCCAAAATGACCGCAATTATACGCCTATGCCCTGTAATTTGGGGTTAAAGATATCCTCACATTAAACTATTTGTACAGGACTATTTTGACACAGAATGCATAAATTGCTATTATTTAAAATTTTAATTTATAAGTTTGTATTCGTTAGCTTTAGCTTTATGCATCAATTATGTATTTAGCAAAAGCTACCTTGTATGTGACACAAATTCCTGAAGGCAAGAGAGTGGACAGAAATATTTTTCTAAATAACACTAGTATATAAGTTTGTATTGTGTGTATTTGTAGATTACAACAGATACTCATTTTCAGTGTTCGGGTTACTATTATTTTATGCTTTTACGAAAAATATCAATAATGAAAAATGTTATTTTCAAATTAGACATATCACAATCTTTTGGAAATTACCGGAATATTGCCAAAGATTAAATGAGAACTTTTAAAATAGGGAACCGCCTTCCATCCAACACCAACTTGTTGTTCAGAACGTAAAACATATTTTTCTTAAAACCACGGACAAACTTAGGAGTCATCATCATTTTCGTATAGGTGACACGGTCATTCGTGCATGCACACCCTGGTATCAGAGTTCTTCGGAGCCGCCTCTCGGCCTCCGACGTGGTTCCTTTAACGACTACCAAATGGCAGCCGGGACCAACGGCCTAATGTGCCTTCTGAAGCACGGAATCATCTATACTAGTAAAAGACGGATACAAAATGAGAAAATTAAAAAAAAGTAATTGCTATTCGGCTAGACTAAGCAGAAGACCAAAATCAAAAATACAGTACGATTTTGCAACCCAAACATCCAATCCATCTTAAAATCTGCTCAGCATATATTATAAAGAATTAATTTTTTTAATTCTAAGTATAACGTACAAACGTAAATTATAACTGAGTAATTGCGAAAGTTTTTGATAAGGGCGTCAGATTATATTAGTTTCTCATAATTAATGAATCTCTTGATAATAGCAATATCAGTCAGTTTAAGTAAAACTGAACATTAATAAACATAAGTTAAAATTTGTACAGTCTCAAGTGATTAAACTATTCAATATAAACGTATTTAGGTTAAGTCTAATCTAATTCTTTAAATGAGTGGTCTTGAATATAATTTTTATATTTATTTTCATATACATGGCGAAGTTTTAATTGTTTTGACCCTTAAAGGGATGATTAAGCCCGTAAATATGAAAAAATTTGTCTATGATATCATCATCACAATGCTGAAAATTGATAAAAAAATACATTCCTACACAAGTGGACCGGGCGGCTTATTGGAGGGAAATATTTTTTTTTCATTTCCCAGCATTGTTCCCAAAGGAAAAGTTGTTCATATTGATGGGCTGAATCACCTCATTCAGGGTCCAAAATGACAAAAATTACAAAATGTAAATTCTAATATCAAAAGCAATATTAATACCAAATAATAAACGAGAATCCTGTCTTCTTAACTCCAAACGGGACTCGCAGGTAGCAGAAAAAGAGAATTAATTTTATCAAAACTTTTAAACTCTTAACATCTCGGAATAATACTATCGTGCTAATAAAGAATGTTTTAACAATCAATAAAAGATTTTACAAATTTTGAAATTTTCAACAACTTATACTCGCTGCCTATTAGGATTTAAGAAATTGGATATTTTTGTTCACTAGCTATGTACAATAGTCTCCAAACACTATTTTATACATCAGAAAATCGCGTAGGCACGACGGTCTAAGAGAGCCTTTGCAACTTACGCTAACGTCACATCTAAGTTGTATTATCTAGTATCTATCATAACCAATCATAACCATTGCATACTAATCAAACCATAGACGTCAATACTGACGTTATTAGTTTATGGTTAAGTAAAGATCTGTTGTTGTTGCCTTGTTATGTGTGTCATGATTAAGTGTCTTCTAAAATACTGGATGAATTTGAATATTTTTTTACTGTTGTAATCTGAGGTCCTTTGTGGCCTAGTGGACATCATGCAAGGCTGTCACTTTGGTGGTCCCAGGTTCGATGATGTAAGGTTCAAAATCTCTTGGTCTCCTGTCTTGGACGTTTTTCTATATATGTATTAGTTAAAAAATATAGCCTCGTACTTTGGGGCTATCAGTTTGTGTGATCCGATCGTATATATTTATTGTTATTATTAATCTGCATATTTAACTTACCTCCCCTTACGCAATTGCTTCCATTTTGGACATCAAAAATAGTGAGTGAATAAAACTGCACAATAAAATCAAATTTGATGCGGACGAATTCGCGGGCAACAGCTGATATAAGTAAAAGTTGTAGAGTTTTAAGTTTTATAGACAATATAATAATAAAATCTGCTCCGATTCTTAAAGGGGCGATACAGCCCGTCAATGACCTGAGCCGCCCTTTTAAGGATTGGACAGGGTGTTGTAAACATACTGTAAATATAATTTAGAATATTTATCTTAAATAAAATATGTATATTAGGTATACCCTAACAACGTAACAATATATAACAAACAAAATTATCAGTTTGAAACTCTAGTGGTAGTTTGAAAACCATTACATACATGAAAAGAAAATTAAATTAGTTTGTCTCTAATGTTAAAACAACTTTTAAAAGAAAGAAAATAGTTTTATAAAGAGAAGCAAAATTGAAAGTAAACAGAGTCCTAGAAATAATAGTTTTGAATCAACTTGCACTGTACCTTTGTTTTACAACTAAAAAAAAATATTAGGTAGTGAAACTATCATACTTTATTATACACATAAATGAATATTACTTGAGATTCTACTGTACCCTTCGACGTGGCGGTGACTCGACGTCTAGGTAATAAAAGCGGGTGTTTTCAAAGTAGACGTGGCGGCGACTCGACGTGGAGCGACTCGACGTCGAGGCAACAAATCCTAAAATGATACAGGTCTCCTAGGAAATTAGTTGCGGAAGCTAATCAGAACCTGAAACCGCTGGTTACTTTAGTTATTCATGAAAGACATCGAAAATGACGAGTTTCAGTATCTTCTACAGTAACTGACCAATTCGGTTTTTTAAATAAATATATAAGTGGTATTTATATAAATATATAAATCCTCTGACGGCTCTGGCTATATATAGGGTCGTGCTCCTGCAGTGGAGACTAACAAAGACCTGTTGATGATGATGATGATAAGTGGAGAGTGTAGGCCAAATCCTCCGACTGCTCTGGCTAATATATTGCTCTGGTAGTACAGAGAGGGTCGTGCTCCTGCAGTGAAGACTAAAAAAGATCTGATGATGATGATGATATAAGTACGGGCGAATCACAAAGATTTAGCTCGCCGTAAAGTAGGTTCTAGACTTTTATTACTAACTCAACGATACTCCATATATTTTATAGCAATACATTTATAGTTAAACGTTAAAGGCCCAGATCAATTTGAAAAAGATCATTTTCCATCTTCTTTTGACCGGGGATTAACCCTAGAACCTCTGGATTAACAGCCTGGTATGATAATTACTACGCCACAGAGGTTGTCACAGTTGCTATAGCTCAAAAGCACATACATTTACTACTTAAGAGGAGTTGTAAATGTCTGTGCACAAAAGACCTTTTAGTTATAAACAAACGTTCCGGGAAAGATCACTATCTTAAAGAAAAAAGATGGTGGTAATATTAAACTTGACATGGGGAAATTTTACAGTTTATTTATAAAGACAATATTCTGCTAAAAATATATATTACAAGTATACTTGAACGTTAAGACCAACGGGGCCAAAGCAGTACAAACTTAATCTTCAAGTGTGCTGAAGTATTGTAAAATAAAATAAAACTGGTAGATATCTCACAGACACGTGCGTAGGCGCTAAACCCGGCTCACACGTAACAAACGACCGCCGGATCATTGGGATTGAGCAGCGACGCTTACGTGACGCCCTCCAAACAAATGTGCGACTACGTGTTCCAAACAGAGATGTATGGCGTGCTACGTTTTATTCTCTGGATACTCGTAAATATTGTATCGTGTTTTTCAATTTTTCTTGCTGTAGTGTAGAATATATACTAATCTTTTTATTGCTTTGGGTATAGCATCCTAAGTTGGCAAAAGGAAAGTAGTAAAGCAGTGATCCTTACGTGACGACCTCTAAACAAATGTGAGACTACGTGTTCCAAACAGTGATGTATGGAGTGGTTCGTTTTATTCTCTGGATACTCGTAAATGTTGTATCGTGTTTTTTAATTTTTCACGCTGTAATGTAGAATATCTTCTAATCTTTTTATAGCTTTGGATATAGCATCGTAAGTTTTTAATCTATTAAAGTAGCGACGCTTACGTGACGCTCTCCAAACAAATATGCGACTACGTGTTCCAAACAGAGATGTATGACGTGCTACGTTTTATTCTCTGAATACTCGGTAAATTTTGTGACGCGCTATTGAAATTTTTCCGCTAAAGTTTAGAATATCTACTAATCTTTTTAGAGCTTTGGATATAGCATCAAAGGTTGGTAAAGCAGTGGTTCTCACGTACCCCCGCCCAAACAAATGTGCGACTACGTGTTCCAAACAGACGCGTATGGGGTGCTACGTTTTATTTTCTGGATACTCGTAAATTTTATGACGCGCTATTGAATTTTTTACGCTGTAGTGTGGAATATAAACTATTTTGTTTTATAGTTTTGGGTATCGCATCCTAAGTTTGTAAAAGCGGAGATAGTAAAGCAGTGATCCTCATGTGCCGCTTTCCAAACAAATGTGCGACTACGTGTTTCAAACAGAGATGTATGGCGTGCATCGTTTTATTCTCTGGATACTCGTAAATTTTGTAACGCGCTATTGAAATTTTTTACGCTGTCGTATGGAATACAAAGTAATCTTTTTATAGCTTTGGGTATAGCATCTTAAGTTTATAAAGTGGATACAGTAAAGAAGTGATCCTCACGTGTCGCCCCCCCCCCAAACAAATGTGCGACTAGGTGTTTCAAACAGAGATGTATCGCGCTATTGATTTTTACGCTGTAGTGTAATATTAACTAGTTTTTAGGTAGTTTTTAGTTAGCTGTGGGTATAACATTCTTAGTTTGTTAGAGCTTAGATAATAAAACACCCATGCTTAGTGGCGTCCTCCAAACAATTGTGCGATTACGTATAGTAAGTTAAGTAATAGTAAGCTAAGTTTTATTATTTGTACTCGTAAGTATTTATTGACACTTAAAACAAATTAAGTCGAGTTTATAATTCCAGCTTGAGACGTTCATAAAGTCTCATCGAAATATTACACCTACCTAGACCCTGTCAGCTTTAGGGTAATCCGTTAGGCGCAATTTTGTTGTAAAGTCTCAAGACTTTGTTTTAAATTGCAAACATTTCAGTAAGTCGGTGTGGAAAGCCATACATCATAATTACCATGTCAACCATAACGCACATTTCCTTTTATATAATTCATCGTCACCAATAAAGGAAGTAAAATGGGAAATTACTTTGATAAAACAGACGTAGGTATGGAGACAGTAGGTATATAACACATTTTTTCACTTACTGAAATATATGCTTTTATCTTAACGATTCCACGCAAGTCTGAGAAAAAACGTAGAATGTGCCAGCTGTTTCTCTTCCCGCGCAGATCGTAAAAGCCTATCGAGGGAATGGGCGTCAGGAATTATGTCGATAGGCGATGCGGCTAGCAAACCATCACTATTTTGGTTCCATTCTCACCTACAAGCCCACCAATATGCTAAACGTGGCCTTAAGGTTTTACAGACCTGGGCTCTATCTACCCCGCAAGGGAAAGAGACGTGATAGTATGTATGTATGTTTTTCACCCATGGAAATCTATGCTATTATCTTAACGGTAAGGTGACTTTGCCCACTTATAAAAGGAACTGGACTAGGAAGAGTGTTTAAAATCTTCTTTTACTCTCATGTGTATCACTTTTCTTAAGCTTCAAGGCATATTAGCTCAACTTAATTAATCAATGGCCAAACGTACTCTTTGAAGCACAGAAATGCACCAAATACTCGTACTTACATTTATTTTACTTTTGTTTGCCTCTAATTACACAGTCGGTATCCAATAATTCAATAAGATTCGTTAAATGGAAGACATTAAAACATGTTTTAGTTTCAAAATCCCAACAGCCTCAGATGCTGTTTAAATATTAAAACTGCTCCTGTTGCGAGTGAATCCATTAGACCGGACTTGTTTGTTCCTTGAAGACTTTACGTTCTTCCAGAAGTTACTAAAGAGCACACATGTGAAGTTTTAACCACGCTACGTAAATCAGTCGCTGAAACTGGCCCAAATAAAATACTTGATAAACTTAGAGAAGATTGTAGAGGTAAATAATAATGTAATACTCTCTACGGCCAATGGAATACTTGGTAAATTTAGAGAAGTTTGTGAAGCTAAATAATAATTTAATGCCGTCTGTTTATGTCTAAACAAGTCTCAATTTTCAAACATTAAATTTTAAAGCTGTATTCAATAACTAAGCTAAAATATATGCTTAACTAAGATACCAATAAAAAGATACCAATTAGTAAGTTGCAACAAGAGAAAAAGCCAGAAACTCTGCTCTATTTTCCGCTGATGCACAAACAATGATTGTTAGGGTTCCCTACCTAAAGGATGCAAACGGGATCGTTACCGTGACTTCGACATCCGTCCATCAGGTCCGTATAATTTAACCGCAATAGGTATAATATAATTTTCACAAAATTATGTCTATTGCATACGAATAAGTAATAATTATTCGTTGATTGCAGTTATGAAAAGAAATAATTCATTAATAAATTAATTGAATCATCAAAGGCATTGTATAGCATAAGTAACGTTTTTTTAGCGTTATTTGTAATTAAAGACGGGACCCTTAGTCGGGGACTTTTACTCGCACTTGACGGTTTATTTTTACTTATTCCGCATTGCCGTCATTAGCAACGGTTTCAACTGTTAAAAAGAAAAACCGAATATCTGTAGGTGTGTACATGTACATTCTGTAAATAATGCAGTAAGTTTTAATAACATCAACTTTTTGGTATGCGGAGCACTTGAACTAAGATTACAATTTAAAGTGAGAACGTGAAGCTTTGTTAAGTTTTTTTTTGTCAAAAGTTATGCTTCACGTTTAAATTTTAAACTGTAGAGTAGTTCATGAAATAGTTGGGGAAGTTACCTAGGGAGGTCCTAGGTATTTTTTTAAACTATTTTAGCTAAAACAATTTTTTTAATAATATTCATTTTATTAAAAAAAAAGAACAAAGTCTCCACTGCAGAAGAACGACCCTCGACCGAAGACTTAGAGTGGTCCTAATCTACTCTGCCGGAAACCACACGGCATATATTTATTGCAAATTATTTATTTCCAATGGTTATTATAGCACTAGGTTCTTTAAAATTCATTTATCGGTATTTGGCGCATTAAGTGTTCTTAAAGTTATGTAGGTATGTCATGTGATGGGAATCAAAGATATGCATTGGTTAGGTCCTCATGGTTACTTAATATTACGGTTTACAAGCATACCAGGGAAAACGCTTGGTATACATTTTGTAACATCATGTTGTAGAGAAAACATTAAGCTTTGATGTAATTTTTACTCACTGTGCGGCGGAAGCTTAATCTAGGAACGGAAGCAACCTCTTAACAAATTGTGTTATCTGGCAAAATCTATCCAAGTGTAAAGTTTGTGAAGTATGGGTAGGTCATCATCATCATTTCGTGTAGGTGACACGGTCAGTCGACCATGCACACCCTGGTGTCAGAGTTCTGCGGAACCGCCTCTCGGCCTCTGACGTGGTTCCTTTAACGACTACCAGATGGTAGCCGGGACCACCGGCTTAACGTGCCTTCCGAAGCACGGAATCATCTTTCTTATCAGACAATCAGGTGATTCATGCCTGCAATGTCCTTACCAAACTGGAAACAACTTAACAAAGTATGCTTCCCGTGGGAATCGAACCCACGACCCCCGGGTCAACAAGGCAAACGCCTTAGCCACTGGACCACGGAGGCAGTTATGGGTAGGTTATACTTACGATAGTGTTACATTGTTTTTGGCTGGATATTAGTGAACTCAACTTATCGTCATGCTTGTAAGTGTTGATATGAAATCTTTTTAGGCTCATTGTTCTAGCATATAATATTTTATTATCACAATAAATCATTTTAACAATATTACATATTCGATGTAAATAAAATCACTTGTTGCGTTTTCTGTGATCAAAACACATTATATATTTTGTGAATTCGATTTGGCGAATTAGATTCGAAGCTAAGGCTAATATTGTATTAGTTCGGAGGTGGCTTCGGCGACTCCTTTGTATTTATCACCTTACATTTCTTAGAGTGATCTTACTTTGGTATCTACGTAGGTTTAGGTAGGTTTGTTTCTGTGTATTTTATGTTTCACTATATAGCAATTTAAACTATATAGCAGCTAGACCGTAACTTGAAGATTCAACAAGTGAGAGGCGGCATCGCCTGACGTCTGCACAATGCAATGAAATTGCCTTTCATTTTATGCAAGTCGTTTAAAGTAGCACCTGAACGCCTCTATAAAGGTTATGCAACTTGCAAACCTTTACAAAGGTAAAGTTAAGCGTTCCTTGTAAGATTTCCCAAGAAATCTGCTTTAACTTGGTAAACATTTAACAAGAACTTATGCATAATCTTGTTTATATTTTTGTGAATGCTTCAAAAAAAAAATACCTATATATAAAATACCTTATAAGTATAAGAACGTAAGCATTTTAGTAAACGTAGGTATACGTAACTGTTTGATCAATTCGAGTTATTTATCTCTTTAGAAAGGATTTTACCTGCATTATGTTATAAATCATTTAAATATGATATATGAAGATTTTTCGTTTCATTGTAAGCACAATGTAGACATTTAAGTTTATTTCAATTTATTATACACTAGCTTATCCTTGGCTTTGCTCGCGTGAATGTTAATTAAGATGTTTATACCTCAGAAACATAACCGTGATAAACGGTACCTTTCTAAGGTAAAAGAAAATTTCATCTTAATTCTGAGGTTTAGTGGTTGCATAGTAAAAATATAGTATAAAGTTACTTTTACCAAACAAATATTAGCTCATGCTATAGAATTAAGAAAAAAAAATAGTCCCACACAAACACACTTCCAATCAATATCCAAAGTAAAAGTAGATAAGTGTCATTTCACAAAACTTGGTCGCGATAAGGCGTCAAGGCGACAACTTGCGCATTCCTACCCTTTGTGAAACTTCTGGCTATTATTGTGACCGCTTTGTTTCGAAACACTTCCTTTCAAAATATTGTCTCATTATATTTTTCTTGGGAAATTTCCTCTCTTTTGGTGGGGGCGGAAATTCGGACAGTTATGCGGATGATGGGCGGGGATTGATTTTTGAGTCATCTTTTTGTTCTTGGCGAATTCTTTCGATAACACAATAGTAAGTTCAGAAAATTTTTAACATTTTGCTCTCACAAAGCATGAAATGAGATTGGGGAGGTAAACTTTTTTTTTAAGAAACAATTCAGTACCCTATCTCTATATCTGACCCTATCTTGACTGATGGGAAGCAAAGATGAATTCTAGATGGAACATTGCAAACAGCAAATTCAAATATTGCAGTCTTGCCTTGAAAATTCCTAAATTGTACGAGTCAGGCCACATTATCTACAATTCAGCATTGTCTTTCTGATGATGGGGAAGGTCTCTTAAAGACCAGGAGCTGTATGATATAATGGACAAAGAAACCTCGTGGCGACATTTAGAATCACAATCTGCACGCTTTTCTGAGTTCAAAACTATTTAAAAAGTGCGCTCCTCATATTTTTAACCGACTTCACAAAGAGGAGGAGGTTCTCAATTCATCGGAATCTTTTATTTTTTTATGTATGTTCCCCGATTTCTCAAAGACGCCTGGACCGATTTAAGAAATTCTTTTTTTGTTCGATAGGTAATTCTTTACAAATGGTCCCATTAAACTTTTAGCAAAATGTGTTGAGCACTTTTTGGAAAAATACACAAAATCTAAAAAAAATATACACGGATGCCGTTGGGTTTAAATTTATTTCCATTTTATTCTTATGCTAATTCAAACAAATTGATAGGGTTATAGTTGGTTTTTGTTTAAAATATCTTAAATTATATGCACACTCAAGTTCCTATGGCGCCTGCACTATTAACAGTATCGTTGAGTTAGTGTCGTGTAGTGTTGGTCGTACGACCCAAGTTTACTATTTAGCGTAGCGGTTAGCTCAACCTATGTCATTTGTCACTACAGATTTATGAAATTATCAGATTAGGTAATAATGCATATAAATAGAAACACGGAAGGTGTAGTGTAGTATGGTAATTATAAGATTGTAACCGAACTTCACCGGAACGCAGATAGATAAATTAAAATGAGTTTTAATTGATAAAAGTTATTAACAATATCTTTTATTTCAATTTACTTCCTATAATAATAGCAATTAAAAATAAATTTGAAATATAATATCAACGTCTTATCGCTCTCGCAATACAACGACAAATGTCCCCGTTTTGACAAGTGCCGGCATTTTTATAACCCCACCATAATTCATTCCCCCGTAATAGACTTTTATTCAATTAAGAGTCTAAAAGCTATACCGGGTGCAACTAAAATATAAATAAAGTAGTGTAATACATTTAATGTTATACAATAATGTTACAAGATACATGAATTTAATCCGTGATAAATCCAAAAATCCTATTAGTTGTTGCCAACCATAAGTCCCTTTAATCTACCGATTATCTGTTACAATGTTTATTTACTAGATTTTTCAACAACGTTATGCAAAACTAAACGAACTAGACGCGATTGTTTTAAGCAAAGTGCTCTCACACAGACACGTCCACGTGGAGAGTGTCCCCGACTCAGCAGGACTCTGCAATGGACAGATAAGCGAGACAAACATTGCAGTGCGAGCCAATAAATGACCCTTTTAATTCATCATAAAAAATAAGCATTTTACCCGACTATACAAAAAGGGGAAGATTTTTTACATGCATGTACCGTGCATTATGTTAATATAACTCTGTCGGATCCTTAAATTTTTCTTATTGACTAAAGCTAGAAATTAAAAAAATATTACAATCTCATACAAAAGTTCAGCCGGCCGGCAAATTTATGAAATTAATGAACTATTTTTTTAAATTTCTACTAGTAGTCCCATAGAAAATGTTGCTTATATTTAAGGGCTGTGTTGCCCCTTTAAGGATTGGATAGGGTTTAATTAAGATATCTGAACGGACTCCGAAATTACAGAATCGTTTTTCAAAATTCTTTCATCTATTTTAAGCTAATTTATCTGTGGGTGACATATGCTATAATTTACGCGGGAAAATTTCTAGTAATTTGTATTAGGTGAAATAATCTAGAATCTTCATCTTTACGAGTAGGTTTTCATATTATTGTGTTTCATATAAAGTTAACTTAATCCTGTACGCTGAGTCGAGGCCGCAAAGTTTGAAGTGTTTGCTTGCTCACTTCTGATAACTAATGTTTACCAGTGAAGCTCTGTACGGAACATTTACAATATACATGTGTGTTAAGGGGCTTACACTAGCTAAAAGAGATTTTTGTGTGTCGTAAAACTACAAGATCCACTACATTGAGACAATTCAAATAAATACTATGATATTCTTTAGGATACATGCTAGTGAAGTACTTATATGAAATCATTATATATTTAATTTGATTCGATAGAAAAAAATCACGAATATGCCTCTAAAAATTGTTTTCAACACGTTTTACTGAACTAAATTACATGTAAGCACTATGTTTTTTTTATAGAAAATTATGTATAAAGATGCAAACTAAGGAAATACCCTAATATTTTTTTAATAAAATGTATATATTTAAAGAAAATAACAAAATATTATCATTGAGCGCAAACGTGAGCGTGTGTGCGTGAGCGCCCGTGTATCTACACTCCTGGCCGAGGCCTGTTGCTATAAGGACGTGTCGCTCTCAGTCGCCCGCCCGAGACGAGATTACGATAAATTGAAATTATTTTGATAGTGCAAATTTTATGTAAATATCGAAATATTGACCAAGTTAAGTGAGTAAATCTTGTAAAAGTTTATTATGCTTACTATATTTGTGGATTTTATAAGTAAATATTTTAGTTTTTGACCTTTATTTCTTTTAGTGTAAAACTTATAAACAATATGGGTAATAAGCGGAAACCAGTAAAAAGAAGCACGAGATGTTCCTATAAGGCAAGCAATTAAGTGAGAATAAAAGGTATTTTTTTTTCTTATATTTATTTTACATAAAAATTAAAAAAAAACATTCATAACATTTTCACAATAAAACTTATCAGCTCCGAACTATTCTACCTACCTGTTTTTTCAACGTGTTTCGTAACGATAGTAATAGTGCAGTTGTGAAGAGCATAGCGGTATATTCTGAAGGCACAGGTTCGAATCACGCATGAAGGTTCCTTTTTCTTTGAGTTATTTTTTTTTATATTTTCTTCGACATAATATTTGATAAATAGAGGTAATATGGAAATATGTTATTTTTTTTTCACAGAAAGAGGAAAGGTGAAAATTTCTACGTAATAGTTCAAACTATTCCGGAAGTTTTAATTACATAATTTATCAAGTTAGCATTATTTAAAAATATACGTATAAATCACACTTTACATATATATTTAGAAATAGGTATCTTAGAACAAGTAACTGACCGAACTATATTATAACTGTGAGAAAATGTTTCAGTATGCTTATCAATACATTGACCTATATTATTTCAGAAAAGGACCGCGACTTGTCAATAATGAATGAGATAAACGAAAAGGCTGACAATTATGATATTACTTATTATCAAGAGTAAGAGATGTATTTTCCATATATCGTCATTCATCATCATCAGATTTTTTTTTAGTCTTCACTGCTGGAGCACGATCCTCTCTGTTTTATATTACCAGAGCCATATACCTAGGTATTTGCCTGAGCAGTCAGGATCAGATTATTTTTATTTGCTTACAATTGAGGATTTGGCCTACACTCTCCACGCTGACCAGACAGGTTGGAGAGGTCTCTTTGATGTTTATAATTTTTATTTCCTAAGTAGCAATTTTCCCGTGACTTCGTCCGCGTAAATTATAGCCTATGTCACCCGCAGAGAAATTAGCTTTCTATACGTGAAAGAATTTTGAAAATTGGTTCTGTTGTTTCGGAGCCTCTCCAATGCAAACAAACAATCAAATCTTTCCTATTTATAATATTAGTAAGTTTAGATATAAAATTCATCATCTTTCACGCTGGTCTGGGAGAAGAGAAAGAACATACAACGTACCAGCTGCTTCTCTTCTCGTTGAGATCGTAAAATCCAATTGGGAGAATGGGCGAATATCTGAGAAATCATGTCAATAAGCGATGTAGCTAGCAACCCATCACTATTTTAATTCCGTTTTTACCTGCAAGCTCTCCAACATGCTAAATGTGGCCTTTGTTTTTTACATATATTGTATTGTACCTGGGGTCTGTCTACCCCGCAAGGGGAAAAAGACGTGACATTATGTATGTACATAACATTTCTTAACAATTAAATCATATTTATTCACAGTAAAGGGAACCCACACTAGTAATATAATTAAATACAACAAAATGCATATCTTGAAACCATAGAGTTAAAAAATTTAGAATCGTCAATTTTTACGTACGCTATTAGGGATTTATGGGAGCATTGTGAGTTCGTTGAAAGTCGCGAGGCAAGCAGCTCATAGAGTTTGTATGTTACTGAAGAATGGAACGAAATATTCAAATTATTATATCTGTGTAACTGTTTTTTTTTTGTTTTTATCGTATTGTTAATTTATACAGGGTGTAATCGAATTCATTGGCATCCGCAAAAAATGTTCACATGTAACAACATATCTTGCAATGACACTAAATTGCTGATTGTGTTCTGGGTGTGTGCGTGTGTATCTAAAGCGTTTGAGGTAGATTTTGAGCTTTCAATCAATTAGATTTTTTTTTGTGATAACCTATAAATTCCTTTATTTCGCTATCCAACTGTAAAGGTTTAAAAAATGTGTTACATCTGATATATTTTTAGTTATATACTTGGCACTGCGCGGTAATAATAACTTGATCAAGTCTATCACATAAACCGCATGTAAATTTTCTACCGATATTCGCTTGATGGCGTTACTCAGCCTGTAAAATAATTAACTTTTACTATAGGACTAATAATGATGGGACCGCTTTTGTTTTAAAATTTATATTACAAACTAGCTGTTACCTGCGGCGCCGCCCGCGTGATATATAGCCTATGTCCTTTTCAGTACCCTAACCTATGTGTATGCAAAATTTCATGATGATCAGTTTAGAGGAAACGGCGTGAAAGCGTAACAAACAAATAAATAAACAAACAAACTCACTTTCGCATTTATAATATTAGTTAGGAAGTTAGATTAGGATTTACGGGGCGGCAAAACAACTCTGTATCTGGATATTTTTGATTTCATTTTGTTGGCCGAGTCAGACCTTCACGGGAATGTCGATGGTAATTTTATAGGCGTCATACAAATAAACAGACACACGTGTCAAAAACATTATGTTTCTACGATCGGTTCAAAAAGGTTTGTAACAATTGATTTTAATTCCAGGTCGCATCATGGTGATATCATCTATGAGGATTCCACGAAATATCATACAAACTAGTACTGCACTTTCACTGTACGCAGATGGCTCTGCACACACGTTCTATATTAATAATATTCATTACTAGCTGATGCCCACGATTTTGTTCGCGTAGACTTTATGCTTCCGGCGTATTAATATACCTACCTTAATACGCACTAATGTCGATACGTAAGAAAATACTTGTAGCAGAGTTATATGTCATGTATTAAATATCAACGTATTTTACAAAAAAAAAAACTTTATAATATACTATGTTGGGTTATTTTTTTGGTATTAATATGCCGTGTTCACATAACTAAGAATCTTCCTGGTTTTTTATGTTCTGAAGGTCCGCAAATACCGAGCCTAGAATCTTTATTAAAAAAAATGTTGCTAAGTAAGTTTCGGGAAGAGTAACCGACCATTATAGTTACAAAGAAGACTCCCCAATTTTTTATAAAATTCTGAGAAACTCATGTGCATGTGAATACCGCGATGCTGGAGTCTTATAATAATTGTCAATCTGAACTTTTGTATTAGGTCACTGATAAAACTGTTTT
Source organism: Rhodophaea formosa (assembly GCA_963082605.1). Taxonomy (NCBI): domain Eukaryota; kingdom Metazoa; phylum Arthropoda; class Insecta; order Lepidoptera; family Pyralidae; genus Rhodophaea; species Rhodophaea formosa. The sequence goes on from OY720209.1 coordinate 5,240,672, forward strand.
AATAAGGAGTTAATCTGATCTGCCCTGACTTATAACTGGAAGGGTTTGACGAAAATGTCCCAAAAACAAAAATGAGACTGCCCATTGGACTGTTATCTCAACGAATGTCTCGCAATGTTCTATCTACAGCCTTTTGTGTTGTCTTTTGGACATTTTTCCCAAAAAAAAGTCTTCAGAAAGAGATCGCAAAATACATTATGGCAAAGAAATTTCGAAATACGAAGAACTTAACCTGATCTTATAGATTTCCACATCAGATGATCCTAGATTTTTTTGTTAACACATGTTTTTGCAAATAAATAGGACCTAGGTATGGGCAGAGTGCCCTCAACCTATAAAGCGCACATCTCCAAAGGGCCTTCGGGAGGGACGGACCTTGGCTTTGGGTGTTGCCTGTGTGTGCAAGGCTTTGAGAGACAGCAAAGTCTCATGTCTTGCCGTATGGGCTGAAAGCTATGTTGCCAAAAGTGTATGGCCTGGTTGCTATTTTTATATTTCCTATAGTTTACCTCAACCATTCTGGTTCTGCGTCAGGTGTTCCAAATCTTCAATTTAAATACCTCAACAAAAAATGCTCATCAGGTTGAATAACTGCTGCTAAGGTGCCATCTATATATTTCTTACCTTATATCTATATATTTTTACCTGGACTATTTTGGTTCTGCATGAGGTGTTCCAAATCTAAGATTTTCTATACGTCAACAAAAATGCTCATCAGGTTTAACAACTTTTGCTTAGTCTCCACTTTTATACTTCTTATAGTTCAGCTGGACCATTATGATGCTGCATCAGGTGTTCCATTTTCCAAAATAATTTCTACTTTATATGTTGCCCAGGCTTAATAGCTATATAGCAAAAAAAGTATCATTCGTATCCGTCCCATATTTTCGGAGATAATCGTGATGATCGTGATCATGATGACATACAGACAGACAGACAAGAAATTAAAAAAAAAAAATTTTTTCTTTCTATATTTCTTTTTAAGTGTCCCTCTTATCCATTTCAGTCAAAAATACTAAATGCACAGACATATATTTTTTACTGTTTTATTAAATGTATAGATTACAACTATAAAAAAAGTATTTTTGTTTAGATTACTTTTAAATTTTCAAATAAATTTGTACTATCCTTGTTACGCCTAAAACATTATATACCTAGTTAACTAGCAGTGGACTAGCTACCATCTAATGGTGATTTTTAAAACCAGAGCGCGTGCCTCTGGATGAGATATTTATTCCTGTGGAATCATAATATCTATGGTTGTACTAATGACGACGCAATGAGAAAAAAACCGCCAAGTGCAAGTCGTGCTCGCTCATGAAGGGTTTCCTACCATTCTCTATACATGTAGGTATAAGATTAGACTATCGAGCAAAAACGGCAAAAGAAAAGTTTGTTGTATGAGAAAATATTAAATGTTTATTTAATTTGAATTAATTTATTTATTTTTGAAGTGAATATTTTAAGAATATTTCAAGCTTCTGCCTGTTGCCTTTATCAATACCGAGTGAAAAATGACGAAAATTGTATGGAAGCCCTTATGTTAAACAATTCTGTTTTTAGTATTTGTAATAGCGGCAACAGAAATACATCATCTGTGAAAATTTTAAGTGTCTAGCTATGGATGAAATACAGCCTGGTGACGTGACAGACGGATATCGCAGTTTCGTGAATAAGGTTCTATTTCTACCTTTAGAGTACGGACCCCTTAAAATTTGTATTTCAGTAGTTCACAAGCAATATTACATACATATGTATATACGAAACGTTAATAATGATGACTAAGTGCTATAAGCATAGGTATTTTTTTTTTGATCTGCAATTAACGATGTATGGCCTAAAATCGATACGAAATAAAGATATTTTATAGTTTAGTTTTTTACTTTTGTAGTTACTCAAACTTGACGTGTCTATCATTTGTTATGTCTAGGTGTTATTTGCGCGCCATCTCTTAGAAAACTCCAGCGGCGTGAGACCGGTAGCATGCGATGCATCATAGTAGTTATGAGTGCCGCCGTTAGATGGCGTGATACCGTTTATGTCAATGTGTGCACACGTTTCTCAAATTCATTTAGCTGATGTAAGCCTCTTAAATCTACTTTCTAGCTTGAATTTGTTGATAATCATATAGACTTACCAGAAGAAACCTTATGACTCGACTCGACAGTTTTTGTAAATAGTTTTTATTGCCGAAGCGATAACTTTTTGATGTTTATCATAGTGTTTTTAGTCTATGCCAGCCGGGAACAAGTTTTGGCAAATAGTTTGTGAACCGTTAAAAATGCTGCTAAACGTGCTTATAAAACAATTAATAATTAAATTTTACATATTTTTAAAACAAATTTTTAATTATTCATACTGCCGTGCCGTAGCCTATATAAAGCTACGTATAGGGAGTTTTACGAGTAACGTCATCATCATGATGTGCATATTATAGACTCCAAACACATTCGTATATATCAGAAAGTCGCGTTCAGACTTATCTACAATTTGAATTATTTATAATATTAACGAAAAGTTATAAAAAGAAATTCATATTTTTCAAAGTTAAGTCCGACGGTATCGAGTTCGATTCCCATTTTCTGCGTGGCGACCCTATTCAGCAAGTACTAACGAGGCTATGTTTATTTGACACTTACTTGTAACACGGCCGATTTATGAAGATATTTGACCAAATATATGTTTGGTATTGAGGTAGCGATAATTTAAATTCACCTCCTTAACATGAAAACAAAAAACATTTGCTAATGCTGCTGCAGTCTCAAAGTATGCAGCAATGTCGGTAAGGGTCACATGCAAACTATTGGTGGCGAGCATGAAGAGACTAACAGTAGTGAACGGGCGCTGGCCAGCAATAGTTTGCATTCACTAACTGGCGGCGGAAGCACACACATTATTATAACTCAAGATGTAACTTTGACTTCCGCAAAGTAACTCCCCAATCAATTTCATATTATTATAGAAAAGTTATAAAAAGAAATTCATATTGTTCAAAGTTAAGTCGGCACAAGTGTATTGTCGCAGCCCCAGGCGAGTCGCTCGCACCGGATCCGACGGTATCGAGTTCGATTCCCATTGTCTGCGTGTCGACCCTATTCAACAAGTACTAACGAGGCTATGTCGATTCATGAAGATCTTTGTTCTTTCTTAAACTTTTCCGTTTAAAACACATAATTTTGTATAGAAACAGGATTAGTACAAACCTTTTATTTATTTGTTTCCGTTGACGTTTCAATGGAGTTAAGTATATATCCATTGTGGTCGTAACGAGGCTACGATGGATGTTACTCCATTGAAACGTCAGCGGAAATATATAAATAAATGATACCACCTTTTTTATTTATATACCCAAGTTTTATTTATATACCTACAAATTTATCATAAATACTTATTTTCAAAGGAAAAAATTCCAAAAATTGTTGGATACTAAAATAAAGCGTAGATTCTCTTTCCTTCTGGATCTCGAAGAAGGCAATAATATAAGAACCATTTATCCCAAACCAAACTTAATTTTACATGTAATACTCAAAGGCATCTTAGATGCTTCTTACTTAAATAAAAACATTCTCATACCTCATTCTGTCAATGTCTTGATTACCTAGCAAGGAAAAACAGCCTAAGATTTCAGAATATCATTATCAAAATCAAAAAATCAAAAATCAAAACGTTTATTCAGAAAATAGGCCTTTGCAGGCACTTTTTTACGTCATATCATATTTAAAATTATCTCATTAGATATATGTATTTATTAATTGTTCAAAAGCTACAGACTACTAGCGTTTCGGAACCGACCACTGCAGAGAAGAAACGCCGAAAGAAACTCTTATCAACAGTTTTGGTCGCCTACTCGCCTGAAGGGCTTTATATGATTACGAATATTTATTCCTTGTTGTCTTTTTCTTTCTTTTCTTTTTTCTTTCTTTTTTCTGTTTTCATGTTACAATTTCAATATACATAGATTTATTATTTTTGGAACATGTTTATGTTAACGATCGAGTGTGCAAAGATAATAAACAACAGTTTATTAGTTTTTATAATTTTATAATTAGTTAAGTAAGATAAATTTGAGTATTCAGGGGTAAGATATCTAGATTTAACTATATATATTAACAAAGGGATGCCTCAGCTTCTGTTAGCACGCTGATGTTCAGGCACCCCTCTCCCTAAGATCGAGCGCTTATTTCATATCTAGAAACTATGTTTTCAATACTTCAAAACAATAAATGCGCTCTTTGAAGTGTTTAAAATAAAGGCCAATATATTTAATTTTACTGCGTATGTGTTCGTGTTAAGGAACCAATGATGTTTTTTAGGGTTCCGTAGTAAACAAGGAACCCAACCCAAGGAAGGAACGCAGAGACTATAAGTACTAGAAAGCTGTAATTTGGTATGGGTATGTATAGTAATCATGGCAAAAATGTGGTAGAATAAAAACTTGAAAAATAATTTTTTTTAGGGTAGCTCCCATACAAGTAAAGTGGGGGAGTAATTTTTTTTTCTCTATTTACCCATAATGAGGGGTATCGTTAAATAGGTCTTTCAAAAATATTGTGAAGTTGAGAACACCATTTTTCGATTTAGGGATCCGTTTCCGAAATATTTGGTTTTAAAGTGCGAATTTTTGTTAGAGGTAAGTGTCCCCCCCTTCTATCTGCTAAACAGTTATATATAGATACGTGAAAAAGATTACAGCAGTAGTATATATACTGAAGTTTAAAGGAAAACTATCAGAGCTGAGTACTAAGTACAAACTAAAAAGTTATAGGCAACGAACTTATAAACTGTAAAATTTCATACTATTTTCATTGTTACATGATTTTGGTCGTTAAACTGTAAGGTGCGAGATACGTTACTGACCGCAGGGAATTTGTTTTTAAAAACTACAATAATTGAGTAACATAGGTTTATTGAGATTACATTAATTAAGAAAATACATAAGAATTAATTAAGGTGATATGTGCGATCGCTTCCGCGATTGAAGCAATACAGCCCTCGGTGTTCGGGCCCGTCTTCTCACGAAGGATGCGTCACGATGCACCTGCAGTTTCGCCGTGTCAGCCGTTCGGTTTCGGGGAAGTGATTCAGTGTTTATGATTTCGTAAGGCCGGTCATGGGATTCTATACGTAACATCTCCCCTCCAAGATGAGCAACTATTTGCCCATGTCTAATGCAAATGTTGCGGCTCTATGCTTCTCCAAAGATTTGATGCTGCTTTCAGATCTCGCTTTAGGTAGTTCAATATCAGTTTGAGTTGATTTCGATGGCCCTTGTTGGCGGCAGTAGATCAGGAACAAAAGCAGGATTGCACCGGATATCACAATGATATAGGTAGGTATCGTGGTGTGGTAGATGCTTGCGAAATCCGTCGCTTCAATCTTTGTTGGAGGTTCCATGAGAACTTGGTGTTGTATGTTGTGCAATGTATTCAAGTCAATGGTGGTAAGGTTGAAATGAGTCATCGGTTTCTGAGTATTTGGTGTGGAGAGTGTCATGATTTCAACAGCGTGTCCGAGAATTTTGTCATCGATGTTAATTACTGCGAACTCAGGTGTCCTTATGCTGCAGTTTCTTGGAATAGTTGCCAGGAGGCTGCCGTTCAGGATACGATATTCTTCATGACCACAGGATATCTTGACTCTGGTCTCCATCGGGAATGATATGACGTAATGCTGGCTATCTAATTCCAAAAGAGCCCCTTTGGTAAGTGTGACCGGAACAGGGTGGCAGGACGGTGTTATTTCTTGCTCGTGTATAAGGTGAGAAATACAGTCACGTTGAGTTCTGGACTGATGCATAGTCTTCTGATGGCAGATGTACCACGTTTCAAACTTCGGGCATTCTGCCTCCATGTACACGAATTCCTTTGAACTGGTTGCTATGTATAGGAATGGTGGAATAATAGTTTGGGTATGCCTATTGGGTACAGGACAAAGTCTATAAAGGATATAAGTGGTGGAATACAGGATAGGAAAGTAAAAAACAATAACTATTCTATCATCTATGAAATACGAACCTATTCTAATTATATCGTAATAATGCCTTACGTCTAAATTCAGGATCGAATCAGTGCCGTAAAGCTCTTTTAATTTGCTTAGAATATTAGTTATATCATTAATTGATAATATAGAGTGGTGCATAGTATTCGTGCGACTAAAAGCTACTATATTTTCTAACCTAGATATCTCAAGGAATAGATCTTGAGTGTTTTCGCTAAGAAAGTCAAATATCTGCGATATTTGAGCGTATCGGTTAATTCCGTCTTTATTGGAATCGGAAACGTTAATAAAATGCGTAACTATTTGTTCCAATCTCTTTTGGTTAAGCGTCAAATTGGTAAGGATTTGAGTTTGCTGATAAGTTAAATTTTTGTAAATGCTAATATGTCTATTGAAACTAGTGGAGAATTCTTGATCATTTTTCTGTAAAATTTTAATAGCATTTTCAAATTTAAGGGCATCATCATGATCTAAATTTCCTGTTACGCTTTTGATGAACGTACCTAGAGGGTTTATAAGGCCACGCCTTACACGTCTAGGTTTGAAAGAATCTATTTGCTGAGTAATTTTACTGAGCTTGTTCAACAAGTAAACTATTTTACTTTTGAAGAGAGAAAAACTGTAATTTGTAATTTTATTAGAAGTATCTGTCAATTGAATCCGTATAGAGTCTACTAGTTTTTGAATTTTGTCAAGGTCTATGTCTTGTAGGAAAGTGTGGTCGTGAGATATAATTTTGGTGAATCCTAGTTTAAAAGGAAGGATACCAGGTCCGTCGGATAGACTGTCAAGTTTTATGTTGTTCGCTGGTTGAGGGTTGGCTTGTGAGTTGCAGTTGGTCGCCACGAGTATTATCGTCCTGTAACAATGCGGAGGATTTAGTTTTCTTCTTCCGCTTCAGCCTATTTTTTGCAACAGGGCCACGTTTCTTTGAAGTATAGATGTGGACGGGTAAGTTATTTATAACCTTGTCATGAGTATATCGAGCTGCCAATTTTTGTCTAGATGCAAGAGGGTTTTTGATAAATACCTCTTCATTTTCGTCATAGTTAACCTCTGGTTCTCTGTCACGATTGCGCCTATTCATTATATTTAAACGATTAGAATAAGATTCATCGTGAACTATTTTATATACGACTTCCATTTTATCTCTATGGTCTTGTAGGTACTGTTGGAGTAGTCTTTCGGTAAGGTCAAGGTCTGTCGGATCCCTAGGGTCAAAGTGACCTGTTATCAGATCGAATGGTCTGCACTTCCTCAAACTGTGTATGGAGCTATTGTAGGCGATTAGCGCGTATGGAATCAGGTTAAAAGCAGGCTCATTTCTATGCTGTAATTTTAATAGTCTTAGGTGTTCTAGTAAAGTGGCATGAAAATTTTCTATCATGCCATTTTCATTTGGCGTGTGAGCGGCTGTCGTATGGTGATGAATTTTATGTAGTTTCAGGAATTCTTTAACTACCTGATTAGCGAATTCTGTTCCCTGGTCCGTGGTAATGGCTATAGGGAATCCATGATGAGTGCAATAGGTAATCAGTGACTTAACTATATTCGGGGCAGTGCAATCAGGTAAGCGATACGCTTGTGCGTATTTAGAGAATGAGTCTATGATCGTGAAGTATTTATCTTGTTCGATAGTAAGTACATCGGCGTGCATTTGTTCGAAGGGTCTAGAAGGTGGTGGAACAATTTGAAACTCAGGTCTTACGGGATCACGGTCGTATTTTGCGCGGTTACATATGGTGCATTCGTTTATAAAATAGGTTATAGAGTCTTTTAGTTTAGGCCAAAAATACCGTTGAGAAAGGCAAAGATACGTTTCGTTAATGCCTCTATGATTCGTTTTGCCATCATGATACTTTGCAATTATATCTTGCTGGTTCAGATATTCACTTATATCTTGTACTTCACGTTTTACTAATACAAGTTTCATTGAAGCATTTTTAAAATGATTCTGAAGAATGGGTACTATGTTATAGATTTTGTTAACTGGGTTAACCATTATAGCAGTGCGGAATTTCGGGTCAATGTACCTTTTTATGACAGAAATTAAATCTTGTTCCAAATTGTTTTCAGATACGTGAACAATGGTTTTCTTGAATGTATCGAATGGTTTTAGTATTGAAGGTTTAATAGGGGTCGATTTGTCACTGATTTTAATTACTAGTTGCCGTCTGAATTTGTTAAGAGGATCATCAGTTACCGGTATTTCAAGAACAGGATGTTCGGCACTAGTATGTACTGTATTCAAAGGTAAGTTATCTTGTTGGTCGATGTCAGGTATCCCATCTGGGTCGTCAAGTTGGTCAAGAGATGCAATGCTACTTAGAGGCCTTTGGCTAGGTGCTGTATCCGTAGACGACTGACTAATTATGGGTCTATCATCAGGGGCAGTAATGGTAGAGATGGACGAGCGCCGTGAAGAAGATTCTGAACTAATGTTAACAACAACAGAATCCAGTTCTTCATTGTGAATTTCTACGCGTGAAAGGGCATCGGCGTTCGTATTAGCTTTTCCCTTTTTATAGACTATAGTGAAATCAAATTCAGACAATTTAAGTCTCCAACGCGTAAGGCGTGAGCTAGATTCTTTTAAATTAAGGAGCCATTGTAAAGGCTTATGATCTGTCACAATTTTGAATTTTCTCCCATAAAGGTAGGGTCTGAAATATTTTGTAGACCAAACTATGGCGAGCAATTCTTTCTCTATTGTAGAATAATTGATTTCACTATCGTTCAATGTCCTTGATGCGTAGGCTATTGGTCTATCGGATCCTATTGTACCTTGTGAGAGTACCGCACCCAGGGCTACGTTAGATGCGTCGGTAGTTAAGATGAAATCTTTTGAGAAGTCCGGATATTGAAGGATAGGGTCATTTGTTAAAAGAGTCTTACAGTAGTTAAAACATTTAATATAGTCGGGTGTTAGTTGAATTTTCGCTCCTTTTTTGAGGCAAACGGTTAAGGGTTTAGTAAGTCGGGCAAAGTCTGGTATAAAGCGTCGGTAATATCCTAGGAGTCCTAAAAATCCCTTGATTTGTTTAGTTGTTTCTGGGATGGGGTATTTAAGGATTGCGGCTATTTTATCTGGATTTGGTTTTACACCCTCGGGCGTTATAAAATGGCCTAAATATGGAGTCTCATGCTTCAGAAACTCGGACTTGTCTAATTGAATTTTGAAGTTACTTTCCCTGAGCCTGTCAAAGATCTTCCTGAGGTTAATCATGTGTTCCTGAAGGGAAGTTGAGAAAACTAAAATGTCATCTAGGTACACGGTGCAAATAACGTTCTGCAAGCCTCGCAGAACATTATCCATGACCCTCTGGAAGGTCGCTGGACTATTTTTCAGACCCATCGGCATTCTTAGATATTCAAAATGCCCGTTACCATCTGCTACGCTGAATGCGGTCTTGTGGATGTCGTCTGGGTGCATTTCCACCTGATAAAATCCGCTTGCAAGGTCAATTGAGCTGAAATATTGACATTTGCCTAGCTTCTCCAAGATGTCTGCTATGTTAGGGATAGGATATTTGTCATCCACCGTCTTTTCGTTGAGTTTCCTAAAATCGACAACTAACCTCCACTTAACTTTACCGGACGCATCAGATTTCTTAGGTACGATCCAGATAGGTGCATTCCAAGCCGAGGTAGATGGCCTAATAATACCCTGATCTAACATTTTCTCGATTTGACTCTGTACCTCTTGCCTATGGATATATGGGTACCTATATGTTTTGCTGTGGACAGGCATTTCGTCAGTAGTGTGGATTCTGTGTTTTATTTTACTAGTAAAAGTCAAAGCTTCGTTTTCTAAATAAAATATATCGGAATATTGTTTGCACAGTTCAATTAAATTGGCTTTTTCCTCTTCATTCGTATGTGACGTACGCAACCGAGATAAAACCTCGCGAGTCTTTTCGTCATCAGAACTTAAGGTGGTGAGAGGTGTTGTCTGTTCATTAAATAAATAAGCATGTATAGGTTCAGAAATAGAAAAAGTTACATCTTTTGAATTTGGATTAAAAATTTCAACATGAGCATAGCCATCCTCTGCAGTGGATATGCAATCTGTAATATAACAACTACACATAGTTTGATGGTCTATGTATATATCACCTGTGGTAATATCTGTTGGCACCTTAACAATCCGGCTAGACCCGGCAGGTATAACTGTTTCAAGTAAGTTGAAACTTTGCGATTCATGCATAAGAATAGGGTTGCGAGCAAACCGCGTTTTTAAGACTTGTGAGCTGAGGTCGATTTTCGACTGCCACTGCTTTAGTAAATCTAGTCCGATTAAACCATCGAAGTATTTATGAAAACGATAAATGAACAACTTAATAGGATCCTGATCTCTAAACTCGGGGAAACACGGAATAGTTATGGAATAATCATTTTTTGTAGTTGCATGTATGTTTGATACGATAAAAGGGTCGTAGTTAATTGGAAAATTAGGGAAAAACATCTGGACAGCTTCTGGGCTTAGAAAAGATTTATTTGCGCCTGTATCAAGGAGAAGTTTTAAAGGTGGGTTAGTAATTCGAATATAGGGAAGTTGCCTTTTATTCTGTATGTGTATCTCTATTCTGGGGATGTCATTTGAGGCTTCGTATAAAAATTTGTCGGCTTAGTTTCTTTATCACCATCGGATTTTTCCTTTTCATCAGAATTGGAAACATCAGCTACTGTAGTCGGTGTTGAATACAAGTACTGTTCACAGTCCGCGTATTGGTCATAGTCTACGTACTGGTCGTAGTCGATGTATTGGTCGTAGTTATAGTCTAGGGGATAGTCATCGTCGTAATAAGAGTTAAAGATTTCATTCATATTAACTTGTGGATGTTGAGGCGTTAAAGGTAAATTACGAGCAACGGGGTGACTTATACCACTCATAGGGGTAAGTACATTTTGAATTGGCCGTTGAAAGAACGGTCGGGGAGGAATTCTAAAACCAGTGGACATGTTAGACCTAGGCAAGGCTCGCATCATCTGTTGCGTCCTTGTGAGTCTTGGACCTTGAAAACCGAAATTTTGATATTGATTAGGGTTTAAAAATCTGTTATTGTTATTTTGAGGGACAAAATTTTGGAACTGGAATGGGCTGGAATTAAATTTATTGGGAAAATTATTGGTATTTTGTATTTTATTACCAGGTTGTGAGGGTCCAGAGTGAGGTCTATTCTGATAACTAGGCGAAGGTGAGGGGTAACTGAATTGTTTTGGAATTAATTGATTAGATGGGGTCATTTGTGGCATGTTAAAAGACGATAAATTAGAATTGAATCCTGTGTTAAATTGAGGTAATCTCTTGGACATGGGACCGCTACCATTTTTCTGCTGCAAATAGAGAACATTTAGTTCTTCTTGGGCAAATTCTAATGCTTTTTCTAAAGTTTCGGGCCGCATGCACCGAATTCTTGAGCCGAGAGGCTCATGCAGGCCTTTAAGATAAGATTGTAAAGCTAGTTTCTTATAGAGAGTACGTTTAGCCTCGACTGTAGTGGAAACCGATTCATGTAGCTCGACATACGTCATTATAGTACTAAGCAAAGTCTGAACACGTTCGTAGAAAACATGTGGCGTATCATTGCTCTGAGATAACGACGACAAATCAGTGTACTCGTAAAGTGCTGATTCGTCTCTATGATCTGAAAAAGAATTTATTAGAGCATTTCTTATGCCATTCCAGTCTCTAGGTGTGCCATTGGCGACCAAAGTGGTCGCAGCGCGCCCTGTAACCTTATTTAAAATTCCGTTTAATACGGCTGCATTGTTTAACTCATTCCCTGGAGCTGAATTGACATAACTGATAACGATTTGGTCGCAAATGTTAAGAAATCTGATCAAGACATGCGAATTACCATCAAACTCGGGAACTAATCTCAAAGCCTTCCAAATTTGATCCGTCATATTATTAAAAACCCTTGGAGCTTGCTCACCTAAATTATTTTCTTGAGACATTTCTTCTTCTTCCTCTATTCCTTCTAAACTTATCAATAAATCTCTATGAAATCTGTTTTCCCTATAACTATCGCGAGTATTACGCGGAGTGTTGGGCAGTGGGCTTAACACCCCTATAACTACTTGGATGAAAAATCTTGAATTAATTATTTTAACTTTTATAAATGAATAATAAATTCATATATTTTATTTTTATTTAATTCAACTAAAGATATTCTGTATTTAAAACATTAATTATATATATATTTTTTTTTTATAACACCTAAAGTAAATATAAAGCTTCCTACCTATATGAACCAAAGAGATCTTGGATTAATAGGATATAGGAAAACAACCAATACAGGAATAGTGCAAGTTACTCACAGGATCGTGGCCATCTGCATTCTTACTTGTTGACCCATCGATGTCTGGATGATGTCGTTTCAGGAACTCCCGCGGCCGGTCGTAGGTTCGAAGATAGTCGACGCGCCGACGATTCGACTATTAGGCGTACTCGATGCTAGTAACACGCACTAACGCGACTATCCGCTCCGACTGCGCCAGATACGTTACTGACCGCAGGGAATTTGTTTTTAAAAACTACAATAATTGAGTAACATAGGTTTATTGAGATTACATTAATTAAGAAAATACATAAGCATTAATTAAGGTGATATGTGCGATCGCTTCCGCGATTGAAGCAATACAGCCCTCGGTGTTCGGGCCCGTCTTCTCACGAAGGATGCGTCACGATGCACCTGCAGTTTCGCCGTGTCAGCCGTTCGGTTTCGGGGAAGTGATTCAGTGTTTATGATTTCGTAAGGCCGGTCATGGGATTCTATACGTAACATGCGAGTGTGAATAGTGTGAACTCAAAGTTGTCATTCGCAACTACGGAACCCTACACTGCGCGTGGCCCGACACGCACTTGGCTGGTTTTTATTTTTATTTCTTTTATATTCACTTTTAAAGTTACATAAATACAATATTGTAAATATAGTTTTCAACAAAAAAAATATCGATAAAATGTGAATATACTTGTTTGCTGCAAAAATATTTAACTCTTTTTTATCACTCTTAAAATATTTCTGATAATGACCCTTTTTTAGGATTTTGGTTTTGATATGGCCTGAGAAAAATATACAACTTAACGATGTAAGCCCAGCTATGTATCTCTTGACCATTTTAATACAGCGTGTAAAGCAACCGATATTCTCTTGAAGGAGTGACTTACCCCGTCAAAATGAACAACTTTTCTCAAAGAATCAATGCTAAAAGCACAATTTTTTTAAATGCCTTTCATTGGTTTTTAATTATAACGTCACTGCTTCATAGGAATATCAGTGGTAATTATCCTTTTCTGCTGATCTAATAGATTATTTTTCACGTCTTGTTTACAAAATCTAGTAAACTTTAAGAACCGAAACCTATGAAATCATGTCATGCCACGTGGTTCTTATCGTTCATGTAAGTTAGTTTATTTATGTCAATCAAATCCTCATAAAATTTGTCACTGTCTACGTAATACTGGAACTACGTAATGAGTCACGCAAAGAAGCAATGACTGTCAACTCACTGATCACATATGCCATAGTTTCTCAAACATTTTGTATTATTGTGTAAAAAATAAAATAAAAAAAATTAGCAACATTTCAAAAGCTTAATACCATCATCATCATCATCATAAGCACTTTCTACTCTCCACTGCAGGAGCACGACCCTCTCTGTACTACCAGAGCCATATACTAGCCTGAGTAGTCAGAGGATTTGGCCTACACTTAATACCAAAAAAGTATCTAATATAGAAATATTTTAAAGATAAAAAATACTTGCATGTTTTTTTCAAATTTGCACTCATGCCGTTCGAGTTCAACACTGAAAAAGGTATAAAACTATTTCGTTATCTTGGGTGTGCGTTGTAGGTGATCATAGTGGAATAAACCGTGCGTTGCACATATAACCTTTTAAAAAGAAATGGCGGAAAATTAAGGAGCCAGTATGGTGAATTTCGTATAAAAACTTTCCAATTTTTGTAGTAAAGCCATCGATACTAACCATAGATAAAAAATGCTTCTTATCTCTATAATAATAGCGCTCGATTCAAAGTAACTTGGTCATGCATATCAATCTAGCAATTATAGCAAACGATTAAAGTATTCAATACGCAATAATACACTGCTCTAGATATATGTATGTTATTAACATTATGAACGTATTTTTGATTTCTTAAAAAGTTAACAAGGTTGAGAAACAATCACACAATATGCAGATAAAAACGACATAATGAATTTGTCATTAATCTATACGCGAAGTTAGTTTGTTTTTACCTTCTTTTCCTCTTTCGGCGTCAAACATTCATATTGCAAACAATAGAATCTTGTGACTCGTCACATGACTGATAAGCAACATCATAATTAAATAATTTATGTAATGCAGGCGTACAACTAGATCAGATGAACAAAATGACGAATCGAATAAACAAGAACGTGAAATCACCTTGAAACTTTGTTTTGGTTAAACTATTAACTAAACCTTCAACATTACAGATAAAATATTTAAAAAATGTCTCGTGATTGTTTGAATATTGCGTATATAATTTATCATGTGAAAGGGAGGTGGGTTTGCTGTCCATATTTTAAGTTGTCCAGCGCATAAATGTAAACTATAATGCTGTAAAATGTAAATAAATAAAATAAAATCTTAATTTGTGAATTATTTACCCTAGAAAATGTTTTCTTCAAAACAATTGGTGACTAAAACACCCTAATTGAAGAATTCCAAAAGTAGATAAAAACGGTTACATGAAAAATTGGACTCTGATTTCTGACACTGACATTGGCTTATTTTCTGTATTATTAGTGAGTTCTTGGCGGGAATTTTAGCAGACTACACGGTGTCTGTTTTGGATTGTTTCGCAATTGATTCTAGTGGACTTTATAATGTGAAATTGGTGTTATTTTGTGTTATAAATGCCCATATTTATGAACAATGTGTAGAATAACTAAAATAGACTGTCATTGTGCGGCTGTAGTGAGATTTACATAGCGGGCTGGTGGTTGTCCGCCTTGCTGCGTCGTCAATGATGAAACCAGTGGATTCGCGAAGAGTTGTCGCCAGGGGCTCCGTGAAAACAACGAAATGATTTACACCATCATTTCGTTGACAACTAAGAAGAATAACTCGCCAACTGGCGAAATAAATGAAGAAAGGCTCTAAAGGACTTGTATCCAGGGCCGTAAAACAATACTTAAAAAAAAAATGTATTATTAGTTTACTTATACAAGGTATCCTACTATTTTTATATTACTTATATACTTAAAATAAAGATGAGTTAACTAAATCATCTTAAACTAACCACAGAGACGAATTTTCACAAACTATTTCAGTCCCGTGAGTGCACTTAATGAAACAATCCACAGTGTAGCAACATGCACCGTGTATTCGGTTTCGGTTGAGTCACAGTAGCGATCACACAGACACTGCCAAAATGATGTCCCAGCACCTGACGAGCATGTTCGAGCAGATTGGCAACTTCACCAAGAACAATCTGTCTCACAACAGCAAGCTGAAGGAGAAAGAGAAGGAGAATAAGACGGCGAACCACGTGGGGAACCTACAGGCTTCTCCGTCACATAAGCAGCCGCCGCCGCCGCTGAAGAAACCCTGTAAGCTGAGGAATGTTGCGTCAAAGGCGGAGTCTTATGACTCGCTCTACGGGAACAGCATATTGGTAAGTTTAGATGTAAACATGTATTTTTAGTTTGAAAATGAATAAAACTATTATCTTAAAGCTTAACTTAACAAATACGTTTTAGGGTTCATTCAGCCCATCGATATGTACAAATTTTCCTATGGGATGCTGGGAACTCCATTTATCATTGTTTCCATAGGAAAAGTTGTTCATATTGACGGGCTGAATCATCCCTTTAAGGATCCAAAACAATTATTCAGCATGTAAATGTAACATAGACAAATTATTATTTGTCTATGTTACCTTAATTGTGTGTGTTTGAGAGCTAAGCAAATAATAATCATGACACAGGTATAATCGTTATTATTCCATCAGTGTATAATCCTGGTCTTCGTTTTATCATTCTATTTCAAATAAATATGTACCTTCGTGATCATTGACGTATTAAGGCTGCCTTTGTGTCAATGCCACTTATGACTCGGGAAAGTTTAATTCCAATTTTCCAGAATAATTTTTGACCTGAATTAGATGTAGTTGTTTATTTGTGCCCTTTGTCATTATGAGCTATAAGCCAACTTCGCCTGTTTACTCTTATTCTTTTAAATTTTCTCCTAATTTTAGTTTAATAATAATAATTTCAACTTATTTGTATATTTAAAAATAACACGCATAATCCCTATCGAATGCGAGCCTATTATTACTCCAACTATTATGTTGGAGCTCGTAGTGAGATAAAATCTCAGTAATTTGTTTGAACTTGAAGCCGAACTTTCTTTTTGTTTGGCGTGCTCCGTGTTCCTAACAAACGACTTTCCTAAAATAGAAAATTGTGTTCCCTATTCTTCTAATAAAACAGTAGACATTATTTTTGTTTTTACATATAGATTGCGTATATCTATAGCGTACGTCTATTTAGTTTGGTTTGACTTTGATTAAAATGATAATTATTGGAGACTGTCTTTTTAATGCACATTTTAAGATGATTAATTCAAAACTCAACGAAATTATTTTCATTTTTGCATGTAACTGCAAGCCTAATCAACTAATTGAAAATATTTTCAATTTTTATGATTTGATGAAAAAGAATTCGCCACAGGTAGGCTTCAAATCCTACCTGTGGGGAATTCTTTTTTATCACATATTTTCAATTTTAATAATATACCGAGTATTGTAATGCTTTTTAAAAACTAGCTATTTCTACTCCTATTTCAACAATTTCTGTATAAATCTAGCAATTTTGATCCACTTTTAACGATCTAAAATGACGTATAGTAAGTAAATGTTATTGTGTTAAAACCGTTCAATATTGACTCAGATGTTCAACAGACCGCTTGACATGTGCCGGTGTCTAAGTAAATGGGAGATATCATTTATCAGCGATAAAATATTACATCAATTGTGACTTAGCGCCCATTAATGCTACATTGGCTTTGAGCGGTACGTCCTGCTTGGGAAATTTTGGAAATTAAGGATTATTGTCTCTGATTTTCTATAGTACACGTATAAATTCAAATTGTGTCCTTATTCACGTAATCACGTTGACTTGTGTTCTCATTTCCGGATTGTAATATTGTGCTTACGTACATAAAATCTTACTTATAATTTTAATTGCCTGAAGGCCGCTGCGAGACATTAGGTTTAACTAATCTAAAGTACTCCAAGCAAAACATCATCATCATCAGGTCTTTTTAGTCTCCACTGCAGGAGCATGCCCCTGTCTGTACTACCAGAGCCATATATTAGCCAGAGCAGTCAGAGGATTTGGCCTATACTTTTCTCACTGGCCGGATGGGTTGGAGAGGTCTCTTTGATGTGTATTAGCTTTATTTAGATTGTGTTTCCTAAGTCCCGTTCTTAGACACGGGAAGACTTGGAGTGGTCCTATTCTACTCTGCCGGGAACTACACGGCTAAGACTGCTACACGCCTTTTAAATAATATGACTTATTCGACATTATTTTGCCCGGAACACCCTCAATGTTTGCTGATATAAATGGGTGCGGGGAAGTTCAAGAAACATGCGTGTTGGCTAATTTCGTACTAATTTATTATGCGTGACAGTCAGCCATCATCTAGGAGGCAATTAGAGGGGCCCTACCTGTGTGTGATGTCTTTAACGTTTTGGATCACAGAGCAGGGAAATAGACGGTCTCTCGCGAGCTACAGTTTAGAGATGCCTTTTCTATACAAAACAAGCGTGTCAGGGGGTTGTACCGTTAATCGAGGTTTTGGGTTTCAAGGTACTTGTGGAAATGCCGAAAAATGCTATTTTCTACTTATTTGTGAAATACGTTGCATCAGAATTTGGTTAATTAACCTTTTTACTGTAAATACAAAACAAGCGTGTCAGGGGGTTGTACCGTTAATCGAGGTTTTAGGTTTCAAGGTACTTGTGGAAATGCCGAAAAATGCTATTGTCTACTTATTTGTGTAATAGGTTGCATCTGATTTTCGTTTATTAACATTTTTTATATCATATGTGACGTGTGGTTCTCGGCATAGTAAAATAGGGCCACTCCAAGTCTTCCCGTGGATGTCGTAAGAGGCGACTTAGGAAACACAAGCTAAACAAAACTTATAAACATTAAAGAGACCTTTCGAACCCATCGGGCCAATGTGGAGAGTGTAGGCCAAATCCTCTAACTGCTCCGGCTGATATATAGCTCTGGTAGTATAGAAGGGGTCGTGCTCTTGCAAACAGTACATTGGGGCATATTTCTTTTTTTTGAGCACAAAGTGACAGGTCGAGTATGCGACCAGCCCGGACTGACGCGCGGTCATCATCATCATGAGGTCTTTTTTAGTCTCCACTGCAGGAGCATGACCCTCTCTGTACTACCACAGCACTATATTAGCCAGAGCAGTCAGAGGATTTGGCCTTCAGTCTCCACGCTGGCCAGACGGGTTGGAGAGGTTTATCTGATGTTTATAAGTTTTGTTTAGCTTGTTTTCCTAAGTAGCCTTGTATGACATCCACAGGAAGACTTGGAGTGGTTCTATTCTTCTCTACCGGGAACCACACGGCATGACGCGCGGTACCTACTAATAATAGTTTCGTCTCTAGTAGGGCGCAAGCGACATTTCGTGCTCTGTGTTTTGCATACTTGAAGTATCCTGAACAAGTGGGAGTTGGTGCACAAAATTGTCTTTATTGGCGTTTAATAATATTGCATTTATCATTCCATGCTGGTTTTGGAGAAAAGAAAACACATAGGGTTAAGAGTCGCCTGGACGCGCATGTCTACAACAGTACAAACGGAAAAAGGGAATTGTGGCAATATTTGATAATTTTAGGGCAGAATTAAGCATCCAATCAATTAATCTCATTATAATATACGTACGTTTCTATACAGTTTGGTTAAATTATCAAATGTTTGAGAATTATACGCCTCTCAAGATTTCCATACAAATTTGAAAAGGCTTGTAATTCTCAAACCATTGGTATTGTAACCAAGCTGTATAGGAACGTACGTAGATTATAATGAGATTAATTGATTAAATGCTTAATTTTACTCCAAAGTTATCAAATATTGCCACAATTCCCTTTCTCCGTTTGTATGGAGACATGCGTTTCCAGGCGACTCTTAATATACGAGCTACTTTTCTTCCCTTGGGACCGTATAAGCCGGTTCTAAGGAAAATCAATCTAAGGATCAATAGGCGATGCGGCTAACAACATATCACTATTTAGATTCTACTTTCCACCTTAACGCCCACTAACACGCTAAACGTGGCCTGTGAGTTTGATGACCTAAGGCTCTGTCTACCCTGCAAGGGATAAAGACGTGGAAATATGTATTTATCATGAGCTTATTTAAATTGTGTGACAGGCTTTTATAATATGTTGAAGAGGAAGTGATAGTGAATAGTGAAACTGTAACTGTATATAAATATCTACAGTTTCTCAATGATTTATTTATTTTTGTAGCTAGGTAGTATTTATTTATTACTTCTACACGGAAAAAAGGCTTGGATCATGTATGTAGTTTGCGCAAAATAAAAAAAAACAAAGTTTTGAAATTTTGTAAGCAAAACCATCACCGGGGGATTGTATATAGTTCAGTCAAACTTACAACTGAAGTGGTCTGCTCATGTTGCAGTAGCACAAATACCGTGGTTATAGAAGAATTAATGATATGTGATTGAACAAAATTGTATATAGATGTTATAGGTACTAATATTAATTAAAACACTCAATGCCCATGCCCATAACCACACTATTTCTGTAATTTTCATATTTAATGAGTTGATTGTTAATACGTTTCAAAGGCATAAGACGTAGGGAACAACAAATTGATTGATCACTTGCCAGTGCATGATATGAGTATTGAGTATAGTGCGACAAGGATCATTTGGCATTTGAATGGCGTTGAAATGGGGTTGCTGTGTGTAATTACAAGTGTTCTTAGGACTACCAGCTAACAAAATGTTCTGAGTTTTATAAAAAAAAAGCATGAAATATCCGCAACAAACATAATTCGAGCTATCTTCCAAAAGTGACGCTTTACAAGATGACGGCAATGGGCAGTGTTTGGTTCCGATTATTGCTACGTGCCAAAACATCCTTGTAGCACTGTATTGTGTATATCTGTATTATTTATATTTCCAACAGTAATCCAACTGCATGCTGACCACACCACACGCAACCACAGACAATATTGCTCATTGTCACAGTCGAGTTGTTTGTGATTGAGTTAAAAATAAATTTGAGGATCGGGGTGTGTGGCCTGGCCAGGCATAACAGTTAGGTAGGTGTCGTTAATTCGTTATGAGTTCTTTTTGATCACTACTTTCATTCAAAATGAGATATACTTGAAGTGCATTATAAATACATAAGATTTCTTTAGGCAGCCTGGAAAATCTGACACCAGTGTTGGCCACTTACACACACGAAAAACAAACAAACAAACAAAAGTGCAAACTTTAATATCGTTGCATGAGATTGTATATCATCATCATCATCAGGTCTTTGTTAGTCTCCACTGCAGGAGCATGAGCTCTCTGCCTGCCAGAGCTATACTTATATATGTATAAGCTAGAGCAGTCAGAAGAATTGGCCTACACTTTCCACGCTGGAGAGGTCTCTTGATGTGTATAGCTTTGTTAAGCTTGTGTTTCTTAAGTCGCCTTCTACGAAATCCCCAGGAAGACTCGGAGTGCTCCTATTCTACACTGCCTAGAACCACAAAAATTATAAGGCGGACGTAAATTGTCAAAACGCAGTCGTTTAACTGCGCTTTTTCTTAAATACCGAAATCATAATCTCGTTTTCTTATATCCTAAAGAAAAGTTTCCCCTCAAGTTTAATAGGAAGGGCATTGTGATTGGACATTTCAAGAAAAATCTCTCAAACTTTTAATAAAATCCTAAATAAACCAGTAGCGCTCGCCGTAAAAAGTTTCCGTCCGTAAAATATAAAAGGTGAGTTTAGATACTCCGTGACAAATATTCCGTGGCAAAACCCGGATCTGTCGGTCGGGTCCACACCACCGGGGTGGCAGAATTAAAGGGGCGGCAAATGAAATTCGCTCAAGAACAATAGCCTCAAGCTTGTTTGTCGCTACGTCCAAAATATCAATGCAATGAATAATTAAGATTTTTTTTTATTTTTTATTTTTTTACACATCACACAAATTGAGCTAGCCCCACAGTAAGTTGTGAACTTGTGTCGCCGGATACTAACTCAACGATACTATATTTTATAATAGATACTTATATAGATAAACATGCAAGACCCAGGTCAATTTGAAAAAGATCATTTATCATCTTGACCTGACCGGGGATCGAACCCAGGACCATCCGTGTCGCAGGCAGGCGTGTTGACCGTTGCGCCACGGAGCTTATCTGCAGCGCTTGGTTCCAAAAGTCATCGTCAGATGGCAGTAGGTCCACTGCTAGTTAATTAGACCAATTTATTAGAGTGTAATAACATAAGTGTAAAGATAAATAGTACGCATTATTTTTTGCCATATTTCACAAAATGTTATTAGAAATACGTTCAGTATCAGGTACTGAAGTTGCTGTAATAATTTGGTAACTGTTTAATAAATCACCCAAAAGAGCATGGGGCGGCATGATCAACATTGCACCTAGGCGTTTAAAGCTGCAGCAGTTCTGTACACCGGGCTTTCACGTAGTCACGTGATGCTCTTTCGGAATGGTATCATTTGCTTCGGACATGAGGTCATAAAAACGGCACCAGTACCAGGTACTGACCTTGTTGTAACAATTTGGCAAGTGTTTGAAAAATCACAAAGTGTAGGAAAGTAGGGGGCGGCATAATCAACGTTGCACCCAGGTGTTTTAAACCGTAGCACTTCTGTACACCGGGCTTTCACGTAGTCACGTGATGGCTCTTCGGAATGGTATCATTTGCTTCGGACATGAGGTCATAAAAACGGCACTCTTTTGTTCAGTACGCGTCACAGTTTTGAATATTTCATCGTTTCTCTATTCGGAGAGTGTGATAATGCACGTACGAGTTTTCTTTTATCAACATTTTATTGTTCTCGTTTTCTTGACTTGTAACTTTAACATTCGATGCATAAAATAGTATTGAATTTTTCAATCAAAACTTGCTCTATATCAGTATATGGAATAAGTTTTGATTGAAAAATAAGGTATGTGTCTGTGCTATATATTAGAAATCTAGATATCTTGAACATGTCTTTAATTTCCTTTACAATTAAGCACATGATTATTAACACTACATTTTTAATTTAAAAATCTGTTTTATTCAGTGAACTTGAAATCCTAGAAACTATTATCATTATCTCTTATTAACTTAAAATATAGTTTTTAGTTGCACAACTTAAAAAAAAAAGCACACAATAGTAGGTATAAATGTACAAAAAGTGTAAATTTTCGTTCTGTCTTGGACAAATGTCAACAAATAAAGAACCTTTCAGTATAGGTAATGAAAAACAAATTGAAGACAGTCGGTTCGTTGTTCGCAACAATAATACCCAATATTGGCACCGGCGCGACGTCTGTTATTTGATGCTGTCTTGTTTTCTTGTCTCGATAAAGGGAATTGTGAATGGGTTTTGCTTTAAAATTGAGCTTTCAGTAGATGCGGAAGTTTTAAGTGTGTATCGGGTGTAACATGGATAACTTTGCCACCAATCGTCGTCTAACTTCCAACACTGACCCATAGGTCAGTGCTACAAATAAGACAATATTAAACGTATGTTTTTTTTTAAATGTTGTCATTAAACAGAATACAGACTGGTGTTGGAAGATGCCTAACATTTCATTCATAACTAATATTAAAATAAAGGTATGGGCTATATTTTTAATAAAAAAAACCGGCCAAGTGCGTGTCCGGCCACACGCAGTGTATGGTTCCGTAGTTGCGAATGACAACTTTGAGTTCACACTGTTCACACTCGCACCTCACAGTTTACCGACCAAAAACATCTAACAATGAAAATTGTATGCAATTATACATTTTAGAGTACATTTTATAAGTTGGTTGCCTATTATACTACTGCTGTAATTTTTTTCACGTATCCATATATAACACACATACCTCTAACAAAAATTTTAAAGACCTATTTAACAATACCCAAAACGATGGGTTTGTATAGAAAAAAAATCTCCCTCTTTACTTGTATGGGAGATACCTACACTAAATTTTTTTAAGATTAAAAAAAAAATTTTCTAGATTTTTTCCTACCACTTTTTTGCCATGAGTAATATACCCATACCAAATTACAGCTTTCTAGTACTTATAGTCTCTGAGTAAAACCGCGGACGGACTGACAGACAGACAGACATGGCGAGACTATAAGGGTTCCTAGTTTACTACGGAACCCTAAAAACGGGTTTAACAGAGTGTATTTGGAATCCTAGAAACCTAAATTCTTGTATTGACTTAAACTATAGTTTTAGTTCCATAACTTTAAATCACTAACAAGTCACATTATAGTAGTTTTAAATGTACCTACAAAAATGTAATTTTTTGTTCTGTCTTGGATAAATGTCAACAAATAAATAACATGTCAATGTAGGTAATGAAAAACCAATTAAAGACAGTCGATTCGTTGTTCGCAACAATAATACCCAATATTGGCACCAACGCGATGTCTGTGATTTGATGCTGTCTTGTTTTCTTGTCTCGATAAAGGGAATCGTAAATAGGTTCTGTTTTAAAATAGAGGTTTCTGTAAATGCAGAAGTTTTAGGTGTGTATCGGGCGTAACATGAATAACTTTGCCGCAGTGCTGGAAATTAGACAATAGTTGACGTATATTTTTTAATTAAGTCTCTAAACAGACTCCGGGCTGGTGTTGGGAGATAGAGAAAACCCAGCTAGGTGGGGTTTCACGAGAGTCAGTCTTTGTAATTGCAGTGTCAATCAATCCATTCAACTTTTGTCGTGCCCTGACTGTCTCACGCCTTGCACAGTTGAAGACCTCAATGAAGCCAACGATAGTGCGATTAGCTAGGCTAAATATTGATCAAAAGATATTTGAACGAAAACATTTCGACTCGACAAGACGAAGGAGTTGACGTTATCAGAAAATTTGCCGTGCCGATTGAATACTTTTGTAGAAAAATGTTTTTTTATGGATTCCCCATATTGGTCCCTTAGTAAAATTTGTTCATATTAATGGATAGAGACGTTCTTATAAGTTAATGTTACTGTAGCTAAATGACAATTAAATTAGATATACATTAAAATGCCGATACTAGTTAAAATATAAATATACAAAACATAAAAATCTAGCTCAAATATGAAAACACCTTTTTGCTCGAATCTGGCTCCTCCTATAATTATTTTTGATCGTCAATATTAGAATGTTGGTTTTGATTTAGTAGATTTGTGGTGTTCATTGTTTTGAATGAAAGAACACGTATGTGGGCGCGACAGGCTAAGGGACGTCATAAAAAAGGCAGTTATAAGTTCTCTGTTTAATTTGCTTGATAGCCGATTTATCCTTCTTTTTGTGGGAAATTATAAAAGAGTACTTTCAGGTAGATAACACACGTGTATACCTAACGTTTTATTGATGAGACACCATGCAGGCTAATTCTGCACGTGCTACTACATCGAGTCAGGTAGCAAGTACAAATATGAAGTTTTAAGCAAAGTCTAGTAAATGCTGAAAATGGTAAAAAATGTAAAAATGCTAGAACGATAAAAATACTGTAAATTTTCTGTGTTTACGTACTAGTAAGCAAATTAGATATGCTAATACCTAGTTATAACAAGGTTCTTAAATTTGGTTGGCGAGTGGTTCTACTTATAAATCTATGAGTATGTTCGCAACATTGCCTTTCAATAATTTTTGTTGTCGATATAAATTAAAATACATGACATTCACATTTAATTATTAATTTGGGATCATAAAATATCGCTTTTGATATTCGGGAGATAATAATTACCCGTCATGTCGCAAAACAATAACAAAGTTCGTGGGCGCGGCGGGCGCGGATGGGCAAAGGGACGTCAGAGCACAACAGTTCCCAGTATATTCTCTTTGATATCGTATTCGTTTAGATTTGCTGGATTGCCGATTGATTTGTCTTTTGCAGGGGATTATGATAAAGTAATTTGCGGCAGATAAAACACGTGTTGCCACCGTCAGCCACATAGGCTGCCATTAACTATTCTACGTCCTGGTAAATGGAGGCAGTGAAATAGGTATACTAATTAATATTATATGCCTACCGGTTCAGAAATTGTTTTTATTAACATGGATATTAGTTTGTCAGTACAAGTATTCTTTGATTTATTCCTATTCAATAATAATAATAAATATGTATTCGCAACAAAACAAAAATCTTAAAACAAATAGGTATATGTTTTCAAAGATTAAAAAAATATTTTTTTGTGTCTAAAAACATTTGCGTTTTTTCTTTTTTAGTTATATAAATTAAGTACATATATAATAATACTTATTTGCTTATTTAATAAATACCTTTGCGTAGAATATAATCGAAAGGTAATAATTATCCGTCATGTCCCAAAGCAATAAACACGTGTGGATGCGACGGTAAAATGGACGTCATAGGTACCGCAATAGTTCCTGACGGCAACTGTTGAGATAAGATGTCCATTTTCTCATTTCTTCTTTATTTTTATATAAAAATTGTAAAGCAGCTCACACAATACATCTATCTACCAAGTTTCAACTGTGTAGTTTTAATAATTTCTAAATAAAATGGCTTTGACATACGGACAGACAGACATGACGATTCTACTATCAGGGTATTTTGCCATTCGGATTCGGAACTTTAAAAAAATCAGTTTGATAATGCCGTATCATGACGTGTTACATATAAATTATAATTAAAGATTCCAACCAATTGAGAACCCCGTCAATTTATCAAGTCGATTGAAAAATAATCAAACAGGTACATAAATGTAAATATTTCCAGAAGACAAAACAATTAAAAAACCTTTGACCGTTTTTCATTGACTCCAATAGAATATGGGTATTGATTTGGGAGATAATAATTATCCAACATGTCCCTAAATAATAAACATGTGTATGGGAGCGACAGATAAAGGGACGCCAAACCACAACACAGGAAAACTCACATTGATGCCGTTTTGTGTCGGATTTGCTCGATTGCAGATTAATTGTCTTATGAAAGGGATTTTTAATAAGGACATTGATCAAAAGTGTATAACATATTAATTTGTAATATTTTTGCGATTGATTTTCTAATATTTTATAGAATTCTCGCGTATGGATAGCTCTTCATACAACGTCTACTACATAGCCGCATACTCTTAAGTATTAAAGAATAAGATGACAGGTTTTTTGATAGAGGTTTTTTGACAGAACAAGCCAAGCAATTCAGACATTATTTTAGCGTGAAATGACAACCTAAATAGGCGAAAACATGTATTAAACACACAATATATACGGGCAAATCTAAAAAAATTTGTTAGCCCCACAGTTAGTTGTGAACATGTGTCGTAGCGTAAGATAACTATTTAAACTCAACGGTACTATACTTTATTATGATTCCAAGATAAACACAGAAAGTCTTCACAAAACATGATTCACTACAAACTCTGTACAAACTTCGGAGACCAGACATAAGGTCGAAAATAGTTCAAGTGTGTCTCCAAGAACTTTAATCCTTTACTGAAGTGAGGGGGCATTATCTGTGAAGCTTTATTATCTACAAACAACTAATCCACTCAGAGACAATTCTATTAGCAGTGGCAGAGGGTCTTAGGTCATTTTATTTAATTGACAACCCCAACTAAGCCGTAATTGGCTTGTTGCAACTAAAGTTTAGTAATAATAAATAACACTTTATGATGTCGGTAATTGTGTAAACTAATAAATCAATTGATAAATGATGAATGTACATGAATGGAGTAAAATATTCTTAGGGAAAAAGTTCTTTCGTATTTTGTATGGAGACTTTATCCGTTCTTAGTATGGAGTGGCGGAATTTTTTGTCACATATCACGTAATTATTTTATAAAATAAAAACCAGCCAAGTGCATGTCGGGCCACGCGCAGTGTGGGGTTCCGTAGTTACGAATGACAACTTTGAGTTCACACTGTTCACACTCTCACCTCACAGTTTAAAGACCAAAAACATCTAACAATAAAAATTGTATGAAATTTTACATTTTCGAGTATATTTTATAAGTTGGTTGCCTATAACTTTTTATTTTGTACTTAGTACTCAGCTCCGATAGTTTTCCTTTCAACTTAAGTATATATACTACTGCTGTAATTTTTTTCACGTATCCATATATAACCGTTTAGCAGATAGAGGGGGGAAACACCTACCTCTAACAAAAATTTGCACTTTAAAACGAAATATTTCGGAAACGGATCCCTAAACCGAAAAATGGTATTGACAACCCCACAATATTTTTTAAAGACCTATTTAACGATACCCCACATGATGGGTAAATAGAGAAAAAAAAATTACTCCCCCACTTTACTTGTATGGGAGCAACCCTAAAAAATTTTTTTTTCAAGTTTTTTTTCTACCACAATTTTGCCATGATAAATATATATACCCATGCCAAATTACACCTGTCTAGTACTTAAAGTCTCTGAGTAAAACCGCGGTCGGACAGACAGACAGACAGACATGGCGAAACTATAAGGGTTCCTTGTTTACTACGGAACCCTAAAAAGGTCAAAGATTCATAGTGTCATAGACTGAATTGTGATTAAAAATTTGGCTAGTGCTCAAAAAGTCAGCTTGTATACATACAACCAAATGACGCATATCTTATTTTATGGAATTTTTTTCTAAAATAAAGAAAAAATATATTCAATTCAGGTCAATATGACAGTGGACCGTTGAGATTTTCAAAATCACGGTTATCCATATGTCACCGTATCACCTGTCGTATTCAGGGGGAGGGTTGCCAGGCCTTTGAAGTGAATAGCCGGAATTTTTGGTTGAAAGGCCAGATATCCCAACTAATATCCCAATCCCAACTATTATTATAAATGCGAAAGTGAGTTTGTTTGTTTGTTACGCTTTCACGCCATATCTACTGAACAGATCATCATGAAATTTTGCATACACATAGGTTAGGGTACCGAGAAGGATATCCCAATCCCAACTAATATTAGAAATGTGAAAGTGAGTTTGTTTGTTTGTTTATTTATTTGTTTGTTTGTTATGCTTTCACGCCATGTCTACTGAACAGATCATCATGAAATTTTGCATACACATAGGTTATGGTACCGAGAAGGATATCCCAATCCCAACTAATATTAGAAATGTGAAAGTGAGTTTGTTTGTTTGTTTATTTATTTGTTTGTTTGTTATGCTTTCACGCCATGTCTACTGAACAGATCATCATGAAATTTTGCATACACATAGGTTAGGTACCGAGAAGGACATAGGCTATATATTACGTGTGCGAAGCCGCGGGTAACAGCTAGTGCACTATATAACACGAATGGGTCAGGTGTTTCATCCTCAACTGTCGGTCCGGTGGTTAAGGTATCGCATCGGGTTCGCCTGGCCTGCCGAGCTGCTACTTCCTCATCCCCAATCCATCCAAGCAAGAGCATCCCATAAATAACTTTGTTATATTCCTACCCTTCCTTCGCTTCAAAAATGGTTTCGAGGGGCAGCAGTGTCCAATCCGACATAAGCCATATAAACTGCGCTCACCAACCCGTCTGACAAGCGTGGTGAGTATGGCAAAGCTTCCCTATGATGTACATAAATCCTTTGAAACGAGATTATATAACACGACTTTTTTCATGTAATTGGGCAGGGGTTTGTTACCATAAAGTCTTCATCAATTCTATCTATCTTCTTAAAAAGCCTAACCAAAGCCGGACAGGCCGGTCTCCGACTAATTTGGCTGGACATGCTACCAAAAAGCCTAACTGTGTCCGGTTTTATCCAGACGCCTGGTAACCCTATTCAGGGGTGAGAAGTGTGAACGTCCGACAATTAATTAGGTAATCATGCGGGTAGGCAATAACGAGAAGGTTTTAACCGATCCAAGTAGGTACTACTTACTCTTTAATTTCTATAGGTGTTTTTATACATTCACAATGCTATTCTGATATATTCTTATTCAATTAAGAGCGAATACTAGCAGTATTTTTTCAATATGGTTTCCATACAAATGTATTTCTCTATTTTCTCGCTGAAAACTGATTCTAGAGCCACAATTCTTTTTTCATAAAATCTAGTACTAAAATAGGAATGCCCCTAATTTTTATTTTTTCCAAAAAAACCTGTTTTTGTACATTTTTTTCTTTTAAACAGTGTTTTCGAAAAAAATAAAACATAGGGACATACCTATTTTTGTATGTAAATAGAATTGTGCCTCTAGAAGCAGTTATCAGCGAGAAAATAGAGAAATACATTTGAATGGAAAACGCACTGCTAGTATACCCTCGTAAGTAGTAGATAAGGCAACACGGCAATGTGCACAAATCACAGAACAAGCCCAAATAGCTGTGCTCTAAATTAAGTTTTAGAACCATTGACTTGAAAAAAAATTAGTACTCTTTAAACAAATCTGTAAATATTTATCACTAATATTATATCAGTATGTATCTGTTTGTCAGCGGGTTTTAGTTGGAAGCTGGCAAGATCCGGTCAGCGCGGTTTGTGTTGAGACAAAAAGATATATCTGCTGCTTTGTGAGGGGAGTCCACGGCTTTATTTCTTGCTGTGACAATATTGTTTGTATCGTACGACAGTCGGGTATTAGATGGATAAAAGGTCAACAAACTCTTCCAGTCTGATCTGGGCGAAAAATATACCCGTTGCTTCTCTTCTCGCGGAGATTGTATAGTAATTAGTAGATTTGGCGAAAATTTAAAGACTCCTGTCAGTAGGCTATATAAAATGATATTTTTCAGATCAGAAGCAAGAACACCAGCTTTTTGGGCACTTTGCGAGACAATGTGCCCAAAAAACTGTGCTCTAAGTTTAGTTTTGTAACAATTGGCTCGAATAAAAACCTCAATACTCTTTAAATAAATCTTTGAATACTTAACAATAATATAATATCAGTGTATCTGTTTGTCAGCGGGTTTTAGTTGGAAGCTGCCAAGATCCGGTCAGCGCGCTTTGTGTTGAGACAAAAAGATATATCTGTCGCTTTGTGAGGAGTCCACGGCTTTATTTCTTGCTGTGACAATATTGTTTGTATCGTACGACATCGGGCATTAGATGGATAAAACGTCAACAAACTCTTACATACTGATCTGGGCAAAAAAAAATCCCGTTGCTTTTCCTTTCGCGGAGATTGTATAATAATTTGCTTGGCGATAATTTAAGGACACCTGTTCAGTAGGCGGTGGAAAACGATCTTTTTCCATTGGCCTGTGGATGCAAGTAGGAGCACCAGCTTTTTGGGCACTTTGCGAGACAATGTGCCCAAAAAGCTGTGCTCTAAGTTTAGTTTTGAAACCGTTGTCTTGAAAAAAATCAATATTTTTTTAAATAAATATTTGAATACTTATTAATAATATAATATCAGTGTATCTGTTTGTCAGCGGGTTTTAGTTAGAAGTTACCAAGATCCGGTCAATGCGCTTTGTGTTGAAATAAAAAGATTTATCTGCTGCTTTGTGAGGGGATTCCAAGGCTTTATTTCTTGCTGCGACTATAACATTATTTGTATCGTAAGACATCTGCCATTAGATGGATGGACATTAGATGGACAAACTCTTCCGTGCTATTTGGGTGAAAAAAATATATACCCTTTGCTTCTCTTCTCGCGGAGATTTTATAGGTAGTAATTGGTAGATTTGGCGAAAATTTAAAGACTTCTGTCAGTAGGCTATGTAAAATGATCGTATTCAGATTAGCCTGTGGATGTAAGAGCACCAGCTTTTTGGGCACTTTGCGAGACAATGTGCCCAAAAAGCTGTGCTCTAAGTTTAGTTTTGAAACCGTTGTCTCGAAAAAAAAAATCAATACTCCTTAAATGAATCTTTAAATATTTATCAATAATATATCTATATAAATATATATCAGTATGTATCTGTTTGTCAGCGGGTTTTAGTTGGAAGCTGGCAAGATCCGGTCAGCGCGCTTTGTGTTGAGACAAAAAGATATATCTGCTGCTTTGTGAGGAGTCCACGGCTTTATTTCTTGCTGTGACAATATTGTTTGTATCGTACAACATCGGGCATTAGATGGATAAAAGGTCAACAAACTCTTACATATTGATCTGGGAGAAAAATATACCCGTTGCTTCTCTTCTCGCGGAGATTGTATAGTAATTGGTAGATTTGGCGAAAATTTTAAGACTCTTGTCAGTAGGCTATAGAAAATGATCTTTTTCAGATCAGAAGCAAAAACACCAGCTTTTTGGGCACTTTGCGAGACAATGTGCCCAAATAGCTGTGCTCTAAGTTTAGTTTTGTAACAATTGGCCCGAATAAAAACATCAATACTCTTTAAATAAATCTTTGAATACTTAACAATAATATAATATCAGTGTATCTGTTTGTCAGCGGGTTTTAGTTAGAAGCTGCCAAGATCCGGTCAGCGCGCTTTGTGTTGAGACAAAAAGATTTATCTGCTGCTTTGTGAGGAGTCCACGGCTTTATTTCTTGCTGTGACAATATTGTTTGTATCGTACGACATCGGGCATTAGATGGATAAAAGGTCAACAAACTCTTACATACTGATCTGGGCGAAAAATATACCCGTTGCTTCTCTTCTCGCGGAGATTGTATAGTAATTGGTAGATTTGGCGGAAATTTAAAGACTCCTATAAGTAGGCTATGTAAAATGATCTTTTTCAGATTGGCCTGTGGATGTAGGAGCACCAGCTTTTTGGGCACTTTGCGACACAATGTGCCCAAAAAGCTGTGCTCTAAGTTTAGTTTTGTAACAATTGCCCCAATTAAAAACATCAATACTCTTTAAATAAATCTTTGAATACTTATTAATAATATAATATCAGTGTATCTGTTTGTCAGCGGGATTTAGTTGGAAGCTGCCAAGATCCGGTCAGCGCGCTTTGTGTTGAGACAAAAAGATATATCTGCTGCTTTGTGAGGAGTCCACGGCTTTATTTCTTGCTGTGATAATATTGTTTGTATCGTACGACATCAAGCATTAGATGGATAAAAGGTCAACAAACTCTTCCAGTCTGATCTGGGTGAAAAATATACCCGTTGCTTCTCTTCTCGCGGAGATTGTATAGTATTAGTAGATTTGGCGAAAATTTAAAGACTCCTTAGTAGGCTATAGAAAATGATCTTTTTCAGATCAGAAGCAAAAACACAAGCTTTTTGGGCACTTTGCGAGACAATGTGCCCAAAAAGCTGTGCTCTAAGTTTAGTTTTGAAACCGTTGTCTTGAAAAAAAAAAACAATACTCCTTAAATGAATCTTTAAATATTTATCAATAATATAATATCAGTATGTATCTGTTTGTCAGCGGGTTTTAGTTGGAAGCTGGCAAGATCCGGTCAGCGCGCTTTGTGTTGCGACAAAAAGATATATCTGTCGCTTTGTGAGGAGTCCACGGCTTTATTTCTTGCTGTGACAATATTGTTTGTATCGTACGACATCAAGCATTAGATGGATAAAAGGTCAACAAACTCTTCCAGTCTGATCTGGGCGAAAAATATACCCGTTGCTTCTCTTCTCGCGGAGATTGTATAGTAATTAGTAGATTTGGCGAAAATTTAAAGACTCCTTAGTAGGCTATAGAAAATGATCTTTTTCAGATCAGAAGCAAAAACACAAGCTTTTTGGGCACTTTGCGAGACAATGTGCCCAAAAAGCTGTGCTCTAAGTTTAGTTTTGAAACCGTTGTCTTGAAAAAAAAAATCAATACTCCTTAAATGAATCTTTAAATATTTATCAATAATATAATATCAGTATGTATCTGTTTGTCAGCGGGTTTTAGTTGGAAGCTGGCAAGATCTGGTCAGCGCGCTTTGTGTTGCGACAAAAAGATATATCTGTCGCTTTGTGAGGAGTCCACGGCTTTATTTCTTGCTGTGACAATATTGTTTGTATCGTACGACATCGAGCATTAGATGGATAAAAGGTCAACATACTCATCCATACTGATCTGGGTGAATAAAATATATACCCGTTGCTTCTCCTCTCGCGGAGATATGTAGGTATAATAATTGATACAAACATACATGTCATAAAACCTACAGGCCACGTTTAGCATGTTAGTGGGCGTTAAGGTGGAAAGCGTAATGAAAATAGTGATGGGTTGCTGGCCGCATCTATTGACGTGATTCCTTAGGCCAATCCCTTGACCGGCTTTTATAGACTGCGTGGGAAGACAAGCAGCTGGTATATTCTTTGTTTTTTTCTTTTCTCCCATACCAGTATGGAAGAATAATTGATAGATTTGGCGAAAACTTAAGGATGTCAGTAGGCGATATACAACTATCTTTTTCAGAGTGGTCTGGGTATTGAATGTGGCAGATCATGAATCTGTTAGATTTGCCCGTATATCTTAATTATTTATATCCCAACACTTTGCTAACTGTAGATGAGACTTACCTTACTCCAACAAAAGCAAACAAATCGAGATTTATATAGAAATTTATCTCTTGATTATCTTCGGTACCTTTAGGAATTACTCATTGTACATTGTCATATTGAGGTTCTTTGTCTTCATATACTGAGACTAGAGTTTCGTTCATAAGCCGAGGGTTTAACGGGGATAATCAGGGAATAATAGTCCAAATGATATTGATGAACGACTACTGAGACGGCACAATGCCTGTAATTATGACGTTCATTGAAACTGAAACGTATTTTAGGCTTCCGTTGAGCCGTTCGTATCAAAGGTATTGTCTTTATTCTCAATTAAATATTTATAACCTGTAAGTTATTAATTTATGTTCGCGTTCTTTGAGTATTTGGATATGCGTGTCAGAATACTTAGGAACTTGAAAGAATTTTAGCATTAAACTTATGAATATCAATGCTTCAATAATTTAAGTCTCAGTTCACATTCACCCTTAGGAAGACCTCCGGATGAGGTTGAAACATGTCGGCCTGCTTTATACGTGAGTGACCCGTATTTTACATATTTATTTAAGTCTTTTGAATTTTGGCTTTAGAACATATCTCTTGATCTTTGATTTTTTTAGTTCAATTGTCATCACAACACAAAAAAATAATAATTGAAAATATACTTCGTTAAACATATTTAATGAGCCCATGCTCAAATGCACAAAAAAATGTGATGTATAGACTATAGTTCAGTACGAATTTTGACTTCAGTACAGTTATAATAGTTGCTCAATAAATATCTAGTGCCTTTAAAATAAGATATTCTATAAAAGAGCCACTGGAGTTTATAAAACTTTAAATAGAGTTTTATCGATAGATCCAAAATAAATTGAATCGAAGAGCAAAAAGTGATAATACCATTGATTGTAGGATCGGTTGCTGAATGAACGGCTTAACTTTTCGCATGAAAACCGAAGTTAAAACTATTGCCGGCAAACAGCCCGATTTTATTCCCAAAAAGCTTCCCATTGTTTGCTTGAGCTTTGATTAGCGGATATAAAAAAAATGGTCTCGACTCCCTTTGTTTAAAAACGAAATTTCGTACAAAATTAAAGATGTTCCACAGTTTTAATTAACAGGCCGTTTTATCCGATCATTTGAATAATAAAATTTAAGTATTTTAATTTAACTTCAAACTTCTGGGTCGTGGAAAAATCTTTGATTACTCTCCCGAAATAAAGGTTCTTCACCGGCGGTTCATCAAAGGTGTGAAGTTAGGTGAGAGTAATTATGAATTTAATATCTTGCCTTATTACCGGACTATGATTGACCTCCCGATGGAAACTAAATTTATTACTAAATAAAAAAATCTAGATAGAGAAGAATATATAAGTTAACTTATTATAAATGCGGCCAGTCTCTTGGGTACATTACCCTGTGATGAAAGCGATCTGTGCTTCATTTTTTTATTTAGTTTAGATTTATGTTTTTTATTATTCTTTCTTTTTAATCCTAAGTATTAATTTTTTTGTTTAATTATACTTATTATTACTTATTACTTTAATTATTTTAGATTTCTACTAACATTAATTTTGCGGTAATTGTACCATATTAGTATAACATCTTGATCCTTGAGAAATCATAAACTCGAGTGTCCAAATCCTTTTGTGCCAAAGGTTCCGCCGGTATTGTTGGTCTACTTGCTTCAAGAGACGGCATGATAGGTTTTGGGGCTCGAAAGCGCCAAGAGCATCGTTTGGCTGCAATTATTAAATTCTTAAACTCATTCTGATGACAATAATATACTTTCGTTGTAAAATTGCCTCATTTGAACTAATTTATATTCCGCTCTATAAAAACGTAGCGTATAACGCCAATCAAAGTGTTAAATTGCAGTCATCATCATTTCGTGTAGGTGACACGGTCAGTCGACCATGCACACCCTGTCGACAATTGCAGTGAATATCATCTTAGCTCTTTTCAATTTCCTTTCATAAATTAACACGAGAAAATGTCTAAGAGAGGACGTGATGGTTCCGCAGGAGCGAAGTTCCGCATCTTGCTGGGTCTCCCAATAGAAGCGGTGATCAACTGTGCCGACAACACAGGAGCAAAGAACTTGTATGTGATTGCCGTGCAAGGTATTAAGGGTCGCCTGAACAGACTGCCGGCCTTTGGTTCCGAAGACATGATTGTTGCCACAGTCAAGAAGGGAAAACCTGAACTCAGAAAAAAGGTAATGCCAGCAGAGGTTATCAGGCAGCGGAAACCATTCAGAAGGCGGGACGGGGTGTTCATATACTTTGAAGACAACGCGGGCGTCATAGTGAACAACAAGGGTGAGATGAAGGGTTCTGCCATCACAGGACCCGTTGCCAAGGAGTGCACTGATCTGTAGCCCCGTATCGCTTCCTACGCGAGCTCGATAGCTTGAACTTAATACTCGCTGGCTCCAACTAAGTAATTGCTGCACTCATCTCGATCATTATTCTTCCTCGTTGTGAAACTCGCCTCATATAAACTAACTTTGATTCCGCTCTATAAAACTGTCAAACGTAGCGTATTACGCCAATCAATGCGTTAAATTGCAGTGAATCTCGTCTCAGTCGGAATATCCATTTTATACTCGCTTAGCTCCTAACCGGCTCTGGAAGTGGTTTATTCAAGCCGATTTATTATAGTTTCTTGAAGAAGAAATCATTCGCATGCACGAAAGAGCATTTCAGTAAGACTAGGTAGGTACTAAAAGGTAGTTCTGAAAAGTTTAATAGTCATACCTGCTACGAACGAGGAAATGAAAAATTATGTGAGTTTTTAAGTAAAAATTATGCGGCTAACTTTATATGTGGTTAGTTTGATAACTTATCTTAGTAGAGTTATTTGTTGCTGACGATGAAAAACTAAAGGGTTTTTTTTTCCAAGTAGAAATATTTTTGTATATGCCTTTTATTTAACAGATTATGGCAACCATTAACAAGGAGTTAAATAAAAAGTTTTCATGTTTGAAATAAATGTATAACGTTAAGGTATATTTTAAAATGTTAAAATGTTAGTTTTAAAGTATTAGTGTTACCTTAAATATAACTATGTATACTCTAGAAAATATTTCGTTTCGTTGCATCCAGTCCCAGTAAACTAAGTATGTTTCGCAAACATGACCGTCAAAGAGAGGCAAACACGGTGATGCAGCCGGGGCAACATTCAGACGCCTGGAGGCAGTTAGCAGCGCAAATACTGTAAAGATGGCGGAAGATTTGCTGAAATAGATGGCCTAGCAATGAAAGCTTATTTTTCTATAGGAGTTGTCTATAAAAATAACATATGTGTCAACGTTCGGTGAGCCAAGAGCTACCTTTTTAGCAGGGATAGAATGTGGAAGAGCGTAAGATTTCGAACGAACTTGTATGTGTGTTAATCAGATATGGTATCTAATACCATATCTGATTAACACAAGTCAAATAGATCAAAAAATCAAGACAAGAAACTTGCCACAGTCTAGCAACTCTCCTTGTCTATCGTATCAGTAAGTTTGTTAATAATTTCCGAAACTAGCATCCAACA
Organism: Rhodophaea formosa; assembly: GCA_963082605.1. Taxonomy (NCBI): domain Eukaryota; kingdom Metazoa; phylum Arthropoda; class Insecta; order Lepidoptera; family Pyralidae; genus Rhodophaea; species Rhodophaea formosa. The sequence goes on from OY720209.1 coordinate 5,277,781, forward strand.
GTCGGGTGCAAAATATTAATTTTAGCCGCAATATTGGTTTAATCAACACGGCGGGATTAGGGCAGGCCAGTCTATTAGTTTGTAGCTAAGTCGAGTGCTGGCGGATTTGCTGGCTCTATAAATAAAGGTAAAAAGGGGTAGTTTTATAGTTGTGGTAGAGCCACGCTACCGGTGATATTCGCTTTTGCTAGTAGCAAGAATGGGCCGGCTCAACCCGGGAAGTACCACACTCTGACAGAAAACCGACGTCTGCTATGCATGCCTTCAGGCTATGCATGCAAATCACGGCCCATCAGGCATATAAGAGGTTGCTTTCTCTCTAAGCTTTGCGCACACAGACAACGTCCAAAACCGAGGTCTGTTTCTCCTGCGGTGGGGTCTCCTCCTGCTTTGGTGATGTTCGCATTACATACAGGTTTGCATTCTGCCCTCTGCTCAAAAAGTCCGGTGAAGTAGCAAAAGCTCACTTAGAGCTAGCTACACAGTCCTTCCAAAAAGATTAATAAAATTTAAGCAAATTAGCTCGAAATAAAATGAAACAAACTTGATGAACACACAAATATACCTTCTAGATCCTAGGAATAAATGCGCATTGATAGATCTCAAAATCAACAGGCTTTGAGAATACTGGTAAAATGTGCTAAAACTTGTGGTCTGGTATTTTGATAATTAAAATTTATTTACACAGTTTTAACTTAACTTTTCACAAAATTATTTCTTTACGTACGACATAATGAGAGCCGTTAAACACACGACGTTTTAAAACTCATTACGGGTGTAAGGGACGTTTTTATATTTATTTTTATTTCCCGTCACAACCCTGCTACGGCCGTCTCTGTTTTATTTCCATTAGTTTGTGAAGGCTTACGTACACATTGTATTTTTTTATGGTTTATATGCACTAGGATATTGAGGATGTTGAGCGCTTTGTTTTCTCATATTATCGTTAGTTTTTAAAACTACTTGTATACCAGAATACATATTCGTTGAAATAAAGATAGTAGATGGGAGTTGTATGTAAAGAAAATAAGAATATGTTTAGTAATTCAAATAATTAAGGTTAATACAAGACGTCAATTAACAATAAACTATTTTTTTCAAAAGATGTTTTTTTTTATTTTCAAAAGGTAACGTAAGGTTAAGTTAGGTTTATAACTTCTTTTAGGTCATTATTTTACGTTACTATAAAAAAGATGCAAATTAATTTTATACGTACACTAGCAATTTTTCCCGCGATTTTATTTGCATAAATTATAGCCTATGTCACCCGCAAATAAATTAGCTTAATATAGGTGAAGAAATTGAAAATCAGTCCAATCGTTTCAGTCTTTTTAATGCAAACGACCAAAAAGTCTTACCTCTTTATAATATAAGTATGTAAAAACTACTTTTGTCAAAAACATAGTTTTAAAAAAAAATCGTCTTTTTGGTCAAAAAGCACACGCCGCGCTGCCAAAGACAAAATAATACGCTTCTTTAAAACTCATTTCGTGTGGGAAGTTTTTTATTTTTATTTTCCCTATCAACACTGCCACGCCGCGAACTGTTTTATTACCATCAGTTTGTAAAGGCTTACAAATAATTGTATTAAGGTTTTTTTTTCAACCGGATAATGGGGATAGACAAGTGTTTTATTTTAATATTTTATCGGTGCTTAAACCTATTAGCTACATCATTTAACCTTGAAAAGCCAACACACTCAGGATCATCAACACCAACGGACTGATAACATGCAGAAAAATGAAAGCTAAATCTTTTTGAGTTCTCGTTTTTGTTACTTTTGAAAGCATAATTTGCATTAAATGACATAAAACATGTCTAAAACTTTATTTTATTAAATTAAGTACTAGCTACCCTCCCGGTTGCACCCGGGAATGTCTATTGCTGAAAACTGCATTAAAATTTATATAATTGAGTTAAAGATCTAAACGAACAGACAGCGGAAGCGACTTCATTTGATACTGTTAGGATTCGTCTTTGGCTATGACATTGTTTTGATGACAAATTTGAGATAAGAATGGGCTGCTTTAAATATCACTGCAAGATTCCGGCTATTTCTATAAACCTACACATCCATACCCCAATATCTTAAAAACATAAAGTTCACCGGCCCAGCGACCTCTGGACGCAGCAAAAACCTAATTCACTCGACCCATAATCCCGGGGAGGGATCAAAGGTGCGGGAATCAAGAGTCGATGTGAACGCAGCAGTCGGCCTGCCGAAGCTGTATTTTACCATTCGGCATGTTCTTCTTGTACCCATTTGATTGGAGTAATGCCTATTTATTTATTCTATTACATATGAAGAGTCTTTCCGAGCAAATGGTTTGCAGTACAACCTTAAGAGATTTTGGAAAGTAAATGAAAAAATATAAATATTTCATTGGGAAAGGATTTTTTATTAGTACAAAATCCAATCAAATACAAAACGAAATCCATTATAGATCCAGACAAATCTGAAAAACATCTTTTTACATGTTGACCTGGACCGTGAAACACTTGGGATACTGCTATTTAAGCCACAGAGGTCGTAAAATATAAATCATAATAATATATCATTTAAAAAAAGAGACACGATTATAAAGCAAGCTAATATTTATTTCATAATTTTGACTGCTATAGTCTATAAGGCTATTTTATTACGCACAAAGAAAAGTGATTTACCTCCGGTCAAGCCTTTCAGATATTAAGAGTCGCCTGGAAGCGCATGTCTCCATACAAACGGAAAAAGGGAATTGTGGCAATATTTGATAATTTTAGGGCAAAACTAAGCATCCAATCAATTAATATCATTATAATCTACGCACGTTCTTATACAGTTTGGTTAAGTTATCAAATGTTTGAGAATTATACGCCGCTCAAGATTTCCATACAAATTTGAAATGGCTTATAACTCTCAAACCATTGGTATTTTAACTAAGCTGTATAGGAACGTACGTAGATTATAATGAGATTAATTGATTAAATGCTTAATTTTACTCCAAAATTATCAAATATTGCCACAATTCCCTTTTTTCGTTTGTATGGAGACATGCGCTTCCAGGCGACTCATAAGTGTAAAAACTAGCAGTTTTTTTAAATAAAGAATGTTACAAGTTTATAATAGTACTTACCTACTTTCATAACAGGCCTATGTCCAGCAGTAGACTTTTTGCGGCTGCGAATATGATAATGAAACATTGTATTGCAGAGCACAGTCTTGTCAGCTAAGAAAATTGATGAGCTTGCATCCAGCTAAGCCGCAAGTATCAATGGGAATATATTCTAAATTCCACTCCAGAAGTGTCGGGTTCAACTGTATTCCGTGGAATATCTTCCAAGTGATAGTTTCATAGCGGCCCGAGCTTTCTATATGCCAATCGAACATCCCGCGAGAGATATATTATTAACCAAAGCCTTCCAAATTCTAAGCACAGCAATCGTAACTCCCTACCTGGCAACTGATCCGTGGTAAATAATGTAATCAGTTCTCTGTATTGTAAGTACTTTGAATTTTTTCGCTTCTGGAAATGCCTTATAAGAAACTTGAAGGAAAAAAACTTGGATTGTTATGTTTCAAATAACAGAAATATGCAAATAAATGATACTAAATGTACTTGAAAGAGCCAAGTGCGAGTCTGAAGACAGCATCGAGGGTTCGGGCATATATTTTAAAAAAACTATACGTATGAAGTTTTTCTTCCTTTGATTCGTCGTGTATTTGTTTGTCGTGTTCAGCATTGATAATAATAATGATTATTTATTCACGAAAATGTTTCCTTCTGCGTTGATTCTGTTTTGATTTCTTTGTGACTTCTAGCTCTAACGAATGCAAATTATGTTAGACATAAACTGTAACAGGCGTTAAAAGATACCAATCTTTTGATGAACTTAGAAGTTACATTTTTTTACAGCTTCACCCAGATACACGGATATTGACAAATAGACGGATAATCGAGTGATTACTTTCTGTGCCACGTAATAATTCGTAGTAACATTCTTTATGAACACCATATAGCGCCATTTTTAAAACGTCGAAGTTCACTCAATTACTGGTTCAATTGGTGAGAGTTCCGTTTCACTTTTTGAGGTACGGAACCCTAGAAATGTAAAGTATTCTCCTAAAAATTCTTGTTATAGGCCCTGTCGTATAGTCGTATAAACATGAATTCGAAATGGAGTGCGCGTTTTGGGCTAATAAAATGTTCTAGAGAGACGCCTCTGCAGTGTTTCTAGAGATCTGCGGTAGGTATAATGTATGCATAATCAGAGGCAATTGATAGCACATATGTTAGTAGATATTGGCTGACATAGCAATTTACTTTATTTATACATATATACATGGCGAAATTTTGATCGTTCCGGACCATTAAAGGGGTGATTCAGCCTGTCAATATAAACAACTTTTCCTATGGGACAAATGCTGTAAACTCGAAAAAAAATTCGACATTGCTATACAAATTGCCCGGGCGGCTGAACACTTTTGTATGAAAATGTCGAAATAAAATTTGAGTTTCCAGCATTGGTCCCATAGGAAAAAAGGTTCATATCGACGGGCTGAATCACCCCTTTCAGGGTCCAGAACGATCAAAATTTCGCCTTGTATATTTAATAATATTGTAGTTTCAGTGAGCTTGAGGTAATAACTTATAGCTATTATTTTTTGCATATGTATAAATGTGTCATAGACTCATTTATAATGCATTATAATGTCGAAAATTTAGAGCTTGACATCAGTTTATCCTGTATATAAATTATGAACATACCTATAGCCAGTTATGTACAAGTTTGGGCGAATGCTCCCTTAAGCCAAGACAGAAATGGGTCTAATCTACTAATAATCGTGCTAATAAATATTTTTTTCTTAATGAGTCCAAAATATTTTTTAAAAAAATTTGAAATTATTAGTCTTCCGTATCTTCTATGCTTTCTATCTGGATGTAGAATATTAGTTATTTAAGTTTACTAATGCGCATCTATGTCACTAATGCGCATTTAAGTCTCCAAACATCCTAACTATCTTAATTTAAATATTCACGCCACGCCCTATCTACTGAACCGATCATCATGTCTTTTTTTCATTTGCATACACATAGGTTAGGGTAATGAGAAGGACATAGACTATATCACACGGGCGGAGCTGTAGGCAACATTTAATCTTATACATCAGAAAATCGCGTCGAGACGACGATTTAATACAGAATCTTCTCCTTTTTGCCAGTCGGTCAAACACGTTTACCTGCACAACATAAATTACAATCGGTTATTGTCTTAGAATGACATCTGCGTACAATCGACAAGCCAAGTTTGGCTGTTTGTGTACCAGACAGCGGACTTATTAAGTTCTCGAACATGACGTGAGCGAATCAAGGAACAGTGATAGTTTTGATACCCACTTGCAGCAGTTCGTAAGGACTGTACTTTATTTTGACAAGGATGTACCTTTTACCATAGAGAGTATTTTTAATATTTTATCATTTACAGCCTCAGTGCGCTGTGTTGTGCGTTTACCCGCCAACCTGAGACACGACCCCTCATATCTCAGGTTCCCGGGTTCGATCCATGGAAAAACACCTTTTCAGATTGGCCTAGTTCTTGGATGTTTATTTTTATAAGTACTTATCTATTATAAAATATATTATAGTTGAGTTAGTATCCTGGGACACAAGGTCACAACTTACAGCTCAATATGTGTGGTTTGTCCCTTTATATTTATTTATTGTTTTTTAAAGTACGTCATACCGAGTGAGATGTGATCTCTGAGTTAAAGATCTTATCTTATTAAAATCTCGGAATCCCACATAGAATAGAGAATTGCAAGAAGTCTGTTAAACACGCTTACCTGCACAACATAAATTACAATCGGTTATTGTCTCAGTATGACAGCTGCGTACAATCGACGAGCCAGTTTTGGCTGTTTGTGTAACAGACAGCGGACTTATTAAGTTCTCAAACGTGACGTGAGACAAACAAGGAACAATGATAGTTCGATACCCACTTCCAGCAGTTTGTAAGGGCCGTTCTTCATTTTGAAAAGGATGGTACCTTTTACCATGGAGGGTATTTTAACATTTTGAAGTATTTTACAGCTTCAGTGGCGCAGTGCTCATCCTTCAACCTGAGATACGATTGATCCCGGATTCGATTCCTGGAAAATAAACTTTTCAGATTGTCTTGGATCTTTATAAGTATAAGATAAAGTGTCGTTGAGGTAGTATCTTGCGATACAAGGTTACAACTTACAACATAAATTACAATCGGTTATTGTCTCAGAATGACAGCTGCGTACCTCCTGTCCTGGGTTTGAATATTGGAAGATGATCTTTTCAAATTGGTCTGGGTCTTGAATCTATATATTTATAAGTATCTATTATAAAATATGGTAAACTTGAGTTAGTATCCCGCGATCAAGGTCCCAACTTACAGCTCGATATGTGTGATTTGTCCCAACATATTTATTTTAATTGTGTCAATGTTCTCAACATGACGTGAGCGAAACAGGGAACAGTGATAGTTCAATCCCCACTTCCGGCAGTTTGTGAGGGCCGTGTCTCATTGGGACACTTTCCAGACTTGGCAATCCTTTCATGTGATTGGCTGGAGTATACACTAAGCGGAGATGCCCATGGAAGGTATCATTTTATGGTGTGTCATTCCGAGTGTGATGCAACCTTTGAGTTTTACGTACTTATATTGAAATCTCGAAGTCAGAAACCGTAATAGAATAGAAAATTGTTAGAAAAAAAGGAAAAAAGAAAATTTCAATTCTGCAAATGCGTTGGCCTTGAGAAGTCGAAAGTGATGCACAACATCAAATGCTCCGCGTTGTGAGGCGTAATAAATAAATAAAAATGAGACAAAGTCATCGATCACCGAGTTCTTTCCGGAAATTTTAGCGGCTTTCCCGGTTTTGTTTTAGATTGTTTTGTAAATTGAGTCTAGTTGATTTTATATTGTGAAATTGGTATAAGTTGGTTTTATAAATGTCCATGGTTAATTTTTCGGAAAGTGTCTGTATGCTGGAGATACTAGAAATCCGTATCCGTGAGGTAAAGGAAACTTCGACTTGATTAGAGGAATGTATAATGAATAGGAAAATAAAACCTCTACAAATTCGTCACCCGACATTTAGGCACTGCGCGCACCGGTGACTTTTGTCGCCATGACTTTTTTGTTTCCGTCACCCTATCCATGGAGATGTATGGAAGTGCGCGCACGAAGCGACGTGACAGTGACGTGACTTTTTTGTCCGTCGACCAGCGAACAAGCCGGCGACAAAACTTTTACGATAGACATTTTATGTAATAGACGTGCACGCACGGGTGTCAAAATTGTTACTCTACGTGGAAAAAACTTTGTTACAAAAAATTTTACCGACTTAAAAAAGCGACTATACTTGAACCAAAAATAAACTGAATCATTTATTTATTTCAATGGACAAGAATGAGTGATTTTTAATTAAATCAAATACTTCACTCTGTAAACAACCTATCTACCACACACAATATATTTATTTATTCATTTAATATATTTAATGTATTTCCTACCTAATATTTTCTGATCTATTTGAAGTCTCTGCCAAGCCAAAATAATCAGAACATTATTACTTTCATACTATTACGTCTTTTCTCTTAAGGGGTAGGCAGAGCCCAGCCCCCCTATTTACTAACTCGGATGACAGGTGTCGATGCCTATCAATCTAGAATTTACTGTTACAATGCGGGTTTTGTTTGCTCGAACTTTTTATTTGAAATACAAAAACCGCATTGTAACAGTAAAATCTTGATTGATAGGCATCGACACCTGTCATCCAAGTTAGTAAATAGGCCGGCAGATCTATAAATTCTCAAAGCCACGTTTAGCGTGTTGGTGAGCTAATATGAAGAGAACGGAATCAAAATAGGGATGGGTTGCTAGCCGCATCGCGTATTGACATGATTCCTAACGACTATATTGGAAGTTTAGAAGAATAGGGAATAGGGATCCTTCTAAACTTCTAACATTCATTAGAAAATATTTGAAAAATTATTTCCATGTTCTTGAGTTTTATGAAACTTTAGAATTTTCAGTGAAAAGTTCTATACTATGTTGACCGACTTAGTGAAGTAACCTGTCACTCCAAAGAGTGGGTACCCAGCATTCTTTTTTACGTTTCTTTGGCAAGAGATGAGTTCGCAGACAACGACCGTCGGTTCGAAATCCATGCCGACAAATGACCAAAGAGAATTCAAATACCACGTAATGACTCTTTGATAACTAAAAAGTTTTTTCATGGTTTACCATAGTTTTGTCACTGTCGCCTACCGTGCGCGCACTCCGCTTGGGAGACATTACGGAGACACGAGGAAGACGTGACAAACACTTTTTTGTCACCGTGACAAAAGTCACCCGTGCGCGCAGTGCCTTAATCGACGCGGCTATCGCTCGGCGCGTGATTTGAGAAGTGTCAGATGTTGGAGGGCGGGCGCGGTCCGGGCTGTCCGTGCGGCCCGCGGTTGTCGATGGTTTCGCGGTGTTGCCATCAACAGTTATGAACAATTTGTGGAATAACTAAAATAGGCTAATGGTGCGGCTTTAATGAGATTTTAATGAAATTAATCACACCATATTTACGTTGATAAACAAGAATAACTCACCAACTGGCGAAATAAATAAAGAAAGGCTCTAAAAGACTCGTATCCAGGACCGTAAATAATTATAAAAAAGTAACCGATCAGCTGGGCGAATAATATGGAAAGACAATTTTTTTTAGGTAATAGGTTAAAAAACTGCCTGTATATAGTCAGATTTTTAATCCTTACAAGCGTCTTCCTCAGCCCGTCGGAGCCCGGGTCCGCTATCATGACAGCATTCATGCTGTGATATGATTTGGTTGTTTTTATAGTCAGTTGTTACCTGGCGCTAACCTTAGTATTTCCACGCTGGCTATTTCCAGAACCGCTGATAAACACCTGTGAAAATGAAGCTCAAGTATTTTCCGCACCGGAAATCGAACCCGGTTTCTTTTGTGTTGTAGACTGGCTAGTTGATCACTTCACCACGGAGACCGTTCGTAAAGCATAAACGACAAGAGGCATATAGGTAGCGATCGACAAATATGACGACCATTATTATGTCTCTCAACTTTAACGAACTAACGAAAGTTATTGTTATTTTCTACCTGAAAAGCAGAATAATAAGTTTCCAAAATATTGTAAAAACAAGTTATTAAGCCAAACCCTAACTTGACTAAACGGTGTTTGAATGAGTTCCTCATCCTAACGAGTAAATAAATAATATTTGGGACCCTTTCAGACGACTAGCTTGTCGGGTAACAAGCGTTGTGGGGACCCAAATATGTTTAGGGCCGGTTTCACTTCAAGTGCCGTGACAAGTGAATTCATGAACCGTTACTTGAGTTAAGTTTATAAAAGCTAGGAAATTTAGTAGACTTATACAGACTTTGAAGGGTAGAAAATTAGTATATAGAAATAAAATAAGTTTTATAACTCAAAAATAGCGAATTACGTTTTTAGGGCTAAATCACACTACCGTGTAACCATTCATTTAATTATCTCGGTGTGTGACCAGGTTGCGTCTTCACTGGTATCCAAAAAAAAAGAACATTCAAGACCACTCTAAACACATTGACTACAGGTTAACATTTTGTTTTCAATTTAAAATCTCGATAAAAATATTCGATCATATTTAGGGCCCATTCAGGCGACGAGCTTGTCGGGTAACAAGCGTTGAGGGGACGCCCAACCCAAATATGTTTAGGGCCTAGGGTTTCACTTCAAGTGCCTTAACGATTGAATTTAAGAACCGTAACATAAGTTAAACGTTTATGAAAGCTTATACCAACTTTGAAGTGTAGGCTATTAGTAGATAGATAGAAAAAAGTTTTGGATACATGCACTTTGTATAAATAATGTAATAAACGGGATAAAAATCGTATTAAAATAATTTTATTTAAATGTGTAACAATCGCGAAAAAGAAAACATTATGCACTTTGAGTTAATAATTTAAGTATTTCCGTAACGAAATACGTTCATGCAAATTATTGTTTGCAAGCGCCCGCCCACCACCTACTGTTAGTCCATTCGTGCCCGGAACCAATAGGTAATGCATGCGACCCTTGCCGACGTCACTGCATCTGTTGAGGCTGCAGCAGCATCAGCCGTCGTGCTTGCGACACGTGTTTTGCCTCTACACGAGGCATCTTCAGGCAATGAATACTATAAAAAAGAGCATAAACCCAAATCCAAACTTCACTAAACGTTGTAATGAGAGTTCCTCATCTCAACGAGTAAAATATTTGTAAAGAGTAAATAATTTTAGGGGTCCGGATTTTAGGGGTCAATTCAAGCGCCGGAAGTACGGAATCATGGACCGGAATTTGAGTAGAGTTTATGAAAGCTTGAAAATCTGTTTCGTCACAAATATACGAGTTTGGAAATTAATGTAGACACCATTAAAATATAAGTTTTCAAAAATTTCCTGTTTGAAATAAGATTTTATTGGGAACTCGTGTTTTAAATTTTTGCAACTAGACTGTTCGGCACTCAGGTGTTCTTCATTATCCGTTGAGCTCAATGACTCATAAATTATGCATATTTTTGTCTCCATTTGAGGATAGCTGCGTCGGAATTCATGTGTAAAATTTGACCTGAAGAAAATACACTCTACGTACGTACATAGCAAGATTTTTAAAATGTATTAAGTAAACAATAAAAAAAGTAAACTTTGATATTAATTTTAACCCCAGGGAACCATAAATTCAAGGCAAAGAGAGCATCTGCATTATTTCAAGCCAGGTTTCCTCAAGACATAAATCAAATTACGCACAAAACGTTAAATCGCTATCGACGTCTTATGGATTTTTTCATATTTTGCTATGCTTAAAAGAAACATTAAGGGGAAGCATGTATTTTTATTATATTTAATTTAATTGGGGAGGCCTATGTCCAGCAGTGGACGAGTATAGGATGATGATGTATTTTTCGGGGTCCATTGCTGCATCCATCATAATTATCACTACATATTATAAATGAAATTCCTTCACCTGGTCTGTTTGTCTGTTTCGTGTCCTGTAACGGTCCTAGGGTTTTAGAAAATTCAATCCCTGCGGGGGTGAAAAATGGCTTAAAAGCTTGTATAGAAACAAAATTTGTTAAATTATTTTATTCGAAACGTCACAGGAGTACTCCTATCAATAAATGAGTAAACAAGTATTTCAGGTTCTTTCAGTTAGCGGTGAAAAAGGGGTGACAAATTCTGAAAATTGCCTACGTTGGACATCGCTTTTTATATTTTATCGGGTCGCTGATCACAAAAACAATAACAAAACAAAAACATAAAACAAAATAGACAAGAAAATTTATACAAAAAATTTGCATCATCTGAACAAAATAATAATCGGCGGTGGAAGTCGCGGGCAAAAGCTAGTTTCATTATAATCTACGTACATACCTATAAAGTTTGGTAAAAATATCAATGGTTTGAGAATTATAAGCCTTGAAAATTTGTATGGAAATGTTAAGAGCTTTATAATTCTCAAACCATTGTTAATTTTACCAAGCTGTTTTGTATGGAGACGTGCGCGTTCAGAGACCTCTTAAGCGTTTATTGTTTAATTTGTTCGGCTTTTTACTATGTGCAAAAAGAATTTAAGGGATTAATAATCTAATTAACCAAAGCCAGCCGAATATGAACCTTGCCCAAAACATCCCTTCGTAACTTTGTTAAAAACTATACTAATGCTTTAACGAATTCCAGCGCAGGTTGGTAATTAAAATGACCGGGGTTCGGATAAAACCCAATCATGTAAATTGGGTCCTTGTTTTAGGTATTCTTTGATTTACCCGAAACTGTCTCCCTGTAATTGTAGTTGAAAATTTTAGTTTTCAAATTGAATTGAAAAAGGCTGCCATTACGAAAAAAATCATCAGCCAAGGTTCTTTATTTTTTTTCTTAGATTGGTCGTGGTTGATAGTACCTATTAAAAACAAATTATTTTTGCCTATATTAATAATTATATAAATTATATAATAAATAATTATCATACTGTAAACTTAATTCCTTTTGACAATAATAATGACCACGTCTGATTGTTGACAGGAACAATAACATTTATTTAGAAGAAAAAAAACTGATTTTTATTATATAAATAAATCTCTAAATTTTCATACATAAGTGATCGTCCTGCCCGGCAATCCTAATCCTAACTTCCTAACTAATATTATAAATGCGAAAGTGAGTTTGTTTGTTACGCTTTCACGCGCTATGTACGGAACCGATCATTATGAAATTTTGCATACACATAAGTTAGGGTACTGAGAAGGCTATATATCAGGTGGGTGAAGCCGCGGGTAATAACTAGTATATTAATAAAACCCTGGCTGATCCTTAGGGGCGAAATATTTAAATTTTCATAGGTGTAAGTGTTTGGCCGGCTCATTAAATTGTATTAAAATGGCAATTTTATACGCTGTATACCTTACCTATATACGATTACGCAAGCATGATAATCTTCAACGTCAAGATGTCCGACAATTTTGACACACCGGTTGATGAGGAACTTCAGCAAAACATTGATTTAGGGTTTTGATTAGGGTTTGAATTAATTATTGATTATATATGAGTCATCTACAATATCTGAGTTATATTTTTTATAAATTATTTCGTAAAAAAAAGTATATCGAAACACTTTTTAAGGTGGGCTTATCGTAGTACGTAGTGCTTCCTCTTATTGGATTTGAGGAGTCAAACCTCGTGCTAATAAAATTGATCTTATAAGGTTAATAATTGTCCCAAGCGGGGCGTTGTCCTGTAAAAAATCCTAAAAAATAAGTGAACAAAATAACAAAAAAAAAAATTGGTAAAATTATCAATTTATAGTGTTAAAATTAAACTCTCTTTTAACCGTATAAATTCTTTCACTACTCTAAAAATCCAAGGTTTCAATGTTTGTGACGCTCTATGTATTTCAAACTGTAGGCATTTTGTAATTTAACTATGTTTAAAGTGTTAAAAAATGCTATTATACCTTTCAAAATGTGCCATATTTTCATCACAAAGTGCCTCAAACAATACTCGATGCTGGTAAAAATTTAGCGAGTTTCAAAGCCTGCACTGCACGCATTGTGGATGCAGAAACAAGCCTCAGTAATGCATTTCTGAAATAACCCGAAGTTAAGAGAATGTGAACATACATTGCCAGAGGGTTAGCGCAGTCTCTGTACAATCTGTGACGGTTTTAGCGACATATTCTTAGATATTTCGAAACTTCTTGCGAAAATAAATTTAACTTTCCATTCTCGTTTGGGAGAAAGAAAAAAACAAAATATACCAGCTGCTATTCTTCCCGCGCAGACAGTAAAAGCCGGTCAATAGATTGAGCAAAAATCTAAGGAATCACATCAAAAGGCGATGCGGCTAGCAACCCATCACTTTTTTGATTCCGCTTTCAACCTTATCGCCCACTGCTAATCGTGGCCTTTGGGTTTTATAACCTTGGGCTCTGTCTACCCCGTAAGGGATAAGGTATGTATGTATTGTTAAACATTCCGTAACTTTTTGGCTTCGAGCAACACGCCTTCCGTACCAATTACAAAAGCCGTGTTGCTCGAAGCTTTTTGGCGACGATATAATAAATAAATAAATAAATATATACGGACAAATCACACAGATTGAGCTAGCCCCAAAGTAAGTTCGAGACTTGTATTATGGGATACTAACTCAACGATACTATATTTTATAATAGATACGTATATAGATAAACATCCAAGACCCAGGTCAATCTGTAAAAGATCATTTTCCATCTTGACCTGACCGGGGATCGAACCCGGGACCATCCGTGTCACAGGCAGGCGTGTTGACCGCTGCGCCACGGAGCTCGTAATTCTCGATAATTGAAAAACGTATAGACTTTTTTTTTGCTGCCTCTTTCTTAATGTTTGTCAATTAGTTTTCTGTACCTAGTAGCGACCACACAATTGCAGGAAACTAAATGGAGAAAGTAAGATTTCTAATTCATATCACATGTTACATTACATCATGTACATTTTCATTAAACCTATGTAGTGTCCATTTTTCTAATTTTGTATTATATGCATCATCATATTGTTGTGTCTAACATTTTTGAAAACGTAGTACCTATCTCCAGCCGTGTGGTTCCCGGCAGAGTAGAATAGGACCACTTCAAGTCTTCCCGTGGATGTCGTAGAAGGCGAGTTAGGAAACACAAGCTTAACAAAGCTTATAAGCATTAAAGAGACATAAATAAAGAGACAGCCATCCAGGCGTGGAGAGTAGGCCAAATTCTCTGACTGCTCTGGCTATTATATGGCTCTGGAAGTACAGAGAGAGTCGTGCCCCTGCATTAAATACTAAAAAAACCTGATGATGATGAGTACCTATCTAGCCCAAATCGATTCTTTCAATTTGATCTGGTTAGTGTTAGTCTTTTTAAGTCTCCACTACAGGACCACGACCTTCTCTGTACTACCAGAGCTAAATATTAGCCAGAGCAGTCATAGGATCCTCTTTACTAAATCTTCTTTACTCTTTTTTTTTTGGTAGCCATTTATGTCCCACTGCTGGGCAAAAGCCTCCCCTTTCTGTTTCCAATTTGACCTGTCTTTTGCTATCTCTTTCCAATCTTTATCAAAACCAAACAAATCATCCTGCCATCTGGTCTTAGGTTTACCTTTTGATCGTTTTCCGTCAGTAGGGACCCATAAAGTAGGTTTTTGAGCCCATCTTTCCGGGACCATTCGGCAAACATGACCCGCCCAGTCCCACTCCTTACTCTTAGTAAAAGATATAAAATGATTCGTGGCGTAGTTGGCTCATGTAAGCCTCTGAAGTGACAAACAAAAGTTGGCAGGTACTGTTTGCCTGGAAACAACAAGTTAAAATCACATCCGCAACCACGCTACCACTGTTTAACTTCATGTAGAGCTAACAATGAAACGCGACTCAAACATCATTTGGAGTGTGCTTCCATAATTAATACCTGTGTTGATATCAGTAGGTATATTTTATTGTTTCCAAAACTCCTCAACTTTTGAACAAAAAAGGATTTTGTATTGTAATTGAGGTAATGCAAGAGGAAGAATTAATTAAAAAGTACTTCAAGTGAGTGAATACACGTGGCCTTTGGGTCTCATGGCCCCAGGCTATGTCAATCCCGTTAGCGATAAGGAGTACCGTAAGTGTACGTGTGAGTGAAAAAATGAGTTCTGATAGCAAGCACACTCAAGCGAGTTATAACTGTTTAACTGAAATGCAATGGTTTCTCCCCTGGTCAAGTCCATATCTTTTTTTGGTATTTCCGGGAAAGGGTTTTGGCATGCAAACTTATGACGCTAAACTCCCTATGGACCGGGGTAACACCGTGAGTCACAAGGAGACGCATGCGTCAACAAAGAATAAATTAAAAAAACTTAGCAGAATGTATTATCCTTACAAATATTATAAATGCAAAAAAGAGAATTTGTAACATATTTGTTTGTTACACTTAGACGCTACAACAACTCACGCTGATTAAACAAAAGAAAAAAGTGATTTGTACTTTTGGCACAGTTAAAATTATAAAATTGTTTTTTTTTCTTTGTATCTTTTGTTAGATAGTATATTCAAAATGCAATATATTATGTCGAAAATGCAGTACAAAAAGTCACAATAAGATTTCGAATCAAAAGGAAGATAATACCTATTTCACACTCTCACGGGTATAGTATTAGAAAATATGTCTTTGTGAAGGGCACATCGATAGAATCTCGTACAATCGACTTAAAACCATGGTGAGTACTTGCTGAGTATATTATCTCTACTCCGCGCCCACTCGGTTATATCTAATTTTTTAATCTCAAGACGCAAGAACTCTTGCAAACTTTAGAGCTTACATAGATATGACCGAATATAAAACTGTTTCCGTTACCAAAAGCAAAAATCCGGTGGACTTTGTTTTCCCAGATCCTATCTACCACTTGATAACTTCGTGATTCACTGCTTGCCGAAAGTCGCGTCGCACTATTTGCCGTCCTAAATAAACGCCAGTGAGTTACAGGGTTATAAACACAGCCACTGTTTATGATTCCAGCCATGTTTGCGCACCTGAGCTTTGGAATACAGTTTTAATTATGTCACATCGACTATTCAATTCTAAATTTCGGTGCCCCGTATCGTTCACTTTTCCTGATTCGTTACTCTACCAATTGGTTAAATTTGCCTCCTGCGGCGAGTCCCTTTCCTTAAAGATATACCGTCCTATTATGACACGAGGACTAACTTTAGTTGGGTTTAATCATTATCTGACCAAAATAATTCTTATCATGACGTTTTCACAGCTGTCGTTGTCAATTGGGTAGAGAATGGGTAGATAATAAATGGATAATGGTTATAACCACTATCCATTTATTATCTACTAGATCCGGTTCTAGATTTAGTCCTCGTTCGATATTAAGACGGATAAGCTTTATACATGACTAGGTTAAGGGATAAATACTATACTGTATGAGATAAGTCATCTTTATGTGACCAGTAAAGGACAGGCCTCCTTTACTGGTCACATAAAGATGACTACAACAAAAAAGTAGTCAAGAGTCAGAGGTACTTTATTGGCATTGCATAAGCTGCATTCCTACAGCATGTACTTGTTGGAGTGGTGTGGAGATGCGTTGTGAGGGTGCGAACGTTTCCTCTATATAGCTGTCGTGACGTTTCGCCCTACCTAGTGAAGATCAACTGCGGGGTCGGGGGCGGAGGAAGCACCAGTCGTGGACCCAATCATTGTAAGGACCTCAATAAATACTTTTTCAGTTAACCACCGTGGGAGTAGGCGCATCGCATCAAGACTTTATTTCATATGTGTATTGTTGTTACACCAGCCTTATTTACAGTCCATGCTTTTATTTAAGTCAGGACCCCACAAGAGCTTTATAACGCAAAAATGTATAGCAAACCTGTAAAACGGTGTGTAGCGAAGATATATAGCGGACTCTTCTCGGATTGACAATGTTCCAAAAGACGGCCTAAAATTCACAGTGGTTAACAACCAGCTCGAACCCGAACCATGACAAAGTTAACACAGTTGCTCGTTTCTCCAGCAAACTGGACATTTCGACTCAATAAAGCGGTCTGTAAATGAACAAACAAAGCGGCCAGTGATCAACCCCAATCGTTGTGGACATACCGCCTCTGTGCTCTGTATTTACTTCGCTTGGCGGGAATCCAGCCGATATCGGTGCCTTTATTTATTTGAGGGCCTTTAAATAAAATCGGGCTGCGATAACAAGTATTATATATTTATTCGTTAATGAGATTATCTCAAATCATTCGTTTATTTTACTATTTATAGTTGGTTATAAATTATAACCAAAATTATCTGAAAAAGAAAAAAGTTTCTTGGCAGGCAGACAACTAAGTGGTCTTATCCTTTCACTTAGCTTCCAAAGAACCGTAGCTAACACTATAGACCTGTGAACTTTTAAATCTTTTAAAAACATCAAATTTCTTATTTATAACAATTTTTGCCGAATTTTTTCATAATCGCAAAAGAATCAAAACTAAAATTTGGTATGAAGCCCAGTCCGTAAACTATTATTTCGGAACCCTCGGTGAGCGAGTGCGGCTCACACACGACTAAAATGTGGACAAGAAAGATATGTATGATAATAAAATGAAAGAAATCGAAGAGTCGAAAATCTCCCAAGATCTAGTACCTCATGAGATTATCATGGAGCTTTCTAGTAAAATCATCCATTCAAGGAAAGTTGTTGCTGGTATCCATATTTTTGTTCTAAAATATAATGCTCTTTAAATTTTATCGCTAACAAATCCCCAATAACAAGACACTCATGCAAAACAGCGCCTAATTCGAGACAGCTGTAAAACTTTGATGTCGAAGCGAAAATTAACCGTATCAGGGCTTATCCAGGCTCTCTGCAGTCCATAAAGCGGAATTTAAGGATATCGCTTGGCTATTTCGCTTTATTATTTGTTTTATAGGGCTGTTGCTTTACTTCCAGCGTGCAAGTGGGTTGAGTTACGCCTACATATGTTTTCGTTGCCGTTGTATGCCGTGTGGTTCCCGGCAGAATGAAATAGGTCAAAGAAACCTCTCCAACCCATCTGGCCAGCGTGGAGAGTGTAGGCCAAGTCCTCTGGCTGCTCTGGCTAATATCTGGCTGTGGTAGTATGTTGTGCTCCTGCAGCAATAATGATTCCGCTTAATTATTTGTTTTATAGGGCTGGTGCTTTATTTCCAGCGTGCAAGTGGGTGGAGTTACGCCTCCATATTTTCGTTGCCGTTGTATGCCGTGTGGTTTCCGGCAGAATAGAATAGGACCTCTCCAAGTCTTCCCGTGGATGTAGAGAAGGTGACGTAGGAAACACAGGGTAAACAAAGCTAATAAATATCAAAGAAACCTTTTCAACCCATCTGGCCAGGGTGGAGAGTGTAGGCCAAATCCTTTGACTGCTCTGGCTTATATCTGGCTATGATGATATAGAAAAGGTCGTACTTCTGCAGTGAAGACAAAAAATACTTGATGATGATGATGTTTTAGTTACATATGTTTTCGTAGAAGTTTCTTTTGTAAGCATTTATCAATTCTTCAGCAGCCCAGTTTATTGACAACATCATACTGAATGAGGGATTTCTGAAGTGCCCACCTTTATGGCAGCACTGCGACGTCGACCTCGATTAGCCGCTGTCATTGGATGATATTTGACAAGCAGCAACATTGACACATTGTGGCCCAATCACAGCTTACAGGATCCGACGCCTCAGAGCTGCCGCCGGTTATTTCAGAACACCCTCATTGTCTTAAATAATTGATGATGAGTTTTCCCTTCAAAAAGTTTTAATTACTAACTGCTAGTTTTCGGACCATTCATTTGTTTTACGGATTAAATGCGTAGGTAATCGAAATTAGTGGTCCATCTGTCAAAAGGAAGAAAAAACTATAGTTGGCTCTGTGCGCTAGACGTACTAAATGTTATCAATGAATATATATTTACTTTTACATCAAAATGAATTCTCCTTTTCCTATTTAACAAGCTTTATAGTTTATATATGAATTGAAATATAATTTTTTAAAATCTATTTCAATACCGCCGTCAAAAAAGCTTAGCTATTAGCTTTTTAAAAATATAAATATATAAGGACAAATCACACAGATTAAGCTAGCCCCAAAGTAAGTTCGAGACTTGTGTTATGGGATACTAACTCAACGATACTATATTTTATAATAGGTAAACATCCAAGACCCAGGTCAATCTGAAAAAGATCATTTTCCATATTGACCTGACCGGAGATCGAACCCGGGACCTCCGTGTCGCAGGCAGGCATGTTGACCGCTGCGCCACGGAGCTCGACAATATCGTCGTATTTCAAAGGTTTCATTTTTTTTATAGCACTCATGATACATGTTATAAACGATAAATAAACTATAATACTATAATAGATATTTTAGCGTATATTTTGAACGTTAACACGCATTAATCAATATAAAGTAAGTCAATATAACTTTTACTAAAGATTAGCAAGCAATAACACTGTTGGATGATTTAGAACACAACTCCGCGACAACATTGTAGTGTTTGTAGTTAATACGTAGTTTCAAACTCATTTGAAAATACCTATATAACTCCTACTGTGTTTATCGACGTGCTGTTGAGTCGTTAGACATACAAGTGAATACTGAATGAGTATGGAGGATGTATTCTGAAATTCACGTCACTTTACGCCGATATGAGATGATGTTAGTGAATTCTTATTCTGAACAAGACAATTCTGAATATGTACTTTTAAATTACATACAGGTAAATACAGTTAAATTCTAAATACCTAAATAGAAATTACTCTCCATCCTTCCATGCTTGTTTGGGAGCAAAAGGAAATACCAGCTGCTTTTATTTCCGCGCAGACCTTGAAAGCCGGTCGAGGGATTGGGTGAAAATCTAAGGAATCACGTTTTAGGCGATAAGGCTAGCAACCCATCACTATGTTGATTCCGCTTTCCACTTTGGGTTTATTGACTGAGCTTTGGCTCCCCGCGAGGGTTGAAGACGTGATAATATGGATGTAGAAATGACTAGAGCTGGCTAAACGCGAACAGGATGCCTATATGCAAATATGACATCTGGTTTTCAGTTCCGTCATGGGGATTGAAAGATTGTTTTTGTCTTATATCGCACGTCACTTTTCTCTTTTTATTATCTCTGAAGTCGTCGTTATGTTAGAAGTGATTGCGCAAATTTTAATCGAAGTAAAGAAAATTGTGTTAAATTTAAAATAAAGAGGTTGATTAATGGTAGTCCTTTCAATGAAGTCTGAGTTGAGATTATTATAATATATTTATTTATAGGATCGATTACTGCACTTTCGCATGATGTACACCTTGGTGCACTTTTGCACCGCTATTATGAAGGCGGCTGTAATTTCAATGCCTTTACAATGAAGTGAGTTTTCACACATAATAGGTAAATAACTGACATCAAAAAATGTGGTAGAATAAATAATATAGTATAAAACTTTGTTGCCACAAATTAGCACCGTTATTTTCAAGTATTATGTTCACTTTTATATGCGCATGGAAAGTCTTCCCACATCCTTCCTGTGAAAGGTAAATTTTATCCAAGGAGATGTGAAACTTTTCGCATGCAAGCAACTAACTTATACCCGTTACTACATGGTATGATGAGATTTTGACAAAGAGAGGAGTGTTGTGTTAGCATCTATGTATGTGTGTCTGTCTGTGTCGCCGTAGCTCTTAAACAGATAAAACTATTTATTACTGTTTTTTTGAAATTCGGAAGTAGGTTTTTGGCAATGGTTCTTTGATATTTTTTATCAAAATTAATCCTATCGTTTTAGTGATAAAGTATTTACCAGATAAAGTTTTTTTTGGGTAGGGGTTGCTTAAAAATTAATTTTATATGCTTCTAGCCTGTAATTTTAAAAATGATTGATTCCCCACGTAAACACTCCTATTTTATCACCGAGGATTGTCATGATAAAATTTAATCAAGGTACTTCCCAAAAAAAATTGGTACTTATAGAGTCTGAAATCCTTACAGACTCTATAAGTACTAATATTTTTAAAAATCACAAAAAAGTGTTCCTTTCTTAAGGTATCAAATCCATTCAGGTACATACGAAACACCGAAGATATCATATTACGATTTAGCACATACAAAATACGAAATTACTTTTTCCAGGACCTAATATTGTATTTATTTTTCACTAAACTTTCTGTGTCATTATCGAATTTAAAATGAGGCAATTTTCAACAACAATAACCAAATTTTCTGTATTTGCGGCATCGCCGGAAGGGACTACCGACTACCATTTGAAATAATACCTGTATTCAGGCGCCTTGTATGTTTAAATAACTGCCATTGTTTGTGTTGACTGCTATTTTTATTTTAATTTTGGCCTAACGGAGGTGAGCTTAACCTTTGTATTGTCCCTGGAACTCGCGTTTTGAAATATTCCCTTTGTCAAGCTTCTTGTAAGAGACAATTTTTTCAAATATTTGTCGTTTGTTTTTCGCATGTGTACGTGGCCAACAGTGGTGTCAGATTTTTCCGTCTGCCTTAAGGCATCTGACATAGCTTATCGACTGCCATCAACGATGACAGCCGGGACCAACGGCTTAACGTGCCTTCCGAAGCACGGAGGAGCTCGAATATTTTTTTTATGCCACTTGCGTCACCCATCCAAGTAGCGACTGCACCAGGGGTTGCTTAACATACGTAAGCGCTCATAGAGCTCACACCCACTGGACCATCGGGCTCCTCAAATATTTTCAAATATCATGTGAATACATACATAAATACTATCACATCTTTATTCCTCACGGGGTAGGCAGGGGCCAAGGTCATAAGAAGCCAAGGCCACGTTTAGCATGTTGGGCGTTAAGGGAGAAAGCGGATTCAAAATAGTACTTAATGGGTCGCTAGCCGCATCGCTTATAAAATTAACGGTCTGCGCGGTAAGAAAAGCAGCTGGTATATTCTATGTTTGTCCTTTTCTCCCGAACTAGTGTGTAAGATCATGAGCATGAACGATATAAATATTAGTTTATTAGTTACCATTGTTGCCTATACCTTGCCTAATGGCAAGTCGAGCTCCGTGGCGCAGCGGTCAACACGCTAGCCTGCAACACGGGGGTCCCGGGTTCGATCCCCGGTCAGGTCACTATGGAAAAAGAGCTTTTTCATATTGACCTGGGTCTTGGATGTTTATCTATATAAGTATATAGTAATGGTTTCATAATAAAAGTTGCTATAAATTTAGCAGATTAAAATACAGTATAATTGTAATGAAAGATTTTCATACTTTAAGAAATGGTTCTATTCACCCAACTTTAAAGAAGCTTTAAGATCACTTAACGAATCGATATCAAATTAAAAGTGTTCTTTATAGTGTTTTTAGATAGAAATTAGTCTCATTAGAAACAAATTTTATATAATTTTAACATTAGGCAACTACCGTGTTATGTATATAGACAGGACTTAGCACGAACATACTATTTATTTGTTTCTGCTGACGTTTCAATGGAGTTTCATCCATCGTGGTCGTAGCGAGACTAAAATAAATAGAAGGTTCATGGCAAGCCTGTTTGTAACTGTGCATACAGATCAATGTGTAAGTACCATACCTTACCTTTATCTATAATACTATTTTTTTACATTATGTTTATGATTATAAAAATGGAAATAATAAAGGAAATCAATGTTTTTTGAACTAACAAAAGGAGGGAAAATCGGAACCCACAAAACTTTAGCTATTTCGTAAAATAATCTTACTAACTAAGAAATACTTTGTTGCGTGTAATATTCATAATGTGTTAATGACAGTTTCATTAAATCTGTCTCATCGCCACATAGTAAGTGAACGACTCCATCAAAGTGACTTATCGAGTTAATACTAAACGGATCAGTCTAAATTTACATTAACCAGACTCAATCGATTCAATTATCGGAGATTAAATTGTAATTAATATCTTAAGTTTGTTGGCGCAATTTAGTTGAGGCTTTGAGCTCTGAATAATGTTTCTGCCTTCCATCCATGGACTCCGTTTAGAAAGAGAATAGGTGTGAGGGTCGCTAGCCGCATCGCTTATAAAGATTTATTGTCTACGCGGAAAAAAGCAGCTGGTATAATCTATGTTTTTCCTTCTTTCCCAAACCAGCGTGAAAGAGAGTATATATTATAAAATATTGTACTTATCGTTGAGTTAGTATTCTACGACGGAAGTTCACAGCTTATTGTGGGGTTAGTGTGATTTTCCCTATTATTTTTTCACCCTGTCACTAACTCTGCTTGTAAAGTAACCATGGCAAAAATACTTTATATATGATTGTTACGCAAGGATATATCAATTGCATAAATCCTTTACTCATTTGACCTTCAAAAAATATTTCTAGGTAAGCAATACCACCAACAAGCTCAACATGGCCTTTGGGTCTTTGGCTCTGTCTACTCCGTAAGAAATTCAATATACTTGTCTCTTAGTTGACTCTTGGAGCTGTGGGAATATGATGTAACTTTGTTACTAGACAGTGTATTGGAGCCAGGGGTCGTTGTTAAAATTAACTCATTAGAAGCGACGACGTAAATTACCTTTGGGTCTTATGATCTTTGGCTCTGTCTACCCCGTAAGGAACACAATATGCTTGTCTCTTAGTTGACTCTTGGAGCTGCGTAAATGTAAATTAGGTTTGTTTCTAGACAGTGTACTGGAGCGGTCGTTGTGAAAATTAACTCATTAGAAAATCAACTCTCAACAAAAAATAACAACCTCTCATTCAATTCATCTATCAGCAGGTCTAGTAAAATTTTTATGAGAAGTCTAAATTTTATTTTTTAAATAATCTTTCAACATTTTTTTAATTTGGCCCAACGTTCCTGTTATGTAAATTAAATAGAATATATTATGTCCATCCATACGCTCACCAAGCCGTTAAATGTGTCCCGTAAGTCTTATGTTGTTTGGCTCTGTCTACCCCGTATGGTATGCTTGTCTCTTAGCTGTGTGAATGTGAATTAGCTTTGTTACTAGACAGTGTATTGGAGCCAGGGGACCTTGAGAAAATTAACTCATTAAAAGCGACGACGTAAATAGCCTGCGACGTCGGGTCGCACTGCGAGTAATTCGGGGATAAACAAAATGCAGAGAATATTTAAATTTTACATAAGTACCTAATCTTAGATTAATAATTTGGTCTCCACGCGCTACGACGCGCGGAGACCAATTATTAATCTAAGTACCTAATGTAGGATGATTCTGAATTTCCAGGCAATGTTTAATGTCGGTTAAATCAATTGTAAAATATTATTGACGAATGGATCACCAATGGATTACTTATGCTTCAATCAATGCTTATACTATCTAGCTTAAATCCACATACATTTATTATACGATTTAAAGCTTCATACGGCCTGTTTTTACCCAAAATAACCTTCAGTTAACTGGGAACAACGTAATTTAATTTAAAGTATGTTGCAATACGATCTTGCAGGCAAAAAAATTGTATTCAGTGATTCAGAAAAATGCCAGACCCAGAAGATTTTCATATTTTAACATGATTTTAATAATAAATTTAATGGAAATCTCGATTACCGTCTGTTATAAGGAAAAAGGAAATAATTGTGCAGCGGTTATGAAGAGAATAACCCATTTTTGTGATACTTACTTACCTATCTACCAGAATGGAAACCAGTCATTTAAATTTTGTGTTTAAGTGACTATTTTAAAAGTTATAGCGTGTGGAGGTAACAGACAGTGTTGCTGTAGCATTTAATAGGGATTGCTTATTAGCAATCCCTATTGCGATCCGAAAATTATGGAACTATTGTATTGTTGTTGGAAACAGGACAGTTGTTTTGCTTTTGCATATTATTGTGGGAAAACTACGGCGGATATGGCTGCTTCTTGTGTCAGCGGATTTTTCGTTTGTGAAGCTGGGACTGTGCTATGGAACTGTAGGTAGATATTAGTGTATTTTTACTCGACTGACTTACCCAGAAGGGGGATAGTGTTTTTCACAAAGTTTTTTGTATGTATGTCTGTTAAATAGCGGCCTCCTGAAAAGGCAGGCAATATTTTATTTTTTGAAATAATGCACTTCTTATAAATATGAAGTCTATTAAAGATATAAAAAAAAATTGTGCTTATGTATACTGACCACAGGTATAGTGCTTCTTACAAATGTGGCTATATTAAAGCCTGATAACCACCTTCTTTTTCTCTATCCTGGTGGTATCCTTTAACGTTTCCACGACGTTTGATACAAACTAGAGTTGCGCTGCAATTATAAACTGAGGGCGCTACGTGCTGCATTTAATAGATATTGATACTAAAACTACCAATAAAAAAGCATTTGTATTTTAATGGATTACCTCTTTTTTAGGGTTCCGTAGTAAACTAGGAGGGTTAGCCGTGTGGTTCCCGGCAGAGTAGAATAGGACCACTCCAAGTCATCCCGTGGATGTCGTAAAAAGCGACTAAGGAAAAACAAGCTAAACAAAGCTTATAAACATCAAAGAGACCTCTCCAACCCGTCTGGCCAGCGTGGAGAGTGTAGGCCGAGTCCTCTGACTACAAGCTAATATATGGCTCTGGTAGTACAGAGAGGGTCGTGCTCCAGTAGTGGAGACTAGAAAGACCTGATGATGATGATGAAACTAGGAACCCTAGTTTCGCCATGTCTGTCTGTCTGTCCGGCCGCGGGTTTACTCAGAGACTATAAGTACTAGAAAGCTGTTATTTGGTATGGGTATGTATATTAATCATGGCAAAAAAGTGGTAGAAAAAAAACTTGAAATTTTTTTTTTCTTGGTAGCTCCCATACAAGTAAAGTGGGGGAGTAATTTTTTTTTCTCTATTTACCCATCGTGTGGAATATCGTTAAATAGGGTAATTTAAAAAATATTGTGAGGTTGAGAACACTATTTTTCGATTTAGGGATCCGTTTCCGGAATATTTGGTTTTAAAGTGCAAATTTTTGTTAGAGGTACGTGTCCCCCCCCCACTCTATCTACTAAACGGTTATATATGGATATGTGAAAAAAATTACAGCAGTAGTATATATACTGAAATTGAAAGGAAAACTATCAGAGCTGAGTACTAAGTACAAACTAAAAAGTTATAGGCAAACAACTTATAAAATGTACTGGAAATTGTAAAATTTCATACAATTTTCATTGTTAGATGTTTTTGGTCGTTAAACTGTGAGGTGCGAGTGTGAACTCAAAGTGGTCATTCGCAACTATGGAACCCTACACTGCGCGTGGCCCGACACGCACTTGGCCGTTTTTTTTAAATAAATGCGTCATATCTGTTTTAACACATCATTAATGTAGTGGCAGCAGTTGCAGTACAACTACTGCCATCTAACGATGACATTTGGAACTAAGCTATTCTACGGGAATAGATGAGATATCTATTCCCGTAGAATTATTCTATAATACACAGCTATGAATCAACAACCAACGAGATCTCTATTTTAATATGGCCATATTTGCTGATGTTAGTCCGAAAACAAATGGCCAAAGAGAATTTCTGCCCGAAAAGTACAAACGCTGTGTGTTTTAGCGAATGCGTGAACTGCAAACACATTTTTGCTACTGCCTTTTTTAGGTTTCATTTTCCAGCAAGCTTTTACGTATTTTTAATTTACTGCTTTGGTTTTATTTGTAGACGAGATAATATTGCATTTTAAGACGAGTTTTTGCTACGACTTTATTTGCAGGGAGAACAGTCTGTCTAATACTTGCTAATACCTAGAATATATTTACTTATTGGCCTACGGGTTATTATGTGTGTTATTTTACAACAAGTAGACTCGTGAAAAAGCTAATAACTTTTTTGAAAATGTACCTAAATTAAAATATGGGCCGAATACAAAAAAAAAATCAATGTCATACAGAAAGTATTTATTTACTAAATCGGCCCTATGCTTATTTTTCAATTTTATCTAGAACTGATATTAAAAGTTCGTTTTTATTTCCGCGTATATGTTTAAAAACTTCACAATCAAAAACACGCAAACTCGTGAAATGCAGCAACATTAAAACTTCCACATTTAGAGGGATACCCAAATCACGCAATTCACAAACTCGCCGTAACAGGTGTTATTTTAAAATGCAACAGACGAAGGGATCAGGGTTGCCAATCAAAGACGTAGATGTTGAATTTATTATCAACTAGCTGATGCCCGCGACTTCGTTCGCGTGAACTTTAGGATTTCGGCG
Organism: Rhodophaea formosa; assembly: GCA_963082605.1. Taxonomy (NCBI): domain Eukaryota; kingdom Metazoa; phylum Arthropoda; class Insecta; order Lepidoptera; family Pyralidae; genus Rhodophaea; species Rhodophaea formosa. Next base: position 5,305,014 of record OY720209.1, read on the forward strand.
TATTAATATACCTTAATACGAACTAATGTCGATACATAAGAAAATACTTGTAGCAGTGTATAATTAATAAATGTCAACGTATTATGCAAAAAAGAAAACTTTCTATATTATGTTGGAACTATCCTTTGAGTTAGTTTTTTGGTATCAATATGCCGCGTTCACATAACCAAGAATTTTCCGGGTTTGTTATGCTCTGAAACACTAATTATTTTTTAATAAGGAGTTAATCTCGTCTGCCCTTGTACCCCGACTTATAGCTGGAAGATCACATGTTCTAAATCTTCCATTTTATACCTCAACAAAAAATACTAATCAGACTGAATAACTTTTGGTACAGCGTCATTTTTATATTTCCTATAATTTTCCTGGACAACTATGGTTCTCCGTCAGGTGTTCGCAATCTTCAATTTAAATATCGTAACTAAAAATGCTCATCAGGTTGAGTAACTTTTGCTAAAGCGTCACTTTTATATTTCTTATAGTTCAGCACTGGACCATTATGGTGCTGCATCAATTGTTCCATTTTCCAAAATAATTTCTACCCTATATGTTGCCCAGGCTTAATAGCTATATAGCAAAAAAGTTTCATTCGAATCCGTCCAATACTTCCGGAGATAATCGTGATCATACATACAGGCAGACAGACAGACAAGACAAATTCTAAAAAAAACTTTTTGCTTTCTATTATTCTTTTTGAGTCTTCCTCTATCCATTTCAGTCAAAGCTCCGCAATCTAGGAAGCAACATGATGCTCGGCCGGTTAACATGTTTGATCTCAAAGGCCGCCCCCATTTCCAGAGCTGCCTTGGTTTAAATCTATACATATAATAAAACAGTAAAAATAATTTGTCTGTACATTTAGTATTTTTGACTCGCACGCTCGTATAAGAATCTGAATAGAAAAATCTGCACTTTAAAATTTTGTTGCAATCTTCTTCAGTTGCTTCCTAGATTGCGGAGCTTTGACATCCGTATCATTATGGTATCATGTTGAATTATATGTATAACGCATAAAGTAATATTTTTTTTATTACATTATGCGTAATACATATAATTCAACATGGTGGTGATTTTTCAGTCGGTCGCCTGCCTGACGCCAACCGAGTTCTTGGGAAATTTCCGAACTACAGACATATTTTTTATAAAAATAAAGGATAATTATTTCCCAAGCTAGTAATAGAAAATATAGTTTTTTAGGTAGTGGAGTACATGTTAGCTACTATGTGCTAGGGAGGTTAAACCAAATCATATACTTAAATTACTTTACTCTGCATTTCAAAATTATTACTTTTAAAATGTATGACTTGCATATTATTATCAAAACGAATTCCACAAATAGGTACCTACGTACAAGGCTACATAAAGATCTACTAGCCCGGACCGTAACAATCCATAAGGCTATCCTTGAAACTGCGACAGCCCTGGCGAGGTAAGATATTGGCTGTCCCAACTTAGAGCTGATATGTCCGCTTCTAAACTTGCGGTGATGTTACAAGATTGTTGGCGCTAGTTGTTAACACGACTCTAAGTGATACATCACAAGTAGATATGTTTAATAAATTAAATTTATGTAATTGTAATCTCATTTTCTGTAATTTAATGTGTGCTATGGGTCTTATGTTACCTGAAATAAATGAATTTTATATTTTTATTTTTTTTAATGTGTTATATGGAGAAGTTTGTTTATGAATGAATGGTGAAGTTAGGGTTGCCAACAATTTTTTGTCAGAATATAGTATTTTTAAATATAGTACGCTTCAAAAAATATATAGTATATTAGTAGGGAAGAATAAAAAATGTCTGTCGTACAAAAGGCGCGTTCAACAATTGCGGAATCTGCTTTTTTTATTTTATTAGTTTTAATGTTGCAAAATATAAACATTGATCTATTGTACTGAAATATAGTATTTTCGTGTACTATATATTTTTTCAACAGTATATAGTACGGAGTCTCGAAATATAGTACAATACTATATATAGTACGGTTGGCAACCCAATAAAATACGATCGGGGTAAATAAGATAAAAAGCTCAGGTGCAATTTTCTTGTAATCGATACTACGTAACTAATATTATAAACCTGAAGAGTTCCTTGTTTGTTTGTGTGGTTGAATGCGCTAAACTCAGGAACTACTAGACCGATTAAAAAAATCTTTCACCGTTGAATGGACACGTTATCCCTAAGTGCCATTGGCTAAGTAGGTATGTACCAGGGGTGAAGCCAGGGTATACTGTTAGATAAGTATATTTATAAACCTTACATTTTTATAATTGATGTAGAACTTGCTGAAGTATTAAATATTTATTCAAACCTATTACTAAGCCTCCGCTGTCCATTTTTACGTGCATCCGTCCGTCTGTCAAAAGTGTTTATTTTATGAACCTTTATTGGTGGAGATTAAATCACAAAATGTGTACCTCTATATCTATTGTAAGTACAAATAATAAAAATAAAATCGTTGTAAGTAGTCGTGACTAAGTTAAATTGGAATATAAATTACGATGATCCAAACCTGTGTCTTTAAGATTTACAAGTCGAGAGTCTTAAGAACTTGACAAGCACCACTCTTGATAACACTACTTGAACTTTAATAAGAGACTTTAAGATTAAATTTCATGACCATCATCAAATTACAACGAAATTGTATGAAATTTACATAATAGTAATAGTTCTACCAATAACAGTTTTACCAACTAATAAAACTATTATTAAATTATTCCAGAATATTGCGCCGCAATGTTGAATCGGTATGGGGGACAGGTGACGCTTATCTTGGCTATTCTCCTTCACTGAATGAATGAAATGAATGGGAGGGTTGAGCCGTACATCCGGCTCGATGGCGGGGGAAATACTTATGAGACACATAAAGATATCTCATTACAAACGAGCTGGTCTTTGTTACTTGAAGATTTATTAAGAATTTTGAAGAATAAAAAATTGATTTAAAATTAGTCTTAGCAAATAACTACATACGTAACTAGATATATTCTTCGCGAAGCTGTAGATAATAATATCATGACGTTTTTATTTTCACTCGTGTATCATAATTTAATTTTTTTAATTCGGTTAATTTATGAAATAGAATTTTAATAAAAGATCTTCTGTGAAATCAAAAGATTCAAAGATTCAAAAAGTTTATTTAGAAAATAGGCCCTTGCAGGCACGTCAAATCACATTTAAAATTATCTTATTAAGTATTATGCATTTACTCATTATTGTTCAAAAGCTACAGACTACTAGCATTTCGGAACCGACCACTGCAGAGAAAAAATGCCGAAAGAAACTCTTTAGTATAGGTCGCCTACTCGCCTGAAGGGCTTTGTATGATTAATGATTATATTATATTTCTTTCTTTTTTACTTTTCTTTTTTTTCATCTGTTTTCAATTTACAATATCATTATAGGTACATTTATTATTTTTGGAACATGTTTATGTTTACGATCGAGTGAGCAAATCACAAAAACAACAGAACATGAAGTAGTCTCAAAGAGGCCGACCAGACCAGTCTCCACTGGCAGCACCCGTTCACGAGTTGACGTATGGGTCAGCCATCGTTAAACTCAACCATATTTGAGTGAACTCAACGACCCGACACATAACGCCACCACCAGTTTGAACATTTTAGTGAGCATGACTACTCAGCCTTTTGTCAAAAATCCAAATGACTGGTTACATAGTAGTAAATAAATTAAAATGGTACCTTTATTGCCTCATAATTTTAATCCTAGGTAAACAAATTTAAGATTGTATTGCAATGCTACACTACACTAAAGTCAATATAATACTCGAGTCTTGAAAGTTACCGAAAGGTTTTTTTTTTAGAAAAAAGAATATTGTAAATTTCTCATTTTACAACACGCTTTTATTATATTTTATTGGAATCATAACAAGTAATTGCAGACACAAAGATCACGCAACATAATAAGGAGCGGAGGGTCGCGACCAAGAAGATTATACCATTATGGAGATCTCACGTACATACAACAAAGTGATGACATAATTTTAGAACTTGGAATCTATTCGTATGCTCTGCACAGAGCACCGGATATGGCTCGCGCCCTACTAGAGACGAAAGTTATAATAATACGGCGTATCAGTCCACGCCCGGAGAGTAGGTGAAAGTCTCATACTCAGCCTGTCAGTTCATGCTCCAAAAAACTTAGAAAATTCCCCAAAGTGCTAAGTATATATAATAATTACAGTAAAAAAACAAAATTCTGATGTAACTTATATCACAAGTAAGTAGAAAATAGTAGATTTTAACATATTTTCTACATTCACCATGAAACCCAAAACCTTAATAAACGTTCCCGCCCCCTGCTTGACACGCTTCTTTCGTCTGAAGTGTGTAGAAAAGGCGTCTCTGCGGGAGCAACAGTCGAATTCTCCTTTTTATATTTCTGCGTATCGTATGTATAAAAGAGCAGATAGTGTTTCTGTGTCTTTCACATACATAGTACGGTAAGAAACAGAGGACGTAGGCTAAAAATATTGTCGTCACTTTGTTGTATGTAGGCGAGATCTCCATAAGGTTGTAATATTCTTGGTCGCGACCAAACCGTAAATTGCAAATCTATTTCATTCGTCATTCACATTGTGAATTGGATGGTTCGTGTTGCCTGTGAAATTTTGATTGTAAATATTTGTATACTTAGATAGTTTTCGACTATAAATAATAAGAAAGATTAAAAAAATCATGTGTTAGACCCTGCATGTCTCGTGCCTGTTTATCGTCGAGCTCCGTGGCGCAGCGGTCAACACGCCGGACACGGATGGTCCCGGGTTCGATCCCCGGTCAGGTCAAGTTGGCAAATGATCACTTTCAGATTGACCTGCGTCTTGGATGTTTATCTATATATGTATTTGTTATAAAATATAGTATCGTTGAGTTAGTATCCCATAACACAAGTCTCGAACTTACTTTGGGGCAAGCTCAATCTGTGTAATTTTTCCGTATATATTTATTTATTTATTTCTAAAACACCAATCGCCGAGCTGTATGTGATAATTTTAATCGAAATAAAAATGTCTTTTCTTAGAATACTCGTTTTTGTAGAACCACTAAAATCAACTAGTTATTAGCACATTAGGAATAAAGCTTGTTGTGTGGAATATTTACTCTAAACGGATGTAGATTTCTGTTCTCTATATAAATATTAATTATAAATATATAGGGACAAGTCAAGCCCAGAGTAAATTGTGCACTTGTGTAGTATAGGATAGCAGTGTAGGACGCTAACTGAACGATACTATATTTTAGACTTCTAGATAAACATCCAAGACCGAGGTCAATCTGAAAAATTTCGTTTCCCATCATGCGCCAGAGAAATTTTAAGTTGTTATTTATAAATTTAAAAGGTGTCATTATTCTACAAATAATAATATGTATAAATTTAAAATATGTATAAAGCAAAGATTAAATAATAATGAGGTAAAGTTTTAAAAATAGTATTCTTGAAAAACAATTTTTCAATATTTAAGCCAGAACATGTTGAAAGCTTCTTGTGCAATTTTTTTTACGTGCAATGAAAATGCATTGAAAACTTTTAAGGAAAGTAGCTGAATGTAACTGAAACCTGTTTCACTTAGTTGGTAGTCGGACGTTCCGCTGTCGGCCATCTTAAAAGTTTCCCTCGTTCTTCAATTAAAGTTGAGTTTACCTGAGACGGCATTCCGGACTGGACTAATTTTTATTATTCATGACGAGGAATTTAGAGTTCTTTTCAATAAGTACATTCTTTGTATTCTGGGATTCTGTACGTACGTTTTAGTCAAATGAAATAATTTTTTTATCTATAAAACAATTTTTTTTTCGCTTATTATCTCATTGCTGAGCAAAATTAACGCATTCGCTGCCGCCAATTGCATTGCATTCCAAATAAAATCGTGTATGTACTTTGTAAAGGAACTAAAAATGGTTCGTCATGAAAAACTGTTTTAAAAAAAATTAGTTTTGTCCTAAAGCATATCTCAGATAAATAATTATAATTGGATATTATTTTTGAAATAATAATTTAATAGGGTGGGTAAGTAGGAACATATGGCACTTATAAAAAATATAAACAAACAGAAAAGTAAATTTTTTTTCTTTCAGTATTTTTCCTATACGATGCGGCAGACGGATTTTGAGGCACTATATTTGAAAAGGTCACATCACCTAATAAGTCACTTTAAAGATAGAAAAACGATATTAGAAACAGTCCCTAAATTTACGCCGTTTATTTTTATGTGCAAGGTCACTCTAGACTAGAAGTAAATCATCACTAAAATAAATACAATACAAAAAGTATACTTATATTTTCTCGCAGAAAAAATACTTAAGGTACCGTCGCAAAGTAAATATTCAATACAAAAATCCGAGGACAGGGAGGTTTTAATACGGATTCGTGGGCTGCTTTATTATTCATGAGTATTAGGCCCGTATAACGACCCGACTTCCTTAAACGGCCCAACTTCTTTTACTGATTATACAATTTCAAAGTTATCAGAAATTACCAACTTTATATCTTTAAAATATTTCTTATGAATATTTTCAGGTGCTTACATGCACATTTTTAACATATAATGTAGGATGCATTATTTAACTTTTTTAAATAATGCAAACTAGTTACATTATCTAAAGAAGTAACAAATCTGACTGCTGTTTTTGTCAGTTAACGTCCGCCGTATTGATTTTTTGCTAACGTTATATAGCCAATGACACTTTGAACTAAAAAATATAGTGTTTCTAAATAGTATTAAACATATGTCCCATATGTGTTACCTGAAACCGGTACCTGAAAAAGTGGTTTAATTAAAGTTTGCTAAACACCCATAATATAAATGATATAGGTAGGTATTATGTCCAGTAATGCCATATTCCTGAATGTACTGTTACACTAATCACACTGAACAACTGTTTTCGAGGAACATATGAAAATAAAAAATTTAGTTCCCCATACAAAACTACTAATCAGCTTATCGATTTATTATAAGAGGTCCTATATTTTTATCAATTTTGACCTATGTTCCTTGGGAAAACATGTTCATCAGTACGTACATACGAAAATATAGGTAAGCAAAGTTTCAGTTTTACACGGTGTATGTTATTAATTTTAATATTTATTATATTTTTAAAAGCAAAATCAACTGTAAAACTAAAATACAATCAGATTTTGGATATCTTAAAACCCTAAATCCTAAAAAATAGCGGGGATGAGTGTATATTACCTGAAAAAGCGATAATTCCCGTAAGGGTGCTCGCGTCCGGTAAGCCCCGCATTAGTCACGGGTTCCCGGTGTTAACATTCGACGGCGAAATATCTACACAACATCATCTCACTTAGGGCAGTCAACATTTTTAAATCTCCCTTGGGAACAAAATGAATTAAGGGGTCAATTTTATAAATAAACTACTTATACCTTTTCCCGTGGCTTTACTTGCGTTATCTGCATCCTTGTCACGGTTGCTTGAGTAATAATGGACTAAAAACTTATAATATATGATGAAATTTATAAAGTTGAACATTGTTTATATTTATTACAAAGTTTACCCACGAGTTCATTCGCATAATAATTATGTGATAATGAAACATTCAATTAGTAGTATTTGCATACAAAAGTAACACAAACGTCCTTACAGCCACACAAACTGTACATTTATTAGGTACAATCATTTTCATAAAAGCACAGGTAATAGTATTAAATGTTAGTCATAGGACGACATAAATGATAGAAAATAGACGGCATAAAAGTACTTTGTTGAATTAATACAAAGTTAAGACCAACTTTGATCATATCTTTCCTAAAAATTATTGTTCATTAACATAAATCCTAAGATCATGTAGTTGTGTTTGCCGAAGTCCTCAAGAAACAAAATTGCAAATGTTCATAATACTTATTCCACAACAAACCGTAAATTTACCATTCGAAAATAAAAATACTGAACCGTAACACCGTGCAGCTGCCCTTTAATCCACTAAAAGATAATACTAAATATGGAAGTCACAAGAAAAACAGATAAAAACACTTGAACCGGGGTTCCGTGGCTTAAATCTTCCGCTGAAAAGATAAATAGGTAATTCGGCCACTTTGAATTGCCTAGTATGCCGTACGGCACAAAATTATAGATTGTACTGACTTAGCTTAACTGCTTTTTCATCCAACTATTAATTTTCATATGTATTCAGTTTATAAGTTAGGTAAACTGATTACATTTGAGTATATAAAGTGTTTCTTTTAGTCGTGTCTTCCGGAACAGTGTCTGTAAATACTTAAACTATTAATTATTGGCCTGTTTTGAGGCTTTCGAGGATAATCGTTGTGCTCATAGTTGGGTACGAAAAAAACATACCACTAGAATGTCTTGTTCGCTTTTAAAATTTGATTTACAATACTAAATATTCATTTCCAAAGTACATTGCTCCAATTTTCTAAATGACATGTAGTTAAAATGTCGATAGCTCTCATCGTATGTATTAAAAAATAGCAGTGTAGGTATTCTGTAGATTTAGAATATTTGTCGTAAATTAACTATTTAAAGCGAACATGCACACCACCATACGTGGCGTGAAGTCTTGAAAATAATATACTTATTTCACCTTTAGTGTGACCTACCAAAGCTTAAATTTTAAAAATATTATTACAAATTTAATGACATCCATTACACATTAATCCGTAAATTTGACATTCAAAAATTAAAAAAAAGGAACCTTAACATCGTGCATAATAATACAAACCGTGGAATTCACAAAAAAAAACACAAGATCCGCTAAACCGGACTTTTGTGGCTTAAATCTTCCGCGGAAAAGATAAATAGGCAATTCGGCCTCTCTGAATTCCCCAGTATGCCCTCCGATAACCGCATAAACGGTTTTAAAAAGGAATTATTCACTAGGTGGTTGAACAGATTTGTTTCTCGCATGATATGTCTGTACATAATTTTTTTTCAATACATTTGCTAATAAAACGGTTCTTATGACATCGAAATTTGTATCGTAATGATATATTTACGGCACTAGTGTTTTTACTTTACTCAAATCACAAACTGCTTTAAATCCTAACTTTTAAAAATTCTCTATTTGCTGAATTGCAATCTTGTTTTAGTTTATGGTAATCGCAAATGCATTGAAAAACGTCGTATGATACAAGTACGGTAAGCTGTCTATTATAGTCGTCAGTTTATTATAAGCACTCGGCTTCGCCTTGTGCCTATAAACACCCGGACTATAATATCCAGTTAACCGTACTTGTATCATAATGTACTATTAAGAGCCATTTTTATGCATTTTTTAATTTGTTGACATTTTTCTATTTCAATACATATACGTCAAGCATGTTAATAAGTGTTATGGAAAAAAGCGAAATCGTTGCTAGCCGCATCGTCGCCCAATACCTTGACCGGCTTTTACAAGCACTGGTATATTCTATGTTTTTTATTTTCTCTCAAACCCGCATGAAAAATTCTATTTTAATTTTACCTTTAATTTAAGTGTTATGAATGTATGTTATCATTTCTTTGAATTCAATTTCGACCATGAAATGTAATTGCTTACTAAGTTCACATATCTATGTAGTTTCTATGTTAACTTAAAATTATGAGTCGACGTCGCTTGAAAAAAATGCGCTATGAACTTTGTTGTCGTTTCTTCGCACTTCGCTTTTAAAGCGGCATAAAATTTAGCCATAAATAATCAAATAATGTTTGATTTTACAACTGAAAATCAGTAATGTACATATACATGACCGTAAATAATCTCGTATCATTGATTGTGAGACCCAAAGTAATTAATGAAACCTTGAAAATGCAAACAAACGATTTTATTTTTAATTTTAAATTATTTATGTGAGATTTTTTTTTATTTATCTTGTCCTGACGGGGGATCGAACCCGGGACCATCCGTTTCACAGGCGTTGACCGCTGCGCCATGGATCTCGTATGTAACTATGACATGAAAAAATAGGCGTCACACTTTTGTTGGGCAGTGCTCAAATTAGCGCGAAATTCAATTACTGGACAGACTTCACACTTCTAAAACTATACTTTATTATACTATACTATATTATATTATGTAGGTGCCTACGCGTTTCACACCTGAATCCTCCTTTCCAAACTACATTATAGGTACTCAGTGAATGTGTTAACTAATACTATGTATTATCTGCCGGTTTACTCGCCTCTTCAGTGAATAGATGGCCCCAAATTTAAGAATTTTGAAGTAATGGTTGGAAAAATATCACCAGTTGGGGGGCTAGTAAGATATCACGTGTATTTATTTCAAACGCGCGATTTCTAAACCAAAAAACCGCATCTAGTGTGACCTTGACACGCTGTTGCCATTCTGCCAGACATTTTTATCATGGTCCTTAATTTTCGAGAATAAAATGTAAAGATAATTTTCTAAAAAAAAAAATCTTAGTGGTAGTTGGGTGGGGCAGGGGGGTTAGTCAAAAATGCTAAAAAAACATCGCGTTATTAATGGACGGCCCCTTATCTGCGGGTGATTGAATATTACGATAATGTGAAATAAATATAATTTATTTATTTTGGACTACTCTCTCTACTAAATACTCTAAAAACTGTGTAATGTTACAACCTAAATTTTAAATAATTTTCTATAATTATGTAGTCTGTTTTCCGTATAACTATGCGTTTATTGTAACACGCGTTTCTATAATATAATTTTGTTGACAGGTCATCATTCATTTTCTCTCCATGCTTGGAAAGGGTCAATAATACGCGAAACTGTGTAATATGCGTTTTCTATCCATCAAAAAAGCTCCAGTACACGCGTAGAGTAAGGCCGATCCCCTTCCCCTCTGGGAGGGAAATATGATAGGCCGGTAACGCTCTTGTCACCGTGAGACAGTTGTCCATGGGGAGCGGTAATCACTTACCATCAGGTAAACCGATTGCTCGTTTGCCGTTCTGTTATTAAAAAAGAACAGTAAATTAGGAGGTAGACTGCTAAATATATATATTTAGCTCCGTGGCGCAGAGGTCAACACGCCGGCCTGTGACACTGATGGTCCAGGGTTCGATCCCCAGTCAGGTCAAGATGAATAATGGTCTTTTTCAGATTGACCTGGGTCTTGGATGTTTATCTATGTATGTATTTGTTATAGAATATAGTATCGTTGAGTTAGTATCCCATAACACAAGTCTTATTTAAGAACTTACTTTTGGGCTAGCTCAATCAGTGTGATTTGTCCGTATGTATTTTTAGATATATATTTAACTATACTAGATAATGGTTGAGTAGAGGACGATTAATTGATATAGATGTATGAGTAACAACACGGGAAAGCTACTCTATCTACTCCCAACCTTCCCTCACCACTGCGTCCACTCTTGTCTACGCACTCTTACAATATTTGGTTATCTCACATGTGCATTGTCGAGCTCCGTGACGCAGCGGTCAACACGCTAGCCTGCGACACGGGGGTCCCGGGTTCGATCCCCGGTCAGGTCACTATGCAAAAAGATCTTTTTCATATTGACCTGGGTCTTGGATGTTTATCTATATAAGTATATATTATAAAATATAGTATCGTTGAGTTAGTATCCTGCGACACAAGTTCACAACTTACTGTAGGGCTAGCTCAATTTGTGTGATATGTCCCTATATATTTATTTATTATTATTATTATTTATATACATTCAGTAAAATACGATTACAAAAGACATCCCGCGACGATCTAACTCTACAACAAAATTGAAATTTACGTGAGACACCTACTTTACCAGAACTGGTAGAGTACTCCGAATTGGTAAGAGTAGTAGACTAGTATACCTTACCACTGTTTGTTTGTTTTTCGTGTGTGTAAGTGGCTAACACTGGTGTCAGATTTTTATAGCTGCCTAAAGGCATCTGACAGCTTTTAACGACTGCCATCGACGATGACAGCCGGGACCAAAACGGCTTAGCAACCTTACCACTTAAGTACTCTACTCATTTATGCATGGCTTTACAACTTAAGCGTTGTATTAGGTGCTGTTCAAAATTGCAATTTGTTTGGTATTCTATGTTATTTATTATGAATAATATATTCAAAGTGTTTGCATCAAGTGACAAATATATCCTTTTTTTTCAGGAAAAACTATTCTATGAAAGATTAACTGATTTGAAAGTCCCATTTAATATGAAGAATATGATATTTTAGCATATTTAGCATTACTTAGTATTATATTGTCTTTGGCATTACTTATCACGGGCTTCTTTAAGATTTTAACTTAACACCCAGCATAATCCTAATCCTAACTAATATTATAAATGCGAAAGTGAGTTTGTTTGTTTATTTGTTACGCTTTCACGCCAAATCTGCTAAACCGATCATCATGAAATTTTGCATACACATAGGTTGGGGTACCGAGAAGGACATATACCAGGCTATAAACCAGGCTATATACCACGCGGGTGAAGTCGCGGGTAACAAATAGTTTAAAAATAATTTAATTTATTATTTTTTCTTTTTTTGTAGGTTAATTTTCTTTTTTTAAGACTAGTTATAGTTTATAATCTTAGTTTCGTTCTTTGTTTTTAGTTTATTTATGTAAAGGGATAAGTCAGCCTGACAAAAATAACCACTTTTTAATTGTATCCGTTGTTGGAACTTGGGAAAACCTACGTTTCTATGTATTCAGCTAGCCCGGCAATTTGTATGAAGATTTTCGTACTTTTTTAACGTTCCCAGCATTGGTCCTAAAAAAGTATTCATATTAACGGCCTGAGTCACCCCTTCAAAGGAATGTAGAAGGAAGAAAAGGAAAGGAATTAGACAGACACAGTAAAGTCAATAAACATGGAATATTCATATTACATTTTAGAAGACACAGAATTTTGGATCACGGAAGGGCTCGAGTGATCTTAATAATTATATTTTATCATTACTGCACGTTTCCTGAGCGATGGATTAATTTCATTCTGTGTGCCAAGGTAATGGCGGATAATTAATTTAATTAAAGTGAATGAAAATAATGTACGCATCGCAACACGCGTGAAAAGGATTATAAAATACTAGCAAATTTCCCACAACCCGCAGATAGTGGATAACATTGGCTAGAATTTACGTGGTTTAATGAGCTTTCTAAACGTGAAAGAATTTCGAAAATCGGTCTAGTAGTTTCAGAGCATATACAATGCAAACTAACCAAAACAATCAAATCTTTGTTTTTTGTAATATTAGTGTGGAGGAATGATAAATACTTATTTAAAAAATAATCATCATCATCTCAGCCCATCTTCCGCCCACTGTTGGGAATAGGTCGCTCTGTTCTTTTTCGCCATCCGTCGCGGTTTTGTGCAAATCTTATCCAGAAGTGATTAAGACACAGATCTCACAGAAAGACTAGTCATACTAGCGATAGAGTGAAGTGGAAAAAACTGACGAGAGTTTGTGGTGGGAAGTCAAGGGGTACAGTTGAAGTTTGCCTTAGACATTTTTGCAAATTGATTTAAGTGGACTTTATAATATGAAATTGGTGTAGTTTGGTGTTATAAATGCTCGTGCTCATGAACAATTTGTGAAATAGTTAAAGTGGACTGATAAATGGACTCGTATAGATTTGCCGCCAGAACCTCCCACGAGGCATCAAAGAACATACGCCATCTTTGATGCTACTTGGAAAAACTTTACCGTACAACACCGATACTTAGTATCTCATTATACTGGACTTTGGCAGAATCAGTGAAATTTCGGTGGAAACCATAATATAAAACAGAAGAAGAAGAAGAAACTGACGTGCCGTGCCGTGCTGTGTGCCAAAAAAAGCAAGGAAGAAGAAAAAGTATTTTTCTTGAACACCAAACCATTTTTAAGAGTCTGTTTCTCAACTGTTAAAAAGTTTAGAAAGATAAAATTACACTCATTTGAAAGGTTAGATAGTCTCTCTCTTTTATTTTACTACAACTACAACCCGGAAAGCAAAACTATCCCAAATTGTGCCAAATTTTGAAAAAAGTTGCCATGTTTTGGCAAGCTTTGACTCAATAACTGAAAGTCACAGAGGGTTGAAATTATACCCAAACGATAGATTTAGTCTATTTTATAAAAGCATACCACATACTCGAAAAATGTCCCATACTTTCGGGCCCCCCAGAAGTAGCTCAAGGTTAAGAAAGTTGCAAACTTGTGTGTAGACTATTCTTAGTGATATCTACAATATATAAAAATTCGCCGTGCGCGTTTGCAATGTCGGTATTGACTGGCCTATAATAGTAACTTAAATAGAAAAAATAAAATAAAAAACAAGTCAATATGAAAAAGATCATTTTTCATCTTGACCTGACCGGGGATCGAACCTTGGTCCATCCGAGTCGCGAACAGGCGTGTTGACCGCTGCGCCATGGAGCTCGTCGACTTGTTGTGACTAATATTTTTTTTGTATAGATTGATAAGTGAAATTGTTGAGAAATTCTCTGACGTCGTTTTGGTGTTTTTAGTAGGATAATAATTTTTTTTTAAATAAAATTTCATTGGTTTTAAATATGGTACTTTGCCACGTTAATGATCATAACATAAATAACGAAAAATAATTTAACAATTGTAATTAAATAATATAAAACAAAATAATGTCATACGAATAGTTTACGAGATAATTAATGATCATTTGAATATTTGCGACTGATATTTATGAACTGTTAAATGGGCAGGAAATGATTTGTAACGCTCAACCTGTACCAAACCCTATTTGATGCAAGTAAATTATTTGTTGGCCACTTACACATACGAAAAACAAACAATAAATTATTGATTAATTGATTCAGGATTGCGCATTCTACACTGAGTGAAAATAATCCAGGAATTGTAAATTCACAAGAAGTCTGTTAAGATATTCAGAATCCATTGAATAGCGCCGCTGTTGCTGCTAGAATCTATTTAAATAGCCAAGATTAAATATTTAAATACCAAAGTAGTTGACAATGGCTTTGTGAAATTTAAAATACAATAGGATTAGAGTTCATTTTCAGTCCTTACTCTAGCGAGACGCGTTACACAAGAGAAAATGTTCTCAGGAAATCGCTTGTGGTATTATACTAAAGGTTCTCGATAGGTAAAAGCAAAACTATTTGTTGGTTTTATTTGCTTGTAATGGAATAAATATTTTTGGCAGAATTTAGCGATTTGTTATCTTCATATTATATACTAATTAATAATTATTAATCCTCTGACTACTCAAGCTAATATATGGCTCTGGTAGTACAGAGAGGGTCGTGCTCCTGCAGTGGAGACTAGAAAGACCTGATGATGATGATGATATTATATACTTGCTTTGATATATGTCGATGATGATGATTATGTAAACCAAAGATTTTAAAATATACAGATCAGTAATTAAAAATTATTATTTTATCAGGTCATCATCATCAGTCATTGGTCGCAGCGAGACTACAAGAGAGAATATACATAACTAAGTTGTAAACTGTATCATCAATATCCATCAAATAACGATGTAAAAGTTGTATATTGTGCGGCAAAATAAACTCATCATTTACATATGGTACCATTCGAAAACACGATGTTAACACCAAAATCGTATTCGTATTCAAATTCGTCACCCGTGACGTGATTGTTGTTTGCTTTCCAACCGAAGGGCGCGACTCGCACAAATCGTACCTTTATTTGGGCTCGAGTGGCCCTCTATTACGTACATAACTATATAATATGTTAATAAAACCTATCCAATCCTAAAAGGGGCAACTCCTCCCGTTAATATGAACAGTTTTTCCTATGGGACTAATGCTGGAAATTCGAAAAGACATGAACATTTCGTACGAATTGCTCGGCCGGATGAGGATTTTTTTCAGAGAATGCGATTTTTTTAAAATATGAAACTCTGTCTATTCATAAATGGGCAACTAAACCCGCTAATATGAACAACTTTTTCTTTGGGACTAATGCTGGAAATTCGACAAAAATATCTACATTTTCTACGAATAGCTCGGCCGGCTGAATACTTTCTGAGAGTGCGATTTTTTTTAATATGAAACCCTGTCGATTCTTAAAGGGGTGACTCAGCCTGTAAATATGAAGAACCTTTCCCTATGGGATTAATACGGGGAATTAAAAAAAAACAAACAAAATTTTGTACGAATCCCTCGGCCGGCTGAACACAAGAACTTTAGGAGAATGTGAATTTATTCGAATATTCGAAAAACATTATTCATAGTAACGGGCTGAGTTGCCCCTTTATGGATCGAACAGGGTTTTATTAACGTATTATATATAAGGATAATGTAAGACGCTAAAAGTACCATTTACATAATCTTATAATAATGTACCTACTCACTTGCTAAAATTTCAATTAAAATTTAATTATTACGTATAACTGCGCGCTGTTATTAGGTGGCAATCAGCAACATTGTGGTGTTTCTGCTATAAATGTGAGCAATGTTACGTTTGAATAACTGGAGTTTCTAGGTCATGAAGTTACTCGGTGTTAAGCACAGCTACAAATCATAATGTTTCCTAAAGTTTTCGCGATTGTTACTACACATTTAAATAAAATTATTTTGAATACGGTTGTTTTATAGCGTTTGTTGCATTACTTATACACTTAACGTTTCGGACACTTTGCATTGACTTGCAGAAAAGCGGCAAAAATATCTAAATACAAATATAAAGAAAATATCGAACTAGCGGAACATTCGAAATTTTGAATTGTATACCTTATTTTACACAAAACTTTAAAATTCGCCCGCCTGGCAATTAGGCTATTTCATAGAACACTGATCAGTACTTAAACAACCAAGGGACGAACTCTGTAAAGTGTTCGAATAGTTGCAGGTAGACTACCTGCGACCACGAACACTGTAAAGTGTTCGAAACGTTAGGTGTATAAATAATGCAATAAACGCGATAAAACCGTATTCAAATTCATTTTATTTAAAAGCTACTAGTCTGGAAGATCTTCATCTATCTTAATAAAAATATATACTAGTTGGAATTTCTAAGGATAATATTATTGTGACCGAATAAAACTAAGTTGGATACGGCGGAAGAAAGCTGAAGCATAAGCTGAAACAAAATTATCCTATTATATCAAAAAATTCTGTTTCATGCTCCACAGTGCGTGACAAAAATCTTATAATCTAGATATCTATTCGAAACAAAGATCCACCAAAAAAATATTCATACAAACATATTATCACGTCTTTATCCCTTGCGGAGAAGACAGAGCCAAGGTCAAAAAATCTAAGGGCCACGTTTAGCGTGTAAGTGGTGGAAAGCGGAATCAAAATAGTAATGGGCTGCTAAGCGCATCGCTAATTGACGAGATTTCTTAGCCCATCCCTTTACCGTCTTTTACAGTCTGCGCAGGAAAAAAGCAGCTGGTATATTCTATGTTTTTCCTTTTATCCCAAACCAGCATGGAACAGAAAAAAATATTCGTATTCAAATACGTCACCAGTGATTATTGTTTGCTTTCCAAACGAAGGGTGGGACGGGCACAAATCGTAGCTTTAATTCGGCTCGAGTGGCCCTCCGTCACGTACATAATTATAAGGTTAATCCCCTGCCTCCTCACCTGCTAAAATTACCATTAAAATTTAATTATTACGTATAACTAATTGCGTGCTATTATAAGGTCCCAATCAGCAACTTTGTGGTGATTTTGCTTTAAATGTGATTGTTTGTTACATTCAAGTTACCGGAGTTTCTAGATCCATAAACACAGCTTATATCCTTGATCATGATTTTTACTTAATTATAAATCTAATAACTATTAAAAACATTATTTGTAAGTAATAAATCTGTATATGAACTTATAGATTATGATATAATATAATGAGATTAATTGATTGAATGCTTAATTTTATACCAAAATTATCAAATATTACCACAATTCCTTTTTTCCGTTTGTATGAAGATATGCGCGTTAAGGGCCCTCTTAAGAGGCTTACATCAGCGAAACAAGCGACACCCGCTATTTAATTCTTGTACTTCGAAATAAGAACAAATTTAAAAAATCTACGTAAGTATTTCCTTAGTAAATTATTTATAGTTTTTTTTTGTAGAACTAGAAATATTACCGCCAAAAGTGGCCGTTTTTGGCGTTAATGAGTAGTTCTCTTAATGTACCAAATGTGAAATAACGAAAAGCAATATAAAAAATCCTACAAGTCATTTACTAGTGATGTACTCACGTAGATTTTTTCAATTTGATCTTATTTAGTAGTAAAATAAATTTTAATAAAACCAGGGGTGGCGCTAGTTGGCTGGTGTAAGCGCCTTATGCGGAATAAGAAACATTACTTATAGACTTTCGCGGAGAAGCTTGCAACATTAAAAATTAATTGTACTTAATTCTTACTCGTAAGTACAAGAATACCCATCAAGCTTTGTGTTTTTTTTTTATATTTCATCGTTTAATTCCGTATTTGTTATGTCTTAAATGTTTACCTGGATCGTAAAATAAATCACAAAAGGGCGAACCCTTACGACTGTTGCAATGTCACCACGCATCACTCATTTACTACTTCTAATTCTCGTTGTCTACCATCTTCCTTAACAGAGGAGACTTTCCTTCCTTTTCCTAATCAGTCTTGCTTGTAGCTCTGTATACCTTGAAGTGGCAAAATGTGATTTCTCCTTATATCTGTTTGTTTAATTTGATAAAGAAACAACTTGAACAGATATGGTGTATACTCCACCGACAAGAGCTGTACACGAGGTCTAATCCCCGGTCGGTCAGGTCATGATGGAAAATTATCTTTTTCAGATTTGGCTAGGTCTTATATGTCTCTATATATAGCATCGTTCACAAGTTTACAACTTATTGTGGGGCTAGCTCAATTTGGGTAATTTGTCACTATTTATTTTTATATGGCTCTTGAATAAGAAGAAGAATATCTGAACATATCAATCCAGTGGAATGTTAGGAATATTTTTTAGAAAATATAGATAGAAAATGAAATATTACTACACAAAGCTCCACTAGAGCAGCTTGGGACATAGAAACAATAACAGAACTTCTAAACATAACAAGGAGAAGTCCAGCCCAAAGCGATGTTTTGTTGCCCATCTGGTGTCATGATTCATGGGTGTGAAATAGTCATGCAGCAGAAGCAGAGAACTGTGAGAAACGAGTAACGTCCTAACAACTGAATCAAACGGAATGTAGAAAATATAGGTATTGTATTGCCTTCTCTTAAACAGAGAAAGAAACATTATTAATACACAAGGCTTCAGCTGAGCAGCCTGGGACATTGAATCATTAATAGTACTTAGCTCCGTTAATCAAAACTGAATGCTATATTAGAGCAGTAGCGCGCTGCAAATTGTACTCTATATTTTGCCTGAATAATAAACCGGCGCTTTCATTGCGTATAAATTCTTGAGTGTGTATCAATGGAGGTAATTGAAGCTGGCTGTTTTCTCGAAATGTGTTTTACGAATTAAATACGAGTGATCTTATTTCAGGTATAGGCTCTGAAAAGGTAATGGAAGAAAGTTATCTTTAGCTTAAGACGTGGATGTAATGTTACCCTCTAAACGTTGATGACATTGAATGTTTAGTCCAAATCTAGGATTGATTAAGCTTAGTACTATTTGTGATGATGATACAAATAATACACGGTGAAATATTGATATTTGCGAATCTTTCAAGGGGTAATGCAGCTCTTCCATAATTGAACAACTTTTCTTTTGACAAGCTCTTTACCTTACCACGCCAGCCTGCGACATACCTGTCACGGTCCTGGTTTCGATCCCCGGTCAGATCAATATGGAAAATTATCTTTTTCAGATTGACCTGGGTCTTGGATGTTTATCTATATTAATATATATTATAAAATATGGTATCGTTGAGTTAGTATCCTGCGACACAAGTTCACAACTTACTGTGGGGCTAGCTCAATTTGTGTGATATGTCCCTATATATTTATTATTTTTGGACGGGATATTTCCGGGTACACATGTGAATATTTGTATGATGTTTGTTTAATTACGCGAAACGACTGAAGGAATGCAGATAAAATTTAGCATAAATATTGCTTAGTATCTGAAAGTATAGTACCATACTTTTTTCGAAGACTATGTTGGGGTTTCTTAGAATTATAAGTTTTGCTCTTTTACACAAATATAGCAAAAAATTGATCGAATTTCTGTACAAAACATTTATTTGTCGTACACTAAGCGAGCATGCCCATTAAACATTACTTATATTTCCTCTTTTTGTTACCTCTGTATAGTAGAGTTCAATAATGGTTTAACATCCTATGTAATTAATGCATCAAAGCCATAACACTGCTCATAGCCATAACATGTCAAGTCATAACATAAACCGGTACTTAGACATTCCCCCGAGAACATTATCACAGGATACAGATTAGTATACACCGTTAAAATAACATTAACATTATTAATCTGTTTTATTCAAAGCCTACGTAATGGGATGTATTAATTAGACTTGCATTTCCACTCTCTGTTCCTCTCTCTCTCTCATAAGTGCTCAGACTGTAATGAGAAAGAGATTGGTTGTACATTTGAATAAATTTACTATTAAATCGGTTTCATTATGTTCATTATATTATATTTATACACCTAACGTTTCACACACTTTATAGGTCATCATCATTATTTCGTGTAGGTGACACGGTCAATCGACCTTGCACACCCTGGTGTCAGAGTTCCTTTGAACCGCCTCTCGGCGGCCTCTGACGTGGTTCCTTTAACGACTACCAGATGGCAGCCGGAACCACCGGCTTAACGTGCCTTCCGAAGCACGGAATCATCTTTCTTACCAGACGATCAGGTGATTCATGCCTGCAATGTCCTAACCAAACTGGAAACAACTTAACAAAGTATGCTTCCCGTGGGAATCGAACCCGCGACCCCCGGGTCATCAAAGCAAACGCCTTAACCACTGGACCACGGAGGCAGTTATAGGTAGGCTTTATAGGTAGAAGTTTATTAAATTATTTATAAACCTAACGTTTTGAACACTTTACAGTGTTTATGTTCGCAGGTTGACTAAGTTGACATTTGTCTATTATTTGAAAAAACTATGCTCAGGGTGTCTGAAGGTCTTGCCGTCTTCTGCTGAGCTTCAGATTTAATTAAATTGATCACTGTTTTCTTTTGCAAGGAATTGAGGCATATCTTTGTTTATTTTTCGTATGTGTAAGTGGCCAACACTGGTGTCAGACTTTTCAAGCTGCCTAAGGCATCTGACATAGCTTAACGACTGCCATCAACGATGACAGCCGGGACCATAGGCTTAACGTGCCTTCCGAAGCACGGAGGAGCTCGAGATATTTTTATGCCACTTGCGGTCACCCATCCAAGTAGGGACTGCACCAGGGGTTGCTTAACATACGTAAGCGCTCATAGAGCTCACACCCACTGGACCATCGGGCTCCTCATGAGATTGGTTGTACCCAGGATCCTGATTGTATACTCAGCAGCTGCGGTAGTTTGTTGCTCAGGGTCTGCTTTGTAGTCATCATTTTGGGTTAGACTACTCGTATTTATTTTGACGACCTCCGTGGCGCAGCGGTCAACTCACCGCCCTGTGACACGGATGGTCCCGGGTTCGATCCCCGGTCATGTCAAGATGGAAAATGATCTTTTTTAGATTGACTTGGGTCTTAGATGTTTATCATTATACGTGTTTGTTATAAAATATTGTATCGTTGAGTTAGTATGTTAGTTTTTTTAGTGTGTGATTGTTTAGTAGTTTGATAAAGTAGTGTGATATTTCCCTATATATTTATTTATTTATTCATGCTATATGTAAATTCAATTTTACAAAGAGCTTTCGTGCAAGTCGATAGAAGTTTTTGTCCTTTAGTCGATTGGTAGGATATTACTGGAAAGTCTTATACGAGGTCGGAAACTACATAGCCCGTCCGTTAGCAATCAGTAAAACTTCTTTATAATATTTCAACGGTAACAAACATATTATTTTTTGTATGTAATGGGATGTACCAGCCTGCTTCTCTTCCCCCGCAGACCGTGGAAGTTCACCGTCTGAATGGAATTAAAAAAAACCGGCTAAGTGCCTGTCGGGCCACGCGCAGTGTAGGGTTCCGTAGTTACGAATGACAACTTTGAGTTCACACTCGCACCTCACAGTTTAACGACCAAAAACATCTAACAATGAAAATTGTATGAAATTTTACATTTTCCAGTACATTTTATAAGTTGGTTGCCTACAACTTTTTAGTTTGCACTTAGTACTCAGCTCTGATAGTTTTCCTTTCAACTTCAGTATATGATGGGTAAGTAGAGGAAAAAAAAAATTCTCCCCCACTTTACTTGTATGGGAGCTACGCTAAAAAAAATTTTTTTTCAAGATTTTTTTCTACCCCTTTTTTGCCATGATTAATATACATACCCATGCCAAATTATAGCTTTCTAGTACTTATAGTGTCTGAGTAAAACCGCGGACGGACAGACAGACAGGCAGACATGGCGAAACTATAAGGGTTCCTTGTTTACTACGGAACCCTAAAAAGTGAATTATGTCAATTTTTATTTAATTTTTAGGGTTCCGTACAAAAGTTGAAAAACGGAACCCTTATAGGATCACTCGAGCGTCTGTCTGTCCGTCCGTCCGTCTGTCACAGCCGATTTTCTCCGAATCTACTGAACCAAATTAGATAAAATTTGGTAAGATAGTGTAATCCTATGACCCAAACACGGATGTGCAAAGTAAATAAAGATTTTTTTGAAATAAGGGTCATTTTGAGGGGCCCAATTACAAAATTAAAAAAAAAAGTTTTGCAAACCTTACTGTGTCATATATCAAATGAAAGGGCTCATTATGAGGATCTCAAAAATATTTATTTTTGTTCGGGTAAAATCAATACTTTTGATTTTATTCACGAAAGAAGGCAAAAATTGACCATTCCCCCCCCCTGATCTCCGAAACTACTGGGCCGAAAATTTTGAAAAAATTACAATATGTAGTTCATTCCTTGAAGATTACAGGAAAAATAATAAGAATTCTATCACTTGAAAATTAAGTGGTAAACTCACAATAATAAGTTCATATAGGGAAATAGTTCACTAAAACACAACTAGATGGCGCTAGTCAATTGAATAAAACATTTTTTGCACATTGTGTGTGTGTTCACGAAGCATATTGTACGGAACCCTCATTGCGTGAGTTTGACTCACACTTGGCCGGTTTTCATCTACATTCCCCCAAAATATGTAACCAAAGCTTTGGGACTTATGACCTTGAGCGCTGTCTGCCACGTAAGCAATAAAGACATAGCAATATGTTGATTCAGCTTAAAATAATACCTACCATTGTTACTGGAATATTTATTTCGCTTTTATTTTGAAGCCTAAAACCCCAATTACCCGGCAAGTCCAAGGTCAACATTTGAGCAACGAAATGGAAATTTGTTTCAACAAACAAATGATTTCATTGTTATCGATTGTGTGATACGCATGAGACAGGCGTAACGGGGACACGTTAATTTGTTTCGAGCAAGCGACCACTTTGTGAGGAGCTCTCGATTTGAGGATACGCTCCTGGAATCGTTCTTTTTTGAAATTGAGAGTGGGGAAGGGATAGAGAACAAGCGTCTAAATAGACAATACGTTTGGGTTATAGCTCGTTGGCAGAGTTCCTGAATAATTTGACGAGCTCCGTGGCGCAGCGGTCAACGTGACAAGCCTGTGACACGGATCCCCCGGTCAGGTCAAAATGAAAAACGATCTTTTTCAGATTGACCTGAGTCTTGGATATTTATCTATATATGTATTTGTTATAAAATATAGTATCGTTGAGTTAGTATCCCATAACACAAGTCTTACTTAAGAACTTACTTTGGGGCTAGCTCAATCTGTGTGATTTGTCCGTATATATTTATTTATTAATAAGGGTTTACAGAAGTAAGTGGCGGTAGCATGAGGCGTCGGGCCTGGTAAACTATTATTGGACAACATCGGTGTCAGTTGCTGCTATAATAAAAAAAATATCCAATCACAGCGGCTTATTGGACACAACGAATCAGTGCTGTCAACTAGCGGCAAGCATTTTTGGACACCCTAATTAAAGTGGTATTACAAGAAATAGTTTGTAGCCTTCAGTCACTTAGCCACTGTTCAGGTTATTATTACAAATGTTCGTTGCTTGCGACTCATCATCGACTCTTTAAAAAAGTCTTCAAGCAAAAGTAGTATTTTATACAAGCTGATTTGAAATCCTCTGGCAATATTTTAGTGTCTGAATCAGACTCACTGACATAGAATATTTAAACTTCAGTTATAGGTTAGGAATCAGATAGCGTAAAGGGTAAATAAATATTCTTTTTTTGTGGTTATAAAAGAACAGATTGAAGAATTCTTAACTATCAGTACAAACCTGGTTTAATTACCTATTTTGTGGTAATGAGGAGTCAGATTAGAGAGGTAAAAACGTACGTTTACAAAAGTACTTTACGTTTGTATCAATATATTTAACAAACTTTATTTATGGCACTCATTATGGCATTAATCGGATCACACTGCACTTAGTTTGGTTCATGGGGCATGTCAAACAAAAATAAACTTAGGCAGCACACCAATACTATATCTGGAGGCAAATACCTGGAAAAATAGGTAGATTCTTTTTACTTATCCTGGGAATGACAATATACAGAGTGATTCTTAACAACCTAATAATAATAAATAAATATTTTTATCAAGGAATCAAAAACCCTAAACAAAAATAAAATTGGACTTTCCATATAAATTTGACCAGCTGATTGTAACACATTGAGAGCTTCTTTGTTATCCATTTCTATTAATGTGCACGTACGGTGACGTGTCAATGATAGTGGTCAGATGTCCCTTTTGGGGTGAGATCAAAGAAATTTGGGGTAAACGACAATTCACCGTTTGATTCGTAATTACGTTAGCATCACACTTTCACACTCCGCTGGTTTGCTCCGATACAATTAAACACAGAGTACTAAGGCACAGAGAATGCGTAAATAGCTTAATGATTTCTTAGAAATTATTAAATTTTTCTTAGGGTCATGGCGTTCAATAACTCATACTGGGTACTATGTCTGAAGTTGAAGTAGAGACTAGGTTAAAGAAACAGCCAAGTCCTAGTTATTTCCATTTGAGATCCTTCATGACAAATTTTAGACTTGATATTATTCTTATTTAACTTTTAATACCTACTTTGAAGTGTTTTTTTCTTAGGAGTTGTAGTCTAATTCTTACTTACTAATTAATATTATAAATTAAAAAGTGACTTTGTATGTCCGTGCGTTTGTGTTACTCGCCCTTTTACAGTCAACTGAATCAATCAACATGTGTAACGTGTATTAGGGTACGGAAAAAGACATGTGGGTACCTTTCATTCTGCTGTTTCTGAAAAGTCTACAGAAACGCGAACAGAGCTAGTCTATTATAAAAAAAATATAGAGATTTAACTTGCTTTAAATCCTTCGAGCAGCTGGATAATCGTCAACAAAAATTCGGGTCAGTAATTTCACTCCTGTAGGCTTTGTGCCTTTGTGAAGTCTAGCGTCAATATTTTTTTCATGTGCCATTGTTTCTTTTAATGCTCCTGCAGTGGAGACGTAAAAAAAAACCTGATGATGATGATCCCCACTCATCCACTTGGCTCTATATTAGATTAACTCTAAAAGTTTATTGAGTGTGTGGATCTGTGCTGTCATACTCTGTGTAGTCTGGCGTCAAGTACTCTTTCATGTGACTTGTAAATGTAGCTAACGAAAGGTAAATACTCGACTCGTTTGAGGTTTTTGTAGGCGTCAGCGCACCCATCAATTATTCCCCCGTTCTACTGATATTGGCGATTTGGGCTTCAATTGTTTTCGTTTGCGATTGTTACGATTTCTGAATAAGTAGGTCATTCTGCTGTTGTTTATTGGACTATCTATGAATTACAAAAGTTCGAATTACGATTGCGCTTGAGAGTTATTTAAAAATGTTATCGCTTCATTATATCATTAATCAATCATAGATTATTTTCTCGCCTTCGGTCTTTTTAGTGGAGCATGACCCTCTCTGTACTACCAGAGCCATATTTTGGCCAGAGTAGTCCGAAGATTTAGCCTACACTCTCCACGCTCGCTGGCCAGACAGGTTTGAGACCTCTTTGATGTTTATAAGCTTTGTTTAGCTTGTGTTTCCAAAGTCACCTTCTACAACTTCCACGGTAAGACTTGGAGTGATCCTATTCTAGTCTATCGGGAACACGGCATAGTTCTTTTACTGAACGAAAATATAAAACACACTCAAAAAAATAATAAAAGATGTACACATGAAGGAAACTTGACTTAGATTTAAAAAACAAAATATTACAGAGTTTTTTGCATTTTTTGAGAAAAAAATTCGGCACCATATTGAAAAAAACCAGTTCTTAAAGTATTTGCCGCGTAAAATTATGCAAGTTTTAAAAGAACCCTTACAATCGTTCGACAAACGGCACAGCGGTTCAGATGTAATGAAATTACGGAGCTTTTGGAAAGCTGAATTGAAACCTTCCCACCTGCTGCGGGGATGTACCTGCATATTAAGTGAGGAGCCCGTTTTGGGATGCCAAATTAATCGGCCTATGGAATGGAGTATATAAGGAAGTAAGGGATATTGTACATCAGAAGGAAAAGTGTAGTTTGCCTTGGGCATTTTTTTAAAATGAGGAATGTCGTGTTCTGCGTACAGTTTAGTTCAGGGGTATAAGGAGGTGGTGTCGCTTAAATCCAGATTGTCGTGTTCATAATATTTTTATTATTATTTTTTGGTTTTGATTTTTATTGCATCCTTTACTAGCCGGTATAAAGCGCGGTATTAATTAATCAGTGGAGCAAACATGCAGGTAACTAAGTCTTCAGGATAGTAAGATTTTCAATATTTAATCACCTTTACGAGTAAAAGTATCTATCGGTACAATCAAATATTAAGGCGAAAGAAATGATTATGCTACGTAAGTACGTACGGATTAAGGTTTGCACTGTATAGTACATTTAAACATTCACAAAACTCGTTTTTACGAAGCGTTTATATAGCTCCGCTTACTTTACTTAGACACTTTGCTTATTTTCGACAAATTATATTCTCGCCTCGTCTTGCCGGTGGAAAAGCTCCTTAAGTCTAGAGAAATGTGAGGAGGTGTTACGTAAATGTAAGGACATAATTTATCTGTTCGCGCAAACACGCAACATTGTGATGAATGTATGTAAGTAAATATCCCAATACTGAAATACTATACTCGACGGCGGGTACAATTGGGGAATCTTGTGTAACAATAATGGACCTAAAATGAGCTTATACAAAACTCTATTCAATTTTGTTATGTAACTTCTCTATTGTGGTCGCTATATTATGATACAATATATCTACACATAAATTGAAATTCTTTAAGATCAAACGTGATTGATTTTTAGTATACCTAAGTGTACCACAAAAATGTACAGATGTAGATTGTGTTCGGATATTTATGGTGTGGTGATATAGGGCAGTCATTCAGCGGTTTTCTTATTCAATTTTTCGTTTATTGGACTTTATAGAAGCCAAACCTGTTTTTTTTTACCTTTTTTGCGGTTTTGAGGAGGAGACACGAATGAAGTCACTGCTAAAACCTAGTGTTGTTAATTTTTCTTACGGGTTTTTATAAATTTACACTTTATTCTTATATACTCGTATATCATTAACTTATATATCAACGCACAGCCTAAATGACTGTTCATAGAAACTAAAAATTTGGTACAGAGTTTCCTTTCATGATGTGATAGAGGACTAAGGAGGAATTTTAAGAAATTCAAGCCCAAATGGGGTGAAGTTTTACGCGAAAGACGCGTAAGACGCTGGAAAATAACTAGTACTTAATTAGGGTATTTTTATAGCTTCCTACATATTAATTGATTTTCTACTTCATTGAATATAAGTTTGATCAAATACGAGCAATGTTCGGGTAGTTATTCTAGGTGACACAAGCTTATACGAAGAAAGGGATATGATTGAGACGAGAAATTTGACGTGTAGGTTTGAAGTGCGGTAGCTTAATTGGTAAAGCACTGGTAGTACAAAGACCAAATCGCCGGTTCGAATACTGCCTGCGTGGAATTTTTCTACCATATCTTATTTCTCAATTTAATAAGAGTATACTAGTGTTACTAGTTTTAATGCACTCACGGCCATATATTTCCTTATAGCCTGCATTAAAAATAAGTGGAATAAATGACCTACTACGACCTAGGTATGCATCTCCCACATGAAAACTTTTG
The DNA here is from genome assembly GCA_963082605.1 of Rhodophaea formosa. Lineage (NCBI taxonomy): Eukaryota > Metazoa > Arthropoda > Insecta > Lepidoptera > Pyralidae > Rhodophaea > Rhodophaea formosa. Next base: position 5,333,196 of record OY720209.1, read on the forward strand.
ACATTGCAGTATTTTCATTTGCCTCTAAAAGTTTTAAGACTGCTTGGAAATCGTCCAAAATGCATGAGGTCTGGATTTTATCATGCAAATTATTTTTTATAGTATTTAACTAAGGACAAAGATAAGGATCGTACATTAAAAGTTTTATCCACTGACCGGGGAATGTGACTGCCACCCACGAGCTACCAGAGACGCCGTTTCGACGAAAAAAGCGTGTCAGAGGGTGGTACCGTTTAAAGAGTTTTGGGTTTCAAGGTAATTGTAGAAATACAAATATATGCTTTTTTCTACTTACTTGTGATATAGATAAACGCAGAATGTTATTTATTAACCTTTTTACTGTAATTACGATACCATACTAAAGCAGATTGGGGCATAATTACGTTTTTTTGAGCACAAACTGATAGGCCGAATATGCGATTTTCGCCTACTAGCCGGGCGCGGGTTTGTACGCAGTATTATTATTACTTTCGGCTCCAATAAGGGGCGAGTGACATTTCGTGCTTTGTGGTTTTACCCTACCAAATCAGCGAAACAGGTATTTAAAAAAATAAACCAGTGTCAGAATATATCGTATAATGCCAAGTTTTATAAGAACAATACAAGAGGTCTCTGGTAGAGCAAAGCAAAAGAGAGCGGGACATGTTTACCTCAATTTCAATGCAATTGGGTGACTATATGGAGAACACTAGCGGTATTTAATAAATAGAAAACACAATTTGCTACTCGTAGGTTACACACTTAACACTTCATGTAGATAAGTTTAATAAGTTTAACTAAAATGGAAAAATTTAATGTGGTGCATGAACGACTTAACTAATAATAATTTACAGTGATTTGATCAGATATGATATTGTTTAATCCCAATCCCATCCCAACTAATATTATAAATGCGAAAGTGATTTTGTATATTTTATTTGTTACCTATTCAAGCTTTATCTAAAGAACCAATCTTCTTAAAATTTGGCATACACATTAGTTAAGGTACTAGAAGGATATAGGGTACCTTTTATCCCAGAAAAAAGTTTTACGGCAAAATTATACGCGAGTAAAGCCACGGGTGATAGCGGGTTAGTTCTATTTTCTACGTGTTTTTTCATACCTCAATCGGTTTTGCAGTTTCTGCATATAACACTTACTAGTTCTAGCAGATAGCCACCCACACTATGAAAAACAAATTGTTCTAAAATTTACTATATGTGTTACAGCACAGAATATCTTAAAATATCGACTAAGAAAGTTTGTAAAATGACAAGTTAATATGTGGAACAAAACCGTTACAGAGCGGACTGTTTACCTCAATTTCAATACAATCGGGTATCGGTAAAGGGACTGTGGTGAACGCGAGCGATATTTTTACATTGGAAAATACAATATCCGTTGCATAAGGAGTTTTTAACAAAAAAATCGGTTATTGGACTAAGTATTTTTATCTAGTGCTACTACTAAAACCATGTTCAATGCTAAATTTCATGGTTGTAAGTCTTCCACGGAGAAAACAAAGACTCAACGTGCCTATTATAGTAGAATATAGCCAATTCATTTATATGTCTTATGTTTCCTTCCTCTTGGAGCCAACTAGATGATCGTAATTATTTTACAATTTACAGCACTCAATTTACACAGAAAAGACGTTAAATGACAAGTTTATGCGAAATAAAAGAGAAATAGAGGGATGACTTATAGGAATTTTGGGTGCCGGTAAAGTGATTGTCGGGAATTGAATATCCAAATTTAAACTTGGATATTACAACAGACGAGCTAATTCTCGAACAATCCTTTTTCTAAAATTTACGAATTGACACATAGCAGGAATGGTCGCAAAATATCAATTCGATTAGGAGTAAAATATCAAGTTTATGTAGAACAAAGACGAACAAAGAAGTTAAACAGTGTGGAGTATTTACGTCAATGTTAATGCAATCAAATATAAGTTAAGTGACTGTCGGGAATAGGAGCGATATTTTACATTCAGAAAATGCATTATGGGAAGTCACTAAGTTATGATGAATTCAATTGAGTAGATAGATTGTGTGTTTAATTTATTCTATATTCAGTAACATACTTCCATAACAATAACTTGGATTTTACATATTATTCTTATTTAAATATATTTTTTATGAATTTATTACATACCTACTTACAGCATATACTGCAGAGAGTGTCGCAAGATATGAAACGAAGGAAATAAAATGTCAAGTTTATGTTGAACAAAAGCGTAGCAGAGCGGAGTGTTTACCTCAATTTCAATACAATCGGGTGCCCGTAAAGTGACTTTCAGGAAAGTGTGAGCAATTTTTATATCAAGAAAATGCAATATGGGAATTGATACACCATGCTTCCATGAAATTTGGTTAAGTTTACCTACCTAGTTTCTTTTGATAGAATGGTATTAAGGTTATAAGTTGTAATTAACCAGAATTTTACTATATTACTTGTATTTCAGTTACGTAGTAAATCAATATAAATTATCTTAATATTATTTTAACTTTGAAATATTTGATTGTTTTTATCTTTTTAAGGAAAAATTTAACAATCTCTAAGGATATTCCTAGATGAAGAAATGACAGTAATAAAGCAATTTACAGCTTCAAAATTATGTGTACCATAAATTCCAACAGTAACAAAAAAGCTTCGAGTTCCAAAAATTATCGTGCAGTACCGTTTCAATTATTTAATAAGGAAATTAAATACCTAAAAGTGTTCTAAAACATTTGGAAAATTATTTTAAGCCTGTCTGGCCTCATATAATTTTACTAGCCATATGACTTGAAAGTGTGGGTCTTTGCACACGCTCGTTAAAAATGGAACTATAGAACTTTACGTTCCGGAAAGTTCTATGCTGAGTCTCCTAAAATATTGCTACAATTTTCTTTTATGTTTCGTATATGAGCTTTCTCCTAAGGCGGCATAATCGTGCATTCATGAATGATAGAATAGGTATTATCATGTTTGTGTTATCCAAGTCTTCCCGTGGATGTCGTAGAAGGCGACTTAGGAAACGCAAGCTAAAACATCAAAGAGACCTCTCCGACCCGTCTGGCCAGCGTGGAGAGTGTAGGCCAAGTCCTCTGACTGCACTGGCTAATGTACCTATGGTTCTGGTAGTACAGAGAGGGTCACACTCCTGCAGTGGAAACAAAAAGGACCTGATAATGATTATGATGATGATAATTTTTGTGTTAGTATCAGCCTTTGCTTTCGATGTGTAAATAACTAGCTTATTGTTTGATTCATGTCTCAGGTTAATTAAACATTCTTTACATAATTATTTAGGTACCAAAAAAATAACTAACTGCTTACACAGTAAACTAACATTGAAGTTGAAAATCAATGAATATGTAGGAATTAGAATTCTTATCATAAATTTTTATTTTTTTTTATTGTACATTATGATGCAAGTACGGCAAACTGGATAATAGAGTGGAGGCGTTTATAGGCACGAGGCAAAGCCGAGTTTATAATAAACTGACGACTATAATAGACAACTTACTGAGTACGAGCATCATACGAAGTTTTTTCAATATATTTGCGGTTTATGTATTTATGAAGATATTCTTTTAATGAACGCAGTGAACATTTTTTTAATTATACCTTAAGATTTTAAAACACAATATAATTAATCAAACTAACGAATCATCACAATTCAAAATCCATTAAAATAAAAATCGGATATTGGTCTAAAAATTGAAGCTTTCAGAGTTTATTTTAAGAGAGATGTAAGCGTTCCCAAAAAGCATAAATTATTTGTGTAGTCACCGAGCGTCTTAAACGTCTACCAACCAATCCACTCCGGAACCCTAGGGAACTCACGTCCGCACGTCTCCTGAATGTGATTTTAAAATCAGCAAGTACGTTGCTGTGTAAGGTTTTTGACAGTTTACGTCCGCCATTGATTTCTGCTGACGTTATTTTTACGCCAAAATTAATCAAGTCGATTAAGCTTTAGAAAGCGACAATGGAACAGACATACATACTTACGCGCGAAAAACATAACCTTCCTTCTGACTGGGTTAGTTGGATAGAAACTGACCTTTAGAAAATTGAAAATATTATACAGGAGTTCTTGGCGGGAATTTTAGCGGACTAAACAGTGTCTGTTTTGGATTGTTCCGCAAATTGATTCTAGAGGACTTTATAATGTGAAATTGGTGTTATTTGGTATTATAAATGCCCATATTTATGATCAATATGTAAAATAACTAAAGTAGACTGTTATTGTGCGGCTGTAGTGAGATTTACATAGCGGGCTGTTGGTTGTCCGCCTTGCTGCGTCGTCAATGATGAAACCAGTGGATTCGCGAAGAGTTGTCGCCAGGGGCTCCGTGAAAACAACGAAATGAATTACACCATCATTTCGTTGACAACAAACAAGAATAACTCGCCAACTGGCGAAATAAATGAAGAAAGGCTCTAAAGGACTTGTATCCAGGGCCGTAAAACAATATTAAAAAAAAATATTATACTGCATATAACTTGACTCTCGACAATCCTTTAAAGGGGTGACTCAGACCGTTAATATTTTCCTATGGGATCAATACTAGAAACTCGAAACCATCGAACTTCTACCACAATTTTCGAATAATATGTAGCCATAAAATGTAATTTTATGATTATCAAAAAATACCCATTATTGATTATGTTATGTGAGTCTCTTACCAACTTGAAGAATACAATTTTATATTTAATTTGCTTAGAATTTTCATCACTTGATTTTCTTTAACGTTGCTCGTTGCTATAAGATCGTATTTATGAACATGGCAGATGTTTCCGGGACGCCGGGATGGTTGTCATCTTATTAAAGCATCCGTCGAATAGGTTACTTAGCTGTTACTTACTTAAATGTATTTCTTCGTGAGTATATTGAATTTATATAGCCTGCAATTTCTGAAACATATTTCCTGAGTTGTAAATAAGCATATTATTATTATTAGTTTTTTTATTTCAATATAACTTTTAAATGCCTAAACTAATTTGAATAGGCTAGGTATCGCTAAAATCGTTGCCTTATCCCAAGCGAAAGACTTTAGGTATATATTGACAATCTTGTTTTAATTGTATTTATATAATCATTAACTGATTTCTTCAGTTTTTGGATTAGAAATTTACACGAAAATTTTATTTTGTTATATAATATATAATATAAACATTGTTTACGCCGCGTACTCAAAACTGTTTGACGAAATGGTTGACTGATTTAAATGAAGCGAAACAGACATCTTGATATAGCACGGGTAATTTGCTTTTGCTTTTCAACGAATGTACGAAATTTGTATTTAAATAATAATTACTTCGCTTTCATTTGCTTTATTTTGAGAGAGCAAAAGTCTTTATTTTATGTATTATTTTAACTTTTGCTTTTGCGCATAAACCACTAGGGGAAAATCACTAAAGGAAAGTTTTGTATTGAATAGGCTTCAAAATTAGTGGCCCGATTTTCAAAATTCTAATTTATCAGCGGGTGACATGGGCTATAATTTACGCGAAGTCGCAGGAAAATTGTTAGCGCCCTTTAAAATGAAAAAATCTTAAATATCAAGTACTACTTATACTGTTTTTCATTGTGAATATCACCTTATTTTTCACCTGTAGTAAACTTGTTTCCCTTTTTGTTTTACCTTCAATATACTCCCTTGGGACGATGTCAATCTACTCGTCTGTACACCTGATGGCAGTTGGTTAAATCGATTCCCACACCTATACAAAACGTGACAACAGCTATCAGCTACAAAAATGAATACCAGTTATTGATATTTACGGAGTTCTTCCAAAGGAACTTTCTCTATTTTTGCGTTTGTATTAAACGTGTAAATTTTATTACCATAGGAATTTGTTTTTGCGTATCTGTTTTCTTACTAGTGGTAAAGAATTCCGTTTTCAGCGTATCGGTTAGTAACGATAAGTTGGGGAGGAATGGATACTAAATATGAACAGAAGTACGATGTATGGGGGATTTCTGAAAGAAATGGCCTAAGGCATCCGGTCTAGTCAAAGAACAAGAATAAAAGGGTCAGGTAAGCTGTTATTGGGCAAAATAGTGACAGTTCGCCATGTTACGTGGAGAAAAGAGAGCCATATTACTAGAAAGGTACTGGAAATGAAAGATACTGGAAACCAGAATAGAGAAAAGCCAAAGAAAAGATGGATGGAGTGTGTGAAGGAGGATATGGAGAAAAAGAAGGTGACGAAGGAGATGGCTCGTGATAGAGCGAAATGGAAAAAGCTAACATGCTGTCCCGATCTCACATAAGTGGGATAAGGTGAGGAAGAAGAAGATGTGCAGGATTCTTCGAATTGATAAACGTATTGAAAAAATAAGATTTCGTTTAATTTCGATTAAAATTTTACAAAAGTAGTGGTGTCCGCCTAGGTATGTACCGAATTGAAATTACATTGCATATTTTGAGAGTGAAGGTATCGAATGAGATCCGCGTCGTACATTCGTTCCTGAGATTCGTTCCTGGGAGTTGCGCCATGACGCCGATAGATGGAGCGCCAACATACCGCCGGCCTTGGAAGCACCATCTTCCAAAAGAGATCATCTTCTTCTTATTCTTGCTTGTCATTGTCCGATTGCAGTGGGAGTGGACAAATTTTAGAGAAGGCCCGTCGAATCACGCCGTTGGCCGTGCGAATATTGGCCACACGAGCGACACCGTCTCTTCCAGGCATGACTTCTATGATTCTCCCCAACTTCCACTTGAGAGGAGGCAAGTTATCTTCCTTTACGAGGACTAGGCTGCCCAGCTTCAGGTCGGCACTGTCGTATTTCCACTTCGTCCTCTGCTGCATCTCCGAAATGTACTCCTTTGACCATCTTTGCCAGAAATGTTGTCTAATTTGTTCAACACGATGATAGCGGCTTAACTGGCTAGTTGTTGTTGAAGTGAGATCTTCAGCAGCTGGCGAAGTCAGCGGCCGGCCGATGAGGAAGTGGGCAGGGGTTAGTGGTGACATATCGTTAGGGTCTGATGATAATGGAGATAAGGGACGGGAGTTTAGGACTGCTTCGATTTGTGTCAATACAGTGGTAAACTCCTCGTAATTAAAATTAGCAAGCCCAATGACTCGTTTGATATGAAACTTGCAAGACTTCACCCCCTGCTCCCAAAAACCCCCGAAATGACTTGCTCTTGGAGGGATGAAATGGAAACGTATACTATTTTTTGAAGCGTAATCACTGATAATTTCTGAATTTTCATTAAAAAACAAAGAAAGTTCTTTTTGAGAACCTACAAAATTTGTACCGTTATCAGAATAGATTTCGTACGGCTTTCCCCTACGTGAAATAAAACGTTTAAAGGCCAGTATGTAATCATTAGTCGACAGGGTACTAACAAGTTCTAAATGTATCGCACGAGTAACCAAACATATAAATAAACATATATACCCCTTAACGAGCTGTGCTCCTCTGCCTTTACGATTTAATATGTACACAGGTCCCAAATAATCACAGGCACATCGGGAAAAGGGAAAGCTAGCTTCCAGCCTTGACGTAGGCAAATTGCCCATGATCGGCGTTAACGTTTTACACCTGAAGCGCGCACAAGTTACACACTGATGCACTATCTTTCGACACAAATTTCTACCACCTAGTGTCCACCATTGTTCACGCACGGAAGCTAGTAAAAGCTGAGGTCCAGCATGCAATAAACGTTTATGCTCGTATTCAAACAAAAGTAATGTAAAACGGTGTTTAGGACACAACAGTATTGGATGCTTTTTATTGTAATCGTAATTGGAATTGCACAAACGTCCCCCAACTCTAATTAAACCATTTTTGTCTAAAAACACATTTAGGCTCGCGATCTGATTGAGTCTTTTTTTATCTTTCAACGATTTGACGGGTAAATTATTAGATAAACATCTGTGCACTTCCGCAAACGATTGAAACTGAGCCGACCTTGAAATGACACGAGTGGCTGCGGCGAGCTCGTCCGGCGACAGCGCACCCGTATTCCGAATATATCCTTCCCTTTTACACTTGAGGTTGTTTATGAACCTTAATACATATGCACCCGTACGAATTAATTTATTATAATTTGAAAATCGACTGAAATCTATAATTTCATAGTGTTCGACATAATTCAAACTTAAATTCTTTGACTTAAGCTCAGGCAGATTCACGGTATCGCTTTTTATTTGCTTATGTTCTGACCAATCCGATTTCATATCGTGTAAACATGATGGCCCGTTCCACCATAGCTCAGAGTTACGCAACGCATTAAAATTAAGACCCCTAGACAATAAGTCAGCCGGATTCTCTGTGCCCTTAATATGCAACCACTGAGCATCTCCAGTTAACTCATTGATTTCGGTGACTCGGTTCTGAACGAATGTTTTTAATAAATGTGGGGACATACGTAACCAACATATAACTATGGTGGAGTCCGTCCAGAAGGAAACGTGATCGAATTTTAAAGAAGACATGGAATCAACGATTTTTTTGTATAATCTAGCCGCTATTAATGAGCCCATAAGTTCGAGCCGAGCTATACTAAGTGCTTTCAACGGACAAACTTTGCTCTTGGCACATAATAACTTCACTACGACTCCATTTTTATCACAAGTTCGTATAAACGCGCAAGCACCATACGCGTCCTGTGACGCGTCAGAGAAAATATGAAGCTCAGTACGACCATTGTGTATGCTCCTCACGAACCTAGGTATTTTCAATTCGTTCAAATCGTTTAGTGACTCTAAAAATTCCATCCACTTGTCTGTCACAGAGTCAGGTACCGGGTCGTCCCAATCTAATTTGGATAACCATAATTTTTGCAAAGTTATTTTTGCAATAATTACAGTTGGAGCTAAAAGGCCCAACGGGTCATATATTTGCGAAATTGTGGACAACATCTGGCGCTTAGTTAATGTTGTATGTTTACATTCTATTCGCGTAGTGTAATATAATTCGTCTGTAACGTTATGCCACCCTAATCCGAGAGTTTTATTCTGTGTATAATCGCCGATAGCTAAATCTATAGGTTTTATTTGTGTGACGTCATAATTAAAGGTCCACTTTCTTAAATTAAAGCAACCGGACTTCAGGACTTGTGAAGTTTTTTCACAAATATTCAAAAGAAAGTTGGGATCGTCATGTCCTGTAATTAAATCGTCTACGAACAAATCGTCACGTATGACGCGAGCAATGACGTCATCATTGCACTCGTCTGCGAGTTGACGAATACAACGCATGGCCAAATAAGGAGCCGAGGCGGTCCCGAACGATACTGTATTTAGCCTGTATACCTGTAAAGGCTCATTAGAATTATTACGCCACAAAATAAGTTGTAAGTCCCGTTGATCAGGTTGTATAAGTACTTGACAAAACATTTTTTCCACGTCCGAACAGGCGACGTGTAAATGCTGCCTAAAACGTAGTAAAATGGAGAATATATCGTTTTGAAGAGGCATACCTACGTGTTGTATTTCGTTTAAAGATATATTTGAAGATGTCTTACAACTTGCATCGAAAACTACTCTTAATTTAGTTGTTAAACTATTTTCACGCAAGACACCATGATGAGGAAGGAAATAGTGTGGAGAACCGTAATCGTTTACCGGTGACATGTACCCTAACCTCTCATACTCATGCATGAAAGCCGAGTACATTTTTTTGTACTCTGAATTTCGATTTAATTTACGCTCTAAAGAGTTAAATCTGTTCAAAGCGGTGCTAAATGAGTCACCTAAGTTTTTTGGAGGCTCCTTGAACGGAATGCGAACAGAAAATCGTCCATTTTCCTCGCGTTTAGTAGTATTAATAAAAAGCTGCTCGCAATACAACTCGTCTTTCGTGAGAGGTCTGGTTACATTATCTAAATTTTCTATTTCCCAAAATTTTCTTAATTCCGTATCTAAACCTTGAGAAAAATGACAAGACACCTGATTATTTAAGCGCAAGCCATCTTTGTAAATTGGACCCGAAATTATCCAACCCAATTTCGTATTATGTAAATATGGGCCATTTGATAACCTAATTTTTTGTTCGTATAACAAATCCCAGAAACGATCTGCTCCTATCAGTAACTCGACTTCTGATGGGACGTCGAAGGTGGGATCAGCAAGTTGACAATTACTCGGAATATCAAGCGCATCGAAGTGTCTAGAGGGCAAGTGTCCAGTGATGCTCGGCAAAACTAGACACTGCACTGTCGTATTGTAATCGCATATTTTCGAATGAAAAGAAATAGTACATAGACTATTAGGATTTGAGACCGTCTGTCCCACACCCATAAGTTTAATAGTGGACTGTAAAAGAGATAAATCTAAACGTTTTGCTAAATTTTCCGTGACAATACAATACTGCGATCCATTGTCAAGGAGAGCTCGAACTGTGTGAAATACGTTGTTCCTATCTAACACATCTACTAGTGCTGTCGCAAGCAAAACAGTACCGCAAGATCGCGTTGAAGTATCTACGGTTGAAATATCAATGTCCTTATTTGAGACGGACGAATGAAGCGTAGTGCTACTTGCGTGCGAGGTACCTGCGCCGGCGCCCGTAATGGCGGCCGGGCGAACAGCTGATTCGTAATTTACACCACTGCTATATAGATTGGTTGCATCGCCGTTGCCCTTGACCTTGTTAGGATGCAACAGCGTGTTATGCTTACACTTGCACATCTTACACGGACCGAACAGACAATCGCTTGGCAGGTGTCCTGATCGTAAACAGTTAATACATAAATGTTTCGAATCTACAATGTTCTGTCTATCCTTTATAGACATATTTAAAAACTCACAACAGGTATAAAGACAGTGATCGCCGTTACATACTGGGCAAACACGAACACTGTTAGAGGTTTTATTGCGAGTGGTTACAAAACTTTGTACCTGTTGCGATTTTGAGCGTTGTTTCGGTTCGTTTTTCGAACAACTAGGATTCACAACATGTTTTACAGAAACGCCTTTAGTGTGATTATTACTGATCATTTCTAATGTGTCGGCTCGGTTACGCAAAAACGTCAACAATGTATCCAATTTTAATTTACTTTTCGAATCACCAAGCAAGCCAGATGCAAGAGAACCCTTGTATGATTCCCACTCGCGTTCTGTAGCTAAATCGAGTTTGGAAGTAATAATATATATAAGTAACGTATCCCAGGACTCGGTGGGCTCATCCAAGGTTTTAAGAGCGCGTAAATTACGCAAAACCGTATCAATTAAAGTTCTAATTTGCTTTGGTGATTCGTTTGTAATGCTAGGAACAGTAAATAACGATTTTATGTGGTTGTGTACTAATAAACGTTCATTGTGGAACCGCATTTCTAACAGCTCCCATGCGTGTACATAGTTGGCACCAGTGAATTCTAACGCACCAATTACTTGCAATGCACTGCCAGTAAGTGATGACCTCAGGTAGTGAAACTTTTGGATATTATCTAAGTCAGTGCGATTATGAATGAGTGAAAAGTATGAATTTTTAAATTCCAGCCAACGATCGCTAGAACCATCAAAAGAAGCTAGTTTTAAATCTGGTAGTTTAGCGTGCAAAGAAGGCTTTGGTTTTGACTCTGCGATACATCCAGAATTGTCCCCGACCTCTAATAAAGACTTTGCTACAGATATGATTGAGTAATACTGCTCTTCAAACGCTTCACGATAATCTATCTGATCGGAAATTTCACTTTCTTCTGAAAAATGTTCGATTTTGTTTTGTATTTTGTCGAACTCAACATACACTGCTTCTAAGTTAGCAACTCTCAAAGACAATTCAATTCTTTGCGTTTTACTAAATGAACTCTCATCTAACTTGGATAAATACTTATCAAATGAGGTAATCTTTGCTTTAAGTACGCCTCTTTGTTTTCTAAGATCGGATAGGGATATTTTCTTAAAATCGAATCCACTAATATCAGAAGGCGACTTACTACCTTCTAAACCGCTCGATTTAGGTAGATTAAGCTTCAAATCCCTTCCTGATTCACTCATTTCGGCGATTTATGGAAGAAAAAGGCAAAGTACTTACAGTTTCAAGCGCAGCCGTCGGTTTAAGACAACTACTGACGTGTCATTTGACTCACCAACTGAAATTCGAAAAATAACACTGTATTAGCACAAATCCGGACGCTTGGAGGAGGATAACGGAAGGATTACCGACCAGACACGCTGCTTGCCGATCTGATGCTGCACAAGCTGCTTCTGGAGTGTGGTCTTCCCTCGCCTCGCCTTATTCGTATATTCGCGTATTCGTATCTTCGCGTAGCCAGTTCAGATGTGGCGTAGAAGGACTAAATTTATGTGCAGGATTCTTCGAATTGATAAACGTATTGAAAAAATAAGATTTCGTTTAATTTCGATTAAAATTTTACAAAAGTAGTGGTGTCCGCCTAGGTATGTACCGAATTGAAATTACATTGCATATTTTGAGAGTGAAGGTATCGAATGAGATCCGCGTCGTACATTCGTTCCTGAGATTCGTTCCTGGGAGTTGCGCCATGACGCCGATAGATGGAGCGCCAACAGAAGAAGAAGTGACAGTTGTACCTGCTTGTCAATAGGGGTGGCAAGGCAAAGTTAATTGTAGATGTTGCTGCATACGATCTATCCAAACAAAAGTATGAATATATTTATGATGTAGTGTATCCACTTTGGCTGTTACAAAATATTCAAAACTTAGTTAAGCATTTTTACCTCTGACGCAAAGAGGTGAAGTTTAACTCTTGTGTGTCTATCTGAGGCGCTGTAGCTCTTAAATAGGTAAACGAATTTAGATGTGGGTTTTATAATTTGAAAGCAAGTTTTTATAAAAGCTTAAAGCAAAGCTTTTTAATCTATGAGATATAATGACGTTTGATTTTTGATTTCATCGAAAGGTTCTTGCCGAGGCCAAAACTATAGAGTTAAAATGTATGTATGATGTATGTGATATGCTATGAACTATATTTTAAGGCATTGCGTCTACTTTGCCGATAACAACCCCTCCCACTACCGCAGACCACATCCTGCGTTTATCTGTACTGGGACAGAGCGCTCGACTTTCACGCCTATTTTGCTGACGAAGCCTAATGACTAATTTTGTCATCGAATTGGCCTTCATCAGCAAAGTTTCAAAGGTATAGTAATCTAACCCCATCTTTCTTAATGGTATTTTAATTGTTGTCTTAAATTGCGATTGTCGGTTAAACTGTTTAATGCTGCCTAATTTTATATGCTAACTTGGCAACCTCAAATGGATAATAAAAGGGATACTTAATATTTTGTTAGTAAGCCGGAAATGAGTTTTTATGGCGGTTCTATTTCACTCAGCTATCTTTGCTACTCAATTTTTTTAGGTTTCTATTATATTTTATTCAATATTTTTCATGTTGTTTAATTAACTTTTAGTTCGTTGCAAACTCACGTCCATTTATTTTAGTTTCCTTAAGGAACTGGACCGTTTTTATAGCCAATATACTTATGTACAAAACTACACACATACGTTGAAAATTTGACTTAGTAACGAATAAGGGTTTTTCGAAATGTTTGTGTGTGACTTTTGGCGGTAAAATTCGTTCATCAAAAAACTTGTACCAATAATACTACAAGTAATTTACTAAGGCATTCAGCTATTAGATTTTTTAAATTTGATATGATTTTGGACTTAAAGAATTAATTGCTGGGTGGCGCTAGTGTGTGAACTCACCTCGCCTTAATGATATTGACATACGTTGAAAATTTGACGTAGTAACGAATAAGGGTTTTTCGAAATATTTACTCCCAGATGCAACTCCACCAATTTCAAGATTACATTTCTAAGTATGTAGGGAAGTTATTAAAAAAAATCTTGACAAATATTTTATATTTATAGCGTTAAATCACACGGGTTTAGCTTGCCTCACAGTTAAGTTGTGAATTAGTTTCATAGGATTTAACTCAACTGTATGTATTTTATAATAGATACTTAAATAGATGAACATACAAAACTCAGCCCAATCTGCAAAATATCAAAAATTTTCTTTCTTTCTTTCTCTTTTCAGAAAACCTTCATTGTCGCTATCATCTTAACTGGAGTTTTGAGAGTTATTGTGGGTCAGAGGTACATTAGTTACCTTCATACAAAAATCTTTTGCAATGTGGTTCCCGGCAGAGTAGAATAGGACCACTCCAAGTCTTCCCGTGGATGACATAGAAGGCGACTTGGGAAACACAAGCTAAACAAAGCTTATAAACATTGCAGAGACCTATCAAACCCTTCTGGCCAGCGTGGAGAGTGTAGGCCCAATCCTCGACTGCTCAGGCTAATAAGTATATAGCTCTGGTAGTACGGAGAGGATCGTGTTCCTGCAGTGGTGACTAAAAAAGACTTGATGTTGATACAAAAATCTGGTTTACCCCAATGTTTACTAATCAAACATCTTCCATTTAAATTAAGATTCCCATCATATTCTGTACCGCTAAATATATACCTATAATATTATATTTTGATTCAAAACCAAGGCGCTGGTCTTGGTGACAATTTATCATCGGTAGCGGAGGGTCCTCATCTTCCTATTTTAATTGGTAACAGGATATTGGTAAATGGGAGTGCTTAAGATAAATTTCTTTATTTATTATGCTCATGAAAGCTACTAAAGCATCAAGAAATTAATTTACTAAAAGATAACTTCTATAAACAAAAGTAAAAGGAAATTTAAAATTTATCTTAAAGGAATAAAAACTTACAGAAAAAAGAATGTATGGAGATCTGTATTGTAGTTGATTTCTGACTTACTACAAACAAAACTTTACATCCTTGTACACGTCAATGTGTGGAAAAACAATCAGGGTCACCAAAGCAGAATGAATTCAAGTACTAACGTAAGTATAAAAGACGGTGCGTTACTTGCAACTCACAAAAGCAGCAGCCAACCCTGTTTTTCACAACCATAGGAACTCCTGAGATTGGGGGAGAGATGCGGGACGTCATATTGCAGGAGACGTTGCCTCCATTCTGTACCTACGTTAGTACTTCTTTTGGGTCACGGGTGTTACCCCGGTCCTTTCAAAGGCTTGCGTGGGGATACAGATCCAACACGTAGAGGCCCTTTGGAGAAGTTGATGTAGTGTAGGTCTCCAGCCAGGACCCGGTCCTGGGAATATCAATGCATGACACGCCCTTGAACAGGTCTTGGCCGGAGGTGGAGCTATTGTATTTTAATGGAGAAAAATAATGGGTTATGGGGTGAAATGTGGGTGGTCTTGTACTGGGTTATTGTATAGGCTCGGACACCTGCCATAATCATAATAATTGACTATTTATAAGCAGGTGGTGGCTTGCCGCCCATTATTATGTGACGTGCAAAAGATGATGCTCAGTACTTCTTATTATTATCATCAGGTCTTTTTAAGTCTCCACTGCATGAGCTCGTTATAATAATAATAATATCTCTTGTACTACCAGAGCCATACATTAGCCACATCAGTCAGAGCATTAGGCCTACACTCTCCACGCTGGCCAGATGAGTTGGAGAGGTCTCACTTATGTTTATATGCTTTGTTTAGTTTGTGTTTCCCAAGTTGCCTTTTACGACAACCACAGGAAGACTTCGAGTGGTCTTATTCTACTCTGCCGAGAACCTTACGGCAAGCATACTCTTACAAGTAGGCTTCGTTTCAAATTCTTCAGAAATACATTGGGTTTAATTCGAAATGCGACAGGCAGTTAGAAATCAATCAACATGCCTGTCCTAACACATTCGACATTCTAAATTTCATGACTCGCTACATACCGTTCCTGCCTATAGGTAGGCCAATCTGTATGAGAGGAATGCAATTTATTCCGTTTCCCAATCACGGCAGCTAGTTTTCATTTCCAGGTGATCAGCGCAGTTATTATCATTTTCCTAAAACAGGAATTTGCGTGTTGGACGGAAAATTGGGATCATGCTGAATCTTCCGACAAAACGTAGGTTTTATTCATTAAGTTTTATTATATCAATTATACTACTTATTAGGCATATCAATTATACTACGATCATGCAGTGGAAACTTAAAAAGACCTGATGATGATGATGATGATATCAATTACTGCAAGCTAGCTATAACAAGTGAGCCACGGTGATTACTAGTAGTAATTCTAAGTAATATTGTTAAATGGAAATGTGAGGGTTTTAGTTTAACGGAGAACCTCTTAGTTTGATTTAAAAAATTCTTTGCCCATCGTGGGCAAATATGTGATCGAAGGCAAATACTTCAACTTCATCTAATTCTCTATGATTGTGGAGCATGTAAGCTCCAAAGAATGAGATAAAGCGCCAGGCAAACGGCCAACTGTAAAGAATATAACCAAATTGTATTATAGTATATATAAACTAATATACAATAAAAAAAGAAAAACAAATAGTTTCACTCAAGTCTTAGCCTCATCCTGATCCTGCCCAAGATGGCCTCCTTAATAGGCTGAAACTTGTTTCTCGATACCGACTAAAAATACGTGAATGACATATTGGTTTTAGTGTGTAAATTATGTTTTTTTATTATTTTTTATTATAATTCTCTTTCGTAACGCATCATTAATAATATTAGTTTAATCTTAATAGTAGACCCCATGCACCGACGTTGAAAATTTTTATAAATGTTAAAATCTGCTGGTTTGGGAGAAACGAAAAAACATAGAATATACCAGCTGCTTTTCTTCCCGCGCAGACCGTAAAAGCCGGTCAAGGGATTGGGTGAAAATCTAAGGAATCACATTGAAAGGCGATGCGGCTAGCAACCCATCACTATTTTGATTCCGCTTTCCACCTTTACGCCCACTACGATGCTAAACGTGGCCTGTAGGTTTAATGACCTTGGGCTCTGTCTGCCCCGCAAGGGAAAAAGACGTGATAGTATGTATGTATGTATGTATGTAGATTACCAGCACGTCCAAACCATATATCTTATATTATATGCGTTTTTTCTCAGGATTAAGCAGAGGAGTTTTAATAACCGAAAAATTTTACGTATTAGTTGCATAAGCACGTGTCTGTCTTAGATGTGCTTACAAAGCCTCAATACTGGTTACAAAGCAATCACAGTGTACACAACACAAAGCGATGCCTATGCCCACTAATCTGGTTGCGGTGTGATAGCTCTTCCGTGCGAGTAACGACCAAATGGTGCTGACGGTCGCTCAATGCATTTCCTTTTACAATAACTATGTCTCATAGGAAAGCATTGCCTTGTCTTACAGTATGCTTACAAATCAGTCACTATGTTCTCATGTATGGCAAACAAAGTGATGCCCACAGATCATATTGCGGTGTGATTACTCTTCCGTGCCAGTGACGGTCGCTCAAAGCATCTCCTTTTGCAATAACTATGTCTAATGGAAAAATGGGAAAGTACTGCCTCGCTTTACAGAATACTTACTAGACAATCGCACTATGCACTTATGTATGGCACATAAAGTGATGCCCACTGATCTGATTGCGGTGTGATAGCTCTTCCGTGTGAGGAACGATCAATAGGGCTGACGGTCGCTCAGTGTATTTCCTTTATTAATAACTATTTTCAAATGGCAAAGTACTGCCTTGCCTTACAAAACAATTGCATAATCTAATAATTAATACAATAAAGTCACACTATGCACTCATGTAAGGCACACAAAGTGATGCTCACTGATCAGATTGCGGTGTGATAGCTCTTCCGTGTGAGGGACGAGCAAATGGAGCCGACGTTAAGCGGCGGCAGTCGCTTACTGCACTTCTTTTTGCGAAAACCATTCATTTTATCTTTTTCTATACATTATGAAGCGTAAAAATGTAAGGTGTAATACTAACTATTCATAATTATTGAGAAAATTCTCAGGTATTAATGAATATATTTTATCCTTAACTTTACGCATTATGTTTAACATACGCCATATTTTATTATATAACTTAAATAGACATTCCATTAATACCATTAGTTTATACAGTGTAGTTTGTCGAGTAAATTTTTAACATATTCATGGGGGCAAAGAACTGTGGCTTTTTCTTTACAATTAGGCATTAGTGGTAAAATAACTTTATCTACTAATAATAATGAATCCAAAAAGTGATAAGGAAGCAGGTATGTACACTACACAAAATTTTCTACGATGCAGTGAACATATCCACAATTTGTTGCCAACAGTCAAGAATGAAGTACAAATGAAAAAGTTTTTAGAACATTTTTTGAAATATTATAGACGCTTTATAGGGTGTTTGTAGATAAAGTATTGTATGCAACTGTTCGTAATTAGACCTTAAAATACTCATGTGATCCTATTATGAAACTCGCCTTCAACTCGTTTCATAAACCCATATTCGTGTTTTAATGACCCTCATTACTTAACAGTTACATAAAGAGTATTCCTCCTCATTACTTAAGAGTAATTTGAATGCACACAAACGCTGAATACTAAACACTTTACTAAAAGAACCTGTCAAAGTTCTATTACAGCATAGTATCATGTAATAAACTTTTCTAAAACTTCTCTATTTACACCGACCAAAAATAAGTTACTCGTGTTTAATTTTTGCAATAGGTAGAAGTTTAATATTTTTGAACAAACTTAAGTGATTACAGCTTGTATATTATAATCAAAATATTAAATAAATAACTCGTGTTTAAAATATTGAAGTCAAGCTGACGGTGCTATAATCTCCAATCAGATCCCCTTGAGCAGTAATTATGGGATGAATCGCGTCTACACCTTTTCAGAAGATTTTCACACGAGCCGAGCGCCTTTTAGATTTATTACGGTTAAATTCTTGTTTAAATTAAAACCTGTACCAATTAAAACGCCGTCTAAATACATTTTTACATCGCACACAAAGTGATGTATTTTGTAATTGAACATTTTAGATTTAATTAAGTAAATTTGAACAGTATTTTCATTCTTTTTTTGATTTAAAAGTATTTATGTGAATATATGTTTAAATATTTTTAATGACTTTTTATGTGAAGTGATACGTGTTCTTTTTTGATTCAGTACTTAACATTTAAAAATTAAAGATAATCCTTGAATCTGTTTTAAGATGTAAATGAGCTTTACTCAGCGTTTTCGCCAAAAGCGGACGTTTTTGCAATAAAAACGATAAGAAAAGCTTTAAATCCTCACTTTATATTATAAACAGTAGTTCATAAAATATTACAAACAGCTAAATCTAGCATCCAGTGCTAGATACCGAAAAAAATAGTTTGGCCATAAGAGAACTACGAGTATAAATTTATTTATTTTAGTTTTTCATTTTAGTTATTTTTAAGTGTATAAGTAAGTTTTAGCCTTTCCAAATACATTCATTTCATTTCACTTTAACATTAAGTCTTTGTTATTATTTTAGTTGCAATTTTCATCATTCATACTTATTCTGTCTTTTATTTTGGTTGCGAGTAACATCAACCCTTGCTAACTGTTTATTTTCCTCACCTTTTCTTTAAGACGACGTGTGAAGTATTTCTCTCCGTGTCCCGCGCGACTGATGTATTAAACGTGCATTTGTTATGACCGATTCAGAGAAACTATTGTTTCTGAGCCATTCCATATTTTATGATCCAATCGAGAATGGAATATTTGATGGAGATTCGACGCTAAAGGTGTCGCTGTTTTTGCTCTCTTTTACAAGGTGTGGTGCGTTTTTTATATGGACTTTCTATGCTGCTAGATCTAAGTGAGCTTTTTCTACTTCACTGGAAAGCTGACGGAGAATAATAGGGAATCTTACTAGCACAATAGGCTCAACTTTTCTCGAGTTAAAATTACCTGATTACTTCAAGTTAGCTTTATAAAATCATTACTTAATTATACTCCGTCAAATTGTTGCGAGGGAAATGGATGTAATTAATGTTACGTGAAAATGTAGAGTCGGCGATATTACACATATGAAAAGCACAAAAACTAAAAACACAACATCCTTAAAAATTAAGTAAGTATTGGTATCAAACGGTGCTTTTATAGACCAGAAACCATAACACGATCCATAGACGAAAATGTCTTTGCGAATCGTTGCGAGGGTAAAATGTAGTATCAGCAGATATGTCTTAAATCCGCTTCTAACTGCCAGCCTCGCTTTGCAAGCACCGGTTGAGTGATGTGACATGCGTATGAGAGTGCCATTATTTAGCGTTCATTACTGAAAGCCTTACTTGCAGGGTGGGGACGTTGGATAATTATAATAAATTAAATTAGGAAAATTACTCAGATACATGGGCAGCGATGATCACTTACCATTCGGCGACCCGCTTGCTCGTTTGCTTTTTTATGTCATTAGACGAATGACATAAAAAAGTTAGCAATATAGAATTTTTCTTAAGTTGCATAAAATCATTTCTTAAATAAACTCTGTCAAATTGTCGCGGAAGACGATGTTTGTAATTAACGTAATGTCAAAATGAGTCAGCAATACTTCCTTTGCATGCACCCGTTTAGGGATTTGAAGTTCGTGGGAGTGTGCCATTATTTAGCGTTCATTACCGAAAGCTGACGGGGATGTCTTACTTGCAGAATAGGGACGTTGGATTATTAAAAGGGACGTTAGATGTATACATAAATATATATTCTTGAAATAAATTCTGTCGAAATAATTTAAAGAGAGCATATACATATATATGTATGTATACTAACCAAATTTTTATCACTTACGGGATAGACTGAGCTAGGGCCATGAATAAGACCAAAAGTCACTTTTAGTAGAAGTAGAAAACTACCAAAATAGTGAGAGTTGTTAAACGCATCGCTTATTCATATGGTAAGTGAGGGGCAGTGGTCTAACTGTTCTGTCCAACCAGTTGGACCATGGGTCTTTACTTTACTAGGGGCAGTAGTCAAACTTTAAAAAAAGTTCCAACTTCAAAAACCACAGCACCTTTTGAGAATTACGTGGTCCAATTCATTAAAAAATATAACTTACCAATTCCAAAAGCCTCAATTGCATCTTTAAGTGTGTTGGGTACCTACTGGTTGACTTACTCAGATATATTAAAATATTGTGGTGTGGACCGTATAAGCTGGAGTTGAGGAATCCTAGCCAACTTTTGTTGTGAGAAGAAGCTGATATTACGTTATTATATTTTTTTCAGACCAGCATAAAACACGCAGGAGAGCTGTATGGAAGTAACGTCATGTAAAAATGAAGAATCAGCAGATGCGTCTTAATTCCGCAATGTAATGCAAACCTTGCTTTTCAATCACCTGTTGAGTGATGGGACGAGCGTGCGAGGGTGCCATTATTTAGAGTTGATTACCTTAAACTAACAGAGAATGTTTTATTTGCAGGATAGGGACGTTGAATAATTCTTATAAATTTATACAAGAGAAGTTAGATATATGAATAGATTCTTGAAATAAACCCCTTGACAAGTGTACACATAACACAGATTGAGCCTTAAAGTAAGCCGGGAAAAGATGATTTTATTAAACATACTCGTATTAAGGAGTGGTTTGATTGCTCAGTGCTTATAAGGATTATTAGCTTTTAAATATGTAACGCTGAACCAAAAACTGGTGCTCAATAAATAATGAATAACATCAATTGAATTTAAAAAATATTTCGAGGTCCTCCTTGCTTAGGAAGGCCACAAAAAGTTGGTTTCAGCTATCATCATTAGATTGCATTCATTAAGCTATTTCAGATGTGTTTAGATAGCTCGATAAATATTTCATAGAAGTTACATTATATGTTTTCTAATACAGAATCTTTCTAAAAATTGCTTTGGAGTAAATGTATGTATGGGGCCTACACTATGTAAATAAGTATCAACACATAAGTCTCTGATCTGCCAGCCTCGCTCAGCGAGAACCCATTGAGTGATGTGACATGCGCATATGACTGTAAAATTATCTGGCATTCATTACCGAACGCTTAAGGGAACGTTTTAATTCGCAGGATGGGCAGGCATTTTATGTACATGATTTTAATAATGGCTGCAACGTAAGTTAATTATACAAAATGATTCCTGAAATAAACTCGTTGGCGAAATGATGTAAGTATGGTATAAATGATTAGAGTTCACAGATAAACCTTAATTCCGTATTTAATCTGCCAGCATCACTCAGCTATTGCCTGTTGAGTGATAAGACATGATGCGAGTATCTATTTAGCACTCGTTACCAAAAGCTGAAGGGAATGTTTTACTTTGCAGGATAGGTATATTTTTAAAGTGGCTGGAAAGGAAGTGATTCCTAAAATAAACTCGTTGCCAAAATGTTGTAGAGTGATTGATGTATGTATAAAATCAAGTTAAGGAGGAGTTAGCAGATAAACCTTCATTCCGTATTTAATCTGCCAGCATCACTCAGCAATTGCCCGTTGAGTGATAAAACATGCCAGTATCTATTTAGCATTCATTACCAAAAGCTGACTGGAATGTGGCTGGAATGGAAGGGACTCCTGAAATAAACTCGTTGCCAAAATTTTCTATTACTGTTTTGGCAACGAGTTTATTTCATACATCATGCAAAAATTTAATGAATCATGCAAAAATTTAGATTCAGCAGATAAGCCTTAATTCCTTACTTTTATCTGCCAGCATTGCTCGGCGTGATATTCTATTATTTGGCACTGATTACCAAAAGCTGACGAAAACGTTTTACTTATGAAAGTCAATAACATTTAATTAAATGATTTCTGAAATAAACTCGTGCCAAAATGCTCTAGGGTGATGTATGGTAATATGTAAAGATTTACAGTCAGCAGACAAACATTTATTCCGTATCATTCATCATCAATTACTCTGCAAGCACCTGTTGAGTAGTGTGATGTGCGTACGAGTGTACTTTTATTTGGTACTTTCATTACTACAAGCTCATGGGAACGTTTTACTTAGCAGAAAAAGGCATATGAGATGATGTTTTTTGCTCATTAAGGTGGCCAATATCGTAGCTCAACGACTGTCATGAATGATGACAGCCGGGATCAACAGCTTAACGTGCATTTCAAAGTACGTAAGAGTTCGAGCTATTTTTATGCCACTTGCGGTCACCCATCCCGGTGAGGATTGCACCCTGGGTTGCTTAACGCCTACGCCCTTGCTGCTCACGCCCACTCAGCCAACTGGCTCTATGTCATAAAAAATCTTACGGCACTGGGGGTGTTATATAATTCTCATTACATCTATTCATCCAAATTTGTTCAGCCATTTCAAAGTAAGGGTGGAATAAAGAAATTACATAACTCCATGTACGTACACGTACATACACATACAATTCGAACGGGATCAAGAAGAGAAAAGAAGTTATCTTTATGACTTTTAACAAAACAAGGATGATAGAAGTGCATTAATTACCTATGTTTTTTACATATACAAAAAAAAACAATTAACATTGCGTGCATAATAAAAAACAGCCGGCACACCAGCTACACCCGGTACACGATAAAAAACACTATTATTCTGGAAATCCATTGCAATAAAAGACTATATATACATTTGTCATGGACTCGGGACGCAGATGGCTTACAATTACGTTACTGGACTCCTACATTTAGGACAACGAGGCTAAGTAATCATTTGCTACACTCTTCTGAATTAAAATGAGCTTTTTAGATATTGACAACTAATAAAGTGACTTCCCTAAGAGAATTGTAATATCATTATGTAGATAAATAAATAGATAAATAAAGGTCTAAGCACAAACATTTTATTTACTTGTTTCCGCTGCCGTTTCAATGTATGTCTATGTAACTCCATGAAATAAATAAATAAAAGGTTCGTGCTAGGGCCTATTTACACATAATTATTTGTTTAAAATGCCATAGTTTATAAAACAGAATATGAGTGATTAAGTGTTCTTGTAAGTAGTGTATGCTTCGGCAACAATACGTATATGTTCAGATTCTAAAACTAATCTCGTATCTATTAAGAGAGGGATGTGGCAAGGAGATATCAACCCTTCTAAATTATTTACTGCTGCCCTAGACGTTATAAAAACTCCAGAATGAGATTCTGAGGGCCTTAAATATTAATGGGGTAAAGTTATCACATTTATGTTTTGCGGACGACCAGATATAGTTTGATAAAACGCCGGGCAATTCCTAAGAAAATTTCAACTCAATTATACATATTTCAAAAAGCTGATGATGTTGATACTCGTAGTAATGTTTGTATCTTTATTTTGTAAATGTTAAGTCTGACAATTTTTTAATCACGTTATCAAATTTCCAATTTAATACAGAATAGGCATACTTACGGACTAAATTTTCTTCCAAAGATCTTCCAATAAACCTATTTGTGAAAAAATACATTTTTAAACAAAGAGTCTATCAGATAGAAAACTTATAAAATCACATGTTTGTGACGTTCATTTTTTGACGTCAAAACGCATTGCAGATATTTCTAGGCTTAGCAGTTTCAGCTGCTGATATATAAATACCACAATTAGTCCTAAAGTCAAATAAAAGTCATTTTTTGATCACGAAGTTAATTGCTGAAGGGATGCATGAGGGTGGAGACGCGGGCAAAGCTAGATTCCACTTAAAATACTTAAATGGCAGCGCGTGCGGCTGCCATGCAAGCTAATATTTAAGCGAAATAAACACTTCACAAGCAGTAATTGCCGAGTGCTTCTAAGGCTTAGGCAAATAATAATTATAACAACAATTGTTTCAGATCCACATCTCTATGACCTAGTATGTGCTATTGTAAAGGTGCATTCATTTAGAAAACTGTTGCGAAAACAGTCTTTCTGCATTATTGAAGTAACATCGAAGGAGGCTGTACCTGTTACCCCATGAAAGCTTAACTCATTCACGGACAGAAAACCAGACAATAAAACGTCTACAGTGGGAATGCCGATATGCTGGGTAGGTATAAAAGATGATAATTAAAACTACTGCAATGAATATGATTCCTGAAAAAACCCGTTAAAAATGTTGCAAGGTGGTGTATTGAATTAATCATGTAAAGATGTAGTCAACAGATAAGCCTTAATTACCTATTTTAATCTGTCAGCGTTACTTGACCTGCACCCGTTGAGTGGTGTGAGTATTGACTATGACTTCGTTGTTGCATCCGCTGCACAGAAATACGTGTTGCGAGCTCGATGGCTGATGATGCTGCGGCGCCAAGGGTCGCATGCATTAACTATTGGTAGAGGGCATGAAGGTACTAACAGTAGGGAGGGCGTGGGCACTGGCCAGCAATAGTTTGCATGAACGGTCGCGGAAGCACACAAATTATTTTAACTCAAGTGCATGTAACTTTGACTTCGCATAGTAACGCTACAATCCATTCAATATTATATAACTTATGTAGTCTTCATACGAGAAAGAGCCGTCGACCTCTTCGACCGCGATCTGTAAACCCAAAAAAGTAAAGAAACATGACACGAAATATAACAATCACCGGCATACCACTACGATACTTTATCAACAGCGCGAACTGCATCTGTGTAATTTACACTATCGGTTATGCAAAGAAACTTAATTCCTTGCAAATATTATTTCCGCGCCATGTTTGGAAATGTGTACATATTCCAAACATGGCATTATTTGCTCATAATTGCAACAAAATATTTGATAATGTCTATCTTGTACTCTATTTTGTTTAGTTTGTTTGCGTTGCACGTACTGTAAGGCGAGTAATATTATTATAATGATAAATAATTTCGGTCGGTTACCCCCTTATGACGGTTTCACGTTGACTACTCATGATACGATGAGTAACCTTTGATTGGAAGCCTACTTTCTGTAATACTTGGAAGATAGAATGTTTATTTTACTTACGTGTCATTCACATGAAAATGCCTACTAGGGCTAACGTCACATCACATGCTTTATTTATACTGACTAGCTTTTGCCCGCGGCTTCACTCGCGTTAAGAAGTATAGTTTTTGCGGCTTTGTTAAACGTGTGTAAAAAAAATTTTTTACACACGCTAAACAAAGCCGCAAAAACCGTAAAAAAAGAAGTTTTTTAACTCACTTAAGCTCTAACGCATCTCTGATGAGGATGCAACCAGCAAATGAGGGGGGGAGGGGGGGTGTGGATTTTGCCATATTGAATATATTTTGGCGACCGCAGAGGTCTCAAAATATCACAAGATCCTCCGTGCTTTGGTAGGGACATGGCTTAACCATTGTTTGTCATGAGATGATAGTCGTTAAGCTAAACCTGTGGATAGGTGTATTTTGACCCCAAACATTCCCTACAAGGGTCCACTCAACCTGTCAATATGACAACTTTTCCGATGGGATTAAAGCTAGGAACTCGAAAAAAATGTTGACGATCCCGTACAAAAGTGATCGGCAGATTGTTTTTTTTTTAGTTCCCTTCAGCTTTTGTCCCGTAGGAAAAGTAATTCATACTGACGGGCTGAGTTGCCCCTTCAAGGGAATGTCGAAGTTGAATTAACGCCCGGTATCAGATGTTCTTATACAACAAGTTCGTCCTAGCATGGCCACCAACAATATACAACGAATACGACAATATCAATGTTTTGTTCAATTCATGGCTTGTTTTTAATGAAATTAAATTTAATATATTTTATTAAATATAGGTACAATACAGCGATCTTTGAAAAGGTTGGAATGTAATCAATAAACAATAAAGTACAGCATTCATGACTGCTAATAAATTATTTAATTTATTCCAAATTATTATTATGGCTTAATTATTAGATTATTTTTATATTAATTTGTGACTTTTAAAATTTATTCCAAAATCTTTTTTGTTTGATGCTTTAATGGATTGTATACGGATCCTGTATCTGAAAATAAAGATTTTATAGTATAATAGAGTCCTTATCATTGCAGTAATCTAAACAATACGGTAATATGAGGTTTTTGGGACTCAAAGATAGAGAAAGTCTAAAAATAATCTCGAAACGACATCGCTCGTAAAGTCCAATATAAATTATTCTTCTATATTTAAAGAGGGTGATAAAATTTAATTCTCTCAGGTCTAATTATCCAATTTAACATTGCGACACCGGTGCCGAATTCCCCACGTAGCTAATAAGACATCAACATAAGTATAAAATTTTATATGACGAAGAATATATTTTCGTAGTTTTTATATGTTCTCAGCATAATGCGACAAAGCCAAAATATATGTTCAATTTAATATTAAATAAAAATTTGTTAACCGAATATTTTATAAAAATTTTGAGGTAATTGTAGTAATTAAATTTGTGTTATATCACTAAAAAGCTCGCATCATATCATTTTTGATATGAGAAGTGTGATACGGTCGGTCGGTGCAATACTGGCATCAGATTTTTCAAACTGCCTAAAGGCATCTGACGTAGCTTAACGACTGCCATCAATTTTTTACAGCTAGGTCCAACGGTTTAGCGTGAATTCCGAAGCATGGAGAAGTTTGAGAAATTTCCATGGTATCTAATAAATATACGGATCTGTGGCACTGTAAGCTATTTATTTGAAATACACAAGCACCTGTATTTGTTTTCGAAGCACTCAAATCATTAACTATTTGAATATAATTATTTCAGCCCGCTTATTACCATGGAGCATTGTAACGAGGAGATTTGGCCCAACGAGTGCCGGCTCGTGCCTTATCTGCCATCGGCTGCGTTCCCGAAATCGCTTATTAATGCTTAAACACCGGAGATCAGATAAGATACTGATAGTTCAAAATGGGGGACTGTATGTGTCTGGGTCTGAAACTTAAATGTAAGACGTAAGCAGTGACGCTTTAAAAATGATGGGAATGAAAATAAAGCTGATAAAATTACTAGATACACATAACAAATAATTACGGCCATATTGACATCTATTTAGAAGAGTTATCGATGTTTTTAGCCGATTAAAGGGACGAGTGGAAAAATAGGGGGGAGGCCTTTGCCCAGCATTGGGACAGTACACCTACAGGCTGATAAAAAAAATGAACGTGAATGAAACTGTGATAGTTATAAATAATTTGTTTATTAATGATTATATAACCGAACACCATGTTAAAAGTAGAAACTAGCCAGAATTCGAACTTCAGGCTTAAAAACATCACATCTGAGTTTGAATACGAAAAATACACTTAAATAGCTTAAAATAATAATGAATTAAATCGATTTTTGCCCGACTGATACTCAGAAGGAGGGTAATGTTGTCGCGCGTATATATTTATAACAGTTCAATTGTCGTTTTCTGCAGCCTGAACATCTAGACCAATTTTAAGGTGTTGTAGACTTGTATTCTTCCCCGGAGTATCATAGGTGTATGTTACGTTAGCAAAATCACAATATATGCCGAACGTAAACTGTCAGATAGGACATACGGTTTTTTTTTTTTAATAATTATGCCGTATTTATGTCTTCAATTATGATCATGTTATTTTTCCAACTCACTATATGATCATATTGATCATGTCTCTAAGAAGCAAGAAAAATCCGAAAATTAACTTAATTAACTTTATTTTCTAAAGAAAATCTAGGGTGCTAAATTTATTAGTAAATCTAGAAAGAGCTTGTTTGTTTTAGATGTTTGTCTCGCTAACGAGAGAAAATTGAAAATTTGAAATCAATTATCTATGGGAAATATTTATTAAGCTAACATTAATTTCAAGAGGCGTCTCTGGAATACTTGCAAGACAGGTTTTAATTTAAGAGACAAAAATCTGTGCTCAATCTATTACCCAATCTTTTTAGATACATATAACTAAAAAGGTTTTATCACAGAGGAAAAGAAAATAGGTTTTAATAAGAGTAATTGAACATTCTTTTGTAACGTAGTGATTATATGCTCTTTGCTTTCGATTTATATATAGTAGCAAAGAGCATATAATGACTACGTGAATGGTTGCAAAATATTTGTTTGAAAATTATTAGTATGCTACATAAAAACTTATATGATAAAATAAAAAAACAATATGTATTTTTTATTTTCTAAAAATAGAAAGTTATTTTCCGAAAGGCTCTTTGAATAGACTTTAAAATTGTAGACAGAAAATAGAATTTCATGAGGAATATTTCAATATTTCCTACCAACTTGTTGGATATATCGTTACTAACACTTGTATTATAGAATGCTATAATACAAGTGTTAGTAACGATATATCCAACAAGTTGGTACTACCCGCTGATCTGATTGTGGTTTGATAGCTCTTCCGTGCAATTGCATGCAAATGGAACCGAAGTGTTCGTCTCAATGGTTTACAGAAATCCTGTTGTGCTGCGCTTGTATATAGGAATTTCATCATCATCATCAGGTTTTTTTAGTCTCCACTGCAGGAGCATGACTCTCTCTGCATTGGCGCAGAGCCGCCAGAGTAGACAGAAGATTTGAGTCAGAGGAGGTTAAGCCACATTATGAGTTGACAAATCTTTGCATGCAGTTTACGCTAAAGAAAAAGCTCTCGATTTTATCAAATAACGTTATATTTTTGTAGCAGTTGACTGGTTTCCTTTGTCGTATACAAACTAATATTAAACTATTCACTTTCTTGACTTAGATTATTAGTTAATGATGATACAAATAGAATATCACGTGTCTATCCACCTCGGGAATATCATGATTCTGTAATCCAAAATTAATATGGTGTTCCTCTCACACATAGGTATTTATTAATTCATTACAAGTATTACAATTAAATACTACATATTAAACATTGATGAAAAATGCCGCCCTGGATCGTATGAAAGTACCCATTATGGTGGCCGCATTACCTCTTTGAATGGCTATAGATAGTCGTTGAACCGGGTACCATCCGGAGTTCTACTTGATCCTGAATATACTGAATAGTTGTAGTAGAATATAACCGCAATATGTAAATAGTCCATCGTCCAATCATAATAGTAACCACCAAGCGTACTAAATTAAGTTCCATTTAAGATTAAGAAAAATCCAGCCAAGTGTGAGTCAATATCACGCACGAAGGGTTTCGTACCACCGTGCAATAGCTACAAAAAAGCTCTAAAACAAGTTTCATGTATGCCCTTTAAGTTGTTTATTTTATATTATTTGTTGGTAATTCAGACGAGGACAAGTCGGAGCGGACGACCGGAAGGATGGTCAGCAGAGGCAAAGTAATAGTTTTACCCTTTGGATAAGAAACCCCAAAAAATAATTAAATCAGTCCACGCGTTTGGGTGCTATGATGTCATGATCAACAATGAAAAGTATTAAAAAGGGGTCTTTTATTAATGATTTCAAATCGTTGAGACTTCATAACAAAGTTGTTGTTTTATCACTGAACAGTAGGTCAATTAAATTATTAAACTTTGTTAAATAATATTAAACCTGTCATTGGAAGGACATTTACTTAATAAATCTTTGCTCTTTACATTAACTGTTAAAATAAATTTGAAGTTGTAATTCTGTTACCTGGATGTCAATCAAATTAAATCATTTGAACATTTTAAACTTGTTTGAATTTGAGTAATTAAGGAAGGCAGTTCTAACGAGATTTTTAAAATGAAAGGTTAAGCTAATCAAGTTTTAGAAGTTAAACTAAATAAATTGATAGCTATATAAATAACTTAATTAAGATATGCAGTACTAGGGTTATGTACGTAAAGGATATGAATGGTACCTTTAAATAATGTCACATTAAACTATTTGCTAACCCACTTTTATAAGAAATGCTTTGCAGTAGAATAATCTAGTGGGTTGTTGTAAGGATATGCACAAGTGTGGCGTGTGGTTTCTCGGTACAAACTATGATCATCATCATCTTCATGGCTTTCTAGTCTCCACTGCAGGAGCACGACCCTCTCTGTACTACCAGAGCCATATACTAGCTTGAGTAGTCAGAGGATTTGGCCTACACTCTCCACGCTAGCTAGACGTGTTGGACTAGAGAGGTTGATGTTAATAAGCTTTGTTTAGCTTGTGTTTTCTTAGTCACCTTTTACGACATCCACGGGATGACTTGGAGTGGTCCTATTCTTCTCTGCCGGGAACCACACAGCGAACAAACAAACTATGATGATCTATTATCATGTTCTGGATGACGAAACACCTGTTCCTACAGTTTGGGCATCCAGAAGTACTAAAGGGGTAAAGTACTTTTACTGGGCCGATAAATAAAAAAAAGCAATCTGTTGACACGTTAGGAAGCAGATTAATAGTAGAGTAGCAGTTTTCAAGATGCTCTGTTATTTTTCTGCGGTTTTAGAGCCATATAACATGGTATTGGATTAAGTGTAAGGGACCCGCTATTTACAGTAGATCTCCGGCTCTTAAGCATCATGATAAATAGGATCTCTTAAAAAAAATGTGAATTTTTATTCTATTCATTCAAATATTTTATTCTCTTTCAGAGAAATGTCTATCAGAATCCAATCACTGTTTGATTAAGACCTCATTTGCGACGTCTCTTGAAAACGTCCGTTTTCAGTTCGCAAATAAAATAACTGAGATTAAATTAGCACTCGGAGCGGCAAAATGTTAGTTTTGCCTTTTTAGTTAACGATTCGGGTTTTTGAAGAACTGGATTGTGTCATTAATCCTTGTATCCATTAGTATGTTTTAATTTTAAAAAGTTATCTAAACATTTAGTTTACCTATATCGCAAGTACTGTGACATTTTGCAAAACCTGGAAAATTACATAGGGAACAAATGTCTGACTATGCCGCCTCCACCAGGCCCCGACAGAAGGGACCCAAGTCGCATAACTTGGTTCCCTTGCTTTGATTGATGTAGATAGGGAGAATGTGCGTGCTAAAAATCCTAGAGTCAAGGTTGCTAATGACCGAGCAAAGTGGAAAAAAAAGCATGGAAAAGTGACTCCACGCTTCTATGGATGCAACTGGGAATAAGCTCAGATGAGAGGGAGGATGTTAGAGAGAGATAGAGTTTGTTACTAGGTTAATTTAGGTTTACTAGATTAATCTACCTTTACCCATTTATTGTTTGTTTGATATGCTACGCTTTAACCGATTTTTATTATAACACGCACAATTAGCATGAAAGACGTTTAGTTCTCAAATGTATTTTTTTATGAATACAAAATATGAGTTCCATTACATCAATGCTAAAATTATTAAATTTAATGTGTGTATTCTGCTGGAAAGCTCCACTTGCGATTTATTTCAAAAAGTTACTTTATAGCTATGTAAGTTGAAATCAGTAACTGCACTCGTTTCTTGAAATATCTTCATCTTACTTTTATAAAATAATATACTTGCCTCTATCTATTTTGATGACCCAAAAATATGATAAGAAATAATATACATCTAATGAAAAAATAATTTTAAAAAGTACCTATTTAAACAGGGCATTGTCTTAATGTTGTAAAAATAATCTCATTGTCCCCATCCATTCTTGTTTCCTTTAAGTAATTAAAAGAATAGTACTTAAAGTGACACAATCTTCCCTAACTTCATAATGTGAACCTTTTTTTCTTTGTTGTTTTCTATTCTATTCAGAAAGACGAAAATTTTTTTTATATCTATGATTCTATTACATCATAATGACAGTTTTTTTTATTTTATTTTCATAGCTGTATCACTCTCACAAGCAAAAAAATTAGTAGGTGGTGATATTTTCCAATGAGCGTTATTTTGCATCCAGAGTGGAACAATATTATGAACAGAGTATTCTGCCCGAAGTAAGAGTATTATGTTAGTCCCGAGAAGACAAATTCTGCTTTTCATCTCCCACTAGAAGAAAAAAAAACCTTAGGTTACTTAGTAGTTATTGCATTATTTAGTAGGTTCGTTTGAAACGAAGGTAAATAATTTTACTATGCATTGTAAAATTATTTTCTTGCTAAACATAATCAGCTCTACCAAATTAAACATTTGTAAATAACTTGCTGTTGCCCGCGGTTTCACCCGCGTGATACATAGCCTATATGCAAAAGTTAATAATGATCAGTTCAGTACACACGGCGTGAAAGCGTAACAAACAAACTCACTTTCGCATTTATCATATTACTAGCTGTTACTCGCAGCTTCGCCCGCGTAATATATAGCCTATGTCCTTCTAAGTACCCTAACCTATGTGCATGCAAAATTTCATGATGATCGGTTCAGTAGATACGTCGTGAAAGCGTAACAAACAAACAAACAAATTAACAAACAAACTCACTTTCGCATTTATAATATTAGCTGGGATTGGGATTCCACTAAACCATGGAATTCTGAAACTTCAAACCAGTTTCCGAAGCGAGACGGAAATTACACGAGATCATTCATGCGAGTGATATATTCAGCTCCATAAACTTTCTTAATTAAATAAAAAATACAATAAAATATCAACAGATCATGATTGATAAAACTAACCTTACGCATAATAAAAACCATAGATATCAGAATATTACATCTCTGCGATAAAAACATATCTTGCTTACACAATCAGGTCTACCATTCAACGAGTATATATTTCACCAAACCTGAAGCTGAGCTGAAACATCGAGATAGTTTCCGAAGTAGATTATACATGATCATCGCTCCGGGTAATATCAGCTTTGGAGCCATCGCCGGTTATTAAAAGATACAGCCTGGTGACAGACAGACAGACCGACATCGAAGTCTCGTGAATTCCGATTCACGTCACTCCCATTTTTAACCTTTATAATAATTACTTAAAAATAACTAAAAGATATCTACTTAAGAGCGGAGCGACACCTTCGCATAGTCAAATAATTACTTGCTTATAGGTGCCATCTTCTGCATCTTCAGCTGTTTCATTCCAAAACTCAATTTTAGCTTGTACTTATATGTACCTATATTGCATACCTGAAAGGGTAAGACTGTTGAAACTGTTTTTATTTGTTTACCATCTTTGTAACACAGTTATGTGCAATAAATATTTTGAGTTTGAGTTTATACTACCACCAAACTATGGGGTCCTGACTCTTGGATCCATTTTTTAAAGTGGATTATACGAGTTCATTTCTACAAGTGTGTTAAGCCTGTGGAAGTTCTTTTGCTTATGGTTGTTAAAAAAACTACTTTAAAGGTAATGAAAGATCCCCTTTCAAAGCCGAGCACCACCTCATCATCATATATTTAAGATGTCGGTGGAGTATTTTCTATCTTTTCTTATCCTCCGCTTTATCTTTGACCTCTCTGTACGACACGACATTTGCCTTCTCTTTTATTTTGTCTGTGAATGCTCTCCTAGGCCTTTCTTTTCCTCTCCTAGCTTCAATTTTTCCTTCTACGATGGTTTTAGTAAATTTGCCGTGTCGTATTAATATGGCCAAACACCACCTACGCATAGTTAAATATTTCCTCGATTACGTAATCAGCTCTACCATTCAAACACTCCATATACATACATACGGAGCCCTGAAACTTCGAGCTAGTTCCCGATGTATAGTTAAATAATTTCCCTGCTGACGTAATCAGTTCTACCATTTAAACACTCATAATACATACCACTGCATTACGGAACCCTAAAAAAAACCCTACTGTATAGTAATGAAAGATCCCTTTCCGAAGCCGAACACCACCTACGCATAGTTAAATAATTTCCTGGCTCACGTAATCAGCTCTACCATTCAAACACTCATAATACATACCACACTTCGGAAGCCTGAAACTTCGAGCCAGTTTCCGAAGTGGATGATACGAGATCAGCTCTGCGAGTGATATCAGCTTTAGTTCTATCGCCATTGGTTATTAAAAAAAACCTACTTTAGCAGTAATGAAAGATTACCTTTTGAAGCCGAGCACCACCTATGTATAGTTAAATTATTTCCCTGCTGACGTAAATAACTCTACCATTCAAACTCATAATACATACCACTGCATTATGGAACCCTGAAAAAAAAACACTTCTTTATAATAATGAAAGATCCCTGGCCGAAGCCGAGCACCACCTACGCATAGTTAAAGATTTCCTTGCTTACGTAATCAGCTCTACCATTCAAACACTCATAATACATACCATACTGGAACCCTAAAACTTCGAGCCAGTTTCCGAAGTGGATTATACGAGATCATCTCTGCGAGTGATATCAGCTTTAGTTCCATCGCCATTAGTTTAAAAAAAAAACTACTTTAGAAGTAATGAAAGATTACCTTTTGAAGCCGTGCACCACCTACGTATAGTTAAATTATTTCCCTGCTGACGTAAATAGCTCTACCATTCAAACTCATAATACATACCACTGCATAACGGAACCCTGAAAAAAAAACACTACTTTATAATAATGAAAGATCCCTTTTCGAAGCCGAGCACCACCTACGCATAGTTAAAGATTTCCTTGCTTACGTAATCAGCTCTACCATTAAAACACTCATAATACATACCATATTACGGAACCCTGAAACTTCGAGCCAGTTTCCGAAGTGGATTATACGAGATCAGCTCTGCGAGTGATATCAGCTTAAGTTTCATCGCCATTGGTTATTAAAAAAAAACTACTTTAGAAGTAATGAAAGATTACCTTTTGAAGCCGAGCACCACCTATGTATAGTTAAATTATTTCCCTGCTGACGTAATCAGCTCTACCATTCAAACTCATAATACATACCACTGCATAACGGAACCCTGAAAAAAAAAAAAAACACTATTTTATAATAATAAAAGATCCCTTTCCGAAGCCGAGCACCACCTACGCATAGTTAAAGATTAGTTAATGCTTACGTAATCAGCTCTACCATTCAAACACTCATAATACATACCACACTGCGGAATCCTGAAACTTCGAGCCAGTTTCTGAAGTGGATTATACGAGATCATCTCTGCGAGTGATATCAGCTTTAGTTCCATCGCCATTGGTTATTAATAAAAAGTTAATCAAGCGTGCAAAGCCGCACATCGACCAGAGACAGTGGACACAAAATAAAAGAACAACAGATGCAAAACTTTTACGAAGTGCATTTATTTATTCATAAAAAATTAGAGGTGATATTCAGGAACTAGCAGCGTAACAACGTCTCACAGTCGTGTGTAATAACCTATGCTATTCTTATGTAAATTTGTATTTCAGTTACAGCGGTTTGATTAGATATCAGACATAGTCCAATCGTAACTTTTACAGGCAGATCATATTCGTATATCCGTCTTCTCCGCTGCCGCGTGGCTGAGAAAATCTAACAACTACAGGTTTCATTTCACAATCACTTCTTAATTTTATTGTGAGCAAGTTCGTTAATTGAAACATGTATTAGAAAATTTTCAAAATGGCTGAATATAAAAAGAACAAACTTTATTGGGATATATGACGCTTAGGACAACGAGTTTGCTGCGATAAGACACTAGAGGTTTGCAGATAAAATAAATTAAATGAAAATGAAGAACTTGCTGCAAAGATCATGTCTGTGGATTAAATCGGGAATATTTCAGGCACAGGACGATATTTCTTTTTAAAAAGCGAATACTTCTTTGCCTTACTATATTTTGCGTAGCGGAGGTGTATTAAATTGCCGTCAATTTTATAGTACGCGTGTCAAAGCGGCTTTTAGCGGCATTTTAGCTGCCCGTAGTTTATGATCCAGGCTGATTGAATTTTTCATGTCGGTACTAACTAGCAATTGGTTTATTTTAGAGGGCATTTCAAAATGGCTCCGATATTAATATTTCCAATAAATTTCTTTATCCATAAAGCGCTGAAATGTATTTAATAGGTAAAATTACTGCATGCGATATACCCTCCTTTGCGAATGGCAAAGGAGGGTTCATATTCTTACAGAAAAACCAAAGATAAAAGCTGTGGGCCACGGAGACTAAAGCGCTTATAAGTATAATGCGTTATCAAGTGCATGTGGTCCCAACTTCTATCGCGTTCAATTTGTTTTATACTCAACACATAGATTGCGTCATAAGTTTATTCATAACTATGCATCCACATTATTATCAAAAAATAAAAGTAGTATTCAAATAAAATATTTGTCAGTTTTATCTATGCCGTCTAGTAACGCGTGGAAAAAACTGTAACTTTTGTACTAAAGCTGTCCCCGTCAACCATAATGTTGACAAACTCCCAGAGATCTATAAAAATCATTCCGTCTCAAAAAATGCCGCCCGTACAACAGCTCTCAGGCGCTTCCACTGCAATTAAAAATTAGTTTTACGGGCCCACAAGCTTTTTAAAACAGTTGGGTACAGTTAGTGAAACTATACTGCCACGGCTTGCCGGCATTCTAGCAGGGCATCTTGCCAATATTTTTGTATGAGATGGCAGTAATTTTTAGGGTTCCGTACAAAAATTGAAAAACGGAACCCTTATAGGATCACTCGTGCGTCTGTCTGTCCGTCCGTCCGTCTGTCACAGCCGATTTTCTCCGAATCTACTGAACCAAATTAGGTGAAATTTGGTAAGATGGTGTAATCCTATGACCCAAACACGGATGTGCAAAGTAAATAAAGATTTTTATGAAATAAGGGTCATTTTCAGGGGCCCAATTACAAAATTAAAAAAAAAAGTTTTGCAAACCTTACTGTGTCATATATCAAATGAAAGGGCTCATTATGAGGATATCAAAAATATTTTTTTTTGTTCGGGTAAAATCAATACTTTTGATTTTATTCACAAAAGAAGGCAAAAGTTGGCCATTCCCCCCGCCCCCTGATCTCCGAAACTACTGCGCCGAAAATTTTTAAAAAATTTACAAAATGTAGTTCATTCCTTGAAGATTACAGGAAAAATAATAAGAATTCTATCACTTGAAAACAAAGTGGTAAACTCACTATAATAAGTTCATCTAGGGAAATAGTTCACTAAAATACCACTAGATAACGCTAGTCAATTGAATAAAACATTTTTGCACATTGTGTGTGTGTATACGATGCATATTGTACGGAATCCTCATTGCGCGAGTTTGACTCACACTTGGCCGGTTTTTTTTTTATTATTTATAGAATTAGGCATTTGTCTCATAATTAAGTATATTGTGTTTGGTCTGTCATCCTGTACTGTAGTTTTACTTCGTTTACTTGATTTTCGATCTTAAAGTGTGTTAAATGCTTGGCACAAAGTGCATTATTGCATGTCGTTTAATATTTGTTGAATGGTTCGAATTATACTAAATTGCGAATATTAATTTACACATTCTTAGATCGTATGTTAATTTGTCAAAACGAAAATTTGCAATCTCTGTATTTCAATGTTTTTTCATTATTATAAGGGTACTAGCTGTTACCCGCGGCTTCGCTCGTGTAATATATAACCTATGTCCTTCTCGGTACCCTAACCTATGTATATGCAAAATTTCGTGATTATCGGTTCAGTAGATACGGCGTGAAAGTGTAACAAACAATCAAACAAACAAACAAACTCACTTTCGCAGTTATAATATTAGTTAGGATTAGGATTAGGATAGGAAGTTAGGATTAGGATTAAGACTATCTTTTCCAAAATATTTTTTTTTTTATAAATTACTTAACATCAAGTGTCACCTCTGTTCTTTCTCAAATCTTTGTTCAGGGTTGCTACTCCGTAATTAATATCTCCATTCTCCAGGCTGTTCTCAAAGGTTAACGATATAAATATTCATCGACACCCTTATCTTCATCTAATAATGTAGATTTGAATGATACAATCTCGTTCGATTGTTTTGTATATATTCGCGGCTGTGGAGAAGGCAATGGAAAACCGCCCTATTAATTCAAGTTTAATTCCTTGATATTTGCATTCGACAATTGAAATAGATTGGTATATAAAAATAATACAAACGTTTATTTCCTATAATTGTAATCTATATTGTACTTGGTTGTGTGAGTTTTTTGTAATATTTTTAAGAACAATCTTTGTTTTACAAGGAAATACTTTCGCACTTGGCTATGCAATTATTGTGCGTGATAGTTTTAATACAATGATACGTTCATGAAGGTTAAATAAAAATTTAAAATAAGCCTAAACACAAAATAATATAAATAAAAATAATGCGTAGGACCTTGAATAGACAATTTGTTACAGGAAATACAGACAACGACTTAATATAGTATTAACCAACCACCTTGTAAGCGTAAAGCGAAAAGTAAACTAAGTAAGGACATTATTCTTGGGCTAAAAACAAGTTCATTTCATCTTTTTACCTCTTTAACCTCAAAACAACGTAGTCAAGTCAGAAACGAGGCACAAACAAATGTAATAAAATGCTTCCTTTTGACATCTGCGCACAAAGCTTTAAGAATAGATTGTGTTAACATAATTTTGGATACAGAACAAAACTTGTACTTTAGGCTGCGGTCTTGATTTACGCGGGCTGGGAAAAAATAAGTTTAAAGATGCAAAAGGGCGGGTAATGTGCGTTTTTTTTTATCCAACCGTATTACGGTTTTTTTTTACTGATGTAATAACGCATATAATCCACCGACATTTGCAAAAATTTGCATAATACAGCTTCAGCGGCTTCCGCACCCTCTATGATGGGCTCTTATCTCCGAATGCCACAGATTTTCTTATTATTTTCCCTTCAACACCTGCAACAGAGGGGAAACCCTCTCGCGCATGAGTCCGCTCCCGCTATTATAGGTACCCTAGTTTCAGAATGCCGCAGTGGATTATTTTATATTCTCAGCAATTGTAATAAAATCGCGATAAATACAATTGACATTATTAATTTTTGCGGCTTTCCGCTTCCAGTATTATGAGGCCTGAGTCATAGAATACCACAGTGGATTAATGTTTTATTTTCTTGATAGATATAAATCAATGCGTGTTATCCAACTGGTATTAGCAAAAAGTTACGTTATATTTATTTCCCGCTTCTACTTCGATCGCTACCGCATAAGCCGCTTCCAACCCGCTGTCATACAGCCCGCAACCTAAGAATACCGCAGTGGATTACTGTTTTATCTTCTTAACAGACGTAAAACAACGCGCGTAATCCAATCGGGATTTGCAAAAAGTTACATAAGTAAGGCGATGCCACCGAATCCAAGTTGCGATCAACGTTCGAATTCTTAATGAGATGAGGAATAAAGGTTTCTTCAAATACAAACAGAGCCAGTGTTGTCATTACTAGGGCCCCGGGCGAGATTCTATGAGCGCCCTAATCACACACTGGATACTAATACTATACGTTATCTATTGATATAAATCTATAAACTATTCAAATTTCTCATTAATTCATTCTCTGCCTTAAGAGTCGCCTGGAAGCACATGTCTCCATACAAACGGAAAAAGGGAATTGTGGCAATATTTGATAATTTTAGGGCAAAATTAAGCATTTGATTAATTAATCTCATTATAATCTACGTACGTTCCTATAGAGTTTGTTTAAAATACCAATGGTTTGAGAATTACAAGCCTTTCCAAATTTGTATGGAAATCTTGAGAGGCGTATAATTCTCAAACTATTGATAATTTAACCAAACTGTATAGGAACATACGTAGATTATAATGAGATTAATTGATTGGATGCTTAATTTTACTCCAAAATTATCAAATATTGCCACAATTCCCTTTTTCCGTTTTTATGGAGACATGCGCGTCCAGGCGAACCTTAAGCTTTTTCTCTCCTTCTTTTTTATTATCAGTGTGAAAAGAGAAGACTGGCCTGGCACAATCTATTTTTAATTATTTTTCACAGACGAGGATAAAAAGAAGGCATAAAAAGTGTGGAAAATTGTTTTTAGCAATCTGCAAAAGGCTTTAAAAGATCCAATAAATTTAATTTTGGAGCCATATATGGGTTAACTCACTACTATTTAATTTCCCCCGTTTCTAATCTCAGTCCTAAAACTCGGTTACTGCGACGAAGGGGTAAAAACTTGGGGTTATTTGATTACGTGGAACTTCAGTGTATTACATTGCGATTACGGCCCGAGAGGGTGTTATGACAACTGTTGTCGTATTTTGCGGGTACATGACAATTTATAGGTGCTCAAGTGTGTTTCATTAAAGCTGTACGGATAGAATATTCAGTTACTAGTAATTTCGGAGATTACAAAAACCAGAACCGATTACAATAAACAGTATAAGTTGTATTATTTAAAAAATAAAAAAACTGATAGTTTACGTTACGTTTTGATAGTTTACTTCCGCCATTTTTTTTCTGACGTTACATTAGCCTATGACATTCCGAGTAAGAATACAAATCTAATGACACCTCTTATTTTTAATTCGGTAAGCCGTGTAGGCAACAGCAGGCAACAATGGAACAGACATACTCAGGTACATACAATACATATATAGGTAGAGACATACATATGCGCGAAAAACATTTATTAATTTTAAAATCTTTATTAACTGCTATGGTATAAAAGGTGGACTTAATGCCAAAGCATTCTCTACCAGTCATCCTTCGGGATAAATAGATAGGACTATTGCAATGATTAAAAATTTATTTGATAATAAATAATAAATAAAATATATACGGACAAATCACACAGATTGAGTTAGCCCCAAAGTAAGTTCGAATCTTGTGTTATGGGATACTAAACTCAACGATATATTATAAACGCAAAAGTGAGTTTGTTTGTTTATTCATACACGCGGGCGGGGCCGCGGGTATCAGCTAGTTTCCTATATATATAGGGTACCTAGTAAGAATATGATGCGGAAAAAGTTCTATACCAGCCTCCACAAATATGCATAAAAATAGGGTAGTTTCCTAAAAATTTAATTCACATATAGATTTTAAGAGTTAATATCGCATATAAAACAGTACTTTCGGGATTCTTAGGAGAAAACGCTTATTATATTAATAGGCTAAACAACCATCATGATTTCTGGTAAAAAAAAAAATTACAGTTCTTTTCACAGAATGACACCAAAAGAGACTATTACGAAACCAGAACACGGTGCAAATTTATATTGCTGCTGACCGTATCAGGCAGACCACCAGTTGGCAAATGAGTTCATTGTTTACGAGATGACCTGCCATGTTTTTTTGGCCACATAATCCGCATATGAGTAACCAGGGTTTTGTTTGAATACATATATGTGATATGTCCCTATTTATTTATTTATATATTTATTTATATATGGTCAGGGGTTTCATCCTTAACTGCTTGTCCGGTGGTTGCAGGTATGGCATCGGGTACGCGCGCCTGACCTCTCGAACTACTACTTTCTCATACCCAATCTATCCAAGCAAGCAACGCCCGAATACTTTTATCTCCCAGCATACTCCCCTCGCTTGAATAACGGTTTCTATTGGCAGCAGCGTCGATACCTCCCCCTATGATAGAATCCTTGGGGGAGCCCCATGTTCAGCAGTGGTCTTTTTGATACTGAACCGGATGATAAGTAGGGACTGATGAACAATCATTATTTTGCTCCGTTCATGCGGTAGATGAAGAGAAGAATTATCAATTTATGTTGCTGACCGTATTCTAAGCAGTAGGCCAGCAGTTGGCAAATGAGTTCATTGTTTACGAGGCGCCCTGAAATGTTTTTCGTGCGGCATATGAGTAACCAGGGTTTTGTTTAAATACATATATGCTAAATTTGGACCGATGCAGTAATTACTATTTTGCTTCATTCATCCGGTCAGCAACATAAATCATTCATTCTTGTATTCATCATACAAGAATGAACAATTTATGTTGCTGACCGTATTCTTAGCAGTAGGCCAGCAGTTGGCAAATGAGTTCATTGTTTATGAGGCGCCCTGTAATGTTTTTCTGGCCGCATATGAGTATCAAGGACGTAGGACGTACTTAACATATGGCATCCAGTAAAGTTATTTATATTTTGTTAAGACTACTTGTTTGGAATAACACATAATTCGTTAAAAAATAAAATTGGTTGAATAATACTCCGGTACAAAAAATAATACACTAATATGAATTTTATTTATATTTTTAACGCAAAATTAATTGAATACTAAAATTGATTAAAAAATTTGACGAGCTCCGTGGCGCAGCGGTCAACACGCCGGCCTGTGGCACGGATGGTCCCGGGTTCGATCCCCGGTCAGGTCAAGATGAAAAATGATCTTTTTCAGATTGACCTGGGTCTTGGATGTTTATCTATATGTATATGTATTTGTTATAAAATATAGTATCGTTGAGTTAGTATCCCATAACACAAGTCTTACTTAAGAACTTACTTTGGGGCTAGCTCAATCTGTGCGATTTGTCCGTATATATTTATTTATTTATTTATTATTTAATTAAAACAATTTGTTAAAAAAACATCATTCAGCTCGGAGTCGGCTAGAAACTTTCAGTCTCCCCAAGCAAGAACTTTACCGGGTGCTTCCCATCTGGTGAAACATCAGATGGAATTATCGAAGGTATACTTGTTTCTCCACAGTATGAACCTTTTTCTCCGGGTATCTTTAGACTTTATGATGGACATCCTTGAAGATATTTTGGCTTTTTAGTCGCCTTAATAACGAAAGACCCCTGATTTTCGGTCAAATCTCACCACCATCAGCAGGCCTATTTGATAACTTTTGACAGCTACACAGATGGTCACTTCAACATCACGGCTTTCGTATAATGGACTATTTTTTTAGATATAGAAACCGTAATGGATGTTGAGGTGACCTTCAAATTGATGTACACTGTAGCTGTCAAAAGTAAGCAAATAGGCGTTCAGATGTCTATTGTCATGGGTGTGTTTATATTGTTCACCCCACAGGCGATGACGATACATACGCTAGGCCCTAGAACACGCGGTGGGGAATACATATTCAGACTCATGATTATCATCATCAGCCTATACTCGTCCACTGCTGGACATAGGCCTCCCCAATTGCACGCCATCGAGATCTATCTTCGGCTGCTCGCCCAGCTCCTGCCAGCCATCTTGCGCAAATCATCACTCCACCGTGCCTGAGGACTCAATTGACTTTAATTTACTACATATAACTACGTATTATTTTTAACCATCTTAACGTCGGTCTATATTGGTCTATGGTCTCTATTATCTAGAGAAAACGTAAAACAGACGGTCGTCTGATTCTGATACTGGTGATAGTAACATCTTTTTTGTAGTTTCTGGCCAGGCGGGGCTATTCCAGACAAAGACAGTGGTGTTTGTTTTAAGGTATCGGTAATCAAAGTACCTAATAGGAATCATTCACTGCAATATCTACTTCGAAGTCAACAAGGAGATGCTCCCCAGTAGATAATGGTGACATGGCGTAGTTTGTTGTACTTTGAGGTAACATTTCAAGGAACGACAATTTTCTGTGTGTCAACGAGTGGTCCAGGGTTACACCTAGGTATTTTGGTGTGGGATTATTCTTAATTTCTATGCCTTACCATAAAAAATGAAGGCTACTATTACATTCCTTATAATTATATAATATACTTTAGCTGAATTGGGCCGCTATACAGCTTGCTTCGCTCGCTTGGTAAAAAAAAAACCTCAATCTCGCCAAAATTCATTTCACGGTGGGCACGTAGCAGTACCTAGTAGGAAAATAGTGTAAATGAGACACAAGATTTGTTTACCAGTCCCGAACATCACATGATCATATCATTACCTACACAGAAACATACGTATTCCGTTTAAATAACTTACATACATCAAACAGAAACAAGAAATAGAATGACTTACCTCACTGTCACGCGGAGAAAAAGCTAGCTT
Source organism: Rhodophaea formosa (assembly GCA_963082605.1). NCBI lineage: Eukaryota > Metazoa > Arthropoda > Insecta > Lepidoptera > Pyralidae > Rhodophaea > Rhodophaea formosa. The sequence goes on from OY720209.1 coordinate 5,377,440, forward strand.
ACATAAACAAATATTGGGTTTTTATCACGCGGGCAAAATAATGGCTTATCAAATAGGTTGATTGTGAAGGTAAAAACTCACGTGCTGAGTGAAACATTCTAATGTTTGTTCCTTTCTTCTTTTATATTACTTCCACCGAGAATTCAGTGATTCTGCCAATGTGCAGTTTAATGAGATATTAAGTACCTATAGGTTTTGTATGGTATAGTTTTTAATAAGTGGCTTCAAAGATGGCGTACCTTCAGTAGCCTCGTGGGAGCTTCTGCTGACAAATCTATAAGAGAGAGAAGGAAGCCCTGATGAACACATACATTGTTAAATAAAAAATCAAACATGTTGATTGTGAAGGTAAACTCACGTGAGGAGTGATACATTCTAATGTTTGTTGTGGGGTGCAGTAAATCTTCCCCGTGTGACGTGTGATGTGACGTATCCGGCGGCGTAGACCGTCGGAAAAACGTCATTTTTGGCCAACAGGGCTTCTTAATGCCTCTTACTATGTAGGTATTTCGATGAACAAATTTTATAGCTACATTGTTAAATAAAAAATCTTTTATGTTGATTGTTAAGGCCAACTTACGTGATGAGTCAAATATTCTAATGTTTGTTGTGGGGTGCAGTAGATCTTCTCTGTGTGACGTGTAGGTAACGTTTCTGGCAGCATTGATTGTCAGAAAAACGTCACTTTTGGTGGAGGAACGTTAGAGGAACTCAAGATATTTTTTTGCCACTTGCAATCATTAATGTCATTAGGGACTTTGCCTAGGGTTGCTTAACAAGCATTAGTGCTAACAATGCTCACGTCCATCGGGCCGTCGAGCTCGTTAGATACTTACACAGACTCTTTATCTCACTACGAGTATTTTAGGGATTTAATCAAAGTTACACATACTACTTTTTTTCCTTACTTGTTAGATGGGGTTGAACTACATATTTTTTTAATCTATGGATCAAAATGTCTTATATTTCTTCTAATTCTGTTGTAGATTATAGCTTCCACTGAAATTTCAGTGATTCTGCCAATGTCCAGTATAATGAGATACTAAGTATCGGTGTTGTACGGTAAAGTTTTTCCAAGTAGCATCAAAGATGGCGTATGTTCTTTGATGCCTCGTGGAAGCTTCTGGCGGCAAATCTATACGAGTCCATTTATCAGTCCACTTTAACTATTTCACAAATTGTTCATGAGCACGAGCATTTATAACACCAAACTACACCAATTTCATATTATAAAGTCCACTTAAATCAATTTGCTAAAATGTCTAAGGCAAACTTCAACTGTACCCCTTGACTTCCCACCACAAACTCCTGTCTTATATTTATTGTGCGTTTCAGCAGAGCTTTTCCGTATGACATTTAACATTTCCGGCTTTGGTTTTCAGTGGGTACTGACTGATTTATTTCATGTAATTTTCCTAAACTACGGAACAGGAACTCAAAAAATACTCATTATGCGCTCACTCCTTTAGTCGGTTTGTTACAATTATTGGGAATGAAAAACCAGTATAATTTTACTAGTTGTAACTCGTAAAATATATCTTTCAGAGAAGTTCCAGAGAGTTAAACTTTTAATCAATTATTTTATTCAGCATAATAATAGCTTGATGTAGTATCAAATTTGAAAATTCATTATTATTTTCAATTGAAATAAATAATTTATTCTGGGGTTGCGTCTGAACAATTATTCTTAAGCGTTTTATTATTACCTAAATGAAATACTTTGACCTAAATTACCGGAAACAAAATAGAATGACAATATCAATTGATGACGCGTATGTTTTGATCGGGGACGTTAATAGGATGAAATGAAAACAAAGTTTTTGATAGAAGATACCTACATACATAAAGGTACATATTATCACGTCTTTATCCATTGCGGGGTAGACAGAGCCCAATGTCGTAAGACCCAAAGGCCACGTTTTCGACGCGACCAAGACTCGACCTTAACAACATCACAATTACTCTTAGGCTAGCAACGTTTTTTTTTCATTTATTTAGGTTATCAAACAATGACATAATGTGTAATTCTACTAAATAACTTATAACTAATTATTTCAATTGGACGTAGTTAAGCAGAAAGGACCTAACCCACAGTTTGGTCGAAATTGAGTTAAGTATGCCATCGTACTCCTGAGGGTCGAATCTATCATACAGTGAAGACTTTATTTTCGAAATGTGAATGGAAACTATTTTTGTTACTACCCCGACTCATCCCACATGTATGAAGAGCACGAAGAAAAAATTTGCTGAACGAACCCAACCTGCTTGAATTGTTTCTGAGTAATGCAATTTCTATGTACGTATTCTTAAAGATAATTTATCAGATAAAACTCAAACAGTTTGGGTTCTTTCTGAGAATTCAATGTTGCCTAACAATTTAATCTTTAAAAATCACTGAAACGACTTAAACAATTTGGGTTGTTTCTGTGTTTTAGGTTTACTGCTAACAAACTTCTGTTTTTGTTTATTAGAAACGACTCAAAACACTTAGGCTATTTCAGAAAAACGGTTTTATATGAAACACTCAAACAATTCTTAATAACTTAAAATTACTCAAGAAGGTTTAAGTCGTTTATAAGAAAAAGATTTAGTGATTGACTCATATACTTATATTTTAACTGAAACGACTTTCGTATTTAGAATTTGTAACAAATGCATATGTTAAAAATATACTAGTATTAAATTTTAAAATTATCCACGACTAAAGGCACGGAGGAAATAAGAACTTTGCGCCTTGCATAAAAAGGACGGCGGCCTAAGACCAATAGCGGTTGGCAGCGTTTTTAGACGACTTACTGCAAAACTAGCCTGTCGGGCCGTGAAGGAGGAGATGACGGAATATCTACACCCACATCAGTTGGGGTTTGGTACTCGTCTTGGTTGTGAGGCAGCTATCCATGCCACTCGTACGTTTGCCGCGGACTCAAATAATTCTAACTGCGTGTTGCTTAAAGTGGATATCCGCAATGCCTTCAATACACTGGAAAGAGACGTTTTATTGAAGGAAGTTGGGGATAAAGCTCCGTCTCTCTATCCATTCTTGAACCAGATGTATCAGACCCCATCAAACCTATTTTAAGATGACAGCCTACTTCTCTCACAGGTTGGAGCCCAGCAGGGCGATCCGCTTGGAACGCTCATCTTCAGCCTGGCCATACAGAAAGTCATTGTGTGTGTGTGTTAAAGTGTGCTCTCTGTATGGTACTTGGATGACGGCACCCTTGGTGGTGAACCAGAATTAGTACACCAGGACTTGCAAACTTTAATTCCTCGCTTTAGGGAGCTAGGGCTGGAGGTGAATCCTTCAAAGTGCGAGTTTTTCGCTTGTAGTGGTGAGCCAAGTAACCATTTTGCACGATTTGCAGCTATTTTGCCTGTTCTCAGGGAATTGTCTGCCAGCTCACTCAACCTATATTTCTCGAGGCAGTCCCGGAGTCCATCAGATCCCGAAGGCAGCTACTCCTATTTGCGGGAGAACGTCTGCAGAGTCTTCCCGCTCACGTGGCATTATTGTTGTTGCGTTCGTGTTTCGCAATGCCCAAAATTAATTACCTGCTGCGTACCACACCTACTTGGCTGTGCCCCGAGGAGGTATCAGCTTTTGACGGCACTTTGAAAAACGTGGTAGAGGCAGTTTTGAATGTGTCTGTGAACGAGCCTCAATGGGATCAGGCGACTCTACCTTTGCGGCTTGGGGGGCTTGGGATAAGGTGTGCGGCTGATGTCGGCCTTTCGGCTTTCCTGGCATCGGCGCATGGGGTTACACACCTAGTCACTGTGCTTCTCTCTTCTGGGGCTATATCTGCCTGGTCGGTCGGCAACTCCAGCACGACAAGCTTATCCGAACCCTGCATCCAGCGAGCTTGGGACGACGTCGGTGTCAAAAAGACCCATCAAGATCTTTTGGACAACGCCGCAGGGGCAGACTTAGTAAGGAGAGCTGTGTCGCAGATGGAATCGGGGGCATGGTTACACGCCCTTCCATCGCCTTACCTAGGCACCCTGTTGGACGATGACTCGTTGCGGATAGCTGTTGCGCTGCGCCTGGGCTGCAGAGTATGTGAGCCACATACGTGTACATGCGGGTCCATGGTGGGGGCCGACGGTGTGATATGTCCCTATATATTTTATTTTTATTTTTTTTATGTTTATATTATGCACTGAGTTGTCGTCTTTGCTTGGGGAGGTTTCCCCGACACCACGCACTTAATGACATTGTCCGCCGGGCGTTTATATCAGCCAATGTCCCTTGCATGTTGGAACCCCCGGGGCTCAGTCGGTCGGATGGCAAGAGACCAGACGGCCTGACCTTGGTCCCATGGAAGCGCGGCAGGTGCGTGGTATGGGATGCTACGTGCGTGAGCACTGTGGCGGCCAGCCACCTTAGCCGTACTATCGGGTTAGCGGCGGCGGCCGCAGAGGATGCGGCTGCTAGGAAACGCATCAAGTATGCGGCCTTGGAACCGCATTATTGTTTTGTTCCCGTCGCGGTTGAAACGACGGGTTCCTGGGGCACTGACGCAAAGCGTCTTATTCGAGAGATAGGCCACCGAATATCAGAGAGAACTGGTGACTCCCGCTCTGGCTCGTTTCTCGTGCAAAGAATGGCCATAGCGATCCAGCGTGGAAATGCTGCCAGCGTATTGGGTACCTTTGCACGGGAAGCGACCAGTGGCGGGCTATAATTGTTTTATGTGTATTTTTTTTATTGACCTGTGTTTTATAATTGTATTTTATATTCTTGACGTGTGACTTTGTTTTACGAAACTTGTATTTTCGTATGGTACTTGTACGTGTGATATAATTATTTAGTTTTATTTTTAATAAATTATTTTGTGGCTTGAGTTTTTTCTGAGGAATAAAAAAAATTTACGACTTCTTTAAAAATTGCTTTTCTTGGTAAGGACTCAACCCACATTTTGCTTAATATCTCAAAACCTACTGAAAAAAATGATGTTTATATTACGTTGACAATTACAATATTAGACTACTAGAATAAACAAAAGACATTTTGAAAAAAAAGAATGTTCCTCTTAGAGCAATTACAGCTGAAACTTCAAACGCCCATTACTCAAAAGTGACTTGATGTGGATTAGGTCCTTTCTGCTTAACTACGTCCAATTATGCCACCAACTACGATACCACATCTTAAAACTACGATACCACATCTTTAAACTACGATACCACATCTTTAAAAACTTTGATTGTCAAAGGCAGTTCTTAAAACCCGTTCCCACAAAAATCCAAAATTTTAAAGCTAAATGGCTTGCAACCTTGCTTCAGTCTTCCCAAAAATATTATAACGTCGTGATACATTTTAAAAAGAAGATAAAAACAATCCATATATGAACTTCCTACTACCATGTCGAAATGATAAGTGACTACCGAATGGAAATTGTTAGCGTTAACTGCACGTTTTATGGCCTTGGCCATGATAACATGTCAATAAACATTGATATAAAGCTTGCTCAAAGCCTTATTAGGCACTGCTTTACAAATAGTATCAAATATACCTGCTTCAATTGAAATTACTTTGTATCATTCAGGAATAAAAACAATTTAGATTAGAAAGCTCGGCTTTGCTCGAGTTATTCATGATTTAATTAAAAAAGACACTTATTTCGCCGTGTATTAGCCGTGTGTTTCCCGGCAGAGTAGAATAGGACCACTCCAAGTCTTCCCGTGGGTGTCGTAGAAGTCGACTAAGGAAACACAAGCTAAACAAAGCTATAAACATCAAAGAGACGTCTCCAACCCGGCTGGCCAGCGTGGAGAGTGCAGGCCAAATCTCTGACTGCCCTGGCTAAAACATGGCTCTGGTAGCAGAGAGGGTCGTGCTCCTGCAGTGGAGACTAACAAACCTGATGATGACTTATTTCGATGACTACATCAACAATCATGTTAGATAGAAAATGTTGTTTTTTAACATAGTTTCGTTCCTTACTCTAATATACATTTTTTGTTCTGCTGTCATTGTGAAAAAAAGAGTTTTTTCCCTTATTCCACGAAAACATCGGATTTCGTACATGTTTACACTCTAATACTCTAAATAGTTATTTTTATAACTAGCTGATGCCCGCAACTTCGTTCGCGTGGACTATATGACTCCGCGGCGTATTTTACCTTAATTCGAACTTAACATACATAAGAAAATACTTGTAGCAGTGTTATATGGCTGCTGCTAAATACTGGAGGGATAAAATATAGGATTCTTTTAGACTTTTTGAGTCCGATAAGAAGGAGATAGACCGACACGATAAGAAGAAGACTATATAGCTAGCTCTAGCTGCGCGAGCTTGCGCTACTTCACCAAACTTTGAGGTATGGGCAGAGCGCCTTCAACCTATCGCACATCTCCAAAGGGCCTTCCGGAGAGACGGACCTCGGCTTTAGGTGTTGCCTGTGTGCTCAAGGCTTGGAGAGACAGCAAACTCTCATGTTTTGCCATATGGGCTTAAAACTACGTTGCCAAAAGGGGGACCGTTGGGCGGTCACCAGTAATTTGAGCTAATCGTACTCTACGCACACTATCCCAGAGGAGAGTGTGACTCTGTAAAATTGTCGATATAAAATTTAACATGGTAGGTACTTAGTGTATCAGATATTCTAAATCTTGGATTTTTTCACGTCAAAAAAAAAATACTAATCAGTCTGAACAACTTTTGTTACAGCGTCGTTTTTATATTTCCTATAATTACCTGGACCATTATAGTTCTGCGTCAGGTGTTCCAAATCTTCAAATTAAATACCTCAACAAAAAATGCTCATCGGGTTGAATAACTTTTGCTAAGGCGTCATTTATATATTTCTTATAGTTTACCTGGACCATTATGGTGTTGCATGAGGTGTTCCAAATCTCAGATTTAGAACACCTGAATGGATCATAGTTATCGGTCAATAAAGAAATTATTATTATTATATTATTATCCACTTTTATATTTCTTATAGTTTAGCTGGATTATTGTGATGCTGCATCAGGTGTTCCATTTTTCAAAATCATTGTTGTCCCGGCTTAATAGCTATATAGCAAACAAGGTTTCATTCGAATCCGTCCAATATTTCCGGAGATAAACGTGATCATACACACAGACAGACAAGAAATTCTAAAAAACTTTTTTGCTTTCTATTATTCTTTTTAAGTGTCCCTCTATACATTTCAGTTAAAAATACTAAATGTACAGACAAAATATTTTTACTGTTTTATTATATGTATAGATGATTTAAGACAACGTTTAACAATTTTCTTCCTGTAGGGTAAAACACGGATAGTTGCCACACTTTTCAAAAAGTTTAAATTATAAAAAAATGGGTGGTTATTAATAATACCTGATAATGTATACGAAAACATAGGTTCTTCGTCTTCTATAGAAGACCAATTCCGTTAGCATAATTGATACTGGTTTTGAGTATATTACGTTTTATTTGACCTCCTAAAAAAGGGATAGTCGCCTACTGCAGCGGATAGTTGCCAAATGTTAAAAAGAGTTAAGAGGATACTTGCCGCATAGTCATACATATAACACTTGGTTTCCGTTTATACTTGCGAGGCATTCTGTTTACCTAGAATGGGCACGTGAAAGCGGTTAATATTGTTTTATATTTAAAACAAGTAAGTATAGCATATTTTTTACTTGAAAAAAAAATTGAAAATGTGTGATGAAAAAAAATTGGCCACAGGTAGGTTTCGAATACATTCATCACATATTTTCAATTTTAATAATATACCGAGCATTGTAATGCTATTTAAAAACCATTTAAGTAAAAAAAAAATTCGTTGATTAAGGAATAAATGGTTATGGATAATTGCACTTAGAGCAACTATCCGCCACAATAAATAAGGCAACTATCCTTTTTGATACGGATAGTTGCCTTTTCGATTTAGAAAATAAATAAAATCTTTTCAACAATAAAACGCAATTAATAGGGCAATTAAAGGTCTAATGTGAGCAAAGAAACAAAATGTAGTCTGAAACCACAATCAATTATAAAGATATCCAACAAAAACTACGTAAGTACCAATATAATTTTGACGTCCGTTAATGTTTCGCAGCGGAAGATTTTTGCTCACACAGACGAAACGCTTGCACCCACTCCAACGATTTACGTGGCAGTAAGGCCTGCGGGGGGAGTGCTTCTAACTATAATCAAGCAGTAATGCCACAAATGTATCTAACATAGAGAATTCGAAACCGACGCAAGTATCCCCCCGACGCAACTATCCGGGTTTTACCCTATTGATGTGAATTCGATTATATCATATAATGGGGTCGCGGAAATGATTATTTTTTTATAACCCTCATATACCTACACTCAAAACTTGCTTCAAAACTAGATCACAATATTCTTGATAGAATGACGTAATATATTATAGAAGTTCTTGTTGTAAGGGATTACAACAAGAACTTCTATAATATATCACGGAACTTACCCAGAACAGTTTTTAAGTCACGCCTAATATTTCGGCAATATTGTAGCCATCATGATCCTAAGTTGGCAGACTGAAAAACTGTCTACTTAAACTAATCTAGTCAGTATTTAGGACGATTGTCACTATATTAAAATTTTTGCGTATTCAAAAGTTTGTTTCTATTATAATCTGAGTTTTTTTATGATTATTAGAACACCACTAGTTTTCAGATTCTCCAGTAGCTTGATGTATATTGTGTGAAGAGAGATACTGTACTTTTGTTGACTACGTCTTGTTGCCGATCATGGATCTAAGAATAATCATGATATACTCCTAAGAAACGTAACAGTGATACATATTATATTAAAGCATACAAATTTTTGTGATAGAATCTCATGCACTCATCGACATACATAAGCATGTAATTTTCCGTTGTTCGAAACTCAAATTCTTTCAAATGTCAAATCCTAACTAATATTATAAATGCGAAAGTGAGTTTGTTTGTTTGTTTGTTACTCTTTCTCGCCGAATCTACTGAACCAATCATCATGAAATTTTGCATACACATAGGTTAGGGTACTGAAAAGGACACAGGCTATTTACCACGCGGGCGAAGCCGCGGGTAACAGCTAGTTAGTATATATGCTACACATAACCTAAGTGACACAAGCTTAAAAGTTAGCGTCACATGTGATTTATTCTACGCCTGGGCTATATTATACCTACCTAGGCTTATAAATAAATAAATATAAATATAAATATAAATAAATATATACGGACAAATCACACAGATTGAGCTAGCCCCAAAGTAAGTTCTTATGAAAGACTTGTGTTATGGGATACTAACTCAACGATACTATATTTTATAACAAATACATATATAGATAAACATCCAAGACCCAGGTCAATCTGAAAAAGATCGTTTTCCATCTTGACCTGACCGGGGATCGAACCCGGGACCATCCGTGTCGCAGGCCGGCGTGATGACCGCTGCGCCACGGAGCTCGTTATGTTGCCGGTAAAGAAAAGAATCCTGTAGGTTATTGTCCACGAAGTTGAAATAACCATGAATCCTAACGTCATGACACACCACAACGTGTGCTTGCTTTTCGTATGTGTAGGCGGCAAGAATTGGTTTTGGATTTTTTAATGCTTACAGGATATCTGACATTGCTTAAGGGCTATTATCTAACGACAGCTAACACCTACGGTATAACTTGACTTTATAAGCACAGATGAGACGGATATATTTCTATGCTACCTATTAGAAATATCTAGAGCTCCACTCGCCCCATTTCAATGAGGACAAAGCCCAGGGTTGCATTATGTAGTTAGTTGTATTTCTTTGCAGTAGTGGGATAGGTGGTATGCAACTTTCATACCGCCTACCCCACTGCTGCGGAGCCATCTCTTAACTCGCAATGACTGATATCACAAAGTAGTTTACATTCTAGTACAGTCACAGAAACAATTACAAGTAAAATAAATCGTCAACACCAACATGACAACTACGTAAATGCACTCGGCAGTGGGCCGAAAGGCACTGTCCTTACTAATCATTGGATCTCCGAAAATATATGATGTTTGACTTAAAATCCGCAGGTCCACCCACTAGTTTAGGAGACAATGTGCATTAACATAGATTTAATTATTTTTCGATATTTTTTTATTAGTGTACGACTACGAGTAAATGTATCGTCTTAACAATCAATACCTAATTAATATATCTAACAATTTTAATATCTTTCTAAATATCATCTAATATATTTCATGTTCGCAAACTAGTACTAAAAAAGTTGTAAGCACCTGTACGACCATAAATCAGGAGCGGCCGTTCCGGAGGAGAATCAGGAACGACTGAATCTTAAAGGGGTATTAAATTTAATAATTTTCGTGTAACCCTAGCTCCTGGACTGCAAAGACAAACTGTACGGATAATTTTGTGACTCAAGACATAACTGTTATATAAACTAATGTCGCATCCACCTGTGAGTAGTGCGCCGGCATTTCACGCGCCGCGTGTCGCTCGATACCATTTCTACTACTTGCCAGTCCTTCCTCAATAAAAACTCTATTATCCAGAAAGTGATTAAAAAAATAAATTCAAAATTCCAAAATGGCACCCGTTGTCCAGACTTCCCAAGCATTAATTGCTGATTCCCTCGAAGTCCTCGCGAACCATAATGGGGACTTCATTAATAAACTGATGCCTGTAGACCCTGTAAACAAAACTTGCCCTATTGAGCATCTAAATTACACCGTTAATAATGAAATTGCTGAAAATGGAACCGCTGATAAATCGGCCGTCAACGGTAATGGAGTTAAAGTGGAGGCCTTGAAGAAAGCTCCAAGAAGAGTTGTTAGGCCCAAAGTTTTGAAAAATCACGAGTCAAGAGATTACTTGTATGATCGGCTGTATGATGATACGTGTCCTCGAGTGGTAAGTGGAAATGTTCTTGATAAGTTCAATTGTTATTTTTCGTGTGTGTAAGTGGCCAACATTGATGTCAGATTTTTTAAGCAGCATATAGGTATCCGAAATAGCTTAAATTTTGCATTTTTATAGAAATATGAAGCTCTTCTCACTATAGAGAAAATTAAAAAAAAAAGAATCTAAATATTTATCATCGTTTTCCTACGTAAAACTAAGATTTTCTATGAATATGCGCGTTATACATGATATTCAATTTCACATACCAAAAGTATTTCTTTTGTCATTTATTCACTATTGTCAGAGTTTAGTGAACATTTCTGATATGTAATAAAATGTATTGATATATAAGTTCATTTCGTGGTAGCGACAACGTGACAAGTCGCACTGTTATTTCTTACAACATGCACGAAACTTGCCGCTGCCGACCATCTTCAAACTTTACCTTTAGAAATAATTTATCTGTTATAAACTCAAACGCCTAATACAGAATTTGTCATCAAATCCCTTGTTAATTTGTCAATGGATCTCCACTCAGAAGTTTGGAAGTATCGGATAATTAGTTAATTTCCTTGCTGATGTCTTTTGGTTTTACAAGTACCTAAGCGCCAAGTTTGTTGACAAGTCCAATATGCCGCCAACTGAGAAATTCATATTTTTGTTTACCAAATCAAGTTAGTCATATATTTCTATCACATCATATTAACTTCATTACTTAGCGTTTTCAAACGGGTTCATGATTGCGCTATGTTCTGTCAAAAATACTACAAAGCACCTTTATATTACCTAATTGGTAATCCTAGAAATTATTTAATTTCTTTTTAAACAAAGCGCTATTTAGTCACGTACTTTCAAAGCTAGTTTCATAAAATTTTATTTTTATGTCTTTTTCTTTTACACTTTTATTTTTTATATTAATAAGGGCTCTTGTGTATTCAACATTTAATTGTTTAAAATAATTTTTACCTACCTAACCCTCTCCCAATAATATTACAAATAAATCAAGTTATTGAAAGAAAAAATAACATGCCCCGGCAAAAAATATAGCCTATGTCACTACTACTGGGTAGAAATATAGGGAATTCCGTGTTATCTATGTTTACTTTATATGTTTCATATAGAAAGTAGATTAATATTGGGAACTGCTGATGCGTAAGTTGCTTTACTGCGAAACAATAAGAAGAAAACGACGCGACGTTGTTCCAAATAAGGCCAACTGTCCTACAAGTAAAAAGAAGTTGCTTGCTTTTTGAGAAATTACGTCTGTTTTATGTGTGTGATCCACACATAAAACAGACAAAACACTTGATATCAGTATTTACAAACTGCCGAAAACAACAAGGATTGAGAACTGAACTGATTGCCGAATACTTTCAGTATTTTTTTTTGTAAGACTATATCCTCTTTAAATATAATTTTGGATAGTAGAAAACATACATCTGAATGAGGTCATCGTTATTAAACACGTAGATAATCCTTTCCGACCTTTTACCATTTAACAATAGACATCAATACCTTAGTTATTGAAACATGTATAAAAACAAAGTACGACCCGACTTATATTTACTAACGATCTAGGTGGTCGTTTTATCACGACTTAGTAAAGAACATTAACAAAGTCAAAGTAAATATAAAGATAACCGGTATTCTTGTTTGTATGGCTGGCGACTCTGTCATTCAATGGGGCACGCGCCTATTGAACAAATTTTACTTCACAGATAACTTAATCTCGTGAAATAACAGGCGAAGTTACCGATTTAGGGTTCCGTCTCCTAAAAAGTATAAGAAAACCGATTGATTGGCAATGTTTTTCTTCTTCTTACGATTCGGTGTCCTACATGAGACTCTCATGTCCTCCTCATGATGAGAGGTGGTGTCAAGTTGACATTTTTATTTTAAAAAAAACAAGTATGGTCGGAGTTTTTGGTGGGAAGTCAAGGGGTTCAGTTGTTGTTTGCCTTATACAATTTTGCAAACTGATTTAAGTTGACTTTATAATATGAAATATGTGTAGTTTGGTGTTATAAATGCTCGTGCTCGAAAACAATTAGTGAAATAGTTAAAGTAGACTGTTAAATGGACTCGTATAGATTTGTCGCCAAAATCTCCCACGAGGCTGCCAAAGAACATACGCCATCTTTGATGCCACATACCGTACAACACCGATACTTAGTATCTCATTGTACTGGACATTGGCAGAATCACTGAAATCTCGGTGGAAGCCATAATTAAAAAGAAGAAAAGAAGAAGTATGGTCAAAATACGGTCCCTTTAACTTCTACGTCAACGTCACTAGTGACTATGTGCAAAAAGTCCCCTGCTACACATATGCCACTCCTAAGGATTTGTAAAATGATCGGTAGGAAGCTGCCTGCATCCTGCGTTTCCCTTCAAACTTGGTCAGTTCGTCTGACTATCTGGTCGGTGATTGTACGACGCTGCACTTGCCGCAGCCACTATGATAAGAATAAGTATATGAGCTTGTGAGCTAATAGACCTCGCGAATCTTATCAGAGAAAAATCACATTAGTCCTAAGTGTCAAAGACTTCAATGGAGCTTTCAATTCGGTCAATTCACCGTCATTTTAAAAAATCCAAAGATTTTCATAGGCTAAGAATGTAACTGAATATAAAACTTTATAACAAAAAAAAGCCGGAATACACTGAAAAGCAAAAAAAAAACAATCATTCCCTGTTTTCCTACTTTTGGAGATGGATTATTTTCAAATTTATATGAGTCCAACTCACTTTCTAATAAAAAAAATATTTTCAAATACGAACTACTCCGTAAAAAGATATGCTAGGTCATACTTAATGCGTGTTAATACATAAAATAAAATATGCGCATCGATTTGAAAACCTCCTCCTTTTTTTCGTCGGTTAATAAAGGTTCGGCTCTCTTCCATGCTGGTTAGGGAAAAATACCAGGTGCTTTACTTCCCGCGCAGATCGTAAAAGCCGGTCAAGGAATTAGGCTAAAGAATTTCGTCTTTTGATTCCGTTTTCGTCATTAACGCCCACAAATTAGCTAAACGTGATCTTTAGGTTTTATGACCGACCCTGGGCTCTGTCTACCCCGCAAGGAATAAAGACGTGATAATATGTATGTATGTAAAAAAGAGAAATATTAACAGCCAGTTAGGATTTCCCTCAAGACACGTGTGATTGTTTGTTTACACAGATATGTCGAGCGTGACGGCGTTATTGATTTTATTGTTCGGCGATTTAGCGTGTGCTGTTGTTTGCATAGGACCGTCCAGACGAAAAGTGTTGTATTTGCTTAGGAATAACGCTTCCTGAATTTTTACCTCTTGACATCGAACCTTTTTGGAAATCTTTAAATGTTTGACAGTTGCCGTGTGGTTCCCGGAAGAGTAGATTAGGACCACTCCAAGGCGACTTCAACGACATCCACGGGGAGACCCCCGTGGATGTCGTTGAAGTCGACTAAGGAAACACAAGCTAAACAAAGCTATAAACATCAAAGAGTCCTCTCCAACCCGTTTGGCCAGCTTTGAGAGTGTTAGCCAAATCCTCGGACTGCCCTGGCTAACATGTGGTTCTGGCAGTACAGAGAGGGTCGTGCTCCTGCAGTGGAGACTAACAAAGACCTGTTGGTGATGATGAAATGTTTGACAACCCTTATAAAATACTTTTCATTCGAAATAAAACTAAACACCTTAAAAAATATGATAAAATACCTAAAATATATTATTAAAAGGAGTCCCTTTAGGCAAGGTTCCAAAGATACTGGCAGCATTCCCCCTTTGAATAGCGAGACTAATTCTTTGTCCGAGGTAGCTGCCAGCTCTTCGGTCACCTGTGATGTCGACTAACCTTTTTGCTATTTCCTTAAAAAGGCTTGTAGCGCTAAGGGCGCTTTCATTCGCAGTAAAATCTCACAGAAAATCGACGTTTGTGTAGTAGCTTTTCCGCTGCAATGCTTCGTTCTTGATCTTGAGTGAGAGAGCCAGAACTGCCTATTCCCTTTGAGAGAGAAAAATAAAAGGCCGGAAACGCTTTTGTCACACTTCTGGTGTTGCAGCTGTCCATGGTCAGCGGTAATCACTTGCCATCAGGTGACTCGCATGCCCGTCTGCCGTCCTATAACATAAAAAAATAAAAAAAATAAAGAGAGAGCTTATTGAGGAAAATACCTACATGTTAGCTATGATCAGTAAAATATTAAGCGTATGCAATTGTTAAATGCGAAATTGAGTTTGTTTGTTTGTTTATTTATTTGTTACGCTTTCACGCCGCATCTTGAAACCGATCATCATGAAATTTTGCATACACATAGTTAGGGTACTGAGAAGGACATATATCACTTCAAAAATCAAAACATTCTGTTTACTGTATGAAGGACCATATACGGATGAAAAGTGTTGTGTTAAATTCACTAAAGAATGATGCGTAATAAATTTGTAGATCTTTTGACGTTAAGACTATTTCATTGCAATCCTAGATGCCGCAGGACCATAATTAGCGCATGAGCATGTTGAGCAACCTCGGGCGTGGTCCCCAATGAGACAGGTGACCACAAGTGGCACAAAAATCAGAGCTCCTCTGTGTTTCAGTTCAGTTGTTGGTTCGTGCTGGCCTAAAGCTCTGTTAGATGCATTTAGGCAGCTTGAAGAATTTAACACCATTGTTTGCCACTTACACACACGAAATACAAAACAACGATTAGAATGCTAACCATCAGCATTCTCCTGAAGGTGTAACTCAGCAGTTTAAAATTAACAACTTTTCCTATGGGTCAATGCAAGAAGCTGGAAAGAAAAAACGATATTCCGTACAAAAGTGTCCGGCCGGCCCAGCAATTTGTATGAAAAGTTGTGTTTTTCTTATGAGTGTCTTGTCATTGGAAAGTTGTTCATGCTGGCGGGTTGAGTAAACCCTTCAACAAGGCAATGTCAGTGGTTAATTTATAGCTGTAGAATCAGTAATTTTCTAAAAGAACATCTAAGAACTAGTTGATAAAATAGTTAATACAATAAGAACGGTACCGTAACGATGCGCATGGATAACCTTCATGCTGCATCTTGCTTTTCATCTCCTAATCATCATCATCCTGTCCGCTTTATTTTGAAACATAATTCATTTTAAATTCCAAATTCCATATTCAAATCTTCTTCGCAATCCTTCCTCATCACTCAGTCATTCCATTCAATTCCTTTCCTGTTTGGTCGTGATCTCTCGACCCTAGCTTACAGGCACTCGCCTACAATATTATTTTACTAATTGTATTCACTACTACTAACTGTGTAACGCATGTATGAAACTTATTAAAATCTGTTATCTGTGTTGTGTTGTGTTCTTGAACTCTCTCTCTCTCCGCTGAGCATTCCTATATATACCTTCCTTCATATTCATGTTGGGCCTACTCTAACTAGCTGGGTGAGTAGGACCCGACAGGACTTTATGTATTTCTTGTACTGAGTAATAAGTCAGAAATTTAAAATCCTGTGAGTAGTAATATATCTTCATCATCATCATCATCAGGTCTTTCTAGTCTCCACTGCAGGAGCACGACCCTCTCTGTACTACCAGAGCCATATACTAGCCTGAGTAGTCAGAGGAATGTATCTTACTCGTTAGAAGTTTTAAACACTTTTGTTGTTATTCAAAACTGTTTTCACACCAAACAAAGAAAAATTCTCTACTCGTAGTTGCTTAAGCTATAAAATAAAGATAACACAGAAGAACGCTCGAGTAACCGGCTACCGTGGCACGCGACGTTTAAAATCAAGTAAAATGACTTCAATCCCTAAAATATCAACCGGAAAATAATTATTAATTTCTGCAGAACCAGGGGTGGTGCTATTTTGGGAAAAAATATATTTTGTTTTAGCTTATTATGTCAATAATAAGATTAGTAATTCAAGCACTTTGAGATTATTAGATTAAATTTTCGGAAGCAGTTTGGTTAGACTCTATCCACACAGCTTCCGAAAATTTAATTATACCACGATGTTTTAATTGCCATTCCTCAAACTTGTACCTAAAATTTGGTTTTCTCTGTAAGTAATCTATAAAATGCAAATACGTAATGTTTTTGAAAATTAAAAATTATCCTAGTTCATGAAAAAGGCAGGATTGGAACCAGCAGTCCTTCTTACTCTTTGTTTTTACGATAAAGACTAAACTGGTTCAAATCCTGCACGCCTGGAATTTTTCCCACATCTTATTTCTTGATTAACAATAATTATATCAAAATAGCATTGTGAATGCATAAAAAATACCTGTAATATATCACCCCAGCGTGCCACTTTTCTCTTATTTTTATATTGTATAACGCTGAAACTTAACTATATAGCCGCGAGCTATCTTGCAAGTTGCACGGCTCGGTGTGCGATAATGCAGTTTTGAAATACCAACATATTTTGCATCGGCATAACTACGTCGACATAGTACATAGTCTGTTAACACTGCTTCCGAAAAACTACTTAGCACGACTCATATTAATTAACTATAAAATTTCAACCGATGAAATATCGCAAAGGTTATAAAGTCGATGCGTTTATATTATTTTTTATGTTTCTTTTTAGCTTTTTACAGAGTGTAGATTTTGATCAATCTTTTTTTTGGAAAGGCAAACTCTGAAATTAGTCCAACCCTAAGGGTAAAAAAATAGGCGATGACTGTTATTTTTTATGCTTTGAGGCGGTTTAATTTTTGCTTTAAAATGTTATGTTCTCTTTTTTAGTAACTGTAAATAGCAAAAAATATCTGAAAATTTAAAAAATATCTAGCGTGCCACTTTTCAGATATTTTTATATTTTACTACGCTGAAACTTATCTAGCCGCGAGCGAGCTATCTTGCAAGTTGAGCGGCTCGGTGTGCGATAATGCAGTTTTGAAATACCAACATATTTTG
The DNA here is from genome assembly GCA_963082605.1 of Rhodophaea formosa. NCBI lineage: Eukaryota > Metazoa > Arthropoda > Insecta > Lepidoptera > Pyralidae > Rhodophaea > Rhodophaea formosa. Next base: position 5,395,158 of record OY720209.1, read on the forward strand.
CATCGGCATAACTACGCCTGCATAATACATAGTTCTCTAACTGGAGTCTTATGGTAGTTTTGTACGACATTATGCAGAGAAATCTCTGCATGATCTTCAAACTACAATAGCTAGACTATCGCTACATAATATGCTTGGAATATTTTATATAATTATACTAGGATATTATCGACAACACACATTCGTTTTTTCGACGCTGCTGAACAGCCGAATGGACTAACGAAAGACTTTTTATCCAAATTGCACTCGCCAAATTATTGCATATACAAAAAAATACGTGTAAAAATTTTTTGTTGTAAAAATTGTAAACACAAATATGACAATTAATAAGTGTTCAATGAAACCTTTATTAAATAAACGTTTGAATCTTGAATCTCAAATTGAAATAATTTAACATATTTTTAACAAAAACAAAAACCGACTTAACCCCTACCAATTTGTTTGAATAAGCATAATAATAAAATGGAAAAAAGTGTAAAACAAACGGCATGCGTGTAAAATTTTTTTTGGCTTCGTGTATTTTTTCAAAAATCGCTGTTCACATTTCGATAAAAGTTTAATGAGACTATTTTTAAAGTATTACCTATCGAACAAAAAAATAATTTCTTAGATCGGTCCGTGCGTCTTCGAGAAATCGGGGAACATACATAACAAAAAAGATTCCGACGAATTGAGAATTTTTTGAAGTCGGTTAAAAAAGTAGTGTCTCAGTTTTACAATATTCTTAGTCACGTGCTCGCACGTAACCTGTAGAGTTCCCAGCATAATGAGATTAAAATAAGAATGCTAGTTCGACCCAAATAATAACAACGAAATGCCCACACTGATAAAATTCAAATAGAACAGCAGTCATATGACTAAAGTAAACTAGTGGGTCCATGAGCTGCAGACCTCGTGAGTGTTATCGGTGTTATCACGGATATTGAAACTACAAAAACTATGTAATTATCAAATCTGTTTACGAAATTTCACGAATGCGACTGTAGAGGAAAACAGCTGGACGGCTGAATAGATTACTTCTTTTTTTTTTGTATTGTGTAAGGCCAACACTGGTGTCAAAAATTTCAAGCTTCCTAAAGGAATTTGACATAGCTTACCGACTGCCATCAACTATGACAGCCAGAACCAATGGCTTACTGTGCGTTCCGAAGCACGGTAGATAGATGGACAAGTACGATAGAATTATTGACTAATTTAAAGCAGAGACGCTTCGCTTTGGCTTCGCTCTCGCCTGGTCAATAAATTAAAGGATTTACTTATTTCTTTTAAAACACTAGGATATGCAAAACTATTTACACCCAGCAATTTATTATTTTACTCATAAATCAGATCAAATTCAAAATCTACTTGCTCACTGCGCTAATAAATTACTTGTAGTTTTTTTCGCTATTAAGTATTTCTTATTAAATAAATATTTTTCATCCCAGAAATTGGAACTAAAGTTTCTTTTTAAAGTTCACTTATTTATGGTTTGCACAAACACGATTACATATTAATTTATTACAGTTTTATTATACGTGAACAAACATCTACAAATTATTTAGAAAAAATTTAAATCTTTGAAATTTATGAAATTAACACTTTTTCCAAAATATTTAAAATTATAAAATAATATTTAAGAATATTCAGGATTAAAGCAATAAAAGACACCCCTACTAATTCATCACTTTGTACTTATGTATATTATTGACACAAAGCTTACAGAGATAAGGCTGAGCTACCTAATAAAAACGCCATGAAGAGATTTGCGAAGGAAACATTTGATTTATGCGTTCGGAATTCCGGTAACGAGGTGTTTAAATAACAATCAAGGTTATTTGAATCCAATTCTTTTAGCTCTACATTGATCTCAATTTTCAGCGATGTTTTTTCTGAATAAAGTTGCGCACCGAGTTAACATTAGGTATTGTTACATAATTATGCGTATAATAATTAAAATATTGATTGATTAAAGGAATATAATGGGGATTTTCTGAAATTCTGCCAGATGGCAGCACTTAATTTTAGATTCCGATGAGCCGCTATTTGGATAAAACTTGTGCCGTGTAAATGTTTTGTGCTTTTTATACGTCTTAGTGATACTTTTAAATAGATAGTTACTTACAATAGAATTTAAAAGTTTTTCCGGCTATTACAGTCAGGAAACAAGATTATCAGTATCTTTTTGAATCTTTAAAATAATAGAAACATTCAAGATAATAAAATAAATTATTATCCCAATATGCTGAGTACCAAATATTCCTACAATAATATAGTCTTTGGTGCCAACTTTACCCTTAGACTTTCCACCTAAAATCTATCAAAAAAATTTAATAAGATAACACTCCTAGAGATAATCAAAATCGAGTTTTACATTTCCACACTTTTCTATAGTTTTTTATAATATTGGAATAAAACCTTTTCAATTACCTTATTGTTTATCACTCATTTTAATACTTTGCTTAATTATACTCGTAATGAAATGTTTAATTTATTAACATTGAATTAACAGTTAATTATGATAAGAGGCTTATAAAATTACAATTCAGCAGTCATTTAAGTTTAATATGAAAATCAATAAATCAAACCGCTTTATTGATTTTCATATTTAACATAAAGCACCGTGGTTTGCACACATGGTTTGCATGTTTGTTTAGTCAAACTCATGACGACGATTTAAATCAGAGTAACTTGGTATAACACAACAAGCACAGATTTTAATTTAAGTGGATTGATTTAATCGTTTTATTTTTAGTTTTAAGGAGAAATCACAGTTTAGTATTAAATATCCGACGTAAAAAGTGCTTACCAATGATCAAAAACACGCGGCACTCTAGCAGTGATGCATTGCCTACTAAGTTAGCAGATTTACTGTTACAGTTAGAAAAAACTAGAAACCTCTTAGCACATCATTTGTAAAGAAATGTTTGCAAACTTTATGCACAGCGTAAAATTACTGGCCACATGAGAAAAAAAAGAAGGAAATTAAAATAGGTCGTTCTTTATATGAATATTTTTCGCGGACAAAAAATATGTGCGATTTTTTTAAAAGTGTTAGAGTTTTATTTATTTCTAAAAATAATCTAATTACCCACGTGTGAAGAAATTCGGGTGATAATATCCAAAGTCAACCCCCAGCAATGAATACTCGCCTATTTATAAAAATCTAATTATAATATGATTATAACTCAGGATTATAATAATTCTCTAAGCTCCACTGGCCGCTCGTCGGCTTTAATAGAAGTAGAAGCAGTTAAAATATTCTGTATTTTTCAGGGTAGAAGATAAAATTTTACTAATTAATGCGTTGTTTGTTGCAGCCAACACTATGCAACGAGAGGGCGTGCCTTGGCAGTCTCATGGCGATCCCCGGGCGCGGAGACGTGCCAAGAGACCCCGAAGAAGTCCTCAAGGATGCTCAGGATTTTCTTGGCCAGTACTTCGCCTCAATACGGAGGTAAGTATCTACTGTCCAGGGAATTAGTTTAAACGTAAACAAACTTTAAAAAAATATATACGACTTCTTTAGTTAACTCTAACCCTCCATACTGCTAAAGTTGCAAAGATTTCCGTAAATAATTTAGCAAACTTTTTTTACTACAGACTCCGCTGTTTCTGATATAATTGATTGAAATGCAAAATTTTGGATATTGGTCCAAAATTTTGCAACTTTTGATGTTTGTTTTTCATGTGTGTAAATGGCAAACACTGGTGTCAAATTTTCAAGTCGGATTAAGGCTCTGAATCTGTCACCGCATACCCACTACATTCAAATTAAGCTTATAGTAATTCAGAATAACTAGTATTTTAAATATAACCGTTTTGGTTTTAAAATCAGTAGATAGAATGTAATCATACCTATGACTGTGTTATTTATAGGCGATTCAAGCCATTCCAACAAGCAATAACACCCTCGTATGAATGCTTTTATCTGCCACATACAAATAATATGATAATCATGTCAATTTTCTTGAGTGCAACAGGATGAGACGCCTTGGGTTTATTCTCCCTTGTTTCCAGAAATACCTTTATTGCCTGAATGTGTAATGTTATAGGTATTTTAATGCACTGTTTTATAATAACGGCACGTGAAATAGGAAAAACATTTTTGCATTAGAGTACGTTTTCACGATAAGCGCTCAGCACGCTTTTTTATAACGCATGTTTTTATTCAAAACACATTCTTAAAATGGATCTCAGAATAATTAGGATAGAAAGAAACTCAACAGTGACGTAAATATCAATACATACAAACGTGTAGCGAAACAAGCTCACGCACACATCGATATAAGAAATGCATGCAATCTTCCCTAAATTTTCTCCTGTTTGGAATTCAGACTGTTAGTGTTTACCTATTTATGTAACGTACAAAGTAGGTGTCAGCGCCCGGTCCATATTATTTCTAGGTCCATAATTTTAACGTGCTTTGAGATCACTGGATTTCTAAGTAACCTTTCAGGGGTACTTATTTTGAAAGCGAGACTTAAGAGTCGCCTGGAAGCGCATGTCTCCATACAAACGGAAAAAGGGAATTGTGGCAAAATTTGATAATTTTAGGGCAAAATTATGTTTGAGAATTATACGCCTCTCAAAATTTCCATACAAATTTGAAAAGGCTTGTTATTCTCAAACCATTGGTATTTTAACCAAGCTGTATAGGAACGTACGTAGATTATAATGAGATTAATTGAATAAATGATTAATTTTCCTCCAAAATTATCAAATATTGCCACAATTCCCTTTTTTCCGTTTGTATGGAGACATGCGCTTCCAGGCGACTCTTAACACGGCGAGAAATTGTTCCATAATAAAGAAAAATATTTTCCACCGGCAACTTCTTCTTTCTTGTTCAAAAATAGCACTCCAGATCTTCATGTAGTCACACACATCACATACGAGTAAAAATAATTCTAGGAGAAATGTAATACAATGGTGAAATTCCGATCGCTTTGCGAGTGCAAATCACCTCTTTGAGAGTTCAAAGAGGTGCTTCAGCCCGTTGATATGAACAACTTTTCCTATGGGACCAATACAGTAAACTAAAAAAAAATATATTCCCATACAAATTGACCGGACGGTTGAATATTAGTTTTGGAATATTCGCAATGTATGCTAGGTTCTGTTCCTCCCGCACAGATCGAACCTGATGATGTCAATAAATTATTGCTTATAATCTGGCGTTTAAATCCTGTCTACATTACAAATAATTTTGGCCGTGTATCTTGACTAATTCTTCCCTTTGTCAGGGCTAATACTCCAGCACACGAAGCTCGTTGGATGGCGGTCCAAGAGGAGGTGGCGAAGACCGGGACCTATCAGCTGACCACCACGGAGCTAGTGTTTGGAGCTAAGCTAGCATGGAGGAACGCTAGCCGCTGCATAGGCAGGATACAGTGGTCCAAGCTTCAGGTATTTATGACATGTTTTTTTGTTCAAGTACAAATTATAGAGTCAACAGGTCTGTTTCATTCGGTGATAAAATATACTCATCATCAAGTCTATTTACTGGAGTGGAGAGTAGAACTGAAACTTGAAACTCTTTGCTCGGATTCTATAAAAAAGTTTAAATTTTGCATCTGTGGCATTGGGCTATTGATCGGTTGTAATTGGTGTAAAGTGCCTGTAAAGTAAAAAGCACTAGTGCTGTAAAATACATTATTACGATACAGATTTCGATGTCATTAGAACCGTATTATTAGCAAATGTATTGAAAAAGTATTTTTCATCTCACCTACCCTTAAACAATGTCATTAAATGCAAGCAAAGTGGCTGGATGGTCGCTATTACGACCGGGGGCTATAAGATTTCATACAAATTCCAAAAAGCCCGAGAGCGCGTAAAGTATTTTTTTTTTTAAATTTAATAGGGCACTTACCATGCACAAGTGTCAAATCTTCTACATCCAAAAAGTTTTCTAGTCGAATATTCATATTTGAAATTGCTAGTGAACCCGATAAAAAAAAACATTTGAACTATACTGCGAGATTTTTGTCCTTAATTCAAATTTGTAATTGTTAATGGCCGTGGTAGCTGGCTGTTTGTATTCATCGATCTTAGACTTCCACTTTTTGAATAAAACATTTTCATTATCTGTGGAATCCTCGGATACATTTTCTACTCACTGCAGTCTGCCGCTATTTATTTTTAGGCAAAATATTTATAAGTTATCGTAATCTTCATTAATTTGCATGAAATACATTCCCAATGATAAATTAATAGATGGTCAATAATATTGATATACCTAGGTAATATAATCAGCCAGCTTGCAGACGCATAAATATTAATTTTCACAGTAAACTATATTTATACTATACAATTCCAAGCAATATAATATGAAAGATATTTTTTTCGCTCTACTATTTACTCGTTGAGATGAAAAACATTGTGTGTATCACGGCCGGTATTAGACATTACAAACTCGTACTATAAAAAGCTGTTAGTAGTCGCTCGTTTGACGTAATGTCTTCTATACCGCCCTTGCTACACAATGTACTATTATTATTAGAGTATACAGCTGCTATCAAAAATGTCTTTCATGTCACTACGTTTTTTTTCCCTTGGTGCCAACCAAGGGAAAAAAAACGATTCCAAATCTTTTTTACTTCTCTTTTCGTTTGTTCTCGATTGTCATAGTGTTGAGGATTGACGACATAAGTTGAATGTTTGAGTAATATAGTTTAGTACAAAGTTTACAAGTGCGATATAGTTAGAGGATTTATAAAGTTGATTTATAACAGAGTAGAACAAGTGTTAAGTTAACCTCATTTCCCGGCAACGAATTTGGTCTCTTGCCAAAGTAGGCGATTAAATTGACTCGTAGTGGTTGTAATACTCGAGTAATTAGTTTTTAACATTAATTAAATATAAAAATAGTATGTTTAAATCGTGTGGTTCATTATATATCGTATCTATTTATTTAGGATATATTACTCCAATAGAACTTGAAAATGAACTGCAATTTTATTAGCAAAGTATTATTTGAATAATACTATCTCAAATTGTTACTTCTTGTTATTTTGGTAACTAAAAAAATTGTGTTATAGAAAGACCGCTCATATACAGGATCATAAAGTAAAAAAAATCGTTATTCCCAAAATCTCTTTGACATTATATAAAAGTTAATATATTTCGAGTAGCCCAACTTACTTTAATAAAAGTAAAAACATATCGATATCAAAGAGTGCTTAACAGATTTTTCAGATAATGCACTCACCTTTCACAACTGCGCATGCAGGATTAGGTAAAGCTATAGTTTAGGATATTAAAAATAAACGAAAATGAAAAAATACGTTTATTTCATTCTTACAATTACATGACATAACAAAAATTACACTAATGTACACACGTAGTCACAGAGCGGTTAAGTATGACTTTCGCATAATAAGACTATTTTTTAAACTCGAGCAAGTGAATAAGTAAAATAATCCAGAAAATTGAGGGCTGAAATCAATTATGCTAGTGCTGGTCTAGTGGCGGCTGTGATAAAAGGTGGAACTAAATGAATTTGCTGACTCTAATGAGAAAACTCCCATTTCGCGGAGAATAAGAAAAACTTTGCAATTAACCAACGATTTGCCGTGAGGGTTCCGTAAACTTTTACGGTTATTTTTGATAGGTTTTTTATTCGGTGGATATACATCACATGTTTTTATTATTACTTAGTAGGAATTGTTGGCACCATGCTAGGGGTCTTAATGCAAATAATACCTACCTACTCAGTTTAAAATCAATTTTCTGTGTTACTAATAACTAACAGCTTTTCCCTCAATTTATCATTCAATATGAAATTGACAAATGCCTTTGAATCGCAGTGTCTCACGAGCGATTTCCAGCTAGGTTATGATGGAAAGAAATATTTTTCAGATTGGCCTGGGTCTCGGAAGCAGTCTAGTCCAATCTTTGTTATTTTTCGCCACATGCCGCCATGGTAGGTGATTTTCTATTATGGTGGATTTGAAGTCTGATCCAAACTAAACAACCGGAACAAATGCAAATCTGCACCTATTACTTACAAGTTTTATATCCATACCGTAGGTTTAAATATTTGTAAATAACTTTTGTTGATATAAATCAATTTGGTAGTTGTTTGCACCTGTTCAGGGTATGTGTCCGTTGAATAACACGTTCTTTTCTTCAGAACTCTTTGTGTTCGCCGTGCTTTGTGTATCGGGAGAATCGAATTCAGCCGTGAAAAGGTTTTGGGGAAATATTTGCTTGTAGTAATTGCTGGCTCGTATTAGATATCAATTTATTAAGAATTGAGGTCTATTTTTGTATTTATTTGTCATGTATTAGATATTTATACGCACCATTTCATTGGCAGTTAATAATTTATGGCAACAAAAGTTTGGAGAGGTTTCCTCTTTTTTGAATGGGACAGTCTTGGTCTGTTAATAATTTTAGATAATTGTGTTAAAATGTGTAAGTTACTTTGTTAACTATTTACTTTTCACAAACTATTTTCCAAAACATATATTTCTAAAAGAATAAAAACCTTATCTCGTCGTCCGAAGCGAAAAATAAAATACCAGGGTCGGACTACAATTTCACAGTGATATTGCAGTTTTCAGTTATAACGATGTTTTCCCTACGGAACCCAGCAATTACACAGCAATTAGCTCGCTTTGTTTAGTGCAACGTAACAATATTAGTTCTGTGATAAGCTCAGTTTATAATCTTTTTCACCCTGTTTGATAACAGTCGTCATAGCGGTGAATAAACTTTGCTGGCTTTGGGACATTAAATTGTCATCATGATACAATAGTTTTTATCTCGGCTTGAAAAGTTGGGTGTTATAACTTCTTTGGAGCCTATCTTTGGCCATTATGGATGAATGGGTACTTATGGGAGGTACTTCGTTTAGGCATATTTTCGAGTGCGAATGTGCTTTGAATCTTTAATAGATTTTTATATGGCTTATTTTAGTTGAACTTGGAACCGAGTAAAATGTCAGGCACATTTCTACAATGTGTGTTCAGTGCGATTTGTTATACATAGGCTTCTTCCAGAATCTTCCAATTGTTTCTGTTTTTTGCTATCAACTCCATAGCGCTCTTCTAACGATTTTGACGTCATCTTCCCTTCGCTTGTGTTGCCTGCCGTTCTTTCTTTTGCCATACAGGGAATGCCATTCGGTTACAATGTTTATCTACTTCACTCTGCTGTCTCTAGTCATGTGTCCTGCCAACCGCCACATCAATTGCTTGATTTTTTTAAATCACATCTCTTACTTTTGATTGCAATCATACGAGTATGTTTCTTGCTCTTTTACGGTCCTAGAGTGTATGGCTCATCATACTTTTTGACTCAGAACCAACTCCGGAAGCTCAGAACTTTTAAAAAACTATTTTCACAAGTTAATCCTGTATTATTTGAATCACGCAAAACCATAAAGCTAGAAACTATAAAGCAACTCATTAACGTTTCGGAGCTTTTTGTACCATACATTAGCGCGCTCGTAAACCCGAGATGACGTGAGGCCGCCGTGTGAAATAGCAATGGTCGGAGTTCGCAGCCACTCGCGGGTCACGTGATAAAGGCTGTGCATCGCTTTGTCATCCCATCTACTAATGCGGGAGTGGACAAACGTGGATATTGAATAATTTGTTGCTACTATTTAGTAACTTTAAGGTTAGATATATTTTAAGCGAAATAACGTATCTCTACCTTAATATTTCATTGGCATGGTCCAAATGGATTTCGGGAAACATGTTGTAACGATGCGCATGATAACCTTCATGCTGCATCTTGCTTTTCACCTCATTTCCCAATCATCATCATCCTGTCCACTTTTATTTCGAAATTCATTTTAAATTCCAAATTAAATTCCAATTTCAAATCTTCTTCGCAGTCCTTTTTCATCAGTCAGTCATTCCATTCAATTCCTTTCCTAAGTTTGGTCGTGATCTTTCGACCCTAGCTTACAGTAGGCACTCGCCTACAATATTATTTTACTAATTGTATTTTAAACTACTAACCGTTTAACGCATGTAAGAAACTTATTAAAATCCGTTATCTGTGTTGTGTTCTTGAACTCTCTCTCTCTCCGCTGAGCATTTAATGCACAACATACCTTCCTTCATATTCATGTTGGGCCTACTCTAACTAGCTGGGTGAGTAGGACCCGACAATGTTAATCACGTGATAAAGGCTGTGCGTGCATCGCTTAGTCATCCTATCTACTAATGCGGGATGCAGTGGACATGTAGATATAAAATAATTTCTCGTAACTATTTGGTAATTTTATGGCGCTAGCTTGCGTTGTAAAGTCGGATGTTATGACTTCTTTGGAGCCTATTTTTGGCCATTATAGATATATAGATAGGTACTAATGAGAGGTACACACTGTATGTGTGTAAATTAACCTTTAGCATTTTCTTAAAGGGATGACTAAGACCGTCAATATGAACAACTATTCCTACCAATGCTGGAAACTCGAAAATTTGTTTGACTTTCCCATACTAATTGCCCGGTATGCTTAACACTTTTGAATGGAAATGTCGTAAGTTTTTGTGAGTTTCCAACGTTATTTCCATCGAAAAAGTTGTTCATATTGACGGGCTAAGTCACCCCTTTAAGGGTATAAATAAATAAAAATAAAAATTTATTTATTCAGACACAAAAGGTCCATTTTGTGTTAGAAATTACATAAACTACGAACTATGTTAGTATATTTTATATTTTATTAATTTAAATAATTTCGTCCTACTGGGCGACCCAGTGCCACACAATCGGACAATCAAATTTAGTACCTATTACCTTCAGAATAGTGTTGGTATGTCGAGGGTTAAATTTTCACGCTGTAGGTATATTAAATGAGTATTACTAATTTGGTATGTCGTTGGCATGGTTCAAACGGATTTGGAAAAAATGTGGATCACGAATATATTCTGATATTAAGGGATCACTTGATAAAAGTCTAGCATTGCGATTATAATGCTGGCTGCAGTGGACAAACGTGGATTTATACGGTAATATTTTGCGAAAGGGCTTAAAATCTCCTTTAATATGTCACGTCCAAATAGAGTTCGTCAAACATGTAGATCACGTGATAAAGGTTGTACATCTCTGTCATCCTCTAATACGGGCTCCAGAGGACAAACGTGGACGTGGAATAATTACTTTTTAATATCATGGTACTGTCCGGTTGTTACTAGGTATGTTGCTGAAGCATTAGATTATCATAGTTGGGACGAATGAATGTGAGAGAGTGCGTTTGCATCAGTACTGTCATAGGTACTGTAACGGGTGAGTAGGGCTTTGTGCTAAAAAGATTAACACTGAATCTATATAATATTTTATTTACTTTTCAATTATATATATGTTCACATCTATGTCCTCGTACAAACTACGGAAGACAACTTCTGTGTCAAAACAAGCGTTTCTTCCTGAGGTTTCTTCATAAAGAAGCCAGATTTCTTTTGGAACACATCAAAAACATTTTAAATATCCTAATGAAACCTCCTTACTACATCATTCCCCCTCCTACTTACGCGTACTTATCACTATTATTATATAATTACCTTTATTTGCCCGAGAAGGCTTTTATTAGTTTTCTGTCATATCTAAATATCGGCAATCGACCAAGTTTTTAGCTGATACTTAAGGCCCCACACTAGGCACACTAGGCACACAATAATTTTATTCCTAATACTTTACAAATAGACAGAAATTCAAGAATGTAAATCATATAAGCCTCAGTAAATAACCTGAAGTATATAATTTATAGAAAAAAATATATAATATAATCGAACGTCTTAATCATAACAATAAAAACCAAGAAAAGTAAATGAAGATTGGTACGAGTAATCATAAATTAACGATTGGCTCAAACCAAAGCTCGATATCTTTTCCGCATTTCCTGAAAGCACACTTTTTACGACCATAGATTTGCAGTCAGCTTGTGCAGGCTTTAAAAATATTAAATCTTAATATTTTTGTAATTAGAGCTACCGATTGACTCTCCCCGCAGTAAAGTCATTAATTCGTTCCAATCGTTTCAAACGTAAGGCCAGGAAAAAAGAGATTTCTGTTTAACAAGTGCTACAACACAATAAAGTTTGTACTTGTACTAGCCGTATTTAATACGTATAAATAAATAAGAAAAATAAAAACTGGCCAAGTGCGTGTCGGGCCACGCGCAGTGTAGGGTTCCGTAGTTGCGAATGACAACTTTGAGTTCACACTGTTCACACTCGCACCTTGCACTGAAAATTGTATGAAATTCTACATTTTCCATTACATTTTATAAGTTGGTTACCTATAACTTTTTAGTTAGCACTTAGTACTTAGCTCTGATAGTTTTTCTTTCAACTTTAGTATATATGCTACTGTTGTAATTTTTTTCATGTATCCATATATAACCGTTTAGCAGATAGAGGGGGGGACACTTACCTCTAACAAAAATTTGCACTTTAAAACCAAATATTTTGGAAACGGATCCCTAAATCGAAAAGTGGTGTTGCCAACATTACAATATTTTTTAAAGACCTATTTAACGATACCCCACACGATGGGTAAGTAGAGGAAATAAAATTACTCCCCCACTTTACTTGTATGGGAGCTATCATAAAAAAAAAAAAAAATTCGAGATTTTTTCTACCACTTTTTTGCCATGATAATAATGCATACCTATACCAAATAACAGCTTTCTAGTACTTATAGTCTTTGAGTAAAACCGCGGACGGACAGACAGACAGACAGACAGACAGACATGGCGAAACTATAAGGGTTCCTAGTTTACTACGGAACCCTAAAAAAGCGACCGCCTTGTCATTTCTTCTATATCAATAGGAAATCGGTGTCAGGATTTTTATGAGTCTCTTTTCTTCCAAATTCTTGAAGGCATTTAGGAGATCGTGTAGAATAAAGAAATTTACATGAGTTTACTTACATAAACTAGAATAGGTTACATTTGCCCGCGGCTCAATTCGCGTAAATATTGATGTTAGTTATTTGGATAAATAAGTATGCAACAAATTGTTTGAATACATAAAATACTGTCTGGGAGAGAATTATCTAATTTCTATTAGCAAAACAGATATGACCAGCGGAAGTATGATAAAGAAGTCAATGAACTAAAATTATAACATTCTTTTTATCTACATTACCTTTATGAACATCACAAACTTTATTTTACATATCAATCCTAACTTCACGTAATCGTACTTTGATGTATTCTAGAGATTAGGTACTAGGAGTTTTTGCCCTACCTTTGAATTAGTTTCAGTCAACTTGTACGTCAATATTAAAAAAATAAAGATATTTGCTTTCAATCATTATTTAAGTTTCACTGTTTATTAAGTTGATGCATTAAGTATATAAACAAATTTAAGTCTATCGAAGACTATAATTTAAAAAAATGTAAAAGCAAACGCTCATTCCCTGGCCTCATTCCAGAGTTCTTTAGCGGTAGGCGCAAAAAGGCCGACTTTAAAGGCTTTACTGGGCCTTGCTGGTAATTCCCACTGATGTCGCGAATACATTTTGTAATTACGCGACTCAAATGGATGGCTTGCTTAATTAATCGCCAATTGTGGAGAATTCGATAGACTTCAGCGGATCAACGGAAAGTAATGATACCTAGAAACATGAATAAAGCATGATGATTGTATTTATTAAAATTGTATAATAAATAGGAGAGTGTAGTTATAAGAGGATGTAGAACAATTATCAAAAAAACATATAACTTTCAAGCTTTACAGATAAGTAGGTTTTAAAAGATCTATATGTAGTAGTTATCGCCATATACACATTAATAACGAAGAAAAGGAAAACATAGTCTTCTATTTCCTTGCCTGATCTCCAATATGAGGTAGAACCTCATCGACTACTCTCTTTTTTAAAAACTTGTCTAACGGATTGGGACACTTGAGTTTTTAAGACAAACCAAGCGTTACCTGTTGAAATCCATTGAACAAATTCGAAGATATTAAAAGGCCGCACACTAGACACAGTAGCGATGCCAATCATTTTATTCCTAATACTTTACAAATAGAAAGAAATTCAAGAATGTAAATCATATAAGCACTATTAATTAACTTGAAGTATTTTTGGAATCATGTTTTAATCAAGAAAGAATCAGTCATTAAGAGAAAACGTGATTACCGCCAAAAACGGCCGTTTTTGGCGGTAATCTGATTCTCATAATTCTCACTGATTCTGTTTATATTAAACATGATTCCAAAAATACTTCAGGTTATTTACTAGTGCTTATATGATTTACATTCTTAAATTTCTTTCTATTTGTAAAGTATTAGGAATAAAATTATTGGCGTCGCTACTGTGTCTAGTGTGCCTCCTTAAATAAGAAATACACGCGTAACTCTTCTTGGCAGTCGGGTAAAAATTTGATTAATTTAATAAAAATAGAAAGTGCTATTTTGATTTATAGATCATCTGTAAAAGGACGAACAAATGAAGGAAAATATTTGTTAATTCACTTTCAATCGAGTAAAATGTTAGATCCCGCAGACGCGGTGATTCGAGACAGTTACATCACTCACTGTCGAATTAACAGCTCGAGTGGCTGTTAGCAAAGCCGGAGGAAATCGTTAGGGCTCCAATCAGGTGCAATCTTGTCGCCTAATCTTGTCACTTTTTACAGATCACCTGTTTGGGCGTTGTGGTGTTTGCCTTTACGCTACCAACCTTATTTCCAACACGCGTACACTAAACTAAACATTATCTTAAAGTAAAAGATCGACATCAACCATGCGACACTGCCGATTTAGAATATTGATAGGTTGTACTCTGTAAGTAGCAACATTAATTTTGTATTGATAGGTACTTATTTGGAAATGCCTTAACGCTTCAAATAAAAAAAAGTTAAACCCATCCATACATACTTACATAAAAGCCTAAGGAGCCCGATGGTCCAGTGGGTGTGAGCTCTATGAGCGCTTACGTATGTTAAGCAACCCCTGGTGCAGTCCCTACTTGTATGGGTGACCGCAAGTGGCATAAAAATATCTTGAGCTCCTCCGTGCTTCGGAAGGCACCTTAAACCGTTGGTCACGTCTGTCATCGTTGATGTCAGTCGTTAAGCTATGTCAGATGCCTTAAGGCAGCTTGAAAAATCTGACACCAGTGTTGGCCACTTACACATACGAAAAACAACAATAAAAAGATTTCGCCGAATTAAGCTCGTTCACCTGTTTTTAAGTCGGATAAAAAAACTTAAATGCATGTTTTTCGTGCGTTAAGTGGTCAACTCCGTTAAGCTGCTCAAAGGCATCTGAAAACTTAACGACCGTCATCAATGATGACAGCTGGGATACAATAATTAAAAACATATATGAAACAGGCCGTAAAAACTTTTGCCAAATCTTATTACAGCCATGCTGTCATAATAGCAAACCATGGGCTTCAAAACATTACATCTGAGGAGGCTCGGATGATGAAAATGATGATGATGATATATGAAAAAGGCAAGATAAACTTATTAGATTATTAGGGGTCGACATTAACGCGAGCTTAGCCGCGTTAATTTCGATCCTTCGGAAACAGTAACTTTTTCCGGGATAAAAAGTAGCCTTTGTGTTAATCTGGATAATATACTATCTGTGGGCAAAATGTTATTCTAATCCCTTGAGCCGTTTGGGCGTGATTGAGTAACAAACATATAAACTTTTGCATTTACAATATTAGTAGGACTAGGTACCAGCTATTAACTAGGTACCAAGTAGGTACTTTTTTTAAATATGAAAATATTCTGTATTCAACGGTCGGTGCCTTGTTATTTTTATAAATAAATTTATGTATTTAATTTAAGTGAAAAATCTGCAATGCGGCTATTGATTAGAATTGCTGAAACGGAAACCAAGAATTTTTATCGGATAATATTTACATTTTCAATCCGAAATGAAATATTGTTAGAGGCTCAGCTGGCGTTGTTTCAATACAATTGAAATTGGTTTACGTCTTCAAAGACGTTTTTACTGTATAATAACTGGTTATAAGACTAGACTAGAAGGGTATACAAGTAGCTCTGTAAAGTGTAGATATTCCGCCATTTCGAAAATTTTTAGACACAAATTTAATGACTGCAATGTGACAAGTGCAAATGACGGCATTTTGAATGACCCGATCGTAGGCCTTGAAATATTCAAAAAGTTTAATAATTAATATATGTAGAAGAGTCGTTTATTGATGAAAGGAGATTCAAAAATTAAATGTTAAAATAATTCTACGAAGATGTTTTTGTCTTATAAAAAACACATGCTTTGGTAAAAAAGAAATTTCTTGAAAGGATAACAAATAACATGACTGTTTATTCTTTCAAGAAACTTCTTTTTTTTATCAATGCGTGTGTTTATCATTTGTAAGACGAAAACATCATTTTAGAAAATATTTTCGGATATTAAAAATTAATTAAAGGGGCAACTGAATAAATTATTGTATTAATAACACTCCATTCGTTCAAAGCCAACGGCTATAGCTAGTTGTATATGTGAATCATTAATTCTACTCGAATGACTCAGCGTCAGCGTCAATCAATGAAGTACCTAGATATACTCCATGTATGATTTGCGTTTTAACACTTTGTAATACCAATCCTAACTATGTAATTATGGTTGTTAAATTATTGTAAGTTAGACACGTTCAACAATGTACTCTAAACTTATGACGTATTCAGCAATTAACTTACGTACTGCATAAAAATGAAATATATTTTATCAATCTGGTTAGAATAGAGACTTCTCGAAAAACATTAATGCTTAAAAAAAATTAAAAATAAAACAATAAACTATTTATAATACAACGATAATATACAATATATTTGGTATTGAGTTAATTATAATTTACATTCACGTTCTCTATATGAAAACGAAAACCTTTTGTTCTGTGAACAAGCCTGGAATCGAGAAGAATATATCAACTGCTCCATACATTTACGATCTGAACTATGGAAAAGCTCATTAAGAGGATACCCTCTTAATGAGCTTTTCCATAGTTCTAGTATACACTAGCAGTGCGTTTTCCATACAAACGTATTTCTCTATTTTCTCGCTGAAAACTGCTTCTAGAGGCACAATTCTTTTTACATACAATCTATTACTAAAATAGGTATGTCCCTATGTTTTATTGTTTTCTAAAAACCTGTTTAAAAGAAAAAAAATGTGTACAAAAACAGTTTTTTTGGAAAAAATAAAAAATAGGGGCATTCCTATTTTAGTACTAGATTTTATAGAAAAAGAATTGTGGCTCTAGAATCAGTTTTCAGCGAGAAAATAGAGAAATACATTTGTATGGAAACCATGTTGAAAAAATACTGCTAGTATACGCTCTTAAATTTCTCTATTTCAGAATTAGTCACAGAACAAAAGTTTTTCGTCTTCATTTTTATATGTACATAACCTGAAATAAATTTATTCTTAGTTCAATATCAAACACATTGTACAAATCCAAAACATTTTCGAAGTAACCTGCAATTAAAAATAAAAGGCCGGCAATGTCATACCCTTGGTGTTACAGTTGTCCATGGGCAGCGGTGATCACTTACCATCAGGTGACCCGCTTGCTCGTTTGCCGTCCAATGACATAAAAAAACTCCAAAATTTCGAATTGACCTGCAATTCTAAAACAGATCACACATTTGTTGTATGTAATAGTTAATTGAATAGACCATCGGTTGTTAACAGGTGTTCGACTGCCGGCAAGTCACCACTACAAGCGGCATGTTCGAAGCGCTCTGCAACCACATCAAATACAGCACAAACAAAGGAAATATCAGGTACTTGAAAATTTTGATAATTTTTGGTATTTTGTTGATTTCGTGTGTGTAAGTGGTCAACAATAGAGTTAGGTTATCAAACTATCTGATAGCCGGAACTAAGGATTTAACGTCCTACTATTGGTTAGTAGGACGTTAAATCTTGTTTTTAGTATGGATATTACACAAGTAATAAAAATACTGTGATATCTTCCTCTAAATTATAGCTTTCTTCAATGAAATCACAACCACAACCTTATAGGTTACAGTGTTAAAAAAATTAACTTTAGGTTATCAACAACATAAAGTTCCAGACAAACTTATTTGTTGCACGTGAACTAGACAACGATTGTTTCTCAGATTAAGATTTGTTTGAACCAGAATGTTGTATTATAAAAGTTTGTAATGACTTTACGAGTATAATGAAAAAGCTTTTGATCCAGCGATTTTTAACAAATGACTTAATAGTTTTTTTTTACGTTTCTAAACAGGTCGGCGATAACCGTGTTCCCACAACGTACAGACGGCCAACACGACTACAGGATATGGAACAGCCAGCTTATCAGCTACGCTGGCTACAGACAGCCTGACGGCACCGTCCTCGGAGACCCAATGCACTGCGAGTTCACTGAGGTAAGTCGGTAGTGTGCCTTCTGTTCTATATAACATCACAACTGCAAGCACAACTACAGGATATAGAACAGCCAGCTCACGAGCTACGCTGGCTACAGACAGCCTGACGGCACCGTCCTCGGAGACTCGCAGTGCATCGGGCACTGCGAGTTCACTGAGGTAAGTCAGTGGTGTTTCTTCTGTTCTTTATGACGTCACAATTGCAAGCTCAACTACAGGATATGGAACAGCCAGCTCATCAGCTACGCTGGCTACAGACAGCCGGACGGCACCGTCCTTGGAGACCCGATGCACTGCAAGTACACTTAGGTAAGTCAGTGGTATGCCTTCTGTTTTATAATTTAAATTCACGTTCTCAAAATGCAAAACAACTTTTGTTCTGTGACCGAATCTAAAATCGAGAAAAATTAATAAGCTTTTCCATAGTACGTTGAATACCTCAGTTCGAAAATGTATGGAGCAGCTGATATTCTAATATCACGATAATATAATCAGCTTTTCCATCGTACTTTGAATATCTACTGATCCAAAATGTTTGGAGCACCTTATATTTTTTTTTCTCAGATTGTTTTTCATTTTCATGTTGAGAACGTGAATTTAATTTATTGTTACCTCAATACCAAACACATTTTATATAGTATCTTTGGGTTAGTATCCCACGACATAAAATCACAACTTACGGGCTGTATCAAGTTGCCGCTATATTATTTTTATTATTTCGGACGCAAAATATTCAATGTTAGATGGAGGCCTCTGCCAAGTAATACAAGCAGCCTGCATGTAGTGTAAGCTTTCAGTTTTCTAAATAAGTATATACAATTTTAAATATTTTAGATTCAGAGTAGACTCTAAAGTTTAATTAATTATAAAGTTTACTTAATAATTTATCAAAGTAACAAAATTAACAAGGAAAACTACAATTCCGTTATTTAGATTATCTGGGACGTTAAAATATACGTACTTATTCATATTTATTTTGAAATACTGTTTCCTGGATGACATCACTCCAATTCCGTTTAATTACGCCTGTAATTTCATATTGTGTACTTCATATTTATTTCACAATAAGATTTAATAGTAAAATAATAATAATTAGTTCAATAATAACCTGTTCCGTTTTAGTGCAGACAATCAAACACATTGTGTACTCCTTTCTACAATGTTCCTCGTATTAACTACCTTAATAAGAAGTAAAATTATGCCACATACATTATAATCATTAATCAAGCCGGTTAATTAGCAGACTATTTATAATCTAAATATATCCGATATTACCAATACAACAGCTTGATAATGAAAGTAATTTATCATGTGTACTTTCATAGAAATATTACAAAAACCTGTTGCTCGAATAAATATTCGTCTACTATCGTGGTTATATACTTACTATATTTTAACACTAGCAGTCCGCCCTGGCTTCGCTCGAGGTACATACCTAGCCTATGTCACTCAGAGATAACGACCTATCCAACATTGAAAGATTTTTTTAATTAAACCAGTAGTTTTGGAGATTAGTGCGGTCAACCAAACAAACAAACTTTTTAGCTTTATAATATTAGTATAAATTATTAAAAAAAAAAAATGTAGTACGTCTGCTTGACTACAAAGATTCAAAGAATTATTAAAAAATAGGCTTTCACAGATACGTTATAACGTCAATATACATTTTTTTAGTAACTCTAATTAACGTATGTTTCAATTATTAATTAGTATTCAGAACTTACAGAATGCTAGCGATTTGAAATCAGCCACTACAGCGTATAAACGCTGAAAGAAACTTTCAATATTGTCGCCTACTCGCCTAAAGTGTTTTCTATAGTATTTTATAGTTTTCTATAATATTTTCTATATTTTTTATTTCCTTTTTTATAATTTCGTGTGTACAGTAAAGAGAGTAGGCATTCGTAGCTAAAGCAAATTATGCAAATCATATAATTCCTTCCTAAAATATGGAAATGGATTAGGTAGTATTACAAACTAAATGTTAGTTTAATCTCACAGAAAAAGAGGACTGCTAAGCCTAAAGAGGAACAATAGAATGTGCTTAATAAAACACTAGGTACTAACAAATATAATGACGAGAAGCTTCGAAAGAATCAGTAGTGACATCATCCGGATTCTATCGTTGGATACCTTATTTTTTGCAGTTACCAATGACACTGATTAATCGCAAAAACTGATTTGGTTTTGAATAATATATTACTTAGTGAGGCCTTGTAAATGATAAACGAATTTTAATATAGGTGATCCAGTACCGTGCCGCATTTAAACTGTTAAAGGCCCTGGGTATCTTCTCTTGAATATTTTTCTACGAAAAATAAATTAACGTCAGCGTGTTAATTTACCATCGACTTTATCATAAAGGGGTGACTCATCCCATTAATGAGCTACTTTTTGTATGTTGAAAAACGTCGATAACCTGGCTGCCTAAACACTTTTGTATGAAAATATCGTGTTTTTTTAGTTCCAGCATTAGTCATATAGTTTCATTTTGACTAACTAAGTCAAGAAAATGACGACTATAAATAAAATACACTGCGAATATAAAAATCATTAAAATTATAAATTCAACAATTTGAAGTAACAAAAAAAAAAGACATGAAGCAAAATTATGTGAGCAGAACATTTTCAATTAATATTTTTTTTTATGATTTTGTATAACTTTATTTTGACAAAATAATAAAAAGTTACTCTGATTTTTTTTAAAAGGTGACGGACGTATTCCTTACCACTATTAGCAATATTTTAAACGATAGCATTACTGGTATTTATAAAAAAAAACAAAACAATATAGTATGTACTTACTTAACATTATAATTTTCTTGTTTGTTCCAGCTATGTATCAAACTCGGATGGAAGCCTCCTCGCACTGCCTGGGACATCTTGCCCCTGGTGCTGTCGGCCAATGGCAAGGACCCTGACTACTTCGAGATTCCCAGGGAGTTAGTGATGGAGATTCACATGACTCACCCAACGTAAGTAGACATTTTGTATATAACTGTCTGAATATTGAACTTGACGGAAATAGAATGGACGTAAGCTATCGTAAGGTTTTTCCGTAGGTCCGTGTCTTTTAAGGAGTATTTAATTATATTATTCCTTTTTTATAGATCCGACATACAATTATAATTTTCTGATGGTCATAGTAGGAATTATAAAAACATTTTAGCACTTTTTGACGATTTCGCAACCGTTTTCTCAGCAGAGCGATTAACATGCGGTTTCACATTCTAAAATCACATTAAATTTTATTGCAAATTTTGTTCAATAATTACAAACACAATTCTTATAAATTATATACCTTTCGTTAGGAAGGTACACAATGTAATGAGAATTTAATTATTTCGATATCTTTTTTAGAATCTCCCGTTTCCAAAAACAAAAGGTTAAAATACAGAAAGTTTATTTAACTCTAAAGAAAGCAATATTATTCACGTAAAAGCCCATAAATTTAAGGTGTCACCTCCACACATACATTTTAATGTGTCTGTGCAACTTTATCAAACTTAAATAGAATTACGGAGACACATTGAATCAATTTCCCTCTCGCAATTGGGTATAATTTATTTCTTTTGCGTTCGTTTAAGTGAATTGTAGTTTATTTATTTTTTGCGTATGTTCTGCCTTTAACAGCTGTGCGTGCTGAAAATAAATCTCATTGAGTTAATAATCATGTAGGTATGTACCTTTAAAAAGGAATTTTAAAATAAACGTTTGTGATTACTTGCTTTATTTTGTTTAACACGTACGTAATAATTTCGTGAAGCTGTTTTGCTAAGCAAACAATAAATAAAAAAACACAAATAAATACGGAAACTTAACTATTAAAACCATTTTTTTACAAACAATACTTAATTTGAAACAATTAAATACAACAGTTCAAAAAAAAAATACTGAATGAAATTGGCTAGCAATTTGTTTCGGTGAATACAAATGATAAGTAAATGAAGGACAGTTATTAAAATTAAATAATCGTGCTGTAATAATTGTTATTCTTTCATAAAAAAATACTTTATCTAACTTTCAGCAGTTTGGTAGTAGTCATTCTATTTTACTTTGAATATATTTAAATGAGATCAATGTAACTAGGTAACTTTATTTTTTATTTGAAGCCGGTTGACAATAATCATCATTTTCGATAATTTACTTTTTAAAACAATCATATTTATGTATTCGAATAGGTATAACAATCAAAAGAATCACTTAAATCAACCAAAGAACACAACAAAAGTCAAATAGTCACATCGTAATTTGTTTTGGATCACTAGTTACGACGTATCGCTTTCCATCACAGATTTATGTGACATAAAAAGGCCGGAATGCATATTGTGAAGGCAGGGGTAAAAGCCCGCAAATAGGCGGGCACAGACTAAATTGCTTATCGTAAACCGGGTCCGGCGACGCAAATATAGAGATTATAGATGCTCCATACACTTCATGCTGACATACACCGCATCCTCTGACTGCTATAAATAATATACGGCTCTGGTAGAACAGAGGGGGTCACGCTCCTGCATTGGAGATTAAAAGAGACCTGATGATGATGATGACACCTCATACTAAAATTAAATGTGATGTTAGAGTAGAATGGACCACTCCAAGTTTTTCCGTGGATGTCGTAGAAGATCCCTTAGGAAACACAAGCTAAACAAAGCTTATAAACTCACACCTCTTTAAACAGTCTGGCCAGCGTGGACAGTGTAGGTCAAATCCTCTGAATACTCTAGCTAATATATATGGCTCTGTTAGTACAGAGAGGGTCGTGCTTCCGCAGTGGAGACTTTAAAAGACCTGTTGATGATATTGATTATAGTATTTTATAATTCAGATCCATTGAATTAAAAACTCTCTTTTCAGTTTACTAAATATTACCTTTTAGGGAAATTATGTAACACGTATACAAACGAATTTTCAATTCCTTACCTTCACAAATTCCTGCATTTTTTCAGGTCGGTTAAAAATACTCTATGAGATGTGGTCAGCCGGGGCCTAAAGTATCCTTCTAAGTGGTTAAATACAACTAATATATCGTAGACACAATCATTTCGCTAATGCATGATAGCACGTTAAATGGGCAAGACGTGACTCGTGAACTCCTTTTCCTTGTCTTTGTGGCGTTGTGGTTTATTCTGAGACCAAAATATTCCTAGAGGTCCAGAATCACACTGTCAATCTCTGGCTCTTAAGATCTAAACACACTTGGGCCGTTGTAAGAATGTGTGTCGTCAGGTGTTTCCAAAAATTTCATTACTTAAATTTTTTGTGGATAAGAAATAATGAAATTTCAGGGTCGGGTCCGACGCCTTGACGTCCGCAAGTGTTGCCGGCCTATGCTATGACTTGCACGAGTTTATTGATATTTTTAACACATACCTACTCTTATACGGTGTCAATAAATGCTAGCATAGTATCACTACTTAATGTTCTCTTAATATTACTAACATTACTGAAGAATAAAATAGCACACAGTCATCCACATCCTGGTCACATTACTGATGTGTGTGAACAGAGTGCCCCTGAAGGGACAAGGATGTACGGTCTCGACACTGTGACGGTTTTGCCACTACTCGGGCACGGCCCTACGCCTTTATCCTTCTACTTTCTCGGTATTTTACTCCAGCGATCTCCAATCCCAGTTACTGCCAGTAAATCCATGCTATTCAATAATGTAGCTATTGATGATGTTGCCTGAAAGCAGACATCGCGAGTAATTGAAAGGCTCCAGCTGCACGATTTTTGGTTTGCAAATTGAGTGAAACAAAATTTGGTCTATCTTTTAAAACCTTTGTATTAGAATTACTGATTGGACTGTGACTTAAGGGATTGGAATAATTTTTGAGAAGAAAATCCTGACTCGGAAAATTTGAAAATATAAGTAGATATTATTTACACCTTAATATCTTAATGTTTGTTATAAATAAAATCATAATTATTCAGGAGCAATTTTGAAAATGCTTTTACTTTTACCCACAGAAAGCTAAAGTTTAGCGGGTAAACACTGACGCAAATGATGGCGCTGGAAAAGCTAGTAAAAAATAAAGTTTTAATATCGTAATTAATATATTTACTTCAGTTGTGCCTTTATAGGACGTTTTCTATGAAAAATTTAAGATGGGTACTAACATCATTTCACAACTTTGTGAATTCCCCAGCAATTGCTAAAGTTAATTTTCACATGACTATTTTCAATAACACGTCTGTCAGCTAAAGACGTAACTCTTAATTGAGCCCAAGGGGAGCTCACCTGTTTTGGAAACTTTCAAACTTGGTGAATGATGTCGGTCCTCTGCCATACTTTGTTTGAAACTAATGAGAGTATAGAGGATTAACTAAGAATAATATAAATAAGGCCTAGTTGACGTAAGCATTATTAGCGATGAAATGCATGGTGATGTTAGACAGCCCCGGGCGCAGTACCCACTAGGATGGGTGACCATACCCATTTTAATCCGTGCTTTAGAATGCATGTTACGCTATTGGTCCCGCTATGCCAGATGCCTATAGGCAGTTTTGGTTTGAACAAAACTAATCAAGTCGAAAATATGTTTTTCTTAGAAGTATGTGTGTCTATACTACTTAGTTCTTGGTTATTAACACATTTATGTTGTCAAAAATTGATCTTACAATATGAAATTATATTTTGGATATTTTATATAAAAAAAAAAACAATTTTTGTTAATAATAATTAAAACTACTTAAAATTAATTAAAATATTTACAAATTATATAGTCCCTGCAAACCATCACCTCGCGGTAACGTGCCCAAAAGGCTGGCAGCATTGCCTCGTTGGATGGCAATGCTTATCCTTTGTGCCAAGTAATTGCCAGCCCTTTGGTCACGTGATACCTCGATAAGCCTCTTTGACAAAAAGTCAAAGAGACGAGTCAGTCATTTTTGTTGAGTTTAAAGATCATTCGAAAATAAGTTAAAACATAATTAGCATTGCCTGTTAAAATAAAAATGCAGAACTAAAGTACCCCAAATTAGAGCAGAACTGTAATCAATGTATTTACGTAACTATACTATAATGTATTATTTTTCTGTCTCGTTATTTTGTTCCTGTACTGTCCCTCGATGTACTATCTCGGACAATGTGCAAGAAAACGTAGTTGCTACTAAAATTGTTGAAGTTTAAGTTTCAACTTTAATTAGTTTAGGATTGTTCGCTACTTACGACTAACTTATATTTAAATTGTAAGAAATTTGCTGTTCTTGGTAATATTATTTTCTTCAAAACAGACGAGGGCAAACTAAGTAATTATTTGTCTTTGTTGACTTTGATTGAAATTTATTTATACCTTTCAATATAATTAATAAACAACCTTTATTATAATTTATTTATAACTTTTCATAGTATTAATCCAAGTTACACAAACTTTTTGTCAAATTCAAGTTTATCACGTCTTCAAGTTATTATTGAAGCACGGACAAGTACAAACTAAGGAATTCATATTGCGAAAATATCATTATAGAAGATTTAGTATTATCCAACGAACGATATTTTGAGGATGGAGTTGTCCGAGCGACCGCCTAGCTGAATAAACTCTTCTTTCATTAACACAGTAAAAGTTTATTAGTTATCAAGCTTTCTACGGTAGCCGCGAACTGCTTTACAGAAGTTCTTGGCCTACAGACATCCACTAGAATATAACGCGTATGTAATATAAGTCCCACTGATAAGCAAAACCTCCACTTTATGTTTCAACGTGGATCTCTCTATAACTACTTTGCTCCTTTTATCAAAAGCAGATGAGTGACCGTCTGGTTTTAGAAAAGCCAAGGGCGTAGGTCTGATTGGCACCTACTTGAATGGCACTTAGTCTAGGTCACGATACTATTCGTGAACTAAGGTAGTTTTATGCCATATTACCAGAAATAACAAACGCAGGGCGAAGTCCGCTTCCAACCAGTCATTTTGGCAATTCGTAGGAGAGGTCTATGTCCAGCAGTAGACTACTTGCGGCTGAAATGATGATGATAATTTCTGGCAGCATTTGGAAAACGTGACCCACCCAGCCCACGCCTATATTAAATCAGCACATTTTTTTATCCTTCACATATTTTAAATCGAACTAGTAGTCTCCGTCTGTACATTTTTTTTATTTCTTTAACAGGCACGATTGGTTTGCCGAGCTGAATCTCCGCTGGTATGCTCTGCCAGCCGTGTCAAGCATGCGTTTCGACTGCGGAGGCATCGAGTTCACCGCCAACGCCTTCAACGGCTGGTACATGAGCACGGAAATAGGATGCAGGAACTTTTGTGATACCAACAGGTTGAATATGCTAGAGGTACGAGATTTTGTTCTTTTCTTTTATCAACTTACAAGCTGCCATGAGGTATTTTTACCTATTTGATTTTCTTAAACTCCACTATCGTATAAGTACTACTACCTAGTAGTTACCCTTATAACAACTAACAAGCTAAAAAGTATTTGATACTCGGACCATGGACTATTTTCACCTATTTAATACAGCCTCCGTGGTCTAGTGGTTAAGGCGTTTGCCTTGTTGACCCGGGAGTCGTGGGTGCGATTCCCACGGGAAGCATACTTTGTTAAGTTGTTTCCAGTTTGGTTAGGACATTGCAGGCATGAATCACCTGATTGTCTGATAAGAAAGATGGCTGCCATCTGGTAGTCGTTAAAGGAACCACGTCAAAGGCCGAGAGGCGGTTCCGAAGAACTGTGACACCAGGGAGTGCATGGTCGACTGACCGTGTCACTTACACTACATGATGATTACCTATTCGATTTTCTTAAAAAACCATTATCGTATACGTATACTACTACCTACCTAGTAGATACTCTTATAACAACTAATAAGCTAAAAAGCATTTGATACTAGGACCATGGAATATTTATAACTATTTGATTATTTTAACTAACATATAAAAAGTACTTAATTAGAATGGTAATATTAATAAAGGGTACTGCATTTTTGAAGTGAATAGTGCAAATAAAATTACAGTTTCAATTATATAAAAATAGTCAAACAGTTTGAGAATCACTGTCTAGAAATCAACATTAATTCGGCCAAAAATTTTTTCTTCCAACTACGCTGCAATTCTATCATAACGGCACTACATATCCAGCACAAAGCGGAACTTTGCTGCACTAGAAGTAAAAAAAAAAACTAAACAGTGCAGTAAAGGATTTCCATACATTTTTGCTGCTCTAGTGCAGCAAAAATGTATGGAAATCCTTTACTGCACTGTTTAGTTTTTTTTAAATCGTGGACAATATTTGTCACCTGACATAAAGAAGGTTGGCCAACCTAACGGCCGTATGGAGTTAACAAAGGGACGTGTGTATTGCCTTGCCTAAAAAAAATACTGGCCATAAAGAAAAAAAGCGGGAATGTGAACAACAAATTTGTCTTCAGTTTTATTTTTCAAATACTTTTATTGCAGTAGTTGAAAGAAAAGCAGATTATGCACCTCGCATTAAGTAAGTTAAATTGCACTCGTGCTTTTTAGAGCCCTCGCTAGCGCTCGGGCTCCAAATAAACACTCGATCAGCAATAACTTACTTTCTGCTCAGTGCAACAATCTACTATTATTGCAGTAAAATATCTGGAATTTTTTAAAATTCTTTACTATGCATATTTGGCACTTAGTTCAAATATAATTTTGTGTGATTAAGATGCTGTTGAGCAGTTTATTCTTATCTAAGCTTAGGAAAGAAAAACTACCTCTCATCGATTGCCCAGCGATAAGTCTGAAAAAGCTCGCTAGATTAAGAGCTGCGGCAGCTGCGATCCGTATATCAACATTTTCTGAAGAGCTTTCGTTAATTTAGGTTGCGTAACTTCGCATCGTTCACGTATCTGCAGCTTTCGACAACATTAATAATAGTAGCTCATCTTTTTCCTCTAGCAACAAAGTTCATACGAAACAAAAAAAAAACTCACTTAAAATATGAGCTTTCTCTAAGTTTCGTAAAATTGATTTAATAAATAAAATTTTACACAAAAGGTTATAATATTTTATTATCTTGTCTTGTTAACTTTTTTAATGAGACCGATTGATTAGTTGTATGGGTTTTTGATCTTTAAATTCATTTTCAAAAATGAGAGATTAGAATTCCTGATAAATTATTCATTTAATTTTACTGTATGCATAACGTTGGTAAATGTAAAGCTAAAGGTTATGTGGAGAATCATACAGGTAGTGCTAAACTGTGATGTAAGGGCATGATAGGTACATAGAAGAAAATGATATGGGCCTGATCCATAATAAAGATAATGATAGAGAATTCTCTGATAGGATAAGCGGTAATTGAGACATTTTTTGCAGTAGTTATAACTTAGTTATACCCGATAACCGGTTAATTCATAATTTTGTTTCACAGAAAGTAGCTCAAAAGATGGGCTTGGATACGCGAACGCCAGTGAACCTGTGGAAAGACAAGGCCCTGGTGGAAGTGAATGTCGCTGTGCTGCACAGCTTCCAGCAACACAACGCCACGATTGTGGACCACCACACCGCTTCGGAGAGCTTCATCAAGCATTTGGATAATGAGAATAGATTGAGGTAACTAATTTAAGTTGATGTTAGAAGATCATAATTTCTTTGACACAATCATTTCCAAATAAAAGCACTGCTTGGTTCCTTAAAAAAAACATATATAAATGCACAATATAAGGTGTTTGGCATATCTGATATTCTTTGCAGTAAGTTTTACCTAATACAGTGCAACGAAAGCCTTTAACTAAATTCGTAATCAGAAAGTACTTTAAGAAAATACCTCCCTGTGATTCAAAGCATACATACTTTCAATCACACAAATCTATTTCAAATATCAAATGGTTTATTTTTTCTGAACCGGATCTCTTCCATACAAATGATATTGATACTGTCAAGTGTTGTGGAGTTACCAGGAACTAAATTGACGGTCGTAGCGTGAGACTGAGTGATTGGGAATACCAATTCAAATCCCTCGAGACATAACTGTATCAAATGAGAAATAAAAGTCCTTAAAGGATGTAGGCCGATGCATCGGGCTTCGGAGTTCCCCGATTTTGCATTATCATTTAGAAATTATGACGTAGGCTTCATGCGTCATTGACATATTAGACACTTGTCAATTTGAAAATTACAAAGTAACAGCTCATCCTTCGTTCGATTATCCTGAACGCTTTATCTCGAAAAGGTGAATGAACTTAACAAAAGAACGAATTTGAAATGTTTTCAATTAGTATCAAGTATATTTTATACAAATTGCATTATTGAAAAAAATCCCCGTTGTTGTTTTGACTATCGACAGTTTACGAGCACCATTTTGTTGCCTTTGACACTCCGGGTAAGAATACAAATCTAATGACACCTCACACTTCAAAATTGGTCAAGCCGTAGACTACGGGAGGCAACAATGCAACTTACATACAGAGATACATAAAAACACGCGAAAAACAGTGACGTCCTTCTGGTGGATCATTGGGTAACAAATACATCATCATCAGGTCTTTTTATTAGTCTCCACTGCTGAAGCACGACCCTCTCTGTACTACCAGAGGCGTATATTAGCCAGAGCAGTGAGACGATTTGGCCTACACTCTCCACGCTGGCCAGAAGGGTTGGTGAGGTCTCTTTGATGTTTATAGCTTTGTTTAGCCTGTGTTTCCTACTCGTACAAATACATATTCAAGTATTATTTTTATATTCATAATATACTAGCTGTGAACGATGACTTCGTCCTCGTTGAAAAAGTAGCCTGTATCCTTTCTCAGGCTCTAGGCTGGCTCTCTTTATCTGTTTACCAAATTCCATTTAAATCTGTTTAATCTTTTTGGCGTGAAAGTGAGACAGACAGAGAGAGTTTCTTTCGTATTTATAATATTATTATGGATAGTATGGATTTAATGGTCCCATATAGCACATAGTGCATTTTGCCTCTGGTCTGTCGGACCGACACAGTTTAGTTCTACTTGATACGACTAAGATTTTTCTGACCTTTGTTGCACATGAATATTTTCACTATTCTAGTCTTTATCCTATCGTTATTCAAACTATTTATGAACACAATGCAAAATAGTAAGGTGACACGGCTTCAAATTCTTAGACCATCGATATTGCTAAATATTTGAAGAGTATCTCATAAAATTACGCGATCGTGTAATGTGATTTCGGGACACAAGTACTTACTTTTTATTAGTTTTTATTATTATATTCACAAACTACGAATAAGATACGATACGAGATACGACCGACTGCTTTATGTTTTCTCTAGGCAATAGACACCATCGACAAATATTGGAGTGAGGGTCAAGATGATTTGGGTAATACAATTAAGTTTGAATTTTTATTGGGGGTCAAAAATTCAAACTCAATTGACGCGTGTTCTATGCCCATATATCCATAGATGCAGTGTCGGCAGTGATTACATTACCATAGATGAGATGAATGAGCAGATCAATTCGTTACTGTTCAATTATATTTTTATGAATCGAATGTTATATTTTATACGTCGTATTTACTTCTTTACTCTGACTATTCAAGCTTATATATGGCTCTGGTAGTACAGAGAGGGTCGTGCTCCTGCAGTGGAGACTAAAAAGACCTGATGATGATGATGATTTACTTCTTTGCACCAGACAGCAGAATACTTACAAACAACAAAAGTTTTCAGTAGACGAATTTATCAAAAAACAAGTATTATAATAAATCACCTCAATAAAACAAACTTATTTGTCCAAACAGCTATACTAGCAATACCATCACAAAATAGGATATTGCTGGCTTCAGCGCCTTCAGTATTGCATCGGTAAAATCCGAAGATGGCATTGCAAAATCTCATTATTGCGCTCTCGTAGCTCTTGCAATTTTATTTCTATTTTTTTATTGTAAAAAGGCGATTGTTGGTTATATACAAACACTCAGAGAGCATATTTTTATTATGAAACATAATTACGGCTTTCGGTTGCTTTCAATCAACTAGTGGATGGTGGTCCTTATTAATCAGAAGTTAAAATTAAACACCGAGCAAAAAAACTCCCAAAAGAAGGTTGATCGCTATCTTGCCTATAAAAAACGATACAACAAAGAAAATAACTAATAATGTCATAAACAAAGATATTAAATAAAACATATCAAATCTCTTTGAGTGAATAAATATGTATAATAGTATAACAGAATAGTTACAAATATCCTCCCTTTTTATAATATCGGACGGAAACAAGCAATTTAGTATTTGAGATATCTAATTACGTGAACATTGATGACTGTAATTCAGTCAGTCCCTTGAGATACTACTGTGTTTGTATAGTATAGTGCATGAATAAACAAGATATTAAATTTAATACAAAGTAATAATAACAACAGTTTTCAATAAAATAACTATGAATAAAAAATTAAAGTGAAGATTTTTCAATCTCTTTTTATCAAATCTAATCCATAGGTATATTTTGTTTAAAAATAAATTGTAATAAATTAATAAAAAAAAAACTCGTTATCTCGAAATCTAATCCTGCGTTACTTTATCTTTACTGAAAAATGTTCATATTGTCCATAACAGTTGATATTAATTCATTTTACGTTCCCATAATAAATAAGCAAAGAACACAATATTGCATTTACGATATAAATAAGACCACGCCAAAACGTCCTTAATACAATATGACATGATACTTTTGACGCTCATAAAATATTTACGTAAATATCGCTTCTGATCAAAACATTCACATGACCACAAAATATACAGGATACAGATGTAATACAATGTGTAACATGTGTTTAATTTTGATACCTACGCGATCTTTATAGGCACCGTCGTTGCTTCCTGCTAATCTCAGATAGATCTGACGGAGGCGGAGCGGGTTATGTAAATGTACTTAGGATGTGCTTAAAATTTAAATCTTAAGTCCGAATAAATATTTAATCCTTCTTTTTGACGTTTATAAAAAAATTACAAGGTTTTTAGATGTTCACTTTCAAGCAATGTGGAAGGAAATGATCAGGTGACTGCGGTGGCATTCTAAGTTTGTGGATTATTGCAGTAGCTATTATGAAACAAAAAGATACTCGTATAAGTGTACTGTTTCATCGAATAGATCGCAATTTTTAACCATGTACGTATGGATGTATGTCTGTTCCATTGTTGCCTCCTGTAGCCTAAACGGCTTGACCGATTTTGAAGTGCGAGGTGTCATTAGATTTGTATTCTTCTCCGAAGTGTCAAAGTTTATGTACCTATCCAATGCATAATATTGCGGATGGAAACTGTCAAAAAAGGCGGTCGAGTTTTTTATTTTTAAAAATAATGCAACTTGTTATTAATTTACGTCATCTGTATTATGTTAATTTATGAGGTATTTGCGTATCCTCTGGGTCGTGTATGTTATTGTTATCCGCGTTAAACAAGTGCCAAGGATGCTGCGTTGATCGTTTAATGGCTGTAATATGTCGGACTGATAAAGTTAAGAAATCTCACGGAACTGTTTACTTTTTGTATTACGCAGTTCATTGAAGCACACTAAATTATAATATTAACATATTTACGGACGATGAACTAAATAATAGGATTTTGCATTGTTTTTATGGTCAATAAAGTGTTCCATCAAATAAGTATTATTTGTTTAGCTTCAATCGTGTATTGATAAAACGGTTGTACCTTATGTATGAATCATTCCCACCATTTCGATTTTACTATACGGTGAATCTCGCTGTTTGTGGCCTATTTAAGCTAGGATTTCAGATATGGTCTTTATACATGATTGTCTAAAAAGTAGTGTTATGTTTTTGGAACTCATGTAGGTATATGAGTTTCTATATTCCACAATAACTTTTAAATGCCTGAACAGATATGAGAGAGAATGTTTGCCTTACCCTGAGTGATATAGGCTATTTACAGCGCAGTCGTGTTTATTGCAATATTCTTTAAAAAAATATAATATTTTAAAACTCTGCCCCTTTTAACTAGTATTTGTGAGGAAGACGGTAAATTTTTGCTCTTTTAAATACCTACTTTATATTATTTTCTCTTAGGTCGGGTTGCCCTGCCGATTGGATATGGATCGTTCCCCCAATGTCTTCGTCCATCACTCCAGTGTTTCATCAGGAAATGGCGCTGTACTACTTGAGGCCTGCTTACGAGTATCAGGTAGTTTCTATGCCTTCATCTTTTCTTAATACTGAGTTGAAACTCTTGTAAGATTGAGGTGACGAAACGAGGTAGATAATTAACAAGGATTCTATCGTTACACGTAATTATTTCGATATAATTAATCAAATGATCATGATGATCACAGAAGCAGAATAATGTTACAAATCCTTATTTTATCTTGTAGTTTGGTAGTCATTTCATATTTGATTTTCAAAGTAGCACTTTTATTTGAAGCATTCGAAATGTTTCATTGGGCAAAGATCTAAGGAATCATGTTAATTCGGCTTGCAACTCATTACTATTTTGATGCCGCTTTCCACTTTTACGCCCACTAACACGCTTAACAAGACCTTTGGATATTAATGACTTTAATCTCTGCCTACCCCGCAAGGGATATGGACGAGATTATATATTCTTGCATGAAATTTTACTTTTTGTGTCTTAGGAGCCAGCCTGGAAGACTCACCAATGGCAAAAGTCAAAGCCAATCACAGGAAAGAGGCCGATCAACAGGAAGTTCCACTTCAAGCAGATAGCGCGCGCGGTTAAGTTCACGTCCAAGTTGTTCGGCCGAGCGCTGTCCAAGAGAATCAAGGCGACAGTGCTCTATGCCACGGAGACGGGGAAGTCTGAGCAGTTTGCGAAGGAACTGGGAGTTATATTCGGACATGCTTTCAATGCTCAGGTATGAACGCTTGACGCGTAACCAAGTCTTTGACAGTAACATGGATTAATCGCCTTAAGTTTTTGTTGTACGCCTTAATTTAGTATCTTATTAGAAAGATATTAGGTATACGAGGTGGGCCTCAAAGTTTTACTACCAATAATACTCGTATCATATGTATACTACTACATATACTTTTTTATGTGCCTGTACACTTGAGCTTGACTTTTACAATGACTGATCTACATAGTGGCGTAGCTAGGACGACCGTCCCGAGTGACTCACTTTAAGGGATGACCCCACAATAAATAATACGATGACGCCCTAACGTCAGTTACTTTGGTAAAGTAACCGACGTTAGGGCGTCATCCTGATTTTGGGATTGGGTTGACACCATGACGACCGTCGCTACCTACGCAACACTGGTTAGGTACCTACTTTGACTTTATACTCTCTAGACACCATCATGCCTTTATTGCTCGTGTACGTGACAGCTTTGTGCTTTTCACACGCGTCCTGTTAATTTATGCCCTCAAAATCCGTCAAATTGGTAGCTGTGTGTGTGCGCGACCGACTGTGAGTTGGACGCTAGTTTTTTCAACGCTTTTAGGCTAAAAGAGTCTATCTAGGTTTTATATGATATAAGGGTACCTACATAGGAATACAATGAATACAGAAAACAGGTCTGCGTATGTTGTAGTATAGGTGGTACTGGATTTTCTAGTGTCTTTTATTCTTTATCTTCTGCGGTCTACCCAGTGTTTTCCATATTTAAATGAGACAAATAATTGAAGGTAAGCCTCTGATAAACCTCTCAATAGCTCCGTGGCGCAGCGGTCAACACGCCTGCCTGTGACATGGATCGTCCCGGGTTCGATCCCCGGTCAGGTCAAGATGAAAAATGATCTTTTTCAGATTGACCTGGGTCTTGGATGTTTATCTATATATGTATTTGTAATGAACTATAGTATCGTTGAGTTAGTATCCCATAACACAAGTCTTACTTAAGAACTTACTTTGGGGCTAGCTCAATCTGTGTGATTTGTCCGTATATATTTATTTAATACAAGCAAAAAAAAAACAATATGTTAGATTACAAAAAGATCGTAGTTTTCCGCACATTTCCACGTAGAAAATTAATCTAAATGCCTTAGCTCCATATAAACGCGGTTCATCGCACGTACGCGCTCGCCACTATGTCAAGCAATCAAGGCAATGGCGTGTTTGAGTTGTATAATGCGCTCTGATCAGCCGAACATGATGACTATTGACGCTGTACACTTATGCAAACAAATCATGGGCTGAGATGAGTGTGAGATCTCAGTATGAGTAAAATAATTTATTATTAAAATTCTTGATGAGACTCTATTTTCTGAATAAACTTTTTGATTTGATTTTTTTATTTTGAAAGTCGAGTTTTTGATTTTGACTACAGTTTTAAATGACTTAAATAAACGAGGAAGTTTTAAACCACTTGTGTTATTTATTAGTACCTCTTACAACTTAAACTCTTAAATAAATTATATCTTTGTCAGATATGAACCTATTAGTAAAAGATACATATACCTGATATTATTCCCTTAGAAATTTCGTCAAAGTTTCAGTACCTAGGTAAAGAGCAAATGGTTTTTTATCCGAAATTTGTACTGAAAAAGGACATACCTTTTTCATTTATATTCAAGCATTATTTTAACTCCAATTTTAAATTTTCTCAGCAATAACAAAAAAAAAAATTACAAGCCCAGGAGAAAAATGTTACGAGAATTTTGCCCCAAGATTATTTCCCCTAAAATGACAGGATATTAAATAAATTGTAACGTAAAACGAGCATCGTTGCAAGCAAAAATAATGCGAAAAGAACACCACACGACACTGTAAAACAGTCATGCTGTTATATTTTATGTGTTCAACAAGTTTCCGTAACTTGAATTCAGTTTGCAGTGGGAACAATCTAGTTACAGCAGTTCTTATTAGTATAGGGTTGTCAATATTTGAGTACTAAGGTTTTAAAGTAGTAATACTTAAACTAGTTGTAAAAACGATACATTTTTAAAAAAAGTAGCTAGTACTTTTCAATGAAATTAAGCAAAGAAATTAAACAAAAATACAGATACGCAGAAAGAATAGCAGCAAGAAAAATAAAACGAAAAAGACCACAAGACGTTGTAAAACAGTTCTGTTGTACATTATGAGTTCAACAACTTTCTAAAACTTGAATTCAGTTTGCAGTCGGAACAAACAAGTTGCAGTAGTTCTTACTAAGATAGGGTTGTCAGCATTTGAACACCAACCGACTTCAAAACGTGGACTAAATTTAGCACTAGGTCTAACCTTTTGACCGCCCATGACAAATTGATACAGACAGCCAAAGATATACCAAAGTGATAAGTGTTGACTTATTTTGGTTGGATAATTGACGAAGTACTTAAATAAGTCATGTTAAAAAAGGGAAGGTTTCAAGGTGATGTGAAAAATGGTACATAATGTAAAACAAGGTGTTTTTGTTAAACATTATGCAGTTATTTTTTTGTCTCCTAGATCTTTCCCGCTGAAATGACAGAGTATTAAATAAATTGTATCTTAAGTGAGGTACCTATCGTTGTAAGCAAAATTATAAGAAAAGTCATGACACAAAACCTTTTTCTTTTTAATAAAATAGGAAATACGGAGTCACTATCAGACAGACGAAAGACTAATGCGCTGTGCAGTTTATTGCTTCTTCTGCACTCCGCTGTGAAAACGGCGTTATACTTAGCCATAAGTTATTTACTGACGTCAACAAGTTTTCAGTTGTAAATAATATATGTATGACAAGTGTTCTGAGAAACCTAATATTAAATAAACATATGAATTTTGAACTAATCCTGCAAAATAAAACATGTTGTTGACAGCCCTATACAAGACGAACTTCACAACTTTTTCCATCAATCTTTGCAGGTGCACTGTATGCTGGACTATGACATCACGTCGATAGAGCACGAAGCTTTGTTACTGGTTGTGACCTCGACTTTTGGAAACGGCGATCCACCAGAAAATGGAGTGGTAAGTACCTAGGTTCAAGTTTTTAGGTCAATTTTGTACAATTCATACAATCATTCTGGCACGATATGTCTCGGAGCAGTTATTTTTTTTTTATTATACCTACGAGTGTGAACAAATGGTTTGGTAGGATTTAGTTATTATAACTACTTTTGATTAGTTGCATATAAATATGATAAAATTCCAAATTAAACTGTTGTAATCAATAAATCTAATACAATGTTGTAATTGTTTCAATTTTATTTAAGATTTATTTCTTTTCTATTTTTATTTGGCTGTTGTAATAAAATCAAGTTGCTATATCTATAGCATGTTATGAAATTTCATAACATACATTTTATTTTATCCCACAGGCTTTTGCTGAACACCTATGTGAGATATTATACACAGATCAAGTTGGTGACGAAGTTAGCGTGTAAGTGAATTAGTATTTTTTATAAATCAAAATTTTATGACCCTCCTTTACCCATTCTTTATTCTACGGGTTGATATCACACACAATGTAAATTGTATTGTTTAGTGACCCGCTGGCAGTAAATGTGTTAACGCTGAGTTTGTTTTCAGGAATTCCCAAACACTGACTCCGAAGTCGTTCATAAAAGCAAACAGCCAAATGGAATTTCAAAGATATACGTCCGGAAACCAGAAAAAATTGAGTCGACTGGAATCTTTGAAAGGTATTTATTACATGTCCACTACTGATTAACCATTACTTAATCAGTAGTGGACACTACCCTCTCTGTACTACCAGAGCCATTTAGGTATTTATTACCCAGAACACTCTCCACGCTTACATATAATGTTTTATCCATTACTTATGTACGAGAACATCTATTTTTTTTCTGTCTTTGACATTGCGTCTATCATTCACGACATTTGCCCTTATACCTATATAAACAGTGGACCACAAAAAAAGTATACCACCAAGAATACTAGTATAAAAGTACC
This sequence comes from Rhodophaea formosa, assembly GCA_963082605.1. Taxonomy (NCBI): domain Eukaryota; kingdom Metazoa; phylum Arthropoda; class Insecta; order Lepidoptera; family Pyralidae; genus Rhodophaea; species Rhodophaea formosa. Next base: position 5,433,232 of record OY720209.1, read on the forward strand.
AATAGTATAGAAATAATATAGGGATAGTATTGTCGGGTCCTACTCACCCAGCTAGTTAGAGTAGGCCCAACATGAATATGAATGGAGGTATTAATGCTCAGCGGAGAGAGAGAACACAACACAACTCTGATAATGGATTTTAATAAGTTTCACACAGGCGTTAGGTACACAGTTAGTAGTAGTGAATACAGTTAGTAAAATAATATTTATTATAGGCGAGTGCCTGTAAGCTAGGGTCGAGAGATCACGACCAAGGAATTGAATGGAATGAAAAGAGTGATGAGGAAGGACTGTGAAGAAGATTTGAAAATGGAATTTAGAATTTAAAATGAATTATGTTTCGAAATAAAGCGGACAGGATGATGATGATTGGGAAATGAGGTGAAAAGCAAGATGCAGCATGAAGGTTATCCATGCGCATCGTTACAATACCGGGGGGGCCGGGGTAAAAAAAAAAGTTTTTTTTTTTTTAAGAAATAGAAGATAAAATAAATAAAATAAGTGTGTAAATAAAAATAATGATAAATGTGTGAAAAATTTTTGTGGTGAGTGTGGAATGTACAGTGAGTATTTACAATAAGTGCGTTTCCGACTTTCATTCATCACTCATTCATTCACTTACCATTCAACCTCTGTGACAGTCTTAAGTTTTCAAACTTGAAACATCATTCAAATTAGAGAAATTATATTTTATTGTACAATTTCTCATGAAACCACTTATTTGCTTAGTGAAGGCTTATTTTGTTAGTCACAACCCGCTAAATAATTGATTGGCAGCTAGGCTTATTTACCGTGTTGCCGACCGCACGATGATATTATTTACAAGTTTTTATAAATAAAGCATTCGCGTTTACGCGATAAAGTTAAGAAAATTAATATTTAATGTTAAAACGTAAGGTATTAAGCATTAAGTGCTTATAAGAAAGTTACGATAAGGGCTTATTTTATGTGTTATCAACGGCACATAAAGATTATTAGTTAATTGTCATTTGAGGCTTATTTAATGAGTTGGCTACCGCTCAAAAAAAATTAAAGGGATAAAAGAAGAAAAGAAAATAGAATAGTAATAATTAATAAAGATGATCAAATTATAGGTTGACATCCGTCAATGTTAATGGGACCTAGAAATAATGAAATGAATATAAAATAAAATTAAGACTAAATTGGAAATAAAGAAGTATTTTATCAAAGAAAAGTTAAAAAAAAATTAATAAAAGGAATAGATAGTTTGATGTTTCATTTAATAACATCAGAAGAAAGGTAAGAACTTAATTTAGGGATGGGTTTAATGTCTTTGATATGCCAACGACCGAGACTTTTGTTATCAGTGTCAATAAGGTCGTAAACTAAAGGAGATACTTTATTTGCTACATAGCATTTAACGAATTTAGGTGCTAATTTAGCACAAAAATGTTTATTTGATGAGCTGATAGGGTAATTGCGTTTCCATACAACATCACTTTTATTAAATTCAAAATGTTGATGATGTTTATTGTAATAAGTTGCGTTACTATCATGTGCTTTAAATAACCGAGATTGAACTTCGGAAAATACTGGAATTAAATTACCTATATTTTCAGCATACATATCCCTAGGACTGAAAATTAAGTCATCGCACGTATCTTTATTGGAAAAAATAGAGCCACAAGTACTTAGTTCCCTACCGAAAACTAAAAATGCGGGTGTAAATTTAGTTACTTCATTTACAGCCGTATTCATGGCGAATTGAATTTTATGTAAATGAAGATCCCAAGTACGATGATCATCGTCAACAAAAGAAGCTACTGCTGTAATTATAGTTTTATTATAGCGTTCTACTGTGTTTACTTGAGGGCAATAGCGCGGTGTGTAGTATAATTTAGGTATTTTATAAAACTTAAATAAATCCGTAAGTTCTGAGCTTATCATTTGAGGACCGTTATCTAAGATTATAGTTTCAGGAATACCGTAATTCATGAAAACTAAATTTTCGAGAATATGTTTTATAATTGCTGAAGTTGCTCGTTTTATGGGATAAAGTAGACAATATTTTGAAAAACAGCAAGTTACAACTAGAATAAATCGGTTAAGTTTACGAGTTATTGGTAATGGTCCTATTAAATCCATTGACAAACATTGGAATGGACGCGAACAATTTTTAGGTTTTCCCATAAGACCTATAGTATTTTGATTTTGATGTTTATAGGCTAGGCATGTGTCACATTTAGAAATAAATGTTGCAATGTCTTTATACATTCCTGGCCAGAAGTAATTATTTTTTACGCGATGATAAGTTTTAAATGATCCAAAGTGAGCCGAGGTGGGGTTAGAATGATTTTCTATAATTATAGATTCTCTGAATTCAGATGGGATAACTAATTTCCAGCTGAATTCTGAATGCAAGGGTGTATTAGACCGAGCATATTTAAAAAGTTTACCGTATTTAATCAAATAATCAGGAGTAGAAGTAGGATTAGTTTTACATTTATTAAAAATTGAGTTATACCATTCATCTTTAGTTTGCGAAGTGAAATTTATCGTATTTATTTGTTTTATACGAGATAATGTATCCGGTACAACGTGTTCTGAACCGCGTTTATGTTTTATTTCGAAGTTAAACATCGATAGACGAATACTCCAGCGAGCAAGTCTACCGGTAGGGTTGTCAAGATGAAGAAACCATTGTAAGGCTGAATGATCAGTGTAAATTGTGAACTTTTGGCCGTTATCTAAATAACAACGCCAATGTTCAAGTGCGGTTATTACACTGAGAAGTTCACGTTCAGTAATAGAATAATTTCTTTGGGGACCTGTAAGCGATTTGCTCATATAAGCTATGGGCTTTTCGATGCCATCATAATCTTGGGTAAGCATTGCACCAATGCCATATGATGAAGCATCGCAATGAACTGCAAATGGTTTTGTAAAATCTGGACAAGCGAGAATGGGAGTACTGACAAGTGCTTGTTTAATAGCATTGAAAGCATTTTCGGCTTCTGAAGACCATTTAAAAGGAGGAGCTTTTTTACTCGTAGAAGTAAGTTTGGTAAGGGGAGCTGCAAGTGTACTAAGATTTGGTACGAAACGTCGATACCAGCTTGCAGTACCAAGAAATCTTTTGACCTCTCTAGCCGATTTAGGGGGCTGAATGTCCAGTATAGCTTGGACTTTTTTGCTATCAGTATGGAGACCTTGTTCGTCTATAACGTAACCCAGATATTTTAATTCATTACGGAAGAATGAACATTTTGGGAAGTTAATTGTAATATTAGCCTGAGCTAATTTTTTATAAACTTTATTAAGGAGCTCAACGTGTTTATCAAACGTAGTTGTAGCGATGACTATGTCATCTAAATAACAGAAAACAGAGTTGTCTAGCATGATATCTAATAATAGATTATCGACAAATCTCTGTTGTGTAGCTGGGGCGTTAGTTAACCCGAATGGCATTACTTTAAATTGAAACATGCCTTTATTTTTAACATAGAATGAACATTTTGGGCGATCCTCTTTTTTTAATGGAATTTCCCAAAAAGCTTTTGCAATATCAATAGAAGATAAATATTTAGAATCTTTTAAATTATCGAGTATATCAGAAATTATTGGTAATTTATAAGCATCTTTTTTTGTAATATCATTTAATTTACGGCTATCAATACAAAATCGCCAAGTGCCATCTTTTTTAGGTGTTATTATTACAGGATTGAGCCATGGGCTTTCACACGGTTCAATAACATCTAGCTTTAACATCTCGTCAACTTCTTTTTTTAACGCCTCTTGTTTTTCAGGCGATAAACGGTAACATCGTTGACGTATAGGAGGATGATGTCCTGTATCAATATGATGTTCAGCTAAATGTGTTTTACCTAATGGTTTAATTTCGGTAGAAATATTTTTGAATTGGTTAATAATGGCATCAGCTAAAACGCGTTGTGTTTCGTTTAGGGTTTGATAAGTATTTAAATGTGAAGTTGAGTTATTTATTACGAAAGATGTATTTTTGTTAAGTTTAGAAAAAGTAACGTTATTAAGTAAGTTAGGAGCAATGTTAAAAGTTTTCCAAAAGTTAATACCTAATATAAAAGATTCGGTAATTTCGGGTATTACATGAGCAGTTATTACAGAAAAATGATTATTATATACTATTGGTAGCGAAATAGTACCAATAGACGATATTGACTGGCCATTTGCCACAGAACCACGAATGGTTTGATTTTTATTTAAAGTAAAACCATGCTTTAATAAAATTAAATGTGCATTATTACCGAGGATAGTTATCGCACTACCACTATCTAATAATCCGTTTAAATATAATTCATTTACTTTTATTTGCAAATAAGGACGTTCTAAGTCTGCTTTGTTTTCAAAGAGGAGAGTACTAACTTTATATGAGGTGAAGAAAATTTTTAAAGTTTTTAACCAGTTATTCCAGTCTTTTTTATCAAAATTAAGTTTATTTTTAGAATTAGTATCATTTATGTGTTTAGTACACTCCTCACTAATTAGTTTTTTGAATTATGTTTTTGACAGTTAGGACAATTTGTAAAAATAAAATCTTTTTTACCACAACGAAAGCAAACTTTTTGTTTATTAGTACAATCATTTAATAAATGTGAATTATTTCTGCAACGCGGACAAGTAAAAGTTATTTGTTTATTTGTATTTATTGAATTTATCGGTGTAAAAGATTGGTTTCTATAAGGAAATTTGGGAATTACAGGTAAGTTATTAGTAGAAAAAGGAAGGTCAGGAGTCAAAGGTAAGTTACTAGACGAAATTGAAGGTTGTGAATTATTATTAACTTGTAACAACCTTTCAGTAAATTTACACGCATCGCTAAGAGCAGCTAATGATGTAAGGTCATTAGGAGAAAGTCTTAAACTGTATTCAGGTTGCAAATTTCTGACTATAGTATTGATTTGCTCTTTTTCAGATAACGGTTCATTTAGTTTATTAAATAAAGTTATCATTTGTGAGAAATATATAACTGACCGTTCATTTTTATTTTGTTTACGATTATCTATAATTTTTCTTAATTTATAATCGTAATCTGTAATTTCAAAGTCTGTTAGAAAACAATTTTTAAAAGAAACCCAATCAGTTATAACATTATTTTTAGTTCTGAACCAATCTAAAGCTGAACCTTTAAGAATATCATATAAGTGATTATATAAAGACTTTTCAGATATATTTCTAGCTTTGGAAAATTCTTCTATTTTTTGGATGAAGTCTTTTGGACATCCATCACCCTTAAAAGTAAATCGTTTCAAATCATTACTGGTTGTTGAATTCGTTATGTTTGAAATTTTGTCAGTTAGTAAATTATAAAAGGTTTGAGGTTGGGGAGCTAAAAGTGAGTCAGTCGAATGGTAAGTTGAGGTAGAAGTGGTATTATTTTCTAAAATATTAAAGTTAGTCTCTAATTCTTTAAGTTTATGCCAAGATGTTTTAATTCTTTCTAATAATTGTAACGAATGATCAACAGCCATATCAATTAAGTTAAGTCTTGATCTTACATGAATAAGATACGACTGCGTTTTAGTTTTACGATTCGGATAGGAAAACATGCAGTTTTCTATCAAAAGTATGCATCTATCAATATCATCGAGGTCAGTAGCAACATCGTTGAAAGAACTATCATTGAGTTGATTATTATTAAAGTTAGAAAGAAGTAAAGCTTTAAGTTCCTCGCAAGAAGAAGATGATTCGAAATTAATATTTCTATGTTTAAGCTCAAAAATAATTTCAGGTTTATTTAGCTGCCTAACATCCATGTTTGAAAATTGATACAAAAAAATAAATAAAGAGTAAAATCGTTAAAAGTGCCAAAATATTGCCAAATGATCAAATAGATTATCTTGTGAAAGATAGTTTAGAATTTAGAGGGATTGAGAATGTAAAGAAAAGTTGTTGACATTTTTATAATTTAAATAACAAAAATTAATTAATAATTATTGATGGTAATATTATTATTATGGCCACCCTCAATATTCTCGGTATAAATACAATCGTCATCCCCACTCTCTCTCTCATTTCGATTTACGCTGTGTTAGGAGACAGACGTTATACCATCCTTGTTATAATTTTGAATATACGTTCTAACGTATTTATTTAATCTATTTTTATTTTCTCTCGCCTATTACCCTATAAAATCTATAGGTTATGGGCCCAGCCATACTACCTTTAGTATTGTGCTGTAGTTCCTTAAATTCGTTTCTTTTTGTTTTCTAAAAACACACGTGTCCTCCAATCAACTTTAACCAGAAACATTTCGTTATGGATAACCTGAAAACTAAGCGAAACATCCAACCTTTTAACGGCGAAAAATATAGCATCTGGAAGTTTCGTATCCGTTCGCTATTAACCGAATTGGAGGTCATCAAGGTCATCGATGAAGAACCCGTGTTACAGTTCGAGGTATGGCAGAAGAATAATCGTATTGCTAAAAGCGTTATTGTCAAGTACTTGTCGGACTCCTTTCTTAGTTTTGCCAAAGAAGAACTGACCGCAAAAGACATATTTAGAAGCCTGGATGCCTTGTACGAAAAGAAAAGCTTAGCAACGCAGTTGGCTATACGAAAGAAGCTGTTGGGTTTGAAACTACAAGGAGATACTCTACTAGTCAAATACTTCACGGTTTTTGATGATTTGATGACGGAACTTTTGGCGAAGCTCGAAGAAACCGGCTGAACGACCTCGAATTGTTCAAACAGTGGAATTGACTGAGGAGGCAATGGTTTCCAGTCCCTGGGTTTGCATTCATGGCTGGTGATTACCAATTTGGCGAAAACAGGAAACAAATAACATTCCTGTTGGATTCCGGAGCTTTCAACCACATTGTTAACAGGGAAGATATTTTCAGTACCTATACAATTTTACATAAACCTTTTAGAATTTCAGTAGCTAAGAATGGTGAATTTGTTTCAGCCACCAAACGTGGAATACTGCAAGTAATTAGTGACTCTGGCATCCAAGAAACTCTTGAGGATGTACTGTTGTCCGGAGGTGCCGTACAACCGTATCGAGGATACAGCGCGCCGGGTTGACCGTCACCTTCGATCAACACGGAACTTATATCAGTAAGGACGGTACAGTACTGATGCGAGGTAAAGTCAATTAATAATTTAATTTCAATAGATTTAGAAGTGTGTGTTAATCGATCTGTTTCTCAGTTGTGCATTAATAATAAAAATAATTACGACTTGTGGCATCACACATTAGTAAACAAAAGTTTTTGGATTTAAAAAGGAATTCTATGATTGATGACATTGGTTTAATTGATTTAATAACGCCTGATGAAAAACTGTGCGAAGCATACATAAATGGGAAACAAAATCGATTGCCATTTAATATATCTAAGGATAAAAGTCATATTAAACGACCATTATTTGTTGTACATACTGACGTGTGTGGGCCGATCACTCCTACCTCAATCAATAACAAGAATTACTTTGTGTTGTTTGTGGATCAATATACCCATTACTGTGTTACGTACCTGATAGCCTATAAATCAGATGTATTTTCAGCTTTTAAAGATTTTGTAGCCAAAAGTGAAGCACAATTCAATTTAAAATTGGTTAATTTATACTGTTATTTATCTAATGAGATGAAAGAGTACTGTGTGTCCCGAGGGATTTCATACCATTTAACTATTCCTAGGACACCGCAGTAGAATGCGGTTAGTGAACGCATGGTCAGGACAATAACAGAAAAAGCATGTGCGATGGTTAGTGGTGCTAAATTACCGAAATGTTTCTGGGGAGATGCAGTATTAACTGCAGTTTATTTGATTAATTTTTCTCCTACCCGCGTTTTGACACAAAATAAAACCCCGTTCGAAATGTGGCATGATAAAAAGCCTGCAATTAAATATAAAAAGGTTTTTTTGCTACTAATTAAGTTTGATGAAAAATCATGGAAGGGTATACTTGTAGGATATGTACCGAATGGCTATATAAGGTATGGAACATAGAACGTGAAAAATATGAAACGGTTCGGGATGTCATAGTAGATGAGGTTAATTTTCTGCAGTCAAGGCCTATGTTGCGATTTGAAGGAGATGACATCGAACATTTCCAAAATACTGAACTGACACCTAAGTCAGAGTCAATAAAACCTCAATGCTGTGACAGTCCTAAATTTGATATGTCTAAAGCTGATAGTATCTACTAAATCCGATAGTACGAAATCGGTTAATACGAAATCGGATAGTACGAAATCGGATAGTACAAAATCTGATAGTACGAAATCTGATAGTATGAAATCAGTTAGTACGAAATCGGATATTGTTAAATCAGTTGAGCAAAAATCAGATAGTTTAAAATCTGATGAATCTGTTTCTAGTAGAAAGATTCGTAAGCTAAACGAGTCATATGAAATGCCAGAGGTAAATGTAGACGAACTGGTATCGACTGGTAGTTTTGATCAAAATATCGATGATTCTTGTCAATTGAGGAGGAGCGCTAGGCTCAAGTAAACGGTCGTACACCAATATCTTATAAGGAACTTGATGAAGTTCTTTTGTGTGCTCAGTCAATTTATTTGCGTAATACCTAGGTACATCTTTTAATGAGATTAAGAACCGAAACGATAGAGCTCTTTGGGAAGGTGCAATTAAGAAAGAATAACATTCACTTTTAGCAAATAATACTTGGACGTTAGTGCCTAGACCTGACAATAAAAATATAGTCGACTATAAATGGGTTTTTAGCATTAAAAATGATCGGTTTGGTAATCCATCTCGATATAAGGCACGTCTAGTTGCCAGAGGCTTTAGTCAGGAGTATTTGACAGATTATAATGAGACTTTTGCCCCAGTTGCTCGTATAGCAAGTTTTTGATTCATAATTAGTTTTGCAAATCAATTTAATTTATTGGTACATCATATGGATGTAAAAAAAACGCATTTTTAAATGGCACTTTAAAGGAAGAAATTTATATGAAAGTGCTAGATGGTATAGTTAATATGGAAAATTATGTTTGTAGATCAAAGTTCATATATTAAAACTATTTTGGATAAATTCAGTATGACTGACTGTCATCCAATAAGTACTTCTTTAGAGAATAAGCCTAATTATGAAGCTCTAAATTTAGATAGTGAATATAGTGCGCCGTGTCGTAGCCTTATAGGTTGCTTAATGTATGTTATGTTGTGTACGCGCCCTGATTTAAGCGTAAGTGTCAATATCTTGAGCAAGTATACAAACAAAAATAATAAAGAGCTATGGAAAAGTCTAAAAAGGGTACTTAGGTATTTAAAAGGTACTATAGAGTTAAAACTGAAATATGAAAGGTGTAATAATTTTGAGGATATCTTGTGTGGTTATGTAGATTCAGATTGGGGTGGTAGTGATGTTAACGATAGAAAAAGTACCACAGGTTGTTTGCTTAAATTGTTTAACAGTTGTACTATAACTTGGAATACTAAAAGACAAACTTCTGTAGCAGCTTCTTCGACCGAAGCTGAGTACATGGCTTTGTTTGAAGCTGTGAAAGAGGCGTTATGGTTAAAGTCTTTAATTATAAGTGTAACTACATTTAAATATTAATAATCCGATACCTATTTTTGAAGACAATAATGGCTGTATAAGTATAGCCAATAATCCTACGAGTCATAAAAGGTCTAAACATATGTATAGACATAAAATACCACTTCTCTAGAGAACAAGTAGAAAACAATGTTATTTAATTGTTGTATCTCCACACAGGTAAACAGATTGCGGATGCGTTAACCAAGCCGTTACCTGTCGTCGCATTTAGACAGTTCAGAGATGAGATGAACTTATGTTTGTAACTACATTTTGTTGATTTATTTGGTTATATCAATTGATAAATGCATAATTTATACTTAAGTGCATAGTTTAAGATTTGCTTATTTATTGGTCTGATTAGGTTTTACTGGGTTTCCCTAATCCTTGCAACAAATGTTGGACCATATTACATTGTGATTTCCCAGCAATACTTGGATGGTTTTAATGTTCTGGTTAGTCAAAATTATGATTGTAAATAATTAGTGATTAATTTTTGAGGGGGCGTGTTGACATTTTTATAATTTAAATAACAAAAATTAATTAATAATTATTGATGGTAATATTATTATTATGGCCACCCTCAATATTCTCGGTATAAATACAATCGTCATCCCCACTCTCTCTCTCATTTCGATTTACGCTGTGTTAGGAGACAGACGTTATACCATCCTTGTTATAATTTTGAATATACGTTCTAACGTATTTATTTAATCTATTTTTATTTTCTCTCGCCTATTACCCTATAAAATCTATAAAAGTAATTAAAAATCCTAATAAAAGTTTCGTGTAAACGAAGCTTTAAAAAAAATCCCTATGAGTAACCAGCCTAATATTTATGTCATAAACAAAAGTATTGAAAAAGAAAAAAAATGACTTGTGTCGATTGTCAGTTTAGGAAAAGAAATAGAAATGTACTATCTACGAAGATATGAAATTAAATATATAAAAAAAATAATAATAATAGGGAGGCAAAGGAAAAAGAAAGGGAGAATAAAGCTGTTCCAGATATCCACAAAGGTACGTAAATATATTTAATATAGGTAGGTTAGTTTGAATGTATGTAAGTGATATCCCAAAGTCGGCTGCAGAAGCCTAAGGGATATAGGTGGTAAAGACGTGGCCTATACCTTAGGATATTCTCCTAAAGCAAGCGGTATTGTATAGGATTCCAAAACAAAGGATAACCTGTTCAGGTTTAAACCCAGAGTCTTAGAGTCCTGTGCTACTGCACAAGGGCAGCATGATTGTGTAGCTGTATGAAACTGTGTGTAGATTATAGGATTGGTGTACTGTTTGAGTACCTATTTGAAGTGTAATGGAGGAAACGTGAAAGTGTTAAAATAATAATAATATAAATAATTGTTACAGGGATATCTGGAGAGCTTACCTTGATGGTAATGATGATAATGAAGTAATGGAGCAACAATTACTATATAGAAAATACAGGGATATTAAAAAAATATCACAATTCATTAAATCACTTTCACGAATAAATAAATTTCTTGATGTTGTTGTTTCCTTTGTATGTCGACCGACGGAGAAGTGAGCAGCGACTGACGGAAAAGTAGGTAGCAACAACCGATGCAGAAGTAAGCAGCTGCCTCTGTCCACAGCTAACCACCGATGCAGTAGATAGTCCACCGACGCTGGCGATAGAGCACCGACGCCGACGATAGCGTACCGATGCTGACGATAGCGTACCGACGCTGGTCACTATCCACCGTCGCGACGCATGCTTAAGTTAGAGTGGAGGAGTGAGTCTGTCTGTATCCAGCGTCTCTTGACGTAATCACTCTACAGTACTCACGTATAGTTAGGTAGGTATTCCAGGTGTAGGAAGTAGGCAATTTAACACGTACGGGCGCCAATGTCGGGTCCTACTCACCCAGCTAGTTAGAGTAGGCCCAACATGAATATGAATGGAGGTATTAATGCTCAGCGGAGAGAGAGAACACAACACAACTCTGATAATGGATTTTAATAAGTTTCACACAGGCGTTAGGTACACAGTTAGTAGTAGTGAATACAATTAGTAAAATAATATTTATTATAGGCGAGTGCCTGTAAGCTAGGGTCGAGAGATCACGACCAAGGAATTGAATGGAATGAAAAGAGTGATGAGGAAGGACTGTGAAGAAGATTTGAAAATGGAATTTAGAATTTAAAATGAATTATGTTTCGAAATAAAGCGGACAGGATGATGATGATTGGGAAATGAGGTGAAAAGCAAGATGCAGCATGAAGGTTATCCATGCGCATCGTTACAGTATATTACTTTTCTATGTGGCCGATCCACGTCCATACATATAGATTTTTCAGAACTTTTAAAACAATTTTTTTTTCTCAAAGTATGTACTGTTAGGAACAAATATAATTTTTTGCACACCTTTCTAAGGTAAAATGTATTGGTACTATAATGGGCATGTTGAAATTTTTTTCATGTTGCTTTGTAAAGACCTGCCAAAAATAAACACAATAGTGGCAGAAATACATTTCTAAACAAAAAACTCTTTCAGTTATAAAAGTTTTAAAGACACATGTTTTTAGACGTAAATTTTTAGACGTGAAAAAGCGCCGCTGAAATGCCTACATATTTGTGACGTCACAAGCTTGTATTTTGTATGGGTGGCGTGAGAACTTTGTTCGGTAGCTATACGAAATATTTCGTTTATGGTAATGGTTTCATAATAAAAGTTGCTATAAATTTTGCAGGCTAAAATACAGTATAATTGTAATTAAAGATTTTCATACTTTAAAAAATGGTCCTATTCTTCTTCTTTTCGAGTCAAATAATATAGTAATTTTAAAAGCCTTTGATTATTTGGCGCTGAAAAGTGCCTTTGTTGTTTGGTGATAGCCATTTTGTGGTGAGAGGATCAGCCAATCTGCGTTACCGACTAGACTGTCCCCGCAGATTGTTGCCCAGGGTGCGCCGGACGTATTGAGGGTCACTACGTCACACGGGGAGGCTCCTTTCTTGCACCCAACTTGGTCCTATTCACCCAACTTTAAAGAAGCTTTAAGATCACTTAACGAATCGATATCAAATTAAAAGTGTTCTTTAGTAGAATGTGTATTGTTTTATAATAGTGTTTTTAGATAGAAATGAGTCTCATTAGAAACAAATTTTATATAATCTCAACATTAGGCAACTACCGTATTTTTGTTAACATCGTATGGATTTTCCTACATTTATGCAAACAAAGAATTTTGAATTTTAGACCAACCTATACACTCTGAAAGTAAAGAAACAGTAGAAAAGTGTACCTCTAATTTAGTACAGAAGTAGAAAATAAAGTAAATAAGTAAATCGAATTAGAGTTTTTGTTTGTAAGATTTGTTTGACCATTTCTTGAGAGCTTTACGGATCAGGATCGTGACTAGAAAGTAGAAATGAACTTAAGGAACTCGGCGTGTTGTTTAATAATGTATTTTTAAATGGATTAGTTTCTTTAATGTTATAATGTTTCAGTTTCTTTAATTGTATTTTAAACGGTTACATGCGATGTATAATCTTTTAGAGTAAATTTTATTAACACCTATAAATTTCAAATGTGGATGTGGACTCCATAAATAAACTTTAAACTATTTTATTCAGCCAAATCACAGGTGATGTATTTTGAACTATATTTTGGTGCAATTATTAAATTGGTCTCGTATAGGTTATTTTAACATCTGTCAGGAAAGTACTCGATGTTTTTATCTGACTGACCCATCCTGAAGGAAGGAAATGATTTTTGCGCGTATGTTTATATATGACATATATATATATATATATATATGTCATAAGTATGTCTACTCCATCGTTTCCTCATAAACCCCAAACGGATTGACCGATTTTGAAGTCGTTCAAGCCGTTTTGGTGAAGCATATATTTGGATTCTTTCCCGGAGTGCCATAGGCTATATAGCCCCAACATAAAATATTATGGCGGCCGCAAACAGTCAAAAAGGGCAGTCGGTCATTTCATTTCTAAAATAATGCAACTTGTTAAAGACAAATATGTATGGAAATATTTGTGAAAATTTTATACTATGTATCTTACTCTATTCATAATCTGACACTACTATTGGAGCTAAAATATAACAATCCGCTACCACAGGAAGCGCGACAGACGCAACATCGATCGACAGTTTCGGTCCCCTGAGCAACGTTCGCTTCGCTGTCTTCGCGCTCGGCTCCAGTGCCTATCCGAATTTCTGCAACTTCGGCAAATACGTGGACAAGTTGCTTGGTGACCTTGGCGGGGAACGAATCCATGACCTCGCCACCGGCGATGAGATGTGTGGTCAAGACCAGGCCTTCAGGAAGTGGGCCTCAAGCGTGTTCAACGTGAGTTTGCGTTTCTATTATGCGTGTCATTGTCATGACACGAGTTTTCGCAGTATGTGGTATTTATTTTATAAATGCATTAGCTAGTAAATGGCTGTTGCCCCCGGTTTCGCCTATCAAAGTGTATGCCAGTTTTCAAGGAGATAGGTTCAGTAGATAAAGCGTGAAGAGGTAACAAACAAATATACAAACTCACTTTCGCGTTTGTAACATTAGTTGGGATGGGATTTAAGGGACCATTTCATTGCACTTTCTCGTTCTTTTTTTTTTTAGTTAGAAACTAAAAAAAAATAGTTCTGAGATTATATTTGGCTAAATAAAAATACAGTTCCAAAAATATTTAAGCTTTCTTTACAAGATACGATGAGCCGATAAAGTTACTCCATTTTCTTTTGTTCTGGAATATTGCATATTTATCATGCAAAGAATTTATTCATATAATAGTTTCAGGAGTCTGTTACGCAAAACGAAATCATGTAAATCTTTATAACATTTTTTCTACTAAAGAACAATATAGTCACAAAGTATCGCCTTCATTCTTGAACAATTTGGGGCTCGTCTTTAACACTTTTGATTAAATAACTTTAAAGTTACTTATCCCGTAGGTGGCCTGCGAAATATTTTAGCTACCTATTGTATGAAAAGTTACTATTTTTTTTGTTTCTAAATATTGCTTAATTATAATGCAAAGAGTATATCGATATAATAGTTTCAGGAGTCTTTGTTACGCAAAACAAAATTATGCTTAACTTTTATAACATTCTAATAAATTTACAAAGGATCAATATTGTCACAAAGTATCGCCTTCACGCCTGAACAATTTTTGTGTCTTGTCTTAGCACTTTTTAATTAAATAACTTCAAAGCTTCTTATCCCATAGGTCGCCTGCGAAATATTATAGCTATCTAGTGTATGACAAACCCATAAAGTTACTCCATTTTATTGTTGTTTTTGAATGTTATGTAATTATCATGAAATTAATAAGTATATCCGTATAGTAGTTTTAGGAGACTCTGCCTCCGTGGTCCAGTGGTTAAGGCGTTTGCTTTGTTGACCCGGGGGTCGTGGGTTCGATTCCCACGGGAAGCATACTTTGTTAAGTTGTTTCTACTTTGGTTAGGACATTGCAGGCATGAATCACCTGATTGTCTGATAAGAAAGATGATTCCGTGCTTTAGAAGGCACGTTAAGCCGGTGATCCCGGCTGCCAATCTGGTAGTCGTTAAAGGAACCACGTCAGAGGCCAAGAGGCGGTTCCGAAGAACTCTGACACCAGGGTGTGCATGGTCGACTGACCGTGTCACCTACACGAAATGATGATGAGGAGACTCTGTAACGCAAAACTAAAGCATGCAAGTCTATATAACATTTTAATAAAAAAAATCTACAAAGGACCAAAATTGTTAAAGTATCGCCTTCATGCCTGAACAAATTTTGCGTCTCGATGTGCACTTTTTAATTAAATAACTTCAAAGCTACTTATCCCGTAGGTCGCCTGCGAGACGTTCTGTTTGGACGACGATGAAACTTTACAAGAAGCGAAGCGGGCCCTTGGTACTGTCGCACTCAGTGAAGAGACCGTTAGATTCTCTGAAGCAGTAGGCAAAGGCCCGACTCTGCCTGCCGCTCTGCAATCGGCTCTCAACAAAAAGCTCGTGACTTGCATTGTGAAGGCTAATAAAGACTTAGGAGATGACTCAGCTGAACGATCAACGATCTTCATTGATATGGAGCCGAAGGTAATTAACATTATCTTTTCGAAAATATCTTTTTCTTTGATTGCTTTTTGGATTGGTGGGCATTAGTCTATGTGTTCAATTGACAGCAATTAATGTGTAAAAAAAGAAACGTTTAAACTTTGTGCATGAATCACAAGATTGGCTTCACAGTCTGTATTATTTTGATGGATAATGATATTTGCTCATAAAAATTACCTTTCTATGTGGTTTAGTTCGGTCCAGAACTTTTTTTGCGTAGTTTTGTTATAATGGGTCAGATTTGTGACAGTAGACAGAAAAAATACAAAAATATATTTGCTAAATTATTTTCTATTATTATTAAAATAAATTTACGTTAATAAATAAGTCTATAAATCTCACAAACAGGAGGAAATCAAGTACGATCCTGGGGACCACGTCGGTATAATCGCATGCAACCGCAAAGACCTAGTAGATGGCATACTGGCTAGAGTCAAGGACGTCGATGACTTTGACGAACCTCTACAGCTGCAGCTGATGAAGGAAACGCACACTTCTAGTGGTAAAATTTATTAAAATTTAATATTAAAAGCAACCGATTTTTTGGCTTATTTTGTTCTTAATAACTTTTATTTTCCTAAAGGTCCCGTAAAGTCTTGGGAGCCCCACGAGAAGCTTCCAGTAGTGAGTGTTCGTGATCTATTCACACGATTCCTCGACATCACTACTCCGCCAACTACCATCCTACTGCAGTATTTGGCTAAGACGTGCGATGACGAGGAGGAAAGGAAGCAGCTCAATCTACTTGCTACGGTAAGAACTAGTTCTGTTATATACCTTATAATTTTTTACGATAAGTGGATAAGGATAGATTTCATATGATCAGGTCGATTTTCCCTACATCTTTGTCTACTAAAATAAAAAAATGAAATAATATTTTCATTTTTTTATCTTAGTAGACCAAAGTTGCCGTAAAAATGTAAAAAGTAATTTTTAAATAAAGTTTTTTATTGCGATATGAAAACATAACTGAATAGTATTTTTTTATTTTATACGAGAGTTCTAATAAAATGGCTAAAGACTAAGTTATGTCCTGTCCATGGAGTATTATATAGTTATACCTAGTTAAAACACGAACACTACAAAATGTAATTATACTTGAACAGGATCCAGGAGCATACGAAGATTGGCGCCATTTCCACTTTCCAACCCTTTCTGAGACATTGGATCAGTTTCCTTCAGCCAAACCAAGTGCATCTTTACTTGCTGCACTACTATCACCACTACAGCCAAGATTTTACTCGATTTCCTCTTCACCAATCGCTCATCCGAAGAGATTGCACCTTACAGTCGCCGTCGTCACATATAGAACACAAGGTCAGTACCTACCTAATTATTATCAATTTCCTGGAAAATGATAGAGATAGTGATTCATCGTTTATTATTTCCAAACCCACGTGCATTTCAAATCAAGAATTCCAGAGAATTCCACTAAACGATCTATTTTAAGGTTCAATGAGCGCATTATACACCCATTGATTGACGCAGATAATGTAGCGGTGTAATTGGAAAGGTTAATCAGTTATATTTAGTGTCATAACTAGGTTGCAGGAAATATAACCATGATGTCATGATTGTAGATGGCGAAGGCCCGGTTCACTATGGTGTTTGCTCAAATTATCTCATGGATCGTAAGCCGGGCGATGAGGTTTACTTATTCATACGGAGGTTTGTATATTGCTGCAATATGGGTTGACCTTGATGTTGTTATGTTGTTAGTTTTTATCTAATGTGCAATATTTCTTTGCAGTGCTCCAAATTTCCATCTTCCACAAGACTTGTCAGTTCCTCTAATATTAATAGGACCGGGAACTGGTATCGCTCCATTTAGGGGTTTCTGGCATCATCGTAGAGCGCTCTTAAACTCTCGCACACGTTCAAACGCTGGACCAGTATGGCTTTTCTTCGGCTGTCGAACAAGAACCATGGACTTATATAGGGAAGAGAAAGAACAGGCGCTCAAGGAAGGAGTACTATCGAAGGTGTTCCTGGCGTTATCTCGAGAAAAGAACATACCCAAAGTAAGACAATTAATATCTTAACAAATAACAAGTTTAATTCCCAAAACACTAATTAAAGCAATTTTTTAAGTTTTAGAATCGGTACATAGTTTTTTTTTATACGTATGTATAGTGTATACTTAATTGATTTTATTTTACAGATGTATGTTCAAGAGCTTGCTGAGAAAGAAGGATTGGAGATACATGATTTGTTGATAAATAGGGGAGCACATTTCTACGTTTGCGGTGATTGCAAAATGGCTGAAGATGTGCACCAGAAACTAAAAGGCATTGTAAAGAAACATGGAAATATGACTGATGAGCAAGTCCAAAACTTCATGTTTATGCTGAAGGTATGTACTATATTTTAAAAGGTGTTTTTATGCATACACAATGCTATTCTGATACTCTTATTAAGTTTGAGAAATAAGATTCGGGATAAAAATCCACGCGATCAGGTTTTATTCTTTAATTTATATTTTGAAAATTTTAATCTATAATGAGTATAGCCAATTTTTAAGTCTTTAGATAGTCACTATAAAAATAACCTACCTTCGTAAATTTTTACTAATATATACCTACTTAGGTGACTAATAAAACTACGAGTATCTAATTTGATAGTGATGTCCAAAAATTTGTAAAAGAAATAGACGAAAGTGTTTATTTCAAAGGAGTTTTAAACAGAATCTTTGCGTTACGAAATTGAAGTACAAGATAAATTTCACAAATTAACAATTGATGAACTCCTAGGAGGAGAACCGCTACCACGAAGACATCTTCGGCATCACGCTCCGTACCGCTGAGGTCCACAGCGCATCCCGCGAGTCGGCACGACGCAACCGCGTCGCAGCGCAGCCATGACGCCGGTCTTCGCGCTTCCGTCCTAACTCGCTCACATAGCGAATGACTGCAGTATGAATATCCTGATCACTTTCAGCAATTATAAATCTTATATGATTATCAACTACATCATTTTTAGGAACGGTAAATTCAAACAAAATAATTACAACAGCTTTTTTGTTTGGCATTCTTACGTAGGCGTTTAATCGAAGACATCGATATATAAAAAGCAATTGCAAATCAGATATAGGTACAATAAATCGAAGATTAACAACAATTTGAACGAAATCTACTTTTGGCTAACGATGATCAAATTTAGCAATATGTATTGCATCTTCCAGTCAATTTAGCTCATCGAATGTTAGCGTTTTCTCCTAAGAGCAAGTATGTTTGATTAATTTTATTGGCAATCATGAGACCATCAGCTTACATTTAGATTGTTACGCTTGCATCATTATATTTTGTATAAAGTTCATTGAACAGTATTAACATTGCTTTTCAAATCAACTGGAAAGTGATATAGGGCTGAAAAGTAACTTTGGACATTATAACATATAAAATGTATGGCAATAATGTCATTTTTCGACTAACGAAATCTTAATATAACATTATAATTACGAATTACAGATAGTAGGTAAGTCAAACATTTCAACTTCACGTGCTTAACTCTGGCTTAAATTATTAAGTAAATCTAAGCATAAAAATACATATTATTATAATGCTTATAAATTTAAAATGAAATATGAAGTATTTCAAGAGCTTGAATGAAAAATCAGAATCCTCATGTAAATATGAGTCTTAATATCGAAATTTGGTCCTAAAAGATTGTTAGCCATAAAAGAAAATCTATTTATCTTTTATTTGCTTTGTATTGACACGACGTGTGCGACATTATCAAAATGCCAATATTTAAATTTAAAGATATGAATATTAAAATTGCATATTTTATTTTTCAACTAATTAGATTTAAGTCAATTATGCTATCTCAAATATCAAATCTATCTTATCTGGTCAAGGATATCAGAGACCAAGTTGGTCAGAAAAGAGGTTGTGCGTAATAGTTGGTCTTCAATTTGTATATATCAATAAACTGAACAACCTCATGAATTTAAGTGGTGTTGATTGCAAAGCATCTGTGGTGAATTTCTTGTATTCATAAATGAAGTCAAATAATTTCACTCGCACACTGAACAACGTATGCTTACAAGTCATAGGTCCAACTTCCAAGTACATTAGTTAAACTATAGGAGAAAGATTCGTCTATGTTTCTGATCAATTTTCCTTAAAAACCTTAATTTCAATTGAAAAAAGTATCTTTGTTTTCCTTCGAAATTAAGGATCTTTGGAGTTTTTAAACTTGAAATGTGATAATGTAACATGACAAAAAATATTCCGCATTTTTAACGAATCTGCGTTTGAAACATTTTAATTTTTTTGGACCTTAGAGCTGTAATCAAGAGTTTGTAGGCATAAGATCTCCCCAAGTGCTTCGCAATGTGATCTTTGGTACATTCCTTTAGCATTATTTAAGGCAGCTAACTCTAACGTTCGTCATATCGTTTGTGAACGATCCATGCAGGGTTTATATTGATAACGCACAATCATTTCGTCATTTGGTAAATTTTCCTTGAGGCTCGACAGCCAATTATAAAATTAATGATTCATCTCTTGCAAGATTTACAAGTACTAATAGTTTATAGGGCAACAACTTTATTTAATTTGCATTAAAATAGCTAAACTATGAAAATCGGTTTCTACATTACGAGACTGTTTGTCCAGTTTAATTATTGTTGGTTAAATTACATTATTTACAAAAATATCTTGTTTGAAATGAATATATTTTATTATCTTGATATACAACGATAGTACTTTTATGTGAGAATTTATTGCCAAATCGTGTACAGATTTATGTAGTTTTACCTGGATTATCAAAGGAATAGCTATTTATAAAATGATCTCTTTCGTTTACGTACAACATACTTATTATAGGTACCATCGCAAAAGCTTTTTTATTTTTCTTAATAATCATTAAGTCTTATAATTATTTATTTGGAGAGAAATATTTATATTCTCAAAATATTGATTTTCAAAATATATTTTCGAAAGAAAAATCATAATTTGACTAAATAATCTGTTCCTGTGATAATCTGAGTATAGATTATTTTATACTTAGTATTGTAAATAGTTATAATAAGTTATTTGTTATGTAATGTTTTATTTATAATTTAAGTATTTAGATGCTCAATTTAGAACAAATGCAAATAAAAAAAATAAAATAAAAAAACGAAATTTATAACGAAACATTCTTCTTACGAATATTGAGCGTCTTAGTTTTTTGAATAATTATGTTTTATTTTTATTAATCTGACATATTAATCAAAGTTATTTTATTATATTATGATTTAAAATAAATGTTAAATATTGCTATAAAATAAATTAAAAATACTATTATAAAATAATCGTAAGTATAATATTTCATTTCTTCTCATCTGTCCTTTGCAACTGTTAGTGTGAGTGTTTTGTGATTCTGTAATTAGTATATAAGAAATGTATTCATATTTTCTATTATTCATGTTCAAAGAATTTAATATACAAGAACTTTTTCTGATAAATAATATTAATGTTATGATATCGTACACTTATTAACTGTCTTTACCGAATATTTACAAATTGTGAATTTCATATCTTCTAAATTTAATCGAGTGCACATTTTGAGACTTAATGTTAATATCAAAATTCATATCACGCAAAATATATTACCAGCACCATTTCATGTAATAAACAACTGTTTGGGAATGTTAAAGGAACCACCTATAACACTTGGATTAATAAATTTGTCTGTTATTGATCAAATAAAGTTCCTTCATATTCGAAAATACACATTGTATTTTTATTCCAATCCTTTTTTGGGGAACCAGTCTATCTTAGAGTTACAAATTCATTTTGTTTCTTTTTTTTAGTAAGTGTAAGTTGGTATTTTATTTTATTTTATCTTATATTTAATTTGCAAGTAGGCAGTCAGTCTATACATGTATATTTCATAGACACGTTGTTATTGATACTACGCTTCCTACATAAGGCAGATAGAAATGGTAATCTGCAAAAAGATAGTGTAGAGTTTACCTCAGGAATGGTTAAGAAAGTAAAAGTTAACAGGACTGTTCACCATGTCGATTTTTTTTTTTAGTTTATGGCTCTATTCATGGGAAATACCTTGCTTGGTTAATCAACACAGGAAGAAAAAATGATGAAACTTAGTATTTATTTTAGCAGGATTTATTATTTCTATATTTAGGTATTATGGCGAGTATGTGTCATCTAATTAGTAAGAGGAAGTATTCATGATTATTTAAATATTAAGTACACATCAGACATTTGTCTGGGGAGCAAAAAGTCCCCTTACAGTTTTTGTCAGACGGTTTACTACAAGACTTCTGTCACGTAGGCTTTCTTTTGACCACATAAATCTATTTTCTGGTAAAAACCAAAATGATGACGATCCATAAAATACCTACTTAAATAAGAGCTTATACCTATTTGGAATACTTATTCTGATATTATCGAGTGAATGATTAAAAATATATAAAATTGAAACAATTTTTGGTCAAACATTGTTTAAATTTTATACATATATATATTTTCTTCTTTGGCTCTAGATATAGTCCCAATTGGTCATACGTTCCTAGTCAACTTAGAACTTTGTTTATTAAATACTATTTTTACTGAAAATATTATTTAAATGTTATCGGTATTTATTATTATGTGCTGTGCTATCAATAACTCAAAAGGATTTTATCAATTAGGTACACAATAACGACATACTTACAAATAATACGGATAGCTTTTATATAATAACCGGTTTGACTTGCAAGTACATAATAAGTTTTACTATTTTAAGTACATTTTATATGATCCATGACTAAGTTCGCCTTTTTATATTATATAATAATACGAGCTCCGTGGCGCAGCGGTTACCACGCCAGCCTGCGACACGGGGGTCCCGGGTTCGATCCCCGGTCAGGTCATGATGGAAAACGATCTTTTTCAGAATGACCTGGGTCTTGGATGTTTATCTATATATGTATTTGTTATAAAATATAGTATCGTTGAGTTAGTATCCCATAATACAAGTCTTTCTTAAGAACTTACTTTGGGGCTAGCTCAATCTGTGTGATTTGTCCGTATATATTTATATTTATAATCATTAGCTGTTGCCCGCATCTTTGCCCGTGTGATATATGGCTTACGTCCTTCTCCGAAGCATTATCAACGTGCATGCCAAATTTAATGAACATTGGTTCAGTAGATAAAGCGTGAAGAGTAACAAACAGACATACAAATTCACTTTCGCATTTATAATATTAGTTGGGATTACAATAGTTGGGGTTGGGATGGGAATGGGATCATGTTTACTTATAGTGTGTGAAAAACACATGAAATAGTATCACCATTTATCAATATTTCTACTTACGATTAACAATATTTATTTATAAACCGTACACATTGAACGTCGTATTGTATATTAAATTCTCTTTGGCGTACATATGTATTTTCCACAAAATACAAAACAAATAAGAATATAGTTTACAAATTTTTCACCCCTTGGCTTTTCATAGTCCCTATTGCTTCCTAGAAACCAACTAAAACATTAATGCTCTACATTACAAACCAAGCAACATCTTTTTTTATTGTTTCTTCATGTATGATATCATTATTTCTTGCGGTAGTTATGATACCCACGTGCTCGGTACATAGTTGTACAACTATAATGATACGATCTCAAACCTAATGTGAATAGGAACGAATTGAAGGCAATTGGAACAGCTATCATACTTATTGAACATACAGGAACTCTATACAAAGTTTAGTCTCTATTCCTGGCATCAGAATAATCGCTATCATTCGGACATATTCTGATAATCCTATTACAACACTATTAAGTTATTAATAACTCATTACCTTGATCAACCGTTCTATTGTATCCGCTATGTCCATTGACATAAAACTTTTTAGATCACCAGCGTTCAAAGCCAGTCATATCGGTGCTTTTATTTTGCAAAAGCAAACTTTCATTCAATGTTGTTAAATGTCCACCAATTGTCACAGTTTTGAATTACAAGATTTTAATAGCTATGTGAAATATTTCGTCTCTCTTACTCCCTATTAATGTGTTCAACGTCGATTATCTTAATGATTTATCTGGCAAAAATAAAATATCATAGCTTAGGTATGTCCCTCAGTGGCATTGTTGCGCGGGCGCCGTCGTCACCATGACGCGTTGTTGGTGTTTTTTTGTGGACATTACTCGGACATGAACGCGATTATATCAGTTCTCAGTACCAAGTCGCGTGGTCACCTCGTTACTATGTCGATTTTTTACCGATCAATCTAATCGATTCACGAGATCCGAGCGGGTCGCTCACGAGCCGGTTCAGCCGAGAAAACGCGTCAGTTCTGCTTTGAATTTGCTACGATATGCATATATACTATTGCTCCGGCAAACATCCTAGTCAGTTAGGTGTAGTCGCGAATGTTTAGCGCGCGTAACAGTGCATATGTCATTATTTAATTGTTGTGTTGGGGATCCTAAGGGATCTGGTAAAGAGAAGATGGCTCAGATGAATGGACACCATGTACCGGCGTCGTGTCCGTTCAGCGGTGACAGTGTAAAGGGTGAAGAACACCAAAAGCAAGTGAAACCGAATTTGCGCGTAAAAGTTCCGCAACCAGTGAGACTAAAAAACTATTTGGCGCAGGAAGAAAATTTCGACACTCTACATTCCCGCTTCGATGAACTTACTAGTTTTGTGAGTATACTTTATATCTTAAGTTAATATTAATATATATCAAATACAACCAATTCATACATCAAATGATAATTGAAATTTTTAAATAAGAATAGATAACATAATATTTTACAATTTAATACCTTAAAAATTATTTTGAAAAAGGAGTCAGCGAAATTCATTAAAAAGTATTGAAAAGTTCTTGAACGATATTCAGGTTCTTATTAAGTATATTAAATAAATTACCAACTTATCACAATAATATCAAAGTGGTTTAAGATAATTTAATTAAAGCGATAAATGAACTGATAAAATTATAAAATATAACTTGAATTAGCATAACGTTGTAAACTCATTATTATTTATAAGCTTGTTAGTAAATTAATCTTGTTTTATTCAATGGCCCATAACGTACCGTATAAACGATCGGCAATGTTTTTACTCCGGGGTATTATAAAGTTTTATGGTGGAAAGACATCGATCTCTTTGCATGCTTATACTAAGTAAGTATTACACTTTTTAAATTTTAATTTAGAAACTCTTTTAATAATACTGCCACTCTATGGATGGGTCCTACATTGATTATTAATTCATTCAACGAATAATTGAATGACTAGAATAATAATAATAAATAAATAAATAAATAAATACGGACAAATCACACAGATTGAGCTAGCCCCAAAGTAAGTCCGAGACTTGTGTTATGGGATACTTACTCAAATACTATATTTTATAATAGATACTTATATAGATAAACATCCAAGACCCAGGTCAATCTGAAAAAGATCATTTTCCATCTTGACCTGACCGGGGATCGAACCTGGGACCATCCATGTCGCAGGTGGACACAGATGCTGCCGCTGCGCCACGGAGCTCGTCATTTATTTTAAATGACCTCAATGATTTATCAAATTACTTGCTATAGGTATGAAAAACACCAAAAAACAGGAAATAACAGAAATTTTAAACAAATTCTCTTATTAATACAGCTTGTACGTAAATAAATTATTCCCATATACTTATATCTTTTTATACGAAATATTTATTATACAGTTTAACCATAACTTCTTCATATTAAACACATTTAGTAGTTAAGTACCTAACTGTTTCAACAACGCATAGGTATTCAGTTTCCTTATTCTATCGGTAATCAAAATATTTTGGAACGCCGGCGCTAGAAATATATAAGGCACTTTATTTTGATCGAATATGTACCTATATATTTTACCATAACTATAGGTTCCTGCAGGATCACGAAGTTTTTTTGGAAGAAGAGTTGTAGGTACATAGACAATAATGTAAAATAGGATAAAATGTAAACTGACAGGTCTACGCATTTTCAAAAGTATTGAATAGTTTGCAGATCAATAGGCATATATGTATTTCTAGGTATAAGGTTGATGGAATAGGTCAATATTAAATAACTTGGATAAATCAATACATTATGTACAAGACACATATTCTTCGTAACGGAGTTACTCTCCAAAACCGAATGCTGTCTTTACTATTATAACGACATTTCTTCAGTAATATTTTTTGCAGAATAAAGCTTTTGAGGCATGCCCCGTTTCCCGTTGTTTCCCGCGACTTCAACGGCGTAGTTTTCAGTTATATCACACAGTCTATCCGGGCCCCCGGACCGACCCCAGACCCCAGGACCCCGGGTCCCGAAGCATCTCAGATAAAGATGTAACCAGGAACACACTTACATACATCAATTTATCAAACGGTCTATCCGGCTCCCCGGGCCGGCCCCTGGTTCCAGGGTCCTGAAGCATCTCTGGTGATGTAACTGAGAATACGCTCAGATATCATAGACTTCAATGGTTTTCGTAGAACTTGCGCAATAATGCATTAAGAGACAATTTTTTCTTGGATTATATCGAAGCAATTTTCAGACGGATCCCTTATTTTTGTGAAATCAAATAAAGCTTGTGTTACTCGCTAATAATGACTTTACAATTCGAAAGAATTTTTAAATCAGTCCATTAGTTTTTAAGTTGTAACCAACAAACATTTAAATACATTCCGCCCACACACAAGTCTACTCTTTATAACATTTGCCTACATGACAAAGATAAATACTAGACAAATACGTTTCATATGATTTTTTCTTCATTTCCTAAAGAAGCTCACACATAAAGTAGGCGTGAGTAAGATAAGTCATCTTGATTCTCTTGGAGATGTCCGAGACCGCACAATTCATTGAAATAAACTATACCTAGACTTGTTAAAATAGGATGTTCTTACTACAGTCTCAACAAGAGATCAAAGATACTGTTTAGGAACGAACGAAATTTCCATTCAAAACACGGAAAGCTTTTTCCCCGACCTAATATTTTACCACATTAACGACTGCATTTTAAAACGCCTTGCACGCATTGCACATCTAACTATGTTTACACAATGTTTAACAATTTGTGATGCTGTTTGAACAATTGGATAATGATCTTTTAACACCACGCCTACAGTGTGTTGAAACTAGCCATGTCATGACTTCCATTTCCTTTGTGGTTAAAAAGCGAGGCCAACGATACTAATTACGAATGACAAGATAAAACATATTTTTTAATAATTTTGCTTTTTTAACCTCTTGTTATTAATATTTACGGGAATAAATAAATAAAACGTTCGTGAATAATTAGATACAGCATTCAATGTACTCTACAGATACGTGTTTTTTACTCTCAATATTTGACGAGTATGTTTAGTATACAGAAAAATTCTGTATAATAAACATACACGTCTTCAGTGTGCATGCCTGTATGATGATGTTGTATGATGATCAGTTAAAGCATGAAACTTTAACAAACAAATTAACATTCCGAATTCACCTACTTATTATTTCATCGCAATCTGAAGAATGCGTTCTAATCTCTTGGATTATTATATTCAGAGTTTGTTTGCTAATGAAATCTAATATAAAATATAGATTCTCAGATATTACAGACTTTAAGAATCTCTGGTCAATATTTTACCAAAGAGTCTGCGTTGTGATGACTTAACAACGTCAATATTTGCAAATTTTATAAACATTTGCCTAGCAGACAGCTATGGCATCCACATAGCCAAGATTGTGTTAAGAATATAAAACACAAGTTCAATAGCAAATTTATTGTAATACCTAACGGGTTTATCGAGGAAATAATATAATAAAACTCATAAGATATAATAATTCTTCTGTTTTTCGTGTGTGTGAATTGCCAATAGAGGTGATATTATATTTAATAAGATTTATACTAAGCGAAGCCATGAAAATAATATTAAATTTAAAAATAAAAAGGCTATAAACATATAAGTTGGGAGACGAAAAACTTTGTTTTTTAATATATGGTTTTTACGATGCATGACATGACATTAGCACCGATTCCCTGCAATAATTTATTCTAATGGTACCTAAAAATTTTTTTTAAGAGGCCTTATGTAATTCTGTATTATGAGATGTATACTGAGTAGTATTTTGCCACTAGGCTTAAAGTTGGTTTATTTGTTTTTTGTATTTATTATTGTTGGTTGTATTCAATGTCATCAATTTAACTAATTTACTCATGTTAAGGATTTTTATGAATAGGATAAAACATCAGTTACAGCTGTAATAAAAAGTCCCATCATCATCATTTCGTGTAGGTGACACGGTTAGTCGACCATGCACACCCTGGTGTCAGAGTTCATCGGAACCGCCTCTCGGCCTCTGACGTGGTTACTTTAACAACTACCAGATAGCAGCCGGGACCAACGGCTTAACGTGCCTTCCGAAGCACGTAATTATCTTTCTTATCAGACAATCAGGTGATTTATGCCTGCAATGTCTTAACCAAACTGGAAACAACTTAACAAAGTATGCTTCCCGTGGGAATCGAACCTACGACCCACGGGTCAACAGGCAAACGCCTTAACCACTGAACCACGGAAGCTGTTAAAAGTCCCAAAAATAGAATTATCGTGATCAAGGGTTCTAAGAGCAAAATTCAAGGCACAATGCACCTGCACTAGCAACAAAAATCTCATGTTTGACCTCAACGACGCTGACTGACTAATTTGATACTGTTTAAATTAACTTATTTTGCGGTGCTTTCAGAAATTTCACCCACTGATTTTTTTTTACAATAATGGCTATGTTATGGTGTTGTTTTTATATACAGTAAGTAATGGCCTCTAACAAAGCGTTTAAGGTATTATTAGAGCTTTTCTTTAAAGTGAAAATGTGATATTATAATTTACGTAAAAGTCTTATTTACTTTGAATAAGAAGCATAGTCTTTATTTAAAAGAATGCTAATAAATCCTACGTACTGTATGTACTTTCTATTAGTTATAGTTATTTTGATCCAGGGTTAATTTTGGTGCAAGCTGATACAAAATTAAATATGCATAATTATTGTATCCAATCTTCTGTACGTAGTCTACGTATTGAAAATGTCAAATATCATGATTACATTTCGAAATGTTAATGTTCAAAATAACTTCCAAATTAGAAATAGCTTAAAAAATATAAAAGCAGATTTTTCCTTTAACAAGATTGTGAAAAAATTGTATGCATTGTTTGACTTTTTTGCTTGAGGATAAAATAATTAAATAAGTTCTATAAAATAGTTGTGTAGTGCGTCACTTTCGAATCATTCTACGAGTATCATACAACTGAATGTAAAATATTTCCGTATTAGAATTTACACAGAGTCCTTGATACACTTCCCCGTAGTCAATTGATACTAGATAATATGTCAGAGAAATGTCAATGATATAAGCACTACGTCCTATTTACGTCACTTTCACGGAACTGTGTCGTTGGATAGGTACGTAAATAATTATAAAAAAGTCTTGCATTAATTTACTATACTTGCATCCGTGTAACTTGTGAATTATATAAAATAAGTCATAATACAGGTATCATCCTCGTAATTTAAAGTCATAAAGTTAGAGAATCGTAGAAGTAGATTGCAAACCGATTGAATATGAAGGATATATAAGCAGAGAGGTGATTGAGAACATTTTTATACAGTAACAATAAGCTAAAATGGCGGTCCTTGTCTTCAAAGTGCAAATAAATTATTATATTTATGAAGTATTCGTACGACAATAAAATCTCTCAGATATATTTGTATATTTGCTGCATTTAATATCCCAAGATGGCATTTTTTGTTACGAAACCTTCCTCGTCAACAATTTTAAATTGTACCTAGTTAGTAATCTCTTTACTAACTTTTAGTTTAATTTCTTTTTCTATTTCTATTCTATAGCCAATTTAAGCTCATTGTTTGGCTGACATAAAGTCATCAACATAGAAACAAAATTATGTCTAAAATACAATCCTCACCTATATAAAGTTTTGTGAACCTGAATTTGTAGTTTATTTTTATGTAGATAACTAGTTAATAAAACATATACCTTAATTATCGAACCGATAATTATAAGATTTTCAATACACATTTTTTCAATGAGAAACACATTCTATACGAGTATATCTAGTACCGCATATAACAATTTTATTTTGTTAGAAATACACAAACTTGTGCTTTAAGCACATATATGTACCTTTGTACACAAATACCTTGGCAAATGACACAGTTATGTGCCTCTTAACATTTTTTTTTATCGTATAATACATAACGGTCTCGATAAAATCATTTATATATGTAATTTCAATTATTTTTAGGCTCCCGTTATATCATTGTTTAAACGTTTAGAATCTATCACCTACGCGCAGTTGATGTTGAATCTATTCAATACATTATGTACTTTGTAAGCATTGATTAAGTGTAATAAAATACAACACAGTAGTGATTATCCATGAATGATATATTGTATTTTGGAGGTAAATACTTTTAATTATCTTGTCAATAAGGATATTGAACAAAGTTTCATAAACTCCTACAGGGAATTCCAATTTAATATTAGATGTTTACCCTTACGAAATCCCAATCTCAACTAATATTATAAATGCGAGAGTGAGTTTGTCTGATTGTTACGCTTTCACTCGGTTTGTCCTATCTACTGAACCGATTATCATATAATTTTGCATAGGTACACGTTGTCTGGAGTACGGAGAAGGACATAGGCTACCTTTCATCCCGGAAAAAAGTACTGTTCCCGAGGGATCAACGGTAACACTGGTGGAAACACGGGCAAAAACTAGTAGACCTTAAGAGTCGCCTGGACGCGCATGTCTCCATACAAACGGAAAAAGGGAATTGTGGCAATATTTGATAATTTTGGAGTAAAATTAAGCATCCAATCAATTAATCTCATTATAATCTACGTACGTTCCTATACAGTATGGTTAAATTATCAATAGTTTGAGAATGATACGCCTCTCAAGATTTCCATACAAATTTGAAAAGGCTTGTAATTCTCAAACCATTGGTATTTTAACTAAGCAGTTTAGAAACGTACGTAGATTATAATGAGATTAATTGATTAAATGCTTAATGTTTTCTTATGTTTTCGCGATTGTTACACATTTAAATAAAATTATTTTAATACGGTTTTTATCGCGTTTATTACATTATTTATACACCTAACGTTTCGAGCACTTTATAGTGTTCGTGGTCGCAGGTAGACTAAGTTGACATTTGTCTAGTATTTTATAAGAACTACAAAATCTACCGCCTAAAATATTTATTGATAACGTTCCGGATGTACGCAGTATTGGCTCACGGTGTCTGAAGGTCTTGCAGTCTTCTGCTTAGCTTGAGATTTGATTAAATTGATGACTGGATCCCAAGCTGGTGGTAACTGCCAACCATCCTCTCTATTGAAATTAGGATGTTTTTTAATTTCAATAGCCTCACGAAGCATTCTTGGAATGTATCTGTTTTCTTTTGCAAGGACTTGAGGATTATCAAAACGCATATAATGGTTGGGTTTGTCTAGGGCATGTTCACAGACTGCAGACTTCGTTGAGCGCCTATGCTTCATGTCAGCAATATGTTCTTTTATACGGGTACCGATGCTTCTCTTTGTTTGCCCAATGTATGATAAACCACACTCACAGTCAATTTTGTGAACTCCAGCATCTTGTAACGGGATATTAGATTTGACAGGTCTTAAAAATTGGTTTATTTTCTTGTGCGGCTTGTAATAGGTCTTGATTGAAGCACGCTTAAGTATATTACCAATTTTGTCCGTGACTCCCTTTACATATGGTAAGATGGCAGGAAAGCGATCAACTGTGTGAGGCTTTGGGCGGCTTCTGTGTGACCACGAACACTGTAAAGTGCTCGAAACGTTAGGTGTATAAATAATGTAATAAACGCGATAAAAACCGTATTAAAATAATTTTATTTAAATAAATGCTTAATTTTACTCCAAAATTATCAAATATTGCCACAATTCCCTTATTCCGTTTGTATGGAGACATGCGCGTCCAGGCGACTCTTAAGGCAAGGTCACACAGATATGTGTAGTAAGTGGGATGAAAAATGAAAAACAAGAGTATGAAGAAGTGACAGCAATTAAGAAGTCCCCTGATTTTTATTGTTTGCTTGTGTCCGTGAACATAATTTACGTTAGGTTGGCTTAATATAAATCTTTTTTAACAATATTGCTAACAGTAGTAAATATCCCCTTATTTTCTCTGAACCAGTGATTTCTCCACACCGTCGTCAACATAAGGAAATATGTTAAGACAAATCTATGACCAATGATTTTTCCTAATTAAATAAAACAATAGGAAGCCTGTAAAATCCCGAAAGTTATTCAAATCAGCCAGCGTAAAGCCTTTAATTTGATCTATTACCGTGACTTCTCGGTCGTTTTAGCAAATTCGTTTCACTCCGGCAAAAAACTTCCGTGGTTATAATTGTAATGTAATGTTGTAGTACTTCAAATAATATAATGTTTGAAATAACATATAAACGTTTGGGAAATAAACTATACACTTATTACATTAAGGCACACTAGGCACACTAGCGACGCCAATTGTTTTATTCCGAATACTTTACAAATAGAAAGAAATTCAAGAATGTAAATCATATAAGCCTTAGTAAATAACCTGAAGTATTTTTGGAATCATGTTTAATATTATCAGAATCAGTCAGAATTATGAGAATCAGATTATCGCCAAAAACGGCCGTTTTTGGCGGTAATCACTATTTCTTTTAATGACTGATTCTCATAATATTAAAATATGATTCCAAAAATACTTCAGGTTATTTACTAGTGTGCCTAGTGTAGGGCCTTAAGAATATAAGTTATGGCCAAAAATCCACGCTGGCAGGATTCGAACCTAGCGTTTAGGCTACCGCGCTTGTGTCCAATACATCGAATTTCTCCATCATATCCCATTCCTCTATGTACTTATTAGAACTTGTTTCACCTATCATAACTACCCCACAATTAAGTTCAAGTGTATTTGATTAAACTCGTTTTTCAATAGTATTACAAAAAATATTGTATGGCTCTACATATTTTTATTAGATTTTTTTAGAAGAAAGTAAAAATTGAAGAAAATAAAAATTGCAATATTCGCTAGTGTTAAGTTCCATCATCTGATGTGGCTTACATAAAAATAGAATCCTCGAGTTTTCTTTTTCGTGTATTTTCTTTCCGTTTGATTAACTGAACGAGAAAGAAAACTGACTAAGAATCAATCAAGGTTATTTTTATGTAAGCCTACGTCAGATGCTGGAGTCCTAATGTGAATTTTACTACACACATCTCTTCTATTATATCAGGGCACAGAGATTTTTTTTTAATCAGCATTAATTGTTTTTCACTTTGCTTGTGCACATAATATTACCCAGAACTAAATTGTGTTTAATCTGATTAAACGACAACGCCAATTTTAATGAAAATTTATTTATTGAACGCTAAAGATAAGTATTTTTTTATGTGTTTTATCTTAGTAATCCTACTATCATCATAGTAATTTTTACCATGTTAGTGTAGTTATTCCAAAATAAGTTTTTTTTTTATATACAAAGGTCACAAATATACTATTGTCAATATTGTTTTAAGTCATTTCCGGAAAGTCAGCAAAACAACTCCATATAAACCAAAGAAGGTATTTTGGGCACTATTCATGAAAACTAACGGTTCTTGTTTAATTTAAGCCTGGGGCAACTCCGTTTTTCAGAATTCTGAAAATCGCGAGAGCCTGTATAAGCCAATTGACTTAGTGAATGGTTGAATAGGCTGCCGATTGCTTTTCCAAATCCTGCGAAAGATATGCCTACCTTTACGAAAACATAAAAAATAAAGTTTAATCTTCAAAAATGTACTGTTTCCAGTAAAGGAGAACAGCTGTAAAGAGAAAGAACAATAAAAAAAAGAGAACAGAGGGAAACGAAAGATTTTTCGCGCTCGCTCTGTGTATTAGGATATGTCAAGATGGAAGATTTAAAAAAAAGATATAGGTGTAAGTTATTATTATATACCGCGCAAATTTGTTACCTTGCCATATTCTTAAACGCACTTTCACTCATCATACTGAACAACTTTCCTCAAGGAACATAGGTTCAAATATAAAGAAAAAAATTTACTCACATACTAAATCGACCAGCTGATTGTGGGGACTGGAATGGTTATTGATTTACATGGTGTGTACGCAATTTTACATAACGAGCTATTTTAGAGTAATCGAAAAACGCAATATTTCCGATGACTCGCGAGTTGCACGTCAATTCACGAGATTGCCAACAACAAATTAATAAAGCATCACTAACAAGTAGTCCGAGAAACTTGGTCATTATTTTAAAAACCGTATGGGGGCTTTGTCATTCAATTATCACTCCACGCGTTCACACGGTCGTTTCGACCGTCGCGTTTTAAAAAGGTCGTCGATTGAGTGTACACATTTAACCACAGACCGACTAACAATAACATTTGCATGGACCTTTTCTGTGTCATTAAATTTGTTTTTGGAGGCCAATAATGTATTGTGTATATTTTTGTACTGATTGGTGGTGGTTTGGTAAAAAATCTACGTCAGCACTTCGGTAGTAACTTACTTGTAGTAACTAGTACTTCTCAGTACCGCCAAAGTGGCCGCTTTTGGTGGTTATTGGTAGTTCTCTTAATTTATCGATACAACATAATGAAAAGTTATACGAAAAATACTACAAGTAATTTACAACCGAGGTATTGTCTAAGATTCTTTCGATCTTATTTAGTTATAAAATTAGGCGTTGCGCTAGTAGGCTGATCTAAGGCCCTTAAATACACAAGGCAAAATAATTTTAGTCGTGAGGGGAAATTCCTAAAATTCTCGCTTTAGAATCGCTCTGTATGATGTCACGTAAAGGTACCTACTCGTATTTCGGGTTTATTGCCAAATATGGATACGGCGTTCAATTGATAACTAAATACTTATTGTGTTATTTTCCTGTAGTGCGGATTTCACGCATATCGCTCGTAAGTAAGCTTCGTTTATTTTTCTTCAAAACATTTTTTGACTTTAATAGCAGTGCGAAATATTACCAAGAAAACCAAGAGAACGTCCCAAATTGAAACATTTTCGAAATAAAATGTTATTGAAATAATGATTTTCTAAATTCAATTAGGTATATTGCGAGGGGCGCCGTAAGTTTCCGTTCCTTACGTTAGTAACTACTATCAATGATTCAGTGGCGTATGCGAGTGCATTATCTTTCCGAAGGTACAAGCATTTAGTCTGACCACCTAGTAAGTATTATTCTGTGGTCTGTCTGTGTATCTATTGTCTGACCTGTTTCGAAATTTTTTATTTGTTTCAACCCTTTGGTAAAGGTTGACTGGAAGAAATTGCTTAGCAATAAGTCTGCCTTTGTACCTATTTTTGTCTTTTGTTTAATGTTCATTTTTATGTTATGGTGGAATCTTGGTGCAATATAAAGTGTTTCATTAATTTCTTCAACACTTCTAGTTTTGTTGTCTTTATGTGTAATGGATACTTAACATAAATATAGAAGAAAATAGGCCTTAAAGTGTTAAGTTATTCAGGAAAAAAATTTTTACTACGCTATGAACTATAAAAAAACATAGTGCGTATATCCAGCCGGAAAATAAACTAATAAATATGTACCTAATCGTTTCATTCATACATCGAACTTGTACCTATTGATTTCATGTTTCCCGTACCGTTATCACGCGTCATCATTGGAAATCTATCTCCGCGGGGGAAAGTGGCGTCATAAATGTCGTATCTTTCCTTACACGTCCATCAATATTCACATTCTAGCGAAACATTTCCGACATATCAAGGTTTCGTCACAAATGCTGCAGAATTTAAGCTTAGTCATCACTTTTCTATTTTAGTCTATTTCTCAAAATTTACCTGCAGTTGATAAGTAAATAATAACCCCTAGTAGTGGTCATGTCGGTCAGGGGTGTCAGCCTGAACAACCTGTCCGGTGGTTCAAGGTGTGACATCGGGTACGCGCGCCCGGCTTCCCGAGCTACTACGGACTCATTCCCTATATCTTCCGATTTCGTAGTATCCTATTATCCTTTATCCTTTCCCAAACCCACAAAATCCCACTATTATATATTTTTATTTGTATATAATACCCTCTTTTTCCTTGCCTTCTATTTTCTTATAAACAATTGATTCCCGAGGAGGGTTGACGTCCGGTTGGCGGCCGGTCATAAAACAAATATGCCAAATCTTAAAATATGTCTAGTATGAATAGTTTTCGATGCGATAGACGCAGAATAGGAATATATGGAGGGAAAAGACATATTGCGCCGACCCCAGATAATGGGATAAGGTAAGGCAGATGAGTGGTCATGATGTGGTTACCGGCAGACTAGAAGAGGAACACTCCAAGTCTGCCCGTGGATGTCACAGAACGCGAATTAGGAAACACAATGTATACAAAACATATAAAAATCAAAGATAACCCTCCAACCCGTCTAGCCAGCGTGGAGAGTGTAGGCCAAATCCTCGGACTACTCTGGCTATGGTAGTACAGAGAGGGTTGTGCTCCTGCCGTGGAGACTAAAAAAGACCTGGTAATGATGATAAGTTATCATAACGCAAAAGCAGAGAAGCAGTACAATGGTATGGGATCAACGATGGGCATGGTTTACAAAGAGAAGAGAGTCGTATAACGAGAAAGGTGCTGGAGAGTAAGGTATAAAAGTTACTCGTAATCAAAATAGAGGTAGGCCAAAGAAAAGACGGATGGACTAAGTGAAGGACGATATGGAAAAAATAAGCCAATGAACCATTCCTTGAGATAGCAAAATTACAGGAATTGAAAATAAAAAACAAAAAGTATATGTTGTGCCGCCTACAGCACAACTTCAGAGGGGTATCTGGGCAGTATAAATGGTTTGCATAAGAAGATGCCAACTTGCTGCAACGGACCGGTAAGGCGGCCCGAAGAGTATCTTTACCATATTCAAGAATGAATACCTTCATGTTGTCCCGACTCCACATAAGGAAAAGAAGAAAAAAGTTTTGATCGTAATTTGTTGTTTTGTTACGTCATGTAATCGTGCACGCATTCACAACACACGCAGAAATACATACAAAAGCCTTTAAAAGATTCTGAACTTTTATCTGTAGTACTATAAATTGTATCTTCCTGATGGCCAGAGGGTGAAAAGAAACAAAAAAAACTTTAAAAAGCATAAATGGTTTATCCTGCAGAAGCTACAATTATGTGTTCCGACAGTCTTAACGCCGTCTACAGCTCTTAAAAATATTTATAGTATTTTCTCCCATAGCCCTGACCTCGTAATTGTTGCCCAAAATCCCACTTTGAATAGTTATCAAAGATTAAGTTAAGTATGCAAATAGCCTTAAAGTTCGAGTCGTGCATCAATTATGTAAAACGATCTTTAGTTCAGACCATTCCCTTTGATACTTACGGTGGAGATACCTTTGGCCGGAGGTACTTCGTCACCCTGGTCACAGTATTCATTGAAGGTAATGAAGACAAAAGATGTTTCTTTAAGAACTCCATATTTTTATAATATTTGCAATTTGACAAAGTACATACGTTTTAGAAGGACCACCACTAAGAGGAATACTCTGAAACAAAATCAATCTAGTGTAGTACCATACGTGTCTCAAGGGCTATATTTGTGCAGGCACATTGCTAAAAATATTTAAAACTATGTCCTTCTCCGAAGCATTGTCGGTTTAACAAATTTCAAGAAGATTAAATTCATGAAGCGTGAAGATGTAATAAACAAATATACCCACTCACTTTCGCATTTATAATATTAGTAGGGAAGGAATTCAATCTCATAGTCTATCATCTCTCAGTCAGTAAACGAAACAGTGATTACCGCCAAGAACGGCCGTTTTTGGCGGTAATCTGATTGTCATAATTCTCACTGATTCTGATAATATTAAACATGATTCCAAAAATACTTCAGGTTATTTACTATGATTTACATTCTTGAATTTCTTTAAAATGATTGGCGTCGCTACTGTGCCTAGTGTGCGGTCTTAAGAGCTTAAAAAATTGCAATTATAAAACTCTCAATACATTCTTTAGCATTGAAGTTTTTTACTTACATGACCACTAAATTACTTTTCGCCACAATCACACTGATAATTTTACAAATTCACGGACACTTAAAACCAGACACAAACAAAACAATCTCGCAAAGTAAAAATATAAGATCCAAATTAGTTCGTACAGTTATGTTTACCATTCACATTCTATTTTGCGTCTTTCAAAATATTTTTAGCAATTCTGTAATTAAACGTAGAATTTCTAAATTTAGATCATTACTCGATACCTAAGAACCTTAGTAATTGAGTAAGTACTGAAATAAAGTGGCCATTGAACTGTCAAGTATTGACAATGATTGGAAAGGAGTGGCCGAGCCCTAGACAGTAATTGTTCGGATTTTACCATTGATTGCCATTGATAAGCCATATCTCAGAGATAATAGACTTCAAAGTGACCGAGCTGTGATTGATTAGAATCACAACAAATATAGAGAATAGGCTATTTTCCTGGGTCAAAATATTAATATTAAAATTAGACCGTCAGTTAAACAATCAAAAAATATTGGATACGTATTTTTCCTTTCGTTAATTTAACTATAAATATCATAGATAAAGCGCGTCAAAGTTCATGAGTGGGGGCTTGTGACATCACAGGCCACTAAAATGTGTACTGGCTAGTGACATCACACACAATTTTAACGGGCTATATCTTTGTCACTAATTAATTTTTTTTAGGAAAATAGCCCATTCAGAAAAGAGAAAAGATATTTTGAAGAGCATGAGCAGCCCATATTCTTTATGCATATTATACCTATAAAAAGCAAAGAATAATCGTCATCGACCTCCGTGGCGTAGCGGTCAACACGCTAGCCTGCGACACGGGGGTCCCGGGTTCGATCCCCGGCCAGGTCACTATGGAAAAAGATCTTTTTCATATTGACCTGGGTCTTGGATGTTTATCTATATAAGTATATATTATAAAATATAGTATCGTTGAGTTAGTATCCTGCGACACAAGTTCACAACTTACTGTGGGGCTAGCTCAATTTGTGTGATATGTCCCTATATATTTATTTATTTATTAATAATTAATTGTTTGTAAAGGACAAAATCAAAAATTAATCTTTTCTTTACATTGGTAAGTAACTTTTTCGTTTTAAAATTTAACCGAGGTTGTCGGCAATATTTCCGAAAAATCTACTACAAAAATAAATACTGTTTGTAAAATGGTAAAAAATAAATAAATATGCACAAAAACTAGATCATATAATAAATAGCTTCATAGGTAGAGGTATCTATAATAAGTGTGATTATTCAATCGATTTCTTCATATACATAACTAGCTTGCACAAAACTTAATCGAAACGTAGAACACGAAATCAAAAAATAAATATTGCTATTTAAATACAAAGTGCAATATAACAAACCACTCTACCTAAAAAACTCAATCATACAATTCTTTTTGCTGCATTTAACTCTAGAATGAGAGGAGTTTTTTCACAATAGCACTTACCGTTAGGCGGATGTGGGAAATACGCGGTCTCACAATCGAGCCTCGACAATACGACCATAAAATTAGATGCCGAGATAAAAAGCAGTCGAATCCCAGGCGGATCCGTCAGAAATACCAGTGATTGTCCATTTCTAATTAGATCTGTGCCAGTTGCCTCCAGTCGGAACGAATTGTGTCTTTTCTTAGAAATTGTAAATATAATTTTCGATTTTTTCTCTTTCATGCTGGTTTGGGAGAAAAGGAAAAACATAGAAAATGCCGGCTGCATTTCTTCCCGCGCAGACTAGGTTGCTAGCTGCATCGCCTATTGACATGATACCTTATAATTTCGCCCAATCCCTTGACCGGCTTTTACGGTCAAGGGATTGGGAGAAAAAATGAGGAATCACATCAATAGGCGATGCGGCTAGCAACCCGCCACTATTTTGATTCTTCTTTCCGCATTAACGCCCACTAACACGTTAATTGTGGCCTAGCGGTTTTAAGACCTTGGGTCTTGTCTACCCCGCAAGGGATAAAATACGTAAATTATAGATTATTTGTATGTATGTTTGTTTGTAAGTTTTACTAAGCGGTTTTGTTCAGTAATGTATAAACATTATAGTATTTTTGAGGGCATGCATGCAGATCTTGACATAAAATTAGATGCTGAGATAAACAACACTCAAATCCCAGGCAGGTTTGCCAAAAATACCAAATTATCTAATTTCAATTCGATCAATGGCAGTGACCTCTAGCTAGTCGGAACGGATTCGCAAACTTTTTTGTTACTAGCTGAATCCAAAACAATTTTAGATAAACCTATCATACAACAATATTTAAGATACTATATAGATTTTTAAAAAATAACGAAGCATTACAGGATTGACTAATTATCTCTTTTTGTGACGATATTCATGGACGCAATTATTCAAACCTTAATTTAACCCTTTAACAAATAATTGTTTCTTTTGAAAAATATTTTTTCTAGACTTATAGACATCTATAGGAGTTGAGTAACCTACTTAGAATTTTTTTTCCTTATTTCAAATAAAATCAAAAGCGGCCGCGTAAATGTCATCACTTTAAAATAAATAGGTACGTTTGAAGTTTATTAATGGTAAATTTAAAAAATCGTGAAAATCACGAAATTATATTCTTAAACTAATGTTTTCACTTTTCTTGGAATTATCAATGATTTCTCACAAGCTTCACCCAGCGATTTTAGGTTAGCTAACAAAAAGATATTTGCCGATAATGAAAGCAGTTAAATTAACTAGGAGTAATAAGAATGTTAGATAGAGGTATATTTTAATTTATATTTTTAATTGCTTATATTATGACGCATAAATATTTGTAATAAAAGAAAAATACCTCTTCACTATCACGCAACAAACAACCTAGTAATTGAGAGCCGAATAATACTTACTTCTATCGCATAATACGTATAAATACTTGAAGAGAAAAATAATATTTTGTACATTTTTGTGACTAATTCATGACTTCATTATTTTATTTATATGCAAGTCAGGGAAGGAAAACACTTTACAATAATTTTGATAAATAGTTAAATAAATGAAATGATATCATAAAAGTGATTTAACCATAATTTAGTAGTTGAGTTCATCATCATCTGTTAGGCCCATTGCAGGAGCACGCCCCTCTCTGCACTACCAGAACCATATATTAGCCAGAGCAGTCAGGGGATTTGGCCTACACTCTCCACGCTGACCAGACGGGTTGAAGAGGGTTCTTTGATGTTTATATTTAGCTCGTGTTTCCTAAGTTGCTTCTAAGATATCCACGGAAGATTTGGAGTGGTCCAATTCTCTCTGCCGCAAACCAGTCGGCATGGTTATGACGCATAAATATTTGTAATTAAACAACGCAGTAATGTGACAACTTAATAATACTAACTACCTACTGTCGCATAACACCTATAAATACTTGGAGAGAAAAATAATATTTTGTAGATTTTGGTGACTAATTCGTGACTTCATTATTTTATCTATACTCAAGTTAGGGAAGGAAAATACTTTTTACCTATACATTTTAATAAATAGTTAAATAAATGAAATGACATCATCAAAGTGATTTCACCATAATTCAGTAGTTGTTAAAAGCGTACCTCATATCCGAAAGGATACGGATCTTCATCATCATCAGGTATTTGTAAGTCCCCACTGCAGGAACACGACCCTGCTTGTACTACCAGAGCCATATATTACCCACAGCAGTCAAAGGCCTACACTCTCCACACTGGCCAGATGGGTTAGAGAGGTTTCCTTGATGTTTCTAAGCCTTTGTTTAACTTGTGTTTCCTATTAGGTATATATTAAACGATATCCACGGAAAGGCTTGGAATGGCCTATTATATTTAATATTACTAAGAAATGAAATTACTTTCTAATACGCAAATATCACAAAATTACACTTATTAAATATTTCATACTATGAAACATTCTACATAATATAAATAAAATAAATAATAAATAAATATATACGGACAAATCACACATATTGAGCTAGCCCCAAAGTAAGTTCTTAAGTAAGACTTGTGTTATGGGATACTAACTCAACGATACTATATTTTATAACAAATACATATATAGATAAACATCCAAGACCCAGGACAATCTGAAAAAGATCATTTTTCGTCTTGACCTGACCGGGGATCGAACCCGGGACCTTCCGTTTCACAGGCCGGCGTGTTGACCGCTGCGCCACGGAGCTCGTCTAAACGATATAATAAGATCTCGTTGTCATTTATAAATGAAATATTAAAATGACTTGTAGGTATAAAGCAATACCAGTGAGCTTTTGATTCATTAGAATTCCCTTATCTAAAAGCACTGGGCTAATCTGGCCGCGGTAAAAGCTTTTCGATATACATTTTGACGTACAAACAAGTTGTGATAAGCAATCATAAACGAAGGTAATTTATGAGAAACAAGCTGACAAATTAGACGTTATCATCACTATCACTACATATCACTTCACTACATAGTAGGTAAAACAAAATGGCTCACTGTCTGTCTGTCCCTATAATAATAATTTGCGATTTTTTTTAGCCTAAACGTAGCCATAAGTAATTATTGTCGTCAACAATTTTTTTTTGTTGTAAAAATTGTAAACACAAATATGACAATATTATAGACACAAATAAATTCTAAGAAACCTATATTAAATAAACGATTGAATCTTGAAATCCTGATGAATCTTTAATAAATAGATAGAGTTATTCAAGACGAAGGTCGCAGGCGTCACGGCTGCTTTTAATAGAGGTAACAAAAATAGAGATGTCACAAAATTCATTTACTAGTTTTTGCTTTTATAAAGGTTTCGTACACAAAGGCCAACACGATTTAAAAAAATTCTGGCTGCCTTTTTGGCAACTTATATCCGCCATATTGATTTTTTGCACAACATAGCCAAATGTATTTACGTGTGGCTCCAAATAAATTACATTTCTTACAAATTGCAACAGTTTGTATGAAAATGACGCTAATGACGATAATTTTTTGTGTTTTCAGCATCGATCCCATAGAAAAAGTTGTTTATATTTAATGACTGAGCCACCCCTTTAAAGCTCGATTTACACGCTATATGTGAAAGTAAATACAAAAATAATCAGTGAATACAACTATCTCATAATAAAAATCAGACATACAACAGAGGGCCGAAGAGCTCTTCGCAATACGCTGCTATCCTTGCGCCTCTAAAAAGTCGTGACTTGGCAATTTTCGCTCCAGTGACTCAGTAATACAATAAATGTATTCAACTACATCGAAGAATTACTCATACAAAACACATTGTAGGCGGTACTCGAAATAGATCAAATTAGTTATGGGACGACTGATGTTTTTTATTTAAAGTATCGTCATCATCCGAGCATATTCCTGGCTACATCCTCAGGGGTAAGGCTTTTGAGCCCGGGGTTGCTACCTTTAATTACTAAATGATTTGACGAGATTACCTGTAACCTAAATAATATTAATATATAGGTAGGTATAACACAAATTGAGCTAGCTCCACAGTACGTTGTGGACTGTGTCATTTTTTACCGCTTTACTTTTTTTTGCATTGAAATGTTCGGGGAAAAAAAAACGATTGAAATTATGCCGTTCATAATATCAATACTTTTCCGTTTCTTTCAAAGATTCCATGTATATTTTTCTTGAACCGTTCGAATGTAACTTGGAAAAAAACAAAGGACTTTGAAAAAAACGGGAAATTTTCCGCATTTTTCAACGCAACGTGGGATACGAATACAACAATACTATTTTCTTAACACAGCAAACTCCTAAAAGTAGTAGGGTGACGAAAAGACAAAGATACTAATGGGAAAACTGAATTAAATACAAGAAAACATGGTTTTTAATTAAAATTAAATAATTGGTGCATTTTGATATCAGTAAATATAAGGAAATACTTATGTAGGTTATTCATATCAGTAAAGTTAAACTTTATTTAGTTTGAGATATATGCTACTAATTAAGTAACTTAGAGGCTATTACCAATTTATATTTCCTTTACATGAATTTTATGGAGTCCAGTACTGATCCCATTTTAAATATTTAATTGCCTACAATATTCAGAAAACTTTTTCCTTTAAATTTTTTTTATTTCATAGTTAAATCAATCAATCGTATCTTTATTTACCCTGAAAACATATAATTTTAAAACTGTAGATTTAATGTATTCAACCTGCATGCAGGCAGTGCACAAATGTTTGTCAGAGTTAATTTACCGAAAAACCAATAATAAATCCATTTAAAAAATTAAATTAAACAGAGCATGAAATTAACAGTATTTACGTTACGATCAATAAACATACCAAATGTATTTTGTTCTTGTTATCTAGAGAAATAGAGCTTTAATCCCGCTACATAGATCAGTCCGGGTCCGGGCAAATGGTTTCAGTACACCCACAAGAGATTTTGGAATGTAAATAAAAATAATAAAATCATTGAATTACTGTAAAATTATAAATAACTACTAGCGGAGCGTATTCAATTCAAATAAATAAACAAACAAACAAATTCTTATTGACGCAGTAGAAGCATTTGTCATTCAAAACAAACGCGTGTAGCCCAAAAAATCGCGAGTTAGTTCAAATTATCATATTTTCAATGGCCAAGCGAAGGTGTTACGGAGCAAACGTAAACACCATTTTCGTTACAGATCACCGAAAAGGACACTACTCATTAGTGATGGTGGCAAACACTTGCAATGGAAAAATTACCTTAACAATGTTCAACGTTGTATTTGCATTATTTACTTGACTGTTTATAATTAAATGAGCAACGCAATTTCGATTCACCTATAAGTTTTAAATAAATAAATAAAAAGCCATTTATTGCCATACATTACAAGGTACTCGTAAGTTATATTACCATTCAGGTATACCATATAATATACCATAATATGTATTCAGGCAAAGGAA
Source organism: Rhodophaea formosa (assembly GCA_963082605.1). Classification (NCBI taxonomy): domain Eukaryota; kingdom Metazoa; phylum Arthropoda; class Insecta; order Lepidoptera; family Pyralidae; genus Rhodophaea; species Rhodophaea formosa. The sequence goes on from OY720209.1 coordinate 5,477,780, forward strand.
TGCCTTAGCCTCTTGTTTGTTTATTGCTTAAGCACTGATCAGTGCTCTATGAAATAGCCTAATCGCCGGAAAAAGTTTACTTTAAAATATTATGAAATAAGGTATAAAATTCCAAATTTCGAATTTACGCAAATTCGAAATTTATGTATTTTCGCCTCTTTTCCGCAAGCCAAAAGTGTGTAAGATTTTTTTAATGCAACTTGTGGTATCTAATTCAATTGGTTACCATGACCAGGGCTTTTAACGTAAAACCCACGAGTACAGGGCTAGTGAGCTCTGTTAAGTTATCGATTTTATTTATGTTAGTTTTTCTATAATTCTCTATTTGGGGCGTCAAAAATGAGATAGGCGTATAAAATTAAATAATTTTACCTCTTGTCTGTGGATAACAAATAAATATAGGGACATTTCAACCAGATTGAGCCCCTGAAGTTATGAACGTGCGTCATAGGATACTCACAACGATACTATTACATTTATATACCACTCACTTTATAATAGGTATGTATAAATGTGCCATAATGACATCAAGTCTTCGGCTAAAAACAAAGCTAATTTAATGTTATTTAATACTAACTTCTGTTTGCTGTTCCTTCACTTGCTAAAATCTATTAGAAAAAGATTTTTAGATGATGAATGAAATGAAATATTTCATTAATTATGTGGAATTCTTTATTTTGGAGATTTGGAAAGGTAAGGAGCCCTTTTGTTATTTTCCCTGACAATGCACATGTACTATTTCATGATTATTTGTTAAGTAGATAAGTAAATTGTTAAAGCGTTAACAAGTTAAAGGTAAACAAACTCACACAAGCATTTAATAATTTCTGTGTGATTTTATATTAAGGCCGCACACTAGGCGCAGTAGCGACGGCAATCATTTTATTTACAAATAGAAAGAAATTCAAGAATGAAAATCATATAAGCCTTAGTAAATAACCTGAAGTATTTTTGGAATCATGTTTTAATATCATGAGAATCAGTCATTAAGAGAAATAGTGAGAAATCATATTTTCATAATTCTCACTGATTCTGATAATATTAAACATGATTCCAAAAATACTTCAGGTTATTTACTAAGGCTTATATGATTTCCATTCTTGAATTTCTTTCTATTTGTAAATAAAATGAAAATAAAATGATTGCCGTCGCTACTATGCCTAGTGTAATGATAAGTTATCATATATTAAGTATCCTGTTACACTTAAATGGTTTTTAAATAGCATTAGAATGCTCGTTATATTATTAGAATTGAAAATATGTGATGAAAAAGAATTCGCCACAGGTAGGATTCGAACCCACGAGTCTTCGGTCTGCGCCCTAAGTATGTTACCAACTACACCACCGTGACTTCGAATCACCGCGTCGAATTCTCTCATCACATATTACCCCGTAGGGTATAACGCATTCAAAGCATGCGTATTTCTTCAATACTACCCACTATTTAGTAGTGTGGTATTCCACTTTATTCATATCAGATGAGTACAAAGTTGATTAAATTGAAGAAAGCTCTTACTCACTTAAATGGTTTTTAAATAGCATTACAATGCTCGGTATATTATTAAAATTATAAAAAAAATGATGAAAAAAAAAGTGTAGTTGGTAACACACTTAGGGCGCAGACCTAAGACTCGTGGGTTCGAATCCTACCTGTGGCGAATTCTCTTTCATCACATATTTTATCCTGTTACAGATAAATCGAAACATTTACTGGGTCTGTAGAGCAAAAAAAATCGGACTGTAAATAATTGGTAACCGCTCTTAAATATTGACTTTGGTCTCAAAAAGTATTTGTTAGTACATTAAAGTACACATCGGATGGCAATGAAAACGTAAGACGTGATTTCAAGTTCTGACTTATAAGTACAAATATATAACATATTATTATTAAACATGAGGAAGTCGTAAAGTTAAGCAAATGTGACGACGATAAAGACGACGATTGTTAATTAAAAAAATGTTTGTTTCAGTTAGGAAGAGCAAAGCGTATTTATTAACAATGCTTCTAAAGTTTCCACGGTTGTTACACATTTAAATAAAATTGTTTTTATTAAAGCATATAACAACCTTCTGTTCCCGTTGGGGGTAAATCAAATAGTAGCTGGATTGAGTTTCTTTTGGCGTATTCTTCTCACCAGTGGTCATTACGAAATGCTAGTAGTTTTTCGATTTTGCATATTAAAATTTAAAAATAATAAGAAAGTAAAAAATATGACGTCCAAAAAGAGACACAATTATCCAATTTTGAATAAAAATCTTTGACTTAGACTTTGAGTATAAAACATATATCTACCTAGAGTTAATATAAGCTATTCAGCTTTTTAAAATTAATTTGATAAGTCTATTTCTCGAGTAACAATCTTTATGTTATCTTTGATTTTAAATCTAATCTACAGTAGCTTGTAAAGGGAAGAAAACAAAAATCTTTATACATTAAAGGCAAACCTGAGTGACTCACTGACGTATATAATATATCAACGCATAGCTGATATTTAAAATTCGGTTCAGGGGTACCTTCCATGATGTAAGTGAGCAATAAGAAAGGATATAGAAACTCAACCGCTAAGGGTGTGAAATACGGGTGATACTTTACGCCGACGAAGTCGTTGGTTAAATTGCTATTAGTTACATAAACTTTTTTAAAGTGCACATTTTTTTTAAACTTTCGCTCTTAGAACACTAATTATTTATATAAACAGGACTTAGCACGAACGTCAGCGGAAACAAAAGAAACGTCAGCGCAAAAAAAATAAATATAAGGTTCGTGCTAAGTCCTGTTTATATAAATAATTATGTGCAAAATTTTTAATTATGTGTTCAACCAGAGCGGTATATTCACTTTAGGTAGAGCGACGCATTTTTACTTCGATACCCATGTTCATAGTCGATTTCAGTTCCCTTTCATGATACTACGCATATACATGTACTAATATCATGCAAGGATCATTGACAATATACCCTGATTGACTCTCAGCACCCTCCCACTATTATAGTGTTACCAGGGTGTTCTGAATAGGGTGTGATTTGAAATAGACTGATCATTCTGAAGGTGTTAATAATAAGTAAGACACAGTCTTTGTGCTTATGAAGAAATACCTAATTCTAAATTCTGACGAGCTCCGTGGCGCAGCGTTCAACACGCCGGCCTGTGGCACGGATGGTCCCGGGTTCGATCCCCGGTCAGGTCAAGATGAAAAATTATCTTTTTCAGATTGACCTGAGTCTTGGATGTTTATCTATATATGTATGTATTTGTTATAAAATATAGTATAGGTAGTTGAGTTAGTATCCCATAACACAAGTCTTACTTAAGAACTTTCTTTGGGGCTACCTCCAATCTGTTTAATTCGTCCATATATTTTGTCCATATATATATTTAATTGCTGACTATGATAGTGTAAATGCCTTGTAAAATGAGCAGAAATACAACTGCGATCCCTCACATAGATCGGGGGCTGACGTGGGGTAGACGAAGTAGTTGAGGCATAACAGAGATAAACGAACAAACTCACTTTTATCTTTTTTTATGTGATCTCAACAAAGAGGCAAAAAATAAGATGCTATTATGTTAACTTTATATTAGCTTATTCGCGGTTGCACTCGCTCACACATAACGGATTGCGCTATGTGGTTTGACTGTGTGTTGATAGATCAATCAGTGACGCCTGCCTTTTATACAGATTTAGAAGTAACAACTTCTCATTCAAACCATTTATAGAACAGTGGCCCGATCCTTCGTCCCTTCTTTTTTTTTCAAATCGCGTAAATACGTAAATAACCATCCATGCATTTGGTTATGTAAATGACGCATTTTGTAGGTGCCTTCCAGAAATACCCTACCAAGGTGGTATTTTTTATGGTATTCCCCTTCGGTCTTCAACCCATTGACAAATAATTAACCATCCATGCATTTGTTTTTGTAATATATGACGCATTTCGTAGGCACCTTCCAGAAATACACCACCGAGGTGGTATTTTTTATGGTATTCCTTATTCTTCTTTGGTCCTAATAACAGATACTAGATGCCTGTAGAAGGTCTAAAGGCGTCTGGTGTCTTCTTCTTTCTCACTTTATCCCAATTTATGTGGGTTCGCGACAGCATGTGAGCTTCTTCGATTTTACTAGTGTAAAATACAGATACAATTAAAATTATTTTATGGCTGGTTTAGTATCCGTCAATCGGTTAAGTTAACTCTTAACACTAGCACCCTTTATAAATAGCATTCAATTAACTATTATCACTTACTAGCAATTTTCCTGCAACTTCGTCCGCGTAAATTATACCCTATGCCCTATGTCACCCGTATATATATTAGCTTTCTAAGGTGAAAGAATTTTGAAAATCGGTCCAGTAGTTTCGGAGCCTCTTCAATACAAACAAACAAATAATTAATCAAATTTTTCCTTTTTAACACGCTTTTATATTAGCTTCACTTGTATGTAAGAAAATCTTGGAATCTTAATTTGACCCACTTCCCGGTCTTCGATTATAATGAAATTTTGCAGATGCTCTAAGTTCTGATGACAATACATGACTAGCTCATTTCATGCCAAAACTGTGTTTTTTAGTTTTTTAAACTAATTATAAATTATTATAATAATAGTATAGACAGTGTAGATTAACCCAACTCGAAAACTTGTGATTCCACTCGTGGGTTACACAGCAGGCCCTGATTAGTTCAGTGATGAGACAATGTGTTTCTCAACTGATAATTACAGAGGAACGGAGGCTGAATATTAAGGGGAAGCATGAATTTCTCCGGATTTATTGCTGCCTTCATTTAATATAAATGATTTAAAAAAACGGAGATATCTTTTAAAATTTTGTTCTTGGAAGCCTTTGATATCCCTTTAAACTAACTACCTACCTTTTTAACTACTTTTTACAAACACTAAGCTTTTCTTAGCGTTAGGGTCAGTTCACACTGAAACGCGACGCGACGCGCACTTTTTACACTGTGATAAGATTTTAACCCTTATACGCATAATCAAAACGACCAATTTCGCAACAAAAATTCGCCTCCTCCTCTGGTATCTTGCGGCCACTGTCTATCAAGTTTTTTTTAGCAATTTTAGTCTTATAAGTGTGCAAATAAGAGTTAAAATCCTATCACAGTGTAAAAAGTGCGCGTCGCGTCGCGTTTCGGTGTGAACTGACCCTTATTGTTAAAAACAGCCACTATTGGCGAAAATGATAAGTAAAGCACCTTTTACTTCAATGGTTAAACACTTTAAACTGTTAACAGTATTTCATAGTTTTAAGGGTTATCTAGGACATCGCAAAACAATTTTTTGTGATCTCTCCGTTTTCTTTCAAATTATTTAATTATAATGGGAGCAGAACTGGACCCCGTACAATTTATGTATCCCCTTAACGGGTGCAAGAGCCGAAAAGGCAAACGTGTAATTTAGTAGGAATCAACATGTATCGTTAACGTTTTGTGTTTTAAAACAATGCAGTGATGAAGTTGATAGTATTACAAACTTGATTATTTATTATCTGAGAGAAGTATATTTTGTCTGTCATAAAACAGAAGTGAATTTTTATAGGGGAAGAATAGTTTTTTTTTATCTGCACGAGATTATTCCCCCTTTTTATACGAAATTGGAAAATATCCTTTAAGTACATTCAAAGAATTTTAAAACAATCTCCACAGATACTCGACCAATATACAAAAATGTTATGCCTAACGCCTTAACTTTAAATTTTAACTTAGACACTTTTCTTGAAATGCCAGCGCCGATTCTATGCTCGTAGAAAAAAATTATAATATTGGCAGGTTAAGTTGCCTTTTCAACATGTTTCGACTTTGCATCCTATTTATTTATTTAACAGCTACGTAAGGTACACGGGAAAGATATACAGAAAAAACTTAAAACTTGAGATAGCAAGCGCATAGGTTACTTACTACACACCTACCTGCGTACCTCGTAGTTTTTAATTTCTAAGATACAAACTTAGCCAAGAACTTACAAGTAAACTATTAATTGCAATTATGACGTCACAATTGTATGCAACGTCTTACAAATCGATTGAAGATGAAATCGTAATTACCCATTGTGTTCACATGGAGATATCTGCTATTACAGCACAAAATAAAGAGAATAGAAATATATATTAACCTTATCGTCAAAATCAGGTCTTTTTAAGTCTTTATTGCAAGAACATGACTCTTTCTGTACCACCAGAGCCGTATATCAGCTGGAACACTCAAGGGATTTGGCCTTTGGAACATTAGAGGGGTGATTCAGCCCATCAATATGATCAACTTTTTCTAGGGGACAAATCATAGAAACTCGAAAAATATAAACTTTGCCATACAAATAAATTCACACGCCCCGTTAATTTGTTTGTTTTTTTTACGAGTTTCCAGTATTCAAAACGATCAAACTTTTTCTATGTATAAAAATTTACCAGTTGTGTTTCTTTCCCAGTACATCGTGAAAACTAGTCGGGAGAATGGGAAAATCAAAAAGTTACAAAGGCGATGCTTTCACTTAACTTTTCACTATTTAATTATATTTCCACCTACACGTCAAGTAGCTGTTGGAGTCTTTTGGGTGTGGACTCTGAACATCTCTATTGAAACACCTAAATTTGTTGAACTTTTTAAATAATTATATCAAATGAAATCCAATTTCAAGATTTTGCACCACGTGCCGCCGGTTATAGATGGAATAACACTTCATTGACAACAATGCTTAACACAAAGTGCGCCTTCTCGTCTATTATTATTTTGCAAACAGACTATGTAATAAAATTTACTGATTATAATCACGCAAATCGTCTCTATACAAAGAAATCGATCCATTCCGTTTTAGTACCTAGGTTATAACGCTCCTTCTGTATGGACCTTTTATTTAGTGCCTCCGATGATGATTTATTTTTTATTTATATGGACTTTCGAAGCCAATGCATACTAATTATGTAGTTATTCCTTACAGAGTAGACAGGGCCTAAGGTGATAAGATAAATAGGCTACGTTAAGCGTATTGGTAGGAGTATAGGTTGCTTGCCATGCTGGTTTGGGAGAAAAAAAAAACATAGAATATACCAGCTGCTTTTCTTCCCGCGCAGACCGTAAAAGCCGGTCAAGAGATTGGGCGAAAATCTAAGGAATCACATTGATAGGCGATGCGGCTAGCAACCCATCACTATTTTGATTCCGCTTTCCACCTTTACGCCCACTACGATGCTAAAAGTGGCCTGTAGGTTTTATGACCTTGGGCTCTGTCTACCCCGCAAGGGATAAAGACGTGATAGTATACTATAGTATATATAATGGGTAAATTGACCTTTAACATTACCTTAAAGGGGTGACTTAGTCCGTCAATATGCACAACTTTTCGTATGGAACCAATGACGAGAACTCGTTTTTTTTTTTACTTTCCCGTACTTATTGCGAGGGCTGAACACTTTTGTATGAAAATGTCGAATGTTTTTTTAGAGTTCCCAGCATCAATCCCATAGGCAAAGATGTTCATATTGACGGGCTTAGTAAGTAAATGTCGAGGATCAATTAACACGCTATACACGAGTAGATAGAAAACGGAATCAAAGTAAATAAAATAAATAAATATATACGGACAAATCACACAAATTGAGCTAGCCCCAAAGTAAGTTCAAGACTTGTGTTATAGGATACCAACTGAACGATACTATATTTTATAATAGACTAGCAGCTACCCGCGACTTCGTCCGCGGTGACTTCAGGTTTGGAATGCGGGGATTATAAAATATGACGCTACAAAGCGGTAAACTAAACATATACCCCGATTTACCCCCTTAGAGGTTTAATTTCGGGAAACTATTAAAAATCACTCATTATTTTTGCCGTTCTCAATTCACACGAAATTTCATACAAATATGTCCAAGGAATAAAAAGTTTCATATAAACTTTAATCCTCTATTTCACCCCCTTAGGGGATGACTTTTGAAAAATCCTTCCTTAGTGGATGCTTACGTCATAAGAGGAATACGTGAGCAAAATTTCAAATTTTTAACTCTAAGGGTTTGGCCTGCGCGTGATCTTTGATAATTGCCCATTTTTTAAAGTATTAAAATGAATATAGTATGTTATCCTTAATATATAGACATATGCCATCGCGGACTTTTTTGTAGACCTAAATAAGATACACAATTCCACCCTACATTGTTTTGTTATATCTCAAAGGGTTTAGACAGCGTTTTCGTTGAAAGCTCCCAAACGGCTCATTTTTTTACGACACACACACACACAAATATCGTTTGTATATACAAAAATGTATAAAAAAACTTAACAAACTATATACTAAAACCTTCCTTGAGAACCACGCTATCCATTGAAGAAAACCGCATGAAAATCGGTTCGGTAGTTTTGGAGTTTATCGCGAACAGACAGACAGACAGACAGACAGACAGACGCGGCGGGGGACTTTGTTTTATAATATGTAGTGATACTTATATAGATATAAACATCCAAGACCCAGTTCAATCTGAAAAAGATCGTTTTCCATCTTGACCTGACCGGGGCTCGAACCCGGCACCATCTGTGTCGCAGGAAGGCGTGTTGACCGCTGCGCCACGGAGCTCGTCAAGTAGTGATGACTTGCTAGCCGCATCGGTTATTGACATTGACATGGCTTCTTTTGATTTTCGTCCATTCTCTCGGCTGGCTTTTAGATACTGCGCGGGAAGAGAAGTAGCTAGTAGTACCTTTTTTCTTTTCTCCCAGACCATCATCATCATCATCATCAGGTCTTTTTCAGTCTCCACTGCAGGAGCACGACCCTCTCTGACTATCAGAGCCGTATATAAGCCAGGGCAGTCAGAGGATTTGGCCTACAACGAGTAGGCGACCAAAACTGTTGATAAGAGTTTCTTTCGGCGTTTCTTCTCTGCAGTGGTCGGTTCCGAAACGCTAGTAGTCTGTAGCTTTTGAACAATCAATAAATACATATATCTAATGAGATAATTTTAAATATGATATGACGTGAAAAAGTGCCTGCAAAGGCCTATTTTCTGAATAAAAGTTTTGATTTTTTTTATTTTGACACTCTCCACGCTGGCCAGACAGGTTGGAGAGGTGTCTTTGATATTTTAAAGCTTTGTTAAGCTTATGTTCCCTGAGTCGCCTTTTACATCCGCGGGAAGACTTGGAGTGGTCCTATTCTACTCTGCCACCACACGGCACTCCCAGACCAGCATGTAAGGAAAGGAATTAAAACTAATTTATGTAATTTTCTTTTTGTTGACAGAACACAAAATGCACGGAGAAATTATGTCAAGCGAGCACTATGGATGTCCCCGGGCGGGGAGACACGCCGAGGACTGTCGAGGAAATCTACAAAGACGCGCAGATCTTCCTCAAGGAATACTATGGAATTCAAAGGTAAATAAGCTGTGTGGTTTCCAGCACAGTAAAATAGAACCACTTCATGTTATAAACATCAAAAATACCTCTCCAACCCGTGTGGAAAGCGTGTAGAGTGTAGGTCAGTAGGTCAAAGCCTCTCACTGCTCTGGCTTATACTCGTATTATAGCTCTGGTAGCCGTGTAGTTCCCGGCAGAGTAGAATAGGACCACTCCAAGTCATCCCGTGGATGTCGTAAAAGGCGACTAAGGAAACACAAGCTAAACAAAGCTTATTAACATCAAAGATACCTCTCCGACCCGTCTGGCCAGCGTGGAGAGTGTAGGCCAAATCCTCTGACTACTCAGGCTAGTATATGGCTCTGGTAGTACAGAGAGGGTCGTGCTCCTGCAGTGGAGACTAGAAAGACCCGATGATGATGATGATGATAGCTCTGGTAGTACAGAGACGATCGTGCTCCTGCAGTGGAGACTAAAAAAACATGAAGACAATGGTAAATAAAAAAGTATTGCCATAATTCCGAGCTCCGTGGCGCAGCGGTCAACACGCCTGCCTGCGACACGGATGGTCCCGGGTTCGATCCCCGGTCAGGTCGAGATGGAAAATTTTCTTTTTCAGATTGACCTGGGTCTTGGATGTTTATCTATATATGTATTTGTTATAAAATATAGTATCGTTGAGTTAGTATCCCATAACACAAGTCTTGCTTAAGAACTTACTTTGGGGCTAGCTCAATCTGTGTGATTTGTCCGTATATAATTATATTTATTTATAATTTGGATTTACTTCCATTACGTATGTAGGCAAAGGAATGCCTCAGCTTGTGCTTCCGCAGACAGGTGTCTAAAGTAGATTAATATTTAAATTCCAGTTAAATTAAAAATACATACATGTAACTTAGCTATAGGGATAAGGTAAGTATGATACGAAAATATTGATAAACACTTGGCTGATTTTTTTCAGGATAAGAAAGTAACGCTGCGAAACGAAAAAACGTTTTAAGTTGGCAATTAAAATATTTGGGGAATATTCAACTTAGTACTAGCAAAAGATGGACATTCCAAAGCTCCATCACAAGGATACATTAATTAAAATCCAATTCGTCCAACTTTATCGCCGTAACCAATTTGTATTAGCATACACATTAAAGGCGATAACTTAATTACGGCCAGTCGAGAATTCCCCGCGCTATTCTCTATAGGTAGAGGTCACTTATTATCGTTCAGATATGCCAGACTTGTTTGTATTTATAAACCTGTTACTAGGTCTTTCCTGCAGCTAAACTTGATAAGGAAATCATATATCATTATCATCAGATCTTTTTTAGACTCCACTGTTGCTGATTATTTTCTTTATGTTTAATTTATTCATAGCATATCCTTAGGTTTCTTTTTGTTTTTAATTACAGTGGGTATGTAGTTTTGTTTTCGTCTTATGACTATGGTAACAAGCTTCGTAATTCATCATCATTCTCCCGTATTTGTAATTAATGACAGCATAGGAATATATTTTTTTTTTAATGTTGTTCCTTCGTGTCAAAGCACTATTCCCTATTAATGTATTATACTCTAAATACAAAAGCAACTGTATCTGTTATCTTTATTCATACTTCAGATTCAGATGAAACTCAGTATAGAGATACAAAGGATACCTCTCCTCCTGGAGAATTCTGTAATCCTGATAAAAGTGCTGTGTTAGAGTACTCTACATTGAGCAAAGCATTGAGCAGAGACGCGGGCAAAAGCCAGTTGTTAATATTTTTTAAAGTTGCGCTTAAGTTTAGCGGCAGCGACATGTATCATTCTTTTTTTAGAAATAGTAGTCATACCTGTATTGTCACGCGCTACCATTTCTTCTAATATGCGCGACACTTGTCTTGAGGAAAAGTCAGAGTTGATCCGCTATTGTTTTTTGTATTTATCTATTCAACCATCGTATTCAAGATACTCGTTTGTAAAACGTATTGCCCAGATTAATATGCTAAAGACATCCTATTATGGTAATTAGATAATTAAGAGATCTGTGGTTTGTTTATACTTTTTTGGTGGTCCAGTGGGTGTGAGCTCTATGAGTTTACGTATGTTAAGCAACCCTGGTGCAGTCCCTACTTGGATGGGTGACCGCAAGTGGCATAAAAATATCTCGAGCTCCTCCGTGCTTCGGAAGGCACGTTAAGCCGTTGGTCCCGGCTGTCATCGTTGATAGCAGTCGTTAAGCTATGTCAGATGCCTTAAGGCAGCTTTAAAATCTGACACCAGTGTAGGCCACTTACATATACGAAAAACTAAACAAACTTTTTTATTCGGCTATTTTTAGCGAACAAGATTGTCCAGAGATGTTAATGTAAATTTTGTTAAGAACCAACATTATTTAACTAGATACTGTTATGAGTATTATTATAATAATGAATTCAACATGATTCATGTAAAGACAATGTCGAAGACACTTTTAATTTTTGGGTTTAGAGATCGTAGGCGCGAAGACGAGGTGATTCGAAAGAACGCAGAACAAAAAGGATTTTGCACCAATTTTTATAAGCAGCTCATAAAAACTAGTGCAGAACTCTATAATATACAAAATTTTGTTATTCACGCCTACCTACGCGAAGTAGCAAGATAATTGTTATCAATACTAAGCTAAAAATTCTGTAAATATTGGTATTTATTGGTGTTTATAAAAAAAATACTGTACGTAGGTACACAATCGTCTAGATACAATTTTCTAACTAAAATTTTTGCTTACAGAGAAAATTCACAAGCTCACATGAACAGACTAAAGGAAGTCAAGATGGAATTAGAAGAAAAAGGGACGTACCAGCTGAAAACTTCGGAGCTGGTCTTCGGAGCCAAGCTGGCGTGGAGGAATGCGGCCAGGTGCATCGGCAGGATACAGTGGAAAAAGTTGCAGGTGACTGATATACCATCATCATCATCATCATCATTTCTTTTTTTTAGTCACCTCTTTGTTTTTCGTGTGACAGCCCTTTAAAGGTATACAGCTCTAGCCATTAATTGTACCTGTTGGTTTTACTTGTTGTTAATTACCAGGTATGTATAACATTGAACAATATTGAACCGCACACACAAATATTCTAATCTGAAAAGAAATAAATATATTTGAATATGGCTGACAAAAAAGGCACGAAGCCTGAAATTGTATAAAGACACTGCAGTTATTTAAATTAAACAAAAATTTTAAATATTAACAAAAACAGTTCATTTACTAGAAGTTAAAATATTTGAATAAAGTTGTCAGCGGCCCGATAGCTGAAGTAATGTTTAATGACAACTTGGTAAGCTAGGCATTGCAGTTAACTTTTAAATATTTACAAAAACAATTTATACTCAAAATATTTAAATATGGCTGTCAAAGAAGCCAAGACTCCTGAAATAATGTGTAATGACACTCGTTATAAAGTTGTGAGCAGCTTTGTCCCTAATTAAAAGTTGAGCGCTGCGGTAAGAAATATTTCTGACAAATAAACACTTGTAGAAACAAACCGCGTAAATAACGTTCTAGTTGCTTTTAATAGTGATACCTTGCTCTTTTATTTAATACTAGCAATTTTCTGTGACTCGTTCGTGTAAATTATAGCCTTTGTCACGCGCAGATGAATTAGCTTTCTATGGTTGAAAGAATTTTAAAAATCTTTCAAGTAGTTTTGAAGTCTATTCAATGCAAAGAAACAATGAAATATTTCCTGTTTATAATATTAGTATAGAAAAAACTCAGTAATCTAGAAATGGTAGTTATTGAAATAACTAACGAAAACCTTAAAATATTTACAAAAACTGTGTATTTATACTAGAACTCAAAATATTTGAATGACGCTGTCAAAGAAGGCAAGACGTTTGAAATAAGGATAACGACAACTTGGTTATCTAGGCACTGCAGTTATTTCAATTAAATTAAAACTTTTAAATATTTAAAAAACAGTTTATTTATGTACCAAAACTAAAAATATTTAAATAAAGCTGTCAAAGGAACTATGGCTGAAATAATGTTTAATGACAACGTGGTAAGCTAGGCATTGCAGTTATTTCAACTAAACAACAAACTTTTGAATATTTACAAAACAATTTATACTCAAAATATTTAAACATGGCTGTCAAAGAAGGCAAGACGCCTGAAATAATGTGTAATGACACTCGTTTGGCTCTCGTTATAAAGTTGTGAGCAGCTTTGTCCCTAATTAAAAGTTGAGCGCTGCGGTAAGAAATATTTCTGACAAATTAACACTTGTAGAAACAAACCGCGTAAATAACGTTCTAGTTGCTTTTAATAGTGATTCCTTGCTCTTTTATTTCATACTTGCAATTTTCTGGGACTCGTCCGTGTAAATTATAGCCTTTGTCACCTGCATCAATTAGCTTTCTATAATTGAAAGAATTTTTAAAATCGGTTAAGTAGTTTTGAAGTCTATTATTGAAACTCAAACAAAAAGCAATCAAATCTTTCCTTTCCTTAGTATAGAAAAACCTAATAAGGAAAGAAGGATATGCCCTGCCTGTATGACAATTATTTAAGTGGAAGTAGATACTAAATAGTTAGGCGAAGCATGAATTTCATCATTATCATCAATTTAATAAAATTTGTAGATACTGCGCAGCTTTAGGTAACCCATTAAACCATTTTTTTAACAACTGTTTACAATTTAATGTGAGAACCTAGAGCAATTCTTAGTTGTTTTTCCAAAAACTGCCACTTTTGGCGAAAATACTAACTAAAGCCTCTCATTTTTGCAATAAACAAGATGTAATCATAGTTTTTTTATAAAAACAAGTAGCTCAAAGGAACTTTCTCTCTATATTCCTTAATCCCGTGGGCACAGATGATGAGGTTCCATATTTTAGCGTCTTTTTCTCCGGCTGCTGAGCGGTCGGAACACGCAAGTCATTTAACGATTGCTCGGATCTCATCTATTTTTAGTGTCCATTAATTTGACTAGAAATTTTCGTGGTTATTTTTACGTACTTAGTTCTAGTAAAAGGTTTTGTTAAAGGTATAGTTAAGACGGCGACTTAGGAAAAACAATCTAAACAAGGTTTTAAAAAATCTAAGAGACCTCTTTAATCTGGCCAGCGTGGAGAGGGTAGGCTAAATACTTTGACTGCTCTGGCTAACATATGGCTCTGGTAGTACAGAGAGGGTCATGCTCCTGCAGTGGAGACTAAAAAAAGACCTGATGATGATGCTGATGGTATTTTATCAGAAAGAGAAGATAACCGGCCTAACAGGACTTCAAAATAAACTAGACATTTTTCTAATAGCTACCCAAACAAAAACAAAAACAGAAGATACTCGTATCTTATATAATTGCAATATTTTTGCAATAAATAAGATTTAATCAAAGTTGTTTATAAAAACAACCACCTCAAACGAACTCTCCGTCTACATTCCTTAATCCCGTGGGCACAAGCGATGAGGTTCCATATTTTAGCGTCTTTTTCCCCGGCTGCTGAGCGGTCGGAACACGCAAGTCATTTGACGATTACGGATCTCATCTATTTTTAGTGTCCATTAATTTGACTAGGAATTTTCGTGGTTATTTTTATCTATTTCAAGTAAAAAGAGTTTGATAAAGGTATAGGTATTAAGTGATCTTTGGAGATGTTATATAACAACGAAACAATGTGTAATCATAACAGAAAAAAAACTCGCATACCTATGCACAAGATACGCACCATACGTGATCGATCACTGACAATTTTGTTTTGGTTATTATGTAAAAATTTCCCTAATTTTACTACTGGTACAGATACCTAAATTAAATCTACTGGATACTTTACCTTGTAAATTTAACTGAGTCTCTACATAAACAGACTCCTCAAAAAAGACTTCCCAAGCTCCAAGTACCCATAATAAAATAGCACTATTCCTGTTTTTCCAGATATTCGATTGCAGGGAGGTCACAACCGCCAGCGGCATGTTCGAGTCGCTGTGTAATCACATCAAGTACGCTACGAATAAAGGGAATATCAGGTAGGAACTACGAAGTATCGCTTTATTTGTGTGGTCTATATGGGAATTCTGCGAATGGGATAGGAACATGGTTGCATGGTTGCACCCATGCTATAAAAGTAACTGAAACAGCTTATTGAAAACATCAAAACAAGCAGTGACTATAATATCATCCAAACGAGTGTTATTATGTTGTACTAAATTGCATTATGCAACTCGAATTTACAAAAAAAAAATATTGTCATATACGCTTGTTTTAATACCACAGTTTCATAATTTAGAAAATATAATAAACTTTTTGTCTATCCTTTACGTTTTTTCCCTCTATATTCCATCAACTACTATTTTTAGTAAGGTATCATGTCTTAATTTAGGGTTGGTATTGGATGGTCGCAAATGCAAGTAGTCAATGCTAGCATACATGTCTAAAACGCAACTGGAAACTATATGCATAAGCATTGTTCCTCTTTTATTTTCTATAACTTTTAATATTTGCCTTTTTTTGCCTTCTGTATCTAATACTAGAGTATGTTAACCCAATTTAAGAACTGTAGTAAAAGCTAACTAACTTTGTTTTTTAGATCAGCTATAACGATATTCCCTCAGCGGACGGACGGGAAGCATGACTACAGAATATGGAACGCACAGCTGATCAGCTATGCTGGGTACTTGCAGGATGACGGGACCGTCTTGGGAGACCCAGCCAGGGTTGAATTTACTGAGGTAAGATTAAAAAATATGTATATACAGCGTGTTAATTGATCCTCAACATTCCCATAATAGAGGTTACTCAGCTCGTCAATATGAACAACTTTTACTATGGGATCAATGATGGAAACTCAAAAAAATACGACAGTTACTTACAAAAATTTTTTAGCCGCACCTGGTAAGAAGAGAGTAAAAAAAATCTTATTTTTAAGATTAAAATATTTTGGTCCCAATTATATTCAAATAACCGTTGTTTATAGCATAATAAGCTCAGACGTAGGTAGTTACGAGTGCCAATTGCTATTGTTTTTCAGAAACAAGGCGTAAAATCCTTTTTTTCAACAAGTAGCTTGAAGGTGAACACTAACTTATATTGTCTGAATGTAAAAGAAAATTGTCTTTTATCTTGTGACTAAAATAAACTAGACAATAGAGGATTATTATCGTTCATTTGGCATATACTTACTGAAGAAATGTGTTTCGAATTGTGTACGTTCAATATTTTACAATCTATATCATGTACGAGCATCTAAAGCACTGAGATTTATTTTAATTACTAAATTATATTTAGAGATGTGCATTGTTATTGATTTTGATTAAAGACACAGTAGAACTACATAAACCAGTTAATATTCATTCGATCCCATTATCATTACTTCTCAGCCTCAAAAAGTCCACTGCTGGAAATAGGCCTACCCTAAAGATTTCCAATATAACCAGCTGTAAGTGGCCTGCATCCAGGGTCTCTCTACGAACTTGGTCAGGTCGACGACCACGTGGTATAAGTATCCGACGCTGCGCTTGCTAGTACATGGTCACATTCAAGGAACTTCTGGCGCATCAGCCATGGTTCTACGCCCTGTGTGCATTTGCTCGAATTAAGATCTATTCTTTTCTAGGCAGGATTCGAAAATGCATTTTTGTCTTTACACGAAAGACGCAGGTTCGAATCCTGATCGCGTGGATTTTTTTCCCATATCTTATTTTTTAATTTAATAAGAATATTTCAAAATAGAATTGTAAATGCATGATAACACCTCTAAAAATTAAAATCTAGTTATGTTCGATAACGAATTTATTGACTATTCAGATCTGCATCAGATTGGGTTGGAAGCCACCGGCGCAGCGGACTGCTTGGGACATTCTGCCACTCGTCTTGTCAGCAGATGGAAAGGATCCGGAATACTTTGAAATACCCAAAGAAATTGTCATGGAAGTCATGATTGAGCACCCTTCGTGAGTAGATTTATTTCTAATGGAGAAGTATGTCAAGCAAAAATCGTATTACAGTATATTACAGCTTGACAGATATTACAAATTACTTTCATTAGTACCTATCTATTCAACCACTGTTTTGTCATATTATAATGAAGTGGAATGTTCACCAGCCGTTCATACCTAAATAGGGTTTGCATATCTTAATTAATTATCCTATCCAAATCGGCCTTTAAAACTTATCTTTACTAATATTTTTAAGAGGAATGATTTGGTTGATTGTTTGTTTGCATTGAAAAGGCTCCGAAATTACTGATTGATTTTCAAAATTCTTTCACCATAGTCGAAGTCGCGGGAAGATTGCTAGTCCTAAATAAAGAAGATACCTAAACACAACATGAAAAACAATACACTACTCTTTTAGCCAGACTTGTAATTTTTCTTAATTACTTTGTGTTTGCTTTTAACGTTGCATTTATTCCACGATTCCTTTGTATTCCAGGTACGATTGGTTCAAAGAGCTGGGGCTGCGCTGGTATGCTTTGCCAGCCGTTTCCAACATGAGGCTAGATTGTGGCGGCTTGGAATTCACAGGCACAGCCTTCAACGGGTGGTACATGGGCACGGAAATAGGCTGCCGTAATCTAAGCGATTCTAATAGGATTAATTGTATAGAGGTAAGAGATAATTGTTTGTGAGTACGTTTAGTAAGAGCAGAAATCTAAAATTAGTTTCAAAGATATATACAACGTGTAATTGAATAAACTGAAAACCTGAAAACCTTTTGTTCACCCCGTCAATGTTGTTCACATTGACGGGGTGAACAAAAGGTTTTTCGTCTTTTCGTATGGGACCAATGCTGGGAACTCAACAAAATGTTTGGACCTTCTATACTAATTGCCCGGGCGGCCATATTTCCAATGAGTCATTCATCATTGGCGCAGTGGTTAACACGCCAGCCTGTGACATGAAGGTTGCCGGGTTTGACAGGTAGGTACGACAGAATTTCAGAACTAACTGCGTGGGGCTAGCTCAATCAGTGTGTCTTAATCCCTACATAATTATTTATTTATTCTCGGTTGGATTCTCAGCGGTAACACTTCAAAAGCCAGTCGTTAGCTAGGTACGAGTACAGTTATAATCATCCATATTTCCAATACATTTTTTTCATAAAATATATCCTGGTTCATAATTTAATGTTTGCCGTTTAAAATTTATCCCACTTTATTATGAAAGCTTGGATATAATATAATATTTAATTTACAGACTGTCGCGACAAGAATGGGTTTAGACACAAACTCATACGTGTCCCTATGGAAAGACAAAGCGTTAGTGGAAATCAACATAGCAGTGCTGCATAGTTTTCACAGGGACAACGCTTCTATTGTCGACCACCACTCTGCCTCGGAGCAGTTCATCAAACATTTGGACAACGAAAACAAAAGCAGGTATGGAAAGTTGGGCTTGTCGGACTCTTCAAATATGCTTGATACGTAGATTCACAGAGTTTTATTTTTTCCAATAAACTGTTACTTGTAACAATTTGTTGTTATTAACTGTTGTTAATTCTTATTTTATGCCCCAAAAGTATCCCTACACATTGATAATTAACCTTTGTGCTGGAAACTATTTTCAAAAATTCACAAACCATATTTAAACTTGTAACAAAAAAAGGCTGCTGAAAATATATTATAATAGCCTTTCCCTCGAAATAATGCATACATCATTCATACCAGTTATTTTCAGGCATTTCGAAGTTATACTTAGTTTACTTGTTTACTTAGTGGAATAAAAAAAAACATAATTATATCATGAGTACATGAACTCTGAAAATACTCCTTTTTAGGCAGTTGTGTAAAAATAGCAAGAAACTTTGACCTATTTAAGTTTTTCATACTTTAAACATGTATTTTAGATTATTTTAATAATAGATTTAAGCCTTATTAAAACCCTTACACAAAAGCTAATTATTTTTGTATTGCAGAGGAGGCTGTCCGTCAGACTGGATTTGGATTGTTCCTCCAATGTCTTCATCCCTAACATCAGTGTTTCACCAGGAGATGCTTCACTACAATCTCAGACCATCATATGACTATCAAGTAAGAAATTAAATTAATTTGTTTTGAGTAGGTAATTAAAACTAGTGTTTCACAAACACTTTCGTTTTCGTTTCTTGTTCCGCAAACTTTGTAACAAAACTCTACCTTATTACTTACTTTCCTTTTATTCTTTGATAATTTGCCAGATCTAATCATAGCTCATTAACATGGATTCAAAAATATATACCAGGTATGCTATTACGAATATATATACTAATGACAAAATAATTTAAATACATTGAAACAAAGTAAGTACAAACAGTTGTAAGTTGATTAAAAAATAGTTCACCTGACCCACAAAAGAACTAAAACTAGTAAACTCAGACCGGCAGGAAACGAGAAAAACTTCTATTCAGTTGACTTAGCATTAGTAATGCACAGATAACTTGTCTAACATAGTTACGGTTCCAGGAAGCCGCCTGGAAGACCCACAAATGGAGCAAGACTGAAGGTAACAAGCCCGTTCACAGAAAGTTTCACTTCAAGCAGATCGCCCGCGCGGTGAAGTTCACTTCCAAACTGTTTGGCAGAGCGCTATCCAAACGAATCAAGGCGACCATCCTGTACGCCACGGAAACAGGCAAATCTGAACAGTATGCTAAGGAGTTAGGAACTATTTTTGGACACGCTTTCAATGCACAGGTAAGAAAAAACTTAGGAATTCATTTGATTTAGGGCTAAGGTACCTATAATTTTAGCATCGCCCATTGTTACCGTGGCGTTCTCCCTGTCGCAGTGTCACACCAGCCTGCGAGTGGTTTTGGCTTCAATCCTAGGTTAAGTCATGATGACAGACGGTCTTTTACTATTGTTCACTACTTACTGTGGGGCTAGCTCAATTTTTGTGATTAGTATCCTAAAAGTATATTTATTTATTTTATTTAATAGAATTCAATAGACGAGCAACAGAAAATTTTACATGCAAGCTCACAAATTTAATTTTGGATTTATTTAAGTGTATTGAAGATATAGTTAAATGGTTTGCCGATCCTAATAAATAAAATTAATACAAGAAACTTGATCCCGATATGATTTTGATATCACAATTTATTTTGCAAACGTATACGTAACGTATTTACGTTGCAAATTGTATGGGATATATTTTTTTGCTTATACATATGCGAGATGATATAGGTGCTTAATCCTAAGATTTTTAATATCGTTGCTTCTATTTTGCCCTCAGGTTCACAGTATGGCGGATTACGATGTATTTTCCATTGAACACGAGACTTTTCTTCTGATAGTTACTTCAACATTTGGCAATGGAGAACCACCTGCAAATGGAGTAGTAAGTAGAAATTAATTATGAGAGTAAAACAGTTAAAGTTATCTTTGCGCGGAATAATTCAATTTTATGTTTTTTTAAGGATTTTTATGAACAACTATTCCAAATGCTATACAACGAAAAAAAAAGTCACGGGGACGTCACTGATTTCAATTCTGGGTAAGATAATAACATTTTATATATTTATGATAAATGAGACTGCAAAATATATTATTCATGTTATATCGTAGTTTTTAAATGTTGTAAACTAAATGATGCACCTATTTAATTAGAACGTCTGTTTTTTTTTACAGAAATAATAAAATACCCACACCAAAGTCCCTGATGAGAACAAACAGTGCAATGTCACCGACTATTGAATTCAAGAAACAACTTTCTAGGTTGGAATCTAACAAAAGTAAGTAGGTAATTATAGATAATGAGCATGAAATTGTAATGTTAAAGCGAATCAGTAGATAAATGAAAATATTTTAATTTACAGGTAGCGTAGCAGGGTCATCAACAATGGAACATACAGGACCACTTAGCAATGTACGCTACGCAGTATTTGCCTTAGGATCCAGTGCTTACCCAAAATTCTGCAACTTTGGCAAAGCAATAGACAAACTTCTTGATGACCTTGGAGGAGAGAGAATATTAGAACTGGCGTGTGGTGACGAAATGTATGGCCAAGAACAACAATTCCGAGCGTGGTCTTCAAATATTTTCCATGTAAGTTGGATAACCACCTTTTACGCCCAATGCAGTGAACATAATCCTTTTTGGTGAATGCCGTTTGGATAAACATTTTAAAAGAAAGTTGTATGAAAGATTTATGTTACTTATTCAATAGTTGCAAATGATAAATTACCATTTCTCTTAAAAACTATCATTGGTCTTGCCAGTTAAATATTTTTTTTGTTACTATGATCTAATTAAACTAACTCCAATGGTATATTCCATCCATCCATCCATCAGGTCTTTTTTAGTCTACACTGCAGGACAATGGTATATTACTATAGGCAAAAAGTACAATGAGTGGTAATAACGTAATATCAATTGTGTTTATACTCAGGTTGCCTGTGAAATATTCTGCTTGGATGAGAGTGAAATGGTCAAAGGTGGTAAAGAAGCTCTGGGCAGACTACCACTAAAAGAAGACACAGTAAGATTCGGAAGACCAAACACAATTATGCCAATCAAATCAGCGTTAGAAGCTGGCTTTAGGAAAACTTTAGTCACTTGTAAAGTTAAGGAGAATAAGTACCTAGGCGATTATACAGCAGATAGAGCAACTATTTTTGTGGATATGGAACCTGAAGTAAGTTTTTTTTTCTTAATAACAAAGTATTAATTACTCACTTATTTACTCATTTACTCTTTCTTATTGCACAATTTGGCATTCACATTAGTTAACTTTCATTAAATTTGAGAAATGATACACCTTTTCCATCACTTAAATGAAATTTTCATTTTGTAAAACTCTTCTACAAATTTTCCAAATTACTTTTTCTTGGACTTGGACCTAGTTATTCCGTTTTTTTTTTGCCTTTGTCGTGTCTACCATATTTACCTAGTCTCTGTTAAAAGTATTATCCTATTATAATTTGCTGTGTGGTTCCCGGCAGAGTAGAATAGGATCACTCCAAGTCTCCTCGTGAATGTCGTAGAAGTCGACTGAGGAAACACAAGCTAAACAAAGCTTTAAGCATCAAAGAGACCTCTCCAACCCCTCAGGCCAGCGTGGAGAGTATAGCCCAAATCCTCTGACTGCCCTGGCTAATATATGGCTCTAGTAGTACAGAAAGGGTCGTACTCCTGCAGTGGAGACTAACAAAGACCTGTTGATGATGATAATAATAAATTGTTTATTTTCAGCATGAAATGAAATATGACCCTGGAGACCACGTAGGTGTGATGGCGTGTAATAGAAAAGAAATAGTCGATGCTGTGCTGAATAGACTAAAGGATGTGACTGATTACGATAAACCTCTACAGCTAGAGGTTATGAAAGAGACGCTAACACCAACTGGTAAGTGACCATAAAAATATTGGCAAAATTTAACGTTACTCAGTGTCTCATCAACACTACATAAATATTCGAATTTCAATGCTACTAAATTAAATATAGTAAAGTCAACTTTTATATAGGTGCTTACTGAAGTCGTTACATCTTTCCATCTGAATTGAGTAGCAACTTTAAAGGCTCTTATTTCGACAAAAAATCCAAAGTATTATCACTTTAGTTCACGTATATCACTCTTTTTTTCTTCATAGGTACGCTTTTTCGAAACATTAACGATAAATGTAGGTGCCTCTGTGCTTAATCTTTTTCGATATTAAATTTATTCCCGAAAATAACGCACATAATCTAATAAATTTACTTATAAATAACAATAACTTTTACTATGGGTATCCATTAATTAATTTTCATATTTACTGTTAAAGTAAGTGCATACCTTTATTAACAACATCAATCATACAGTGTTGTTTTATGTCACAGGTGCCGTCAAAACATGGGAGAAGCACGAGCGCTTACCAACAGTGACCGTTCGGGATATGTTTACCAGGTTCTTGGACATCACCACCCCGCCTTCCACGAAAGTTTTGAAATATTTGGCTAATTGCTGTAGCAATAAGGATGAAAGTGAAGAACTAATGACTTTGGCTACGGTAAGTACCCACCTACACATTGATTTGTTACTTACTGTGTAAGCCAATCAAGGTGTGACAAAAAAGTATGACAAATATGACAATTAATAAGTGTTCAAAGAAACCTATATTAAATAACCGATTGAATCTTGAATCTTGGTGATAAAAAAAAAGCAGTAACATCTCGATCAAGAACATAAGTTTGCATTTACTATATCAAATTTCATAGTTACGAAAGATGCAAATTACTGGGTGCCTGTAGAATCATACACATAATCATAACTGTTAAAATACTATTAGATTTAGTTTTCTATTTTTTTGTTTAATATTGTATTCATTGCAGGACTCTAATGCTTACGATGACTGGCGGCATTACCTCTACCCTCACTTAGCAGAAGTGTTGGCTCAGTTCCCATCATGTCGACCTCAAGCATCGCTCCTCGGAGCCCTGCTACCACAGCTGCAACCAAGGTTCTACTCCATATCCTCGTCTCCCCTTGCTCATCGCAACAGGATACACGTCACTGTCGCTATTGTGGTATATAAAATTAAAAGTGAGTATTATTACTTTTCTTTCCCTAATACAAAAAACTGCATCCATTAATGTATTTTAGATATTTGAAAAACTAACTGTTTAAGTCTGCGCTAACACTTACTTGGGTACTACTGTTAGTGTATTATACTTGGTATTTCTTCACTTTGCTTCTATATTTTCATAGTATCCTATGTCTTTATGCTTTAAATGTTCATGCATTCTTTCTATTTGTTTTCTCTTTCTAATCCAAAATTCGTTTACAGATGGCGAGGGACCGACACATTATGGAGTTTGCTCAAATTACTTACAAAGTTTGCAAGCTGGAGATGATGTCATTGTATTTATAAGAAAGTAAGTTATACAAATGTACTACCGTAATCGAATGAATGAATGAATACTCAAAAGTATAAGGGAATTGTGAAAACTGAAATCATACTACAAGGAACAAAATGAGTAAAGAGGGTTTTTGCATAGTACGGAATACACATAACTTACCAAAAAAAAATTGTGAATAACTAATAATAACCGAACATTATTTTTCCAGAGCGCCTAACTTCCACATGCCCAAAGACATATCAGCTCCTGTTATCATGGTGGGACCTGGCTCTGGAATCGCACCTTTCAGAGGATTCTGGCACCATAGAAGAGAACAAATGAGGAATGGAGACAAGAAGGCGGGACCTATGCACTTGTTCTTTGGATGTAGAAATAGGGGGATGGACTTGTATAAAGAAGAGAAAAAGCAAGCAATAGCGGACGGTGTTTTGCGTAAAGTCCACTTAGCATTGTCTAGAGAGGAATCTGAAGAAAAGGTTAGTGATTAGTAGATGAATAACTCATTATCTTCATGTATTACTAAGTTTTCTTTTCGTGTGTGGAATACGCTATTACCAGAATCATCAAACCGCAATATAACTTTAGGTAATTTAAATACAATGGAAAGAATTATGCTTGTGGTACCGACAAAGTTGAACAAAATATTACAAATTTTAATTATGATAATTTATAATCATTATTCTATCATAAACTGACATCTATAAAGCTGAAAAGTTTTACAACACATGTTTATACAGCTAGTAATTTAACCACAGACATGCCCTTGAAGGGGTGATTTATCTCACTAAGCGTTGATTCAGCAATTTTCAACCATGTACTCTCTACCTGATCAATTTATAGACGCTATTAAAATTTTGTCTCAAATAGAGTTACGTCACTAAGTCTATGTAACGATTCAACAGAAACACGTACAAGCCTTACTAGATGAAGAAGGCGAGGAGATAGCAGAGCTGTTATTAGACGAGGACGCACATTTCTACGTCTGTGGCGACTGCAAGATGGCGGAAGAGGTCCAACAGAAACTGAAACTCATCATCAAGAAACATGCCAATATGCCCGACGAAGAGGTTGAGGACTTTATGATGGAGTTAATGGTACGTATAATTGAAACCTTCGTTCTCATCATCATCATCAGGTTTGCTTTTTTGTCTCCACTGCAGAAACATGACCCTCTTTGTACTACCAGAGCCATATAGGCAGAGTAATCAGAGGGTTAAGCCTACACTCTCCACATTGACCAAACTGGTTAGAGAGGTCTTTTTGGTTTGTATAAGCTTCGTTTAGCTTGTGTTTCCTAAGTCACCTTCTACGACGTCTATGGGAAGACTTGGAGTGGTACTCTGACGGAAGCCACACAGCAACCTCCACCTCTTCCCTTATCTGAGCGCTTTTCTCAGTTGCATCTCAAGCTGTGATGCTACGGAGCCCGGGGATCCGCTATTAACACAGCACTTATTTTTTTTATTTATTTTTTTATTTTATATAACTTACTCTGTTATATGATTTAGCGAAATTTTTTACGGCTAGCTACCCTGACACGAGCCTTCCTTGCGTAGGAACCTGTAATTAAAGTATCTGTCTCTTTTTAGGGTTTCGTACCCAAAGTACAGTCCGTCCTTCCGTCCGTCCGAATTTAAATTTATATTTTTTATTATTATTTTAAGGACGAGAACCGATACCACGAAGACATCTTCGGCATCACGCTCCGTACTGCTGAAGTACACAGCGCATCCAGAGAGTCTGCCAAACGCACACGACAAGAGTCACTGGCATCACAAACCTAAACGGACTGTGAAATACAAAAACTGTATTGTTATTTGCATAGACTGAATTTTAAAATAATGAGCAGTTCGTGTGTTACAAAATTCTGATTTAACCTAGATCTAGGTATATCACAAGAACTTTGTAACCCAACTACTTTGTAACCCAAAACCTCACTAAACAGTACGTCTGACACGCTTATTTCGTATGAAATGTGTTCTTTCTTTCTTTCTTTAGGTCTACGGCTCCATCGTTTTTAGCCTAAACGATGATTTTGCCAATGTCAAAGTTAACAATAACACGCACGCAATTAACAATATCAAATTAGGAACATAAAAAAAAAACATTTCGGAATTAATAGTAATGGGTTTCCCAAAACAAAATAAAGTTAAAACCGAGTATTTATTATAATAACGATAGAAATTAAATGACCGGTAAAATATGGAAATACATGGTATGGTATGGTATGGTATGATAGGTATGGAACAAAAGTGGGCAGAAAATGATCGGTAAAACCTAAGGTGATAAGTCTTCTCAAGTAGTGTGCGAGCGACGGTTACATGGCCCTGCTCTATGGTTGACTCGGTAGCTTTTTTAATTAGGTCAGACCAGCGAGTTGGTCAGCCGGGAGTTCCTTTGCCTTCACTCTGACCCTTCAATATGATCAAACTATTATCATCATCATCATCAACAGGTCTTTGTTAGTCTCCACTGCAGGAGCACGACCCTCTCTGTACTACCATAGCCATGTATTAGCCAGGGCAGTCAGAGGATTTGGCCTACACTCTTCACGCTGGCCAGGCGGGTTGGAGAGGTCTCTTTGATGTTTGTAGCTTTGTTTAGCTTTTAAATCAAAACTATTAAACTTACATATTTACTTAGAAGTGTACATATTTAGTTAAACTGCAAAATAATTTGCTACTTTATTTGATGGCATAGTATTTCTATTTGGATTTATTGTAACCCCGTGGAAATATTTAAATTTTGGAATTAAGATAACAAATAGAAATAAAGAATCTATATTATTTAGGTATTTATTGTGGGTGTAGCAGTTCAATCAAATAAACATCGTTCTAGAAGACTCGGTTGATTTGTGAAAGAATAAAATAGAAATAAGTTTAAACCAAACGGCATATTTTTATGTACATGTACATATTTTTATGTTTCAGTAGATTTTTTCAAAAAGCGCTGGGTAAATTTCGATAAATATTTATTGGACCAACTCTGGAGTGTTAACTATCGAAAAAAGTGACTGAGTGATTGCGTAACAAACATATAATAGTAAACGACTTCCTTTTTTAAAATTGTTTAAAAGTTACCGATTTCTACAGGAAGTCAATATTTTCTTTCACTTTTTTTGTTTCTTACGTTTACGGCCTCTGACCTCTTCAACAAACATAGTATTGTACTATATTTAGTTAGCCTAGCTAGGGTTATAAATAACCAGCTGACCTAAGTACCTATGAATAAAATAAAAGGTACATAATTATGTTGAGAACCGTTGTTCGAAACCATTCATTATTATTTCTTTTATTTCAAGTAATTTGAATTCATATTTCGATGCCTTAGTTCACAAATGCAC
Organism: Rhodophaea formosa; assembly: GCA_963082605.1. Classification (NCBI taxonomy): domain Eukaryota; kingdom Metazoa; phylum Arthropoda; class Insecta; order Lepidoptera; family Pyralidae; genus Rhodophaea; species Rhodophaea formosa. The sequence continues at coordinate 5,505,248 of OY720209.1, forward strand.
TAACTACAAAATGTCAACATTACAGGAGAGCGTTTTTAAATTTCGGAATTTTGACACCTGGATAGCATGAAAGCAATAAGGCCTGATCAAATAATTTTTCATGTATTTCAAAGACTAATTTCATTGTCTCAAACATACCTCAATATTTAATTAAGTATTATCATAACTATAACCTTATAAAACATACATATATACATACATACTATCACGTCTTTATCCCTTGCGGGGTAGACTGAGCCCAAGGTCATAAAACCTACAGGCCACGTTTAGCAATGTTGTGGGCGTTAAGGTGGAAAGCGGAATCAAAATAGTGATGGGTTGCTAGCCGCATCGCCTATCAATGTGATTCCTTAGATTTTCGCCCAATCCCTTGACCGGCTTTAACGGTCTGCACGGGAAGAAAAGCAGCTGGTATATTCAATGTTTTTTCTTTTCTCCCAAACCAGCATGAAAAACCGTCAACCGTCAAGTTATCCTAAAAACCCCCTATTTAATACATTTGTGCATTAAATCAATTATTTTTGACAGGCATTAAGTCATCATCATCATCATTTCGTATAGGTGACACGGTCAGTCGACCATGCACACCCTGGTGTCAGAGTTCTTCGGAACCGCCTCTCGGCCTCTGACGTGGTTCCTTTAACGACTACCAGATGGCAGCCGGGACCACCGGCTCAACGTGCCTTCCGAAGCACGGAATCATCTTTTTTATCAGACAATCAGGTGATTCATGCCTGCAATGTCATGTCAAAAGCATTAAGTAAAAATCCCAAATATAATTATTGATCCTGATTCAGAGATTTAAATATTGCCCGGGAGGTTAAATCTACTACATAAAAGTACATTTTAGAAAATAATTAAGTTTACTTATCAAAGAACTTTAGATTAAGGTACTAATTATTTATTATAATTTCGCATAATGTTTAGTAATGCAACTTAAAAATACAAATAAAATATTTACATATATTAAGTGTAACTTGAGAGTATGAAAATATATTTTTGTACCTATTGAACCTTATACATACATACATATACATATACAAAAGTATTGTAGAGTATAATAAATCTGTAAAACTTGGGTACTGTTTGTTTAAAAAAAAAAAATATTTATTGCAAGTAATCACATAATCCTTACGCATATGTCTTCCAATCAATAGATAAATCAATCAATCAATCAATCAATAGGCATTGAGTGATTGATTGATTTTAGAGGACAGGACCTAAAAACTTTAATGAAATAAGTTTGAAACAAGTTTTTTTTTATTAAAACATGAAGTACCTGAGTTCAAAATGTTATTTCACAACGTGTGATCAAACTATAAAAAAAAACCAAAACAAGTCTTTGCACGAAATAAAAAGACATTCATTTGATTCCGCTTTATTTTCTTGCTTCCTTGTTATAATTAAATTTTCTTCTAAAATTTGCAATTCCAAATGCTTATTTATAAAATTTACATTTTAAGGTACTTTTTGAAGGCTAAGTCTTCCTCCTGACAACATGGTCGTATAATTCAATTTGAGTATATTTCGGTGAGTATATTCTCAATTTAGTTGTGTTTTGTCCTGGATCTGCTTGAGGATCGGGACATACAATTTTGTGATCGTGACGATTTTGGAATAACACCCCTCTGTCTGGATCCATTACTGGCTAAAATAAAATAAGATTTATGTTAAGCATATCAGATCTTTTGAGACTGCTACCTACTTATCACAGAAGGGTTTTAATAAATAAATGAATATATACGGACAAATCACCCAGATTAGAGCTAGCCCCAAAGTAAGTTGTTAAGTAAGACTTGTGTTATGGTATACCAACTCAACGATACTATATTTGATAAACATCCAAGACCCAGGTCAATCTGAAAAAGATCATTTTCCATCTTGACCTGACCGGGTATAGAACCCGGGACCATCAGTGTCACATGCCGACGTGTTGATCGCTGAGCCACGGAGCTCGTCGTTTTAAAGCATTCACATTGCTATTACTATCTTAGTCTAGATAAATAAAAAAATAAGTGGAGCGAATCTTATTACTATAAACTCACAATGTTTTTAAGCGTTATATACCTCAATGGTGCTTAGGTCTTTAGCGTCAATGCCATTTTGAAAATTTTCCAAATTCTAAATCGCTAAAAAAATATACATTATTGAACCTGCTCACAAAATTACAGCACCGGTTGAGTTATACGATACCTTTACAGGAGAACAGCCTTATATACGAATAAATATTATTTGCAACGGAGATGCTTTGTTCGCGTTTAGCGCTTGCATGGATGATGGTGAAAAATTTCCACGCTGGCAGAGTTTGAACAGCAACCTTAAGTCTATGTACGACCTTTGCTTAGGCTGGATCTACTAAAATGCATATGGAGGATTGGCATATGGAGATATTCAATTTCGCTACTTAGCGTTGAGGAGTTACTTCATGAAAAGATATAACGTTAATATACAATACCCGCGAAACTACTTTGGCTAGTAGCATGAATGTGCCGGCTCGTCCAGGGAAGTACCACACTCTCATAGAAAATCGACGTTTGAGTAGTAGCTTTACCGCTGCTATGCTTCGTTCGGTGAGTGAGTGAGCCGGAGGCCCATCACCCTCTCCCCTCTGGGGAGGGAAAAATAAAAGGCCGGCAACGCTCCTGTGACACCCCTGGTGTTGCAGTTGTCCATGGGCAGCGGTGATCACTTCCCATCAGGTGACCCGCTTCGTTTGCCGTCCTGACATAAAAAAAAACTAAGCTATTGCTAACTACGGTCCCGAGCTCTGAAGACTCTCAAAAGGATGCAACTTGAACGTTCTGAAGAGAGTACGTTAAGGATACTAAGATTATTAAGTTTTGGTTTAAATAATTGTCATCGAAATGGAGCAACTGTAATAGTAGAAAACCTTTAACGTCTTAAAAATATACTTTGACATGCCAATCAAATAATACGCTTAGTAGGAGTTCTTGGCGGGAATTTTAGCGGACTACACGGTGTCTGTTTTGGATTGTTTCGCAAATTGATTCTAGTGGACTTTATAATGTGAAATTGGTGTTATTTTGTGTTATAAATGCCCATATTTATGAACAATGTGTAGAATAACTAAAATAGACTGTCATTGTGCGGCTGTAGTGAGATTTACATAGCGGGCTGGTGGTTGTCCGCCTTGCTGCGTCGTCAATGATGAAACCAGTGGATTCGCGAAGAGTTGTGAAAACAACGAAATGAATTATACCATCATTTCGTTGACAACCAAGAAGAATAACTCGCCAACTGGCGAAATAAATGAAGAAAGGCTCTAAAGGACTTGTATCCAGAGCCGTAAAACAATACATAAAAAAAATAATTGTCGAGCTCCGTGGCGCAGCGGTCATCACGCCTGCCTGCGACACGGATGGTCCCGGGTTCGATCCCCGGTCAGGTCAAGATGGAAAACGATCTTTTTCAGATTGACCTGGGTCTTGGATGTTTATCTATATATGTATATTTGTTATAAAATATTCTATCGTTGAGTTAGTATCCCATAACACAAGTCTTTCATAAGAACTTACTTTGGGGCTAGCTCAATCTGTGTGATTTGTCCGTATATATTTATTTATTTATTTATAATAAAAAAATACGTTTAGTACAACTCCGCTACGAAAAAAGCATAACTACTCAAATACACATTCAGGAGACGCATGTTTCGCCTTTCACCCCAATGTTCTACATTTTATTCCTTTGTCCGTGCCACCAAAATATTTAATATAAATAGTGACTGTGATAGTGGCATCACCCGCCCCTGAACACAGTATCAAGGCTAGATACAGCTTGACAAAATAAGCGCGTGCATTGAGTTTGAGTCTTTCTCTCACTTTGCTCATGCTATAGGTCATGTTTGACATCTCCGGTAACAAGACACGTAGATTTATGACTAAGTGTTACGGCACACGCGGGCCACCAACCACAACCACAAAACACGGCCACCGACCTATATCCTGTAGTTTTTATTCATTTTATATGGACTTGCCGCACACTGTTGACGCCAACCGTTGCTACAAGCATCTTCAGATGATGGCAATTATTGCCTATTTACAGCGACGCTAACATTCATAAAAATAGCATGTAGGTACAAACGCGCGAGCTTGGCAATGGAAACATGCCAGGACCCTTGTTGTTTCACCTACTTGAAATAGGGGCGATACGCGAGTGAGTTCCTAAATCGAGAGCATTGAATAATCTTTAAGTAGGTAATTATTAAGTTTATTAAAAAAAACTATTCCATTTAGGCAATTTTTAAGATTCTTTATCCATTGCAAAAACTGAAAGGACATTAAGCCTAGCTTTTATGGGTTTAATGCTTAGTTTTTTATTTTTTTATTTTTAGATGTTTATAATGAAATAGAGTGTTTTTACTTACCTTATGTCCTATTTCAGAGAGAAAAGTGAGTTATTTCGTTATTAAATTTTGGATTGCAAGCCAAATGTGACATGCTGAATTTCAATACTTATGAAACCTCAAACGGCATCTACCCTCAAATACAGATCTGTGTCCCCGAGACTATTCCAGAACAATGTCGATATCGAGCCCCGAAAGTTTCCGGATTCTTCCTCAGTTTCGGGGTTTAGAACGATTGAACTATTTAGATTTTATCTCAAAATGTTGTCAAAAATATAAAGGTTTTAATACAATCCTAGATCCAAAAATCCCTTGGTCAAATCTTGCAAGGTGAGTTAGAAACTATACTTTAACCTTAGTACCTAGTTTTTCAACTTGGTACTTGCATGTTGATTCAATTGCGATGTTGATTCATCCATCCATCCATCAGGTCTTTTTTAGTCTCCACTGCAGGAGCACGACCCTCTCTGTACTACCACAGCAATATATTAGCCAGAGTAGTCAGAGGATTTGGCCTACACTCTCCACGCTGGCCAGACGGGTTGGAGAGGTCTTTTTGATGTTTGTAAGCTTTATTTAGCTTGTGTTTCCTAAGTCGCCTTTTACGACATCCACGGGAAGACTTGGAGTGGTCCTATTCTACTCTGCCGGGAACCACACGGCAATTTTTGTGTTACATTACGTCTTTTTTCGACGAGCTCCGTGGCGCAGCGGTCAACACGCCTGCCTGCGACACGGATGGTCCCCGGGTTCGATGCCCGGTCAGGTCAAGATGGAAAATGATCTTTTTCAGATTGACCTGGGTCTAGGATGTTTATCTACTGTCTCTTGTATCTTGTATTTGTTATAAAATATAGTATCGTTGAGTTAGTATCCCATAACACAAGTCTTGCTTAAGAACTTACTTTGGGGCTAGCTGAATCTGTGTGATTTGTCCAAAAAAAAAATCAATTTTAGTCAAATGAAAAAAAAGGAGGCCATCTATCCGATCCGTTACAAGAAACATATTTTTTTAAGGTTTCGAGTTAAATGTTTTACGGCTAGAAGGAGGCATTCATGTGGTAATCCCAATCACATTTATGACTGAAGCTTACCTTAAAGTTTTTGGTCATATTACTTCTAACAGTTCCGTGTCTCCAATGATAGTACCCTAAATCCTTTTCCGTCGGCCACAACTGCTTTCTTCCCCTGAAGAAGGACGTCCAATTTTCTATCGCCAGTCGATGGGCGTAATCAATGTAGCCGGAAATCTCGAAACCGCCTTTTGTGAAGTGCCGAATGAATATGATTGTCTGGGAAAAAAAAACATTAGATTACGGGATTTGGCCGCCTCTTTGAAATGTTGTCCAATTTAAAAAACGTTGCAATGTACGACAGGTACCTGTAGCTAAGGAGGGTAAGCAGCAGCAGCAGGCCGGCACCCGCAAAAACTGACTCATCATCAGGTCTTTTTTAGTCTCCACTACAGAAGCACGATCCTCTTTGTACTACCAGAGCCATATATAGCATAAACAGTCGGAGGAGTTGGCCTACACTCTCCACGCTGGCCAGATGGGGCGGAGAGGTCTTTGATGGTTAATAAGCTTTGTTTAGCTTGTGTTTCCTTAGTCGCCTTCTACGACATTCACGGGAAGACTTGGAGTGGTCCTATTCTACTCTGCCGGGAACCACACGGCTAAAGACTGACATACACATTAAGAAAGAGGAGATCGATAGCCTAGTGGGTGTGAGCATTTATAAGTGCTTTCACATGTTAAGTAACCCCGGGCGCAGTCTCCACTTGGATGGGTAACCGCAAGTGTCTTAAAATATCTCGAGCTCCACCGTACTTCGGAAGGCACGATAAGCTGTTGGTCCAGGCTGCCATCATTGATGGTAATCGTTAAGCTATGTCAGATGCCTTTAGGCAGCTTGAAAAATCTAACACTACTGTTGGCCACTTACACACACGAAAAACAAAACAAACAAACATAAATAAATACTGTCACATCTTTTTCCCCCTGCGGGGTAGACAAGAGCCGAAGCCTGTAAAACTTAAATGCCACTTTTATATCGATGTTGCATGTTGGTGGGTTTAATTGACTGCCGCATCGTCTATTTACATGATTCCTCAAATTTAAATATAATTTTTTTTATTCCTTAACTTAGCCGACAATTTGCCATAAGACCTAGCACTAATAATAAACCATACAAAAATATTTTTTGTAGTTAAATATTGTACGTTGGTACGGAACCCTTCGTCTGCAAATCTGACTTGCATTTGGTTCGTTTATTTACCAGTAGCATCCTCACTCTGTTTGCACCCTCTCTTACAGCTAGTTGTCTAGCAAATACGTCCACTAAGTCCGCGTCCTCACTGACCAGACCCTGTTAGCACGCTCCCCCACGGCGGCGAGTTCTCTAGCAAATTGGTCATCTAAGTGCCCCCTAGCAGACCAAAATGTAAGTCGCATTTGGTCGGTTAATTTACCTATATTATCCCAACTTTGTTAGGGCGCTACCTCACGGCGAGTTCTCTAATAAATATATCCTCTAAGTTTGCTCCCTAGTAGACCAAAATGTAAGTCGCATTTGGTCGGTTAATTTACCTATATTATCCCAACTTTGTTAGAGCGCTACCTCACGGCGAGTTCTCTAATAAATATATCCTCTAAGTTTGCTCCCTAGTAGACCAAAATGTAAGTCGCATTTGGTCGGTTAATTTACCTGTATTATCCCAACTTTGTTAGCGCGCTACCTCACGGCGAGTTCTCTAATAAATATATCCTCTAAGTATGCTCCCTAGCAGACCAAAATGTACGTCACATTTGGTCGGTTAATTTACCTGTATTATCCCAACTCTGTTAGCGCGCTACCTCACGGCCAGTTCTCCTGCAAATGGGTCTTCTAAGTCAGCCCTTTTGCTGACCAAAATGTACGCTGTAGGAGTGGTACACCACGTTGTAAATAAACTCGCACTTGGCCGGATTTACTTACGTATAGTATTCCCACTCTGTTACTGAACGCGTTAAAAAGAGAAGCTGAACAAAATCAAAGGCAACCTGAAAAAGCTCGCAGGAGTGATCAAATTTCAATTGACAAATTTATCAAGAAAACGCAGCTTGAGTTATTAAATGATGATATAGCAGTAGGTCATTTCCTGGATATTGTTAAATAGTAGCTGACAGCTTGACCCCTGCTTGACCTTGACGTTTTTGTTGACCTTATTTTCCATACTGTTTTCCATTTGTAAGATTTCGTATGTACCTATATTTACATTGTAATTGTAGGTCTAAGAAATTAACTGTAATTAAATGTATTAAGTACAACTACTCGGTGTGATCTTGTCTTTACTTAATTTTCTTTAAAGGGGATTCTGGTGAACAGGTGTGTTCACGGCGATCCCCTGGGGGATCGACCTGGGGGATCCTGGTGGACGAACTGGTTAGCACGCTCCCTCACGGCGAGTTCTCTAACAAATGGGTCCTCTAAGTCAGCCCTTTCGCTGACCAAAATGTACGCTTTAGGATTGGTACACCACGTTGTAAATAAACTCGCACTTGGCCGGATTTACTTACGTGTAGTATTCCCACTCTGTTAGCACGCTCCCTCACAGCGAGTTCTCTAGCAAATTGGTCGTCTAAGTCGGCACCCTCGCTGACCAAAACGTACGCTTTAGGAGAGGGGTACACCACGTTGAAGATCACAGCTCGGCGCTTGTTGAACTCTTTCTCTTGTAGAGTGTCGCCATATGCCCTAAAATTATCAAAAACCTAATTTTAGTTATGGAATAAACCAAATATTTTTGTAATAACATCACTACTAACAAAGAGTGTATTGTTTTTGCGCAGTTCTTATATGTATGCATTTCTTTTTTCCATGATAAACTCTATATTGCTTCAACGGGTAACGACTCACATAGGCTATATTTTTTGAGCATGTAATTTTTAAGGTGATAGGGTTTCGTCACTTTTTTTCTACGCTAAGCATAGTCATTGACTTTCTTGATTGGTATTGGCACGTATACCCTTCATGAAATCAAGCACGCATTTCTAGGCTGGCTCTTTTACCATATCAAGTAGAGGCAGGATCTCAACTTTTGCACTGACAACGCTGTGTCAGAGCTATAAAGTTCGGTTAATAATTGTGTTACTAACCGAACTTTATAGCTCTGACACGACTCTGACAATTCACCCACGTCGACACGCTAAGAAGAAGGCGGAAGCAGCAAAGCTTTCCATTTGTTCCCAATATTAATCACCGCCGCCCGGTCAGAGCGACTGAATATTTTTGTATGGAAATGTAATATATTGTTTAGTTTGCAACATTGTTCCCATAGGGAAAGTTGCTCATTTCAACGGGCTGATTCACCCCTTTAAGAGTCCAAGGTCAAAATTTCACCATATTTGTATAATTTGCCGATTTTTGCAGGACGTATCGTCGGAGAGACCATAAGCATATGTCATCATCATCAGGTCTTTTTCGTCTCCACTGCAGGAGCACGACCCTTTCTGTACTACCAGAGCTATATATTAGCCAGAGCAATTAGAGGCTTTGGCCTACACTCTCCACGCTGGCCAGACAGGTCTATATTTATAAGCTTTTCTAAGCTTGTGTTTCGTAAAAGCATATGTGACAGCTTCTAAATGTAATACCTGTAACCGAGCGCAGCAATAGTCCGAGCTGAAACAATACTCCGAAGATTTCTGAGATCAGCAATCTCAATGAGGGAATCCAAGTACTCCTCCCAAGTTTCGAACGGGAGGAGTCTCCTGTCCGCTTCCACGCTTGGAGGATAATCATTCTTTTTCTCTGCCATCGTAAGAAATTAATATAAAAATCAAATACAAAAATAAATTAATATAAACACAGCCGCGTAAACATCCATGATTTGGACGATGACATTTTACGTGACGCGTGCCAAAAGTGTCATAGTAAAGATAATGAATTCATATTTTTTATTATCTCTATGTGGTTTGTTTAGCTCGGTATACGGACACAGAAATGCGTATAACCAACTCAACAAAAGTAAGTTAGTGGTGATGGTGCGAAAAAGAGGGTTTTCAGTGTCTTATTAACTAAATTAAATTTTTTGAGTACATTTCAATCAGATAATGTTATTGTCATGCATGTGATTGCAATAGACAACTCTAATAGCCACCTTTGTGAGCCATCGGCTTCCCATCCCTTTTCAAAATATAAGTAATAGCTAGAAAAAAGAATGGCCAAAGCTAGACACATATATACATACATACAATCTCGTATTTTTCCCTTGCAGGGTAGACAGAGCCCAAAAAGCCTATTTGCTAACTTTTGACAGCTACGGTGTTCAACGTATTGATGGTCACTTCAACATCCATTAGGGCTTTCGTATGATTGATTATTTTTATTTTAGATATATAAACCGTAATGAATGGTGAAGTGACCATCAAAGCGATATACACTGTAGCTGTCAAAAGTTACCAAATAGACCAGCAGGTCTATAACTCAATGGCCACGTTTAGCATGTTGGTGGACTTGTAGGTGGAAAAAGACTAGATCAAACGGACGTCACGACTGTGATTTATGCTTCGAGCAACACGGTCTTCCGTACCGGAAGGGAGTAGCCATACGCTGCGTTCCCCTCTGTCAAGGTACAAGCCAAATTAGGCATATGCATGTCTATGTGTTAGTTGTGTGTGACTCATCTGTACACAAATTATTGTTTCTTTTTTATGTCATTTTTGTGCCAATGTCATAATTACTAACAAGGACAGTTTAAGTTTTGTATGTAGGTGTGCGGAACTAAACTTGTATCACAGAACTATAACTCAAGACTTGTACTTATGCACATTTCCCCCCGAAAAAAACGCCAAAAAAATTGTAATAGTAAATTATCGCTTTGCTTACTACGTACGGTACGAAAGCCGTGTTGCTCGAAGGATTTATGTCATTACGAGAATCGGTGTAAAAATACATTACAATCTAATATTACTAGACTGATATTTATGTTCTCATTCCTTGAAGATATTGACTAAATAGGCTTAGAGGCTGGCAAGCCGATCGATCCTCTTACGAAGCATAAAGATCGCGATCTCCTTTCAGTCAACACGATGAAATGCTCATAAAAATGATAAAAAACGTAGTTTCGTAATAAAACTATTTTTAACGGCAACGAGTAGCTTTTGCTAGCAGGCTGAGTAGGTTGAAGCCTAGGGCAGCAGATTTGGGAAGGCGGCAAATTTTATTTTGGGCTAGCATTCCTTTCATCTACAAATTGTTGAAATTTAAAACCTACCGAACGGATATGAATAGAAAATACGTATCTAACTGCTACACTTGATGTTTAACATATGTATGAAATAATCGCTTTTCAAAAAAGTGCTATAAAATCACTCGGTTGTCTCGATAGATCACCAAAAAAGATCCATGAAACAAAAGGACGATAGGTAATTTAAAAGTAATTTGATCGTTACGTCATTAGTTAGGTTTCCTAACTGCAAATTATACACAAGCAAACCGCAGAACAGGAATTTTAGCTGTATCACAGCACAGCTAGTAACGGCTAAACTGCTCCGTGGCGCAGCGGTCAACACGCTAGCCTGCGACACGGGGGTCCCAGGTTCGATCCCCAGTCAGGTCACTATGGAAAAAGATCTTTTTCATATTGACCTGGGTCTTGGATGTTTATCTATATAAGTATATATTATAAAATATAGTATCGTTGAGTTAGTATCCTGCAACACAAGTTCACAAGTTACTGTGGGGATAGCACAATTTGTGTGATATGTCCCTATATATAAAAAAAAATCTGTGGAGCCAAGAAAGATCTATTGAACAAAAGAACGCACTGAGGTAAAACGCTAATATAGTACAAAAGTAAATTGATTTTTGCACCGCTTAGACATTTTCGTGTGGTTTACTCACGAAAATGTCTAATTAATGTGTGATTTCATAAGATGAAATAACTTTATCAGTAGCGCTTAGAAAATTAAAGTTAGCCTTGCCTGACTGCAAGTTATGCACAAGCAAACCACAGCACTGGAAGTTTAGCTATGATCATAAAGACACCTGATATCTTGAGGTATACTCGGTTACCACAACGTCGGCAAAGGCTTTGTTTATTCCACAGGTAGTATATAATAATAATAAATTGGCAGTTATGGCGGTTACCATAGAAGTATATAGGTACCCATGGTATTAATTAAAAAAAATATATAATTAGGTACCAAATATTTTTAAAGCGGTATGTTAAAGAAAACATTAACTTTTTAGTCTCAATTGAAAACATTAATTTTCGTACATTGGATAAAATTTACGACTGAATGATTAAAGAACTAATATAGGATGAATAAGGAATAAAAACAATTCCTATTGCCCTGGATTTAGTAAAGAATTTAAATAGGATGAGTGGACAAGAAATAATAAAAATAATAGATTGAGATGAGAATACTTGAGATCATCATCATTTCGTGTAGGTGACACGGTCAGTCGACCACGCGCAATACTTGAGATGAATGTAACGGACAACCCTCTCTGCCATTAGACTGGACATACGAATTTTCAATCTGACAGACACGAGATCTGTCGCGAGTTTAACATTTTTCCCCATCAAAAAAACTACACAGCTCTGCTAAAGAAGATTTCATTTCAAAAAAATCATCTGGGATGAATGAAGAATAGAAATAGGACGACTACCTGAGTAAAAAATACTTATTCATTCAAAAGTTAGGCATAGTTAATAGGATTTTTTTTTCATTCATCCTCCGTTAAGAAAAAAGAAAAGGATGAGTGAATAATAAAAATCATGGATTCGAATATTTAGTTTGAATAGGGAACAATACACTCTAGGTGGTAGTAGTTTAGATTCTAAACCTCGTACTTGTAGTTTTACCCGCCTCAAATAAAAATATGTTGAAATACCTTAAATGAGTAATTAAATTGGACGAGGTCTTAGTAAATAAAATATCTACTCGTAATTCCGTCGCCGGCGCTGACGGCAAATTTGAAGAATCTTGTGTACACGAAGTTTTAAGGTGAGAACAGATGACGTAAAGCCATAATTACTACGTAAAAATTTTCCATCAAGTTGCCGTGTTTAAAGTCTGTATAAAGGCACAGTTTTGCATCAGAACAGATAACTAGATCGCAGTGCACACAAAGAAGAACTGCAATTTTTCGCTTGTATAATACTAGACACTTAAAACAAAAAATCTCAAGTTCTCTGTAAGTAAAAGTATTTCTGGTAGTATTTAAGATATATCAACAGTAGAAAACTAAAATGTTACTAAGCCATAAAGAAAGACATTCTAAATAAATAATCAGGTCGACGATGTTTCAAAGTATATTGAATACCTATTATCTTTATCATTTTTAAGAATAACAAGTACTTAGTTACTTAAGCTACGGATAAACGGTTGCTTTTAAGGTATTTTATAGTACAATACGCTGCAGAAGCAGCCATTAAGTTACAATAACTTTATGATGATTTCAACTTGATGACGGCCTATGTAGCGCAGTGGTAACACGACAGTTGTACTGAATTTACAACCGTACTTACAGCAAAATTGTACTAGGTATACTTTCAGTACAAGTACAACTGTCGCGACAGTTTTACTGTAATAAGACTAAAAGTATCAATGTCGCGTACGTACAGTCTGCATTGTTTCACATTTTTTAGTTCAGAAGTTACCTAAGGTATGGACCTCAGGCAGCTGGCAAACTTTCAACAGATTGCTGCCGTTCACCCAGGTGATATCACCTAGGTGATTAAAGTGGAATAAACCGTCATAATAGCGGACTCCGGCTCAGACATATCAAATCTGAGGATTCAGTCGTGAAATCGCTGAGATAAGCAGAGTTCGAGATACGCACCCACCTTTCGTCAGGTCACAAAAAAGACTCGATTTTTCCTGTTGACAATGATAATTACACACTCGGCAAATTGGAAATCCTGTCAATACTCAACTGCAAATTACCGAATTCGATGTGCGTTACCTAATGGCACATGCAAATTTTTTAAGAGTCCTTTAAGGTACTGGTGCGTATCTCTCTCATCTAGCGTGTTCTGATTTATTTTATCTACACATATGAATAAACATAACAATCAACACATTTAGTGTGTTGCCGGAAAATGTAATCAAAATAACTCCTGATGTGTTGCTAGCCGCATCGCCTATTAAAATGATTCTCAGATATATGCCCGATCCTTCAGACAGCAAAGAGACGCACACAATGACTGGCAGATTTTTGGCAGGAGCGATGGCTTGGTTTACTTATTGTCTTCTCCATTACACACAGAGTGTGCAGGTTGCCTGAAAGATGATTTTACTCATAGGAAGCAGGTATGGTCGCCGTGTCGTGTGGTTCCCGGCAGAGTAGAATAGGACCACTCCAAGTCATTCCGTGGATGTCGTAAAAGGCGACTAAGAAAACACAAGCTAAACAAAGCTTATTAACATCAAAGAGACCTCTCCAACCCGTCTGGCCAGCGTGGAGAGTGTAGGCCAAATCCTCTGACTACTCAGGCTAGCATATGGCTCTGGTAGTACAGAGAGGGTCGTGCTTCTGCAGTGGAAACTAGAAAGGCCTGATGATGATGATGATGGTCGCCGAAAATGACTGTCATTATCGTGAACCAAATACCACCTTGGGTCAAACTGGGCTCTAAACTCATAGGTACAGTCTCAGGCAGGCCTGGTGGGTTCGAACCCGGGCTTAGATTACAAGCATTTAACAAGATGAAATTATATATCCCCACTTGCAATTTTCCCGATAAATAATAAATGTTATTCTTTGACTGCGTTTAACTGCACCCCCCCCCCCCCTTTTTTTCAACCCTGTAAGGGTTGAACTTCTACAAATTCTTTCTTAGTGCTCACTTAAATCATGAAAGAAACCCCAGTACCAAATTTCAGATTTCTACGTACAGTAGTTTCGACTGTGCGTTGATATAACGAGCTCCGTGGCGCAGTGGTCAACACGCCTGCCTGCGACACGGGGGTCCCGGGTTCGAACCCCGGTCAGGTCAAGATGAAAAACGATATTTTTCAGATTGGCCTGGGTCTTGGATGTTTATCTATACATGGCGAAATTTTGATCGTTCTGGACCCTTAAAGGGGTGATTCAGCCCGTCGATATGAACCATTTTTCCTATGGGACCAATGCTGGAAACTCAAATTTTATTTCGACATTTTCATACAAAAGTGATCAGCCGCCTGGGCAATTTGTATAGGAATGTCGAATTTTTTTTCGAGTTTACAGCATTTGTCCCATAGGAAAAGTTGTTTATATTGACAGGCTGAATCACCCCTTTAATGGTCCGGAACGATCAAAATTTCGCCATGTATAAGTATATGTTATAAAATATGGTATCGTTGAGTTAGTATCCTGCGACACAAGTTCACAACTTACTGAGGGGCTAGCTCAATTTGTGTGATATGTCCCTATATATTTATTTATTTATTATTATTTAAAATAGGTAAGTAAATCAGGTTTTCTTTTTATGTATAGATAATCCTATCGTGTATAATTTATTCTATACAACATAAACAAGCCTCCAGACAAGCGTTATCATCCGTCCCTGCTTCACAATACAGGGCGTATGAATAGGGGCTTGTAAAATGGACATTTGCATCAGAAAGTAAATTGATTTATCATACAGAATGCTCCGTACGTAGGCGTACTCGCTGTTCGCGACCTAGTTTAGTTTACAACGTCTTCTAGATATCATCTATATAATTTATATTTATATTATATAATTTAAGATATTTGATTCCAAAAAACAAAAACCGAATGGCATTCGTGTACCTATACTTTTTTTTTGGTTTTTGTATATTTTTCCAAAAAACGCTCCAACAACATTCGACAAAAATTTAATGGGACCATCTGTAAAGTAATACCTATCGAACAAAGAAAGAATTTCTTAAATCGGTCCAGGCGTCTTTGAGAAATCGGGGAACATAAATAAAAAAATTTTTTTGAAGTCGGTTAAAAATGAAAGATTTGATTGTTTCTTTGCTTGTAGTGAATAGGCTCCGAAACTAGGTACTGTAACGATTTTCAAAATTCCTTCACCTATAGAATATATTTCTCTAGAATATATTAATCCATAATTTACTGGACGAAGTCGCGGGAATATTGCTAGTATAGTATATTTAATACACCAAAATCATATAATTACATCATATAATTACATCTTCTGCAATTGCGGAGTAGGCAGGAGTTAGAACTAATATTTTAGACCCAGCCGTATTTATACAATCGAATTGTCTATTATTATGTTTTCTTAGATTTCCGCCCATTTCCTCGATCTTCTTTTTAATGGACGCTAGTAGTTTCTACTTTCCTTCTTTGCTGCCAAACATGCATGAAAGATTAAAAAATTTATACTAACAGTTTACGGTAGGGACGGTAGGGACGGTAGTAGTAGTCAGTACAGTAACCTCTACGTAGGTTTTGATACGAAACTTCAACTCGCTGTAATTTTGTATAGGGATTGTTTTTAAAATTGAAATCTGATTATAAACATCAATATGCCTTATGTACGAAATTTGGTTGAGATTGGCTTAACTGTTGTAAAACTAAAACCAAACTACGTTTGTATGGGATTGCTGCTTTACGTGGGACTCTAAGGGACCAATGATCAAACTTTAATTATAATTCCAAACAAACTTCATACACAACTTGACCGGGCGACTGCATATATTTGTATGGACATGTAATTTTAACAAAGTTCCCAGCGTTAGCCCCATATGAAAATTTGTTCATATTGACGGGCTGAATCACCCATTTAAGGGCCCAAAACGATCAATGTTTTCACCGTTTATAGGTACTAAATTTATTTTTTCATTATTATTTATTTTACTAATTTTTTTTTAAAGGTATTTCGTATATTCCTGAAATATATTTCCAAAATGATTTCTTATAAATTGGTTCCGTAGGTCCCCAATTCGCGGGAAGCCGGCCCTCATTGAAAATGTTAAACGAGATTGGAGCTCAACAAGCAAATCGAATTACCTGCAAGTGCTGCTTCCTCATACGGGAGACTCTTAGCTTTGTAGATAACCCTATTTTGTATCCTCCATTTCGCTTGAGAAGAAAAATTTAAGAAACGTTGAAAATTCGAACATATTTACATCTTAAATTAAAATTGTAAATACCTATGAGATGTAAAAGAACTTGCTACAGGAAGGATTCGCACCCAAAAACACTTTCTTCAGGACATACGTATTTCCAAATTTAATAAAATACCGAGAATTGCCGTTTGGTTCCCGGCAGAGTAGAAAGGACCACTACAAGTGTTTCCGTGGATGTCGTAGAAGGCTACTTAGGAAACACAAGGTGATCAAAGCATATAAATATCAAAGAGACCTCCCCGTCTGGCCAGCGTGGAGAGTGTAGGCCAGGCCAAATCCATTGACTGCTCTGGCATATGGCTCTGAAAGTATCGAGAGAGTCGTGTTCCTGCAGTGGAGACTAGCAAACAATGTAATTAAGTTTAAGCTTCTTCCAATTGAATCAACATTCTGTTTATCCTAATCCTACCTAATATTTTATATTAATTTAAAGTGAGTTTGTTTGTTTGCTAGGTACGCTTTCACGCCCTACTTATTTAATGAACCGATCATCATGAAATTGCATACACATAGGTTAGGGTACTGAGAAGGACATAGGCTATATGAAGGAGAATAATAAGCACGAAACGAACGAGAAAGAGGGTAGACAGATATGTCTGCCCTTGACAGCTGCCTGCTCCCACCCGCAAATTCTTCAGTTCCTTCGTGATCATGGTCCATGTAACTGGACTGAAATATCGAAAACTCAAAGAAACCACAATAATCACGGTAAATATCCCGAAATGTTTAATTCTAATACCAAGTAACTAAGCAATCACACCACTAAACGAATCTTTCTTACGACGTGTTTTTGTTATTTCGATAAAAAAAAAAAAAAACAATGTAATACTTTTGTACATAGAAGAAGAAAACTCACGCAATATTTTTTTTTAATCTATGCTTCTGTAAGTTACTTAAACCAGCATAAAGGAGAATTTTTGTAAGTTCCATAAAATATATCAAAACATTACATGTTGTAAATGGTTGTAATATTGATCTCATCTGCCTGCAGTCGTGTAAGGAACTAGGGATACGCGCCCGTTGAGGTGGAAACTGTTGATAGACTGCGCTAGATATCCAACTGAGAAAACCTACTAGTGTTTTCACACAACTCGGAAATTCACTGTCACAGTATTGTATTGAACTTTGGTAGGTTTTGCCTGATCTCGAAGCTCTTTATTAAAACGTGTTTGCAATATTATATTACATACATACATATTATCACGTCTTTATCCCTTGCGGAATAGACAAGAGCCCTAGGTTATAAAAGCTAAAGACCATTCCCAATCGCTTGACCAGCTTTTACGGTCTGCGCGGAGAAAAGCAGCTGGTATATTCTATGTTTTTCCTTTTCCCCAAACCAGCATGGAAAAATCTTCCAAATGGTGGTATGGACCCCGTTTTTAGGGTTCCGTTGTAAACAAGGAACCCTTATAGTTTCCCATGTCTGTCTGTTGTCCGCCGCGGTTTTACTCAGAGACTATAAGTTCTAGAAAGCTGTAATTTGGTATGGGTATGTATATTAATCATGCCAAAAAAGTGGTAGAAAAAAATCTTGAAAAAAAATTTTTTTAGGGTAGCTCCCATACAAGTAAAGAGGGAGTAATATTTTTTTTCTATACAAACCCATCGTGGTGAATATTTTTAAATAGGTCTTTAAAAAATATTGTGAGTTTGAGAACACCACTTTCCGATTTAGGGATCCGTTTCAAATGCAAATGCCGCAAATGCCGTTGCAAATGTTTGTTCGAGGTAAGTGTCCCCCCCCCCCCTCTATCTGCTAAACGGTTATATATGGATACGGGAAAAAAATTACAGCAGTAGTATATATACTGAAGTTGAAAGGAAAACTATCTGAGCCGAGTACTAAGTACAAAGTAAAAAGTTACGAGTATAGTCAACCAACTTATAAAATGTATTCGAAAATGTAAAATTTCATACTATTTTATTGTTAGATGTTTTTGTTCGGTAAACTGTGAGGTGCGAGTGTGTACAGTATGAACTCAAAGTTGTCATTCGCAACTACGAAACCCTACACTGCGCGTGGCCCGACACGCACTTGGCCGGTTTTTTTTATATGGAACATCTTTTTTCTCTCGCTTTCCTGCCATCTGTGGGGAAGTGATTTCATAAAATGGGAAGGAAGTGTGTAACAGGCATTACAGAAAGCCGGGGAAGCGCAAGCCTACCCCATTGGCCATTGGTTATAATATCTACGAGCTAATCCGCTGAACTATGTCGGTAACAATTCAAAATTGGAATTATTTTATTATTGGAAGCATAATATCAAACAGGTGGCGCCATTTGCATTCCCAAGGTTCGAGTGGAATCGGGAAAATAAGCAAAGTTCGCGCGAACAAGTTCTAACAAGACTGCAATTTTAAGTTTGGTTCCGATCGTGACCGCAACTTCGTTAGTTATACTGAGGTCAGCGTTGACATATTACATGAATATTTAATAAGAAAATATGCTTTAAGACCCAGTTGAAATCCAAGCGGGAAGAAAACCTTTTTTTACTACAGAGTAGGTAAACAGACATTTCAGGAAGGTCATGATGGAAAGCGGTTGATGTAGACGCCTATAACACCGGGGGTGCTAATCGCGCGTTGCTGACTCTGAAGAAATCTTTTTACGTCATATTGACAGGATCCTTCGTTGTTGTCTCTCGGGAAGACCATGGCAGGGAGCTTGTTCCATAACTTTAGTGTATGTGGAAGAAAGTTCTTTTCAACACGTACTGTGCGCAACAATGTAGGATATAAGTGCGATGATAGATAGTGCCGTGTTATGTTTAAATTTTCGATAACATTCAAGCTATTTGAGTATTTCATCAATTGAGCTCCTCCGTGCTTAAGAAGGCACGTTGAGCCGTTGGGCAGCTTGATAATTTGACTTCAGTGGTTGGCCACTTACACACACGAAATCCAAACAAACATCTAGGTACCTACAGTATGAATATCAAAGCCCACTCGTCTATTCCGCTACAAAGGCTGCGGAATAAATATTACAATATCCACGCACTTTTGGAACAATATATGCGCATGCATTGTGCGTGCCACGTGCGTATCATTTGGTTGTATTTCTTTTTTTTTTGTTGTATTTGGTACGTCAAAATATTGTTGTCAAGATCAGGCAAAACTTGGACTCATATTCTGGACATACTCGTTGTAGTTAAATTATATTCAATCCACACTACTTACTTAATTGTTGTATGGATTGAATTTTACCCTGAGTTGTAGGTATGTTGTTGTAACAGTTCTGACCTGACTCTAGCCTAGCACTTACGAGTACATACATTTTCCAGGGCCATTGCTCCCTCCTTTTCTTCCAATCCTTTTCAAAGTGATAAAGGTCATTTACCTAACCTCTACCCTACCTCTTCCCTCTCGGTCTTTCTCTTTTTTACGCCCACTTGGGGACCATTGTGTGATGATGTAAGCCCATTTTTAGGGTTCCCTAGTAAACAAGGAACCTTTATAGTTTCGCCATGTCTGTCTATCTGTCCATCCGCAGTTTTACTCAGAGGTAGTACTAGAAAGCTGTAATTTGGTATGGTATGTATATAAAACATGCCAAAAAAGTGGTTGAAAAAATATCTTGAATTAAAGGTTTTGTTTAGGGTAGCGCCCATACAAACAAAGAGGAAAAAATTACAGCACTAACTATAATTAGGTATATGTTTAACGAACAGTGCAGCTGCTCTTGAGATTTGCGTTTAGCAACACATTCAGCGATTCATTTTTATATTATAAAAGATAGCACTTTTCATAAACCACAAAAATAATTTTGTTATTCATACAAACCCTTCATTGGCGAGCCCGACTCGCACTTGGCCAATTTTTCAGGATGCATTCGACATAAGGAAGTTTTTAACTGAATATGAGTGTCCACTTCATCATCATCATCAGGTCTTTCTAGTCTCACTGCAGGAGCACGACCCTCCCTGCACCACCAAAGCCATATACTAGCCTGAGTAATCAGAGGATTTGGCCTACACTCTCCACGCTGGCCAGACAGGTTGGAGAGGTCTCTTTGATGTTAATAAGCTTTGTTTAGCTTGTGTTTCCTTAGTCGCCTTTTACGACATCCACGGGATGACTTGGAGTGGTTCTATTGTACTCTGCCGGAAACCACACGACGTGTCCACTTAACCTTACTTAATTAAGGGAAAAAGAAACCGACCTTCGTAATTTCCCCGCGTTACAAACGAAATTAAAACTGGAAATAAATATCATTAATTCTTATGTAAATCGCGTACGCACCGCGCAAGTTTCCTTAATTTTTCCAAAGACTTTCTGTTAATATTTCAAATTAAGTATCTGTTAGGAACTCTGATTAAATTATTTTAATTATCCGCAGTCGCCGGCGGCACCTGTTCGTTTAAAAAGTTGCTAATTTCTGGGGTCAGCTTATTTGGGAAGGAATTCAGGCACAGAGCAGGCAATATGACTGTCGCTCGCGTTGCTACTAGAGACACGTTTTATACGAAACAAGTGTATCAAGGTGCGGTACCATTTATTGAGGTTTAAGGGTTTCAAGTTATTGTAGAAATGCAAAAATCTGCTATTTGCTACTTATACATATTTATGATACTATATATTTATTTTCACATTGCGGCATTTTTACGTTTTTCTGAGCACGAACAGCAAGCCAATTTGCTAACTCAGTGTACAAAGATTTGATTGTCACTTTAGCATCCTTTACGGTTTTCATATCTTAAATAAAATTAGTCATTCATACCGAAGCCGTAATGAATATTGAAGTTACCATGAAAATGATGTACACCGTAGTTGTCAAATAAGCCTGCTGACCGGCCTAGCAAGCAACTTCCGCCTCACAGAACTATATTTCCGCCTACAAGCCGGGGCGGGTTGACACGCGATATTATTATTTCTTTCGTTTCTAGAAGGGTTCGCGCGAGGGACTTTTCGTGCTCTGTGTTTTCATTGGCAGTATAGTCAATGATAGTCACCATAGTAAAAACTTAGGAGACAAGACGGACATCTTTGACTATATACTCTCTAGACTCTGTCGTGCCATTTTTAGGGTTCCGTAGTAAACTAGGAACCCTTAAAGTTTCGCCATGTCTGTCTGTCTGTCTGTCCGTCCGCGGTTTTACTCAGAGACTATAAGTACTAGAAAGCTGAAATTTGGTATGGGTATGTATATTAATCATGTCAAAAAAGTGGTTGAAGAAAATCTTGAAAAAAAATTTTTATGGTAGATATATAGTATATATAGTTTTTTAGGTTTTTTAGGTTTAAATATTTATGTTCTATATAAATCCATCGTGTTGGGTATTGTTAGATAGATCTTTAAAAAATATTGTGAGGTTGAGAACACCATTTTTTGATATAGGGATCCGTTTCCGAAATATTTGGTTTTAATGGCCATTTTTAACTGACTTCAAAAAAGGAGGGGTTTCTCAGTTCGTCTGTATGTTTTTTTTTGTATGTTTGTTACGCGATTACTCAGTCAGTTGTGGATCGATTTTAGTGATTCTTTTTTTGTTCGATAGGTAATGCTCCAGAGATGGTCATTTAAAATGTTTGTCGCAATGTATTGAGCACTTTTTGAAAAATAAACAAAAACCCAAAAAGTTATAAAGGCTGGCGTTCGGTTTAAACTTATTTGTATTTTATTCTTATGCGAATCAAGACACATTTTCCTTAAATTCCTCTAGGAACACTGCATTGTTGTCAAAAACTTCACTTTCAAGGTATCCCCCAAAGAAAAAAGTCCATTGGGGATAAGTCCAGGCCACAAGGTGGCCAGTTAAAGGCACCTCTTTTGTACAAAAAACTTAAAATAACCTATCCCAACACTCCTCACCAAATCCATTCTAATAAATTCAGCCCACAATTTGTGACGCAGACTGAGGCAGTTGCCGGACGGCCGACGTGGAATTAATAAAAAACCCAAGCCTTTTCAGGAAATAAATAAATCATCAATCATCTCGATCCCTTCTTAGGATTTCTAGATCTTTCTCATAATGTAAATATGAAAGTATTGTTGTTTTTTTATTTATTCCATGGTTCACTTCTAATCAAACCAACAACATACCCATATCAAATTACAGCTTTCTAGTACTTATAGTCTCTAAGTAAAACCGCGGACAGACAGACAGACAGACAGACATGGCGAAACTATAAGGGTTCCTAGTTTACTACGGAACCCTAAAAACATACACGTGTGATTTGATATCATCGTCATCAGTTCAAGAACTATGTGTTTGTCAGTGGGATATTTACCATCTTTCCCTATCCCCTCTGAACATCTTTAGTGTATTCATGTAATCGAAATGTCTTTTACTTTCATGTTTTTACTTTCTAAGGTTAAATAAAATTTTATTGGTAGTTGACGTCACTTGGAGAAAATGCGCTGTGCAGTTTGTAGCCGCTTCTTCTGCACTTTGTTTTGGAAGCGACACTAAACTTAGCTTTGCGTAAATTTTCGATATAAGACGAATATGAGTAATAAAATAAACCTATATTAAATAGTTCAAGTTTGATTCGTAATTGATCCCCACAATATGACAATATCAACTGACAATATAATATTTTAAAACAGGTTTTATAATTTACAACGTTTTAAAACCCAAACATTTAAGCTTTTTTGTGTTCAGGTATAGAGCAACTTATTTACCTTTTACGAAGTCAGAAAAAGTTCAAAGGTACCCCGGAAGAAACTTGAAAGGAATTTTAATTAGAAATTGTTTGGATGAACCGCTAAATATAAATTATTGGCGAAGTTTTAATGCACATTTCGATTCTTTAAATTTAGTATCTGCTGTTCTAATGTTGATTATCCCAATCCCAAATATTAATATTATAAATGCGAAAGTGAGTTTGTTTGTTTGTTGGTTACGCTTTCACGCCGTATCTACTGAACCGATCATCATGAAATTTTACATACACATAGGTTAGGGTACTGAGAAGGACATCCTAACTAATATTATAAATGCGAAAGTGAGTTTGTTTGTTTGTTTGTTTGTTACGCTTTCACGCCGTATCTACTGAACCGATCATCCTTAATTTTTTGCATACACATAGGTTAGGGTACCGAGAAGGACATAGGCTATAAATTACGCGGGCGAAGCCGCGGGTAACAGCTAGTTGGCTATATATATATATATATATATCAAGTGGGCGGAGTCGCGGGTAACAACTAGTACTTCCTAAAAATGATTTATGTAAGTTCTTACATAGTAATGTAAATTTAGTAAAATATTTACAAATCTGCTTATCTGCTTTATGAAACACTAGTTTTCGCCGTGCCCCCGCTCGCGTTATTATCGATCTCTCGTGAAACAGTATTATTCTCCGGGATGAAAGGTTATGTCCTTCTCCGTTCCTCAGACAACGTGTATGCAAAATTTCATGATGATCCGTTTAGTAGATAGGGCGTGAAAGCGTAACAAACAAAATCACTTTCGCATTTATATTAATACTAGCTGTTATCCGCGGCTTCGTCCGCGTAGTATATAGCGTAGTCCTTCTCAGTATCCTAACCTATGTGTATGCAAAATTTCATGGTGATCGGTTCAGTAGATACGGCGTGAAAGCGTAACAAACAAACAAACAAATAAACAAACAAACAAACAAACTCACTTTCGCATTTATAATATTAGTTGGGATTGGGATAGTTGGGATTAGTTGGGACAAATAGATACAGACTGAATAAAAGTAGACAAAATAAACCATATACCCAAATTAAGAGTTAACTTAGTATACATACTCGTACGTAAGCCGTCGTAAATTTGAACTCCGTGAACTCTTCAACTATTAAGCTGATTTCAATTTCTAACGAATTTATAAGTTATGTGAGACAGCCTGTGGCGTAGTGGTTAACACGCCAGCTTGCGGGTGCTGGGTTCGATCCCCGGCCAGGTCATGATGGAAAACGATATTTTCAGATGGGCTTGGATCTTGGATCTTGATAATAAAAGTTAAGACAGAACCTAAGGTTATCATAAGCAAGGGCTGCGTTTAGGGTGATAATGGGCGTAAAGGTGTAAAGCGCAATAAAAACAGTGACGGGTTTGTAGTAGCATCGCCTATTTGTCACGATTACTTAGATATTTGCCCAATCCTTTGACCAGTTTTTATGGTCGACTTATAAACTTGAAATAACCTATCCCAACACCCCTCACCAAATCTATTGTAATAAATTCAGCCCTCAATTTGTGACGCAGACTGAGGCAGTTGCCGGACAGCCGACGTGGCATTAATTTAAAATCCCAAGCCTTTTCAGGAAATAAATAAATCATCTCGATCCCTTCTTAGGATTTCTAGATCTTTCTCATAATGTAAATATGAAAGTATTGTTGTTTTTTTATTTATTCCATGGTTCACGTCTAATCAAACCAACTATAATCGAGGAGAGCGAGGCAATGGACAAACATACAGATATAAAGAAAAGTTTTAATCAACTTTAGGTATAGATAAAAAGAAATTGAGTCTTATTCTATACGTTAGTACTATTATAAATTGTCCAGTGGAGTTGAGGAGCCCGATGGTCCAGTGGGTGTGAGCTCTATGAGCGCTTACGTATGTTAAGCAACCCCTGGTGCAGTCCCTAATTGGATGGGTGACCGCATGTGGCATAAAAATATCTCGAGCTCCTCCGTGCTTCGGAAGGCACGTTAAGCCGTTGGTCCCGGCTGTCATCGTTGATGACAGTCGTTAAGCTATGTCAGATGCCTTAAGGCAGCTTGAAAAATCTGACACCAGTGTTGGCCACTTACACATACGAAAAACAAACAATTATATATTGTGTGGTTCAGCTGTACACTATAATGAGACGTAATTTCGGTATTATGAGTTTTGCCAAAAAAGTATAGTACCTATATCACATACTTCGATTCTGTTAAGGCATTCAGAAGTTTTGGTGGATTAAAAAATGTTTCATACATCTTACATTCATGAACTCTAAAAACATTACATTCTTTTCTTTTCGTGTTAAAACACATCGTTTATTCATACGCGAGACTGACAAACAAGTAATGTTTTTAGAGGAGGCATGAAAAATAAACAAAATGTATGTTATTTCACGTTTTATACACAAAACTCGTTAATTTTACCCAAACTTCTGATATTTTAGTTCTGATTAGGTCAAACTATGGATTACCAGGTATTAGTTTTAATATTTGGCCGCAGAAGTTGCTCACTAGCTCAAAGGCTTAGCAACACTAAGCTTTGAGCTTTAAGCAACTTTTTGGCTCTCGCTGATTAATAAACCAAGGAAGGCGGAAGATTATTCGTAGATGTTTTAGGAGCTTTTTTGATTTCCATTAAGTCCTTTTGTAATTTTGTAAATAACAAGAAATATATATAGATTATATTTACAGATTTCTTTTTACAGTTTAAAGGAAAGAATATGCTTTGAATATGTGGTTTTTGAGGGTAAGCGTACACAGTCATCATCTCTTCATCGCCAAACGTGTCACGTATGTCATATAATCACGTGTACATCGCATCCATCTTGACGATGGGTCACACATACATCTGATGAATGAACCAATGTATAGGTAGCTTTTTTATACCATAGGACGGCAAACGAGCAAGCGGGTCGCCTGATGGTAAGTGATCACTGCTGCCCATGGACAATTGGAACACCAGGGGCGGTGACAAGAGCGTTGCCAGCCTTTTATTTTCCCTCGCCAAAGGTGTGGGGGAATGGGCCTCCGGCTCTCTCACTCACCAAGCGAAAAGCTACCACTCAAACGTCGATTTTCTGTGAGTGTGTGGTACTTCCCTGGACGAGCCGGCCTATTTCATGCTACTAGCGAAAGTTAATTTCGCCGGTAGCCAGTTGGTTGGACTCTTCGTCAGATTATATTCATTAACCTTTTTCTTTTGCAAGAGGTAACAGCTGATCGAGCAAAAGGCGAACTCCTAAAAGGTATGCCAATATGCGTTACAGTTAAGCAATTTCTATTTTGATTTACTTTTCCACCTACACGCCCACTTCTTTATTCGTCCATTCTTGTTTGCTTAAAGGGTAAGAGCATAGTCTCTTAATCTCTTTACCCCTTGAGATATAATAATTTAAGATATTTTTAACAAAAAACAAAAACCTACTTCAAGCCTATCAATTTATTTAAATAAGCATAAGAATAAAATTTAAAAAAGTGTAAACCGAACAGCATATTTGTAAAAAAATTTTTGGTTTTTGTGTATTTTTTCAAAAAGCGCTCGTCATGTTTCATTAAAAATTTAATGGGACCATCTGTAAAGTATAACCTATCGAACAAAAAAGAATTTCTTATATCGGTCCAGGCGTCTTCGAGCAATCGGGGAACATACATAAAAAAAAGATTAAGACGAATTGAGAACCTCCTCCTTTTTTTGAAATCGGTTAAAGAATAAATTTGAATGTAAGTAAATTAAAGTAAAGCTGTCGGGAAGAAATGAAACTGAATTAAAAATATCTCATTAGACCTTTGGTACGCTGCCAAAGAGCGAATTCTTTTTAATATGACAGTGCATTCAGCGCCTCATAACAACTAAAAATAAACCTAGGCTATGTTAGGATAATTTTTGAAAGAGTGATTCTTCACAATACGAGCGGTTTTTAGGCGAATGAAAATAAACAGGACTGTTAAAGATTCGTCAATTAAATATAAAAAAAATCAACCCTCGTATAGGTTTGATTTTTTCATTCGCCTAAATGTAAAATAATTTACGGGGTGTCTATAGATAGGTCTTCTAAAATGACACTGAGACGACCTCCGTGGCGCAGCGGTCCTACAACATTTTTTTCTCATTTTCAATCGTTTTAATGATAAGCACTTCCAAGATGGTAAAATCAAGTCAAATGTTAAGTTTAATTTACATACATTGGTGACATTCTACTCTATTCAACTGATACATACGTACTTGTCTACCTACTTAAATTTACGTGGCTGCCCGCAAAGCAGTTAGTGGTTTGAAATTGCCGTTTGTTACTCTTAGGCGAGTTCGACTATGGTTGGGTAGTTATTATGTACTGTGTGGTAGTTATTGACCATAGAGCAATGAATTGTCAATGTAGATCACGAGAGCGTGAGTGACGAAACATTTCTTGTTCTGTGTTATTGACACATGGTGTACTGAGTGATGCAATAATTAAAATGTGTATTATAAATGTATATGTTCAGAAAAACTATACCTACTAAATTAGCTTTGATATGTTGATATGACCGCCTTCATTTTCTTCGAAAATACAAAAGCAGATTTTTAGTTCGGGGTACCAGAAGTATCTTAAAAACTCATTGCAACCAAAAATCTTATAAAAGAAATTATACGCTATTCGATATTTGAGTCGTATTTATAATTATCCTGATACATTATTATTCCATCGAGCTCTTTTAGTTTTTGGTAATAAAGTGTTAATTGGTGCAAAGGTATGTACTAAATACCTAATAATGACCTAACCTATAAAACTTCTAAGCGTCATATCTCAAAAATCTAACTTCCCATAAATATGATTTTTTACCATTAGAATCGGCAATACATGTTCTATAAAACAAGGTATATTACATTCAAAGACGCTAACTTTGGTTGTTACCTAAAATTATGTATGGGAGGCTGCCATAGCTATTTATAATTTTCATAGAAATTTTACCAGCACATTAGTTTATTTGAATGGAAGGACCGTTTTTTTTAAATATTTTTTGCTTGCGGGTCTATATTCTGTTCACCTAGGTTGTTTAGAATCACCCTTTCCACACAATAAATTCAAATGTGGATTGAAAGTGGGTCCTAAATTAATACTTTTGTTCAGTAAGCTAAGATCTGTATTACACATTTAAGGAAGCAATAAATGATTGATTGATTGAAATCCATTATATTAAGAAGTTCTTATCATCATAATATGATGTGATCAACTATAACAAAATTAAATTCAAACGTATGAAGTCGCAAGCAACAGCTATATTACATATTCTGTTATAAAATCTTTATAACTTTATACACAAATTTTCTCTTTTCATTGACAGAAACACTTATACTGGTCAGTTTACTCCTCCCTTCGTCTCTGTAAAATATTTAAAACAGACAAAAAGAGGCACTCAAAGTTTGAACATTCCGTTTATGTTTATACATTTTTTATTGTTTTTGCATATTTTCTTTGTAACTATGCTACGACCACCAACTCCCTACGTTCCCTTTTTTCATACTTAAAATTGTTTACTCCCTTTATACCTATGCAGTTGACGCCTTTTATGATAAGTCGCGTACACGTTTATGAAGCTTAGTGTTTTGTCCCAAAATTGTTAATGCAGATTGTTATGAGAACTGCATATGACAATTGGTGTTATGCCTGTGTGTGTGTATGTGTGTGTGTGTGTGTGTGTAGCCTTAAATTAAAAAATAAACCATTTCTGATCCAGTTTTCAACTAAATTAAAAAAAAAATAGGTTATCAGTTTGACCCGTAAGAATTGCACGTGTGACATTTTTAATAAAAAAGTACAAGTTACATGTTTGTACGTGTATATCTCAAAAACTATTAGTTTGTTAGCAGTAATTCCTTTTTAGTTGAACTTGGTATAATCCAACTTAGGGAACAGTGCAAGATTTATCGACGTCGGTTCAGTGGTTTTTTAGATAGAAAGTTTACTGCGTTTCAGTCATTAGGTACACAGAATTGAAGTTGGATTTTTTATTTTTTTATTTGTACTTATAATAGATCAATCGTAAAATGTTCCACATGTACAGTTCATTTTTAGACTATGCAGGAATTAGACGATAGTTGCTACTGTAGACTAGTAACGTTTGCGAGCATTCGATCATAACCTATTAAACTATTAAAATGGGAATTAGTCAAAAATAGTATTTAGTTAACATAAAGTTAAGTAAGTAAGCTAGAGTTTTAATAATATATGATCCTTGATTCCTAGATTATCAGTCTGCCAACCGGCACACTACAAGTAAGTGGCCTCTCGGTGTTATTACTCTATCTAGCCCCCAAGGGATAAAGACTTGATAATATGAATGTAGATTGTTGGCGACTGTCAACCTCGTCGAACGTACTGCGATCACTTTGCTGACGTCCTTAAGAAAGAATATAAATGTAAGAAGTACCCGAAATCAAAGAGCATGCATGGGGAGAGTGATGAGTGTAGATGAAGCTAGAGGGATTTGTCAGGATCGTAGCAAGTGAATATCCATAGTCTCTGCCTACCCCTATAGAAAAATTGCGGGATGTTTGTTTTTCGTATGTGTAAGTGACCAACACTGGTGTCAGATTTTTCAAGCTGCCCCATCTGACATAGCTTAACGACTGCCATCAACGATGACAGCCGGGACCAACGGCTTAACGTGCTTTCCGAAGCACGGAGGAGCTCGGGATAATTTTATGCCACTTGCGGTCACCCATCCAAGTAGGGAGTGCACCAGGGGTTGCTTAACATACGTAAGCGCTCATAGAGCTCACACCCACTGGACCATCGGGCTCCTCCAAATTGCGGGATAATATACCTATATATGTGTGTATGTACATAGTATGTTTCAGACTGTTTCTCCTAAGAAACATTGAACTGATCTAATTTTGCATTAGATGCGGCGTTGCCAACACAAAAGCACGTCACGTATTAGATTGCAGATTAAGCTATGTTGAGCAGCAGACATCAAAATCGGCTGAAGGAAGGTGGCGCTCTGACTGACAGCCGTATATTATTTTAAGAGAAAATAACTTAAATTTATGTATTGTTCGATAACAAAAATAAGTTAGCAAAACTACGTACGTCATAAAATGACCAGCCTCATGATGTGTGGAACTCTTTTGCCAACTGCTAGCTAGTATCATTTGATAATGTTAAGGAACTCAGCGATTATAACACTTACGATTGGTAATTACGAATTAAAAATGTTGAGCTTCTTTGTGCATCGTAAATCATGGGGAAGCTTTTGGTCTCGACAGTCATCAACAAATATTAATCGTTTTAAGTTATAACTGATGTCCATAGGTAGCTTAAAATATCTGCCATCAGTGTTGAATTTTTTTCAGATTTATTAATAAAACCACAATACATACCTTTACTGCAAAAATGATAAAAAACACTTTTTTATATCATAATATATGTTATTTGTATTTTATCTTTGAAAATTTCAAATATCTTAAGGTCTTTGCCTATTACGGTTCAATAGATATAGGATTGTTCATGATGATCGGTTCAGTAGATAGGGCGTGAAAGCGTAACAAACAAATAAACCAACTCACTTTCGCATTTATAATATTAGTTAGGATAGGATAATTCAGTTAGGATAGTTGGATAGGATAATTCAGTTAGGATAGTTGGATAGGATAATTCAGTTAGGATAGTTAGAATTAAGATTTTTTCTGTAAAATTTTATAGGGACGAAATTATATAGATACAAAAGGAATGGTTGAAAAAGTTTACTCGTCCGGATCCGGGACAGGTACTTAGTTAACTTCCTCGGCGGTTTAATGCGGAAAAAGACTTCTTCTGCGAGTTATGAATGGTGATGCTTATTTTCTACGGAAAGTATTTTTAATTTTTATACTGTTTGCTTATTTAGAGGACCAACTCTTTTAAATGACTATGGAATAAAACTTTATTGAATTTATCCACCCGGAATAGCAGAATGACTATTTAAGTAATAGAAAGATAAAAATTTAAGGAACGAAGTCGCGATCAGCTGGTTGTAAATATTTATACTTTCCTTCTTTCTTCTTTTTAATTATGGCTTCCACCAAGATTTCAGTGATTCTGCCAATGTCCAGTATAATGAGATATTAAGTATCGGTGTTGTACGGTATGTGGCATCAAAGATGGCGTATGTTCTTTGGCTGCCTCGTGGGAGATTTTGGCGACAAATCTATACGAGTCCATTTAACAGTCTACTTTAACTATTTCACAAATTGTTCTCGAGCACGAGCATTTATAACACCAAACTACACCAATTTCATATTATAAAGTCCACTTAAATCAATTTGCAAAATTGTATAAGGCAAACGACAACTGAACCCCTTGACTTCCCACCAAAAAACCATTTATACTATTATAATAATATAATCGAGAAGTGTCAATATGCTAATACACTTCTTATTAACATCTTGCTGGCCGCAAGATGATAAGAAGTGTATTAGCCGAAGTTATTTTTTTTTAATAATTAGGAAGTTAATAAGAAGTGTATGTATTAGCCGCAAGTTGCGGCTCCACGGTAAAATTAATAACCTGATACAATTGTGTGGGTTCAATGCGTGAGCTCGCTAAGCTAGAAAATGCCAACAAACAGACTGGGGTATTTGTCTTATGTATTTGTGCTTCTTTGTTTCCCACTGAACGTCACGAGAAATCAATATTTGAAACTTAGCTGTATTTTTAGTTTTGTTATGTTAGGTACCTATTTAAGACATCAAATTAAATTATAATTTAGTTTCACAAGCGACAACATTTTTAAGAAAAGATCTATATTGAAATAGTAATATTAAAATAAATTTAATATTAAAATTAGTAAATAGTAATATATAGTAATAGAGATGAGGCAATATGGTACAATAGTTAATATCGTCAGCTCTGCGGTTACATTAATAACCCGAGATCAATATAATATGTCATATTAGCTTACGATTGTGTGGGTACAAAGCGGTGTGCTCGCTAAACTAGAAACTGCCAACAAATAGACCGGGAGTGTTTGCTTTATATATTTGTGCCACTTTGTTACCCACTGCAAGTCACGAAAAATCAATGCTTGAAACAACGTTTTATTTTATTTGGTTAATCTAAGACATCACGTTTATTACATTATTTATACACCTAATGTATAATCACTTTACACTGTTCGTGGTCGCGGGTAGACTAAGTTGACATTTGTCTAGTAAAGTGAAATAAATGAAGTGAAGTAATTAAGTAGTACTTAGTAGTTCTACGTCTGCGCGGCTAAAAAAGCGGATGGTACCTAATGGCCGTCGACCGGTCGGCCGTCCTAGGTACCGCTGATGTGACGAGATCATGAAGGACCTACAGAGCCTCGGAGTATGCGACTGGCAAAGGCTGGCACATGACCGCAAGATATGGCGCCTTCTAGTGTTGGAGGCCAAGACCCACTTTGGGTCGCTGCGCCATTGCAGTAAGTAAGTAAGTAAGTACCTACATTATACATAAACCAGCATGGAAGAGCTTATTTCTAAGTTTATTATGCATTTATTTAAATAACTTCTTCTTTCGCATAGCCTTTTCCCATTTACTTGGGGTCGGCTCTCCTAATATGGCGTCGCCAGGAATTTCTATCCTGGGTCGTCAGCGGTGGTATTTGGGCATCTTTCATATCCCTTCTAACAAGTCCCATCCAAGTAAGTATGGGTCTTCCAGGGCCTCTGGGTTACTCACTCATCTCTAGCACTTTTCTGGTCATGTGCTCAGGTGGTCGTCGCATAACATGGCCGTACCATCTTAGTCGGCATTCAGTCAGTTTGTCCGTTATGGACCTGACCTTGAAGCTGCCACAAATGTGTATGTTCTTGACGTGATCCAGCAATGTAACGCCTCCGGACCATCTGAGCATTCGCATCTCAGCCACGTGGAGTTTGTCTGCTAAGGTTTTCTTTAATGGCCAGCATTCTGCACCGTAGGTCATGGCGGACCGCACCGCTGCTTTGTAGACTCTCCCTTTGGTGCGAACCGGCATCTTCTTACCGCACATTACTCCAGACAGTTCACGCCATTTCAGCCACCCGGTGTAGATGCGGTTGATTACGTCAGCCTCAATTGAGCCGTCATTTTGAATAACTGAGCCCAATTATTTTAAGTCGTGACTTCTTTCAAGGGAGTGTCCTGAAGTGTAAGAGCACCATTATTTGCGGTTCCGCTAAAGTTGCAATGCATCACCTCGCTCTTTTGGCGGCTAAGCCGTAGCCCACCGTTCTCCAGGGCTATTCTCCTAGTTTCCAGCATATTTTGCAGATCTTCTTCATTGTCACTAACAACGCTCTTTACGCAAGCTAGACGGGTTGGAGTAGAGGTCTTTTTATGTTTATAACCTTTTTTGCTTGAGTTTCCTAAGTCGCCTGCTACAACATCCAAGGCAAGACCTATTATGCCGTGTGGTCCCCCCCAAACACGGTAAAATAATAACACTTGTTTAAATATAAATAGGTATAGTCTATATTTTTATAATAGAAAATCCCAATCCCATCCCAACTAATATTATAAATGCTAACAAGGACTATGTCGTCAGCATAGAGAAGATTCCACGGGGGACGGCGCTGTATATTTGCCGTGAGATAGTCTATAACCAGGTTGAAAAGCAGCGGGCTTAGTACCGACCCTTGATGGACTCCAACGCTGACATGGAACTCGTCGGTCGTTCCTGCTGGGGTTCGCACTTTCGTTGTGCGATTAAGGCGATATAGCATTCTGGGACACCTTTTGCTCGTAGTGTGTGCCAAATGAGTTCTCTGGGTATACGGTCAAATGTTTTTTCCAAGTCTATAAATGACATAAAGTAATTAATATTTATTTAAGCAAGCTATTAATAAAATGGTGCTTCTTGGGTAGATCTTAATATTGTACAAGCTTTCAAATATAAGCTTTTTTCAACACAAAGCGTGCAGCGGCTAGCTTAGCTAATGTAAACCTCTTACGAACTGGATCCGAGTAGGATTAGAGTTAGAATGTAAATAATATTTACTACTAAGTTTATAAAATAGTTCCTAATTTTTGATTCGGTTTAGCGAGCTAGTAATACGATAGTGTTCTTTTGGGTAAATTTTAATGCTGTACAAGCTAACAAAGCGTGTAGCGGATAGCTTAGCAACTGTAAACCTCTCATAAATTGTATCCAAGTAGTAATCCTACTCGGATATGTTACAGTTAAATAGTTCATTTAAACATTTCAAGAAACTTAGATTCGGTTTAGCGAGCTAGTAATACGATAGCTTTCTCTTGGATAGATCTTAATACTGTACAAGCTTACAAACATAAGCCTTTCTCAGCACAAAGCGTGCAGTGGATAGCTTAGCTAATGTAAACCTATCACGAACTGCATACGAGCAAGATTAGAGCTCGACAAAATTAAGTACTTGTATATTATGTTTATAAAACACTTTCTAATATAAATATATACGGACAAATCACACAAATTGAGCCAGCCCCACAGTAAGTTGTGAACATGTGTCGCAGGATACTAACTCAACGATACTATATTTTACAATACTTACATAGATAAACATCCAAGACCCAGGTCAACATGAAAAAGATCTTTTTCCATAGTGACCTGATCGGGGATCGAACCCTGGACCCCCATGTCGCAGGCTAGCGTGTTGACCGCTGCGCCACGGAGCTCGACACAATTATCAAATAATATAAAAAAACCGGCCAAGTGCGTGTCGGGCCACGCGCAGTATAGGGTTCCGTAGTTGCGAATGACAACTTTGAGTTCACACTGTTTACACTCGCACCTCACAGTTTAACAACCAAAAACATCTAACAATAAAGATTGTATGAAATTTTACATTTTCCAGGACATTTTATAAGTTGGTTGCCTATAACTTTTTAGTTTGCACTTAATACCCAGCTCTGATAGTTTTCCTTTTAACTTCAGTATATATTCTACTGCTGTAATTTTTTTCACGTATATATAACCGTTTAGCAGATAGAGGGGGGGGGACACGTACCTCTAACAAAATTTTGCACTTTAAAACCAAATATTTCGGAAACGGATCAGTAAATCGAAAAATGGTGTTCTCAACCTCACAATATTTTTTTAAATACCTATTTAACGATACCCCACACGATGGGTAAATAGAGAAAAAAAAATTACTCCCTCTTTTTACTTGTATGGGAGCTACCCAAAATAAAAAAATTTTTCAAGATTTTTTTCTACGACTTTTTTGCCATGATTAATATACATACTCATACCAAATTACAGCTTTCTAGTACTTATAGTCTCTGAGTAAAACCGCGGACAGACAGACAGACAGACAGACAGACAGACAGACAGACAGACAGACAGACAGACATGGCGAAACTATAAGGGTTCCTAGTTTACTACGGATTCCTAAAAAGCGATGATTTCTTGGAAAAATCCTCGTGTTGTACAAGCTTACGAACATAAGCCTTTCTCAGCGCTAATCTAACGGCGGATCACTTGGCTAATGTAAACCTCTCACATACTTTATCCAAGCTGGTTTAAAGCTCGAAAATATTGAGTAAGTATTCGTTAATTTAAAAGTATTAAATATTTGCTGTTTCATTATTGCTTTGAATACAACCGCTTGGTAACTAACATACATTATATGATGCGGCCTGTAAAATCTTTGACTTAATTATTATAAATAATTTATTGTATATAGGGATAGATATAAGTGGAAGGATTTGGAAGAGACTTTGACTCATCAGTGGGACGGAAAAGGTTAAATAAATATAATACTTATATCAGTACTTTTTGTTGTTTTTTGCAAGCTGCCTTAAGGCATCTGACATAGCTTAACGACTGCCATCAACGATGACAGCCAGGACCAACGGCTTAACGTGCCTTCCGAAGCACGGAGAAGCTCGAGATATTTTGCTTGCTTGAGTTTTTTAAGTCGCCTGCTACAACATCCAAGACAAAACCTATTATGCCGTGTGGTCCCCCAAACACGGTAAAATAATAACACTTGTTTAAATATAAATAGGTATAGTCTATATTTTATGATAGAAAATCCCAATGCCATCCCAACTAATCCCAACTATCCCAATCCCAACTAATATTATAAATGCGAAAGTGAGTTTGTTTGTTTGTTACGCTTTCCCGCCGTATCTACTGAACCGATCATCATGAAATTTTGCATACACATAGGGTAAGGTACCGAGAAGGACATAGGCTATATATTACGCGGGCGAAGCCGCGGGTAACAGCTAGTAGAAAATAAAATTTAGAAACAAATACTTCCATTTTGTTTGAGTGTTTTTTTCGGTTGCATCCTAAGCCCGCTTTTACAGCTACTATGAGAGTATTTATGTTGTGATATTATTTGGCGTTGTCGTGTGGTTCCCGGCAGAGTAGAATAGGACCACTCCAAGTCTCCCCGTGGATGTCGTAGAGGTCGACTTAGGAAAGACAAGCTACACAAAGCTATAAACATCTAAGAGACCTCTCCAACCCGTCTGGCCAGCGTGGAGAGTGTAGGCCAAATTCTCTGACTGCCCTGCCTAATACATGGCTCTGGTAGTACAGAGAGGGTCGGCTCCTGCAGTGGAGACTAACAAAGACCTGTTGATGATTATTTGGCGATTAGATATGTTAAGTTTTTATAGCCAACTATCTGCCTGTTGTCAACCTTCTTTGGATATTTTTCGTTCGTTATTTATGTTGTTAGTTTCGTTACTAACAAGCAGACAAATACCTTAAAGTTTAGGAAGTACAAGTATTTGCCCGCATCTCCACCCGGGTATAGAAGAAGGTGGCCGTCGAAATCGACTTCAGAATATCACATAAATATATACATAAGAAATACGTTTAGTAAAAAATTAAGAATGCGAGTGTACTGGCAAAAATACTCATTATATTAATAAAGGCTTATGTTACTCAAATAATGAAAGGATATCTCATATTTCAAATCTGTTAAGATACATATCTTTTTACGATAACTGCTTTCCATTATCGGGGCCGTATGCTTGTTTGCCAACTTAGTTGTATAAAAAAATAACTAAGTAAATATATCAGGTTTTAAGAATACGGTAGTAAGTCTTTTTTTCATACTTTCTATGTTTTGCAAAAACACTCAGTTTGTGTTGATTAAAACGAAAGTTGGCAAACGAATTGAAGAAACACTGTGAAATTTAAAAATAATATTTTGATTTGTGTGCTACTGATATTTTCATGTTTATATTCCTATATTTATTAGGCACCTATTTGACGTATCTTTTAAAATAGTCTCTACAAGCAATTTTTCCATGACTTCGTCCACGTAAATTATAGCCTACGTCACCCGCAGATAAATACGCTTTCTATAGGGTTAATAATTTTGAAAATCAGTGCAGTAGTTTCTGAGCCTCGATGAAAATAAACAAACAGTCAAATCTGTTTATAATATTAGTGAAGAGTACTGAATACATAGTTACAATAATATTTTTTGTTTAAATATGGGCTACAGATAAAATAGTAAATCTAATTACTCTCTTCCATAATTGCATAGGGTTTTCACGAAAATAACTCCAAAAATTAAAAGAGAAAGCATACCGAATCCCATCTTTATTTAAATCTCATTATAATAATATAATACGACGAACGAATTCAAATCGGCGTTGCAGTCAGCATATAAATTCAAATTCTCAAACCTAGAAATAATAAAAGCGACAATATCGCGAATATATTGAAGCGAAACATTCATATCTTTCGCTAGGGTTTCTATTTGAATCCCTAACCTATACAGTAAATTTTCATTTCCTTTACTCGTGGGCCCATCAAAGTGTTTTGCCGCTCCGGGTGGAAATAATATTTGCCGCCCTAATACTTTAACACTATGTAAACCAGTAATGTAAAAATCCATACTACCCACAAATACAAAACTAACTTTAAATAAATATATATGGACAAATCACACAGATTGAGCTAGCCCCAAACTAAGTTTTTAAGTACGACTTGTGTTTTGGGATACTAACTCAACGATGCTATATTTTATAACGAATACATATATAAACAAACATTCAAGACCCAGGTCAATCTGAAAAAGATCGTTCTCATCTTGACCTGACCGGGGATCGAACCCGGGACCATCCGTGTCACAGGCCGGCTTGTTGACCGCTGCGCACGGCCTGCACTCTGTCTTCCTATTATCTATACCGCTTTGAAATTTGATAGAAAAGACATACTTAGTTTGTTTTTTATCCCAGATATCGTCCTTTAAGGAATTGCAAAGGGGTGGAAACTTGAAATACGAACAAATCATTTCTCAATAAGGGCCCGGAATTTTGTATAAAAATGTTTTAGTTCCCAGCATTGGTCCTAAAGGAAAAGTTGTTCAATTTGAAGGGCTGAGTCACTTTTTTAAGAGAATATCGAGGGTAAATTTCTACGCCATATACTTATTCCTCCTATAACAAGGAGAGAATAGGTATACAAATCATCTTTTCGATTTTGCCGCTCCCTTATTTTATAACCCCAAGCATTTGCCGTCTTTCCAACCCTAGATCGTCTCCAGCCTTTATCGTAGGATTTTATTGAGATGGATTGTGTAGAAATTCCCAACTTACTTTAGTAGTTTACCGGCAGATTTATACTATGACCCGCGATTAAATTAACTCGCAAATCCGTTAGGCACGTGTGATTTGTGTAGTCAGGTTTTTGTAAATGTTTTACTGCTACACAGAGAAGGACTGTAATTTTAACTGAGTCTCTTTATAAATAAGTTAGTAAAAATCATTTGAATTAAGTACCTCAATATTTATTTTATTATATTTTCTGTGATCTGTCGTCACAGATCTTTGAATATACAGATCTGTTGTATTTGCTTGGGGTATCTAGCGGTTAGATACCGATTTTTACGTAAATATGTTACGGTCTAAAATGGAATATGTAATTGTACATATTCCATTTTAGACTATTTATACATTAGAGTGTTTAATTTATTGCTCGTGACTATACAGCATGGCATAACTCGCGACCAGTCGCGCTACGCAGCAAGCAATGTACACTCAAAACTCAATTTATAGAATTTCGTTGTCTTAAAAGGTTAAAGGAGTTTTAAAATTTCATACTTAAAAAAGCAAGCAAGAAAAATATTGTAAAATATGGAAAGAAATATTTAGACTTTTGTGGGATAATAATAATAAATTTATCCCACAAAAATCTTACAATTGAGCGAACAGGTAGGATAACAAAATATTATGTCTTTTTAACAAAAATATTCTTTTAAAAAGGTGTTCAGTAGCATAGATTCATTATGTCCTTAGGAGTAAATTAATATTTCTGTAACAACATCTATTAAGTCCCATGAATCGATTTTTTTTTTCTATGAAATAATATGAAGTAACTGAGATTTTTCTCAAGTTTTCATTTTACAATTTCACATTTCAATGTAAATAGAGTTTGGAACAAGCGTCGAACAAATAAATGTCAGCTGTTCTACCTAATCGTCGCTTGGAGAAAATGCGCTGTGCAGTTTGTTGCCGCTTCTTCTGCACTCCGCCTTGGAAGCGGCCTAAACTTAGCCATAAGTAATTATTGACGTCAACAAAATTTTTATGTTGTAAAAATTGTAAACACAAATATGACAATTAATAAGTGTTCAAAGAAACCTATATTAAATAAACGATTGAATTTGAATTTGAATTTAATGAACAACGTGAGTTCTCTAGAAATCACGCTAACACACTAGAAAGTTCTGCTGCTCACCTGATTCTAATATGCATTTCTAGGCGTCTGTTTGTCTGCACGTAGAACATGCTTTACAGGAAACGATTCGGAAGAATAATGTAACTAAATACTTATGTCCGATATCTGTAAAATATCGCATCTTCAAAGGTATAATAGGTGCCATCATTGTTTATAATTATAAGTGCCACTAAGACACGTATTAGTGTCGTCATTAATTATTTTCACTCAATATGGCGAGGACACCACTCATGATCGCATGTAGAACATCAAACTAAAAACCTTTTTGAACCTGAAATTAATAAAACGCTTTTTTTTAATTTGCTGTCATATATCTTAGTCTCCATGAGTAACTGTATTATTTTTACTAGGGGAGAATAGGTTAATGAGAGTCAGTTATTAAATAAAAGCGTATTTAGAAATAAACTCATTATTGAAACTGTTTTATAATAATCTGTACTTATTTATCAATTAATTTAAATCACCTAATTTAATTTACCTATTACCTAATTTAATAACAAAAGATTTATATTTAACAATTTTCCTTTTCAATGTAAACTCAGAGTTTGGAACAGGGATGTTGCGAATATTCGCATCCGCATCCGCAAATGCGGAGCTTCCGCATAGATTTGGACATCTGCATCTGCATTCGCATCCGCAATAAATCAATGCAGATTTTTAAGCGGATGCGGATGCTTTTCTTGAAAAGGGAGGGGGCTGCGAATGGCGCGTGCTGTTTGCGTCACGCGTGATGATGACCAATGGAAGCGAAAAAAATTTGCCAAGTGCGAGTCGGGCTCACCCATGAAGGGTTCCGTAGAAGCAAGCTTAGATAAGCCAAAAACCTCTATAATAAGCAAAAAAAACTTTGTCTTTGATAGTGTTTGTCTCAAAGTTTTTTGCGGTTTATGAAAAAGGTCTATAACTTTTTAGTTTGTACTTAGTACTCAGCTCTGATAATTTTTCTATCAACTTTGTTATATATACTCCTGTATTTTTTTCACGTATCTATGTATAACCGATTAGCAGATAGAGAAGGGGGAAACATACCTCTAAAAAAATTTTGCAATTTATAACCAAATATTTCAGAAACGGATCCCTAAATCGAAATGTAGTCTTAACCTCACAAATTTTTTTTAGAGACTTCATCAACACGATATGTTAGTAGAGAAAAATTACTCCCACTTAACTTGTATGGGAATACCCTAAAAAAAATTTTTTTAAAGATTTTTTCTACCACTTTTTTGGTATGATTAATAAACATTCCCGTACCAAATTACAGCTTTTTAGTACTTATAGTCTCTGAGTAAAACCGCGGACAGACAGACCGACACGGCGAAACTATAAGAGTTCCGTGTTTACTACGGAACCCTAAAAACCATTACCTTAACCTATGTGTATGCAAAATTTCATGATGATCGGTTTAGTAGGTGCAGCGTGAAAGCGTAACAAACAAACAAACTCACTTTCGCATTTATAATATTAGTTAGGAAGTTAACATTAGGATATTTAAGTAGAATCTGAAACATCCGCATCCGCATCTGCATCCGCGGATGTGAGTCTTCAAAAATCTGCATCTGCATTCACATCCGCGGATGTGAAAAATTCGGCATCCGCAACAACCCTGGTTTGGAACAAGCACCGAACAAATAAATGTCAGCTGTTCTACCTAACGAACAACGTGAGTTCTCTAGGAATCTCACTAGAAAGTTCCGCTACTCACCTGATTCCAATATGCATTTCTCTGCGTCTGTTTGTCTGCACGTAGAATATGCTTTACAGGAAACGATTTGTTGATTTTCTTTATTTTTGATTTTTTTGGCTTCAGTATATGGGCCGAGTTTTGAACCTAACTAAGGTTCAAAACTCGGCCCCGTCAGAAAGTCAGCGGTCGACTGCCACCCGTCGCCCGCGCGCATTCAAAATATTAAATAACATAAATTTAATATTAAAAAGAAGAATAATCTGTAAAATCAAAATTCCTAGGGAGCGTTTGTAGGTTGATTGGTATTGTATTGAACATAAAAATTGCGTGACTCTAAGACAAAGAGTTACGTAGTTTATGAATATTTGCAATAAAAATTGATGTACGCAGTACTTTATTTTTTCAAAAAAACTATGAACTTTAGAAAAAAGTCCTCCTCAGCGAGTAAAGATTAAAAAACATTGTACAATATATGTTTTTTTTGGGTATTGTGCTTTAAGTTCGACCATTTTTATAGAGGTTAAACATAGTCGAAATGCCAAGGACCCTTAAATACTGCAATCATTTCACATACCTACTTAAGTGAGGTATAATAGCTGTAATCATTGCACATTACTAGGAGCCCGATAGCGTAGCGGGTGTGTACATTATTATCACTTCCGCATGTGAAGCAACCTGAGTCCAGTCCCCACATGGATGGGTGACCGCAAGTGGTATAAAATATCGCGACCTCTTTTTTTTTTTTATGTCAGAGGACGGCAAACGAGCAAGCGGGTCACCTAATGGTAAGTGAGCACCGCTGCCCATGGACTAATGTAACACCAGGGGTATGACAAGAGCGTTGCCGGCCTTTTGTTGTCCCTCCCCAGAGGGGAGGGGGGATGGGCCTCCGGCTCTCTCACTCACCGAACGAAGCATAGAAGCTGTAAAACTACTAATCAAACGTAGCGTGGCTCTACCACAACTAATAAACCTCCTCCGTACTTCGGAAAGCACGTTAAGCTGCTGGTCCCGGCTGTCATCATTGATGGCAGTCGTTAAGCTTTTAGGCAGCTTAAAACACCGTGACTAGATAAACTAAATAAAAACTTTGGATAACAAATAAAAGACGTTATATTTTTATAGATTTTAAACCATTTGGAATATACTTTTCAGATTTGTTTATACTGATAACGAAGGAATAATAATTTATTATTTTATTTAAGGGCCAATAACTATACTGCGGGTCTAGTATTTTAATTCTGTGGAACAAACTGCTAGAAGTGACTATTGACTAACTCATGTAGTCAGTGCTCCTTGAAGCGACTGTGGAAAATCCAGTCTTCACTAATTTGGTTAAATGTAACTGTCACTGTTTGTAACGCACACTATCTTTTATACAAGGTGTTACGAAATTCAAAGGGAAAAGCCGGAAGGGGGTTTAAAGGTCCGATGTTAAGAGTCTGAGGTAATTTTTAGTAGGCGATATAACCAATATAAGAACAAAATTAACATTATTGAAACGCCCCCCTGAAATCATAAAACCTAAATTGACGACCCAGAAATCTGATTAAGAAGTAAATGTCAGCTAGAAATGGCTTCTTAAATATTTACAGAACAAAAAAAAATAAAATAATAATAAATATTTTTATTTTATGCAAAATTTTAAAATACAGTTTTTTTTTCCTTTAACGTGGTATGGGGTATTTCGCTAGAAATCCAAAATTTGTAAAAAAAAAAACCAAATCAAATTCATCATATGTGCTGAGTTACATTAAAACTTGTTTTGCGATTGAGGCACGACTAAGTAACAAACATCCAAACTGTAAAGGATCCTTTACAAAATATAAACTGGACGACGCCACAATATCAATTTTCATACATTACCAACACTTTGTGATAGTTGCACAACATAAAACTGGTATGATCACTAAAATAGCGAGTTTAGGGTCCAGAATATTCTTTGAAGCACAAGCGCGGGCCAATATTTGAATTCGATCATTCCGGCCCCAGTATGTAATAAATGTTTGCAGTTTGCGTAAGGACTTAAACGACGCTTACAGAGACACAAAAGATTCCTAGAGTAATACAAAAAACCCTTACTACTCACGACCTCTAAGAAAACAATATTTTAGACGTTACGACCTATTTATTTTAATTGCTAATTTTCTTCCGCCATTTTTTTTTTGCTGGAGTTGTATGGAACTTATTCGTATTTTCCGGAGTGTCATAGGGTTTGCCCTACGGGGAATCCGGGGAAATAAATAAATATATACGGACAAATAAATATATACGGACAAATCACACAGATTGAGCTAGCCCCAAAGTAAGTTCTTATGTAAGACTTGTGTTATGGGATACTAACTCAACGATACTATATTTTATAACAAATACATATATAGATAAACATCCAAGACCCAGGTCAATCTGAAAAAGATCATTTTTCATCTTGACCTGACCGGGGATCGAACTCGGGACCATCCGTGTCACAGACCGG
Organism: Rhodophaea formosa; assembly: GCA_963082605.1. Classification (NCBI taxonomy): domain Eukaryota; kingdom Metazoa; phylum Arthropoda; class Insecta; order Lepidoptera; family Pyralidae; genus Rhodophaea; species Rhodophaea formosa. Next base: position 5,549,171 of record OY720209.1, read on the forward strand.
CGTGTTGACCGCTGCGCCACGGAGCTCGTCGAAATATAAGAATTAAAAAACCAGGCCAGCCGTTTAGCTAACGGAAACAACAATGGAATAGATATACTTATATAAATTTAAAAACTCATAGATATTATATACGCACGAATAACATAACCCGCTCCTGGGTGGGTCAGTCAGGTAATGAATACGAGGGTAGGTAATTTTAACGGAGTGAGTTATGTATGATTGAAGATGTAGGTTCAAAACAAATTTTATTCACGGATTCGAAGGACTGTTTTAATAATCATCATCATCAGGTCTTTCTAGTCTCCACTGCAGGAGCACGACCCTCTCTGTACTACCAGAGCCATATATTAGCTTGAGTAGTCAGAGGATTTGGCCTACATTCTCCACGCTGGCCAGACGGGTTGGAGAGGTCTCTTTGATGTTTATAAGCTTTGTTTAGCTTGTGTTTCCTTAGTCGCCTTCTACGACATCCACGGGATGACTTGGAGTAGTCCTATTCTACGTTGCCGGGAACACACGGCTTTAGTAACATAATTACAACTTTATAGTGTAGCCCTGGTTTCCGAATTAAGAGTACCAGTAAAGTCGGTGCGCGAGTCTGACTAGCACTTGGATAGATTAGATTTTAGATTTAGATTAGGCTTTTGAATTTTCACGGTTTCGCAAGACTTCTCTAGAAGCCTCTATAAACAGGTCGTCTTTTACACATCGATTCGGGTCGTCAGTCTATCGTTTTATGAGGGGTTGACTTGTCACTGAACATGGCACGCGAACGATTAAAGAGAAAAATCCGATTTGTTTCGGAAGCTGTACTCGCGTACAAAACAATGTAAATGTTCGCGCTATGTCATAGGAATCAGGGCCTTTGATGCCGGTCTGTTTTATTTCATTGTTATTTTTGTTTTTCTTCAACTTGGATTTCAATTTCTTTTTATTTTATTCAATATTTGTAATTTATTTTAATAAAATCTTCGTACACAATACAGTATTAAATATTGATTTGTTTCGGAAGTTGTGCTCGCGTACGAAGCAATGAAAATGATCGCGCTAATGTCATAGGAATTAGGGCCTTTGATGTTGGTCTGTTTTATTTCATTGGTATTTTTATTTGACTTTAGCTGAATTTCTATTTTGTTATTTTTTTTTTCAATACATTGTTATTACATTATTAAATATAAATGTAAGCATAGGAAAAATATTTTTAGACTTTGACTCAAAATATGATCCAAAAAAATAATTCACTTCATTTTTCCCACGCCAACGTCTTTCGGTTGATGTCGCAGAAGGCGATGATGATGATGATGTAGGCCAAATCCTCTGACTGCTCTGGCTAATATAGCGCTCCTGAAGTAGAGACTAAAAAAAGACTTGATGATGATGATGACATGAAAAAAATAATATTTGAATTGGAGTTTTCATCTGGGGTGTAAAATATTTTGGCATTAAAATAATTTACGCATGTCCGAGGTAGCTTTACTCAAAATTCAATAGATTAAGCTGCAATGTTTTCATTTTGCAACGTTCCTAATTGAAATTGTAATTTTCATACATAAAATTAACAACAAATTAACAAATAAATATAAAATGTTATGCGCACGTAAAATAAATAATGACACTCGGTGATTGCTCGTGTTTATTGAGGACAAATGAATGCGTCGACCAATGGCTGATGAAAACGAGGGCCAGTTTTACTGTATTGTATTTAACAGCCACTGAATTACTGAATCCTGTGTGCTTCTTTGTGCTGTTACCTGCCTGAACTCTATCTCTCTCTCCGCTGAGCAATACTTCACCTTTCAATTTTATGTGAGCTCGCTCGTACAAGTACTGGGTGAGCTGGATCCCACACTAGCGCCCGTACTTGTTTAACTTTCTACCCCTGGATATTGTGGAGTGTGAGAGACACCTGGGGATTTATCGACTATTCTACTGTAAGCCTACAACGTCTGTGGATCAACTCGTACAAAGCTGGGTGAGCTGGACTCACAAGGTTAACAATGAATTATAAAATGCCCAATAATTAAGAGCGTATACTATCAGTATTTTTTCAATATGGTTTCCATACAAATGTATTTCTCTATTTTCTCGCTGAAAACTGATTCTAGAGCCACAATTCTTTTTTCATAAAATCTAGTACTAAAATAGGAATGCCCCTATTTTTTATTTTTTCCAAAAAACCTGTTGTTGTACAATTTTTTTTTTCTTTTAAACAGGTTTTTAGAAAAAAATAAAACATAGGGACATACCTATTTTAGTGATAGATTGTATGTAAAAAGAATTGTGCTTCTAGAAGCAGTTTTCAGCGAGAAAATAGAGAAATACATTTGTATGGAAAACGCACTGCTAGTATACCCTCTTAAGACATTCGAAACTGAGTTCGGAATGGTTGCCGTGTAGTTCCCGGCGGAATATAATAGGACCACTTCAAGTCTTCCCGTGGATGTCGTAGAAGGCGACTTAGGAAACACAAGCTAAACAAAGCTTATAAACATCAAAAAGACCTCTCCAACTCGTCTGGCCAGCGTGGAGAGTGTAGGCTAAATTTTCCAACTGCTTTGGCTAATATATGGCTCTAGTAGTACAGAGAGGGTCGTGCTCCTGCATTGGAGACTATAATGATGAAGATGATAAATCGTTAGAATATGGCCGAGTTGTACATTCAATTATTACACATTTAACAAATTTAGCAAACACGCCGTGATTGCTTTGATTGATTGTGTGCAAAATTAAATTGATGCGTTGATAAATGTCAAATGACCATTGAAAAATAATCATCTTGATACCTTCTATATTCAAAATGTATAAGGCTGTATAATCTCAACAGTGTGTCAACATGTAAAGAAAAATAAATTTATGCTTTAATTTAATCTCATGAATATTTTGCAACATTTGTGTATTGTGTTTTGTAAATAATTGTAAAAAATATCCTTGGAAGTGGCAATGAGAATTACAGTAAAAGCCCATTTCTTAATTACTGCTATTACACGCACCGATGTGTGAAAGTATGTGAGATACCCGTATTTATTTTAGTATGAAACTTACGGAAAAACAAGTAAAAAAAATAAATCCAGTCCAGAGAGAGAGCATGCAAAAAAGGTTCCGTACCAAATTAAAAGTACACGTCTTGTGTAAAACTTTTCAGTCAATTACAATGCAGTTTAATTTAAGTCCTTTGGCTGATCTGATGATAAAGAAGCACCCTGGCAGCTAAATTATTGTTTATGGATACATTTAAAAATACAGGGCATTACATTACATTCCCTTGTAGGTGAATCGGCCCGTCAATATGAAAGAAAGAAAGAAAATCTTTTTTCGGCATAACACATAACAACAAACCAAAACATTAGCAATACTTAGCAAATTAAAATAAAATGGTAATTGCCGAAAATATGAAGAAAATGTGTTATCAATGTGAAGAACTTGTGCTGCGAACTAGTTACAAACGATATTTTGATACAAAATGGTGCGAGCATCATTTTGGCTGGATACTTTGGTAGGTGATCTCAATTTTTATTTTTATTTTTAAGAATTAGTCCGATGGGAAAAGTTGTTCATATTGATGGAATGAGTCATCCCTTCAAGAGAATGTCGAAGGTAAATTTATACGCAGTATAACGAAGTCAAAAGGAAAAGTACCAATGCTAAGCAGGGTTTAAAAAATACTTAAATAAATATATACGGACAAATCACACAGATTGAGCTAGCCGCAAAGTAAGTTCGAGACTTGTGTTATGGGATACTAACTCAACGATTCTATATTTTATAATAGATACTTATAAAGATAAACATCCAAGACCTGGCAGATGGACCTGGGTCCATCTGAAAAAGATCTTTTTCCATCTTGACCTGACCGGGGAACGAACCCGGGACCATCCGTGTCGCAGGCAGGCGTGTTGCCCGCTGCGCCACGGAGCTTGTCACGGGTTTAACAAGTCAAGGAGTAAATAGTTGACCAACTTATAAAATGTATTCTGAAAAGGATAATTTCGTAAATTTACTTAGATAAAGTTGTACATATTCTAAGTTGGCATTTGTGCGCGCGTAGAACCGATGGCCAACAGGATAGAAAGGTTCTTGAATATATCTATTATTTATTTATTTATTTGAATGGCGACCACGTACGGGCAAGCGCACCGTTGGACACTCACCGAACAGGTGGTCGGGCGTCCTAATAAAGGTCGTAGGAAGGCGCTGGATGCAGGCCTCTTTCAACTGCTCATATTGGAAATCCTTGGGGACCTATTTCCAGTGGACTTCTTGTGTGTGTTAATCTAAGTTGGCATTTGTGACGTGCAACTACGGAACCCTATACTGCGCGTGGCCTGCCAGACACTTGGCGGGATTTTTGTTTGTAACGGAACCCTAATAACTATTTTTACAGCCCCTTATACTAAGTAGTACGTGAGGTACCCATGTGTATTTAGGCTATTTGTCCCCCGTACTATGTCGACCGCAATCAAGTGCTGTTTACTTTGTTAATTAGCACAGTAAAATCCACATTTCATTAATCTGACAAACGTATGACCGAATTCTGTTTGTTTGATTTCATTAATTAAAATTTTAATATATGATGTTTTGGAACTGAAAATGTAAGTTCTGGGAAACTTATTTATATAATTGAGTTATTTTGGTGATTTGATGTTTGCAGATATATAAAGCAATCGAAAATTCGAGAATAAAGCATGAAAAAGTTTAAACGTACAGTTTCTCAACCATTTTAGACGCTTTATATGGTATGTTCGATAATATATATTTATGCCTCCAAACATAAGAAATAAGTACGACGAGCTCCGTGGCGTAGCGGTCAACACGCCAGCCTGCGACACGGATGGTCCCTGGTTCAATCCCCGATCAGGTCAAGATGAAAAATGACCTTTTTCAGATTGACCTGGGTCTTGGATGTTTGTCTATAATATGTATTTGTTATAAAATATGGTATCGTTGAGTTAGTGTCCCATAACACAAGTCTCGAACTTACTTTGGGGCTAGCGCCGTTTTGTTTATCCGTATATATTTATTTAAAAAAAAAAAAAAACAACAAGAAATAAGTGCTGATGAGAGAGAGACGAAATGAAGCGAGTTTAGTTATTACTTGCAAAGCCAAGGTGTGTTACCAGTTGTTTCGATAACTAATAAGAGATTTACGGCACAGACAGAAGTCAGTTATCTAAGAATTTGAAGCTATCCTTACATCTGGAAACAAAGGAAAATATATAAATAAATTATTCTAGAAAAAGGTTATTTTTAATCGCATGTAATAAAATAATGGTTTCATTATTTCTCGCACTCCCGGGGCGCGCCAAATTGGGACGTGTGAAAAGCCTTTGTAAAAATAAAACGAACCAACACTGAGCCACAAATTACTTGCAATGTGATATGGTTACTAATTTAAATGTATGCGTAGTAAATAGTACAGTAATGTCTTTATTCTTCTTCTTCTGTTTTATATTATGGCCTCCACCGAGATTTTAATGATTCTGCCAATGTCCAGTATAATGAGATCTAAGTATCGGTAAGGTATCGGCATGTGGTCTCAACGCCTTAATCGTACGATTTGTTCTCAGAGACTCGCATAGATGGCGCCACTCGAAACTACACAACATTGTAACTACCGTATTATGAGAATATAAAACATGATTCATAAAATATATCTTAATAAAAATCAAAACAATATTTTAGGCATAATATTTTAAAATGACACCGTATATTTAGTAAGTTAAAGGCTAACGCAGATTACCGCCATCTAGTATCGAGTAGTAAGCAACTCTCCTGCGCCATACATTCGCCTGCTTTTCGCCACCTTAATTTGGTCTAATATTTTTGTATGGGCAGACTATTACGTTAGTATTATATTGTCTTTGGTATCGGTGTTGCTGGTAAAGGTTTATAATGTAGCATCAAAGATGGCGTTATGTTCTTTGATAGCCTCGTGAGAGCTTCTGGTTACAAATCTATACAAGTCAGTATAACAATCTACACCAATTTCATATTATAAAGTACACTAAAATCAATTTGCAAAATCGTTTTAGGCAAACGTCAACTATACTTCTTGATTTCCCTCCCACCACAAACACCAGTAATCTTTATGTATAAAAAGCAAATCTGACTCACTGACTTTTTCAACACACAGCCGAAACTTCTTTACCTAGAAACTTTAAATATGGTACAGGATTGCTTTCATAATGTAAGTGAATAACTAAGAAAAGATTTTGAAAATTTAACCCCGAAGGGGGTGAAGTAGGGAGTGAATTTTTACGCAGACGAAGTCGCGGGAAAATCGCTAGTGTTATAATATTATTTAAATATTAAGCTTCATCATGTTGGGTCTCCCCTAGTACATTTGTAAAAAATAAGCTACTGATTGGGATACCTAACTGTACGTTTAATAATTGCCCGCCGAGCCGCTTGTAGCAAGCTGTATTTGGTATCATCATCATCATCAGGTCTTTGTTAGTCTCCACTGCAGGAGCACGACCCTCTCTGTACTACCAGAGCCATATATCACCCAAAGCAGTCAGAGGATTTGGCCTACACTCTATCTATTTGGTATGTAAAGACACAACTTACCCGAGTGCAGAAAAAAGAAATTGATTCTAAATTACAACGAAAATCAAATGGAGATGGGTGGATTACTTTTTGTTTTATTATTTCTTTGTATTACCTACTACTTTTAAATGTTTCTTATGTTATTTGTAGCAAAATAGCGCTGAAAATTCAATGCTCAGAAAATAGATTATTTAATGGTATTTCCCTTCTTGAAGTAAATTTTCATTTACAAATTTAAATCAGTTAAGTAAAGGTAAATTTCTAAGTAGGTACTTATTTTAAATTATACTACGGAAGTCTCGGAATCGGTTATTTGAATAATAAAGATGCTTATTTCAAACATTAATTAGTAATTTCTATCGTCTTAAACATCGCAGTCGGCATTTTCTTTCATCTGTGTTGTTAAGTACCTTTTCAGCTGAAGGGTTGTTTCAAATAAATAATGGGGGAGGTTCCCACCCCCAATCTTAACACGCATTGTTTGGAAACCCGTTTTTAGTAAAAGCTCCCGGGTGGCGAAATCAAAATAAGAGTCTAAGTTTTTATTATGTAAAATTTTTGAATCCCTGGTGTTGCTCGCTTCTATCAATAGTTATTTTTTCAACCAAAAGTTATTTTCATGCATTTTTTTCTTCTTAAGTTAAAATCTTTCGTTTTCATTGCCTTGCTCACATATAACAGCAAACTACAGCAATTTAATATTAAAAAGTCCACTTAAGTCAATTTGCACAATCATCGAGTAGGCGACCTATAGGTACTGTTGAAAAGAGTTTCTTCCGGCATTTTTTCTCTGCAGTGGTCGGTTCCGAAATGCTGTAGCCTGTAGCTTTTGAACAATAATGAGTAAATGCATAATACTTAATAAGATAATTTTAAATGTGATTTGACGTGAAAAAGTCTGTCTGCAAGGGCCTATTTTCTGAATAAACGTTTTGAATCTTTGAATCTTGAATCATCCAAAGCAAACCCTTGACTTCCAACCAAAACCTCCAAAAATAGTCATTGTCTGCATTTCTATCGACAAAACCCCAGGTCTTAAATTTCAGACACACGGATGGCCACAAATAGCCCAAGTAATTAGTTCAACCAGGAACCGTAGTAAACATCGGCTCTCCAAAACGGAGGCTAGTTACTTGGCAAGTGTAATCTGTAGTAAATAAATGTGGCGAGCAGAGGGTGTAGTGAAACCGATCATTAATTGGTTGTCGCCGCAACGGCTGGCCCGCCGGGATACAAGCACAGTTTAAAAACCTCACGGTACCGACTGCAAAATAGAAGAAATTCGATGACAACAACAAATTAAAAAAGATGCTCTACAGTCTCGACGGTTTACGTTAAATAGCACGACCATTTACAACACCAAACTACATCAATTTCATATTATAAAGTCCAGTAAAAACAATTTGCACAATCATCCAAAGTAAACCCTAACTGAACCCTAACTGAACCCCTTGACTTCCCACCTAAACCTCCAAGAATGGTCTTGTCTACGTTCTATCGACTACTGCCTAGATAACTGCCTCCGTGGTCCAGTGGCTAAGGCGTTCGCCTTGTTGACCCGGGGGTCGTGGGTTCGATTCCCACGGGAAGCATACTTTGTTAAGTTGTTTCTAGTTTGGTTAGGACATTGCAGGCATAAATCACCTGATTGTCTGATAAGAAAGATGATTCCGTGCTTCGGAAGGCATGTTAAGCCGGTGGTCCCGGCTGCTATCTGGTAGTTGTTAAAAGAACCACGTCAAAGGCCGAGAGGCGGTTCCGCAGAACTCTGACGCCAGGGTGTGCATGGTCGACTGACCGTATCACCTACACGAAATAATGATGATGATGACTGCCTAGATCTTTAATTCCGGATACACGGTTGGCCACAAACAGCCCAAGTAATTAGTTTAACCATGAACCGTAGTAAACATCGGCTCTCCAATATGGAGGCTAGCTACTTGGGTAGTGTAATCTGTAGTGAATGAATGTGGCGAGCAGAGGGTGTAGTGAAACCGATCATTAATTGGTTGTCGCCGCAACGGCCGGGCCGGTAAAACGTTAGAAGCATAGGGTAGAGCGATTTCGTGCTGCCAAAGTTTTTTGGAGAAAATAAATACATTTTTACTTTTTACTTTACTTTTACTTTACTTTAAATGAACCTCAATACTTAATAGGAGTCTCCGCCTCCAACTCATCACAGCTACAGACGCAACCCACAAAACATTATGATGAGTAGGAGAGCCAAATCCAAAGAACGTAAACAAGAAGGATATACATACGAGAACTTAATTCTGTTGTGGTTGAATTATTACTTATTTCACCAAAATCCTCACGCTAAACTATTATAATTTCGTCTATCCAGTATAAAAGATGGAAGAAAGAAGAAGGATGATAACACTTTGAACTACAGATATAGGCTCTTTTGGATTAAATGTTTATGTTATAAAAAAAAAAACATGTAGAATTATTCATAATTTTTCCTAAAATGTTTTGCAGACGGTACCGTACTTACTTTTACATTAGTGCTGCTGCGTCAGTAACCGATTCTTATTTGTCAGGGATTGCGACTGATGCGAGGAATCTTGTACATTACAGGTGCTATTTGTTAGTCATTAGTGGAACCTTTTAGAAGGTTTTTATCTTCATTGTATTTTTTATTCATGTAGGAAGTATAGTAGTATATCATGTAGAATTCAGGGTCATTATTAAAAGACAAAAATTTACGAATAAGCTAAGGCTCAGATAAGGCTTCTTAGGTTAACTGATCTACATTTTCTTTTGACTTCCCAGCACTCCTATAGGACACAGGACAAGTTTCATTTCTACGGGCTGACCCACCCCTTCTGGAAATGTCGGTGGTTAATTTACATGCTGTAAACTGCTCCGTAGTCTGTTAGTTGGTTGCTGACACATAAAGAACGGGTATACCTATCAGTAGTGAGCATAGGCTCTCTTTTTTTAATTCCTGTAATTTAGGTAACTATTAAAAATAGCTATAGCTATATTTATCAAATTTACATAAGAAAAGAGAGGAAAACCATATGTAAATAAAAAAATTAAAAAAAATGTGCTAGTGTGGCGTTGTGGAAAAAAAACTAGATAACTAAGATTAGATATACTAATCCGTTGGGCGCAAAAGCAGGCAACCCTCTTATCACTGGCAGTGAAAACAAGTCGTGAGGCAATCTTTAGTTATTTCAATACAATGTTCTTTATTGTTCAACCTAATAGAAAATTAGTTCAGCTTGAAAGGCTTTCCTCAGCTTCTACAATTAATTTAGTTACAACAAATACTTCAAGCGCCTTATAACTAGCAAAAGTCGGAGCAAGTCGGCCGCTCGATAGTTTCACAAATATTTGAGGAGGGGATTTCCCGTTGAAAGGGCAGAGCCCCGTGGAATAATAAAGTAGAAATGATTTTATTTTTATAACCGTTTAGCGGACCTCGAATCTCCGCCCTTTAAATAGGTTGAACGGTTGGTAATAAAATACTTACGCTTCAAAGAAATATGACTTTATCGTGGAGTATTATTTTCATTGACATTTGGAAAAAGTTGATAAAATCACTAATCCGTATGAAATGCTGTGTTACTTACATTCCTATTTTTAAAGGGTGTGATTAGTATGGCTCCCATTTTATATAATAAGTTACCGGATTATTTCAAAACATTGGACCTCATGACATTTAAAAAGAAATTAATATTGTTATTGACTGAGAAGAGCTATTATAGCGTAGGGGACTATTTAAATGATATTTTGACATAAGTATATTTTATTTTATTTTTTTAAATTTTATTTAAGTATCAAATTTAATTTGTAAATTATTGATGAATTTGGAATTTGATTGTCTATGACTATATTTTATTAAAAATAATTATTGTACGTCTTTTAAAGACAGGTCACAGCTTGGTCACAGTGACACCCATTTTATCATAGATTAAAAAAAAAACACGTCTTTCTGCATTTTATAATAACATCTATTGTGTTCTGCAATAAAGAGATTTTGTATTTGTATTTGTAAAGGCATCTGTAATTAGGTAGTAGCCAAATAAGCTTTGCTTTTTATAATTTAATTTGCACAAAGCAGAATATTTGCACCTCTATTTAATACTAGCAATTTTATAAATATTATAATCATCCGAGTAAATTAAAGCCTATCCCCCTGATTCATAAAAATGATCAAACGCCTATTAAACCTATTTGAGTTAAAATATGTTTTGTCCTTATCCCACGCTGTAATGTTTGAAATTGAAAGAAGGAGGAAAAACATATTTTAACTAAAATAGGTTGAATAAGCAATTGTTATTTTTTATGAATAAGAGGGTATGTCAATCGCAGTTAAATTAGCTTTTTATATGTGAAAGAATTTTGAAAATCGGTCCTATAGTTTTGAAACCTATATTATGCCATGGACCTAGGAATAATATGGACCCGGCATTAGACACATCAAAAGTGAAGCATAACTTACGTCACTTCAAGTCACATGTGTGCAGCATGTATTTGACATTTGGGAAATTTGACATTTCGTTCGACCGGGGAAAAGTGTAGGGATTTTTGTGCCGATGTGTGCGTGCGCTAGTGTCGCGACACGAGTGTAGGGATTTTTATGTGCGTCACTGTTACATTTTCCAAGGGCATATCCTGATTATTCTTAGATCCATGTATTATGCAAACAAACATAATAATCAAATCCTTGCTTAAGAAATGTGAATAAAGAGTATTCACATTTCTTAAGCAAAGGCATACTATCACGTCTTTCTCCCTTGTGAGGTAGACGGAGCCCACGTCTGTAAAACCTTAAGGCCTGCATGAGCGAGTCTTATTTGAACTTGGTCGGTTTCTTTTTAACCGACTTCAAAAAAAAGGAGGAGGTTCTCAATTCGTCGGAATCTTTTTTTTTATGTATGTTCCCGGATTACTCGAAGACTGCTGGACCGATTTAAGAAATTCTTTTTTTGTGTTCGGTAATACTTTACAAATGGTCCCATTCAATTTTTATCGACATGTGTCGAGGACTTTTGGAAATAATACACAAAAGCCAAAAAAAATACAAGTGTGCCGTTTGGTTTACACTCTTTTCCATTTTCTTTTTATGCTTATTCAAACAAATTGATAGGGTTGAAGTCGCTTTTTGTTTTTTGTTTAAAATATCTTTAATTATTGTTTATACGTTTATTACCATTTGTGCGTGCGTGGTTTTATTTATGCCTATTAGGTAGTATGCAGCTCGCTCATATAGTTTAAGGTTTAAAGAATTTATTTTCTCAAAAGAATTACATAATTCACTTACAGAGAAAATACATTGGTTTAAATAAGGTATATTATAAATAATCTACGTACTTATAATTATTTGAAGTAATTCTTCTTTTTATTTATAGTTAATCTATCATACTAATATTGCGGACGTAAACTGTCGAAAAGGGCATTCGGGTTTTTCATGATTTTAAATAATTCTACTTTTGACTCCAGATGTAAATTTTACTGTCTATCTTACAACTTAAGTTGTTTTCACCTATTGAAACCAATAGTGCACTATATATATTAGGTACGAGTAGTAGGTGCGAGTAACACAATCCATATAGAGATGCATTGTATAAAAGGTGCGAGTAACACAATCCGAAACGTGCTTGCACTTAAAACTGCATCGTATATGTTATGAAGTGAGATCAAGTAAGCCGAGACTCGCGCATATACAAGCAGACCCAAATGCAAATACGAAGGCCCTACTACACATTTGCGAATAAGGCCAGTGAATTTTGACACAAAAAAAGGAAAAAAATTTGGATGTAGACTATTTTTAGTAGTCTCTACAACCTTTGACTATATAGTCAAAGCTTTTTCTGAGACTTTCGTTCTCTTCATCCGACATACGGTCGGATGAAGAGAACGTTACCCTGGTTACATCGCCAGATGCGGTGCTTCAGAGCCCTGGACCTTATGACATGGACATGGACGCTCACTAAGGAGACAGTGCACAAATTAGGAGTCGCACAGGGAGTCATGAAGCGAGCCATGCTCGGCATCTCCATCCTAGATCGGGTTCCAAACACCGTTATTCGAAAAAGTTCGAATGTACGGAATATCGGAGATACGGTCATGAACATAAAATGGAAATTGACTTGGCTAGACGGAATGATGGCAGTTGGAGCAGGAAGATAACCGAATGGTGGCCTAGAACAGGTGAAAGAAGTGTTGGACGTCCTCCTATGAGATGGGCGGAGATATAGTCAAGGTAATGGGTCGCACCTGGATAAGATGTGCACAGGATCGGGATGGATGGCGGAAACGAAGAGAGGCCTATGCTCAGCAGTGGGCGGATGATGGGCTGAAATGATGATGATGATGGATCAATTCAATTTTTTTTATTTAAAAACTTTAATCTTACATACAGTCCCTTAGTAGAAGGCCGTCCATTGTCATGTCTGCTCGCATTACGAGTGACCACGCTTTGTCTCCGCTGAATACCGTCCGAGCTGTATTACGGCTTTTTTAACCCTTGTCAATGAAGTGGGTTTCTGAGCCTTTGTTTATTAGCACAGTTTAATTAACTTTAGATGCGTTCATTCATCATTTGTTTGACTTTAGAGTTAGTTTAAAAAATCTTCCTAAAATGCGTTATTTATAACGATTGTAGGCACGCGTCAGGAAATTCCAGGATTTCCCTGCTATCCCACTAATCGGTCGTGGTATCCGACCATATTATTATTCCTAAAGATCCCGTTTAGTAATATTAAATGTCAGGTTTAAAACCTAATTTTACTGTATTACAATCCGTAACTGATACTTGTACTTACTAATGTATTCTGTGATAAAACTAAATCGTTGGAGTCGCCAATTGTCGATTGCTTGTTAAAAAAATATAATAAATAATTAATTTTAAGCCTGATTATTCATAAAATACACGAAAACTGTGCATATTAAAAAAATAATTCCTATTTGAAACAATTTAGCAAGGTGAGGGTAAGTGCGCCCTCGCTGAAAAAAGGGTAAACCACAAAAAGGGTGTCTGTTGAGTTATCCTAGCTCCGCGTGTAGCGTAAAATTGGACTGGTCTCATTAGACACGAACCATTTGTTTGGGCCACTGGGGCCTCACCATTGCCTTCCTTTGGATAATACTATTTTATTTTTGACAGATTTAACATAATTTATTCAACCAATAGTAGACTAGAGTTTCATTCGGCAAACTTTTTAACAGTAGTGGTTGTTCCGAAACGCTAGTAGTTTGTCGATTTTGCAAATATTGAAAAAAATATTTATGACGTTCAAAAAGGTACATACTTCGTATCCAAATTTGAAAATAGAATATATATTGTACAGAATTAAAATTATTTCAAGTTTTGAGAATTGATATGGGAAAGAAGCGTAGGCGTGGCCTAAAAGGGGGTTTAATTTTGGCCGCCGTGTGTTCGTTTGTTCTTCCGAAACTACCACAAATAATATCTCGTTAGAAGCGTCCTAATTGTTTGGTTGTGCGGTATGTGGCGTCATACATAATTAAATTTGGCGGCCACCAACAGTGTTACGTTTGTACAGGCATATTCGTAGGCCTTGATTTGAACAAGGAGGATCTACATAGAAATATGAAAAAAATAATAATTTCCCATAGAACAATAATAGCCCAAAATAAAGACTAGGTTTCGACCTCCCGTAAAAAAATTATAGTAAGGTGATTGCTCATTTTGAACGGGAGGACAAAATTATTTAGTCCTATAAAGTTATCAAAATCTGGACTGACTGACCTGTAAATTGCTATAATATACTTATTTAAACAAGATAAGGATTTAAATGTTACAGGAATAATTTAGCATTTAGCTAATTATTGATTAACAATTTAAAATGACGAGTCTGGCTAAAAGGTAAAGCGTTAAACAACTCCAAACTTAAATGAACTGAGAATTTGTTCGTTAACCAGAAGTTTGCAAGACATAATAATTAATGTAAGATTGAAATTGCTGATCACGTGTCGCCAGTCAGAAACACTGCGGGAAATTAAAACTTAATTTAGATCCGACCGCGAGTTCGATGGAACCCAATGAGTAAATACAATCAGTCTTATTATAAAAGGAGGGCTAACTTTAGTACCTTCTTCTCATTTATATTATGGCGTCCACTAACATTTCAGTGATGATGTCCAGTATTATGAGATACTCTGTACCGGTGCTGTACGGTAGTTTTAACAAGTAGCATGAAAGATAACGTATATTCTTTGATAGCGTTGTGGGAGCTTGTAGTGACAAATCTATACGAGTCCATATAACAGTCTACTTTACCTACTTATGTCAACTAAAATCAATTTCTACAATCGTAACCAATACGTTGACTTCCCACCACAAACTCCCAACTTTAAAACTGGTTTAAACCAATATTCGTCTTAAATGATTTTCAGTGGCAATGACAATTGACCGAACGTCAAATGAATAAGTGTTGACTTATTTTGGCCGAATAATGATTTAAACGTTTTATAATAAGTCGGTGTGTTTGGTATTGTGCAAGCAATAATTTAAATTTACGTTCTCAATATGAAAACGAAAATTTGTTCTGTGAACAAGCCTGAAATTGAGAAAAATATATCACCTTTTCTAAATATATTGGATCAGTATCCAACGAACTATGGAAAAGCTCATAAATTTTTCTCGATTACAGACTTAGTCACAGAACAAAAGTTATTAGTTTTTATTTTAAGAACGTGAATGTAAATTATGGCTAGTTAAATAAAAAACACATAAGTTATGTACCTATATGAAATTACGGATCTGGATTACTTATAGGATGAAAAAAAATTAATAATAATTTTTTCTTTCTTATATTATAACGGTTATGAATATGGTTACGGATAGGGAATAATTTGGAATTATCGTAATGGTCATTGTATCGGATTATCCGTAGTTTCGGTAACGGTAACGATGTTCCATAAGCATCTCTGATAGATCACCATGAGAATACTAAATGGTGGTAAAATTAAATGAGCCCAAATAAAGACAATCCTTTCGCTATCATTCTACTTATAACTAACTACTACTGTATCGAGTCTTTTAACAAATATTATTCCTGAGTCACATAAGTACCTATTATATTTAAATTTCATCAAAATGGGTTGGGTTATTTGGTCAACATTAGATTTTATCTAAAATATTATCAAATATTTAGAAATAAACTTCTAGCTGCCTGTATTTACTCATGAGTCTTAACGAAACATTGTAAAATGAATGCTTGAACAACTTAGACGGAGGCCTTTAAAACTTTAAACAAATAGGTTTGGGATTATATAATGAGTTTTTGTTAAACTCGTTGGTGTATTGCAAGTTTTAATCTAGTTTCTTTTATTATTATTTTTACTTTAAATCAAAATGACACTAGATATCAATATTAATTCTGGTGAATACGACATTGGGTATAGGTACATATATTTTTTTTAATTGTCAGCTTTGTATGGAGGGATGTACGTACAGACGGGGGTGTACTAGAGAAACACGGTCGATGAGGTTCGTAAACTGAATGCATCTTTATTGTTGAGAAGATGGGTTTATATACAGTACAAGTAATAGGGCATAGGTAAATTGATATGTTGTCTAGATCGAGGAAGTTATTCTAGGCGTTCTAAATAGAAAAGGATAGAAAAGGTTACAAGGTTTAAGTAGAACAATAATGAGGGCGTGCGTCATACATCACACCTCCTCCCTTTTTTTTTGAGACAAAAATTAACAATAATTTTTGGCTTATAAAATGTATACAATGAATTAAAATATTACAGTTACGCCTATCTTCTCTTTAAAAAAAAAACATTTTAAAATTATGGTTACACTTTCTGGTTTAAAAAAAAAACTATTAACTCTAAGTAGATACAAAAATTAGTTGAGGTTATTCAAGTACATAGTAGTTTAAGAAGAACCAGTTCATTTTCTTTCTAGGTTACATAATTAAGCGATAGCACAAGCATAAGCATACATAAGCTATGTCGTACCTCTGTATAATTTTTATATTAATAAGTAATGATTATATACCTTAAAAGTATAAGTAGCTTGTACCTATAGTAAAATGGATTACTATGCTTTAGTTACTTCTAAATGTAGCGATTTTTTTAAAATATATTATCTTCTCCAATATTAAGATAATCGGTTAATATTAAGATACTACAAATAGCTATCAGATGGATATTGAGTATAATGACAAAAATGTATACGTCAGGTCTTCGTATTTCAACTTGCCGCAATAAGTAATATGATAGTAGGTACATGTATCTCCATGGAAGTTCTCCTGTATTAATATTGGTATTAGTATTAGCATGACGTGTGTGTGTGCATCACTGTGTTATCTAGGTCATTAAATTCAGTGGAAAAAGTAAATAATAACAGCAATTTCGTTTTAATGCTGCTTAGTAATAATTGATCATAAATTCATCAGTTAGATCTTATGTGAATTAGTGACATGTGAAAGTTCATAGGTATAGTGTAAATAATAAAGATCATATTATAACATTAACAAGGTACATATCACACACAGGATACTAGGTAATTATTGTGAATACACATTATTCATTTATTAGGACATATTTTGTGTCTCTAAAAGGCTCCTTATCTGGGCCTAGCCGGAAACGGCATTTTTGCTCGTTTGGCATTTTATTCATTATTCATTTCTTAGAACATTTGTGTTTCTAAAAGGCTCCTTTACTGGGCCAAGCCGAAAACGGCATTTTCGCTCGTTTGGCATTTTTCAGGCAAATTTCTAAATATCAACCTCACGTATGGTAGCTCGACCTAGACATGATCGGATTAGATAGAATAGATTCTAGCCTGCTCTTGTATCCTTATGACCTTGACATTTCCATGATCCCTTTCAGCAGTGCAGCTCGTGCAACCTACTGATCATGTTTTACAAAACTTATTACACATTTATATATTTGTAGATAGGTATACCTAATTATCTTTGCCACATTATTTAATTTTTCTGACGTTGAATAATAATAATACGATGCACAAAATCGTCACAATCAATATGAAACATGAGATGATAACTAACAGACAGCATACGCTGCATTCCAATCTAAGACGCTAACATTAACACGTCATACACGAAGCGTAATCACGTTACTTCGTCACTATTCATCTTCTATTTAAAACAAAAAACTCCACTAATCATAGAATACCATTGAATAAATGTTTTATCCCGTTAACAAGATTAAGTAATTATAATTAAAAAGAATCAATATATTTTTGCAATTTACATCTAAGTTAAAATGAAGTCGTATTCTTTGAGCATTGTTATTAAATTGCATTAAAATTACTGTTTCTGGTATAAAACTTCTTTAAAGTTACTCCTTATTTTTGCGTATTCAATATTTTATAATTTTTCAATTTATAAATTTCTTTAGAATAATTTACACAATCTACAGTCCTATTAGTTGACAATGATTCACATCTCGCTGGTAATTTGATATGTTATGACTGTTCTTATTTATTATCGACCGATACCCTTCACATACCTGTTCGAGGTTAAGGTCAATGTTTCATTCTAAAAGTTTAAAATTTCAATTGAAATCTTCCTTATCTATGCAAATCTAATGGAAAGTTAATAGAAAAATATAAACAAATACTTGTAAAAGGATATGTTGCCTTGTCTTGTCCGGGGTGAAATATTGATGTCGTTGCTGGCTGCCGCTGCGATGTGCTGCTGGCTGCTGCTGCGTGCTGGATACGCTGGGTGGGCCGGGCTATACCCTGGACTCCGTGGGCCGGGATAACTCTGGACACCGCTCCATCAAATAAATCTTCTCTATTCTTTCTTCAAAATCTTAGAAATCTTCATAAAATATATTATTTCTTCATAAGTATTCTTCATAGTTATGACGTCACTTATATCGTCATATTTACACTTAATATTTTCTTACAGTTAATATCTTCGTAATCATATCTTCGCAATTGATTGATTTTTCTTATTTTCAATAAGTTTCTCCGTAATTCGTTTGTTGCACACAAGTATTTTCTTCTTTTAATTTTTCTTCAATGTGCGCCGAATTTCTTTTCTTCTTGTAAGCACTTATTTATTCAAGTTGCGCGGTAAACGCGAACTGACATCCGTGCCCCCAGTACCGACGAGGCACGGCACTGGCTAGGGTCGCCATATGGAGGGATGTACCGGACGGGGTTGTACTAGAGAAACACGGTCGATGAGGTTCGTAAACTGAATGCATCTTTATTGTTGAGAAGATGGGTTTATATACAGTACAAGTAATAGGGCATAGGTAAATTGATATGTTGTCTAGATCGAGGAAGTTATTCTAGGCGTTCTAAATAGAAAAGGATAGAAAAGGTTACAAGGTTTAAGTAGAACAATAATGAGGGCGTGCGTCATACATCACATTTGGCCTATAGGAAAAGTTGTGATTAAATTTATAATTTTTACGGACTTAGTCGACCCTTTAATGGAATGCTGGTGCTTAATTTACACGCAGTGTATTACATTAAATCAATTAGCAAAAATTAAAAAAAAAAAAACATTAGGCCATACCTATTTTAGTACTAGATACCTATTATGAAAAAATAATTGTGCCTCTAGAAGCAGTTTTCAGCGAGAAAATAGAGGAATACATTTGTATGGAAAAAATACTGCTAGGATACGAATTGTACGAACAAAAGCAGAATTCACTTCCATCAAAAATATTTCTATGAACTATCAGCATTTCAATAAATAAACTAAGGTCTAAACAGACATTAACGAATAGACCCAAACTAGTCCATGATAGCAAAACTAAACATTATCCGAATTCTATTGTGAACATTTGTATCGATCAGCTAACAAAATTGCTATAATCGAGCGAATGATATGCCACATGCCTCGCATACCAAATACTCGATGAAATCATTCGATTATGCGATTGCGAGTCAAAACGATTGTTTGTGGATTAGCGTGATTGCCATGTTGTGCCGTTCGATTTGATTTGTGGTTTACTTGTCGTACTAGTTTATGTATAGCTAACATTTAATTGTACGCTATATTTAGAAAAAAAAAATGTAGTTACAGTATGCCGTGTGGTGCCCGGCAGAGTAGAATAGGACCACTCCAAGTCATCCCGTGGATGTCATAAAAGGCGACTAAGGAAATACAAGCTAAACAAAGCTTATTAGCATCAAAAGAGACCTCTCCAACCCGTCTGGCCAGCGTGGAGAGTGTAGGCCAAATCCTCTGACTGCTCAGGCTAGTATATGGCTCTGGTAGTAGGGAGAGGGTCGTGCTCCTGCAGTGGAGACTGGAAAAACCTGATGATGATGATAATGTAGTTACAGTGCTGGATTCAGTAGGCTGAGGCCCAAAGCCTGATTGCTTGGAGGCAAATTAGGAGCGGCATCTCAAAAATCATAAAAAAAACTTTTGGTAGAAGGTATTCTTGCACGTTTCTGGAATCATTGGCCCAAACTTGGTCACGCTGGCTGCTTTATGTCTAAAATTGATATATATGATAGAGTGATATGAGTACACTCAGGAGTTCGGGTATCTATCATACATTCAACAAAACCCTTTATTTATTATTTTAGAAAATATGAAGTTTCATTTGTGGCAACCAGTCGTGACCAAACGGACAAGTGCTTCCATGATACCATCAGAAAAATGGTCTAAACTACTCAGAACAATACTGCCGATGGTGCTTATAAAGAATTTTAACTCAATCAATCGATGATTTCGATTAAAATTTTCAAAATACCTTACATTCTACGGTCCTTATCCGGATGTAAGAAATCGGATATTTATGTTTGCTAAAGAAGTGCGCAACCATTTACATAAATATAATTGTCTCCAACCATTATCTTTATACTTACATCAGAAAAACGCGTTGGGTCGACGTTCTGAACCGGGAAAGTGCTCAGATAATAATGATGATAAAAAATTTAAGACTACCAACGGATGCGCCTACACATACATCCATGTAGCTATATTATTGGACTACGCACCAAAGTAATCCTACTCTGAGTACGTGTTAAACATGATCGTTTCAATCAAGATGGAGGAATGATTAAATCCCCGAGTTCCTCATTTCACCAATTGACTATACAAACACGGCTGATACCTGCGTAATCAATCACATACCTAGTAATTACTTGACGCATACGAGTAGAATAACTCTAAAACTCATAACATGACTCTACCTTCTCTTTAACCATATGGCTGCTAATAAAAACAACATCTTTATAAAAAGTATCTAATTAATAGAAAGAGAAGTGTGAAGTACAAGTAAGATAATATTTATCTCCAATCCATAAAAAAATGGTGTTATCTGAATCGATATGTTTTATTTTAATTTATCCAACTCCTAGTAGGTACCTACTTATGTGTTCAACATGTGTTACTTAGTTGTAATCAAGATGGAGGAATTATTGAATGTTTTTCTTCATTTCACCAATTGATTGGACAAACACAGTTGATAGCTGTGTCAAAGACAATATAATACGACCAGAGACACAAAAATTAGTATTGACTTTGTTACTAGATACCTAGTAAGTTAAACGGAACAGAACTAACACCGTTTTAAATTTATTAATATTCTAGTGAGCTAATTGTCAAACCGTTGGTAACAAAAAAAAATTTTAATATTCCTAAATGGGTCGGAAAACATAAAGGAATCTTTAAATGCAATTTAGCGATAAAATCATGTCGTTATTATTCATATGCGGGTGTGAATACCCGTGCCCCGCGACTGTTTTGTCATGAGGACGTAGGTAGGTAGGTACTTAATAGGTTGATAAGTGGGATATTCATATTATTGTGGTTCATTTCAACTTGAAATGATGACGCAATTTAAGGTAGATACTGAATGAATTTCCCCTTGCGTTGCCGTGAACCCTTAAATGTTATTTTCTTTATCAATCAACTAAAAATATATTTTTTTACAAAACGAACCTGACTGTCTCATTAACTACGTAGTCATCGATTAAACAGAGAGTGGACAAACAAGAACAAACAAAAAAAAAATGAAAATAGTACTATTAAAATCTTGAATCTACAATTAAAAGTAATTAACTTTAAAAAATATTTAAATAAATAGAAACAAAATACATAGTTTGAGCCAGCTGCAAAGTAAGTTCAAGACTTGCGTTATGGGTGGCTCAACGATACTAGTTAATAAATTATACTAAGCTAACTTATTTCAAACATCCAACACCAAAGTAAATTTAGAATATAATTTTCCATTGTGACTTAACCGGGGACCAAACCCGGGCCACCGGTGTGCCAGCCATGTATGATGACCACTAGGCCACACAGGTATACCTAAAGCGATATTCTTACATTTCCAGGTTCCCGACTGGACGGGAGTCCAGTCGGGAATCCAACCAGAATGGAGAGTACTCCATTACACTACACACGATTTGCCATGAACTGTATGATCGAGTTCATAACTCGACCACACAGTTCATGGCCAGGCCGGATGCCCGGATGACAGTGCCATTTTTTTTTATTTTGAAATAAACCAAAATATTCAAAAAGATTCTAAGATTCAAAACATTTATTCAGAAAATAGGCCCTTGCAGGCACTTTTTCACGTCAAATCACATTTAAAATTATCTTATTAAATATTATGCATTTACTCATTATTGTTCAAAAGCTACAGACTACTAGCATTTCGGAACCGACCACTGCAGAGAAGAAATGCCGAAAGAAACTCTTTTCAACAGTAGGTATAGGTCGCCTACTCGCCTGAAGGGCTTTGTATGATTAATGATTATATTATATTTCTTTCTTTTTTACTTTTCTTTTTTTTTTCATCTGTTTTCATTTAACAATATTATTATACATTCATTATTTTTGGAACATGTTTATGTTTACGATGCCCGACAGACCTAATGACCCTATTGCCTATGACCGACATTCTTTGACCGACACTATAATTGCCCGACAAATTTTGACAAAGATTACGCTGAAACTGATATCAGTAAGTAATATATGTAAACACGTATCCCGGACGGACTAGCCCTGACGGGAAAACGGGCATTGACGGCACGGAGCCCAGATGACCTTCGGATGGAAATGTGTGAATGGCGCCGAGTAAACTAACAGTACCTATAGGTATACTTTAAAAGGCACACTAAAAATTGTTTTTTATGAATGGAAGCCAAACCTTTCCTTGGAAGCTAGTATGAAAATCTGCAGTAAACAAATTCTTGAACATCCAAGCCAATCTTGCTACAAATATTACACGAGAGTTCACCAATCAATAAAAATAAATAGAAACAGACAGACGGTACGAAATCATTTAAATTCTCGAATACAAAATATTGACATGTGGAAATTGCCTCGTTGATATGCATGAAGCGATTTTCTGGTGACACTTTTATCATTGGTGTCCATTTATTTAAATTGTACGAAAGCTGGTCATTGCTGGAGTACTGGCGAGCATAGTAAGCACTTTAGAAATATAACAGAAAACTAGACAGTTATCTACAAAAGACTTACACAAAATAATTGCTAACGGGTAGAATAGTTATATAGTAAAATATTTAAGCAATTTAAATTCCATGTTAAACCTTATCATCGACCTAAAATTTGGTAATTATTTTGTTATGTGGCTGGCACTTACAAATCTCCTCGGTTATTTCCAGAACCGCTAACAAATACCTACCTGTTAAAATGACGTAAACACATTTTCCCGCGCTGGAAAATTTAGTTGTAAGCGAATAAATTTGTTCTTTATAGTACTTTTATTGACCAACTAAGGACGCAGGCAGGTGCTGCGGTTAGTGAATACATCTTCCAACCGGTTGCATTGGTAATCGTAGGAGCAGCAGGCCGATTTGCTAACTCGGTGTACAACGATTTGATTGTCACTTTAGCATCCATTACGGTTTTCATATCTTAAATAAAAATAGTAGTTCATACCGAAGCCGTAATGAATATTGAAGTTACCATGAAAATGATGTACACCGTGGTTGTCAAAAGTTAGCAAATAGGCCTACTGGTCTAGCAGCCGTATTTACTAACTCGGATGACAGGTGTCGATGCCTATCAATCTAGGATTTGCTGTTACATCCGACAATTAATCGACACCTGTCATCCGAGTTAGTAAATAGGGGGGCAGGAGAGTTCTTGCTGCTGGGATGATGATAGATCAAGCCTTATTCTCAATACCACATCAACCAAACACTAGAAAGACCATCAAAAACTTACGAGATTACTAAAATTAGAATCAATTTACATCATAAACTGACTGTGTCGTAGACGTAGCGGAATAATTTACTCAGTTTTAATATCTCCAGTTTATTTAATTCACAAATTCCTTACGGCTCCAGTTTCTTATTAAAATAACTGATTGACTGCATTTTGTTTGCATATCCGAGCCGCTCGTTCATCACGGCTGAGGAGAAAGCCTTCATTACATTTTTATTATGTTTTCGGCGATCTATCACCCTCCTGAATTTCTTAAGATAAGTATAAGTAAAGTAGGTAAGCATAAAAGTTATCTTTGACTCGATCGTGATTGAAATTGTTGCGCTGTTTAGAAGGAAGGAAGGAAAAATGTTGATAACTTTAAGGAAAAACTACATGGCTATTATAATTATTGCCTTATTATTTTAAGGTTATTCATAATAATTGTACCTAAGTTGACGCAGATTGGAGAAAATGCGCTGTGCAGTTTGTTGCCGCTTCTTCTGCACTCCGCTTTGGAAGCGGCGTTAAACTTAGCCGTAAGTAATTAGTGACGTCAACAACTTTCCAGGTGTAAATAATATATGTATGACAATTAATAAGTGTTTTGAGCAACCTATATTAAATAAACATTTAAATTTTGAAAAAGAAATTTGAATTGTTTGTTTGCATGTAATAGGCTCTGAAACTACTACTTAGACAGATTAAAAAAAAACACCTATAAATAGCTCATTTATCTACGAGTAACATGGGTATAATTTACGCGGACGAAGTAGCGGGAACATTGCTTTTATTATTATATATTTCTGTTGTGACACCGTCTCTACATCCAACTTGTAAGTTTTACTGTGTTCGTCAGTAGTTGTACCTACCTACTTACATTTACTTATAGGACCTATGAATAAATAATTAAATTTGCCGTCGATGGACTGTGTTTCCATATTCGTAAGGCAAGTCATTACGTTAACTTGAACGCCTACAGTTAGATAGCTGCGTGTACTTAACAATGAAAAATTGTAATTTTCTCTTTTCATATTAGCTACCTACTCTTACTAATTTACTACTTAAATACTTAATCGAACTTGTACAATACAGCTGCTGCTTTATGTATTTTTTTAATTGTGTATTGAATTAGGCATTTGTCTCTCATCTCACCTAATGGTAAGTGACGATGAAGAGAATATGGTTTCAGAATTATTTCAGATACGTAGGAAAATATCTACGTTTCTGAAATAATTCTGAAAGGATATTCTTCTTCTTCTTCTTTTCGTGTCGTTGGCAAACCAATTATTTTTAATTTATATTTTTGCTCCCAAAATGCAGTCACTTGGATGGGGATATTTTCTTGGATAGACATATAACATCCTATATTAAAAAGATTATGGCATCTTGAATTTTAAAGGAAAACCCCTTATGGTGAATTACCCCCATCATGAAACGGGACCATCGGATCCTTGCCAACTTGAAACATTACTTTTATACCATAAGTCAATGGAAACAGATCCTTTTCACCGTTCACGTTCACAGACGTTTCTCTGAGAATTGTTTCAAGAACCGCGGCGTATGAAATTAATGAAACCGTCACCGGCTCATTTCAGCGCGAATGTGTTGACACGCCGCAACTCTTGATTTACGAGTAGGATTTCAGGAAGTGGGGAATTGGGAATAGGTTTATTATTTATTACGTTGCAGGAAATAACTTCGTGCTTCGTATGGCTTGGATAAAAAGCTAAGTACTGCCCTTCCAGTGCAAATCATTAAAGCTGATTGAGGTATTGGACGAATATCCCAAAAGTCATGTCATTTGTAATGTGGCATGGCAACCTATCATAATTGACCTTTTACCCAGTCGCAGTGGCGTAGCGAGGTGTGTGCAAAGTGTGCGACCGCACTCGGCCTCCGGGCAGGGGGGGGCCTCGGGAGGGTCTCACGCCGCCGGCTTGAGGCACCCATGGCCTGGCACTGGGACAGGCACGGCCACCCTTGGCCCTGAATTCATTGGCAATGTTTTCAAATTTTATTCAGGGAAGATGTCAGGCCAAAAAATACCTGCTTCAATGTCAACTTACTAATATCTAATAAAAAGAAATAAAAGTTCGAAAATCGGGCCTGGTCGGTTAACTTACTTACTAATTAAAAAGGAGGGGCCTCCAAACCCTAGGGGGGCCTCGCAAAGCCACTTCGCACACACCCAATTTTGGGCACGCTACGCCACTGCCCAGTCGGGCAGTAGCCAAGAACGGTTATTTTCTTAACATTGTTTCTCCTTATTGTTTATCATCACGCTAAACTTGTGCTGGCCCTTAGCTTTGTCTAACCCGTAAGTTATAAAGACGAGATTTGTATGAATTGTTTCAAGAACCGCAGCGAATGAAAGTAATGAAAACGTCACCGGCTCATTTCAGCGCGAATGTGTTGACACGACGCAAGCCTTGATTTACGAGTAGGATTTCAGGAAATGGGGGATTGGGAATTTGTATATTTATTATGTATCAGGAAATAACTTCGTGAAGGTAGAAACTGCATGCTGGTCTGGAAGACAAATCTGATGCTCTTCTCGTGCACTTCGTTAAAACTGGCATATTGAGCAACTCATCGTCATTGATTTTTTACCCGACTGTCAAAAAGGTTTTGTCTAACACATATTTCTCTTATGCCCATCACCCCACGCAAAACATGGCCTGGCTAAGCTTAATTTGTCTAACCCGTAAGTTATAAAGACGAGATTGGTATGAATTGTTTCAAAACAGCGGTGTATGAAATAAATGAAAACGTCACCAGTTCATTTCATTGCAAATGTGTTAATACAACGCAACGAGTAGGATTTCAGGAAGTGGGGTATTGGTAAAAGGTAGGTATACATCGTAGGAAATACAATCGTGATTCGTGTAGATAGGTAGGTAAGGCATGCTGGTCTGGGGAAAAAGCTTGTCCTCTTGCTGTGCGAATCGCTAAAGCTGGCAAAGGAAACTGGTGAATATCCTACGATACATATCATTTGCAATGTAGCTAGGAAATCATGATTGAATTTTTACTCGACTAAGTACCACGGATGGTTTTATTTTTCACATGACCATCATCGCGCTAAACGTGACCTAGCTCTAAGCTTTGTCAAACCCGTAAGTTATAAGGGCGAGACTGGTATAAATTGTTGCAAAAACAGTGGCGTATGAAATTAATGTAAACGTCACCGGCTCATTTTATCGCGAATGTTGACACGACGCAAGCCTTGATTTACGAGTAGGATTTCAGGAAGTGGGAAATTTACTGTAGGATGTAACCAGTGAATATAGGGTAAATATTAAAAGATTCTAACTAAATAGGTGCCTACTTATTTTATGAACCTGTAAACTTAAGAAAAAGTTCAATTGACAATTATTGTTATGAATGCGTCTAGTAATTTTTTTGGGTCAAAAACCAAAATATACCTACTACGAGTATAAATGGGTTTATTATTAAGGTCAGGTCCATAATATTGCATTGTCATCCACCTTGACCCTCACAGTGAACTCATAGGGCAAGTTTTATAAAAAATACATACATAGGTACCAGTGGCGGCTCGTGACTCAAAGACCTGGTGGTGCACATCATAAAACATGCCTAAACAATATGGATAATTTCTATATGCAGAAATAATTCTCTCTTTTATTTAGATAGGCATTTTTTACTTACATTACTTAATGTATGATACCTAATAAGATTAATAAGTAAAACAAAAAACATAAAAACAGCTAAAGTAAAACACGAACACATACAAACGTAAGACAATTTACGCGAAAACTACCTAATCCGAACATTTCCGAACGTCGGCGTTCGTCCCGCGTCGGGCCCCGTGCGGCGCACGAGATTTCGCTAAACTTCCATACTAATCTTCCGTCTCACGCGACAGGCGTTTCTTCGCCTTCTCAATAGTAGCTGTATGGGCTCGCTGTGTGCGCTAGGAGCGGGCGCACGGCAAAATATTTTGTCAAGCGAAAATAATACTTATAAAGTTACATACATGACTGATTATCATTTGACAAAAAAATAATATATTTTTACGTAAAACTGCTTATTTATTTTTATATCTATGTAGTATTTTTGTACATATATTTAAGCTTAAACTGGTAGTGCGCCGCACGAGTGCACTTAAGGGGGAGCCGCCACTGATAGGTACATTTATTTTTCACGTCTTTATCGCTTGCAGGGTAGACAGAGCCCAAGATCATGAACCCCAATAGGCCACGTTTAGCGTCTTAGCTAGGCGAAAGTTTTATAAAAGCTTGTAAGAAGTTCGATCAGCTCCAGGAAAGTTAATATCTACAAGTAAATTCGTCCTATTAAAAAATTTAAAGTTCCATCTCTAATTTATTTATTTAAAAACTTATTGGGGAGACTTTGCCTTGCAGTGGGACAGAATAGGTTAATAATTAAAAAATAAACTTATTCAGCCTATAAAGCTACAGTAGGTGGACTTTATGCTCTAAACGTGAAGATTCAAACATATCCAGGAAGTCTGCATAATTAAACACGAAGGATGTGCATGTCACCATAGCCCGAATCGGTTAACTGTAAGTGCTTCAAAATTGAGTTGCAAGATTTAACTCTCAGAAATTCTCCTTGATCAAAATAAGTCCTATTTAAAAGTTCCACCTCCTCTGATCGTGAAGACTCAAAACGGATCCAGCACGCTTGCATAATTAAACACGAAGTAAGTGCATGTCACCGTCACTGAAGGGACGAACGAAACTAAATTAAAGCTCGTTTTATAAATTAGATTCTTTTAATAAATGACAATAAATAAGTGGAAATTTCGTTGTCGTAGACATTATCTAGAGACGGCATACTGATTTTGTGGATGTTGACACAGTGATCATTTCTATACAATGGACATTTTGTATCAATGGTCATTACATGGTATTTGTACACAAGGTTTGTGGTTACTGGCATGTCCTCTGAAACCACAACAAAAATATATATTTCCCAAAATTTTACAGCATAATTATATAAGGATAAAATTCTTAAGATTCGTTTTCTTCCCCGGTCATTGGATTCTTTTTCTTCCCCGGAATGTCTGCAAATGACGTCAGCAAAAAGTAAAATTTGGGGACGTAAACTGTCAAAAAGGGCAGAGGAGTCTATTTAGGGTTCCGTACCAAAGGGTAAGTACGGGACCCTACTCACGAGACTACGATGTCCGTCTGTCTGTCACCAGGCTGTATCTCATTAACCATGATAGCTAGACAGTTGCCGCTATAACAGGAAATACTAAACACAGAATAAAAAAGTATTTAGAGGCATCCTTTCCCATAAAACAAACGTGACTGTTTTCACTCGATATTAATAACGGTAAGAGAGGTAGGTAGACTCTTGAAATAGTCACTGAATATTTAATTGTATATTTACTTTAAAATACATCAAACTACATAATGCTACAATCATGATTTTTTGGCGTTTTTGCTGGATAGTCTAAATGTTGTATAGATAATGGTACGGAACCCAACCTTTCGTGCGCGAGTCAGACTCGCATGGCCGATTATTTATTTTGAAATAATGCTTCTTTTTTATGTAGGTATGTACCTATGTAGATAAAGTAGAAAATTATTTCATACTGAAAGTGCTCCTTGTGTTGCTACCGGCTGCTGTCATTTTGGTGTGAATAGACCCTTATTTAAGGCGCTTACACCAGCCAACTAGCGCCACCCATGGTTTTATTTCTTTTACTAATAAATAAGATCAAATTGATAAAATCGGCGTAAGTACTTCACTAGTAAATGACTTCTAGTATTTTTTGTATTGCTTTTCATTATTTTGTATTTATTAAATCAAGAGAACTACGCATTACTGCCAAAAGCGGCCACTTTTGGCGGTAATGAATAGTTCTCTCAATCTGAAATGCTGATGTCGATGAAAAGTTGTTCTAAAAATACTTACTACAAGTAATTTACTAAGGAAGTACTAACGTAGATTTTATCAATTTGTTCTTTTTTCGGAGAACAAGAATTAAATAACGGGTGTCGCTAGTTTCGGTGATGTAAGCCTCTTAACTAGCAGTGACTATCATCATCAGGTCTTTTAGTCTGCACTGCAGGAGCTAGAGCCATATAGCCCAGGTCAGTAAAAGGATTTAGCCTACACTCTCCACGCTGGCCGTGCGGGGGGTACTCTTTGATATTTTTATATTATAAAGCTATGTCTAACTTGTGTTTCTTAAGCCGCCTTCTACGACATCCACGGGAAGACTTGGAATGGTTCTATTTACTCTGCCAGGAACCACACAGTGAGTGACTATCATTCCTTTTTAATTATATCTAAAGGTTTCAATGTTCATACATGAATAAAACGATTTGATAATAATTATATTGTATATTGTCCACAGTAAGAACATGTAGAAACATCTTAATGCAAAACAACTTTAGTTTATAAAAATATCTCCATATAACAGCATAAATAAGTATACAATTTAAACTTGGCCACGAACATTACAACTTAGTTGTACTTATAAAAATCAGTATGACAAGGCGCTTTATAAATATATAGGCACATTTTAATTTCGTTATAAAATTAATAATTTAGAACAGCACTTATCAACAATACTGAAAGAAACCAATAAAAAACGATATTTAAATAAAATTAATTTCAGATATTCTCTGCAAGTATTGATTTGTATAACAATTAAAATTATATTAAACGTAACTATAAAAATGGATTGCTATAATATAGATGTGACATAAACGCAACAAGAGATCGACTTAACTCCAGCGAAATTAAATTAATGAAATAATCGTCCAACATGTTTGGAATTTTTAATTATTTATTCAGTAGAATATGAGGCAATATTTTTTTTTTTACTTTTGACCTCAATTTTATCTCGAACAGGGTCGAATTTGTATGGAATCAATTTTTGTTTTTTCGTATTCACCTTTTTTACATTTTTGGTCTATTTAGTGATCAGAGAGAGAAACTGCATGAGATATATTGCATGCAGTTCTATAAAAGGAACTTCACAACATCCTCTTTGTAGTTTAATACTTTTTATTTAGAAGGCGTAGCACTTATAATAATAGTTGATGAATGGTGATTAACATTGTAAACAAAGGTGGGCTATTCATAATTTGAGTCTTGTGAGAATATAGATGTTAATATTATTTTCTAAAATCTTGGCATTAAAAAACTGCATGTATGCATGTATATGACATTACAACATTAAAATATTTTTTTGCATTTCAAACCGCATATGTATTAGAAGAAATAAAATGTAGGTGAAATGATCGAAGCTAGCTTATCACGTAGGCACTTTGAAGGCACAGTTCAGAAAGCAATCAAGTTTTGGTAAACAGCATTGTAAAAAGGCATGAATATTCAGCAATATCGTGAACCTCATGCCACATGAATTAGGTTGAAATTGCTATTATTTTTAAATTGAATTGGTATAGACTACTTTTTAAGCAATTCTATATGGACTGCAGGTCGCCTTATTTCGGAAGACGAATTTATAAATGTATTTATTTTGATTTTCTATTCCTTAATAAATGCGATATAATGTACAAAAAAAATTGTATACGTTTTACTGAGCATTAAAAAAGTTTCATTTCTGCTTGGTAAAGGTTCGAAATTTGTATAAAAAGACGCGCTGTCATTTCACATAACTGCGTAAATTTATAAGACATTGTTTAAATGCGCCTTCGTAACATTTATGAAAAAATGATTACACAAGAAAGATTCATATAACAATAAATATCTTGTATCAAAAATGAATGTATTTTTTTTGTGATATCACCAGATCTTGAACGGACGGTTTAGTTTGGAAACCAAAGCGAAAGCATTTGAGATAATGACAGAGATTCTTAATATCATAAGACTTAGTTTCTAATAGGCGTGTATATTCTCATCAAATATTCTATCATACTTTCTCTTTGTTGGTGATTTCTACTTTTTATCGATCCCAATGACTTGGATCAATTTTTGCCAGAAAAGTGTGTGTTAAGGTTGACTCGTCTCTTCAGCTAGTAACTAAATATTCCACTACTCATACAGAATGTATCTCTTTATGGTAATACAAACAATATTTTTAAGGTTCTTTATAGTGGAGGTAAAATCGGGACTATTGCAAAACCTTTACTAACGCCAGCCGCCTATTTCTACTATTTTCAAATAAAATTATTACTTTTTTGAAAATTGTGAACGCTAATATGACAATTAATTAAAATTAAATCCAAAGAAATCTATATAAAATAAACGTCTGAAATCTTGAAATCTTTTGTGTATAGTTGGAGCGCAGCTCTAGTTTATACAAAACTTCGTGGATCCCTTAAAGATGATACCACCACGCTAAATGTAATAATTTAAGATATTTTTAACAAAAAACAAATCCGACTTCAACTGTATCAATTTGTTTGAATAAGCATAAAAATAAAATGGAAATAAATTAACGCGATAAGAACCGTATTAAAATAATTTTATTTAAATGGAAATAAGTGTAAACCGAACGGCGTATTTGTACATTTTTTTTTGTATTTTGTTTATTTTTTCAAAAAGCGCTCGATTAAAATTTTAATGGGACCATCTGTAAAGTATTACCTATCGAACAAAAACAGAATTTCTTACATCGGTCCATGCGTCTTCGAGAAATCGGGGAACATACCTACATAAAAAAAAACATTCCGCGGAATTGTGAACCTCCTCCTTTATTTGAAGTCGTTAAAAAATAGAGTTTCATAACACACGTGTGAAAGCACCTTACAAAATTCTATCAACAATGTGACACCAAATACTCATCACGTATTAAAACGCTAAGAATATACACGCCTATGAATATTCGAGCAAATACATTAGTAAAAGGAAAAGGCTTAACATTAACATAGAAAAGATTGTGTGCATGTAAATGACGTGAACACCGATGTATTGACATGAATTCACATTGAGAACAGTCCGTTTGTGGGTTAGTAGAGACCCAACAGTCCGAGTAGGCATTTCTTGTAGTGACCGGAACAGTCGCCCTGAAAATATAAGAAAATAAGTAAACAAAAATGGTTAATTTGTTATCGGCAAGCAAATAGGTAGGTATATCCTATACAACTACATGTTATTTAAATATGTATATAATATTCAAGGGGTTATGCCATAGAAATAATTTCGCCAACCTCTGCTTATTGATGATCAGTTTCCTTAAGAGTCGCCTGGAAGCGCATGTCTCCATACTAACGGAAAAAGGTAATTGTGGCAATATTTGATAATTTTGGAGTAAAATTAATCATTTAATCAATTAATCTCATTATAATCTACGTACGTTCTTATACAGCTTGGTTAAAATACCAATGGTTTGAGAATTACAAGCCTTTTCAAATTTGTATGGAAATCTTGAGAGGCGTATAATTCTCAAACATTTGATAATTTAACCAAACTGTATAGGAACGTACGTAGATTATAATGAGATTAATTGATTGGATGCTTAATTTTGCCCTAAAATTATCAAATATTGCCACAATTCCCTTTTTCCGTTTGTATGGAGACATGCGGTTCCAGGCGACTCTTAAGGAAATGTTTCATTTTCGTTTGTCAATCGCAGTCAACCAAACAACATATGTAAAAATCCGAGACACTCCTAATCACAAATGCATATATTGGTTTAGTAGTAGCTAGTTCCATAGGCTACGGTAACCGCTTTCCATCTGGTGGGCCGTAGCCTTGTTTGCCTACTTAGTAAACACACAAAATAAATAAATATAACAATGCTACCATGACTTGACTAGGGGCACACCACTGTGCACACCAAACTTGATAATAATAATCTTCTGTAGTTCTATCCCTCAGGCCAGCGATTTTGGAGTTTCGCATTGAAACATGCCCATGTCGCCGAGCTAGATCTTGCAGCGGGTCACCATGATCATTCATCATCATCATTTCAGCCGCAAGAAGTCCACTGCTGGACATAGGCCTCCCCCAAGGATTTCCAATATGACCGGTTGGAAGCGGCCTGCATCAAGCGCCTTCCTGCGACCCTTATCAGGTCGTCCGACTTCCTGGTCGGTGGGTGTCCAACGCTGCGCTTACCGGTACGTGGTCGCCATTCAAGAACCTTTCTGCCCCATCGGCCATCAGTTCTTCGCTCTATGTGCCCCGGCCACTGCCACTTCAAAGAGCTAATCCGCTGGGCTATGTCGGTGACCTTTGTTCTTCTACGGATCTCCTCGTTTCTGATTCGATCTCGCAGAGAAACACCGAGCATAGCCCTCTCCATAGCTCTTTGAGCGACCTTGAGCCTTCTTATGAGGCCCATAGTAAGGGACCACGTTTCGGACCCGTAAGTCATCACTGGTAACACACATTGGTCGAAGACTTTCGGCTTTAGGCACTGAGGTATTTTGGACGAGAAGACGCTGCGGAGCTTCCCGAACGCTGCCCAGCCGAGTCGGATGCGACGTCCGTCCGTCACCATGATGCGGATCAGCTAAAGGTCGTTGGTACCTTGAAGGACCTTTTTCTATCAGCTACTGAAGATTCTCTTTATAAAAATACAATAAGGTTTCACAAACAAAATGGTGTCGTGCCGTGTCGGTGATTAAGAAAGATTGTGCCGTATATCCGCGGCGTGCGGTGTTGCCAGGGACCGCAACAGACCTAATAATATAGCAACATTTACCTCTATCCAGCTGGCCAGCGACTCTCCGTATTTGCTCTGGAACATGTCCGAGATATCGCCCAAATCGATCTCGCAGCGGGTCACCATGATGCGGATCAGCTGACGATCGTTGGTGCCCAGACCTTTCATTGATTTGTGGAGACGCTCTGCGAAGAACAGAGGCTTGTTGCGCACCACTTTCACTGAAACGTGAAAGAAAAATTGATTAACAGTCGCCTGGACACGCATGTCTCCATATAAACGGAAAAAGGGAATTGAGGCAATATTTGATAATTTGCATTAAATCAATTAATTTCATTATAATCTACGTACGTTCCTATACAGCTTTGTTAAAATACCAATGGTTTGAGAATTACAAGCCTTTTCAAATTTGTATGGAAATCTTGAGAGGCGTATAATTCAACTATTGATAATTTAACCAAATTGTATAGGAACTTCCGTAGATTATAATAAGATTAATTGATTAGATGCTTAATTTTACTCCAAAATTATCAAATATTGCCGCAATTCCCTTTTTCCGTTTGTATGGAGACATGCGCGTCCAGTCATGTGATAACTACTGTTCGATATAGGCCATGGCAATCAGTGTATAAGATGACGCGTGGGGGAGGGTGTGGAGGTTTCTAGTCTTTACACAAACCGATTGCTGTCTGACTTCTGCAACCCAAAGGGTAGACCAGAACCGATCTTAGGATAGGTTTTAACAAACGCTAGATGGCTTTCGGCTTTGACACCTTCAAAAGCACGGAATCTTTTTTTTATCAGGTGATTCAAGTACGCAACAATATCCTAACCAGTCTGGAAACAATTTTTACAAACTAGGCTTCCCAGTGGGATTTGAACCCACGACCTCAGGTCTTTAGGTAAACGCCTTAACCCTAGCGGCCCCCCTAGGCTGCGTCCGGGCATTTATTATACATACAAAGCTTGCCGCTGAATTGCTCTATAAAAAAAAAACGCGTTTAAATCCGTTGCATAGTTTGGAAGATCTAAGCATACATATAGACAGACAGACAACGGGAAGCGACTTTGTTTTATACTATGTAGTGATGACGCTGCCTATAAGTGCCGTCATGATCATGTATAACACATTCCTGTTACGTCCGTACATTGAACTCCACTGTCTAATAGAACAATAAAACTTATAAGGAAGCCGCAAGTGGGCCGAGGCCAAGTGCACGACACTGACTTATTGTTAACGGATCGGAACATGTGTGAGTAATGCATACACGTATGTACGTAAAGTATATCTCTTTATATTTATTTCATGACACATGATGACTAGATTGAAATACCGATCTATGCGAAATAACTACAACACTTCTCACAAGATGACGCTAAACGATTTTGAAACGCGCAAACACAGTTTCTTCGATCCCCCACATAAGTACACCTCCGACAGAACTCGATCGGACCGTATACGGTTCCCTGGGCCAATTGTTAGCCTAGCGGGTAGATCTTCCCCTTGTGGTGTTCGACCCATGGACCTAGGAATAATATGTACCGGGGCTGAGGACATCACAAGTGACGCCATCTTTTACTTACAACTTTACATGTATATAGGTACGACTTAAACATTTGGAAGAGTTTGAATTTCGAAGGTGGGATAATGTATGGATATTTACATGCATTTCTAATATCGATGTGTGCGTGAGCTTGTGTCACAACACTTTGCATGCATTGGTATTTGCGTCACTGTTGCGTTTCATCATCTTCTTCTTCATCATCAAGTCTTTTAAAGTCTTAACTGCAGGAGCATGATTATCTCTTCACTACCAGGTACCATACGAGTATATACTCGGCCAAATCCTCTGACTGCTTTGGCTAATATTAGCTGGACACTTTCCAGGCTGGCCAGACGGGTTGCAGGGCTCTCTTTGATGTTAATAATCCTTGTTAAGCTTGTGTTTACTAAGTCGCCATCTAGGACATCCACAGGAAGACTTGGGGTCATCTTATTCTATTCTGCGGAATCACCCGATACTTTTCTTAGGGCCCTATCCTAATAATTCTTAGATGTATGGTTCGGACATACCACATTACTCCCGCAAAAAATTGCTTACCGATAGCTCTGAGAGCCTTCTCCAGGTCACCGGAGAACTCAGCCTTGATAGCATCGTCAATATCGTGGCCGGTCAGAAACTGGTACTCCTGGAACACGGCCGCCAGTTGTGGGAACGACCGGGAGCACAGCACAGCGTTGAAGATAGACTCGTCTGTGCCGAGGCGGAGCTCACCTGGAAATATTTTTAGAATAATATTAATGTTGCTATTATTTATTATACCTATATCTTTTGCCTTACTTGTTACAGCGCTATGGGGGCTTTCAAGTATTACGTAAGTGAAATATTGGCTATATTACACCTCCTCCTCCCTCTTGTCAGAAAAGTAAGAAATTTCACCCCTCCCCGAAGCTTACGTAAACATTGGTATCATTTTCACAAAAGAACTGATTGTGTATTTGCGAAATATTGCTGACGTCATCACTACGTAATAAAATTGAGTTATTTTAATTTAAAAAAATATAATATAGCATAGCAAAAGTTGTTCATATTGACTGCCTGAGTCACCCCTTTTAGCGTATGACGAGGGTCACACACGCTGTATATGATATTTCTAAAGATGATAGAACAAAGACTTAAATAGCTTATGGGATGAAAATTAAACAATAAAAACGCGTAAATTCAAATTTCTCGCTGACAAAAAACTTTACTTTTCTTCACAAATCTTCTCCTTTCTTCCATAATCATATCCACTGCCGAATAACTGCCTTTACGGACTTTGGGGCATAGAACACGTCAATTGAGTTTGAATTTGTGGCCCCCAATAGAAACTCAAACGTAATTGTGGGCATTTTTTTCATTTTCACCCTCACTCCCTTATTTGTCTATGATCTTTATTGCCTAGAGAAAACATAAGGCAGTGGGTCGTCTGATTCTAGTAATAGTATCTTCTTCGTAGTTTGTGATCATATCTACAGTATCTAAAATTCACATTGTGTAACCTTACTATATGCCCTACTATGACGTAGATATGATACATTTGCCGTGACGTGATGGCCAAGCGGCCTTGTAGGAGTTGATTCACTAATCAAATAAAAACACCATTAGTGACGAGCTCCGTGGCGCAGCGGTCAACACGCCGGCCTGTGACTGTGACACGGATGGTCCCGGGTTCGATCCCCGGTCAGGTCAAGATGAAAAATGATCTTTTTCAGATTGACCTGGGTCTTGGATGTTTATCTATATATGTATTTGTTATAAAATATAGTATCGTTGAGTTAGTATCCCATACAGTGGCGGCTCGTGACTTCAAGGAGTGGTGGTTCACCTGCTTACCTACTGTCTCTCAAAAGCAAAACGACCTATTGAAATGCCGTATGTTCGTCAATTATTTGTAGTCGACTGCCCCTATGCACCTACTTAATAATATTTGTACAGTATACATAATCAGTTACTCTAGGTACAATTCTATTAATGCATATTGTAAAACCATTTCTGTATAAAAAGTATCACGTACTTATGTACATGCAGTGAAATATCTCATCATCTTGACTTACCATTGGTTTAGTGAGAGGAGCTGCGCGCTAATGAATATTCTAATAACTAGGTACTTAACTAATTCAGGTTGAAAAGCACGAGAAGATGGTTTCAAAAAACAGATTAGGCGGCATACCGCCGCCGGCGGTAAATAAGCCATAGCCTATTTTCTTTTTTAGTTCTTGTTCAAATAATCCCATTAACAACACACTTTGAAGCCACTTTCAACCACTACACTTTGAAGCACACACAAAGTAGAAAACCATAACTATGAATAATTATTGGGTAATTTCGCGCGCGTTATCTATCACACCGTGTCACAGGTGCGAAATAAAACAAACAAACTGATTTGAGTAAGGTCAAGGACACGCCGTCGCAACAAAAATCTTCAATGAGCGAGCGAGACACCCCGGCCGATGCCGCCCGAGCGAGCCCGTTCGGGAGTATTCGGGACTCGTGCGGCGATCCGATTTTTCAATTTTTCTCATACATTGAGTACGGATCATCTTCCGTTTCACCTGCCGGAGCATTTCTGTCTCATTCCATATAGTTTCTATGGAGACGCTTCGTGCGCACTTTGAAAGCGCTCGCCCAATTTTTGGTTTAGCTAAAATGAGTCTTAAATTTTAGGTTATAAAGATCAAGCTTGTTTGAAAATATTTTCTTTTTCAGTGTGTAATTAAAGTTACATACTTTTGGATAAATAATAATTGTGTGGAAAAAAAAATAGGGAAATACATAAAATTCTGGTAGTGCAGTGCACGAGTGCACTGAAGGAGCGGCCGCCACTGATCCCATAACACAAGTCTTATTTAAGAACTTACTTTGGGGCTAGCTCAATCTGTGCGATTTGTCCGTATATATTTATTTATTTGCCGTGACGTGCGTGATAGCCAAGCGGCCTTGTAGGCGGCGTTGATTCACTAATCAGAGAATAACACCGTTAGTCATTAGTTAATTTATATTTTTCGCTGACAAAAAAATACACTTTT
Organism: Rhodophaea formosa; assembly: GCA_963082605.1. Lineage (NCBI taxonomy): Eukaryota > Metazoa > Arthropoda > Insecta > Lepidoptera > Pyralidae > Rhodophaea > Rhodophaea formosa. The sequence continues at coordinate 5,587,983 of OY720209.1, forward strand.
CTTCATAAATCTTCTTCCTTGATCAATCATATCTACAGTATCTTAAATTCACATTGTGTAACCTTACTATATGCCCTACTATGACGTAGATATGATACATTTGCCGTGACGTGATGGCCGAGCGGCCTTGTAGGCGGCGTTGATTCACTAATCAGATAAAAACACCATTAGTCACACCAGCTTGTCATACAACATCCGTATGACGGTGGCTGCGACAGTGAATGTATTCTTTTATTTATACAACACACGGTGTAATGTTTGTTTATCGTGTGTTTAAGTGGCCAACATTGCTCATTTCTCAAGCTGCCAGAAGCATCCGACTTGACTTTACGACTGCCATCAAATGATAACAGCCGGACTATGAGTTTAGTGGGCTAAATATAATTAGGGGCCCACCTAATTACTCACCGCCTTATTCATAAAAATTAACAAACGTTTATTAAACCTATTTTAGTTAAAATATGTTTTGTCTTTATCCCACGTTTTAATGATTTTACATTGAAAGGACGAGACAAAACATATAAATATAAATAATAATAAATAAATAAATATATACGGACAAATCACACAGATTGAGCTAGCCCCAAAGTAAGTTCTTATGAAAGACTTGTGTTATGGGATACTAACTCAACGATACTATATTTTATAACAAATACATATATAGATAAACATCCAAGACCCAGGTCAATCTGAAAAAGATCGTTTTCCATCTTGACCTGACCGGGGATCGAACCCGGGACCATCCGTGTCGCAGGCAGGCGTGATGACCGCTGCGCCACGGAGCGTCAAAGTATTCTTAGGAAAAAAATAAATAAATAAAATGGGATTGATTAAACGCAGGATTCCAAGGGCTGCAGACCTTACGATCTGTTAATTTTAATACAATTATAGATTTTTCGCATTATCGTCTACTTAACTTTGAGTTCACTTAGCTCCAGCCTAAAGCCCCTAGAATCCAAGGGGCCCTAGGCTGAAGCCTACAAAGCCATTTGAGAGATCCGGCTCTGACCAGATGACATAGGCAGCTTGAAAAATGTGAAATTAGTTTTGGCCACGCGATAAACTAAACAACCAAAGATTATCAATGGCGTGTGTGGGGGGCATGGCACCGGGCGTCATACGAATAAGGGGCTGCGCCAGCAAGCAACCAGAAGTAGGGCGGTAGAGCCGAATGGTGTGTTTTGCACACCCTCCTCTATCTTCAGGGTACATCTCCAGGGTCTTTGGGGGCAAAACGACCTCACTATCTACGCCGCTGAAGATGATACTGCCCTATCAGCGAAAGAGGTGCTTAATAAACACAAAACTTAAATTATTTAATACATACCAGCTTGAAGCAAGCTCCTCGCGTCTTGCCGCGCCTTCTCCTGGTCAACGTGGAACTCCTCAGATCTGTTACCCTGAAAACATCACATACAAATCCTTCAGCGTATTTTATCTAAAAAAAACTACTAAATAAAAGCCCTACCATTTGAATGGGTTCATCATTATCATCATCATCGTATCCTGTTTAGTGTCCATTATAAGAGAACGACCCTCTCTGTATTACCAGACCCATATTTTTAGCCAGAGTAGTCAGAGGATTTGGCCAAAACTCTCCACGCTGGCCAGAGGGGCTGGAAAGGTCTCTTTGATGTCAATATTTTTTGTTAAGCTCGTGTTTGCTATGTCGCCTTCTACGACATCCACGGGAAGACTTGGGGTGTTCCTATTCTACTCTGCCGGGAACCACACGGCTGGCAATTCCTTAGTCTTTAAACTAAGGATAAGACACGTGGGTCCCGGGTTCGATCCCCGGTCAGGTCATGCTGGATAACGATCTTTTTCAGTATGACCTGGGTCTTGGGATGTTTATCTATATAAGTATATATTATAAAATATAGTATCGTTGAGTCAGTATCCTGCGACACAAGTTCACAACTTACTGTGGGGCTGGCTCAATTTGTGTGATCCCTATAATATATAATAATAGTAGTAAGAAGTAAAATAGGATACAGAATATTCGCTATTAAAATACGTAACAACGGGTTACTCACGTATGAGGATGAGGTTGAAAGATGTCGGCCAGTAGGTGACTATTTACGTGAGTAACCCGTTGTTACGTATTTTAATAATGTCTTTATCTCACGTTAGTTTTAATCAGAATAATAGGAAGTAGGATAGGAATAGGATACAATACAGTAAACCAGATGAACCATATACGTGTACCAGGTTTAAAATTTTAAACACACCGGAAATAAGACTGTAAATGGTGACCATGTAATAATTCTGTAAACGAGGCCGCAAAACCTGCTCTGTTACTATGTAAGTGAGGTTACTGACATTTTCCTTTAAAGTATGAACTCACAGATTCTGTCTAATTGGAAAAACCAATAAACATCACACGCATTAGCGAAGTGGGAGCAAGAGTGCTAGAGAATAATGAGCATTATTGCTGTAATTATAAGAGAGATATTGCTTTACGATAAGTTCATGTATTTTTTCATTGTTTTAGAGCATGCTGGATCGTGGGTACTATAGTGGGTTACCAGAACCATATTGACAATGGAGATTTATTATGGTAGGATATTATAGTAGAATGAACCAGATGTTTCTCTTACCGCGCATATCGTAAAAACCGATCGAGGAAATGGGCATCAGGAATCATGTCAATAGAAAAAAAGGTTTTTAAAACGAACTTAGCAAAATTGTTATAACCGAGAACTTACCACAGAAAGTGACGTCATCAGCCTCTTGAAATTGCCCGAGGTGTCACTGCGAAGGTCGTCTTCCAGTAGAGTACCGTACACTGAGAACAAAAAGAAATTATCAGGACTTAAAAATAATCAAAGTAAACCAGGTGCAAATGTTTTAGTGATTTTTTTTAACCATAGGATATCATCACCATCATCATCATCAGGTCTTCTTTAGTCTCCACTGCAGGAGCACCACCCTCTATGTAGTATCAGAGCCATATATTAGCTAGAGCAGTCGGAGGATTTGGCCTACACTCTCCAAGCTGGCCAGACAGGTGTGTGGAGATATCATCGGTTTAAAAATTGAAAAGGGCAAAAACTTCCCTTTTCTTTTGCCTTCTCTATCCAATTTTTAATAAAAAAAATATCAAACTATGTATATGTTATTGAATATAATTAGCGCAAAAATAATTAAATTAAAAGAAGACTCGCAAAGAAACTTAACAAGTCAAATGTGACCGGAAGATAAGCTCAGGGCCAGCCTCGCAGCACATACCGTGACCAGATTGCGGACATTCTTCCCAAGGGGCAAGTCAGGAGTACCCGAAATCGGCGAGCATGTATGAAAAGAGTGATGGATGTAGATGAAGCGAGAGAGGTTTGCAAGGATCGTAGCAAGTGGAGGTTCTCGGTATCTGCCTACTCCTATGGGAAAGAGGCTTAATAATATGTATGTTTGTATGTATTAGCGCAAAATGTTCCATAAAGGCGAAACTAGTTTAGATCAGACGTCTTATTTAGCGTTGCCGCGGTCGGAAACAATTCATTAGCTGACATGCACTCAAGGACTGCTCAGGAGCTACAGTTTCACAGCAATTCCAGTATCGTTTGACATTTGATATGGTAATTGTGATATTTCCTTTACCAACGATAAGAACTATAAACCCAGGTGTACTATAAAGACCATTCTAATAATCGTGAATACCTGTGGTGAAAACATTATATAATTTTTAGCTTATTTGCATCGCACAATAGGCTATTGTCATTTATTTAAAGTAAATATCTTACTAATATAGTTTTTACCATAAGAAATACGAATATAATACTATTGTGTTTTAAAACAATGGCTTGTTTTAAATTTAAAAAGTATAATCGGTTTATTATCGGCATGTCACTTGATAGAAAATCTTTACAACCATTAATAATTTCACTACGGGAATGACCGCGATTACCGATCTATTTATCTATCTATCAGCCAGAGACGTCCACTGCTGGACATAGGCCTCCCCCATAAATCGCCACAATTGCGGTCTTGTGCATATTGAGTCCACCAACTCCCGGCGACCCTTTCATTCATTAAATTTAAGAGCTGGGCTCTTGTCGGTGGAGCTTCTTCCATCCCTCTCTTTCTTCCGCCAGTTGTTTCACTTCTCTGTAAGTAGCAACATTAACTTTTTGAATGAATGAATGACAACAGAACGGTAATGACGACGACGACGACGACGACCGGCGACCCTAATAAGTAGTATTAGTTACTAGAGAGTAGATTACCGATACCGGTGTGAAAATAAAAATGATTGTGACCGCGAAAGCCTAAAATCGTTTAAAGCCATGTTTTTTTTTTGAGATAGACGTCAGCAGAACTTAAATTCGTTTTTCTTTAAGAAACAACAGTGGAATATTGAGATCTTTTTATTGTTAACTAGCAGTCTGCCCTTCGCAGGTGGTACATACATATATAGACTATGTAGTCTAAGGATAACGTTCCTATTCCAACGGTGAAAGAATTTATGAAATCGGTTCAGTAGTACCTGTGATTAGCGCGTTCAAACAAACAAACTTTACAGCTTTATTATATTAGTATATATTTATGACTTGAAATTAAAATTTAGGGTATGATTGGTCAAGCCTTAAAATAGTTTTGTTTCGTCAAGCGAATTTTTATCACCCATTTTTGTATAAGTTCGTCAAATGTTAATAAGGTTTCGTTTCGCGAAACCATGTAAATTTCTGATTGGTACTCTCATACCTATTATATTTAAAACTTCTTCCTCCTCCTTTTTTGAAGGCGGTTAAAACATTTATCATGTATCTGCACTTTTCTTGTATTTCTTGCTTTCGATGTCAATTTATTCTAGTAAGGATAAGTAAGGATTGTAAATTATTTTCAACTACTTTACCTTTGTTAGTTCTGATTCGTCAAGTCTTGAATCAGAACTAAAAGAAGGCTTGACGAATCGAAACATATTGACGTTTGACAAATAGAAACACCCAATAGACTTGACAAATTAGAACTTTTCGTTAACTTGACTAATCAGTAATCAGTAACTCTACATGGTTTGGCGAAACGAAACCTTATTAACATTTGACGAAGTTGTACAAAAATGGGTAGTAAAAATTCGCTTGACGATTTAAAACAATTTTCAGGCTTGACCAATCATACCCTAAATCGAAATTAATAGCTATAAGTTTCATCACACACACACAATTCTAAAGGTGCATCAATAAAAGTTATGCAAATTTTAAAATTCTTGTCATTTGCGTTTTGGTACGAATATTTTTTCGTTGAAGTTTTAAACATCTTTGCAAAAAGCGATATTGTTTTGATGAATTACTAATGAATCTTCACAAATACTTAAAAAAACATATTTTGAAACGAGTAGAAACTATTCAAAAGCTTACAGACGTTCATAGACTGCTCGGGGGCTACAGTTTCACATAAGTCACATTACTATTTATCATTCAATATACGGATTACTTATTAATCCTTCTTCTACACCCAAGTATACAATACATGTGTATGCAGTATGCTAAAAACTCTTTTCTTCCAACTACGCTGCAATTCTATCATAACTGCACTACTTATCCAGCACAAAGCGGAACTTTGCTGCACTAGAGCAGCAAAAATGTATGGAAATCCTTTCCTGCACTGTTTAGTTTTGTTTTAAATCGCGGGACGATAGTTGTCACATGTCATAAAAAAGGTTGGCAAACTTAACGGCCGTATGGAGTTTACAAAGGGACGTGTGTACTACCTAGCCTAAAAAAATACTGGCCATAAAGAAAAAAAGGCGGCAATGTAAGTAACAACAAGTTTCTAACTTTTGTAATTTGTCTTCAGATTTATTTTTCACCTACTTTTATTGCAGTAGTTGAAAGAAAAGCAGATTATGCACCTCGCATTAAGTAAGTTATATTGCACTCGTGCTTTTTAGAGCCCTCGCTAGCGCTCGGGCTCCAAATAAACACTCGTGCAGCAATAACTTACTTTCTGCTCAGTGCAACAATCTACTATTCTTAGAGCACTTTCCTGGTCATTCGTTCTATTTTCTATAGAACCCCTGATGTGTCTATCTATCCATGGATGTACACATAAAATCAAAATCAAAACGTTTATTCAGAAAATAGGCCTATGCAGGCACTTTTTCACGTCATATCATATTTGAAATTATCTTATTAGATAATATGTATTTATTAATTGTTCAAAAGCTACAGACTACTAGCGTTTCGGAACCGACCACTGCAGAGAAGAAACGCCGAAAGTAACTCTTATCAACAGTTTTGGTCGCCTACTCGCCTGAAGGGCTTTATATGATTACGAATATTTATTCCTCAGTGTCTTTTTCTTTCTTTTCTTTTTTCTGTTTATAAAACCTATTGGGCTGTTCACAATTTACGATAATGGAGGAAGGTAATCAAATTGTAAACGCGCGCGCCCTAAATTGCGTTATCTATCATACCATATCTAATGGCGTGAGAATACAAATTTTACAATATGTATATATTTTGATCAAATACAATTTAATGGCATTGCTTTGCTTAACGTTAATTATTATTCCGTTTGTCTGGTATCTAAATACAGGACCTATATTCATACATATAAACACGAGAATGGCATATCATGACATTGTTTTTTTTTTCGTATGTGTAAGTAGCCAACACTGGTGTCAGATTTTTCAAGCCGCCTTAAGGCATCTGACATAGCTTAACGACTGCCATCAATGATGACAGCCGGGGCCAACGGCTTAACGTGCCTTCCGAAGCACGGAGGAGCTCGAGATATTTTTATGCCACTTGCGGTCACCCATCCAAGTAGGGACTGCACCAGGGGTTGCTTAACATACGTAAGCGCTCATAGAGCTCACACCCACTGGACCATCGGGCTCCTCATCATGACATTAAGAGGATATACATTAAGTTAAGCTCCTATCTGTCTGGTCAGTGTAGGCCAAATCCTCTGACTGCTCAGGTTAATATATGGCTCTGGTAGTACAGAGAGGATCGTACCCCTGCAGTGGAGCCTAAAAAAGACCTGATGATGACATAAATATTAGATCTAAGATTACTTAGATATAGGTACTATATTTTAAGAAAATTAGTACCTAATTCGGTAATCTTCTTTATCTTACGTAAAACTTATTTTGGTTTTATTTTGAAAATAATAAAAGGTTCCCGCCTTAGATGTTATAGACTTGACTTATCCAGTGTTAAGTAAACTTAACAAAAGTATTTTTTTATCATTTTGCTACTTTATTCGTCGCCTGCCTTTCCATAATAATAAGCGTTGTGCATATATGTCCCTGGAGTCTTAGTAACGCCCACCCACATAATTCATAATTTAAAAAGGCAACGTTGCTTTTGAAGCTATTTTGTTAATCATTACCTACTATTACTATCAAGTTTAATTACATGATATTAATAAGTTTGATGTTAAAGTAATATAGTCAACTAGGTACAGTGGGATTAACTGGCACCACTTGTACCATCAATGGTTCTTGTGGGATAAATCGGTACCAATTGTACTGTTTATATGTGGACTGTATAATTTTTTTTAATATCTGTACCAAATAAAATACTTTATAATTTATAATAATTAATTTTTCACAACTTTAACGATATTCATTTTGACCATTTTCGACAAAACAAAGATAATGACAAGACATTTTTTTTTTCTTCCACATAGTTTATAAAAAGGATTTATTTACAATCAAACATGTACCATTAATGGTACTTCTCAATGGTACAACTGGTCCAGCGGCCATTTTGTTTATACCAGGGTTGGCATGATTAAAACAAGTGATTTTTAAACACATGTTTAAGACAGTGTTTAAAACAGTTTCAATTAAAATCGTGTTTTATATTACGTGTTTAAAAACAAGTTTTAAACAATGAATTAAACATTAAGAAAAAAACAAGTTCAAAATTAATTTTCATAGTAAATAAAATTAAATAATGAATGATTCAGGATTCTAAAAAGATTATGAAATGTTAGAGAGAAAGGCACTCCTATTTATTTAAACCGAAAATAAAAAAAAAACATAAACAAGTTAATAATTTAAAAAACAAAAAACCCGCCTGCATGGATAACTACAATTATTTTATATTTCACCTACCTAAGAACACTCGGGCTATTAAGACAAATCTAACGATACCTCAAATGTGAAAATCCATTCAACGGTTCTAGAGATACAAGGTAATAAAGAATATTACATACATACAAGATACGCGCTAAACACATAACCCTCCTGGCAGTCGGGTAAATACAAAGAAAACACTTATTTAAGACAAATTGAACTGTTTGTTTTATAAAATAAAAAAAAAAAAACTGCTTTTTTTCCAACCCTGGTTTATACCCTTGTTTTACTAGTACTGATTTTAGTGACATACTAACTATTATTAATTCACAGACATACTATTATTAATTCCGTGCCACAGACTAAATTATCATCCCAAACAGGATATTGCTATCAAGTTTTGCATAAGGATAATGGAGTACCAGATAATGAAGCATATTCAAACCAAATGTGATGAGGGTCATCTATAGAACGTTTGGCTTTGTTGCAAATTTTATTTATTATAGTGAAACATACGCAAGAGTAGATCGCAGGCAAGTACAGTCCGATGGCAACTTTATGGCGACTGGAATATTAGCTGCGTGCGACTAGCTACGCAGTACGCACCCCGCCTCCCCGCGCGCGCCACTGAAACTAATATTGTGTAACTCCCTTATTCATAATGATGAACCTTTTGATCCTCTTTTGAACTAAATGTAAAACGTTCTTCTGGAATACAATAGAGAATTAACTTACAGGTTCAACATTTTTGAATTCAACATTTCATGTTTTGGGAAGTGGTCGTTTTAGGAGATGGACGTTTTGGAAAGTAGACATTTTGGGTAGTGGATATTTTGGAAAGTGGTCGTTTTAGAAGGTGGGCGTTTTGGAAAGTGGACATTTTGGGAAGTGGGCGATTTGGGAGTGGGCTTTTTGGGTCTGAAGGGTTTAAACATATTTTAATTAAAATAGGCTTAATAAGCGATTGTTAATTTTTATGAATAAGGGAATAAAAGAGTACTGCGCATCGACTCGCGCGATGTTTCGAGCCGCCATAAAGTTTGCATCGGACTGTATAGAAGTTTGTACTGAAGTTCGATAGGACACAGACTTAAATATTATATTACTTACTGGCAGTGTAAGCCTGCTTGATGACCTGTATCTCGTGGTTGGACATGGTGCACATGACTTCGATGAGGACGTCCTCGTCAGTGCCAATCCCCGCGGTGGCGTCGTGCAGTTCTTTCGCGTAGAACTGCGGCAGCGGCGTCATTAGCGCCACGAGAAGGTCCTCGAACTTTCCGCTCGTTTCACTCTTCAGATCCGAGATTAGATCCTGATTGCAAATAATATAGAATCAGAAACGAGGAGATTCGAAGAAAAACGAAGGTATACCGACATAGCTCAGCGGATTAGCTGAAGCGGCAGTGGGTGGGCACATAGCTTGACAAGCGCTGCGTTGGGCACTCACCTACCAGATGGAGGACGATTTGACCAAGGTCGCAGGAAAAAAAAATTAAAAAAGGGGCTTTTTTAATTGAAATATAATAGGTTTTGCCAGTGACGAGACGCATCCGATATCGATAATGATACCGATATATCGATACCGACAATATTGTGCGCACCAGATACTATCTTTACTAATACAAAGCCGGTCTACTTACATACTAATAGGATCAAAATTAACTTTGTTAATGAAAATAAACCTAATGCATTACTATCAAGTTTCCCAGGACTACGTTCACGTAAATTATAGCCTATGTCACCCGCAGATAAATAAGCTTTGTTTAGGTGAAAGAATTTGAAAATTGGTCCAGGAGTTTCAGAGTCTATTCAATGCAAACAAATCTTTCCTCTTTATAATATTTTATTTAAAAACTTATTGAGCTTAAAAAGCTACAGTAGGTGGACTTAATGCTAGAGCATTCTCTACCAGTCATACATACATATAATCACGCCTTTTTCCCATAGGGGTAGGCAGAGACTATGGATCTCCACTTGCTACGATCCTGACAAATTACTCTAGCTTCATCTACAATCATCACTCTCCCCATGCATGCTCTTCGGTTTCAGGTACTTCTTACATCTCCTTTCTTAAGAACGTCAGCAATCTGATCACAGTACGTTCGACGAGGTCGACCCTGGCCAACTATCCCATTCACACCGGCTTTATATATATTCTTTGTTACTCTTCTTTCATCCATCCTTTCAATGTGGCCAAACCACCTTAACATTCCTTTCTCAATCTTATTCACTACATCATCTTTCACTCCACATCGCTCCCGCACTACGTCATTCCTTACCCGATCTCTCAAAGTTATACCACACATACTTCTTAGCGATCTCATTTCAACTGCATTTATTCTACTTTCGTGCCTTTTCTGCCATACCCAACTTTCACTGCCATACATAAGAGTTGGTACTAACACTCCTTCATGAACAGCAAGTCGGGCTTTGCAGGATATCTTCCTACTGTTCATAAAAGAATGCAATGCCCCATTTAGCCGAATACCAGCAGCCACTCTTCTTTCAATATCGCCTTCATGCTTTCCATCCCTCAGTCAACCATGAGAATAGTAAATATATATAAATACATACACAAATTAGTAAGAAATGATGAATTAATCTGCTGACAAGGGTCCAGAAAGAATAGCATGCAGCTTTTTCTTGAATAGAAATTTATTAGAAATCTGTCGGATGTCTTAATATTAGTATAGATACGCACATTTCAACTAAGAGAAGTTAATTTGCTTATGTTTGTTTTCGAATCGACATTATTTCATATGGATTAGACTTTAGACAAAAAAGACCTTCAAATCGAATGTGATAGGGGTCATGACATGACTATTCTTGCAAAAACATCTATGAGTCTTTGTCGAGCATTGATCTTGAATATTGGACGACAGCCAATATTTCATTGCTCTCTGGGAAAACGAAAGTTTCGAAGAAAATCGTCTATATTCATGAAGTTCTAACTCATATTTTCAGCTAAAAAAGGCTTATAAACATCAAAGAAACCTCTCCAACCCGTCTGGCCAGCGTGGAGAGTGTAGGCCAAATCCTCTGACTGCTCTGGCTAATATATAGATCTGGTAGTACTAAGAGGGTCGTGCACCTGCAGTGAAGACTAAAAAAGACTTAATGATGTGATGATAATGTGAACTCATATATTTGTACGTCAAGCATTGCAAGCCATGCAATCATGGTTAAAAGAAAAAGTGAGCTAAATTTAGCTCACTTTTTCTTTTAATTAAACATTGATCTCTGGGAAAACAAAAGTTACGAAGAAAATCGTCTATATTTATGAAGTTCTACTTATATTTGTATGTCAACTAGGTCAAGAAAAGCAAGCCCTGCAATGACAGTTAAATAAAGTGAGCTAAATTGAACATATTGATATCTGAGAAAACGAAAGTTACGAAGAAAATCGTAATCCTAACTTCCTAACTAATATTATAAATGCGAAAGTGAGTTTGTTTGTTTGTTACGCTTTCACGCCTTATCTATTGAACCGATCATCATGAAATTTTGCATACACATAGGTTAGGGTACTGAGAAGGACATAGGCTATAAATCACACGGGCGAAGCCGCGGGTAACAGCTAGTCGTCTATATTTATGAAGTTCTAACTCATATTTGTACGTCACGTCAACTAGGTCAAGCAATGCAACCATGCAACATGGTTGAAAGAAAAAGTGAGCTAAATTGAACTTTAATGGTGCATAATGAACCTGTGTCGCATAATGAATGGCAAAAACATAATCAAAGTAAAGAATAACCTTCACAGTACGTTGCCCTATTCATCATAAGGGCCTCTAGGAATTGCAACACTTACTGATAAGACTATGTGCCTACCTAATTATACCTCAGCACATGAGACTGTTAGGCTAATAATAATTATAGTGAGGAGTATGTCGAGGTACCTATTTGAGGAGGAAAAATGTTTAGAATATTATTATACGTCCTAAACTGGCAGACCTTAGCCGTTCCTTCTAATATTTTATTATTTCCACGAGGCTTTTTTAATCCGTCCATCTCTAAAATGTGTTTCTTCAATCTAAAGTCTAAAAGGATATAAAGAGATTCAAAGGCGAACATGGCTCCCTATTGCAGGCAGACATATGCTATAATTACCGTTCTTTATCAGCTGCATGCCTCTTTTCTCAATAGAATATATTTATACTAAGTATTGTCCTCATAAGAAAGCTCAAGGTCGCTCAAAGAGCTATGCAGAGGGCTACGCTCGGTGTTTCTCTGCGAGATCGAATCAGAAACGAGGAGATCCGTAGAAGAACGAAGGTCACCGACATAGCTCAGCGGATAAGCTCTTTGAAGTGGCAGTGGGCGGGGCACATAGCGCGAAGAACCGATGGCCGATGGGGCGGAAGGGTTCTCGAATGGCGACCACGTACCGGCAAACGCAGCGTTGGACACCCACCGAACAGGTGGTCAGACGACCTGATAAGGTCGCAGGAAGGCGCTGGATGCAGGCCGCTTCTAACCGGTCATATTGGAAATCCTTAGGGGAGGCCTATGTCCAGCAATGGACTTCTTGTGGCTGAGATGATGATGATGATGATGATTGTTAAAAAGAGGAAAGATTTAATTGTTTGTTTACAATAAATAGGCTCCGAAAGTACTGGACCGATTTTCCAAATTTTATCACCCATTAGACTGCTATTAATTTATGTGCGGGAGACATAAGCTATAATTTACACGAGAAAAATGCTAGTAAAATAAAATGCTTACCTTTCCATACAAAGTCTTGAATTCGAACGCGATGCGCAGTCTCTGTTCATTGCTCCGCCTCGTCAGCACTTGGATGATGGCCTTCTCATCGGTGCCGAAGCCCTTCATAGCCTTCCGGAGTATCGCCGCATCTGCGCGGGGGTCAAACGGGTTCACCGGCACGACGGTAGGCTTGGACTGCGAAATAATTGTTCTTTTAATTATAATGCTGTAAGGATCCCCCTTATTCATAAAAATGAACAATCGCTTATTAAAACTAATTAGGGCAAAATATGTTTTGTCTCGTTCTTTCAATGTCAACCATTAGAGCGTGGGATAAAGACAAATCATATTTTAACTAAAATAGGTTCAATAAGCGTTTGTTAATTTTTATGAATAAGGGGGTAAAAGTCAATAGTAAGTTTCGCAAGTAAGTATTGTGTGATTGTGAATTTTAGGGCCTAAGCAAAGGTCTGCACTTCATGCTGTAAAACAAACTTCCCGCTGTCTGTCTATTCCTATGTATGCTTAGATTGTAAAAAAAAACTACGAAATGAGTTTTGATGCAATTTTTTTTAAATAGGTAGATGATTCAAGAGGAAGGTTTATATGTATCAAACATGCCTGGACTTGAGCCGGCAAATGCTGCTTTACTTAAGTCTTGGCTAATAAAGGCATGTATTTTATGACCTTAATGAATACTTTGGTTTTAAAATATGTAGAGCAAGAAATTAAAGAATTTTGTATACTTTGCATTGCATGCCTGAAAGGGCAAACTGTTGATACTTTACATATTGTACCATTTATAATTTACACAGTTATGCAATAAAGAATTTTGAGTTTTATAAAAGAAGATATTGATACAAAGGTCACTGTATGAGTGAAGCATACTTTATCTATTCCATAATACTGCTGAGCCTTTATGAGAAAGCGTGAAAACCATGTCTCATTGGGGCACTGTGAGCTTTCGCTCTATTGGTTACTTACATTCTGTGACTTATGATAGTTACGTCAAAATAGGATTGATAATTATTAAAACCATAATTATAAGCACTACCTACTTCCATTTTACATTTCCACCGCCTGTAGTGATTCCTTAATAGGTAATTAATGACTTGTCAAGCATCCGTATATAAGAGAAGTATGGGACCTTCGTTTCTTTACTTTAAAATTAGCTTTTATTTATTTTTAGTGCTTAATTCAGTTTACATTGGTAATGTAATAAGTTACTTTTCCGTTTATTTGCTTGGAATAATTCGGATTAAAAAAAAACTAGTTCTTTAACAACACGTAACCGCAATTGATAAATCTGATACTGTTTGCCATTGACACATGCGAAAAAAGAAGTTTATTCCTTCTTTTCGCATATATGTCAATGCACAAGATGCCCATCTGGTATTTCAATCAGCTTCGTCAGCTGCATTCATCTTATTACCAGACTGTCGAAGTTGGGTAATGCTTCAAGTTTTGTGCATGATTTTAAACACGATATATACTCGATTCTTTTTAACAGCCTGTTACTGTTAGAGACAATAAAAGATTGGCGCTTTTTAGATGCCATAAGATTAGACTTAATTGAGAGCTTGCTACAAGTTTGGCAAAATAAACGGTCGGGCCTTTTCTGTTCACGTTTTTAACGGAAAAGGATAAGATGAATTTGATAATAATTCTGTTTTTTCCGCAAAACGTTATCCCGTTAATACAATGCGAGCGGTTTACCTTTTAGGTTTATGTATAAGTCTCAGACGAACGTATCGTGACAAATCGCAAATATTCTTGCAAAAGGAGAAGTGAGAAGTACCCGAAACCGAACCATGAAAAGAGTGAATGTGGATGAAGCGAAAGAGATTTGTAAGGATCGTAGCAAGTGGAGATCCTTAGTCCTTGCCTGCTTATGGTAAAAAAGCGTGATATTATGATGTAGATATATAAGTCTCAAACCTAAGGGTGTAATTACGCAAAACCGTCGAAATAACAACACTGGAATTACCGTATAACGAAACGACTTCAATCCACGTCGTAGACCAATTGAGGCTCTGTAAGCGCTGCGCATACTCGAATTTGACGTTACAGAGGACATATTAATTACTCGTTACCAATACAAGCGATATCGATAACCGAATTCACACGCACATCACTAAACAACACCATAGCAAGGTCTCAATACTCAAGGTGTAAAAAAGGTGGGGATATAAGAGGTTTTAAGCACACCACATCCATTGTAATGGGGACCAATGCCGAGACTGAATTGTTGGTTACTGCGATGTACTGAGACGATGTGAGCATAACAATGTAATTGCAGCAAACTGTTCCTTGAATAGATTCATGTAGGTACCACGCTATGTTGGCAAGTCGACCGTTTTATTTGATTTAAAGAATGCTTTTTATAGGGTGAAAGATACTATTAACCTTTGTCTAATATTAAGAAGATATTAGAGAAATATGTACGACGACAAGGGAACTGAAAATAGTCAATGTGTGGTGACAATAGTAACTGTAAATAGTCAAGTTAAAAATCTTCGTTTGATTACATCTTCGATCCATTTAATAATAACTATCAAGATTATAAATTTAAGTACTTGGTAGACCTATACCAGATAGTTAGTTGTTAATATTTTGTTTGGTTATTAGACAAAGAAGGAATATACCATATTAACCTAATTGATACATTTGGCACCTGAAACAATTAAGCCTCCTTTAGGAACAGTCGGGTAGGTAAAACTAAAATTTAATTGCTTAGTCAACCTAATTGACTATCATGTGTGTGAGTTTGTAACTTTTTAATTAAAGAATGGCAAATTAATTACTTAACTACATTTCATGTACTATATCATATTGAGTAATTACACCAATTAAGGGAAAGATCTAAATGGACGTCAAACTTTATTTTTAAATAATTTTTAACCATGATCCTGAACAACACAGCTAACTTATTTGTATGACAGAGTTAGTTATATTTTAAAAAAAATTAAAAACAAAATAAAAACTGAAAGACAGGCACATGCAAAAAACTTGTTTTTTGGTGATATTTTTCGATTGCGTCAAAGTTACTATGTTGTGTTACAAAGTTGCTAAATTTGTACAAAATTGGTGCTCTGTTTTTTACAATTATTGTTGCATCGAATAAAGATTTTTCTATTCTACCTATTTATTACTGAGATTTAAACCAAAGAAGATAAAGAAAATTTGTGTCAAGAAAAAAGTTGTTAAACTCACAAGAGGGATCGCATGAAAGAGATTATACACGCGACTTTATCAGACTCTTTATTCCTCCTCCACAAATCCACGCTTCTTCTACAATCGGGAGCGGACAAACCTAAACCCCCTTTCAATTATTCATAAACATAAACAAACACTTATCAAACCTATTTTAGTTAAAATTTGTTTTGTCTTTATCCCACTTTCTAATGTTTGGCATTGAAAGAACGAGACAAACCATATTTTAACTAAGATAGGCTTATTAAGCTATTTATAATTTTTATGATTAACAGGGCTAATCAATATAAACTTGATACAAACCGTGAAATAATAGAACAATTCCATTATGAAATTATTTCACAATTCAAACACTTCTGAAATTGGAGAAAGTCCCATCCATACTGACCATTTGTGAGTATTTAAAATGTTAAGTTAATATAGCACTTATCTACCCAAATATCAAAAACAATTAACTAACTAGGTTCTACAATTATGAGTATTTTATCTCATTGACTCAGGCATACGTCATTACTTAAATAGATCTTTTATTCACAAGTTACTTTTTTTAAATGCTCCTGAGTCGATAATCTCCGTGTTTTGTTGACACGGCTGGACCGATTTCAATAAATCATGTCTAAGATTTAAAAATCTCAGGTATACTGACAATTGTTAATACTGACAATGTCATCTTAATTAAGATGACAATGTAGCCGTTTTCTAGCCAAATATAAAAATCAATTAGTTACGTCATTGCTTATAATAACTAGTACTTATATTTTATGGCACAATTACCTAATTATATTAAAATTTATAAAAGGCCCCACCTCCCTACATTTTGAAAACGGTTGCACCATTAAAAAAACAAACATATGTTAGAATAAAGAATCATTGCTAAACTACAGTTACGACACAGACAGACACACAAACAGCAGGCAAACTTTTTAACACCCACCTTTTTTTGTTGGGGGTCCTGTTAATGAAAGTCCAGTGCTTCCTCCAATTGAAATATATCATCCTTATATATTTTATAAACTAAACTGCTTACGTGTGTTGTGATTGTGAATGTGAAGCTTTACTTGAAGTGGCCAATTTTGTATAGGACATCTCAAAACAAAATTTTAAATGATATCCTGTATTTTAATCAAAACGATATCTAGGAAGTTTAAATGATATCTTTCAAATAGGTGCAGTACTGGTCCCCGAAAAATTAATGTATCCCGTTAAGCCAAATTTTTAAAGATAAACTTAAGCATTTGCCCAGTAAATGGAAAATGGAATTGTTAATTTAAGCATTATCTACCAAACATGCAAAAACACAATGAATGAATTATTGTATTGTATAAAACCAACTTTTGTTTATCACAATAAATTTTCAAAATTTTGTCAAGGCGCTGCAAAAGAAAAATGGAATAGGGTGTTAATACTAATGTATAAATTTTAGTAGCACATATCAAGGTATGGAATCAGAATAAAATAATAACATTAGATATTTGATGGAAAAGAATATCCAAGTAATCAGCTTTGGTCCCTTTCAACAACAAATTTATAGCAGCAGTACATTTTATCAGAGCTTCTACCATATTTTAAATATGAGTTACGAAGAGACGAAAGTGTTGACTGATACATTAACCTTCCATTTATGAGTTAATAAGTGTGCTGTGACCGTAAGTAATTTAAAATTCTTTGATCATTATTTCACTTAGTTATTTCGTGTAGGTGACACGGTCACAGAATTAATAATAGTACTAACACGGTCAATCGACCATGCACACCCTGGTGTCAGAATTCTTCGGAACTTCTTATTCTTTGATAGAATTTACTTTCATTTGATATTTTTGATTTAAGTTTTGTTTTTCGTGATATTTTCTATATGGTATTCTTGATCAAAGAAGTTATTTACTGTTTATGTAAAATATAAGTACCTACTTTGTATGAGATAAATAAATTGAAAAGATATTGATTGTTTTTACTTATAACTTTTTAACAATAATAAAAATGTGGTTTATCATATGAACATAGATATGCTACTAATTAGGTATCTATCAATAACATAATTTTAAAAGTTCAATGCACATCATTATAAAATCAAATACCAAGTTGGTATTAGTCACAAACCTACACCAAACAATAGTATTGTCAGTACACTATGCCCTCAAACACTGCTGATCAGAAATGTTCCGATTAGTTTAGAATTATAAAAAGAAATAATTGTCAAATAAAGTTTTCTCTTCTTTTCTTTATGGCAACCAAGAGCTGATTATTTGGAGAAGCACAAAACAGAAGAGAACAGAAGTAACATACCTTTGTAAATGATGTTTGGGGAGTGGAACCAAAGGGTGCACTTCCTGGGTTTGGACTTGATCTTTGTCCGTAGTTTGCTGAAGGATACGCTGATTGCAAGCCTGGGGATGACTGGGGATATACAGACCCAGCTTGGGGATAGTTTGATTGAGCAGGTTGGGGATATCCTCGGCTTTGCTGAGGGTATGACTGTTGGGGTGCTGAGGATGGGTATCCTGATCCCGGATATTGCATTCCCGAAGATGGTTGCGGATAGCCTGGCTGAGGAATGCCCGAAGCTGGTTGAGGGTATCCCTGTTGTGGATAACCTGACTGAGGAATTCCAGAAGCTGTCTGATGGTATCCCTGCTGTGGATATCCTGGCTGAGGAATGCCAGAAGCTGGTTGAGGGTATCCCTGCTGTGGATATCCTTGTTGGGGCATGCCAGGCATCCCGGGGTGAGATAAACCAGGCATAGGCATTGGGTTTCCGAAAGATTGGGGAGCAGCGTTGGAAAAGCCGACATTGTGGAGGTATCCCGATTGGCCCTTGAAAATGAAATTAAACAGGCATCATTAACAACGCCGTCCTATAGCGATAGGCAAAACCGTGTTATTTTTTATTCAACTAAGTGATTCATGCGAAACAATCACATTCTTACCTTTTAGAAGGCAGTAAAAAACTGAGTTGCAAACTAACCTCACAAACTAAAAATTATAATGAAATAAACTTACTTGCTGATAGGGATTCATCTTTAAATGCAGGTATATGCTTGAAAGATGACTTTCGTTGTAAAAC
This sequence comes from Rhodophaea formosa, assembly GCA_963082605.1. NCBI lineage: Eukaryota > Metazoa > Arthropoda > Insecta > Lepidoptera > Pyralidae > Rhodophaea > Rhodophaea formosa. Next base: position 5,606,996 of record OY720209.1, read on the forward strand.
TAATTTATTTTAGGCGTCTAAACAATGTGAACACCACGAAGTGACAGCTATCGGATGATCTCCGTTGGTTGAATAAACCGAATTGTCCTGTTCAATTTTCACTGCTTGAACACTTGACCAAGAGATGCTGTAGTTTCCTTCCTGTCTACACCAACAAACTCCCGGTATACACGCGCACTGATAAACCCAAAACCCAAACGATGAGTCAATAGCAATCAAGTCAAGCAAGCAACGCACGCAACGCGTCACACAATTCACTATTTACACGTCATGACGTCATGCGTCGAAGTGTTTTGGGGTTGCTACTACTTTTAACTCTTTTGCTGAATTTGTTTAAATAATTAATTTCCATTCCCTCTTTATCGTAGATAGAGAAGTGCAAAATGCATAACGCAAACTACAAAGGAGATGCTATAACAGTGCTACAAGGATCTTTTGGCAAGTGGCCATAATCGGAACAAAACGCTGCCGTCGTCTTGTAATGTAAAGCGTCACTTTTGGAATTAATTGCTCAAATTCATGTTTGTTGCGAATATTCCATGCTTTTTATTCTATTTATAAAACTATGAACATTTTTGTAGCTGGTAGTCCAAATAACACTCGTAATATACACATCGCCCCCATTTCAATGTCATCGAAGAGCCAAATGATCCTTGCCGCTGTGTGCTAGTTTTAGACGGCCATATGTTTTTTATTTTTTATTTAGATGATGAAACGGACAAAATTATTTAAAGTTAACAATATGTTTTAAATTATAAATAATAATAACTTAACCGCCGGTAGCTTGAGCCCTGCCCCGCTGCTGGCGGCGAATTAGGTTTAGGTTTTTAGAATGTTTTTATATTTTGTATGATACCTATTTTTATGTTTCACTTTTTATACAAATATTGTAAAAACCTACACCTATGACTAAAAATAAAAAAAGAGATAATAATAATAATATGCTTTATTGCAGACACAAAAGATCCATATCACACTTAAGTACTTATATCATATATAAAAGTAATTACAATTAAAATATTGTAGAAATTAGTCAACTGGCGGCAATAGCCAGCCAGTGTAAATGAAATTAAAGACAATCAAATTTCAATTGGTATCCCCCTTCGTTTTTATATGCTCTAATACTTATCTATAACAAATACCAGTTTTTCGGCAGTAATGCTTAAGCTTCATCCTGCTTCCGAAATGTCTCCACAAATGAAGATATTGGGAGTTCTTAGCGGTAAATTTAGCGAACTACACATTTTTGGTTTCGTAGTAAATTTTTTTGTGGACCTTGTAATGTGAAATCGTTGTAATTTATGTTATAAATGCACATTATTACGAACAATGTGTGGGATAGATAACTAAAATTAACTGTCATAGTGCGGCTGAAGTGCGGTTAAATTAGCAGGCTGGTAGTTGTCCGTTTTGCTACGTTATCTATGATCAAACCAGTGAATTCGAGAAAATTAAATTATCTCTAATTCCGGCGATAAACAAGAATAACTTGAAAAAGCAAGGGAACTTCTACTTAACACTTGATACTAGCTAAATACGACGACAGGCAGGGTAAAAGCCACACAAAAAAAAATAAAGGTGTCACGAACATACGGAACATATTAAGAAAATAAATTTGCCACAAAAATTAACCATAAGCAAAAGAACATACCTACTGGGTACCTCTATGCTCTCACAATCGTCATATTATTTCATACTCATACAATATAGAGTAAGTTTTTTACTGAAACTTTACCCGATTATTAATTATTTTCTATCAAATTTTATTCAAATCGATTCAGTTCCTAGTTGAAGCGTGAACCAAAAAAGGTACAAATAGACAGAACTTGGTCCATAGTTTACCCGTTTTTTGTTCTAAAACCTTTGTTATGGCAACAATGAAATGACGTAGAAAAATGTCACTGTCATGCGATTGTCATTCATTTGTTTTTCGGGATCAAGCTGCAAGGATATTATCACCAGTATACAGCCAAAATCACAGACATGTTTTTTTTTGCTAGAAGCAGTATGTAGAGGATTATAGGAAAGGATTAGGATAATTTTATGCTCATGCGCATAAAAAAAAGTAACATAGACTTTATATAATGTATAGATATTTAAGTAGGTATATTTATTAGGTATCTTATTTTTTACAGATTTTGCATGGTATCAGCGAGAATTTTATAGGCTTTTGTAACATCTTCTGTAATATTTTTCGCGGGTTTATCGTTCATTATAAGCCAAGTGCTGCCATTTTCACCATTTTTGAATGCCTCCACCACACCCGCAGCTGCCGATTCAGGTCTGTAAAGAGAATCACATATACCTAATTAGGACGCCATGAAACCTGACGAATCTGTGTCTTTATTTTTGACTTCTAACTACTTTATATTACCTTCACGAAAACGATTCATAATAGGTACAATATTTATTATGAGTTGCCTAGTTAAAAAGATAAGGAATATAGGAAGGTATCTCAGAATATTATTCTGAGGTAGGTATGTGCAATGGTAGGTAATATAGGTAAATTACACCTATTTTGCAATATTGGTTATAAAGTTTAACTGATAGCTGAAAGTAGGAAGCAACAGAACCTAGCAATAGGGGCGTTCCCTATAGCTAGGAAAGCTTGCTTGTATACCCTAATAAGGTATAGATACGAGAGAAAAATTGCAGACTGTTTCATGGTTAAGTACCTATATAACAGTACCTAATAATTAAAGTTTTATAGTGTATTTAGATTTTTTTTTTAAATTTTTAGCTTTGGTCCCATACCAAAAGTTGGTCATTTTGGCGGTCTGAGTCACCCCTTTGAGGGATTGTCGTTAGTAAATTTATACGCTGTAAGTATAATCTAAGGCACTATGGAGCGGTAAGGCGCCCTTTAAACTAACAGAGAAGTCATATGGCGCAGATACGGCACTGCCATGGAACACTGTGATAGGATTTTCAGCCTTATTATTTTACACAAAACGACCAAAATCGCGAGAAAAAACTAAGTCGCTGGCTATCGCAAGATTCCACGGGCAGCAAGAGTAGGCGTCAATCTTTTCTTGCGATAATGATCGTTTTTGTATGTACTTAAATAAGGCTTAATCCTATCATAGTGTCCCACGTCTGCACCGTATCTGTGCCGTATCTTCGCCGTAGGTACGCCCTTTCTGTGTGTTTTACACCTAAGCCAGGAGGCAGTCTGCATTTTTTCTTTCCTATACCTATGTACTACAAGCAGCGACGTCAGCAAGACCAAGAGGGAACGTCCACTTTTGCTGGCTGATGGGTTTACTATCATTCTACCATTTGCATTGGTGATACTTTGCACAGGGTATAAGGTTTCGTGTATCCTTGTATGTACTTACTGCTAATTACATAGCCAAGGGGGACAAAGTGCGCTAATCAGCTATGCCTTAATGTTCCTAGGGTTGCGGTGCCGTAGGTACTAGAAGTCCGTCCGAGTAGGACAAACCTAACATAAAAGAGAAACCCTGTCATCTTTCCCGTTTACTCTCTCTAACTCTGTGCTATTCGGACGGACCTCAAGTGCGGCACCGCAACCCTAGGAACCCAAGGCATAAGTGCAACTAATTTAGGCTACGATAGGAAGATCAGACAGACAGACATTCATTACACACACCCACACTCCCTTACTTAATAAGTGCATGACTTCCCTATATTTTTCAAAAGCTCTTTGTTTTTGTTTTTATTTTTATTTTGAATCCTCAATAGATACATTCAGTATTATTTTTCATCCATTTGTAAGTTGTAATTGTATTGAAAAATAATTATTTTTGTCAGTACTTTTATATAACATCAGATAAATTAAGAGGCGGGGCCTGATGACTTGCAGCACAGGCTATAAACCTAGGTGCAAGCATCAGCTCCCACAAACTAGTAGTTGTTTTAGTACCTAAAGTGATTAAAAAAAATATTAGCCTATAAGAACCTAGTTTGTGGAGAGAAATAAACATTATTATTATATTATTATATTAAACCGAAGCTTCATAAATATGCAGACAACATCGCTCTGTGTAAAAACCAGTTACCTCGTCAAATCACATAGGTTAAATAGCGGACCCCGGCCTCTGACGCGTTAGGTATCGCCGAGGATAGGTACATCCTCGAGGATGTAACCGGGAATACGCTTGAATGATGATTATGAAAATAGTTTGAAATATCTCCTTTTAAGTCGGGCCTATTATAACATGAAGGAATTTCTAGAGGATAAGTTTTTAGATTAAGTTTTAGTCAGAAAGTTTTATGTTTGTTAAATTGAATTATTACTGTTTTGTTATATTTAATTCTTGTTAATGTTGTTCAAATGTGAAAATTATTTAATTATTATTCGCAAATACCGAAAGGTTTAATGCAACATACATTTTATGTGAATAAAAAATATGAATATGAATAATGATTAACGAAAACTTACTTCTGGTAATGGTACCCCCGCAGCATAGTTTCCGCTTGACTATCCATAAATTCATCGAAGTTGCCAATTTTCTTCTTCGATAGCAAAGGTGTGTCGGTTACGCCGAAACACATGGTCATCAAACGGACACCAGTTCTTGAGTAGTAGTCTTCATGCTGTAAAGTGTACAAGATAAGTCAAAATTTTAATTTTCAGTTTGGAGAAAAACAGTGAATATTTCACTGTTTTTCTCTAAACTGAAAATGAAAAATTATGAGGATACATGAATTAGAGTGTCTAGTGATCCCACCATCCCAACTAATATTATAAGTGCTAGGGGGTTTGTATATTTGTTTGTATTTACCTCTTCACGCTTCATCTACTAAACCAATCTCCTTGAAAATTGGCATTATTATGCTACGGAGAAGGACGTAGGCTATGCATGCTGATTTTGAACCTAAGAACTATATTGTAATGTCGGGATCAGAGTCCTTAATGGAATAAAAATTTTTATACCTCCCATACAAAGTCGTCGAATCAGCTGGGCAAATTTCTATGGGAAGTCTGGTTTTATTTTTCGATTTTCACCTTACTTCTTCTGGTTCTGTATTCCATTAGGGATTCTGATACCGAGATTTTAATATAGTTCGTAGGTTCAAAATCCGCCGGTATATCACGCGGGCAAAAGCTAGATAACAGCCTCCGAGGTTCAGCTTGTCGACCCGGAGGTCGAGGGTTCGATTCCTACGGGAAGCATACTTTGTTAAGTTGTTTCTAGTTTGGTTAGGACATTACAGGCATGAATCACCTGATTGTCTGATAGGAAAGAAGATTCCGTGCTTCGGAAGGCACGTTAAGCCGTTTGTCCCGGCTGCCATCTGGTAGTCGTTAAAGGAACCACATCAGAGGCCGAGAGGCGATTCCGAAGAACTCTGACACCAGGGTGTGCATGGTCGACTGGCCGTGTCACCTACACGAAATGACGATGATGAAAAGCTAGATTGAAATAAATCGATAGATAGAAAACGGAGATGTCATTGAAAATTTTGTTCTGCGAGGCCCTAGATAACACTCTAAACTATTTTATGAACTACTGTTTAAAGTGTGAACGTAAAGCTTTACTTGGGGTTTTTCCCAGAAGTGACCGTTTTTCACAAAAACGACAAGAAAAGCTTATAATATATCGTTCTCACTTTTACGTAGAGCCCTAGTCAAATCAATATTTTATTTTACTCAATTTGATTGAATTTTTAGGGTGTGTGCAACCGTCAATCTTTAAACTTTGGCATAAACCATTAGTAAGGCTTCACGTTTTCACTAGTACTCCAAAAATGGTTTAAAGGGCTAGGCTTTAGGCTTCACATGACTAAATGTTGAATTACATTTAGGTTTCTTTAATTTCAAATGGGGGCTGAAGACAGCACTGAACCTCGAAAAAAACAGGTAAGACTTACACGTCTTTTAAGGGGATACTTAGTTACTCTTAAAAGACATGAGTGAAACTAGCGCCCTCATATTTTACTGACTCCTAAACCAAATTTAAAACAATTAATACTGTACTAGGCTAGTAAAATACTTTTATATATATATATATATTTATTTTAAAGACATAGGACGGCAAACGAGCAAACAGGTCGGCTCATGGTGATGGTTGCAATTGTCCATGGGCAGCGGTGAAACCAAGCGATCACCGCTGCCAAAGGACAACTGCAACACCAGGAGTGTAACAGGAACGTTGTCGGCCTTTTATTTTCTCTTCCTAGAGGGAAGGGGTAGATGGGCCTCCGGCTCTCTCATTCACCGAACGAAGCACAGAATCGGTAAAATTACTACACAAACGTCAATTTTCTGTGAGAGTGTGGTCTTTTCCTGGACGAGCCGGCCCATTTGCTACCAGCAAAAGTAAATTTCGCAGGTACCGTGGCTCTACTCTACCACACACAACTAGTATGTACTGTGTAGTAACGAATAACGGAACGAAAGATTTAAATGTAGGTACAGTCCGAATCAAACTTTATGGCAACTCGGAACATCGCGCGAGTCGATGCTCAGTACATAATATTATGCCACATTTACACTCATCCTTGTTGGGCAGTGAAGTGAGCAGCCGGCCTATTTACTAACTCGGATGATAGGTGTCGATGCCTATCACTCTAGGATTTGCTGTTACAATGCGGTTTTTGTATTTCAAGTAAAAAGTTCGAGCAAGAAAAGCCCGCATTGTAATTGTAAATTCTAGATTGATAGGCATCGACACCTGTCATCCGAGTTAGTAAATAGGGGGGCAGGGCAGTATGTTAATAGGTTACTCGCGCTGTCACTGCTCATGCCGCTGCCACTGCCGGCGCTCCCTCGATTGTCGGTTTTTCGCGCGGAAGTCAAAGGACGGGCACATTCAGCATTCTCGCTCACTTACCACTGAAGTTCGAAATAATTTAAATCCTATATTAATGACGTCGTTCTATTGCGATAAATTTCCTTCATCCACTATTTTTTTTTGACGGCATTTTTTGTATTCCTACAATATTATACACATAAGTTGCATATACTGAGCAGACATTATGCTGTCGCCGCAACAACCTCTACGTCAGTCATTGTTGCGAGTTCAGCAGTAAAGAAGTACGAAGGCTGAGTGTGAACACTCACTCGTCTCGTCATTGCCGCAGAAGTATTCAGGGAAATATTTCCGGCAGCGGTAGGAGCAGTGGCAGTGGCTGAGTGTAAATGTGGGGTTAGGTTCAGCGGGGCGCGCGCGGGGAGGCGGGGCACGTTCTGCGCAGCTCGCAGCTTAGCCGCTATAAAGTTTCATACAGACTGTAGTTCGCTAATGTATTAGGACTCACACTGAGACAAAGAGTAAATTGAAGCACGGCGCTCTTGGTACCATAGTACATGGGGTGGATGGAGTAGTTCATCAGAGCCGCTATTGATGATATGTTGATGATGGTCCCTCCATTACCGCCCTTGTCTTTCCTCATCAACTCGAACGCTTTCAATGTGCAGGTGTACAGGGCTGTCTGAAAAAAAAGACAAGTTAGATAAAAATAAAAATTTCAAGTCACCCCCAACACGAATATCTGTATCTTGTTACAAACATATCTGGAACCATCGCCAAGAAACCTGTAAAGACTTTACCAAATCATATTACAGCATGATAAAGTAACAGCAAAATATTTATTCGGCAGGATACTAACATTCTCCATCCTTTCAAATTCAATCAAGAAGTTATGGTGGATTAAAAACTCATACCTAACTATACTCAAATCTCCATGCTGCCCCCGTAGCATGGCACGCGCGACAACGTTTATCGACTATCGCCATCTTGTTTTTCGCAATACTAAAGAGCGAGAAATAGATAGTTTACCGCGCGATATAAATGGCGTCGTGGGAGCCATGCTACGGGGGCTGGTTTGGGAGAAAAGGAAAAATATACTAGCTACTTTTCTTCCCGCGCAGACCGTATCGCCGGTCAAGGGATTGGGCGAAAATCTAAGGAATTACGTTATAGGCCATGCGGCTAGCAACCCAACACTATATGATTCCGATTTCCACCTTAACGCCCACTTACACGCTAAACGTGACCTTTGGGTTTATGACCTTGGGCTCTGTCTACCCCGTAAGGGATAAAGACGTGATAATGTGTATTTATGCACTACCTGTTACCCGCGGTTTCACCCGCGTGGTTTATAGCCTGTGTCCTTTTCAGTACCCTAACCCATGTATCTGTATATATGTATGCAAAATTTCATGATGATCGGTTCAGTGGATAGGGCGTGAAAGCATAACAAACAAACACACAAACTCACTTTCACATTTATAATCTTACATACTTACTTATATATGTGCATACTTAGAAACCTACATACATGGCGAAATTTTGATCGTTCTGGACCCTTAAAGGGGTGATTCAGCCCGTCGATATGAACCATTTTTCCTATGGGACCAATACTAGAAACTCAAATTTTATTTCGACATTTTCATACAAAAGTGTTCAGCCGCCCGGGCAATTTGCATAGGAAAGTCGAATTTTTTTTCGAGTTTACAGCATTTGTCCCATAGGAAAAGTTGTTTATATTGACAGGCTGAATCACCCCTTTCATGGTCCGGGACCATCAAAATTTCGCCATGTATACTTGAATCAAAAACAATACACTCCTTTTTTGCCAGTTAAAAAAATACTTACCACATTGACGTCCACCATCTTCTTATAAACTTCATAGCTATCATTCATCAAAGCAGCATTATTGATCAGCACGTCCAAGTACCCATACTGGTCAATGACCGCTTTGAAACCAGCAGAAACTTGATCGTCATTAGTGACGTCACATTTGACGAAGGTTACTTTGTCCCCGAAGTTAGAGTTCAGCTCCTTTTCCAAAGCAAATCCATCGTCAGCTACGTCGAGTATAACAATATGCTGAAAAAGTAAGAAATCTTTGTGTACGCTCTTTTTCGAGATTAATCTTTAATAATAAACTGTACAAAATATTTTTAAAATGGGTCCGAAATAATAAATAAATAAATATATACGGACAAATCACACAGATTGAGCTAGCTCCAAAGCAAGTTCGAGACTTGTGTTATGGGATACTAACTCAACGATACTATACTTTATAACAAATACATATATATATAGATAAACATCCAAGACCCAGGTCAATCTGAAAAAGATAATTTTTCATCTTGACCTGACCGATAGCTGTACAAAATTCCAAATTAAAAGTGTTGTATCCTTGCGCCTGTTAAAGACAAGTGCGTATACATAGTCATCAGAAATATATTTCTAAAACTACTCATCATCTCCCGTTAGGTACCGACTTACCTTCACTCCTTCAGTTCCGACTAGTTTCCTAACAAGGACGGCTCCAATGCCAGTAGCTGCTCCAGTTATCAGCACCACTTTGTCCTTCCATAGATACGTCATGATTGTGTTATGATCCAAATCAGAATGATCTTTGAGCCAATGAATAATAATAGCTAAATTACCACAGTTTATTCTGGCATAACAAAAATATCAGATACTTTTGGCTCAGTTTATCTTTTAGGGTATAGCGGTAAAATAATACCCAATTTATCAATGTTAGTATCTCTAGCCATGTTTATGCTTAAATTCTTCGGTAAATATACGCGTAGAGTAAGAGAGTATACTAACCTGTAGAGTAGAATACGACTTCTCCAAGTCTTCACGTGGATGTCGTAGAAGGCGACTTAGAAAAATACTAGCTAGACAAAAGCTTATGAACATCAAAGAGAACTCTCCAAACCATCTGGCCAGCATGGAGACTGTAGGCCAAATACTGCTCTGGCAAATATATGCCTTTGGTACTACAAAGAGGGTCGTCAGTGGAGACTAAAAAGAGGCCTGATGATGATGACGCGATGACACTAACCTACTTCTCAACCAATTTGGTGTAGTCTACCAGATTTTGGTAAAGTAGAACTAGTTAGTAGAAATAAAATACTTTCAGATGCGGAGAAAAAGCGTCTCTGGTGGTGCAGCCAGTGGGGCAAGAAGAACATGAAAGTAGGTGCAACATGGTCTGGGGTTCTATTTTTGAACCTGTGACTTCACTAGACGAGTGATTTTTCCATACAAAAATCTTTCATTCTCGTGCGATATATACCCAGGTAGCACAATAAACGCTGTATATCTTAGCTTAGCTGAATCATTATCCGCAATATAATCTTTTTCTGTACAAGCGAGTATAAGAGAGTCAGAGGCGCTGTAACTGCAAATTTAACTGTAATTAGGGCACAAATCAAACAACATTTAGCTGAATAACTGTCGTTATTGCATTATAGCAGCATTTTTAAGCATTATCAAAGGTTAACGGCACTCTTTTTCAAAAATGCCGTCCTGGTCTTCACCACATTGAATGTTCACGTGCAATTATAAAAATAAATTTAATTATGTATTCAAATTCTTTGTCTATACTGAACCATTGAACTGATTATGGATTCGCTTATCTAATTATTTAAATACTCTTACATAATGTTAGCGATAAATGATCACAACAAAATTATGTCAGAGTTCAATATAATAATTCAGACATAAACAAAAGATTATACAATTTACTAAAAAACACTTCACTCAAATAATGATCATTAAAATAAGATACAGTTTTGTCATATCTACGAGGCAGTTTTTCAAGAAATCTTATAATTATAGCCACTACCGTGATTAGAAGCTACTTTTACGTTTCTTAATAACATCATGATTATCATCTTCAGCCGCAGAAATACCATTGCTGGACTTGGCCTCCCGCAAGAATTTCCAATACGACTGGTCGGAAGCGACCTCGACCTTGGTCAGGCCGTCCGTTCCTACCTGCAGGCCTATTTACTAACTTTTGACAGTTGTGGTGGTTACTTCAACATCCATTGCGGTCTATACATCTAAAATTTTAATATTTAATCATACTAAAGTGTTAATGGATGTAGAAGTGACTAACAAAACGTTGTACACCGTTGCTGTCAAAAGTTAGCAAATAGGCCTGCTGGTCGGTGGGTGTCCGTGTGTACGTGGTCGATATTCCGAAACCTTTTTGCCCCTTCTGCCGTGGGTTCTTTGCGCTATCCAGTATTCTCGCTTCTCATTAAGCGTAGGTACCTATCAGCGGTATTTATTGGCAATTTTTATTGGCGTAAAATTCATGCTATCAAATTATTGATATGTAAAGTAACGCCAAGAAGAGTACATATAACTTTCACTTTTAAAAAAAAGTACATATCTCTTCATAGCGTACCAGTATTCTGCGTGAATGCTAGGGATGACCTTTACAATCCCCCAAAAAATTCGTGACTATTCGGCCTATTTGCTAACTTTTGACAACTACGGTGTACTACGTTTTATAAGTATTTCAGCAGTCATTACTAACATCCTTACCTAATATATAAATACTTATTACTGAAGTGAGTTTGTTTGTAACGCTTTTTCTCCTTGACCACTAAACCGGACGACATGATATTTTGCATAGGTATACTATTTGGAGCACAGAGAAGGACACACAAACTATAAAGAAAGAAATGATATATGATAACCCTGTGAGAAGTACTGCTCCAAAGCGATCGACATGAACGCGAGCAGACTCGCGGGCGATACCTGGTGTCTTCAATAAAAGATCATTTAGGTTAGTCACTAATGTATAGTTAATAAGGTACTGTTTGTCAGGGGTATCATCCCCAACTACCTATCTGCAGGGATTGAATAACCGAAAAAAATACGGTTAAGTCGGTAAGCGGTATGACGTCATACCTTTATATTTCGATACCTTAGAATAATAGTATTTTCAAATAACCATACCATAAAGAAACGGTACTACGATTTTGGTATTGTAATATTGCGGTATCGTAATTTTTTTCCATATTGGAATTATGAAATAAAGGTTTTCATTGAATTTTACCGCCGAGGATTCGCCTCAATGTACTTCGACGCATCATTTTTTTGGTACTGAAAATATTTCAGTTAAGGTTCCAGTAATTATAAAGGTATCGATACATAACGATATCGTAAATGTATAAATACCATTATTTATATTTAGCTGTATCACAACCGTAATTGTCAACCGATTTGGTTCTACCTTTAAATCTATGGTGTATCGTAATTTTATACCGGTACCATACCCTTATACCTTTACCGTTTTCAACCCCTGCCTATCTGGTCCGGTGGTTGCGGGTATGCCATCTGGTATGCCCGACTGGTCCCGAGCAAGTAGTATGAAGTATCCTAAATACCCTTCTGCCAATACGCCGATGTCGAGCAGTGGACTACTCACGGCTGAGATAGATGACGGCTGAATTTTATTGTTTGGGGCACGAATGGTACTATGCCTATCTACTTTCCTATTTCTTATAGGAAACTCTCCCGAGGAATCGACATAAAAGCGAGGAGAGTCGCAGGCAAAAAAAAAAAAACTATTGGAGAGAAAAATCATTTAGACTTAAAAACTGGCGTCTACATACGGGTCAGGCTCAAGGGCACATAAAAATTTGAGTTCCTGTTGTATAGTACAGAAAGAAAATTTTATATGATAATGCCGCAATTCAGGCGAGGCACACTTTACAGATGTGTACAAAATTGTTTTGAGAATAAGTATAAATGTGAGGGAAGTAATGAAGTATTTTGAGGCATAGTGAGGATGAAGACGCCTTGTGCTACTTACTGCTACATATAGGATCGATATGCTGGACGTGAACTATCAAAAACAGGATTCTTATTTTTTACCCGACTGCCAGGAGGGTTATGTGTTTAGCGCGTATCTTGTATGTATGTAATATTCTTTATTACCTTGTATCTCTAGAACCGTTGAATGGATTTTCACATTTGAGGTATCGTTAGATTTGTCTTAATAGCCCGAGTGTTCTTAGGTAGGTGAAATATAAAATAATTGTAGTTATCCATGCAGGCGGGTTTTTTGTTTTTTAAATTATTAACTTGTTAAATAATGCACCTTATTTACACAGTCTCAATTTTTATTTAATATTCTTGATAATTAATCCTTAAAGCATAGTGTCAGCCAAAATCTTGTAAGCCTTCGTGACCTCTTCCGTGATGTTCTTCACCGGTTTGTCATAGATCGACAGCCAAGTGCTGCCATTTTCACCATTCTTGTAAGCTTCGATCAAGCCCGCAGCTGCGCTGTCAGGCCTTAAATCAAAATTTAAAAATTTACTCAATATACATATCTATATATATAAAACAAAGACGGGTTTGTTACAATACTTATAACTCGAGATCTGCTGAACCAATTTTCATGGTTATTGATTCGTTGGATTTGTCTCCGCCCCGAATAGCAGAATACATCTTAAAAACAATGAATACTCGATATGTATAATGAATACTTAATCATTGACTGTTAGGCGGTACGAAGTTCGCCGGGTCAGCTATTTTGTTACAACACTTATAACTCGAGATCTGCTGAACCAATTTTCATGGTTATTGATTCGTTGGATTTGTCTCCGCCCCGAATAGCAGAATACATCTTAAAAACAATGAAAACTCGATATGTGTACAGGCGGTACGAAGTTCGCCGGGTCACCTAGTTATAAATATATACGGACAAATCACACAGATTGAGCTACACCCAAAGTAAGTTCGAGGCTTTTGTTATAGGAAACTAACTTCATTGCAAATACATTTATATACAAAGTGGAAGGGACATACCCGTAATAAATCGAACCATGGGCTGTACTAGATCATTTTAGTAAAACAACAGTCAAAAAACCAAAAATAAATTCGACGTTCCCATACAAATCGCCCGGGCGGCTGCAAACTTTTGTATGAAAATGCCGATATGTATTTTTGGTTTTTTCGCTTTTATTATATCACACAGATTGAGCTAGCCCTAAAGTAAATTCGAGACTTTTGTTATGGGATACTAACTCAACGATACCATATTTTATAATAGATACTTATATAGATAAACATCCAAGACCCAGGTCAATCTGAAAAAGATCATTTTCCATATTGGCCTGACCGGAGATCGAACCCGGGACCATCCGTGTCTCAGGCAGGCGTGTTGAGCGCTGCGCCACGGAGCTCGTCAATACTTACCGGTATGCTATGCTCTTCCATGCACCAGCTGCTTTTCTTCCCGCGCAGACTGTAAAAGCCGACAAGGGATTGGGCGAAAATCTGAGGAATCATGTTATAAGCGACGCGGCTAGCAACCCATCACTATTTTGATTCCGCTTTCCACTTTAACGGGGGTTAAGGTTTAAGCGTGTTATTGGGCACTAACCTGCTAAAACCTTGGGTTCTGTCTACCCCGCAAGGGATAAAGACGTGATAATACAGGTGTAACATGACCCTCGACATATCCTTAAAGGGGTGTGTGACACCGTCAGTATGAACAGCTTTTGCTATGACGAGCTCCGTGGCGCAGCGCTCAACACGCCTGCCTGAGACACGGATGGTCCCGGGTTCGATCTCCGGTCAGGCCAATATGGAAAATGATCTTTTTCAGATTGACCTGGGTCTTGGATGTTTATCTATATATGTATTTGTTATAAAATATAGTATCGTTGAGTTAGTATCCCATAACACAAGTCTTGCTTAAGAACTTACTTTGGGGCTAGCTCAATCTGTGTGATTTGTCCGTATATATTTATTTATTTATTTATGTGATCAATGCTGGGAACTAAAAAAAAAATCGTCAATTTCATACAAAAAAATTTTGCCGCCCGGGTGAAATGTATGGGAAAGCAAAAATTTTTTTCGAGTTCCCAGCGTTGACCCCATAGGAAAAGTTGTTCATATTGACGGTGTCACTCACCCCTTCAAGGATATGTCGAGGGTCATGCTACACCTTGTATGTATGTAACATAGGTATGTATAAATACTTACTTTTGTAACTTAAATGTGTCTATTATATCTGTTAATTGGCTTGCTAATTTTTTATCGAAATGTCCCGTTTTTTGTGCGGAAAGAAGCGGTGTTGCAGTACCGCCGAAACAAATCGTCATTAATCTTACTCCAGTCCTGGAATAGTACTCGTCCATCTGAAAAGTTTAATAAATACTTTATATAATACTAGCTGATGCCCGCAACTTCGTTCGCGTGGACTATATGACTCTGGTGTATTAATATACCTTAATTCGAACTAAACATACTTAGAGAATACTTGTAGCAGTGTTATAAAATTGTATGGCATTGCATTGGCTGCTGCTAAATACTGGAGTGATAAAATATAGGATTCTTTTAGACTTTTTGAGACTTTTTAAGAAGAAGACTATATGGCTAGCTCCAAGTGAGCTTGCGCTACTTCACCAAAGTTTGAGGTATGGGCAGAGCGCCTTCAACTGATCGCACATCTCCAAAGGGCCTTATTATCATAATCATTTCTATCTTATATGTTGCCCTGGCTTAATAGCTATATAGCAAAAGAAGCTTCATTCGAATCCGTCCAATATTTCCGGAGATAAACGTGATCATACATACAGACAGTCTCAGACAGACAGACAGACAAGAAATTATAAAAAAAAAATTCTGCTTTCTATTTTTCTTTTTAAGTGTCCCTCTATTCATTTCAGTCAAAAATACAAAATGTACAGTCATAATATTTTACTGTCTTATTATAGATATGTATAGATTTCAATTTTTAGGGTTCCGTAGTAAACTAGGAACCCTTATAGTTTCGCCATGTCTGTCTGTCTGTCTGTCTGTCTGTCTGTCTGTCTGTCTGTCTGTCTGTCTGTCTGTCTGTCCGTCCGCGGTTTTACTCAGAGACTATAAGTACTAGAAAGCTGTAATTTGGTATGAGTATGTATATTAATCATGGTAAAAAAGTCGTAGAATAAAATCTTGAAAAAAATTTTTTTTTGCGTAGCTCCCATACAAGTAAAGTGGGGGAGTAATTTTTTTTTCTCTATTTATCCATCGTGTGGGGTATCATTAAAAAGGTCTTTAAAAAATATTGTGAGGTTGAGAACACCATTTTTCGATTTAGGGATCCGTTTCCGAAATATTTGGTTTTAAAGTGCAAATTTTCGTTAGAGGTACGTGTCCCCCCCCCCTCTATCTGCTAAACGGTTATAAATGGATACGTGAAAAAAATTACAGCAGTAGTATATATACTGAAGTTGAAAGGAAAACTATCAGAGCTGGGTACTATGTGCAAACTAAAAAGTTATAGGCAACCAACTTATAAGATGTACTGGAAAATGTAAAATTTCATACAATCTTTATTGTTAGATGTTTTTGGTCGTTAAACTGTAAGGTGTGAGTGTAAACAGTGTGAACTCAAAGTTGTCATTCGCAACTACGGAACCCTATACTGCGCGTGGCTCGACACGCACTTGGCCGGTTTTCATATAACACACAGCCACACAGCCTATGGTCACAAGACCTAAAGACCACATTTAGCGTGTTGTTGGGCGAGTAGCTGAAAAACTAAATCTGAGTAGTGATGGGTTACTAGCCGCATCGCCAATTGAAATTATCCCTAAGGTTTCGCCCATTACCTTGACTGCGCGGGATGAGAATCAGCTGATACCTATATTCTATGTTTTTCTGCACTATCAATCCAGCAAGGAAAAATTAACAAAATTTTCAAAAATGGTAATTATTATATTTCAAATTTCAAAGTGACTAAATAAATTTATTAATAAAAAATTTAAATTGTATTTTATATGCGTTAACTTTGCTGATGATGTCCGATGTTAAATCGATCGAGCAATCAGTAACGAGTGTGGGTCACTGTCCACGAAGCCCTGATCAATTGTCTTAAGTTAGTCTTGATCTCTTGATGGTCAGGCGTGTCTCAAGTCTCAACTGCATGTACGGTGGTTGCAGGTAGGGCATCCAGTACGCCCGCCTGCAGGCCTATTTGCTAACTTTTGACAGCTACGGTGAACATCATTTTCATGGTAACTTCAATATTCAGTACGGCTTCGGTATGAATGACTATTTTTATTTAAGATATGAAAACCGTAATGGATGCTAAAGTGACAATCAAATCGTTGTACACCAAGTTAGCAAATCGGCCTGCTGGCCTCCCTAGCTGCTACTATCTCATCCGATCATCTGAGCAAGTAGCATATCAAATGTCTTTATCCGTTCCTCCAGTCCAAAAAACTCCTACCCCTCTATTGCTTAAAAAACAGTTTCAATCGGCAGCAACGTTGGACCTGAGATAGGCCACACAAAATTGCGTTCACCAACCCGTTTGCTGCCGTTTGAGTGTGGTGAGTATGGCAAAACCCACCCAATGATGGAATTCCTTGGGGAATACCTAGCCTAAGTCCAGCTGTGGACTTTCTACGGATAAATCTTGATCTATCAATTGTTCCTTGAGACCACGGTAGCGCGACCGTGTATTCTTACTATAGTAGTGCAAACGAGCAAGTGGGCTACCTGATGGTAAGTGACCACTACTGCCCATTACCTACACCATGGGTGTAGCAGAGCGTTGCCGGCCTTTCAAGAAAGTATAGACATGTTTTTGAAGCTATTATTCATTTTCACAGAGTAACTGAAGAGAGTCCCTTCAGTGAGTCTGTGAAAATGGCAGCTGCAATGTTGTCGAAATATCAGACAGAACTCAAAAATAATAGCGGTAAGTCCCGTAGTGAACATAATAGTGATTGTGACCGCGAAAGCTTAAAATCATGTTTTTTGAAGGTTCCAATGTCATATAGATACAGGATACCTTAGGAAGTTGACCTCAATTCGCTCGTAGGTACAGTCGGGGGCAGATAAAGCGGACCCCTCTAAGAAGAGATTTTAAATTGAAGGAGGGTTAGGGTTATCTGCTCCTGACTGTATATTACAGGAAGTTTCATTGAGTTACTAATTGGGTACTTACGCCAAGACAAAGAGTAAACTGCAGAACAGCACTTTTGGTGCCATAATACATCGGGCCCATGGGGTGTTGGAAAAGACCGGCTATAGAGCTGATGTTAATGATGGCCCCCCCTCGCCCACCCTCGTCTTTGCGCATTATTTCCAAGGCCTTCAATGTGCAGGTGTATAGGGCTGTCTGAAATTAAAACAAAAGTCGATAGTAATTAGAATTCACTTTCCGTGGACTTGGGATGTTTATTTACAAACGAATAAAAAAAGCAAGTTCACAATTTACCGTGGCGCTTGCGCATTTTGTTTGATTTGTCCCTATAATATATTTACTTATTACTTTTTTATTTATTTAGTACTGAAAAATTTGGTGACTGAGGTATCTAGCCTTTAGGTAGGAGCCAGATACCACAGAGGAAAACAATATACCAACACCTTATGATTTTTAAAGTCATTTAAAATGTAAATAAGCTAAGCTAGTGAAAGGCTAAATAGCTCAGTTACCTAATTTTATAAGTAATAAATTCCTATATAGGAAAAAAATCACATAAATTGAGCTAGCGCCACAGTAAGTTATCGATAGGCCGGTTAAGTGTTTTATTTTCTCGGTGATCATTATACCTGTCTGCCATAAAGAAATTCGTTATAATAAAAGTGTTACTTACCACATTAACTTCGACCATTTTCTTATAAGCTTCGTACGCGTCATTCATTATACCAGCATTATTGACAAGCACATCCAGGTATCCAAACCGATCTACAACGGATTTGAATCCTGCATCTACTTGTTCATCTTTGGTGACGTCACATTTGAGGAAAGCCACTTTGCCAGCACCGAATTTTGAGTTGAGTTCTTCTTCTAGAGCCACTCCTTCATCGCTTACATCAAGAACTGTTACATGCTGAAACAAAAAATATTATAAAAAAATAATTTACACTATTACATACATACTATCACGTCTTTATCCCTTGCGGGGTAGACAGAGCCCAAGGTCATTAAACCTACACAGAACACGTTTAGCATTGATGTGGGCGTAAAGGTGGAAAGCGGAATCGAAATAGTGATGGATTGCTAGCCGCATCGCCTATCAATGTGATTCTTTAGATTGATAGGCGATGATCTAAACTATTACTTGTTGTAAAGAAGCAATATTTGATTGTTTGTTAACCATCCGATCAGCCCATCATAATTAACAACCTTTCCAATGGCTCCAACGGTGGGAACGCAAAAAAAAATTCGTCACTTCATACAAATCGTCGGGGCTGGCTAAACACTTTTTGTTACGGACAGAAGCGCGTTCAAACCAACATACAGTTCGGTAGTAGTAACATAGCTTGTATGTATAGAAATAGCAGGTTTTAATAACGTTTTTTTTAATGTAAATAAAGGCTTTTGCCCGTTAGTATATAATGTAAACTAGCGTAAATAGTTAAGTTTTAGCTATAAGAGGTTCCAAATAAACATACGCACGGTTGGTTGTTTATTTTGAATGCCATACATTAAGTGAGATGACCGAGGTAAAAGGTATGTGGTTTTTTTGGTATCCCATGGTAGGTCATCTCACTTACAAGGTATATGTTTGGTAAATTGCGGGCTATGTACTGGGATTTTGGGATATTATGTAAAGTAATCCTATGTACTGGCCGCAACTATGCGCCACCTAGCGGCAGGCATAGGACAACAAGGTACCCCTTGTGCAGCAATACCGTAACGAGAACCGATGTACTATTTTCGGTATTGCTGCACATAGGGCCTAGTTTTATGTAATTATAAGCATAGATTTAGGTAATGCTTTGTAAATGTGAGACTATCTACCTAGAAAATAGTGCGGTGAAAGGACATTTTGGAAAAGAACGGGAAATGGAGGGGATGATACCCCGCACCCCGCACTTATTCATCGAAGTGGGTAGTCTCACATAATCTCATGTGTACAAAAGCTATAAATATGAGCGCGCGGCCGCAGTCTGTGTCGTGCCGTGCTAGTGTTTAGTTATAAGTTAAAGAAAATAAATTCGAAGTGTTTGTTTCCGAATTCGCGCGTTTCAATTGGGGAAGACCGTGCGTCCGAGGGGCATATGTGTTATACAGTCCACTGCCAGTGATTTTGTAGACGGCGAGGTTTCAAGATTGTCGTCTACATCCCGTGGTCCACGCGAGCCGAATCAAGACCAGCCGAATCGGAGGGAGCCGAGGATCGAGGTGCCGGGTTGCCGAAGGAAGAGGAGCAGCCGGGTGAATCCAGGGGTCTAGGTTCAAGATCGGGTTGTTTTGTTAGGCGCGAACGCTAGCACGACACGACCATCCAACCGACCACACGTAAGTTTATTTTTGTAACATTTTGGTGTACGTGTGGTTTGTCGGACAGGGGGGGCTTCTTTGGAACCCAGGGGTTGTAACCAAGTGATTTCTATCCTGTTTCTATACGCGGGCGTACCGCGGGCCTGAAACGGTTTGAACCTAACGGTGTCAACTCATTCCGTTTCGGGTTTTAACGCCGATCAAGGCGGTGCAGTGAACAGGGCTAAGCTGCCAGCTACGCGCCTTTTTCAAGGCGAAGCTGAACAGCCCTCCTACGCCGGTACGGTGTGTGGTGAATCAGGGCGGGACTGCAGGCAAGCCGAGGGTCATTGGCCATTCCCCCAGTGACCTGAGCACCTGTGAAGCTACACATTCTCTGCTGGGTAGGTCCTACCTTTCCATTCCTGCGTCACATCCATCCTCAGTCGGGTTCACCGCGTTAGTATACCCGGTTGGGATTGTTAGGAGTAGGGGCGGCAAGAAAGAAGAAGATGCCAACTACGCGGAAGCAGGCGGAGCAGATGGAGGCGGCCGGGAGCCACGACGATGCAAGGAGAAGGCTGACGTTTGAAGAACCACCAGCATCGCCGTCGGGTATCGATACAGTACCCCCCACCACCACGCGCAGGCACTTACCACCTACCGACACAAAGCAAATGGAAGCGAGCGAAGCCAACCGAGAAACAGGATACGAAGGGATGCAGCCGGGAGAGACTACGACGCAACCACGCCGAGCGGAATCAATACGGTCAGGGGCGTCGAGTGTAGTGTCTCGAATTCAGCAAGCAGAACTGCAAGCGGCGGAACGAATGGCCGTGCTGAAGAAAAAAGAATTAGAAATTGAAGCGGAGCTTGTAAGAAAGCGATTGGCTATGGAAATTACGTCAATCAGAGAAGAAGAGCAAGCCGTACCTGCAGAACAAGGCGACGTGCAGGAACGAGTGAATGAATGGCTACAGCGTAGTCTCGCACGACAACCGAAAGGGATAACCATGCCATCTACGTCACAGGACTTGTCGTATCTGCGTAACGCTACACGAAGAGAAACTTTAAGGGGAGAGCCAGGCGACCCGCGCCCATCCAATGATGATAAGGAAGGACTGGGAGAGGGGAGGAGTCGACAAAGAGGGTCGACGCCGACGCGCCAAGGCATCGATCGTTTAGCAGAGGTGTTAGAAAAGATGACACGACACAAGCCGATATCAAGACAAGGGATTGAATTACCTGTATTCAGTGGAGCGCCGTTAGATTGGTTACCATTCAAAGCAGCGATGCGGGACTCAACCGAAATGTATAAGTTTTCGCGAGCAGAAAACTTAGCCAGGCTACGAACGAGTTTACGAGGAGAGGCGAAAGAAGCTGTGTCGGCGTTGTTGTTCACCGCGTCCGACCCAGAAAGGATTATGGCTACTTTGGAGCAGTGTTTCGGCCGACCGGAAGTAATAATAAAAACATTGGATGATATAAAGAAGCTAAAGCCTCCCAGCTCAACAGCCAGTGATTTAAATAGTTTTGCTATCAAGTTGCAAAACATTGTGTGTACATTAGCTACGATTGATAACAGAGGTTATCTACAGAACCCTATGATTGTACGAGAGATAGTTGAAAAACTTAGCCCTCATCTCAAAGCAAGATGGTGTGATTATGCAGATCAACATAGCCACGCAGGAGTCCCAGAGGCGGCTACTTTAGCAAATTTCATGATGAAGGAGGCAGACCGGGCGTTGAAGTACGCCTACACTACGCCGAAGGCAGCTGTCGCGCCGCCCGAAAGGAGAGCCAAACCTAAAACAATGAAAGTGTATAACATACAAACGCAAGGATGTTTGGCGTGTGGCAACAAACATAACACAACGGAATGCTCAAAAGTAAAGGCGATGGACGTCGACCAACGCTGGGAATGGGCTAAGAAAGAAAGGATTTGTTTTCAATGTTTAAACAGCAGACATAGGCGTTTCAAGTGTACACAAAGTAAATGCGGAGTGAACGAGTGTACGAAGAATCATCATAGGCTGCTACACAAGGAGAGACCCAGCACAGAGACGGTGGCTGCTGCCATACACCACGCCGACGGGCACAATGTATGGCTAAAGATATGCCCGGTGCAACTAAAGGGGTCCCGAGGTACGATTAAGACGTACGCATTGTTGGACGAGGGAAGCTCTACGACACTCATAGATGAAGATTTGGCCGAGTTAATAGGAGCGGACGGACCGCCTAGTGCATTCGCCATACGCAGCGTGAACGCACACGAACCCGTGCCTAACAGTAAACGAGTGGTTTTGGAGATACTCGCCGCCGAACATACATACACCGTCAAGGCGCGTACCATGAAAGATCTCACGCTGAGTCGACAAAAGATAGACGCAAGGTGCCTGAAGAGTCCACATCTCATCGACATTGAACATGAAATATGTACTGAGGAAATGAAGCCTAAACTGTTGTTGGGAGCTGATTATTTGGAGCTGATTATAAGCCGTAAAATCAGAACAGGCAAACGAGGAGAGCCCGTTGCGTCCTTGACGAAGCTAGGATGGGTGATTCACGGAACGGCGCCACGAATGATGAACAAGGATGATGAAATCGTATGTCACACGTCGTACAGTAGAGCCGAAGATAAGGACGAAGAGCTAAGTAATTTAGTAAAGAAGCACTTCGAGTTAGACGCGATAGGTATCACCAAGAAAGTGAAGCCTACACCGTCAGAACAGAGGGCAATAGATTGTTTCAACGAAAGCGTAACGATTACGGAAGGGCGTTACCAAGTGAGTCTGCCTTGGAGGAGAGAGGATATAACGATGCCTCCTAGTTATGAAGCAGCATGTAAACGATTAAGCCACATAGAAAAGAAGATGGATAGATCTACTGCGTTTTGTGAAAAGTATACAGCGCAGATAGAAAACTTATTGAAGAAGGGATACGCCGTGCCCGCGGATGGGACAGAACAAGATAATCCGCGCCAGTGGTACCTCCCGCACTTTGCAGTAACAAACATAAACAAACCAGAGAAGCCACGATTAGTATTCGACGCGGCGGCCAAGATGAATGGAGTTAGCTTGAATGACGAGCTACTAGAAGGGCCAGACCTACTACAGGGACTTGCCGGCGTACTATGGCGTTTCAGACGAGGAGAGATCGGTGTACAGACGGACATATCGGAGATGTACCTACGTATACTCATACACCCATCCGACCAACCAGCGCAGATGTTTCTATGGCGTGGCAAGGACAGAGAAGGGCCTCCAGCCAAGTACCGGATGAAAGCGATGATATTTGGAGCCAAAAGTTCACCTTTCTTAGCTCACAGCGTGCGAAATCATAACGCAAGGAAGTATCAAAGCGAATACCCACGAGCGGTGCAAGCTATAGTAGAGAATCACTACATGGACGACTGGTTGGACAGTTTTGATGTAGAGGAGGACGCTCTGCAAGTTGTGAGGGACGTGAGCCGTATACACGGGCAGGCAGGCTTCCAACTCGCCGGTTTCAACTCCAACAGCCGACGGGTAAGAGCGCTGATGCCGTCTGAAGGAGAGAGCGCCACATCAATAGAGATATCGCCACAGAACGGGCGCACCCTAGGGCTGATATGGTACGCGGGCGAGGATAAGTTAGCGTTCAACACAGGAATGCTTAGAGTTCCCGAAGAGGTCAAGAGAGGTGAGAGAGCACCCACAAAGCGAGAGGCGCTAAGCGCGGTTATGTCTTTGTTCGACCCGCTCGGTTTGGTCAGCTACTACACGATCACCGCAAAGATAATACTACAAGGATTGTGGCGCCTAAGCATAGAGTGGGATGAACAGATCCCAAGCAAAGATGCGGAAGATTTTAAGGAATGGCTAAAGGGACTGGAAGACGTAAAGAAGTTGCGTCTGCCCAGGCAATACGCTAAGAACGCGAAGAAAAGGCAGCTTCACGTATTTTGTGACTCCAGTGAGGCGGCGGTGGCCGTAGCTTTGTTTTGGCGCTCGGAAGACGAGAACGAACATATCAGCATACAACTGGCCGCTGGGAGAGCCAAAGTAAACCCGCTCCGGGGCCAGACGATACCGAAAACGGAGCTGCAGGCGGCGTTAATAGCCGCGCGACTGGCGTCATCAGTTGTGGCCGAGCATAAGTGGGCATGCGATGAGGTGACCTATTGGACGGACTCAAAAACCGTTCTGCAATGGCTACGAAATCCCGAGATCAAGTATACGCCGTTCGTAGCACATAGAGTGACAGAAATCACGGAGACCACAGACATAAAGCAGTGGCGATACGTGCCGACGGACAAGAACGTCGCGGATGACGCGACGAGGTTGAACTTCACGGTTAAGAGTGACACCGATAGATGGTTTACGGGCCCCGAGTTCCTGTATAGGCCGAAGGAGGAATGGCCGCAGGAATGGCCCGTAAACACGGAAGTAAATGAAGAATACGTAATGTACACAAAGAGGGTGTCAGACTGTGTAATTGACATGAAACGGTTCTCTACCTACGAGCGCCTGTTGAAAACAATGAGCCGAGTATGGCTATTTATTGAAAATTGTCGACGAAAGGAACGGCGGGCGCTTGAGTTTGAGCATGTGGAGAGGGCGGAGATAACGTTGAGTAAGCTGTCACAGGCTGAGAGCTTTGCGGAAGAGATAGAAAGACTGAGAGGCGGTCGGTCTGCTGCCGAGCGCAGGGGCTCCACCCCTTTCTTGACGCAAAGGGCCTGCTGCGAGCCTCTGGCCGGGCTAACGCCGCGGATGTCGCCACGCTCGCGCTGAACCACCCTGTGATCTTAGACGGAAGACATCCATACACGCGGCTGTTAGTCGCTCGCGCCCACCGCCAATCACATCATGCTCATAATGAGCGGGTAGTCAACGATCTTCGACAACAGTATCTAATCATAAAGTTAAGGCCGACGGTTAGAACAGTGGCACGAAATTGCGCGTTATGTAGAGTAAGAAAGGCGCGCGCGGTCAGACCAGTCATTGGAGACCTCCCTAGGGCGCGTTTGGACGCATTTGCGAGACCCTATTCGAACTGCGGCTGGGACCTATTTGGGCCAATGATTGTTACGATTGGGCGAAGGCACGAGAAAAGATGGGGAGCCCTATTTACATGTTTGACTACGAGGGCGATCCATATAGAGTTAGTAGCGACTCTAAGTGCGGACTCAGCTATAATGGCGCTGAGAAGGATGGCCGCGCGGCGAGGCTGGCCGCGCCTGATATATTCAGACAACGCGACAAATTTCAAAGGAGCCGATCAAGAGCTGCAACAAGCCTTCGCAGAATGGGAGCCGTTGTTGCGAGATTACGCGCTAAATAAACAGCTAGAATGGCGCTATATCAGTCCAGGAGCGGCGCATCAAGGCGGTAGCTGGGAACGTATGATACGCACGGTGAAGAACGCTCTCAAGACGGTGTTAACCTCTAAGTATCCAAAAGAAGAGGTTCTCATGACACTGTTAGCTGAGGTAGAGTACACTGTGAACGCGCGTCCCCTGACCCACGTACCCGTAACACGCGACGATCCAGAGGCGTTAACGCCCAATCACTTTCTATTGGGCAGCTCACAGGGCCTACCCACTCTAGGGCCCTGTGAGCCGGCGGACAGACGACACTGGAGGGCTGCGCAAGGTTTGGCTGACGAATATTGGAGGAGGTGGATAAAGGAATATCTACCCGAGTTAGTGCCTAGGCGAGAAACGCCTTCCCATAACTACAAAAGCATCAAAGTCAACGATTTGGTGGTGGTGGTGGACCCGAACTTGCCGCGCAATGTATGGCCGCGCGGCATAGTAACCGAGATTTACCCCGGACCCGACGGCGAGGTACGCAACTGCGCCGTCCGTACGAATGGAGGTGTGTTCCGGCGTCCGACGTCGCGCTTGGCTGTCCTGCCGCTGATGGACCCTGCTGACGAGGTGGCGCAGAGTCCTGGGACTGCGGGATGAACCCTACGTCGAGGAGAGGATGTTACGGACAGAAGCGCGTTCAAACCAACATACAGTTCGGTAGTAGTAACATAGCTTGTATGTATAGAAATAGCAGGTTTTAATAACGTTTTTTTTAATGTAAATAAAGGCTTTTGCCCGTTAGTATATAATGTAAACTAGCGTAAATAGTTAAGTTTTAGCTATAAGAGGTTCCAAATAAACATACGCACGGTTGGTTGTTTATTTTGAATGCCATACATTAAGTGAGATGACCGAGGTAAAAGGTATGTGGTTTTTTTGGTATCCCATGGTAGGTCATCTCACTTACAAGGTATATGTTTGGTAAATTGCGGGCTATGTACTGGGATTTTGGGATATTATGTAAAGTAATCCTATGTACTGGCCGCAACTATGCGCCACCTAGCGGCAGGCATAGGACAACAAGGTACCCCTTGTGCAGCAATACCGTAACGAGAACCGATGTACTATTTTCGGTATTGCTGCACATAGGGCCTAGTTTTATGTAATTATAAGCATAGATTTAGGTAATGCTTTGTAAATGTGAGACTATCTACCTAGAAAATAGTGCGGTGAAAGGACATTTTGGAAAAGAACGGGAAATGGAGGGGATGATACCCCGCACCCCGCACTTATTCATCGAAGTGGGTAGTCTCACATAATCTCATGTGTACAAAAGCTATAAATATGAGCGCGCGGCCGCAGTCTGTGTCGTGCCGTGCTAGTGTTTAGTTATAAGTTAAAGAAAATAAATTCGAAGTGTTTGTTTCCGAATTCGCGCGTTTCAATTGGGGAAGACCGTGCGTCCGAGGGGCATATGTGTTATACAGTCCACTGCCAGTGATTTTGTAGACGGCGAGGTTTCAAGATTGTCGTCTACACTTTTATTAAAATTACGTTTTTTTCAAATTCCCAGCATTGATCCCATAAGAAAAGTCGTTTATTTAGGCTAGTTCCAGAGTGACGCCGGCGGCACGCGCCGGTAGCCAGCGCGCGTTTGACCGGCGGACCATTGTCAAACGAGTTTTAGTATCGCGCGTTTCGTTGCAATGTACTGTACGTAGAATCGTCATCATGGAGCCAAACCAAATAAAAGGATTAGCTATTTATTTTTTACGGAAAACAGTGCAACGGCGGCGTCACTCTGAAACGCTAACTGCCAGTAGACGAGCTCGGACCGCGCGCACTTCGCCAGCGCTGACCGACAACGCGCGTCTCACGAACGGCGCGTGTGAACTGCGTGACTTTGAAACGATACTACTTTTCTAGTGTGATTGCAAGCGCGCAGAGTGCTATAGGCTATGGGATGTCAAGGTTTTGTGTTTTTGAAATAATCATCATCATCATCATCATAAGGTCTTTCTAGTCTCCACTGCAGGAGCACGACCCTCTCTGTACTACCAGAGCCATATACTAGCCTGAGTAGTCAGAGGATTTGGCCTACACTCTCCACGCTGGCCAGACGGGTTGGAGAGGTCTCTTTGATGTTAATAAGCTTTGTTTAGCTTGTGTTTCCTTAGTCGCCTTTTACGACGTCCACGGGATGACTTGGAGTGGTCCTATTCTACTCTGCCGGGAACCACACGGTGAAATAATACGACTAGTTTAATTACAATTTTTAACCTATAAATAGTAATAGTGGCGTCACGTGAGCAAGTTCTGTCATATAAAACTATGAAATAAATAGTTATTTCGACTACGACTAACAATGATTGTAATAAATTAAATCATTGTCCTATTAATTACGGCGCATGTACGTACAGTTGGGGGGAGATAAATCTGACCCATCTACAAACAGATTTCAAATTGTATAGGGGTCAGGTTTATCTGCCCCCGATTGTACGCGCAAGCCCTTATCATATAAATCAAAAAATATTGTTTAATTTTTTAACCAACTTGTGAATTATCTTTTATTGGTGTCACGACCTTTTATCGCTAATGTTTCAGTTGTCTTTGCTAATAGGTAGCTACGTTTAAAGTGTCTTATTTCTCCATCAAGTTCTGTTGCAATATTTAGATTCGCTTTTATGTAAAGTGTAAAAGATTATGCGTAATAATACGAACCACGGGTAGCCCGATCAATCTACAGTATTTTTCCTTAATTTGAGGAACAACTTGCTTCTTACAAATCTATGAACGGAACCAAAAAAAAAGTTGAAATTCCCATACACATTGCCCGCCCTGTTGCTGGCTGCCAGCGGCTGCACACTTTTGTGGCTGCTCAATTTTATTTCAACTAATTTTAGTTGAACAAAAGATGAAAAAATAGGCCAGGCACGTATAAATCATGCGAGCTTTGAATGGTTAAAGTTGCATTGATTTGAGATTTTGATTCGTAGAAGAGCCACACAAATAATACCGTTATTCGGTTTAAGCGCGAGTCGAACTCGTGTGAAGAATTTAAGGTTCTAACTATTAATAATTTCATAATGATTGGTTCAGTAGATAGGTCGTGAAAGCGTAATAAACAAAATCACTTTCGGATTTATAATATTAGTTAGGATGAGGATTCCGATATGGTGCTGATTGGACCCTCCCTAATTAAATTTGTAATCTGGGTAACCCGTCTGTCTGTCTGGTGTTTATGAGGGTAACGCAGCAGTGGCAGTTTTGTTAAAACCATATCCATTTAATACGTAGCCTTAGGCTTTAAGTTCACCATTCGCTTGTATGTGTATAAAGTTTTACTTTCACAATCGATCAAGTATAAAATTATACTTGATCTAATGCTTTGCCACTGAACTTCCCGTGCTCGATATTTCGTTTTTCATGGAATCCCTATTTCTG
This sequence comes from Rhodophaea formosa, assembly GCA_963082605.1. Classification (NCBI taxonomy): domain Eukaryota; kingdom Metazoa; phylum Arthropoda; class Insecta; order Lepidoptera; family Pyralidae; genus Rhodophaea; species Rhodophaea formosa. The sequence continues at coordinate 5,635,689 of OY720209.1, forward strand.
CATAATACATTTTTTCCAATATACTATGCAATATTTTTTTTCCATAATACATAATAGACACTTTGTCATTTCTTTGGCTTATAGTTTTTTGCCTGTTTTGCTTTGGCATAATTTTATTTTACATAATGTGTTTGGTTCGTCCATGGTCTTCGTTAAAATCATTTCTATGATAGTAGTCATGTATGTTAAATACATAATACCGATGTACTTTAATTATTTGTATCTGTAATTGGGGTTTTTATTAGCTATTTAGGTCCCACAGCTGGGCAAAAGTCTCCCCTTTTTGTTTCCACCTTTCTCTATCTCGTGCCATCTCTCATTATATCATTGGAGTTTAGCAATCTTTAATTCCAAAGAAGATAATGCAACAGTACCTTTTAAACCGAATACTTTTTTACCTTTATTTAGTCAATCGGTACAGTGCCCGAAAATAATCATATTTTGGATAACTCTGGTTATATTTTGAATTAAAAATCATATTTTACTAATAATCTATTGTTTGATAAGCATAATTTTAAGAATAAAGATATATTTAGCAACTTTTTATAAAATATTGAGCATATTTTATATCCAACAGAAAAAAAGATCAGAATTCTTATCAGCACATATTCAGGCTTCGTTTTATGGTCTAAATTTAGCAGATTTTTTTTTTCATATACATTAAAGTATTCTACGTACCTTGACATTTTCAAACTCTACTAATTTCCTCACTACCAAAGCGCCTATGCCTGTAGCGGCGCCGGTTATAAGAACAACTTTGTCTTTCCATTGATAAGCCATTTCTGTAGTAAATTATCTAAAATGTTCAGAATATTACGTCTCGCTTAAATATGTAAATAAAGTTCGCACACAGAACGTCGTATGTCACTTCCACTCTATCTAAAACTCTGATTATATTTAATTATATACAGCGACATTATTCTTCACTTACGACCTTTTGGATATATCTAAAAGTCAAGTATGCTTGTACTCGAGCATTGTTCGTGTTATATATAGTATAGTTATAAGTAGAGCATAGTTATAGGTACCTATCTAGGCTTATAACGGGTGTGATAAATGTATTAATAGTATTATTATATATTAAGATTGAACGATAACTTAATAAGAATAATAATATTAACAAAAATACAAGATTGTAATAAGTATTGTAACAAGATACATCTTGTTTGCAAAGTAAACGGCGCGGCGTCGCGGACGCCATGCTAGGTAGATGCCTAGGTAATCCCATATTTTTTATCGAAACTCATTTAACTCTATATTATAAAAAATCAGCCTAATGCGAGTTGGACTCGCACGTGGAATTCCGTACCTATTAAACAACATTAGACTATCAACTAAAAAAACCGCAAAAAAGTCACGTTCGCTGTATTGGATGCGATGATTATTAGATTTTGATTGAATGTTTTTCTTAATCTGAATATTTCAAGCGTCTACTTGTCGTTATCAATAACGAGCAAAAATGGCCAAAAATACGTTTTTGGTATGGGAGCCGCCTTAAAATATTTTATTTATTATGAAATTTCTGATGGTGGAGAGGTACTGCTTGCAAAATTTTTAAAAGGACGTATTATAAGCAATTGCTGACGTCAATAACTTTTTTTTTAAACACGTCTTTTAAAGCAAATTCTTTTGTTGAAAAAATTAGTCATTGGTCCCATTAGCTAAAGTGAGCGAATTTTTAAATGAGTTGATTTATTTGGGTGTATGACTATGAATCCTTACGTAATTCATAGTTTTCGTGTGAGCAACCTTATTGTCTACGAAAATTAAAATTAAATTAAGAATGTTTTCTCAAAAAGGTTAGCGTCTTTAGACGCGAGTTTTAGTGTTATACAATTCCTACATGTATAATCACTGACATTAGAATACATGTGAAAAAGAAATAAGAAAACATATACCTATCTATTTCAAAGATTTTATTAAATTGACAAAGTGCAATGCAATGTACAAGAGGCTAAAAATATCAAACACATTTTTTATAGATTTTATTGTTATACAAGAAGTAGTGCTCGTCAAGTCAAATCAATTGAATCTTAATAATATATAACTCAAAGGTGACTGACTGACTGACATAGTGATCTATCAACGCACAGCCCAAACCACTTGACGGATCGGGCTGAAATTTGACATGCAGGTAGATGTTATGACGTAGGCATCCGCTAAGAAAGGATTTTGATAAATTCTACTTAGAAGTATAATTTATCACGCGAGCGAAGCCGCGGGCAAAAGCTAGTATTTTATAAGTTTTTATGCATTCACAATGCTATTTTTAGACGAGCTCCGTGGCGCAGCGGTCAACACGCCTGCCTGCGACACGGATGGTCCCGGGTTCGATCCCCGGTCAGGTCAAGATGGAAAATGATCTTTTTCAGATTGACCTGGGTCTTGGATGTTTATTTATATAAGTATCTATTATAAAATATAGTATCGTTGAGTTAGTATCCCATAACACAAGTCTCGAACTTACTTTGGGGCTAGCTCAATCTGTGTGATTTGTCCGTATATATTTATTTATTTTCATATGGGAAAAAATTCCATGCGGGCAGGATTTGACCGGCAATTCTTACTCTTTGTACGAGTAACGCCTTACCAATTAGGCCACCGCGCTTCATATCCTACACGTCGAATTTATCCACCATATCCTATTCCGATAAACGCATTATTGCTTGCGTCACTTACCATAACTAGTGCAGTGGTATCTGATTTCACCCATTTTACAATGAAGTTGAAAATCAGTTAATATTTAGGATGCTATTCAATATTTTATAATGTTTTTATGCGTTCTCAATACTATTTTGATCATACTCTTACTAAAATAAAGAAATAATATATGGGACAAAGTTCCTCCCCTTATACGCATTATGCATGCGTCCCCTAACATAACTATCTCACTTTTACAAGGTGTGGTGGTGGAGGGGCATAAGTAGGATATGATGAAGAAATTCGACGGGTAGGATATGAAGCGCGGTAGCCTAATTGATAAGGCGCTACTCGTACAAAGAGTAAAGAATGCCGGTTCAAATACTGCCCGCGTGAATTTTTTCCCCATATCTTATTTCTTAATTTTAATAAAAACACTTTAAAGGTACCTATTTGTATATTTAAGATATTAAAATAAATGTTCGCGAGGTCCAAGTTCGGGACAAGAAAGCCAGAGCTTCCTGTTTTGGACAAGCCTATTAAGGTACATGCGCTAATGACCTTCAAGATATGGGCCGAATTTTGAACCTTAGTTCCCCGTCAGCGGTCGACTGCCGCCCGTCGCCCGCGCACATTCAAAATATTAAATAACAAAGAAGAATAATCCGTAAAATAAAAATTCCTAGGGAGAGTTTGTAGGTTGATTGGTATTGTATTGAACATAAAAATTGCGTAACTCTAAGACAAAGAGTTACGTAGTTAATGAATATTTGCAATAAAAATCGAATTACGCGGTACTTTTTTTTCTAAAAAAGTATGAACTTTAGAAAATAGTCCTCTTTAATTAGCAAGAAAAGATTAAAAACCATTCTATAAAATATAGGTTTTTTGGGTATTGTGCTTTATGTTTGACCATTTTTATAGAGGTTAAACATAGTCGAAATGGCCAAGGAGCACCCTTAAGATAACATACACAGCAATACCTTCTTTGAGAGTGATGGTACAGTGGAACCATTATAGTAAACTCAAGCCTCACTTATAGTAAGTACAACCTGAGTCATGTAGAGTACTTCATAATCTTTAACATTCAGTACTCAGTACATACATATCAATCCAAATCATCATATAGACCACAAAGTAAATGCAATAGACGACCTATCGGTTTATTAGTTATATTTGACAGTACACTTTTTTTTATAGTAATTCTAATACAAGAATCTAAAATGGAACAAATCCTAGGTCAACAGTATATCGGTATGTGTTCCTTTGGCTAAAAAAATTTCAACGCAACATATAATAGCTTTTTACGGAGAACTTGAATCTGTTTTTAGAAAATGATGAGTTTTATAGAGAAGATAATTTAGTGATAGTGATTCAACCCCTACCAAACTGCTTTACCCCTTGAACCCTACCCATTCCTGGAGAAACATTATTCCTACCCAGGGGTTTAATAGACCCCAATATTTAAATCATTAATAATAAATAAATGAAACACAAATTTTATGAAAATGTTATTTATTTAGAAAGATAACTTAACTAGCATTATAACAAAATCTATTTTTTTTTGGGTGACACATTCTTTAGACCTTGGCACAGTATGTTCACTGCAGAGCGGTTTATGGCACATGCCACAGAAAAACTTTGTTTTACGGTCCTTCCCCCTTGGGCAGTCAGCACATCTTTTTTTTTTGCTATGGGAGAAGGAGTTGCGCTGACCAAAATACCTTTTTTTTTTGTAAAATTCCTCTTAAGAAGTCTTGGAGATTTGTGGGCAAAGAAGGCCTTGTTTTTCTTTCTTCCATTTGAGGGGTGACCAAGTCCAAGGCAAGTTTTCTTAGGAAAAGACGTCTTTTTATGGCTTTATTTGTGGCCATTTTTAACAGCACATATGAGTTAATACCCAATATATTCATAAAGCCAAAAAAGTTGCCATTAGCCAGCTCTTTGTTTTCCTTGACACACTGTACTTGTGGCGCTGTCACCTTCGGTATTTGGTACAGATCTTGACGGTTTTTCTTCTGTCCATCTAACGCCGTCTTTACCCTTCAAACTTTTAGGGACTGGTAAAATACGAAGGAAATTACCTGAAGCGAAATAACACAAAGGAATGTCGTTTTCTGATGAATAATCATCTGAACTATTAGTGACTGGTACTGCCCGAAAGTCTTCAATAATACCGTCTTCTTCAACATCACTGTCAAGGTCAGGAACCATATCACCCGCCTCTTCCTCGTCAGAGAGATCTTCGTACAGCCATTGAATAATCTGATCATCCATTATTGTGGTTTAGCTAAAACAATATCATCAAACACAATAATAATATAACTGTAAAAAAAAGAGCTTCAATATGGCGTTTTGTCTATGTAAAGTGAAGTAATACTATTTTTTTAGTAACAAACATCAACAAATATAACTTACCTTTTTATTTAATCCAAAACAACAGCATAAACCAGTGTATACAAACAGCAGTAGAAATATTACTAACTACTACTAATATTACTCTATTCCTACCATGGGGTCTGCTGAACCCCAAAATAACGATAACTACGTTTTGAGTGCACCAGCGCTAATGCACTTCTAATGAGAAGATGGCCGATGACGTCATCGAAGATTAGCTGGAGTCACGTGACCGTGCGTTTTGTTTCTGCAAAAATATGTTAAAAAAATCAAACTCTGGGGTTTACTGGACCCCCGGGTAGGGTTTAAGGGTTACGAAAACAACACCATTTTATCATCCACAGGAGAGCCACAAGGTGATCCCCTGGGGCCGGCGCTATTCAGTCTAGGTATCCATCCAATTATCTCATCCCTAAATTCTAAATTGAACACCTTAGATGATGGGATGCAGCTGGGAAGCAAAGAATCTGTATACGAAGATTTCTTGGCAATTATTGAAAAATAAAAAAAAATAGCCCTGGCCCTAATTTAAAAAAAAATGTGAAATTTACCTCTATGAAAACGTCTCGGAAACTATTCGAATGGACATATTAAGTATATGCCTTTTTCAAAATTTCTAGTGATATAAAAGTTATGTATAAAGATAAACTTGCGCATGTCATACATTATCGAAATTCACAGAACAACCTTGTTCTGTGTCAAAAGTATACAAGAGCTTATCTTTGTTTTTATTTTAGTCAGGGTCAGATATGATTCGGTCATGTATCAAAGAATAATCCTGATAGACACCAAAGTTATGTAATAGTAACGCCAATACCAATGCATGCAAATTTGTCGCCACATAAGCTCATGCACACATTTCATTAGTAATGCAAGCAATTTTCCGATCTCGAACTCCCTATATTGTCCGCTGTTCGAAATCCAAATTTCAAATTTTTCCGAATCTTTTTCAGATTGGCCTTTGTCTATAATACCCCTTTTGCTATAATAACAGCAATGTCCAATGTACGTCATTGCTCTTTTAATTTTGTCAGTAGCTGGAGAAAAAATATTTTTCTTTGCCATCATAATTTAAAGTAAGTTAATGGGCAGCTATTGCTTGCCTTTAAAGATTTTGTTAATTTTAAGTAGCAAAGAAACTAATAAACAATAGATCTTTAATTTTTTTCTAAACTACAACGGAAGCAATGCTCTAGACCAGCTTAAATTGGAAGCAAATGGCCACGATGAATCAACAAATATTACATATTTATATATAATATGTATACTGTTATATATAATATAATATATTTGGGCATAACTTCAATGTTAAATACGCCTAGTGACCGTTCATTCTGACGCAAACAATTGTTTTGTTTTCAAAAACAAATAACATTTGTCAACCTAACGCCTGACAATTTTCTTATTCAACTTGTAGTTACTAAGCATTTTGGGATGCTCGCTCAAGCCTCATTGGTCAGGGTCATCCTTAACACCAAAATACCTAAAAAAGACATCCATGAAGAGCTCTCATAAGTAGCACCCCAAAAAGCTTTATCCAGTTCCCCCAGTCCTACAAACTCCAAGGTAGGTACCCTTTTCTTGTTTAAAAAACTGGTCAGCGTCGGAACCGATTTAAGCCAAACAAAACTGCGTTTGCCAACCCGTGTGCCAAGCGTGGTGAGTATGGCAAAAACCTGCCAAAGATGGAAATCCTTGCCTTTATAAACATGACGATAAAGTTCAAATTAAAGAAAGCAAAAAGAAAACGAAAATGTTGGCTGGAAGTCGCGCGACTCTGAGAGTTTTCTTTCGCCATTTTCTAATACACTTTGAAATCATTCGTTTAGGGGCGGATTTACCCTGTAAATCTATTTCGATTCCCTTCGATTCCGCGGCAATATAAATTTAGCTTAAAAGGGTAAGAAAAAGACGGAACAAAAAATATTTTATCATAGGGCAAGTCGTACACAAACAAAACTTAAACCTACCACTTAAGAGTCGCCTGGAAGCGCATGTCTCCATACAAACGGAAAAAGGGAATTGTGGAAATATTTGATAATTGTGGAGTGAAATTAAGCACTTAATCAATTAATCTCATTATAATCTACGTACGTTCATATACAGCTTGGTTAAAATACCAATGGTTTGAGAATTTACATGCCTTTTCAAATTTGTATGGAAATCTTGAGAGGCGTATAATTCTCAAACCTTTGATAATTTAACCAAACTGTATAGGAACGTACGTAGATTATAATGAGATTAATTGATTGGATGTTTAATTTTGCCCTAAAATTATCAAATATTGCAACAATAATTCCCTTTTTCTGTTTGTATGGAGACATGCGCGTCCAGGCGACTCTTAATAAAAAGAGTTTTTCATACTATTTAGGTACATTGATTAGCAAACTCTACTGATAACACACACTTTCACTATGCGTCCATCGCCGCAAACAATTATTCATTTGATGAATGATAGATATGAATCATCGCTTATCCCGCAGAGCAAGGAATGCGCGAGCTACATTGGAATTCCTTACTCTGTAGCTTACCACCTAAACTTTCTCGATAAAGCGCTCTTCAATCAACGAAACAGCGTCGCCGCACACAGGCCACCTACCACAACCACAATGGTAGCCATCGATATTTCGTCGTGTTCATACATTTTATTTGGACTCGCTGCACATTGTGGACGCCAGTGGTCACCACGCGCTAATGCAAATAACGACGATTGTGGGTGTGGCTAGTGGAGTAGCCTGTGGGCAGCGATTTCTACTTACTATCTGTGAATACGAGTCTTTACAATACTTCATTGTTATCTTTGTAAACATACATGGCGAAATTTTGATCGTTCTGGACCCTTAAAGGGGTGATTCAGCCCGTCGATATGAACCATTTTTCCTACGGGACCAATGCTGGAAACTCGAAAAAAAAATTTGACATTCCTATACAAATTGCCCGGGCGGCTGAACACTTTTGTATGAAAATGTCGAAATAAAATTTGAGTTTCCAGCATTGGTCCCATAGGAAATATGGTTCATATCGACGGGCTGAATCACCCCTTTAAGGGTCCAGAACGATCAAAATTTCGCCATGTATATACGCTTATATAATAATAGCAAGTTCATGCACATTTTTGCATTTTAATTTGCAATTTTATCAGGAGGGTACAGTTATGTAAGAATATACCCCTTAGCATTAAAGGTTTCTCAAAAAAGTTTCACAAAGAAACCGCAAAATTTCGAAACCTCATTACAAATTACTAAGTCTTTTATCAACAAGAATTGTGTATTCAAATCAAGAATCATACAACAAACATACTATCATGTCTTTTACCCTTGCGGGGTAGACAGGGCCTAGGTCTGTTAAAAAATCTTTAAGGCCACGTTTAGCATGCTGGTGGGCTTTTATGTGAGAAATCGAGCATCAAATAGTTATTGTCTGGTTTTTACAACATGTCTGTGTAAAAAAATATTGCAACGTGAAAGTATCTGTTTGTTGCCTCTTCACGCTTCAAGTACTGATGAACAGTATTGTATGGAATTAGGTGTGGAGGTAGGTTTAGCCCTGGGGAAGGATATTTACATAGGCGATGACCATGAGTTTGTTAATTTATAAATAAATGTACAAACTCATGGTTGATATAAATGGCATGAAACCTATCCTAATCCTAACTTCCTATCTATCTAATATTATAAATGCGAAAGTGAGTTTGTTTGTTTGTTTGTTTATTACGCTTTCACGCTGTATCTACTGAACCGATCATCATGTAATTTGGCATACACATAGGTGAGGGTACCGAGAAGGACATAGGCTATATTTTACGCGGGCGAAGCCGCGGGTAACAGCTAGTAGTACTATAAGTGTAGTTTGTCTACCATCAGTACAATATATATATTGTTAGCTAATATTATTAGCTTAACAGAGTTGTTTTCGGCTTACTTTGTGCTGTGTAGGAAGCAAACATCTGAAATCAAAAATAATGCAATGTCGAAAACAGCTAAGTCTTACAATGTACTAAATATTTGCGGAAAATGTACACCATATATGTGTGATATAGCAGCTTACACGCATTTATATACTGCTTTATTCTGATATGATATCAGTGTATTGCTGCACTCTTTGCATCAATAATAATGTCTGAATTAACTGATAAAGTGGCAATAGTGACTGGTGCCGCTGGTGGTATTGGGTCGTTGGTAGTCGAGAATTTACTGAGGGAGAATGTCAAGGTACCCTAAATTCCATAAAGATCACGATCATTTACTTATATTGCGTTTAAATTTTAGTTTGAAATTCATCCTATCTTATCTTCCCCATATTATTCAATTTTTGCGACTCGAGAATAAGTATTCTCTACGATTTTTAGTTGTAGAGCATTCCCAACAAATACTGCCTCTAAGAAATTGCAACGCGATGATGCTTCGTTTTCGGGATTGTTAAGATGTGATATGTATGATTCTGTTTTTATTTTTAAGGGTTACTTTTTTATTTTTATTTATTTATTGTCATATTACAAAAACTTACATTTAAAAGAAATAAACTCATTTCAGAAAAAACCACTGAAGTTTGAATGAAAGGGTTTCAATTCTATTTTATTCTGCAAGATAAATTTTGATAATTCTGTGCACAATATGTTACGATTTTGAAGACCTCAGTGATAATTAATGAAAATGTAAATAATGCACTGTAGAATTGCTCCGTAGTAGAGAACATAACACATTTTTTTTAACTAGAAGAGAATAAACGTCCAGCTTTAAATTTTGTGTGTCATCATCAGCAAATTGCATCACATTCCTTACCTATAAACTATGTCTAAAATAATTATATTCATGTATTTTTTTACTTGTTCAGCATGTAGCTATCTTAGACGTAGCTGAAGCAGCAGGCTTAGCCCTTGAAGATAAGCTGAACTCCAAATATGGTAACAAAGTGAGCTTCTATAAATGTGACGTCACGAAAGAAGACCAGCTTCTGGATGCCTTCAAGTCTATCGTCGATAAAAATGGCGGCCTGGATATTTTGGTTAACAACGCTGGCATATTGAATGATAGCTGGGAAAAGTACAAATTGGAAATAGAATTGAACGTGGTAAGTTTAAACAAAGACTACTATCTAATGGGCTCTAGAACTGAAAAAAATTAGGCCACTTGTTGCTTTTATTCACATGAGAATACGATCAGAGTGATAATGTCATAACAATGTGGCTCCAAAGCTGTGGAAGGATGGGAATTAGAGACTGATAGATTGATTTCACTAGATCAAAAATGGAGCTATAGATCACCACTACATCTTCGCGCTAGTTTTCATAAAAAAAATAGTTTAGCTAATTAATTATCTTCTTATTGATTAGAATTGTTTATTTTCCAGACTGCATTGATAACCAGCAGCTTAAGAGGTATGGAACTGATGCGCAAAGACAAAGGAGGAAAAGGAGGAGTGATTGTCAACGTCTCGTCTGTATTAGCTCTATGTCAGATACCCTTATCACCCATCTACAATGCTTCCAAGAGCGCTGTCTTGCAGTTCAGTAATTGTATTGGTGTAAGTACTTCTTGAAAAGTGACCACGTACCAGCAAGCGCAGAGTTGGATAACCACCGATCAGGTAGTTGGACGACCTGACCAAGGCTGCAGGAAGGCGCTGGATCCAGGCCGCTTCCAACTGGTCGTATTGGAAATCCTTGCAGTTCTTGCAGTGGACTTCATCACCAAATTCAACAGATTTGAAGAAAATTTAATGTACAGTATATTTCAATGGGGTGGGTATTGGATGATTTGAAAACAAAATAAGATTCGCTGGTCAGCAAATTTGCTGAACAACCGATGAGGATGAAGTTTTGTGTGTTAAGATGTCGCAGTGTCGTTAAATCACCAAATTTAATTTGTGGAATAACCAATATGGATAAAATGTTCTGACCTTATTTAAATTTTGTGTGTATATTCATATATTTCAATGGATTACTGGCTTCATTTTAATGCCTGAAACGCTCTGGATGAATGAGGTGTTGTTAGAATCTTTAGCTTATCACGACTGACATAGGTTTTTTTTTTATCAGTCTGTAGGTGTACTGTCCCACTGCTGGGCAAAGGCCTCCCCCCTATTTTTTCACTCGTCCCTGTTTGCTGCGATATTTTGCCAGTCTATTGAAAATTTGTCCAGGTCGTCCCGCCATCTCGACCTTGGTCTGCCTCTACTGCGACGACCATCCGGCATCCAAAATGTAGCCGATTTTGCCCATTTTTGATTTTGACATAGGTTATAAAATTATATTGGCAGGGTCAGCTTTGTTTTATTTTCAATACTAGTTTATAATTTTTATCTATAGATGGACGATTTCTATCTAAGAACTGGGGTGAAGGTCATCACAATCTGTTTTGGGGTGACTGAAACGCCTCTCCTGAGTATGGATAATTTAGGGTCTTTCGACCCTGAGATTTACACGAGGATGCATGAGCCTCTCGAAATTCTGCCTAGTCAGAGGTATGTGAAATTGTCATTTTTAACAAAAAAGAACTTATTTATTATTTTTATACAGTAATTACGTAGGTGCTATTATGTAAAGTTCTGAAGAAGCAGTTGATTAACATAAACATTAATTCGAAACAGCGTTACTGTTTTCGAAAATAAAAACAACAAGTGGGCACAAAGGTCTACAAAACAGGCTTTTTATGGTATTAAGAAACACGTCCACTTTCAGGTTTACCTACAAAGTGTTAAAGTTGCGAAGTAGGTATATTTTACGAATCTAGAACCAGAGCTATTTACTGAAGCAACTTCTTAGTAAATCATCATCATTTCGAGTAGGTGACACGGTCAGTTGACCATGCATATAAATGCATCTTAGTAAATTATAACCCTTTATTGCACATTTGAAGACAAAAAAAAATACAATATTATTTTTTTAAGACTATAAAAATGCACAATAAGTCGAAAAATATAGCAAAGTAAATTCTTCCATACAACCTTTTTGATTTAAAAATCGTTTAATATTAAATCTAGCATGACGTCCGCGACGCCGTTTATATCGCGTGATTAACTATCCACATCTCGCTCTTTAATATTACGGAAAACGAAATAGCAATAGTTGATAACCGTTGTCGCACTTTCCATGTTACGGGTCAGGTTAATGCTGTATGCTCTATTCAGCACCCCTTTCAGAGTATATGAAGATGTCATGCTTTCAATTTCATTGTCAGTGCGCAAAGAGTAACAAACAAAGAAATTTACAAAATCACTTTCGTCTGCATAATACGTAGTTGAAGTGTTCGAGGTTCAGGTAGAAAGTATGGATGTTTAGAAAGTATTGAGGGAGATCTTTACTTGACTAAGTTAAAACTACAGAGCAAAGAACTTCAATGAAGCTCGCGGGTGAGGCGGCGATTTGTTGCTCTGTAGTTAAAAAAAATGTCTAGGTTGCCGCTTAACATACAAGTGACGGGATATCAATTATTCCAGGCCAGAGTCAGCTGCAACAGGGTTGGTGGAAGCTCTGAAGAAGGGTGACAGTGGCAGCACTTGGGTAGTCAACGCTAACAAGCCAGCTCAAGACATCACCGGCACAGTTAAAGAAGCCTACGGAATTCTGTCGAAACTTGTTTTTGATGCATAGAGAGTACGACGTACCTACGTAAGACTTAACGTATTATAATACGTTAAGTCTTACGTAGGTACTTTATGGCTCGGATATTAGTTGCGAGCTGCGCAGAACGAGCCCCGCCTCCTCGCGCGCCCCCCTGCTGTACCTAATATTGTGTACAACGCATCGACTCGCGCGATGTTCCGAACCGCCATAAAGTTTGATTCGGATTTTGCTTTTTTTTTTAATTTGTACATAGAAGTATATTTTCTACTGACCTATTCCATTATTTTTAATAAATTTTCAACTGCTTGCATTTAACCCTATATTGTCGTAAATCCATGATTTACACGCAGCTTCGTTTGCATTTATGAATATCCTGCGGAACAGTTTTCAGTAATAAATGGACCGTATGTTTTTCTGATAAATAATTTGTTTAAGGCTACTTTGTATATACCTAATAAAGTTTCTTAACCTACTTACTGCTTCTATTTAATTTTGACCCTTTTCAGGTTTGACAGTTCAACGACTTCAGGGTCCCCCGGTTCGATTCCTAGCTAGTTCATGATGGAAAAACATCATCATCATCCCAGCAGGAAGTTCACTGCTGGACATAGGCCTCCCCCAAGGATTTCCAATACGACCGGTTGGAAGCGGCGTGCATCCAACGTTTTCCTGCGACCTGTATCAGGTCGTCCGACCACCTGCAGGCCTATATTTACTAACTTTTGACAACTACGGTGTACATCATTTTGATGGTAACTTCAATATACATTACGGCTTCCGTATGAATGGCAATTTTTATTTAAGTATGAAAACTGTAATGGATATTGTTGTAAAACGTTGTACACCGAGTTAGCAAATAGGCCTGCTGGTCGGTGGAGTCTCACGCTGCGCTTGCCGGTACGTGGTCGCCATTCAAAAACCTTTCAGCCCCATCGGCCATCGGTTCTTCGCGCTATGTGCCCCGCTCACTGGCGAAACTGATCTCTGATCACTGATGGAAAATAATCTTTCTTCTTCTTCTGTTTTATATTATGGCTTCCACCGAAATTTCAGTGATTCTGCCAATGTCCAGTATAATGAGATACTAAGTATCGGTGTTGTACGGTAAAGTTTTTCCAAGTAGCATCAAAGATGGCGTATGTTCTTTGATGCCTCGTGGCAGCTTGGGGCGGCAAATCTATACGAGCCCATTTATCAGTTCACTTTAACTATTTCACAAATTGTTCATGAGCACGAGCATTTATAACACCAAACTACACCAATTTCATATTATAAAGTCCACTAAAATCAATTTGCAAAATTGTCTAAGGCAAACTTCAACTGTACCCCTTGATTTCCCACCACAAACCAATAATCTTTTCAATAGGCTATTTTCCTGGGTCAAAATATTAATAATAAATTAGACCGTCAGTTAAATAATCAAAAAATATTGGACACGAATTTTTTTTTCGTTAATTAAACAATATGTCAAAGATAAAGCGTGTTAAAGTTCATGAGTGGGGGCTTGTGACATCACAGGCTACTAAAAAGTGTACTGGCTAGTGACGTCACACACAATCTTAGTCATTTTTTGTTTGATTGACAAAAAAAAAACCGTATCAAATGTTTTTTGATAATCTAACTAACGGACTTATTAAATTGTTTTAGGAAAATAGCCCATTGACTTGAGTCTTGGATTTTATCTATACACCGTTAATTTGAACAACTTTTTCCTTTGAGACCAATACTGGGAACTAAACTGATATTTATTTACAAAAATATTCAAGGAAAATAAAACAGTTTCCATCATTGGTCCCATTGAAAACATAATATACAACTATCACGTCTTTTACCCTTGCGGGGTAGACAGAGCCAGTTCTATAAAACCTTTAGGCCACGTTTAGCATTTTGGTGGGCTTGTAGGTGAGAACGGAATTAAAATAGTAATGAGTTGCTAGCCACATTTTCTATTGATATGATTCCTGACGCTCATTCCCTCGATTGGTTTTTATGATCAGGGCGGGAAGAGAAGTAGCCGATAGATTGTACGATTTTTATTTTCTTCCACACCGGCATGGACTCCCTTTGGAAAAGTTGTTCAACTCGAAGGGCTGAAAAATTCTTTAAAGAGTTCAAAACGACCAATATATAGAGCGTATCCTAGCAGTATGTTTTCCATACAAATGTGTACCTCTATTCGCTGAAAACTGCTTCTAGAGGCACAATTCTTTTTTATAAAATCTAGTACTAAAATAGGTAAGGCCCTATTTTTTATTTTTTGCCAAAGAACAGTTTTCTAAAAAACTTTTTCAAACAGTTTTTTAGATAATAATAAAACATGTCTACACACCATTCCTACTGTAAAAATACTGCTAGGATATGCCCTTAAGAGGCTTACATAACGGAAACTACCGCCACCCATAATATTATTCTCGTACTCCTAAAAAAGACCAAATTAAAAGAAAATCTACTTCAGTGCTACATCGGTAGTAAATTTCAGTCACTGTAGTATTTGTCTCTATAGTAATATTTTTTTATCTATAGTTATCTTTAATAGCTAAGATAAATACTTATTTACTTTTATCAACTTGTAAAGTACAGACGGTAACATGAAAATCTTAATGTTAGTTTAATTAATTTTCGGGATATGTTTTAGATATGAAACAATTTTAATTAAACATAAGCAGTTCGCCCCGGCTTCGCCCGAGGTACATTTATAGTCTATGGCACTCAGGGATTTACCTATAACACAAAGAAAGAATTTTTGAAATCGGTCTAATTGTTCCTGAGATCAGCGCATCAACCAAACAAACTCTTCAGCTTTATAATATATGTAAGTATAGAGTATAGATATCCACCGTGTGGTTCCCGGAAAAGTAGAGTAAGACCACTTCAAGTCTTCCCGTAGTTGTCGTAGAAGGCGACTTAGGAAACACAAGCTTATAAACATCAAAAAGAGCTCTCCAACCCGTCTGGCCGGCGAAGAGAGTTTAGGCCTCTAACTGTTCTGGCTAAGATATGGCTCTGGTAGTCAGAGAGTCGTGCTCCTGCTATGGAGACTAAACAAAAAGACCTGATGACAACTTGTGCTATGAAGGAAGCTAAACTAAATTTAGAAAAAACTCAGTCATATTTATAATCTGTCCAGGCAAATGATTTGCAGTACACACTAGGGTTGCTGAGGATTCCTCTTCCGCTTCCTCATAATGAGGAAGTTCCGTAATATTTTGGGTTCCTCTACCGCTACCGCATCCTCATAAATAAAAAAACAAAATTCCTCTTCCGCTATTGCTTCCTCAAAAAATTAAGAGGAATTTCCGGTATAGTATGGAGGGTTGACGGACGGGGTGTTGATATAAGTGAAACTCACTAGTTGCAGGTTCGAAGATAAACTATTGACTGCTCCTTTATTATTGAATTAACATAGCTTTTTATACAGATCTTAAGTAGGACATAACTAGTCATTATCTTGTCTATTGAGGTTACACGTGTACATACTTGTGCTAAATAATGTTTTAATAATTTTCTATTTAACAAGGTTCAAGGGTAAATTCTTAGATAGTTATCTTATACGTGGAATGCTAATGAGGTCGTGTGTCGTCACACTACACCTCCTTCCCTTTTTTGAGACAAAAATTAACAATAATTTTTGGCTAATAAAATGTTTACAATTAATTTAAATATTACAGTTACGACTATCTTCTTCTTTTTTAAAGAAAACATTTTCAAAAAGCTATACAACACTAAGTAGATATACAAAAAATAGTTAAGGTTATTCAAATACATAGTTGTTTAAGAAGAACCAGTTCATTTTCTTTCTAGGTTACATAATTAAGCGTTAGCACAAGCATAAGCATACATAAGTCATGTCGTACCTCTGTATAATTTTTATTTTAATAAGTAATGAATATATATCTTAGAAATATAAGTAGCTAGTACCTAATATAGTAAAATGGATTACAATTTTTAGTTACTTCTAAATGTAGTGATTTTTTAGAAATATATTATCTTCTTCAATATTAATATTATCAGCTAATATTAAGATACTACAAATAGCCATCAGATGGATGTTGAGTATAATGACAAAAATTTATACGTCAGGTCTTCCTATTTCAACTTGCCGCAATAAGTAATATGATAGTACATATATCTCCATGGAAGATCTCCTGTATTAAAATTGGTATTAGTATTAGCATGACGTGTGTGTGCATCACTGTGTTATCTAGATCATTAAATTCAGTGGAAAAAGTAAATAATAACAGCAATTTCGTTTTAATGCTGCTTAGTAGTAATTGATCATAAATTCGTCAGTTAGATCTTATTTGAATTAGTGATTTAGTGACATGTGAAAGTTCATAGGTATAGTGTAAATAATATACTTAGATCATCATATTATAACATTAACAAGGTACATATCACACACAGGATACAAGGTAATTATTATGAATACACATTATTCATTTATTAGGACATATTTTGTGTCTCTAAAAGGCTCCTTATCTGGGCCTAGCCGAAAACGGCATTTTTGCTCGTTTGGCATTTTATTCATTATTCATTTCTTAGAACATTTGTGTTTCTAAAAGGCTCCTTTACTGGGCCAAGCCGAAAACGGCATTTTCGCTCGTTTGGCATTTTTACAGGCAAATTTCTAAATATCAACCTCACGAATGGTAGCTCGACCTAGACATGATCGGATTAGATAGAATAGATTCTAGCCTGCTCTTGTATCCTTATGACCTTGACATTTTCATATGATCCCTTTCAGCAGTGCAGCTCGTGCAACCTACTGATCATGTTTTACAAAACTTATTACACATTCATATATTTGTAGATATACCTAATTATCTTTGCTACGTTATTTAATTTTTCTGTCGTTGAATAATACGATGCACAAAATCGTCACAATCAATATGAAACATGAGATAGACAGCATACGCTGCATTCCAATCTTAGTCGCTAACATCAACACGTCATACACGAAGCGTAAGATACGTAACTTCGTAACTTTTCATCGTTCTATTTTGAACAAAAATATCCACTAATCATAAAATACCATTGAATAAATGTTTTATCCCGTTAACAAGATTAAGTAATTATAATTAAAAAGAATGAATATATTTTTGCAATTTACATCTTGGTGAAAAACTTACTTCTTATTTTCGCGTATTCAATATTTTATAATTTTTCAATTACTCTTATAGTAATCGTTATTTATTATCGACGATACACTTCACATACCTGTTCGAGATTAAGGTCAATGTTACGTTTTGTAAAAGGATATGTTTCCTTGTCTTGTCCGGAGTGAAATACTGGTACCGTTGCTGGTTGCCGTTGCTGGCTGCCGCTGCGATGTGCTGCTGGCTGCTGCTGCGCTCTGCTGCTGTAAGCTGCTGCGAACTGTACACGCCGGGTGGGCCGGGCTATACCCTGGACTCCGTGGGCCGGGATTACCCTGGACACCGCTCCACCAAACAAATTTTCTTTCTTCTTTCTTCAAAATCTCAGAATAAATCATCATAAAATATATTCTTTCTTCATGTACTCTTCATAGTCAATACGCCATTTTATTATATTTTCTTCTTTCCTCATTTTCTTTCTTCACAATTAATATTTTCGTAAACATTTAATATTTTCATATTTATTTATCTTGAATCTTCTTATTTCCGTGCGTTTCTTCGTAATTCGTTTCTTAAACGCAAAGTCTGTTCTTGTTTTAATTTTTCTTTAATGTGCGCCGAAATTCTTTTCTTCTTGTAGGGAAGCACTTATTTTTTCAATTTGCGCGGTAAACGCGAACTGACATCCGTGCCCCCAGTACCGACGAGGCACGGCACTGGCTAGGGTCGCCATATGGAGGGTTGACGGACGGGGTGTTGATATAAGTGAAACTCACTAGTTGCAGGTTCGAAGATAAACTATTGACTGCTCCTTTATTATTGAATTAACATAGCTTTTTATACAGATCTTAAGTAGGACATAACTAGTCATTATCTTGTCTATTGAGGTTACACGTGTACATACTTGTGCTAAATAATGTTTTAATAATTTTCTATTTAACAAGGTTCAAGGGTAAATTCTTAGATAGTTATCTTATACGTGGAATGCTAATGAGGTCGTGTGTCGTCACACTACAATAGCTTCCTCAAAAATGTAAGTGGAATTTAAGAAGAATTTCACTGCGCATGCGCTTCGTGTATCCACGCCAGTTATGTAAAGGACAGCGGCTGTTGGGTTGGGTCCGCCAGTATTTATTTATTTCCTATTATCCTCTTCCTCATCCGCTTCCTCTTACGCTTCCTCATCCGCATCCTCTTCCTCAAGAAATATCCTCTTCCTCAAAAAATATCTTCTTCCTCGACCGCATCCTCTTAATTTGCGCTTGACTCTTCCTCCTCCTCTTCCACATAATCACTTCCTCAACAACCCTAGTACACACTCAAGAGATTTTGGAAAGAAATTAAAAATAATAAATATATTATATATTTAATTTGGAAAATATTTTTTATTAGTACAAAACATAACCAACCACACATCTTTTTATACTAGTACACATATTATCCCAAGGACGGACTTTTTTTGGTGTACTCTATTGGCTAAGTAACAAAATTAAACAGCCGTTCCGCGCGACGCAGCAAAGTCTACTGCGTCTGTACGGCGCGTGTCGAGTCTCTGAAAGTGCCGATAGCACCTTTGGCTGGCACTGACACTTTTTTGTCGGCTGCTGGCGTCGGCTTGTCAAAGCGTACAAAATATTTTCCCGGACAGACTATACAATCAACAAAATATTTGCAGAGAAATGTACAATTGTACACCTGTACATAGACATATCTACATGTATTAATATATCACATTGTTCTAATATGATAACAGTATTGTGCAGCTAACATTCCGTCATCTACAATGTCTGGATTGGTTGATAAAGTGGCGATAGTGACTGGAGCTGCCGGAGGCATTGGCTCGTTGGTGGTCGAGAACTTACTGAAGGAGAATGTCAAGGTACTTTACATTTCATTTAAATAATTAACTAATTTATTAGTTACCTTATCTGGGACGATAGGATTCCGTGGATAGGAAATGATATAAGTTTGTATTTTGTTTTCGAACGTGTTTATTTGTGTTAGGAATGCATGTTGTTTATTTGATCTATAGATGGCGTTCTGAGTATGTCATAACGTATTTATTGACCAAATGAAACAACTATTTATTATTTTATTTCGCAGTATCCATAGGATTTTTAAGGTGATACCTGATTTTTTCGGGGAAATTTTCGGAAGAATATTAAGTTTATGTCCAGTACTGATTGACCGTTTGAAAACTATTTGAAAGGTACGGTGATACACTTAGTATTTTGATTGGTAGACCCTAAAACACTTCAATTATTTTATGGATTGCTGTTTAAAGTTAAAAGTGAGAACGTGAGGTTTCTTAGCAAAGACGGTGGCTTTTATCAAAATGCTGAGAGAAACTTTAAAAGTACCACGTAAAATTCATGTAACTCGCTACGTTTGAACTCTTGTATTTCCCGTAATCGCGATTGCAACACCAAACTCAACACTATACCCTAACCCTCACAGCCATACCTCTAAGGGATTTGGAAATATCTGCGTTTAAAATTTTCTCGCATATGATAAACCCGACCTAAGTCACACCGGGTTTAATTGTGTGAATGTTATGTAATTTGCTCCTTTCCTATTATCTGTGCCTAAAATAATACCATCTATAAGTATATAGTTAGCGTCTTCTCCTTAGAATAATTATACTAACCTTGTTTTTTTTTCTCATTTAGCATGTAGCTATCTTGGACGTTGCTGAAGAAGCGGGCTTAGCCCTCAAAGATAAGTTGAACTCTACATATGGAAACAAAGTGAGCTTCTATAAATGCGACGTCACGAAAGAAGACCAGCTACTGGGTGCCTTCAAGTCTACAGTCGATAAAAATGGTAGTTTGGATGTTTTGGTTAACAATGCTGGCATATTGAATGATAGCTGGGATAAGTACAAATTTGAAATAGAATTAAACGTGGTAAGTTTATATCATGGTCGTTGATCGACACAAACTGGCAATTAGCAAAGCTCTTATTGGTTTCATTATATGGAAAGAGAAGCATACAATGACTATTGTTTGCAAGAATAATGGAGTAGGTATACACTAGTGAAAAATCCACAATAGTGTTAGATTCAAAATTGTCTATTATCACCATCATCATATAAAATTGTCTATTATCATCTTTGGTCCAAGCCCACCAAGGCCAGGATGGCTTGGAGTCCACTTACCCGGAAAGTGTAAACACGACATAATATTTGTGTCTGAATAATTACAAATTTATTTTAAAAATTGCGTGCAATATTTGAGAAGAGCTCTATACAAGCCTAGGCCACAATCAGGAATTTATGAACTTACGTGTATGTGCCTCGGCTCCGTTTCAGTCCACATTCTCACGTTCGTTCATTAATGCCTCTATTACCGGCCGCTGCAGTAATGTACAATTTCGCTGATAACCTAATCGATTCAAGATTTTATTTTATAGACTGCTTTGATAACCAGCAGTTTGAGAGGAATGGATATAATGCGCAAAGACAAAGGAGGAAAAGGTGGCGTCATAGTCAACGTCTCATCTGTGGCGGCTCTGTGTGAGTTACCCCTGACATCTATCTACAATGCTTCCAAGAAGGCCGTCTTGCAGTTTAGCAATTGTATTGGCGTAAGTATATCTGGCCTTGGAATATTATTTATAGTATGAATGCCCATGTAAGCCGTGTGGTTTCTAGCAAAGTAAAACAGAACAACTATAGTCCCGTGGATGTCGTAGAAGTTGACTTAGTAAATACAAGCTAAACAAAGCTTAGAAACATCAAAGGGACCTTTCCAACCCGTCTGGCCAGCGTGGAGAAGGCCAGGTCCTCTGATTGCTCTAGCTAATATATTGGCTATGGTAGTACAGAGAGGGTCATGCTCTTGCAGTGAAGACTAAAAAGAGCTGATGATGAGGATAATGATGAAGAGATTATTTTATACGTAACTATAAATCACCTAGTGACCGTGCACACGTGCATCTTACAAGTAAACATCCGCCATGACTGATGACAGCACTCTTAGCGTTGAGCAGCTGGAACTAAGACAATGACTGGGTTTACATTTTGGTCGCAGTTCAACATTGCTTAGGGTAACTCCTTTATTTACTGCGTGGGTCCAACTATTTTATTTAAAAACAGAAATGACCTCCCTTGTCCCATAATGCCTGAATTGCCTGATGAACGAAAGGTCACAACGGTCGTATGAGATACATAGGCTTTTTATTATTTTAGCAGGTAAAACGCACTTATTTAAAAAATGTCTTTATCTTTATTTACAGATGGACGAATTCTATCTTAGGACTGGAGTAAAGGTTATCACAATTTGTTTTGGGCCAACTGACACCCCACTCCTGAGTAAGGACAATATGGGTTTTTTCGACCCCGAGATTTGCAATAGGATGCATGAGCGTGTCAATATGCTGCCTAAACAAAGGTATGTGAGTGAGGTATTACACAGGTGGCTGAATACTTTTGTTTAAAAATGTCGATTTTTTTGTCTATTTACACGCTGTATAAATTACAATATTTAATATGAAAGTCACCACCCACGCCCAGATGGTCGGACGACCTAATAAAGGTCGCAGGACACCCTGACCGCTATACCAACCGGTCGTATTGGAAATCCTTGGGGAGGCGTATGTCCAGCTTTGGAATTCTTGCGGTTTAGCTGATGATGATGAATATGAAAGTCACAAGACTATCTTATATTCCAGGCCGGAGTCAGCTGCTACAGGGTTAGTGGAGGCTCTGAAAAACGGTGACAGTGGCAGCACCTGGCTGGTCAACGCTAACAAGCCAGCTCAAGACATCACCAGCAAAGTTAAAGAAGCCTATGGTGTTCTGTCAAAACTGGTTTTTGATGTCTAAAGAATAGAAGGTAGATGTTACTTTAATGTAAATATGCCAAGGAATTTCACATAAAAATATATTTTCAACTTCTTTTTTGTTTTTTTTTTTTTATTTATTACCATCTAGAATTTGCACGTAACTTTGCTTACTATACTCAGGAATAAATGCACCCTTTTTCTTGGCTTTTCTCGGAGAAGATATAATTTACCTTATGTGACGAACCTGTTTTTGTTAGGTATAGGATGATTCGTCATTGCGACATCAACTCTTTTCTAAATATGGCTTATTTTAAAAGTCAATTTTAAATATTTAAAAGGAGGCACCCACGGGTCAAAGAGATGCTTTAGTAGCGAATTTTGACAAATCGACACGTTAGTTTATATTTTAGTTTCTTGAATCAAAATAGTAATAATTTTTAAGAAAATTGTTGAACTAGCTGTATTATTGTTCGGTATAAGTGAATTAGTATCAATAGTAGGTCTTCTTCTTATTTAAGAGCTTTGTAGCTCTTGTCGATGGAGTATACGCCAAACTTCTCTATCCTCTGCTTTAGACTTTAGTAGGTATAAACAAAATTTACCATGATTACTACCAATAAAGATATTTCTATTTCTTAAAAGTTGTACGCCAAGGAAATGTATTATTGCGTCTGTTTTTTAAAAAGTTCAAGTAAAATAATATGTCGAAAACTTACATATCTATTTTTTTAATTTTGCTTCTACATAATTTTTTTAGCTTATACCCCGGCCTTTAAAATATTTGCACTTAAATTTAATGGAATTGAATGAAATATATACATACTATCACGTCTTTTTCTCTTGCGGGGTAGATAGAGCCCAGGTTTGTAAACCTCAAGGCTAGTTTAGCATATTGGTGGGTTTGTAAGTGCAGAACGGAATCAAAATAGTGATGGGTTGCTAGCCGCATCGTCTTTTGACATAATGAAATATATAAATCATATACTATTGGTATCGATGTCATGCAGTGATTTTAATAATTAGTTTTCGTCTGTTACTTTTAACTCTGTGACATATAATAATTCATTTTTACAGCCTCTAAAAAGGCAAGTCACTCCGTAAGACTGCTATCTTGAAAATAAAAGATCTTAAGATTTCTTTGTTATCTTACTTTTTATTACACTTTTTACGTTTTTTTTCCCGATTTCAGGCTTGTTCACAAAAGCTTTTCGTTTTCATGTTGAGACCGTGAATTAAAATTATCACTAGCTCAATACACAGCGGGGTTAGTCGATCAGTGTGATTTGTCCTTATTTTATTATATTATTTTTTTACTTGTACTTCTCTGAATCCATTACGATGAATATGGTCTAGGGCCTCTAGTCATCATCATCAGGCCTTTTTAGTGTCCACTGCAGGAGCACGACCCTCTCTGTACTACCAGTTACCAGAGCCATAAATTTGCCAGAGCAGTCGGATGATTTGAGCTACACACTCCACGCTGGCCAGACGGGTTGGAGGGTTGGAGAGGTCTTGTGTTTCCTAAGTCACCTTCTACAACATCCACGGGATGACTTGGAATAGTGCTATTCTTCTCTGCCGGAAACCACACGGTTAGGGCCTCTAGTCATTGTCCGTAATGGGATTAAAATGTTATGTCTGTTGTTCTTCATTTCCATTTGAAACATTAGCAATGTTATGTAACTGATGGATGATACGTGCAATGATTTAGGGTATTTCCTAAGAGATTACGTAAACAAAATGTAATTTCAATCTTATCTACAACAATTTTGTAACCATCCCGAAAATTTATCAACTTCATAATCTACGATTCTTAACTTTCAAAACTCGCTGTCATTGTAGTAGTCTATATATTAATATTTTTATCTATAGTTATCTTTTAATAACAAAGATATTTCCTTTTATCAAATGTCGTGTACAGATGGTAACAAAAAAAACCTTTATGTTGTTTTGACTATGAAATTCACAGCCGGTTTATCCTTATCCTATCCTATCCTAACTAATAAAGACGTAAGGATTCAAGTAGCTTTGCTTGCTCCACAAAAAAATTAAGGCAAAACAACTTGAAAATAGAATCAGGAAATTTAGAAAAACGCTTAGTCATCCAGTCAACAAAATATTTGCGGAAGAATGTACACCTGTACTTAGATATACCTACATGTATTAATATACAGCAGTGTCTGATATGATAGTATTTTCCGGCTAATGTTCCGTCATTAACAATGTCTGAATTAGCTGATAAAGTGGCAATAGTGACTGGAGCCGCTGGAGGCATTGGGTCGCTGGTGGTCGAGTACTTACTGAAGGAGAATGTCAAGGTAGTTTTGATTCCTTTTAAATTCATCATCAACAGGTCTTTTATAGTCCCCACTACAGGAGCACGACCCTCTTTGTACTACCAGAGCCATATATTAGCCAGAGCAGTCAGAGGATTAGGCCTAAAGTCTCCACGCTGGCCAGACGGATTGGAGAGGTGTCTTTGATGTTAATAAGCTTTGTTTAGCTTGTTTCCTAAATCGCCTTCTACAACATCCACGGGAACACTTGGAGTGGTCCTATTCTTCTCTACCGGGAATCACGCAGTAATTACGAACATTAAAATCATGAAACACTATATTAACTTACTAGCAATTTACCCACGATTTCGTACACGTTTCGTCAGGTTTGCCTTTTATTTATAAAGATTTGAGAAGATAGGCCTCCATGGATCGTTTTTACTGTTCGTTGATATAAATTGCTTTGCAATTGCAAAATTGCTTTGGGGGGCATTTTATTAATTTATGTAATAGATACAACATACATTTGTTGATACATAATTTGATATCTAATTGCTTTTAATCTAACTGACCCACTCAGAAGGTGTCAAAAGGGAAGTAGGATTTTTATTTTTTAAATTATCCACTTGTTAACATTACCCCTCAGATTAATAACACTTATGACATTTTATTCCATAGACCTTCGTTTAAATTGAGTGGATGTTTGTATAATTGTCGCCTTTCTTTTTATTATCTATGCCCGAAATAATAATATTCTTATATTTTACTTGTCCAGCATGTAGCAATCTTGGAAGTAGCTGAAGCAGCAGGCTTGGCCCTCAAAGATAAGTTGAACTCCACATATGGAAACAAAGTGAGCTTCTATAAATGCGACGTCACGAAAGAAGACCAACTACTGGATGCCTTCAAGTCTATAGTTGATAAAAATGGCGGTCTGGATATTTTGATTAACAACGCTGGCATATTGAACGATAGCTGGGAGAAGTACAAATTACAAATAGACTTGAACGTGGTAAGTTTTTATCATAGTCGTTGACTGATCTAAACTAAAGGGCAAGCCTCTTGTCGCTGTGTAGATTATTTCAGAACACCCTCATTACCTTCTCCACTTCACACAGTAGTGAAAAATCCATAGTGGTCATATTGCTAAACTCAAAATATTAAATCATTACGAGGAGCAGAAAGCCATTTTGATATGAGAACAAAACGCAATTAAGCTGTATATATAAAATCTATACCAAAATGCATCGCGTATAAGTACAAAGACGACACCAAGTATGGTTTTGATGAAAAAAATAACTTCTTCTTCTTATCGATTCGATAGTCAAATTCTCTTTTTCACCCTCAGCAAATTGTATGCAGTTATCTGAAGCCATGTAGTACAGGTCCTCCAGTGTGCTGTCTAGGTCTCTGGGCATATTAGGCATGACAAAATGTGTGTTGTAGTCTGGAGAGATTCACCACATTCGCAGATATTGCAGCTGGATTCTGTATAGCCTAACTTAATCTTTAATTGTTTATTTTTAGACTGCTTTGATAACCAGCAGCTTGAGAGGAATGGAGATAATGCGTAAAGACAAAGGAGGAAAAGGTGGAGCCATAGTCAACATCTCGTCTGTGGCGGCTCTGTGTCAGTTACCCCTGTCCTCAATCTACAATGCTACCAAGAGCGCCGTCTTGCAGTTTAGCAATTGTATTGGCGTAAGTACTTTTGTCTGAGAGAGGATTTTTTTACGAAAAATTTATTGTTCAGATTCAGAGTCGTATGGGTGCGGCGTGAGACGGGGAGGGCTTATTCTCCAACGCTTTTCAAACTGCACATCCATGACTTGAACGTGCTGCTCAGTACACTTATCACTCACAAACTATGGCATGTTATATTCAGTTTTAATAGCAATCGTAGTTATTGTATACGCGTTCAAGTTTTGCTTAGCTCGTTGTCAATTTTGTTTGTAATTTATAGATTTTGGGGTCAGAGGCAAGAATTCAGTACACATACCCCTAACTCAACGATCCTATATTTCATAACAAGTACATATCTTTGAAATTACGTAACAAGTGGTTGCAAACGTAAATAGTCAACTACTGGCAGACATGTTTCGATTTCATCAGGAGTTTTTGTTTAGTGCGGATTGGGACGACATTGTGCGCGTGTCATGATTCACATTCGCCCTGAAGACCTCCGGATGAGGTTGAAACATGACTTCCAGAAGTTGGCGATTTACGTGAGTATGTAACCCGATGTTACGAATTTTAATAATGTCTCTATCTAACGTTAGTTTTATTTAAAATATACATACTTGTATAGATAAACATCCAAAACCCAGATCAATCTGGAACTATAATTTTCCATCTTGACCTGACCAGGAATAGAAACCGGAACCTACCATGTGCCAGCTTGGCATGATGAACACAAGACCACAGAGACCGTATGTCAAGTGACATATAGGCCGTATATTATTTTAGCAGAGAAGACGCCATTATTGAATAAAAAATGTCTTCATATTTATTCACAGATGGACGAATTCTATCTAAGAACTGGAGTAAAGGTGATTACAATTTGTTTTGGGGCAACTGACACCCCACTTCTTAGTATGGATAATATGGGCTCTTTCGACCCTGAGGTCCACAGTAGGATGGATGAGCCAGTCAGAATGTTGCCTGGCCAGAGGTTTGTGAAATTGTCTATCTTTATCTAGATACTCAAAAAAGAAAATCTTATTAATCTTTTTATGTACTTCTATTACTTTAAGTCATATAAATGAAAAAGAAAATGAACTATCTGGGTTTTAAGTACTTATAAGTGACTGCCTTTATTAATATTTTTGCCTTATGACTTGGCGGTTATGGGTTTAAATCCCACTGGGAAGCATACTTTCTGGAAGTTGTTTCTAGCCTAGTTATGATACATTTAAGCTGAGTTGGTAAATACAATAAAAAATATTCCAGGCCCGAGTCAGCTGCAGCAGGGTTGGTGGAAGCTCTGAAGAAGGGTGACAGTGGCAGCACTTGGCTGGTCAACGCTGACAAGCCAGCTCAAGACATCACCGGCAAAGTTAAAGAAGCCTATGGTATTCTGTCGAAACTTGTTTTTGATGTCTAAAAAGTATTAGTTATCTGCCAGTAGTTATATGCCAGGGATTTGTATCTTTAAATTATACATTCAACTTAACTATTTGTTTTTTTTTTTGATATTGTCTCTTTTGTATTTGTAATTATTATTTATAATTGTAATAGCCTAAAATAAATTATTAAAAAACTGAAATTTTGCCTCCCTTTCCTTAAAATCAAATTGTGTCTTTTGTGAATTTAAGGAACGTTAAAAAAATATTTAAGAAGTACGTTAATATGTTAAGTAAGTTTACAGATGTCATAGAGAGGCAAGCGCTTTCAAAACACTATTTGCCCCAACCTAATATTCTCTGACTATTATCATAGCGTTTCGCATGAATATTTCCTACAAACCCTACACCTTAGACAAAATGTGTGGCTATTGCATATTTCGTTACATAAGGATCTATTAGCTCAAAATGAAAGGTTAGTTAGTTAATTTCTTTCTGTTCTTAAGGTGCTGTGATATCAGATACAAGCACCACCCAGCAATTAAGTCTTATAGTCCTAAATCGTATCAAATTTAAAAAAATCTAATAGCTGAATGCCAATTAATGCTAAATTGAATACTAAATGCAAAAATGAATACTAAATTACATGTAGTATTTTTGGTACACTATTTTTAAACTACTAATTACAGCCAAAAGCGGCCTCTTTTGGCGGTAATGAGTAATTCTCTTAAACTTTAATTATAATATCTATGAAAAGTAACAAAAATAATACTACAAGTAATTACCTAGGGCATTCAGCTATTAGTATTTATATTTGATATGATTTAGGATTAAAAGAATTAATTGCTGGGTGGCGCTAGTGTCTGATACCACAGCGCCTTAAGAGGGTATACTAGCAGTGCGTTTTCCATACAAATGTATTTCTCTATTTTCTCGCTGAAAACTGCTTCTAGAGGCACAATTCTTTTTACATACAATCTATCTCTAAAATAGATATGTCCCTATGTTTTATTTTTTTCTAAAAACCTGTTTAAAAGAAAAAAAAATTGTACAAAAACAGTTTTTTTGGAAAAAATAAAAAATAGGGGCATTCCTATTTTAGTACTAGATTTTATGAAAAAATAATTGTGGCTCTAGAATCAGTTTTCAGCGAGAAAATAGAGAAATACATTTGTACTCGTATAGAAACCATATTGAAAAAATACTGCTAGTATACGCTCTTAAGGGTGCGCTAGTCAGGTGTTTCGCCATACAAATTCTGTAGGGTGATGACTCCGTTGTTCGGTATCGTCTGTTTAAAGTTTTTAATTCTATCGATTTTTTTTGTCGTTATCTATGCTTGTATGGAATCATAATTGTAAAATTATAAGTACTTTAAAAGTTATGAGTCTCAAAACATTCCGTTTTAACACGTAATTTTAACGCATCTTTGGGCACAATTAAATACCGGAAGGAGTTTAAAATCTCTAAAACAAAATTCATACAAGCATAGTTTGGTTATTAAAAAATATAAATTATTTTACTTTAAATAAAAACATTCAGCTGTTTTATCATAAGAACACTTCTTCCAAACGCATACTCGCGAATTTTTAGACGACGAAGATTTAGATTTTCAACAATATTTGTGTTTGCACACACTAGACTGTTGTTCCGATGTGCTTATACATCAGTGTAAATAGTTCCGCACTGTTCAAAACCGAGTCTATCCCTTTCTCAGCGAAATAGCACGCATTTTAGCCACGTGCGCTGACGAGTTCGAGTTCCCGACTAGCGCATCCTTAAGCACAAAGTAGGTTACGCCCTTAGAGTATCAATAGGTTACGCCACTCTTAAGAAACAGCCAGTCCACACATTTTGCTGGGTAGATATACGGGCTAGGCTCTTCGATCTAATACTTAACTATTTTTCAATATATTTGCCATTAATATGGTCCTTATGACAAAAAAAAACTTGCATCGTAATGTTGTATTTTACGGACTACGCCCTTTTACTTTACACCAATCACAATTGCTCAATTTATTTTATGGTTATCAAATGTATTTGAGGAATGTAGTTTGACGCTTGTACTCAGTAAGCTGACTATTATAGCCATCGGTTTATTGTAAACACTTGACTTCACCTTGTGCCTGTATACAACTCGACTATAATATACAGCATGCAGTACTTGCCTCATAATATAGTTACTAATTATACGTATAATGCAAGCAATATGCACTTATCTTGGCATTATATCATATCTTCTTTGCATTTGAACAGCAAATTAAATATAAATAATAAATAAATATATACGGACAAATCACACAGATTGAGCTAGCCCCAAAATAAGTTCTTAAATAAGACTTGTGTTATGGGATACTAACTCAACGATACTATATTTTTTATCAAATAAATATATATAGATAAACATCCAAGACCCGGGTCAATCTGAAAAAGATCATTTTCCATCTTGACCTGACCGGGGATCGAACCCGGGACCATCCGTGTCACAGGCTGGCGTGTTGACCGCTGCGCCACGGAGCTCGTCAATTTTAAATACAAGTTACGTAATAAGGTCATTTAAATGTTATTGATGTGAAAAAATGCCTTTCTAGATAAACTTTTGATTACTTTATATAATGTTTTATTGTTGAGATTCATATAACAATATAGGTAATAAAGCATGTTCGTGTTCTTGTCTAATATGCCGTTGACATCAATATAGATATTCTTATCAAATCAGGTGAGCGGGTTCTTTACATTAGAATCAAGTGGACTTACTATTGGTTTCTATGCATGCGTAGACTGCTTTATAGCAGCCAAACGGAATCACTAGGTATTTATTTCATTCCGCATCGTTATTCCGTTGAAGTTAGAAGTGTAAGGCTCGTCACGTCTGTTTCCGTAACGGGTTAGACTTAGTGCAATGTATGAAGTGCAAGATAAAGTCGTTCTGATTACTGGTGGGGCCGCTGGGATTGGAAGGGAGTTGGTTCGTGCATTACTGGATGCAGGAGCTAAGGTAAACTTTTGTTTTTTAAGTGTGACTGTGAGTTTCAACTTATTTTTTCAACTATTAACCCAAAATATTTGCTAAAATATGAGTAATATATTAATTCCGATTTTTGATTAACAATTAAGGGTCGCTACCGACTGCAAAAATGCAATGCAATTTTGAAGTGTTTTCAGTAAAATAGTATTCGGTAGTGTACTTTAAATTTTGATCGAAAAACTAACAGCAACTTTTTGAATACATGGTATTTCAGTTTTAGGGGTTGAGTGAGAGTGAGTAAGTATGAATCACCCCACTGACAGTGTTACCAAAAAATACTGGGTCAGTGAAGTTAAAATGTACAAATTTATGACTTACTAGCTTTTGCCCGCGGCTTGGCCCACGTGATATATAGCCTATGCCTTTCTCAGTAGCATTTTCAACGTGTATGCCAGATTTTAAGAAGATTGGTTCAAAAGATAAAACGTGAAAAGGTATCAAACAAACAGATATACGAGTACAAACTCAGTTTCGCATTTATAATATTAGTTGGGAATTTTATATAACAAAGAGGGATCCTTTATATCCATAAATCATTTATTATTATTAAAAACGGTTGCATTCACGGTATATTTAGTCGGTATTGCCGACTGGGTTTCGGCCAATTCAGATGGCCATCTTCAGGGCGAGTATCAAGGTCGTCGCGACACGGCCGTTCCTTGAGCGCAAAAATAACGTAAGTGCAACCGTTTTTAATAATAATAATTATGTCTCGCGTAACATTTAATAATGTCATAAATCATTTATTTAAAATACTATTAATTTTTCCGGGCTTTCATCCGTAAATAATTGCCTTTGTCACAGCAGATATAGGTGAAGAAAATAGGTCCAGTAGTTTAAATATATAAATAAATAAAAACCGGCCAAGTGTGAGTCAAACTCGCGCAATGAGGGTTCCGTACAATATGCTTCGTGAACACACACACAATGTGCAAAAAATGTTTTATTCAATTGACTAGCGCCATCTAGTGGTGTTTTAGTGAACTATTTCTCTAGATGAACTTATTATAGTGAGTTTACCACTTAATTTTCAAGTGATAGAATTCTTATTATTTTTCCTGTAATCTTCAAGGAATGAACTATATTTTGTATTTTTTTCAAAATTTTCGACCTAGTAGTTTCGGAGATCAGGGGGGGGGGGGGGGGGAGAATGGTCAAATTTTGCCTTCTTTCGTGAATAAAATCAAAAGTATTGATTTTACCCGAACAAAAAAAAATATTTTTGAGATCCTCATAATGAGCCATTTCATTTGGTATATAACTCAGTAAGGTTTGCAAAACTTTTTTTTTTAATTTTGTAGTTGGTCCCCTCAAAATGACCCTTATTTCAAAAAAATCTTTATTTACTTTGCACATCCGTGTTTGGGTCATAGGATTACACTATCTTACCAAATTTCATCTATTTTGGTTCAGTAGATTTGGAGAAAATCGGCTGTGACAGACGGACGGACGGACAGACAGACGCTCGAGTGATCCTATAAGGGTTCCGTTTTTCAACTTTTGGACGGAACCCTAATATATCGAAATTTGATATCGAAATCTATTCAATGTAAATGAAAAATTAAATCTTTCTTCTTTATATAATACTAGCTGTTACCCGCGGCTTCGCTCCCGCTTAATTTATAGCCTATGTCCTTTTCGGTACCCTAACCAATGTGTATGCAAAATTTCATGATGATCGGTTCAGTAGATACGGCGTGAAAGCGTACAAACAAACAAACAAATAAACAAACAAACAAATAAACAAACAAACTCACTTTCGCATTTATAATATTAGTTAGGATAGGATTAGGATAGCAAAAATACCTTAGTGCAGGTGCTAGTTGACCATGCACACCCTGGTGTCAGAGTTCTTCGGAACCGCCTCTCGGCCTCTGACGTGGTTCCTTTAACGACTACCAGATGGCAACCGGGACCACCGGCTTAACGAGCCTTCTGAAGCACGGAATCATCTTTCTTATCAGACAATCAGGTGATTCATGCCTGCAATGTCCTAACCAAACTGGAAACAACTTAACAAAGTATGCTTCCCGTGGGAATCGAACCCACGGCCCCCGGGTCAACAAGGCAAACGCCTTAACCACTGGACCACAGAGGCTGTTAAATAATAGTATGATTAATAGAATATGCTTAATATAGCTTAATAGAGACATATCATATATACCTATTGAGATAGCCCCACAATAAGTTGTGAACCTGTGACGTAGAATACCAACTCAACTATGGCATTGTGTATATATTCTTTGACTATGGTATATTTTATAAGACACTGATTTATATAAACATGCAAGACCCAGGTCAAAATGGAAAAGATCGTTTTCCAACATGACCTGACCGGGGATCGAACCTGGGACCACTGTTCACGTGGCTGACGAGTTAACCCTCAGATTAATATATATAGTTTTGTGTGTTAACCGCTGCGCCACGGAGGTTGTCATTATCTGATGTTATGTTCGGCATTGAACCATAGACAACAAAAGAAAGGTCACATTTGTAGAGACGGCCAGCGATGTATTTTGAAAACATAATACATCTTGTATTACGTATTAACAGCAGTTTCCTTTCTAACTTTAGGTCCATTGGTAATGTGTTGAATAGACCTACAGCACAGAATTAACCTACAGTCTGATTTCGTGGGCAGTGAGTAACAATTTGTAAAGCAGGAGTGTGTTGCTCGAAGTAACAGCTACACTACTGCTCACTGTAATACAGCTGTGCCGTAAAACGTCTATTTTTTCGTCGCGCAATTAGCCTTATTTTTCATGGAATACTAGCATGAAAAAAATATGAAGTACAGTTCAAAGATCATAATAAATGATTACATAAAAATATTTTCAAAAAAATATTTAAAACCTAGGAAAATAAAATGGAAAAAAGCTACATCCAGAAAAGGTTTCATCGCAAATTACTTGATATTTTCAGCGATAACTACCCCTTTTTTTTAAATATAAAAAGTAAAACTTACTGAGCTAAATGGATACCTAAAAATATTACAATATTTGGTTATAATTAAGGAATTATTTAATTAAAACCGACAAAAAGCGGCCGAAATGACAGATACGGGTTCGAACTGAGATCGCCTACCGGCATCGCCACTTTTAACCTTATTTCATTACCAGTATGTTCTATTATCGCGCGATTACCATTACGTACTATTATTATTGGCGCCGTGTGGTTCCCGGCAGAGTAGAATAGGACCATTCCAAGTCATCCCGTGGATGTCGTAAAAGGCGACTTAGGCAACACAAGCTAAACAAAGCTTATGAACATCAAAGAGACCTCTCCAACCCGTCTGGCCAGCGTGGAGAGTGTAGGCCAAATCCTCTGACTACTCAGGCTAGTATATGGCTCTGGTAGTACAGAGAGGGTCGTGCTCCTGCAGTGGAGACTAGAAAGACCTGATGATGATGACTATTATTATTAGGTTTTACAGCGCCGTAACCCAAATATAAGTTTTAAAAAAAATAATGTAAGTCTTGATTATATAGCCCGCGTGATATATAGCCTAAATCCTTCTCAGTACCCTAACCTATGTGTATGCAAAATTTCATGATGATCGGTTTCGTAGATGGGGCGTGAAAGCGTAACAAACAAACAAACTCACTTTCGCATTTATCATATTAGTTAGGATTAGGATAGGGATAGTTAGGACTACCGATTGCCCGCAACTTCATCTGAAATTTTTTCTCCATTCTACTTTTTCTCCGTAATAGCATGATTTCCCGGATTAATCTGTAAACCAAATATCTTAAAATGATAGGCGTGTGTAGGGCGTAGCAAATTATTGTTTTATTTTTTGTTTCCTTTTGTTCTCTTTGTCGGCATTTCTTTTCTGTGTTCTGTTCTGAAACTAGTAGTCTGTAGCTTTTAAACAATAACTATATTTAATGAATTAAATATGCTGATTAAAATCTACTTAAAATGAAAATTGAAGTGAAAAACTTTCCAAGAAGTACTATTTATTGAATAAATCTTTAAGACTTTGAATGGTGCGCGTATTGATTATTTATGACATTAAATTGTATTACTATTATTCCTATACTAAATCTCTTAAATAGTTAATGAGGGTTTTCAGAATTGATTTTTCCCCCGGTACTGTTTTTTTTCGACAGGTCGACCTGTCGAAATCCACCGATCATACATCTGATATCTACTTACACATACACGCCTTCCGTACCGGAACAGAAGCTGTGTTGCTCGAAGGATATCTATGATTAAATATGATTGTTGGATTTTGATAGCAGGTGTCAAAAATACCTCTCAACATAGTATCGTCACCTGGGCACAAGTCTCATATGAAAATAAAAATCATTATTTGCAGCATGTAGCAGTATTAGATCTAGATACAAAAAATGGCAACGCCTTAGAAGAGGAACTGACCACTAAACATGGATCAAGCAAGATCAAATTCTACAAATGTGATGTCATGACCGACGATCTAAATGCATGTTACGACATTGTTACAAAGGAATTGGGGTATATTGATGTCGTTATCAACTGTGCTGGAATTCTTAATGACAGTCCAAAGGTCTATTTGAAGGAGATAGCTGTTAACGTGGTAAGATTTTATCTAAATATGCAAATTGTTCACAAATAAACGCATAGACTATAGGCGCTGTTTATACAGATACAGGTGTAGTTTTAATGAGACCTCGTCGTTTTATAACCGCAAATCTGTGCAATCAGCGAATATCTAAAGAGTGCCAACAAAAAGTTTGCCTTTCACTGGCCTTGTAAACTCTGTAAGATAGATGACCACATTTCCACATATTGTGTCTGTCTATAATAAAAAATACTGGTACCTATACTAAAACAACAAATTATATTCGGTCGCTATCGCCGACTAGTTTTAGTCTGTTATGAAGACCATCTTCAGGGCGAGTGTTAGGGGTGGTGACACGGCGATTTCGCTTCCCTCATTATTCCCTCGATACCTCTAAGCTCGATACCGATTAAATACTTGTGCAAAAACCATAATTCGATCTATTGTTGTTTTAAAATATGTAATTTAATTTCAGTCAGCATTAATAGCTAGTTCCATGAAAGCCTATGGTTTAATGCGGAAAGATAAGGGAGGTAGAGGAGGAACTATCATCAACATATCTTCCATTATGGGACTCATGCAGTCTGCGTATGTGCCAATCTATGCGGCTACCAAAACTGCTGTCCTGCAATTCAGCAATGGCCTAGGGGTGAGTTCTTTTTATTAGTTACACAAGCAATTTTCCCGTGACTTCGTCCGTGGAAAATTATAGCCTATGTAACCCGCAGAGCTCTCTAAAGGTAAAATAATTTTGAAAATCTGTCTCGTAGTTTCGGAGCCACACAGTGCAAACAATCAAATATTTTCATTTTATAATATTAGTATAGATTAACTCGTCCGTTAAGGCCTAGAAAAAGTCACAGTAAAAATACCAAAGGCCAAGTTTAGCAAAAGAGTGAAGTTGATCACCGAAAGCCTAAATTTTTGGTTTCGGGAAGTTTGTTCAAAATGTTATATTTGTGGCAAGCTTTTCTTATGAAGTAAGTTGTTAAGATTGACCTAACGACCCGAACACGATGTAAACACCTTCAGACTTCATCATCAGATCAGTTCTATGGGACCAAGATTTTGCATTGTCATCTGACTTACATAAGTTCACAAAATTTCAGCTCCATCGTTTCCGGTTAAGTTCTTCAAGATCGCGTTGATTCTAGATTCAATTGTTCATTTAATATAGGTTTCTTTAAACACTTATTAGTTGTCATAATTGTGTTTACAATATATACAACAAAATATTTTTAACGTCAATAATTTACAGACTAAGTTTAGGTAGCTTCCAAAGCGGAGTACAGAAGAAGCGGCAACAAACTTCACAGCGCATTTTCTCCAAACGACGTAAACAATTTTAGTTTGCCATAGAAACTACTAGTTGCAAGATGTGACTCTCTCAATCTAAGTTATAGTTTACTTTTACAGATGGAAGTAAATTACTCCCGGTCTAATGTCAGAGTACTAACAATGTGTTTCGGCTGTACGGACACCAGTTTGCTTCAAAAAGGGAAGATGGAAGGCATAGACAAAGACGTGGAAGATCAGATGTTTCAAATCCTGGGGCAGATGCCCTTTCAGACGTGAGTGACTTTATATTTATTCTTGATCTAAATTTTGTATTCAGTACATTACCTATTACATCGAAGGCAAAGAATATATACACTAGTAAGTAAAAAAAAAACGCCATACGTCAGTCACCTGAATACGCATCAACTACGCTTGTAAGATTGTTAAAATTTCACGACTTAGGTATAAGGCAAATAAACATACTTCGTGGACATCTATAATAAAAACGACTGCCATAGCAAAATCTGGCCTGGAAACATCCGACGTGCCAAGTATTGTTGAGCATGAAGGATTTTTACTTATTTTTCGAAGAATATGCAAAAATATAAGATAATTATGTTTAACTACGGGACTTACCGCGATTGGTTTTGAGTTTCGTTTGATACTTCGGCAATATTGCAGCTGCTATTTTCACACACTGACAAGGAAAACCAATAAAGGAATAGATTATACTTTTTACAGACATATATACATACATATTATCGCCTTTATCCCTTGCGGTGTAGACAGAGCCCAAGGTCATTAAAAACCGAAGGTCACGAGTAGCGTGTTAGTGCGTAAAGGTGGAGAGCAGAATCAAAATAGTGATGGGTTGCTAGCTGCATCGCCTATTGACATGATTCCTTAGACTTCAGCCAAATTGCTTGACCGGTTTTTACAGTTTGCGCGGAAAGAAAAGAAACTGTTATATTCTATGTTTTTCCTTCTCCCTCAAACCAGCATGGAAGAGATATTCTTTTTAGTCTCTTTACACTCCTTAACTTTAGTCATCATCGTCAGGTAGTCACCACTGCAGGAGCACGACCCTCTCTGTAATACCAGAGCCATATATTAGCAAGAGCAGTCAGAGGTTCGCCCCCTTTATAGTCATGATATTTTCATTATCATCAGGTCTTTTTCAGTCTCCACTGCAGAAGCACGTCCTTCTCTGTACTACTAGAGCCTGAGCAGTCAGAGGAGAGAAATTATTTAACCGTTTTAACAACAAAATTAAAATTAAAAATAATTGATGAAAACTAAATTAACCTAAAAAAATAATATTCCTATCTAAAACAAAACTTACCTATAAAAACAAAAACCTACTTATAAATAAAAAAATGTCCCGCAGGTCAGCCCTGCGGTAATGTGCCCAGAAGACTGGTAGCATTGCCACGCTGAATAGCAATGCTTATTCTTTGTGCGAAATAGCTACCAGCCCTCTGGTCATTGGACACCTCGACCAGCCTTTTGCTTATGAGCTTGAAAATTTTATGAGCCGATGGACCCCACACCAACGGCCTTCCCAATCTCCAAGGCATAAGTGTCATACCGTCCGGTGTCTTGCCATCCTCCCGAGCTAAACGAATTGGTTCCAAAATGGCCGGCATCTGAATGGAGACAAGAGTGCGGAGGATAATGTTATTAAGACTAGCATGACGTGCTATGCGTCCCGCGCTCCTAAAGCAGGAGAGTCCGTGGTGACCAAACTTGTACCCGTTTTTAAATAGTCACAAATTATATTATAGGATTGATGCAGCAGTTCGCGGCGTGCTGGAAGCATACAGAAGTGGAAGCAGCGGCAGTACATGGCTGGTGACATCCAACAAGCCAGCTAGGGACATCACGGCAGAAGTAAAGGAGGGCTTTAGTGTTTTAAGTAGATGGGTATTCCAAAAAAAGGAGTAATTAAGTGTATTGCAATGTGTTTCTTTTTTTTACTTTCTCAACATGGATACGAAATAATATTTTTTTCACGACTTCAGGCAACAAAAGTTATATTTATTTTCGTGTTGGAAGAAAATCATTTCATGTGACCATTTATGTAACAAAAATTATCCACACGGGATATCTTATGATAAAGCCCTTTTAACTATGTAAAAAGTATACTATGATAAATTATCTAGCTGCATTGTTTGCGGATAGGTATATAACAAATATTAATCTTTTTTCAAATCCAATTAAAATTGTCCTCTTCACGGGCTGCGTTACTAACTACTGTAATTATTGATTGATTAACATTTTGTCAATACATTATGTATGCTTTGATTTGGTTTAAGTTGAGACTTGAATTGTTTTAAATAAATTAAAAAACCGACCAAGTGCGTGTCGGGCCACGCGCAGTGTAGGGTTTCGTAGTTGCGAATGACAACTTTGGGTTCACACTGTTCACACTCGCACATCACAGTTTAACGACCAAAAACGTGTAACAATGAAAATGTATGAAATTTTAAATTTTCGATTACATTTTATAAGTTGGTTGCCCATAACTTTTTAGTTTGTACTTAGTACTCAGCTCTGATAGTTTTCCTTTCAACTTTAGTATATATACTACTGCTGTAATTTTTTTCACGTATCCATATATAACCGTTTAGTAGATAGAGGGGGGGGGGTAACTTACTAAAATTTGCACTTTAAAACCAAATATTTCGGAAACCGATCCCTAAATCGAAAAATGGTGCTCTCAACCTCACAATATTTTTCAAATACCTATCTAACAATACCCAACACGATGGGTTTGTATAGAAAAAAAAATATTACTCCCTCTTTACTTGTATGGGAGATACCCTAAAAAATATTTTCTTCTACCACTTTTTTGACATGATTAATATACATACCCATACCAAATTTCAGCTTTCTAGTACTTATAGTTTCTGAGTCAAGCCGCGGACGGACATACAGACAGACAGACAGACAGACATGGCGAAACTATAAGGGTTCCTAGTTTACTACGGAACCCTAAAAATGGTACAAAATGTTGTCCATTATTTTGTTAATATTGTTATTCATTTTATCATCGGAAAAGTTGTTTAATTTCGCCATGTATTTAGTGGACCTCGGCCTCTAAAGCACTCTAGCTGAATCTGGAAACATAGATACTTAAAAAGAATAAAAATATT
Source organism: Rhodophaea formosa (assembly GCA_963082605.1). Taxonomy (NCBI): domain Eukaryota; kingdom Metazoa; phylum Arthropoda; class Insecta; order Lepidoptera; family Pyralidae; genus Rhodophaea; species Rhodophaea formosa. Next base: position 5,675,513 of record OY720209.1, read on the forward strand.
ATCAACCTAAGTACTATAGAAACCAGCCCTTAATATGAAGGAAATGCTCATAATGATGACAATGTTAAGGAAATGGTAACGAGGTCTTTAATAAAACAAAGCAATCATGCAGTAAATAATTTTATTTTAAAAACTTCTTATTATCATTATAACTCTTCGTAATCATTGTTTGAACGTGAAATTAGGTATCTCTGCTTAGCTATTATCCATTATTATTGTCTTCCAGGATAACGTGTGATAGGTAGTTCCCGTTATAAATCATCTGATATGGCGAACCGAGGAAATCAACTGGAATTACATTATGGAAGACGATAAAAACTTCCTATATCTTCTGTAAACCTAGTACTTACTTAACGATAAACGTCTGACATACTTAAATTAATAAAAACTATTCCAAGGGTAAGAAATTATTATAAAATTGACGATTGACGACGTCAACAGCCTGTGACACGGATGGTCCCGGGTTCGATCCCCAGTCAGGTCTCAGGTCAAGATGAAAAACGATCTTTTCCAGATTGACCTGGGTCTTGGATGTTTATCTATATACGTATTTGTTATAAAATATAGTATCGTTGAGTTAGTATCCCATAACACAAGTCTTACTTAAGAACTTACTTTGGGGCTAGCTCAATCTGTGTGATTTGTCCGTATATATATAAATATATATTTTTTAATACCTTAAGATTTTTTGGATTCTTTAATATAGGAATATACATATACAGTATTAGGGAAAACACCCGTGCTTCAATTTCACAATTTCCTATGGAAACAATACTAGGAATTAAAAACATGTCTACTGAATCATAAAAATTGTCGGGCAGGCCAAACACTTTTGCATGAAAATGTCGTTTTTTTTTCGAGATCCTAGCAATCGTCTCATAAAAAGTTGTTGTTTCTGATGGTAGCCATCTATCCTATGAGGTTGTTGATGTTTTATAATTACCCCTTGATATTTTTAAAACTGTCTGATATTGTTTTTAAAAGAAAGTTGTACTGTATGAGAGATCGAATATACCCTTGAAATTAATACAAGGTATTAATTACATATTTTCTCCTACTGAGCGCGCAAAATCTAGCCCTTCGAATAGTTTTGCTTAATATTGCCAGACCCTATATAAAATACAGTAACAAAAAAAAAATACTTACACAATTTTACAAAGCTAAAAAGCCATAAAATTAAACAAAAATAAAACAATTAAAAAATTTGTCTAAGTAATTCAATCTGGTATTTCTTCACATTTCCTATCTAAAAATTCAAATATTCGAATCTCTAGATAATTATTACTAAAATTGACTTAAATGAGACAATCCAAGGGATAGGTAATTATAATTGAGAATATTTTAATTTAATTTTCCGATTTATTTCCATATATTTTTACAGTAACATTAGCAAAACTTCTATTTTATTTTACAGTAAACTGCTTTAAAATGTCATCGAATATTAGGTATTATTAGTTACCATTGTAAATTGTCTCCATTTAATATCAAATTTTCTACAATTTCACTAGTAGTTAACGCGATATTATAAACTTTAATAATTTCCTTGGGAAACAAACATATATAACTTCAATACACTTCTAAGATATGAATAGTTTTAGTTCTATTTACATTTGCGTTTTATTGGAGTAGGATATTCCAATATCAATGTGTCTACAATACGAAAATTAGTTTCCAATTGTTTTAATAGGAATATTGATACATGTAAATTTGTAAGACATCACGCAGACTGCAAACCTTTCAGGACAGCTTCCCCTAGCATAAAGCAAAAATATTCTGAGAATTAAGAATATAACACCTGTTAGTGATTTTGTTCTTATTAAAATCATTTTTTTGTCTCTCTGTTATAATAGCAAATGGCAAATGGCTAGCATTTGCCATTGCCTTCTTCAATCCTTTTCTAGTTTATTTAATTACTAGAACAATGTCTCCATTAGTTTTTGAACTTGTCATTAACATTTCAAAATGTATAATATTATTCTCATAATTATTTTATTATTGCTAATTAGTCAATTATAATTTGGTGATATCTTTAAAATATATGGGTATATGCACCTTCCTTCTTAAATACATACATATATACTATTACGTGTTTTTCCCTTGCGGGGTAGACAGAGCCCAGGTCTGTAAAACCTTGAGGCCACGTTTAGCATGTTGGTGGCCTTTTAGGTTAGAACGGAATCAAAATAGTGATGGGTTGCTAGCCGCATAGCCTATAGACATGATTCCTGATGCCCTTCCCTCGATTGGCTTTTACGATCTGTGCGAGAAGAGAAACAGCTGGTACATTCTACGTATTTTTTTCTCCCAGACCAGCAAAATTCAGCAGACCTTCTTAAATTTCTGTCTAATATTGAACGCAACTAAGTACGAGTACTAGCCGATAGTTTGTAGTCTGCGAAAAAGCTTACATCACTCAAATTCATGATACAAATACGAACAATTACTAATTTACCAAAAACGTTCGAGCAACTCTATTATAATGAAAAATCAATCATAAATTATTCAACATTAGGTTAACTTTTCTAACTTCGTTTAATTGAACTCGAGTTCTTACAAAAATGGCAGTTTCATATCACGTATACGAATTAAGAGTAACATTAAGAACACAGGTGTCGACACTTCGATCGTAACAAATGAAATTATTGCCGCGTCATCACTAAACTAGACATTATAACGAACCTTGAATGATACTACTAAATATTTACAACCTTAGACAGTAAAAAGGGAGACTTGGAAAGTATGCATTACGCATTACCTTCCGTTTCCATGAACACTCCACTTTTCTTTCCATTAATTATTCCGTTTTTATTTTATTCAACATTTTTGCTTATAATAAATACGTAATGCATTATTTACGTTTTTGTTTAAAATTATTTTTATTTTATGTTTTAATTTCATCTGCATTTCATCAATTACCTGTTTTATCTTAAAAAGTAAAAAAAAAAAATTTTTTTCAATCGAATGTCAAAACATCGTATGAATAAAAATCTACAGTAGTTAACGTAGTAAGTAAAAAATATTTCTGGATAAAAAAAAAATGAATATTAAAAGATGGCCTATGATAGATATCCTTCTCAAGTATAAATTAAGATTAATTTATATTTTTTTTAATCCTTTATTCATTTTTTATTCGCTAAGTCTTTATTACATTAGCATAATACATTGTCTTCCCTTTTTAGTCTAAGTTTACAGCATGTCCAACACATCGCATGTTACACGCACTCAAAATGTGCCCGAGTCGATCGGTCAAGCATACGAAAATGCATATATTGTGCGTTTATTTTTCTTTATACCAGTAATTCCAGTTTCATCAGAATGGACAGTGAAATTTTAAATATTATTTATACGAGAGTAGGAATTAAATTATAGATTGTAAAATATAAACTAATTATATGTTTTCTTTTACATATTTTGATTGGTGGAATATCGAGATTCTGAAGTAACAGTATTGCGTTCAAATCACAATTTAAAACAAATTTTATAAAAAGTATTTTATTTTTATTGTATTAATAATAAATGACCCTATGACATATAATAAAAAATAACATTAGTCTAAAAGTACAGTAACGTACTTAAATTACCTATCTATTTTTGAGTAATACCATACGTTAATTCCCAAGTCACAAAAAGGCGTTTTGGCCACCGACCGACTGCACTTGGTCCGATATAATAACTTTCGATCTATCTCCACTACTTAATTATTTACATATACGAATATCATAAACTTGATGACACGTAATAAGTACAGTGTTAAAGGAGTGTAAGCTCGGCCGAGTGCTCGTTCAATGTAAACTTAACTATCCCTTGGTGGGTTAGAGCCTTATACAGAAATGTGAAATGGGTGGCAACAACTCACTTATATGTAGATAAATTGCACAAAGGTGAGGAAGGTGAGTGCACAAAGGAGGTGAGAGGTGAGGTGAGGAACTCCAGCTTAGTCCTTGTCAATAAGTAGTCCATAGAAGAAAAAAAATCGTGACTCATGTTTTTCTTTTGCTTGTCGATTAAAAAACTGTAAACGAGAATACCATAGATTGTCCTCTAAAAAGTCTCGGCCGAGTGTAATTATGTACTTATTACGTGTGATCAAGTAAGTTAGACTCAATACATGAACATTTTACATACTTTTTAACTGACCCAGGATTCTGTCAACGTCACCACGATACAACACCATTCTGTCTATTTTGTAACATTACATTATTGTTCCAGATATTTTCATGCAATTTTTACCATTACATTTAATAGGTATTATTTTTTAATATGAGTGAGTAACCTACCTACTGACTAATGCCAAGGTATGAGTAAGTCACAAATATATTTAGAATCTTTTATTTTTATCAGATAATTTTTTTTCCTAACTTAAAAATGTTAATTTAAAATCAAATAGTCCAATAATTCTTTTAAACTTTGACCTGAAGAAGAATATCAGTAAAGAAAATTGCTGGAACAATAAAATGCTTTCCTAAATTTTCCTTAACCCTTGCCTCAAGAACTCTTAAAACCAGTCATCCTATGGCCAAAAACAGGCACAACCCTACCCAATGACTTAAAAAAGTCAAAGCGAACTGGAAAAGTCACAGTCCACAAAATCTCTGAAGAACACCCAAGACTTTAAAACAGTTAAGCACGGACTCTGCGCGGGAAAGCATCACACTGTGGTGACGCGATCTATTTCCACGTATCGCACAGAGTCCTCGCTTGGTCAGCAAATCACTTCTTTTTCATCAAAGATGGCCGTGTCTGAGGAGAGGCTCTTGAGGCGCTGTTGCAGCGCGGAGCGCCGGCGGCGGCAAGAACGCGCCGCCGCTATCTGTAGGTGAAACGAAATAAAGATTTTATCAGAATTATCAGTCATTGATTAATGATATTATGTAACTTTATTCAAGATAACTTGGTGTCATTATAGCTAACAGTAGAATTTACGTATTTGTAGTCCGATACACCAAGTCGCAGATTTGGTTCTTTCTCTTACTATTCTGGTATTTAAAGTACATATTGAATTCAAGAAAATTTGCTTTGGAATGTAGGTTGGGTAAAACTATCAAGGATCCGTTGATACTAAACACAGCAAAAGCCGCTAGTATCAAGTATGGCAGCGGCATAGTGCTCTGGCACACTCAGCAAAGCGATACATTGAGTCAGTCTCTCATCCTCTCCCTGAGGATATTGTGCGATGCCGTCGCATCAGAGAATAAAAAAATATAAAACTGTTCATACTAACCACGGCAAAAGCTGCTAGAATAGAGAACGCCAGCATAGCAGCGGCATAATGCGCTGGCACCCTCAGCAAAGCGGAACATTGAGCAAGTCTCTCATCCTCCCCCTGAGGACACTGTGCGATGCCGTCGCACCAGAGGTCTGGTGCTATGCAGGCGTCGAGAGAAGTACAGCGGTACTCGCAATCTCCTGATAGGGCGAAGACGCCGCCACGGTCGCTGGCATGTCTGAAAAAAAAGAACAGAAAGGATATTATATTACTAATTATACTTCGCAAAGTTTGCAGCTAAACAAATCTTTCTTTGCTCGTGATAGCTATAAAGCAAAAATACTTTGAACCTGTAAAAAAAAAACTGAATAAACAAAACACTATTCAATATATTCTTCATGTTGAAGGTGATGTATTTCAACATGAGCATAAAGTTTTAGAAATATACATACATACTTATTTATTAATTTAAAATTATTTGCAAACACGAATTTTTATTTCTCTTTATTAAAAATATCTGTTTTTTTATAATTCTTTAACCTCGCCATATTCTCGAACGTACTGATACTAATTATATTGGATAATTTTCCCCAAGGAAAATAGGGTGAATTAAAAAACCGGCCAAGTGTGAGTCAAACTCGCGCAATGAGGGTTCCGTACAATATGCTTCGTGAACACACACACAATGTACAAAAAATGTTTTATTCAATTGACTAGCGCCATCTAGTGGTGTTTTAGGGAACTATTTCCAGATGTACCCTAGATGAACTGATTATTGTGAGTTTACCACTTAATTTTCAAGTGTTAGAATTCTTATTATTTTTCCTGTAATCTTCAAGGAATGAACTATATTTTATAATTTTTTTCAAAATTTTCGGCTCAGTAGTTTCGGAGATCAGGGGGGGGGGGAGAATGGTCAATTTTTGCCTTCTTTCGTGAATAAAATCAAAAGTATTGATTTTACCCGAACAAAAAAAAATATTTTTGAGATCCTCATAATGAGCCCTTTCATTTGATATATGACACAGTAAGGTTTGCAAAACTTTTTTTTTTAATTTTGTAATTGGGCCCCTCAAAATGACCCTTATTCAAAAAAATCTTTATTTACTTTGCACATCTGTGTTTGGGTCAAAGGATATCACTATCTTACCAAATTTCATCTAATTTGGTTCAGTAGATTCGGAGAAAATCGGCTGTGACAGACGGACGAACGGACAGACAGACGCTCGAGTGATCCTATAAGGGTTCCGTTTTTCAACTTTTGTACGGAACCCTAAAAACGAGCTGCTGATTACAGCTTTTCAAGGGGAACCCATTTTTTTCATATTTCAACCTATCTTTGTTCTTTGGAGAAAGTTGTCAGAATGATCAGTATACGTTTAGTACCTGCGTACAAATTGAGTGTACCTTGAATGGCTTAACGTTGGTGTTATGCGGTTATGGACTGCCTCTGTGGTTCAGTGGTCAAGGCTTTTGCCTAACGACCCGGCGTCGTGGGTTCTAATCCCAAGTAATGCATTCTTTGTGAAAGTTGTTTCTGGTGTGATAAGGATTTTGTAGGCTTGAATCAACTGATTATCCGAAAAGAAAACTGATTTCGCTATCTAATAAACTTATCTTATAAAAATCTTAGGTAGCTCTGTGTAACATCTAGGATAAGTAGCGAACCCCGGGTTCTGAAGCGTTACTACTGAGGATACAGCCATGACGAGAATTGTTAAGTTCGAGAATATGACCAGCTTACTGATTCACACATAAGTACACAAATAGTTACATACATTTTTAAAATCAATCTTGTTCTATGATTTTACGCTTGACTGAATAGAAAACGCGGGAAGAGGAAAAACCAGTAGCATGTCTACTCTCTACTGAATGTTGGTCAATGCCAATTAAATGTTAATTGAACGCATTTTCCAATCACAAGGTCTTATTGCAAATTTGTTGTCATGCGAACATCTTTCTTGACCTTTACGTGAATATCCGACTCGCAAAAACTGCTCAATGAAAAATATTAAAAAACGCTTCTTTTCACATTTGCAAAACGTCCGATATAAAATATATTATTACTATAAAGTGAATTTAATTTATTTTATAACAAATTAATGTAACCTGATAAAAATTTTTGATTGACAAGTTATAGTTTAATCCTCTGAGAATTGGTAAGCGTTATGGTTTGAAAACGTAGTCTTTTTTTGTATATGGTGTATATGGTTGGTAATATTTTTCACACATATGAATACCTATGTGAACGCAATAATGGAACATAAAATTCTAACATACTGTATGCATGTTCGGGTGGTCCCACACAGCAGTTATATAACGTTATATAACAATATGTAACAACGATACAATATCAAGAATGTTATGGTGTTACACATTGTTACATAACGTTATATAACTGCTGTCTGGAAGCACCCTTAGAATTTCTGTTCCATTATTGCGTCCTGTAGCCTAACGATAACGGTATCTAAGAGTTGTCTTCCCCAAAGTGTCATGTAAACGACAGTAGGGTATTTTTTTCAAATTATGCTACTTACTTGTTATTTCCATATCCAGCATAAAATACCTAATCTCTTTGCTCTTACTTGTCTTTTCTACTCTGGTTTGTCTTTGTAAGAAATTACATAAAAAAGAAGTAAGAAGGTTAAATAATGAAATACATATTGAAGAATAATCTAAAGAACATACCTTCTAGAGAGCTCCAGCCATGTAACGAAATAGGAACCACTTTCTGCAGCTATGAGCTCCACAGACAAGGATCGCGGCCAGTCCAGGTCGAACCTATCTGGAGACGGTGGAGGTGCTAACACGTGGCGAGCCAGATGGTCCACCTCTTTGGACCACCCGTCCGAGAATATTTCTACTGTTTCTTCATACTGAAAAAAAAAAAAATAGCAAGAAATATAAAACATTTGGTTTTGGGCTCTAAACCACGGACTATACATTATGGCGAAAAAAGCGAAAAAGAAAAAAGGAAGAGAAATTTGATTTAGTGGAAAGGAGAATGGTATGGTTCTCCCATAGCCTATTGAAAACTGTCATGATATTTGGCAATGGAAGTCATCATTTTTTATACTTTACGAGGTTTTATATTTCTACATATCCTACCTATTAAATATTTAACAAAAAGAGACTAACTCTTTTATACGTCGAAAATGTCAGTTATGTTCTTTGGAATTATGTTCATAAAAGCTCCAAAATTCTTCCTTGGATGCTTGAGTTTAAATTATAGACAGATTTAGTATTTTATAAGGAGGATTTGGATGCAATCTCTGGCCGCTAGTAAAACCGTATCTTCTTAATACGGTTTTACTAGCGGCCAGAGATTGCATCCAAATCCTCCGCCAGTCGTAGCGGTCTCCGTTCTACTGGGCTACGGCGACAGGACGAGAGACTGCGCGACCGCATATGCACTAAAAATTCTCTGGCGCATCTTATCGCTTTAGATTTTTGTAATTATATTAACAGTCTGCTTACAAGTGAGCAATGTGCGAGGGTTTTCACCAAGAAGATCGGCTACATAAGCCACATGAGAGCTCACGAGCGAACCCTACATTTTTGAAGTGATGGCCGTGACCAACATTGGTCGGACGTCATCATCATCATCATCAAGATACTGTCTTAATAGGAAGACGCATAAAGCCATACCTGGACACTAATATAGTTATGAACTTGACCGTACCTGATCATCAGGAGGATCAGGACATATAAAAATAGGCGACAACCCCCCAGCGTAGACTGCTAGACGGTTCTGCGTCCGGCATAAGTGCCTTAGATCAGGAGCTACGGTAATGTTGTTCAGCAGAGTGAAGTTGTCCAGTTCTGGTTCTTTGATGATGCTGCCGCGGATCTGGAGGTACAGGTATCGACCAGGAGAGGGGTCGATGAGCCAGGGACGGTGTTCGCAACGATTCTGGAAAAGAAAATTAAATTCTTTGAAGATTACACAAAATATGGTCTGACGCAGTCTGACGATTAGTTATTTTACTTAAGTTCAGAGCGTGATAAAGAACATTTTCCTACAAAGAATACAGGCAGGCGATCAGCGAATTCAATTAAAATATATATATACATGTTGATAAATTGTTTCTGCTTGTATTTGTATCTAAAAGTATTCATAATATTCTTACAGGAAATTCCATCCATTAACTAAAAGTATACTACGTGGGAGGATGTTTATCTACTCGTGAACTCATATTTACGAGTAAATAAAAGAGAGTAAGAGTAGACGCAATGTTAAAATATACCATTATATGTGAAGATGAAATCCTAGCTCTAAATGTGAGAACGAAATTTGTCTTTTTCTATGACATGGGACGGTAAACGAGCACGCGGGTCACCTGATGGTAAATGATCACCGCTGTCATAAATTAAATACCCATAACTATACTTATATTATAAACAGGAGAAATAGGATTGTTTATGCATTGAACAGGCTCCGAAACTACTGAACCGATTTACAAAATTCTTTCAACTAAAAAGCTTATTTACATGCGGATGACTTAGATTACAATTAACGCGGACAAGTCACGGGAAAATTGCTACTAGTATAAAAATCTAACTTGTTCAGCAGCAGCGCCAGCGGCAGAAGACAGCCTCAGATTCCCACTGGGGCCAAACACTCTATGTGAACTCTCACACTGCGTGTCCAATCTGACAAACTCCACTGACGCCTCGAAGCCGAAAGAGCGGAAGTCGTCAACAGCTGACATGTTGACGACGTCAAACTTCAGCTCGGCGACGGTACCCGTGGATGTGAACTCGTAGTCACCGGTGTCACTGAAATTATAGAACAACGGGTCTATTAGAATTTTATATTTAAAGGAGATTTAAAGTTAGTTGTTTGATGAAACTTCTCAACGAACCCTGAGGTTTGAATCATTTGATTGCGAAATCACAGGTTGTAATAAGTAACAGGTAGCAATATAAAAAAAAACCGTTAGCTATTTTTTGAAGTTTATGACCGCCATATTGGTTTCTGTTTTCGTTACACAGCATATGATACTCCGGGGAAAAATACCAATCAAAAGACGCACTTCACAATCGGTCCAGTCGTTTAAGCCACTGGAAGCAACAATCGAACAGACATACATTCATAGGCATAGATACATATACAGATCGAAAATATTATTTTTTACTCCTTTGGTGGGCCAGTCGAAACAGATTTACAGAAATTATAAATACCTACTTACTCACTGCTTTTTTGTACGTCCAACTATAATGTGATATAACGAAATTGACTGTATTTTTCCAACGAGATAAATAAATACAACAACCTAGCAAAATTTTTAACCTCTTTAAGATTTATTCTACAGATGTTTAAACAAGCGCGTGTAAATGAATATTTTTGATACTATAATTCTACAAGGAAAATTAAATTAACTGAGCTTACCTGCAAAGACAATCTCGAGGAATACCAGGACCACTGCTTTTCCAAGGTCTGTCAAAGATTCTGACAGCAGCAGTAGGGTCCCCAGCACAGCGGAACCAAGGTGAATGAGCTGAATGGACAGAGCGGCATAAGCGGCCTCCGCTTCTGACGCCCCAGACGCGAAGGCGGACCACTTCCCCAGGGTTGGCTTCAAAGCGGTAGGTGCAGCTGGAACGGGTTTCGGAAATTTAAGTGACACACACATGTTTGCCTCCGGTCTTGTTTGGACTGATAGCTGATAGCTCATTAAGTAAAAATAAATATAAGTTAGTAAACACGGTGAAATATTGAACATTTTCGACCCTCTAAGGGGTGAATTAGCCCGTCAACTTGAATAACTTTTCCTTTGGGACCACTACTGGGAGCTATTTGTTTTGACATTCTCATCGTATCATAGATGCAACTTGTCCTTAAGAAGTCACCTCTAGTATCTAGCTGATAATTACAATAATAAATAGATAAATATCTACGTTTAGGTTAGGTTTCATTTATAATATAACTAACGCTACGGTATATGGATAACCCGTGAGGTAGGTGTCCCCTACTTATAAGCACCTTGAATTCGTTAAAGCTTCACACTGTTTCAGAACCTGTACCTGATATTTCTCGATCCACCTCTTCCATACAAAAACACATCTCTTGGCGAAGAAAAAGTCACAGGTGGGTCTGGGGGTGCTTCAGGAAAGGATCGAGATGCAAATCTTCTGGAGCAGAGCCCTCGGCCCCAGGGCTCGCCGTCCTGATGAAGGTCTACAAACTCGTACAAAGCTTTGAAGAATATTGGTCTGAAATTGAGAAAATAAGTTTTCGTAAATTATCTATCCAGAAAACAGCCCGAATTCGATTTTTTTTTTTTTATGGCGAACATAATATAGAAACAGTAGTAGTTCTACTAATCTAAGCGGGATCCAATCTATCTAATCTGAAATAGCTTACCCTAGTTTTCAAAACCATAAAAATCCTGAGAGCAGGGGGGAGAAGAGCGGGATCGCCATAAAGCGTAGGACACTCTGATTTTCCGTTCTTTATGTTATCACCTACTTTGATTAAGATTCAAGATTCGATCGTTAATCCTAATCCTTACTAATATTATAAATGCGTAAGTGAGTTAGTTTGTTTGTTACGCTTTCACGCCGTATCTACTGAACTGATCATCATGAAATTTTGCATACACATAGGTTAGGGTACCGAGAAGGACATAGGCTATAAATTACGCGGGCGAAGCCGCGGGTAACAGCTAGTTTAATATAGTTTGTTTAAAATAGGTTTCTTTATAATTCTGCGGTGATGGTCAGAGCAAACCTAGTGTTCTGTATAGAGAACTCTCAAGTAAGAAAAAATAACGACTGAGGTGTCGAATGACTATCTCGCCCAAAGAATAAGCATTTTCATTCCACGTGGCAATGCTCCCAAGTCTTCTGGGCACATTACGCAGGTCAATAACCTGCGAGACATTTTATATTTATAAGTTAATTTATTTATAGTTAGATTTTATTATAGGTAGGCTTTGTTTATAGGCAGGTTTAATTGTCAGTTTTTAAATAAGGACTGGCCGAGGTGTCGAATTACTATCTTGCCCAAAGAATAAGCATTTTCATTCCACGTGGCAATGCTTCAATGGGACATTTTCTATTTATAGGTAGGTTTATTTATAGGTCGCTTTATTTATAGGCAATTTCATTTAATAGGTAAGATTAATATAAATTTGTAAAATACAATAAAGAGGATTTAATTAATTAAATTTAAATTGATAGATTGGACTGGACCCCCGCTTGGATTAGATTCCTTCTTTGTTAGTACTTACTTCAATGCAGTTCCTTGCGTCAGCTTCAGTTCCAGCGTCAAAGAGTCTCCTTTAGACAGGAAGCTCTCAGTCCTCGCGCACGCTCTCGACTTCCTCAGCAACGCATGTTCGCACGTCCGGGGCGCACGCTCGCGACAAAATCGCGCAACTAAAGTCGCGTTTGTTGGAGGACGACCGACAATAACGGACTGCGGAGATGTTGCCCTTGACATTTGCACTGATCTCTCTTTATCACTGAAATCAACAAAAAAATCAATTAAAGATTGTTTCCACTCTCCAAGTGATCTGGTATTTTACGTGATAACAGATATTATAAGTTAGGTACTAGCTTTCTCCTGGTACCCCATTCATATCAATTTCGATCTATGACCGTCTTTGTACTCCAAAAACATTCCTTACGCTCTAGTGAGGATTAATCTCATCTTTTATCTATAACGCCGTGTGGTTCCCGGCAGAGTAAAATAGGACCACTCCAAGTCATCCTGTGGATGTCGTAAAAGGCGACTAAGGAAACACAAGCTAAACAAAGCTTATTAACATCAAAGATACCTCTCCAACCCGTCTGGCCAGCGTGGCGAGTGTAGGCCAAATCCTCTGACTACTCAGGCTAGGATATGGCTCCGGTAGTACAGAGAGGGTCGTGCTCCTGCAGTGGAGACAAGAAAGACCTGATGATGATGATGATTATCTATAAAAGTGATATCATGGCGATAAATAAATGAAGAAAGCTGGTATTGAAAACATAATATGAAGAAAAAGGGTAAATAAATACTCGCAAAATCACTGGTGTAACCATAACAAACTCCTGAATGATTGATAAGTTCCTTACCAGACTTGGCTCAAGGGACTTTGAGTACAGCGATACCGAGGACAGCTTAATCCCAGCGGTTACTTTAGTGACAGTTTTAACGCAGTTTACGGAGCTATCAATTGTTAGAGTTTGAGCTAAGTAAAGTCCAAGTTCTAGTTATTAACATTGTAAATGACCTATTTATTATCCACTTCATATTATCACTAGTGGCTCTTTGAGCTGTAGACCTTTCAAGTCTGTGCCCGTGTCTTTGTATAGCTTAAAATTGAATGAATGTTCATCCGGTTCATCATGTATCTTAGAGCAAAGACCTAAGAGATGTTGAAAGTTGAAAGACAAAGAAAATTACACATACACACGGCTATGCTCAACAGTGGGGAGCTCGATGGCCCAGTGCGTAACACGGGATACTGGTATTAGCAATTTTCTCGCAACTTTGTACGCGTAAATTAATTACGTACATTATTACGTACATTATTACGTACATTAGTACTTAATTTACGTTACATTATATTAGCTTTCCATACGTGAAATTTTTTTGAAAATCATAGCATTAGTTTCAATGCAAACAAATAATTAATACCTACATATTCACGCCTACGAATGCCTAACCCTACTATTTAACTTAGTAATATAATGTCTGCTACTTTGTCAGTATCTCATTATGAAAACTAGAATCAGGCGCAGAAATTCAAATGAACACGACTGGGAGCACGACAATTAGAATGCGCCTAACGACTATGGTGAGAATGTGAGCTCGTTAGCTGCTGTAATTTAGTGCATCTGCACTTGGCGTGAGGGTTTGTGCGAATCATAATATTATCACTTGGGAAAAACGAACATGTACTTTATTCCTGTCAGAAAATTACTGTTTTGAATATGGGTGATTACTTATGGGGATCACCCTTTCGAGTGTTTGCATATTATTTACTGGATTAAATAGTCTTTACGGGTTTTGGAATCTCAACCACTAATATTGGTATATTATTAGTGTTTGTTTTTAATTAATTTTTCAATTGTCTAAATAAAAGCGTAGTTCCTTGGCGCAGGCAAAGGCGCAGAGATTCAAATGAACTACACTGAATTTAGTGCATCTTGACGTGAGGGTTTGTACTACTTATATCTTACAACTTACATCACGGACCCTTGCTGAGTACGCAGACAATCATAAAAATCGAAGTTAGCGTGTAAGCAGGCGTTAAGGTGGGAAGCTGAATCAAAATAGTGATGGGTTGCTAGCCGCATCGTCCATGGACGTAATTCATTAAATTTTCACCTAATCTTTTAACCGGCTTTTACGGTCTGCACGGGAAGAAAAGCAGCTGGTATATTCTATGTTTTTCCTTTTCTCCCAAACCAGTATGGAAGAGCGACTCATATCACTTGGGAAAAACGAACATAGACCTTATTCTTGTCGGAAAATTATTGTTTTGAATATTGATTACCTATGCAATAAGGATCACCCTTTCGAGTGCATGAATATTATTTATTTGCATAAGTAGCCTGTATGGGTTTTCGAATCTCAATCACCAATCTTGATGTATCATGTGTGTTTTTTAAGACTTTTTCAATTGTCTAAACAAAACCGAGACTAAAAAAACAATTCAGCAGAAAACAATAATACCCTCACAATGAAACCACATTACTATTGTGATATGATCGAAAACCACGAGTAACCAAAATAAATGGACAAACAACGTTATCTCAAATTGAATCCGCTCACCAAAAAATATCGCTGCACCCAGGCGAAATCCTCATCGGACCATCCCATATATTCAAATGGCTGCCGCAGTACTCGTCCTCCGGCAAGTTCGGATTCAACGCATTTGTCACGTAGAACTTCAGCACGGAAAACCACACTCGGAACCGTGGCGCTGAGAATGATGTCCTCCTGAAAATAAATGGCAGTGTTTGTTTTCGATCGCTTTAAAGATGGTTAGATGATAAAAAAGGTAATCGAAAACACGCAAGCATACAAAAAAATTACAGGAAAAACTATAGTTAAAATAAATAAATATATTTTTTACTACGATAAAACATATTGCAATTTTTAACTGTTATCTATTGTGCCTACCAATGCTTTTAAATGACAACATTTGTTTTCAAATGAAAACACCCATTAAATGCATTAAAATAACAATTTATAAAATACCTTTGTCACTAAAAATCTAATGATAATTCTCCAAACCCATTTTAGAAGTTAAGGCCCTACACTAGGCACACTAGCGACGCCAATAATTTTATTCCTTTACAAATGGAAAGAAATTACATTCTTGAATTTCTTTCTAATTGTAAAACATTAGAAATAAATTTATTGGCTTCACTAGTGTGCTTAGTGTGGGGCCTTAATGGTGCTCACACTGCTGTTAAAAATGTTTATAAACATTTTCTGACATGATAAAAATGGTATGATAAAAGCATGAAAATAAAAAAAAAACTAAGAACTAATATTGATAAAAATTATGAATGAAAAATACCTTTAAAACAAAAATAACAACAATAAGTTATTTTATTTGTATGTAAAAAATGTTAACATTTTGAACAGCAATGTAATGTTGAGAGCACCATTATGGTAGATAAAGAAACTTTCAAAATATTTTAAAATAGTTTGTTGTTGTGAGTATAAAAAAGAAAAACACAATTACCTATATATAATGTTCCTTCCAGAAGGCCCCGACGTATCAATTCCTTGCATATGATAAAGGCATGTCGTGTTCGGCGGCAAGGAGTGCTGTGGGTGTTCCAATACACCCTTTCCGGTCCCTCGGATCCAAAATTCACAAGCCCTTTTGTTTTTCGCATATGTCGGAGACTGTTGGTCAACAAATCTGACCTGAAATTGATTAATAGATTATAAATTAAAGCTGGATCCACTGGCGTATTTAAATAACTAGCAGTCAGCCCTAGCTTTGCATGTGGTACATACCTAGGCTGTAGCACTCAGGGTTAATGTACTTATACTAATTGGAAAAGAATTTTCGAATTTTTGAAATCTGTCCAATAGTTCCTGAAATTAGCGTGTTTAACCAAACAATAATACTCTTCAGTTTTCTAAATATTATCATAGATTACTTATATTGGGACAAAACACAGATCATAGATGTTGGATAAATTATGGGCCAAATTGACTACACCACTTCCACAAATTATAAAACGTTTGAATTTTCAATGCGAGCAGCATTGGACCCCAAAAAATTCAAACAAATTTGAAATAAATCACTTACAAAAAAACGGAGATGTCATTTAAAATTTCATCTGAAAAGCTCAAGATAACCTTTAAAGCTTTTTTTCGATTTTTACAATTCAAACTGAGGACATGACGTTTCTTAGCGTTTTGTCAAAAACGGCCACTTTTGGCGATAACGCAAAGTAGGAAGTAAAATTCAAGTATCCCCTTAAAAAAGGAGAGCTCGAGTTTCATTACATGCTTTAAATTTTAATCTACATAGCAGGATGTGAACGAGCCGCCCTTACAACCAATTCACTCTGTCATAGACCCATGGCCCTTTTTAACCATAAACTAAATACAAATGGTTGGATCCCCGGTCGTTAATCAAAGTGAAGGGTGACAGTATCCGCGTTGTTTTCGTCTACTATCTGATTAGTTTGGAAATTAGAAAGCAGTGTACTATATACTTTTACGAACTATACACTAATGATCATAATTTCAAACAGACTTTTGAAAAGGAAAAGGTACTCAAACCGTCGGTTTATTTATTGTTCTTTTATGATTATATACTATTATGTATATATACTCGAAGAAGCCTGGACCGATTTGGTAAATAATTTTTTATTTAAAAGGGTACCTATAACGTTCAGTAATTTAATTAAAGGCGGTTTTTTATCTCGAAAAATACAATGCAACAACCTATTTTATGTATGTTCTATTTAACTTTTTTATCTATATAATTATTATTTAGGTCTCGTCTCCCCCATTTCCATCCAGGACAAGACATTCCTTAGTGGATTTGCATTAATCGTCATTTCATTTTGTTCGCTGTCTACCCCTGTTATGTCTCCCTCCTTCTGGATACTACTTTGTAGCAACAAAAGCCTTTGAGTGCAAACGACAAACGTGGACCTCCAATCCTATTTCAATCTTGGAGCTTTGCGAAATGTAGTACATCGGATTCTGACCATGGTCTCTCTCTCTCCCGAGACATTTTGCTCTGTCGCCTTTTGGCAAATATTGAGTTTTTTAAAGGCAACAGGCATACAGACTACCTAATGGAAAGCAGTTACTAAAGATCTATTATAGACGTCTGTAAGATCAGGGGTGCAACTCGAAAGTTGCCGAACATGAAGAGTTTTTTTCACGCACTTTTCAAAGGACATTCTACAACTTTAGCGGACATGGAAGAAAGACCTTTCAAAACTTACTGGGCGCAACAATTTAGGATATAAGAAGTGACGATGAACTCCCTGCCAATGGCGTGAAGTGCGATGATAGAAAGTGGCCGAAGGCATTCTCAAATAATTCCTCAGAGCACAGCCCATTGTACAAATGGTACAACACACAAAAGCAAAATCTCTCCTTACTAAGTGATACTTGGATGCACCTGCTCAGAGGTGACAACAGTAACTCCATGTGTGAACGGACTTGTGACTTATAAAGTAGCAGTCTTTGCCCTGGGGTGTAGTACCGCTTGTCCTGTTGAGTTTTTTGATGGCATTTTTCTTGATACTTTACATCCTCCGACAAAGCGATAAATTCTTAAAAACTTGAAAATAGACGTGGCCCAATTCCGTAGCTTTTAGAACTGGAAGGTCCATTATTGAGACCGAGCCATGCCTACTAATTATACTTTGGCAGCGGTCCAAGAGAGGCCCCGGCGTTACTTGATTTATTATTGTTCAACGAAACACTTTAAATAACACTCCCTATGATACATTACTCCATTAACCCAATTTTGGGATCATATATGCATTAGATTTAGGGGTCATTAAGGTTTTAGAGGATTTTCAGTTAACTATTACGCTAATTCCCATTTTGAACTTTAATATTACGAATTGGGCTGACAATACCTATTAGCTATTTAATTATTGAATTTCACTATTCATCAGACGTCCTCCGTGTCGCTGTGGTTGACACGCCAGCCTACAACACGATGCACTCCTAGCTTCAATCCTCGGTCAGGTCATAATGGAAAACAATCTTGTTTAGATTGGGCTGGGTCTTGAATGTTTATGTTTATCTATATAAGTATCTTTACTAAAATATAATATAGTATCGCTTACTTAATTAGTACCCTAAGACCCAAGTTCATAACTTTCTGTGGGGCTAGCTCAGTTTGTGTGATTTGTTCCTATATATTTATTTATCATCTAAGCGTCTTCATGTTGCGTGTTTGTGTGTTTACATCCAACTGCCTAACACTAAAACACCTTGGGTATTTCAGCTCTCGAGTCTCATTGGAGCATTAGCATAGTTGTGTAAGGTAATACTTAGTAATGCTTCGCATTCATCACTTCAGCCGCAAGAAGACCACAGCTAAACTAAGCCTTTTACAAGGATTTCTAGTACGACCCGTCGGAAGCGGTCTGCATCCAGCGTCTTCCTGTGACCTGGGTCAGGTTTAACCACCTGGTTGGTGAGTCTCAAACACTTTGCTTGTTGGTACCTACGTGCAGGCCATTCTAGAACTTTTTGCCCCATCAGCCATCGGTTCTACTCGCAATATGGTCCGCCAACTTCAAAGATCTAATCCGCTGAGCAATGTCAGTGGCTTTTCTTCGTCTACGATCCTCTCGTTTCCCGATTTGATCTCTTAGAGAAACACCAAGCATATCCCTCTCCATAGCTCCTTGAGCGACCTTGAGCTTTATTCAGGCCCATAATAAGGGTCAACGCTTCTTCACAGTCAAAGCGTTTCGCATTATAGTAGAGTATTAATACTAGTTATTGGGTTAAAAGCCTTCGTAATTTGAAGTACGTGAGAGCTTATGAAGAAAAAGTACGAGCGTTCGTTTAATTGCATTTTGGCTGCCATCCAAACCTATAACCTTATTTCCTCTTTGGAATTTTCATCAAAATTGGAAAATGTGGATTCGTTTAAAAGCTATTTGATGTTTTTGGTTCGTTTTAGAATCGAATCGAAATGTCAATAAACAGTCGTTAAAAGAACACGAAAAACTAATTTAGCAGTTGCTTTAAATAATAGAACTAGGTACGAAGAAAAGACGAAACATACATTATTTTTCTATGTTTTAAATTACTGTTACCTGTTCTTTAACTACGAGTATTTTAACCACTTTAACTAAGTAATTTCAAAGAATGATTCCGAAAGAATGACTTAGATTTATTCCAGAATGATATAATAATAAGAACCTATACTTTATTGTAATTATTAAGATATGAAGACAGCCCCAAAAACTATATGACATCAGTTTGAAGGATCGATCTTTCACATTTGAGGCAAGAACGTTACCGCGACACATACAACAATCGTTTATGGTTTTTCCTCCGCACATTAAAAGTAGTGTCAATATTTAACTGTTAGGTATATTTATTTTTTTGGAATAATAAGTTTACTTACCTCTACTTCCAACTGAAAACCATGTAAAGACTGCGCTGTAGCCGGCTGTAGAAAAGTTCCAAAAGGCGACGTTGTGAATTCCACCAACAATTCAGGGCCACTTGATATCGCTTCCGGTACCGACACGCCCCCGCCACAGAACCTCAAAATAACCGGGTCTCGAGTCGTGTACCCATCGTACACGGTCACGTAGTCCTGCACTTCATCGCACTGCTGCCAGAATTTCAATTCCCTCCCATTGTTGCCTCTTTCCTGCTGAGCTGCGTAAAGCGCTTTCTGACTCCTAATCGAAACTAGCTGGCCATTCGGTTGTTTCACTACAATTAAGGCGTGTTTCCCTTGAGGCACCTCGTGTTGACGTACGGCGTAGTAGCACGTCAAGTTTCTGGGATAGACGCCGGGGAAATTGGGTGATTGTAGCCTACAGTTTTTACGATCGCAGTCGCTGAAGATCCGCGAGCAATAAGTCCCGGAGATGAGGTCCCCGAGGTAATACTCCCCGGCTTTGGGCTTAGAGACGGTAGTATCTTCACCGCGTGATATGTTTACGGGATAAGGCAATGGTCGGAGCTTGAAGAAGGGACGCTCTGAAATAAAACACAGCATTTTAGTTTGTTATTTTATACAAATTTACATTTGTATATAATATAAAAGTCTGCCGTTACTCATTTAAATAAAATTATTTGAATACGGTTTTTATCGCGTTTATTACAAGAGTCTGAAGGTCTTGCAGTCTTCTGCTTAGCTTGAGATTTGATTAAATTGATGACTGGATCCCAAGCTGGTGGTAACTGCCAACCATCCTCTCTATTGAAATTAGGATGTTTTTTAGGATGTTCAATAGAGAGGATGGTTGGCAGTTACCACCAGCTTGGGATCCAGTCATCAATTTAATCAAATCTCAAGCTAAGCAGAAGACTGCAAGACCTTCAGACACCGTGAGCCAATACTGCGTACATCCGGAACGTTATCAATAAATATTTTAGGCGGTAGATTTTGCAGTTCTTATAAAATACTAGACAAATGTCAACTTAGTCTACCTGCGACCACGAACACTGTAAAGTGCTCGAAACGTTAGGTGTATAAATAATGTAATAAACGCGATAAAAACCGTATTAAAATAATTTTATTTAAATGTGTAACAATCGCGAAAACATAAGAAAACATTCTGCCGTTACTGTTACACAGCTCAAACGAATTAACGAATGGAAATTAAGATTGTAGATAGTTATTATGACGTAAGCATTCACTAAGAAAAGATTTTCCAAAATTCTAAACGGGGGTCTGTAGTTTGTATTTTTTGCGAGCAAAGCTACTGGCAAAAGCTAGTTACTCTATAAAATGTGCCTCAGTTTCAAACTTTTAATTACATATGCTTGAAAGTCTACTATTTTAATTAACTTTGCCTAAACTTAAAGTACTTACATAGGAATCTGGCATATGTAATGCCAGATTACAAAGAGGAGTAGGTATACTTGACATGTATTAAATTAAAAGAGCACCTGTTTGTTGGATTGGTCTCACAGTTAAAGTTGCTCATATCAAACAACATTTTCTTTTTATTTTCTCTACGTACTTTCATTTCGACTAAAGTAAAATTCTAATACACGCATCGGAAAAGCGAAAGTATTTCGAAGAGATAATATAGGCAAATAACATTTTCGTCACACCGAGTACAGGTGACAATATGAACATCCGGCAAAGCGTCACATCGCTGGAATATTTCGAGGCAAAACTCAATAAAGTCATCCGTCACATATTAAATTACATACCTGAAGGAGGCGTGCCCCCATAGCGAACCGTCGCGTATTCCCTTCGCAAGACCTTGTACGCCATCCGGAAGTCAAAGTTATAGTTATTCTGGTCTTTGGATAGATGAAGAAGGCGTATTATGAGGGTGATCGATTTGGTTTCGCTGTAATAGATGGAAGGACCCCAGGAAGTGCCACACCAGGAGCCGCCAACTTGGGGACGGCTGGCTTCTTGGATTTGCATGTAGCCGTCTGGACAGCCATCTTCGGTGAATGAGGTGAAGCGGCCAAGTGTAAAGCTGTCGAAGAGGATCTGTAACAAAAGAGAAATAATGTTAACACATTTAGACACTGAAAAAGATGAAATACTCGTAGAAGTATGTACATATCATAAGAGTTACGTCGACAGGCGGGAGTGTCCTAGGAAGTATTCATAAGTAAGAAAAAAAATAAGACTATGTATTATTTTTCTATTCTTGACACAAAATACTGTCCTCGGAGGATTTATAGTTAAAACCTTAAAACAATGACAATGATCATTTTGTAAGAAAAAATTCAAGCCTTGTATATATATATAATATACAGCTCGTAAGCGGCTACAAAGTAGGTAATTTTTAGAATGGTTACTTTTTGAAGTGTTAGTCCAAATTAAAAGTTTTTAATTTTTTTTAAGCCTTGTATATATAATGAACTTTTTGCGGTAAATGTTGATCCAGTGAGAAGTTAGAACAATTGTTGATCCACCTATTTTACGTGTTTACTCAGATCCGCGTCGCGCAAACTGATATACTCTGATCCGTTCTAGATGCGCGTGTGACGTCGGTGGATCTGCACTTGCAGGTTTTCAACATACTCGTCGGTGATTTCACCAGTATATGTTGATCCATCAACGGTTTAAAAAATCATACTGGATATGACTTTTTAGATCCAGAGTATATTCAAATTATATGCGACATTTACTTAGACGATGTGGATCCGGAGCCAAAATTGACCAATAGGTACTCGAGCACAAAACGGCAACGTCGCGTTCTGCGTGCGACAGTTCACTTGTTCACATTCGCATCGCATCTAAAAATCTACTATAGTACATCGGAAGTAAATAACTTTTAGTATTTTTGGAATTACTTTTCATTATTTTGTTTTTGATAATTTAAGAGAACTACACATTACCAGCAGGTCTCTTAATTTGAATTGATGAAAAGTTATATTAAAAATACTACAAGTAATGGACTACCGAAGTACTCTCGTAGACTTCTTTCAATTTGATCAAATGACGGAGATGAAGAATTTAAGAGTCTACCTAGTTTCGCTGATGTAAGCCTCATAACAGAGAAACAGTCTAAAAGTATGGTCAAAAGAAAATTGAAAGAAGTATTCTCAACATCAAACTGAGTAACTGAGTCAAGGTCATCTGATCTGATAGGAAAATAAAGAGAGGGGCACAGTAGAGTAGATGGGGATATGAGATAACGGAGGCGGCGTGTAAAGAAAGAGATAGGCAACTGTGAAGACATCATTAGAGCCTTCGCGCAAGAGGCAAGCTGACAAGTAAAACTGTCAGCAAGATACGCTGCAGTAAGTAAGTAATGGGTTTTTTTGGTGGGAAGTCAAGGGGTTCAGTTGTCGTTTGCCTTGTACAATTTTGCAAATTGATTTAAGTGGACTTTATAATATGAAATTGGTGTAGTTTGGTGTTATAAATGCTCGTGCTCGAGAACAATTTGTGAAATAGTTAAAGCAGACTGTTAAATGGACTCGTATAGATTTGTCGCCAAAATCTCCCACGACGCTGCCAAAGAACATACGCCATCTTTGATGCCACATACCGTACAACACCGATACTCAGTATCTCAATATACTGGACATTGGCAGAATCACTGAAATTTCGGTGGAAGCCATAATTAAAAAGAAGAAAGAAAGAAAAGTAAGTAATGGAAATGAGTACTTATATTTATTACAAACTCGACGATGGGGAACACCAGACGTTCACCATACAAACAAAAAGCTTTGATGTCTAACAATCAAATAATTTAAGATATTTTTAACAAAAAAACAAAAACCGACTTCAACCCTATAATTTTTTTTAATAGGCATAAGAAGTTTAGTTGTGGTAGAGCCTCGCTACAGGCGAAAATCATTTTGCTAGTAGAATGAATGGGCCGGCTCGTCCGGGGAAGTACCACACTCTCACAGAAAATCGACGTTTGAGTAGTAGCTTAACCGCTACTATGCTTCGTTCGGTGAGTGAGAGAGCCGGAGGCCCATCTCCCTCTCCCCTCTGGGGAGAGAAAAATAAAAGGCCGGCAACGCTCCTGTGACACCTCTGGTGTTGCAGTTGTCCATGGGCAGCGGTGATCACTTCCCATCAGGTGACCCACTTGCTCGTTTGCCGTCCTATGACATAAAAAAAAAAAAATAGAAATAAGTGTAATCCGAACGGCATACCTGTAAAAATTTTTTTGGTTTTCGTTTATTTTTTCAAAAAGCGCTCGCCACTGTTCAATAAAAATGTAATGGGACCATCTATAATGAATAACCATCAAACAAAAACGAATTTCTTAAATCGGTCCAGGCATTCGTCAAAAAAATACGGAACCCTAAAAATTAAAGTAAGTACCAGTACATTGATGGATATTTGAAGTTTATTTTTTACTGAGCATTAAATGTTGTTTTTTGTTTTTCGTATGTGTAAGTGGCCAACACTGGTGTCAGATTTTTCAAGCTGCCTTAAGGCATCTGACATAGCTTAACGACTGCCATCAACGATGACAGCCGGGACCAACGGCTTAACGTGCCTTCCGAAGCACGGAGGAGTTCGAGATATTTTTATGCCACTTGCGGTCACCCATCCAAGTAGGGACTGCACCAGAGGTTGCTTATCATACGTAAGCGCTCATAGAGCTCACACCCACTGGACCATCGGCATTAAATAAAAGCTTGTTTTAAAAATTTTTTTTTTACGTTTATGTAATTTTATTTTCTACATTTTAGTTATTTGTATAGGCACTGTATTGCTCTGGTCAAAACAAATTCAATAAGCCCAAACACGATAGGGTTATGTTGTGTAGTTCAGGAGATGTTATGGCCACCTTCAAGAAGCATCATCAGACCCTCGACACTAATAAAAATTAATGCTCTTGTCAAGACAAATCCAACGAGCCCAAACTCGTCTAACGAGCCTAAAGACGATGGATTAAATGTTGTGTAGTTTGGGATAGTTTAAGATACAAAACGGCAACGTCGCGGCTGCTTTCAACCAATCAGATCGCTTCCTGTGCTCTGATTGGTTCATTTGAATCGGATCAACATTATCCGTAACTATCGCAAGGTGGATTTGTATATCGGATCAACTTCAGCGAACGCTAGGTAAGAAGTCCGATAGTGCAGATGTTGATCCGGTCGGAGCCACATTTGTTACCAGAGATGCATATTGGATCAACAAAAGGCGCCGGATCAACATGCGTTTTCGGATCAACAAAGTGCTCGCGTGAAGTCGCATCTGATCAACATTTACCGTAAAGGGATATCTATATATATATATATATATATATATATATACTTATACAAGGCTTTAAAAAAAATTTAAAAACTTTTAACTACCTACTTTGTAGCCGCTTACGAGCTAATTCGGCTAATAAAGACCTTACAACGCAGCGTTATAGCTTATGTGTAATATGCATTAGAATATGAAAGCTTATCCTCTGTTCCCGCCCTCGCTCAGAAATTGGAGCCAAGTCAGTGAGCACTTAGTTAATGGATCAATTAAATTAACAGATTTTATGCTGCAATTAAATTTAACAGGACATATATTTATGAGGTATCTTCGTATACTTATAAGTTGTACTATTTTTATTGTCTTCTTCTTTATCTTGTCCCACTTTTTATAATTACGTGGGCAGATGAGCATAGGAAAAACCTGATAGAAATGACAACGTCTCCTATGGACATCTGCAATACCAGTGTTATTGACAGAGCGCTACCGGACATTTAAAGGTAAATAGATATTAAACCCATCTTTAAAAGGAAGGAACCCATGTCATAGTTTAGGGGAAAAAGGTGGAAGTTTTAATGCCGGGTCGGCACTTAATATTCTATGGCAAGTTCTTTTCACGTTACTTATAAGTCTTTTAGTAGTGGGGATCTATCTTTATACATAGTAAAATTTCAATTTTTTTGGATGTTCAATGGGATTATTTCGCCCTTTAATATGAACAACCTTTTCTTAGACCGACGCTGAAAACTCAAAAAAAATATTACGTTTCTATACCAAAACATTCAGCCATTTGGTTAATTTGTAGGGAAATATCCATTTTCTTGAACAACTTATCCTAAAGGACTAATGCTTAAAAGATATATTGCGGGCTGAATCCCCGGGTCCGGTTTTCTAAAATCAATCCCCAAATATAATCATATCAATAGGCGATGCGGCTAGCAACCCATCACTATTTTGATTTTGTTTTCCATCTATACACCCATCTTTGCTAAACGAGGCCTTTGGACATTATGGTCATAATGTCCAAGCTCTGTTTACCCCGTAAGGGATAAAGACGTGATACTATGTATGTATGTAATCCCAAAATGTTGTAAAATATGTAAAACCATGAGGGAGGAATAGTTTTTGGTCGCGATAACTAACATCCACGCGGGTGAAGCCGCAGTACTTAGCTAGTACAATATAAAAAAATATAGTTTCTTTTAGGTATAAGACGAGCTCCGTGGCGCAGCGGTCATCACGCCTGCCTGCGACACGGATGGTCCCGGGTTCGATCCCCGGTCAGGTCAAGATGGAAAACGATCTTTTTCAGATTGACCTGGGTCTTGGATGTTTATCTATATATGTATTTGTTATAAAATATAGTATCGTTGAGTTAGTATCCCATAACACAAGTCTTTCATTAGAACTTACTTTGGGGCTAGCTCAATCTGTGTGATTTGTCCGTATATATTTATTTATTTATTTATTTAAAAGACCATTGTTACCCTTAAACAAAACTATCAGAGAAAACTTCCTAATAAAACGCACGCATAAGCCCTTTCACTTAGCGATTATGACCCACATAATAATTATACCACTTAAGGACTATGTGTTACAATCTTTATTACAATACGACAGCGTATTCTGTGTTTCAGCTCTCGCTCAGTATTTATAACAGTCAAGTCCGTAAGCGGTTACTTAATGGATCAATTACATTCTCAGGCCTTTCTTTGGGGGTTATTAAAGTTAAAAACTAATTTAAGAAATTCAAGAGAGTGTAATTTTGGTAGGTTATTATTAACTTGTTCTAATGTATAGTAAATGATGTCGACATATGTATACGCCCATATGTTTGGTTCACAAAAATGTCGTATCAGTTATTGCAACTGCTCGCTGTACTGACTGTACTAGGAAAGAATACAAGAATAATTCCTTACTTATATAAAAACTAATGAGCTCAGTTTCTCTTTGTTCAGCTATTTTGACTTATTTAATACAATAACACGCAGGCACATAGGCAGGTAATATATACAAGGTGTAACATGACCCTCGACATACTCTTAAAGCCAGCCAGCCAGCTCTTCAATATGAACAACTTTTGCTATGTGATCAATGCTGGGAACTCAAAAAAAATCGTCAATTTCATACAAAAAAAATTTGCCACCTGGGTGAAATGTATGGGAAAGCAAAAATTTTTTTCGATTTCCCAGCGTTGACCCCATAGAAAAAGTTGTTCATATTGACGGTGTCACTCACCCCTTTAAGGATATGTCGAGGGTCATGTTACATCCTGTATATATAGTATAAAATTTATTACATGGGTTCAAGTATTTAACTATTACACCGTACACTCCCAGTCAGCATAGTGAGTAAGCACTCACTTAATAATTGCGCGCACTTACTTAATGGATCATTTAAATTTATAGAACATTTTCTACGGAGCAATAAAATTAAATTAAATTTGATTTGACTCATGAAATATGATACGAGACTTCAGAAATGATTTGGAGGTTCATGACGAAAGAATGTTTTTATTCTTACTTTAAATCGATGGTTCATAATTTGTTCCATACAATTCTTTTCTTCTACTTTATGTAAAACAAAATATAAACATTAAAATATTAAGTTTCATTAATGTAATGAAGTTAATCTTAAGAGTATATCTAGATAGAGATTTCCTCTGTTTGGTACTCATGTACCAAAGTCTTATCCAAAACTAAATAAATCCATATACTTATTAAAGTTGATAATACTCAAAACCGTAAGCATGAAAGATCCCAATCCACACGTCTAACACTACGTTATATGAAAGCATATTCTCTGTTCAAACTCTCACCAAGTCAGTAGGCGCTTAATGGATCAATTAAATTTGCAGACCGTTTTCTTTGTGGCAATTAAAACGAAAGGGCAACTCGTGAATTTTAATAGGAGGCTTCTGAAACGGCTGCCATTTACGACGAAATATTATTATTATCTTCTTGTTCTCTGGATTTATGTTACGATGATGGTCTTGAGGCTAAAGAAAGGCTACCAAGTAATTTTATAATTACTATTTATAGCAAATCATAGTCATACACATTTTTAAAACTTTGGAGTGAATTTAAGATTATGGGATTTTTATCACCTTGAGTTTGCGTTCAGAGAATGTATCAAATTTGAGGTTTAAGAGCTAGACTTCTGTCAATTGAAGAGAGTGTTTGTAAATAGACTTTCTTTATAGTAAATACTTCAGATCTTACAAGCTTAATCCGCTTTAAGCGCCAAATGTTCTTTTTTGTTATGGATACCCCAATTATTTTTAGGGTACCGTAGTAAACAAGGAACCCTTACAGTTTCGCCATGTCTGTCTGTCTGTCCGTCCGCGGTTTTATTCAGAGACTATAAGTACTAGAAAGCTGTAATTTGGTATGGGTATGTATATTAATCATGCCAAAAAAGTGGTAGAAAAAACCTTAAAAAAAATATTTTTTTATGGTAGCTCCCATACAAGTGAAGTGGAGGAGTAATTTTTTATTCGCTACTTATCCACCGTGTGGGGTATCGATAAATAGGTCTTTAAAAATTATTGTAATGTTGAGAACACCATTTTTCGATTTAGGGATCCGTTTCCGAAATATTTGGTTTTAAAGTGCAAATTTTTGTTAGAGGTACGTGTCCCCCCCTCTAATTACTAAACGGTTATATATGGATACGTGAAAAAAATTACAGCAGTAGTACATATACTGAAGGTGAAAGGAAAACTATCAGAGCTGAGTACTAAGTACAATACTAAAAAGTTATAGGCAACCAACTTTTAAAATGTATTCGAAAATGTCAAATTCCATACAATTTTCATTGTTAGACGTTTTTGGTGCGAGTGTGAACAGTGTGAAGTCAAACTTGTCATTCGCAACTACGGAACCCTACACTGCGCGTGGCCCGACACGCACTTGGCCGGTTTTTGTATTGTATCTGTAGTCAGATTTACATGTGGCGTAGTTTTGATTATATTAAAGTAATAAAAAATAAATACACAAATACGACTAATTAACAAGAAGAAAATTAATATAAATACACTACTTTAAACACAACATGAGAGTACGCGAAACGCTATTTACGGGTGCAAATTGCGTCTCTGATAAAAGTGTCAATATGGATTGTACTTGAGGTCGGATTTATTCTTTGCCATTACGTCGATATCTGCTGGTACTTCCATCTGTTACACATTCTCAACCCACTTGCCCCATAAAACAGGCACAAAATGAGACTACGGGAAATGCAATTTACGGGTGCAAATTGCGTCTCTGATAAAAGTGTCGATATGGATTGTACTCGAGGTCGGATTCATTCTTTGCCACTATGTCGATTGCTGCGGGAACTTCCATCTGTTACACATTTTCAACCCACTTGCCCCATAAAACAGGCTTTAATATTTATTTTTAAGCACAAAATGAGAGTACGCGATATGCAATTTACGGGTGCAAATTGCGTTTCTGATATAAAATGTCGATAAGGATTATACTCGAGGTCAGATTTATTCCTTGCCACTACACATAGACATCGATTGTTGCGGGTTCTTCCATGTACCACTTACCTCAAAATTCAGTTATGTGGTATAAAGTGTTGTGCTCAAGTGGATTTACTTACGCTTTGATTTTACGTTAGTACACGGAAACGTCAATTGCTGCGAGTATTTTAATGTTTTACCCATTTGTATGTTTTTTTCCTGCTGAAATTGAATTTAAGCAGGAAAAATACATACATGCTTATTCTGAACCCCTAACAATAATGTAAAATGGAATCAAAATCGGAAATAAATACAGAATTAAAAGAAAAGCGGTAAAAAAGTAACAAAAAATTTGATCACCTGATCGGTGAATTTGTATGGTTGGCCCTATGTCTATTTTTGTTATAGGATATTAGGAGTTTATTTTCTTGCAAATGTTATATTCGTGATCTTGATTAAAATATTGCCAATGAAAAATTCCATATATCTTACGGGAACCAGGATAGCAGGTTGAAAAATGGGAAAAAGTGGACACACCCATCACTGCGGGCTGCTCTTTCAAAGAGAATGATTTTATCTTTGAAGTCAATGTGAATTGTGAACATCACTCGATAACCAACGTGCCGGGGGCTTGCCTTATGTTTATCCGCTTCTTGACGGCTTATTTATCTTTATATATACCTACGTACATAAATATTCATCATCATCATTATCAACAGGTCTTTGTTAGTCTCCACTGTAGGAGCACGACTCTCTCTGTAGAATCAGAAACATTATTATAAAACGCAAAGGTCACGGTTAGTATGTTAGAAAGCGTTAAGGTGGAAAGAGGGATCAAAATAGTGATGGGTTGCTAGCTGCAATGCCACTGTTTGTTTGTTTTTCGTATGTGTAAGTGGCCAACACTAGTGTCAGATTTTTCAAGCTGCCTTAAGGCATCTGACATAGCTTAACGACTGCCATCAACAATGACAGCCAGGACCAACGGCTTAACGTGCCTTCCGAAGCACGGAGGAGCTCGAGATATTTTTATGCCAATTGCGGTCACCCATCCAAGTAGGGACTGCACCAGGGGTTGCTTAACATACGTAAGCGCTCGTAGAGCTCACACCCACTGGACCATCGGGCTCC
This sequence comes from Rhodophaea formosa, assembly GCA_963082605.1. Taxonomy (NCBI): domain Eukaryota; kingdom Metazoa; phylum Arthropoda; class Insecta; order Lepidoptera; family Pyralidae; genus Rhodophaea; species Rhodophaea formosa. The sequence goes on from OY720209.1 coordinate 5,706,144, forward strand.
TCTGCAATGCCAGTGATATGATTTTAAAACTGAATAACCATATGTAATAGGTACCATGGATGAAATTCATTTTAAAGTTTTAATTGAAATCGTGAGGCGATAAAATTGTGAATTTGGATGTGTCGATAAACTAAATTGTAAAAGTTTCAGAACATGATTATAAATGTTACCTGGTTATATTCTTGAATGGATGACCATGCCAAACGAATTATTATAGATCTATGTTTTATATGCAGCGGAATTTGTAAACTTACGTACGGCTGATGTCACAAAGGTCCAAAAGTGGAGTTATTCATAAAATAAACTATTATTTTATTTAAAACAAATTGTAAGTATGACACAGAAAGTTAAGTCATGGTGATTTGGAACAACCTGGCAGAATCCAAATCCCTAAATACTAAACTTAAAGGAACTGAAAATAAAATTTATGATATGAGATAATATTGAAATGTTTATGCCTGAAAAGAGACCGCTTTCACATACAAGAGTCTCAAAACAGATTGAAGCTTCTGGAAAATATTTATGTTTGAGTTGCAAACGATACGTCACATCCTCAAAGAAAACTAGCAAGTAGCATATGAATAAATCACGTACAAAACGAAAAGACCAATATCGTGTGTGACGTGTACTCGAGTAGAAAATGTTATTTTTAAAGCGTGAGGTTCGTTTATTTGTTTTATTTTATTTATTTAATAATTAATTTGAATCTTTTTTTTATGTAGTTCTTACTCCGCCATATACCTGATACAAATCTGTAAAAGATTTTTCGTAATTTAAAGAGCATGCATACACACTATCACGTCTGTTTCCCTTGCGGGGTAGACAGAGCCCAAGGTCATAAGATTCAAAGGCCACATTTAGCGTGTTCATGGGCGAGTAGGAAACAAACGAATTTATTTGTTTTATTTTATTTATTTAATAATTCATTTGAATCTTTTTTTTATGTAGTTCTTACTCTGCCATATACCTGATACAAATCTGTAAAAGATTTTTCGTAATTTAAAGAGAATGCATACACACTATCACGTCTGTTTCCCTTGCGGGGTAGACAGAGCCCAAGGTCATAAGATTCAAAGGCCACATTTAGCGTGTTCATGGGCGAGTAGGAAACAAACGAATTTATTTGTTTTATTTTATTTATTTAATAATTAATTTGAATCTTTTTTTAATGTAGTTCTTACTCCGCCATATACCTGATACAAATTTGTAAAAGATATTTCATAATTTAAAGAGAATGCATACACACTATCACGACTGTTTCCCTTGCGGGGTAGACAGAGCCCAAGGTCATAAGATTCAAAGGCCTCATTAGCGTGTTCATGGGCGAGTAGGAGACAAACGGAATCAAATTTGTGATATATTTTCTCAATTTCTATTTATTTAAAGAATACTTATCAATTTCTCTATTTAGTTTATTTATTTGTTTACAGTCAGTTACTTAAAAGATGACACGGGTTCTCTAGCGTTTCAGTGGTGTAGTTCCACGCCTAGAGTTGATCATTCCTTTTTGTCCTGTATATGTCATAAAAGGCAACTAAACGGCAAAAGAGCGGATGTCTGACCTCCGCAACCCAAAGGGACCAGGACCAAAGATAATGTAGTTATAGGTTTCAACAAACGCTAAATGGCGTTTGGAACCCAAACTCGTCATGCCTTACAAAGCACGGAATCTTCTTTTTCGGATAACTAGATGATGAGTGCAATATTCTCACCAGACTGAAAACAATTGTCATGAAGTTAAAATATGCTTTCCAGTTGGACCCACGACTTTTGCCAAACAACTAACCACGGAGACAAGCCATAACCACATAACTCCAATGTTAAGCAATTCCGCTACAGTTGCGTTGGTGAACTCCAATAAGATTCTTAATTTGATGTATTATGGAAGGCACATCAAACTATAGATCGCAGCTGTCATCATGAATCGCCATTCCAAACTACCTTGGGCAGCTTGAAATTAAATTTTAGGCTGATAAAAGTTACCAACTGGTTAACATTTTAATCACGAAAACTTAATGTAAACAATGACAAATTATCTCTTTGGACATTTAGCACGTCGATATAAACAACTTTTGCTACTACGCTAACGCTGGTTACACATAAAGAAATCCGTATTAAAACATTCAGCCGCTCGGTCAATTTGTATGAATGTCATTTGCTTTTTTTTCTAGCATTGGTCGTATCGGAAAAGTTATTCATATCGACGACCTTAATTACCAATTTAAGGGTCCAAAACGATCAAAACTTCGCCATGTATGTTTATACCTACGTAAATAAATAAAACACAAAACGAAAATGTTCAAAATGAAAATATGTTTCGTTTTGCTCGCGAAGAAAATATGATTTAAAAATCTGAGGGTTGTGTGATGATGTTTTAAACGCGACGGCATGTTCTCGAGTTTCAATTTATGTGCAGGAAATAACGTAACGTACTAAGAATCCGGTCTAGACTCTAGACATGTCTGAAGGTGGCGTCGGCGAAGGGTGGAGACGTTGATGTTGAAATTTGATATCCACTTACATTTCCTTAGCTTATGTTGATACGGATAAAAAGTGATATATGTATGATATTATACTTAGGGTTTATTATACTGTTGAAAGAAAGAATTATGTGCGTATTCAAATTGAATAAAATACATTTATATATTTGAATTTATAATTTCAAACAACAAGACTGTTCGTTTTTTTTTTAAATATGTTGCGTTTTGCTCGCGAAGAGAATATGATTTAAAAATGGGAGGGTTGTGTGATGATGTATTAAACACGACGGCATGTTCTCGAGTTTCAATTTATGTGCAGGAAATAAAGTAGCGTAGTAAGAATCCGGTCTAGACTCCAGACATGTCTGAAGGTGGCGTCGGTGAAGAGTTGAGACGTTGATGTTGAAATTTGATATCCACTTACATTTTCTTAACTGATTTTGATAACATATAAAATGTGATATATGTCTGAATCAGGGTTTAATATATCGCTAAAGATATGACCTTTGACATTATATAAAAAACGCAAATAAGATAAAAAAAAAAAAATTTAAAGGTAATTTGATTTTATGATTTCAAAAATCATTTCATGGAACTTTTAACGATTTGCTTTTCAAAAAGAACAATAGGTATTGAAAATTGTTACTCAGTGTGGAAAAACCGTTAAATTGTTTGGCATATATAAATGTAATATTATATGTTGAGAAAATTCTATTCAAGATAGACAAAAACGAATTCTTATACTAATTTACATGTCTGGATACTTTTGTATGGGAATGTAATTTCATAGGAAAATTTGTATACATATATTAACTGGCTGAGTAAGTTTCCCTCCTGTTTCCTTAGCTCATTGTATAGTTCAATTGGCAAGCAATAGTTTAAATTGACGAGACAATCATAATAATATTAGAACTTATGCTAGATATTTTTTTTTTATACGGACAAATCACACAGATTGAGCTAGCCCCAAAGTAAGTTCGAGGTGTTATGGGATACTAACTCAACGATACTATATTTTATAATAGATAATTGTATAGATAAACATCCAAGACCCTGGTCAATCTGGAAAAGATCATTTTTCATCTTGACCTGACCGGGGATCGAACCCGGGACCTTCCGTGTAGCAAGCAGGCGTATTGACCGCTGCGCCACGGAGCTCGTTTCGTGAAAATTAATTATAGAAACCTGACTATACTCACGTTTCGCGTTTAAAATATATCAACTAGTCATTCAAGAATCATTTTATTTGTAGCGAATAGGGGTGGCAGCGCAAAGCTAATTGTAGATGTCGCTGCGTACGTTCATCCTTAAAAAAAATATAAATATCTTTATTTTTAGATTTTGATGCAATTAATTAGTGCATAAGAATAGTGACAAAACATTAAACCTTTCGTAAAAAAATGTATAAAACGCATACATGTTCCCTTATCAAAAGATTTTTAAGTATTTTGCAAACATAACCTACAATAATATTTTTTTATATACTAACAATAAAATATATATGCCAATTTGTGGGAAACTAGCTAGTATAAACAATTTAATAGTTTATTTCACGAGATTTGGTCTGATTATGCAGAAAAATATTGATTAGGGTAAAAGTCCATACATTTGACAGTTGTATCGGAACAACCCTACTAAACTGTCAACGTGACAGTTGCCATCCCCATTAAGAAATGCAGAGCAGAGACGTCCGAGTTTAATATATTAAATTTTAATATAGTACGCTCGGTTGAATCGCCACGAGAAAATTAATATCGCGTGCAGTATTGTTGACTATGAAATCGTCAACAGAAGCTAAATTTTCAGTTATGAAATTTAATATTTTATTAACTTTTCACAAATAATGGGTTATTATTTTTTCATGTGAAAATGAATGTACTTTAACAGGCCTTCCATTTCGTAGAGGCAGTGCTTGCGTCACACCTTGAATCTTGCAAAACGGAGTTTGTTTGTTATAATAAATAATATAATAATAAAAGTTTGTTTGTTGGTTTGTTTATTGCATTTCACGCTTATACTTCTGAACAGATCATCATGAAATTATGAGTGCGTGTTGTCGGAATATGGATAACGATATAGGCAACCCCAGTAAAGTATTTTTTTCAAGGGTGAAGCCATCGGCAAAAGTTTCTAACCCATAAATAAATTTGTCAGTATGGTCATACACTCATAAAATAAGCTGTCTTAGTATATTGTTACGGATTTCTCTCAACCGCGAAATCAGAACACTTACCATAATGTATAATATAAGCTTAGTTATATAAACGTATAGGAAAAATTAATTTATAATCCTGTTTATAAATTAACTTTATACTCGTAACTAATAGGTATAGGAAAAACTTTATTTCAAAAAGAGAATCAAAACAATATTAAGTGTGGTGACTAATCTTCATGCTTTCAAAAGCCACATTTTCAAAAGCAACTAAGTCCATTCTTCACAAGTCTGCACTTGCATCTCTTGAAAGAATTCTGAAAGTTTGCAACAGCTTGAGCAGCTTGCTTTGTTGTTGCACATAGAATAAAAGCACTGCAGTACGCGAGTTGAACTTTTGGCGTAATTTACGTAATTGCTTGCTGTAAAAGCTCGTTACTTTTTAAACGAGTAGGATGTAGAACAAATATTTTATTATTTATACAAATTTACAACTTTTTATTTAAAAAAGGCGGTCAAAGTACTTTATGATGAGATAACTTTTATTGAACAATTTACTAAATCGCACCATATGTAGGCATTTTATGGTCAACAAGCTACAGTGACAAAAAGTAATAACGATCCTAGCAGTATGTTTTCCATACAAATGTATTTCTCTATTTTCTCGCTGAAAACTGCTTCTAGAGGCAGAATTCTTTTTTCATAAAATCTATTTCTAAAAACTGTTACTTATAAAGAAAAAAAATTTTTCAAAAACATTTTTTTAAGAAAAAATTAAAAAATTGAGTCATACCTATTTTAGTACTAGATTTTATAAAATAAGAATTGTGGCTCTAGAATCAGTTTTCAGCGAGAAAATGGAGAAGTACATTAATATGGAAACCATACTGAAAAAATACTGCTAGGATCCATAAGCATTTTCAATAAGTTAATAATATAAATTGTTACGATTAGACTATTTTGATATAGGTATGTTAAATATTTAGAAGTTTTGAAAACCATGACGATTTTTTGACCTACGGTACAGTATAATACCATATGATGAGCTCCGTGGCGCAGCGGTCAACACGCCTGCCTGCTACACGGATGGTCCCGAGTTCGATCCTCGGTCAGGTCAAGATGGAAAATGATCTTTTTCAGATTGACCTGGGTCTTGGATGTTTATCTATATAAGTATCTATTATAAAATATAGTATCGTTGAGTTAGTATCCCATAACACAAGTTTCGAACTTATTTTGGGGCTAGCGCAATCTGTGTGATTTGTCCATATATATATTTATATTTATTTATTTAATTCCATAAGTCCATATATTCTAACAGATAACGATTGTGTTTACAATGACATGTTATTTTTACATTAAGTCAAAGTTTGTTTCCATTAAAATATCTTAAAAAAATTACAACCAAATTAACATAAATTTCAGGCACAAATTTCCGTAATGACCTGCCACGATAGCTTTTAAAATGAGCTTACATGCTACTTATTTGTGGGAACAATTGTAATACTAGTGGTTAAATTAAAACCCGGCCTATTTTCTGTACACAATTAAATTGTTGAAATGGGAAGGAAAAATCTAAGAAACGTTATGGATTTTTCCTTCTACTTCCAAAATAATTAATGTAACACATTAGGGCCATTACAAAAAAATATTTTCGCTTTTTATTTTCTAGTTCATACTATATTCTATTCAATTTGTTTCCAGAATTTTCTTACGCAATAAATTCTCAATATTTGAAAAAATCTGAATCTTGCAAAATAATATTATTTGATGACAAAAATCAATTATTGACAATTAACTCCAATGAAAAACTTAGACACACTTATATCCGTACTTTCGCCTCCTTTTTCGTCGCAACTAAGGAAAATGAGTTCAATTACTTGTTGTAGATGAACTCAAGTTGTATTAATTATTTTCCTGAAAGCAAACTTTACAAAATATCTTATAGAAAATTTTGGTGATTAGTTTTCTTAAAGAAAAGGAAAAATACGGATGTAAACTGTGATCATAGAGCAAAGAACAGCACAAAGTTAAACTTTCAACGTAGTACACGTAATTACTCGACACCAAACAAGTTTTCGTACTTTTAAAATAAGCTTACACGCTACTCATTTCTGTGAAACAATTGTTTTAGCAACAGTAAAACTGAAACGTGGTTTTTATGCGGTAAGCAATTAAAGAGTTGATTGTAACAGGAATTTCTAAGTAAAGTGTTTAAATTGAGCCGTATAAGTCAAGAGAGCCATTATTTACAAGATAAAGTTTAAGAACTAAAACCTAACTACTTATATTTCTGGACATATTTAGAGGTTTCACGGAAGAATGGTAGTTATTATTTTGTGTTTAAATTATGTTTTTTTTTGTAATATAGAATCACAGTATATAAAAAAAAAATCAAATCCCTTGAGCCTTTTGGGCATGAATAACTAATAGTAATCCGAACATATAAACTTTCGCATGTATAATATTAAGTACCTATTAAGGATAACACGACTATATGTAGGAGGAGGTAATGTTTACAATGACTTTTATCAACTTGACTCGACCTCAGGCAGTCAAATCAGTATCCTTAGTTGTAAAAACATCCCTTGCTTCTTAATATTCCTTCAGTCCAGGTGAAGCAACTGACAACTTGAGGTGTCCTTCAATGAGTAAGAATATAAATTGTCAAAAAAATAATTAAGCTTAAAAATATTTGCCGACGATTATGAACATGTAAAACTAGATATTATATTGATACCTATTTACACGTGTTTAAAAGCAAACAAAATTTTGAGTTTGAGTGGGGGGCATTTGAGCAAGAATCTTCTTAGGGCTGAGATGATGATGAGGATCTTCTTCTTCTTCCTTGCCTTTTTCCCTATTTGGGGTCGGCTCTGTATGTCAACTCTCTCCAAAGTTTCCTGTTACCAACCATATCGGCACTTGCTCCCCGTTCCTTCATATCATTCCTCACACATTCCTCATCAACATCAGAGATGATGATGAGGATATCTCTGAAAATATAATATCTTTTGGTTAGTAATCTTATTTTACTATATAAAACATGAATTATAATTTGAATATGCAATAAATTATCCCTATTATTACAATGCCGATTGCGGAACGGCTCATAATTTATCTGTACGTGACACTATTCCGACTCCAGTGAATCAAATCCCAGTCATTTTGGCAATGGCCGATTCTTCTCTGCTTTAGTAATTTCCATAAGAAAAATATACGCGTGATATAGTAAAGTAGGAATTATATTTAATTAAAAAAATATATGTATAAGTACTTTAACAATTAGGCTGAAAGATTTCAACCTCGCATACCAATAAAATACGAATATCCTTGTAACAAAATATACATATATATAAATATTACTACTCCAGTTGAAGAATCGGCTGATCGAAGGATATTCACGAGTAATTGGAAGGTCTAGATTCCTTTTTAGGGTTCCGTAGTAAACAAGGAACCCTTATAGTTTCGCCATGTCTGTCTGTCTGTCTGTCTGTCTGTCTGTCTGTCTGTCTGTCTGTCCGTCCGCGGTTTTACGCAGAGACTATAAGTACTAGAAAGCTGTAATTTGGTATGAGTATGTATATTAATCATGGCAAAAAAGTGGTAGAATAAAATCTTAAAAAAAAAATTTTTTTTAGGTTAGCTCCCATACAAGTAAAGTGGGGGAGTAATTTTTTTTCTCTATTTACCCATTGTGTGGGGTATCGTTAAAAAGGTCTTTTAAAAATATTGTGAGGTTGAGAACATCATTTTTCGATTTAGGGATCCGTTTTCGAAATATTTGGTTTTAAAGTGCGAATTTTTGTTAGACGTAAGTGTCCCCCCCCTCTATCTGCTAAACGGTTATATATAGACACGTGAAAAAAATTACAGCAGTAGTATATATACTGAAGTTTAAAGGAAAACTATGAGAGCTGGGTACTAAGTACAAACTAAAAAGTTATAGGCAACCAACTTATAAACTGTAAAATTTCATACTATTTTCATTGTAAGATGTTATTGGTCGTTAAGAGTCCCACGTAAGGCCGCAATCCCATACAAACGTAGTTTCGTTTTAGTTTTACAACAGTTAAGCCAATTTCAACCAAATTTCGTACATACGACCGGATAAGGCATATTGATGTTTATAATCAGATTTCAATTTTAAAAACAATACCTATACAAAATTACAGCGAGTTGAAGTTTCGTATCGAAAACTTGTACTCGCTGTAATTTTCTTAAACTGTAAGGTGCGAGTGTGAATAGTGTGAACTCGAAGTTGTCATTCGCAACTACGGAACCCTACACTGCGCGTGGCCCGACACGCACTTGGCCGGTTTTTATTCATCTCTCTTTACGATTTAGTATTTTACTTATTAGTGAATCTGATATCGATATTTAAATTAAATTTTTTCAAGGGTCTAAAGCCAACTTGCAATTAAAGCAATGCGTTTTTTTAAATCTATGGCGTTGAAGTATTTATGATCTAAAACGCTTGTAAACCAGAGTAATATTTCCTGATATAAATAAAAATTGTCTTCAAGAAGATTCCTTAAAATAAAAATAAAACTGTTGAACGTGAAATCAGAATGTCAATTGAAATCGTACTCGATCCCGTGCCTTTTCACTGCAGAGTGACAATGCATTGATTTCCTTCGTCCGATTCCTAGCGTCCAACCGTGTCATTAGAAATGTTCGCTTTCATTACAGAGGAAAAAATGTGGTTCACTTTCAATTACCTATCTTCCATTGATTAAAAATTCCTTCCTTTAAAAAAAACCATTGAACGTGAATTCAAAATGTCAATTGAAATCGTACTCGGTCCCGTGCCTTTTCACTGCAGAGTGACAATGCATTGATTGCCTTCGTAGCGTCCGACCGTGTTATTAGAAATGTTCGCTTTCATTACAGAGGAAAAATGTGGTTCGCTTTCAATTACCTATCTTCGGTTGATTAAAAATTCCTTCCTTTAAAAAAACCATTGATGGTGAAATCGGAATGTCAATTGAAATCGTGCTCGGTCCCGTACCTTTTCACTGCAGTAGTGAAGTGACAATGCATTGATTTCCGTCGTAGCGTCCAACCGTGTCATTATGAATGTTCGCTTTGATTACGGAGGAAAAAAATGTGGTTTGCTATCAATTATCTATCTTCTATTGATTAAAAACTATTTCAAATGGTTTTTAAATTAACATAATGTTCTTTTACTTGTATTATTTTATTACAACTTTTTTATTTTCTGATAATGATTAAAAAAAATAATTAAAAGCGTAATAATTCAGACTTAACTCGGGCGTGTAACCTGACCAGCACTCTTAGCAAATAGTATGGCCGCAGTAGTAATTAGTACAAATGAGCTTATAAACCGTTCGCTTTGACCACTTCCCTTTACCGTAATAGATTTGCTAGTGTGTAAAAAAGTCTGCTTTTCCATTTTCATACAAATTATCATTTATTTTTGAGTGTCTCGTTGTGGTCAACATTGGTGTCTGATTTGCAAAGCTGGTGCAGGTTAGCGACTACCATAACAACAAACATTATTTTAATACATAGGTGATATTATGTATAGTTGATTAATTGTAGTTCTAAACTTACAATTGCAATTAAATGGGCGTTGAACAAGTGTTATACAGCGTTTATATTGACCCTCGACATACACTTTTTATGAAAATGTCGAATTTTTTTAGTTCCTAGTATTGGTGCCATAAGAAAAGTTAATTTGTTAAGTTCTGAGTCACCTCTTTAAGAGGGCCCTGAACGCGCATATTTCCATACAAACGGACAAAGGGAATTGTGGCAATATTTTATTTCTTGTGTAAAATTAAGCATTCAATCAATTAATCTTATTATGACGTACGCACGTTCCTAAATAGCTTGGTAAAATTATCAATGGTTTGAGAATTATAGCCATTTTCATACAATTTTTTAAAGGCTTATATTTCTCACACCATTGATATTTTAACTTATCTGTATAGGAACATACGTACACCATAATTTTCTCTTTGTCCGTTTGTATGGACACATGCGCGTTCAGAGCATAGGTCAATTTACATGATGTATTTTATGAAAATAAATATTATTTTACCGTGCAAATTTAAAACCAAAGCAGAAATTCACACCTACTCGTGTAAATAAAACCAAGCGTGTAATCCGACGAGTGCTCTTAGCAAATACAGCTGTAGTTGGCTAGGGCTGCAATTAAATGAGCTATTAATATATGTACTTTGTTATATATTATAATTAAATTTATTATTTTGACTTGTAAAATTTAAAACTAAAGCTGAAATTCACACCGGCTCGTGTAAATGAAACCGAGCGTGTAATCTGACGAGTGCTCTTAGCAAAAAACACAGCGATAGTTGGCTGGGGCTGCAATTAAACGAGCGATAAATACATGTAGTTTGTTATATATTTTAATAAAACTTATTATTTAGACGCGTGAAATTTAAAACTAAAGCGGGAATTCACACCTTCTCGTGTAAATAAAACCTAGCGAGAAATCCGAAAAGTGCTCTTAGCAAATACAGCTGTAATTGGCTAGAGCTGCAATTAAATGAGAGATTAATATGTATACTTTTTGATTAAAACCCACCAACCCCTACCAACCTCCGCACCGACTCAGCGAGCGCAGCGGGCGGCCGCGCACGCCGCCCGCGCCGCCCACGCATCCGATCGCTAACATCAGTGCGGATTGGGACGACACCGTGCGCGCGTCTCAATTCACATTCGCCCTGAGAAAGACCTCCGGATGAGGTTGAAACATGTCGGCCAGTAGCTGACTATTTACGTGAGTTACCCGTTGTTACGTATTTTAATTATGTATACTTTGTTATATATTATAATTAAATTTATTATTTTGAAATGTAAAATTTAAAACTAAAGCGGGAATTCACACCTACTCGTGTAAATAAAACTGAGCGTTTAATCTGACGAGTGCTCTTAGCATACAGCGGTAGTTGGCTGAGGCTGCAGCGGTAATTAGCACGAATTGCGATCATAAAATGTTTGCTTTGACCATTCCCTTTACCGCTATCCACATTTTTTTACATGCTTGTCTAGGAGAAAAATCTTTTATAAAGATATAGAAGCCGCAATACACCAAATCATCATCATCATCAGATCTTTTTTAGTCTCTACTGCAAGAGCATGACCCTCTCATTTAATAACCAGAGTAGTCAGAGGTGTGGTTGAGTAGGACATATAACAAAGCCCTCCGCCGCGTCTGTATGTCTGTCTGTCTGTTTGCGATAAACTCAAAAACTACTGCACACATAGTCGTTTGCAATTGCAACTCAAAACTTTTGCATGTAAATGAGCGATAGATATATGTACTTTGTTACATACTGTAATAAAAAATATTAATTTGACTTGTAAAATTTAAACCTAAAGGGAGAATTCACACCTGCTCGTGTAAATAAAACCAAGCGTGTAATCCGACAAGTGCTCTTAGCAAATACAGTGGTAGTTGGCTGAGGCTGCAACGGTAATTACCACGAATTGCGATCATAAAATGTTTGCTTTGACCATTCCCTTTACCGCCATCCTCCATCTTTTGCTTGCTGGGAGAAAAATATTTTGTAGAGATAACAAAACTAGGAGCCGCAATACACTAAATCATCATCGTTGATGGCAGTCGGTAAGCTATTTCAGATGCCTTTAGGCAGCTTGAAAAATCTGACACTAGTGCTGGCCACTTACACACACGGAAAACAAACAAACAAACATCATCAGGTCTTTTTTAGTCTCCACTGCAAGAGCATGACCCTCTCTGTACTTCCATTTATTAGCCAGAGCAGTCAGAGGTGTGGTTCCTGGCATAGTTGAGTACCACTCCAAGTCTCCCGTGGATTTGATAGATAGAGACTTAGGACACATAAACTTAGCAAAGCTTATAAATATCAAAGAAACTTCAACCCGTCTTGTCAGAGTGGAGTATGTAGGAAATAACTAAAAGTCATGATAAATGATATTGTATGGTGCTTGGCTTCGTATAAGGCCCAACACCAGACACCATTTATGAAGATATGGTTGCTGCTTGCTGGGTTGAAGATGGTGGTGTGCAAATACAAAATTATGTCATGGAGAAAGAAGTTTTTTATTCATGCTGCTTAAATTATTATGATTGCTGGGTGTGACGGATCCTTTCTCGATGGCAGTAGCCCGATGCCGCTCAATAGCACTTTGTGCCATCGATAGTATCTCGATTTCTAGGGTTCCGTAGTAAACAAGGAACCCTTATAGTTTCGCCATGTCTGTCTGTCTGTCCGCGGTTTAACTCAGAGACTATAAGTACTAGAAAGCTGTAATTTGGTATGGTACGTATATTAATCATGGCAAAAAAGTGGTAGAAAAAAATAACTACTAAATGACTTTTTTGTCTGGCGTTTCCCTTTCTGCGTATTCGAAACCAACTGGGTCTGATCGATACACTAAATTGATTCAGATGAAATTTGGTACCTATAAAGTAATGAATGTAGATGAAGCGAAAGAGGTTTGTAAGGATCGTAGCAAGTGGAGATCCATAGTCTCTGCCTACCCCTATGGGAGAGAGGCGTGATGATATGTATGTATGTATGTAAAATGTTTTTTCCCAGGAACTGCACTTTAAACAGCGAAAATAAAGTAACAATTGAGGAAAAAACTAATTTTCATAGGTCGTTTATATGTGATTCCCGACTATATGAACATATGACACACGTGTACATAAGTTATATTATAGTGGGCCGGGTCACACCCTGCCGTGTTAGCTCATTTGTTATCTTGGGCTTGGGGTAATATTATTTTTATCCCTTAATTTAGTTTGATGGAGTTCGTGCCAGATTATATTTGCAGTAGCGCATGCAAGAGTAATATAGATGTTTGTGTATTTTACTCAACTACCCAAAGAAGAAGTGTTATGTTGTAAGCCATAATTTGTAAATGCCTGAATGGATTTGAATAGATATGTGAACGTTCTTATGGATTCTAGAAAGTTCCACAAACACTTACTCTCGGCAGCCGATACCCAAAACATATCAGAATAATCGAGATTGTGTGTGAGTGTGATAGAATACATATGCGTGATCAGGATGCCGTGTGGTTCCCGGCAGAGTAGAATAGGACCACTCCAAGTCATCCCGTGGATGGCGTAAAAGACTAAGGAAACACCAGCTAAACAAAGCTTCTAAACATCAAAGAGACCTCTCCAACCCGTCTGGCCAGCGTGGAGAGTGAAGGCCAAATCCTCTGACTACTCAGGCTAGTATATGACTCTGGTAGGGCAGAGAGGGTCGTGCTCCTGCTGTGGAGACTAGAAAGACCTGATGATGATGATGATCAGGATGTACGAAAGATGTTCGGGAAAGAAGAAGAGACTATTCAATTCTGGGAACTTTACGGCAATATCAATCAACTAGCCTCACAACATAAATCGAAATACGAAAACAAAATATTGAATTCTCAGCCCATAGAAACTTGATAGCGCATTTTTTAAGGAGACGTCTAATTTTTAAGTTGTTTAAAATCATGCTAGTAAAATAGCTCTTACGAAGAATATTTCGTTCCATTTCAGATTAACGCAAGTTATCTGGCCTAACATTGTAGGTATATTTTAAAGAAATAAAACAAGAAATAAAGTTAAATACAGCGGGTGGCTCTCAACTAACCTAACAGCTATCGTGGTGGCGCGTCTCTTTGTCCCTCAAGAGGTATACAAACAGTGCCTCGGAAGCCAAACAAAACTTTGCAAGGATATAAAGCATTTTTGCGGAATACAAGGGACGTGGGCGTCTTAAGGCGCTATGAGTTCAGACGATACGACACATTAGCGCCACCCAGCAATTAATGCTAAAAGTCCTAAATCATATCAAATTTAAAAAATCTAATAGCTGAATGCCCTAGTAAATTACTTGTAGTATTATTTTTATTACTTTTCATAGATATAATAATCTAAGTTAAAAGAGAACAAATTATTACCGCTAAAAGTGGCCACTTTTGGCGGTAATAATTCGTTCTTTTAATTCATCAAATTAAAAACAGTGAAAACTTGTACTACAAGTAATTTACTAGGGCATTCAGCTATTAGATTTTTCAAATTTGAAATGATTTAAGACTTATAGAATTATTTGCTGGGTGGCGCTAGTGTGTCGTATCGTCTGAACTCACTTCGACTTAAAGCTGACAGAAAAACTGTGTTTTACGTATAGTTAAGATTATTATTTCTTGTTTCGATGTTAGTTGTATAAAATAAAGGGACAAATCGGAAAGATGTTAATCTGAAAAGATCATTTTCAAAATTGTTATTATAAAATTTGTAGTATAAAATTAATAGTAGTTGGCTAATATTTAATGGATTGAACTTCTACGGTAAGTCACAAAATGGTAGTTTCTGGATTGATTGGCATTTGGTCAAAAAGCTTTTACTATGAGATCAACCCTAGAACTATTTTTTGGGATTTTACTTAAGTACATTAAAATTCAAGTACTTACTGAACTACATAACGCTCAATTTAGTAGCGTTATGGAGTATTTTCATATAATTTAAAGAAATAATAACAAAAACTGCATATACGGCGGGTGGCTCTCAACAAATAGCTCTTACGGTGGCACGCCTCTTTGCCCATCAAGTGGTACACAAACACTGCCTCGGAAGCCAAACAAAACTTTGCAAGAATATAAAGATTTTTGCGGAATAAAAGGGACGTAGTGAAAAAGCTGTTTTTAACATAGTTGGCATTATATGTTCTTGTGTCTATGTTGACTTATAAAATACAGGAGAAATCGAAAAGATGTGTCAATTTAAAGAGGTCGGCTTACAGATTGGTACTAGTAGTAGTATAAAACTATTATAAAAGTATATAAAGTTGGTTGTTCCTAAATTAAAAATTAACTGCCATTGGTTCAAAAAGATAGCTTTTTGATAGAAATTGATCTCATACTATGAGATCAATCCTGGGATGAGATGAGATTTTGCTAAATTATATTTAAATATAAGTACATAGCACTCAATACAGTTAACCTAACGGAGCAATATAACAAAAGCAACATAAAAAAGTGCATATACGTCGAGTGGTCTAAACAAATAGGTCTTACAGTGGCACGCCTATTTCTCCCTCAAGAGATACAGAAACACACCGCCTTTAAAAGTGAACATAACTTTGCACGGATGTACAGAATTTTTGCGGGTAACTGAATACAAAAGACGTGGGCGTCTTATTTTAAAGCTTGCTGTAAAATGTTGTGTCTATTTTAGATAGTTCGCATTTTTGTGCCTTATTTTGGGCACCACCAAATTTTTGAACAAATACCATACTTTAGATGGTTAACATGACATAATTTCTTGGGTGTGTACTCCAACATTAGCGTAATTTTTTAAAATGTTGAAAGATATGTAATTTACAAAGCAAATGACTCTTTCAAAGATACCTTCAAAATATGCTTCTATCTAAAGGACACATTGTAGCGAGAGCCATCATGCGTTGAATCCAATTATCCTAATAGGGATGATCGGAAATAAACGTTCATCAAGTTGATCGCTAGTATATGTATATGTTACGGTAAATTTGATTAATTAAAAATTATTAATAATTTTCGTACATTATTAATAATAACCTAGTGTTTTGTGAAATGTGAATAATTCATTGAAATTAATTACTTTTTGTAGTTATTATTAATAATTAACTACAAACATTGGTAAAAGTAATAAAATTAAATAAGACCCAAAGTTTTGTTGTCCAGCAGGGATTTTTTTATAATATCACACACAGTTTTATAATTGTACTTGTCTCAGATCACACAAATAAACACTTGTTTGTGTTCAGTTAATGTTAAAACTTGTTTTAAAACAAGGACCCACTTGTACTTGTTTAAAAAAAATGAGATATTATATCGCGTTTTTATTCAACAAGTTGTAATTTTAAATAATTAAACCGACTGAAATTTTTTCTAATAGCTGAAACATACTTACATTTCTATTTTATAAAATTACTGAACCGATTCTGAAGAAACTTGCACTGTTCCCTAAAAAAGAAAAACCGTCATCCAGCGTTTTGCGTAGTATCGATCCGCCACTCGTTATTAAGCTTACGCGTGGTGACATGACTTCCAGGTAGAACCCTACCTGCCCTATGGATTTCATCAATCAATGGGTCATCAGCCAAAGGGTTCCGGCAGTACCCGAGGGTCACAATGGGTCCAAACGGTACCATTTACCCCAGAGTCCTAACGGTCCCTAAGGGTCCTATTAGCTTCCAAAGATCCCATTGGTTTCCATGGGTCCCATTGGATTCCGTGGGTTTCATTGGGTCTCATGGGTCCCATTAGGTTCCATGAGTCTCTTGGGTCCTGTTGAGTGTCATGGGTTCCATGGGTCCCATTGGGAACCATAGAATCACATTGGAACCCACTAGGTTCCATGTATCTCATCGGGTTCCATGGGTCCGATTGGATCCCATTAGGTCCCATCGGTACCATTGGGTTCCATTTTGCCACCATCCACAGAGCCAACAACGAGTGAATACGAAATGATTGCTGACGTCACAAAGAGTGGCGGATCGATTCTACCGGTTTGAAAATTGAGCTCCAGGTCTTTTTAAGTCTCCACTGCTGGAGTACTACTCTCTGTACTACCAGAGCCATATTAGCCAGAGTGCTCGACGACATAAAAGTGTCGATACTATTATTTCTACGTAGTTCCTTTCCTTACCCATAAAGGAAGAAGATAGAATAAAATACCACAAACTCAAAAGACATCGCCAACTGAATCCTGTCTTTTGAATAGAAATACTTGGTGCTTCAACGGGTCCTGCTGCGCTGTCGCTATGCTGGACTGTGAAGTGCCCGTTTTGTGCCGTATTTTTATTACACCGGTTTTTTAGTTAAAAGCATTGGTTTTAAAGCAAAAGTTTTTCAAATTGATGGGCCGAAATCTCTTACTATCAATTGATATTTGATGAAATAAAAGAATAAATCCTATTATTTCTATAACTGCACTGTTGTTCCTTGTTCCTGAACCATATAGTAATAAGCTAAAAAGAAAAGTAACACAAACTCAAAAGACATCGCCAACTGAATCCTAGCTTTTGAATAGAAATACTGAATACAAAATCTGACACTAGTGTTGGCCACTTACACACACGAAAAACAACAAACAATAGAAATAGGTATTGCTGCGCTGTCGCTATGCTCCCGTCTGTGAAGTGCCCGTTTTGTTCCGTGTTTTATTACACCAGTTTTCCATTTTCTCTGCAAAGTTCTGGCGTAAACAAAAATCAATTGCACTTTTATGGCACTTGATTTTGTAAATACTTTTATGAGTTTTTAATAACATAGGAAACCATATTTCTTTGTTTTGGTCTTGGATATGAAAAAAACTTGCCCAAAAATTTATTGAGGTTTCTCGTGACCAGAGGGCTGGCCAGTATCTTGGCCAAAAGATCAGCATTGCAATACAAAGTGGCAATGCTGCCAGCCTTCTGGGTACGCTGCCACAGGGCAACGATCTACCCGGCCTTTTTTATTTGTAAATATGTAGGTTTAATTTTTTTATTTAATTTGTTAATTTATTTAGTCATTGTAAATTACTTTCTAATGAATTGCAATAGTTAATTATCGGAACATACGTTTTAAACACTATTTTATATTTCATAAGAAAATACATTAAAAGGCAATAAAAATCTACAATATACCAATTCTAGCTTCTTTTCTCACTCGCAGATTATGAAAACTGATTTAGGTAATGGGCTAATATCTCTGCTATCAAGTCAAGGGCAAAAAAAAAAATAGCAACTCATCACTATTTTGATTTTTTTTCCTCCAGCACAACCACCTTTCCAACCAGATAGCTTGACCCTTAATTCTATAAAGCCCAGGCTTGTTACGTAATTGGTACTATTTTTGGTAACCAAATCATTAATAAAATCTTTAGATGTTTTATTTACTCGTTATTCGTTTTTGTATTTAACTTGTATATACACCTTTATATATATACCACCTAGAACCATTCGTACAATACAATACCCTTTATTGCACAACATAAGGAAACAGTTAACATAAATTCCGTTTTATTATTTACAAATTGTGCAAAAGGCGGCCTTATCACAATGCAATTTCTTCCAAGCAAACTTTGCAAAAAAAGAAACAATGCAAGAAGAAAATTAAAGTGCGGGGTAGAAAATATAAACTAATAAATGAAATCGTCTAACCTACAGTAAACATACTTAAATATAATAACAAAAATATACTTACATAAATAAACATAAAATACTATACATAAATACGTACAACTTACATAAAAACAACGGAGAGCCATGATGATAGCCAGATGGATGGACAAGACGTACATATGTCTTGTCCCTGTCTTCACTAACCCAATAATAAAATGCCGCTCATTTAAGATCCGGAAATCGTAAAATCCAAGGAACTGATTGCAGACTTCAATTTTCTTTATGTCCACCATGACAGGACGTTGACGAGGATGTGAGCAAACTCCCTTTGTGAGATTACACGATCCAAAGAAGGTATCTCGTAGTACTTCAGACCCTTATGTTCCCCTTATGTCTATTTTAATCCTATGTAATTTTGAACCAACCGATAATCCTACAAGGATTTCGTAATAAGTATTTACTGGTGTTCAATCCGCTTTTCAATATATGAATAAGTAAGTTCCAAACAAACATTCACACGGCCTCACAATAACTCATATCTATATCATTATAACATTATACATATGGTTGAAATGGATTTCACACTTTCAAACTGCTTCTGAATCTAACGAAGACGGATCGACTGTGTTACTTTATCACATAATATGAGGAAGTGTCAACAGATTGAGAGAAAGTAAGATTCAGTCTTAATCAAGACTTTTTTCTTCACTGACTTCATCATTATTATTGTTATTGTAATATAATTGTAGACAAACAGAAATTCTGTGAAATACTTTCAAATATTTGTCATAATAATTATCATGTAGGTACATACTATCTTGTAGAAGAGATCTATCAGTAGAAACAACGAGAACACATCCTCGTTTCGACTCAAGGGGGTTGACGCGGCGAAGCGACGAAAGCGCTGTGAAGCGCTGTGGAGTGCTTCAGCTATTGACTACGCAAAAATAACGTGTAATAGTACACAGTGCTCGAGGTTTTGTTTAAAAATGGCGATCTTAGGGCGCAGCGGCCGCAAGTGCCCGGGGGTGCTGGCCTATTTTTATTTTGTGAAGCACTTTTTCGGCCAGTTCTTTTCACTTTGATATTTTCAGCATAAAAATGTTTTTATTACTTTCTTTTAACACCAAAAGTTACGAACACAAAGTTTGGTTATTGTTAAAATGTTTGAGCATTATAAAAATGCTTTCTATGGATAATATAACAGGCTTTTCCACTAAAATCAAAACTTTTATTCAGAAAATAGACCTTTGCAGGCATTTTTTAACGTCATAACATATTTAAAATTATCTTATTAGATAAAAAACAACACTCATAGAACTCATTTAAACCGTTTACGCTATGAATTCCTAAACAAACATTTTGTATTAAGTTTATTTGGTACCATAGGTTTGTTGTATGTACTATGCAACAAACCTATGGTACCAAAAATATGTTTTCGGTGAGAGAGACACATATGGTATAAAAATATGCCAGTAGGCGAAGAAGCAGCCAAAGTGACTACGTATATGCATATAATTATGAAGAAAGTTATTGAATATCTTATATGCAAACAACTGGACGGAGCTCCACCGACATGAGCTTAGCTCTTAAATTTTGATGATGATATGCAAACAACAGAAAGGGGAGGCTTTTGCCCAGCAGTGGGACATAAATGGCTACTAAAAAAAAAAAAAAAAAAATATGCAAACAACAAGAATTAATAAATAGCTCATAATGTTCTATTACTGGATATGAAAATAAAGCTAAAAATAAAAACCGCAAGCCGCCGCCACATGCAGAAATAGCAAACATTTTGCTTAGCAAAATTGCTGGCATAGTCCTAAAACGTTTTTATTCTAATTATTCCGAGCTCGCACTTTCCCGCTTTATTAACATGTAGCGTGGGGAATAATAAAAAAACTGACAAAGCGACCACTTCAAACTGGCATGCGACGGAGGGTAGTGAAGAGGTGGTGAGAAGAGTGATTCAAAAACCGGAAAATAACAAAATTCGTTCTATTTTTCATAAATGCCAGTGAATTTTGACTCTTCAGAACCTTTTTGGCTGTTACCTACTTATTTTTGGATAATCTTTCCCTTAATCCTTATCCTTGTCCTCACAACAAATAAAATGAAGTCGTTTCCGCTGTCTGTTTGCTTATATCTTTTAAACTACTCGATGGATTTTAATGCAGTTTTCAGCAGTAGATAGTGATTTAGGATGAAATGAAATTTTTATGTATAACTAGCTGTTACCTGCGGCTTTGCCCGCGTGATATATATCCTTATCCTGCTCAGTACTCTAACCTATGTGTATGCAAAATTTCATGATGATCGATTCTGTAAATAGTGCGTAACAGTGTAACAAACAAACAAATAAACGAACAAACTCACTTTTGCATTTATAACATTAGTTAGCATAACATACTCATAATTATGAAGAAACATACTTAATTTCTGACGAACAAATAATAAAAATTAATTATTGGCACGTTACGTTCCAGTACTGGATATGAAAATTGAAGTTAAAAATAAAAGCCGTAAGCCGTCGTCATAATGCAGAAATAGCAAACAATTTGCTTAACAAAATTGCTGGCATAGTCCTAAAACGTTTTTATTCTAATTATTCTGAGCTCGCTCATTCCCGCTTTATTAACAATAGCGTGGGGCGAAATAATAAAACTGACAAAGCGACCACTTCAGACTGGCAGGCGACGGAGGGTAGTGAAGAGGTGCTGAGAAGAGTGATTCAAAAATCGGAAAATAACTAAATTATCAGAAACAATGTGTTCGGTGAGAGAGACTCATATGGTAATAAAAATATGCTAGCAGGCAAAGTAGCAGCAAAAGAGACTACAAATTAGACCTATATACACATAATTATGAAGGAAGTTATTAAATTTCATAAGTGCAAATAACAAAAATAGCTGGCACGTTACGTTCCAGTACTGGATATGAGAAATAAGGCTAAAAATAAAAGCCGCCAGCCGCCGCCACATGCAGAAATAGCACACATTTTGCTTAGCAATATTGCTGGCATAGTCCTAAAACGTTTTTATTCTAATTATTCCGAGCTCGCACATTCCCGCTTTATGAACATGTAGCGTGGGGCGAAATAATAAAACTGACAAAGCGACCACTTCAGACTGGCATGCGACGGAGGGTAGTGAAGAGGTGGTGAGAAGAGTGATTCAAAAACCGGAAAATAACGAAATTCTCCCATTATTTTTTTCTTAATTATACACCATATGAATTGTGAATCTTAAGAAAGAAAAAAAGTTTATGGTAATAAATATATGCTTTATCAACATGTAGCGAGGGGCGAAATAATAAAACTGACAAAGCGACCACTTCACTTCAGACTGGCATGCGACGGAGGGGAGTGAAGAGGTGGTGAGGAGAGTGATTCAAAAACCGGAAAATAACAAAATCGTTCTATTTTTCATAAATGCCAGTGAATTTTGACTCTTAGAACCTTTTTGGCTGTTATCTACTCATTTTTGGATAATATTTCCCTTAATCCTTATCCTCACAACGAATAAAATGAAGTCGTTTCCGCTGTCTGTTTGCTTATATCTTTTAAACTACTCGATGGATTTTAATGCAGTTTTCAGCAGAGTTAGAGTGATTTATGAGAAAGGTTTATAAGCATAATATATTACCATGCGCAGCTTGGGAGCCACGAGAATGCTGCTAGTAAGGAATAAAATAATGTACTGTAACGGGAAAGTAGGGTTTCGTGCTGAAAGGATAACACTGAATCTAGATATTTAACATATATTTCTAAAATAATTAAAGATTTACATCTATATCCTCATACGAGGTGCGTAGCATGACTTCTGCGTTGAAACTACAATTTCTTCTTAAAGAAACAGAGTCAATAATTTCCTTTGGAATACATCAAAAGCATTTCAAATATATTAATGAAACCTCCTTGCTACAGTACCTATCTAGTATATATATTTTTTCCAAACAACTGATGGTCACTCAAAAGTATATTGGAGAAATAAAAATAGAAGCTTTGGAATCAAACCTGCTCAGAAACTTCGTAAATAATAAAAATCATAAATCTAACCCAGTGTATTCACACCTTTTTTCCGTTCCTAGATACACAGAGCCTAGGTCTATAAAACCAAAACCAGTTTAGGATTTTGTTAGGCTTATAAGTAAAAAACCGGCCAAGTGCGTGTCGGGCCACGCGCAGTATAGGGTTCCGTAGTTGCGATTGACAACTTTGACTTCACACTGTTTACACTCGCACCTCACAGTTTAACGACCAAAAACATCTAACATAAAGATTGTATGAAATTTTACATTTTCCAGTACATTTTATAAGTTGGTTGCCTATAACTTTTTAGTTTGCACTTAGTACCCAGCTCTGATAGTTTTCCTTTGAACTTCAGTATATATACTACTGCTGTAATTTTTTTCACGTATCCATATATAACCGTTTAGCAGATAGAGGGGGGGGGGGGGGGACACGTACCTCTAACAGAAATTTGCACTTTAAAACCAAATATTTCGGAAACGGATCCCTAAATCGAAAAATGGTGTTCTCAACCTCACAATATTTTTCAAAGACCTATTTAACGATACCCCACACGATGGGTAAGTAGAGAAAAAAAAAGTTACTCTCCCACTTTACTGGTATGGGAGCTACCCAAAAAAAAATTTTTTTCAAGATTTTTTTCTACGACTTTTTTGCCATGATTAATATACAAACTCATATCAAATTACAGCTTTCTAGTACTTATAGTCTCTGAGTAAAACCGCGAACGGACAGACAGACAGACATGGCGAAACTATAAGGGTTCCTAGTTTACTACGGAACCCTAAAAACGGAATCAAAATTAATCGTTAGCCTTAACCAGTTGGTATTTACATAGACATCATCATCATCATCAGGTCTGTCTTAGCCTCCACTGCAGGAGCACGACCCTCTCTGTACTACCAGAGCCATATAGCAAGAGCAGTCAGAAAATTTGGCCTACACTTTCCACGCTGGCCAGACGGATTGGAGAGGTATCTTCGATTTTTATAAGCTTGTGTTGCCTAAGTCGCCTTCTACGTCATCCACAGGAAGACTTGGAGTGGTCTTATTCTACTCTACCGGGAGCCACACGGCTCATTTACATAGTACGTTTTTAGGGTTCCGTAGTAAACTAGGAACCCTTATAGTTTCGCCATGTCTGTCTGTCTGTCTGTCTGTCTGTCTGTCTGTCTGTCTGTCTGTCTGTCTGTCCGTCCGCGGTTTTACTCAGAGACTATAAGTACTAGAAAGCTGTAATTTGGTATGAGTGTGTATATTAATCATGGCAAAAAAGTCGTAGAAAAAAACCTTGAAAAAATATTTTTTTTTGGGTAGCTCCCATACAAGTAAAGTAGGGGAGTCATTTTTTTTCTCTATTTACCCATCGTGTGAGGTATCGTTAAAAAGGTCTTTCAAAAATATTGTGAGGTTAAGAACACCATTTTTCGATTTAGGGATCCGTTTCCGAAATATTTGGTTTTAAAGTGCAAAATTTTGTTAGAGGTACGTGTCCCCCCCCTCTATCTGCGAAACGGTTATATATGGATACGTGAAAAAAATTACAGCAATAGTATATCCAAACTTTTATTTATATACACATCTTTTATAATATATTTACAGAAGACTGAACTAGCCTAATTATAAATAAAAAAGAGATTCCAGCCCGTCGCCGCGAGGAAGGGTGCCCAGTAGGCTGGCGACATTACCCCTCTGCACAGCGATGGCAATTCGCTGTGCAAAGTAACTACCAGCCCTTGGGTCCCCAGTGACTTCGCGGAGGCGCGCTGAAATCTCAGTCATTAAAGCTTTTGCTTCTGGGCCCCACGGCCCCATAGTCTCCACTGCAAAGGGCACAAAAAGATAATTCCCCTCTAAATCCTTATATTTTAAGTGCTTTGTGGCTTCAGCCGCAGCCGCCGCCGCGCCCACTCGCATTGAAGTGGATGGTACGTGTGTGGGTGCAAGAGTATCGACACATGTGGCGTCCCAAACGAGGCATCTGCCGAGCTTCCATGGCACCAATGACATGCCATCCGGCCTCCTGCCGTCTGACCGCATCAACCCGCTTGGCTCCAAAACAGCTGGAACTGTAACCGATACAAGAGCCCTTCGTATGATGTCATTTAAAGTACCATGACGAGATAGGCGGCCAGCACTTTTCCGGCAGGCTAAACCGTGGTGACCTAGCTCGTTGACGCTTTTGCCACAGACACATTGGTGGGACTCGTTAACCCTCAAACCCAGCCTAAGTCCAACGGCCAGGGACAAAGTGCAGCTGTCCAATAACGTGCCCAAATTAGCTGAAGGTAGTGCTTGGAGCCATAATCCTGATTCCCGAGCGGAAACTGCAAGCAGTCGAGCGCGAACCGTCGGACTGTCCGCTTCGGTAATCAGGTTTTCCAATATCCCCTTGCAAATAGGCTCATCCCATGCTCTCTGGGAATGTGCAGTCACTGGCAACGACTCGTCGGGGCAAATGCTCCGCCAGACCTCAACCGACTCAGCCAAACCACAGATTTCCCCGGCACCCAAAGAAGGGTAGAGAATGTTACCGGATAGAGGACCTGCGGCATTGGCAGAAGACAGGAAAGCCGGCAAAGAGAGATCTGAAGATTTTCTTACCCCTAAACCTCCGAAACGAATAGGAAGAGATGCCTGTATCCAAGATTTACTGTCCAGAGGGCAGTTTAGTATCGCAATCAATGTGTCTTTGATGATATTATCAAGGCCTTCGAGGAGATTATGAAATTTCCAAAAAGGTGCACATCGTAGCACATAAGTAAATCTGGGCACGAACAGGCACGAACGCACTATTGAGAGAGCCATATGCGCGTTGATCCCAAGCAGACGCTCCGAGGATATTTGGAAGATGCCGATTTGTTCATCGATATACGATGGCAAAGACTCATCCAATATTGGAGCTCCAAGCAGACGCAAGGATTCATTGTTGACAATTTTAATATTTGGGGCTAATGTATTAAAGTTGGACAGAATGCGCTCTTTAGCCTCAGGGACAATTGATGGTTGTATATAGAGCTCACATTTCTCATAATTGAGTTCAAGACCAATTTCTGCAAATGAATTCCCTAAAAATTCTAAATCTGACGCCACCGTATCAGCTTCTCCCCCCAAAGTGCCATCATCCAAATACCAAACATTAAAACTACTCTTTAATGAAGATATAATAGGATGAATAGCAAGGCTGAAGATAGCGGGGCCAAGCGGATCACCTTGCTGGCATCCTGTAGAAGAATTAACCAGGTGATCCATGTAAACTAGCTTTTTAGGAGAAGCGTAACATTGCCAGAGGTATGGATAAACTGCCGGGATATTTTCACTTGCTGCCATCAACAATTTACCCCTATCTAAAGTATTGAAGGCATTTCGAACATCCACCTTCAACAACACTTCCCCTCCACCTGAACTAAGATAGGTCCTAGCCGCGTGAACTGCGGCCTCGCAACCAATAGTATATATAAGCAATAGTATATATACTGAAGTTGAAAGGAAAACTATCAGAGCTGGGTATTAAGTGCAAACTAAAAAGTTAGGCAACCAACTTATAAAATGTACTGGAAAATGTAAAATTTCATACAATCTTCATTGTTAGATGTTTTTGGTCGTTAGACTGTGAGGTGTGAGTGTAAACAGTGTAAACTCAAAGTTGTCATTCACAACTACGGAACCCTACACTGCGCGTGGCCCGAAACGTACTTGGCCGGTTTTTATTTTTAAAATTAAAAAATAAAACTGTTAGTTAGTTTAAATTCAACGTGAATGGAAGTTGCACCAGCTGCTCAAGTTATCTAAGTAGTTATGAGTAAAACTCATTGGCTTATATATGTAATTTCTGTCCTAAACAAACACACCGCGATAACAACGGGTCTAGACTATATACTGACATGTGGTTATCTACATTTCAGCTAGATTGCTTTCTATTATTAGTTACCGAGAGTGCCAGAGGGCGATGATGGCCTTCGTTGTCTGCAACATGAAGGGCTTTGAGCACAGGGACTTTCTCATACAAGCGGAGTGATTGTCCACGAGACCTTATTATTGGTTTTCTACGACTGGTGTAAGCACCCAATACGAATATAAGTTTAATAAATTAAGAGTAGTAACCTTTTTTTTTTCGGACACATCACACAGATTGACCTAGCCCCAAAGTAAGTTCTAAGTAAGACAACGATATGAGATACTAACAACGATAATCCAAGACCCAGGTCAATCTGAAAAAGATCATTTTTCGAACCTGGGACCATCCGTGTCACGGGACGTGTCATCTGCTGCGCCACGGAGCTCGTCAACCCCTTATTTGAAATCACTAGCAACTTTAACCAATGATTTGCTTCTAATGCGTATAATATAGTTCGGATCACAGAACACAGAAGTCAGGATTGATTTGTGTCCCACTGTAGTGAAGTTATTCAACCCTATAGAGCTACTCCATCCGAGTGCTGGTGAGCGATAATCTACGTTGGACGTAAGTGCATCAAATTCAGTGTGAATACTTCATTTCGCGCCTGTAGATGCATTAGTCAATTAATGTGGAAAATGGAAATCAGTTACTACCTAGGTATTGCTAGATGTTCAGTGACTAAGGCTACTTTTCCACCGTAGATCCGTAAACTGTAAGAGCCAGCGACTCAGCGACTCAGCGACTCCCTCCATAGACCGCTTTGGTGGAAACGGTCTTATATACGGACAAATCACACAGATTGAGCTAGCCCCAAAGTAAGTATAATAATATTATTCAAATTTAATTGTCATCCGTTGCATGGGTAATAAATAACATCAAGTCACAATTGATATCACTTAATTGCAAACGAATGCACGATACGCTATCTCTTTGTTGTTATAAAGTGAAAGTATTCGAATAAATCTTTTCGTATCATCAAAGTGCAAATAGTTCACGGTCGCGTCAACTTTGTCGATAATTAAGTAATATGATGAACACTCCCGCCCCGCTTCTGCGTACCGGTACAGTACTACCACTTTTATAAGTTACACCGATGTACCTGCGCAGAAATCAAATTTTTGCATGGCGCGAAAATATCCGTCCGCTATTGGCTGATGCGTACGCGCCATGCGGCGTCTCGGGCAATCTCGGCAGGCGTACAAGTATTGTGAGCGAGATAGCACGAGTCCTACTGCTTTTGGATTTCAAATCTTATTTTGTAGTAATAAGATCGTTATTTCACTGATGTTTGCATTCGGCCCGAGTCGGCGGTCGATTGCGCTATTCTGCGCCATCGAACAACGCCGATGTAAATTATAAAAGTGGTACTACTGTACCCGCGCTCACCTAGTTACTAGGTGATTGCTCGATACATACATACTATCACGTCTTTATCCCTTGCGGGGTAGACAGAGCCCACGGTCGTATAGCCTACATGCCATGTTTAGCATTGTAAGGTGGAAAGCGGAATCAAAATAGTGATGGGTTGCTAGCCGCATCGCCTATCAATGTGACTCCTTAGATTTCCACCCAAATCCATTGTACATGTATGTTACATACATAATACTACTTATTGGTTTAATTTGTATTGCAGGGGGACTACGCCCCCCGAACCGTCTTTCCACTATAGCTTTGGCTTAGATATGTTTTTAGATCGATCGCTCGATTGATTAGTCATTGGATTTGGCGTTGGATTTTATCACTATCACTACATATCATGACTACATATTATCGCCACATATTATAAAACAAAGTCCTCCCTCGCGTCTGTCTGTTTGTCTGTTCGCAATTAACTCAAAAACTACTGCACGGATTTTCATGCGGTTTTCACCATAGATAAGAGGTTCATGATGATGATCATGATTCATGAGGAAGCTTTTAAATTACAATAAATGCCCGGGCGCAGCCGGGGAGGGCTGCTAGTAATTAATATATGTAAAATGCGGGTTACTCGCGTATGAAATCAGCTACAGCAGGCCGATTTGCTAACTCGGTGTACAACGATTTGATTGTCTATTTAGCATCCATTAAGGTTTTCTTATCTTAAATAAAAATAGTCATTCATACCGAAGCCGTAATGAACATTAAAGTTACCATGAAAATGATGTACACGTATGATGTACCGTAACTGTCAAAAGTTAGCAAATAGGCCTGCAGGTCAGTTAAAGGTTTTCCTTAGGGCGAATGTGAAACACGAGGCGCGCACGAAGTGGTTTTGGTTCACATTCACCCTGAGAAAGACCTAGTTATATGACTGACCTGTAGGTGATTCATACGTGAGAAAACCGTATTTTACATAATTATAAGGTTAGTATCTCATATTGGATTTTAATCTGTATATTTTGTGCCTAAAACTTAATAATTGATTATTAATTCAAGCATTCAATGTGCAGTACCTCAGCACTACATCATATGTAATATTTCCTTTCAACATTATTTTCTGATAATTATTAAATATTATATTTTTTTTCTTCAAAAGTTTGTTTTACATAAACATTAGCAATATACTTTAAGTACACATAATTGGCAAAATCCGTATTATGGTACACACGAGCTCCGTGGCGCAGCGGTCAACACGCCTGACTGCGACACGGATGGTCCCGGGTTCGATCCCCGGTCAGGTCAAGATGGAAAATGATCTTTTTCAGATTGACCTGGGTCTTGGATGTTTATCTATATAAGTATCTATTATAAAATATAGTGTCGTTGAGTTAGTATCCCATAACACAAATCTCGAACTTACTTTGGGGCTAGCTCAATCTGTGTGATTTGTCCATATATATTTATTTATTATTTATTTTTATAAAATTCAAATTTTTTATACCTTCCTCAATTTGATAATAGTTGCTTATTTATTGTGTTTTATATTTAGTTCTTACTTGCTAAGGAGTAAACGTGTCTTGGTATTGTCCTTAACTACGCTCTGTTAATAAGTAATAATATAGCACAGCTGACTTAGTGCAGGTAATAGTCAATCTGGCTATGATGGAATAACTTCATTTATTAACTAAAAATGTGTGCGGTTCCGCTATTGCGACTTATTGGTTTTCAATCAGGTTTAATGTTGTGGTTGCGTTTCGGTAAAAAAAATAAGAAATATGTTCTAAATAACAATTATTAATCAAGCAGCAATAAAATAATTATACAATAGTTATAAGTTGAATAGTAAAACTCAATAACTGTCATCAAAAAATAGGAGCTGGGCTCCAAAGTATAGGTGTGAATGTGACTGGAAACACGAACTGACAGGGAAATTAATAAAATATTGACTTAATAGATTAACTAAGTAAGAATCAACTGAACCATTCATTTTAAGGATTCCTCGTTTACTGCGGAACCCTAATAAAAACGCCAGTCAGTGAAATGCCACGAAATTTTTCATTTTAATTTCCATTTATTCCGTTTGAAATATTACACATATTCACTCGTTATGAAATTTGCATACACATTTTCACCGCTCATGAATATTTTATGGTTTAACAAAACAATTGCGCGCTGATCGCAGTCCGTGCGCATGAAGACGTACCTTTTAACGGAATCCATTTGGCTCGCCTTATCACTGATAACAGAAGTACCGACATCAACATTCGTACACAAATTAGTTCGATAAACTTACTGTTGGAAGCGGCTCGTGTTAAAGGTGTTACCTTTAAATAGTTATGTAATTTTATTTACTGTGTTGTGATTGGTGTTTCTTGTTGATAATTGTTATTTTAATAACAGATATAGTTATTCACGTATGTTGTGACACTGGGTATATTTTTGAATGGGTGATGTCACAAGACGAGTTTATTCCCATACAAAAATTATACGTTTATGAACGGACACTAGTAACAAAAAAATAAAAAATTCCGGAGGTCATTCTTTAAGGCAAATGCTACTACAGTCTTTTAGTATAATTGTGATGTGTATTTTGATGGTTATTTATTGTGCTTGTTTTTCGATGTAAAACAAAAAAAAAGGATTTCAAATTGGCCATAAAAAATTATTAGACAAAAATAGGTGCAGTGTGATACTTTGAGTGTGTTTTATACATAACTAGCTGACCCGGCGAACTACCGTACCGCCTAACAGTCAATGATTAAGTATTCATTACACATGTCGAGTTTTAATTGTTTTTAAGATGTATTCTGCTATTCGGGGCGGAGACAAATCCAACGAATCAATAACCATGAAAATTGGTTCAGCAGATCTCGAGTTATAAGTGTTGTAACAAACCCGTCTTTGTTTTATATATATATAGATTTGCCTTGAAAAAGATCTCTGGATGGAAATCAAAATATATCTCCCCAGTAACTGCATACGTGAATAACATATATTTGTATCACTTTAGCTAGGAAAATAATTTTATAAAAAAGTGCTTTGGATGGTATAAAAATGTCTCCAGTGAGCCCATATCCTCGTTCAGAAAATAAAGTGTGCCTGGTGACTGGCGGGGCGGCAGGAATTGGTGCGGCAGTTGTCAGATTCTTGTTGTTGGAAAATGCTAGGGTATGTATTTAATTATCTATAGTAATATTATAAAGAGGAAAGATATTATTTAATGTAACCTTCTTCTTCTTCTGTTTTATGAAATGGCTTCCACCGAGATTTCAGTGATTCTGCCAATGTCCAGTAAATTGAGATACTAAGTATCGGTGTTGTACGGTAAAGTTATAACAAATAGATAGCATCAAAGATGGCGTATGTTCTTTGATGCCTCGTGGTCGGGAGCTTATAGCGACAAGTCAATACGAGTCCATATAACAGTCCACTTTAACTATTTCACAAATTGTTCCATGAGCACGAGCATTTATAACACCAAACTACACCAATTTCATATTATAAAGTCCACCAAAATTAAAATCGTCCAAGGTAGACCCCAACTGCACCCCTTGACTTCCCACCACAAAACCCCTGTAACCTTCTTGTGTGTTGTAAATCTGACATCAACAACACTCAAATAAAACTGTGTGAATAAAAACAATGTTTGCTATCTTACTGCAATATCTAACGTAACTGTATAATATAAGAAGGAAGTACTTACGATTTAAATAACTTCATGATAGATATTAGGTTTGTTTTCTACTACTCAATGTCGGATAGAGATAACTAGCTGTTACCCACGCCTATGTCCTTCTCAGTACCCCAATCTATATGTTTGCAAAATTTAATGATTATCGGTGCAGTAGATAGGGCGTGAAACGGCAACAAACTAACAAACAAACTAACTCTTAATTCTTAGTTAAGATTAGGTTAAAAGACAGGACTCACGTTACTCCACTACGCTAATTAGTGACACCTAAATTATATGACACATTAAAAAAAACGACTTCTTAGGTACTAGTATTTACCTAAAGTCGTTGTATCAAAACATTGCCACCTAATCGTTTGTAGTCTTATATCGTAAAAAAAAGATTCTTCTATAAATTCTTGTCTTGAAAATTCTATATCTTAAAATCGTAGACGTAAACATTACCTACATATAGCCTATGTATGTTTGTATGTATCATAATATTAAAACTTACGCGAGATAAATTCATTATGAAAACACGGCTTTACTCACGTTTTATTACGTCGGATCCTCCGACTAGTTTCGGTCTGTAACGAAGACCATCATAGGGGCGAGAAGGGTGGCAACACGACGGTTACGCTTCCCTCAAAGCACTCGATGATGGGTCTTCGTAACAGACCGAAAAGTCGGCGGATCCGACGTAATAAAACGTGAGTAAAGCTGTTTTCATAATGATATTTATGTCTCCTGTATCTCTTAGATCCGGATTTTGTTAATGTTTTCTTCAACATGTTGCACTACCTACGGAAAGGAATGCGTACGAGATGGAAAATTTAATTGAAAATCGATTGCTTCGGTAACACATAGTTTATAAAGTTATGCAAATTCTACTTAGGAAGGTATTGTTCGTGAAGTCCCGACATAACTTCTTGAATTTCCTGTTTTGAAGCCTGCGGTATGTAGCTTATGAACAGACATAACAATAAATGTTATAGGTAAGTAATTACCAGTTATGAAGAGCCTGTCTTACCATGGTTTATTGTATTGCTGTAATTATTATGTTTCAACAGGAATTGATTAGTAAAGTTCTTATTTTTAGCGTAATTCTTCCAGGAATAGACACTTTCACCCCATATCAATAGTAAATTAGATGCTTATCTATATATGTATTTGAAAAAATAAACCATTGAGTTATTATCCTATGACACAAGTCTCGAACTTACTTTGGGACCAGCAGAATCTGTTTGATTTCCGTATATATTTATTTATATATTATGTTCAATTCATTGTCAAGGTTTAAATATTGATTATTCTGTAAACGAATCTTATTAATACCACATTGCAATGTAGGGTCACTTTTCAGAGTATTAAAAAAACGCAACAAGGCCTGATCCTCTTTATGACCTACATTAATTGCTAGACCATGAATTCATAATATTCGTTTAATCATTTTTTACAACAAGAAATTTGTCCTTTATCCTTGTTCCTTTATTGCGTTTTTGTTGAATTTTATTTAGATTTTTTTATGACAAATTATTTCTTAGACTTTAATTTAAAATTGAAACTTGTTTTATATTTGCATGCCATTATTGGTAAAACATGCAGAACTGTATTTATTTATTTCAACACTGTCTTATGTACCATATTTTATGCAAATAAATATTCTGATTCTCATTCCGAAGAACCTTATTGTTTTTTAAAGGGGTCTTCATACACCTTAACTAATATAAGTTAAGTACAAGTGAGATTCTATCGATTCTGATACCACCATCAAAATCTTCACTTTCTGTATGACAAAACGAAATATTGTGCTACTTGAACAGATTGTAACTTAGTTACTTTGTCATTTATTTACTGCCATATATCCGACTTCGAACTTATCCAGAGCAGTCTCAAGAGTCGCACCCTCTTTCCGGCACGTACGGGAAACTGCAATGATTAGTTTTGTTCAAGTTATATTGAGTATAATGTAATCAACAGAATGTGTTTTTCTTAGACACTTGTGATACAATCTGGCGCCTTCTAACAAGGAATAGATACTTGTAACTTTTTATATTTACTTCTTTTAACATTAACTCACAATAACATATGTTCTTAATGTGTGTATTTGACCAACACTAGTTTCAGATCAGACCGTATATTGAATTTCAAGACAATGAGAAGTTAAAGTTTGTTTACTCATAGATACTGGTAGTGTACACTATTTTAGATTAAACATCTACACCATGTCGCCACGATTTTCATAATTTGTTTCGCTTAAAATATAACACTGGTTTTGATTTATAACGTATTTCAGCAAAAACCCTTGAAAAAGGAGTAAAAGCAACTTAACTACTCTTTAGTTATTCGCTCGCGCAGACAATACGTAATGCCATAATTAACACAATTGCCGATGATCGGCTGTAAACGCGATAATTTATATACATTTTTGCGTTGGACAGAAAATTCTCAACTGCTATGAGTTAAACAGCAATGTACAGTGAATTGTCGCAGTTACAGCCGATAGATGGGGACATAAGTTATTATTTAAATTTCTTATGGTGACATTTTCCAGGCCGTAGTCTTTCTTGACGTAGCAGAGCGTGAGGGCGTGGCCTTAGAGACAGAACTCAAGGGCAAATACGGAGCTCTACGCGCCAAGTTCATCAAATGCGATGTCTCCAATGAGGACGAGCTCAGAGACGCCTTCAAGCACGTCGTGGACAAGTATATTAGGCTGGATATCGTGGTAAACAGCGCGGCTGTTTTGAGTGCTGGCCAGTCTTATAAGAGAATGATTGATATTAATTTTGTAAGTAAACACTTTTGATAATTTAAATCTTAGAATAAAATTATATAATCTTAGATCAGCATCTAAGATTATATGAAGCCTAGATAGATCCTATTAGCCTATAAGCGTAGAAAAAAAATGAGTCCAACCCATAGTCTGTCATGCACACACACAGCTGCCAATTAGACAGATTTTGATGGCATTAATTGACAGGACGCGTGTGCTAGTTAGCACAACGCTGTCACGCACAGAAGCATTGAAAACTTGGCCAGTTTTTATGCTGACTTGACTGATCAGACAGGCTTTGACAAGCTCCGTGGCGCAGCGGTCAAGACGCCTGCCTGCATGGACGGCCACGGGTTCGATCCCTGTCCAGGTCAAGATGGAAAATGGTCTTTTTCAGATTGATCTGAGTCTTGGATGTTTATCTATATATGTATCTATTATAAAATACTAGCTGTTACTTATATAATATAGTCTATGTCCTTCTTAGTACCCTAACCTATGGGTATGTAAAATTTCATGACGATCGGTACAGTAGATAGGGCGTGAAAGCGTAACAAACAAACATACTCACTTTCACATTTATTATAATAGTTAGGATAGTATCGTTGATTTAGTATCCCATAACACAAGTCTCGAACTTACTTTGGGACTAACTCAATCTGTGTGATTTGACCATATATATTTATTTATTATTAGGGATCCACCTAACGGACATTAACGTGCCATGATGAACTGTTGCAATGAAAACAATTATTTGGTTAAACTGACGTGAGATATAGACATAATTAAAATACGTAACAACTGGTTACTCACGTAAATAGTCAACTACTGGCCGACATGTTTCGACCTCATTCGGAGGTCTTCCTTAGGGTGTATTGCAGATTAGTTATTATTTAAATTTCTTATGGTGTGGTGTGTTTCGACCTCATCCGGAGGTCTTCCTCAAGACAAATGTGAATAGAGGTGTGCGCACGACGT
This sequence comes from Rhodophaea formosa, assembly GCA_963082605.1. Classification (NCBI taxonomy): domain Eukaryota; kingdom Metazoa; phylum Arthropoda; class Insecta; order Lepidoptera; family Pyralidae; genus Rhodophaea; species Rhodophaea formosa. The sequence goes on from OY720209.1 coordinate 5,741,616, forward strand.
TCTAATCTGCAATACACCCTAAGGAAGAACTCCGAATGAGATCGGAACATGTCGGCCAGAAGCTGACTATTTACGTGAATAACCTTTGTTACGTATTTAAAGATGGTGAGCAATTTATGAATTTGAATGAAACATCATCTTCTTATGAATCGCAGATTTATCACATTACTAGCTTTTACCCGCGGCTCCGCCCGCGTGGTATATAGCCTATGTCCTTCTCAGTCCCCTTACCTATGTATATGCAAAATTTCAGGACGATCGATTCAGTAGATATGGCGTGAAATCGTAACAAACAAACTCACTTTCGCATTTATAATATTAGTTAGGATTAGGATTGTGATTGACATGTTTGATTGTCGGTTTGTTCCGACATTTACTTTTACAACAATATCATACAACTTCTTGTGTGATGATACGATCTAATCTATTACGCTAGATTAGATCATAGCCAAAAACAAAAAGATTAGGTGGCTTCAGCTACTAGTCAATACTTGGAGATTCCATATTTAGTCAAGCAAAAGTAGGTTAGCATTTTTATTAAATTTTTGTTGGTAGATTTTTACACGACGGATCTAAAATGAGAGTTCATTTATGTTTAATTTGTATTGTATATTTGTGTTTTTATAACCTATGAAGATAATAAAACAAAAAGAAAAGTAATATTTAAAATTAAAACTAAATATTTAGAGACTAAAATATTAACAACTAAATTAAAATTAAACATAATTGATTAAAACTAAATTAACCTAAAAAAATAAATATATTCCTATCTAAAACAAAACTTACCTATAAAAAACAAAAAACCTACTTATAAATAAAAAATGTCCCGCAGGTCATTGCCCTGCGGTAATGTGCCCAGAAGACTGGCAGCATTGCCACGCTGAATAGCAGTGCTTATTCTTTGTGCGAAATAGCTACCAGCCCTCTGGTCATTGGACACCTCGACCAGCCTTTTGCTTATGAGCTTGAAAAGTTTATGAGCCGATGGACCCCACGGACCCAGCGTCTCCACCCCAAACGGCTCAAAAATATATGCGTCACCAAGGCATATATATTTGCGCCGTTTGGAGGACTCGGCGGTAGCTGCAGCCATGCCATAGTTTTTATTGGTTTCTTGATTCTACCGTAGTTTCTAAATTCCTGGATAGATTTGAATGAACAAGTTACAGGGTTGGCCTGTTATTTGCATAGAAAAGTATTTTTACATTTGTTTTTTTTTCTAATGCTTAATACAGTATTTGAATCATGTATTTGTCGAGCTCCGTGGCGCAGCGGTCAACACGCTAGCCTGCGACACGGGGGTCCCGGGTTCGATTCCCGGTCAGGTCACTATGGAAAAAGATCTTTTTCATATTGACCTGGGTCTTGGATGTTTATATATATATAAGTATACCTATATTATAAAATATAGTATCGTTGAGTTAGTATCCTGCGACACAAGTTCACAACTTACTGTGGGGCTAGCTCAATTTGTGGGATATGTCCCTATATATTTATATTTTAAAACTACTTGTTTTGATCTTATCAACCTTTCCAGACAGGAACAGTTACCAGCACAATGAAAGCAATAGAAATCATGGGCAAAGACAACGGCGGTAATGGAGGAATAGTCCTCAACATCTCATCACTATTAGCTTTGAAACAAAATCCTTATTTACCAGTCTACGTGGCTACAAAGGCAGCAGTTCTTAAGTTCAGCAATGCTGTTGGAGTAAGTAGATTTATTTCTTTTTAATTAAACTTTATTGCACAGAAATACAAATAGGTGCACTTAATAAATATATAATAAATAATTCGAGATATATATTTATTGAATAAATGGAATCATACAGATACAATAACTTATTTGTGCAACTAATAAAGTTCTTTACATTGTTCAGGCGGAACTGCATTACGCAAAAACTCAAGTCCGCGTCCTAACAGTGTGCCTCGGGCCGACCGACACTGCTATTCTGCAGAGGGTCAACTTGCAGGACTTCAACAAGTTGACCTCCTCGCCCCCAGAGCGGCAAAAGTAAGATTTTTATTACAATACTCTGCCTTAAATTTGTATAATGCAAAGACTCAAGTCCGCGTCCTAACAGTGTGCCTCAGGCCGACCGACACCGCTATTCTGCAGAGGGTCAACGTCTTCAACAACTTGACCACGTCGTCCCCAGCGTGGCAAAAGTAAGATTTTTATTACAATACTCTGCTTTAAGTTTGTATTATACAAATAGTCAAGTCCACGTCCTAAAAGTATACCTCGGGTCGACTGACACCGCCATTCTTCAGAAACTCAACTTGGAGGACTTCAACAACTTGACGTCCTCGCTCCCAGAGCGGCAAAAGTAAGATTTTTATTACAATACTCTGTCTTAAGTTTGGTTATTTGGTTAATGCAAAGACTCAAGTCCGCGTCCTAACAGCGTGTCTCGGGCTCACCGACACCGCTATTCTTCAGAAGCTCAACTTGGAGGACTTGAGCAACTTGACCTCCTCGCCCCCAGAGCGGCAAAAGTAATTTTTTTTATTACAATACTCTGCCTCAAGTTTGTATTATGCAAAGACTCAAGTCCGCGTCCTAACAGCGTACCTCGGGCTGACCGACACCGCCATTCTGCAGAGGGTCAACGTCTTCAACAACTTGACCACGTCGTCCCCAGAGTGGCAAAAGTAAGATTTTTATTCCAATACTCTGCTCCAATATTGTATTATGTAAAAACTCAAGTCCTCATCCTAGCAGTGTGCCTCGGGCCGACTGACACCGCCATTCGGCAGAGGCTCAACTAAGAGGACTTCAACAACTTGACCTCGTCGCCCCTAGAGCGACAAAAGTAAAATTTTTATTATCATACTTTGCCTTAAGTTACTCAGAAATAATAACGGAAGTGGGACAAGTTTACACCGATTTTAACTAAATTTTATTTCAAACTGTTGGTAGCTATATTTAGAACAATCATAATTACAAGCAGGTCTCAAAAGTAAATTTGTTTTTGTTAAAATGCATTAATAAATAGTATGTGGACACCGTTACTCTGCAGAGGCTCAACTTAGAGAACTTCAACAATTTGATGGCTGTCCTGATGAACTATTCCTCGCCCTGGAGCGGTAAAAGTAAGAGTTTTATTACAATACTTTGCCTTAACTTACTCATAAAGAATAACTGCAATAGGCAAAATTTACTACGATTTCAACTCAATTTTATTGCAAATTGTAGGTTGCTATAGTTAGATAAATGATATGTAAAAGCAGTTTGGAAAAGTTACTTTATGTTTCAGCATAAATGTAGTTATTGTATGTGTGTTTGTATGTATGTTTTTCAAGGCATTAGACGCCTTTGATATGGAATTAAATAAAGAACTTGTTTATTTTTTAAACTTTAATTAACAACATGGCGTAAGTTTCGCTTAGAGAGGCAAAAGTAACTTTTTTATTACAACAATAGCGCATATATTATAAAATATATACTCATATATTTTTACCCTACTGACCCAACGAAAAGGCGTGCAATGATCTTCCCGCATATGTATATATCTATTCTTCTTCTTTTCGAGTCATGATGTCGTTAGTAATCTACACTAATTTTGCCCAGTATGCGACCACAGCCACTGCCCGGTCATGTATGTATGTAAGTATGTCCGTCCCATTGTAGCTTCCTGAAGCCTAAACGGAATGACCGATTTTGAAGTGAGAAAGTCACCGAAATATCAATTGGCGGATGTGTACTGTCAAAAACCACAGTCATGTTGTATTTTTTTAAACAAGGCAATTTTCAATTAGTTGATAACTTAGTTTAACACGTAGCTTGACCTCTTTGCCTCTGAGAGGCAGAAAAAGATTTTTATAAGATTTTTATCACAATACACCGGCAACTTTGTACGAACTTTGCTCTTGATAGAATGAAATATGAAAGTTAGTTCTGGAGAATAATGCAAGTTTATACAATTTGCTGCTAAGTCCAACTTTTTCAAACTGATACTGTGACTTGGAAATGCTGTTTTTTTCTTCACTCAAAGAAGTTGCTCATATTATCATAAAGTTCCTATTTTGCATACTTACTTATTTTTTTTTTATATTATCTCTTGGATATCTCACTCAACACTGACAAGTTTGAAACTATAGTCAGCCTGCTGAAAAAAATCGGAAGTGTTTTTATACAAAAAGATACTTTGTATGCACACCAAATCATAACAAAAAATTACAAAATTAAAATGTAACATTAATGTTCGTTCAGTATTATATTTCACTGTTGCTCGTCGTTAAACCCACGGCACAATACCCATTTTTTTTTAAATTGCATCCACTTGGTGTTTTATGTTTTTTTTTTATGATAGACTGAAAAAATCGAGAATTTGTCACTACTGCTTACTTGTAATTTTAAATGAATATAATGAATATTTTATTTCATCAATGTCCTATAAAATTATTTTTCGCGTAAATAACCATTTTCCTTCCATAATACATTCGTTGTCATTGAACGTTTAAAACAATTTCGATGTTAATTTAAACGGAACATATTTTAACAATCGCTGGCAGCGACGAGAAAAGAAAAAAGTATAAAATTTAATTTTGGAACGTGGGTACGAAACGTATCCCCGCTAATGCATTATTCATAACCCTAATAATGTTATGTGGAATAACAATGACAATATTGAAAATCACAAACTACGAAAAAAGAAGATACATTCTTTGACTATATACCCCCTAGATACCGTCATGCCTTTTTTCAATGTATAAAAAACAGGCCAACTTTTCAATGCTTGTCTGCGTCACAGCTTTGTGTTATCACACGCGTCCTGTCAATTTATGCCCTTGAATTCCGTCAAATTGGGAGCTAGCCCCAAACTAAGTTCGAGACTTGTGTTATGGGATACTAACTCAACGATTCTATATTTCATAATAGATACTTATATAGATAAACATCCAAGACCCAGGTCAATCTGAAAAAGATCATTTTCCATCTTGAATTGACCGGGGATCGAACCTGGGACCATCCTTATCGCAGGCAGGCGTGTTGACCGCTCTCGTCTCGTAATTAAAGACTATTGAGTTTGAATTGGTATCCCCCTTTAAGTCTTCTAGACCTGGGCTCTATCTACCGCGCAAGGAAGACGTGACAATATGTATGTATGTTGGTACTCCCCACTGCATGTTTAATACCCTTATATCCATAAAACCATTTTATGCAATGACCCTTAATATGTTATATGGAATAACAATGGCAATACGTGATAATGAGTTTCGTATTAGCTCTAATAACCTCATCCCTGTTTTCGTGTCAAGTATCTCGTACATGTGGCCTTTTGCTCAATTATTTTCGGGAACCGAAATATGGTTAGCGGATTATGTTCAGATGAATGTTATAATAACGTGCAATGTCTTTTTCTGTATTTCTAAAGACTTATGTGATTTTTTTTTTGATACAGACTTTATGAAAAACTAGTAACTCACGTGCTATATCGTCGGAATTACCGATTATAGATATCTTGCACTCAACTTAAAATTAGACTCTTGATGACTCCGAAACTATTGTTGCCAAACCCGACAAAATAGCACGTGAGAGACCAGTTTTTCTTAAGTAACCCAATTTTTCTTGCAATTCAATCTTTTCGAGGACACACGGTTAAAATAACATCAAAACTATTACTATTTCAGTTTGTATCTCCTTTTGGGTCACGGGTGTTACCCAGGTCCTTTGCAAGGCTTGCGTGGGGATACTGATCCAACACGTAGAGGCCCTTTGGAGAAGTTCATGTAGTGTAGGTCTCCAGCCAGGACCCGGTCCTGGGAATACCATAGTATGATACGCCCTTGAACAGGTCTTGGCCGGAGGTGGAGCTATTGTATTTTAATGGAGAAAAATAATGGTTTATGGGGTGAAATGTGGGTGGTCTTGTACTGGGTTATTGTATAGGCTCGGACACCTGCCATAATCATGATAACTGACTATTTATAAGCAGGTGGTGGCTTGTCGCCCACTAGATGGGCCCCTCAAAAAAGCCGACGATTATTGCCGGCAAAAGGGGCAACACTAATGCGGGCGACTCAGGAGTCTGAGTCGCCCAGGGGTGTCGAGAGGTGTGCTGCGCTTTCTCCGAAGTTACTCGCGTCGTTAGGCCTTTAACACTTCCACCCCTGGAGCAACAGCACTCACGACTCCTCTCTGGACAGCCAACTAAGGCAAGCCAGAGCTGAGAGTCCTGGGACCCCTCTTGGGTTTCCACCCCGACCGATGAAGACACGTCGGGGGCGAGGGCTCTGACCGACTCTCTGGAGCACTCGGGTCCGTGGTGTCGTTACTCACCAACAGCTCGCCACAAGCTGCCCTGCGGGCCTATTTCAGTTATTATTAACTTCATAGATAGATCTATAAAGTTAATAATAACTGAAATAGTAATGTATATAGTGGTTGACCACATATACATTATCGCATCTAAGCTTTAACGGAATCGACATAGCTGCTAGGTAGAAACAAGAAGCTAGGGAAATCGGCAACTAAAATAGTGACAAGACTATTCTGATTTTCTTTTCAGGGTTGAGTCAGCGGCAACAGGTATACTGGAAGTGATCAACCGCGGTGAAAGCGGATCTACCTGGATGATAGCGAACGATAAGCCGGCCGTTGACATCAGCCACGTTATCAGCAAAGGTTTTGAAGCGCTGGCCCTCCTGCCTCAAGATTGATTGTGTTGTGATAATATTATAATGTTTTAAAAAAGCTCCTATGTTTTAAGCCGACGGTCTAAATTCGAGATGCTGTTTATTTCAGCTATCCTAACTAATATTATTAATGCGAAAGTAAGTTTGTTTGTTACGCTTTCACGCCTTATCTACTGAACCGATCATCATGAAATTTGTCGAGAGTACAAAGAACATAGGCTATCTTTTATCCCTTTTATGAAAGAAATGTTCCCGAGAGATCAACATTAACGCAAGCGCAGCCGCGGGCGGAAGCTAGTTGTGTATATAATAATTTAAGATATTTTAAACAAAAAACAAAAACCGACTTTTTTTTAATAAGCATTAGAAAAAATTACAATAACTGTAATCCGAACGGCATACCTGTAAGCAATTTTTTTTAATAAGCATTAGAAAAAAATTAAAATAAGTGTAATCCGAACGGCATGCCTGTAAGCATTTAGCATTTTTTTGGTTCTTGTGTATTTTTTCGAAAAAAAAAATATGGGACCATCTGTAAAGTAGGTAATACTTAACAGATGGTCCCATAAATTTTTCAAACTAAAAAAGAATTTCTTAAATCGGTCCAGGCGACTTCGAGAAATCGCGGAACATACATAAAAAAAAATATTACGAAGAGTGGTAAACCTCCTCCTTTTTTTGAAGTCGGTTAAAATGGTGACCTTTAAATGAATACTTTAATATTATACATGCAAAAGTAACTCTCTCGGGTTGTCATAAAATTTTGGACGTTCGGTACCTTTCACACTGTAAAAAAGACTGTTCTCGAAGGATATTAGTACAAAAACGCGAGCGACGATACGGGCAAATCTAGAAATTGTATTTGCCCAAAAATGCAGTATAAAATAAAATATGTGATTGCGTTATTGAGTAACATCATCATTTATCATATTATGTAAAGCTTTACAAATATAATACTTTTTTATTAAATGTTATTACGGATATTGCGATTTATACAGAGTATCCGTCGATAAGGGACGACCCTTATGGACTAGCCTAGCCTATAGTACGCTAACCGGTTTCCATCACGTAGGCCGTATGCTTGCTTGCTTACTTAGTTGTATTGAAAAATGCTAGGAAGATCCTTATGTTTTTGATCCTTTTATAGTATAGGAAAGTAATGTGCTAAGTATGAAAACCGGAAAATAGCAACACACAGTTTATACTTGGCGAAATTTTGATCGTTTTGGACCCTTAAAGAGGTGATTCAGCCCGTCGATATGAACCATTTTTCCTATGGGACCAATGCTGGAAACTCAAATTTTATTTCGACATTTTCATACGAAAGTGTTCAGCCGTCCGGGCAATTTGTATATGAATGTCGAATTCTTTTTCGAGTTTACAGCATTTGTCCCATAGGAAAAGTTGTTTATATTGACAGGCTGAATCACCCCTTTAATGGTCCGGAACGATCAAAATTTCACCATGTATATGTTATCTATAAATCTTTATCTTATTACATGCGCTATCTTTTTATTCGATTATACTGATAAGTGAAAGAAATTATTGTTATTGTGGTGTTACTTTTTTAGTTTGTAATAAGTTTTTATTTATTTCGTTTTTAAAATATATTTAGCTAAAATATGGTTATTTGTTTTAATCACGGAACAAGGTAACTAAATCTACTACGTACTTAAGATTGTATACAATCTTGAATGTCTTCTTACTAAAATATACTCCTTTTAAATCAAAATATTTACAATTTACTTGAATTTCTTGAATTCACATTTAATTTCACATTCAATAAGTAAATTCTTAAGATTTTGATTTAAAAAGTGTATATTCAATAAAAAGACTTATTACTTTAAGATTGTTAACATATTTTAAGTGAAACGAATAGATTATGGATGGAAATAAGAACAGATAAGTAATAATATTTTCGTAGAATGCTGGTCTGCTGCTGCTTCTCTTCACGCGCAGATCGTAAAAACCGATCGAGGGTATGGGCATTTAGGAATCATGTCAATAGGCGATGCGGCTAGCAACCCATCACTATTTTGATTCCGTATTTGAAGCCCACCAACATGATAAACGTTGCCTTCAGGTTTTACAGACCTGGGTTCTGTCTACCCCATAACGTAGAAAGGCGTGATAGTATGTATGTATCTTTATTCATCATCATCATTTCGAGTAGGTGACACGTTCAGTCGACCATGTACACCCTGGTGTCGGAGTTCTTCGGAACCGCCTCTCGGCTTCTGACGTGGTTTCTTTAACGACTACCAGATGGCAGCCGGGACCAACGGCCTAACGTGCCCTCCGAAGCACGGAATCATCTTTATTATCAGACAATCAGGTGGTTCATGCCTGCAATGTCCTAACCAAACTGGAAATAACTTAACAATGTATGCTTCCCGTGGGAATCGAACCCACTACCTCGGGTCAACAGGCAAACGCCTTATAGTAGAACTATGTTTTTCATATATCAGGAACTCTTTTTCTTGTCCCGAAGCTTCGGTTTTCAGTGTATACTTTCAATTTTCCGGTAATTGATATGCTACGGGAAGTTAGCATATTTTTTTTTTAATTTTTTCATGAAATATTATAGAACTATTTTTGAAATGTATCAGGAACTATAGAACTCACCTGAATGCGAATAGAACTCCTTTCAAACTTTGATATGCTGACAGTTGTTATGCTAAGTTCATTGAGGTGAGGCTGTATATGTGTATATTTATTGCGATTATCTGTAAAACGATCTCTTTTATCAAGAAATCCCTGAAAATTATAAACAGAAATGAAGTATCGCTATAAAACCACACCGACCAAAATTGCCGTTGTATACTGAAACTGAGCGATCGCGGTCATCAATAACATTTGAAACATTTGTCATTTTCTGATGACATTTACGTGTTGTTTTAAGGTTTTCAGTGATTTTTTTTTCAGTTTATCAAGCGACTGAAATATTTACATTCGAAAGGAATGTCTTGTGGGATTTAATGCCAAAGTTTTTTCTTCTCAAGCTCGCACGGTCGTCGGCAACCTTAGCTGTAAGATCTTTGGCATGTATTAACTTTTTATGTCCATTTAATACGATTATCTGTAAATTGCTCTCTATTTACAAGAAATCTCTGAAACTTACAAACAGAAATAAAGTATCGCTCCGTGGTGCAGCGGTTAACACGCCTGCCTGTGACACGGATGGTCCCGGGTTCGATCCCCGGTCAGGTCAAGATGGAAAATGATCTTTTTCAGATTGACTTGGGTCTTGGATGTTTATCTATACCTATAAGTATTTATTATTAAATATAGTATTTTTGAGTTAGTATCCCATAACACAAGTCTCGAACTTAATTTGGGGCTAGCTCAATCTGTGTGATTTGTCCGTATATATTTATTTATATTTATATTTAAAAAAAATCGCTATAAAACCACACCAACCAAATTGCTGTTGTATACTGAAACTGACCGATCGCGGTCATCAATAACACTTGAAACATTTCTCATTTTTCGATGACATTTACGTGTTGTTTTAAGGTTTTCAGTTTTTGTTATTTTCATGTTAACTTGGTGATTCAAATATTTACTTTTGAAAGGAATGTTTTATGGGATTCAACGCCAAAAACATGTAATTGAGATTCAAAAGTGGGTTCCAACTTTAAAGTGGATTCTATAAGTCCTAAATCAAATCAAATTTAAAAATCTAATGGCTTAATGCCCTATTAAATTACTTGTAGTATTATTGGTACAAGTTTTCACTATAGTGGCCACTTTTGGCGGTAATAATTCGTTCTCTTAAACTTAGATTGTTATTTCTATGAAAAGTAACAAAAAAAAAATACTACAAGTAATTTACTAGGCTAGGTATTGCTAGATGGTGCTAGTGTATGAACTCACTTCGCCTTAACGAGTATAAACCATCTTTTATCTTTGTTGTAATTTTGTAAGTACTTACCACTAGTATCTAGGTTGCTTAAGTAATTTAGCTTTACTAATGGAAACGGGTGGGCAAAAGTAGTATCGAATCACAGTAATAAGCGATGCAGGTAGCAATCCGTCACTATTTTTAGGCAGTTTTCCAACTAAAAGTCCTACACACGCTAAATTTGGACTTTAAGTCTCATGGCCGCAGGCATCTTCCGCAGTGAACAATGCTGTGATTGGTATGTATTTTTATATAAAAAAATTGGCCAAGTGCGAGTCGGGCTCACCCATGAAGGGTTCCGTAGTACAAGCTTAGATGAGCCAAAAACCTCTATCATTTTTTGCCAGCAAAAATAACTTTGGTTTTCATAGTGTTTGTATTAATGACAAAGTTATTTTTGCGGTTTATGAAAAAGTGCTAAAACTATTTAGTTTTTAAATAATAAAAAATAAAATAAAAATGGAAACCTGTATATTACAAGTGGAGCAACTATCATAAAATCGCTTACTTAGTACAAGCTCAGTATTATGAAACCTATATTGGGCACAAATATTCTGTAGGGCGGGCTTTAGGAAAATCTTATCTTTTATCTCTGTGATCTAGTCCTTCTTTTGTTTTTTTATTTTAATCAGTCTTCCAACCAATCAAACAAATAATGAATTGTAAAATTGAAACAAACTCTATCCTTGTTCTAAAAACAAACTTTTTTTAAGCACTATACACGTAATGGCCCCAAGGTCACTTATGACCTTAGAATAGACTTCTTGGGACTTTTAGCGGACTACACAGAGATTATTTTGCAAATTGATTCTAGTGGACTTTATAATGTGAAATCAGAATTATTTGGTGTTGTCAATGCTCATGATCATGAACCATGTGTGGGATAACTAAAATAAACAGTCACGGTGTGGATACTGAGGTTTACATAGCGGCTACGAATAGACTCGTAGCATAGCGGGCTGATACTTGCCCTTCTTGCTACGTCGTTTATGAATTAAGATCAAAATAGTGGATTTGTGAAGCATTGTTGCCATCCTTAATCGAGTCGGCGAAATTAATTATAAATAAATAAATATATATGGACAAATCACACAGATGGAGCTAGCCCCAAAGTAAGTTCTAGACTTGCGTTAAGACATACTTACTCAACGATACTATATTTTATAATAGATACATATATAGATAAACATTCAAGACCCAAGTCAATCTGAAAAAGATCATTTTCCATCTTGACCTGATCAGGTATCGAACCCGGGACCTCCGTGTCGCAGGCAGGCGTGTTGACCGCTGTGCCACGGAGCTCGTCAAATTACACCATCGTTTCGTCGATGAACAAGATTTACTCCAAAAATAACACTTGATACTGGCCAAATAAGTCATACGTAAAAGCCTTACTTAAAAAATCAAGTCAAAAAGTATCTAAAAGAAATTAGTAGTTCTCACTACTACTTTAGTTTGATAAGGCAATTCAAGCTGATGTTCCCTTAAGGGCCGATAAAATCTACCGGCGACCACACAAATGAAGAGTAAATGGTGGCAAAAGTAGCCCCAAGGGTTAATTCGGATAACAATGGCAATGAGATGTAAGTACAACGGAACCGCTGGGAATACCCGGGAAAAAGTTGGGAACTTTTACAACCCCTCCGGTGCAGTGGGACCGACAAGGTCTTACAATTTTATTGGGTGAGGTGTAAGTAAAGATTATTATTTCCACTACGGGACTTACCGCGATTAGTTTTGAGTTCTGTCCACTTCAGTTCCATAATTCGCATAAGACGAGCTCCGTGGCGCAGCGGTCAACACGCCGGCCTGTGACACGGAAGGTCCCGGGTTCGATCCCGGGTCAGGTCAAGATGAAAAATGATCTACTTCAGATTGACCTAGGTCTTGGATGTTTATCTATATATGTACTTGTTATAAAATATAGTATCGTTGAGTTAGTATCCCATAACACAAGTCTTACTTAAGAACTTACTTTGGGGCTAGCTCAATCTGTGTGATTTGTCCGTATATATTTATTTATTTATAATTGCTCTGTGAGTATGGTAGCTACGATATTGTCAAAATTGCAGACAAAACTCAGTACTAATCGCGTTCCGTAGTGAAAATAGTAGTGATTGTGACTGCAAAAGCTTAAAATCTCAGTGTGGTTTCTGGCAGAGAAGAATAGGACCACTCCAAGTCTTACCGTTGATGTTGTAAAAGGCGACTTAGGAAACAGAAGCTAAACCTAAGCTTATAAACATCAAAGGAACCTATCCTACCCATCTGGCCAACGTGGAGAGTACAGGCTAAATCTTCTGACTGCTCTGGCTAATACATGGCTTGGGCAGTATAGAGAGGGTCGTGCTCCTACTGTGGAGACTAACAAAGACCTGATGACGATGATGATATGAAAGTTATGATTCCATAGATAAAAATAAAAATTTACACGACGACCTTAAAAGGAGTGTAATCTTTTTAGGGTAATTTTCCAAAGTTAATTGACCGCGACTTTCTCACCACAGATTTTATAACATTTTATTTTCACCATGAAGTTCATGCAATTATTTTCTTGAATTTATAAAAAAATTTGCTTCGAAAAAAAGAGCACTCAACGCACAATCAATTGACTAAATAATATTTTATTTACTATATATAGTTATATATATATTATATATTTAACTATATATAATACACATAAACTACGTGAATTTCTACGACGTCATCGCACGAGAAGTAATGGTTGCGTATATTTTTGCCAGACGTTCTTTACCATTTATGTATATACCTACGTACTTTTACAGTATTTCGTATATCTGTTTTTGAGAGAAAAATAGGAAAATGGTAATAATTCCTTTGATATTTCTATCGAGAGTACGTGTGGTAAACTTCGAAGATACGTGGTGTATGTTTGAAACTTTATTTGGCACTTTTGCGCTCTTACTTTGTGATAACATTGGATATTGTGTTGCAGACTTGTAATATAACTCTACTTAGTAGTATGTTTGTTAGGTAAATGTTTTTTGTTCAATGATAGTCAAGACGCTATTACTCGAGTTTGTTTGTTTTTCGTGTGTTTAAGTGGCCTACCTCTCCAACCCGTCTGGCCAGCGTGGAGAGTGTAGGCCAAATCCTCTGACTACTCTGGCTTGTATATGGCTCTGGTAGTGCAGAGAGGGTCGTGCTCCTGCAGTGGAGACTAGAAAGACCTGATGATGATGATGATGATGAAGTGGCCAACACTGCTTGGTGTTAGATTTTTCAAGCTCGAGTAAAGTTAACGGTACAGTAACTGGTAGGAAGCTATCTTATTTAATTTTTCTAGAGGCTGCACCGTCAGTTAAATGCTTCGAAACTCCAAGTTCGTTTTTTGCTTATTTTAAGAAACCTACTCGTATGTGAAATGAAATAACATTTATTGCAGTTATCTAGCTGCAATAAATGTTATTTCATTTGTGGGGCTGGCTCAATTTGTGTGATATCCCTCTATATTTTTATTTATTTATTTAATAAGAAAACTGTTAAAGGAAATGATGCAACAGTTATCTATACGTCAATACTAATATTATAAAGAGCAAAGATTAAATTTTTTGTTTGCATTAAATGAATAGGAAAATCCGAAAGTACAGGACCGATTTTCAAAATTCTTTCACCTTTAGAAATTTTATTTATTTGTAAGTGACATAGGCTATAATTTACGCGGATGAAGTCACGGGAAAATTGCCATTAACAAACTCTAGATCTGTGCTCTCGAAAGTAGATCGGATGACTAACTTATTCTTATCTGGATTACCACCTGTGCTTATACATGGCGAAATTTTGATCGTTCTGGACCCTTAAAGGGGTAATTCAGCCCGTCGATATGAACCATTTTTCCTATGGGACCAATGCTGGAAACTCAAATTTTATTTCGACATTTTCATACAAAACTGTTCAGCTGCCCGGGCAATTTGTATAGGAATGTCGAAATTTATTTCGAGTTTACAGCATTTGTCCCATAGGAAAAGTTGTTTATATTGACAGGCTGAATCACCCCTTTAATGGTCCGGAACGATCAAAATTTCGCCATTATAAATTGCTACCTATGATGTATTACCTACTCGAGGATAGAGCAGCTATTTAGATTGTAAAGAGGCTCCTATAATAAAGTTTATAGTTAATATTATTCAAAACTTGTTTGTATTGCTAATATGTAACTGTTTTTTACTTGAGCCTTGTTTCTTAATAAAATCATTTATATAATTCTTTCCCGAGAATCGTTCGAGTTATACTTACAGTTTATTTGTTTATGGTATATCATAACATAAGTCAGTTCATACTGAAATATTCTGACACAGATTCTACTCACGTTCTCCTTATAAAGCAAGGGAACTTGCCTTATATGATAGGTGAATAGAACAACGATATAATTTAAAGCTCTAAAACAAAACGCTATGTAGGAATCATTTCCTTAGCGTTCTTGTTTTAGAGATTAAATTATTTCGTAGTTCTATTCACCTATGATATAAAGCAAGTTCCCAAGATTTAATATTGCTTTATAAGGAGAACGTGTGTAGAATTTGTGTCAGAATATTTCGAAGGCAAAAGTGTTCATATTTTATGTTTTCAATATTGAGACCCTGAAGCAACGAATATTGCATTTTAAACTTATATAAACTTAAACATACTATGTACCTAGATCATTATTATTTTATAAAATGTTTACTCGTACTCTAATGTACAGATATTCTTAAATGCATTAACTTTGAGTTGAATTAATTTGTGTGCTTTCGCTGGTGCCAAAAGTACCCGAAATAATTTAATGTAAAGTGCATACTTTGACTTCCACAAAGCAACGCCGTTTATTCAAAGTAACATTGTACCTATAGTACGAATAAGAAAACATATTTGGGTTAAGATTAATATGTAAGACTCACTTTTACGGCTGTTATGATAGGAACTTTATTAATGTACAAGATTTTAAATGAAAAATGTTTTTTTTATTATTTTAATAATATTTTTTATTAAAATTTATATTATTCAAAAATATTATGACTCCATCCTTAGGCTCATAAATATAAAAAAATATTTACGAGGTTAAATATAAGAATAAACATTGTGATCTGTAGTTGTTATTTGATATAATTTTATTCCTCTGACATTTCTGTCTTCACTATGTCTTGTATATGGCGCTTCATATAAGCAAGCGGAGAAATATTAATGACTTATATTTACTAGGAAATAAACGTAGGACGTCCGTGGACACCTCCATCATGTGAGAGTTAACAATCAGGGTCGATACCACCGACAGAATTTAAGAACTAACGTGTACACAAGACCTCGCGTAACGCAACTAACTCTATTTTTCAAAACTATCAAACATACCCGAGAGCAGTAGAGATGTGTTACGCTATATTGTCGTGACGCTGCTAGCCTAGATACATTTCTGTAATTATATTTTATTCTGAGGTATATTCATGCAAAATTATAGCTCCATTGAACGGAGAAGTTGATCAAATTTAACTTCTCAAGATCCAAATGGCATTTTGGAATGCATTTTGGGTCACTAAGAAATAGTTTTTATTATTTTAATCTGGGCCTTGACTGGTTCAAGACAGATACAGGGATATGTAAAACTACATAAAAACTTTTAAAAAGTCTAAAACGCTTCGTTGCAAAACACATTAAAAATTAATTCCATTCGGGCTAAACACAATATTAAATCCTTGGTCATATTGGCGACTACCCTAAATTAATATTTAATCCCACTACCCCTAATCCGCGCCGTTGATAAGGGGCTGAACATTTGCCAAATCCAGCTGTTTAAGCATTCACCGCTGTTCCAGGGAATACAAATTAAGTCCCAATTCTGTATAATCGTGCCATGAGGTCTGGGAAGAAAGATTTTGAAGCCAGCTTCGAAATGGGACTTTTTTACTCCCGTTTTGAAGCTAGCTACGAAATCTAGCTACAAAGTGATCCGACGGGAAAAAAACGAAGAATGTACCCGCTGCTTGTCTTCCCGCGCAGGCCGTAGAAACCGGCCGAGGGAATGGGCGCAAATCTGAGGAATCATGTACATAGGCGGTGCGGCTAGCAACCCATCACTATTTTGATTTCCATATTCCATCTAAGCCCATCAACATGCTAAATGTATGGCCTTTCGGTCTTATGTCTTTAGGCTCTGTCTACCCCGTAAGGGATAAAGACGTGATACTACTATGTGCCATGAGGGTTTATTGAAATAAACGGCGGCATCTGCTGTCATCATCATCATTTCGAGAAGGTGACACGGTCAGTCGACCATGCACACCCTGGTGTCAGAGTTCTTTGGAACCGCCTCTCGGCCTCTGACGTGGTTCCTTTAACAACTACCAGATGGCAGCCGGGACCAACGGCTTAACGTGCCTTCCGAAGCACGGAATCATCTTTTTTATCAAACAATCAGGTGATTCATGCCTGCAATGTCCTAACCAAACTGGAAACAACTTAACAAAGTATGCTTCCCGTAGGAATCGAACTCACGACCCCCGGGTCAACAAGGCAAACACCTTAACCACGGAGGTTGTTAAGTAAGCCTGTTATTGGTCAACATTGTGTTAGCTGTCAAATATTATCCAATGACAGCTACTTATCAAACCCTGCGAGTCTGTGCCGCCACCTGAAGGTAAGCATATCAGAAAACCTTCATTAGGGCCCTCTTAAGACCTCTCTTTCTCTTTCCCTCATTATCATCATCATCATCATAGATCTTTTTTACAGGTTATGTAATTTTTTTATGGTGATCGATTCAACGATTAAGGTCTGAAAGGTAAAAAAAGGTTGGTTTATTATACTTTAATTTATACCGGGTTGCTGACAAAATATGATACATAACAGGTTCGACATTCAATTAATTTAATTCAGTGATCACTTTATATAACAAAACTCATCAAAAAGTGCAATAAAACTAAGAAGAAGAAGTTCTTGCAACTAAGCTCGTAAAACTAAGTTAGAAAATAAAACTATTAAAAACAAAAGTAATAAATTGTAGCACACCTGAAAACAATGTGAAATGACAAGGAGGAGTTCAACAACTAAAATTATTTGATGCTATTCACTTAGGGCAGTCGGTATTGAAAACGGGTGTGGATCAGAAGACCTAATAACAAATCCTCTAACAATCATTGATAGCCTACATTTTGTTGAATATTGATAAAACGTATCAATCGATCCGTAAGTAAATTATTAACGTCAACAATAATATATTTTTGTAAACGAATTGTAATTATGAAAATAAATTGACGTTCATTAAATGATATTGAAATATCTTACGATGAATAAAATGATTGACTTTGACTTTGACTTTGAATGACAATTTTATATGTCGTAATGAACATTTTCTACAATGCAAATTCACATTTATATTTATTGAATATAATATCATTTTGCTCTTAAAATTACAAACGACTTGGCGACAGAGGTCCATCAGAAGAAAAGCAAAAAAATAAAAAACAAAAAGGGACTTCAGTCTCTGCCATAACAAAACAAAGCCTCTGCCAATAACAAAAATAACAGAGTTGGCCGCAAAGAGTATGTCAGGTTTGTTAGGTTTCCTTGTTATCAAAATAGGAGCAACATATTTTACAGGCCCCTTAAAACAGATCTTTAGAAATAAGGAAAATATGTACGCATTCAGTCCCAAGGGCCACGGTCGATTTGCGAGAGCGGCGGACCCGAAAATTACTTCATATAACGACATCGTAGTCTGGAATCGATTTTTGAGCACTCTTTGTTATAAAATAATTCTCGAGTACCATAATGGCATTTTGATTGCATGAAAAATTTGTGCTAAAAATTGTGAAATAAGCGCGTAAAATTTATGTAAATTTCTTAATATGTGAACATTTTCTTTATCGCATATTTATATTAACATTTACTTAACATAATAATCTTTTGCTCTTAAATTACAATATATTCATATCGTGTTATTTACATTCATAACTTACTGCACCCAATATAACAACAGCTTGGCCACAGAGGTCAATCAGAAGAAAGACAAAAATATAAAACACAAAAAGTGACTTGAGGGCAAAGCCTTTGCCATAACAAAACAAAGCCTCTGCCATAACAAAAACAACAGAGTTAGCCGCAAAGGGTAGGTTAGGTTTCCTTGTTATCAAAATAGGAGCAACATATTTTACAGGCCTCTTGAAAACAGATCTTTAGAATTGAGGAAAATATGTACGCATTCAGTCCCAAGGGCCACGGTCGATTTGCGAGAGCGGCGGTCCCGAAAATTACTTCATATTACGACATTGCAGTCTGGAATCGATTTTTGAGCACTCTTTGGTATAAAATAATTCTCGAGTACCATAATGGCGTTTTGATTGCATGAAAAATGTACTTATGCTGAAATTTGTGAAAAGAAATGCGTTAAATTGATCAAATGGATTTTTGGTTACTTGTTAAAATAATTCTCATAAACAATGATGGCGTATTGGTTGAAAGAAAAAATTGTGCTGTAATTGTGAAAATATGGTCAATAAGTTAAATTCATCAAATCGATTTTTGAGCACTCTTTATTATAAATTAATTCTCGAGTACTTTAATTGGCATTTTGATTGCATAAAAAATGTACGCTGAAATTTGAGAAAAGAAGTGCCTCAAATTTTTCAATAAATTTCTGGGCACTTGTTAAAATAATTCTCAAAAACAATGAAATATTATAAATATTGTGAAAATACTTCTTCGCCTTAGTCCTGCACGTTTGTCAGAGTGATCGTGGTCATGTTTTTAAAATACTGCATGAAATTTATTAAGTAGATTTTTGTGCACTCGTTCTAAAATACTTGAGATATGTAAGAAAAATTTGTAATGAATGTTGGGAAGATGAAGAAAGGTTTGTTAAGTAGTTATTCAGATTAATTAAAAAACACCATATTTAAATCACAATATTTTTGGTTTTTAAGTGAAACAAATTACCTATTTCAAGAAAATGCACAAGAGATCACTTAAAACGATACATAAAAAGTGCAACAGTATTTTGATTTTATATTTCCGGAAAAATGACGGAGATTTCACGCTTAAAAATGCTTTTCCTGCCGTTAAAAGCTTGATCAGAAAATAAAATTATCGCCTTCAAAGTGGCATCGAAATTTATACTGCATCTGGCTTGATTGAATCTCACTCATAGCAATCCAAAGATTCTTTATTCTTATTTATAAATTTTCAAGTACGTGGTTCTGAACAAATTTTGGCAGTACTGAAATAGTTTACATGGGATTTATTTTGCATTCACAATGATATTTTACCTTATTTAAATAAGGTAAATCAAATACCGCACTTGTAAAAGTTGGGTAGTTATGTTGGGTGACGCAAGCCTTGATGCGTGTAAGAGGAATAGGATATGGTGGAGAAATTCGGCGCCGGGGCTTGAAGCGGCGTAATTGGCAACGCATAGATCGTACTGAGGAGGATCGTATCTAGACGCAGGTTCAAGTCCTGCCCGCGTGGATTTTTTTCACCATTTCTTATTTTCTTTATTTAGTGAATAAAGTACTGAAATATTAATAAAATTATGCTCTAAATGCTCAATGACCTCAACGAAGTTTCCCAACAAGTGGGCCTTAAAATGAACATGGACAAGATGAAAATTATGTCGAATGTCCATGTTGCGCCTTCACCAGTTATTGTTGGAAACTTCACCCTTGAACCTGTACAGCAGTACATCTACTTGGGTCAATTGATCCAGGTCGGAAGCTCCAGTTTCAAGGACGAGGTCTTTCGTCGAATCCGACTCGGCTGGGCAGCGTTCGGGAAGCTCCGCAGTGTCTTCTCGTCCAAAATACCGTAGTGCCTAAAGTCGAAAGTCTTCGACCAATGTGTGTTACCAGTGGTGACTTACGGGTCCAAAACGTGGTCCCTTACTATGGGCCTCATAAGAAAGCTCAAGGTCGCTCAAAGAGCTATGGAGAGGGCTATGCTCGGTGTTTCTCTGCGAGATCGAATCAGAAACGAGGAGATCCGTAGAAGAACGAAGGTCACCGACATAGCTCAGCGGATTAGCTCTTTGAAGTGGCAGTGGGCGGGGCACATAGCGCGAAGAACCGATGGCCGATGGGGCGGAAGGGTTCTCAAATGGCGACCACGTACCGGCTAGCGCAGCGATGGACACCCACCGACCAGGTGGTCGGACGACCTGATAAAGGTCGCAGGAAGGCGCTGGATGCAGGCCGCTTCTAACCGGTCATATTGAAAATCCTTAGGGGAGGCCTATGTCCAGCAGTGGACTTCAAAAGGCTGAGATGATGATTATGATGATGAATAAAATAAATTAAAACCTCTCAAAAATATTTTATTAAATTTTTATGTCTCTCGAAATGTTAGAAGATTGAAACTATTTCGCATTATATTTCTTAAAAAAAATTATCAATTTTTATTTAAATGAATAAAGCAGATTGATATCCAGGTCAAGTACTCATTGGTAGCTATTCAAGTGATTAAAAATATCTGTATAAGATATTTCGCACTTCTGCGTGATACGAAAGGCGAGTTAAGCTGATGCTCTCGGCTGTCATGGCATGTAATAACATCATGTTCTGTTGTTTTGTAATTTGCTTACTCGATCGTTAGCATAAACATGTTCCAAAAATAATAATTGTATAATGATATTGTAAAATGTAAACAGATGAAAAAAAAAAGAAAAAAAAAAGAAAGAAACATAATATAATCATACAAAGCCCTTCAAGCGAGTAGGCGACCTATACTGTTGAAAAGAGTTACTTTCGGCATTTTTTCTCTGCAGTGGTCGGTTCCGAAATGCTAGTATTCGGTAACTTTTGAACAATAATGAGTAAATGCAAAATACTTAATAAGATAATTTTAAATGTGATTTGACGTGAAAAAGTGCTGCAAGGGCGTATTTTCTGAATAAACGTTTTGAATCTTAGAATCTTTTGAATATAATTAAAATAGTTTGTCTATGTCTGATTAATTTTAAACAGCCAGAAAATGAGCACTTCACCTATTCATACGACTGCAAGTTTTTTTCAAGATTTATGTAAGTGGCAATACGAGCAGATGAGTGTAGCTCGCACAGGAAAAATTTATCGGTTTACAAAGAAAATTAAGAAAACAAAAATGTTTGAGTCGTTTTTTATATGTATTGTTGTTTCATAACAAAATAAGTATTATAGCCATCTAGCTGATAGAAAAATAGTATTGTTATTTCCAAACTATGATACTGCGATAAGATCAGATGAGAGCAGCTCGGAGATTCGATTTGAGCGCCGATTCCATCGCGACTGAGAGGACTCTCGGGATACAGAGAATTGTCCTATATATTTTGTTTTTTCTTCTTCAAAATAAAAAGTGTTGTATCCATCTTTTCTATCATCATCATATTCTCAGCCACAAGAAGTCCACTGCTGGTTATAAGCCTCCCCTAATTATTTTTAACATGACTGATTAAAATCTTTTTTTCTTTGATGTATTTTCTTTGCTATCTTTTCTATGCAATATAGCAATCCGCTTTTTCTCAGCGATCTAAGTGTTATAAGAGTAGATGAGAGTGGCTCGCTGATTCGATTTGAGGACCGATGCCATCGCGACTAAGAGGAATCTCGATGCAGTGATCTATTTTTGATGTTTGAATTGAAGTTTTATTCAATTAATTAAATATTTATAAAAAATGTTGTGGCCAAACAGCCTGTAAAGGAGAAATTTCACTTTTTACAATCGATGTTTTAGCAATAGGAGCACTTGAGAGTGACTCGCAAATCGATTTGAGAACCAATAACACGATGACGTTGCTCTTTAAATGGTGAAGACTATCGAGACTGAAAATTATTCTGTTTTCAATATTTCAAATTAAGTATAAATTTATTTGTGTTATTAGGCGTTGTTTTTGCATTTTGTTTATTTTACTTAAATTCATTTATTGTTGCCTAGTATACATTGTTAGTTTTCTCCTTTTCTCATATATTTTAGGTGTGTGTGAGTCAGAATTTATTTTTAATGAATACATAATTAAATTATATATTTTAATATTTCAGCTATATTATATTATTATTACGCAAAGTTGTATCTGCTGTGTGTTAATAATTGGTTACTTTGGTTTCTGTTTCTTTACAATACAAAACAATTTTGCGAATAAATATACTAATACATTTCATTTTCCATTGGTTAGTTTTGATAACGTCAAACATTTATTTAAACTTAAATTTCGTAGAAACTGACAAAGAACTATCAACTAAGTATGTATCAGTTTCTACGAAATTCGACCTATCTCAGTTACTCTGAGTAAGGGAACCGGAACTCACAAGTAGTCTGTCGTAATCTAATCCCCACCGCTAAATTGACTTAAAGTCAACGTGTGTACAACAAACGCCATTTCCGGTCAGCGCGTGCACGCTTGACCTATTTAGGTGGCTGTATTACTCGTATGTCGTTTACAACATTAATATCGTATATCAGTCTTTCTTATAAGTGATCGAAAAATATTAGACGCGTACCTATTTTTTCTTTTTTCAGTCAAACAAAAGTTCATGAAGACAAAACGCATCAAAGTGCAAGAGTGAAGGGTCATAAAATAAATTGAATTGATTCAGGCGTTACTTTGTGGAAGAAAGTTACACGCACAAAACTCATGAAATAACAGGCCAATAAAAGTGTATCAGTTAGTGACGTCACGCAAAGATTTAATGGGCTATATTTTTATCAATTTTTGTTGTAAAGAAATATACCTATTACCAATCTTATTATATTTTCAATAATCCGTCTGACGGGCTAATTATTTTTAAAATAATTTATTTGTGAAACAAGCCAATGAAATCATTTCAAAACTCATATGATATGAGTTTTGAAATGATGTATGAGTAAGCTTGGATAGATATGAGTCATATCTATCCAAGCTTACTTTTAGTGGATAAGTACTTGACATTCAAAGTATAAGGTGATGATAAAACAATGAGTTCATAAAAAAGTCGGATGGATGGCGAAGTCTTACGTTATCTAATCCCTAACGCTATATTAACTTAACAAATGCTATTTCCGGTCACCGCGTGCGCGCTTGACCTGTTTTGTTGTTGAGGTGGCTGTACTTTATGACGCTCGTCGCTTGCAAAATATTGCTCTTTAAGAAAGGATCCGATCATATATAATTATTCATATACAGTGATCGTATCGCACAGATTAACACAGTCACTTCCAAGATTTTATACACAAACATACATACTATCACGTCTTTGTCCCTCGTGGGATAGACAGAGCCCAAGGTCATAGAACCAAAGGCCACATTTACGAGTAGCATCGTATTGTGCGTAAAGTTAGATAGCGGAATCAAGATAGTGATGGATTCTAGCCGCATCGCCTTTTGATGCGATCCTTTAGATATTCGCCCAATCCCTTGGCCGGCTTTACGGTCTGCGCGGGAAGAAAAGTAGCTGGTATATATTTTTTTTCTCCAAATTAGCATGAAAGAGAGCAGCATGGTTGGCGAAGTGTTTTTTAATAAAATCCATAACGCTATATTAACATATTAGGTACTGAAAAGCAAAAATGTTTATATGTTTATATAGCTTAAGGCACAAGTAAATTATATACGTCCAATTTTTTTGTAATGAAAATTGTGAACTCAGATATGAGAATTCAAAAGTGTTCAAAGAAACCTATTCTAAATAAACGTTTGACATCTTGAAATCAAAATTTGAATACATATTTATTTTCTTAGTCGAAAAACGATGTCGTAATGAAAATAAATGTAAAATATTACCTACGGCCAGAGACAATATAATTGTTGTTATAAATGTGATTGACGTAATGATACCCATTAATAGATATTTCTGATATCGTTATAGACATTTTATAGTGAGTTCATAGATAAATACATGTAAAATTAAGCTATGCGCTATACCTAACTGTTAGGTAAAGGCGTGTAGAATTCAACTTTTTACAGTGCAACAATATGTATTGGACTTAACATTACTTTACTGAAAATGTCTTTGGTGGAATTTATGTTTATAAAAAGAGACATTATTAGTTTTAAACAAATATGTATAGCATGTGCTTTTATATAATATTCCAACCGCTCCGTGTGAACGTGCCCTAAATGTTTCGGTAGCAGTTACAAAAATAAGACGATAAATTTTCTATTTTATTGCAGTGCCTGCAACAACGTGGAATTGTTTAGTATTGGGCGTATTGTTAGCCTGAAAAGTTACTATAGGTTATACTGGAACGTACAAGTAAGTAGTATAGCGAGACATTTTTAGGACTTGTAAACATTTTCAGTTACATATTTATTTCGGTGTATAGCAAACACTTAAAAATTAACTTCTTCTATATTTTGGTTATAATCTTTTGGCTTACTAAGACAAAAGACCTCCAGACTGCCTTTTATGACAGTTAACTTCCGTCATACATATAGTTCCCGATGCTTCATAGCCTGTGACACTCTGAAGAAGATACGAATTAATGACACCTTAGAGTCACACTTGTAGCGGTCGACCCGTTGTAGCTACAGGAGGCAACAATGGAACAGACTTACTTACATACATATGTACGCTCGAAAAACATTATTTCTGAGTGTAAGGCTCACTGTAAGACACATTAAAAGAAAAAAAAAATGTTTTTCTTTCAATGTGCCTCACAGTGAGACTTTAGTAAGTGTATGTACATTCCAGACTGCAACCAGATTGCTATCTCTAATCCTAATGGCTCCTTCGAGAGCGCGAGTACTACAAACGGATCAATTAGACTTAAAAGTCAGTGAACTTGCTCGATCCATAGTCTTTTATCTTCCGTGTGCATTAGTAACATTGTGACCAACACTTGAGACTAAAGTCTTTTTCCTAATCGCTACAACAAGATCTATCTATACAGGTGTAACATGACCCTCGACATATCCTTAAAGGGGTGAGTGACACCGTTAATATGAACAACTTTTCCTATGGGGTCAACGCCGGGAACTCGAAAAAAATTTTTGCTTTCGCATACATTTCAAACGGGCGGCAAAATTTTTTTGTATGAAATTGACGATTTTTTTTAATTCCCAGCATTGATCACATAGCAAAAGTTGTTCATATTGAAGAGCTGGCTTACCCATTTAAGGGTATGTCGACAGTCATGTTACACTCTGTATTATTAAAAATAACATATATCAAAAATAATATCTATTTAGCATGGTAAAAAAAACACTTCTGTGCTACTGAATGTTATAAAACCTCTGTTTGAGTAACCTCCATAATTTTTAAATTAAACTTTTTACTGTTTCCTTATTCACAGGTCACTAATTAAAGACGCAAAGAAAGCTCGGCTTTCTTTAAAGTTCGATAAAAAGTCTTCTTATTACACGTAAATTAAAGGGTTCCTTTAACAAACGGCTGGAATTAACTAAGGCTAGTAATAAATGAGAATGAACATTGAACTCGCGTGGGAACTGTAATAAGGTGAACGGGAAGCCTGTTAATATAAATTTAGTATAAGGACGTGATTCCACTGCGAAAACAGTATAGTATAGGTTTTATATTGGATTTTGGTACAAAGTTGTTAAGATTTAATAAAAATAAAAATTACGATCAATATCATCACTCGATGAATTTTTACGATTTTCTTAACGGATCATCTCCACGAGCAAGAGGATCACGGCGATTTATTCGGCTACTACACACGGCTGTTATCGCGGTGATCCGACGATTAGCAGAGTGAGAGCACACGTCAATCGTATAACCTATAGAATAGAATATAATATATACAATAGTGATTGATTGCTACTAGTATTGGCATTTGCCATTATTACTCATATTATCGCCTATTCTGACGGCTGGTTTTTACAACCTGCGTTGGAAGAGAAGCTGCAAGCAGGCACCTGGTTCATTCTAGATTTTTCTTTCAGTTAGCATGAAAAAGATACGGTGTTAAATATAATTTAACACCGTATCTTTTAATCATAATTTTAAAGATTACTATAAAAGTAAAAACTAAAGTCCTTAATTTACTTTTACCGCATGATCCAGCTGATGGAACCGCTATTAAAATCCACCGATACCGCAAAGCGGATCAGCTCTGTTTAATATGCGGAAAACTAGTTAATTGTACACACACTGTAATGGTAATGATATTAAAAATCTACGTTGAATATTTTTTAACTCACCTTTCTCTGCTGCATCTGTCTCAAAAACTACTACAAGGATTTTTATGAGGTTTTCACCAATGGATAAAGTGATTCATGAAGAAGTGATATAAGTATAATACATGTCTCGGCATAATAATAAAATATGATAAATGTGGAAAACTTATTTTTATTTTTACATTCGTCGTTTCCGTCGATAAGCCAAAACAAATGAAGATTATTTGCAAGTTAGTAAAAAATATATAATAAGTTAGATATACCTGAATTAGATCTTGGAATAAATGATTTTTTTTATAACAAATATATGATAAATAGATAAACATTTTATTTTTCTAGTTGTTATCTAAATTTAGTTATTGAATATAGTCTACGTTCGTTATCTTAAGATGACAGTCTGACTTAAAATGCTATTTCAGTCTCCGTAGTTTCCATTGACTTTTGTTGAATTAGGAATTTTATGTGAATTGTAGTGAGAAATCCAATAGGCCGTACACTGAGGTTCTTTAACGTAAGTTCATGATTATAATGCGTTAAAGTAAGTTGAACCATCGAACTGGATCTACCGACTGTAATACGTTATACAGAGCCGATTTCAGGTATTCTAACTCATAAACTATTTAAGATGTCTTACAAATGCATTTCTCATTAGGTTTTCCATTTCTAAGTTGAACATAGTGGTTTTTTTATCGTGATGCGTAGTCAGTTATGAGTTATGACGCCTACTGACCTATGAAGCTTCTAATATTCAGAAAATAAGCTTCCTATTTAAAGAAAATTATACTGAGTCGGATTGTCAAATATAATAACATTTGTAAATCAAAGCCCAAAGCCGATTTAAGGTATTCAAACTCAAAAGTTATTCAAGAATAGCTTGTGAACGAGCGGATGCCCTTTTCATCAATCATTTCATTCGTAACTTGGACATTGTGGTATTAAAAGTTGGCTGTTTGGCTATGAATTTAATGGAATTCTCTAGTTGCGGTGAAGTTAGAAACATTTAACTCTGAAATGGAGCTCTGAATTGGTTTTTAGTTGTGTAAGAGTAGAAAGGTCACTTACATTGTTGCTGTTTTTTTGTGTTTAGAAGTTAATACCCCCGAATATTCATTGACTAATGACAATCTTAAATCTCAGACTGTCTTTGTATTTTTAAATTATCTTAACAGTGATAGAAAATATAATAAATGAGCATAATTAAGCATGAATAAATTTGTTTCCTTTCTCTAGTAATTTGATATTGTAATTCTATAAAACCTTACTGTCGGCACTTTTTAACGTTCATTGGAATTGTAATAGGCTACCACAGGACTGGCATGCTGCATAGTATGGGGCTAATAGTAAAAAAAAGTTGTGTAAATATAAAGGTTAAATAAATTCATTTTGAGCAATTTTGTACCTAGTTAAATAAAATATGTTGGTAAGGAACCCTTGCGTGTTGTGCGCTTTTTTCTTCATTCTGATTCGCATTTATCGATTTATTTATTTAGTTTCTGTTGTCGATGTCTGTCTGTAATCAAATCTTGCAAGTTGAATTTGTCCGGGAAGTCGGACCAATGCCCAATTGATTTGACATCTAATTACATTCAGATATTATTGTTCTATAAAAGGATAAGTATATATGGAGAACTCCTGAATGATGAAAAACCTGTTGCAGTGCTAATTAAACCTTTTATGTCATTCATTAGCAAGGTAATTTCAAAAATGAAAATCTATGTTCCTGGATATATTCGGATGTTTGTGATGTTTTTTCGTCTTAACGCAAAAGCTCATCATAATCGTCAGGTTTTTTTAGTCACCACTGCAGGAGCACGACCCTCTCTATACAACCAGAGCCATACATTAGCCAGAGCACTCAGATTTGACCTATACTCTCGACGCAGGTCATACGGATTGGAGAGACCTTTTTGATGTTTAATACTTCAGGTTATTTATTTAGGCTTATATGATTTACATTCTTGATTTTTTTTTTCTATTTGTAAAGTATAATGAAGAAAATTGTTGGCGTCGCTAGTGTGCCTAGTATGGAGCCTTAAGGATGTGTAATGAATGATTTTTTAATAGAACAAATATGAAGTACACATATACCTTTCAAATTGAAAAAAGATGTACCTATACATTTATATATTTATTTTTATTTGCCAAATCTTTGTTATTTCTTTACCACTTGCCGATGACGAAAATAAAATAACCTGAACAAAAGAGGTTTAACTCAGTCAAAACACACATTCAATCACAATAATCCATCTTAACATACTTCCCTTAAATTCGAGTGCTTTCAATAAAAAAGACGAAGTTAATGCTAATGGCAAAGTGTTTCCATTCCTCGAACATTGCGGCGTTTTGTTTGAAGGAATTGTATTGGGTTCATGCAAATATTGCGTGTGTCACGACATAATAGGGTTACCCTTTCGTCGTTAATATCCACGAAAATTGCAGAAGCAGTGTTTATCGGAGGAACGAAGATTGAAAATGTGTAGTCAGTTAGGTACTTAATTAAATTTTATTATGTAATATTATGTGACTTTTGAAATTTTTAACGAGCTTTTTATGCCTGTAGGTAGAGGGTTTGTGTCCATAATACATAACTGTAAAGAAATAATAATTATTAAGATTTGGAAAATAAAAAAAATATTTTAATGTTCTTACATCTTTTTTATTTGAAATGTCAGTAATAAGTACTTCATTCTTACTCGTGAGTGAATATGGAAAGGAGTTATTGCGAATAATGTATGGAGATGACGATAGAATGTATGGAGCGCCGGATAGATAATGTAAATCAGACGATAAAAAAAGGAATAAATAAAAAAAAAGATTTCTCATTTAAATTTGCTCAGGTGAATAAATGACTTCACAATTCAAATTCTTTATCTGTTTTTTTTCTTGCGATTCTGTATTCCATTAAGGATTCTGATCCCGAGATTAAATTAAATAGTTAGACCCAAAATCAGCTTGTATAATTAGATGCTTTGGCTGCTCTAGTGTCCAGCATGGTCTAATTTCCACTACATAACCTAAGAACCTAATCTGTTTATCCCGACTAACGCGTGAAACTTAAAAACACTCCTCTATTTAGTTGAGGATTAAAATATATTTCAACACGCAATAACTCTTCTGCGCCCCTCCCCAGCCCCTGTCTGGCTCTTTCAATTTCAGCCGCCGTCACAATCTCGAGGGTATCTAGTGGCGAGTGAAAAAGGGACAATTTTTTGAGAATATTTTGTACCTTTACTATTTTCTTTCTTTTAAGAACATTTCTACTTATTAAGAATATTTGCTACTATTATACCATGTAATATTACCTTGGATGTCGTTGAAGGTGACTTAGGAGACACAAGCCAAACAAAACTTATAAATATTAAAGAGACCTCTCCAACCCATTTGGCCAGCGTGAAGAGTGAAGGCCAAATCCTTTGACTGCTCTGGCTAATACATCTGGCTCTAGCAGTACAGAGAGGGTCATAAAAACATTATAGAGACCTCTCCAACCCGTCTGGCCAGCGTGAAGAGTGAAGGCCAAGTCTTTTGACTGCTCTGGCTAATATATCTGGCTCTGGTAGTACATAGACGGTCATGCTCAATAATAATGTAGCTGTCTATTGGTGAAAGAAGCTTTAAAATCGGAAACATATAAACACATAAAACTTTTCTCTTATAATATAATTCCAGATATAACGCTTAAAATAGTTTTAGAAGAGCGAATAAATCTTCCGTTTTACATTTCCACGAACTCTGCGCTTAAAGAAGTTCGGAGGCGGGTTTGAAACGACTCTGTGACAGAACATTTTTCATATCCGAGAATTTTGTGCACGGTTCGACTACTGCCTGCGATCGAATGGAAAAATTTTGAAAGGATTTCACAGTACTTACAGTGGCGCAGCGGTCAACACGCCAGCCTGCGACACGGGGGGGGTCCCGGGTTCGATTCCCGGTCAGGTCATGATGGAAAACGATCTTTTTTAGAATGACCTGGGTCTTGGATGTTTATCTATATAAGTATATGTTATAAAATATAGTATCGTTGAGTTAGTATCCTGCGACACAAGTTCACAACTTACTGTGGGGCTAGCTCGATTTGTGTGATATGTCCCTATATATTTATTATTTTATTATACCATGTAATTTTACCTTGGATGTCGTTGAAGGTGACTTAGGAGACACAAGCCAAACAAAACTTATAAATATTAAAGAGACCTCTCCTACCCATTTGGCCAGCGTGAAGAGTGAAGGCCAAGTCCTTTGACTGCTCTGGCTAATATATCAAGCTCTGGTAGTACATAGACGGTCATGCTCAATAATAATGTAGCTGTCTATTGGTAAAAGAAGCTTTAAAATCGGTAACATATAAACACATAAACCTTTTCTCTTATAATATAATTCCAGATATAACGCTTAAAATAGTTTTAGAAGAGCGAATAAATCTTCCGTTTTACATTTCCACCAACTCTCTGCGCTTAAAGAAGTGCCTACAGTTCGGAGGCGGGTTTGAAACGACTCTGTGACAGAACATTTTTCATATCCGAGAATTTTGTGCACGGGTCGACTACTGCCTGCGATAGAATGGAATCATTTTGAAAGGATTTCACAGTACTTTATAGGTACTCTGGAGAGATACGAGTAGATACATTATTATTAGAATGAGTAAGGTAAATTATAGTAGATATTGCACTATTTTCATTGTTATTTTTATCTATTTTTTTTTAATTATTTTTAAGTGATATAGATTGATAATTTTCCTTTCTTTTCTTGTCTATTGACAGTAATATCTTGATTATTATCGGTTTTTCTGTAACAACTGGAATTTTTGTTTTGTCTAATGAATTCGGTATACTCTGCTAGTTACAGGTTAATTTTTTACCAAAAAACTATGTAACAGACTTTTCTATAACAATTTTATCATGGAGATTCCATCCATTTTCTTTTTATATTCTTTGCTTGCCTTCTACTTTTATTTAAAAGTACTGACCTGAACTAAATCTCCGTGGATCCCTCCAGGAGCGGTGATGGTGATGAGACACACATACGGGACAAGATCTTCCCTCGGGCGATGGAGCTCCAACTCGTAAGTCCTGCCGATGTCTCCGTAGTATGTTCTGTTGCAACCTGGAGACAAAAGAAATTAGTTTACTAAAAAAAAAACTTTTTACTCAAATTTAATTAAGGTATCTGTAAAGAACAAAAATAAAAGAATATGACGGCATATAGATAAAGAAAAAAATTTAAGTAGGTACGCAAAAATAAAAAAATATTATTTGAAATTGAAATCGCTAAAACCAATACAATCTGGCAAACAGGACTTAATCCTAAATGAACCTAAATAAAAACGTTTAGGATTAGGTCCTGCTAGCACAATTTGCGTGCTGCAAAACCCTAATAATAAATGTAGAAGTATGCCTACAAATGTGTACATTATAGTAGTTTAAGTTAAATCAAAAGAAAACTCTTATACAAAAACATATTTAAAATACTGTATCAAATACCTCCGCTATCAGTATCAACAAATTGCAAATACTTTGTCATCGCAGCAAGATCCAAAGGCGTATTTTCTTAAGAATATAAACGACGCCTTCAGAATAAACTGTCTCATCGCTCACCTCAAAGCCTCGAGTTACAAAATAAAGGGCACATAGAAGGATAGCTACATACTAAAATCAATTTTGAGGAGCCCGATGGTCCAGTGGGTGTGAGCTCTAAGAGCGCTTACATATGTTAAGCAACCCCTGGTGCAGTCCCTACTTGGATGGGTGACCGCAAGTGGCATAAAAATATCTCGAGCTCCTCCGTGCTTCGGAAGGCACGTTAAGCCGTTGGTCCCGGCTGTCATCGTTAATGGCAGTCGTTAAGCTATGTCAGATGCCTTAAGGCAGCTTGAAAAATCTGACACCAGTGTTGACCACTTACACATACGAAAAACAAACAAACAAAAACAAACAACTAAAATCAGTTTCACTAATATCCAAATAGCTGGATTTTTCAGCGCCGTGTGCCCAGTTCTACCAATACAGCTAATAGAAATTTTGTTCACGAGGACTGTGTGTTTATTGGAAGACGCTTAATTAGAGTAGAAAAGTTATTTCAAATTAGTTCAGGTGCGATGAATGTTTTTATTAAATAAAAAGACAAATAATTCTTACTTGGATAGAAAATTAATGTTAAAATTTTGCCTGACGACAAACTTTGTGCAGTTCTTTCGGCTAGTTTGGTCGCAGGTCGCAGTATAATTAAAAAAGATTCATCATTAGGCTCTCTAATAAGCTTTAACTATTTGCTTGTATTTAAATATCGTCATAGCGTTATTTCTACCTTTCCATATTTTCATTCACAAACTCGCTTTACTTCTTAGAAGTTAATGTTTTCTAATGTTTTAACGATTGTTACACATTTAAATGAAATTATTTTTAATATGGTTTTATCGCGTTTACTAAGTACATTATTTATACACCTAACGTTTCGAACACTTACATTACAGTGTTTATGATCGCAGGTAGACAAAGTTGACATTTGTCTAGTATTTGTCTAGTATTTAAATAAACAAAAAAATATATTTTAGAAGTTTCTATTTTGTGTTCATCTACTTTGATCTTACCGATCTTACCATTTGAGTAACTTATTTTTAAAGTCTAAACGTTATCTTTTTGCTTCATGTGTATCAATACTTTAATGAGAATAAGTCGTTTCTACGTTCTCCATATTTTATTGCCGAGTTGTTCAACTCCCGTGTATTTATTGTTTGGGCAATCAACTTGAAAGCGCTCTGCAAACTTGCGTTCGTCATACATGGACTCGCTTTGTTCGGAGCCTAGCAAGAAGCAGTATGTCTTTTGGAAGCATACTTTGTTTGTTTCTAAACTCTGTAGCGTTTATAGCGACAGTAATGCTAAAATCTACTTACAAGATGGATCGCCTACAGATTTAACGAAAATAAACACAAATTTACATAGGAACATGTCTCATAAATTAAGCTAGCCTTCCAGTAATTTGTGACCTTGTGTCGTATTATACCAACTCAACGATACAAATGTTATAATGCACTCTTCTATAAAAAAAATATTTAAAACACTACATTCATCATCATCATCATCATCAGGTCCTTGTTAGTCTCCACTGCAGGAGCACGACCCTCCCTGTACTGCTAAAGCCATTATATTTGCCAGAGCTGTCAGAGGATTTGGCCTACACTCTCCACGCTGGCCAGACGGGTTGGAGAGGTTTCTTTGATGTTTAGAAGCTTTTTTTAGCTTGTGTTTCCTAAGTCGCCTTCTACGACATCCACGGGAAGATTTGGAGTGGTCCTATTCTACTCCGCCGGGAACCACACGGTACTACATTACACCATACTACATTAGATAACATTAACATTTGTGCTTCTTTCTAATTGTGACACACTGTTTAAATAGAAAAATGGTCTATTTTTAAGCCTTATCTATCAAAATACTTCCCTGAAATTCTATTCTCGAAAATCAGAAAAAAAAAATGGTTTTTATAATCTATGCCCACTATTTTGTTATTAATTGAAAGAAGTAAGCTATGCGTGATGTATTTGTAGAGTTAAGTTAAAGTTTTGGCTTGCGATGCATGTAATTTGAAGTTTAGTAGAGTTGAATAGAAGCTCGAATTGAGTGGAGATGAAAGTGCGAGAAGAAGGAACCACTGTTAAGTTGTACCGTAATATATTAGTCCCGGCTGCCATCTGGTAGTCGTTAAAAGAACCACGTCAGAGGCCCAGAGGTGGTTCCGAAGAACTCTGACACCAGGGTGTGTATGGTGAACTAACCGTGTTACCAACACGAAATGATGATGATCGTTATATATAACTTATTATAACGATCATCATCATTTCGTGCACAAATACAAAGCAAATACAAGCACTCCTTGTCTGTTGCGTAATAGTTGCGAATGCAAAGGCGGTTTAAAAATAATGAATAAAATGTGATGGTCACGCCATCATGTACAGTGAGATTGTATAACGTACATATGTATAATAATAAAGTAATAAGATTAAATTTATTATTAAAAACGGTTGCACTCACGTTATATTTGTCGGTATTGCCGACCGGGTTTCGGCCAATTCAGATGGCCATCTTCAGGGCGAGTATTAAGGTCGTCGCGACACGGCCGTTCCTTGAGCACTGCCGCAACCGTTTTTAATAATAATTATTATGTCTCGCGTAACATTTAATAATTTAAAGATTAAATTTATTCATATTCGATTGTAATAATAATAAATGAACGTGTGATGTAATAAAAGACAGGCAAAGTTTACGACACGACCGGGTAGTAGTTTTCACCTTTATTCGGCGGTATCTGACGTAAAATAAACTATGAGTCGCGCGGCGACTGCCACCGTGTTCAAGTCAATTTAGCGACAATGGCCGCACGCACCAAGAAATTCAAACGTTTAGCTTTCTAGGTACTGTTGTACAAGCAGTATAAACGATTGAATTTCTTAGTGAAAAAGAAATTGTAATACCTAGATTTAAATTTTTAAGAGTACAGTGTTCATCGTTTACGAGCAAGATTCTTGGAGCATCCGCTATAATTCGATTCTCAAACCTAAACTCTACTGCAATTAGCAAAGCGCGGCAAATGGTTTACTCCGCAATGGTAATGCTTTGTCTACAACTTTTTAGTTATTATATAATAGTGTTTGCATTTAGACAAAATGAAAACGAATGTACAATACCTCAGTTTGGGTTAACTTTGCATTCTGTGATTTTCGGTTTCATCTGTAGTAGTTGTAATATTTTACACGTTCTTTAGCTTTAATAGTTGTAAACCACGTTTCAAAAAAAGTAACAAAACAAGACATTACAAACAAATGGTGAGATTTCAGTAAGTAGGTACAACTACAGGTACACATTTGTATTTTGTATGTCACCTGAATAATCCCGGTGTTGGAGCATTTACTATAATTTGGTTGCACAGAAACCGTCTGAACTCTGCTGTAATTAGTAGAGTGCGGCAAATCTTTGAATCCGCAAGTTTCGTCAAACTAGCTAACCCGCGGCTTCGCCCGCGTAATATATAGCCTATGTCCTTCTCGGTACCTTAACCTATGTATATGCAAAATTTAATGATGATCGGTTCAATAGATACGGCGTGAAAGCGTAACAAACAAACAAACAACAAACTCACTTTCGCATTTATAATATTAGTTAGGATTAGGATAGGATAGGATTAGGATAGTGTTTGCATTACGGTAAAATGAAATCGAATGTATAATTCCCAGTTTATGTTAATTTTGCATTCTGTGTATTTTTTTAAATTTGTGGTATAGTTAGTTATATAACATGTTACATGTTCTAATGGCTCTTATAGTTGTAAACCAAATACAAAGCTAGTCTTTTTTTTTGATTAAAACTAACGTGAGATAAAGACATTATTAAAATACGTAACAACGGGTTACTCACGTAAATAGTCAGCTACTGGCCGACATGTTTCAACCTCATCCGGAGGTCTTCCTCAGGGCGAATGTGAATTGAGACCCGCGCACGGTGTCGTCCCAATCCGCACTGATGTTAGCTCAGACTCTAAATATTGTGGGTCACACAGTCTTAAAGCTCTGTTGATGAGTGATCGTGGTACCGACGCTAAATGGGCTGGATGATGATGAGACTCAGCTCTCAAATAGCGGTCTGTATGCGTCGGTTTTCGATACACTGTCTGAGTTAGTGTACCATCGTTTTTCCTCATAACCAACACGTCCAGAAAAGCAAGGACACCATCCTTTTCCTGCTCAATAGTTAATGTTATCCTTTGGTGTATCGAGTTCAGGTGTTCAAGGACGGGCTTTACGTGGTCTTTATGCAAAATTGCAAAAATACGTCCACATACCTCCACCAATATCTAGGTTTGTGTTCCGCGGTGTTAAGTGCTCTCTCCTCAAACCACTCCATCAAAATATTCGCCACCACTGGCGCTATGGGGGAGCCCATTGCCACTCCATCAATTTGGATGAAATATTCGCCCCTCCAGACGAAGAAACCGCTCTTAAGACAGAAGTCCATGACACTTATGTACAGCGACTGTGGGAAGAGCTACGTGGGAGAGACGGGACGTAATGTGTCCACTAGGCTGCATGAGCACATTCGCAGTCTGAAAAAACTGGACAGTAACGGGTCAGCCATCGCCGAACACGCGTTAGAGTCGGACGTCACACACTACATCCGCTTTGACAAGGCCAAAGTCTTAGCCAGGGAAAAAAGCTTTGTCCCTCGTAAAATACGAGAAGCTATGGAAATAAGTAGACGTCCTAATTTTAATCGTGATGTAGGTTGGAGCTTACCCGCCAGCTGGAAACCGGTTCTTCAAGTGACGAATAATAAAAGCCATGTTCAGCTTACAGAGCTTGACACAGTAAGCTCTTTTCACATACGGCCATCATCACCCGTTGCCGCAGAGGATGTTCAAGATGACATGGTTCCTAGTACATCCATGGGAATCATTGATGCAGCCAATCAGCAACCCCTACCAACCTCCGCACCGACTCAGCGAGCGCAGCGGGCGGCCGCGCGCGCCGCCCGCGCCGCCCACGCATCCGATCGCTAACATCAGTGCGGATTGGGACGACACCGTGCGCGGGTCTCAATTCACATTCGCCCTGAGGAAGACCTCCGGATGAGGTTGAAACATGTCGGCCAGTAGCTGACTATTTACGTGAGTAACCCGTTGTTACGTATTTTAACAAAGCTAGTCATTAAAAGCGAATAACAAACCGTCATTTCATTAATACATTTTGTATGCCACCTCACGAATCTTGGTGTTGGAGAATTCACTATAATTTGATTGCATACAAACCGTCTGAACTCCGCTGTAATTAGCGGAACGTGGCAAATTCTACCCCTTCGCGAAAATGGTTATGGTTGGTTCACAAGCTTCTTGGTTGTTTTGGTTATTATATATATGTTGCATTTAGGAAAAAAGATAACGGAAATTTTAATTCATCGTTATAAGAATGCTTTTATTATGATTTTTTGTTCTTTTTACTTTCATCTTTATAAAAGATGATACAAATTGAGTAAAATTAAGAAAATAAAACCAAAATATTTTAATTTTAATAAAAATTTCTTGCTCACAAACAGCATGGAAACAAGAAAAATCAATCTATATACCGAAAAACTTCTATAAAATAAAATCTTACGACTTGTAGTGAGCAGCTGCTAGTGACGATGTAAAGAATATACTACGACGCGTAGACAAATGCTACGACGCGTATACATTGCTACGATACAAAGTCCGTTCTACGCAGGTTCTACGATGCGTAGCTCTGACAATGAAATATGCCTATAGTTTGTCAGTCGCTCATATTTTTGTCGGACGCAAGCTATTTTCTTCTTAGTTTAACATGCTTTTGATGCCCATATATGTTTATTTATATTTATGTAAAAGCTTTTACCCACGGTTTAATATCATAATTTAATAATATGATATCTGGGTAAAATCTTATCTACTATTAGTTCACCGCAAGCTTGAATATCACAAACGTTTATAAAAAATATCTGTCTCAATGTCTTAAAAATTATAATTTTATTGGCTTATCTGCATTTCATCATCATTGGAGCATTAGTTCGCCAGCTATCTTGAAGCAAACAAAGATATGTACCAGCAAAAAACGTGTGATTGACAACTCGACTTGAAATCTCCCTTGTCTCGCACGGGTTTTTTAAGCTGATTTATGATAGCAAATACATGTACACTGAGTCTATAACAGGTTTTTAGTATTGATAATTTAGTATTGAAATTGTAGTTGATTCAAAATCTCTATCATTTCGAACGGCTTTTTCAGCTTACAAATTTAATCAAATCCACCAAATCTTAATAACCAATATAATAGCAACTCGGACATTTAAATTCAATAGTGAAATTGCTCGGAAATGCAAACTGAATGGCGAGTAACATCGCGATGAATATTGTTGATTCGGCTTGATTGTGAATTGCTTCTTATTGTTTTGTCCAGATTTTTGTTGTTGAATTGTGAAGGATTTAGATATTAAGGACTAAAATATGTTATATAATAGTTAAGTTGTGTAGAAAACATGTATTAAATAATACTCATCCTTAAATGCGTAAGTGGCCGTGTGGTTCCCGGCAGAGTAGAATAGGACCACTCCAAGTCTTCCCGTGGATGTCGTAAAAGGCGACTTAGGAAACACAAGCTAAACAAAGCTTTTTTGAACATCAAAGAGACCTCTCCAACCGGTCTGGCCAGCGTGGAGAGTGTAGGTCAAATCCTCTTGACTGTTCTGGCTAATAAATGGTTATGATAGTCAGAGAGGGTCGTGCTCCTGCAGTGGAGACTACAAAAGACCTGGTGATGATGAAATGCGTAAGTATATGCATATGTTAAGCAAAATATGCAATAACAATTGACATTAATTTACCTATTTTAATTTTAAATAATACACATGAATAAAGAATACTTTTCAGTTTACAAATTTAATCAAATCCACAAAATCTTACCAATCAAATAGCAACTCGCACATTTCAATTCAATAGTGAAATTGCTCGGAAATGCAAACTGAATGCCGAGTATCATCGCGATGAATATTGTTGATTCTAATTGATTGTGTTTTGTTTCTTAATTGGATAACGAGTTTTGATTTTGAATGTACTGGACTATTTTCAACGAGCTTTGAATTGTTTTGTCCAGAAATTTGTGCTATTGAATTATAAACGACTTATTAGGTATTAGGTAAGTATCTGAAAATAAAAGCTAATTTAAAAGAAAATATCTATTAACAATCAAAGTTAAATGCAAACGTATATGGACGTGTTAAGCAAAATACTCAATATTTATTGACATTAAATTACCTTTTTATTAAAGCTATATAATTCAAATTAATAAAGAATATACCTGTTTTAATTTTTAAATCAAAGTTAGTCGTTGATACTCCAATAATAAGAAGGAACTAAATTATCGCTACGTAGAGAATGGAGACAGAGAAAAATAAATGAAATTGCTCAACACACCCAGACATATTTAGACAAATAGACATTGCAGGCAAACAGCAAGTTACCTGCACCCGAAAATGAATTCAGGATCCTTAGATAGCAGACCAGCACCTTAGCTTTGTGTCTTTAAAGAAACTTTCATAATACAGATATCCATACAGTCTCTTGGAACAATCAGCAAAACATATACGGCGTTTCCACTCCACTGTACCGAAACTATCAACTAACATTATCCAAAGAACAAACGCATCATCCCACAAATGGCGGAACCTTACAAGTCCTAGTTCTAACTGTGTTCTAAAAACTGATGTACGCCTAAGCGCCCCATCGTCGCAATCAAAAAGACAGCTTTTAAGCCGGGCCGAAAGGTTGCACTTTGTTTGTAAGAGCTTTTATGTATACATGTGGGTATTGATAGGGTAATGTCTTCAATTAAATTAAGAAATATTGTTATTGGTTTGTTTGTGTTTTTAGCTTTTACTCGTTTCTCGATTTAGTCCAATTTTCCTCATGTCTACTAACTACCTAAAACTACTATATAACATGTATACCAACTGAAAGAAAGATATTGAGTGATTTGACATACAGAACCGACCAAAATACTGAAAAGGCAAGAAAAATGATAAATAATGTCTACATTACTCCATCCATCCATCCATCCATCAGGTCTTTTTTAGTCTCCACTGCAGGAGCACGACCCTCTCTGTACTACCACGCAATATATTAGCCAGAGTAGTCAGAGGATTTGGCCTACACTCTCCACGCTGGCCAGACGGGTTGGAGAGGTCTTTTTGATGTTTGTAAGCTTGTTTAGCTTGTGTTTCCTAAGTCGCCTTTTACGACATCCACGGGAAGACTTGGAGTGGTCCTATTCTACTCTGCCGGGAACCACACGGCACACATCTACATTACTCATAGGAAACTATCAAAAACTTTCCAATTTGACTGTTACTCCAAAATCCAATTAATAGACAATTATCCAAAGAACAGAAACACATCATCCTTAAATGGCAAAGCTCCACATGTCCCAGATCTACGGGTGTTCTACAAACTGATGCACGTCTCTACGCACCATATCGTCGCAATCAAAGAGAAAGCTTTTACAGCCGGTCCAAAAGTTAGCGCTTTGTTTGTAGCAGCTTTTATGGAAACATGTGTGTATTGTCTTAATTAAGTTTAGAGCGATATATGGTTATTGGTTCGTTTGTGCTTTGGGCCTTTATATGTTCCTTAATTGAGACCAATAATTTAGTTTTATCTACTGTAATTAACTAATTTATTTGTATGTTTAAACCGTCTTTATCTTACTAAGCATTGTATTTGTCAGATTATGAACTGTGGCGTTGCCGCCCTCGTGAAACTTAGCACAAATACGAACATAAGTTCAATCATAAGCAAATAAATAAGTTTTCAAATTTTACTGCTAAACACTCCAAAAATAGTCAATAGAAACATTATCCAAAGTATAGAAACACATCATCCTCAAATAGCAAAGCCCCAGAAGTCCTAGATCTAACGGTGTCCTACAAACTGATGCACGTCTCTAAGCTCTATATCGTCGCAATCAAAGAGAGAGCTTTTACAGCCGGTCCAAAAAATAGCTGTTTGTTTCTACCAGCTTTTAAATAACATGTGACTTTTGTCTTCGATAAAGTTTAGAAATAATTTCATTGGTTCGTTTGTGCTTTGAACGTTTATATGTTTTTTTTTTTTTTAATTTAGTCCATTAATTCAGTTTTTCTATTTCAAATCTAGTTTTAATGTTTAAGCCACATCCAAGAAATGGGGGAGTTGACATGCAGAGGGGATTCTAAAAAGGCGAAGAAAATTACGAATAATGTCTACATTATTTTAATCATAAGCCAAATTAATAGTTAGCTTTCCAATTTTACTATTACTCAAACCCTCCAAATTCAACTAATAGACACATTATCCATAGTACAGAAACGCATCATCCTCAAATGGCAAAGCTCCACAAGTCCCAGACCTAACGGTGTCCTACAAACTGATGCACGTCTCTAAGCTCTATATCGTCGCAATCAAAGAGAGAGCTTTTACAGCCGGTCCAAAAAATAGCTGTTTGTTTCTACCAGCTTTTAAATAACATGTGACTTTTGTCTTCGATAAAGTTTAGAAATAATTTCATTGGTTCGTTTGTGCTTTGAACGTTTATATGTTTTTTTTTTAATTTACTCCAATAATTCAGTTTTTCTATTTCAATTATTTTATATCTAGTTTTAATGTTTAAGCCACATCCAAGAAATGGGGGAGTTGACATGCAGAGGGGATTCTAAAAAGGCGAGGAAAATGACGAATAATGTCTACACCATTTTAATCATAAGCCAAATTAATAGTTAGCTTTCCAATTTTACTATTACTCAAACCCTCCAAATTCAACTAATAGACACATTATCCATAGTACAGAAACGCATCATCCTCAAATGGCAAAGCTCCACAAGTCCCAGACCTAACGGTGTCCTACAAACTGATGCACGTCTTTAAGCACCATAGCGTCGCAATCAAAGAGAGAGCTTTTACAGCCGGTCCAAAAGTTAGCGTTTTTGTTTCTAGGAGCTTTTAGAACATGTGACTATTGTCTTCAATACAGTTTATAGATAATGTATTTTTTTTTATTTGTTAGCGGTTTGATTTGTTCTATAGCAACCTACACATGCTTCGATTTGTCATTTAAGGCCTTCGAGCAACACGGCTTCCGAAGCCGCGTTGCTCGAAGTTTAATGCAGAGCAGCAAGAGAAAATTACTTCTCTTATTTGAATAAAGAAATAGGGGTCTATCCTTCTCTGTTGATTTGACCAATTAAGTCTTGTGATGTTTAAGGCCTCGTTTATGGAGTAGCGGTGCGTCATATGGCACGTTGAGCGGTGCGTGCAGTCAAACCTGAAACATACGGAGCTTGTGATAACCTTACATTGATACGCACACCTGGTTCTCATTAGTTGGAATGTGTGTTGTGCACATTCAACAGAATGAAAACAGGTTAGATGGAAGGCCGTTTGCCGTCAACAAATCTGGATCGGTCAACACAATACCGATGCAATACGGGGCCGTTGTTTTCCGGGCTACAGACGAGTATCAATGTTGAATTTACCATTTCTCGCCGCTTTACGAATGGTAATATCGTTTACTATTTTGGTATGACGTGCTATGTAATTTAAGCAAGTCAAGGAATGCTTTAACTGTATTTAAGATAAAAAAATATGTATTTCAACCGAACTTTTTACTATGACCAAAATTTATATGAGACCAGCCTGGAAGTGTATAGTTAGAAAATAAAATAATTAGTTGAAAACCATACAACTTTAGACGCAAACGTATTTGCCCAAATGTTATTAAAAAAGACAGAGTAATGAGTTAAAAAACATACAACTTAATGCGCTCATATGAGCGCATAAAGTTGTATGTTTCGTCATGTTGGAAAGGAAAGTTGTAATTTACAATTATTTGTAGATACCAGGAGCGAGTGTTCTTGTTTGGGAATTCAACTTGGAACGTTCCCGAATTTTATTCGACTGTTGCATTCCAGGATATACTGAGAATATTCCCCCTTAATTTCTCGTTCTCTCGAGTCCTTTTCATTATGAGAGGTAAAGAATTTCTGAGCATGAATTGTCAATTATCTGACACGTCCGAAGAATCAAATGCTGATTGACACATCATTATAATTTTGACTAGCTGTTTCCTGTAAATTCGTCGGCGTGTATTTCACGATTTTCTCCATCTTTTCGGGCCTCTAGACACTGGGTCTCGAAACATCTCAAGTAAGGATGCAACTGGAACTATGCTCAGGTGACAGACAAATAACTTTCATAACGCTCGCCAATAAAGTATTTTTTATTTAAATTGTTGATACATACATTGAGTTACATAATATTGTCAAGTGTTTCCGCAATGATGGCCTAGTTTGCAATTTTTTACATATAGATTGTAATATGACCCTCAAGATATCCCTTGAGGAGTGACTCAGTCCATCAATATGAACAAAATTTGCTATGGGATCAATGCTGGGAAAGCAAAAATAATTCGACATTT
This sequence comes from Rhodophaea formosa, assembly GCA_963082605.1. Lineage (NCBI taxonomy): Eukaryota > Metazoa > Arthropoda > Insecta > Lepidoptera > Pyralidae > Rhodophaea > Rhodophaea formosa. Next base: position 5,785,233 of record OY720209.1, read on the forward strand.
CATACAAAAGTGTTTTGCCTCCAGGGATTTTTTTTCGAGTTCCGAGCATTGATCCCATTGATAGGAAAAGTTGTTCATATTGATGGTCTGAGTCATCGCTTTAAGGGTACGTCGAGGGTAACGTTACACTCTGTATATGTACGTACGTATATTCATACCCTGGGTTCAAAAATATATTTTTCAGATCGATTTGCAACTTGGATAATGGATATATACACGTTACATACTGAACCACTTTACCCAAGGAACAAAGGTTGAAAAATCAAAATAATTGGACTACATATACTAAATTGATCAGCTGATTACCAGTTTTGTATTAAGGGAACCCAATTTTGTTCATATTTCGACATATGTTACTCGGGAAAAAAAAATCAGTATAATCAGTCTAGCTAAGTTACTATTGTATAATAAGGTATGTTGTATTTGTATCCTAAGATACAAATTTACAACTTAGTGTTGGGTCTAATCAGCCTGATTTGTTCCTATTTTTTTCCCTATTACTATTTTTGTTTCATCAGAAACCTTTACCTAGAAAAGGCATAAGACAAAACAACCATTCCATCCCCAAAAACAATAAGACCATCCATTTTCAGCACAATTTCCCATTACAAATACGAGGGAAACAACTCGGGACGACGCATGATCCAGATAATGTTGGCAGCCCATATGGTTTTACACGACAACGTAAAGAAAACACTCGACATCCAGTTTTACGGTCACGGTCCCCATTCATCTTATCTTTGCCGGTTTATAGCGGGATCCAGTAATGGTGTTTACCAAGGAAGGGAGCCGTTATCCCGGGCTTTCGGGGGTGAATTTTTTTATTTATTTATTTGTAAAGTTACATTATTCGCCTCCCACGGCGCATTTAGCCCAAGGACCTTATATATTTGTAGAAGGACTGGAGTAACTTTCGGTACAAAAATAGACGAAACCAAGAAGGTTGATGTACCGCTCGCACATGTGTAACTGTGTTTAAACTATAGATATAGGATTAATAGAATTGCACCTGTGCGAGTAGGACACCAACCTATAGTCATTCCGTCTCTTTCTAAGCTAACAATCTTTGCACTGAATTATGGTCTTTATTATAAGATCTTCAAGGGTGAATATCGTATATCAAAAATTGAAAAAGTTCTAACAGGGTACTAAGGAGAAGACGCTTATTAGGTATAGATGATTTAGCTAAAGATTTGCCCGTGAGAGATTTATGTGATTTGAAGCGTATATTTCGGGCCTATTATATATTTTTTTATGCCCTTCACCCGAGGGTATCCAATTATATTAGAGTTTTTAAGCGGAAATGATTGATTTGTTGGATAAGCGGTTTAGATGGGATGGAAGGGAATTAAAGATATAATTATTTTAGAAAGCAGGTTTTGTTCCCGATTCTATATTAATCAGTACTTATTTATTTCCCTCCAAAAAAGGAAACTATCTGTAGGTTTGTTTGATGTTAAGATGTATCTGATAATAATTATAGCTACAGTCCGAATCAAATTTAATGGCAGCTCGGATACTAGCTGCGATCTGCGCAGTACGCGCCCCACCTTCCCGCGCGCGCCCCGCTATACTTAAGAGTCCCACGTAAAGCTGCAATCCCATACAAACGTAGTTTCGTTTTAGTTTTACAACAGTAATTTTTGAGTGAACCAAATTCCAAATACTCTATCGTAGTTATAAGATCACTATGTTTGCATTGATGGCAATTATAAAGATATGTCAAATGCCTTTAGGCAGCTTGAAAAATCTGATAACAGTGTTGGAAAATGACACACACGATAAACAAACTAAATATGTTTGCTTCCGAAACATTTAAATACTTATCCAACGCAAATACAAGCTGTTACGGTTATAAATCTCCCCTAATCCTGAAGCCCTTTTCAGCTTGATTACGTCATACAAACCCGGATTATAATATTTCTCTCATAACAATGGTGAAAATATTCACTTGAGTATATTGTTTTTTGTTTTTCGTATGTGTAAGTGGCCAACACTGGTGTCAGATTTTTCAAGCTGCCTTAAGGCATCTGACATAGCTTAACGACTGCCATCAACGATGACAGCCGGGACCAACGGCTTAACGTGCCTTCCGAAGCACGGAGGAGCTCGAGATATTTTTATGCCACTTGCGGTCACCCATCCAAGTAGGGACTGCACCAGGGGTTGCTTAACATACGTAAGCGCTCATAGAGCTCACACCCACTGTACCATCGGGCTCCTTGTATCCTTGGCTACTTGAGTATAGAATACACCATTATTATCATTTTATTTATTATGCTTTTGTTCAAATTGGAGGTAAAATCGTTGTTGAAAATGAAGTTCATAAAAAATTATGGTTGTTTTAGTTACTTTAAAAATCAGAGGCAAACTTTTATATAATACTAGCTGTTACCCGCGGCTCCGACCGCGTGATATATAGCCTATGTCCTTCTCAGTACCCTAACCTATGTGCATGCAAAATTTCATGATAATCGGTTCAGTAGCTATGGCGTGAAAGCGCACAAACAAAAAAATAAATAAACAAACAAACAAATTCACTTTCGCATTCATAATATTAGTTAGGATTAGGATTAATTTTGAGCTATCGCATGTTACTTTCTGATGACCTGGTGGAACAGGCTGTCACACTGGAAGTCCAAAGTTCGATTCCCGGTTAGATCATGATGGATAATGAACTTTTTAGATTGATCTGGGTCTCGGATGTTAAGCGTATAAGGTAGACAGTCGTACGTATGGAGTAGTAGGTAAGTATCTTTCGGTAACATAAAATAAGTTCCTTGTTAAATATTGCATTTGTAATTTTCCAGCTCGAAAAGTAGGGAAAAAGGTCACGTCAATCCCTTGCCTCGTTTTGACGAGTTTTAGAAATTTATACCAAAGTACCAACCCTATTTAGGTCGAGTGTTTATTTTCGGCTACATTTTAACCGACCACATTTCTAGCCAGTACTTATTGATTGGAGCTTTGCCTGTGCTACGATAATAGCCTTGTTACGGATAGGTATTTTATTAATAACACTATGGTGTACCGTGCGATTTTATTTGATTCTTGGAAAACCAATTATTGACAAAAAAGCGGATTATTCAAAATCAAAGACTTTTTGTATGTTTAACTGCTTTGTGCTTTGTAAATTTAAAAAAAACAGGCTAATTTTGAATAATTATCAGAAAAAAAAAATCCACCACAAAAACCAACTTATTTTAAATCATATATGTTTATAGGTGGGTTAACTTATTAGCCAATATCAATCAGCATATTACACACCGATTTCTCTTACATTCAAATCAGATTAGGAATTTAGAAGTTATGGTGGAACAAAGACCCTATATCTAGATAAATACACAAACTCAACGTAAACCTTAAATACGGAATTTTCGAAATTGTGTTAAACATGCTTTTTAACTTCAATGAAAAATAAAATTAAAAAAAACCACCTGTCATAAATATTAAAGTCAGTCATTTTCAGCTGTATCCTTGGAATTACTTAGTCACTGCTTTGAAATAACTCATATTAGGTTTATACGATAGGTAAATAAGTAAATGTAAGAGGACTCTCTAGACTATAAATGAAAACGAATGAAAACGGAAAATAACTAAAATTGTATATTGATTGCTTTTTTATACATTTTATTCTACGAGTTTTTGAAATGTGATAAACCCTCCAAACATGTGGTCAGCGGAAAAAATATTCACAAAATGGACTATTTAATTTTTTATACCATTTAAATTGTCATTTCTATTTACATATTGGCCGCAACCCGCCCGATATGCAAATAACGCCGTAGCAAGCTGTGGAACACACCAACTCCGTAGGTACCGTAAAATAACGAGATCATAGAAGTATGGAGGTTGTACGAGGGGTGTATTAGAGAAACACGGTCGATGAGGTTCGTAAACTGAATGCATCTTTATTGTTGAGAAGATGGGTTTATATACAGTACAAGTAATAGGGCATAGGTAAATTGATATGTTGTTGTCATGGCTATCTAGATCGAGGTAAGTAATTCTAGTCGTTCTAAATAGAAAAGGATAGAAAAGGTTACAAGGTTTAAGTAGAACAATAATGAATGCGTGCGTCATACATCACACCTCCTCCCTATTTTTTTGAGACAAAAATTAACAATAATTTTTGGCTTATAAAATGTAAGAATTAAAATATTACAGTTTCGCCTATCTTCTTTTTTTTTTTTTTATACAGAAACCTCGTTTTACATTTTTGCATAATAAGGAAAAATTAATACATGTAGTGATTGTTATGCTTACATAGTCATATGTATATAAATGATCATATATGTTATAAGAATTAATACATTTTTTTTTCTTTTTTTTTTCAATGTGTTGAGTACATGATCTCATAAGCTAAGATTATACAAAAGGGTATACAAATGTAGTTATACATGTTTATGAATTAGTAAGACGAGATTATACCTCTCTAAGATTACAATCATACTATCGATATCTTATTTCTATTGTATGATTAATTAGAACAAGGTAGATACAATGATCTAGATTAATTATTGCTTACGAGATAACTGATCATCAGTATGTCTCTTTTATTCCTATTTAAATTCAGTGTAAGTAATATGAAGATGGATTCCTTATTAGGAATACGACTTGATCTAATAAATTTTATTTTCTTATGCATTACATCTCGAACTTTGAAAGAGATTATACTTACTTATAAAAAGACAAACAAAAATAACTTTATCAGAATGAATCCTTTAGTAGTGTCGCCCTTATTGAGAGGCTTAATTTTGGATTTTTGCACGCGGCACGGGGTACAATTTTATTATCTAACTATAATTTATGAAGATGGTCCCGCTGAAAACCGGCTAATTTACAAGGTATAATCTTTATTATTAATTAAAATTTTCACATTTGGGTTGTCGTCTTTAATTACTGGGTATGGTCCCGAGTATACAGGTTTAATTTTTCCCTTCCTTGTTTTTTTATTAAAACTAAATCACCTGCTCTATAGGTAATGGGGTTACATGATTTATCATATTTTTTTTTTATATTCCTTAGATAATAGCAAATTATTTCTAGCATCCTCTTGGGACTTTTGTAATCTATATCGTAATTGTAATGGATACGAATCATAATGATATAATGGATCTATGCTATTAGTTAATATATTACTAGGTATTCTAAAAATTTTCCCAAAAACTAGTTCAAAAGGTGTATATTCCGTTGACGTATGAACGGATGTATTATACGAGAAACATCAATACTGTAACCACTCGCTCCATGTATGAGCCTGATTATTTGTTTGTATTCTCAGAAAGGCTCCTAAGGACTTATGAGAATTTTCCAAGGCTCCTAAGGTTTAATGGTGGTATGCAGTTGATGTAGTTGCTTGATGTTTAAGATTTTACAAGTGTCACGCATGGTGGCTGAAACGAACTCAGTACCTCTATCAGTTCCAATTTCATGGGGTATGCCGTATCGTAAAATGAAATTATTTACGAATGCGCGCGCGACTGTATCAGTTTCTTTATTAAGTAGCGGATACGCCTCGACGTACTTCGTGAGCTCACACTAAAGTGTAAGTATATAGCAGTATCCATTAGCATCCTTGGGTAAGGTACCGACTAAGTCTAAAAAAAAACTTTATCTAGGGCTGAAGTTGCCATACTTGTGATACACATTTGCTGCCTTATATTTTTATGATGTTTTTGTTTTTGGCATTTGTCACAAGTTGTCACGAATTTGTGTATGTCGTTATTCATGCCAGGCCAATAATAGTGACGTTTAATACTATTCGTCATTCTACGTATTATTAATGTCAGGCTGATAATAGTAACGTCTTATTTTATTTGTCATTTCACGTATGCCTGCATGGCCACTAGTGGACTAAATATAGAAATTATTGTCTGTCGTCATTATTGTTTACTTTAAATGACATATTTGATGATGCGTCTTGTTTACCCATCCATTTACTTATCGTCCGGATCGATTTACACTTTTTTTTCTTCTTCTTCTTCTGAGTATACTCTTACTTTATTTACTGACATGACATGTCTCTTTTTAAAGCAATTTATGAAGTCTTTTACCGGCTTCTAATTCAAGATACACAAATATTTATATTTTATGTGATTATTTTTTTTAACTACACTTTTGCAAGATACAAGATATGCATTTACATACATGCATTTGCGTGTGGGCCCCACGTCTTTTAGGTACACATTTATTTGTGTCATATTAAAAACAACAGGCAGTTCATTTAACACCAATATTTTAATAATTGAAGGGTATAATAATCCCTTGTGTCCAAGTGTCTTCACGAATGGTGCTCGACCGAGTCATGATCAGAAAACAAGGATTTCATGCCTGCTCTTGTATCTTGGTGTATCTTGATATAACATAACAATAGTGCAGCTCGTGCAAACTACTGATAGCTTTTGCTAGTCATTTGTTCATTCCGGGATTCCATAACAATTATTCAAACCATATTGAAAACTTTAGCATCAAAATTATATCAACAACAATTAGATGATCAGGCTAATCATGACTGAAATAAAATATTTGCTTCAGATTTCCCAAACTCAAATAACAAAACAAACTTTTCCTCTTTTGAAAGTCTAGTCCGAGTATGAATATTATTTTTACATTCATATAACTTAAATAATTAGTTCATAATATTCACAAATACATTTCATAATATTTATGCACAAATCTTCTAAACATAGTGACCTGCAGTCCTGCATATCACTTACGAATAATGCTGCACTGCGTGCTTATAAATTAGGGTTGACACATATTGTAAGAGTTTAAACTTATTTTTCCCTTTTTTTTTTTCTTTAAATAATTCCCGAGTTTTAATTGCTTTTTATATTTTAAAACTTTTGTTATGAGCAACATAACATGTTTTTTTTTTATATATTCAACCGTTGTTTCAACTTCATTATCTCTTTCTTTTAAGTAAATTACAATTAAGTTGTATTCTAAGCGTAGTAATCAAATTCCGTTTTATATTTTATAAAATTTTAAACATTTTAGATTTTCTTATTTTTGCGTATTTCATATTGTTACATTAGTTTTTTTTTTTACACTCTAGATATCGTTTTTTTTTTTACACACATTCCCTTATAAATTGCATTTGAATATTTTACACAATATACAGTCATATTAGTTGACAGCCCTACAATGCTTCACATCTCGCTGGTAATTTGATATGTGCTGACTGTTCTTATTTATAATCGACCGATAAGTACTGCACATGATTCCTATTCGAGGTTATGGTTGATGTCTCGTTCTCACCTTTGAGTTTAAAACACACCTTTATTTTATAAGAATATCTTGACCTATTTAACCATCTATGTGCGTGTAATACATTATTACAATGTTTTTAATACAAGGAAGTGTAAAATGTAAGTCTCTTTGTGACTTCCAAATCTTCTAAATTGAATGAAAACAATCTTTTTAAAATAAAGAAAAAGTATAGGCATCTTTTTTACTAAAAATAACAAGTTCACTATAGGTTTCGCGTTGTTTCTTTTTTTTTTGGATAATATATTTTATTCTTATTAACATATTAGGTTACTACTACTGATTGTTTATCGTACAGTTTATGTAGTAATAAAACATACGTGTCTAATCCATGGTTATACCTATTAGTCATATCATCCTTTTTATTCCTACATTTGGATGCTTGCTTTATATATTTTAAATTATATTTATTTTCTTTACTCATGGTATAACATTTTCTCATTTTCCTTTTAATATTTAGAGTATGCTTCCTTGACATACGAGTACGTATACTATTTATTTTATTTCTTCGTACATTTGTCATTATTTTAATTTTATTTTTCACTTGATCATTTTTATGACTTACTTGTCTCTTAGTATTTAAAATAAGTTTACTTTTATTTTTCGTCATATCCGAGGTTATAAACTTTTTATTCTTTTTGTTTATTTTTGTTCGTTTATATTTAATTTTACTTAGTTTTGATGAGTCATTTATTTTATTTTGTAATTCGATAGGTTTCAAAGTTCTATCAAATTCATCAGTATTAAATAAATTAATTAATTCAAAACTAAAATCATCCAAACTATCGCAATCTTTATAGCAGTTCGATTTCTTAGGTTCCTGGGCTTGCTGTGAGCGTCACTCGTGTAAGACGAGACAGGTTGCATAGATGTCGTCATGATTCGCGAACTGTCCGATATGCATAAGTTATTTTTAGAAACTTGCGAGTGATAATTACGCTGTATACAATTGTAAGATTTGTTTACATATTTAGTATCATTATTACGAACATAATTACGTGTTCCAAAATCAATGTTCCTATTTCTATTGAACGTCATTATAGTATCTTCATCAATCGTAGCTTGAATAGTATGTGACAACGACTGAAAGTTTCGTGCCGACATTATAACATATAACTTAAAATTATTAATACCTCTTAGGAAACAATCGATAGCTACCCTTTCGTTAATAGGACGTAAGACCTCAATTTTAAACCTATCATCATCCGATTGGGCTAACGTCAATTCTACGAAAATATTTTCTATTTCAGTTCCAAAATCTTTTATCGATCGGAAACCTTGTTTACAGTTAAATAATTTGCGTTGTAAAAATACTGGGCATTTTTTAGGTAATAATAAACGCTTCATATCTTCTAATAAAATATTAATGTTAGAATAATTTTCATTTAAAATAAATTTAGCTTTTCTCGATAATCTAGTTTGTAAAATAAAGTTAATTAACCGTAACTGAGATTTACTGTTTAAAAGACTACTGTAAAAATCAATACTATCAATTAATGATTTTGTTACGTTTACGTCATCATTCATAATAGGTAATAAGGCAATAGCCGTTTTTAATTCGAAATTCTCCATAATTATGACTATAGTAGACCATAGAAATCAAAAAACTAATAAAAGGTATAACAAATACTTGTAAAAGGATATGTTTCCTTGTCTTGTCCGGGGTGAAATACTGATGTCGTTGCTGGCTGCCGCTGCGATGTGCTGCTGGCTGCTGCTGCGCTCTGCTGCTGTAAGCTGCTGCGTACTGCATACGCTGGGTGGGCCGGGCTATACCCTGGACACCGTGGGCCGGGATAACCCTGGACACCGCTCCATCAAATAAATCTTCTCTATTCTTTCTTCAAAATCTCAGAAATCTTCATAAAATATATTATTTCTTCATAAGTATTCTTCATAGTTATGACGTCACTTATATCGTCATATTTACACTTAATAGTTTCTTACAGTTAATATCTTCGTAATCATATCTTCGGAATTGATTGATTTTTCTTGAATTTTCTTATTTTCGATAAGTTTTTCCGTAATTCGTTTGTTGCACACAAGTCTTTTCTTCTTTTAATTTTTCTTCAATGTGCGCCGAATTTCTTTTCTTTTTGTAGGGCGCGGTAAACGCGAACTGATATTCGTGCCCCCAGTACCGACGAGGCACGGCACTGGCTAGGGTCGCCATATGGAGGGATGTACGGACGGGGGTGTATTAGAGAAACACGGTCGATGAGGTTCGTAAACTGAATGCATCTTTATTGTTGAGAAGATGGGTTTATATACAGTACAAGTAATAGGGCATAGGTAAATTGATATGTTGTTGTCATGGCTATCTAGATCGAGGTAAGTAATTCTAGTCGTTCTAAATAGAAAAGGATAGAAAAGGTTACAAGGTTTAAGTAGAACAATAATGAGGGCGTGCGTCATACATCACAGAAGGATAGGATATGCTGTCTTAATAACTGCTGTCAATGATTTGATTGGGGACCACTTCCAAAAGCATCGCGATCGATGCTTCAGGAATTAATCTATTACATCTTGGAACTATGAGTCCATGGATCGATCGGTATCATGAAAATCAGGTACTTGTTAATGAATCTACGCGACTTCAAGGGTAGGTAAAAGGTGTTCAGACTAAACTGTTCAGTTAGATTGAAAAAAAAAAGTTTAATTTAAAACTGTTAGTCAAATTGACTACCAGCAAAGACTATTACATACTACATACTATATCACTTTAATTACATTTTTTACAATTTCAAAACATTAAAATCTATTTAAATTACTAAATTCTTATGTGATGGTATTATTTGCTGTATTAGCGATTACATCACATTATGCCTTACGTTGGTTCTTTGAAAAAAAGCCGTATCGATGGAAAACTGCTATTGTTTCACTTCTGTACTCTCGTTTTTTTTTCTCTTGTACTGCCTTTGTGAGTCAAATTGTTTGCGCTTTACAAGTTTGATCAGGGTTATTGATGAGTTCCTTGTTTTACTTGTACATTGAGCGGAATGTATATCGGAATAATTTATGCAGATCAAGGTAGGTAATGGGTTGCGAAGAATTTTGATGCTTCAAGATGTGAGCGCAGATATGACTAACCCAAATTTAGAGTGGAAACATCCTTACATGCTTAAAAATTACGATTTACCTAATAAATGTAATATTACCTGAAGACGTTTTCGTTTTACCGATTTAAAAATAGAGTCTGTTCTCAATTCATCAGAATCATTATGTTGTCTCTGATTACTAGAAAACGATGGTAATGATAAACGTCAGCTGGGTCGATTTTTGTTTTGAAAAGGTATACATTCTAATAATTTAATTTATTCAATCAGTTCAGTAGACGCCTGTCACATTAATGGTGGCATAATAGTGGCACCCGGAGTCACAATCACACACAGCTAAGGTCGCGACCGGGAACGATGCTCGCATGAAAAAAGTATAGAGATAATAAATTTGTGGATGGAAATTAATTTTCCTTGTTCGTAGTTATAGGTCGACAATTCTCTGACCTATATAAAATCCGAACCAGTAAACCACGTAACTGAAAAAAATGCCCCATTAATTCAGCATACGCGATAGAGCGAGCCATCCTCTCGTGCACAATATTGCACGCTCGGACCTATGACCTGGTTTCGTGTTGGTGTAAAAACTCTGTATTGCCTCAGTTGTTTTTGTTTTTCGTATGTGTAAGTGGCCAACACTGGTGTCAGATTTTTCCAGCCTTCTTCTTCTTTTCGTGTCGATGGCTTAAGGCAATTAGATTTTGTCCCTCCAGTATGTGGCAACTCCAGCCTTAAGGCATCTGACATAGCTTAACGACTGCCATCAACGATGACAGCCGGGACCAACGGCTTAACGTGCCTTACGAAGCACGGAGGAGCTCGAGATATTTTTATGCCACTTACGGGCACCCATCCAAGTAGGGACTGCACCAGGGGTTGCTTAACATACGTAAGCGCTCATAGAGCTCACACCCACTGGACCATCGGGCTCCTCCTCTTATTGCCTTAGTGTAACCACATTAGTTGCTGACTGTTTTATAATAATCTTTATTCAATTGTTAATCATGCGATGTTTGTGAAGAAAGGTCGGAGAACTTCACTTTAAATGGTGGACTCTCACCGATGATGGTCTCTTTCGTGGACAATATTGCACGCTCGAACCTATGATTTGGTTTTGTGTTGGTATAAAAACCCTATAATGCCTTTATGTAGGCATTTTTGTTGAAGCAGAAGGCCCAAAGAATTTTTAACGACATTCTCACCGATGATGTTCTCTTACGTGCACAATATACCTAGTCGGGTCATAAGTTCTGTCAAAACATTATTTTTTTTTTTAATACTGGCTAAATGAACTTCACCAATTTTAAAAATAGAACGTTTGCGTTTGCCGAAAATAGAAAAGACATTAATTTTTATTCATGTTCAAATATGGAGTGGTCGAAGAAAGAAGATAGAGTAGCGGTTATCGCGTTGCACCGCTGTGATTACGCGCCAAAAGAAATTTTCAATATTCTACAAAAATTGAAAATAACCCTACGATTTGTCTATCGCACTATCAAACGATTCACTAAAGATTCAAACTTCGAAGATCGTAAGAGGACCGGCCGACCTCATATAGTTAGGACACCAGCGATCATCAAAGTGAAGGCGCGAATCCAACGAAATCCTGTTCGTAAACAAAAAATCTTAGCTCTTCAGATGGGCCTAAGCAGAACCACGGTCAAAAAAGTGATAAATGAAGACCTAAGACTACGAGCTTATCGTAAGAAGACCAGACAGTATTTGATCGAGCGTTTGAAAAAAAATAGGCTGGATAGATCCCGCGCTTTGTTACGGCGGTACGCGGGAAAAAAATACCGCGAAATTTTGTTTTCGGATGAAAAATTTTTTAACATCGAAGAAAGTTATATAAACAAAATGATAAGGTGTATGCCCACAGCAGTGAAGAAGCCAGCACGCGTATTCCAAGGGTTCAACGAGGACATTATCCTTCGTCACTCATGGTTTGGCTTGGAGTCTCATATTCTGTGAAAAAGGTGTAAAAACCAGTGCCGACGTGTACCAAAATACCGTCCTAACAAACATAGTGGAACCTCTTTCTCAAACAATGTTCAAAAACAGACATTGGATATTCCAACAGGACTCTGCACCAGCTCATAGAGCACGAAGCACGCAAAACTGGTTGACCGCCCGTGAAATTGACTTTATCGGACATGAAGACTGGCCCTCTTCTAGTCCAGATTTAAACCCACTGGATTACAAGATATGGCAACATTTGAAGGAGAAAGTCTGCGCTAAACCTCATCAGAATTTGGTATCTCTACGAGCTAAAGCAGCGGCAGAAATAGATAAGAATGTAGTGCGTGCTGCGATTGATGATTGGCCGCGTCGATTAAGGGCATGTATTCAAAATAGGGGAGGGCATTTTGAATAATGTAAATAAAATTGTATTCTAAATTAAATTACCTTTTATTTAATATATAATTTCTTTATTATTATCAAAAAGTGTATCATTAAAATTATAAAAAGTTTTTGACAGAACTTATGACCTAAGTATTATTGCACGCTCAAACCTATGATATGGTTTCGTGTTGACGTAAATGATCTGTATTACCATTATGTAGGCAGTTTATTGAATCAGAAAGCCCGCAAAAGTTTAATAGACACTTACACCAATGATGGTCTCTTTCGTGCACAATATTCCACGCTCAAACCTATGACCTGATTCGTGTTTACGTAAGTAAATCTTTATGACCATTATGTAAGCAGTTGATTGAATCTTTATTGCCATTATGTGAGCAGTTTATCGATTAAGAAAGCCTGGGGAACACACTCTAATAACACACTCTCACCAGTGATGGTGCCTTTCGTGCAAAATATTGCACGCTCAAACTTAAAACTTGGTATCGTGTTGCTATAAAAACCTTTATGGGCGATAAGTAAGCAATTTCAATTGCCGTCTGGTTCCCGGCAGAGAAGAATAGGACCACTCCAAATCTTCACGTGGATGTCGTAAAAGGCGACTTAGGAAACTTAAGCTAAACAAAGCTTATAAACATCAAAGAGACCTCTCCAACCTGTCTGGCCAGCGTGGAGAGTGTAGGCCAAATCTTCTGACTGCTCTGGCAGTACAGAGAGGGTCGTGCTCCTGCAACGGAGACTAATAAAGATCTGATGATGATGATGAACAATTTCAAAAATTTAACCCTCAAAAAAACTGAAACCTTTTGTTATAATATTAAATTGATGTTTGAATGTATCTCATTTTCACAAAAACAGCCAAGTGCGAGTCCGATTCGCATATCCAGGGTTTCGTACAAACAAATATTTTTACTTCTAAATACATATTTAAGGTATTCGGAATTTTTTATAAGGTTAAGACCTTGCTTCATGTTAAACTCACGATTTTAGGTTTTCGGGACCTACTCAACAGATTTTAATTCCCTTTTGATAAAATTCGCAAATCATGTCAAAGTTTGTTTTTTCAAAGAGTGAGTACAATATTGGAAAGTGGATCCTGCGTCCCGAAGTATTAGTGGGCTGAGAATGAAAACCAGAAATTGTTTAGCTGTTGAGAGACGATGTTGAATAATATAGGAAAATACTCCGGTATTTTTAGTTCAGGAAGGACATGAATATACATCTAAATATATAAAACTCAAAGGTGACTGACTGACTGACATAGTGATCTATCAACGCACAGCCCAAACCACTGGACGGATCGGGCTGAAATTTGGCATGCAGGTAGATGTTATGACGTAGGCATCCGCTAAGAAAGGATTTTGATCAATTCTATCCCCAAGAGGATAAAATAGGGGATGATATTCTTAACGCGAGCGAAGCCGCGGGCAAAAGCTAGTAGGTGATAAGAGAGGATATTTCTTTGTAGCTCGCTCTATCGCACGCGCTGAACTAATTCAATTACTGCTGGTACGTGGTCACACGCTAATAGAGATGCACGGGAGGCTTGCTAGGTCTCTGTAGTATTAGCTTCTGTCCGTAAATTAAATTATTTTTAATATTTTTACCTAACTAAACCTCCATTCTTCTTTTATGTAAGTGGCCAGTGAAGCTACATAGGATTTGATATATTCGAACGATTGTTATCTAGTGATGATAACTCAGACCAATAACTTAACGTGCCTACTAAAGCACGTAAGACGAATGGTTTATCTTATAAAAAGGGATTATCTATCAAACAAAACATCCAACTCGGTTCAGCTGTTTGCGAACAGCCTCTGTGGTCCAGTGATTAATGCGTTTGCCTTGTTGACCCGGGGGTCGTGGGTTCGATTCCTACGGGAAGCATACTTTGTTAAGTTGTTTCCAGTTTGGTTAGGACATTGCAGGCATGAATCAGCTGATTGTCTGATAATAAAGACGATGTCGTGCTTCGGAAGGCACGTTAAGCCGTTGGTCCTGGCTGCCATCTGGTAGTCTTCAAAGGACCCACGTCAGAGGCAGTTCCGAAGAACTCTGACACCAGGGTGTGCATGGTTGACTGACCGTGTCACCTACTCGAAATGATGAGGATGAATAAAAAAAATATAATACTCGAAAAGTAAAATACGAGTACATTTGTGCAAAGCTCCCTCAGCTTCGTTACTAAACTAAACTTCCATTTCCGAAGCTGAAACAATACTAAATCCTTTCCCCTGTGTAATAGTACATTACTGCAGAGGCCGGGAAGTAAGGGATTGCCGGACGAGTATAGTTTTCAAGGCCGAGCGTCAGCGAGGCCTTGACAATAGTTACGAGTCCGGCAATCCCTTTCCCGCCGAGGAAAGTATAGAGATTTTCTCAATAAATGTGAGGAAATTTAACTTAAAGTTACACATAAACTTACATGCCTTAAATATTTCCCCTTACTAGGTATTTGCCGGTAGTAATTTTTCCACTTTCAAGTTTCAAATTAGGCGAAGTAGGTACTTAAAATCCATTGCAGTGTTGCTTTCATCACTAAAACTCATTTTGAACCGTTTCGTTTCGAATAAATAACCAACTTTGCACATATTTACCGAAAACAATCAATGTCAATCAATTACTGCAAAGCGTTAATCAGAAACTACGAAGAAGATACTATTACTAGTATCAGACGACCGACTGCCATATGTTTTCTCTAGGCAATAAGGATCATAGACAAATAATGGAGTGAGGGTGAAAATGAAAAAAATGCCATACAATTCCTTTTGAGTTTCTATGGGGGGCCATAAATTCAAAGTCAATTGACGTGTGTTCTATGCCCTAAAATCCGTAAAGGCAGTTTTTCGGCAGTGGCGTTAATCACTACGGGTATAGTGAAAATAACAGATCTCCCGAGTTTTTAATTTTTTTATTTTCAGTTGTCAATTCCAGCAAAGGAAACAATGCCCATAGAGCCCAGTCATATTTTTCACAAAAAATTTAATAGATCATAGATTATTGTTTTCTTCTCTCGTAACGAAAATTAAGCATATTTTCGTATGATCACATATCGATATTTTAATGAAATTGTAGTTATATTCACGTATTATATGCATTTTTTAAAAATGCAGTGGTAGTAAACTGGCTGTATGACAAGTGACATAATTTACGTTACATAGATTAATTAAAAAGTTTTGAGCAGCGGCCGGGAAGTAATTTTCATACTTATTTCCTGGCCTATGCCGGCAATGCGATGAATGAGCCAAGAATTACAAACTTCCGGTCTTCTTTTTACTACAGTAATGCCTACATTTCCGAGCATGTTTGAGAAAATTTACTTACGACTGATAGCTCTGCCGCGGCGTAAAAGCCTCGGGGATTGGGGGGAACTAACGTTTTTCTTATCAAGCCGCTCTCAAACTCAATATCAATACTATAGTTTTAACTGTTTCACAGTAAGTCAATATCGACATTGTTTACAACTACCATCACTTTAAATATTTATCGAACTACAAAATAATTGCGATAGGTATATACATAATTACATCATTGTATACAGAGTTCATATTATACCTACTATAATTACAGTGCATAGCATTATTGTAAGAACTGACGTAATGCGCAATATCAAATGATATAAACGAATTGAATTGAATCAATTATTGTGATATCACCCCACCTTATGGAGGGGTGTCCCCTCTATTGAATCTTCTTTAAAACAGTAACGGATAAAAATCATTCATTCGTGTTTTATCGGTGATCTTGAGTAGTAGTTATATACAAATTGTCACGTATAAGTCTATCTTGATTAAATAAGGAAATGATGGATAAGTATATTCTTTGTATTAGGGATTTAAAATATAATTGTGTTAATTAAACGGTGCTTTGAATATAAACAACTGTATGAAACTTAACTGTGTTATTTATTGAATTATATATGATTGGACGCTAATGTTGTTTCTATATTTTAGTAAACCTTACACAAGCGTTTAATTAAAATTAATAATAATACAACTCTAAAAGGAAAATACTATGGCAAAAATACGAATACGTTTGCGTAAAGATCCCTCGACTTCGTTACTAAACTAAACTTCCATTTCCGAAGCTGAAACAATACTAAATCCTTTCCCCTGTGTAAATTTACTTACGACTGATAGCTCTGCCGCGGCGTAAAAGCCTCGGGGATTGGGGATACTAACGTTTTTCTTATCAAGCCGCTCTTACACTCAATATCGATACTATAGTTTCAACTTTTTCACTCCAGTAAGTCAATATCGACATTGTTTTACATAATTACCTAAAATAAGGAAAGTAATGATAATTTAATGAAATAGATTGCTGTATCATTAATTTAACAATACATCGAGGGTAAATTTATTGAAATTGACTTTCTGGGCTGAGTCGCCACTCACTCTCTTTGAGGGTATAAACCCTCAAAGAGAGTGACTCAGCCCTTTAATATGAACAACTTTTCCTATTGAATAAATGCTGGGAACAAAAAATAACTATTTTCATACACAATGTTCAGCCGCCTGGGTACTAGAGGCCAGGGAATGTCAAATACCAAAAAACATCTTTTACCTACTGAGCTGTCGTACCACTGGCAGTCAATGGCTGAACAAATTTGAATGCATAGTCCATTAAGATCTGAAATGGTCACTTACTTACACTACCCACATAAAGAAACTTAAATCAAATTCTTAATTTTATAATTTGTGTAAATAAAGCGATTTCAAACGAGTAAGAGTTACAAAATTTTAAAAGTTTTATCTTAAAATTTTACTTTAAAACAAGTGTCTCCTTTTGTAAAGTTCTTGTGTCTGTTCTAAAGTTGTGGGTTTGGATTCGGTTGGCTGAACTTGTACATTATCCCCGAATACTGGGGATGACCAAGGAGGTGTCCAAGATAAAGTAGTTGAACTACTTTCAACTGTCTACAAGAGTTGTGGCTACTTTTTGTTTTACAACTCAACATAAATTCCTTTGTTTCTGTCTCACTAATAACAATCTTGTGCTTTTGTTAGTGGTTGTTCAAAAAGCATATTAATCTTATTGATTAATTATTGCTGAGGAACCTACTTTTAACTCAAAACTAGTCCATACTACGGACTATAAAGCAAAAACTAGTCCAAAGGACAGCTATGTATTTTATTAATCTTTATTTTAATGGACATACAAAAGTGGTGTAAATCATTTTTTGACTTCATATGAGTTTTGGCCGACCAAATGACTGTATGATTTTAGTATAAATAAAATTTATTAAATATTTTCGCGATTATTACACATTAAAATATTTTTTAATACAGATTTATCGCATTCCTTTCAATATTATACACATAAAATTTATTTATATTTACTCTACAAGATTACTTTACTGTGGTTTAATGGCACCGTAAGATTCTTTAAATCGCACGGTTCCGGGTTCGGTCCTCGGTCAGGTCTCGATCGAAAACTATATTTTCAATATTGGCCTGAGTCAAGAATGTTTATCTACATACTCGTATGTATCTTTTATAAAATATTGTATTGTTGAGTTACTTATTTACCACACACGTTCTAAAGTAGGGAAAACTAAATCAGTGTTATTTGTCACTATATATTTATTTATAATTTTGTAAGATATTAACTAACATAATTAGTATACTTATTGTATTAGTTAGTTTATATCTTATATTCATGGCATAGTTACAAAAGGGCCTACAAAAAGTGACACGTAGTTACATATAAAAAAGGAAATCTAAACAAAGGATTTCTCACTGGCATCACTAGAAAAAGGATAAAGGGTGTAAATTTTTATGCTCGAGTGAGGAGGGTGCGGGAAACCAAGGAGAGTGGGGAATTTAAATGGGAATTCCAAATGGAGCAACGCAAGGAGATATGTTACAAATTATAATGGAACAGGCATAAAATATAAAATCGGCTAAGCTCGAGTGCTCGAGTCGGACTGGTGGATAAAGGGTTTCGTAACTTTATCTTAAAAAACGGATAAAAATCACGTTGCATGGTAGCTTGATATTCTGGTTAATTATAAATATTTAAAGAGAATATGCAACGAAATATTCTGTGAATAAATAAAGTGTCTACTTTAAAATACGTAACAACGGGTTACTCACGTAAATAGTCAGCTACTGGCCGACATGTTTCAACCTCATCCGGAGGTCTTCCTCAGGGCGAATGTGAATTGAGACCCGCGCACGGTGTCGTCAAAATCCGCCAATCCGCCGCGGATTGGGACGACACCGTGCGCGGGTCTCAATTCACATTAGCTAGCTGACTATTTACGTGAGTAACCCGTTGTTACGTATTTTAATAATGTCTTTATCTCACGTTAGTTTTAATCAAAGTGTCTACTTGTTGCCGTTATTAATGTTGAGAAAAAAACAGCAAACTAAGCAGTTTTATTAAAAGGGCAACAAAAGATACAACATCTTTGAAAGTTTACTGTCTATCACAGTTATTACTAAGGTACACGTATACGTAAATTTCTCAAAATAATTATAACATATCAAGAAACTTAAGTCGTTAATTTTTGATGGAGCAAGCCCGATGCCACTCTATTTAAATTTGGGCAAAATATCTTACACAGTATGTCCATCTGTCCCGTTATCCTGCTATCCAGCTGTTCATCACTTTAGGTCACAGTTCTCAACTGTTTCTCCTGAAATTTGTAATCATGTTCGATAATAACACAGTTCTTATTTTGTCAATACAGTTTTTGGATATTTTTTGACATGGCCAAATTTGGCATAAAGACATAAGCGCAACTGGGCGCACAAGATCATTGTACTCGTTAGTTCTTGCGAGTTGTATCTGTAATAAGTTTGATCAGTTCTTATATACACTTAGAATTAAATATTATTTATGTCCACTCTATTCGCACTAGTATTTCTCTCTTTGGTGCAACTGAAAACATGAGCGTGTGTGTGGCGCAGGCAAAGGCTGCATCTTATATTGAGCTTTATTAAGAAACACGTTTGGATTTTAATAGCTTGGATTTTTTTCTATGGAATCAGACATATTTATAAGGTAGGTATATCCAATTATGTTTCTATTTTAGTTTATCAAAGAATCGCTAAAATATATACATAATTGGATATCATTTTCCTATAGCTTTTCAATGGTGCTTAACAATTTACATTAATCATGAAAATAAAAACATTTGCTAAATATAACATAGAAGTAATTAGATTTTACCAATCAAGAGTATCCACGATTTTGATTCAATCTTTTCACTCTCTCAGACCACAGCAGGGAGTTCATTCCATAACTTTAGGGTACGTGGAAAAAAGATATCTGTATTCAATTACTAAAAACACAACAAACAACTACAAAAATTAAATTTTAATTAGAATTTATCAGTAGCCCCAACAAACTGTGCCTAACAAAACCTAGGATCCATTTCAGCGTAAAACCCAGATTGAACAAACACTATCAATATTCAGGTGGAGTTTGCTGATTCTGGTGCGACCAGCGAAATTTCAGTTAGCAAACTCACAAATGGACGCTCGTCGGCCGAAAGGCAAAGCGATAAAATGTCAATGAAACAGTTTATGATTTTAGTTGAATCTGTTTGAATAAACATACCTATTTTAATAAAATTACTTTTTGTTATGAACATTCAGGTGAAAGTTTGCTAATTCTGGTGCAAGCAGCGAAATTTCAGTCAGTATACTTAAAATGGACACTCGACGGCCAAAAGGCGGAGGGATGACATATCTATGAAACAGTTTACAATTCTAGTGGAATCTTTTTGAATAAATCTATCTATTTAAATAAAATTACTTTTATGTTATCAATATTCAGGTGAAAGTTTGCTGATTCTGGTGCGAGCAACGAAATTTCAGTTAGCAAACTCACAAATGGATGCTCATCGGCTGAGAGGCAGAGCGATGAAATATCTATGTTATAGTTTTTGATTTAAGTGAAGTGTGCTTGAATAAATGTACCTATTAAAAATACTTTTCTATTATCAATATTTAGGTGACAGTATGCTGATTTTGGTGCGAATAGCGAAATTTCAGTTAGCAAACTCACGAATGGACACTCGTCGGCCGAAAGCCAGAGCGATGAAATATCAATGAAACAGTATTTGATTTTAGTGGAATCTGCTTGAATAAATGTACCTATATTTAAATAGAATTAATTTTCTGTAATCAATATTCAGGTGAAAATTTGCTGATTCTGGTGCGAGCAGTTGGCTGAAAGGCAGAGCGAAGAAATATCAAAATATCCTATTAAAGGAATGTCTATGAATGAATCTACCTATCTTGTTGTTTATTTAACGGGAACAAATCATAGACTTTATTCAAACTTTTAACTGGTGATTCTGCTGAGTTGTGAACCTCGCAAAACCTATTACAGCAATACAGGTTATTAATTTTTTATGTCAAACCTTTAAAGAGAATACACAGGCACCTTGAAAGCCAGAAAGTTAGACATATAAACAGACTGCAATCAGAGGCTCAATATTTAGTTAAAAGTTAAAAAAGGTTTCACTGGCATCTATTGGGTATAACATACCAAAAAATCAAATTCACGAAAAGCCATGTCAGCTATAAAACTTGAGCGAACTAACACTATCAATATTCAGGTGAAAGTTTGCTGATCTGCGTGCGAACAGCGAAATGTCAGTGATAGCAACCACACGGCTTGTGTTAACATGGACACTCGTCAGTCTACAGGCAGAGCTATTAAATAGTATGTGGTTTAAATTAATCTCTGAGAATAAATGTAGCTATTTGTCATTTAAGCGGCAAAACACAGTTTCCAATATGTAAACAAAGACTTAGTATCTAATAGTATAAACGGGGTTTTGCTAGGATCTTTTGGGTACGGAATCCCTAAAACACGAATACATTTTAGCGTAAAGACTAGATTGAACAAACACTATCAATATTCAGGTGAAAGTTTGCCGACCTCCGAGCGAACAGCAAAATGTCCGTGTTAGCAAATACGTTTGACGGTGTGACGGTCGCTAACATGGGCAGTCATCTGCCAACAGACTGAGTGACCAAATATGAATAGGGAATAATACGTAGAACGTAATTTTTTGATTTTATTGGGTTTTTACAAGCTCTTAGTGTTTTTGTTTCTTTAGGACAAGTTTTTATTATTTTATTTTCACGATGCTATTTGCACCTTTTATTAATTCAGCTTTTGTAGGTTTTATTTATAGGTAGATTTTATCAGGTGATTTTATTTTAAAGGTAGGTTTAATTGTTAGTTTATATAAGTTACTTTTAATATGGTTTAGTGTCATTTAAAAAAAAAATCTTGTTATTATAAGAAGGTATATTCAGCTTATATTTAGATAATAATTCTATTGTCTTAAGCTGTCATCCTTAATAGATTGTAATAAAAAAAATATTTTTTCGCACGTGAGTGAAACAAATATTGGCTGAAAAAAATATGCCTACGCTATACCCCTAATCTTGATTATCCGATTTGTTACATCATTTCTAAGCTGGAAAGCAAACCCCAGGTAAATTGCAATACAACTGAGGTTGCTACAGGGGACGTACTGAATACCGTACTGAACGTACTAAACGTATGATAAAAGTGTGTGTGAGATGATAAAAGTTAGTATATGCTCAGCCTCTAAAAAATAAACTATGTCGGAGGTATGTCTCTCTCTTATTTAGGTTTTTTCCGGTTGCGTACTCCGTTTTGATACGTTGAAGCCCAGTGTGCGGTATTATGCTGTAATATAATTTGCCAACCAACCCCTGTCATAGTCTAAAATCCAAAGATGGATGAGTGCAATATTAGATTTCAGAACAACCCAAACACATTACGAGTTTGTCGAAAATTGCCCCTTTTTCGTAACAAAAGTTGAAGTTGTTATAATCCGAAATATGATTGTAACATTTTTTACTTTTGTTCGCCTTCGAAACCTGCATCGCCCGGGAGTTTTAATATCAAGTTTTGCTCTTAAATTACCCACAGAAGTGAATAGTCGCAGGTCTTTCCGAATTTCAATTTAACTTGTAATAAGCTGCGCAAATTGTCGAAATTAACTTGGCGCGAGGAACCGGTTGAAGTATTAGCGTTTAGCGATTAGGAACAAAATTGTGGAAATGTTTCTTTGGCGTGTAGTTTTAATTGACTGCACCTGTTTTTAAGACTGAACATACAGATTATTATTATTTTTGTTTAGCATTTTTCGATTAAAAATACGTGAGCAACCATTTGTTTACTATGAAAGCAAAAATTTATTGAATCTGACAGTAATCTGACATAAACCTAAATTTTCGTTTTTCTTGAAATAATTAATTCAGTGTCTCCCTCACTTTCAATTAATGCCTAAATAACATGATATTTGTCTTCAAATTTTATCTAAAAAACAGACTTCTTCGCCCTCCTTTTCTAGCTGTCAGATTCAATAATTTTTTCTATTATGAATATGATAAACAAGGATCTAAATTCATTTTTGTATTCTCGCTGGCAGTAAGACCGAAGCCTAAATTTTTTGCCAGATTTACAAAAAGAAAGCGATTTCGCGTGAATACTACGCCTGGATATTCAGATCGGTTTTCCTTTAGTTTCACTGTGAAGTTTCGTTGTGCGTTATTACTTGCAAAAGTACAACGGATTTTGTAATAGATCAACCATTCAAGAGTTTTTCGGTTATGTCACGGTACTTATACATGTATTTAAAAGTGTCTCACCGATATATTTTTTTTTAAAGAGAAACGCAGTATACTTGCAAAAGTACAACGGATTTGTAACAGATCAACCGTTCTAGAGTTTTTGGGTTCTGTCACGCTACTTATACATATATTTAAAAGTGGCTCACCGATATATTTTTTTTAAAAAAGAACGCAGTAAGTAATTCCAAACCAGCCAAATAAATAAAAAAGAATGGTGCGTTGAAAATAAACTGTGAATTTCTGTGTAAAAATATAAGCGACTCTCAAACCTAGATATAGGTTTGAGAGTCCCTTATATTTTTACACAGTTTGAAACACGAAATCTAGCTACGAAGTGGTCTGAAGGCAAGTAGGTATTATATTGTATTTAAGTGGTCTACGATGAGGCTAAGTTTACAGACGCGACAATCAATACCTCTTGTTTTTCATATAATTGTCGCTTCCATACTAAGAGGAATAGTCCAAAGTGGATTTTTTATCGTGGGCGTACTGTAGAATCAAATCGTGAATAGATCCTATTCACGATTTGATCTATTCACGATGCATTACGTAATTGAACAGATCTACTGAGAATTAAAGGACGTGTGATTAGCTGAGCGATACTACAATGTCGTTTTGTAGTTCGTTCTATCACTTCGGCTGAGCTAATTCAATTAGACCACAGATCTAACGCGTTAGCTTAAGAGCGTATCCTAGCAGTATTTTTTCAGTATGGTTTCCATACAAATGTATTTCTCTATTTTCTCGCTGAAAACTGATTCTAGAGGCACAATTCTTTTTTCAAAAAATCTAGTACTAAAATAAGTATGCTCCTATTTGTTATTTTTTCTTAAAAAAACAGTTTTTGTAAAATATTTTTTTCTTTTAAAAAGTTTTTTTGAAAAAAATAAAACATAGGGACATACCTATTTTAGTAATAGATTTAATAAAAAAAGAATTGTGCCTCTAGAAGCAGTTTTCAGCGAGAAAATAGAGAAATACATTTGTATGGAAAACGTACTGCTAGGACACCCTCTTAAACAAAGCACTAATCAGAAATACAACATCAACCTCAAAGGTGGTTAAAGTCGTTTATATCCCAATGACTATCACATCATCATCATCGTTTCGTGTAGGTGACATGGTCAGTCGACCATACACACCCTGGTGTCAGATTTCTTCGGAACCACCTCTGGGCCTCTGACGTGGCTCCTTTAACGACTACCAGATGGCAGCCGGGACCAACGGCTTAACGTGCCTTCCGAAGCACGAAATCATCTTTCTTATCAGACTGTACAATATATCTTTATTGCGACATAGTAACAAAATACACAAAGAACATAATTAATAAAATATAGGACACAAAGGCGGACTTATTGCTAAGCAATCTCTTCCAGCTAATCAGGTGATTCATGCCTGTAATGTCCTAACCAAACTGGAAACAACTTAACAAAGTATGCTTCCCGTGGGAATCGAACTCACGACCGAATGACTATCACAGAAACATTTATTGATTTATAATAACATACTAAATAATAGAGAAATTAATTAAAAATGAAAGCGAAGTTCATTCGACGATCAATGTCCACGATTCAGTCCTCGATGACCATAGTCTTTGTCAGAGTCATTGAACTGGTGAAAACGGATAATTAGCTCAACTAAAGGTATTGGCTCGCTTTGTAGCTTGCTCTATCGCATCGGCTGAACTAATTCAATAAGACTATAGATCCAATGCATTGACTTTTGAAGACCAACCGTTAGAAGGACAATATCAAGCTAAAAGAGTGTCAGAGTGCTCATCAAGTACTCACATTGGTCCAAATCCCATCACTATAACAAAAAGCATTTAAGCTTTTTATGTATATTCAAACAATCGTTATAAATCTTTCAAATAAAAGATAAAGAAAACTAAAAAAAAGAAAGTATGGTCGCGGACAACATTTATTTCACCTAACGGCTACATTGATCACTGAACTGACGAGAATGGGTAGTTAGCTCAACGAAATGCATAGTCTCGCTTTGTAGCTTGCTCTATCGCGTCGGCTGGACTTATTCAATTAGGCCACAGGTCCAACGCTTAGCCAGGCCGTTGGCTAAATATAGTCCGTTAGATGGAAAAACAATATCAAGCTAATTATTTTTTTTTATTTAAAGTAGGAGTTGAAAGAAAGTCATCAACACTATAATAAGGGTTCATATTTTATCAAAATCATTGTCACATAAACATTAATGATTTTTATTGATATTCAAAATAAAAAATTAAACTAAAAATAAAAGCAAACTATAATGGAGGACATACATTTCATCAGACAGCTAACATTGGCCACTGAACTGACGAGAAAGGGTAATTAGCTCAACGAAAGACATAGTCTCGCTTTGTAGCTCGCTCTATCTCGTCGGCTGCACTAATTCAATTAGGTCCAACGCTTTACCGACGCGTTAGCTAATGCAATGTTGACCAGTCGAGAAGGAATTTTCAGGTCAAAATTCGTCGTTGTGGTTGGTAACACGAACAATCAGATGAGCTTTTGTATCAGGCGTTATATTTTTTCATGTCTTAACCGACTTCACAAAAGGAGGAGGTTGTCAGCGTGGTTGCATGTTATAAGCCTCATAGCAAGTCACAACCATGTTATTTATGAATAGATTTTGAAAGCCTTTGAAACGTCTGAATTTTGTTTTTTGATATATGAAGGTTTTTCATATCGTTTTATCCCAATAAGGAATAAAAAAAAACAACTGTTATTTCGTACCTTTTAACTAACATGAATAACAAATCAATCATATTTTTTTTTATCTTGTCTTATTAAAATAAATTAAATATTTTACTTGATATAGTTAAACTTAAGCGTATTTTACAAAATATCATTTAATTTTTACATGTGAAAATGTAGAAGCAGTTCTAGTAAATTTTTGTAGCAGAACCTGGTGTAAAGTGGAAAAGTGATGTCTTAATATCGATGTATTAGCTGTCGATAGCTGCTTTCGTATTTAATTTATGTCTTCTGATTAGCAGCACAACAGTCGATGACATTGGCTGAGGTCGCAAATAATAACAGTTTTTTTTCTTGAGATCATTCATAGGTATTATTAAGTCATTTTTCAGCAGTAGTTATTTAAAAAGCCTAGTAATAAAATAACACATATTTTGACCACTACGAAACATATCTTATAAATCATAGTCTCGGGCATAATATAACCAAATACAGACTCGCAAAGTCTAGAGCTCGCAGAGCCACTAGTAATATTTGTATGAATATTATCTATTATAATTTATTAATCTATAGCTTTGCAATTAAAATTAAATAAAACCTAAAATATCATTTTATTTAATATTCAAGTTAGACATTTTATCGACACTGTCGATATAAACTTTGTTCTTATCCACATCACTAAAGCAGGGTTTTATTAGAGGCTTTCACGCCTTCCGGCCGTTCATCCCCGGGGACACACCTGCTCGATAATAAGGTGCCAACCACAAGGGTAACAAGCGCAATTTGATTTACCAAGGTATTTATTAGTCGGCTTAACTTGGGTTGGTAAACCTTAATCTAAAATGGATTGTCCTTTGGCTGACATATTTTATATAATCAAGTTTTAGGTCTAGTTGTGTTATTTTGTAATATTAGTGGTATATGAGGTTTTCCTTTGCCGTTGCTAAATACAAGCTTGGTTTTGTAATAACTAAGTATAACTTATGGCTCAGTGACGCAGCGTTTCCCAAAAAAATTTATTAGGCTCAGCACCTTCCCGCCGAAGGTTGAGTTAGGAATATAATTTTAACATTGGTCAAGAATTTATAATGCGAAGGTTGAGAACTAATGGGAATAACCAAGGGGTCAATAATAATAATAATAAAAATCCCGCAGGGCACCTTGTGGCGAGCTGTTGGTGAGTAACGACACCACGGACCTGAGTGCTCCAGAGAGTCGGTCAGAGCCCTCGCCCCCGACGTGTCTTCATCGGTCGGGGTGGAAACCCAAGAGGGCTCGCAGGATTCTCAGCTCTGGCTTGCCTTAGTTGGCCGTCCAGAGAGGAGTCGTAAGAGCTGTTGCTCCAGGGGTGGAAGTGTTAAAGGCCTAACGACGCGAGTAACTTCGGAGAAAGCGCAGCACACCTCTCGACACCCTGAGTCGCCCGCACCGGTGTTGCCCCTTTTGCCGGCAGTAATCGTCGGCTATTTTGAGGGGCCCATCTAGTGGGCGGCAAGCCACCACCTGCCAATCGTAGTCAGTTATCATGATTATGGCAGGTGTCCGACCGTTTGCAATAACCCAGCATTAAGTCCACCCATATTTCAGCCCCATAGCCCATTAATTTCCCTTTTTCTAATGCAATAGTCCCACCTCTGGCCAAAACCTGTTCGAGGACATATCATTCATTGGTATTTCCAGGAATGGGTTCTGGCTGGAGACCTACATTACATCAACTTCTCCAAAGGGCCTCTACGTGTTGGATCTATATCCCCACGCAAGCCTTCCAAAGGACCGGGGTAACACCCGTGAGTCTCAGAGAGATACGAATAAAAATCAAAAAAAGGAGGAGGTTCTGAATTCGTCGGAATATTTTTTTTTATGTATGTTCCCCGATTTCTCGAAGACGCCTGGACTGATTTAAGAAATTCTTGTTTTGTTTGATAGTTAATACTTAACAGATGGTTCCATTAAATTAATATCGAAATGTGTCGAGAGCTTTTTGAAAAAATACACAAAAACCAAAAAATACTTAAAAGTATTCCGTTTGGTTTACACTTATTTCCATTTTATTTTTATGCTTATTCAAACAAATTGATAGGGTTGAAGTCGGTTTTTGTTTTTTGTTAAAAATATCGTAAATTATTTCATAACGTGTCAAAACCAAGATCTACGTGAATTAAATCACGGGAGACAGCTATAGTTATTAATTACATTCATACGAGTACATTCACGGGGTCAACTCAGAGCATCCGTCCTCGAAGTCAATTGTCAAAATATGATTCACTAGCTGTTTCCCGCGGCTTCGCCCGCGTAATATATAGTCTTTGTCCTTCTCGGTACCCTAACCTATGTGTATGCAAAATTTCATGATAATCGGTTCAGTAGATTCGGCGTGAAAGCGTAACAAACAAACAAACTCACTTTCGCATTTATAATATTAGTTGGGATTGGGATTATTGCCAACTCTAGTTTTCGTTCAGGCCGAAATGAATGTAAACCTGATTTTTTCATATAAAAGTTACACTCCTTTTTTATGAATCAAAACATTTACTTTTGAACAAAATGTACTTCAATATATTATTTTACAGCCATATCCAAGTCGTTCCATTATTTTGAAAGCTTATTTGAAAAGAAAGTAATTGAAAATTTCATTGCTGGCTTTAACGCCGTAAATAATAGAGTAACAAAAACGACATTGAGCAATAAAAACACTTTCTGAAAAGCCCTTTAATAGACCGCGGGAGGTCGTAAATTATAAAGAGGAGGCTGCATGAATGAAAAGTGTTTTAAATTATCTTGAAGTCTCTGAATCACAAATCAGTGTCTTCTTTTATCCTATACTTCTTTTAAAGCCATCCATCCATGGCATAGTGGGTAACATTAACACGTCAGCCTGCGAAATGAGGGGATGGGATCGATCCTGAAGGAAACGTCTTTTTCAGATTGGCGTAGGTCTTGGATGTTTATCTTTATAAGTATCTTTAGTAAAGCTCAATCCGTCTGATTTGTAACTATATATTTATTTGTTTATTTTGGTCAAGTTTGGCTTAATTAAATATAAATACAAGATCTTATAGATTTTATAATTATAACAATATAATTTGTTTCCACCGTGTCGACTACCTGAACGTTTTTGGAAGTTAAAATTAAGTCTCGTCCGTTTTTATATTCTGTTATTGACTTGAAGAAGTTTGCAATGCACTATGACTAATTAAACTTCTAGAGTATATTAATAAAACCTTGTCCAATCCTTATAGAAGCTACTCAGCCCACCAATATGCAGATATTGTGTAACTTATGTTGAAAATAAAAATATACATTACCATACAAAAATGTTCAGCCGGCCGGACAATTTTAAAACAAAGTCTATTTTGATTTTTTTTTTCAGATTTCCAACATACGTCTTGTGGGAAAAGTTGTTCATATTGAGGGACTTTGAAGATCGGATAGAGTTTTATTAACATATTGTATTTTGCTCCATCTAGCTTATTGG
Source organism: Rhodophaea formosa (assembly GCA_963082605.1). Lineage (NCBI taxonomy): Eukaryota > Metazoa > Arthropoda > Insecta > Lepidoptera > Pyralidae > Rhodophaea > Rhodophaea formosa. The sequence continues at coordinate 5,814,721 of OY720209.1, forward strand.
ATTCATCGAATATAGGAAGTTGTGTACTACATATATTCTTATAGAACTCCTACAGAACTAGATTAGTAGTATGTACGTTATCTTGCGGGGGGCAAGACTAATGTGTCAGTACGTTAAAATCCACCCCATTATTTTTTTCAAAGCAGACCTTCGATCAATTTTTGCCTTGAATGTGTAAAATAGATCTTAAGTCGATTTCTTTTACCCCTCAGAGATATTTCTGTTTCCAAAGTTTTACGGCCGATCGTAAACAAAAGCGAGTGGACCCGAGTGATGGATTGTGTTGACACACATTTGATATGGACTGATGCGGATTAATGGCTATGTTTACTAATGAATTTTGATTTTCATAAGTTGCATTTTAATAATTTCAAGTTCTTAGTTTCATCGTTCTTTTTGCTAATAGTATATTATAAATAATTTCTCAATTTTGTCACCGCATTTGCTTCAGCTTTGTTAATATCTGATCTTTAAAATCGATAAAATTTCTAAAAATGCATCAAACTTTTGATTTAAAAACGACTCGGTCTTGACCCTATTTTCCTCAGAGACATTTCTGTTTCAAACCAAGATTTACGACCGCTCGTAAACGAAAGCGAGTGGAACCGCGTGTTGGATTGTGTTGACACAAATTTGATACGCACCGACTTAGCACAAGGGTAACCAATATGTAACTGTCGGTGGTAAGGCCACTTTGAAATTCAGCTTTTGAGTATAAGCATGTAAATTAAATATACCCATATTTGGAAAATTTACGTTGCTGGTGCTTTATGAATATAAATATTTATGATTTGTATTACCATAAGTAAGTTTGATCCCATTTGACTGATACCTTACTATAAGTACTATTTTCTTGAACAATAAAAGAAAAAATATTCTAAATAAATAGTGAGAACTCGGTCTTGCCTTCATTTCTTTTCCCTCAGAGATATTTCTGTTTCCGAACGAAGGTTTACGGCTGGTCATAACGATAGGTAGGCACCGATCGTAAACGAAAGTGAGAGGACCCGAGTGTTGGATTGTGTTGACTCAAATTTGATACGAGCTGACGTGGCTCGCTGGTTATTTGGGATGGATAGTTTTGACATTGGGTATTTTAAGTTAAGAGCGAGCAGCCAAATTTGTGCAAGTCAAACTATGAGCGGGAGTCGATATTAACTCACACAGACGTAAAACTATACAGGATGTCATTGTGTGTGTTAGCGCTAGATTGAGTGTAGTCGGACAAGTAATTTTGATACTCGTAATTAATTTTAAAATTACTCATTATTTCAATACTTGTATAAATATGAATGTTATAAGATACTAGCTGATGCCCGCGACTTCGTTCACGTGGACTTTATAACTCCGGTGAATTAATATACCTTAATATGAACTAAAGTCGATACATAAGCGTAATCTGTAAATTTGACCTGCTGTCATGCTGCAACTTAAAAAGCGCACATATCCAAAGGGCCTTCGAGAGAGACGGACTTCGGCTTTTTGTGTTGCCTAAGTGTGCAAGGCTTAGAGAGAAAGCAAACTCTCATGTTTTGCCGTATGGGCCGAAAGCTACGTTGCCAAAAGGCATATCCTAGTTGCGAGTGGCCCGGGACCGCTGGGCGGTCACCAGTAATATAAGCTAATCTTACTTTATGCACTGTATCCCAGTGGAGAGTGACTCTGTAAAATTGACGATATAAAATTTGACATGGTTCTGTATCAGATGTTCTAAATCTTCAATTTAAATACCTCAACAAAAAATGCTCATCAAGTTGAATAACTTTTGCTAAGGCGTCATTTTTATATTTCCTATTTATTACCTAGACTATAATGGTTCTGCGTCAGGTGTTCCAAATCTTCAATTTAAACATCTCAACAAAGAATGCTCCTCAGGTTGAATAACTTTTGCTAAGGCGTCATTTATAATATTCTTATAGTTCAGCAGGACCATTATGATGCTGCATCAGGTGTTCCATTTTTTTAAATCATTTTCAACATTTATGTTGCCTAGGTTTAGTAGCTATATAGCAAAAAAGTTTCATTCGAATCCGTCCAATATTTCCGGAGATAAACGTGATCATACATACAGACAGACAGGCAGACAGCTTAGAAATTCTAAAAAAATATTTTTCCTTTCTATTATTCTTTTTTAGTGTCCCTCTATCTATTTCAGTCAAAAATACTAAATGTACAGACAAAATATTTTTACTGTTTTATTATATGTATAGATAAGGTACAAATTATACATATAATATAAGACCTAAAAATTAAAGTGTAGAATAAATGTAGGGATACAATAATTCAACAACTTGAATATTTTTTTAAATTAAAAGCCGGTTTCTTTTATGTTGGTATTGCTGGCTCTAATTGTAATGAAATAAAATAAACTATCAAATCTATTAGTAAAGCTTGGGATATTTGCAATGTACTTATAATCCTAGTAGTTATAAACCAAATCATGCTCTTCAATACTATTAGTTTTTTCCAGGGTACTTATTTGTTCCCCTCCAGATTTTTCTTCATCGGATATAAGTGCATCATATACTTCCTAAAAGAAATAATAAGTGTATATTATTATTGTAAAGCTTGTATTAATCATTTCTATCTTTTTTATTTTTCCATTTAAATATTAAGCCCTTTTATAGTCCCGAGTTATTCACCTTTAGACAAAATAAAAATAAATCTAAATCTTTTGTCGATTTGGGAGCTATGATCAGACAGATACACACACAAGCTCCTTCCCCGAGTAGTTGTGTTTGTTCGTCTTTCAAGCAAAAACAAACTAAACTGAACTAATCAGATGAAACTTCATACTCGTACTAGATATTGGTAGTGAAGAATTCGGTGAGTAACATAGGCTACATTTTATTTCACAATTTAACCAAAATTCACGCGGGCGATCGATTATCTACGAATTTCAACTGTATTTCTTGCGTTTCTTTTCCATTACTGAAACATAATTAAATTTTACTAGTTTTTTTTTAAAATTTCTGTGTAAATTGCTTTCGTGTCTTTTGTATATAGGATGACATTAAAAACAACAAGCCTCGAAAACGATAGCTATATCAAAAGTTTAATAATATTAGACATCCGCCATCTTGGATTCCAAAAATGACATCATATCCATTATGAGCACCCCCAAAGCCTTCACAAACGATACCCATATCAAAAATTTAATGACATTTGACATCCGCCATCTTAGATTCGGAAAAAGACGTCATATTCATTATATGCACCCCCAAAAACCTCGAAAACGATACCCATATCGAAAATTTCATTCCATTTGACATCCGCCATCTTTGATTGCAAAATAGACGTCATATCATCATTTGCACCCCGAAAAACCTCGATAACGATAGCCATATCAAAAATTTCATAGCATTTAACATCCGCCATCTTGGATTAAGAAAATGTCGTCATATCCATTAGAGCACCCCCAAAAACTACGAAAACGATGCCCTAGAAAATTTCACCAGTTTTAATGTCACCTTGTACATAATAAGGGCGTGCCTTGTCTCACATATTTTTTTAACTCCTATTATCAGTAGTCCGAATTTTGTTTTCATACAATTTTACATCCTAATAATATAAAAAAATAATATGAATAAGATTTTTATGCCAGTCAAAATGGACACATATAATAGTTACTCAAAACAATCGAAAAGTATTAATACTTAGTAAACGATCAACCCGCTCGGGTCGCACTATACGTGTCTACACACAGTAGATCGATGACCTTGTATACGTCGACTGGCGAGCGACGAGCGATACGTCCACCCGTCAGGAAGGCTTGGCGCGAACTAAATTGTCACTACACGGGCGCTTGGTTTTATAGGCGATTTTAAAAAATTCATATAAAATTATAAACATCGGATATTAATTAAATTAAAAATTAGATCTGCTTGCAAACAGTATGTTTATTAGTAATAAATAGAATATCAAAGAAAAAAATAAGTATTTATCGTGGAAAAGCAGCACTATAAAACGTAAATTATGACATTTTTTAACGAATTTTTATCAGTATATAGATAAATAATTTATCATATTTTCCTCTGAGGTGCACTAAAAGACAATATAATCTGCGTTCTAAAAATATTAAATTAGTTACATTAACATGATTTAATTTTTATTTCATATTTCAAAGTGAGCTTTAACCGGCATTTTTGCAATTCGGCGTTACGAAAACCTCATAGTAATAAAAGTGAACACCTATAAACGGTAATTTTACGTTGCAGTGCACTAAAAAAAGAGTTGATCTTTATATAATCACGAATAATTTTATTTTATTTGGTTAATTTACGCGTAAATAAGGCGGTCTAAAACACCAAAAAACTGAAATTTCGCGGGAAAAACTTTGTGCTTCAAAATGAAAATATTTGCATTTATTCTGACATTGCCTGTAAATTTGAATATTACTATTTTTCTTCGTTTACTCAAGTTTACCAGTTACTACGGGGCTAGCTCAAGTTGTATGATATTATGTCCCTATATATTTATGTAATTTCTTCATTGTATTTAACACTATAAAGTGAACTTATCAAGTTTTAAAAGTACACACACGATACACATTATTACATCAAATATATTTGATACGTCAATTCAAGTTCTACCTAGCAGCTTTCTGTTGAAGCCCTAACAAGGTTTCTAGTTTACTAAAAATGCTTGATAGATAAATAAAAGCAAGATAAGAGCCAGCTTGATACACTCAAAAACAAGTGGTTGGTTACAGTTAGGCACGAGTACGAAAGATCAACTCAGCCTCGTCTGTATACTCTGTACCATTGCAGTTTATGCGGGCTCCGGGTGAACAAATATTCTGTGGAACCGGCCCAAATCTGCTGTTTTCAAACATTTGTCCATACGTAAAGTTTTGTATGCATAAATTTATTTAATTAGTGTTGACTGTGGTAGACTGAAATTTGCATAAAATTCTCGCGTTTTAAAAGCCTAATTCGTATCTTTACGAGTAAAACCATAGATTTAAAAAAAAAATCGTCAAACTGCTTCAAAACTCTAAATATCTTTCAAGGAATGTCGTCTTGATTGTTTGTTTTTCATTGTTATTGTTAACTTTGACATTGGCAAAATCATCGTTTAGGCTAAAAACGATGGAGCCGTAAACCTAAAGAAAGAAAGATCATAAGTGAGCAATTATACATATTAATTATTTCAAGCTATCTAGAGGTATCTAATAAGTCAGACTTAGAGGCAAACCACTGAACCACTGGATTTGATCCACTCCTGAATGCCTTGAAATGCAACACCCAGGCTGCCGTTTGCCTGGGTCACGTCCCTCCGTCATGGAAAAAAACCTCTTAGAAGAAGAAGATACATCTGATATAAGAAAGCTTTCCATCTTACAATAAAACCTGGGTCCAATGGCTTCACATGCCTTCCATAGTATGAAAGAACTTGAGATATTTTTATGCCAATAGTCGTCACCCATTTCAGTGGTAGCGATGCCCGGGGTTGCTTAAAACGAGTAAGTGTTACAGGTTGGGCGTGGGAGTTCCTGGACAAATAATATATCGAGACATGGAAGCATGCATTAACAAAACGATAATTGCGTTACTGCTTGTTGAGCTAAGCTATTAAATTAAAAAAATACTCTACCATACTGGATTGCCATTTAGATAAAAGTGCCTACAAACTATATATAAACTCACTCCCAAAATTTTTGCTTGCCTACTAACACTACAAGTAATAATTACTATAAACTGCAAACTTCAGCGATTCTCACAATGCTCAAGCGAATCATATCAATCCAGTCTAAAACTTGAAAACTGAAACCACAGAATATTTTATGTGTGAAATATGAAATCGTTCTCAGCTAGAATATAAGTCACAGTGAGAACCCGACAACGGGCTGGCGTTGCGCCAACTCCGCAGTTAACATCAGCTTATTCTTTAATATTTTCTCCGTTAAATTAATCTGTTCTAACTTTGTAATCTCATGACTTTCTATTGAACTGAGTTGGTAAAGTCACCTCTAATATGCGAAAGTATAAAGTTATAAACTTAAGTCTAACAAAATTAATAACAGCCTTAATTACGCAGTGGTTGACACGCTTGTAAGATAATGAGGGACTCTGGGTTCGACACCTTTCGTTTTTGATATTTTTGACGTTTCTGAATCTACATAAGGAGAGTCGGCGTCAGATTTAGCCAAATATCTTACAGCATAAAAAGTTCAATCTTACGTACTGTCTTATAAGCAGACCCAGATTTCAGATGTATTGTTTAGAATGAAAAAAAATCGGATGAGATGGAAAACAATCCCATCCCAATCCCAACCAATATTACATGCGAAAGTGGGTTTGTTTATTTGTTTGTTTGTAATGCTTTCACGTTCTAACTCCTGAACCGATCATCATGAAATTTGGCAAACCCATAGCTTAGGTTACTGTGAAGGACATAGGTTATACACATATGTCATAAAATTACAAGACTCTATTTTACTTTCGCGCAAGGTAACTCTCAGTGCCTTGAGGGCTGAGGAAAGCGTAACCGTCGTGTCGCTACAACCACCTATTAGAACCTTTAGTTCTACCTCAACACTAGCTCCGACGGTGCTCCTCGTAATAAGTCGGTAATCGGACAAATATAACGTGATAAACGCCGGGTTTCTACATATAATTAATATAATATACTTAATAGTTAGTTCTCTCAGTTTAAACAACAAACTGTTCTAAGCTGATTTACAGCGCTACCTTTGTAATTAACGAGCTAGGCTACCCGATAAGCTGTAAACATTGATTGTGTTTCAAACTAGTACCGATAGCAGATAATAGGGAAACTTTCAACACGATGTCTTGAGCGGTATCGTTTCTCAGTGGCCTAGTTCATCGCACGTTTAGTATCGAATGATTTCAGCAAAGTTCGCGAAGCTTGGAGAAGCTTGATGGGTGCTATCTACGAGGGTTTAGAAAATGTTGTATCTTATAAATAGTTAATGAAATGAAATGTACATACGTTCTAACAATTCAAATGAATCTCACGACTTCTCTCAACCTATAAAACTGGCTAGAGTGCTTAATGTGCCAAAGGTTAATACCACATGTACAAAGGTACCATACTTGATCATACGGCAAAACTTTCTTTTAATAAAGGTTGATCTTCATCCAGCAGGGTTTATAAAAAGTTCACACGTATCTTATATGATTACGCAACGGTTCTGACAAATTCAAACACTACATCTACACTGTTTACAAATTTCCAAAAATTACTTTATTATGTGTATATTATAACCGCAAAATATCAATACTTAATAGCGCCATTAAAGCAATCGCCTCGAAATCTGTTGACGTGGCGTATGGCGGCAGCCAAATTGCACACGGTGGTGATTGTCGGCGGAACCGTGCCGTAACTTTCCATAACCCTAAAAGGGATTATTAAATGGCATCTAAAATACTTTGACTCTGACTGCTCTGGTACATATTAGTGGTAGTACAGAGAGGGTCGTGCTCCTGCAGTGGAGACTAAAAGATAAAAAGACGTGATGATTAAGTAACTCAGACTGTAAAAATACTTATAATGTATAGAATTGTCATTTAAAAGCTGGTAAAGAAAAACAAAAATGGATTATAAAAATACCTTAGCATCAAGATGTCAAACTTTTTACAATGTCAAAGATTATCATGCAAGCTTATGCAAGTTGTTTTGATACATGAAGTAATTAAAATATACTTTTATTTTAGTACACTTTAATAATAAATCATTTTTTTATATAAACTAAGTATTCCAGGCGGAGGGCCCATTAAAAAAATCACCTCGAAATCTGATGACGTGGCGTATGGCGGCAGCCAAATGGCACGCGGCGGTAATTGTCGGCGGAACAGTGCCGTAACTTTCAATATACCGAAATGGGATTATTAAATGGCGTTGGAAATGATTAAGAATTAAGTAACTGTGATTGTAAAACGAATAATTTCACAAATGAATTACTACATAGAAGTATAGAAAATGGGGGGACTTAATTATATTTCACTAATACTGTCTGAATTACGAATAGTAATTATTTTAAAAGTCGCAAAATAAAAGGAATATAATATATTTAAAAAATATTTTAGCTTCAATATTTATTACACGTTTAAAAAATATCGCGCCAGTTATTTTGAGACGTGAAGTAAATTAAATACACTTACGTTTAGTAAACTACTAAGAAATTCTACATTACAAATTTAATTTAAATTAAAATACAGGCCGAGAGCCTATTAAATCAATCACCTTGGAATTTGTGGACGTGGCGTACGGCGGCGACCAAATGGCACGCGGCGGTGATTGTCGAAGTGAGTCGTGATTGATTGGCGAAGTGAGTTCACACACTAGCGCCACCCAGCAATTAATTCTATAAGTTCTATATCATATCAAATTTTAAAAATCTAATAGTTGAATGCCCTAGTAAATAACTTGTAGTATTATTGATATAAGATTTCACTATTTTTAATTTGATGTTTGTTTTTCGTATGTGTAAGTGGCCAACACAGGTGTCAGATTTTTCAAACTGCCTTAAGGCATCTGACATAGCTTAACGACTGCCATCAACGATGGCAGCCGGGACCGACGGCTTAACGTGCTTTCCGAAGCACGGAGGAGCTCGAGATATTTTTATGCCACTTGCAGTCACCCATCCAAGTAGGGACTGCACCAGGGGTTGCTTAACATACGTAGGCGCTCATAGAGCTCATAGAGCTCACACCCACTGGACTACCGGGCTCCTCCTTAATTTGATGAATTAAGAGAACGAATTATTACCGCCAAAAGTGGCCACTTTTGGCATTAATAATTCGTTCCCTTAAACTTAGATGATAATAATATCTATGAAAAGTAATAAAAAGAATACTACAAGTAATTTACAACGGCATTCTGCTATTAGATTTTTTAAATTTGATATGATTAAGGACTTATAGAATTAATTGCTGGGTGGCGCTCGTGTGTGAACTCACTTCGCCTTAACTGGCGTTGAAAATGACTAAGAATTAAGTAACTGTGATTGTAAAACTACAAATTTTGCAAATGAATTACCACATAGAAGTATAAAAAATGGGGACTTAATTATATTTTACTAATACTGTCTAAATAATGAACAGTAATCCCAAAATAAAAGGAATAATTATATTTAAAAATATTATAGCTTAATTTTTTTTTTTACATTTAAAACATGTCGTTTTAGTTATTTTGAGATGTGAAGTAAATTAAATACACTTACATTTTTAGTAAATTACTAAGCAATTCTACATTACACATTTAAATTTAAATTAAAATACAGGCGGAGAGCCCATTCAAACAATTTCCTTGGAATCTGTAGACGTGGTATATGGCGGTAGCCAAATGGCACGCAGCGGTGATTGTCGGTGGAATCGTGCCATAATTTTCCATATACCCAAATGGGATTATTAAATGGCGTCGGGAATGACTGGGAATAATTTACCTGAATTGAGTAACTTTTTTTGTACAAACGCTGTTTTTGCAAATTAAAATATAAAAAAAAGATGAGGAACCCATTATTATTACACTATAATCATCAATCATTATCAACAGGTCTTTGTTGGTCTCCACTGCAGGAGCACGAGGGTCGTCTCTCATATTACACTAATAATGTACAGTTATTATTTTAGAGTCGCTAAAGAAAAATTATGATAGATTACAAAAAATTCTAGCATCAAGATATGTACTTTTTTCCACTGTTAAAGAATATCGTGCTAGTTATTTTAGGATGAAAATTAAATAAATTATACACTTACATTTTAAATAAACTGTTAATAAATCACAAATTTTTAATGTAAAATTGAATCTATGGAGGTGGCGTATAGTGGCAGCCAAATGGCACGCGGCGTTGATTGTCGGCGGAACCGTGCCATACCTTTCCATACCCCCAAATAGGACAATTAAATGGCGTCAGAAATGACTGAGAATAACTTATCTGAATTAATTTTTATTGAAAAATATACTGATTTTGCGAAGTAAGTACCTATAAAAAGAAGGAAACCCAATTATATTTTACTAATGATATACAGATTTTATTTAAAATGCACTTAATAATAATAACATTAGATTACAAAAATATCTTAGCATCATGATGGCTCCTTTTTAACTTGTTATAGAATATCGTGCTCTTTTATTTGTGGCTTAAAGCAAATAAAATACACATATTTTTAATAAAATTAATGTAAAATACGTATTACAGGCGGAAAACCCATTGAAACAATCACCTTGGAATCTATGGACGTTGTGTATAGCGGCAGCCAAATGGCACGCGGCAGTGATTGTCGGCGGAACCGTGCCGTAACTTTCCATAACCCCAAATGGGATTATTAAATGGCTTCGGATATTACTGAGATTAACTTGACTATGTAAATACAGTATGTATATTATACAAACATTAACAATCAAAACTCAAAAGCCTGCTTTTGGTTTAGTAGAGAAATCCAAGGAACAACCAAACAAGGAAAGGTAATAAAAGGAATAAATCAGCCAAGTAAGAGTCAGATTCGTAGATACGTACAAACACACAGTTTTGCCATGTCTGTCCGTCTGTCTGTCTGTCTGTCCGTCCGCGGTTTTACTCAGAGACTATAAGTACTAGAAAGCTGTAATTTGGTATGGGTATGTATATTAATCATGACAAAAAAGTGGTATAAAAAATCTTTAAAAAATTTTTTTTAAGGTAGCTCCCTAGCTAGCTAGTAAAGTGGGGGAGTAATTTTTTTTTTCTCTACTTACCCATCGTGTGGGTTATCGTTGAACAGGTCTTTGAAAAATATTGTGAGGTTGAGAACACCATTTTTCGATTTAGGGATCCGTTTCCGAAATATTTGGTTTTAAAGTGAAAATTTTTGTTAGAAGTGTGTCCCCCCCCCTATCTGCTAAACGGTTATATATGGATACGTGAAAAAAATTACAGCAGTAGTATATACTTATATACTGAAGTTGAAAGGAAAACTATCAAAGCTTAGTACTAAATGCAAACAAAAAAGTTATAGGCAACCAACTTATAAAAGGTACTGGAAAATTTAAAATTTCATACAATTTTCCTTGTTAGATGTTTTTAGTCGTTAAACTGTGAGGTGCGAGTGTAAACAGTGTGAACTCAAAGTTGTCATTCGCAACTACGGAACCCTACACTGCGCGTGGCCCGACATGTACTTGGCCCGTTTTTAGGGTTCCGTAGTAAACAAGGAACCCTTATAGTTTCGCCATGTCTGTCTGTCTGTCTGTCTGTCTGTCTGTCTGTCTGTCTGTCCGTCCGCGGTTTTACGCAGAGACTATAAGTACTAGAAAGCTGTAATTTGGTATGAGTATGTATATTAATCATGGCAAAAAAGTGGTAGAATAAAATTTTGAAAAATATTTTTTTTTAAGGGTAGCTCCCATACAAGTAAAGTGGGGGAGTAATTTTTTTTTCTCTATTTACCCATCGTGTGGGGTATCGTTAAATAGGTCTTTTAAAAATATTGTGAGATTGAGAACACCATTTTTCGATTTAGGGATCCGTTTCCGAAATATTTGGTTTTAAAGTGCGAATTTTTGTTAGAGATAAGTGTCCCCCCCCTCTATCTGCTAAACGGTTATATATAGATACGTGAAAAAAATTACAGCAGTAGTATATATGCTGAAGTTTAAAGGAAAACTATCAGAGCTGAGTACTAAGTACAAAGTAAAAAGTTATAGGCAACCAACTTATAAACTGTAAAATTTCATACTATTTTCATTGTTAGATGTTTTTGGTCGTTAAACTGTAAGGTGCGAGTGTGAATAGTGTGAACTCAAAGCTGTCATTCGCAACTACGGAACCCTACACTGCGCGTGGCCCGACACGCACTTGGCCGGTTTTTTAATAATAATATATATGTCTCGCGTAACATTTAATAATTTAAGAAAACAGTAAGAATGAACCTTTCATTGGTTGTCAGAAAATGTAAAGTCTAACTGATCCTGTCCCTGATAATGTCAAAATTCTATGAATTCGTTTTATTTGCCAGGAAAAGAATCTGGAAAAACGTTTTCTTGGTCGCCGCGAAAATATCGGCTTGCCGAAGTAACAAATAATTCACAGAGCCTTGTAAATGCAAATTGGAGTCGACAGCTGCGCTGTGATCGTGACAAGAGTGTCGGACTCCGTCGTCTAATAATGCCGGGCCTGTCACTTAGATTAGCTTTGTGTACGTTATTATGTAAAGCAGTTCTCCCGCTACTTTCCAGCGTAAGTTATAGCTTATGTCACCCGCACATAAATTAGCTCTCAATAGGTGGAATAATTTTGAAAATTGAAGACTACAGCTGCGTTGTGAACATGAGAAGAGTATGGGCACCGTCTTCTAATAATTCCGAGTTGACATTCACATTAGCTTTCTGTAAATCATAATGTACTAGCAATTTTTCCACGACTTCATTCGCGCAAATTGTAGCTTGTGTTAGCCGCAGATAAATTAGCTCCCTTTAGGTGAAATAATTTTGAAAATACGAGTCAACAGCTGAGCTCTGATCGTGACAAGAGTGTCGGACTCCGTCGTCTAATAATGCCGGGCCTGTCACTTAGATTAGCTTTGTGTACGTTATAATGTACTAGCAATTTTCCTGTGATTTTGTCCGCGTATATTGAAGCCTATGTCACTTACAGATAAATTAGCACTCTATAGGAATTTTGAAAATTAGAGTCGACAGTTGGGTTATGACATGACAAGAGTGTCGAACTCCGTCCTTTAATAATGCCGGGACTGTCAATTATGTAGATTAGCTTTGAATACGTTATAATATACTAGCCATTTTCCTGTGATTTTGTCCACATATATAATATGTTTAGGTTACTAATAGATAAAGGAACACTTAACGGTAAAGGAATTTTGAAAATAAGAGTCGACAAGAGTAAATACATGATGAATGATGAATCTTACTCATGAATCACTAACTGTTGCTGAAAATTGCGTTAAAATCCGTTAAGTAGTTAAGATCTACGGATGCGACATACAAAAAATGTTAAAACAGTTTTTCTGTTAGTTATAAATTAAACTAAATACTTATCTGTTACTCTTTTTATTAGTGATAATAGTAAAACACATCCAAATAAATCCATCCATTCATCAGGTCTTTTTTATTCTCCTCTGCAGGAGCACGACCCTCTCTGTACTACCACAGCAATATATTAGCCAGAGTAGTCAGAGGATTTGGCCTACACCCTTCACGCTGGCCAGACGTGTTGAAGAGGTCTTTTGAATGTTTGTAAGCTTTGTTTAGCTTGTGTTTCCTAAGTCGCCTTTTACGACATCCACGGGAAGACTTGGAGTGGTCCTATTCTACTCTGCCGGGAACCACACGGCAAACCACCAAATAAATATAACAGAATTATTCCTATGCTTTGCATCCTACCTGTGACAAGTTTATTTTTATCACAATATCTTTTCAACTTGAAAATAATACTGGACAATGATTTCGTTTTATTACAAAAAGCGAGATCGTATCGTGAAAAATTCAGTCAATTAAACTGTGCTGCAACCCGACTGACTTCCCGTTTAATTGATGAGAGGTAATTAGTAGCGGAACTGTGGAGTGCTATCGTTTTTATGAAATATTAACTTGTGGGAAATATGATTTATTTCTATTTTGACCTGTGATTTAATCGTTGCAAAAAGCTTTTTACTTTTAAATGTGTAAAATAATAACAATAAAAATATACAGGGACAAATCACATGAATTGAAGTGAACTTGTGTCGTAGGATGCTAACTCAACGATACTTTAGAACACAAGACTCAGGCCAATCTGATTAAGATCGTTTTTCCATCACTATCCTAACCTAACCTGATCGGGGGTCGAACCCGGCACCACTTCTGTCGTATGGGTGGCTAAAAAAGTCCGTTTTTCAGTTCAGACCTAAATAGCGACTATTTGAAGGCAGTTTCTGTTAACTCCATTGGAGATAGATGGTTAACGGTAACGGAGATCCTCACACCAAGCTCATATGTAAGTTGTTTGAAACTATAATATATTTCCACTTTTAAACCCTGAAATCACAACACCTACTTTTTGTGCAGTCGTGTCGAAATAAAATTACCTGTCTTCTTTTTACCAAGAATAAAGAATCACAAAAAGCTTTATCATCCTTATATTAAGCTAACGCAAACAAATTCACTTAGCGAGTAATCTCAAAAAGTAATTACTCGTGAAAATTCTATTACACGAATAAACTTCGAGGTAGTAAAAAAATCTCAGCTCATATATAAAGTTAGAGCTGGTCGCCGACTTTGTATGGGAAGTTTCCCTACTTTAGTCGTATAAACTTTGTACTCCTTAAATTACGACGCTACCCCGGGAATAGGTTAATTCAAGTTTTATGTACATATAATACCTATTTAGGTGAAGTATCGCAATTAAATTTCAAGTTACATTGGATTTGAAAGTAGATGGAACGATGGACGACCTAGGAAAAAATGGATGGATTGTGTCAAGGAGAGTATGAACAGGATACTAAATATTGTCACGTCTTTTTCCCTAGCGGGGTATACAAAGCCCTGCAGGCCTATTTGCTAACTTTGACAGCTACGGTGTACATCATTTTCATGGTAACTTCAATATTCATTACAGCTTCGGTATGAATGACTATTTTTATTTAAGATATGAAAACAGTAATAGATGCTAAAGTGACAATCAAATCGTTGTACACCGAGTTAGTAAATCGGTCTGCAGGTCTATAATACCTAAAGCCACGTTTAGCATGGTGATAAGCGTGGAGATGGGAAACAGTATCAAAGTAGTGATGCCGCATCGCCTATTGCCATGATTCTCTAGTCGCCCATTCCCTCGATCGGTTTTTACGATCTGCACCGGAAGAGAAGCGTGGAAGTGGGTATGAATAAGATAAGAGTGGCAAAGGCTATGGTAGGTGACAGAACAAAATAGAAAGAACTGACATACTGTGCCGAAATGCCATAAAGGAAGAAGAAGAAAAAGATACACTTTCAATTTAGAGTTGTAATTAATAAATGAGGATCTTCAAACTTAAATAAAGTAAAAAGTTTATGTAGTGTGGTAACATTTACTTTTTTTTTCTGGGCTCTGCAATTACGTTTTACTTGTTCGTTTCAATACTTTTCATATCGTGAATTAGGAACAAAACTCTACTAGAACCCACGTTGGTAGTAATGAACTAAGAGTCCAGCTGGTAAGCCATATGCTTGTTTGACTATTTCGTGGTATAAAAATAAGTAGAAAAGCAGAAAGAATAATAACACGAAACTCAAAGTTAATAGAAGAGCTAGCTCACAAATGGCCGACTGTACTCAAACGACAGAAGCCCAGGAGTGCTATTTTTGAACGCGTGACTCACTAAACGAGTGATTGACGCGAGTGTTTCCAAAAGGCCGCATTTTTGAATCGTTAGTTGGCGAGTGATTGCAACGAGCGGTTGAGACCGCTCGTTTCCGCAGGCGACGAACGCTTTTATGTCAAAGTCACTTCCTGTCATTTGAAGTTCCTATGTCATGATTTTACGTTCCGTTTGACACTACACTTCTTAAACATTTTAAAAATCCATAATAACCTTAAAAAAGTTTATAAAAAATTCTGCGTGAAATAAGAATAAATGAAATATTTTTCGTTGAAGGTTGGCAGCACTACAGTTCAAGCGATGGTTTCAAAAATATGGCAAAATGGCATTTATTGACTTGGAAGACGAGTGTGACTTGTAGTCGTGCACGACTTCCGTTTTAGTGAGTCACGCGTTCAAAAATAGCACTCCAGAAGGTGTAAAGTGATTTTTCCAGTTTCAAAAAATTACTTTTAATCATCCTAAGAACAGCCACAGTATTCACGTGCAAGAACTACCCAAATCGTGATTTCATTACGAAAGCGAGGCGGCGCGCGTGTGCATGCACGTTTTTGTCACGTAAGCACGTGGCGACGAGTTTTCTCATAAGGGTTTTATCTGGACCTTTTTGTACATTTATTTTTGTATATATCCCTATTTTTGTATTGATCGGCTGATTCCCATTTTTTTACAAATACATGCTAAAATTTAAACGAGAGTCGGTAAAAAATCTATTTTAGTACACCTTTCTTTCAACCCTGAAACGGCACCTATTAAACGCCGGTTCAGTAGGTTTCCCCTCGAGATTCATTGATTATATGGAGGATCACATAATCAAAGTCATCATTAACGATGAATACCAAGTAAATTGTTTAGGAAAGGTAGTAAAGAAAAATTAACACACAAGTGAATACTTACAAGCACATGGCGAAGCCAAGTGCTTTTAGTAGTTTAAGTTTTCATCAATTCATTAAAGAGATTTAAAGTTCTGAAAATGATTTCTCGGGTGTAATGGGATTTGCATGGAATCTTATAGCCCGTAGCCATAAAAGCGACCATCCAGCCTTCTTTGTTTGCATTCAATGAAACCGTTTAAAAGTAGGTGCGCACTCTTCTTTATTCATTTACATGTATTTGCCCTACGACCTTATCGTGTCTCAAATGAAAACACAAGCACAGCGACGGCAAAAGGACACATTTCAGCACTCACGTAATAGTACATTACTGCAGAGGCCGGGAAGTAAGGGATTGCCGGACGAGTATAGTTTTCAAGGCCGAGCGTCAGCGAGGCCTTGACAATAGTTACGAGTCCGGCAATCCCTTTCCCGCCGAGGAAAGTATAGAGATTTTCTCAATAAATGTGAGGAAATTTAACTTAAAGTTACACATAAACTTACATGCCTTAAATATTTCCCCTTACTAGGTATTTGCCGGTAGTAATTTTTCCACTTTCAAGTTTCAAATTAAGCGAAGTAGGTACTTAAAATCCATTGCAGTGTTGCTTTCATCACTAAAACTCATTTTGAACCGTTTCATTTCGAATAAATAACCAACTTTGCACATATTTACCGAAAACAATCAATGTCAATCAATTACTGCAAAGCGTTAATCACAAACTACGAAGAAGATACTATTACTAGTATCAGACGACCGACTGCCATATGTTTTCTCTAGGCAATAAGGATCATAGACAAATAATGGAGTGAGGGTGAAAATGAAAAAAATGCCATACAATTCCTTTTGAGTTTCTATGGGGGGCCATAAATTCAAAGTCAATTGACGTGTGTTCTATGCCCTAAAATCCGTAAAGGCAGTTTTTCGGCAGTGGCGTTAATCACTACGGGTATAGTGAAAATAACAGATCTCCCGAGTTTTTAATTTTTTTATTTTCAGTTGTCAATTCCAGCAAAGGAAACAATGCCCATAGAGCCCAGTCATATTTTTCACAAAAAAATTAATAGATCATAGATTATTGTTTTCTTCTCTCGCAACGAAAATTAAGCATATTTTCGTATGATCACATATCGATATTTTAATGAAATTGTAGTTATATTCACGTATTATATGCATTTTTTAAAAATGCAGTGGTAGTAAACTGGCTGTATGACAAGTGACATAATTTACGTTACATAGATTAATTAAAAAGTTTTGAGCAGCGGCCGGGAAGTAATTTTCATACTTATTTCCTGGCCTAGGCCGGCAATGCGATGAATGAGCCAAGAATTACAAACTTCCGGTCTTCTTTTTACTACAGTAATGCCTACATTTCCGAGCATGTTTGAGAAAAGGACATTTTCTGGACCCGAGACATTCCGAGAATTTAATCCGAGCGGGGTTGGGTAGCTAGAGTATTCCGTGAATGCTACAAAAAGGGCTCTCAAAATAATTTCCATTTGCAAGCTCTGCATATTACAGGTATGGAATTCCTTGCATAAAGTAATTAGGGAGAAAGATAAAATGTAATTTTTTGCGCACTCGCGCGCACCAACGGTTTTAGACGCTCCATGCAAATTATATTTATTTTTTGCGAAGTTTCCGCGGTAAGTAATGAGTGTGGAATGAAATGAACGATGGAATTAATATACTTTACGAATCCGCGCTGGTGGAAAAAGTTTTAATTTTTTTGCATTAATCTAGTAAAGTGTGTTTTTAAATTTTACATATTACGTGTTTTCAAATAAGTACTTTTGAGTAATACAGTCATTGCATATTTTATTCCATAGTGGAATATATTTTCAATTGTTCGATATCGTTAATTGATAAGATATTAAAGCTGGACCTTTTTAAGTTCCGTTTGGTTTTGTGTCTTGATTAAAACCAATCCATGTTATCCTATGGATGTAGTATGGAGACAAGACATGGAGTCCCCCTTTGGCATCAGATGGCATTAAAACTTCACCAAATATTTTTCTACAAAAAAAATATATATAGCTTGTAAATCTACCACTGGCATTCCCTGGTCAACAAGGAATTAGTTTCTGCATTTCATCTTGCAATGTGGGTTCACAGCATTTAGTGCTATCTACTGCAGTTGTTGTTAACTTTAATGAGTACACTTTAGACGGTTGTAAAAATCTGAGAGTTATTAATTGTCTAAAATTTATCTTTATAAAAGTTTAGTCCATATTCTCCTTAGAAGTAGGTATGATAGTAAACAAAAAAATTATGTCCGTGTCACACACAGTGGAGCTTTATCAACTGATCGGTCAACGTGTGTCTAACACACAATATTTCTCGCTTTCTTCTTTTATAATATGGTTTCCAACGAGATTTCAGTGACTCTGCTAATGTCCAGTTTAATGGGGTACTAAGTATCGGTGTTGTATGGTATAGTTTTTAACATGTGGCGTCAAAGATGACGTATACTATGTTCTTTGATAGCCTCGTGGGAACTTTAGGGACATCAAAATTCGTTCGAAGATGAGTTTCACACGTGCAAAAATAGTACCTGTGCTGACAAATCTATACGAGTCTATATTACAGTTTACTTTATTTCACAAATTGTTCATGTGTACGACTATTTACAACACCAAACTACACCAATTTCATATTATAAAGCCCACTTAAATCAATTTGCAAAGTCGTCTCGGACAAACCACAACTACACCCCTTGACTTCCCAACAAAATCTACCACACCATATTTATAAGTGTTCAATTGCCTGCAATGTCCAGTTTGGTTAGGACATTGCAGGCATGAATCACCTGATTGTCTGATAAGAAAGATGATTCCGTGCTTCGGAAGGCACGTTAAGCCGTTGGTCCCGTCTGCCATCTGGTAGTCGTTAATGGAGCCACGTCAGAGGCCGAGAGGCGGTTCCGAAGAACTCTGACACCAGGGTGGGCATGGTCAACTGACCGTGTCACCTTCACGAAATGATGATGATGATGAGTGTTCAATTCATCATCAGGTCTTTCTAGTCTCCACTGCAGGAGCACGACCCTCTCTGTACTACCGGAGCCATATACTAGCCTGAGTAGTCAGAGGATTTGGCCTACACTCTCCACGCTGGCCAGACGGGTTGGAGAGGTTTCTTTGATGTTAATAAGCTTTGTTTAGGTTGTGTTTCCTGAGTCGCCTTTTACGACATTCACGGGATGACTTGGAGTGGTACTATTCTACTCTGCCGGGAACCACACGGCGATGTGTGTGCGAGCACAATTACTTAATAACAATTACGAGTGTTCAATTAAGTAGAAGTTTTTATACGTTTCGTGTAGACATTTCATAAAGTGAAATAGTTTCACTATTAGTTGCATTGTAAACAAGCTCGAAACAGTTTCTGAGGTGCATACCGTACTACGAGTTGGATTCACGGCGTTTAGTGCTATTTACTGCAGTTGTTGCCAACTTTAATGAGAGCACTTTGAGCAAACGAACAATTGTGACAATTATGGAATACTAGCTGTTACCCGCGGCTTCGCCTGCGTGATATATAGCTTATGTCCTCTTCAGTACCCTAACCTATGTGTATGCGATCTCATGGTGATCGGTTCAGTAGATACGATGTGAAAGCGTAACAAACTAATAAATAAACAAACAAATAAACTCACTTTCGCATTAATAATATTAGTTAGAATCTAGCTTTTTAATTTGCATAATTGAACAGTCTATAATTAATACTAACAAAAAAACTTTTTCTATTATGCTGACATATATTTTCCACGACTTTTTCCATCGAATTTATAGCTTATATGCTATAACTATTATCGGTCCATTGTCTGATTTTATAATAAAAAATAAATTAAAATAAATTAAATTGTGAAATAAAGTAACTAAAGATAATTACGAAGAGATAGTGCACTGCAATGCGGTGATTGCAGGTTGGGTTCCCGCGAGATTTTATTTGGCAGTTTATCTGACCTACAAAGCAGTGTTGAAACTGTTCTGCAAGTACTCTTGTGGCTTTTATTCTGCGTGCCAAATTGTTGTTTACTTTAGCACCTTAACAGAAAATACAACGTAACGTAGTATGTAACCTAGTACTCCACACCTGGGCCATATTTTCCTAAGTCCATGCTAATATCTTAACGTTTACACAAGCTCGCACAAACATCGACATTAAATAAGCATGCAAATCAATTTTCCTGAGTTCGGTAAATAAAACTCTTGCAAACGTTAAATTAGTAACCATTTACGCTGCACACATGTAACGTAAAAAGTTGGCGTCACTTGTTACTTACTCTACGCCTGGTCCATATTTTCCAAGGTCCATGAAAATATCTTCACATCTTCCACATTATTCGAAAGCTAGGTAATGCAGTGTCTTTCTATAAAATAAATGAAATTATATTGTGAAATGGTGTAACTCAAGTAGATAGTTGCGAAGAGATAGTGCACTGCAATGCGGTGGTTGCAGGTTAGGTTCCCGCGAAATTTTATTTGGCAGTTTATCTGACCTACAAAGCAGTGTTGAAACCGTTCTACGAGTACTCTTGTGGCTTTAATTCTGCGTGCCAAATCGTTGTTTACTTTAGCACCTTAACAGAAAATACAACGTAACGTAGTATGTAACCTAATACTCCACACTTGGGCCATATTTTCCTAAGTCCATGCAAATATCTTCACGTTCACACAAGCTCGCACACACATCGACATTAGATAAGCATGCAAAGCAATTTTCCTGCGTTCGGTAAATAAAATCTTCCAAACGTTAAATTAGTAACCATTTACGTTGCACACATGTAACGTAAAAAGATGGCGTCACTTGTTACTTACTCTACGCCTGGTCCATATTTTCCAAGGTCCATGAAAATATCTTCACATCTTCCACATTATTCGAAAGCTAGGTAATGCAGTGTCTTTCTATAAAATAAATGAAATTATATTGTGAAATGGTGTAACTCAAGTAGATAGTTGCGAAAGTGCACTGCAATGCGGTGGTTGCAGGTAAGGTTCCCGCGAGATTTTATTTGGCAGTTTATCTGACCTACAAAGCAGTGTTGAAACCGTTCTACGAGTACTCTTGTGGCTTTAATTCTGCGTGCCAAATTGTTGTTTACTTTAGCACCTTAACAAAAAATACAACGTAACGTAGTATGTAACCTAGTACTCCACACTTGGGCCATATTTTCCTAAGTCCATGCAAATATCTTCACGTTCAACACACACAAGCTCGCACACACAACGACATTAAATAAGCATGCAAATCAATTTTCCTGAGTTCGGTAAATAAAACTCTTGCAAACGTTAAATTAGTAACCATTTACGCTGCACACATGTAACGTAAAAAGTTGGCGTCACTTGTTACTTACTCTACGCCTGGTCCATATTTTCCAAGGTCCATGAAAATATCTTCACATCTTCCACATTATTCGAAAGCTAGGTAATGCAGTGTCTTTTTATAAAATAAATGAAATTATATAGTGAAATGGTGTAACTCAAGTAGATAGTTGCGAAGAGATAGTGCACTGCAATGCGGTGGTTGCAGGTTAGGTTCCCGCGAGATTTTATTTGGCAGTTTATCTGACCTACAAAGCAGTGTTGAAACCGTTCTACGAGTACTCTTGTGGCTTTAATTCTGCGTGCCAAATTGTTGTTTACTTTAGCACCTTAACAGAAAATACAACGTAACGTAGTATGTAACCTAGTACTCCACACTTGGGCCATATTTTCCTAAGTCCATGCAAATATCTTCACGTTCACACAAGCTCGCACAAACATCGACATATAAAAAGCATGCAAAGCAATTTTTCCTGAGTTCGGTAAATAAAACTCTTCCAAATGTTAAATTAGTAGCTGCACATAACATGTAATGTAAAAAGTTGGCGTCACTTGTTACTTACTCTACGCCTGGTCCATTTTTGCCAAGGTCCATGAAAATATCTTCACATATTCCACATTATTCGAAAGCTAGGTAATGCAGTGTCTTTCTATAAAATAAATAAAATTATATTGTGAAATAGTGTAACTCAAGTAGATAGTTACGAAGAGATAGCGCACTGCAATGCGGTGGTTGCAGGTTGGGTTCCCGCGAGATTTTCTTTGGCAGTTTATCTGACCTACAAAGCAGTGTTGAATCCGTTCTACGAGTATTCTTGTGGCTTTAATGTGCCAAATTGTTGTTTTCTTGAGCACCTGAACAAAAATTACAACGTAATGTAGTACGTACGTAGTATGTAACGTAGTATAATCCGCGCCTGGTCCATATTTTTCTAGGTCCATGAAAATATCTTCACATCTTTCAAACTATTTCAATGTTAGATAATGCAATTTCCCTTCAATAAAATAAATAAATTATATTGTGGAATGGTATAACTAAAGATAGGTAATTACGAAGAGATAGCGCACTGCAATGTTCCCGCGAGATTTTATTTGGCAGTTTATCTATCCTACAAAGCAGTGTTGAACCGGTTCTGCGAGTAATCTTGTGGCTTTAATTGTGCCAAATTGTTGTTTAATTTAGCACCTGCGTTTGGAACATAAATGATATCATTTATTTTATACTGTTAAGGGAATTATTTATTTAATTTCACTTAAGAGCAAGTAGAATTTTTAGGGTTCCAGTGCTGCCCTCATTTAAAATAAAACAAAATGAAGGTATCATTGAAAATTTTGTTCTGTGAAGCCCTAGCCCCTAGCCACTACAGTGAAGTACAGTTTGCAATTCAAAGTGAAAACGTGAAGTTTTTCTCAGATTCTATGTCAAAAACTGCCACTTGTGACAAAAACGCTAAGAAAAGCATCACATTCACACTTTAAACTATAAACAGTAGTTCGTAAAATAGTTTGAAAGGTTATGTCAGGTCTCGCACATTTTTTTTTTACTATACCATATTTTTAAGTTATTTATTTCAAATGAGGTGCGCACTAAGCCTTGTAAAATTCATGTATAACTTTAACTTTGCGGCATCTAATTCAGCGAAAATGATGAATTACCATATACATAATTCGAATTACAATGCGGAACTTGCACACATTTTTTTTATTGTCCTATGAAAAGAGCTCTGAAAAATAGAAATAACAATGAAAAAATCCTCTTGATAACCCAAAAACTCTTTGAGATATAAGGGTTTGAAAATTCCAATTTTTCGTCTCGGCCTAAACGTCCCTACGTTTAGGCCGAGACGAAAAATTTGAATTAATTGAAAATTAAAAAATTGGAAAAAACAACTGACTAGTGACGTCACTCCTTCAGCAATTTGTATGCGTGTTGTGAGGACTTTGTTTGTCAGCTATGTTAAATATTGCGTTAAGGGAAATGGCTTCATAACAAAAACTGCTATTAATTTAAAGAGCTATTTCATAGTAATATAAGATTTTTGAAATTTACATATTTTTGAAACGGACTTTTCTAACAATCTTAACCAAAGTTAATGTATCGATATCGGACTGAAAGTGTCCTTAACAGATTTTTTCCAGTTAGATAGATGCTTATATAACCAGAAACAGTTTTCAAAATGTACTCTTCAATTCAAATTTTGTACCGTTAATAATTGTAAAAAAATATCAGTTAAATAAAAAATAACGATCAATTTCAAGTAAACATTATCAATTTCTAATTGTTTACTCTACTAACAATCCAGAGTAAATCACATCCCTCAATCCACAGCTCATCAAAGTTTAATCTCCAAGAAAATAATAACCGAGAAATTACAAAACTCTCTATCTCTCAACGAACACGTGGCAGGCATTGTATTTCACAACGTGGCCGGAAAATTGCGTTCTATTTTTATACAACTCAATAATTGCTAAGAATTAATCTTCTTCTTCTTCCTTTACCATATCTCACTTTTTTATGTGGGGTTGGCACAGTATGTCAGCTCTCTCCACCTTGATCTATCATCTACCATAGCCTTTGTCACTCCCCTCCTGTTCATACTCTCCCTGACACCATCGATCCATCGTTTCTTAGGTCTTCCTCTGTTCCGCGTACCATCTACTTTCAAATCTAATGCCTTTCTTTTGATATGAGTTTCTTCTCTCCTCATCACATGTCCATACCAACTCAGTCTATGACTATGGAGCTTTTCTGTTACTGGCGCGACTTTCATACTTTCTCTTATATACTCATTCCGTATTTTATCCATTCGTGTCACTCCACACATCCATCTCAACATTCGCATCTCTGTTACATGCAATTTTCTTTCTTCCATCCCTTTTGTGGTCTAACATTCCGATCCAAACAATAATACAGGTCTGATTACAGTTTTGTAAATCTTTCCTTTAAGTTTAAGGGGCATACGACTGTCACAAGTTACTCCCGTGACCTGTCTCCACTTAGCCCATTCTGCGCTAATACGATTATTAACATCTCGATCAATGTCTCCGTCCATCTGAATAAGAGAGCCAAGATATCTAAAATTGGAGCAGACTGGTAAGGAAACACCACTTAAGGCAATAGGAGAGAAGCTAGATGGACCACGGAAGTCTAGAAACAGGTGTTCTGTTTTGGTCATGCTTATTTTAAAACCTACTTTCTCCAGTCTCTCCCGCCATTTTTCCAGCCTATTCTGTACCTCCAGCGCATTCTCTCGGACAAGAACAATGTCGTCAGCAAACAACATACACCAGGGCGCTTCTTCTTGTATATCTGATGTTAATGCATCCATGATCAAGAGTCTGCCTGCGACCACGAACACTGTAAAGTGCTCGAAACGTTAGGTGTATAAATAATGTAATAAACGCGATAAAAACCGTATTAAAATAATTTTATTTAAAAGCGAAATATAGTACAATTTTAGTTACGTATTTTTATAAATAATGGGGATAGTAGTATCATTATATACATAACGTAACAGAATAGTAAAAAAAGACAATAAATAAACAACAAAAATAGCCATTCTACTTAGAAACTGTAGTCCTTTTTATTAATAGATGTGGACATCACTAATAAATACCTACAAGTTTCAGATTTTTTTACTGATTAAGGTCCCTTTATGATGTAGCTAAACAACTGTCATCTAATGAATGATAGTAAATGTTTTTCACATAAGACCACATACAATTACAGTGCAGTATCCTACTATTCACTGAAAGGTGAAAATAGTCAAATAATTTGAGATTTAAGATATACTTATGTGCAAGTTAACCCAGCTTGTAGCGAAACATTTTTCGGTTTTTGGGACGAAAAATAAATGAAGAATCTGGGCCAAGATTTTGTAGGACAGGGCGCAAATAAGCCTTGCCTACGGCGGATTGAGCGACCATTATTAAGTTTTAATGACGCTCGCCACAATTCCAGCTCCCGAAGCTATAAACAAAGGATAATGGCCTTTGTGTCTCACGTAATAAGATAAATAACCGCATTCGCAATCTGCGGCCTGAATGTAATCTCGAGCTAGCGAATTAAATATGAATGAAGAACTGAGGATGCAGATGTTCACAAAAAGGTTCAGTTTGTAATAAGTGAGCGAGAATTATTGGGGTTGGAAAAATTTATATGCGTGGCACTTTTTCTTTTGAACGGCTGCAGCTAAAACCTATATTACTTGACGTATTATGATAAATACAAATGATTTATCATTTTATGATATTCACAAAATATATACTCTCCCATGCTCGTTTGGGAGATAAGGAAAAATATAAAATATACCAGCTGCTTTTCTTCCTGTGCAGACCGTAAAAGTCAGTCAAGGGATTAAGCGAAAATCTAAGGGATCACCTTAAAGGTGTCACCATCACTATTTTGACTCTGCTTTCCACCTTAACGCCCACCTGGCCTTTGGGTTTTACAACCTTGGGCTCTGTCTACCCCGCAAGAGATAAAGACGTGATAAAATAGTAATAATATGACTTCCAAGCAAAAGGAGTTTGCATAAAAGAGGCTTTCTTACATTTAGTAGTACGACCACTAAATATCACTAAATTATGTTCCTTTACATTAAGGGGTATCCAGACAGCGGTCAGGTGCTCAAGAGTCCCGCGTTGCTTGTTCGCGTTTGGCGTTAGAGCGTACACTTTTTAGCATTTCGGAAGTGCCTTTATTTGAAACGATTAACTTTGAGAAAAAATGGTTTAAGTAACATAAATGTAATAAACAGCGAAAGAAAAATCTTCTCTTGTAACTGGTTACAAAAGTTTAGTTAACTGCCTCCGTGGTCCAGTGGTTAAGGCGTTTGTCTTGTTGACCCGGGAGTCGTGGGTTCGATTCCCACGGGAAGCATACTTTGTTAAGTTGTTTTCAGTTTGGTTAGGACATTGCAGGCATGAATCACCTGATTGTCTGATAAGAAAGATGATTCCGTGATTCGGAAGGCACGTTAAGCCGGTGGTCCCGGCTGCCATCTGGTAGTCGTTAAAGGAACCACGTCAGAGGCCGAGAGGCGGTTCCGAAGAACTCTGACACCAGGGTGTGCATGGTCAACTGACCGTGTCACCTACTCGAAATGATGAGTTACCAAAATGGACGAAGGCATTTTTAAAGATCTGTCCTGTAGACTCCGCACATGTAGGTCATAGGAAAATAAAATTTTGTTTCTGTTCTATGCATGGGGAGCTTTTTATTTTACTGACGTCGTAAAGCGGTTCACAGAATACTTCTAAAACGTGAAGTTTCAACTGCGTAACATGAAGAATCTAGAAGGGTTCCGTTTTTAGAAAGCTCGATTATGTAAATTAAAATATTTTTCATTTAGATGAGTCAGAGAGAAAAAGCCGTGGAACTGCCGTTAATTTTTAATAAGTTGTTCAAAAATTAATAACTGAATAAGAATAAAACAATTTAAAATTAAGAAAAATCAAAAAAGATACGTAAAACAAAAGAAAATGAGGCTAAACATAAAATAGCATGAAACAAAATATTTTTTTTAACACGAATGCCGATGACACTGTAGGTTGTACATACACTCCGACAAATCTTCAAAAAAAAAGGTGAAATAACCGACCCGCACCCGTTTACCCACTAGATTCACCCACTAGTACCATGTCCCCGTGGTACTGGTGGGTGAAAATGAACTACGACAACGACAGTTAATTTAACAAACACAGACACGAGTGGCTTTCAATAATAGAACTTCGTTTCGCTACATTCCCGTTCATTTCTTATTCATAAGTTCGGAAATACACTTCTCCGATCCGCTTGGTTTCACCGTCAGATATTTCCCGGAAACTGTGATATTTTCCCGGAACTAATTCTAGTTTTATTTGAAATGACGAAGACTGGGGAGTATTGGAAAGCCTGATAATGTAAATTTAAATAATTTTCATTTAGATGAGGCAGAAAGACTAAGAGATAATAGTTAATAAGATTTGTTGCCCGTGGTACAAAATTTTAAACAAACAAATTTTAATAAAACTAAAGGAAATCAGGCTAAACCAAAAATAACATGAATCAATAAAATGTTGTAAGACGAATGCCGATACTACGGTACTAGAGGTACGTCACTTTATGACCGTCATCTAATGCTTGCTGCTTTCAAAGCATGAAGAAGCTCGAGACATTTTACTTAGGGCTACTTGTGGGCACATAGCGCGAAGAACCGATGGCCGATGGGGCAGAAAGGTTCTTGAATGGCGACCACGTACCGGCAAGCGCAGCGTTGGACACCCACCGACCAGGTGGTCGGATGACCTAATAAAGGTCGCAGGAAGACGCTGGACGCAGGCCTCTTCCAACCGGTCATATTGGAAATCCTTAGAAGAGGCCTATGTCCAGCAGTGGACTTCTTGCGGCTGAGATGATGATGACTTGTGGTCATCCATCCCAGTGGGACCCATGCCCATACTTTACATGCGTAACCACCAAGCCATTCGGGGTGGCAGGCTCCTCATCTGCAGGATTTCCTACTATGTTTTACTTCACCGGAAGTATATATTTATTATTATTATATCATTTCGAGTAGGTGACACGGTCAGTCGACCATGCACACCCCGGTGTCAGAGTTCTTCGGAACCGCCTCTCGGCCTCTGACGTGGTTTCTTTAACGACTACCAGATGGCAGCCGAGACCAACGGCTTAACGTGTCTTCAGTCAAGTCAAGTTAGTCAGGTTGATTAATTAACAGGTCGAGTTTGGAAGGGTTAGAACCAAGATCTTTCGGTATAAATATGGGGTTGCGTTCTTAAATCGTATCTTGTTCATAATTTACTTAATATGACTTGCATCTCGTTCGTTATATTAGTCAGCTCGTAACTGCATTAAAATCTGCGTCTCTGAGTCCTTTGATAGAGATTATTAATTTAGACGCGAGTACAATACCGTCGGTAAAGTCTAATGGCTTGAGTGAGGTTGGTAACACGATTAACACCATTTAGTCAATGCTTAGTGCTTCTATTGTACACACCTAAAACCTACAGAGGGTTGATTCATCATCATTCATACCTCAGAACCTAGAGTCTACTATTGTGTGATAATTCCATTGTTTCACGATAATTTGATAGTGTTCGAAGTTGGTGTTTAAGAGCCCAATTTACTTAGTGAATTCACGCTCTGAAATGATTTGGTAAAGTTTGATTAGTTGTCTGCTTGTACTTGACCATTGTTTTTGTGTTGTTACCTATTATAATGTCCATAAAAAGACAGTCTTTTTTTTATCGACACTGCAGGAGCACGACCCTCTTTTGTACTACCAGAGCAGAAGATTTGGGGCGTGCCACATGGGTTGGAGAGGTTTCTTTAATGTTTAAAAGCTTTGTTAAGCTTATGTTGCCTAAATCATTTTTAGCGACATCCACACGGGAAGACTTGGAGTGGTCCTATTCTATTCTGCTGGGAACCATACGGCTAGACACACAAGACGTCACTTTCTTTTTTACCTGGTCTTTTTAGACTCCACTGCAAAAGCACGACCCTCTCTGTACTACTAGAGCTATATATAAGCCAAAGCAGTCAGAGGATTTGGACGTTAAGATAAGTTATAACAAGACATCATGCAACACCTAAAATAAATATAGCAGCTTACTAAAGTTACCTCTACTCTAGTTACTTATATGAAGAGCTACATATATAGTTTGCATTGTATTGGTTACATCAGCCATCTCATAAATGCATTAAAATCCGAGTCTCCACCTCCTTTGTCAAAGATAATTGAATTTGAATGCGAGCATAAAGTTGACGGTAACATCTAATGGCTTGAGTGAGGTTGCTAACATGATTGACACCCTTTGCTTCTAGCATACTAGGCTGTTGCCGATGGGTTTCTATCTGGGTTAAAACTTGCCTTTTCTAGAGATAATAAAGACGTTACGCAACACTTAAAATATATATCGCAATTTACTAAAGTTACCACTACTCTAGTCACTTGCGAGTATTTGAGAAGCTATAAGACTTTCATTTTATTGGTTACATTAGACATCTCATAACTGCATTACAATCCGAGTCTCTGATTCCTTTGTCAATAATAATTTAATTTGAATGCGAGCATAATTTTGACGGTAACGTCTAATGACTTGAGTGAGGTTGCTAACATAATTGACACCCATTGCTTCTAGCACACTAGGTTGTTACCGATAGGTTTCTATCTGAGTTAAAACTTGCCTTTGCTAGAGATTATAAAGACGTCTCGAAACACCCAAAATATATATCGCAACTTACTAAAGTTACCTCTACTCTAGTTACTTATATGAAGAGCTATATGACTTGCATTTTATTGGTTACATCAGCTGTGTCATAACTGCATTAAAATCCTAGTTTCCGTCTCCTTTGTCAAAGATAATTGAATTTGAATGCGAGCATAAAGTTGTCGGTAACGTCTAATAGTTTGAGTGAGGTTGCTAACATGATTGACACCCTTTGTTTTTAGCATACTAGGCTGTTGATGATAGGTTTCTATCTGGGTTAAAACTCGCTTTTGCTAGAGATTATATAGAAGTCTCGCAATACCCAAAATATATATCGCAACTAACTAAAATTACCTCTACTCTTGTAACTTATGTGAAGAGCTATAAGACTCCTTTTTTATTGAATACATCATTCATCTCATAAGTGCATTAAAATCCGAGTCTCCACCTCCTTTGTCAAAGATAATTGAATTTGAATGCGAGCATAAAGTTGACGGTAACATCTAATGGCTTGAGTGAGGTTGCTAACATGATTGACACCCTTTGCTTCTAGCATACTAGGCTGTTGCCGATGGGTTTCTATCTGGGTTAAAACTTGCCTTTTCTAGAGATAATAAAGACGTTACGCAACACTTAAAATATATATCGCAATTTACTAAAGTTACCACTACTCTAGTTACTTGCGAGTATTTGAGAAGCTATAAGACTTTCATTTTATTGATTACATCAGCTGTCTCATAACTGCATTAAAATCCATGTCTTCATCTCCTTTGTCAAAGATAATTGAATTTGAATGCGAGCATAAAGTTGACGGTAACGTCTAATGGCTTGAGTGAGGTTGCTAACATGATTGACACCCTATGCTTCTAGCATACTAGGGTGTTGCCGATAGGTTTCTATCTGAGTTAAAACTTGCCTTTTCTAGAGATTATAAAGACGTTACGCAACACCCAAAATATATATAATAATAATAAAATAATAAAAAACGTTTATTTTCTCTTCACAATGTAGTTACACCATAGATTATATACTAGTCAGAGAAGGGTTTGAGCTGTTGCGTATAACTAGAAAGACTCGTGAAGAGACTAGTCCCTGAATAGGTTCCCTGAGGAACTTGTACTAAAGGTAACTAGGCCCCTCCCTTAACATACTAGTTTTACAATTGCAGTAGGGAATACCTACTATTCTTAGCCAGATGTATATCGCAACTTACTAAAGTTACCACTACTCTAGTTACTTACGAGTATTTGAGAAGCTATAATTTTATTGGTTACATCAGCTGTCTCATAACTGCATTTAAATCCATGTCTTCATCTCCTTTGTCAAAGATAATTGAATTTGAATGCGAGCATAAAGTTGACGGTAACGTCTTATGGTTTGAGTGAGGTTGCTAACATGATTGACACCCTTTGCTTCTAGCACACTAGGTTGTTGCCGATAGGTTTCTATCTGGGTTAAAACCTGCCTTTGCTAGATATAATAAAATTTAAATACACGCTTAATGCTGCTGGGAACATCTAATGGATTTAGTAAGGTTGTTACAAGAGACTCGTTTTAGCAGGTTTTAGGCTCATCCTTTGATAGAAATTATTATATTTGAACGCAAGAACATTATCGCCTGTGACGCTTAATAGTTTAAATGAGGTTGTTAACAAGATTGACACCCTTTCCTCCTAAGTCTAGTGCTTTGATTGTTCATAACTAGTACCTACCTAACGTCAGTTACATCACTATCTTGGTAGGATAAAGTTTGAACGGTGGACTGCTTGTCTTACGACAATAATTGTTTTTGTCATTTGGTCACCTCTCCATCTCCTATTTTCAACATTCTCTTTATATAGATATCATACAGATCCATAAAAAGAGATGAAATGTTTCGTATTAGTTGATGTCAAATATTAGTTATTAAATTCAGAAAGTATTTTTCTAATATTTTCCTAAACGCTTATTCCAGAAAGGCGTGTTTGACGTCACAAGTCACAAAGGTAAGAACGTATGAGAATCTTATTAGACAGCAAGTATATCGAATATCTATTGCGTTAATGGTTATGAAAATCATTAAAGATACACCTTGCTATGAGGTGACCCGGGACCGCAAATAAACTAAAATCCAGTAACATCAGCAGCGTCCACAATAATTGGGTTTGGGAGGCCGACACCGAACTCGAACAATTTCTACTCTGGTATAAGAGCATTATATGTTAAGTATTTGGTGTTGTTCTTATGACTCTCCAACCTTTTTTAACATCCTTATATGCAATTCGAAGAATCTGACATAACTATAAGGCTAAACTGATATAATTTAAAACGTTTTTCAAAAAAAGTACCACACTGGACTTCCTCCTCATTGTGAAAATAAAATCAAAACAGCGCCTTGATTACTTAATAAATTACCATTGATAAAAATACAAGTATCAACCTCTTATAATGAGGTGACTTGGGCAACAAATAAACCAAAGTCCCGTAACCCAGCAACGTCAGCAGTGGATACAATAATTGGGTTTGAGAGGCCGACACCGAACTCTAACAATTTATCTTTTGTGTTCAGAATTTGCTTCTGGCTGTCATAATGAGATATTACTCTTTAAGCTATGTAATATACTTACAGGCAGCTGGAAGAATCTGCCACAAATATAAATCACTTACAGACTAATTTTATACAAATTGCAACGTACTAAAAAACGATTGCAACGGTAAAAAAGGGGTATAATTTCCAATACATTGATAATTTAAATTAGATAACATTAATGAAATTCTAAAAATAAAATATCTATATACTTATACATAATCGATTTCAAAAATACAACTTCAGTGCAATTCCCCACGAAAACCAAAAGTCGTCGTCGAGCTCCGTGGCGCAGCGGTCAACACGCTAGCCTGCTACACGGGGGTCCCGGGTTCGATCCCCGGTCAGGTCAAGATGGAAAAAGATCTTTTTCATATTGACCTGGGTCTTGGATGTTTATCTATATAAGTATATATTATAAAAAATAGTATCGTTGAGTTAGTATCCTGCGACACAAGTTCACAACGTACTGTGGGGCTAGCTCAATTTATGTGATATGTCCCTATATATAAAATAAAAAATAAAAATAAAACATCGTCTAAATTTTATACTTTTATTAGTTACTAGCTTTAACCCGTGGCTTCGCCTGCGTAATATATAGCCTATATCTTTCTCGGTACCCTAACCTATGTGTATGCAAAATTTAATGATGATCGGTTCAGTAGAGGCGGCGTGAAAGCGTAACAAACAAACAAATAAACAAACAAACTCACTTTCGCATTTATAATATTAGTTGGGAAGTTGGGATTGATTTAGGCATTTGTCTTCCATCTCACCTAATGGTAAGTGACGAGGATGGTACATACCTATCCAAAAGATACCTATTTATTAAACTTAGAATTTCCCAGGACTATACTTGTCTGAAAATTATAGACGCAGGCAATTTATTCCACACCTTACCTACTCGAACATAAAAGGAACTGTTGAAATTACCATTATTATTTAGATTCACGTATCAAACCCTCCTATTAGGTGACCTGGGACCTCAAATAAGCCAAAATCCTGTAACCCAGTCGCGTCAGCAGTAATAATTGAGTTTGGAAGGTACACCGACAGGGGCATAATTTCCACTCTGTAAAAGCTAATCGTGATATACGATAGTATTTGAATTACCTTTTCGTATTATAAAATAATTCTTTAGCTTATTTTCTGTGGCATGGAATCAAGTTAAATAAATAAAGAGTATAAATTGTTTACATCATCATATTTTTAAGAAACAAAGGTACATACTAGACATTTTACTTTGACACAGGAGATGCGACATGTCATGTTTTCAACAATTATTAGTACGCAGTAAACCATACATTGAAGAAATATCCCTACTTGAATTAGCGTGCACGACATTTCTATGGAACTCATTGGAAAATCCGTACTAATAATACCCACGCAAGCCCTCAACAAAATTAAAAACGTTTCTTTAAATTTCCGTAAAATGAAAGGCATGGGTAGGATGGAAGAGGAAAAAGGGGCATCGCACTTATCTCCGCATTCAGTGGGTGTAAGGAAACGAAACTAATCTCCCCGTATACCTGACCGACCCTGCCTCAATGCCCAAGATATTGATATCACAGATGTGTAACCTGCAGCTTTTTTGTCAAAAGACTAGTAGGTACCATCGTTTTTACTTTTAGGAATAGCTTTTGTTGATCAAAAAGTGTCACTGAAGAATTTGGCACCAAAGTGTTATTTAGCAATGAAAAGTTATAACCCAACAGAAAAAATGACATTGCCTACCCCATATAAAAGAGTTAGTTAAGGTTAAGAAAGAAGAAGAATAGAAGGTAGGTCACTACTTAAATGAGCATGCGTGAAATTTCTATAGAACACATTGATAAATCCGAACAAATACGCAAGCCCTCAACAAAATTAAAAACGATTCCTTAAATTTCTGGAAAATGAAAGAAATAAGTAGAAAAGAAGAGGAAAAAAGGGCATCGCACTTATCTCCGCATTCAGTGGGTATGAGGAAACGAAACTAATCTCCCCGTATACTTGACCGACCCTGCCTCAATGCCCAAGATGTTGATGTGACAGATGTGTAACCTGCAATTATTATTGTCTAAAGAATAGTACTACATTTTTTATTTTCTCCAAAAGCTTTTATTATGCTACATTAAAAACTGAAAAAATGCCACTTAAGTTTTTAAGCGTAACGTTTCATTCCTGTTCAATAAAATCTTATCAACGTTACGCCGGTCTATAACTATCATTTTATTTCATTACCGTCATTTGCGAGCATACACGACAGGAAAATAAAAACTTGAAAAATATTTCTTGTTTAACGTATTGAGTTATTTTCTTTTTAAATTAAGAAATAAGATATGGAAAAAATCCACGCGGTCAGGATGGACCTGCGTCTTAGTCTTTACGAATACGATACGAAAATTTAATAAATATCAGAACAGCATTGTAAATGCATAAAAATAGGTAGGTACTCAAATTATTATATTAAGTTATATCAAAACTCGTAAATCAAACGTTATTTATGATGTTCTCTTTCTAATCCTACGAAGTTACCGGTGCCATACTATAATCTCATATTTTTCATCATCATCATCATCATCAGGTCTTTCCAGTCTCCACTGCAGGAGCACGACCCTCTCTTTACTACCAGAGCCATGTACTAGCCTGAGTAGTCAGAGGATTTGGCCTACACTCTCCATGCTGGCCAGACGGGTTGGAGAGGTCTCTTTGATGTTAATAAGCTTTGTTTAGCTTGTGTTTCCTTAGTCGCCTTTTACGACATCCACGGGATGACTTGGAGTGGTCCTATTCTACTCTGCCGGGTACCACACGGCGGTATTTTTACAATTAATTATTATTGGCAAATAATCTCTATCTGCGTGTTGTGAGAAAAAACGAAGTAGTCATACTCTATGACGTGTCACATTTGTAATTTATTTATTTTAGTAACTGGCCTCAAAGAGTAATGGCACCTTTACTTCAGCCTTATTGAAAGCCTTTTCCTACCGCTGCGTCCGTTTTCATCATATTGACGTTTTGAAATTTTCGAGCGTGCTGGGTAGTGATGTGGTAAAATAAATTTCAAAAGGTAAGAGTAGGTATTTTAGAAAAAAATATTTTGAGTGATATTTCGGAGTTTCATCAGATATGTTCAATCGATAGTATATGCATTTAAACACTAGATTTGTGATACTTTATATGGGATTTAATTTGTGATATCAAAAATGTGGGGCTAGGTTATCTTAAACGCTTTATAATAGTTCTCCAACCCGTCTAATATCCAGCGTGGAGAGTGAATTTAGTAGTACAGAGAGGGTCCTATAGTGGAGACTATAAAGGACCTGATGACGACAGTGGTGAAGATTTATTCATCAAAATAATAAGATGTCATGACAATTGATAAAATCAAAATATTTGAAGTTAAGTAGATAGTATAAGTATATGTACGCCTTCCTAGCTAACTGCAGAAAAAGCTGCATTATACAGCAGTCTCGTAATAATTTACTATATTATTTGGGGTGTCAATTTCTACTGATTTATCGTCATAGCCATTTTGATACTTTGTATTATGCAAATTACTCCACTTCGCTAAATTTTAAATAACTAAGTCTCTAAAAGCTTTCTCAATTTGTATGCAAGGTGAGTTTTTAATTTCCTGTTATTTTCTTTCGAATAGGTTATTTTTGCAGTTAAAGAAATTTTCGCTTTGTTTCTTAATAATGAGGTCAAATTATTTTGATAGGTACGTACACTACATATTTGGACCGTAATGACGAATTTTGCGGACTAGGCGCTTTTACTTTACACCAATCACAAGTGCTTAAGGGCCCACACTAGGCACCCTAGCGCCGTCAATAATTTTATTCCTAATACTTTACAAATAGAAAAAAATTCAAGAATGTAAATCATATAAGCCTTAGTAAATAACCTGAAGTTTTGGAATCATGTTTTACGTTTTAGGCGGTAATCTGATTCTCATAATTCTCACTGATTCTGATAATATTAAACACGATTCCAAAAATACTTCAGTTTATTTACTAAGGCTTATGTGATTTACATTCTTGAATTTCTTTCTATTTGTAAAGTATTAGGAATAAAATTATTGGCGTCGCTAGTGTGCCTAGAGTGGGGTCTTAATACGTGAATAATAGAGTTTATAACCCCAAAATAAGACTGTAATATAAAAGTTAGTAATTAATTAATCTTCTGACTACTCAAGCTAATATATGGCTCTGGTAGTACAGATAGGGTCGTGCTCCTACAGTGGAGACTGGAAAGACCTGATGATGATGATGATAAAAGTAAGTGAAAATAAAGTGAAGTCCGGAAGAGACAATAAGTGATTTGCTTAGTAGGTAGGCATTACATCTTCAACTTTTATATTCTTTTGCGTACGAATTTTCCGGATAAGTTACAGCTGGGTGTCGAGTAAGGATAAGGAATTTTTGAATATTCTAAGATTTATTATGAAAAGAAGGTTCTTCTCAGGCACTTTTTCACGTTAAAACATATCTATATTGATGTTTAATTTACTGAAATTTGTATTATTAATTAGTATTCTAGTAGACTACAATAAAAAATATATCTATGTATTGTAGATAATCAGTCCAGCTTAACACTTTTCAGTTGGAACTTTAACTAACATAATATCTTAAAGCTCCCAGCATTATATTAAAAATGAACAAGAGATTTAATACTTGAAAGTAATATTATATTCTAATTTTCAAAGTTCGAAGTTCAAAGTGCGTGTTTAAAATAGGTATTTTCAAAAGGGATCTCATACTCTAGGTTACTCAATTTGACTATTATAAAAGGTATTATCTTGATAGGTATTTTAATTCATTTGCAAGGCTATTCTCGTATATTCTATTAAAATAAGAAATAAGGCATGTAAATAATCCTGTCTGTGTGGATTTTTATCTTATTTCTTATTTTAATAAGAATAAAATAAAGCTAAGAACTGCACAAGTATTTTTTCCAAAGGAAGATTATAAGTTGTTATTGCAAATTTCCTCCAAAAATCGCCTTCCAAGCCTAATCCCGTTTATCGGAGTTCCCGCGACCCGGACCGGCCATTACTCGCACCCGTAACTCTCTTGATCCCATTATTGAACACTCGATATTCGATAAATTAAGGGAATCACCTCTATAGAAGGTTAACAACTGTGAGTTTTAATAGTAAAGTTTATTTTAGCCACCGATAGCAAAAGAAAAGATGTCATATGATTTAGGACAACTCATGGTTTTTTGTGACAAAAGTTGCAATTTTTTTTTAAATATTTTAACGTCTTGAATTATCATAATCAAAATCTAAAAATTAACTGTAACGAATACGTTTGCTTTAAAGGCCTGCAACGCTACTATCTACATCTAGTTTATTTCTATACAACTAATATAAAACTTAAAGAGAACAAGTAGTTTTTACAAAGGTAGATTACGGGTCCTTATTGAAGATTTCCTCCAAACATCGCCTCCAAGCCTAATCCCGTTTATCGGAGTTCCCGCGACCCGGACCGGCCATTACTTGCACCCGTAACTCTCTTGATCCCATTATTGAACACTCGATATTCGATAAATTAAGGGAATCACCTCTATAGAAGGCTAACACCTGTGAGTTTTAACAGTAAAACACACAAGTTTATTTAAACCAATGACCCAAAAGAACGACAGTTTGACGTGTCTGTTTGTAAAGTTTTGAGTCTGTCTGCGTAGGTCCCAAACAGCTCAACGTTTTTTTTTTTTGCTTATTTTTGTTGTTTGAAAGCTAATCGATAGTATTTTAAGGTATATTTGATGGAATTTGGTTTAGTTGTTGATTGATTAGACAGTTAAGTACAAGTTTAATTTGTGTACGAAGTTGCTTAATTTTTATAAATTTTATGAGAACTGAATAAATTTATTTTTATTTGTTATGTATAAATTGATAATTATTTTATGAAAAATGATTGTAATGAAAGCATAAAAATTATTAACTGTTTCAGAAATAAAACACCTTCTTCATCAAAATATATAACAGCAATTTGTTTTCTGCAGGTATCTACCTAAAGTATATCAAAATTGAACGAGCAAATAAAGGAGAACCAAACCAAGATTGTGCGGCAGACAGATCTGAAAAAACTTAATAGCAGTCTTTTAAATCTTGTATGTTGGCCTCCATGCCACAGTGGTAAATACACCAGCCTTCTACAAGAGGTACCGTGTTCAATTCTTGGTGCAGACAAATACATTATCTGCCAGTGAGGAATCGCACTTCCACAAGCCACGGAACCGTTGATGCCACTGGGTTCCGCCGCTTTTTCTAGCTCTACTAAATGACGGATCTGACTGACAGAAAAGGATGGACATATAAGAAATAGCTATTCTTCTGCACTCCGCTTTGGAAGCGGCCTAAACTTAGCCATAAGTAATTATTGACGTCAACAATTTTAGTATCTTAAAAGTTGTTAAATGAAATATGACAATTAATAGATATTTAAAGAAACCTATATTAAACAAACATTTTGATTTGATTGGATTCCGTGCAGCTCAACCCTTTGTATCACATAATCGAACCGCAGCCAAAGGCATTGTGTATCTGTATCGATTTAACTCAATACGTAACTTCGGAAACCGGAATTTAGTTAGATCAGTGTTTGTTGGGATTGTGGCCGGTTGAATACTCCTTGGTTAGTGAAGGTGATCAAGTGGAAACCTCATAGAAAGCGTAGTGATGCGTAAAGGGCATCAGTTCAAAAATAGCAAATCACTTTGGCTAAACCAGTATAACACTCAGCAGATTTTGATCGGAATATTTTTCTTCCATACTGGTCTTTTTCTTTTGTGGGGTTGTAAGCCCAGGTTTATAAAACCTAAAGGCTACGTTAAGTATGTTTGTAGGCTTATCGGTGGAAAACGGAATCAAAATAGGTTTATTAATAGCTACATTGCCAAACAAAACAGCCCCAGACCAGCGCTGAAGTTGATTATTTATTCGAAATGAAACGGTTCAAAATGAGTTTTAGTGATGAAAGCAACACTGCAATGGATTTAAGTACCTACTTTGCCTAATTTGAAAGTGGAAAATTGAAAGGAGAAATATTTAAGGCATGTAAGTTTATGTGTAACTTTAAGTTAAATTTCCTCACATTTATTGAGAAAAGCTTTATACTTTCCTCAGCGGGAAAGGGATTGCCGGACTCGTAACTATTGTCAAGGCGTCGCTGACGCTCGGCCTTGTAAACTATACTCGTCCGGCAATCCCTTACTTTCCGGCCTCTGCAGTAATGTACTATTACGTATTTGAAGAATATTCTCAAAAATACCAGACGTCTCAGACGCATAGCGATATCATTATCATCAGTTCTTTTTTAGTCTCCACTAAGGAGCACGACCCTCTCTATACTACCAGTGCTATATATTAGCCAAAGCAGTCAGAAGATATTTGGCCTACAAACTCCACTGGCCAGACGAGTTGAAGTATATAGTAGAAGGTGACTTAGGTAACATAAGCTAAGCAAATAGCTTATGTTACCTAAGTCACTACTACATTCACGGGAAGACTTCGAGTCCTATTCTATCCTGCTAGGCACATGGCACCTACCAAGCGATATAATAACAATAAAATTGCTTACGTGTGCAGTGCCTCGGCTCATCCGAAGAGTCTCCACAATCATTGGTACCGTCACAAAATCTGTTGATAGGCACGCATTTCTTATTCGCACACAGGTACTCCGATATTCGGCACCTGGTATCGTTTCCATGAAGTACGGGTAGCAACTCGGGTTCAGGGATATTTTTCGGTCTGTCTCTTTGGTAGATCTCGTTGCTTTCTGTGTTAGGAGCGTCGGGGACGACGTCTCCGTTCAGTTCAGTGATAATAATAATGATGATGCCAATTTCTATGAGCGCGCTGGTAAAGCCTGTAACAAAGGAAATAAGAACGTTATAGGTAATTTTCTATATGTTTTTAATTTTAGACAATCACACGCTAGTAGCCACACAGGAAGTTGCGAACTTGTGTCGTAGAATACCAATACAACGATAATACATTTTAAACTTTCACGGTTATCAACATTAGAATTGAACATTTCGGGATATTTACCGTGATTATTGTGGTTTCTTTGAGTTTTCGATATTTCAGTCCAGTTACATGGACCATGATCACAGTTACATGGACCAGTTCCTTCGTGATCATGGTCCATGTAACTGGACTGAAATATCGAAAACTCAAAGAAACCACAATAATCACGGTAAATATCCCGAAATGTTTAATTCTAACGATAATACATTTTATTAGATGCATAAAAGATATAAATATCCAAGACCCAGGCCAATAAGAAAAAAATCTTTTTCCATCATTACATGGCCGGGGGACGAATCCCTCGTTTCACAGGCTGGCGTTTTAACCACCGTGCCACGGATGTTGTCAAAAAGCAAAAGAAATACTTCATATTGTAACTTGATTTGGTACATTTTTTTGGCCAGCAGCCTGCCAAACCTTCTCAGGTAGCTGCAGAACCAAAGTCAAATACTTATGGAAATAGAATAAAAGTATTTTCTAGAGCCGGTAATTGAACTCAGTGTAGCAAGCTGGCGCTTTATCCACTACGCCATGAAGGCCGTGGTCATAAAAGGCGGACTAAAAGCCAGATGCTATCTACCAGGTAACCTACAAGTGGTGTAGAGAAAATAACTATGATGACCTTTTTCTGATTCCTTAAGACCTGGAGACTGACATGCAGAGCATTTCAAATAAAAATTTACAAGATGTTTTAAGAAAACACCAGCAAAAGTAACTCGATTATTAATCCTAACAATGGTTCAGCAATAAAAGAAGATAAGAGCTAAGCCAGGAGTAATAAAAGCTAACAAAGCAAACATATCTTGTTTGTCTTTAATCTCCCTTTGTTTGTGCGCCGGAATTGTTTGTGCACGTTGTTTGTAGTTTTCTCTTGTTTATGGTTGTTGTATCTAAGTTTGAAACCTAAATTCACTAAGACAGTGTAGTATTATATTGGTCAATCATAACTAATAGAGGAGCAATATCAAAGTGATTCCGTAAAGCCGTGTGGTTCCCGGCAGAGTAGAATAGGACCACTCCAAGTCTTCCTATGGATGTCGTATAAGGCGACTTAGGAAACTCAAGCTAAACAAAGCTTATAAACATCAAAGAGACCTCTCTAACCCGTATATAGGCTATAGTGGAGAGTGTAGGCCAAATCCTCTGACTGCTTTGGCAGTACAGAGAGGGTCGTGCTCCTGCTGTGGAGACTAATAAAGACCTGATGATGATCAAAGTGATCAAATACCAGCACCCCGTGGCTTTTGAATTTTGCAATATAGGCTCTGCCTGTTATGGAAAGTACGTAACTATTATGCATATTAACATTCTTTCTTTTATCCATTTGATAAGGTATAAAAATTTCGAGCAAATTTAAGTATCTTCTAGCTAGATTTTGATCCCCAAATAACTGAATGACTTTATTTCAGAGATTCAAATGTAACAAATTCAGTTCCAAAAGATCCAGGTGCCAGGAGCAATTAGGGTGTTCTAAAAAAGCAGTGGCAACACTGAGACTAAGGTCGGTAAGCTGTGATTGTAAGCGGGTTTCTGGTAAGCTATGATTCGGCGACAATGTCTACGTTGTTGCTGCTAGTGAAATACTACCCAATCACAGCGGCTCAATGCTGCCATCTAATAATGAGCATTTCAGAAAACCCACATATGAACAACAAATATCTTTGCCGCGTCGTCGGCTGATCAGAAACAGCAGCACACATATTGTGTTTGACTTTAATCTTCTAATGTTTGCGCGTCGTAATTGTTTGAGTGCGTTGTTTGTAGTTTTCTCTTGGTGTACGATAGAAGCCTCCACGCGGCGCACCTGGAAACAGCTGGACTCGGTAACGCAGAGTCCAGGCTGGCCAATTCTGTCACCACGAT
This sequence comes from Rhodophaea formosa, assembly GCA_963082605.1. Classification (NCBI taxonomy): domain Eukaryota; kingdom Metazoa; phylum Arthropoda; class Insecta; order Lepidoptera; family Pyralidae; genus Rhodophaea; species Rhodophaea formosa. Next base: position 5,856,892 of record OY720209.1, read on the forward strand.
GGTACCCTCAAACGTGACGCAACGGCTCTTTTCAAAGCCAAACCAACAGCCCTTATCAGGGCTAACGAAGCCTTCACTCTCAGTGATGTCCATCAATATCGAAGGCTTCTCTGAAGATAAGGCATCAATCTTGTCTGAACTGTATCGCAGCACAAAGTGTGATGTGATTTGTGTTCAAGAAACACATCGTGGCCAAGACCAACTCAGGCCCCAAATTCCCGGATTGACACTTGTTGCTGAAACTCCTCATCCAAAATATGGCAGTGCTGTATTTGTTTAACCATCTGTTCGCATTTTTTCTTCTCACTCACATACAAAAAACTCTATAGAAACGATCACTTTGGCCTCAATTTACAAGCCCCCACGACAGCCTTTCAAATTTAAAGAACTTCCTAATTTCAACAATAATCCCACCGAAATTTTAGTTGGAGACTTCAACAGCCATAATATCAGTTGGGGATATAAAAATACAAACGACGACGGCAAGCTGGTTGAGCAATGGGCAGAAGCCTATAATTTGTCCCTTATCCACGACCCTAAATTACCTCCCTCTTTCAACAGTGGCCGTTGGAGGCGAGGCTATAACCCCGATCTTCTATTTGTTAGCCCTTCAATAAGCCAACAATGTACCAAATCAGTAGGCAAGCCAATTCCCAAAACGCAACACCGTCCAACTACCTTGCGAATAATGTCTGCTGTAAGACCTATCGAGGTACCATTTCGGAGACGCTTTAACTATAAGAAAGCCGACTGGGAAAAATTTCAGCAACACATTGATGAGTCTTTGAAGTCCGTTGAACCGACCCCCGAAAATTACGACGAATTTGTTAAGATTGTTTCATCCGTGTCACGTAAGCACATCCCTCGTGGTTGCCGTTCATCTTATATACCTGGTTTGAACCCAGAGTCCTCATCTACCCTGGCACGATACGAAACATTTTTCAAGGACGACCCGCACTCAGAAGAAACCATCAGGACGGGTGAAGAACTTCTGATACAAATTTCTCAAAGTCGTCGGGAGACGTGGATAGACACAGTTACATCTTTAGACCTTACTCACAATAGTAAAAAAGCTTGGTCTACGATCCGCAAATTAACAAATGAACCTCCACCAGCAACCCAACCAAGCAAAGTCACAGCTAATCAAATTGCTCATCAACTAATACTAAATGGTAAATCTTCTATTCGCACTAAATGCCCATTAGAGATGAAGGATGGTCCCACTGTGTACAATAATAACATAAGTAAGGAAATAACATCACAAGAATTTACTGAGTCGGTCCAATCTTTGAAGAATGGGAAAGCTTCAGGAACAGATAATATATCTGTAGAACAGCTGAAACATCTGGGTCCCCTTGCCTTGTCTTGGCTTCTCCAGATGTTCAACAACATCCTCTTTTCCGCACGGATCCCTCGACTTTGGAGAAAGTCAAAAGTAATCGCTATCCCTAAACCCGGAAAACCCCTTGATAATCCAAAAAGCTTTCGTCCAATCAGTTTGCTGTGTCATACATTTAAACTGTTCGAAAGGCTGTTACTTAATCGACTTACCTCAACTGTAGAGCCTTTGCTTATACCGCAGCAAGCTGGGTTTAGACCCGGCAAGTCTTGTACCAACCAAACGTTGAAATTAACCCAGTTCATTGAAAATGGTTTTCAAAAAGGTCTGGTCTCCGGTGTGGTATTTGTCGATCTTTCTGCAGCATATGACACAGTAAACCTAAAACGATTGATGAAGAAGGTACGGGTCATGACGGGGGACGACCGGTTTGTGAATGTTTTGAATGAACTCCTTCATAATCGTAGATTCCAGGTCCACATCTCATCCGACCAAAGCCGATGGCAATTGCAACGGAACGGCTTACCACAGGGCAGTGTTCTGGCTCCTATGTTATTTAACATGCACACTAACGACCAGCCCATCTCCCAATCCGCTGCAAGCTTTCTTTACGCCGATGATTTGGCACTTTTAGCTCAAACCAAATCGTTTGAGGAGTCAGAACAAAACCTCACACTTGCTCTCCAAGAGCTAGATAAGTACTACGAGGTTAACTTTCTAAAGCCCAACCCATCCAAAACGGAGTCATGTTTTTTTCACCTGAGAAACCATTTTTCATCCCGTACTCTAAATATTGAGTGGAGAGGGGTTCCGATAAAACATAACAGTCACCCTAAATATCTAGGTGTGACACTTGACAGAACTCTGAGCTACAAGCAGCACTGTCACAACACCCGACAGAAAGTTTGTGCCAGAAACAATTTACTCCGCCGCCTCACTACCTCAAAGTGGGGTGCTGCTCCAGGAGTTCTTCGCACTACGGGGATTGCTCTTTCATTTTCGGCAGGAGAGTATGCGTGCCCTATATGGGGTAGGTCATCACACACAAGGCAAGTGGATATAGCACTCAACGAAACCTGCCGAATAATAACAGGATGCCTAAAGCCAACTGCGCTAAACATGCTATACCCACTTGCTGGCATAGCTCCTCCAAAAGTCCGCAGAGATGTGGCTAGCGCCGCCGAACGCAAGATCCAGGAGCGAGATCCACGACACCCTTTGTTTGGCTGGTCTCCAGCCCCACAAAGACTAAAAAGCCGCCATAGTTTCCTCGCAAGCGTAGTTGCTTTGGATGGCAATATTCATACGGAGCGGATAAAGCTGTGGGGGAGAGACCACACTGCGGCTAATTTTATCACCCCACAAGAGCATCTTCCCCCTGGCCATGATTTGCCCTGGCCCATCTGGAAATCACTCAATCGATTACGAACACAGATGGGTCGATGCAAAGACAATCTGGCTAAGTGGGGAATGATTGACAAGTCGCAAAACTGGTGCGAGTGTGGTCACTCGCCTCAAACTATGGCGCACCTACTTTCATGTCCCAAATGCCCGAACACCTGCACCTTGGCTGATCTCCATACAGCCTCTGAGAAAGGCATTGAAGTGGCCCATTATTGGGCTGAAAAAATATAGTCAATCGTACCATCGACACGAAAAGAAGAAGAAGAAGTTTTCTCTTGTTTTTGTTTTTTTTTAAGCTTGATAAGTGTCTAATCTAAAAATTGTAATAAATCAGAGTCTAATGAGGCCATTACATTATTAGCGCTTTTGCGTGTTAAGCAACCCCGGGCGCAGTCCCCACTTGGATGGGACCGCAAGTGTCTTAAAAATATCTTGAGCTCCTCCGTGCTTCGTTAATCCGTTGGGCCGGCTGTCATCATTGATGGCAGTCGTTAAGCTATGTCAGATGCCTTAAGGCAGCTTAAAAATCTGACACCAGTGTTGGCCACTTACACATATGAAAAACAACAACAAAACATTGAATTCGAACTCTGCTTCTGTCATACAATGTTAATCAAGGCTAAAATTTTTACAGAAGAAAGATTTGAATGTGTGTTGGTTTGTAAAGGATAAACTCAAAAACGATAGGTCCAATTTAGAAAAAATCATTCACCAACAGAAAGCTACATGAGATCTAAAGGTGTGAAAAAAATTGTCTGTATACGTCATTGTTGGACGAGCTGTGCAAAATTTTCTGATGGTTATATCTTCATTTGAGATACTTTGGAACCCGTGGTCCGAGGGCTGGGGCTCAGATAGACTGTGTGGTAAAACCAAAAACCACGCGGACAAAGTTACGAGAGACAAGTAAGTTTTATAAATATTATCTTTTCCTATTCCTTTATTTTGTCATTGCTTTACAATAATTTATCTATTCGAACAAGTACGAGACAAACGGTGTTTGTAACGTTTTTAATTCCTATGGAAATAGTTAAACGCTTCACGTAGCCAATAATTAAATTCACATAATGATTAACGACTTTAGATTTGCATTTGCGATAAAAACACAAAGAAAATAATAAAAAGAAGACCGCAACAAAAAGATAAGACTTGCTTATTTCAAAATGATCCTTCACAAATAACCATTATAATTTAAAAGATAATGTTCTTTAGACAAACCGCGTCCCTCCTCACTAGGCAACTTTTTACTTCCCCCTTTATGAATAGAGTGGGAGGGCTGTCATCAATCTTGCCTGGGGCCTCTCAATGACGTCTTTTCATTCCTTCCATCTCCTTGTATTGAACATTCTTGAATGCGACGGTTTTATAAAGGGAATTCGTGGCGTCCTTTCAGCGTTGACATGATCTTTACTAATTTGCGTTTTAAAATTGAAAAGTTTACATATTAATTCATTTTCATCTGTCTATTAAGAGCAAATATGGCGTCAATTACTTGATCACGCAACCATGTGGCTGCAGAGATCTAGATTTAATCACAATTTCAGTTTTTAACGCCATAGCATGAAAAACGATCAAGCGGGTCACCAGATGGTAAGTGAACACCGCTGCCCATGGACAACTGCAACACCTGGGGTATGACAAGAGTGTTGCCAGTCTTATAAAAACATATAGCATCAAAGCTGTAAGGTTTAGTAAATGTATTAAGTATGTACAATTTATAGAAAAATCCCAAAAATACCACAACTTACTACTGGGATGGGAGTTAGTTTTCCTTGATACAATTTCCCCGCACCTCACTCCATCTTAAGGAGTTGCTGGCCGGTCATTGCGTATGTATGCTTATTCATACAATGACGTATAGGAATGGGTTCAAAACGATCAATATTTCGCCATGTATATATTCCCTATTGCCGTGCTTCATTATTATATCGCTCATATCGATGAGAAACTGTCACCGTCGTGAATACCCCGCGGAAAGATCGCACTGACTTATCGGTTTCTCCATCACGATTACTTGTGACAAGGGTCTGTAAACTGCGGTTTTATTTGACAAGTAGGTATGGAGGCACAAAGTATTGAGAGAATAGAAATCTGTACTTGTAAGTTGCTTACTTTAAACAACTTTTGATGCACATCCAAAAATTACTCAGTATAATGTGTAGTCAAAGAAAAAAAGGTTTTTATGGCTGAAAAAATAAAAAGAAATAAGAGCAGCAGAGAATTGGGAAATAAAACTTATATGATATGGACTCAAAGAGTAAAAAGCTTCAATAACATTTATTTTCACGAGATTTCCCACACCAATAAAAACACATTATCATATCGCTCATATCGATGAGAAACTGTCACCGTCGTGAAAACCCGGCGGATCGCACTGACTTATCGGTTTCTCCATCACGATTACTTGTGACAAGGGTCTGTAAACTGCGGTCTTATTTGACAAGTAGGTATGGAGGCACAAAGTATTGAGAGAATAGAAATCTGTACTTGTACGTTGCTTACTTTAAACAACTTTTGATGCACATCCAAAAAATACTCAGTATAAAGTGTAGTCAAAGAAAGTTTTTTTATGGCTGAGGAAATAAAAAAAAAATAATAGCAGCAGAGAATTGGGAAATAAAACTTATATGATATGGACTCAAAGAGTAAAAAGCTTCAATAACATTTATTTTCACGAGAATTTCCCACACCAATAAAAACACATTATCATATCACACATATCGATCAGAAACTGTCACCGTCGTGAATACCCCGCGGAGAGATCGCACTGACTTATCGGTTTCTCCATTACGATTACTTGTGGCAAGGGTCTGCAAACTGCGGTCCTATTTGACAAGTAGGTTTGGAGGCACAAAGTATTGAGAGAATAGAAATCTGTATTTGTAAGTTGCTTACTTTAAACAACTTTTGATGCACATCCAAAAAATACTCAGTATAAAGTGTAGTCAAAGAAAGTTTTTTATGGCTGAGGAAATAAAAAAAAAATAATAGCAGCAGAGAATTGGGAAATAAAACTTATATGGTATGGACTCAAAGAGTGAAAAGCTTCAAACAACATTTATTTTCACGAGAATTACCACACCAATAAAAACACATTATCATATCACTCATATCGATCAGAAACTGTCACCGTCGTGAATACCCCGCGGAGAGATCGCACTGACTTATCGGTTTCTCCATCACGATTACTTGTGACAAGGGTCTGCAAACTGCGGTCCTATTTGACAAGTAGGCATAACACAAATATTGATAGAATTGTAAGTAAGTGGCTAACTTTAACCAACTTTTGAAGGACATCCAATAATACTTAGCATACAAAAAATGTTTTTTAATGAGTAAGGAAATAAAAAGTAAGAGTAGTAGGGAGATGGGAAATAAAACTTGTAAGTAATATGAACTCTAAGCGTGAAATGCTCAAACAACATTTATTTTTGTAAGAATTTTCCAATGCCGTGCTACATTATTATAATACCATAAGATAGGACACTTTGTCATTCTAATAATATACATCTAAATTAAGTAACTGAGCTTCAAAAGTTATAAATTTGTTTCATCATACCATTTGGAAGGGATGAAAAAAAATTGAGAAAGTGGAATGGCAAAGAATTTAAGTACATTATTTGCATGATTTGTTTATAAGAAATGCGATTTATGCGCCACATATACTTAAATGTGTAGATAAAAGGGAATTATAAGTCGAGCCACAAAATTATTTATTGGCAACGTAATCAAGCTTCTAATTTTATAACTAAGCAACGGGAAAATGACCTAGCCTCTAATAAACTAATTTGTCTTTTTTACAACGCCAACTAAATATTCTATAGAAAGCATCAAGCAAAGACCATCAATTATTATGATTTATATAATGCCACCTAATTTACTAACTCGGCCACGGATTTTACATCTGGTCACCATTTTACGTTTTACAGCTTCAACACAAGGTCCTCAAAAAAATATGATTCAAGCCTCCATAGACAACATCATATATTAAAACTCAGCATGAAAAATAAACTTCAAATTCTTTTATCATTAAAATAGCCACTGGAAAATTTCGTGTCGGGTGTTCGCCGTGTTTGGGTTGGATTCGTGGTGAATCTCACCCAATCACAGGTGCTAGGGAGAAGAAGAGTCTAGGCAAATCCCTTTTCTTTTCAATTTTTCACCTCAATATTCGTAGTCTGTATCATAAAAAATATACATTTTTGTATTTGACACCGATTTATTATTGCGTACCTAAAAAAAAGTGAATTTCCAACAAAATTTAGTACAAGAAATCTCACGTGAGGTTTAGGGGAGAGGAAAGTGGTGGCGTCAAAATTTTACAACATCTCGCCATGGGGAGACAAATATAGCCGAAATTACTGTACACAAATACTTAGATTTTTCAAAAAACATATCTGGTCTGGTCTTGACATCGTTCACGCCGACGTTCGTCGTTTATCGACATTCAAACAGTCAGAGACGATTAAGACACCCTCAGTCTCTGGAGAGACGTTGGCTCTCTGTGTGTGTTCTACCATCTATACGATGATGATGATGACGCGTAAAACAGGACTATGGAATGGGCTCCTTCCCGAGGTTTTCCCAGCATACTATGACTTAGGGTCTTTCAAAAGGCGTGTATACAGGTATCTTAAAGAGTCGGAAACGCATCAGCACCTCCTCTGGTCTTACAGATATCCGGCGACGGTGACTACTTTTCATCAGATGGCTCATTTACCGTCAAACATTGATATAAAAAGAACCACACAGCTCTTAATTTACTTTTATTATTATAATAATTTACTATTTATTGACAATTTTAGCTATATTTTGCTGATTAAATAATGGGGGATGAGTTATATTTTACAGTGCTAAGTAAAAAAAATTGAAGCCAATTAATATCTTTTTTGATGCCGAATATTAATATTTTAGAAGCTTACTGCTTGAATGCATGTTATTAATTTAGATGCTAAAAAATAACCACCATGCTGAGTTGTATTTAAAGTGGTTTTCTAATAAAATAACTAGTGGCTAAGATAGTATTATTCAGACGCTCGTTAGTTGTGGCTGACTTAGTAATTTAGATGGCAATGTAGCTTTTAAGAGGCAAATAATGCTTTTTAAATAAAATTATTTTAATACGGTTTTTATCGCGTTTATTACATTATTTATACACCTAACGTTTCGAGCACTTTACAGTGTTCGTGGTCGCAGGTAGACTAAGTTGACATTTGTCTAATATTTTAAAAGAACTGCAAAATCTACCGCCTAAAATATTTATTGATAACGTTCCGGATGTACGCAGTATTGGCTCACGGTGTCTGAAGGTCTTGCAGTCTTCTGCTTAGCTTGAGATTTGATTAAATTGATGACTGGATCCCAAGCTGGTGGTAACTGCCAACCATCCTCTCTATTGAAATTAGGATGTTTTTTAATTTCAATAGCCTCACGAAGCATTCTTGGAATGTATGTGTTTTCTTTTGCAAGGACTTGAGGATTATCAAAACGCATATAATGGTTGGGTTTGTCTAGGGCATGTTCACAGACTGCAGACTTCGTTGAGCGCCTATGCTTCATGTCAGCAATATGTTCTTTTATACGGCAAATAATGCTATTAAAAAGAAGCCTGTTTAATAAGCACCCTAGATAAAACGGATGGGACAGAATCAAACTGGATTAGTGGTAGAAGTTCTTAAAGAAATAAAGACAGTGTATCAAATTGTACAAGACTTTGAAAAGATACTATGGTATTCTTAAATAGGAAAGTACTACTATGCAGTTTTCATATTAAAATAAGGTATCATCTATACCCTATTTAATTTGTGATAAAGGTGCGAAAAACCTTATTGTTGTATCACGCAACGAATATGTTACGCTTTGTCACATTATTAGAGCGAGAATGTTATGTTACCAGTGAAGAAATGAAAATCAACGCGAGTAACATATATTTGAAGGGTTAATGTCCCTTTCGTTATTGAAACGGTAACGTCACAACAGCAAAGAGTCAAATATAACGTAAAAGGAAGTCTTGCGTCATTTTTATTTCTAGTTATGTTATAGTGACATGTATATTGCGTTCTAACGGGCTACTCTATGTATAAAAGTCACTCATTATCACTATACCTATATATTTCGGAACCTAGCGTTCCGAATTCGTAACGATTTCAATACTGGAAGCGGTTTGCATCCAGCGTCTTTAATACCTTGGTCAGGTCATCCGACCACCTGGTGGGTTGACGTCCGACGCTGCGCTTGCTGGTACGTAGTTTCTATTTTAGAACCTTTCTGCCACATAAAGGATTTTTTAGAACGAGAGTGTCACTGCCACCACTCATAACTCCATAGAAACGTATTAATATTTAAAATTGTGTGATTTGGCATTTTTATAACCTTTCGATAACTGCCTCCGTGGTATAGTGGTTTGCCTTGTTGACCTGGGGGTCGTGGGTTCGATTCCCGCGGGAAGCATACTTTGTTAAGTTGTTTCCAGTTTGGTTAGGACATTGCAGGCATGAATCACCTGATTGTCTGATAAGAAAGATGATTCCGTGCTTCGGAAGGCACGGCCGGCTGGCAAGGTCGGTGGTCCCGGGTGCCACCTGGTAGCCGAGAGGCGGTTCCGAAGAACTCTGACACCAGGGTGTGCATGGTCGACTGAACGTGTCACCTACACGAAATGATGATGATGATGATGATAACCTTTGGATTTGTGTTGGCAAGGGACATTAGTGATTTATCATCAATCAGTCCCTCGTTCAATATCCATACTTCTGATCCTAATATCACCGTAATTTATGTTGGAGCCTTGCGAGGTAACCAGTGCCAACGGAGTAGAAACACGTACGTAGCCAACGTTGCATTGACCTACTTACTCGTGCCCAGCATAGGGAATATTATTCATTGAATTAAGGTCAGACTAGGTATTGGAAGGTTATAGGATTCATTTGCGTTGAAATCGAAACTGTACAAGATTTTGATACTTATCTAAATATAGGTGCTAACGTTTATTTGGCACCAATAGGAAAAATAGTACATATGATATGCACACAACAATTTTGTACCAAGATGGTCCCCAATCAGCATATGTCGTGGTGTGACGCTAGTCTTCCGCGGCGTGACCCACACTACGACATATTCTACCTACTCGTATGTTTGATAATTATCTTTTAAAAATATCACAATTTAAGATCAAGGGACTTGTGTCATTTTGTTGAATATAAACAGTTTTGGAGGAAATATCGCTATATCAGTAATATCAGAATATTACATAATATCTGTATTATGAGATACAACTTTATCGAATTTTCCTTCACATGAAACACTAAGTCAATAACAAATAGTACTAATGTACAGAACGGAAACACGCAGCATGTCTCACAATTTGTCATCCCTGCAACTCTCCCCGAGCTAAGAAGTTCTTAAAATTTCGAAAAACATGGTTAACTGCTACTGTTCTCAGTCTTGAATACACTCTGCATTGTCCACCCCTTGAGTTGACTCACACACCGACGTGTGATGCATGTACAATTTTGTTTGTAGTAGTTTTAAACCCAAATCACTGCGCTTATATGAAGCACCATACACAGGTATGGCACTTCATGTGGTGAGGTAGTGGATGATTCTATTTTAAATTCATATTATTTCAATGAACTTACTTTATTTTTAAAAGGTAATTTAAATTAAAAGCAAAAACTAAAGAGCATTTACGTTGCGAGTCAAATTCAACGCCGGCAGGTTCTTATTAAGGCCATTAAGCAAATTGGATGCTAATTTCAGGAACACTACCCTGAGTTACGTGAATGTAAAAAGAGTCTTTTTTTTTATGTCAGAGGACGGCAAACGAGCAAGCGGGTCACCTGATGGTAAGTGATCACCGCTGCCCATGGACTAATGTAACACCAGGGGTATGACAAGAGCGTTGCCGGCCTTTTGTTTTCCCTCCCCAGAGGGGAGGGGGATGGGCCTCCGGCTCTCTCACTCACCGAACGAAGCATAGAAGCTGTAAAACTACTACTCAAACGTCGATTTTCTGTGAGAGTGTGGTACTTCCCCGGACGAGCCGGCCCATTCATGCTACCATCTGAAGTGATTTTTGCCGGTAGCGTGGCTCTACCACAACTGAACTTACGAATACGATAATAATGTAGGTTAGACTTTATTAGTATAGTATGATGCAAGTGCGGTAAGCTAGATATTATAGTAGAGGCGTTTATAGGCACGAGGCGAAGCCGAGTGCTTATAATAGACAGTTTACCGTACGAGCATCATACGACGTTTTTCAATACATTTGCGATTACCATATAAACTAAAACAAGATTGTTGTTCAGTAAATTAGGAATAAAAAGTTAAGTATTAAAGCAGTTTGATAAAATTCATTTAAGTATAATAATCAGGTAGATTTTATATTTATTCAGGTTTATTTTTTACAAATGGTGAAAGGTGATGGTGTAAAGTAAAAAGGCCTTGTTCTGTAAATACAAAATTCCGTAAATACAAAATTACAATCCAAGTTTCGATATCATAAGAACCGTATTATTAGCAAACGTATTGAAAATAATACGAAATAAAAAATTTATCTTTATTTCGACTACAAGAACTCTATTGCTGTATAGGCGTAATGAATAATGAAACGACCTGTTTTTTGGTACCAGCCTTTTTCCGCGGTTAACATTGTCGAAATAAGTAAATTTCTTCAGGAAAATAATCAAAAAGTAGCAACTTTATAATTTAAAAAATCTGTAGTGTGACGACACACGACCTCATTATTATTCTACTAACCTTTTTAAATAAAACAATTATCTAGCACAGGTATGCACGTGTTACCTAGATAAAGCCGAGATCAAGATAATGACGAATTATGTCCTACTTAAGATCTGTATAAAAGCTCTGTTAATCAAATAGTTAATAGTTGATCTTCGAACCTACAACAAGTGAGTTTTACTTATAACAACCCTCGCGTCCGTCAATCCACCATAAATCGGTACGAATATAAGACTTTCCGGTTGTTGCAGAGTGACAGAAAACCTTTATCATAAAGGTTTTCTGATTTAGGTAGATACCTGACATTTCTGTCTAATACATCCGGCTGGTAAATATTAATAAAATAGTCAAATTAACGCATTTTATGTGTGATAGCTTAAAATTAGACTATAACAACTAAAGGTTTATTTTTTCACTTTGTATGCAAACGCTTATTATACCTAAAGGAAAGCTTACAACCAATCTCAACTTCTTTACAGAAAGCGGATCGAGTTATCAGAGTTTGATAAAATCCACTTATTCGGAATACTTCTCTCACAAACTTAAGTTATTGGCGTCAGTTCGGCCTACATAAGTTCCTGATTGGTAGCTTGTCACGGCCGTGACAGGCGCGTAAATGTTGGGCCTATGCCTATTTCAACATCTGTCGCAATACTATTCTTATATTTTGTAAGATGTTTGGACGTAGCATTAATATTTAGGAACAAAGACACAGTTTTCAATGTAGAGTGCGTCCTACATTAATACTTTGGTCCTTTATAAAATAATTCCATGACAAGTCTCAAGACAGGTAGTTAACAGGTAGAGAAATGTCAAGAATACAAGTTATAACATCTCTCGCAAATGAAGTTCTACTTTTACCAAAATATCTTTATTGTCAGAAGGTCAAAATATCAGATCTATCGAGCACAATCGTTTTCTAATCTGTCATAAATAACACTTAAAAGGATATGATTTATAAAATTCTACAGATATTTGGCCTTAAAAAATAGTGATAAATAAAAGAATAGAAACTGATTAAAAAAAAATATGGTTCATTCACGTAATTACGCAATTGCGTATAAAGTATTTTTGAAGTTGAATTATTCTTTAAAACTGTGTACTATTAATTAGTACGAGGAGGAGGAGTACAAAGAAGTAAGAAGTAAAAAACTACATTAATTGAACAAATCTTTCAATAAAAATAAAGCATTATAGGTAATAATAAAATATCAAAGAAACACTAATTTACTTATTTCTTTGTTCGTGAAAATCCGTTGTTTTTCTCACAAAGTTTGACTGATATTGCAAAATTTTCGCATTACATCCTTAAGATACGATCTACTATTCAATTGTGTAAAGGCTAGAGTTCAAAACTTACAGCAACTTGCTCAAAATTAAATATTTGAAAGTAAAATAGTTCATTCCCTCCATTCGTGTTCTATACCCGTGAACTCGTTCGTTTCTTATTGGAAGCCTGTAATAGATGTGACAGCGGCGGAAACGTCTGGCCTACAAGGCACCTGTCACAGTTAGGGTCGAGTCCCACTTTCAGCGGGACACAAAAGAAAGATATTTCCGCTTGGAAAAGTCTAGCCGCACAATTTTTGGTATTTGCAATCAATGTTGAAGGATGACACAATGAAGTAAAATTGCAAGGTACAAACGTTTCATAACAGATGCCAAGGCATTCTTATCTAAAACTGAAAGCCTCGATGAATTTTCTATAAAACTAAAGGCCCTCCACCGATTTTGATTGTGTGTTGTGACTTGTGGCATTCGTTTTCGTTGAATTCACATTGACGTACTTGTCTTTACATTAATGCTTAAGTCCTCCTTGTAAGTCAGTCAAAAATGGAATAATTTGCCAATCTGATTAAACCATTGGAAAGCCTGTGGTGAAATTTAATGTGGTAAACGTTTTGTTGACTGAGTGAGCACGAAACGTGAGTGAACCGTCTATCTTTCAGCTTGGGCAAAATGTTCATGGTATGTTTGTCCGACAGTGTAATTCTCGTAAAAGTTTGTGAGCAAGTTCAATATTTATTCATAGAATGGTTTTGTAGGTTCAGTTTTTAATTATTCCCAAAAAGGGCACAGTTAGCAAAAAAGACTTAAGCGTCACTTAAGTACTCTTCACACCGAAAAAATTATTCTAATGGGTGTTAGAAAACGTTAATAAACATTTTCTAACAGCAGTGTAGGAGCACCATATTGCCTCGTCTTAATATACAATATTGGTACATGAGTTTCAATACACAGTTCAGTTTAAAATCAGACAATCTCTAATAATAGAGTGTTGTGACAGCGGTGGAAACGTCTGGCTTACAAGGCACCTGTCACGGTTTGGGTCGAGTCCCACTTTCAGCGGAACACATTTCAGAAAACTAAAAATATACGAGTCGGTTTTTTCTACTTAGTCGTTCGTTTTTATTGGAAACTTGCAATTCATTAACTGGGAAACCGGGGGTCTGGCCTTCAAGGAACATAACAGATTTGGTCTTGTCCCACTTCCAGCGAGATATGATTAAGAAATGTTTAAAAGATCACCATCAACGTTGTTGTTCGAAATATATTTTGAACATTAAAAAAATAACTACATAAAATTTAAGTAAGTAACCAACAATTAGAAATCGGCTAATACAAATATGATTACTACTACTTGTCCTAAGTATCAACTGCGTGTCATGGATGTAGAAATATCAGTCCATTGATTTATTTTTCTCGTAAGAACATCTACTCTTATTCGACTAACATATTTGTAATTATATTACCTAAAACTAACGTAAAATACGAACCATAATATTACTTAATACCTATCACCTTCGCCGCGTCTGTCTGCCTGTCTGTTCGCTATAAAGTCAAAAATCACAGCACGGATTTTTATGTAGTTTTTACCAATAGATTGAGGTAAGTTTATAGGTATAATACAAGCCCGGGCGCAGCCGGGGAAGGCTAATAGTGTAAAATAAGGGTCACTCACGTATGAAGTCAGTTATAAGCCAACATGAACATTTCGATGTATCCGATATATAACTTGATAGTAAAATACGGATTGTATTTTACATTATTTATTAACAAATGATATCTAAAAAGATCTACTACAATAGCTAAATTTTTAAAGTTTTCTTCGTATATTACAAAGATCAGATAAATTAAATTTATACCAACTATTCTAACAATAAAACTAACTAAAAATAAAATACAATTAAAAGTCTAAAAATCTTACAGACCCTCTAGCTGCTCAACCCTGGGCGTCGTACCCAAAAGGCTGGCAGCATTACCAAATTGAATGGTAATGCTTATACGCTGAGCTAGGTAGCTTCCAGCCCTTTGGTCACGGGATACCTCAATAAGCCTTTTAGCCAAGAAACTAAAAAGCTTATGGGCTGATGGACCCCACGGACCCAATGTTTCTACCCCAAAAGGCTCAAATATGTAGTTATCTCTGATACCTACATATTTGAGCCTTTTAAGAGTTTCTGCTTCTACCGCAGCTGTGCCCGCCTTTAACTTGGTGCTCTGAAGATGGAATGGCGCCAGTGTGTCGACGCAAGTAGCGTCCCATTATTTATTATAATTTTTAAATTGCATTTATACAAGATGATAGAAACACATTTTTTTTTTACAAAAAAAAAATGTGTTTCTATCATCTTGTAAAAAAAATTGTGTTTCAAATCGTGGCATCTAAACAAGGGCTAAAAGATTATTTTGTCGCTCAAAATAGAAACCCGACCCTTCACCCTTGTCACCTGAACTGATTTGAGCTTCCGTACCTAATTCAATTGTTCGCCACCTGTCACCATGATTCCGCTGTTTTGTTTATATTATGTGATATCAGTGCTATTACATACAAACTACCTGGATATTTCTGGAGTACTGTGATACAGGCCCTACCTTCGTCAGGCTCTAGTCTCCCTCAATATGCATAACTACAACTCTCCTTTTGTTTATGTTATATGTAAAAATGTTCGAGATAATAAATAACTTTTTCCTTTTTTGCCTTTACGAAACATTAATAGGAGATATAAAAAATTACAACTGGCATGCTCATTTAGTAAAATCGAAAATAAGCTTTTTTCGAACGACCGATTTTACTATTTACCTCCAAAATAAACTATTATATAATTCACTATTAAGTTTCTCAAGTTAATCTCTCCAATAAATATAACTCAATTCATAAATTGTGTAATTTCAAATTCAATGGTTTCTCAGATATTTTTCAACGGGGAATTTGAATATTTTCTAGTACAACGAATTAAAATACTTTATAGGCTTTATCATAGGTCAAGGTTATTTTTTCGGAGCAAATTTTAAGAATCGTCGCGATATTAATTAAATCATATGAATAAGAAAGGTTTGCGCCAAAAAACCTGTTTTTTTTGTGTACATGATACGTAAATCAACAACTAGTTTGAAGGTTTCTTAAATTTTCTAAAAAAACATTTTCTAAATTTTCTAATAAAAATAAAATATTTGTGTTCAATCTTAATTTCCCTCATATATTTTAAGTTATATTCCTCGAGTTTTTAAGTCAAAATATCATTTTCTTATAGTAACAGTAGGAAAATAAAAAGTAAAACATTGTATTTTATTTCAACAATAGCTGCTTTAACTGTGCTCTGCTTATCGGACATTTGTATGAGAATGGCTACGTTATCTTAGGGTTAACCCTGTTCAATTGTTTTTCTTTTTTTCAAAAGCTTTTTTTCCATTTTTAAAGCGGCATTGTACGACCTTATCTTCAATCAGTTACTGAATAACTCTAACAAAGAATTTGTTCTTGGTAATTTCTACAAATATGAGTAGCTATGTTGAAAATGTGTCATTTACATTAAAAATAATATTCCTTTTTTTGTTTAAGCTTACATTTAACGGAAGTTTATTATAATTCTTAAGTTACAGAATGAATAATTAAAAGAATACTCAAAACTGGTATATCGGAGTACTTTATATTTATACGTACGTAGTTGGGCTGTAAGTTCTGTGACATAATTTTGAATTTATAATGCAAGCTGAAAAAATATTACGGCAATTCGAAATAAGAACGTTTAAAGAAAATAAAATCAAAGATATTCTGATATTTTCTTCAATTTCTGAAATAGAGTAGAAGTGCAAAGAAGACAGCGTCGCAGTGATTGCATTGCATCGTTGCGGTAACGCGCCAACTTAGATATTAAAATTGACTGACTTTTTATGGAAATAAACAGTATTTTTTATCGTAATATTAATTAAGGAAAGATTCAAGATTAGAAGATAAAAAAAGAGGTGAATCTCGTACTGTTTGGATTCCAGCGGTCATCAAAGCAGTTTAGGCGCGAATCCAATGAAATCCAGTCCTGAAAATGTCGACGCTGCAGATAGAAGCAGAACCAGTGTTAAAACGATGTTAAACTATAAATAAGGATTACGTGTGTCTACAAAAAACAAACAACACATCTTATTAAGGCACTACGCCACCCAGCAATTAATTCTTTCAATCTTACATCCTATCAATAACATATATTGATAATACTACCAGTAATTTGCAAGTGATTACATGATTGTAATCACTTGTAAATTTTGGTACTGTTAATACTGGCAGTATTTTGGTATTAATTTTAGGGAGAGGTTCAACAAACTAAATGACACATTTCTTCACTTGGGTGTCTGCACACCCAAGCGAGCAGACGTGTGCCAGATGACATGAATATATTTTTTTATATCGGCAGCATCCTAATAATTTCATCGCAATAAACGCCAAACTACTCTACAACAGAAAAGTCGTATTCCACCAATAGTTCATACAAAACATTTTATCACAGAGGAAAAATTTGTTATTCCACTACGCTCCCGGTGGCGCGATTATTCATATTCACGAAGATTTTCTAACTTTTGTACGGTTGGGTATTTTAATTAGGTTTTCAAAGATAAAAGGAATTAATTTTAAAAGTTTACCTATTTATTTATTATTATATCTTTATTTTATTGCACATAAAATCATATCGTACAAAGATATAAACTGTGTTAGGAAACATTGTGAAACCTTAATCACAAACAATATTCGAAAACGGACATTGGGTAATCCAGCAAGACTCTGCGCTGGCTCATAATAAATATAATGAAAAAAACCGGCCAAGTGTGAGTCAAACTCGCGCAATGAGGGTTCCGTACAAATATGCTTCGTGAACACACACACAATGTGCAAAAATGTTTTATTCAATTGACTAGCGCCATCTAGTGGTGTTTTAGTGAACTATTTCCCTAGATGAACTTATTAATTGTGAGTTTACCACTTAATTTTCAAGTGATAGAATTCTTATTATTTTTCCTGTAAACTTCAAGGAATGAACTACATTTTGTAATTATTCAAAATTTTCGTCCCAGTAGTTTCGGAGATCAGGGGGGGGGGGGGGGGGGAATGGTCAAGTTTTGCCTTCTTTCGTGAAAAAAATCAAAAGTATTGATTTTACCCGAACAAAAAAAAATATTTTTGAGATCCTCATAATGAGCCCTTTCATTTGATATATGACACAGTAAGGTTTGCAAAACTTTCTTTTAAAATTTTGTAATTGGGCCCCTCAAAATGACCCTTATTTCAAAAAAATCTTTATTTACTTTGCACATCCGTGTTTGGGTCATAGGATTACACTATCTTACCAAATTTCATCTAATTTGGTTCAGTAGATTCGGAGAAAATCGGCTGTGACAGACGGACGGACGGACAGACAGACGCTCGAGTGATCCTATAAGGGTTCCGTTTTTCAACTTTTGTACGGAACCCTAAAAACTGAAAGCATAACAATAGGCAGCAACATAGAGTATATAAGTATTTACCTGAATTAAAGGTTTTTTTTGTATAATGTAACAGAAGACATGCAATTTCTTTCTATGTTACCAAAAGCATCAAAATGATTTCACAGCAATAAACGCCAAACTACTCTACAACAGAAAAGTCGTATTCCCTCAGTAGTTCATACAATACATTTTATCACAGAGGAAAAATTTGTTATTCCACTACGCTCCCGGTGGCGCGATTATTCAAATTTCATGATATTTGGTCTCGTAGTTCATAACGTTACTGTGCCACGAAAGTGTCTCATGCTATTTTGACGCGAAATGTGGAGATTTTTCAGACTTTATTACGAGTTGGTTATTTTAATTAGGTTTTTAAAGTCAAAAGGATTTTTGATTTGATTTGATTTATTAATTAATGAATTCAATAATAATAATAAACTCTTTATTCCACCAAGATTTCATACAATAGATTTAACCACATACACAAATTGTTATGTACAATGGCGGCTTTATCGCAAAAGGTAGGACTTCAAAAACTGTAACACCGTTACAATGTTGAACTTCCAACTAGGAACTTATATAAGAAGTAAGGCCAATTACTGAATTCATGTAAGAAAAATTACAATATTTTTTTTGGTTTTCCAATGTTTTCGCGATTATTTTATTTGAATGTATTTTTTGGGTGCTTGGGGCTCTAATTTATTGCACGTAAAATCATATCGCGAATAGATTTTTTTTGCTCGAAAGGAATAAATAATTTGATGTTTAGGCATTGTGCAGCAGTTTTGCCATAGGGTTGATGCCGTAGTAGTTAGTACTTCTGACTAATATTGAGAATACAAAGTGATATAGGTGGGAACTTTTTTCCTTATACAAAGGCGTGCAGGGTGGGTATAGACGTTTTTAATAATTACTTTGATAAATCTAGAACATTTTTTTCTCATAATTATTCTACAGATTATAATGAACACTTTCACAAAACTTAGTTTGAACGAGAAATACTAATAATAACTTTGTCATTCATACTTAAAAAAAACACTATAAAAAACAAAGGTGCTGCTGGCAAAGAATCATACTGGTTTTTTAGCAAATTGTTGCTATTACGGAAACCTTCATTGGTAAGTCCGATTCGCACTTGGCCATTTTTTTTAAAAAGAAGATATGTACCCAGAGAAGTCGTTCACTATCCTATAAGGGTTTTTATCTGTAAATTTGTAGCGTGCCCATGCTTATCCGTGGATATTGCGTTTTCGATTTACGCTTATTTCTGTTTTCTTGGCAACACTTTGGATTATTCAAATTTCATATTACTTGATATTGCCGTGGTTGGCGCTTCTTATTTCGTATTTCTCCCGACTTTTAAAAGAATTCGAAGTATTATATTTCTTTAACAATTAAATAAATTACGTAATATGTAAGTATAATCCTGTCTGGACCTTAAAGGAGCAACTCAGCCCGTCACTTTGAAACAGTTTTCTTGTGGAACTAAAGATGTAATTAAAAAAAAAATTTCAGACAAAAGTCTTCAGCCGGCCGGGCTATTTGTATTAAATTTTTAACATCCAGAATTATTTCCACTGACACTGTCTTTAAATAAAGGAAAACAGTGGTCAGTAAGATAGACCATATTCCGACCTCATCACAGAAGCAACTAGAGTCAATTGCAAACGAGTTATCAAAATTCATCTACTATACGTAACTTATTCACTTTGACTAGGTATATACTCTCTAGACACCGTCATGACTTCATTTCAATGATTAAAAAGCACGCCAATTTTTCGATGCTTGTGTGTGTAAGCTTTGTGTGATCACACGCGTCCTGTCAATCAAAATCCGTCAAATTGGTAGCTGTGTGTGTGTGTTTGCGACTGACTATGGGTCCGACATTAGTTTTTTCTACGCTTTGGGGCTAAAAGATCTAGGCTTTATATAATCTAAATAAACTTATTCAATATATATTTTAGTACTAATTTACTCATCATACTTTAAACATGGCCTTTGAACATTATGACCTTAGACTCTGTCTACCCCGTAAGGGGTAGAGACGTGATACTATGTATGTGTCTATTTGATTTTTTCATTTTCGCAGAAGTTTATTAAGTTGAATAATGCTGTACAAATTCTCATATAGCTTTGATATGACTGCAGCACTATTACTCGTCGCAACTCGACGTAATATAACGTGGCTAGACGACCAAATAGCGTGTAATTTGAATAACACCAGCATCGCGCAGGAGCGGAATAACAAAATGTATGCGCAGCCAAAATAATAATAATATAATAAGTAACTGTAATAAATAACTATAATAACCTGTGCTACTGATTTATAATACTTTTTTTAGCCCTCGATATTCTTAAAACAATTTTATGAACTACATACAATACATTAATCTATACATACAATAAAACAGTAAAAATATTTTGTTTGTACATTTAGTATTTTTGACTGAAATGGATAGAGGGACACTTAAAAAGAATATTAGAATGGAAAAAAAATTAGAATTTCTTATCTGTCTATCTATTTGTCTGTCTGTCTGTCTGTCTGTATGTATGTATGATAAATAATATATAAATAAATATATACGGACAAATCACACAGATTGAGCTAGGCCCAAAGTAAGTTCTTAATAAAGACTTGTGTTATGGGATACTAACTCAACGATACTATATTTTATAACAAATACATATATAGATAAACATCCAAGACCCAGGTTAATCTGAAAAAGATCATTTTCCATCTTGACCTGACCGGGGATCGAACCCGGGACCATCCGTGTCACAGGCCGGCGTGTTGACCGCTGCGCCATATGAACAATACGAATGAATAATATATATATATATATATATATATATATATATATATATATATATATATATATATATATATATATATATATATATATATATATATAGATATCCCTTTACGGTAAATGTTGATCAGATGCGACTTCACGCGAGCACTTTGTTGATCCGAAAACGCATGTTGATCCGGCGCCTTTTGTTGATCCAATATGCATCTCTGGTAACAAATGTGGCTCCGACCGGATCAACATCTGCACTATCGGACTTCTTACCTAGCGTTCGCTGAAGTTGATCCGATATACAAATCCACCTTGCAATAGTTACGGATAATGTTGATCCGATTTAAATGAACCAATCAGAGCACAGGAAGCGATCTGATTGGTTGAAAGCAGCCGCGACGTTGCCGTTTTGTATCTTAAACTATCCCAAACTACACAACATTTAATCCATCGTCTTTAGGCTCGTTAGACGAGTTTGGGCTCGTTGGATTTGTCTTGACAAGAGCATTAATTTTTATTATAGTTAGGGAGGCGAGGTAGCTAAATGGCGTAATTCAACGGCGCTGTCGAGACCTATCAAAATCGAAATATAAAATAATTTCGAAAAGAAAAGCTCGTATGGCAAAAACCATTTTAGCGGTGGGTTTGGCGGTTACGGTTTTTCAAAAATGTTAAAAAAAACAGTTACTTGGGCATTCTCGAGCGCGACAGATATTCATACTACGTATGCCCCAAGTGCCTCTGATAACAACGGTATACTAATCTGCCGGTTTGCGTGGTGGGGGTAGGCATATAAAGTAGTCAAAAATGCAAAAAAAAAAATATACTCGAGCGCGTCAGATTTTCGGAAGGGGTGTTAAGTAGGCCCCAAGGAAGCTCCCTTTAAAAAAACTGACGATTTCGGCGTGACGATAAGTTACGATGAATTTTTGAAAATGCAAAAAAAAAAAAGTTTTTTTGCAATACTCGTGCGCGTCAGATTTTCATAGGGGACGTTTATCTCGGTATCCTGAAAGCATATTTTTTTAATCTGACAAAAATGTTGGTGGGTTCTCTTAATCTGACCGAAAAAGGTTTTATGGTCTTTTTTTTCCTATCTTTCTCCTTGATAAAACGGGGAATTTAAGAAAGACAATAAAGCGATACATACAACCAACGTAAATGTAGATGAAATGTAGTACGAAGTGTATTATTTATTGTATAAAAAAATGAAATGATATAAAAATTGGATGATAATTGTATTGTTATGTATGATCTTTACATTTTTGCTCAATACAATTCATCTTCTTCTTCTTCTTCACTGGAACTTTCATTTCTTTTTTCTTACAAAAATGTAAAGAGACCTTTTTTGTGTAAAATAAAATTACCTTTTTGTTTATTTAAATTTTTTTTTTGTAAAATGTATCGTTCGCGACTTATATGCCGCAACGCGTTCTTAGGAAGACGAAATGGCTCCTCCACACTTCCGGTCATGCGGAAACCGGCAGATTTTGTATTTTTAGTAAGTTTTAGATTATATTCTCCAAAATAAAAAATAAAAAATCGCGCTCGAGAATGCCGGATTAACGTTTTTTTTTTTACAAGTTCGCGTCTCCCTATAACTCGGCGGCGTCAAGGACTTATCGTCAGATTAGTTAAATTTAGTCTTTAAACACTAAAATCAACCCCCAATATCTTAATGTGACGCGCTCGAGTATTTCAGACTATCCATTTTTTTTTACTAATCTGATCGTCTATCCTAGGCGCGCGTCACTACATATAGAGCTGAATACTTTACAAGGCTGTTCTATTAGGTCTAAGGCATCTCTCATATCTTAAACTGCCACGCTCGAGTATTGCCGAAAATTCCCCTATTCGCCTCCCTAACTATTAGTGTCGAGGGTCTGATGATGCTTCTTGAAGGTGGCCATAACATCTCCTGAACTACACAACATAACCCTATCGTTTTTGGGCTTATTGAATTTGTTTTGACCAGAGCAATACAGTGCCTATACAAATGACTAAAATGTAGAAAATAAAATTACATAAACGTAAAAACAAAAATTTTTAAAACAAGCTTTTATTTAATGCTCATTAAAAAATAAACTTCAAATATCCATCAATGTACTGGTACTTACTTTAATTTTTTTTGACGAATGCCTGGACCGATTTAAGAAATTCGTTTTCGTTTGATGGTTATTCATTATAGATGGTCCCATTACATTTTTATTGAACAATGGCGAGCGCTTTTTGAAAAAATAAACAAAAACCAAAAAAAATTTACAGGTATGCCGTTCGGATTACACTTATTTCTATTTTTTTCTTATGCCTATTAAAAAAATTTATAGGGTTGAAGTCGGTTTTTGTTTTTTTGTTAAAAATATCTTAAATTATTTGATTGTTAGACATCAAAGCTTTTTGTTTGTATGGTGAACGTCTGGTGTTTCCCATCGTCTAGTTTGTAATAAATATAAGTACTCATTTTCATTACTTACTTACTGCAGCGTCTCTTGCTGACAGTTTTACTTGTCAGCTTGCCTCTTGCGCTAAGGCTGTAATGATGTCTTCACAGTTGCCTATCTCTTTCTTTACACGCCGCCTCTGTTATCTCATATCCCCATCTACTCTACTGTGCCCCTCTCTTTATTTTCCTATCAGATCAGATGACCTTGACTCAGTTACTCAGTTTGATGTTGAGAATACTTCTTTCAATTTTCTTTTGACCATACCTTTAGACTGTTTCTCTGTTATGAGGCTTACATCAGCGAAACTAGGTAGACTCTTAAATTCTTCATCTCCGTCATTTGATCAAATTGAAAGAAGTCTACGAGAGTACTTCGGTAGTACATTACTTGTAGTATTTTTAATATAACTTTTCATCAATTCAAATTAAGAGACCTGCTGGTAATGTGTAGTTCTCTTAAATTATCAAATACAAAATAATGAAAAGTAATTTAATAAAATAGTAAATTTTTAGATGCGATGCGAATGTGAACAAGTGAACTGTCGCACGCAGAACGCGACGTTGCCGTTTTGTGCTCGAGTACCTATTGGTCAATTTTGGCTCCGGATCCACATTGTCTAAGTAAATGTCGCATATAATTTGAATATACTCTGGATCTAAAAAGTCATATCCAGTATGATTTTTTAAACCGTTGATGGATCAACATATACTGGTGAAATCACCGACGAGTATGTTGAAAACCTGCAAGTGCAGATCCACCGACGTCACACGCGCATCTAGAACGGATCAGAGTATATCAGTTTGCGCGACGCGGATCTGAGTAAACACGTAAAATACCGCAAAAAGTTCATTATATATATATATATATATATAGATATCCCTTTACGGTAAATGTTGATCAGATGCGACTTCACGCGAGCACTTTGTTGATCCGAAAACGCATGTTGATCCGGCGCCTTTTGTTGATCCAATATGCATCTCTGGTAACAAATGTGGCTCCGACCGGATCAACATCTGCACTATCGGACTTCTTACCTAGCGTTCGCTGAAGTTGATCCGATATACAAATCCACCTTGCGATAGTTACGGATAATGTTGATCCGATTTAAATGAACCAATCAGAGCACAGGAAGCGATCTGATTGGTTGAAAGCAGCCGCGACGTTGCCGTTTTGTATCTTAAACTATCCCAAACTTCACAACATTTAATCCATCGTCTTTAGGCTCGTTAGACGAGTTTGGGCTCGTTGGATTTGTCTTGACAAGAGCATTAATTTTTATTACTGTCGAGGGTCTGATGATGCTTCTTGAAGGTGGCCATAACATCTCCTGAACTACACAACATAACCCTATCGTGTTTGGGCTTATTGAATTTGTTTTGACCAGAGCAATACAGTGCCTATACAAATGACTAAATGTAGAAAATAAAATTACATAAACGTAAAAAAAAAAAAATTTAAAACAAGCTTTTATTTAATGCTCAGTAAAAAATAAACTTCAAATATCCATCAATGTACTGGTACTTACTTTAATTTTTTTTTGACGAATGCCTGGACCGATTTAAGAAATTCGTTTTTTGTTTGATGGTTATTCATTATAGATGGTCCCATTACATTTTTATTGAACAGTGGCGAGCGCTTTTTGAAAAAATAAACAAAAACCAAAAAAATTTTTACAGGTATGCCGTTCGGATTACACTTATTTCTATTTTTTTCTTATGCCTATTAAAAAAATTTATAGGGTTGAAGTCGGTTTTTGTTTTTTTGTTAAAAATATCTTAAATTATTTGATTGTTAGACATCAAAGCTTTTTGTTTGTATGGTGAACGTCTGGTGTTCCCCATCGTCTAGTTTGTAATAAATATAAGTACTCATAATCGTAGATTCCAGGTCCACATCTCATCCGACCAAAGCCGATGGCGATTGCAACGGAACGGCTTACCACAGGGCAGTGTTCTGGCTCCTATGTTATTTAACATGTACACTAACGACCAGCCCATCTCCCAGTCCGCTGCAAGCTTCCTTTACGCCGATGATTTGGCACTTGTAGCTCAAACCAAATCGTTTGAGGAGTCAGAACAAAACCTCACACTTGCTCTCCAAGAGCTAGATAAGTACTACGAGGTTAACTTTCTAAAGCCCAACCCATCCAAAACGGAGTCATGTTTTTTTCACCTGAGAAACCATTTTTCATCCCGTACTCTAAATATTGAGTGGAGAGGGGTTCCGATAAAACATAACAGTCACCCTAAATATCTAGGTGTGACACTTGACAGAACTCTGAGCTACAAGCAGCACTGTCACAACACCCGACAGAAAGTTTGTGCCAGAAACAATTTACTCCGCCGCCTCACTACCTCAAAGTGGGGTGCTGCTCCAGGAGTTTTACGCACTACGGGGATTGCTCTTTCATTTTCGGCAGGAGAGTATGCGTGCCCTATATGGGGTAGGTCATCACACGCAAGGCAAGTGGATATAGCACTCAACGAAACCTGCCGAATAATAACAGGATGCCTAAAGCCAACTGCGCTAAACATGCTATACCCACTTGCTGGCATAGCTCCTCCAAAAGTCCGCAGAGATGTGGCTAGCGCCGCCGAACGCAAGATCCAGGAGCGAGATCCACGACACTCTTTGTTTGGCTGGTCTCCAGCCCCACAAAGACTAAAAAGCCGCCATAGTTTCCTCGCAAGCGTAGTTGCTTTGGATGGCAATATTCATACGGAGCGGATAAAGCTGTGGGGGAGAGACCACACTGCGGCTAATTTTATCACCCCACAAGAGCATCTTCCCCCTGGCCATGATTTGCCCTGGCCCATCTGGAAATCACTCAATCGATTACGAACACAGATGGGTCGATGCAAAAACAATCTGGCTAAGTGGGGAATGATTGACAAGTCGCAAAACTGGTGCGAGTGTGGTCACTCGCCTCAAACTATGGCGCACCTACTTTCATGTCCCAAATGCCCGAACACCTGCACCTTGGCTGATCTCCATACAGCTTCTGAGAAAGGCATTGAAGTGGCCCATTATTGGGCTGAAAAAATATAGTCAATCGTACCATCGACACGAAAAGAAGAAGAAGAAGAAGTACTCATTTCCATTACTTACTTACTGCAGCGTCTCTTGCTGACAGTTTTACTTGTCAGCTTGCCTCTTGCGCAAAGGCTCTAATGATGTCTTCACAGTTGCCTATCTCTTTCTTTACACGCCGCCTCCGTTATCTCATATCCCCATCTACTCTACTGTGCGCCCCTGTCTTTATTTTCCTATCAGATCAGATGACCTTGACTCAGTTACTCAGTTTGATGTTGAGAATACTTCTTTCAATTTTCTTTTGACCATACTTTTAGACTGTTTCTCTGTTATGAGGCTTACATCAGCGAAACTAGGTAGACTCTTAAATTCTTCATCTCCGTCATTTGATCAAATTGAAAGAAGTCTACGAGAGTACTTCGGTAGTACATTACTTGTAGTATTTTTAATATAACTTTCATCAATTCAAATTAAGAGACCTGCTGGTAATGTGTAGTTCTCTTAAATTATCAAATACAAAATAATGAAAAGTAATTCCAAAAATACTAAAAGTTATTTACTTCCGATGTACTATAGTAGATTTTTAGATGCGATGCGAATGTGAACAAGTGAACTGTCGCACGCAGAACGCGACGTTGCCGTTTTGTGCTCGAGTACCTATTGGTCAATTTTGGCTCCGGATCCACATTGTCTAAGTAAATGTCGCATATAATTTGAATATACTCTGGATCTAAAAAGTCATATCCAGTATGATTTTTTAAACCGTTGATGGATCAACATATACTGGTGAAATCACCGACGAGTATGTTGAAAACCTGCAAGTGCAGATCCACCGACGTCACACGCGCATCTAGAACGGATCTGAGTAAACACGTAAAATAGGTGGATCAACAATTGTTCTAACTTCTCACTGGATCAACATTTACCGCAAAAAGTTCATTATATATATATATATATATATATATATATATAGCCTATATATATCCTATAGCCTGGGCAATATAAGGTGGAAATGATGAAAAATGGAACACCTTTTGCAGCATCATAATGGTCCAGCTCAACTATAACAAATATAAAAGTGGAGCCTTAGCAAAAGTTGTTGAGCCTGATGAGCATTTTTGTAGAGGCATAAGAAATCTAGGATTTGGAACACCTCATGCAGAACCATAATGGTCCGGGTAAACTATAAGAAATATATGAATGACCCTTTAGCAAAAGTTATTAAACCTGATGAACATTTTTTGTAGAGGTATTTAAATTGAAGATTTAGAACATCTGGTACAGAACCATGTCAAATTTTATATCGTCAATTTTACACCTCTCTCCACTGGGATAGAGAGCATAGTGTACGATTAGCTCATATTACTGGTGACCGCCCAGCGGTCCCGGGTCACTCGCAACCAGGATATGCCTTTTTGGCAACGTAGCTTTCAGCCCATACGGCAAAACATGAGAGTTTGCTTTCTCTCCAAGCCTTGCACACACAGGCAACACCCAAAGTCGAGGTCCATATCTCCCGGAAGCCCGTTGGATATGTGCGCTTTATAGGTTGAGCAGCATGACAGCAGGTCAAATCCACAGGTTACGCTTATGTATCGACTTTAGTTTGTATTAAGGTATATTAATACACCGGAGTCATAAAGTCCACGCGAACGAAGTCGCGGGCATCAGCTAGTTTGAAGTAAGAACGATTAGCTTTACTCAGTATTTTCGCCAAAAGTTGCTGTTTTTGACGAAATTGCTAAGCTAAACTAAAGTTCAGAAAATTGTTTGTTGGGTTGACAGAACAATATTTTAAATCTTATCTTCGTTTTCAGTCAAATGATTTAAAAAGTGCTGCCCGCACTGGAACAAAAAATAAAAAACTCTGAAATTGCTTATATGTGACTGCAACACTATTACCCGCCGCAACTCGACGTAATATAACGTGGCTAGAAGACCGAATAGCACGTAATTTGAATAACCCCAGCATCGGGCCTCGGCGAAATAACAAAATGTACGCGCAGCTAAAATAAACCTGTGCCATTGGTTTATAATACTTCTTTGAGCACTCGATTTTCTTAAAACTATTTTATGAACTACATACAATACATAATTGAAAGTAAGAACGATTAGCTTTACTCAGTATTTTCGCCAAAAGTTGCTGATTTTTGGCGAAAATGCTAAGCTAAACTGTAGTTCGGAAAATTGTTTGTTGGGCTTCACAGATCAATATTTTGAATCTCATCTCCGTTTTCAGTCAAATGATTTAAGGGGGCAGCACTGGAACAAAAAATAAAAACTCTGAAATTGCTTTTGTGACTGCAACACTATTACCCGTCGCGACTCGACGTAATATAACGTGGCTAGAAGACCGAATAGCATGTAATTTGAATAACCCCAGCATCGAGCAGAGGCGGAATAACAAAATGTCCGTCCAGCTAAAATAAACCTGTGCCATTGACTTATAATACTAGAATCCTGAACTTGTACATACCTTTCAAAGTAGCTATTATACAACATGTATGTTTATTTATTTATATTTAATTACTTACACATTATTCATATTTAGTTCTTTAAAATTTACGTAATAAAAATACTCCATTCATTCTGATCACTGCTACAGTGCATGTAAATTTGATCTAGCGCGCTCACCGCATTGATGTCAGCGACCACTACGGACGTTTGTACAAATGCATTTTATTATATTTGCCCACTAGCCTTTGTACAGGGATGCTCTCGCGTGGAAACGGGATAAAACAACAAAGGGACGTGACCTTTGCCTTACCTGAGTTTTTCAGTGGAAAGATCAAATTGTTACGCGAATTTTTGTCATGTTATTTTATTTTAAAGATTGGTAAAAAAATTACAAATAATTGTTTGATTTCTGGGTGCTCTGAATATAAATTTTAGAAATAGTATGCTAAGCATTTCAACATTGCTTTGCAATATAGCAGGTATACATTATACATACGCGCGAAAAACTTTACCTATCATTCTGGTTATGTCAGTCGGGTGAAAACGTGAGCGTTCTAAATTTACATACATTTAAAAAATAGTTTTTAAAGTTTAGGAAAATATATTCCACTCATGCCAATCATTGCTAATCCATCCAGTCATATTTTTCAGGACAGAGGCCTCCTCCATAACTTTCTATTTACGTTTCTCATTCATCAGTCGTCATTGCTTACACTAGTGCATATTTAACTTGATTTAGCGCGCTTAGCACTTTGATATAGCGTCCCATACGGACGTTTGTACAAATGCATTTTATTATATTTGCCTACTAGCCTTTGTACAGGGATGCTCTCGCGTGGAAACGGGATAAAACAACAAAGGGACGTGACTTTAGCCTCACCCGAGTTTTTCAATGGAAAGATCAAATTGTTTACGCGAATATATGTTATATTTTTTTTAAAAGCTTAGGTAAAAAAATTACAAATAATTATTCAGTTTCTATGTGATATGAAAATATTTTTTTGAAAATGTATGCTGCCGTTTTATACAGTCCTTAATGGCCCCACTACTACCACATTGCAGTAGTTTTTTACAACATGAGGAACTCTGGATTCAGTTGACACACTTAGATAATGAGGAGGGTGAACTTAAACTACTACTACATAACTACATAATTTTTTACAAAAAGTATGATCGATACCGCAGGTTTTTGGTTGTCTACTATCACTATCACTACATAGCATTAAACAAAGTCTATAATAGTATTTCCCTATGTGTGTTTTGATCTTTAAAACTACGCAACAAATTTTGATGCGGGTTTTTTAAAAAGATAGATTTATTCAAGAACAATGTTTATATGTATAACTAGCTATTACTCGCGGCTTTGCTCGCATGATATATAGCCTATGTCCTACTCAGTATCCTTACCTATGTGTTTGCAAAATTTCATGATGATCGGTTAAGTAGATAGGGCGTGAAAGCTAACAAACAAACAACTAAACAAACCCACTTTCACATTTATAATATTAAGCTATGATTATGATACATGCTCGGGCGCAGCCAAGAACGGCCGTTGTTGTTAAATAAAAAAGAACAAATACTTTAATTTATTAGTTCATGAAACTCAATAAATATACAAGCAATAAAAGAAAAAGTATGATCAGCTAGATGAAGTTTCGATGTGATCCGTAGCGAGTGTTCGTTGAAACAAATACAAACTACTTTATTTAAGTGGCTAAGTTCTAGTGAGTGTTATTTAGTAAGTAGAGAGATCTTTTGTACATAGCTTAGATTATTATATCATCATCAGGTCTTTCTAGTCTCCACTGCAGGAGCACGACCCTCTCTGTACTACCAGAGCCATATACTAGCCTGAGTAGTCAGAGGATTTGGCCTACACTCTCCACGCTGGCCAGACGGGTTGGAGAGGTCTCTTTGATGTTAATAAGCTTTGTTTAGCTTGTGTTTCCTTAGTCGCCTTTTACGACACCCTAGAGATGACTTGGAGTGGTCCTATTCAACTCTGCCGGGAACCACACGGCTAGATTATTATATACCTTCGAAGTTTGAATAAATATTTTGTAATTTTATTTAAAAGCCCGATTATTATGATGATGACACAATAACTTTTTAAAAATCTACTCATATTTCCTTTTTTTTATTATATTACTTAAATATAAGCTCTCCTTTGCCTATGTAGCTTATACTTATGACGATGTGGATGCATTGCATTCTAGACAACTGACAATATGTATAATATTAGATTTTAAGGGTTCAAAAAATAAGATTCAGATTCAGACAGGATTCTTCATGAATACCTATAAATTTTTTTAAATCTTTCTTTTTATTGGATTCATACTTATAGGCTTTAAATTTTAATGAATATCACATATTCAGAGCAGTTGTCCCTTAGAGCTTTGATGAAATTAACTTATAAAAAGATATGGAAACTCTCAAGGGAATCAAACCTATAGGGTGCATCTCGTTGACATAGATAAATCAAGTTAAATTCGATTATTAGCAAGGTCGTAAATCACAAAGACAAGGCAAAACAAAAAATTAAAACCGTAAATTAATAATTTTGAAATAAATAGAAAAAAACTTTTTGCAGAAATATTTTTGCATATAACCCTCGACGCGCGCTCACACTTGGCCCGCCCTATAAATAAACTCGCAGGGTAAAGTTTCGTTGCGTTTCGTAGCGAGGGTAAAACAAATACAACTACTGTTAATAAAACTGCTATAATAGGTACTATAGGGTTCTTTTGTACGTTGGAAAAGATTAATTCACCTTTTCATCAAAATATTGTGTGACTGGCCTAAAAGAAAGAAAAAAACAAAATAATAATTATGTATTACAAACATCATGAAAACAAGAGATATTTTTGAAACTGTTCCGGTTACGTAAGTAATCCAATCTTATTATTCTTTATAGTGCCTTGAGCTTGATATTGCAGGTTTAGGAATAAAGTTTTAAGCAGTCATGCGTCCTTATGACGGGTTGACAAACTACCCAATTATTTATCTAATTTTAATCTTAAACAATCACTTTTTCAAATAACTGCATAAGAAATAATGACTGTTTATCAACCATACTCCTTTTATATTTTTGGTTAAAGTAACTATCTGATCAACAAATAGAAAACCACAATCAATTCAAGATAAATAAATAGAAAACTAAATTGAAATGAATATCTCATTTATAACAAAGGACTCCCTAGTGCTCGTAATGTAATTTAAATGAACATTTTCGGACCAAAAGGTAATTATGCCTAAAGTGACCTTATGAAATATGTAAAACATAATTACCCTATCGTTTTGAAGGTACTTGAGGCGACGAGACAGTTCATTGCAATTCTGAATTATTTAGGCCGCTGGCTTTCTGAAATTGTCTTACAGATGCCGAGTATTTTGAAGGGAATTAAATTTAGGAAATATAGAATAAGAGCCTATCTGATTAGGTCAGTAAATTCGCTCTTTAAAATGCCAGTGAGCAGAGAATATATGGCGTAGAACCAATAGTCAATGGGACAAAAAAATCCTCAGAGTTGGACACCCAAATACCACGTGTCCTGAAATAGATCACAGGGGGCGGATATGTGAACAGATAAGCATAGGAAAATAATGAAAAATAACTGTGTGATTTTAAGTTTTCGCGGTCACAATCACTATTATGTTCACTACGGGACTTACCGCGATTATTTTTGAGACAGAACTCAAAAATAATCGCGTTCGTAGTGATTATAATAGTGAAAAATGACTATTTACATTTATTTATTGGTGACAGTTAAATGTATTTTTCATTTTTTACCTTGTTGTGTTGTTGTGCCTGCAACATGTATTATAGACTATATTACGGGTACAAAATATGACCTTCATATTTTATCATTTCTGGTTTAGGTACTTTATACGGGTTTATTATATTTTGTTCTATAACTGCCTCCGTGGTCTAGTGGTTAAGGCGTTCGCCTTGTTGACCTGGACGTCGTGGGTTCGATTCCCACGGGAAGCATACTTTGTTAAGTTGTTTCCAGTTTGGTTAGGACATTGCAGGCATGAATCACCTGATTGTCTGATAAGAAAGATGATTCCGTGCTTCGGAAGGCACGTTAAGCTGGTGGTCCCGGCTGCCATCTGGTAGTCGTTAAAGGAACCACGTCAGAGGCCGAGAGGCGGTTCCGCAGAACTCTGACACCAGGGTGTGCATGGTCGACTGGCCGTGTCACTTACACGAAATAATAATAATAATAAATTTTATTTTTCTCTTCACAATTGGTAGTACATAGTAAGTTCTTAGTTACTAAGTAGCTTATATACATAATAAGACATACCTTTGACCGTGAACTTGTATACTTTGTGAAGAGACTAGTTCCTGAATAGGTCTCCTAAGAGACCTGTGCTACAGGTAACTAGGCCCCTCCCTTGGAATACATGTTGCAGTCGCTGGTGCTTACATATGCAAATATTATTATAATATATACTGTATGTGTCTATACCTAATACATTTATCTTAACTTATGCTATTATTATTTTTACTAATCTATTTACGTACTAGGTTATAATTATTTTTTTTTGGCTGTCGTGATTTGTATTGTATGTATGTTTGTGAGTTGTATGTGTATGAAAGTGTGTTTTTTTATGAAAGTGAGGTGAGTGTTTGTGGGTAATCAAGTATGGTATGGGGTGGCGGAAGGATAGAAAGATAGGAAGTGCTTGGGGTCAAATCATAGTTTATAGTAGGTTTTCGGTGGTGGTGTAATCTAACGTTTTTAGAAAGCTTATTATTCTTTTTTTGCAGCTGTATTTGTGGAGGGGGTATATATTTAGGTGTATGTTTAGTTTATTGTAAAGGTACGGTCCGAGATAGGAGAAGAAGGAGGTAGCAGTAGCTGTGTTTTGTGAGGGGATTACGCAAACTGTTCTATTCCGTCGCCTGTCCTTAAACTTATCTGGGTCATACTTTATTTGGGAGTGCTGCATAAGTGTAGCGTATAATATATAGGATTGCCTGACGGTGAGAGAAAACGTTAATTTGCTACGGATCATATATTGTTTCCAAGCGTACACAGTCCATACATCAGCCCAACTACCAGCAAAAGTTACGAGCCCAGTGGCATTCAAACTTTATAGCCAGAGTTATACGTCCAGCCCCATTTAGTTAACGACTCTTTAAATTATGGAGTGATTCAATTTCGAATTATATTTAAAATGCTGGAAGTTTTGTTTATATTCCTTATATTCCTTATATACATAGAGGTACCTATTATTCCTTGGCACACCGGTCAACGCGCCTGCCTGCGACACGAATCGTACCGGGTTCGATCCCCGGTCAGATGGAAGATGGAAAATGATCTTTTTCAGATTGACCTGGGTCTTGATGTTTATATATATAAGTATCTATTGTAAAATATAGTATCGTTGAGTTAGTATCCCATAACACAAGTCGGAACTTACTTTTAGTTTACTAAATTCTTGTGATTTTTATACGTATATATTTTTATTTTAATCTTATTTCCAATACTGGATATGATACCTGAGAGACTTTTTAGAGACTGAAAACTTTTTGTCAAATTTCGAATCGAATTGGTCGCGTGTTGTCAAAATCTTGTCATGATCTTGATGAATTTAGGATTTCTATTCCACCTGCACTAACTGCTGTAATGCTAACTAAGAACATTAATAGTTTATAAGCTGTATGCAGCTGAAGACCTATTACCGCCCATTACGCCCAACTTGAGTCTAG
Organism: Rhodophaea formosa; assembly: GCA_963082605.1. Taxonomy (NCBI): domain Eukaryota; kingdom Metazoa; phylum Arthropoda; class Insecta; order Lepidoptera; family Pyralidae; genus Rhodophaea; species Rhodophaea formosa. The sequence goes on from OY720209.1 coordinate 5,891,590, forward strand.
TAAGCGCGGCATGCACTATAAATTCACTAAACTTAATCTGTTTTATCCATTCTCTGCTACACAAACCAACAAGCAGACACAAATTCAGCCTAATCTATCTCAGGCATGGAACAGTCAGTAATTGTGTCCAGAATCAAATAGTTTTAGTGACTTAATTAAACATAGAACTCCTTACTATTTTTATTTACATTATATTACAAAAGTGAGCCAATAAGAATGCAGGTATTATATTATTTGACTATATACTCTATGCCTTTATTTCAATGATTAATGATTATAAAACTGACCAATTTTTCAATGCTTGTCTACGTCAGCTTTGTGTTAGCATAAGCATTATATCAACTTATGTTACCAAATCGTAAGCTATAATTGTTTGCATCATATGGGTTGGACGAAATTTCAATTTTCGTCTACTTCTTTTTTTATTTAAAAATTGTTTGTATTTAACTCTATCACATTCTTAGTTTATTTAGAGTCTTACAAATTGAAAGTTTTAAATAATATTTTCTCAAATCATATTTTTCTACAATATAGATATATTTATAAATACCTTACTCGTCATCTCCGTAACCTGAGGGCCCGTTAATTGAAATTAGCGTTAGGATTAATTAAATAAATCCGCAAAGTCTTATCAGAACGAGATCATCTCAAACTGGTGCCAGCGCCGTGTTCGGAGACAAAGTGGGGGTGACGTGAATTAGGTCACGCTGGGGAATGCTTTAATTGGAAAAGTATGAAACAATTATTTTTTATACAAAGACTTGTGGCGTATAAAATATATATATATATATATACATCAATACTCTTCATGATAAATCTTTTAATAATGTACACTTTTTGGTCCACTTTTAGAGCAATACAATATTCTTTACTTTAAAGTTTGATACAAAATATTCTGATAAGAAATGAAGAACTTATACATTGAAATACCTATCTCGCAAAAGATTCATAAAATTAAAAACTCAAACTCGATAAGTTAGCCCACGGTGACATATTCATAAAGGTGAATAAAAAAAGATTAAAAATACAATTGTAATTTCAATTTTTATTGATCGGTTCTTCACAAGGTAAAAAGGAGCCTGTATAGAATTATACTCGTTTTTCCATCTGTTTGGCTGCCTGCCTATCTGCCTATCCGTCTAGTAGTCAGATGGACCGGTCTTTATCCATTTCTTGTATTAGCATACAAGAAACCCATCGTTTCGCCATTCCTAACACTCCCTTTAAAGATGGTCTTTCAAACTGGAGTCTTCAAAATAATCGTACCGTGACTCTATAATATATGAAATTTGATTCTAAAGTATTCACAAAACGTACCCACATCAAAGTGTCGCATGATTACTCCACTCACGACGGCATCCTTTGCTGCGTTATTCAGAAAGTGTGGAGACCATGAATAAAGACGAGCGCTAATCTAAATAAACCGCCTGCGAGATTGCCGCGGGGCAAAATATTTTGCCCTATTTTCAGAGTGCTTTGGGAGTTCGGAGGAATTGCTGACAGAATCAGTGGTTGTTTGGATATTTACTAAATATTTTGGCTCATTTTAGAAATCCGGAGAAATTGCAGATTGAATCAGATGGGGTTTTAATATTTTGTTAAGTATATAAGGTCAAATATTTTTTATTTCCATATTTTGATAGGGAAAAGGAACATTTATCTATAGAATTACTCGTTTGTCCATCTGTCTGCCTGTTCTTTGGTCTGTCAGATGGACAGGTTTTTACCCTCGTTTGTATACTTAAGGAAAGGAAAATCATCGTTTTGCCACCCATCCATCATAACATTCATTTAAAGGTGGTCTTTAAACAGACCAGATTTTTTTGTATAGTCGTGGTTCTATGAATCAAATTTGGTTGTAAAGTATTCACAAAACGTACCCACATCAAAGTGTCGCATGATTACTTCACTCACGACGGCATCCTTTGCTGCGTTATTCAGAAAGTGTGGAGACCATGAATAAAGACGAGCGCTAATCTAAATAAACCGCCTGCGAGATTGCCGCGGGGCAAAATATTTTGCCTTATTTTCAGAGTGCTTTGGGAGTTCGGAGAAATTGCTGACACAATCAGATGAGGTTTTAGTTGTTTGGATATTGAATTATATAGGCTTTGACTAATATAGTGTTTCCATGACGGTTTGGGAGAAAAGGAAAAACATAGAATATACCAGCTGCTTTTCTTCCCGCGCAGACCGTAAAATCTGGTCAAGGGATAGGGCAAACATCTAAGGAATCACGTTATAGGCGATGCGGCTAGCAACCCATCACTATTTTGATTACGCTTTCCACATCAAAATCTTTTTTAGGGTAGCTCCCATACAAGTAAAGTGGGAGTGATTTATTTTTCTCTACTAACCTATCGTTTGGGGTATTGTTGAATAGGTCTTTGAAAAATATTGTGGGGTTGAGAACACCATTTTTCGATTTGGGGATTGCTGGCGAAAATTTATAGAGATTTTTGGCTAATCTAAGCTTGCTCCCACGGAACCCTTCATGGGCAAGCCCGACTCGCACTTGGCCAATTTTTATTCAGACGTTTCAATTTTAGAAATATGCATCGCGAATATTTAAAAAGGTAGTTAAAGTATGTTATAGCTGGGTACAAGAAACGGTTAGTAGAAAAAACTAAATACGAAAACATTTTCAATGTACCTATAGCGAGCAAAAATTATTATTAAAAACCAAAAAAAAAATGCATAAAGGTTCCAGCCTTGTAAGTTTGTACACGAATTTTTGCGGTTTGCTTAGTTATGTAGCCAAAAAACTAAAGGTATAAATAGTGGCCAAGTGTGCTCCTGCAGTGGAGACTAGAAAGACCTGATGATGATGATGATGATGATGTGAGTCAGACATATGATTTCATACGGAAAAGCAAAGTTACTTGCAAATAAGAATAATTTAAACATACCTTTATTTGTAATGTAATCAGTATATTATTTTACAGGTAAAAAAACTATGGCTAATGAATGACTTATTAAACACTAGGTAAGAGTCTAGAGATACCTATGTGTTCTAAGTAGATAATTAAACGAAATAAAAGCAGAATAATACTACAATATTATGCCAAAAGATTTAATTTTTTTCTCAATATTCTTTCGCACATTTGGTCAACCAAAATGAAAACCAGGCCAGAGTACAGAAACAAAATGTGCAATACGGTGCAAAACCCGCGTAATAGGACATATTACTGAAAGCTGTGCCGCCAGAGTGCACCACTAGCACATACAGTAAAAAAGGTTTGACACTGACAAATGTGTACTTGTCAATGTCAAAGTCACAATTAATTAGTAAAATTATACATTAATCCTCTATTAATTTGATTTTAAAATACTCCTATGAGTATTAAAATATAAAAATGCATTTATGCTGCGTATTCGAATGTAAAATGAAGGCAATTTATTGCGACTTTGACATACCTGTCAATGTCTAACATTTGTTTACTGTCTCTGCTAATGCTGCCCTCTGGCGGGATAACATTGCAGTATTATCTCCTATTGGCGAAATATGGAACATACTCGCACGTACGAAGCATTTTTGTTTTTTGTGCTCATTAATATTTTTTTAATATTTTTGTGGAATTTATAGTAATTTTGCAGCACTTATCCTCAAGCTATGTATATCGCATGAAAATGCAATTTAGTTATGTCTCCATAGATCCTGATCAGATATCAGGAGATGGAGTCAGAAGGTGGCAATATAGGTACCATGAAATCGAAGTAGATAATCTCATCGCATTTGGGATCATTTGATTTGTCTAAACAAACACTTTACAGTACGAATTGCTCATAATTAAAGACTGTGTTATAGGTTCTTATAGGCTTGATTATGATTTATTACCAATTAACATCCAAATGAACATATTGCAAAAGCTACCCAAAGAAAAGAAAAAAAAATCTCCTCAATGTTACGACAGGGCATAACTTCCTGACCCGCTATAAAAAACAATTTTCCATCAATCGAAGATTGGTTCTTTCCCATAAAATCCTTTCGTACTCACTTTACGCTTTACTACGCCAATATTTTAGGATCTGCAGTAAACTATCGCCCAGAGGTTCTAAATAATTCCAAATAACTAGATACAGAGGATTGCTTCCGTGTTGCTGCTGAATTCCAATGCGGAACCATTCCTAACACTCGGGCCGAGGGATTTGAGAATGAAAATATTTGGGAGTATTCGATTTATAGATTCATAGGAGTATAGAGAATGTAACATGACCCTCAAATCACCCTTTTAAACTCATCCCGTCAATATGAACAACTTTTCTTATGCGATCAAAGCAAGAAACTAAAAAAAATCTGAACATTTTAATAAAAAATTGTTCAAACAAAATGAACGGAAAAGTAAAAAAAAAATTGAGTTCCCAGCATTGATCTCAAAGTTAAAGTTGTTCATACATATTAATGGGCTGAGTCACCTCATTAAGAGTGTGTCGAGGGTCATGCTCTATATATGGCGTGTTGTTACCGGCAGAGTAGAATAAGACCACTAGAAGTGTTCCCGTGGATCTCGTAGAAGGCGACTCAGGAAACACAAGCTAAAAAAAGCTTATGAACATCAAATAGACCTAACCCATCTGGCCAGCTAGGAGAGTTTAGGCCAAATCTTCTGACTGCTCTGGCTAATGTATGGCTCTGGTAGCACAAAGAGGTTGCTCCTGAAGTGAAGATTTAAAAATACCTGATTATGATAACGGTTTAGAGATGCATTAGAGTTTACTGCTGAGTGTATATTTATGAGAATCAATATCTGAAGCCGAAAGTAATGGTGACTCCCTCTCTGACACGTTTTTACCATCCCGTCAAAACATATCTCAGTTAGTTCTTGTTTCAATAATATTATTAAAACTTACACGAGATAAATTTATTATGAAAACCCGGCTTAACTCACGTTTTAAAGCGTCGGATCCACCGACTAGTTTCAGTCTGTTACGAAGACCATCATTGGGGCGAGTGATAAGGATAGCGACACGACTGTTATGATTCCCTCAAAGTTCTTTTTAATAACTTTCTAGACTCTATTTATATTATTTCGATTCTTCTTCTTATTTAAGAGCTTTATAGCTCTTGTCGATGGACTATGCGCTAAACTTCTCTATCCCCTGCTTAAGTCTATAGTTCTTGATACGACATAACAACAGTCTTCTTCATTAGTTGGTCAACAAAACTTTTCCTTGGTCTCCTTGGACCTTTCTTTCCTTTTATCGTAACCTCCAGTATGTTTTTGAAGAAGGCATTATGTCGTATCAATGACCAATCATCCTAGCCTTCCTAATCTATTATTTTGATTAAATTATTCATATCACATAGTCGAGCCTAGAAATAAACCTCGGTAAATCTCAGAAATTCCTTCCTACCCGACCAACTCATTATTACTAGACCTACATCAATTTAAGCTGCGTGTCGCATACAAATATAAATGAAATACCACAGTTGAATACCCACACGACTGCCATTTATATTGGGGGTGTGTCATTTATATGGATTAGGTTGTTTCTCAGACAAACTCCTTTATGTCGCGGATAGGGTTTGTAAACGAAGACGAACATGTACTCGTAGACGTTCTGAATATAGTGAAATTTTCGGGGTACATAGTTAAACCTCATATGTATTAGACTGTAATAACTACTATACATGGAGGCCATCAAGGAAATACTAATTACTCATTATATTCATCATTATATGATAATCAACAAAATTCTCCATTATATGGGGGTCGGTCTTAAAGGTTTCTTTATTAAACACAATCACAAATTATCCACCAACTGTGTGGTTAGTTTTTCTCTTTGACTATATACCACAGAAACACTCTAGAGAGATATACTCTCTATAGACACCGTCATGCCTTTATTTCAATGATATGAGCTTCGTGGCGCGGTTGTCAACCAGCCTGCGACACGGAGGTCCCGGGTTCAATCCCCGGCTAGGTCAATATGGAAAACGAAGTTTTTCAGATAGGCCTGGGTCTTTTATGTTTATCAATATGAGTATATATTATAAAATATAGTATCGTTGAGTGAGTATCCCACGACACAAGCTCACAACTTACTGTGGGGCTAGCTCAATTTGTGTGATATGTCCCTATACATGTCCCCCTTCTTCTCATTCCATGATTTTTTTTTTATTATTGTTTTCATCACTTATTCTAGTTCCGTCCTTAACCCATCCCATACATTTTAATCGAAAAATTAATTAATATTTTTTTCTTAACTCATCCCATTTCTATTCTTTAGTCATCAAAATCCGTCAAATTGGAAGCTAAGAGTTTGCATCATAGACTATGAGTTGGACACAATTTTCTATGCTTATGGCGAATAGAGTCTTTCTAGGCTTTATATAATCTAAGGTTTTTCCTTACCAAAGACGAATGATGAAATATTATAAAAAGTTAACAAGGCGTCATCATCAATCATCATCATCATCAACAGGTCTTTTTTAGTCTCCACTGCAGGAGCACGACTACTGTACTACCAGAGCCATATTAGCCAGAGCAATCAGAGGATTTGGCCTTTGATTTTCTACTCTGCCGGGAACATCAAGGCGTCGCTCCATCTCTATTAGTTGTACAAAGGAAAGTCATTAGTGGCCAACTAATTCATCATCGGTGACCTCAAACGGCCAAATGAAGGGTGTTTTTACTGGAGCGGCGGAAAAACCTATTTATTACGTCACTGTCAGTAGGGCAGGGTTACGCAATATGAGCCCAATACGTTTTGTTCGTTGTGTGAGTATAGTGGAAGATAGGTATACCTAGTGAAATATTGATCGTATTGGATTTGCTATAAGACTAAAGCTACGAACTATTTTTTTTTACGTTTCCATTCAAAAATGTTCAGTTCCCGGCCAATTTGGAACGCAAACCCCAATTCTTTTTGACATTCTCAACGTCAAAAAATATTGTTCCAAGCATTGGTCCCAACCTCCGTAACGCATTGGTGTTAACCACAGCGTTACGGAGGCTGTTATTTTGTATGATAAACAAAACATTTACATATATTAAATTATAATATACCAGAAATCTTATACAAGCCTAAAATAAAAGCAAATTAAAAAATAATACTCAAATTACTCGTTACAGTCGAAATTGACCTTTGCGGCAGTTAATTGATCCACGTCCATTTTTTCATAAATCAGTCCGCCGTATTTTTATCCGGTTCCATCCGGATAACGGATCAGAAGAATTACATTCAGGTGCCTGCCCTCGCTAATACGCGTGAAAAGGGAAATATTCTATTATTATTCCCATTGAACAAGATCGTTTTTCATCATTTCCTAGCCGCGGTTCGAACTCAGAACTCCTCATGTTGCAGGCTGGCGTGTTCACCACTGTTTTACGGAGGCTGTTATTTTGTATGAGAAACAAATCATTTATATATATTAAATTATAATATACCAGCAAGCTTAAAATAGAAGCAAATAAACAAAAATCAAATAAGTAACTCATTACAGTCGTAATTGACCTTTGCGGCAGTTAATTGATCTACGTCCATTTTTTCATAAATCAGACCGCCGTATTTTTATCCGCTTCCATCCGGATAACGGATCAGAAGAATTACATTCAGGTGCCTGCCCTTGCTAATACGCGTGAAAAGGGAAATATTCTAGTATTATTCCCATTGAACAAGATCGTTTTTCATCATTTCCTAGCCGCGGTTCGAACTCAGAACTCCTCATGTTGCAGGCTGGCGTGTTCACCACTGTTTTACGGAGGCTGTTATTTTGTATGAGAAACAAATCATTTATATATATTAAATTATAATATACCAGCAAGCTTAAAATAGAAGTAAATAAACAAAAATCAAATAAGTAACTCATTACAGTCGTAATTGACCTTTGCAGCAGTTAATTGATCCACGTCCATTTTTTCATAAATCAGACCGCCGTATTTTTATCCGCTTCCATCCGGATAACGGATCAGAAGAATTACATTCAGGTGCTTGCCCTCGCTAATACGCGTGAAACGGGAAATATTCTATTTTTATTCAGATCACATTTTTCTGAGAAATGAAGTTCACACTTGACGTTTTCACGGTTTATTGCATTATGTTGACCCACCGATAGCTGACTGGAATTAAGGATAAACGGGTTTGTTTGTCGTATATATTTTTTAAACAGTTTGGTCCACATTTTTGAGGTAAAAAGCCCATACTACTCGTACTACCGATTAATCTAACAGGTAGGGATAGAGTAGGACAATGGTAAAACATTATGTTGCCATAATCGTACAGGGGTAAGGTTTATTTTTTGTCGCACTACTGCAATTTTATTAACTAAAAACGGGAACAACTTTTTTACACATTAAGTTATTACTTAAATAATGTGTAACTCATTATTGATAGAAAGTACTTTTTGATTTTTGTTCGTCGAGTTTTTCATTGTTTATGCATTTGGTACACAGAGACTCAGCATTTATGGCATTCTACGTGAAAAGCATTCGCGGTGTAATTCAGCATTAATTCTCGTGAATGCCATGAATATTCTACATGCATGAATGTCGCTAAACGGGTTCATGTTTTGAGTAAAATGTGACGGATGAGAGAAGGTAAGAATGGTATAGTAATATAAAATCTATCCTATCCTAACTAATATTATAAATGCGAAAGTGAGTTTGTTTGTTTATTTGTTTGTTTGTTACGCTTTCACGCCCAACCTACTGAACCGATCATCATGAAATTTTGTATACACATAGGTTAGGGTACCGAGAAGGACATAGGCTATAAATTACGCGGGCGAAGCCGCGGGTAACAGCTAGTATATCTATATATTACGGTTAACTTGACTCACTGACTTTACGCGGACCAAGTCGCGAGAAAATTGATCGTAAATATTATTTTAAGATTAACTCACAGAGCTAGCCCTCCAGTATCGTGAGAACTAGTATCGTATATTTTATAGTTGTATCTGATAAGACAAACGTCCAAGACTCGGACCAATCAGGAAAAGCTGGTTTTTCATCATGACCTGACCGAGGATTCAGCGTAGGGTCATGCGATTCAAAGGGATTTGCGGTACTGAAGCCATACAAGTCGTAATATACTATTATGGGGTCTTCGTTAACTACTACAGCTTTTAAGCCAGCTTTAAGAGTAAATATTCCATATCATTATGACGTCAAAGAAAATGAACTTCATCAAGGGTAGTTCCGGTCTTTCATAATACGGAACCTCTAATGGCTATACTACTGAAAAAAACTTACGCCTGATTGGATATTATGAAGCTTCTGGTATGCAGTAGTGTTTTTGTGATAGGATAATAAATATTCAAAAACAAACTACCACTTGCAGTACTAGCAAACTCAACGTGGCTTTCAGATTTTATAACCTTGGGCTCTGTTTACCCCGCAAAGGTTTAAGACGTAATAGTGTGTCTATATCATGGAATTCAAGAGGGCGCCGAGCATAGAAGCATCTCAAATCGTATTATATTATATTACTAAACAATAAGACCAAATTTTAAAAAACACCGACGGTCTATCTGTAGTATGTTTTGTGTTTATTATAGTATGTATTTTTTAAAGCATCACTTATTATTAAAAAAAAAATTTTCATACATTTTATGCTTTGCTCATATCTCTACAAACCCAACTTAAAAATAAATAAAAATTTTCCTTACGTTGTACGTCAGTTAAAATCTCTCAAGTTTTATTGGCAAATAAATAACTAAAATACTTAAAACTCGTAAAGCAAAGTGCGTTAGTGTCAAAAAGCTCAGCTTTTCTGTGCTTAACTTAAGCATTAACCGACTGTGATTGAGGCTATCTATGTTTACACAACTATGGCCTTTTAGCTCGGGTTATGTAAATGTGGGCACGTGGAATTATATCCCTTTATCCGAGGGTTTGGTTTATTCCCTTTTCAACTTTACCAATTTTTTTTTTATTTCATTATTTGGACTGAATTATTGTTATAAGTATGTATACTATAGTGTCATACTGTGTATTCAGAGCTAGCAATTCTCTTGCAACTTTGCCGGCGAATATATATATTTATGTAATAACAGCTGCTACCTGCGGATTTGGCCAAGTGATATAATTATAGCCTATGTCCTTCTCAGTACCCTTACCTATGTGTATGCAATTACAATTTCATGATGATTGGTTCAGTAGATAGGGCGTGAAAGCGTAACAAACAAACAAACTTCGCATCTTCACTCTTCTACTACTTCACTCTACATCTTAACTAACTCACTTTCGCATTTACAATATTAGTTAGGATAGTCAAATAATTATATACAAACAAAATATTGGAGAATGTTGCCACTTTGTCTTCGAGACTGAATCTAGTCGGCAAATCCATTGGATAAAACGTTAAAATTTATATAAGGTTACTACTAATGGTGCAAAAGGGAAGGCATCATTTAATGTTGTGTACAGCTAAGTATAATTATTGTGGTAAGTTAACAAAACTGTGGCATATTTTGTCATTATTTAGGTTAACATACATAATATGGTTACGAAAATCTGTTTGACCGAGTTTTTGACTCAGTGTGTTGTCAAAAGTTTGTCACAAAGTTATGTGAGAGTCTCATTTTATGGCTCCTTGTGTGGTAATGACGAGACATGTTCCACATAACACGACAGATTATTATTATTGCACGCCACATAACGCCGAGCGTTTGAGGTTGTGCATCACTAATGTTTTCTTATGTTTTTGCGATTGTTACACATTTAAATAAAATCATACCACGAAAACTGTAAAGTGCTCGAAACGTTAGGTGTATAAATAATATAATAAACGCGATAAAAACCGTATTAAAATAATTTTATTTAATTGTGCATCACTGTCAACTTCTTAAGGACAACCCATTTTCTGAATTGAAATTATCTTCATTTATTAAAAGAAAATATATGCATGATACAAAACTATGTGTATGTTAACAAACTGACTCATTTAGGTTGCTTAAAAATAATTTGTTAGATTTTACGTTTAGCTTGGTAGATCGCACTGCTGGCAAAGAATATATTATACACTACGCGAAAAGAAACGCCACTTAAGCATGTGTACTCGTAAAACCGCTTGCGGCTATGTGTGAGTGTCTAGACGTGTGCGGGGGCTGAGAGAGGCGCGCGGGAGTGAACGGTCCGCCACGGAACTGCAGGGCTGTCTGTGACGTATTCGTTTAACGCACATCTCGCACCGCAGACATGAGGTGAAAAGTGAGTGACTACCTACGCGTTGTTAACCCTACCGGCTCAAGGTCACCGGTGCTCGAACTCTCACGTACATGGAGTGTCACCACTGTGCAGCTAGGCAAAAGACTCTTTATATAAAGGACTATTCGCCGGGACAAAAAATTAAAGATTGTGATGTTGTTTATAACAATGAAACTTGTAATTTTCTATAATTTGCAATGAACATGGAATATTCACACAACCAACAACAAAAGACAATTCACTTCTCGAACGCGTTACTTTCCCGCTCTTTTGTTTTACTTTTTTTTTACAAAACTTCTTAGCGGCCAGTGACTTGGCCAAAGCAAAAAATTAACTTAAAGGAATACAAAACGTTTGAAACGAAATACAATTAAACATTTTATACATGCCGCCAGCCAAAGACGACAGTCTTTAAACATTCTAGAAAAAATAGATTTAAGATAAACTTAATAAACTTTAACCAAATATAACAAAAATTTAATTTAAACTTGACTTTATCAACTTGCTACTACTTCTTTAAGTGGACTGTAATATATTTGTACCAAGAGTGGACTGTATTAATTTAAACTTACATTAAAATGAAGAAAATAAACTCTATCCCTTATAATAACTCTCTTAAAAACTTAAGACGCTATGGGTAATACACATAATTTGGACACAGGGCGTTTCAAATAAGTATTTTTACAACGCAATGTGACAACTCGAGTCACATTATCAATGCCAGGATGTTTTTCAACGACTCGCCCTAACATCCATCTAGCCGGTGGCAAATCGTTCTCTTTCACCAACACTACAGCTCCTATGCTAGGTTCGGGTACATGTTGAGACCAGCGATAGCGATGGAGATATCGGGTTAAATATTCATTGGACCATTTTCGCCAGAAATCTTGCAACATGCGCTGGCAGAGCTGCCATCTTCGTAGGGAACTCGTAGATGATTGTTCATAGTTTCGATCAGGGACCACAAGCAAAGGTTCGCCAATCAAAAAATGACCTGGCGTTAATGGTATCAAATCCTCCTGGGATTCAGTATAAGAAATAGGCCTCGAATTAAGGCAAGCCTCAATTTGTGCTAGTAATGTAGTTATTTCTTCAAACGTCAAAGTAGATTCACCAATCACCCTCTTCAAATGAAATTTGGTGGATTTCACCGCGGCTTCCCATAAGCCTCCAAAATTTGGACTTTTTGGAGGTATGAAATGCCATTGCGTACCATTGTTTGCCAATGAACTAACAATTTCTGGCAAAATAGCAGATTGTTCCTCATTGAATAGATGTTTCAATTCCCGGGCAGAACCAACAAAATTTGTCCCATTGTCACTGTAAAGATCATTGCAATGTCCTCTACGAGCCACAAAACGTTTAAAAGCCGCTAAAAATCCTTGAGATGATAAATCTGTGACAGCTTCTATGTGAACGGCACGCGTAGACATGCAGACAAATATACAAATATAACCCTTGTACGATCGATGTCCTCTACCCTTTGATATTCTTAAGTTGATAGGGCCGGCGTAATCAACTGCGCTGCTACTGAATGGTTTATTGATAGTTACCCTAGGAGATGGAAGCTGTCCCATTAGAGGATTCCGACTCACAGCTGCATATCTTGTACAAACAACACATCTTTTCACGTGGTGTTTAACACTATTTTTAACGCCAATAATATAATATTTAGATCTTAAAAATGTTAGCATTAGCTGAGGTCCTCCATGTAAAGTCCTAACATGTGCATCGGCGATAATTAAGTTAGTTAAAAATGAGGATTTTGGTATAAGAATAGGATGTTTTTGATCTAGAGGTAAATTAGCTCGTTCTAGGCGCCCTCCAACACGCAATAAGCCATATTCATCGATATATGGGTTCAGGGATGCAATTTTACTTTTTTTACTCATCTGTTTTCCCTTTTTAATATCACTAATATCAAGTTCAAATTCTTGTATTTGTATTATTTTAATAATAACATCTAAAGCATCCATTATTTCTTCTTTAGTAAGATAAACATGGTTGTTATGCCCCTTTTTTAAAAAACGTCTACAATAGGCAACTACACGTAGTAACCTGTTAAGCGTTGAAAACCTTGACCATGTGTCATCTTGCATTTCAATTGAGGTAGTATGCACTTTTACTACCTTCTCTTCCAATTTAGTATTTAATGTTGTCGGATTGGTATAGATAATATCTCTGTCTTTTAGCCATTCGGGACCATTTAACCACAACTTATGATAAGCAATTTCTGATGGTTTTACTCCACGTGAAGCGCAATCTGCCGGATTATCTTCGGATTGAACATAAGCCCATTGATTACGATCCAGTGAAGAAATAATTTCTGATACTCGATTTCCTATATAAGTTTTCCATTTGCTTGGGTGGCTACTCAACCAAGCCAAAACTACTTGAGAATCTGTCCAGGCATGTATACAAGATGGATGGACATCCAACATATTTGAAATTTCAATCAAAAGCTTCGTCACCAAGACAGCTCCACATAATTCTAATCGCGGGATCGATATCTGTTTAATAGGAGCTACTTTTGTTCGTGCAGCGACCAAGCTAACATGGATATTATTCTCTGAATCGATAACACGCATATAAACCACAGCAGAATATGCTATACTAGAAGCATCGCTAAATCCATGGAGTTCAATCAAGGAATCACCATCCTTTTGTTTTAACCACCGTGGTAATCGAAATGTGGCAAGTTTGTCTAGGTCTTCTCGATAAGCAAGCCATTCCTGTAGCAATTCTCCTTTTAACTCTCCGTCCCATTGCAGACCCGATAACCACAATTTCTGGATAAACACCTTTGCTGTAATTATACTAGGAGCTATCCAACCTAGAGGATCATATAACTTTGCTATGTCCGATACTACCTTTCTTTTAGTAATAGGATGAGACACAAGAGGAAGGTTAACCACATACATAAACTCATCCTTACAGCGGTCCCAGGTTAGTCCTAAAATCTTGCTTATTGAATTCTGTTGAAATTCGAAGTTTCTCTTATTGTCTGTACTACCCTTTGCCTTTTGTATTGCATTCAGTACAGATTCATTATTGCTTGTCCATTTTTGCAACTGAAACCCACCCCTATGGAGTAACTCATTCATTTCTTTATAAATTCTCAATGCATCCTCCTTTTTTTGGCATCCAGTCATAAGATCATCCATATAACAATCATATTTTAGTCTTTCAGCAGCGTGTGGGAAATTCTTACCTTCTTCTTGTGCTAGTTGAATCAGGCATTTAACTGCTATATATGGTGCTGAAGATATACCGAAAGTCAGTCGCTGTAATTTATATTCTTCAAGTGGATCGTTAGGACTGGCACGCCATAAAATACACTGAAACCTAGTATCCTCTGGTTTGATTCTTATTTGCCTATACATTTTGATGATATCGGCACACAGGCAGATGGGATGTCTTCGCCATCGCAAAAGAATATGTCGTAATTCCAGTTGTAATGTAGGACCTACCATCAAATCATCGTTTAAAGATCTACCCTCTGAGTTCTTACAAGAAGCATCGAATACTATTCTTACCTTTGTAGTATCTTTATCTTCGCGCACTATTGCATGATATGGTAAAAAAACCTTACGATCTCTATCATTTTCTGAAACTAACTGCATATGATTTAACTCTAAATACTCTTTGAATGTCTTTTCATATTCTTCTTTCAGATACGAATCCTGTTGTAACCGTTTTTCAAGAGTGTAATGCCTTTTTCGTGCAATTGACCTTGAATCACCATATTGACACATTGGATTGGTATCTCGAAAAGGAAGCGCTACCACAAAACGTCCTTCTTCATCTCTTTGTGTAGTAGATTCAAAAAACCCTTCACACTGTCTTTCTTCTGCTGACATTATTTTTTTAAAGTTTACTAGCTCTGATTCTATCTCCCAAAAAGACTTAAGCAAAATGTCCAACTGCGCATGCATGCTTGTAACTTCACATGATAATGACCCCCTTGATTCCACCACTCCACTAACTATCCACCCTAAAGTAGTATTTTGAGCGACTACTGTGCCTTTAAGAGTCCTTCTAAAATTATTGTACCATAAACATCAGCTCCTAACAGTATATCAATTTTATTGGGCGTATGGTATGCTGGGTCCGCTAAAATTATACCATCTAATTCAGGCCAAGAATTCAAAGTAACATTTGTAGATGGAATCAAAGAGGTAATTTTGTTCAATATGTAAGCTTTAACCTCCATAACACAATCCGGATGGGTCCGAGATCGAATCTTTAAAGTAACCATGGCTCGTGACAAAATACTCTTTCCGTGTCCTAACCCTGTAATCTGACTATTGACCGATATTCTTTTTAAACCTAGCAATTGTACTACAGCTTCAGTAACAAAGGAGGCCTGTGATCCTTGATCGATGAGAGCCCTAAATGTCTGGCCTTGATGATTATACGAATCGATTTCTACTAAAGCTGTAGCCAATAAAACATGCTGCAAGTTACCTTTAGAAAAATGGCTATTTAAATGTAATATCTCTGACTCGGATGACGACGGTGGGGGTAAATTATGCACCAGAGGCGTTTCTGCCTGATCTGGATCCTCAACTGTAATATCATGATCCCGGCCTACCAATGAAGCAATTGATTTGGGGTGTAAAAGAGAATGATGCCGTCGGTTACATATTCTACAACTAGTTGGGCTACGACAATATTTGGCTGAATGTTTTGGTGTTAAGCAGTTAAAACAAATATTATTGTTCTGGACAAACTCACGTTTACCGTTATACTCCAAAGAAGAAAAATCTTTACAATTACTTAATCTATGGTCGCCCTTACAATATATACAAACTTGTTCTGTTCCTAACATACTCACAATCTTTGAAGTACCTAGGGTGGCGTGATTGCGGTTATATTCTCTAGTTTTGTTGAATTCATTTATCTTGGGATCTAAATACTCCAATGAGTGATACCTTTTTTCGAGAAATTCTTTAAACAGAGTAAAATCAGGCAGTTGATTTGACTGAGAAATTAACTCGCTATCATTAGCCTCCCACTGCTTACGTGATTCCTGATCCAATTTCAAACAAACAATGTATATTACCAAAATGTCCCAGGACTCGACATTAACTCCCAAACCCTTCATACCATTTAACATGTCAATAGTACAATTCAACAATTCCTTTATAGCAGTGGCAGACTCTGTTAACAATTTCCTCTTACTAAAAAAACCATTTAAAATACAATTCACTAAATACTGCTTGTTATCATATCTATTTTCTAACATTGTCCAACACTGACTGTAGTTATCATTAGTTATAGGGATGTGACGCAGCAACTGCTCAGCCTCACCGGTCAGATGACCTTTTAAATAGTGTAGTTTTTGCACATCATCTATGGAGGTATTGTTATGCACCAAGGAAATGAATAGGTCACGGAAGGAAACCCATTCCGTATACCGTCCGGAGAAAATAGGAATAGATATCTTCGGTAATTTGATATTGCTCTTCATGCTACATGCTGTATTGAAAGAATTCAACTCAGATTGGCTAGACTCCTGAACAATGGGTCGACTAAACTGTTTCTCAAGTAAGTCGCGCAACTCAGACTTAAATTCAATATAAAATTCCTCCAAAGCTTCATATACAGACTCTTTGAAATAATTGGTATCTGAAATCTTCTCTAATAGCATTAGTTTATAATGATTCGCTGTATATTCTGACCATTTCGCCTCAAGACTCTGCAATCTCGTCTCCATGTAAGCCTTAGTCAACCTATCCTTTGGGCTCTTATAAAAGTTAATTTTTGATTTTTTAATCTGATCCTGAATATTTTCTTGAATTTTTAATAACTCCATTGCAAAACGTTAAGTACACTGCCTTTGTAATGAGTCTAGTTCGCTAGCGATAAGAAAACGTTTAAATTACTCACTTAGCAGGTCCACTTTACCATCACACTTTATGCACTGGGGATCACCTCCGCCGCTCTTCTACGGGAGTAAATGGTGAGGACAATGATGCTGCACCTCCAATGCACTGCTGACGCAAGGCAAGGTATTCTCCACGACCATCTACTGCAGCTCTAAACTCCCGACGAATTATTCACAAGACGATTGCGAAGTAACCACTTTTTGCCAACTACTGGCTACACGTATCCGGCTCGCAATAACCAATATATAAAGGACTATTCGCCGGGACAAAAAATTAAAGATTGTGATGTTGTTTATAACAATGAAACTTGTAATTTTCTATAATTTGCAATGAACATGGAATATTCACACAACCAACAACAAAAGACAATTCACTTCTCGAACGCGTTACTTTCCCGCTCTTTTGTTTTACTTTTTTTTTACAAAACTTCTTAGCGGCCAGTGACTTGGCCAAAGCAAAAAATTAACTTAAAGGAATACAAAACGTTTGAAACGAAATACAATTAAACATTTTATACACTCTTCTTAATTTTCCATGCTTTCCTATCTTGTACTTTTATGCTAATAAAGCCCTGTAGTTTTCCAAAAAGCCGACGTCTGGAGTTTGGTGTCCATACGGTTAGAAATTTGGCCTATAGTTCTGACAGCATATGGTTGACGTGACCGGCACGATTGCACTTCGATGGATTGCAAAGTATTGCTCAATCCATTCTTTTAAAGTTAATTAATTGTTGCATTCCATAACGCGTTGGCAAACCCCGGGACCTGACTTCTAATCTTCTGAAAGAAAAAATCTTCTGAAAATCTTGTGAAATATTGAGTCTGAGTTCCATATGTAAAGGTTGAAAGAATGCGCATGTCCATGAGCTTGCGTTTGTGACAAAATAAAAGGTTTCCCTACATAAATTCCGCCATGGACCAATAGTTATTGAAGGCGCTTTAGGTGCGTCTTGCAACTTCTTTTTTTGTTGCGCCTGAAAGGATATTAGCCCTTGTTTATTTTTCGTATGTGTAAGTGGCCAACACTGGTGTCAGATTTTTCAAGCTGCCTTAAGGCATCTGACATAGCTTAACGACTGACATCAATGATGACAGCCGGGACCAACGCCTTAACGTGCCTTCCGAAGCATGGAGGAGCTCGAGATATTTATATGCCACTTGCGGTCACCCATCCAAGTAGGGACTGGACCAGGGGTTGCTTAACATACGTAAGCGCTCATAGAGCTCACACCCACCCACCGGGCTCCTCACTAATTAGCCCTAAAAATATACTTACAACATATTCCATCCTTCCGCCTTACTATTCTTTATCTACTCTGTATTTTGTACTGTTTGACACAAGTTTAGTCTTTGACATATGTATTTATCTTTAGTCCGATCTCGTCTCTCATTGTTTGGCTAAACGATGGAGCCATAAAACTAAAGAAAGAAAGCAATAGGCTTGCGTTATGCAGGTCACATAGCACGGAGAAAACTCTAGTAGTCTGTAGCTTTTAATTAATAATAAAAATATAAGTAAATTAGAATAATTTGAATGGGCGAATTAAAATTTATTCCAAATAATTGGAATTATAAATTGGCATAAAAAGTGCCTGAATAGACCTTTGAGCTCAATTATAAAAATCAATTTAAAAAGATGTGGAGTCCTCAAATTTGCCATATTCAATTTACCTAAATGCAATATATTTCTAACTTTGCATTCAGCTTTCGGGAGTAACGTCCCCGAGGTCATCTAATAAGGTTACCCAAAGGTGCTTTTTATAAGGTCGAGGACCCAGACAGCTGTATAACCTTTGTGTGTGCTCGTCTGCTCTGTTTTAACTGAAAGCTCTTAAATTAACATTTATTTGAGTTTTATTAAAGTTCCACGCCCCCTTGGGATCGAATAAAAATGTAGAATGTGCAAGCCGTTCTTGTTTTTCTTTTTTATAAGCTTGACTTATAACCTAATGGTCTTCGGTTCTGACCACCACGCAAAGGGGTAAGGCCATAGGTTTGGGGTTAAAACCTTGGAGCCGTGGGCCCTCAGCCCACAAATCATTCAACACCTACCCTAGAAACATTTATATGTCTCGTGACTATAGGGCTGGCCTTTATGTTAGCATTGCCATACAACGTGGTAATGCTGCTACGCCTCCTGGGCACACTACCATGTGGCAATGAGCTGCTAGGGCTATTTCACTACTTGTAAATTGTTTGGTTTTCACCTTCTTTGATGATGAGGAGCCCGATGGTCCAGTGGGTGTGAGCTCTATGAGCGCTTACGTATGTTAAGCAACCCCTGGTGCAGTCACTACTTGGATGGGTGATCGCAAGTGGCATAAAAATATCTCGAGCTCCTCCGTGCTTCGGAAGGCACGTTGAGACGTTGGTCCCGGCTGTCATCGTTGATGGCAGTCGTTAAGCTATGTCAGATGCCTTAAGGCAGCTTGAAAAATCTGACACCAGTGTTGGCCACTTACACATACGAAAAAAAACCTTCTTTATAAATTTTTAAATGTGTGTGCGGAGGACTGCCTTGCGTTTAACCGCAGACACGGTTTTTAAAGGAAATGACTGTATAGGTAACTATGATCACATATCGCACCTAGTGATAAGGAACTCTTACACATCTCAAAAGTTTTTTAATATACTTATTAATAACTTTAAGATTTCTCGGCTGATTGACCAAGATTGAGTAGATACGGGTACTTTTTTTCAGGTAATTATTTTCAGATAAACATAAGAATTCTGTTTATGTCTTAGTCGTAAAATCCATATTTTATGAAATTCAGATTTCAAAACTGCTTATTTTAATGAAAGCTCTTAAATTACCATTCATGTGGATTTTGTTTAAGCTAGCCAACAAAAGACTGGATATATTAATATTTTCAGTGGAGTTAACCTTAAGTAAACTCCACTGCATGCTCTATTTCTGTCTTGATAAGAATATTGTATAGAACTGGTTTCTCCGTTCATACTTAATTTTACTTAGATATCAATATTACTTATGTTCTTTATCTGTACCTCTATATAAATAAATATAATATAATATAATATAATATAATATAATATAATATAATATAATATAATATAATATAATATAATATAATATAATAAGACATCATATATACAGACAAAAGAAACAACATTACACATTTGATAGATATCACAATACCGTCGGACTACAATATAGGAGCAAAAGAGGTAGAAAAATTAGCCAAATACCATTTATTAAAAACAGAAATAACTAGACTTTGGAAAACAAAAACTACTGTAGTACCGATAGTGATAGGAGCAACCGGGGTTGTCGCCACAAGTCTCCGGCGGTATTGTGAGACCCTAAATTCACAAATAGATATCAGTATAATGCAAAAACAAGCCGCTCTACATACTGCAAACATTATTTCAAAAGTTCTAGGAGATACAATTTTTGTTAGTGGGGATACAGAAACTCCTTCTCCCTGAGGGTCTCAGGGCGGGATTTTTGTCAGATACCGACCTATAGAAGGTCGAGAAGGTGCAAACCTAAGTTGAATAATATAATATAATATAATATAATATAATATAATAACGTAATTGTAACAAGTTGTTAAAGTCAGCCCTTTTGAAACAACCGTGGACTATTTCTTCTGCGATATCTGCTAAGTAGATTAAGTAATTCGTTCATGGGGAACTGTACGTATACGCATACATAATTGTAACAAGTTGTTAAAGTCAGCCCTTTTGTAACAACCGTGGACTATTTCTTCTGCGATATCTGCTAAGTAGATTAAGTAATTCGTTCATGGGGAACTGTACGTATACGCATACGTAATTGTATCAAGTTGCTAAAGTCAGCCCTTTTGTAACAACCGTGGACTATTTCTTCTGCGATATCTGGTAATTCGTTCATGGGGAACTGTACGTATACGCATACGTAATTGTAACAAGTTGCTAAAGTCAGCCCTTTTGTAACAACCGTGGACTAATTCTTCTGCGATATCTGCTAAGTAGATTAAGTAATTCGTTCATGGGGAACTGTACGTATACGCATACATAATTGTAACAAGTTGTTAAAGTCAGCCCTTTTGTAACAACCGTGGACTATTTCTTCTGCGATATCTGCTAAGTAGATTAAGTAATTCGTTCATGGGGAACTGTACGTATACGCATACGTAATTGTATCAAGTTGCTAAAGTCAGCCCTTTTGTAACAACCGTGGACTATTTCTTCTGCGATATCTGGTAATTCGTTCATGGGGAACTGTACGTATACGCATACGTAATTGTAACAAGTTGCTAAAGTCAGCCCTTTTGTAACAACCGTGGACTATTTCTTCTGCGATATCTGCTAAGTAGATTAAGTAATTTATTCATGGGGAACTGTACGTATACGCATACATAATTGTAACAAGTTGCTAAAGTCAGTCCTTGATTTGTCTGTTAGAAACCTCAAAAATTTCAAATTTGAAATCATTATTATATTTCAAAAGGCTCATTACAAGACTGAAGATACTTTAATGATAGAATTACTTTTTGGCTTAAGCTTGGCGCAGATGCCTCGGTTTATGTATATGATTATTACGTGTGGTTCATTCTGTACGTAATATTTTCAAATTTTAATTTTATTTCCTTTATTTGTCATTCTATTTCAATTTTACTTTTATCGTTTGATTGATAAAGTTAACATAATTTGACATTTAATTAGAACAATGTATATTCAGTCCACATAACTATTTGTATAAGTATGTATTTTCTAAGGTTTACTTAAATTGTGAGTTGATGTCGATTGGATAAAATGGGCTGTGCAATTTGTTGCCACTAAACTTAGTAACAGTTATTGACATCAACAATATTCAGTAATAAAATCAAATTTGACAATAAATGAGGTACTCTAAGAAACGCTGGACTGGGAGAAAGGAAAAAAGTAGAACGCACCAGCTGCTTCTCTTTCCGTGCAGATCGTAAAAGCCGATCGAAGGAATGGGCGTCAGGAATCATGTTAATAGGCGATGCGGCTAGCAACCCATCACTATTTTGATTCCGTTCTCACCTACAAGCCCACCAACATGCTAAACGTGGCCTAAAAGTTTTACAGACCTTGGGCTCTGTCTACCCGGCAAAGGGAAAAAAGACGTGATAGTATGTATGTATTTATGTATGTTCTAAGAAACCTATATTAAATAAACGATTAAATCTACTGATAAGATGTCGACTTAAAATCAATACAAAGACGATCAAAGAAAAAGAGTTGGCTTACCACCATTGATATATTATTATACCCATAAAATAGGTATGAATATCTGTTTACTGTAAATCTCTTCCAGCAGACCCGTGAGAGGAGAGTATGATATTAGAGGCGACAGGCGTGTTCATATTATAAACATAGTTACTTAATGTTCCAAAGATTTTATCCTTTATTTTAATATAAGTAGCAGTAAATGAGAATATAACAAAATACCTATCTACTTCATCTTTTTCTTGTTGTGTGTGTTTATGGTCCAAACAGATGGTATACAAAATCCCGAGATCCTCTGTCCTTTCTAAAGGCACGTAACGCCGTTATTCTCGGCTGTCTAATAAAGATGACTTTAGGTTGCTTCAAAATTTGCCATAAGTCGAGTAATTCATTAACATACTAGGTAAATATAAAAAAGGTTCGGTAGCCATTGATCATTTAATTGTTCTAATAACTTTCTGAAAATAAAAAAATTACTGAGTATACCTAAAACTCCCTATAAGTATGTAACACTTACTTAGTGTATGTTTGTTCATACATAATTCAAAATGATTTAATCTTAATAAAAAATAATAAAAACAACGAATCGTCAAAGAAAATAAAATTCACTAAAGTTTATTTTCTTTGACGACGCACTTAAAATGATAAAAATATTATGCTAAAATCAAACTAAAATCTTACCTTTTGAAATTTTCATTTTGAAACGCCAGGGATCTTGTCACTGAGCGGTCACAAGGGATTCATCTTCACAAACTTTTTAATTTAACGGGCTATTAATATTCAAACTTTACGAGAAATTACATAATACCGCCTAACTTCACCCATCGTGTCTCACGAAGCATACCTAATTGCCACACTAATTTATAAAGGAAAGATCTAGTTAATTTCTACACTAAGTTTATCACTAAGAAGAACACTAATTGTAGGACTTGGCTAATTAGCAAAAGAGCACACTTTTGCGGTAAATGTCAAGTGAGAGTGCAATGAAAAACATAGGACGCCAGCGCGGGAAACGGGTCAAGGTTATACACCGCCTGAATGAGACCGCCGCGGACACTGCAATCAAACACTCGCACCACCTAACACCGACTAGATTTAATCCTATTCCACCTATGTTTAAACCATAATCCCTAAATTTTAACACTAATCACACAACACCCGTCAAGTCTTTCCGTTGGAACCCGGAGTAAATCCACGTCGGCAGTGAGTGAGATCTCACTTTCGAACTATTTCATTTTCAAATTTTTGACATTCGCGAGGCGAGGAGTCGCGCGGTGCAACATCCCTCCCTTAACTCCGAATGAAGGAGAACTGCCGGTAGAGGCCGCTGCTCGCGAAATTGGCGCAATTTCAACGCATGCGCGCCGTATTTGCGAACCGGCGGGATCCGATCTGACCCGACGCCCCTCGCTGATAGAAAAATCGAGGACGTAACATGACGTCAGACCTTCGTGCACAAATATATGGGTTAATCGAGTGAAACAAAAACAAGTCGGAAGGTACTACGACGCCTTGAAGTTGAGAGATCTTAGCTTTAAGTGGGAGGGGTGAGCACGAACAATTAATGTATGTGTACCCGTAAATTATTGCTTTCACTTACCCTCCAACCCTTATCATTCCATCCGCTTCCATTATTCTGTCGGGGAAAAAATACAAATCTCCTATCCTAATCCCGATGGAGGCGGTGGAGAGATTGTTTTGAATATTCGGCCGCTCGCAGGCCTTTTTCAGGCTGAAATTTCTCTCACGCGAAATTTCCTTGCCTCCTTTTGTTTCATATAAATGGCGCCCGGGGGATACAAAAGGTGTTTTTGATATTAAGATTGCTGCGGTGTTGAAGTGTGTATTTTTGTGAAAGATATTCAATTGTCTCTTCAACGCACGACTGCACGAGCCTCGTGCGTTTATGTCAGCAGATTTTTCTGCTTTGGAAACTCAACCTTTTATAAAATGCCGCCAGCAGCATTAGCAGTGTTACAATTTCTGATCTCCTTTCTTTTGAGATAGTGCTGGCTTTTTACTGTAAAAATTTAATAAAATGGATAGGTCCATCTAATAAGCTGGACCTTATCTATGTATATAATTATCATCAACGTCCTCATCTGAGCATTATTCTAATGGTGTGCTCTGCTATGTTATTTCAGAGCCCCGAGTTCGCAAATAGTGACAGCACTCATGCTGGGACGAAGTTATGTCCCTATAATTATGTAGCGTACTAAATGTTCAAACAAAATAGTCTAGTTTAACTGAAATTATCTATGTAACTACTTACACTTTGTAGCGCCACAGGAACTTTAATAAAATGCATCTACATTTGCTCACTTTTCGCAAAGCTTCACGGTACAAATCCAAAAGATTCTAATGGCATTCTGAATATATCAAAGTCTCGTAGCTTGAATTACACTACACTTAAACTCTACAAAGAGAACTTTAATTAGCGAAAACCCCTTTAACAACAAAGACATTGTTAAGTTTGCTTTATTAATATTGTTACCCATATATTGAAATACTTTACATTATACAATAGGTAAACATTAATTTCCCTGACTTTTAAACACAATACCGTTAATAACTTAAAGCCATAGTTTCGTACACAATAGTTTTTATTGTAATTGCAATGCATATTAAATGAAAATTGCAATAATCATCAACTTTTCGTCCAACTCTATATTGATCTTTTTTTCTGAATATATCCATACGATATTATATTGGCGCTTCACTTTATATGAAAGTGAGTTTGTTTGTTTGTTTGTTACGCTTTCACGCCATACCTACTGAATCGATCATTATTACATTTTGCCTAAACTTTGAAGAATATAATAGGACTTGTATGATCATTATAAAAAAACTTTGCATACACCACATGCTCAAATTAGCAAACATGTTATAGCTATATCCAAAATTCTTTGATTTAGTAAATCAGCGTTAAGTAGAACCTCATACAAATATGTCACAACAGTCGAATGCAACTTTACTGACCTAACTTTATTTTTCAGAGTGCAGGGCCAATTTGCAGAAAAGTAATAGTTTGCTACATTCTACACATTCGTAAACACGAACGTGTGATGCCGTGTGTTTTCACGGAATCACACGTTCGTGTTCGTGCAACACAACTAGTATTTTTAACGGTCAATGGAAGTGAAAATTATAGGTCATTTGTAGTAGATACAGTTATAGTATCTACATGACATGACGTACATGATAGTATATAGGTACTAAATATATACTTCTATATTAAAATTATAAAGAGGAAAGATATCATTATTAATTTTGTTTGTTTGTTTGCATTGAATAGGCTCTGAAACTACTTCAATTTAAAAAAAATTAAAACGCTTTCCCTCAGCGATATAGGCTATGTATGTACCACGAACAAAGCCGGGGATGAGGAGAAAAGAAATTGGTGAGTATATAATACCCATCCTTATATTATATAATCTTACCATAAACACCCACTCGTGTAAGTCCCTAATGGCCGACCCGACACAAGTACCGCCTAAATAAATACACGCATAATGTATACAATTATTTGTTTTGCCGCATTGCATACAAAACAGGAGTTCGTCGAAAATGGACCAACAAGATGTATTTTGAGGTAATTTATCTTGCTTGGAGTGAAAGCTCGTGTTTCAATAGAAAGGCGGTGAAAGAGATCCTAAATTAACACTATATCCTAGTAGTAAGTAAAAAAAGCCTTAAAGAGGAAGAAATCGGTGAGTATATAATAACCGTCCTTAGATTATATAATATATCCATCTTACCATAAACATACTCGTGCAAGTCCCCAATGGCCGACCCGACACAAGCACGCCTAAATAAATACACGCATAATGTATACAATTATTTGTTTTGCAACATTGCATACAAAGTAAGAGTTCGTCGTAAATATACCTACATATTATAAAACAAAGTCCCTCGCCGCATCTGTCTGTCTGTTCGCGATAAACTCAAAAACTACAGCACGGATGTTCATGTTAGATAGGGTGATTTGCGAGGAAGATTTATGGGTATAATACATGCCCGGGTTCCGGGGAGGGTTGGTCAAAGATACTTCAAAATAAAAGAGTTTAAACATATATTTCTCCAACATTTTTACCCAATTTTAAATTTTTTGAAACAGCCCTAGCAACGAGCTTGAAGAAGGAAGAAATCGGTGAACATATTATAGCCATCCTTAGATTATATTCTATCCATCTTACCATAAACATCCACTCGTCTATGTCCCTAATGGCCAACCCGACACAAGCACGCCTAAATAAATACACGCATAATGTATACAATTATTTGTTTTGCTGCATTGCATACAAAACAGGAGTTCGTCGAAAATGGACCAACATGTATTTTGAAGTAATTTGTCTTACTCGAAGTGAAGTCGATGAAAGAGTTCTTAACTTAACACTATATCCTAGTAGTAAATAAAAAAGGTGAAAATAGAGTTTTTACCTCATTTGTAATTTTATGTAAAACATTTTTAATTTTATATAACACGGGATTCAAATACATTCTGCCAAATGTAAAATTTCAGACAAATTTCTATTTTAGTCTACCAATTTTCTTGACAGGCACAAATTAAATAAACGAAGTCCTACTTTTATTAAAGAATCATTAAAAAAAAGGTCTTTACGTAAGGTTTTATTTTAAGTACGTCATCCTCAAAAATAATCCTACGCGTGGGTATTACAAAGAAACCAATTTCTCTCGAGGATAACTATTTACTTTGATCTAAGTAGGTACTAATGTTTATATGTATAGTTAGAGTGTAGGTAGTATTTCATTTGTTTCTCAATATCCCAACTAAAATATTATAAATGCGAAAGTGAGTTTGTTTGTTACTCTTTCACGGCCTAACTACTGAACTGATCATCATGAAATTTTGCACACACGTTCTCTCGACTACGAACAAGGACATATTAAGCTAACATCCCCGAAAAACATACCGTTCCCGAGGGAGGGACCGACATTAACGCGAGCGGAGCCGCGGGCCAATTTTTTGATAATTGCTTCTAGTTTCAAAGATGCCGAATGATAATCTAGCATTTTTTCCGTTCTTTCGTCTAAAAGGTGTAAAACTGATGGTGATGGGATTGAAGAGCCCGAGTTGCAACCGTAACCAGGTTTGTTGTGTTATTTGATTTTTTTATCACACAGATTGAGCTAGCCCCAAAGTAAGTTCGAGACTTGTGTTATGGGATACTAACTCAACGATATTATATTTTATAATAGATACTTATATAGATAAACATCCAAGACCCAGGTCAATCTGAAAAAGATCATTTTCCATCTTGACCTGACCGGGGATCGAACCCGGCACCATCCGTGTCTGAGGCAGACGTGTTGACCGCTGCGCCACGGAGCTAGTTAGTTTTATCAGCGAACACTGGAAAGAAAACATTGAAATCTTCAACTAACTACTTTGTTTGTTACTTCTAAATTGTTGTTTGTAACATAGTTTAAAGCCTATAGATGAGTTTGTATTGTTAGCCTCTAACAATTTCATTACAAAAGTTTTTATTTATTTATCTAATGTAATAATATAATTCATTTCACTCCAAATAGAGTACAGGATCTTAACCTAAAGTAAAACTGTTTCACTGCAACTTACTGCATTTTTAAAGCGCGAGAGACATTTGTAGAGTAAATTATTTTGTTTTATTTATTTCAAAAAATCTACAGCATTATATTAGAGTTTTAATGATACTTATTTTGTTTCATTTTCTATTGGTAAAATAATTTTGTACATCGTCCCAAAATCTTTTTAGTTTATCTATTACAAATGCACACAGACTCACCCTAATATCCTGTCTTTTTATAATTTTAAATAATCACATAATTTGTTTCTAAAGCAACATTGAATATTCTATAGTACATGACTACATACTTCATTACCTATTATAACTCACTACTATTCTTTTAGTGTCTACCTATCTGTCAGCATCAGGATTTTTAGGCTCCACTGCAGGAGCATAACCTTCTCTGTACTACCAGAGCCATTTATATTAACAAGAGCAATCAGAGGTTTTGGCCTACACTCTCCATGCTAAACAGACGGGGTCGTACCTATCTATTCTTTAGTTAAAACTAGCACGCGTTTGATTAGCTCTGCACTGAATTAGACCCCTTTCACGACTCTTGTCCTGATTAATGGTGCAGCCAGATAAATTTGTCAAAGCGCTGAGCATTCAGACAGACATACACGCAGCTAGATGTAGCTATATAAACGTAGGGACGACAAATAGATGCATTACATTGTGTTAAAACGAAATTTGACAAACAAAGACTTGTTCTCTATTTCGTTCCAGTAATTTCTATGTCCAGACTTGTATAAATACCTTATATTATTGCAACAAGACAAAATAACAAATATGTAAATAATAAATAGGAGAAGCTAAGTAAAAAATATTTTCTTGTAATTTTATTGTCAGAAATAACGTTTTGTTATATTTGAAAGAAAGAAAGAAAAATAATTTATTTGATACTTCAAACATTACAATCTTTTAATTACAAAATTAAAACTATATAATCAAAGTATCAAAATGGTGCCACTGTGTAGTTATATTAATATATATTAATATAATAAAATATAAAATAAATATTTAGTATTTTATAGTAGTAATAAGATAAATATATAGATAACGCAGAACGACTGCTTAGGTATTACAGATTTGAAAGTCTAAAAGATACTTTTTGAGATGTTTCTTAAATGTAACAACAGTTTAATTACTAAACTATTATTCTGAACACCAGTGAGGAATACGCTTAAGGTCTTCATTAAGATGTTTTATAGCTAATTTAATGAAAAGATATATAAATCAGTAAGTCATTTGGTGACTGAGTTATTCAGCGTTGAGGAGTTCTCCATTATCGGGCCAGCTTTTTGACGTCATTTTATTGCATTATCATCATTTAGATTCCGATTTAGAAAACATAACAGCTCAATCAGACAATAAGAATTCTATGAAATTTATTCGTTACTTGCATTTTATTACAGACGAACAGACACTGGAACAGATGAAATGAAATAAGAAAAGCTAGTTAAAAATTACTTTGCTCCTAAACGGTCTCAACATTTTGCAGCTGAGACTCTACTTTGCCGTAATACCCGGAAATATAACCGTCGGAGCCTGTGAACTGACTTCGTTTCTCACCGAGAAACGTTTCTTTTTATTCAAATGTTTATTTCGTATAGGTTGCTCAGAACACTTATTAATTGTCATACATATATTATTTACAACTGGAAACATGCTGATGTCAGTAATTACTTATGGCTAACGTTTAACGCCGCTTTCAAAGCGGAGTGCAGAAGAAGCCGCAACAAACTGCACAGCGCATTTTCTCCAATTTGCGTCAACTTACAATTATTATAAAATAACAATAACTTAGTATATATATGTATGAGTAAGTACGACCTTTACTTTTACGTTTTTGGGTTCCGCGCCCAAAGAGTGAAAACGGGGCCAGCTAATATTTTTTATTATTGTCGAAAACAAGCACCATTCTTAAATTATTCATATTCAAGGATAGATATGACTGTATAACGCTGGAATATGACTGAAATTCGAGATTCCCATATAATTTCCCAAACGGCTAAATACTTTTGGACGAGACGGGCTGAGGCACACCTTTGAGGAGATTTGGGAGTTAAATTTACATGCTGTATAACTTTGTATTGATATATTAAATAAACATATCATCATCATCATCATCATCAGGTCTTTCTAGTCTCCACTGCAGGAGCACGACCCTCTCTTTACTACCAGAGCCATT
Organism: Rhodophaea formosa; assembly: GCA_963082605.1. Lineage (NCBI taxonomy): Eukaryota > Metazoa > Arthropoda > Insecta > Lepidoptera > Pyralidae > Rhodophaea > Rhodophaea formosa. Next base: position 5,921,590 of record OY720209.1, read on the forward strand.
TACTAGCCTGAGTAGTCAGAGGATTTGGCCTACACTCTCCACGCTGGCCAGACGGGTTGGAGAGGTCTCTTTGATGTTAATAAGCTTTGTTTAGCTTGTTTTTTCTTAGTCGCCTTTTACGACATCCACGGGATGACTTGAAGTGGCCCTATTCTACTCTGCCGGGAACCACGCGGACACCAAACATACTTACGAACTAAATTTTATATAATTTAGCTGGTAGAGCCTCGCTACCGGCGAATATAACTTTTGCTAATAGCATGAATGGGCCGGCTCGAGCTGGGACACAGAAAATCGACGTTTGAGTAGTAGTTTTACTGTTTCTATACTTCGTTTAGTGAGTGAGAGAGCCGGTAGACCATTCCCTTCTGGGGACACAAAATTAAAAGGCCGGCAGCGCTTATGTCACACCCTTGGTGTTGCATTAGTCCATGAGCAGTGGTGATCACTTACCAGTAGGTAACCCGTTCGCTCGTTTACCGTCATATGTTATGAAAATGCGTTACAACTTGTATTGTGATGTATAGTTAGAATCTTCGCCTATCCTGAGTAACATAGACTATTTTTAATGGTATTTGAGTTTTATTTTCCATTGAAAAAAGGTATTTTATTCGTTTTCAAATATAAGTACCATATGTTCAGTCGTTGCCTTTAAATCGTATTTCTTTTTCTGCCATAACCTATTCGTATCATGCATCCAGCAGACGTTAGGGATTTCCGGATGATTTGTTATGGTCTCCCCAAGCACGTAAACCATCTGGTTTGAACACAAATGGTATATTTATGTAAGTAATATAAATTTATAACACAGTAAAATACCTTTGTATACCTCGACATTGCCCTAAATAGAACACTTTTAATGTTTTGGAGAGATGAGACAGTGTCACAAACACATTAAAAACCAGTAAACTCACTTTCTCATTTATGATATTAGTTGGAATGAGAGAGTTAGGATTAATAAATGGCATGCTTGGCTAGCCGTGTGGTTCCCGGCAGAGTAGAATAAGACCACTCCAAGTCTTCCCGTGGATGTCGTACAAGGCGACTTAGGAATCACAAGCTAAACAAAGCTTATAAACATAAAGAGACCTCTCCAACCCATCTGGCTAGCGAGGAGAGTGTAGGCCAAATCCTCTGACTGCTCTGGCTAATATTATATATGGCTTTGATAGTAGGTACAGAGAGGGTCGTGCTCCTGCAGTGGAGAATAAAAAAAAAGACTTGATGATGATTATGAATAAATGGCGAAATTTTTATCCCTAAAAAGGCGATTCAGCCCACCGATATGAACAACTTTGCCAATGGGACCAATGCTAAAAACTCAATAAAAAATTGTCATTTCCTTACAAATTTACCACGAAATTAATTCATCAGAATTTGCTGACAGAACAGAGACAGAGAAAATAAACATAGTAACATGTTACTAGACCATGGTATAAATAAAAAATATTCTAGCAAGTTTAATCACTAGAAATATTTTTGAGCCACACAATCTTTTTTTAAGCTCTTAGTTCCCGTTTTTGGACTACCTATTACAATATTTAAATGTTTATTTCTTCGTAGTATCTATATGAAATATTTATATTACAAATTGAATATCTCTGATTTACACTTCACAAGAGATAACAGGTAGGAAACAAGACTTTTTGTTTTTTTGAATGGACAACTTATTTCACTGGTGAAATAAGTTGTCCAAGTGAAGCCACTCTAGCTTCACCTCAAAAGTCTGGACTTTTGAGGTGAAGCTAGAGTGGCTTCAACATATAAGGCGAACATCATCAAAGGCAGGACCTCGGCTATGGGCGTTACCTGTGTGAGAATAGCTTGGAGAGACAGCAAATTCTCATATGCCTGATGGACGGTAATTTGCATGCATAGCCTCAGGAGCTGAACTAGAAACAATGGCAAAGCCTTTGAAGAACAGAGTGAATGCCCTGCCATATCTTTCAGTACTCTCAGTCTTTAGTCCTCCATGTTTATAGAACAAGAGGATTATTTAAAAAAAAACTTTGCTGAGGCCATCATAGCCTATGACACTCCAGGAAAGAAAACGAATCTAATGACACCTCACACCTTAAAATTGGCGAAGCCGTTTAGGCTACAGGATTCAGCGTACTTAAATACATAATAATATACTATACATACACGCGAAAAACATTACCTCCTTTTGAGTGGGTCAATTAGGTAAAAATAATAATTTTTAAAAAAATATATAGTTTCAAGTCCTGATCCCTCATTAAATTACACATGAAAATTGAACCGCCCCAGAGAATTGGTAACATATTATTTTTAGATGACATTACTAGCTTGATTTCGTTGTTCAAGTTCATTCAGTTAAAAGCATTCACTTTGTTTGCGAACGAATAGTTCGAACAAAACACGGGTATAAAAATGATTTAGCTATCGTAAATAATGGTATTTGTTACAAGCTTTTATTTTACCTTGCTGTGATTGTTTGTATGTGAGGGTCCAATCTTGCAACTCAATTTTGAAGTAGTTATCCTTTCTGATTGTGCTGCAATTTTATTTACATATGGAAGTCGGATTACAATCCAAGATGGTGGTTACCAAAGACTTGATCAGATGATTAAAGGAAGGTTGCCATAAGAAATTCAAAAGATGATAAACCATTCATTTTGGGCATATTTCGCTTATACGAATAATACTCGTAGAAACTTGAGATAAATATAATGATATGATATTAGATTTGTAAAAGAAATTGACATTAGAAAACATTTATAATAACAAACTAATTTCATTTAAAGGAGAAAATAAACTTTATGTTGAATTAAAACCAGTTAATTTAATACCTTAAAGAATTTATAAGCATAATGTACGAACTTGTCGTGAGATTTATCTTTATAAATAACCAGAATAAACTGAAAAATCTCGCTACAAGCTTTTATATTATACATATCCAAAATCAATTATATGAGCGTCAAAAATGCAAAAATAATATTTTTAACCGCCTGGAAATTTTTAACAGCAACTATCACGAGTAAGTTATTGCTTTGACTGTAAAGTAAAATTTAAGTTAGTTTGCTAAAGTGACTACAATATCCGCACATCAGTTACTAAAAACTATAAATAAAAAAATATATTTAATTTATGAATTGAAATTATTTTCAGTCTCAGAAATAGTTTTTATTTTTTTAAGTTTATATACCTAAGTTAATATTCAGATTACACTGTTTAAGTGTAAATTATTTAAACTTAAGTTAACTTATATAAACTAAAAAAACAAATACAAACTCTAAAAACGAGAGTTATAGAGTTTAACTATTTTTTTATATAATTAATTTATAATCAAAAACTAATGTATACTTAATCAAACTACAAAATAAAATTCTCAAACGCCTGGAAAATTTTAACAGCAACTAGCACGAATAAGTTATTGCTTTGACTAAAACGATAATTTAAGTTCGCTTAAGTACTAACTGTACTGTACAAGTCATGATTCAATTACAAAGTTACTCAAAAGTTTTGATTAAATAAATTTTAATTAAAACTACCTAGTTTTAAGAAAAATATTTTCGGTCTCGGCACATTTATTTTAACAAAAAAGACCTAAAACAGTCTATGATTTATCTCTCAGCCGCACGCTTCTATAATTCAAAGTTATGTTCTTATTCACTCGACAGTAATCTCTGAAGTAAAAATGTCCAATATATAAAGTCATTGATTTTACTTAAGTCCAATAAAATTTAATTACAAGTCCAAATCGTACCCGATGTCAGCTAATCTGTTATTTATGTGGAATCGAAGGGTTAGCGTGGGACGTTCAGTAAACCCGTCGCTTGGTGAAATATGGGCTATTTTGGCCAGACTGTCAATAGACACACATACCAATAGTGAATTTTGTATTGAGGCGTTAATCGTTTTAGTCCATGGAGGATGAATTATTATAGAGTACGTCCAGTTAGTGAGATAAAGTGTTTAAGGCTTTGAAGGTATATCAAATGCCTGTTTTGACTTATTTAATGGCCTTTATTGTTCGTCTATCTGCAATAATCGGTATACCTAATAACTGTTTAAGTACACGTGAGCCTTTGATATTTTATTAAATTTCGGATTAGGTAATTACCTACTAGTATTTTTTAACAAAGGGGTTGGGAACGTACATAAATACAAAGTAATGCCTGAGTTCGTTGTCTATCAATCAATACTTAGGTATTTTTTCCAGTTAGCTATAGCTTTTAGACCTATTTGAAATAAGTATACCTTGTTCAAAATATTACTGTTGTGTATTTTGTTAACATTGAATGACCTTTTTAAACTCTATGCTTAGTCTAGGGATAAAAAATTATATATTAGTGATGAAAAATGTGATAACGATTTTGGTAATAATGGGAATGTTGACTAAAAAATTTTTTGTGTTGCTATGTAAAGACCTGTCAAAAATAAACACAATAGTAACAGAAATACATTTCTAAACAAAAAACTCTTTAAGATATAAATGTTTTAGTCACATGTTTTTAGACGTGAAAACGCGCCGCTGAAATGCCTACATATTTGTGACGTCACAAGCTTGTATTTTGTATGGGTGGCGTGAGAACTTTGTTTGGTAGCCATACGAAATATTTCGTTTATGGTAATGGTTTCATAATAAAAGTTGCTATAAATTTAGCGAACTACAATACAGTATAATTGTAATTAAAGATTTTCATACTTAAAAAAATGGTCCTATTCGTCCAGCTTTAAAGAAGCTTTAAGATCACTTAACGAATCGATATCAAATTTAAAGTGTATTCTATATAGTATTTTTAGATAGAAATTAGTATCATTAGTAACAAATTTTATATGATCTTAACATTAGGCAACTACCGTATTAAATATTGCTAAGATTAATTCATTATATAGGATTTCTTTTCATATTAAATTTTTATTTATTTATTAAACTATAAACTCATAGGTCACGCCAGGCAGGATTCAAACCCGGGGCCTTTCAGTTACTGCGGATACACTCTAAGAATAAAAAAACTCGTCAATTTATCAATGCCACTTCAAAATTCTAAAATTTGATTTGATAATTTATTGCCTTCATTTATCGTGAAACTTAAATAACATGAACAATCTGATTATCTAAAACAAATTTCAGTAACTTAACTTAGTTGTAAATTAGGTTTTGTTTTGGATTGACTTATCTCTATATTCTATTTCCAATATCTCTGTTAAAACAAAGTCTAGACGATGATAATTAATTGAGTTAGATCAGTCGCCTATAAATTTGATCAGGGAGTTGCGCTCTCCACACATATTTTCAGTATGCCTTAGTTTTCGATGCAAGAAGAGTCATTTTTCGGTAATTTAAATAACTGTAAATAATTTTAATTAGTCGCTATAACTAGACGCAATAAGCGTCGTATTATAGTGAAGAAACAAATTTCGTTTAAAATTTTTTTATTGTTAGGTTATTTTATTTTATGTTAGGTTTATTAATGTAATAAGTTATCTTTTTAGTAATTTCTTGATAACGAAATAAATTAAAGAGCCAAATATAATCATTCAATAAACAAATACTAATATTTAACGTAAAAAAATACTGATGTAATTTAATACAACTCAGTAACATTCTCAATCAGCCACACGAGCGTTACTCAGTTAATTTCAAATTAGTGCGATTATTATGGCCATCCGCAGTCAAATGGCACTAGATTACTAATTACGATTGCCGCAAAATGCAGTAATGTTCTGTAATGTATTGTTTTGTCTATAGGGTATGTAAGTAATGAATACTTTCAAAATTCAGTAATTGTAAGCCTAGTAAACTTAGCATAGCAAACTTTGTGTGATATTGAAGTAGGAATATTAATAGCGAATCCCGGGCTCCAACGCATCATAGCTAAGTATAAAAGAGGAAAAAAAGCTAAGATGAAAACAATGACTCGGAGATTAATAATTGTCGGGTGTTTCAAATTAATTCTGTAATTCAACACGATTTAGCAACAATCTCGATCTGGTCAGCCACATAAGCGTTGCTCAATTAATTTTAACGGATTAATGTGTCAATTAGTGCGATTATTATGGCCATCCGCAGTCAAATGGCACTAGATTGCTAATTACGATTGCCGCAAAATGCAGTAATGTTCTGTAATGTATTGTTTTGTCTATAGGGTATGTAAGTAATGAATTCTTACAAAATTCAGTAATTGTAAGCCTAGTAAACTTAGCATAGCAAACTTTGTGTGATATTGAAGTAGGAATATTAATAGCGAATCCCGGGCTCCAAAGCATCATAGCTAAGTATAAAAGAGAAAAAAAAGGTAAGATGAAAACAATGACTCGGAGATTAATAATTGTCGGGTGTTTCAAATTAATTCTGTAATTCAACACGATTTAGCAACAATCTCGATCTGGTCAGCCACATAAGCGTTGCTCAATTAATTTTAACGGATTAAGGTGTCAATTAGTGCGATTATTATGGCCATCCGCAGTCAAATGGCACTAGATTGCTAATTACGATTGCCGCAAAATGCAGTAATGTTCTGTAATGTATTGTTTTGTCTATAGGGTATGTAAGTAATGAATTCTTACAAAATTCAGTAATTGTAAGCCTAGTAAACTTAGCATAGCAAACTTTGTGTGATATTGAAGTAGGAATATTAATAGCGAATCCCGGGCTCCAAAGCATTATAGCTAAATAGGTATGCAAGAAGAATAAAAAAAGCAAAGATGAAAATAATGAATCGGGGATTTAAATATTGAGATTTTCAAATCAACCTGTTTCAACACAATTTAGCAACAATCTCGATCTGGTCGGCCACATAAGCGATGTTTTGTTTATTTTAACGGATTAGGGTATCAATTAGGTGCGATTATTATGGCCATCTGCAGTCAGATGGCACTACATTGCCGACGAATTGACGCAAAGTACCTAACACGAGTGTAATGGTTATGTTGCGTATTGGTTTGTAGGGTTTCTTAGTAATGAATAAAAAGCTTATTATTACTGAAATTTTGGATACACATATTGGTAATGAGTAGGACATAGGCTATATATCACGCGGGCGAAGCCGCGGGTCACAGCTAGTACTTAATAATTATTGATTGTCGAGCTCCGTGGCGCAGCGGTCAACACGCCAGTCTGCGACACGGGGGCTCGGGTTCGATCCCCGGTCAGGTCATGCTGGAAAAACGATCTTTTTCAGTATGACCTGGGTCTTGGATGTTTATCTATATAAGTATAAATTATAAAATATAGTATCGTTGAGTCAGTATCCTGCGACACAAGTTAACAACTTACTGTGGGGCTAGCTCAATTTGTGTGATATGTCCCTATATTTATTTATTTGTAGCCAAATGTTAAAAAATGATATCTTCTTTTCACTGTTACCTATACCAAAAATAAACACGATGAAGTAGGACGTTTACTTTCATGTAGGTACATACGATTTCAAAATAAAACCAGGGAGATATATAATTACAAGCAATTTAGACGTACAAGAGTGATTCCTTTGTGCTTTATAAGATTTAGATCTGTGTGAGAAAATCTCACTTTAGTTCCAAGAATGTGGAATGTAAACGCTTGCCATTGTTAGAGAAAACTCAGATTACCTATCCATTAGAAAAGATGTAAAGAAATGCATTCAGAACATGGAAACGTAGATGCATTAAAGCTTTTGTCTTGTTATCAGGTGAGGTGAAGGGCAGAATATTATTCTAATAAAATAAATTCATCTAAAAGTATATTCATAATGATATCACAATAGATTTAACTCCATAGACTATTCTGTTGAAATATTCTATCTCATATGTGTGCTTTTGATAGAGTACAAAATTGGTGAGATACCCTGCTCACATACCATTGGATTATTCAATAGTGTGTAATGGGTTTGTGTAAAAATAATTTTTGTCCTAGAAGGCCCATCCCCTCTCCCCTCTGGGAGGGAAAAATAAAAGGCCGGCAACGCTTTTGTCACACCCCTAGTGTTACAGTTGTCCATGGGCAGCGGTGATCACTTACCATCAGGTGACCTGCTTGCTCGTTTGCCGTCATATGACATAAAAAAGTCATAATGTTATAAAATAGAAACAGCATTCAGTCATTCAAGATTTTCAAGTAGCGTCCTAAATATGGCCCCGAGCTTAGTAGAACTATGCGCGATATTCTGTAAGATTCAGTGGGTTGAAGTTAAATAGCAAACAAATAGCTATGTAAATAGTTTGAACGGTTGCAACAAAGGAATCGAACCGGCGTTTCAGAGGTACAATGTCTATAGAAGGCTATTGATGTAGGTGGGTTGAGTCCAATACCTCGGAAATTGGGGTACGTTGATAAATAATTGTAGAAAATGTATTCTGAGTAGAATATAGTGTGAAATCTGACAGGAAAAATAACCTGAGCAAACGACCAAATGTGTATGAAATGGTTAAATAAGTGCCCATTAAGAAGCGTTAATTTTTAGGGGTCCATTTGAAATAAATCGTTAGACAAAAAAAGACGATATTATTTTAAATTTTGCTCGACTAAGCCCTAGATATAGAGCCGAGCTCCGTGGCGCAGCGGTCAACACGCCGGTCTGTGACAAGGATGGTCCCGGGTTCGATCCCTGGTCAGGTCAAGATGAAAAATGATCTTTTTCAGATTGACCTGGGTCTTGGATGTTTATCTATTTACATGCATTTGTTATAAAATATAGTATCGTTGAGTTAGTATCCCATAACACAAGTCTTACATAAGAACTTACTTTGGGGCTAGGTCAATCTGTGTGATCTGTCCGTATATACTTATTTATTTATTTATAGATAGGGTAACCCTTCAAAGTAACATATTTTATTAACTACTGTTCACAATTAAAGTGAGAACGTGACGCTTATCTCAGCTTTTCTGTCAAAAACTTTTAACAAAAATACTAAATAAACACACACTTTAAACTGTTGACAGTAAGTAGTTACATTAAATAGTTTGAAGGATTAATTCTAGGGTTTCATCAAAATGCAGCATGCAATATTCTTTACTTCCTACTTACTATACTTTCAGAGTTTTTATATACGTTCAAGATTTTCAAGAAGCTTCCTAAATATGGCTCGAGATGAAAACTATCCGCGATATTCCGTAAGATTCAGTGGATCGTAGTTGTAGCAAACAAATAGTTCTGTTAATACTTCGAACAGTTGCAACAAAGGAATCAGATCACCGTTTTAGATATTGCTTTGAGACTGGGCAGTATCTGAATCTACTATGAAAGGCCAATTCTACGTATGGTATTAATTTTATCCCGATACATGAATTTTACAGGGTCTAGTCTTACCATCATCATCCTCCTTACCTTATCCCATTATCTGGGGTCGGCGCAGTATGTCTTATCTTTCCATGTTTCTCTATTTCCCGTCATACTCACTTCCACTCCCTCCACCCTCATGTCCTGCCTTACACATTCTATGCTCTAGTCTTACCCCCATTTGAAATAAATTACTTGTATGAAAACGGAGATAGACTTAAGGTTACTGGTGCACATCGGGTGGTTATAAAACACATTGTCGAGCTCCGTGGCACAGCGGTCATCACGCCAGCCTGCGACTAGGGGGTCCCGGGTTCGATCCCCGGTCAGGTCATGATGGAAAACGATCTTTTTCAGTATGACCTGGGTCTTGGATGTTTATTTATATAAGTATATATTATAAAATATAGTATCGTTGAGTTAGTATCCTGCGACACAAGTTCACAAGTTACTGTGGGGCTGGCTCAATTTGTGTGAAAAAAAAAAAAAAAATTAGCCTGAATTGGGACACCGCGGTATTACTGTAGTACGAGATAACTAAGGGAGAAAATTCACACTTCTTTTCTGGTAGGATATATCTTATATATTTACCAAAATATTAAAGTAACAAAGGTCCACATCAAAGTAAACCTCTGAAGAAAAATATACTTACCTGAAGACAAGTACAATGTGCGATATTCTGTAAAATTCAGTGGATCGTAACCTCTTATTAAACTTAGAAATAATATGAAAAATATTCGATACCAGCAGGTGAATTATATGACGAGCTCCGTGGCGCAGCGGTCAACACGCCTGTGACACGAATGGTCCCGGGTTCGATCCCCGGTCAGGTCAAGATGAAAAACGATCTTTTTCAGATTGACCTAGGTCTTGGATGTTTATCTATATATGTATTTGTTATAAAATATAGTATCGTTGAGTTAGTATCCCATAAAACAAGTCTTATTCAGAACTTACTTTGGGGCTAGCTCAATCTGTGTGATTTGTCCGTATATATTTAATTTTCCTATATCTTATGTGTTATTAAATAAATTGCACACTCCATTCAATATATTGTGGAATCAAATGGCTTTCTATAGTAGATATCTAACTTCGAAAATAAAATTAGAGACATGTCTAATGAATTAAAAACTAGTTAAAATAGTTTAAAACTACTGTGGTGTTTACGTTAGTGTTTCAGTGCCTTATATATTTGCCACAAGTACTATGTAAGAGACAAAAACGCTTCAACAATATTTGTCTAGTTAGGTTACTCTCCGAAACGCTGTCCTATTTTCTCTCTAGAGCATTTGAAGTTTAAATAACTCTTTATTGCTATTGAACCTCGATCCATTGAATTTTAATATGTATTTCTTATGCATTCACAATGCAATTCTAATTTTCTCCCAAAAACTATATATTTTCTAAAAATAAATAATAACAATACAAGTTAAAAACTTATTCTAATCATACAATTTATATTATAACCTGTCTCGTAGCGTTTCTGGCGCAAAGGTGCCCGAAACACTAGCTGCGTTACCGCGTTGGAGAGCTATGATGGCCATCCTTTGCGCCAGAAACGAGCCAGAGTGGGGGTCACCATTTTTTTCACTTATGCGGCGACCTATCTTTTTGGTAGGATGCTTTGCCTCCAATCCCCATCAAAATATAATAAGAATAAACTAGAGTACAGTTGGCCAATAATTTCTTTCCCCACTTTAAAACTATTGCTTACTACACTACAAAATATGTTGTTGTGCTTTCTTTATTATAAAGTACTATTCCACTAATTTAACAACAATTTGAGTTGGTATAGCTTTCAAAATGTCCGAAACAATATAAAACAATTTATAGTTAAATATTTGTTAACTACACGAGTTACATGCACCATAATCATCAAACATAAGTCATATTTACAATCAATTTGTTTCTTTAGCTTATAATGTTTCATACAAGCCCGTAAATTGTAAGACAACGGAAAGGTCCCGCTGTGAACATGTCTAATTGATTTGATCGTCTTAACTCCTACCGCCTAGTCTGTTGATAAAACAGTTATAACTTGTATACGACGAGAACATCTTATGTCGGCGCCACTGGAAGGACAATTTGGCTAACATTTACAAATAGCTTTTTTATTGTTGAGATACATTTTATTTACATCTAAGTATATATGAAAAGTTGAAATATAATACTTAACAGTTACATTTTTAACTTGCTATCATAAAGTAAGTATAGTAAGTAAGGTACCTTCGTAATCAATTCTTTAATTACATCTAAGTACATATGACTATAAGCTTTAAGCCTAAAAGTAGAAATATAATACTAAACATTACATTTATAACTTGCTTATTATAAAGTAAGTATAATAAGTAACGTACCTACGTCATCAATTCTGTGTTCACCCGAATGTGAATAGTAACCAGTAGAGGCGTAGCAAGACCTGAATTGGGTGAGAGCAAGATACATCCCCTGGGCTATGTTATTTTGAACAAATCGTATGCTTCCCAAAAGAAACTCTTTTAAATCTACGCCCTCCATGTTTTTTTGAAGATTATATAAGCTTCCTGAAACAGCTTGTCTAAATCATGCGCGAGGCGTATCCATAGGCATATCCATGGGCGAGGACCGGAGACCTAAATTCACCTACGCCGCGCGTCGTCCTGCCCCTGCCTCTTTTTTGCAAATAAACTTCTCAAATAAAATTCGTCTACGTTATGTGCAAGGGGTTTAGCGAGGGCCTACCTCGCCCATGCCTAGCTACGCCTCTGCCAGTTGGAACACAGGATGGTGAGTTATGAGTAAATAGTCATAACAGTGATCAACTATTATAGTACCATTTACTAACCACCCACAGGAAACCCCAGTAATACACAATCCAACCTCCATAATTCAACATCATCAAAGAGACAATATATCCAGCTAAGATTATTCTAGAATCGAATTGAAAAGCGGAGGACAAGAGATAAGGAAGAATAATGGGCGACACTTTAGTACAGTTCTTGATATACGAGTAATCCATTGGTTACAAAATTCGGGCGTGCTAGGGTTGACACCAGATGTGTTAATCAAGATATAAAAATGACTATCTGTTTTAAAGTTCGGCCTTGAAACATTATTATTAAAATCAAAACACAAAGTACTAAGAAAAGACGATAATACAACGATTTAGAAACATTTATGGACTTGCCTCAAAATATAACAACTACAAATATATTTACCTTCCGATTTCATTACAATCTTTTGCATACGAGTATGTCTAATATTAACTATTCAAGCTACCCTGTTTGGCTGTAGTTAAGCTATGTCAAATGCCTTCAGGCAGCTTAAAAAATCTGACACTAGTGTTGGCCACTTACACACACGAAAAACAAACAAAAACCCTGTTCCGATATTTATTTTTTGTTTCAATATTATACGCAATCATTCCTTATAAAATGGTTAACTTATCTAAAATTAGTAAAATTACAGTAACAACCCTAAAGTAAAGGTTTAAGGGGGCACATTAGGCACAGTCGCGACGCCAATAATAAGCGACGGTAATACTAAACATGATTCCAAAAATACTTCAGGTTATTTACTAGTGCTTATATGATTTACATTCTTGAATTTCTTTCTATTTGTAAAGTATTAGGAATAAAATTATTGGCGTCGCTACTGTGCCCCCTTAAGAAAAGTGATGAAAATACACGTTCTTAACTTTCAGTATCGGAAAATGATAAAGCTTCCAAGTATAGCAAACTCTAATCTATACTTCTATACTAATATTCAAAAGCTGAAGAGTTTATTTGTTTGTTTTTTTGGTGCACTAGACCGATTTTAAAAATTGTTTCACCGTCAATATGTACGTTATCCTTGAGTGACATAGGCTATGTAGGTACCACTGGCGATGCCGGGTGGTCTGCTAGTAAGGGTATTGGGTATTCAAATTTTATTTTTCTACTTTTTCGTCGTGATCAATATTATACAACCTACTCTTGCCCAGTTACAGCTTTTTAGTACATAAAGTCTCCGATCTAAACCGCAAACAGACAGATAGACCGACGATAGGCGAAACTTTAAGAATTCTTTATGTACTGCGGAACCCCGAAAACAGGTTAAGATGATTTGAATGAGTTTTTTTTATTGGGATTATTCGTATTCACTGATCATATAAGCATTAACCAAGGTACAATAAAACAAAATAACCGCGGCACGTCAAAGCAAACTCTCAAAGTAAAGAATAGGCGCACGTATCGGAATAACCGTATTAAGTACAGTTAATTTAATCTCAACGATACCAAATCGTAGCCTGTCATATAGACGTCGTATTAATCTACATATCCCCTTAGGAAACGACAAGACAGGTATAATGGGTTCTCAAAAAATTAATGCGATTATGAAGTACCAATCAAAACTGAGGATAAGAGAGATAAGTGACTGGTTTTTGAAAGGAAATATCTGCTTCACGTGGATTTTTAATACCCTAATGATAGAGCATAAAATTAGAAAGGTATAAATCAAAATATCAATCAATCAATCATTTATTTGCAATAAATAGGGTTTAAAAATGATAGTACAATAAATTATATATTACGTCCTTATTCCTAATTAGGTAGCTAAAATTGTATTAGCATGCAAAATTTTAACATTGAACACAATTTACATTAAATTCTTAATAATTTATACAATACACACACACAAAACTATTTTTGTCATTTAAAACTAAAAAATTCATCAGTAGAATAAAATACGTCATATATTAGCCATGTTCTCAAATTACTTCTGAATTTATATAGTGGCAAATCTTTGATTTCCTTGGGTATATGATTATAAATTTTTGTACACATTGCATGACAATTTCTTGAGTACCTTTGAGTTTTTGGTGATTCCTGCAGAATTAATTTCTCAGGGAACCTGAAACTGCTCCTTGTTAAATCATTGGCCTTTTTAAATTTGTTTAAGTTCTTATGAACAAATACACCTACCTCCCGTATATAGAGGCAAGTATCGTCAATACGCAACACTAAAGTAGTATCAAATTATGAAAGACATGCAGACTTTTGACATTAAGTCTAAGAAATAGCATAGCCTGGGAAAAGAAAAGTTAGAGGTAATCAAAGTACTAAGAATTAATAATGTATCAAAAAACCGGCCAAGTGCGTGTCAGGCCACGCGCAGTATAGGGTTCCGTAGTTGCGAATGACAACTTTGAGTTCACACTATTTACACTCGCACCTCACAGTTTAACGACCAAAAACATCTAACAATAAAGATTGTATGAAATTTTACATTTTCCAGTACATTTTATAAGTTGGTTGCCTATAACTTTTTAGTTTGCAGTTAGTACCCAGCTCTGATAGTTTTCCTTTCAACTTCAGTATATATACTACTGCTGTAATTTTTTTCACGTTTCCATATATAACCGTTTAGCAGATAGAGGGGGGGGACACGTACCTCTAACAAAAATTTGCACTTTAAAACCAAATATTTCGGAAACGGATCCCTAAATCGAAAAATGGTGTTCTCAACTTCACAATATTTTTCAAAGACCTTTATAACGATACCCCACACGATGGGTAAGTAGAGAAAAAAAAATACTCCCCAGTTTACTTGTATGGGAGCTACCCAAAAAAAAAATTTTTTTCAAGATTTTTTTCTACGACTTTTTTGCCATAATTAATATACATACTCATACCAAATTACAGCTTTCTAGTACTTATAGTCTCTGAGTAAAACCGCGGACGGACAGACAGACAGACAGACAGACATGGCGAAACTATAAGGGTTCCTAGTTTACTACGGAACCCTAAAAAAGTGTGACGACGTGCGGTCTGCAGCCCTCCGCTCCCCTCCTCAGACGTCGCGCGGCCCAGCGGCGACGGGGTCTCTTTCGTCTGCGAGCTGGACCTCAAGCTAAGTAGCTCTTCTTGAGGGGCTACTCATCCGACCTTGGCCTAAACCCGCGACTCTGTTTATCTACTTTATTAGTTGGTAATCTTTTACCTGTACCAAAACTTGCAATATATCTCATTATTAGTGTAGTACTACACCTAGTGTTTATTTTCTCATACCTGTCATGAAAAAAACTTAACGTGATAAAAGAAAACAACTTCACAGAAACAAGTGATTCAATTTAAATAAAATTTAAACGGGACCACAGTGAATTCAAATTTTAAGAGACAATAATAAAGAATTTGGGTAAAGAAAGTACAAAGTGAGTGACGAGAAATCTACTAAAACCTACCATCTGTGGCATTTTTTATTATATTATTTTTATATTTTTTGTTATATTGGGGTTTGTTGCCGAAAATTACGCTCTCTGCAATTTAGTCTTATGCCTAAAATTATATACGTCTGTTTTATTATTCTCCATAGCAAAGTCATCGTTTTTCATCAATTCTGCAGAATTTAACCCCTTCCTCTTTTAAAGCCGGTTAAAAAGACAAATTGTTTAGTTTATCGACTATAATCGGATATGTCGATAAGATTTTGAGTTTGACATCATATTTTGTAATAACAATAATAACGCATTTTTTGTAAAAAAATAGTTCTGTACCTGATGTTGTATATACAGTGCCAGGTACCTTCAATTCAGTCAACCTAGATGCAATTCTGGTTTTTGGTGGCACCGCTCTCATACATAAATTTGCCACCCCCAGAGCTCCCTTCCCCCTGGGTCTATCGCCCCTGGGCCCTTCACACAATCGCGACATGCCTTAACAACACATAAATATATCAAGAATCTTGATTTATTTCCGTGCCTAACGCTGTTACTGACTTTACAATACTGCAAAAATAAAATTCATTAAAAACTTTTGTCTTGCGATTACTCTATAATGTACCTACGTATTGTATCTATTACCTACTATACCTTTTAATCTTATAATAGATGCATGGTTCTCACTATGGTAGCAATGAACTGATTGAGAAGATATAATTTATCCACCTCAGTGATATGCCACAACATTCGTCAGTAATCTCATAGCATCATCTATGACACGAGTCAGGATTATTTAGTAACTTGTAGTGGAAACATCGATGTAAAGAGACGTATCAGTATCACGCACTGGAGCGTTGCACTTACGAGTATTACAATATGTTACGAGTAGAAAGAACCATTCAACCGACGTTAAAACGAATGAGGTTATAGTCGATGGGTATATTTTTTTTATACATGACCACGCATTATTTTTTACACAGTAGTCCGATTTTTTTTATTGGGAAGTGTTTAACCTATTTAAAAGAGAGTATTACGTTTTATTCAAAATCTAATAATAAACTTATCCATCTTTATAAACAATAGCTTAAAAAACTTAACCCCACTTACCGTGGGTTAAAACATATTTCTAGGAACATTTTGGTTTGATTTGATTTTAAATGTTTGTAAGAAAACATTACATTGTAATAAGGCACTGGTGTATTTTGTTTAATTTTAAAATTTAATGTTTCAAGCTTGGTCCTCCGTGGAACTCAAATAAATTTAGAGTGAAACAATTACAATTTTAAAAGCTTTGGGGGTTTAATGGACCATCAGCACGAACGAGAAATAGAACCTTTGTAATAATTCAAAAATTTTGTCTTATATCCTAGTGAATAAACTTAACACGTTTTGCTTTTCAATATTTGATTAAGTAAATGCCGCTCAACGACTCAATATATTAATATGATTATGATGTTAACTAGTAACCACAAATTTGTATAAAGGTTAGAAATTGCTTGTAGCCTTTGACTAAAAATCTGTTTTAAAAAAAAATCAAACAATATTTAAGACGAAAATGAAACATAGGGTCATGCCTATTATAGTACTATATTTTATGAAAAAAAAAAAAGAATTGTGAATCTAGAAGCAGTTTTCAGCTACAAAATAGAGGAATACATTTGAATGGAAAACATACTGCTAGGATACGCTCTTAGTATCAATCATTAAAAAACTAAACCAATTTTTTTTATACTTGTGTGCGTGAAACCTTTGTTGTAGCACTTGCGTCATGTTAAATTATCTCATTAAATGGGTAGTTAAATGTTTGTAGCATAGTCTATGAAATAAACAAATTTTTTTCTACGCTTTAAGGCTAATAGGGTTTATCTAGACATAGTCATAGTCATAGTATTTATTGCTTCATTTGGTGTATATTAGGTCTTACTTATTATACATATATATTAAAAGTGCACAAATGAGCCCTGCAAGGGGCGTTGCAATTTGATTAACATATAATTTCTATTTCCTTATTTATATATATATATCCTGTTAGTACCAAAAACTCATATTTATCATTATTACAAAACATATCTTATTATTATTTTGAACTATTTAAGACAATCCTTAAAAATGTAAAAATATTAAAATACTTAAAATAGACTGTATAATCTAAGCTTGTAGCCTGGCAAGCGCGCATCGAATTTGCTTAGTTGGAGTAATTTCTCTTTAAAAAGTCCTACGTCGATCGGCGTATGTTAATATGGGAAAATGCTTATGAACCATTGTCTATAGCAAAAACTCCAATTGAATATTGAGTTGAGTAAAAAAAGAAAATGGCTTTCATTAGTCGGTAATAATGTGACACGTTCTATTTCCCCACTAATCTAATCTGAAACTACATAATATATTCTTATATCTGCAACGGTAATATTGGTAACCCATACTCACTGCTTTCCCTCAATCTTCCTGCATCTAAAAGTATTCCGAATGAAAAAATATTGAAAACAATAGAAATTTAAAAATATATATCTTTTTCAACTAGATTTCATATATCTTATATCTATAATAAAATATCTTCCATGCTGGTCTGACTCAAAATAAAAACAAAGAATGTATCTGCTGTTATTTGCAGAGCCCGCGCAGATAGTACAATCAACGTAAATACCGATCGAGAAAATAGCAAACCTCTAAAGTATTATATCATGCGGAATAGCATTACTATTTGATTCGATTTGCCACCTTTATGAAAGGCCCACCAAACCAACGTGCTTAGCAGCGTGACGTTTGCATCTTAGGGATATCCAAATTTGATATTACGTAGTAAGGTGTATTGTACGAATAAGCAAATCTCTGGGTCTCACAAGAAGAGAAAGAGGATTATAACATTACCAAAACCATCTCACATAACTAACAAAGGCCCTTGGCTCTATCTACGCTGTAAGGGATAAGAAGTGACGAGTATGGTATCAACATATAATGTATGTAAACTTTTCCTTTGTAAATTGTTACTTATCTTTTGTTTCTTTCAAACAAATGCTACTTAGAGATTGTTTCCCACGGTATTGGCGTGTGCGATCGTCATTACGTACGCTTCCTCAATTAGACGATACGGTTTAGCTTTCTCGCTACTAACAGCTACATGAGATTACCGAAAGCTACTAATACGCTAGCGAGAAATATGTTTGAAACAGAATAGAGTCACCTACTAACTTATTAGTGCAGTAAAAGCAACTCAAAAATCTCTATCTCAAATTCTTTTTTCAGGTGATGTTTGAAATTCCACGGTAAATAAAGCGTCTTGTTTATTTGTTTGCTAAAAGCAAACGAAATGTTTTTGAATTATTTTTTTCCAGTGATTATAGTACCTTTGTCACACCCCTGGTGTTGCATTAATCCATGGGCAGTGTCGATCACTCATCATCAGATGACCCGCTTGCTCGATTAAAAAAAGGAAACAGAAAATATTTGCATGGCAAGTTTCGTATCAAGACATTAAGGACCGCACTCGGCGTAACGCACAGATCGGTGTCGTCCGGTGCAGGCGTCGCCCGACACCCATTATCCAATTGAGACGCGTTTACTGTTATAGATGTCACCTGACACCCGCTTATATTTAAGTAAGACTAATTTAATTGCCACTTTAATAAGAAACGAAGCAGAAAAAAGTAGCATCGAAAGTTTCGTACCAGGATATTGGACCATGGCACTCAACGTAACGTTGATAAGGCCGTGTCATCTGGTACAAGAGTCGGTCAAAACCTATTAAATTAAGCCTTGCGTGTTGGCTACTCACATTAAAAATCAACTAGAAAAAATTTCGCATCGAAAATAAGGACCGCGACACTTGGCGTAACGCAGAGATCAGTGTCGTCCAGTGCAAGCATCGTTTGTCACCCATTATTTTTTAACACTCATTAAACCGCATGGTATTCCTCGTATTTGTAAGTGACCAATACTCATGTGTTGGCCACTTACACGCACGAAAAAGAAACCAGAAAATATTCGCATCGGAAGTTTCGTATCAAGACATTAAGGACCGCACTCGACGTAACGCACAGATCGGTTTCGTCCGGTACAGGCGTCGCCCGACACCCATTATCCAATTGAGACGCGTTTATTGTGACTGACAGACAAACGATACGGAAAAAAAATAAGAGCATTGAACTTATTGTGGACAAGTTTGAAATTCACTTGAAAATAAAAACAATATATGACCATCCTCGATACAAACAACAAGAGCAAAATGCTATAAATACTAGTAATTTTTCTGAAAATTAAATATCTTATATTCAATCACAAACTCAAATAGACCAACGTAAATCCATAGACATAATACACAAAAAACCTCTATTTTTAGATTAAGACAATGTAGATTAAGTTATATATTTCCGCCATCAGCGCCATAAACTGCTGATCTCTATAAAATCAGTAAAATGATTAAAAGAGTATATAACTATTAGTCGTCAATCCACCAAATGTTTTCATTTAAATCAAATTTAATCGTAAAGTTACAAAAGTAAATGAGAGCTATAGAGTAACGAATAAAATGTAAATATTTGGTAAGTAAGTATATGTGATTTTGTTATATAACAATCTAACTGTTCAATAAAACTGCTCTGATAACCATGTAAATTTTAAATTGATTACTTCCCGAGTGGCTTTAATTTTTAACTGATCCAGTTTTGTTTATAACTAATTATTTTGTAACTGCACCGCCTACGTAAAGCTGTGACCAGTTTACAAACTTGAGAGCTTATTTTACTCGAGTAACATTTCTCCATTGAACCAAAATTTAAATTCAAGTGGAACAACTCCATATAAACATATTAGCTATTACCCGCGGCTTCACCCGCGTAAATGTCGATCCCACAGGAACCATTGGTTTTTTTCGGGATAAAATGTTGCCTATACGTTAAACCAGGTAACCTGGCCATGTGCAAAATTTTATCTGGCGTATCAAGTTACAAAAAGCTAAACTTTCATAATATTAGTAGAATTATTTAATTGATATCAGCATACTGTTTTGTTACTATAAGTGAAATTTAAAATAGTGATAAATTAAGGGAGAAGTTTGACGAAATGTGGAAAAAAGCCGTAAATTATCATCAATTCAGTGTCTTCCACCCACTGCTGTTCACGCCGCCCACTTTTTCTTTCATACAGGTAAGACCAGTAACTATAACTATTTATAGTCACTCATCTTATCAATGGACAAACCGGTTCTGTCTCCTTTTTATAAATACAACTTTTAATAATATAAATATACAGAGATAAATTACTAAATTACACAAATTGAACTAGTCCCACCCCACAGTAAGTTGTGAACTTGTGTCGTAGGATACCAACTCAACGATACTCTATTATATAATAGATACATACAAACTTAAACATCTAAAACCCAGGCCAATCTGAAAACGGTAGTTTTCCATCATGACCTCACTGGGGGTCGAACCCTGGACCAGTTGTGGCGCACGCTGGCGTGTTAACCGGCTCGGTTTTTGGACGGACCTTTTGGTGAATACCTTGGTCCAACTATTATTACTCCGTCAAACCAGGTGGCCAGCCAAGGTCCATTAGAGGCTTGTAACCGATTCTTGTTACGCTCGTACTCTGTTAGATTGCGGTATTAGGAACGCGGTCTTGTAACTTGATGCTGAACATGGCACGCTCCAAGAGTCCGTAGTGTTCGTAATATAGGAAATATTTTTATGTCTATAGTGGATGAACTTAATCAAGGAATGAACCAATTTTTTTACACGACTGCTAATAAAAAATTGTAAGCATTTTCTCTTAAAAGGCCAGCAACGCTCTTGTCGCACCCCTGGTGTTGCAGTTGTCCATGGGCAGCGAAGATCACTTACCATCAGGTGACCCGCTTGCTCGTATCGGCTATATCATAAAAAAATAAGCGTATTGTTTTTGAGTTTTTGTAGGATTGTATAATTAGATACTAACAATGTGATTTTTTTAAAGAATTTGGACAGACCTTTAGAGTCTTTCGACCCTCTTGAGTGGCATATAAGGTTTTTTTTTTCTTGCGAAGGTAGTAGGTTCTATATAATAAGAAATATACATCTCCCTAGCAAATGTACCTTCAATGTTACCTAACTATTGAAAGCTATTTCGTATCAAAAGAAAATAATTGTCGCATTTAACAGCCTAATGGAAAACTAGTCTCGTATAATTTAAAACAACTTATTAACATTTCACTGCGTACATTTCAAGTTAATGTGACTTATGTTACAGTTATTAGTTGGTTAATTATGGACTCCCAATAACTTTTGGAGTAATGAAGTAAACATCACTGAGCTCTGTGCGTGGGTTTCATAATTAGATCTATTCGCTGTTTAGTATTCGATAAATCCAAGCTGTTGTGTAATACTATGATTGGAAGTCTCTCATGTCATGTACCTAGAGAATGGCCTAATCTCATTTCTTTTTCAAAGTATGTTATTCTTAGGTACTAAAGCCATCGCTTGACGTAGTATGGTCATGTGCAGAGAAGAGATGCCGAACATCTGACAAAAAAGAATTGCTCATTTAGAGGCAGAGGGAAGTAGAGGACGCGGAAGGCCAAGAAAGACGTGGAATGAATGTGTCTGATCGGATATGAGGGAATGTTGGGTGAATATAAATATGGTAAGCGACAGAAAATTATGGAGAGAGTCGACCGACATACAGAGCCGACCCCAAATATATAAGGCGAGGAAGAAGAAGAAGAAATTATTCTTAGGTACTGACTTATTACCACCTGCCTAGCGAAAAGTCTAAATTGAAAGTAAGTGCTTAGAACCTCAATGCTTCCTTAACCTCATACTTAAGATTATGAAAATGGCAGCGCAAAACTAATGCTTTGCGCTGCCATTTTCATAATCTTGTCGCTGCATATGATCTTTCTTAACCTTCTTACCAAAAATATGAATATCTTCATTTTTTGGCCTTTTATGCAAGTAATTAGTGAATAAGAATAGTGGCAAAACATCTGACCTTTCGTTTAAAAAACAGTATCAAACTCGTTTTATTTGTTCCCTTAACAGAAATAAACATTTGAATAGTTTATTTCATAATAGCAGCCCTCCCCGGCTGCGCCTGGGCATGTATTGTACCTTAAAACCTTTTTCATGAATCTCTCTATGTATTGGTGAAAACCAAATGAAAATCCGTGCAGTAGTTTTTGAGTTTATGGCGAACAGACAGACAGACGCGGCGGAGGACTTTGTTTTATAATATGTAATGATAGTGAAGATTTGGTCTAATTATTAAAACAAAAAAAAATCTTAAATCAAAAGTTTGTTTCGGAAGATACATTTGCCAGTTTGTTTTGGAACAATCGTAAACAACGCCACTCTTGACAATTGCTATCCCCATTAGCCTAAAAGCGTAGAAAAGCATTGTGTCCAACTCAAAGACTATGATAAAAACACATAGCTATCGATTTTATAAAAAAAGATGACATGACGCATGTCACGAGACGAAAAATTTTTTTCGTCTCGTGACATCACGATACACAAGCATTGAAAAATTAGCCAGTATTTTAATCATTGACATAAAGGCGTAACGGAGTCTAGAGAGTATTATAAATGCATTTTTTCGTTAATCTGTCAAAAAAGTTATTATCATCTTAATTATTATTAACACGCTTTTATTAGCTTCACTTGTCTCTAACTATGTATGTAAGAAAATCTTGGAAACCTAATTTGACCCACTTCTCGGTCTTCGATTAGGATGAAATTTTGCACACGCTGACAATACATGACTAGCTAAGAAACGTTATTATATTACAAAGCGTGTTTTTTAGTTTTTTAACTATTATATTATTATACTATAGTAAAATTAATTAAATGAAGGTTTAAAAGAAACACGCAAACGGCTACTTAAAGCCACGTTACAAAAGAAAATAAATCTACTTATATTTTATTCATACAATGGATTTTGTTCTATTTATGCTTTTATAATTGTGACAAAACTGTGGCAATTAAGCACTCATATCTACAATTTAATCTGACCTTACCTGTACTTAATTGCGGAGTGAAATCGCAATCAAATAAGAACAAATTAAAAATTTGTTCCGTCCGCGCGTTCTACGTCTTTCACTTACACATACATACATACTATCACGTCTTTGTCCCTTGCGAGGTAGACAGAGCCTAGGTCTGTAAAACCTTACAAAGCCACGTTTAGCATATTGGTGGGCATGTAGGTGAGAACGGAAACAAAATAGTGATAGGTTGCTAGCAGCATCGCTTATTGACATGGTGCTGACGCCCTTTCTCTCGATCGGCTTTTAAGATCTAGTCATCAGGTCTTAAGTCTCCACTGCAGGAGCAAGACCCTCTTTGTACTACCAGAGCCATATATTAGCCAGAGTTGAGAGATTAGCCAGATTCTACTCTGCCGCGAACCACACGGCATGGCTGGTACAATCTACGTTTTTTTTCTCCCAGACCAGTATAAGACCCACATTTTCAAGATTCACTTTATTAATCTCGGTTCGTAAGCAATTTCATCTCTTATTATCTAATTTGAGTGGAATTTAATGCAACAATGACTGGTTCTTAATTTCATTACCACCCACGGGCCGTCTGAGGCCGGCCTACCGTAACAAAGGTGTATTGTGCCCCGCCAATGGACACAAATTAGAAGGATGACTAAGTGAAATCTGAGCGCTGCTCAGGATGTCACGTTATTTATACTAATTAGGAGTAAATCTTCCATGAAGTTGAAAGTTGTTCTCTTAAAG
The DNA here is from genome assembly GCA_963082605.1 of Rhodophaea formosa. Taxonomy (NCBI): domain Eukaryota; kingdom Metazoa; phylum Arthropoda; class Insecta; order Lepidoptera; family Pyralidae; genus Rhodophaea; species Rhodophaea formosa. The sequence continues at coordinate 5,945,708 of OY720209.1, forward strand.
AACCTTTATCACCTAAGCGTATAGGTTGCATCGCATAACGACGACCCAATCTATATATAAAAGACTAGCAGTTCACCCCGTCTTGGCCCATGGTACTTACATACATACCCTATGTTACTCAGGGATAACGTAACCATCCAATGGAGAAAGCAGTTTTAAAATCGGTCCAGTAGTTTGGGAGCCTATTTAATTCAAACAAACAAACAATCAAATCTTACCTCTTTATACTATTAAAGTATAGACATAGTGTTGGCCACTTACACATACGAAAAACAAAAAACAAAACAAAAGCATAGACAAACCTGACTGACTCTTTGACTTATATTTGAAACCACAGCCTACTGTACTTAGAACTTGAGTACAGGGGTTCCTTCCAGGATATAAGTGAGCACTAAGATTTTCAGATATTCAACCCCTAAGGAGGTGAAATATGGAAAGTTTCATAGGTAGGTACCTATTTGTTTTATCATCATCATCATCATCAGCCTATACTCGTCTACTGCTGGACATAGGCCTTCCCAATTGCACCGCCATCGAGATCTCTCTTCGGCTGCTCGCATTCAGCTCCTGTCCTTATATGTTTACACTCACTTATGTGTTTCTCTCTCATCTAAACGATTTTCATTTCAGGTTGCAACCTTGCCGGGAATGCTTCGAAGCTCCCGGGGTGATGTAACTCAGGTGTTACAGTCATTTAAAAAAATCATCTATGTATGTTAATTTCAAGACAAGTGTAGTTTACTAAAATTACAATTCCCGAAAATCGTACAAATAAATAATAAACTCATCCATGACGTTTTAATAAAAAACAAAGTTCATTATTTCGATGTGTTACATATGTAGAGGAATCTACAACAGTAAACTAAACGTTTGTTTACAATTTTAACAAAATTGGGCAAGGTTGAATATTCCATGGATGCTGGAAACAATTATGTGAGCCATTGACATGCGAGTCCGCCGGCGGCGGTGCAGGCGGCAGCCAGGCGCGCGCGCAGGTAGGGCCTGCCAAAAGAGGAAGACGGGAACATCGGACCTCTAGCTCACACCACGTGGTGGGGGCGCGGTTGCGCGGGCGTATGTTTGCTGCCTGTGCTACATTTTTATTTAGTTTGTAACCGTTCTCTGACGCAGGAGCAGCGTACCACGTCAGATGCTCCCTTCGCGTGGTTTATCAGTAGTGTTTCGATAATAAAAGTCCAATAGATGTGTGATAAGGTGCTAAGACTTTCTCAAGCTTATCGGCGCGTCAGCGCCACCCGGCTTTGGCATGGGAGGGCGCAGGATGATTAAAGCAGCAATCGTGCTGATAGCACTTGGGTACTGTAGCCTTTTGGTATACCAAGGAGGAGTGAGTTTTAACTTCCAAGAAAGACCAGTGCAAGTGGCGGACCTTTCTATTGAACCTGTAACAAAAACAAGTATGTTTGATAGTGGACAGAGTAAAAATATAACGTTAGATGATGTATTCATTAGTGTTAAGACAACAAAACATTATCAGGATACAAGACTACCAATCATCTTGAAGACATGGTTTCAATTGGCCAAAGAACAAGTGAGTTGATTAGTTTTATGTACTTATAAATAGAATTCATACACCTAATATAATAACAAAAATAACTAATTATTAAGATTCAAACCAAAATCAGAGGATTATGATAACATAAGATGTATTCCCTAACCACCAAATATGAACAAGAATAATACATAAGTGAACAAGAAAAGATAAATAACAATTATGAAGGCTATGAAAATTAAAGCTAAAACTATAAAACTAAATGGACACCAGAATAATTAAAAACCAGACTAAATTTTCGACGAAGTCCAATTCAATGTTATCGTTAAGGAATATCTTAATGATGTTTCTCAGTAAGGATAATGAGTCTATTATGCCCCAGCCCTTCGCCTCAGCCAAATTTAAGATGTAAACATTTTAGCGCCTCGCCGCCGCATAAGTAGTAAATTATTTGTAGTAAATGCCCTTAGAAGACATAATTATGGCCATTGACGGCTAGCAATGTCAGTTCAATCAGCATTTTATTAAAATAATTTTAATACTTATACATCCGAAGATTCATTTAGTATTTAAATTATAATAAAAGGATATAAGCGCCATTCCATACATAAAAACATTTAATAAAAAATATGTGTATGTAATTATTTCAGTAAATTAAATTCTAAATAGATGTAAACTTATCAAATAAGTACCTACAATATTTTCTGTATAGTCATTAAACAAATAATTTTGTGATCTTAGTACAAAGATATAACGTGCAAATGTATTAAGAAAATACAATCATCTTTATCCCGTTAACCATAATGTTATATCTTTATAAAATTTGCACCATTATCGGGCATATTGGACTACTATTGGAATTGGAACTCACCAGTTTACATCACTCAATATTGTGCATTTCATGAAGACGCTCATCACTTTAATTGTAACTTTCTTACAAAATAATAACAAAAAAAGTTTAATCCAAAATTTTCTACAATCCGTTACACAATACCGGAAAGTAATTTCTATTAACATTTCTCCACTATTTATTGCCAATCTAATGTTACTCTAACTATAATAACTAAAACAAAAGCAATAAAACTACGGAGCTATAAAATGCTACCCGCCGTGTTAGATTTTAATACCAAAGTGACAAATGCACCAGAAAATGGTCGCAGCGGGAGCCATGTGGCTCGTAAGCCTTGTTATAAGGTCAAAGTCGTCATTAACTTCAACATCTCTTTAGAGGACATCCTAATACAATACTTCTGAGAATCATTAATTTGCAGCATCGTTAGCAGTATTGTTTGCTATATACATTTTTATTCTTATTGTATTTTTAAGGTGCTCATCAAATTGGAGAATTGAATTTTAATATTATTTTTATTCAAGTATTTTGTGACATTTCTGCTTGAGATGAAATGTCACTAAATCTAATTTATCCATCATTTTTAGTAATTTAAAACTCAAAAACCATCCAACACCCACTCAACAACCATGGAATTTCCTGCAAATTCAGATTCTCAATTCACCATCATTCACGTAAACTGCCAATGCATTGCACTAAACAAGAGTAAACAATAGAGAACGGACCGAGGCCAGTCGTGCGGCAGCCATTTAACTCGTTTCCTGAATCTGGAGCGTGCATAATCAACCGTTAATCCGGCAATCCGGCTCCAATGGCTTGAAGGACCAACTTGCGCACGCGCAGGGCTCAGTGGACCCTAGAGCAAATAAAAAAAATAAAGACGATGTGTGGCCAGATTAATATATATGAACCCAAAATTTGCATAAAAGAGGGCATAACAGTTCGATTTTACACCTTCGTAAAGTATGCTTATTACAATCTAATCTATATAATATTTAAACATACATTTTCCTTACAACTCAGAATGAAGACACGGGAATGGTAGCTTGATTTTTCTCATTTAAGTTTATCTAGAACAAATAAATAAATATGTTCATCATTTATCTTTGCTGTATTTTTATTCTACATATTTGGTCTTATTTCTTTTTAGGGGCGCGTTCAAAAAATAAAAAACGGAACCCTTATTCCTATAAGGGTTCACCCGTTCGTCTGTTGTCTATGTGTCACAGCCAATTCGCTCCAAATTAGGTGACATTTGGTAGGATGGTGTAATGTGTAATCCTATGACCCAAACACAGACGTGCGAAGTAAATAAAAATTTTGTACGGGTCATTTTCGGCGCAGAATTTGAAAAAAAAAAAAAGTTTTGCGAACCTTATTGTGATAATAATAAATAAAAGGGTTCATTATGAGGATCATAAATATTTTTTTTATTAAGTTAAAATGAGTAGTTTTGATTTTATTCTTACAAGAAGACAAAAATTCTCAATTCCCCCTCGCGATTGCAACTTGCACTTGGCCGGTTTATTTCGTTATAGTATCACTATACCTGCACTCAGTCTTATCTTTTCAATCTGAGCCCCGAGCTTTCAAACAACTATCGAGCGGACCCTGCGCCCGCGCGTGGCTAAGGCGCGCGCCAGTCACGTGACCCGACTGCGTTTCTTTTAGCCCTTTTGTTCGTTTATCCATCGATTTTGATTTATGTTGGTGCATTTTATACGTGATTTATCCCTTTTGTTTTGCTCTTTGGCAATCGGTTGCAGCAAATTTAAAATTATCGTTTTACTTTCATTTTATCTAGAGCTAGTGTTTCTTTAGGGTTTATTATTATTAGTTCATCATTACATTATGCAGTGTATCCTTCTTCACCTATTACTATTGTCTTATCATTTACTTACACAGATTGAGCCGCCCAAATAATGTTTGAAATATTCCCATATTCCTATGCACGTTACTAAATGATACATGCAAGTTTATGTCGTTACTGCTTTTTATTGCCAACCAATTGTTCTTAAAGTCTATTTTTTTTTAAATCTTAATACCCTGAATGTCAAGTTATAAAAATTATCTTTATTACCTCATCTAATGTGTCTAAGTCCAAAAGCCTCTATCCATTTCATCGAGACTTTCTTGTAAGTGCCTAACACCAAATCTATATGTAAAATGAAGATAATACTCATATCTCAAATTCGGTGTCGGTTGACCGATTGTGTGTGGCATTGTACTTAAATGGCGTATTTACACTCCTCATATCCGGATATCAAGTTTCTTGTAAGCTTATCAACGTTTCGAAATGTTTATATGACATCCATTCTGAGAAGGCAACGGATTTTGTCAACGGCTAGATGAAATCGTATCTTTATGGTTTTGGCTTCGTGTATCGTGTTTCTGAAACAATAGTTTTGTTGTTGTTTTTGTCATTTATATCAGGTGTTTTTTTTTTTGTATATCCGGCAAAGTTGACCAAAAATATACTGCTATTTATTATGTAGTGTCATTGAAAAGGATCTGTGTATAAATTTTATTTTTATTATTTAATGGATCAATAGCTTTTAGATAGTATACGTATTACAAGCTATTGTTTAATGCTACTGCTAAAACATTTTTATTAAATGCAATGTTTTCTATTTGTACTTCCTAAATTCAAACCATCATCATTAGTGACTTATAAACTATCAGAAGTCATTAAATAATTGACAGTCATGCATCAAATAAGTCGCAACAAATAAAAATATGTTTTAACTAAATGCATAATAGTACAACAGAAGATGTTTTATGGCAAGATGTCCACGGCATGAAATATTAATATAATCCCTAATTTTTTAAATGTAATAATAATATTAAAGCCTACGTGGCGCGGTGGTTAATACGCCAGCCTACCACATGAGGGGTTCCGGGTTCGATCTCCGGCTAAGTCATGATGGACAACGATCATTTTCGAATTGGCCTACGTCTTGGATGATTAGTAATATATAGTGTCTGTTAAAAATATAGTATCGTTGAGTTAGAATCAAACGACAAAAGTTCGCAACTTACTATGGGGCTTGCTAAATTCGTGTGATTCGTCAGTATAAATTTATCTATACATATTTATTTCCAAATAATGTAAAAAATATAAAACTTTATTGCTACGATTTTTTCTTCATGAAGTATAGATCTTCTTATATACTATTGAAGTAAACATTAAACCATGAAATATAATGTTCAGCCAAAAAAAAGATTATTGATATACGAATAAATTTGTTATAGTATGTAATTGCTGATATGAATATCAATTACTACCTAGATTTGGAATTGAATCCATGTAAGATTCCATTAAAAAAGTTCCCAATTTCTTCTAAATCCACGAACAAAGCAAAACATTCCCAGAATTAGATCAGATACGTGGTGATTTATCGAGGCACGTTAGCCAAACACGTCCCGAGCAAACCGGGGTGTGTAATGCTATTTACCGAGCCCGACCCACTTCCTCTCACAAGTCACAAGCTAGTGTCACAAGTGTACTAATGCCATAGTGTCGCAAGGAAGTGACATTTGCACCTTTTCAACCAAGAACTAAATATGATCTGTTTCAGGCTTCATTTATATTATAACGTATAAACTCTTCTTAATCTTCGTTGGTGGTTTTTATAGATCTGTTAGTAAAGGTCACAGCAGATTATACTTACATACAGCTGATCGTGATTATTCATGCAATTAAAAAAATCTATTATTTTATTTTTGACAAATATTCGTCACGCACTTCCCGAGCAAATCGGGGTGTGTAATGCTATTTACTGAGCCCGACCCACTTCCTCTCACAAGTCACAAGCTAGTGTCACAAGTGTACTAATGCCATAGTGTCGTTAGGAAGTGACATTTGCATGTTTTAAACTTAGAACTAAATTATCCGCTTCAGGCTTGATCTAACGAAAAAAATCTTCTTATTCTTAGCTAGTAATTCTTATAATTTGCAAGCCCGCGTACCTACCTATCTTAACTGTTGCAAGCTTGAGCAATAACAATCGCAATTACCACTGAAGCGCGCGCGGCACACATTACCACAAATTTTATGAGTAGGGTGCATGGTTAAAGCACCTTATACGATTAAACAAATTTAGGGTAAATAAAAAAGTTAGTAAGGTTTATCTAGGTCATAGAGATGGCTTTGCATCAAGCAGTCCTGTCTAAGGCTTTGTTATCCGCTTAAATCTAGATACAGAGCATTAGCAAGTTCGCGTATCTAAACTGCTTCGAGTTGAGATATATGTTCGCCATTACCACCGGAACGCGGCGCACATTACGGCCAACTTTATGAGCAAGGTGCATGGTTAAACACCGTATACGAACAAATTTAAGGTGAATATTAAAGAAATTTACTAAAGAGTAGGTTGTGGAGTTGACTTTGCGTCAAATAATCCTGTCAAAGCCTTTGTTATCCCCTTAAATCTAGATACAGAACATTTAAAAGGTCGCGTATCTAAACTGCTGAGAGCTGAGCTATACTTAATGATCGCCATTACCGTCGGAGCGCGGCGCAAATTACCACCAACTTTATGAGCAAGGTGCATGGTTTAAACACCGCATACGAACAAATTTTAGGTAAATATTTAATAAAAATAGTAAGTTGCAGGTTGTGGAGGTAGCGCTACGACAAATAATCCTGTCAAAGCTTTTGTTATTCCCTTAAATCTAGATACAGAGCATTTGCAAGCTCGCGTATCTAAACTGCTCAGAGCTGAGCTATAATGATCGCCATTACCGCCGGAGCGCGGAACCTCACATTACCAACATCTTTATGAGCAGAAGCATACAGCTTGGTTTGAACATCAATACTCCATTGATTAATGTATCAACGAAACCCATTGTTATAGTCCAGTGTATTTGCTAAAGCAAAACTAAGGAAAACCATAAAAATATACCAAATCATTTTAATCAATAGATTATCTAAAATGCTATTACCTTATTAGCGGAAGCCCCAAGCTCTACAGCTGAAAATATTTATTAACTTGCTGAGTTTTTTTTTTTAAAACACTACAGAATTTTATTTACACATAATTACAAATATAGTTAAACAAATAAAAATATAAATACTTATGATTAAAAAGAATAATACAAAACATAAATCTAAACTAAATAAAAAAAAAACAGCTGAAAATATATATAACCTAGAACACGTCCGGAAAAGTCCGATGCACCATTTTTAAAGTCATGTGTTGAAGTATTCTATAAAAAAAAATATAAAAGAAGCCTGAAATCATAATTACAGCATTATATTTTATACGAATATAATAACTGAATTTTTCTATATAGAAAGGATGCAAAACATAGCTTTTGCATACATGGCTAAAATGAACACCAATTTATCTATCCTTCATTTGAAATATCATTTGATATTTTCATAGATATTTTACTAAAGAGCTCTATGACGTATCCTGTACAAAGTTCTGACAATATTCGCATAGGAATATCGGACTATAAATAGTGACTGACAATCAGGTGACAATGTTACCCAATCTTGCATATCTGTCTCTTTGTATTACACCCTCAGGTATCAAGTCGGTGTGTTCTGTCAACAGTTACGAGATTGCGGTTCCACCCTAAATGCTAATATTGATACCTCCATTGAGTTTCTGTTCAACTAAACAGTCCTAACTTTACACCAAGTCTAGTTTCATCAATTTTAAATATATTGTTTATTATTAAAAGGCTTACATCAGCGAAAGTAGCGACACCCGTTATTTAATTCTTGTTCTCCATAATAAGAACAAATAGAAAAAATCTACGTAAGTACTTCACTAGTAAATTACTTGTAGTATTTTTTGTAGAACTTTTCATCAATATTTTCATTTTAGTTTGAGGGAATTACTAATTACCGCCAAAAGTGGCCGTTTTTTTCGTTTATGAGTTGTTCTCTTGATTAACCAAATGTAAAAAAATTAAAAAGCAATACAAAAATTACTACAAGTAATTTACTAGTGAAGTACTTACGTAGATTTTTTCAATTTGATCTTATTTAGTAGTAAAAGAAATAAAACTAACGGTGTAAGCGCCTTAAGTGTAACTATCATAGTGTAAGTAGTAGTATATAGTGCAAGTAAAACTATCTTATACTATATAACTTTTTCGATTCTTTAATAAATATACAACGTGTGAACTGACTCTTGACATTTTCTTTAAAAGGGGACATAGACAGTCAACTGATAACCGTCAGATGAACAACTTTTCGTATGGGAGAAAAGCTCAAAATTTGAAAAAAGGCTTTGCCATACAAATTGCCCGGGCAGGCGGCTGAAAACTTTTCTATAAATTATTTCGATATTATTTTTGTGTTCCCAGCATTAATCCTATAGGAAAATTTGTTCATATTAATAGGTTGAATCAGGTCTTTAAGGGCATGTCGAGGGTCAATTTACGTGCTGTATAATTTATTCCGAAATTTATATGCATTCCTTATTTCCTACAAGATATCCTATATAAGAAAAACTTTTTATATATTTACTGTGCTTCAGTTTATGTAATATTATACCTTGTAAAAAGGCATTCGATACTTAATATTCCAACAAAATATTAATAATAAAAATATTCTGTGTTTAGTCTATGCTATTCAAAAATAAATGTAAAAATACATTTAAAATGTCATATGTAAAATCGTACATTTGACAGCACGTTCTTATTCTCAAGAATAGAAAACGTTATGGGCTTAAAACCACTTATTTCTTGTATGTAAAATCTATGTCATTATCAACTCTGTATATTACATTCATTGGTGAGATATCTCCAGACATTCGGATACATGTAGGCGTTGTTTTCATAAATAGCACATTAATACTACCTCCGATCATGTTTAGTAGTCTATCAATTTGTTAATACGGTGATTTATATTCATTTAAAGCAACTATTGAATAAATCAACACACATAGTTGTCTACAAAATCTCTATTGGCCATTATAATAAATCTTTGAATTCTGTTTCCATAAATGTAGAGAAAATAAATTTACGAAGAATATTTTACATGAGAAAAAACCATTATCATGTGTAAAATAAAGGTCACTCACGTATGAAGTCAGCCACTGGCCGACGTGTTTCGAACTCATCCATCCATATTAATAGTATATTTTAACAAGACTTAAATCATGATTTCTTCTTGAACTTTTAATTCATGAAACCAATTAAAAGAATGTTTTATTTATCTCTAAGAATAGAATAACTAAAACTTGAATATAAGAAGAAAGATTATCAACAACCAAAACTCTACAGTTTTAATTTAATTGTTAAAAATTCTTTTAATTAACAATCCGTATTTGACGTTTTTGTGATAAAAATATCGATGTTTTTTTTTAAATATATACGGACAAATCACACAGATTAAGCTAGCCCCAAAGTAAGTTTGAGACTTGTGTTATGGGATACTAACTCAGCGATACTATATTTTATAATAGAAACTTATATAGATAAACATCCAAGACCCAGGTCAATCTGAAAAAGATCGTTTTCCATCTTGACCTGACCGGGGATCGAACCCTGGACCATCAGTGTCGCAGCCTGGCGCGTTGACCGCTGCGCCACGGAGCTCGTCTTTACCTATTACCTCATAATATTATAAATTGACTTCAAAGAATTTATTTCAAAAATATGTCTTTCTAAGCACTTTCTCACGTCTGTGTAGGCACTAATGATTAAGGATCTTCTAATAGGAAGAAAATAAAACATTGTACAAATTGCTAAGGTTACTTTGAACTCACAAAAACTCCGACCGGCACTTTGTTTAACAAATCAAAGATAACGAGTTTCCCGGGTCGCAAACAAAATGAACTCCATACCTACTTGGAAAGTAGATAAAAACTTTTCTGCTATCGACATAATGACAGGTGCTCTCGCTCCAGAAATGTTGTAAACAAACAAATACCTGCGCTTATGTTGTGAAATGTTTCCTTAGAGTTTAATGTTACTTCGCAATACTGTCGAAAATGCTGACGATGTAGTACAAACAAAATTTAGTTTTGAGTTTTGACACTGCAGATATTTACTAGTGGTTTTTAATTAAGTTGACACTTATCCAGAAGGGAACAAGGAGCTCGAAAGCTAAGAGGCTCGTGTTGTGATTTCTCATGGACAGGAATATAAAAATAATGCCTACAATAAAATTTTATTTTATGAGTATTTATTCGAAATTAATAAACATATCACCAAAACAGGGTTTAAAATACTAAAATTTAAAAGTTATATAACAATGAATCTATTTGACGAATATAAAACCAGTTCTTCGTAACTGTTATCAAAAGCAAAAGCTGGAATTTTTAATAAATAAATAGGTATAATACGTAGTACAACTGCTAAAACAATATTTAGAAAAACCCTAAATATTTTTTTCACATGACTGGGGTTATAAAAATTCAATTGCAATAGCAAAATTTAATCACTCGTAGCGAGCAAAACAAACTTCATAACATAAATATCGCAGTGCCAAAATTCATTCACTTTGAAAGCCATATTTTTGAAGTATTGCCAACTCTGCGGCCATAAAATAGACGTCGATGGCTTTATTGAATTTCATTAGTTTGTTTCAGACTCACGGAACAAGATTTAAATTACTGAAATTTCATATTATACAAAGAATAAGGTTTTTTTTTCAAAACCGTATATTTTTCGGATGTTCATAACTATTTATCAAAAACAGAAGCTGAAATTAGAATTATCAAATATGTGATAATGTTACACAACTAAGAAAAAAGAATCAAATAAACATAAAAAATATTTTAATTTTATCGCAATAGCAAAATTGCAAACAAAAACTTCACAACATAAATATCTCACTTTGAAAACCAAACTTTTGAAGTAACGCCAACTCTATGGCCATAAAATAGCCGTCGATGGCTTTATTGAATTTTATTTGTTTGTTTCAGACGTGGTTCTGCACGGACACAGACAATGCCAAGAAAGGATTTTAAATAACTTTCAAACGCTATTTAATGACATGTTTTTTTGAAAATTAAATACTATATGTTTTCTGATGATTGTAACTATTTATCAAAAACAGAAGATGAAATGTGAATTTACAAATATTATATGACTATGTTGCACAAATAAGAAAAAAATCAAATGAACTTTTTTAAATAATTCTATCGTACTAGCAAAATTTTATCACGCATGGCAAACAAAACAAACTTCGCAACATAAATATCGCACGTTGAAAGCCATATTTTTGAAGTAACGCCAACTCTGCGGCCATTCAAATAGCCGTCGATGGCTTTATTAATTTTATTTGTTTGTTTCAGACGTGGTTCTTCACGGACACAGACAATGCTTTGCACCAGAATCAAACAAGTGAGTAGTTTTAGGTTTCTTATTTACTTTGCTTAGAAAACTGTTTCTTGTTTACTTTGCTTAGAGCACTGTATCATTGGATTTTTTTGAAAATAACCGATTTATAATATACGGTGATATTTTTTAATTTAAAAACATTATGTATCGCTCATCTAATATTACTTTCAAATGTAAATCTTTACCCTGCCATACATAGGTGGCTATCGAATCCCAAAAAACTTTTATCTTTGAAATTGTGTTTCCATATCACAGCGTGAATGCTTTCATGAATACGGACCTATGGCTCCGACGCCACAAAGCTGAGGATGCAACAAGGAAAAACGCTAGACCTGAAACTATAGACAAAAAGTTTTAACGTGTTAAGTAGATACCTATATCCAATTTCTGACGAGTCTAGTAATATGTCAAACTCAAAACCGAAAGAATATATTCAATGATATTTTTTCAAAATCAGTAGTAAAGCTTCTTTTCTATTACCTTTTAAATATATCTAGAAATATTTTGTTAATGAAAGTATTTATTTCCAGACGGGCACATGGTAAACACCAACTGCCCAGCGTCTCATCAGAGCGAACACCTCTGCTGCAAGATGTCTGTGGAGTACGATTACTTTCTGGAGAGCGGGAAAAAGTAAGTACATTTTTAATAATGCCTGAAAAGGCCCATTTTCTGAATGAAATCTTTGAATTTTTGAACAAAACTAAACTAGTACAATCTTCCTTAGGAAAAACCTTTTTCTAAAATTTATGATATTATGGTAAATGTAAATGTTTTAGTTAAAATTGGATTAAAATATATCCAAAAATTATGGTGCTATAAGGGAAAACCTGGACTTTAATGGGTCCACGTTTAAAATTAAACATTTGAAAGAATACGAAAACATTAAAAGTTTTATATCGCGAAGCGATAGACAACCTAATAAACAATTTTTTTAAATGTGAGAATTAAAGTTTTTCTTAGCGTTTTTAATAAAAAAGGGAAGTTTTGGAGTAACGCTAAGTAAAATTTTACGTTCACACTTAAAATTAAAACAGTAGTTCATGAAATAGTTCAAAGGGTTATCTTAGGCTTCGCAGAACAATTGATGATGTATCTTTTTTCTTATCATTGATTTATTTCAAATGGGAGCAGCACTTGATCCCGTAAAATTTATGTATTAACAATGTTTTATCATGAGTCCAAATTCGCAAATTTTCCTATAATTATAATTTAAACAATCTATTTTGCTTGCCTTAGAGAACCTACAATATACAAACACTTTCCATCGGTGAATTATTTTCCATACTTCGAAGATTAATGATCACAGCCGTACGAAGAATGTAAAAAAATACAATAAGCCACTAAGCCTATATGGCTCGACCTCTGGGTCATTTGCAAATTTTTCATTCCATCATTTATCATAATGTTCTAATACCAAACAAGCATTGACGTTTGACGTTATGATTGGTAGAGTTTTGGAGGGAACTTGATTTAAGATAAGGATTTAAATAGTTGCGAAATATAGATAACAGAATATTCCTAATAATTTATTGACTTGACAAAACTCACACATGTCCGTAGTGATCTATAATTTGATCTTCTACTTTTTGTAGATATGGTTACGCGTTAAGATCCAAACCCTAAATATTTTTGAGATTTTTTCAAATTTATCTAGTTTTAATAGATACTGAAATGATTTATTTAAATTAATCCTAATTTAAACCACTCATTAAACTAAATTATTTAGATAGAGTAATTTTTTTTTGAAAAATACAATTGACTTAAGAATAAAACTTATGTATTCTCCAAGTACTAAATGGATCTATGCCTGATTGATAAGTTCCATTGACGCACTTATTAAGACGCTCACATCAGTGAAACTAGCACCACCCATCATTTTATTCTTGTACTAAATCTATCTTAAATCAGATCAAATGGAAAAATGTACTTCACTACTTGGATAGTAAATTACTTGTAGTATTCTTTGTATTACTTTACATTATTTTACATTTGGTTATATTAAAAGAATTACAAACGTTTTCTACAGAAGTACCTACTCAAGTAGGTTTGTAAATTTCATCTGATTTAGTAACCAAAGAAATACAATTAGAAGTGGCCCTAGTTAGCAGATCTAAGCCCCCGTCAACTCTAAAAATACTTTTGATTGCTTATAATTGCGTAGCCAATGCTACATTCCTATTGTATTATCACTTGTGTAAGCATTAGTTCATGTTCATTGTCCATTGATTTTATAATGCTTATTAAAGGTGTAGGTGTTCATTTGAGGCAGGAAATCAAAACAACGTATCATTATCATTACAATGCAGACTTGTTACAACACGTGTCCATAAGTTTACAATTTTTATGTGGTATGTCCGATGTATTGAACGTACATGTACTTTTTAACTTTGTAAACGTTTTAAAGTTTACAATAATTTGTAATTGTAAATTGTTGGTCCCAGTTGTCATCTTTGATAGCAGTTGTTTAGCTATGTAAAGGGTATCTGACCTTTAGGCAGCTTTAGACACCAGTGTTGAAGTTTGTATTCTAATTTCTCAAGTTGGCCGTTAAGGTGTTTTTTTGTATTAAGAATGAGTTGTTATTTATTTATTCAATAGATGGTGTTGATAGTATACTAGAACGCGCTATCAAAATTTTTTTTTTATGTTTTGCTATATACCTTTGTCGCTCAACCATTGTCGATACTTGTTCCAGCCTACAGTGGTAGGCCACAATAAACCTTAGTACCAAAAAGTCTTTGGTTTTATTGCGTATCCATTAGCTCCTTGGGACCTGGGGTATTACAACCAGTGTTTGCCACTACAATACGAAAAACAAACAGTTATTGTTTTTGGAGAAACATGTTTTTATCGAATGTTACTATAAATATTATTGGGCATATTGTAAAGGTAATTTTGTGATATTCTTCACTGTATATTTTTTCCATAGAATGGAACATATTTGCTTATACATTGATAGAGAAAATTTGTTATGCTTATGAAAGAAGCTATTGGCTATTTTCAAAGTTCTATTAGGCTACTATATAGATGGTTACGATTTGTTAGGATGCTTTTTATCGCTGATTGTTTATCTAATATTTCCTACTAAACTTGATCAAAAACTGAGTGGCTCAGCTCGGAACACCCATAAAGTTTGGCAAGCACTAAGTCTGCGTTATGTATATGAGATGCGAGTAAGCATGCGTGACTTAAATGCATGACTAAGGGCTTGCAATGAATTTTAATCAGCTGTTTTGAAAACAAAGACCGTGTTCATTTCATTTTTTGCTTTACTATTTTATATTTTGTATTAGTAGTTCACTACAAAGACAAATGTATATGTTTATATGAAATAATAGCAATTTTGTTCGCGTAAATTATAGCCTCGGAATATAGGTGAAAGAATTTCGGAATTCGGTCTAGTAGTGTCGAATACTATTCAATTCAAACAAGTACACATCTTTCGATTTTATAATATTAGTATAGATAAAAGAGTACTTGCTCCCTGTAAAAGACACGAGATAGTGAACATAGGCCCTATGATTTTACCCACTCCAGTTTATTCCACATCAAACTTTAATTGCCTGTCCTAGTTTTTATGTCCTATTGCTGCTCTTTAGTCTCTATTTAGCGCTGCTTCCAGCCAATCAAGTGTACAATTTACATCTATACGTGTTTTCTTAATGTCTGTCTTCACTCTAAATTTGAAATTATTTGTTCTTTCGCAATAACAATACTATTTGTAGCTAAGTACAAAAAGCATAGGTACTTATGTAGATACATAGATGTAATTAAGCAAAGTGCGATCATTCCCAAATCTCAAGCAACTTGTAGATCCCCGATATAATTATCGGCGATTAACATCCGAGCATCCATCATGTTTCAAACACTCTGATTGCGTTATAATTGCGATATATGTCACGTTGATGGACCAGTGACGTGCTGGATAGTTATTAGGCATCAGATTGACTATGAAATGTTAGACATAGATCAATTAGAATATAGACTATAAAGACTATGCATATACCAATAGGTAAACACTCTGAAAGCTACGTTGCTCTCAAGACGTGTCCCATTGATAGAGCAGTGACGTGCTGGATAGTTATTAGGCATCAGATTGGCTATAACATGTTAGGCACAGACCAATCAGTACATAGACTCTGCATTTAAAAATAGGTAAAGTAAACAAATAATGTTAACTGATAAAGGTCGCAGGAAGACGCTAAATGCCACTTTCAACCAGTCTTATTAGAAATCCTTGACGGAGGCCTATGTCCAGCAGTGGACTTATGATGATGTTGAAACTTGAAAGTAAACAACTACTCTAATAGCTACGTGGCTCTCAAGACGTGTCACGTATTGATGGACCAGTGACGTGCTGTATAGTTATGAGGCGTCAGATTGACTAAGAGATGTTACACATAGACCAATTAGAATATAGACAATGCATTTACCAATAGGTAAATACTCTGACAGCTACGTTGCTCTCAAGACGTATTCCATTGATAGAGTAGTGACGTCCTGGATAGTTATATACGGACAAATATATACGGACAAAACGTAAACTGATAAAGTTCGCAGGAAGACGCTAAAGGCAGGCCACTTCCAACCAGTCGTATAGGAAATCCTTGGCGGAGACCTATGTCCAACAGTGGACTTATGATGATGTTGAAACTTGAAAGTAAACAACTACTCTAATAGCTACGTGGCTCTCAAGACGTGTCACGTTGATGGACCAGTGATGTGCTATCTACAGATCTAACTTACCTTTAGGACAGCTGAGACTACTCCCAAATCATGTACGAGCACGAGATATTTTTATGCCACTTGTGGTCACTCATCCTAGTGCAGACCATGGCTGGGGTTGCTTAACATACGTAAGCGCTTTAATGCCTCCTGTATATATCTATTATAATTAATGACAAGTAAGAAATATATAGGTGCTTAAGTTGATGTTGATGCTAGAAAGAATAAAATATGAGTAATTTGTCTAAATTCGTAATATTGCCATGACATAACAAGAAACCTGTTATAATTTATATTGTAGTTTTACTCTGACTATTGCTCAACTGAAAATAAATACTACTTTACAATATAAGCCAACACTATCATATTTTAAAACTGTTGTTCCTACAATAAAACCTAAAAATTAAACCCTGAGCAAATAAGGCTAGTTAACCTGAATAATTCGAGTATTTACATTGGAATGAATGCTTAAAAATTCCATGTTTTTCTTTTCAACGACCGTAATAGTGGGAACTCGAACCTTGAGTCTGTTTTTAGTAAAAACAAGATGCTCTTAACTTCTGTTGTTGGTAGAAGCCTGTCTGTATAAATACCGGTGGGGTTTGTTTGACTCGTAATGATCGTATTTATCGGTCTCACGAAATGTGACGTTCATTTTTTCTTTTGTTTTAAACATTTCTTTGATCTCTATACAAGTAAGCGCGCCCTTGAGCAAAAAAGTAATAACGTCTTATGAAACGATTTTTTGAAATCTTTATTCCCGCGTTAATAAGATTCTTATTATTTAGAGGGTATATAAAGAATTTAAACAAAGAGGAAAAATAGAGGGCAGAGACGAGTAAGTTATTTTACCGATTTTCCTCTATTTTTCCCGCGTTGATAAACTTTTAAATTATATTATAAGGTATATATAAGCACCAGTCAATGTGCAAAATTATTTGCAAATTCAATTTAGTAGTTTTTGAAAAATTTAGTCTTAGACCTCCTTAGATGTAAAGATGCAAGTTTCTTTTGATACACGTAGGATATAAATTTATATATGCTGAATTCGAACCCTCAATGAATATAAAATAGATCGTTGTGTGGGTAAATCAAACATTTTGGCTTCCGTTATAAAACAGTTTCTAAATCAAATTTTAAATTCTTTCCTCTTAGTGGTATGCTCTGTATTTGCAAACAGCTGCTGCTTTCCTGTCTTCATGCCTCGTCTGTCTTGTTAAATAAAGTAGAAATTATTTAATTTGGCCGACCATTTAAAATTACCAATAATGTTTTTTTTTCAAATTTGTATGAAATAATTTAAAATAACAATTTTTAAAAAGATTTTCGTTATATTTTTCATACACTAAACAGAGTATTTAGTTTGCAACTAGCTCTCCCGTCGTTTTGCCATGCCTCTTAGCTACCTTGTCAAATTCAGTAGAAACTATTTTATTTGGTCGATGATTCAAATAAAGAAAAAACGCTTCTTTCCACTATGTATTGAATAGTTTAAAACAGCATTTTTGAAAGATTTTTATACATGTAAAAAAATATTTTTTTTGTAACCCTCCTTTCTTTATGCCATGTCTGTACCTTGTTGAAGAAACAAGAAACTTTTTAATTTGGCCGAAAATTTAGATAAAGAACTAAAAATACGTTTCCACTTTGTTATAAATAGATTAAAACATTGTTTTCATAATATTTGTTAAGTATTTGCAACCAGCTCTTCTGTTTTTATGCCTTGCCTGTACCTATTTAAACAAAGTAATAACGTTATTACGTTCACTTGTTTTCTTCAACTTTGTATTGAATAGTTTAAAACAGCATTTACAAAGAAAGATTATCATTATATATTTTTTAATTATTTGCAACCAGCTCTCCACTTTTCATGCCTTGCCAGTACCTTTTCAAACAAAATGAAAACTATTTAATCTCTCCGACTGTTAAAACACACAACAAAGTTAATGGTTTTTGGAGAGCAGCTTCAATATTATGCCGAGGTTCACAACCGAGTTTACACAACCGATGATGTTTTTACTCGTCCCTTTTTTTTCTCACCTGCTACGCCACCCAGCTTTTAAGGGTTGTATTTCGAGGAGATACACTCCCGTTGTATCCGTTTTTTGTTTCACTTATAATCATTACAATATTATAATCGTATCAAATTATTTAAGTCATTCCATAAAAGAGAAAAATTTATTGGTCATGCGAAGTTTTTTAAGGTCATGATTTTATATTTTTATCTTAAGAAGTTAATTTGGGAATTTTGCGATTCAATATTTTTTTTTTTTATTCGTAAACTTGAATTTTAAATTTTTTCCATGTGACGTCATTTTCGTTGGGCCGCTTTTTAATCTTTTTGAAATCAATATTTTCAGTAACATAATATCATGTATGATGTTTATTATTAGGAAAAAAAATTTTTTCGTAAAATATTTATGCACACGATAAAATTGAGGTTGGAAAAATGCAGCGGGTGACGTCACAAACTTTGTAAATTTTTCGATATCTCAGTAATCTTTTCATGTTTTTAAAATCCATAACATTCAAAATATTTTTATTTGAGCAATTATCTCGAAATTGTTTTGGATTCAAATAGTTTTATTGTTAAAAAATAGCATAGCGAATTGAGAGTAATTCTTTCTTTGAAGTTTATATACCATACAGTTACAGATTTGCAGGCTACAGATTTATAAGGTTAGATTTATAAATCTGTAACCTTATAAATCTGTAGCCTTATTGTCTAACGAGTACATATACTGATCATGCCTAACAACTTTCTCCAAGGAACGTTAGTAGTGATATGAAAAAAATTACGTTTGAGAAAATGGCACGGTTATAGATACACGGTGTGAAAATATGACCTTTTTAATAAAACGCAATATATAACGATTATTTATTTAGATTATTATTTCTTTTACGCAGAAGTTACTTTTGCCAGCAACTATGAATATAAAGATTCCTCTAGATTTTATTATATTTTTTCCAATCCACTCAAAATTATTACAAAGCTAATAATAGGGACAAAAATTAAACAAAAACGCCGTTATTAAATCTAAAAAATAATTTTGAAAAAGCTTTTAATTAAGTATTTTTACTTAAATCTCAGCTCTCTCAATTTAGTAGCTATTGTAAGTATTTTTCTACAGGATCAAATAGTATGGTTATAAACTGAACAAACAAAAAGCTTGGGTCGATTGGTCAATCCGTTTGTAGAACCAGGCTCAATCAATGTGCCCAAATCGCACCATTAATAACTATTGGATGAAGTCTAATGAATTGTCGAGTTGATTCAGGGATCATGTTGATTATAATTACTTTTGTCCTTTGTGCTGTTTAGTGAGAGAACATTTTTAATAAAAAATGTTAAAGAACAAAAACTCAAACTTGATGATGTCTTTTTTCTTCATTTATCTCTTAGCTTTATATCCATATTAGTGTTTGGAAGCAAAAAGCAGGCAGTACATTAAGAATTGAATGACTTTTTCATTAAATTTCATTAAATCTAAGCTTTCTCAATTAAGTAGCTTTTGTTATTTTATTGCAAAAGGAACAAATAGTGTAGTTATATACTAAACACACAAAAAGCTTGGGTCCATTGGTCAATCCGTTTGTTGTGCTGTTTAGTGAAAGAACATAATAAATTAAAATGTTTGAGAATATAAACTCAAAGTCGACATTTTCTCTTCATTTACTTCTTTTATTATTTTTATTTTTTTTTGTCAAACAAATGTTTTGAATTCACAAGCAGGGAGGAGATTAAGGATCTCTAGTTCTTTATTTTAAATATTTATTTTGTTAGAATATAATATTACAAATTTTGCTGCATTTTGACAAATTCAAATAGATAATAACTTTAATAGTTTATAAGCGCTTAGATTATATAAATTAGATGTAGTCTATACTATTTATTTATTTTTATTTTAAAACAGATTATAAAAGAAAATATAATACAAATGGGCGAACAACAAGTACTATTGACTTCAACCTTTTTTGTTTTGGTTAAAATAGCTAGTTAAAAGTAAGTATTTTGTGAAAACAATTTCGTATTACTCGTTGGTCCATTGTTGTCCATTAATCCTTGGCCCATGCGTCAATTTGTCCATAAAACCGAAGGGTTGGAGCACGTGCTTTGTTTCACTAACTGGGAAAGTCATTAAGCTTCTACACTATATTTCACTCTGTTTAACTATGTTCTTCGTCTACTTTTTTATTATTTATGTAGCGAAAAGTTCATCCATTAACAGTATTATAGTCAACTGAAAGAGAAATAATTAAAAAAAAATAAACCAACTGAAATTTTCCTAGTCACTGTCACATACACACCTAACTTTCTATGTCAAATACTACTGACTCGATTTTGATGAAATTTGCACTGTTTCCTAAGTCAGATTAAAAAATAACAATCCGACTTGTAGTTTCTGAGACATGCGCAACAAACATACAAATATACACTTATGAGATTTGTCAAACATGTTGAGAAGCTGATAAAGAATAGCATACTTATATAAAACTCAGGTAATTCTGAGAGTAGTCCATACATACGGGGCAAAATGATAACTTTATTTTTTAAAGTCGGTTGAAAAAAAAACTATATAAATATGTAACAAAAATAAATGCACTATTTTAATTTTTTTACACCAATATAAAAACGCAGACATAAAAACCTGACGTAAGGCGTAACACGGTAGAGACAATTTTAAACGTACTCGTACTTAAACATTATAATAATTATCATAGCGGCTGTTCCATTCAACATCTATAAAAAACGCTCGATCTTCTAATGAACGGCCGTCCGTGTAGTATGAGATTGACCCCTTGAATGTCGGCGCTACGCCGGGTCAAACAGTTCATTTATTTTCCAAATGCAGCCTTATTTACATCTGCCTGATGTCAACATAATTTTTGTTTATGTTGGGAATTTGAATATCATGTTTATGCAAAACGCAAACTTAAAGTATGCTTATACTATGAATACTATGATAGATGAAATTGTAATACAAGGTGTGGTAAAAAGGGTGAGCAACATAAATACTCAATTATAATAATGTAGATATGTTTTAATGCGAAGGTTTTAATATAAAGGATAGTGATTATCATCTCGTACTTCAGTTATTACTACTGGTGCAGTCCCTACTTGGATGGGTGACCGCAAGTGGCATAAAAATATCTCGAGCTCCTCCGTGCTTCGGAAGGCACGTTAAGCCGTTGGTCCCGGCTGTCATCGTTGATGGCAGTCGTTAAGCTATGTCAGATGCCCTTAGGCAGCTTGAAAAATCTGACACCAGTGTTGGCCACTTACACATACGAAAAAAATGTTTTAATAAATGTTATATATGAAAACTAAGAACATTATAAGAAGCGCATAAGAATATTAGTTTGAAAAGTATGTACGTATGTTAGAGAGACTTCGGTTGAGTAAACAAAAAAATATGATAGCTACCACACTAAATATTGCTTACCGTGCCTTTAAATATTACTTACTAGCTGTTACCCGCGGCTTCACCCGCGTTATATATAGCCTATATCCTTCTCTCCACCCTAACCTGTTTGTATGCAAAATTTCATGATGATCAGTTCACTAGATAGGGCGTGAAAGCCTAACAAGCAAAAAAACAAACTCACTTTCGCATTTATAACATTAGTAAGGAAGTTAGGATTATATTAAAAGTCACTAATACTTTTGTAAATCCCAAGCAATAGTTTTTATTAGATAAGTACAATACAGATAAAAAGTCAGTGGTAGTGAATTGAAGTTATCGGCCCCAGGTGAGGGTACCAGCCGGATAGGATTAGACGCCCTTTATTGCGGATCAAATTCTTCTAGATACAGTACAGTCACGTATTTATTTCATAACAAACCTTATACTACATCATAACATAAAACTTAAAGGACAAGCAATCTATATAATTTGACGAGCTTCGTGGCGCAGCGGTCAACACGCCAGGCTGCGACACGGATGGTCCCGCGTTCGATTCCCGGTCAGGTCAAGATAAAAAATTGTCTTTTTCAGATTGACCCGATTGTAATAAAATATCGTATCGTTAGTTAGTTCCCATAACACAAGTCTCGAACTCACTTTGGGGCTAGCTCAATCTGTGTGATTTGGCCATATATACTTATTTAATTTATATATATATTTATCAATAGTAACTGGTGATATTGTGCAACAAACCCATTTTGATAAAATGACGCAATGATTTTAATTTTTAAATTAGATATTTATTGAAAAGTCTTTCGCACGTATTTTTAGTTTTAAAGTTAGTTTTCATAGACACTCAGGTACATAAATCTCCACATGCAGCATCCAGTAGGTATAACTATCACATGATACATAGGGTGGGGTAGGATTCAAAAATGTGTTCTGAAAAAAGCATACAAAAAAGGCACTTTTTCATGTCAATTCGTATTTTCATCAGATCTTTTTTATTCTCTACTGTAGAAACACAACTCTCTTTATACTACCAGTGCCATATAAAGCCAGAGCAGTCCAAGTTTTTGGCCTATTTATATTTTAACTAGCTTTTACCCGCGGTTCCGCCCGCGTGATATATAGCCTATGTCCTTCTCAGTACCCTAACCTATGTGTATGTTAAATTTCATGGTGATCCGTTCAGTAGATACGGCGTGAAAGCGTAACAAACAAACAAACAAATAAACAAACAAACTCACTTTCGCATTTATAATATTAGTTGGGATTGGGATGGGATAATTCTCCGATTTACTTATGTATATTTTTAATGGTCAGGTGTGTCATCCTCGACTGCTTGTCCGGTAGTTGCAGGTATGGCATCTGATCATCCCGTGCTGCAACTTACTCATCCCCAATCCATTTAAGCAAGTAGCATCCTAAATACCTTTATCCTCTACCCCCAGTCCAACAAACTTTTACTCTTCCCTCATAAATAATACGGTTTCGATGGGCAGCAATGTTGGAACTGATATAATAAATATATACGGACATATCACACAGATTGAGCTATAATAATTTATAACAAATACATATATAGATAAACATCCAAGACCCAGGCCAATCTGAAAAAGGTCATTTTTCATCTTGACCTGGCTGGGGATCGAACCCAGGACCATCCGTGTCGCAGCCTGGCTTGATGACCGCTGCGCCATGGAGCTCGATATAAGCCAACTCACCAACCCGTTTGTTAAGAGTGGTGAGTATGCCAAAACCACTCGAATGATGAAAATTGGAGGAGGCCTGTGATCAGCAGTAGACTCCGTTATTCTGTAATGATGATAATATTAGTATGTCATTTTCAAAATCTGCAACTACCAGAGTTTGTGAAGTAATAAGACCTGACCTGAGCTCCCAAGCACCTTAGCTGGGGATGCAACGGGGAAAACAGATAAAAAAAACTTGTAATAAACGCTTTTTTAGCATCCAAAGACAACGTTAAAAAAGTTTAATATATTTTAAAGTAGTGGTGCTCGGAGTAGCGTGACCAACACGTATCTAATTTAATTAAAATTTCACAGGTCCGACGTGACCATACCAAATAAATTTATACAGAACATGTTTTTAATTTAATTTTCGGTAATAGGTTTTAAATTAAATGTATAAACTGTTTATTGCGTTAATAAATTAAATCGTAGACGGTAAATATATCTAAACACTTTTAATTGTTGAACACTAAATCAGGGAACTTGTTTTCTAAAGACATTTGACAGAGTTCCTAAAGATTATTATAAACTTATTTGCATAAACAAAATCTAGAAATGGGTCCGTAAAATTTTACAGCTTAGATTTTTATTTAATGCTTTTATGGGTTTGGTTGGTTTTTATTTTTTTTTTATTCCTAGAAATATTGAAATTGATTTTAAATTTCATAATTACTAATTAAGAAGAATAATTTTCCGTGGGGTCAAAAAATATTATTAAAAGGAATAAAAATAGTTACATTTTGACAAATCTGGATCATCACCCAACAAACTTCTACTCTTCCCTCATTTATAAAACGGATTGATATTATATTTATATTACTTTTTTTTTAAATCTGGATAATCTCTCTTAATTAATATATTGCGTCTCATTTTTGCAATTCCCTTCGTTATAAAGATATCCTTTAATTATGCCACGAGGCATAGTGTTATATCCTAATTTCTGATATGTCAATCAACAGCATGAAATTTTCACACATTTTAACATACAAGCTGTAAAAGCTTGAATGAAAAAATGTATGTCTTTTAAAAGTGAATCATTGGATAGTATTATAAAAGATATGTTCGGATTTGTCTAGTGGTTTTGTGTTCCTATATATAATCCTTATAGGTGTCTAAAGACAGATAAAATAAAAATTCATTATGATGTATAGGTTAAACATTCACTTTTGCCAACGACTTCATTCGCGTATATTATAGCCTAGTCAATCCTCACTAACTTTCACATTTATGACATGCCTAAGTAGGATAACAGTTATTTTAATTATAAATGTCTTTTACGACATAAACATAGCCTTGTTAGTTGTTCGCAAACATAAATAGTCGATTGCGATAATAATTGATAACTTTAATTAAATTTAAATTAAAGCAACCTTAATATCTTTGTAATCGCTGCGAAACACTAGGAAGTCGATTTAATATGTATTTACAACGGCAATTAATCGACCAATTAAACTAGTCGGAGCTGCCATTAAGCAGCTGCCATGTTGCATAGGATATAATTTCGCAAACCCGATATGCAGAAACCTGATACAGATAATAAGTTGGCGTTTCAAAGCCATTTGTCGTGCGCCCTACTGTAAAGGCGTGTGCACAATACCAACTTACCAACTAATATAAATGCGAAAGTGAGTTTGTTTGTTACGATTGCTCGCCCTATCTACTAAACCGATTATCATGACATTTTGCAGACACGTTGTCTGGAGTACGAAGAATACCATAGACTATCTTTCATCCCGAAGAAAAGTACCGTTCCCGAGGGATCGACATTAATGCGAGTGGAGCCACGGCCGCAAGCTAATGCATAATATTTAAAGAAATCTTTCAAGCTGCTCCGTGAATAATCGTGTTACGGATTGGTAAGCTCCGATTACTGGTTCTTTCTCGGTGGTCCCGGTAACTTACACTCAGGATAGGCCCTTCTGGCTACCTAGCTTCTGGCCAGTAAAAAAGATAAGAGATACTGCTCTCCAAAGGCTTTTGCCATTGTTTCTCATAACGGCCCTTTAGGCTATGCATAGGACGGAATCGTGGCCCAAATAGCTTTAAGACTTTGCTGCTTTCCAAGCCTGGGGCACATAGGCAAAGCCCGAAGCCGAGGTACGTCCTTCGCGGGGCCTTTTTTGATGTTGCCTATACAGGCACTCTGCTCCTGCTTGAAGGGACTAATGTGGATAATCACTATCACTACATATTATAAAACAAAGTTCTCCGCCGCGTCTGTCTGTCTGTCTGTTCGCGATAAGCTCAAAAACTACGGCACGGAATTTCATGCGATTTTCACCCATAGATAGAGTGACTCACCAGGAAGGTTTTAAGGTATAATACATGCCCGGGCGCAGCCGGGTAGGGCTGCTAGTCGAAAATAAAATTGACATTCTCATAAAAAATTTCAGTTGATTGTAATTTGTGTTAAAATGCCTTTTTTTATTTTTTTCCCTTTTTTCATATTGACTAGCTGAGTCATTCCTTTAAAGGAAACGTCGTGGGGTTTACATCCAGTATCGTTTCTATTATCTTCGTATTTTGAACTTTTGAATCTTTTTATTTTTAGGTGTTTATCTCGGAATCGGCTTATAGATATTATAAAGATATCTTAAAGATACTATTACTAGTTGCAATTTGCGTCATATTATTAATTATTATGACGCAAATATCAACAGATGATACCTATGATATTCTAGGCCACAGCTAGGGCCTAGTTACGTCTGACTTCTAGGGCGATAATATCAAGTGATCTCTGATTACTTCCTTGCCAACCTATCAGAAAGTCCCGTTACCTTAACTGCATAATTTGCGTGTAACATGTGTACTCGGCCCAAGCCGTAAGTTGCGCAAGCGCAGCTCCTGTTATTTTGCGCCGTCGACGAAATTATACACTGGCGCTAATTGCCACCACCCGTGCGGCTGGTCGACAATCTCGCAATTATTTTTTTAAGTTAAAAAGTGATTGCTTTGCTGTTTATAATTAGGGTTCCGTAACCAAAAGGCGCCAACAAGATGGTATTAAGAAGTCCAAGTCTCTGCTGTCAACTTGTCTGCCCGTTCGCGCGGCATCTGTCCATCTGCCTGTCAATTTCTCAAACCTGTATTGAAGGTAGAGAATTGAACTTCTCACAGGTGCCATGTATATCCATTTATTACCGCTTATTCAGGGTGTTCATTCTTACACCTTAAATCCTAAAAGATTGCGTATACTGATTCCATTTTAATTGGATCGACTCCCTGCCATCTCATGCCTCATTACCAAAACGCATCCTTGCAAAAGAAAACAGATACATTCCAAGAATGCTTCGTGAGGCTATTGAAATTAAAAAAACATCCTGATTTCAATAGAGAGGATGGTTGGCAGTTACCACCAGCTTGGGATCCAGTCATCAATTCAATCAAATCTCAAGCTAAGCAGAAGACTGCAAGACCTTCAGACACCGTGAGCCAATACTGCGTACATCCAGAACGTTATCAATAAATATTTTAGGCGGTAGATTTTGCAGTTCTTATAAAATACTAGACAAATGTCAACTTAGTCTACCTGCGACCACGAACACTGTAAAGTGCTCAACATGTTAGGTGTATAAATAATGTAATAAACGCGATAAGAACCATATTTTAATAATTTTATTTAAATGTGTAACAATCGCGAAAACATAAGAAAACAAGGAACCTCTTTGATGGTTACGATACGGAACCCATCATGAGTCTGACTTGCACTTGGCCGGTTTTTAGGTTGAAAAGTGATTGCAATGCAGCTGATATTTTTTTGATGTCGGCTTAAATTGTTGGTTTGGGGCTGACATCATTTTTAAGCCCCTTACGTACTTCTCGCTTCTTTATGATCACAACTTTGTATCTTCTTTGGATGTTTTGTAATTACTGATATGACAAAAACAACCGCTTTATGTATACGCTTTTATTTGAAACTTTTTCGAATAATATTTTTAAAAACAATAAATCTAATCCCAAACAAGCTACAGAATAAAAGTAAGCAGTACTAGAACTCATTCTTGGACTCTGATCGGAAAAATGTCTTAGTGATACCTAAGTATTTCACTTTTTATTACACTTTTGTTGTACAGACTGATTTTGAAAATCCCAAAGACGGAATCAGGATACCTAATAAAATATAGACCATGAAGAAAAAAGGTTAAAAATTGACCTCTCATACAAATTCAGCAATTAGCTATATATTAGCAATGGACGGTATTTCAAGTATTCCAAATGATCTGAATCAGTTATTTTCTTGAAGAAGTAAATTTCAAAATATCTGTCAATCTTGATAGATAAAACTACCCGCACCACATATACTCCAAAACTTTTTTTTTGTGAGTATTGGCCTTTTTTTATTAACCAACTTTGAAAAAAGGAGAAGATTCTCGATTCGTCGGAATCTTTTTTTTTTATGTATGTTCCCCGGTTTCTCAAAGACGCCTGGACCGATTTAAGAAATTCTTTTTTGTTCGATAGGTAATACTTTACAGATGTGTTGAGTACTTTTTTAAAAAAAATTACAAAAACCTAAAAAAATTATACACGGATTTCGTATTACACTTATTTCCATTTTATTCAACAAATTGATAGGGTTGAAGTCCGTTTTTGTTATTTGTAAAAAATATTTTTACGTTCCACGTTGAGATTACACGTGTGCGGCATATATACTAGTTAAATTTGGAAGAGTTTGAATTTTCGAACGTCTGCCTTTTGAAATTTGAACTCTTCCATACTTATTTGTAGCTTCCAAATTTAAATTATAAGCTTATATGTGAGATTTTACTGAGCTACGTTAGTATTATATTGTATTTGACTGAGCCAAACTTTTGTCAACAGATGGTTCTGTCACTTCGACGATGACAACTACGTGAACGTGCCCCGCCTAGTCAAGATCCTGCAGAAGTACAATCACCAGGAGGACTGGTACCTCGGCAGGACGTCAGTCAGCAAGCCTGTTAAGATATTTAAGAAGCCTACTAATAAGGTACAGCTTTAATCTTTCGCACAACTGCACTAGTAATAATTTTAGGTATAAAATACCCACAGAAATTATGTTAAGGCGTAAAGTCTTACATTTTGCACGTCTGAGCATTTAAAATCTTGGATTTAGGATAATTCATAGAACATACAATGATCAGAAAAGAATATGAAACCAAAATAAAAATAAAATTACAGTTCAGATGGTTGCATTCTTAAAAAGTGGCTAAAAATTTTCAAAAAATGTTATTTTCTGGCATGCAGAATACTTTTTTCTCCTGTATTATTAAAAACAGTCTTTTAATCTCCATTTGGGATATAATTTAGAAATCTTAGCAGAAGATGTACGAAACCAATAAGCCCGTAGAAAATAAACCACTCATAACAAAATAAAAATAAGAATATTCCAATTATATTCAACTTAATAAATCACAAAAGTTATTAGACCCCGGACAAAACAAATCTGATACTCTGTGTGGATAATCTAACCATTTGAATATAACCCGACTTAATTAAGGAACCCTCCTCCCCGTTTATTAAGTAAAGTTTGTTGAGACTGTTCAATTTGTTTCAGTTATGGTTCTCATTCTGGTTCGCAACCGGAGGCGCCGGATTTTGCATTAGCAGAAGTTTGGCGCTCAAAATGTTACCTATTGCAAGGTTTGTATTTCTCTTGTTTCCTTTGTTTCTTTGTTTTGTTAAACGTTAAAAGCTGTTTCAGAGATTACAAGTTTTAGTTGTTACTAAAGTAAAAGCAATACCGAAAACTAGTCGAGAAGAATGGAGAATTTATAATTTTCATTTTTTTTATATGAAAAAAGGAGTTAAACATTAAGGTTCATGTATGTTGGTAAGAATGTGTCATGTATGTGATATCTTCCTATTTCGGCGTCATTTGAGTCGTTTATATGAGAAAATAATAAATAATGATGAACGATAAACAATATCGTCGAACAAGCTGCATTAAATAAATTAATAAAAAAAACACTGCAGTGCTGTTTTTGTCATTTAACGTCCGCCATATTGATTATTGGCTGACACTACAAAGTAAAATTCGGGGAAGAATATAAATCACCTTACACTTCAAAATCGGTCAAGCCGTTTACACTACAGGAGGCAACAATGCAACAGACATATTTACGTACATACCATACATACAACATACGCGCAAATAAAACTAAAGCTCTACTTCCAACAACAATAAATAAAATGAATTCGCAAAATAAAAGTAATAATTCATCGCGACGTTATCACGGCTTTTAAGCTTCAACCTGAATTAAAGTTTCCGGTTTTTATCTGATTCAGACTACGCCGAAATGTAATGCATACTTATACAAGTTTTACGTATAGTATGTTGTGTCAGTGATGGGCAGTTCATCATACTGCGTTATCTGTCCAAAATACGCTGAAATATTATATCTACTTATGCGAGTTTTACATATGGGAGCCTCCTTGGCGCACAGTGGTTAACTCACCAGCCTGCGACATGAGGGGTCCCGGGTCCGATCCCTGGCCAGGTCATGATGTAAAACGATTTTTTTCAGATTGGTTCAGATTGGCCTGTGTCTTGGATCGTTATACAGGGTTATTTTAAAAAACATCAAGTCGAGTGTCTACGGGAAGTCTAAAGTTTACTCCGATTTTCACCCTTTTTCTTGCAGGTCTATAATCTGTTAGGGATTCTGATTCTGAAACTAAGAGCTTATTGATGTTTTTAAAGTAACCCTGTGTATTTAGGTACCTATTATAAAATAAAGAATCGTTGAGTTAGTATCCCATAAGACAAGGTCTCGAACTTACTGTGGGGCTAATTGATCCGAGTGATTTATCCCTAAATATTAATTTATTTACATATAATTCTTTGTTGCAGTGGTGGCCGTTTCATTACGGTTTGCGAGGGCACACGGTTGCCGGATGATATGTCAATAGGCTTCATTATTGGTAAGTATCTACTTAACTTTATTTTTTCTGTATTGAATATTAATCTAGGTCCTTGCAGTATATTCTGTGCTTGAAGTGAATGAGAAGGCAGAATATGTTGTTTTTCTTCTTCTTCTCCTCGCCTTATCCCTATTTGGGGTCAGCTTTGTAAGTCGACTCTCTCAAATATTTTTCTATCGTTTACCATTTCACTATTTATTCGCATTCTCTCATATTAGATCTGACACATTCCATCCACGTCTTTCTTGGCTTACCTCGTACTCTATGTCCCTTTACTTTTAATTGAACAAATTTCTTTGCCAGATGTTCGGCATGACTCTCCTCTTTACATTTCCATACCATGACAAACGATGGGTTTTTATTTTGTTAAATATAGGTGTGATTTTCAGGGTCCTCTTTTATGTACTCATTTCGAATCTTATCTATCCTTGTTACTCCCCACATCCACCTAAGCATAATTATGCATTTACGCCACATGAATCCGATGTTCTTATTTCTTCTTCTTCGCTCAGCACTCCAGCGTAGGAGCCGCACAAGTTAAAATTAAACAAAATCGAATGTATGACACATTCGATTTTGTTTAATTTTAATAAAGAAAATGATATTTAGCATTAATTAAGTACGAGGCAAACTATCAGAATTCAAAAGAAAAATAAATATACTCCATAGGTATTCGTGCTGTTAGCCGCATTCCTTCACACTGGACGCAAATTCCTCATCTCAGTTTCACTCCGAGCCAGCTAATTTACATACAATATTCTACAGATTTATCTCAACAACAGTTTGTCTCTTTGTGTGAGCATAAATTGTCACTATTAGTGAAATATTTTAAAACCAGTTCAGCGATTCTAGGGATTGCGCCTAAGCATGGCACAAATTGGATCTTGTTTTAAATTCAAAACAGTAATTTTTATCAACCGACTTTAAAAAAATACAGATGGGTCTTGACATTTTGAGTCTTTGCCTGTTATGTTTTTGTACATCATTTTTTTACATTAATAATGAAACTATTTTATAATTAGATATAATAGAAATGTTTTGGTATATAATTATAAACCTGTAACGCCTTACAAGTATTTAGTCAAGCTCCGTGGCGCAGCGGTCAACACGCTAGCCTGCGACACGGGGGTCCCGGGTTCGATCCCCGGTCAGGTCAAGATGGAAAAAGATCTTTTTCATAGTGACCTGGGTTTTGGAAGATTATCTATATAAGTATATATTATGAAATATAGTATCGTTGAGTTAGTATCCTGCGACACAAGTTCACAACTAACAGAGGGGCTAGCTCAATTTTTGTGATATGTCCCTATATATTTACTTATTTATTTGTACCTACGTACTGACCTTCAATAATAATCTTATAGTTTATGTGTGACTCTTTTTTTTCTACTACTTTTTTGGCATGATTAATATACATACCCATACCAAATTACAGCTTTCTAGTGCTTATAGTCTCCGAGTAAAACCGCAGACGGACCGTCAGACAGACAAACAGACATGGCGAAACTATAAGGGTTCCTTGTTTACTACGGAATCGACGATTTTTAGGGTTTACGGTTTAGGGTTCCGTATTTCTCGTTTTATAGTAAGACTGTATAGCTTACTATAAAACGAGGAATAACTTTAGTACCTGGCTTAAACCATTATCCGCCTAAAACAAAATGACTATGATAGCTGTAAAAAAAGTAAAAGTTGTAAATGTTGACTTATTTTGGACGGATATTGGTTTAAACCAGGTACTATAGTTAGTCCGCGTTTTATAATATGACGGGTATAGTTTACATTCGATTCGAAACGTATGTTGGTGAATAAATTTGAGCCGTACGAGGACGGTGTCATCAAGTACAATCATATTCAACAATCAATTCAATTGACAATGCATTGTGTCCAGTTGTATTGTATTGCTTCTAAAAATAACCTTTTGAATAGAGGAGCACTAAATTGGGATGAATCATTTTGGTGACCTCAAAAGGTTGCCCGTCAAGTTTCTGTTTGAATGCATGCATCAAACAAGTTGTTTTATAGTTTTGGATTTTTATGGTCTCTTTTCTTCTTGTAAGTCGACTTCTAGATTTTTATTTTCGACCTTTAGAAAGTCATAGATAGAATTTTATTTATGTTTTAATTGTCATTTAAGTTCTTAAACTATGGAATCTGTATATAAAAGGTAGCCGTTACTGACAGACTGTTCTATCAACAATGTTTACAAATTTTATTCTTGTGCAATCAGTTGAATCAACATACAATTCAAACCACTGATTGCACTAGAATAGAATTTGTCACGCAGATAATTATTATGAAGTATGCATTCGCTAAAAATGGATATTCCAAAATAAATCCCTCAAGGGTTGAAATGAAGGTCCAAAGTTTGTAGTTAGCTAGTAAAATTTACCTGACCAATGACCAATCTGTATGGATTTTGGGTGATAATTCTTCTTCTTATAGTAAATAATACGGCAAGATGACTGTAATTACTTATATTGAGAACAGAACAAAATGTACACCATAACGCAGTCAAACATCGAGAGAGAGAGAAAAAACAGTATTGCCATAATAAAGCACAAAAAATTATGTTGCTGTTGCCAACATACGGCACACACAACACCATGACAAACTGGTTGAGTCATCGGAACATAAAATCCCCTCAGATTCCCCATAGCACAACTACCTTCTCAAACCGACATATAGGTATGTATTATGGTATCCATTTAGTTCAACTTTATTAACAAATAACTTCTTTACAGAATACCTGATGAAGAAGAACATGACTCCCATTTCGGAGTTCCACTCACACTACGAGCAAATGAAGTTGCTCCCATCGGAGACCTTCCGAGACCAGATCTCGTTCAGCTACGCCAAGACCAAGAACGAGTGGAATGTCGTCAACGTGCCTGGGTTTGATACCAGATACGATCCTACAAGGTAAGTACTTAGATTATAATATAAAGCCTAGATAGACTTCTTCTTCTTCCTCAGATCTTTTTAGTCTCCACTGCAGGAGCAAGGCCCCTTTCTGACCACCAAAGCCATATATTAGCCAGAGTAGTCAGAGGATTTTGCCTACACTCTCCACGCTGGCCAGACGGGTTGGACAGGTCTCTTTGATGTTTAAAAGCTTTGTTTAGCTTGTGTTCCCTTAGTCGCCTTTTACGACATCCACGGGAAGATTTGGAGTGGTTCTATATTCTACTCTGCCGGAAACCACACGGCACAAAGATAGACTCTATTAGCCTAAAAGCGTAGAAAAAAAATTGTTTCCAACCCATGGTCTATCATGCAAACACATAGCTACCAATTGTGCTAGACCTTGCTTGCCTTTATTTCAATGATTAAAAATCTGGCCATTTTTTCAATACTTGTGTGCGTGACAGCCTTGTGTTAGCACAAGGCTGTCACGCACACAAGCATTGAAATGTCAAAGAGTAAGCAACATTTCAATTTAAACTAAGGTAGACGTGTCCTTTTCCAAGAAATGTCACGTAACGTAGACGGCGTCTTCACGGTACATAGTTTAGGTGTGAGCTAAGCGCAACGGTGTTAATTAGCTCCCTTTGAACGCTTCAGAATTTGGTACGTACGCTTCATCTACTTCAATTTATACCAAAGCTAGTCAAATTTAATTCATTATGATTAGTTTATATAGTAAATTTGTACGTAATACTTAATTTTAAAATAGCATTGGACTTACTTGGCCCTCAGCAGGACATTTTAAATTTCAAAAATTCACATTAGTCAAATTAAAGTATTTTTTGGCCAAGATAACGGTTTATACACAGTAAAATTTGAATATCAACCAAAATCGAGTACCTTTTGTACTGTTTAACTTGTTTCACAATAATACATCAACTTATTCTACCCATCTTATAGTATAGTACTCTGTATCTTGCTGTTTACAGAAACTAAATGAAATTACTTATTGTTTCCGTCGCGAGCTAATAAAATTATTCAATTTCCTTTTATTGTTAGAACAACGAGAAAATCCTGGTATTTTTATACTTCTGTCCAATAAACTCGGTAGTTACAAACGACAAATTCCGAGCTCACGGTAGATAAAGGCAGTGCCGTAACTAGGTCGGTGGCAGCGGTGCTCAGGCACAGGGCACAGCACCTGGAGGGGCACAGAAAAGACCAAACGGACTACAACCGGTATCCCTTATAATACCAGTATAGGAAATAGTATTCAACTTAGCTTTGAGTAAAGTATAAAAAATTGTTGTGAAATCAAATATTGTATATTATGTATTTTAACGATAGGTACCTATATGTTCAAAGGAATATATAGGTACCTATCTTTTAAATCCTTAATATACCTACGTCAAGACAGTAAATGTTGATATTGTAACTACTGGTTTTCGAACCGAGTAACGAAGTATGTCCGGATAAGTTTAAACCGGCCTTTAATTATTATACTTTCTTGCATGCTAGCTAAACGTGGCTTTAGGCTCTTATGGCCTCAAGGTCTTTATACCTCGTATCCAACTAAATCAATTTTGTTGAAGCCTAGTTCGGTAGTCGTCAGAAAATTTTACGACCTTATCATAACTTTCTATCAGACAAAGATCTCATAATGAGGTAACGATGGGGTTGTTATATCTTCTAGGATAAAACCATTTAAAATAACATACTATCATGTCTTTTTCGATTGCGGAGTAGACCAAGCCCAGGTCTATATAATCTAAAAGCCACGCTTAGCACGCTGGTGAGCTTGTAAAATAAAAATAAATAATATATATTTATGTAATCTCTAAATAAGTCGGTAACATTGGATAAATTCTCAAGATCACGCTTATAGAAAAGTTCACACCGGGCGCATTTAACGCTAGTTACGTCACTGGATGAAGGCCATTCTCAACGAAACTGTTTCTTTGTTGCAGGTTCCTCTCGCTGCATTGTTTCCTGTTTCCCCAATTTAAGTTCTGTCCAAGATAGCGTATTTCAGGTATAATTCTTGGAAGTTAAAGTTACGGAAGCTAAGCGATTCGAGAATATTAGATGAAGTTTGAACTTCGCAGCAATCACTATGGGAGATGGTAAACAACTAAAACGTATTGATTCTAGTATTGTCGAAAATACCAACTAG
Source organism: Rhodophaea formosa (assembly GCA_963082605.1). Classification (NCBI taxonomy): domain Eukaryota; kingdom Metazoa; phylum Arthropoda; class Insecta; order Lepidoptera; family Pyralidae; genus Rhodophaea; species Rhodophaea formosa. Next base: position 5,981,247 of record OY720209.1, read on the forward strand.
TTAAGCTTTTCTCGAGGGCCAGATTCTTGAAAATAGGCTATACTTGTACAAGATATTATGGATAAAAATATCATGTCCTTCATTGAATTATTTGTTGCTATCGTCGTTTTGCATATCATGTCAGACGCAGCAGACAAATAATTCAATTATACGCAAAATTTATTCGGTTTTGAAAGTCGTTAAAGTAAAATACTATTCAAAAATTTGTTGAAGAAGTTTTGATTTCAGTTGCATACGTTTTTAAAGAGTGATACGAAAGGCATAATAGTGGTGAAACACTACCAATATAAATGTTGAAATCGTGTAAATGCATCTGTTCTATTCTAAACATCGATTTCCCTTAATGTTAACTGCAAATGAGTTTTCAATGAAACCCGCAGTTAGTAAAATAGTTCCGTGATGGGGTGACCACATAAGCATGCTCTCAACTCACAATGCACTCCCACAAATTCAACCGCTATGCACTAAATTCCGCAACTGTTTGTGGCAAAGAGGTGTTTTACTATAATTATTAACGCCACATTAATGTTTAAATCGTGTGACTGCATCTATTCTGTTCTAAACATCGATTTCCCTTTATGTTAACTGCAAATGAGTTTTCAATGAAACCCGCAGTAAGTAAAATGGTTCCGTGATAGGAGTGACCACATAAGCACGCTCCCTACTCACTGCCACAATTTTACCGCTATGCACTAAATTCTGCAATGTTTGTGGCAAAGAGGTGTTTTACTATAATTATTACCGCCACATTATGAAATCGAGTGACTGCATATATTCTGTTCTAAACATCAATTTCCCTTTATGTTAACTTTAAATGAGTTTCCAATAAACCCGCAGTTAGTAAAATACTTCCGTGATGGGTTGACCACATAAGCACGCTCTTAACTCTCGATGCACTGCCACAATTTAACCGCTATGCACTAAATTCTGCAATGTTAGTGGCAAAGAGGTGTTTTACTATAATTATTACCGCCACATTTTGAAATCGAGTGACTGCATCTATTCTGTTCTAAACACTGATTTTCCTTTATGTTAACTGCAGATGAGTTTTCAATGAAACCAGCAGTTAGGAAAATAGTTCCGCTATAGAGTGACCACATAAGTACGCTCTCAACTATGCGCTGCCACAATTCGACCGCTATGCACTAAATTCCGCAACTGTTTGAGGCAAAGAGGTGTGGCGCTGTAATAATAAACGCCACAATTCGGAACATATTTTTGAATAGTATTATACTAGCTTCCATTGATTAAAATTATTGGTTTGGATTAACCCCCGAATATTCAAAATAATCTTAATTAATGACAATTTTAAATCTCAGGCTGTCTTTGTCTTTCTAGTTTATCTAGACTGTGACAGAAAACTTGAAAACGATTTTAGTTAAAATGAATCTAAGGTAGTTTTGAATATCCAGAATATTCAATTTTAGTTAGATTTATATTAATATATAAGTCATTGTGATTTGATATTTGAAGAGAGGTTTACTAACGACGTACGCTGGACGTACTATTGTCACAGACTTTATAACTCTAATAGAAGTTACTGTTGATAATAATATTAGTGTACGATTTTTAATAAAGTTCTACCTAGGTTGAATTAATTAACGAGTTGAATGGAGTTAAAAAATGAAAAAATTGGTATGGTTGTACGTTTGTTTATCTTCGCAGATCTATGAATATTTTTAATTTAATGCAGATGTGAACAAGGAACGAACAAAATATAAATAAAAATAATTAATAGTTACTCCTAAATCAAATCAAATTTAAAACATCTAATTGCTGATTGCCCTAGTTAATTACTTGTAGTATTATTTTTGCTACTTTTCATAGATATTACAATATTAGTTTAAGAGAACGAATTTTTACCGCCAAAAGCGGCCACTTTTGGCGGTAATAATTCGTTCTCTTAATTCATCAAATTAAAAATAGTGAAAACTTGAACCAATAATACTACTTGTAATTTATTAGGGCATTCAGCTATTAGACTTTTTAAATTTGATATGATTTAGGACGTATAGAATTAATTGCTGGGTGGCGTAGCGTAAAGTGTGTGAACTCACTACGCCTTAAGAACTCTCTTCGAAAATAAATTGAATAAACAAAAATGAAATAATAATTGTGCAATAAAAATGGTTTCACAGAAACATCTTCTATTCCTTTCAGTAATGTGAATTGAATCACGTTAAGACTTCCAAGTAGAGTAAAAATCATGTTCATTTGAAATTGAACCTTATGGTCTTAATGTAAAGTCCAAAACGGATAAATATTATATTTCTACCATGTCTTGCTAAGTACTGTGATTTGAACTACATTAAATTGACATGGCGAATCGTTGTCTGCAATCAAACAGCCATTTACAAAATCCAATATCGAATGTAAATGTTTTCCAAGATGTGATATTAATGGAGTGACGTATGGGAAGGCAGGATACTGGGGAATGTATTGACAGGAAGCTTAATGTAGTACACTTTTTTATCTCAATGATAGTTTTCTGATATGCTTACACAATATGGCGAACTGAATCGTAGGGTCCGATAAACCAATGTTATTACGTTTTATTGAGCTGTATGTAGTAAGCCAATAAACTTACCCGGACCTAATGCCTCAGTGCTTGCCTGCTGGCCGACACTGTCAATGACTTTTGATAATTTCCCTATAACAATTATCAAAACCCAAATAAAGTTTGTCAATTCACAAATAAAAAAAATACAAATATATCGTGAAGTTGCAGCAGGTATCACAAGACGAGCGAACTGCATTGTAATGTTTATTACGCCACAGTTACATCGTTGACCCTACGGGAAGGCCGGGAATCCAAACACTGTCCTTTACATAGTGATCTGTGAGATTAGTCCTAGTACTAAGTCCGGGAATCCATTCTTTAGTACTAGGTGTAGAAAACCCAATCATCCGTTTTTTTTTTTTTTTTTTGAATGGACTACGTAGCTAGCTCCAAGTGAGCTTTCGCTACTTCACCGGACTTTAAAGGTGAGGGCAGAATGCCCTCAACCTGTAAGGCAAACATCACCAAAGGGTTCCCAGGAGGGATGAACCTCGGCTTTGGGCGTTGCCTGGGTGCGCAAGGCTTGGAGAGACAGCAAACTCTCATATGCCTGATGGGCCGCGATTTGCATGCATGACCTGAAGGGCCGAACTGAGAAACAATGGAAAGCCTTTAGAGAGCAGCAACTCTCATGTTTTGCCGTATGGGCCGAAAGCTACGGTGTCCGAAGGACCTATCCTGGGTGCAAATCACCCGGGACCGCCGGGCGGTCACCAGTAATCGGAGCTAGTCCTACTCTACGCACTCTTACCCGGTGGCGAGTGCGACGGGGGCGGAGGGTGGGATTCCTCTGGCTGTTCGGAGCCGGAGAGGAGCTGGACTGGGCAAGAACGATGTCAATAGGATCATCGGGATCGGTAAGGACGTCCCTAGGACGTCTGCGACGTGCGGTCGCAGTGTCATGGAGAGTGGGGGAGTAGTTGGCGGCTTGCACAACTAGGGGGTTGGGATGTCGCGCGGCATTCTCGAAGTAACGCTTGGAGGCGTTCTTGAGAATGCCGTGGATGGACTTGAGTCGTAAGTCACGGTGTACGTCTGTCATACGTGTGTATCGAGGATGGCCGGTCGCCCTACGGATAAAACGGTTCTGTACGAGTCCAATCATCCGTTGTTCGACGGACTACTCAAGTGAGGACGAAGAAACTTTCACAGCGCGTTCTAAGTTACGCTCAGCTCCATCTAGTTATGGGCTTGATAAACTAGCGTGCTACACAAATATATTTACATAAAAAATCTAAAAAATAAACCTTATTTGCATTTCTCAATTTACCTATACTAAAAAAATGTTATAAATTAGGCATATCGAATAAAACAATCCTGCTAGTTTTACCTAAAAACTAAATAATAATAGAACACTGAATTTGAAATTTATGGAACTTTACACCTTTTTAGGTCTTTTAAAACATGATCATAGCATAGACCATAAACTCCCAGTAGTACCCAGAGTTACTCTTAGTAATGAATAAATGCTTTCTGTCAATACATCCCATATTTAACGTTTACAATGTATAGTTATAAATACATATATTTATCCAATAGTTTAGTTTGTATTCAAGTAAAATCTGTGATATCAGTTTTAAAATTAGATTGTATTATATGTGCTATTGAGATGTTGTATTTAAGTCAAAGTCAAATGTTAAGACATTGTTTGTAAATTAAGTTGTTTATAAAATAAACAATATTACATTTTTATAATATTTTGTTTTATTTACAGCTCACCTTTTGCCTCGTTTTGCGAGTATTACTTGGCAAAGTAAGAAAATAGAAATTACTACAAATTAAGACAATTCCTATGTTAAAGTAGAACTACCTACGACCTTTCTTCGAGTCAAAATGGCTAGTACACTCGTTGGCAAGGAAAGTGTTATACAAAAGTACTCTAAGGTGTTATAGTAAATTACCCCAGTCCTGCACACAGCCTCTGTGGTCCAGTGGTTAAGGCGTTTGCTTTACTGACCCGGGGGTCGTGGGTTCGATTCCCACGGGAAGCATACTTTATTAAGTTGTTTCCAGTTTGGTTAGGACAATGCAGGCTTGAATCACCTGATTGTCTGATAAGAAAGATGATTCCGTGCTTCGAAAAGCACGTTAGGCCGTTGGTCCCGGCTGTCATTTGGTCCACGTCGTGAACGTGAGTGAACGTGAACCACGTCAGAGGCTGAGAGACGGTTACGAAGAACTCTGACACTAGGGTGTGCATGATCGACTGACCCTGTAACCTACTTGAAATGATGATGATGAGACCAGTCCTACTGTAGAGGACTCGATTCAGATAATACATATATCGTGTAGTTTAGTGAGGCCGCCAAATTCTGGTCTAAGTTACTATCTGCGATCCTAAAAAGAAACTTTCTAAGTTATTAGTTTTATTAAAGAGAAAGTATGGCTGGGACATGGAGAATGGGTTATTTTTTACATTAAATTTTATCTTGCTTATTAGTATTATATCGCAACCGCACCACCACCTCCACCTCCCACTGACTATATCCCCCATCTGAAAAGCTACCTCCGGGATCTCAACTCCCATGGGCTACATGAAAAAGTCTTAACCGCCTACGAACTGGGGTAGGCCGATTTAAGCACAACCTAGCCAAATGGGGCTACATCGACCAAAATAACGTTCAGTGTGAATGTGGTCAAAGAGACCAGACCATGTCACACCTCATGTGCCCCACTACCTGCACAAAGTACGACCTCAACTACGCCTCAGCAAGTGGCGTGGCTGTCGTAACATACTGGAGTGATAAAATATAGGATTTTTTAGAGATTTTGAGCCATCGACCGACACGATAAGAAGAAGAAGAAACAACAGCATAATTCGTATTCGCACCAATGAGGCAGTAGAAATATTATAAATCCTAGATTTTCTTTGAATATTATCAAGTCTAAACGGCTGACCAGTTTGTTTTTATTCGACTCTGGATCCATACGAAAAGCAATTTCAAATATATAGAAAGAAGGAAATACTTAATTCTTAAAACATATAAACTTCCTTTAATGCAAATCAAATTTGCATGCCTTTAAATCCATCAGAATATATCGCCTGTGCAGTAAGTTCCAGGCTTTATGTGGGTCCTCCACGGAATGTCAATAAGCAGTGTTACCAAGCAAATGCACTTGCATATGGATTCACCCTACAGAATAGTTTAGCATAGAAGGTAATGTTTAGTGAACAATAAATGTTGTATGCAACAGTGTTGTGTGCAACACCGAAAGAGGTAAGACCGTTATACGGTCTTCCGTGACAGCTCAAAATACACCACCACAGTCTCTTCAGTTAAGTCTGTGAAAATGGCGGCTGCAATGTTGTCGAAATATCGATGAAACTCAATAATAATCATGGTAAATCCCGTAGTGAACATGATAATAATAAATTACTCTTTTGCAAAAATATTGACACTCTCTATCTAGTAGATAAACAAGCCAAATTCGTAAAAATTTACTTTGAACTTCGACGGCAGCGACAATTATCGCACAATTTACATGCGACACCAGTCGCAGTTCTTTTATTTTCATATAAATTGCGCGATGCTTGCCGCTGTCTTCGAAACGAAATTAACCTAAATAGCGCATTACAGAATAGAAAGCCAACAAAAGAGCAAATTGCACTAGCAATCGCATTAATTTGGTAATCACGTACCCCAAGTTTAAAGTTTGTTTTTTTGAGATGATTGATACCTTACACACTAAAGGTTTCACACAAACTCTACGCATCCAATCTTTGCAGAGAAAACAAAGAAGGACAGCTTATTAGTGTAAGAATTCACAAAATTCGTGAATATGTTGAAGATATAATCTGGCTATAGCACTTATTAAATACGTATATATTAGCTTGCATTAGTCAGAAGAAAGTTCTTGTCAAATTAATTTATAATTTAAAAATTATAATTTTTTGTGCATTAAGTCACGACGCAATTTCAAATTACTCAAGCAGCCTCAAATCATGTAACTTTTAAATGAAATTTATAATCGACATCTACAAAAGCGTAACAATTTAAATGAAAATTAAAATTCCTTCTTAATTGATTAGGAATTTGTAATGCTTACCTTCTGGTAATTTAAAACCATGTCCACGCTACTGTTTCAAATTGACACTTACCGAGTCGCCTTACATCGTATCAGGAATGCAAGGGCAACGTCCTAGCTAAATGTATGCAATTATTATACTTATTGCGTTCCTTTAGAGATTAATATCGAATGCATATAAAGTAGATGCACTGCTCTAGTTATGGATATATTATACTCAGACATGAGAGAATAAAGTTATTATAAGATATATTACATTTTCATTAAACTTTGTTTGTTTGGTTACTTTTCACGGAGTTGATATAATAGTAAGATATGATTTAAAAATTCTAACTAAATTATAAATGCGAAAGTGAGTTTTTTCTTACGATTTCATATCTTAACTACTCAACGGATCATCATGAAATTTTGGGGCATGTTGTTTTGGGTTCGGTGAATCACAAATGTTACCTTTTATACTATTCCCGAGTGTTCGAAACTAACGCGACCTGAACTGCAGTCGAAATCTGGTTATCAATAATGGATCTGGTTTTGGGTCAACCTCAAATGTCTATCCGGTGGTTGCAAGCTGCTACTTTCTCATCCCCAATCAATCCCAAATACACACAGAGAGAAGCAAAATCTCTCCTTTGACTTAGTAGCTCAATACCGCTTTTAATATTAAGTTCGTCGATAATTCTTACAGCTCATCTTCGGACCTAGTCAAGTAGATCCAGCTCATATTTGGGTGCAGTTGCTCAGAAGTGACAGCAGTACTCCATGTGTGGAGGGACTTGCGACTTATAAGTAAAGTAGCAGTCTTTACCCTGCGGTAAAGTACCGTTTTACCCTGTTGAGCACACCCAGCTTTTTTGATGTCATCTTGGCCTTGTCCTCCAAGTCACTGCGGTATTGCGGACGCTAGGATCAACACCAAGGGTCGCAATCTTGTCAGAGACGGTAAGTGCCTTGGAATTGTGAAGCCACAGAAAATGGGGTTTTTTTGTGTAGTAACTTGTTCTTCTAAGGGTTGAAGTTGACCAGATTTTTTGACCTCAATCAGTGACTTTGGTCAATGTATTTTCGATTTCACACACAAGTTAAGCGCGGCATATATAATACTTGTGTATAAATTTACATTAATAAAACATCGAAAACCTACAGTTACAAGTTTAAAACATTTTTCCTTAAAAATTACGAAATTAACGACTTTTTATAACAAAGCTCATTATAGTTTACTACCAGTCCTTCCATAAAAGGTCCGCTTGTATGTGTTCTTGCGGATGAAATTAATTGTCTTGATATTTTTAAGATTAAAAGTAGAATACCTTAATTAAAAACCGGCCAAGTCATCGGGCCACGCGCAGTGTAAGGTTCCGTAGTTGCGAATGACAACTTTGAGTTCACACTCGCACCTCACAGTTTACCGACCAAAAAAAGTGTCTGAATACGACTTGGACTCCGTTAATTCCGTTTTTTGCCATTCGGCTAAGAAATCAAAACTGCATCTGATTCGGTTTATCCGTTTTAGGGCTAGGGTGCCACAGATATGTACACAAAGAGAGCGGTCAAATTCATAACAACCTACTTTTTTGGTCGGGGTTAAAAAATATGGAACCTAGTAGATTATGGTGATCAACGCTAATTTTTTCGGGTTTTCAATTGAGCTAACCCTCGGTCTTGCGCCCTTCGATTACAAAGATGTAATACTGCATCTATACTAAAATATCTGTACTAAACATAATGGTCTTAATGGCACAACTTCCTACTCGGCATCGATTGGAACAGCAGGCGGCTTCAATCACCTGTCAAGAAATGCGTTCATCTTCATCTATAACGAAGTATGACGTAGTTACGTAATATGATATGTCAATTGTCATAAATAATGACGTCGTGGATATCCGTGGAATAATACAAGAGACGAATATTTTATTTATGTAATAATGTAATACTGCATTTATACTAAAACATCTGTACCAAACATAATGGTCTTAATGGCACAATTTCCTACTCGGTATCGATTGGAACAGCAGGCGGCTTCAATCACCTGTCAAGGAAATGCGTTCATCTTCATCTTGTCGACGAGATATAGCTTCTTTATAACGTTATAATATAACGAAGTATGACGTAGTTACGTAATATGATATGTCAATCGTAATAAATGAGGAGCCCGATGGTCCAGTGGGTGTGATCGCTATGAGCGCTTACGTATGTTAAGGAACCCCTGGTGCAGTCCCTACTTGGATGGGTGACCGCAAGTGCTTCGGAAGGCACGTTAAGCCGTTGGTCCCGGTCGTTAAGCTATGTCAGATGCCTTTAGGCAGCTTGAAAAATCTGACACCAGTGTTGGCCACTTACACATTCGAAAAACAATACATCGTAATAAATGATGACGCTGTGAATATCCGTGTAATAATACGAGTAAATGTCAAATTATTGCAATAATATTATTGTTCAAGTCGGTTTATTTGCTACAATATTTTTGCGACGATGTAGAATTTTGTTGAACTAGGGGGACGGAATAAAGGTATTTGGGATGCTACTTGCTCGGTTTGATTGGAAATGAGAAGTAGCTGCTCGGAAGGCAAGGTGCGCGTACACGATGGCATAACGACGACCACCGGACATGCAGTTGCGGATGACACCACTGACTTTGAAATAGTTCGTAAGGATGCGAGCAATTTTAAATGTAGTTCTGGAGTTTATCTATTTTAAACAAAAATTTATGTGTTTCCTCCTTATAATATAAGTAAGTATATTAATAGACCGAAATATGAAACTCTTCCACTTCTTTTATTAAATTATTCCTTCAAGAGGTGCCAGAAAATAGGCCTTCTCAGGCACTTTTACACGTCAGTCCATATTTTAATTAATTCTAAGTTACATAAGTTTATATTAATAATTAGGTTCAAAACCTCAGACTAACTAAGTAGCGTTTTACAGTTTAACCATTACAAAAACTGTCAAACAATTGCATCTGTTCTCTTTAAGAGTCACATCTATGATATAAGGTATAAGTTACTATAAATAACGACTATAAACTTAATTGATTGTTATTCAAAGACAAGATCTGATAATTGTATTTCCAAATCAATCAATACTTATCTAACACAAGAGAAGTCACTAAACCCAACGGACTTAAAATCTAAAGCGATAAGAGGCTTCCAAAGAAACAAATGGAAGCTTGTTTTTAATTGAGTGTCATTTCCAAACTAATGGGCCAAAGATCAATCGGCGCTTTTGAAAGCTTAATTATGTTTATTTGGAGCCATTCATTCGTGGACCAGTTAAGTTAATCGTTCCGCTTAGAGTAGTTAAACCCATTCGAAAGTTTTTATAACGTTGTAGCTTTTGCCCGCGACGTTGTCTTGGACATTTTTATTCTAAAATCAGATGATATGCTTGCATTTTTATAATAGCCAACATCATCATCATCAGGTCTTTTTAGTTTCCACTGCAGGAGCACAACCTATAGCTGATAGCCTCCGCGGTGGGGTAATTAACACGCCAGCCACCGGGTTCGTTTCCCAGTGCAAGCAAATACTTGAATCCATCATAACAGGTGTGGTTTTGGACTTGAATATGGAAAACGAAAAAAAAAAACAAAGTGACTTGTTCATTGTTTTCATCATTTAAAACTTTACTACACAAATTGACAAATGTGTACAGAAGGTACATTGAGAAATTAGAAAACATTCTCAATTGACGAGCTCCGTGGCGCAGCGGTCAACACGCCTACCTGCGACATGGATGGTCCCGGGTTCGATCCCCGGTCAGGTCAAGATGGTAAGTGATGTTTTTCAGATTGACCTGGGTCTTGGATGTTTATCTATATAAGTATCTACTATAAAATATAGTATCGTTGAGTTAGTATCCCATAACACAAGTTTCGAACTTACTTTGGGGCTAACTCAATCTGTGTGATTTGTCCGTATATATTTATTTATTTTATTTATTTATAATCAGTAGACTAAGCTGAGAAATTGAGTCTGAGTGGTGTGATTGAGTGCAATTGATATTTAAATATATGATTAAAATGTGTGCCAATCCTTCTCTATTCCTCGCCTATGCAATGCAGTTCATTCTAGAAATCTAATACTAATAATCCCTAAGTGTTCATTCCTTTAATGATTAGCATTTTTTTACTCCAGGGCAACAGAGGGCATCATTCTTAGAACCTCATGAAATGGAAAAAAGTCACAGTATCCGTAATATCCTAAGCTTTGTGAATAAATTTGGCTATTGAAGTTTTATTATCTTATCACAAAAGTTTAATTTAAAATAAAATTAAAATTCATTTGTTTTAAAAAAAAAAAAAAGGTCAAGCTGACAGTTGAATTTTTCAAGTTTTACTTAATTTCATACCTAATTTCATAGTAAAATTCGCACATATTCTTTATGAATTTCGTTTCCTGTAGCCGTGGGCAAGGTCTACAAGGTCTACAGCAATAAAATTGGGAAAAAGAACCCCTATTTATGAGAAATACTTATAAGAAATATTTGCCCATACATTTTGACGTTTCATTGTCAAGAACCAATTCAAATCAATAAATTAATTATTTAAGATATCATAGTTTGCCCTGTGGAAGTTTTACTGCCGTATTCACAACTTCACACAAAGCAAGTCTACCAAAGATACTGAAAAAACCAGATCCGTTAGCTATGGTTAGGACTGCGCCACGCCTGCGCCCTGCCGTCAAGAAGCCTGCGCGATGGTCAGAATCAGAAAGCTCGAAACAATAGTCAAAGAGTGACAATAGAATTGTTAAAGTGTCATTTTTGTTTATACTTTTTTAAATTTATTATTTATGCTATAAGTTTTACTTGTAAAATATGTTTTAAATTTCACAAGTAAGTAAGTACACCTGTTCTTTGTTTTTATGTCTATACGCGGGAGAGTGCCGTCCTGTGACGACTTCTCGAGTCAGGATACATCTTCTGGGAATTTTATTCAGTGTACTCAATGCTCCCAGCCTCGGTTCTTCAAGGGACGAAGAGGCCTTAATATTCACCTGTCTAGGGTCCATAAAACACATCCCGATAATAATCTTTCAACATCTGTCCCTACACAATCTTCAAACCAACCTAATGTCATTCCCCCTTCATTCGCGTCCGCTGCCGGCCAACAATTACATGAACTTTTATCAAAATTCAAAAATTCACTTCCCATAGTTAAACGCATTCCAAAAGGAGCACGACATACAGTTTCAAAAAACCTAGCTGATACGATTAGAAGAACTGTTCTTGAAAATTCAATCCAAGCCTGGGAGCATTTGCTCACCTTCGCATATAGAACTCTTCATGTCACAAGTAAAAACTCATGTAGTAATCAAAATTTAACTTCAAAAATTAAACAAAATTGTAACAACCCAAAACCCTGTCCATTTCGGCCAATACAAGCTTTCTCAGGTAATAGCAAAAATTTTATACGACATGTAGAGTCTAAGATATGCGATGGTGACATCAAAGGAGCCGCTAGAATACTTTTCTCAGATGATGCAGTTGCCCCTAACAGCCCTGAAACCCTTTCCGCCTTACATGATAAGCATCCACCTTCAGCTGAGAACTCGAACCTTCCGGAGCCACCCAACAACTCTGATATGGCCCTTCAAGCTACTGAAGAAGAAGTATATAGGGCTGTGATGTCTTTTAAGAGCGGATCAGCCGGTGGTTTAGATGGATTGTCACCGCAACACCTTAAAGATCTTTTATGCGGTGACAGTGCCACGGGCGGGTCGCTTTTGAGGGAACTCACTGCCCTTATTAACTTGATGTTAGCAGGGAGGGTCAATGAGAGTGTCACTGGGGTTCTTTATGGGGCCAATTTATGCGCGCTTAAAAAGAAGGACGGCGGAATCAGGCCGATAGCCGTGGGAATGAGTTTTCGTCGGCTGGCGGCCAAAATTTGCTGTAAAGCAGCCGCTGCCACCCTTGGAGACTACTTCAAGCCACTTCAGTTAGGTTTTGGTTCCAAGGGTGGTTGTGAAGCCGCCGTCCATTCTTTGCGTAGCCATCTTAACCTCCAGAAAGGGGAAGTTCTGCTAAAGGTGGATATCAAAAACGCTTTCAATTCGGTAAATAGGGACATCATGCTGACACAAGTCAAAGACAAAATTCCTTCATTATACAACTTTCTTTGGCAATGTTATAGTAAAAATTCAAACTTAATCTACCAAAACCACGTTTTATCTTCAGAAGTAGGGTGTCAGCAGGGTGATCCCCTAGGTCCGGTTATTTTCAGTCTTGCCATACATCCCATCATTCAGAAACTTAATTCTAAATTTAACACATGGTTCCTAGATGATGGAAGTTTAGGAGACACCCCTGCCACAGTTCTAAGTGATTTGGATCTTCTAAAACGGAACCTTGAAATCGTTGGACTTAAACTAAATTTTGGTAAGTGTGAACTTTTTATTGATGAGAACATGCCTTTATTAGAAAAAATTCAAACTGTTACTAGTTTTAATAGCCTAGCTCCACAAATTCAAATAGTAAATAAAACCTCACTCCGTCTCCTAGGCTCCCCAATCTTCGAGGAATCATTTCAAAATTTTATTGATGAAAAAATTTGTAATTTCCAATCCGCTGCCGCCAGACTTTCGAATATTCATACGCATTTTGCTTTTACTATTCTAAAACACTGCCTTTTCGTTCCAAATTTTACATACAATTTACGATGTAGTCCTTTCTGGAAATACCCGGACCTCCTCTCAAAATTAGACAATGTCATAAAAGACTCATTATCATCTATTTTAAATATCGATTTGAACCATCATCATATTTGGGAACAGGCCTCTTTACCTATTAGGTTGGGAGGCCTAGGAATTCGCAAAATTTCTAGTGTTGCCCTGCCTGCTTTCTTGTCCTCCGCTCATGGCGTTCATAACTTATTCATGAAAATTTTAAAAACATCTCATCTCGAAGTCACTGGCTTGGCGGAGGCCAAAATCGCGTGGTCAGAGCTATCTCAAAATTCTAAATTTCCAGATCACCCTGCTTCACAGAGGCAATGGGACGAGCCGCTTTGCAGACTTGTACAGAGTAGCATAATTGAATCTTCTGCCAGCAACTCTGTAGATCGAGCTCGTCTCCTTGCTTCTGCTGAATGGGAGTCAGGTTTGTGGTTACAGGCGCTACCGTCTTTTAATTTGGGCACTTTTCTAGATGACGGCACCTTCCGTATAGCGACTAGCCTCCGTTTAGGCGCTGCAACTAATGTCCCGCATCATTGCCCCTGCGGTAACACAGTCGACCGCCTAGGCCATCACGGTCTCTCCTGTTCCAGGAGCGCAGGCCGTATTGCACGCCATGCCAACCTTAACAACATCATTCACCGAGCTCTTGTCACCATACAGGTGCCAGCCGTTCTGGAACCGAATGGACTGGCCCGGAATGATGGCAAGAGGCCGGATGGGATGACACTTGTGCCTTGGAGGCAGGGAAGACCATTAGTGTGGGACGCTACATGTGTCGACACTGTCGCATCTTCTCACCTCCAGGGTACGAGTTCCAAGGCTGGTGAGGCTGCAGCGGCCGCCGAGACCCTCAAGCGGCGCAAATATGCCTGCCTCGGCGATGGCTACATATTTGAGCCGTTCGGGGTGGAAACGTTGGGGCCGTGGGGGCCTTCAGCTCACAAGCTCTTCAAGTTTGTGAGCCAAAGGCTGGTAGAGCTGTCCAATGACCAGAGGGCTGGCAATTTCTTTGCACAAAGAATAAGCATTGCCATACAACGTGGCAATGCTGCCAGCCTTCTGGGAACACTTCCGCAGGGCAGTGATTTGCGGGACATTTTTTATCTATAGTTTTTTTTTTTTTTGTTAATAGAAATTATTATTATTTTTAGCTTTAATTATTACTTTTTTAATTTTAGTTAGTTTTAGTTTAAGTATATTGTATATTTAATTATTACCATTTCTTTCTATTATTATTTGTTTTAGATATCAAAGATCCGTACAATACGGTAGTTGCCTAATGTTGAAATAAAATGTGTTTCTAATGAGACTCACTTCTATCTAAAGACACTATAAAGAACACTTTTAATTTGATATCGATTCGTTAAGTGATCTTAAAGCTTCTTTAAAGTTGGGTGAATAGGACAATTTTTTAAAGTATGAAAATCTTTAATTACAATTATACTGTATTTTAGTCCGCAAAATTTATAGCAACTTTTATTATGAAACCATTACCATAAACGAAATATTTCGTATAGCTACCAAAGTTCTCACGCCACCCATACAAAATACAAGCTTGTGACGTCACAAATATGTAGGCATTTCAGCGGCGCGATTTCACGTCTAAAAATTTACGTCTAAAAACATGTGTTTTTAAAACTTTTATAACTGAAAGAGTTTTTGGTTTAGAAATGTATTTTTGTCACTATTGTATTTATGGCAGGTCTTTACATTGCAACATGAAAAAAATTTTAGTCAACATGCCCGTTTTACATTAGAAATACAATTTTATTTAACAAAATACAAACTGACAAAAAGACAAATATCCGATTAGTATAAATTTCAACAACCTTAAATTTCCATATACAGACACAGATTTATATTAGTAGAAGGCATTAAAGAGTCCATGAAAATTTATACGGTCAGTAAAAAAGCTACTGCGTTGTACGCGATGACATCTCTGTTAAAAGCTCGTAAAGTTACGAATGTATGGAAGACTAGAAAGAGGCTATTTCCATCGATAAAAAGGCATTAAACGTGTACGTAATGAAGTACTTTAGAGCAGTTAATGATAACAGTTAAAAGGCGAAAGTAAGTAGGTTCTCTCGTAGATGTATGTTGTTACTTTATTTATTTATTTAAACTTTATTGCACAAATTAAAACAAAAGCGTACAAATGGTGGACTTGAAGCCATATGGCATTCTCTGCCAGTCGACCATAGGACCAAACAGAAAAATTGAGTATGGGCGATAGAGCCAAATTGATTGAATATAGGTAACTATATAATATAAACAGTAAATTTGCTATAAATACAATTGAATATATAAATATACATGTGCATAAATACATACGTATGTATGTATTTATGCATGTGTATATTTATATACACATAAAGATGACTTTTCTCTTATTTTAAATAGAAATTCCACTTTACTTATAATAAAAAAGTTGGTCTCCACAAGGTTTGTTGTCACGGCATTATCATCATCATCAGGCCCTTTGAAGTCTACCTGCAAAAAAACGACCCCCTCTGTACTGTCGAAACAATAAATTAGCCAGAGCAGTTAGAGGATTTGGCCTACACTCTCCACGCAATTCAAGGCATTCAATAAGGATTTACTATCAATACGCGACAAATATCACAGATTTTGCATAGATCTAAGGAGAGTGTTCGCTTTCTCCCTCCTCGACATCCATCAAGCAACGCCTCGCTTAACAGCCCATGAGTGTCAAACGGAACGGGGATGTCGAAGAAGGGTGCAGCCGAACTGGAGGCGATGCACCTTGACTTATATTTATCACTTACAACGTCCCGGTGACACGCTTGCTGGTGCCGGTGGTTGATGCGCGCGAGATCCGATCCGGGAGGTACCTCCTGTTGTGAGTTCTTCCTTGAACGCGCGTCCACACGGCACACCGAATTCAGCAGAAAACAATGCACATGTCGATCGCGAAATACCATACACGCGACACACAAAATGACATGATTCCACTACAATTGACTGATACAATCTACGCCCCGCGGATGGCAGTCATATCCAGAAAAACACAATACACACAGCCCCGAGATTACTGTGGGTTTTTAGGATTTGATCGAAAAGCATTGTCCGACCCGAGTCGAAGCCAAAACGTAACACGTTCTTAACCTAACTTTTACGTGACTGACAACTGACAGCTTTTTTTTTGTTGCCAGGATCGATTCTTAACAGAGAGATTTTGCTTCTCTATGTGTATTCTATCATTTGTTTAATGGGCAGTGCTCTAAGGAATTGTTTGAAATGATGACTAATGTCAATTTTTATTATTGCACCTTACGTCATTGGCAGAGATTTCATCCTTACACCTTTCCTAAATTTTTATTTCTCCTATATGTTGCGTTTAGTCCGTTATGTCCTAAGCTGAGTTGTTCCTGGCAGAGTAGAATCCACTCCAAGTAATTTCGTGGATTTTGGAGAAGATGACTTTGGCAACATAAGCCAAACAAAGCTTATAAACATCAAAGACACCTCTCCAACCAGTCTGGCCAGCGTGGAGAATGTATGCTAAATTTCTGAATGATAGTAGTACAAAGAGGGTTGTGCTCCTGCAGTGGAGATTAAAAAAGACCTGAAGAAAAACGGAAGGCGTCCGCTAAAGTTATGGGACGTACTTCCTTGGCATGGTTTTCCTGAGAGATTAACAAGGGGTTCTTCAAAAACGGCATGAAAAGATTTCATCAGAGTCGGGTATGCACGAGTGGCACCCCCGGTTTTGTAGTCGTTCATACGATACGGTAACCGCTTTCTATCAGGTAGATCGTATGAAAAAAACAAGAATGTACCACAGCTGCTCTTCTTCCCGGGCAGACCGTAGATGCCTGATAAAATCGGCGAACATACGGCTATAAACCTAAGTTTTTCAGCTAGACTTATACATGTGGCCTTGAGATTGATTATTATTCATTATATATTATTTATTTATTTATTAATTTGTAAAATACGGGTCACTCACGCATGAAGTTAGCTACAGGCCGACATGATTCAACTTCATCCGGAGGTCTTCGTCAGGGCGAATGTGAACCGAGACGTGCGTCTGGATGTGCGGACTGGGACGACTTCGTGCGCGCGTCTCGGTTCACATTCGCCCATTTTATTTCATTTATTTATTTAAAAACAATATACATTGTGTCAGAAATATAACTTAGGGCTACAATTTTAAATAAAAATAAAAAAGGCAATAAACATGAAACAAGCTATCAATTGTCAGAATACAAAAAGAAGTAAAATGTCAAATTCATAAAATGTCAAAAATTAAATATATCTAATAAGCGGTCACCTAATTATTTAAAAATTCGTCAACAGTGTAGCAACATTTTTTCAAAAGCAGTTCACGCAATTTAACCTTAAACAAGTGTTGACTACGTATGATTTTCAGTTCCGACGGAAGCCTATCAAACAGTCTGACAGCCTGATACTGAGACCCGTGTTGAACAATATTCAACCTAGGCTGTAAGGAATTTGAAAAATTCTGTCTCCGCGTATTTTCCCGTGTCAGTCTTTCTTCTTCGGTTTCTAAAAGAGGCATGTTTTTAAAGAAATAAGTAAGAACTACCAAAATATATAAACTAGGTACTGTTAATATAGAATACTTTTTAAAATAGTCCTTACACGAGACCCACTGTGGAATACCTGCTATAGTGCGGATAGCCCTTTTCTGTAAGGTAAAGGCTTTGTTTACGTTGTAGTCATAGCTATTTCCCCAGAATTTAATGCTGTAGCGCAACTTAGACTCAACCAGTGCATAGTAGACCTGTTTCATTTGTTTGACTGTCGTAACATCTCTTAAGAGCGTATACTAGCAGTATTTTTTCAATATGGTTTCCATACAAATGTATTTCTCTATTTTCTCGCTGAAAACTGATTCTAGAGCCACAATTCTTTTTTAATAAAATCTAGTACTAAAATAGGAATGCCCCTATTTTTTATTTTTTCCAAAAAAGCTGTTTTTGTACAATATTTTTTTCTTTTAAACAGGTTTTGAGAAAAAAGTAAAACATAGGGACATACCTATTTTAGTAATAGATTGTATGTAAAAAGAATTGTGCCTTTTGAAGCAGTTTTCAACGAGAAAATAGAGAAATACATTTGTATGGAAAACGCACTGCTAGTATACCCTCTTAAACTTTTGAGTGCGAAACATGCGGAGCTCAAAGAATTTTCAATAGAAGTCAATTCATACTTCCAGTTCATAAGGGAATCTAAGTGTACACCTAAGAATTTCACTTAGCTCTGAGGAAGACCTCAGGATGAGATTGAATCATGTCGGCCTGTAGCTGACTTCATACGTAAGTGACCCGTATTTTACATATTAATAATGTTAATATCTCACGTTAGTTTTAATCAAAAATATTTATTTATTGGGTGCAAATTCCACGATATTCACGGGCAAATCTTAGTAATCATGTCTTATAGTAACCATTTATTTTTTATAAGATACCAGTACCTATATGCTACAACACACACGAAGATGATACTATTACTAGCATCAGTCCACCGTCAAATATTGTAGTGAGGGTAATTATGATTGGAATGTATGATATGATGTATGTATGATAGACTTAAGAGTCGCCTGGACGCGCATGTTTCCATACAAACGGAAAAAGGGAATTGTGGCAATATTTGATGATTTTGGAGTAAAATTAAA
Source organism: Rhodophaea formosa (assembly GCA_963082605.1). NCBI lineage: Eukaryota > Metazoa > Arthropoda > Insecta > Lepidoptera > Pyralidae > Rhodophaea > Rhodophaea formosa. Next base: position 6,000,169 of record OY720209.1, read on the forward strand.
AGCATCTAATTAATTAATCTCATTATAATTTACGTACGTTCCTATACAGTCTGGTTAAATTATCAATAGTTTGAGAATTATACGCCTCTCAAGATTTCCATACAAATTTGAAAAGGCTTGTAAGTCTCAAACCATTGGTATTTAACCAACCATTTTACTCCAAAATGATCAAATATTGCCACAATTCCCTTTTTCCGTTTGTATGGAGACAAGCGCGTCCAGGTGACTCTTAAGTTCGAATTTCTGTGACCACAAATTTAAATTCAATTGATTGTTCTATGCCCCCTAATATCCATAAAGTATTTTTCGGCAGTGAGGCAGGCCTTTTGGATTTTATTGCCTTAGCTCTGTCAACCCAGTAACTTTTGAAAGAAATGATTACTTGATACATTATATATACGATACGAACACCTGCGGTATCAAGCCTCTCAAAAGGCTTAATCAGTGTAAAATTCCCGGTGCAACCGACTTTATTGCGGCAGAACAAATTTGGGCGGAACCCAATTACGAGAAGTGACTGTGCAATAATCGATCAAGAAGCCAGGTGCCCCAAGACAACTGTCGGACCCACCACCGCGGGCCGAATCGACCATGTCAATCACTTTAATTAATCATTCAAATCGCTCCAAAGAAAATTCTTTCCATGTAAAATCGCTCGAAATCTTCTCACGAGGAAGTTAGAGTCACTCCAATTATTGTGGTCCGTCTTATTTTGAATTTTTCCTTGACAACTTAAGAGGGTATCCTAGCAGTATGTTTTCCATACAAATGAATTTCTCTATTTTCTCGCTGAAAACTGCTTCTAGAGGCAAAATTATTTTTTTATAGATATATATAATTTCTAAAATAGGTATGTCCCAATGTTTTATTTTTTCGAAAAAACTGTTAAAAAGAATTTGTTTTTACAAAAACAGTTTTTAAGGAAACAATAAAAATACCTATTTTAGTACTAGATTTTATAAAAAAGAATTGTGCCTCTAGAATCAGATTTCAGCAAGAAAATAGAGAAATACATTTGTATGGAAACCATACTGAAAAAATACTGCTAGGATACGCTCCTAATAGTTACGATATTAATGAACTGTACATACATAATATATTCTTGAATACAATATGTTTCGCATCATTCATTGTTACCAACCTAAGGACCATAAAGGCCTAATAGGCCTTATTAGCTTTTCGAATATTTTAGGTATTTTTATGCATTCACAATGCTATTCTGATATACTCTTAAATTAAATTAATAAATAAGATATGAAAAAACCGGCCAAGTGCGTGTCGAGCCACGCGCAGTATAGGATTCCATAGTTACGAATGACAACTTTGAGTTCACACTGTTCACACTCGCACCTCACAGTTTAACGACCAAAAACATCTAACAATGAAAATTGTATGAAATTTTACATTTTCCAGTACATTTTATAAGTTGGTTGCCTATAACTTTTTAGTTTGCACTTAGTACCCAGCTCTGATAGTTTTCCTTTCAACTTCAGTATAAGTATATACTACTGCTGTATTTTTTTTCACGTATCCATATATAACCGTTTAGCAGATAGAGGGGGGGGGACACTTACCTCTAACAAAAATTTGCACTTTACGAACGGACAGACAGGCAGACAGACAGACAGACAGACATGGCGAAACTATAAGGGTTCCTAGTTTACTACGGAACCCTAAAAAAGGCCCCACGCGGGCAGGATTTGAACCTTGCAGTCTTGAGTTTTTACTACATACATACCTAAATGTAATTTACGTCTTTATTCCTTGCGACGTAGACAGAGCCCAAGGTCATAAAGCCCACAGGCCACTTTAACGTGTTAGTATGAGCTTCTTTAGCACTTTGCTGTCGGCTGAAGTTTCTGGTGTCATGAACATGGCTAAAATACTTTTTTGTCTACGAGTATTCAATTTGCGTGGGATGCACGGGCCACGCCCGTAAAAACACGCAGCTACAGCACCTTTCGCACAATGCTGGCCGATTTCTTGCCTATTGAAATAGTATGGGCGTAGTCCGCAGATACGCGGGGCTGGCCTCCCGCTCACACTCCACACCCCGCACATATGCGGAGTTAACAACGAAGTTGTTAAGGCGTAGTGAGTTCACACACTAGCGCCACCCAGCAATTAATTCTATAAGTTCTAAATCAAATCAAATTTCAAAATCTAATAGCTGAATGCCCTAGTAAATTATTCGTAGTATTATTGGCACAAGTTTTCACTATTTTTAATTTGATGAATTAAGAGAACGAATTTTTACCGCCAAAAGTGGCCACTTTTGGTGGTAATGATTCGTTCTCTTAAACTTAGGTTGTAATATCTATGAAAAGTAATAAAAAGAATACTACAAGTAATTTACTAGGGCAGTCAGCTATTAGATTTTTTAAATTTGATTTGATTTGATTTAGGAGTAAATGAATTAATTGCTGGGTGGCGCTAGTGTGTGAAATCACATCGTAGGAATCAAAATCGTGAAGAAATTTTACTTCTTAATTTAATTTAATAAAAGCGCTGACGAGTTTTAAACGACCGGGGCGTGGTGTACAAGTACTCGTATGTTATCTGTGGCAATACTAACTGATAATAATCCCAACTCCACTCCATTCATTGCCAAATCCAGTATGTTCAATAGGACCCGTATTAAGAATTTCACGAAGCTTTTAAGTACCTTTTTCACACCAATCCCGGTCATAAATCGTCTTTTTAGACCTTTACTTCCCTTTATGGGCGCGAAAGGGTTAGCCCTGGGCCCTGATAAATACTAATTCGCTCGAGGTGTTAAGGGTATTACTGTAGCCCTATTCACATGTCCTTTACTCGTTGAATAAGTCTCAAGCATATAGTCAACGCGGAAATTTATTACGCATACAGGATGTAAATGTATAGTCGAAATAGGCTTCGTCCGCGTGATATATACCCTGTGTCTTTCTCAGTACCCTAACCCTTTATGCAAAATTTCATCATGATTTAAGTAAGACGTAAAAGCGTAACAAACAAACAAAAAAACTCACTTATTAGTTAGATTAGACGGGGGTCTTTGAGGTAAGTTGTACCAATCGATGTAGTTCATCACATCTTTGGAGCATTGCCGTAAGTTCGTTGCCTTTATGGCGGTTTTTTACAGGATCCATTTTGGTGAGTGTGCCAAGGTCCTCTTTGAGCCATTAGAACCCTCACCACTCCTGCAGACTTCGAGACGTAGATAGAAATTACACTCTTTTGTCATTGAAATACCACAGAGTCGAGTCGTACTAAATGATTCGACAATTCCTTTATTTTGAGTATTCATTATCATCATCAGGTCTTTCTAGTCTCCACTACAGGAGCACGACCCTCTCGATACTACCAGAGCCATATACTAGCCTGAGTAGTCAGAGGATTTGGCCTACACTCTCTACGCTGGCCAGACGGTTTGGAGAGGTCTCTTTGATGTTAATAAGCTTTGTTTAGCTTGTGTTTCCTTAGTCGCCTTTTACGACATCCACGGGATGACTTGGAGTGGTCCTATTCTACTCTGCCGGGAACCACACGGCGAATTATGAGTATTGCTATCCGAGTTTCCCAACGTTTGAAGTACCGGTTTCCAAGTCGTAGGTAACGACCAACCACCATCTCGATTGAATTAGGACGCCTATGTATCTCAATCGCTTCGTGTATTATAACTGTTTAGGTGATAACATAGCAACATAGTCTAAAAATATTTTTGGCAGTAGGTACTGCCGTATTTTTGTCATTTATTAAATAAAAAGTTAAATCTCTCGAGCACCACCAATTGCAAAGTATTTAAAAATGGAAATAAGCTACTTACAAGCTACGCAGTAGTAAAAAAAAGGATAACCCGTTCAACGTGTCAGGGCTCATTTAATTGCAGAAACCGGTTCGTGCTCTGCACATAAAGCTAGCCACAGAAATGGTTCCTTCATTATCCAATGCGTGTGTTTTGTTTGCCATGGTTCCCGGCAGAGTAGAATAGGACCAATCCAAGTCTTCCCATTGCCGACTCGGCTGGGCAGCGTTCGGGAAGCTCCGCAGTGTCTTCTCGTCCAAAATACCTCAGTGCTTTAAGTCAAAAGTCTTCGACCACCGTGTGTTACGAGTGATGACTTACGGGTCTAAAACGTGGGTCTAAAAGTTGTCATTCGCAACTACGGAACCCTACACTGCGCGTGGGCCAACACGCACTTGGCCGGTTTTTATTTATGTAAATGTTTTTCGAAAACTGGGATGCAATGCTATAACCATAACAAGTTTAATGCGTACACCAATAAATATTTCTATTTACATATCTCCATTTAAAGGACTCGTTAACGGCAGAATCAATAAATATCCCTCGATTTCTGCTTCCTAATCCAGTTCAGTTTCGACACGACAGTCCAAACACTAGGTATACTTTACGCCAGTTTATTTACGACCAAAGCCCACGGCACGCCCAATTAGTACCAACTAAAAGACATGCTACGTTATCCAAAATTAAGTCTATATCACAGACAATGTTATTATATGTGTATAAAAAATTATAATGCTATTCTAAATGATATATTACCAAGCAAAAAAAAAATACATATTGGCTTAAAAAGAAATGTTTCTACTGTGTAGCCGACATTTTTCAGAATTCTGACTAATATGTAATTAATGAAATTAAATATAAATAATATTTGATACTATTATATTTAATTTAATTGATATTATGATAATATTAAAAAATAATTGAATGTATTAATATTGTAAATGTACAAACATATTAGTAATACTTAAAATTAATATCTATTACATATTTGCATGCCAAAATTGGTAAAATTATGTGTCCTGTTTGTACACCTCTAACATTTCTGTAACCATATTTTTAGCAAATAAATATCTATGTTTATTTAATTAGGAATAAGGCGTGGAAAGTCTTTAAGGAATCTTAAAAGAGTTTGTCACGATCACTCTATCAAAACAACCAGAGTTTTAGCCCACGCTGGGATCGAAACAGGGCCCCCGTTTGCCCTCGTTGGCTGGCGTGTTAACCACTACGCCTTGGAGGCCTTAAATTTTATTGACTAGTAAGAGAATAATGTACGAAAATGCTTGTAAATAATAAATTTTATCGTGTTTGTTCAAATTGAACAATAATTGACTTGTTGTTTATTGAATGATGACGCATGAAATAAAATATAAAAAAAAACATATTTTACGTGTAACTTGGAATGTTTGAAATAGGCATAATGTAAGGAAAATAATCGGTGAAATTGTATGTAAAAACATTTATTAATGGAATTATATTTACCAACAGGATTTTGGTAAGTAGGGTCCTAGGTATTATCTGTTTGTTTATTGCAGAAAATTGTGTTGTTTTTTTGTTTGAAAAATATGTCGAAGCTTGCTTACTACATGAGCTTAAAACTTGCTTACTCTATCTGAACTTGCCTTGAATAATTTAAAAACTGCCCAAAAACGAAAACTTAAGAAAAAAAAAATCAGTAAAACGAAGCTTTGAAGCAAAATAACAATTTTTTTCTATCTTTTTAAATTTTGTTGTTCTATCCTTGATCAAAAATGTTACATTAAATGTATCACGTATTTGGCAGCTTTTGTATTGCCTTGAGTACTAATTCAAAAATTCAAATCGTCTTCCTTGTGTCAGTGGTATTATTAATGACATTATGGCACGCTCGACTTTTATGAGTATTGGTAATGCTGGTCATTCTGAGACACTACTCATTGTGAGGCTGGACGTTATGGGACACTGGACTCTTTAACACATTCGACATTGTAGAAGGGAAGACATTGTCAGCCTAAATGGTCGAAAATCCTACATGGACGATGTAGATTTTTGCGTAAAAGTACACTCACCAGTTCCAATACTTCCTCATCATCATCATCATCATCAGGTCTTTCTAGTCTCCACTGCAGGAGCACGACCCTCTCTGTACTACCAGAGCCATATATTAGCTTGAGTAATTAGATGATTTGGCCTACACTCTCCACGCTGGCCAGACGGGTTGGAGCCTCTTTGATGTTTATAAGCTTTGTTTAGCTTGTGTTTCCTTAGTCGTATAAATAAAAAATGTCCCGCAGGTCATTACCCTGCAGTAATGTGCCCAGAAGACTGGCAGCATTGCCACGTTGAATGGCAATGCTTATTCTTTGGGCAAGATAGTGACCAGCCCTCTGGTCATTCGACACCTCGACCAGCCTTTTGCTCACAAATTTGAATAGTTTGTGAGCTGAGGGGCCCCACGGACCCAGTGTCTCGACCCCAAATGGCTCAAAAATATATGCGTCACCCAGGCATATATATTTGCGCCGTTTGAGGGACTCTGCGGTAGCTGCAGCCATGCCAGCCTTATAACTTGTGCCGTGGAGATGGGAATGCGCGAGAGTGTCGACGCATGTTGCATCCCACACCAACGGCCTTCCCAATCTCCAAGGCACCAGTGTCATACCATCCGGTCTCTTGCCATCCTCCCGGGCCAAGCCAATTGGTTCCAAAATGGCTGGCATCTGTATGGAGACAAGAGCACGGTGGATGATGTTGTTTAAGCTAGCATGACGAGCTATGCGTCCGGCACTCCTAGAACAGGAGAGTCCGTGGTGGCCGAACTGGTCGACTATGTCGCCGCAGGGACAACGATGCGGGACATTTGCTTTTGCACCTAAACGTAAGCATATCGCCAAGCGAAATGTGTTGTCGTCCAAAAAAGTTCCCAAGCTGAACGACGGTAACGCTTGCAGCCATAAACCAGATTCCCACTCCGCTACGGCTAGTAGACGAGCTCGTTCTACAGAGTTGCTACAAGAAGATTCAAGTAAGTTACTCTGTACAACTCTGCAGAGCGGCTCGTCCCATTGCCTCTGAGAAGCAGGGAAATCAGGAAATTTTGAATTTGGACAGGTCTCTAACCACGCATTTTTGGCCTCTGCAAGATAAACTATTTCATCACTGCTTTTTAATATTTTAGCTGCAAGGTGAGAGATACTGTGAACAGAGGACAAAAAGGCGGGAAGAGCCACACTAGAAATTTTGCGTATGCCTAAACCACCTAATCTTATGGGTAAGGAGGCTTGTGTCCAAATAGGGTTATTTAATTCTATATTCAAAATAGTCGATAACGTGTCTATGATTACACTATCCAATTTGGAGAGTAGGTCTTGGTATTTCCATAAATGGCTGCAGCGTAAATTATATGTGAAATTAGGTACAAATAAGCAATGTTTTAGAATAGTAAAGGCAAAATGGCTGTGAATGTTCAAAAGACGATCGGAAGCTGACTTAAAATTTTGTAGTTTTTCTTCAATAAAATTGGGAAAAGAATCATCGAAAATTGGGGAACCTAGAAGACGCAGAGATGACGTATCAACCACTTTTATATTAGGCGCCAAAGAGTTGAATTTCGTTATAATTTTTATTTTAGAAAGCAAAGGCAAATCATTGTCCATACTTCCATACTTACTTACTTACTACTTACTAATATTATAAATGCGAAAGTAACTCTGTCTGTCTGTCTGTCTGTCTGTCTGTCTCGCTTTCACGCTAAAACGGCTGAACCGATTAAAACGAAATTTGGCACACCGATAGACTATAGCCCGAGAAAGGACATAGGCTACTTTTGATTTCGATAACGTAGGTTAAGCAGCTCTAACCATGGTTCTTATTAGGATGGGTGGCCAAAACTAAAACGGCTGAACAGATAAAAACGAAATTTGGCACACAGATAGGCTTTAGCCTAAGAAAGGACGTGGGCTACTTTTAATTACGATAACGCAGGTTAAGCAACTCTAACCATGGTTCTAATTAGGATGGGTGGCCAAAACTAAAACGGCTGAACCGATTAAAACGAAATTTGGCACACAGATAGGCTATAGCCCGAGAAAGGGCACTGGCTACTTTTGATTTAAATAACGTAGGTTAAGCAACTCTAACCATGGTTCTAATAAGGATGGGAGGCCAAAACTAAAACGGCTGAACAGATAAAAACGAAATTTGGCACACAGATAGGCTATAGTCTAAGAAAGGACGTGGGCTACTTTTAATTACGATAACGCAGGTTAAGCAACTCTAACCATGGTTCTAATTAGGATGGGTGGCCAAAACTAAAACGGCTGAACAGATAAAAACGAAATTTGCCACACAGAGAGGCTATAGCCTAAGAAAGGACGTGGGCTACTTTTAATTACGATAACGCAAGTTAAGCAACTCTAACCATGGTTCTAATTAGGATGGATGGCCAAAACTAAAACGGCTTAACCGATTAAAACGAAATTTGGCACACAGATAGGCTATAGCCCGAGAAAGGACATAGGCTACTTTTGATTTCGATAACGTTGGTTAAGCAACTCTAACCATGGTTCTTATTAGGATGGGTGGCCAAAACTAAAACGGCTGAACAGATAAAAACGAAATTTGGCACACAGATAGGCTATAGCCTAAGAAAGGACGTGGGCTACTTTTAATTACGATAACGCAGGTTAAGCAACTCTAACCATGGTTCTAATTAGGATGGGTGGCCGAAACTAAAACGGCTGAACCGATTAAAACGAAATTTGGCACACAGAGAGGCTATAGCCTAAGAAAGGACGTGGGCTACTTTTAATTACGATAACGCAGGTTAAGCAACTCTAACCATGGTTCTAATTAGGATGGGTGGCCAAAACTAAAACGGCTGAACAGATAAAAACGAAATTTGCCACACAGAGAGGCTATAGTCTAAGAAAGGACGTGGGCTACTTTTAATTACGATAACGCAGGTTAAGCAACTCTAACCATGGTTCTTATTAGGATGGGTGGCCAAAACTAAAACGGCTGAACAGATTAAAACGAAATTTGCCACACAGAGAGGCTATAGCCTAAGAAAGGACGTAGGCTACTTTTAGTTACGATAATGCAGGTTAAGCAACTCTAACCATGGTTCTAATTAGGATGGGTGGCCAAAACTAAAACGGCTGAACAGATTAAAACGAAATTGGGCACACAGATAGGCTATAGCCTAAGAAAGGAGGTGAGCTACTTTTAATTACGATAACGCAGGTTAAGCAACTCTAACCATGGTTCTTATTAGGATGGGTGGCCAAAACTAAAACGGCTGAACAGATAAAAACGAAATTTGGCACACAGATAGGCTATAGTCTAAGAAAGGACGTGGGCTACTTTTAATTACGATAACGCAGGTTAAGCAACTCTAACCATGGTTCTAATAAGGATGGGTGGCCAAAACTAAAACGGCTGAACAGATAAAAACGAAATTTGCCACACAGAGAGGCTATAGCCTAAGAAAGGACGTGGGCTACTTTTAATTACGATAACGCAAGTTAAGCAACTCTAACCATGGTTCTAATTAGGATGGATGGCCAAAACTAAAACGGCTTAACCGATTAAAACGAAATTTGGCACACAGATAGGCTATAGCCCGAGAAAGGACATAGGCTACTTTTGATTTCGATAACGTTGGTTAAGCAACTCTAACCATGGTTCTTATTAGGATGGGTGGCCAAAACTAAAACGGCTGAACAGATAAAAACGAAATTTGGCACACAGATAGGCTATAGCCTAAGAAAGGACGTGGGCTACTTTTAATTACGATAACGCAGGTTAAGCAACTCTAACCATGGTTCTCATTAGGATGGGTGGCCGAAACTAAAACGGCTGAACCGATTAAAACGAAATTTGGCACACAGAGAGGCTATAGCCTAAGAAAGGACGTGGGCTACTTTTAATTACGATAACGCAGGTTAAGCAACTCTAACCATGGTTCTAATTAGGATGGGTGGCCAAAACTAAAACGGCTGAACAGATAAAAACGAAATTTGCCACACAGAGAGGCTATAGTCTAAGAAAGGACGTGGGCTACTTTTAATTACGATAACGCAGGTTAAGCAACTCTAACCATGGTTCTTATTAGGATGGGTGGCCAAAACTAAAACGGCTGAACAGATTAAAACGAAATTTGCCACACAGAGAGGCTATAGCCTAAGAAAGGACGTAGGCTACTTTTAGTTACGATAATGCAGGTTAAGCAACTCTAACCATGGTTCTAATTAGGATGGGTGGCCAAAACTAAAACGGCTGAACAGATTAAAACGAAATTTGGCACACAGATAGGCTATAGCCTAAGAAAGGACGTGGGCTACTTTTAATTACGATAATGCAGGTTAAGCAACTTTAACCATGGTTCTAATAAGGATGGGTGGCCAAAACTAAAACGGCTGAACAGATTAAAACGAAATTTGCCACACAGAGAGGCTATAGCCTAAGAAAGGACGTAGGCTACTTTTAGTTACGATAATGCAGGTTAAGCAACTCTTACCATGGTTCTAATTAGGATGGGTGGCCAAAACTAAAACGGCTGAACAGATTAAAACGAAATTTGGCACACAGAGAGGCTATAGCCTAAGAAAGGACGTAGGCTACTTTTAGTTACGATAATGCAGGTTAAGCAACTCTAACCATGGTTCTAATTAGGATGGGTGGCCAAAACTAAAACGGCTGAACAGATTAAAACGAAATTGGGCACACAGATAGGCTATAGCCTAAGAAAGGAGGTGAGTTACTTTTAATTACGATAACGCAGGTTAAGCAACTCTAACCATGGTTCTAATTAGGATGGGTGGCCGAAACTAAAACGGCTGAACAGATTAAAACGAAATTTGCCACACAGAGAGGCTATAGCCTGAGGAAGGACGTAGGCTACTTTTGATTTCAATAGCGCAGGTAAGGAGCGGCCGCATATTATCAGAAATTTCTGTTAGAAAAATTCTGACGCTCGCCGGAAGGCACTCCGTGCATACATTTTGTATTAGCTCCCGCACACTGTTAGAAAAATTCTAACGTGTCGTCCGTTTCTGATGCCCGCCGGATGGCACTTCAGCCGGACGTCAGAATTTTTTCTGATAGAAATTGCGGAAGGTGTGTTTTCCATACATTTTGTACTAGGCCCGCACACTATGAGAAATTCGCGTCAGTTTACCGTCCGCCGCCGTACGCTGCACACGTGTTTGTTGTATTTTAGGAACCTACGTTCTTGACGAAAATGAGTTAAATCAAGATTTAAGTGCTGATGTGGAAAAATATCTATGTTTGTGGAACGCGATGTTGAAAATGACCAGAATAAATACACAGAGACTTAGCTAGGAAGCGAATATGCCAAATATTAATTGAGAATTGAAATCCATATTTCAATATCAAGGTTTTTAGGGTTCCATGTCCAAAGCGTAAAAACGGGATCCTATTTACGAGATTTCAATGTCCGTGTGTCACCATCATACATAAACCGTTGTTTGTTTGGTTATTCGTATGTGTAAGTAGCCAACACTGGTGTCAGCGATATTTCAAGCTGCCTTAAGGCATCTGACATAGCTAAACGACTGACATCAATGATGACAGCCGCTACCAACGGCTTAACGTGCCTTCCGAAGCACGGAGGAGCTTGAGATATTTTTATGCCACTTGCGGTCACCCATCCAAGTAGGGACTGCACCAGGGGTTGCTTAACATACGTAAGCGCTCATAGAGCTCACACATACTGGACCATCGGGCTCCTCAAATACCTCTCCTCATAAACCGTGATTACTATACAGTTAAAATTTTCATAGTAAACACTAGAACCAGAATAAAATCCTAATACAATATTATACGAGTAAATGCGAAAGTGAGTTTGTTTGTTTGTTTCTTTGTTACGCTTTCACGCCCTACGAGTATCTACTTAACCGATCATCATGAAATTTTGCATACACATAGGTTAGAGTACTGAGAAGGACATAGGCTATAATTCACGCGGGCGAAGCCGCGGGTAACAGCTAGTTCACAAATAATTCACACTTTGAAAAATTTAAGCTTAGGCCGATACTGTTAAGTTCTTTTATAATGTACTCCAAATCTTTATAAACTGTGTCAGCATTGTCTCCAAAATTTGCGTCATCTAGGCACCATGAGTTAAATTTGGAATTTATCTTTTTGATGATGGGATGAATGATGGCTATTCTAGATTGAGTGAAAATACAAGACAGAAGATGTGTGAGAGAGAAGGGGAGCGGATACTTGAAGAAATTTCTGGATTGTTTTAGTCGAATTCGGGGGTATATAAGCAGTACTAGGCGCGGCGTAAGGCCAGTTATTTGGCAAGTGAAATCCGGAGAAGAGGGAAGAGGAAAAAAAGGAAAAAAGTGAGTAGTGCGAATGACAGTTCTGTGTTAGTGGCAGTTCCGCGCGAGTGACAGTTCCGAACAAGTGACAGTTCTGTACGAGTAAGTACCGCACAAGTGACAGTTCCACGCGAGTGACAGTTCCGAACAAGTGACAGTTCTGTACGAGTAAGTACCGCACAAGTGACAGTTCCGCGCGAGTGACAGTTCCGAGTGAGTGACAGTTCGGCGTGCGTGTAACAGTGCCGTGTCGGTTCCGCGCGTGAATAGAAGACGTGAGTTCACGTTTGGCACATAAATAAAGGCACTTTTCATTAGATCAGCCTTCCCTTTACTATCCCCTACCCACTCTCGTGACAATACAAATCTATTCAGTCAATTTCAGAGAATGTAAAAAAAATTGTTCTCAGCATTGTTTCTAAAGGAAAGTTGAAGTAGAAGAAATTGACGGGCTGAATCGTTATAAAAACAACCATAATTACTCGAAAAGAAGAAGAATACCGTTGCTGGTGAGCATTAGCAACAAAAGATCATATCAGTTTTCTAGAATATCGTAAGTTTGATGCGGTGCGGTAATCAGCAGGCCAGCCATACGACTTGGATTTGGTTCGGTTGCCGCCACGGGCGAAGCTTGTACTTCATTTCCATAGGTGTTTTGTTTACGGTTCTGTTACCTAAGGTCGGCTTAAAGTAGGTGGTCAGGCGTAAAAACTTTCGTCAAATCATGTTACAGCATGAATGCTGTCATAAGCAGTCTCCGATCTCAAACCAGCTGATAATGCAAAACATGAGATGAGTCAAAAAAAGGAAAACAAATTACTGTCCTCACTTGGTACTCGGCTGGTATTATGTGAATAGGAAAATAAAAGATCCACAAATAATTTACAAATTATCTTTAATTCAGTTTACAAAGCTGTATACATATTTCTTACATTATAAAAATCTGTTAACATATTACGTGCATTTTTTGATGTTGATCATTATTGTTATATTCACCAATGCTTTTATATAAGTATAAGAATACATTTTTTTAAATTTCCCAGATATGACCCTAAACTACATTTTTTATACTACCTCTCAATTTAAAACACAACACTACTTTCTAAACCAATTTTGAATATCACACGGCTCATCGTACGACACTGTACCTATATGCTGATAATCATGACTCGGAAGATCATCATGTAAACTAGCACTGACTGCACCATCTGCATCTTGGTGTGTTTGGGGAATAATCAAGCCCTCACCATATGTATCGTAACTGTCAACTGCGTTATTACTATCATGGACACCAAGCCAATTTCTTCCGGCAGATACTCCATTTTTACCTGGAAAACCTACACTTTGCCCAGGTTTATATGTGTGACCTTTTATATTTTCCTCTACACTTTCTTCATAACCTAATTCAATTGAATCAGGTCTCAATAAACTGTCACTTTCTACACTCACAGGTATAAAATAGTCGTATATATATTCTGAGTCAAGATATGGGTGGTTGTACTGTTTACTTTCCTCATTTATACCCGCTTGATGTTCGAAACCTTCTCCCATGCTACCTAGAGGTTTATATTCGAAACCAGAAGGATGCGGATGTACAGAAAGATTTAAAATACCTGACGGATAATCTTTCGAACTGTATGTAAAAGGAAGTGTATTATTTCCGAAATTTGAAGGTGCATTAGTAAAGGGCGGATGTAAGGAAGTATTCACATTTTGTCTCACATCATCTTCTAAACGAGTAGGCTCTGAGAAAAGATTAAGGGAAGGATCTATATTACCTTCCATATCGACATCCGAACCAGGATGTATGTCCTCTGGAGAACGATTTAGAGGAAGATCAATACTTTCCTCAGTATTATCATCTATAACAGAGAGTTTATCTCGTGTAGAGGGATGTGCATGAGAATCTGTACTACTACCTGTATTATTTTTGAAAGTTTGTACAACTTCTGGAGGTAGATTAAGAGAAGTATCACGTCCCGTATTGTCTTCTGAACTTGATATTAGTTCATCTGAAGAAGGATTTTGATAAGGATCTTTTTCTTCTGTATTGTCTATCCATGAATGTCCTTTTTCTTGAGAAATATGTGACGGGGAATCTTCTTTTCCTTCCATTTTATCTCCTAAATTAGGGAGTTCTTCAACTATATTAGAAATTTGGGAAGGATCTTTATAACCTATCGTATATTTAACTATGGTTTTTTTCAGAGAAGGATTTAGGGAAATATCTTCATTACCTTCCATATTATCATCTAAACCAGACAATTCATCTTCTGGAGGAAGTTCTTGATCTCCTGTTATATCTACCAAACCAAACAGTTTCTCCCGTGAACGAGGGTTTAATATATCTGTACTTCCTCCCGTATTTTCGTCCAAGAGATTGTTAGGAGGAGAATTTAAGGGAAAATCTTCACTACGTCCCTCTTTGTTTTCTGAACTATAATGTTCTTTATCTGGATAAGTATTCAGGTATGAATCTTTAGTATTATTATCTTCCAACTCAGAGAGAACTTCCTGTAAAGGAGGATTTAGGTAAGGATCTGAACTTTCTCCAATAGTTTTATCCAAGGATTGTTCCTGTTTTGGAGAAGTATTAAGGGAAGAATCTTCATTACTTCCCATATCTTCTAAACTAAGGTGTTCTTCATCTAGATAAGGATTTAGGTAAGACTCTTTAGTAACTCCAGTATTATTTACCAAATCAGATAGAACTGCCGGTAAAGGTATGTTTAGGGAAGAATCTTTATTACCATCCATATTATCTTCTAAGTTACGGAGTTCTTCATCTGGGTGATGATCTAAATAAGGATCATTACTACCTTCCGTTTGAAATTTCAGGTTAGGATCTATAATATCGGCCGTATTATTTTCTTGTACTTGAACGTTATTTATAGGCTGAAAAGGGAGCAACTCTCTACTTTCTACAGAATTATCTTTCAAATCACTTGGAACATCCCCAAAATCGGTTGTTTTAGCATATGTACTATCACCCTCATTATTGTCCAAACCAGAATGAACGAATTCAGAGGCAAAATGGTCTTTCAACCCAGAATTTATAAATTCAGTGGGTGCGTTATCTTTTGTTTGAGAAGGTATGAATTCAGTAATAAAGTTATCGTTTAATGTTGCAGGTGAAGATTCAGAAGGCAAATTGTCTTTTAAATCATTATTATGAGGTACATGTAAATCAGCTTGAGAATATGAATTTTCATCTAAACTAGGTGTGGGTCCAGGATATGATACATCAATAACAGATTTTTGGGAAGCATCTATGTTCTCAAGGGTGTTGTTAAAATCAAGGGGTGTGGCTTTTGGAGAAGGATATAACAAATTATATGCTTCTCCAATAGTTTCTAAATTTATACTAGAGTTTTGATCCCCACCAAATTGATTTGGTAGTTGCATATTTTGTGCATCATGATTAGTTATGAGATGAGTTACAGAAGGTCCTGAACTATTACTGATAACTTCCAAACTATTTTCTACATTATTTTCCTGATAATTTTCGGGTTTTTTCTCGAAAGTATTTTTGGTAATATATTCAATATTAGTTTCTTTGCTTTGTCCTGTATTTTCCATTTCAATGCCACTATTTCCGTTATTTTTCCAATCATATTTAACTAAGTCAGATGCAGGTGGATATTTCATATGACTGTTTTGGACGTTGTTTGGGAAGTAAGTATGATAAGAATATTGAAACTGAGAATCAGAAGGATAATTAGGCATAAAAATCGGAGAGAATTTTGGGTGGTAAGTTGACTCATAGGATGTTCCATAAGGCGGCTGATAGGATGGTTGGTAAATTAGTTGATGGGATTGTTGGTAAGAGGGCTTATAGAATGGTTGGTAAGATGGCTGCTGGGGTGGCTTATAAGACTGCTGGTAGGAAGGCAGGTATGGTGGTTGGTTAGACAACTGATGAATCTGCGTGTAGTATGGCTGAACAGGCTGGTAAGGTGGCTGAATTATCGGAAGATAGGGTAAATGCAAGGCAGGGTTATAGATCCAAATTCTACGCACACCGCCTCGAAGTTGACTAATACGGGGAATATCTTCGTAATGTGTTATCGGTTTTTCTGAAATTTCAGGTCGTGGTCCTACGTATTCCATATATATGCCTGGAAGGCTAACTCTAAGATGATATCCATGGATATTTCCATCTATTCGATATGTAGGCTTTAATTTCTGAAGTAATGATTCCTGAACATCAGTCAAACATGATCCTGGGTGAAGCATTCGGAGATCTACCTCATCTGATTGAGCTATTCTCAGTTCTTCTTCATCTTTGTAAGTTCTACCATCGGTTCCACATACAGCTGTAGCAGATATGTTTGGTCGTCCAATCACATGATGAATTAGTAGAAAAACAACACCTGAAAATAAATCTTGTAGTTGATATGTTTGTATTTATGTTATACTTTATAAAAAATGTATTTCAGTTTTCAGTCATTAGCTTTAATTTATAATCTACAATGCAAAAGTATATTTAGATGCAGTTTTGTTGTTATAAAAGCTACATACTTATACACCCTTATTTTAAATTCAATACACAATCTTTAAGAGGTGACTCAATCCATCAACTTAAACAACTTTGAATAAGGGACCAAAGCTGGAAAATAAAAAAAATTGACTTGCCCATACAAAAGTATCCAGCTGATCGGACCAAATGTATGGAAAGGGTAAAAATAGTTCCATAACAAAAGTTGTTCATATTGATGGACTGACTCACTTCTTAAAGTTTGTGTATTGAATTTAAAATAAGAGTGTATACTATAATTGTGCTTATGGAGAAAATGAATCTGTATTTTACTTTACTTTTACTAATTCAATATAAAGTATTCATAACTCTACTTGATCGAAATCGGATCCGCCATTTCCAAGATAAAAGAGTTTTTAAACCCTAAATCTATATTTTTAAAGAGTGGTATTAAATTGCAAATCAAATAAAATACTTTTTTTATGCAATAATAATCCAAATCCCATCAAACTTACTGATTGCACAGCAAAATACTCAACTCAATATATTAGAAAATGAACTGCGATTTATGTTTACGACGTACAGTTGTTTTTCTTAATGCAAAGCAATTTTATATATGCACTGCTTTTATTAACTAATGCACATTATACCTATTAAGCGCTTTATTTTAAAGTTTACTTATAATAAAGATTGAAATGTATATATTAGGTAATCAATATTAAAAGGTAAACTTGATATAAAAATCATCAAATTAACAAAGTTAAAGACCATTGACTAAAAAAGAGGAAATACTATACACAAATACTATTTTTTTATTTTGCTGTGCAGTCAGTATTTTTGATAAGCATTTAGTATTTTTGTACCTAAATAAATTTATTTATATCGCATTATGAGGAAAAAACTAATGTCATGATGTGTTTTTTCAGATTTTCTGCAGTACTTGTTTTGTTGTACAGTCGAGCTCCGTGGCGCAGCGGTCAACACGCCAGCCTGCGACACGGGGGTCCCGGGTTCGATCCCCGGTCAGGTCAAGATGGAAAAAGATCTTTTTCATATTGACCTGGGTCTTGGATGTTTATCTATATAATTATATATTATAAAATATAGTATCGTTGAGTTAGTATCCTGCGACACAAGTTAACAACTTACTGTGGGGCTAGCTCAATTTGTGTGATATGTCCCTATATATTTATTTATTATTATTATTTATTATTTATTAAACATTTAGTTTACTTGTAGTGAAGTAATTTATTTGATGTAAAAAAGCATATTGTTATAAATGATGAAAATATCTTGATATGCGATTATTTATTTGATATGCAATTCATAATATCCCATTTTTATATAACCTGTTTCGAGTATGTGTAACTTGTCATGTGACAGTTTTGATTCATGATTTCTATTCTATTATCTCCTCTCACGGGTCGATTAGATTTAAATATAATCTGTCATTTATAGTAAGACTAGCTATTGCCCGCGACTTCGTCCGCGTGGAGTTCGGTTATTTAATTTATTATTCTTTCGTTCAGGTGTAATTTTTTTGCAAGTTTTTTGTATAAATCTTCTTGTCAATTTTGTTTTTTTTTTAGTGCAATTTTTGTGAAATATTTGTTTTTTCGTAATCAGCAACCTGATAAATCTCAAAACGATACCCATGTTGATTTTAAGAATTTGTACCCCATTTTCCACCTTTTAGGGGTTGAATTCTGCAAAAGCCTGAAACACCTGTTTACTCATTTATTGATAGAAGTACTCCCGTGAAGTCCCGAATAAAATAGTTTAACAGTTTAGCAATACAAATTTTCAAAAAACCTAGGATACCTAATCGTTTACTACTAATCGTTACCTTAAAAACAATGTTTCAGGCAAGGGATTTCCGTACAAAATTTACCCACTTACTTTCGTAGTTGATGCCTATGATATTACAACTATCCGTATGCCAAATTTCAGCGAAATCTGTTCAGTAGTTTCGGCTGTGCGCTGATAGGTGAGTCATTCAAGTTTGCCTTTTATATATTCAGAAGTTTCATTGATTCATTTTGGCAAGAGGTTCATAATTCAAAAACCCCCTGTATGTCTCTTGTCAAACTTCAATGTGACCAAAACACACAATCATTTTTATGGACCGCTACCCGTTCAGAAAATATCGTGATGAAACATATCGCTTCTCTTAATAATATTTATACGACGAGCTTTGTGGCGCAGCAGTCAACACGCCAGCCTGTGACACAGGGGTCCCGGGTTCGATCCCCGGTCAGGTCAAGATGGAAAACGATCTTTTTCAGAATGACCTGGGTCTTGGATATAACAATATATTATAAGTATATGTTATAAAATATAGTATCGTTGAGTTAGTATCCTGCGACACAAGTTAAATATATATATACGGACAAATCACACAGATTGAGCTGGCCCCAAAGTAAGTTCTTATGAAAGACTTGTGTTATGGGATACTAACTCAACGATACTATATTTTATAACAAATACATATATAGATAAACATCCAGGACCCAGGTCAATCTGAAAAAGATCGCTTTCCATCTTGACCTGACCGGGGATCGAACCCGGGACCATCCGTGTTGCAGGCAGGCGTGATGACCGCTGCGCCACGGAGCTCCCAACTTACTGTGGGGCTAGCTCAATTTGTGTGACATGTCCCTATAAGTATATTTATTTATTTATTATTTATTATTACTTTAGCTAATCTATTAAAATCTCTCTTTCATTAATCAAGTCTTTATTATTAACTGCACCTCTTCTTTCATCTTTTTACCACATCCGTAAGGTGAAACTGGTAGTATATGTGCTATAAGTAAAAATATTTAATTCTTATATATTTTTTCAAGCATAGATGATACATAGCAGATTAAAGAAAATGTCAAAGTTCGAGGCGAACTTACGCAAAAGCATTCCGTAAGTTCATACCTTAAATTCATAAAAAAAAAATTAAATATGGGTCATTTTCAGGGTACAAGTTGCAATAAAAAATCTTCTCTTTTTGATTTTAAAGGAAACCGAAAAAAATTATAACTTATTGACTTTAAAAACTGTGTAAAAAGTAACAATACATATTATTACTTATTGCGCATGATTATTTAATTATTTTAAATCAAACTTTTAGGGAAAAGATTTAATAAATTCTAAATAGACTTGTTTCTATAAATTATTTCTTAAATATAGGAGATTATAGAAAAATATTTAACACTTATTTTTCGTTTGTCAAACTGACAAAAATTGATAGAGATAGAACCCGTTAAAGTTCCGCGTGACGTCACAGACCAACAAACTTTTTACCGGCCTGTTGTGTCATCATGAGCTCCTACTCCTGCACCTAGATGCGCTTTATCTTTATGATCTTTGTTTGATTGAAAAAAATATTTTCAATACATTTGCTAATAATACGGTTCTTATGACATCGAAATCTGTAATGACACTTCTTAATTGTCAATTTCTGACATTGTTATACATGGTTTATAGTGTGTGAGTAGATAATAGTACATTATGATACAAGTACGGTAAGCTGGATATTATAGTCGAGGTGTTTATAGGCACGAGGCGAAGCCGAGTGCTTATAATAAACCGACGACTATAATAGACTGCTTACCGTACGAGTATCATACGACGTTTTTCAATACATTTGCGATTAAATAAAATTATTTTAATACGGTTTTTATCGCGTTTATTACATTATTTATACTTAATTTTTTTATACATAAATTATATATATATTTTTTTATGCAACACGTCTATCGGTGATCGTGTTAGTAATAATGGGCTATTTTCCTAAAAAAATATAATTAGTCCGTTAGTTAGATTATCAAAAAACATTTGACATGTGTTTTTTCTTTTGTCGATCAAACCAAAAATTTCAAAGATATAGCCCGTTATAATTATCTGTGACGTCACTAGCCAGTACACTTTTTAGTGGCCTGTGATGTCACAAGCCCCCACTCATCATGAACTTTGACACGCTTTATCTTTGACATTTGTTGTTTAATTAACGAAAGAAAAAATACGTGTCCAATATTTTTTGATTATCTAACTGACGGTCTGATTTTTTTATTAATATTTTGACCCCGGAAAATAGCCTATTGGGTTGGTTGTGTTAAAATTGATGAAAAGGTAATTTTTACCCTACCTGTCCACACCATCGTAGCCGTCGGTACATTCGATGAATTAACACATGTGACTGTGAAAACTACTCGTGGGCCATGTACTTTAGGAGTATATGTTTCCTAAAATTAAACCATAATTGTTTTGTATATTGAAAATAACTGCGTAATACAAATAATGTTATGTGATTTATCGAATATTAATATATTTTAATATTTAATTTAATATTGTAGCTTTATGATTCAGCATGTAACAAGATGATTGAATGCTGCAAATAATACAATTGAGGAGATTGGGGAGACCGACTGTCACCCTTTGAGGCCAAATAACTTATTGTCTTCTCTATTTATTTATTTAAGTTTATACTTAAGGGGGAACACTAGGCACAGTAGCGACGCCAATCATTTTATTCCTAATACTTTACAAATAGAAAGAAATTCAAGAATATATAATAATAATAATATTATATTATATATATATAAACAATATAAGCCTTAGTAAATAACCTGAAGTATTTTTGGAATCATGTTTTAATATTATGAGAATCAGTCATTGAGAGAAAAAGTGATAACCGCCAAAAACGGCCGTTTTTGGCGGTAATCAGATTCTCATAATTCTCACTGATTCCGATGATAACATGATTCGAAAAATACTTCAGGTTATTTACTAAGGCTTATATTGTTTATATTCCTGAATTTCTTTCTATTTGTAAAGTATTAGGAATAAAATGATTGGCGTCGCTACTGTGCCTAGTGTTCCCCCTTTTATCATACACGCTCGTACATATAAATGTAATAGATGATATATATTCATTAGAATCGTGACAACATAGGTACACCAAAAGTTCTTTCTTACTAAGTATACATACCTACTTACTAAAAATTTTTATGAGAAAAATCGATTTTTTGAAAAAAAAATTGAACCATACTTATTTTAGTACTAGATTTGATGAAAAATGAATTGTGCCTATAGAAGCAGTTTTCAACGAGAAATTAGAGGAATACATTTTATGGAAACCGTATTGAAAAAATACTGCTAGGATAAGCCCTTAAGGGTACGCTAGTCATGTGTTTCGCCATTCAAATTCTGTAGGGTGATGACTCCGTTGTTCGGTATCGTCTGTTTAAAGTTTTTAATTCTATCGATTTGTATTGTCGTTATCTATGCTTGTATGTAATCATAATTGTAAAATTATAAGTACTTTAAAAGTTATGAGTCTCAGAACATTCCGTTTGAACACGTAATTTTAACGCAACTTTGGGCACAATTAAATACCGGAAGGAGTATAAAATCTGTAAAACAAAATTTATACAAGCATAGTTTGGTTATTAAAAAAATTAAATAACTTTACTTTTAATTAACGTCGTAATAAAAGTTTTATCACAAGAACACTTCTCCCAAACGCATACTCGCGAATTTTTAGACGACGAAGATTTAGATTTTCAACAATATTTGTGTTTGCACACACTAGACTGTAGTTCCGATGTGCTTATACATCAGTGTAAATAGTTCCACACTGTTCAAAACCGAGTCTATCCCTTTCTCAGCGAAATAGCACGCAAATTAGCCACGTGCGCTGACGAGTTCGAGTTCCGGACTAGCGCATCCTTAAGCGTAGATTTGATAGAGTCTGCAAAATCGAACGACGCCAAAAAGTACTTGCTGCAAAAAATCTACCACATCTGCAGCTCAACGCTGTATAACAGACAGGAAATTTAAAACATATCCACTTACCTCGTATACGTGCAAATTAATTTGCTCCGAATGGCTGATAATTTTGTATCATGATGCCGCAGAAGACTTCATAAAAGTTGGTCAATAAATTTAATACCACCAAAGATATTTTTACTTACAGCAAAAAAATCAAGATACTGACTGAATTTGGCAGGTGGTGGCTTGCCACCCACTAGATGGGCCCCTCAAACTAGCCGACGATTACTACCAGCAAAAGGGGCAACATCGGTGTGGGCGATTCAGAGGTGTCGAGAGGTGTGCTGCGTTTTCTCCGAAGTTACTCGCGTCGTTAGGCCTTTAACACTTCCTCCGCTGGAGCAACAGCTCTAACGACTCCTCTCTGGACGGCCAACTAAGGCAAGCCAGAGCCGAGAGTCCTGCGAGCCCTCTTGGGTTTCCACCCCAACCAATGAAGACACATCGAGGGCGAGGGCTCTGACCGACTCTCTGGAGCACTCGGGTCCGTGGTGTCGTTACTCACCAATAGCTCGCCACAAGCTGCCCTGCGGCCTTATTATTATCATTATTAAACGGTCAAGTAGGTTTGGAGCAACTGGTTGTGATATGACAGACGGACAAACACGAATGATCCTATAAGGATTCCATTTTTGTCATTTTTGTCACGTATCACCAAATGTGAGAGTCAACTCGTTCAGTGAGGATTTCGAGCAAAATGTTGTGAATATGACTTGCTTTGTACCAAATTCTATATCATCAGAAAGTAACCTAAAGTTTTAAGGTCTAAAGGCAACGCTTTTGTCATACCCTGGTGTTACATTAGTCCATGGGCAGCGGTGGTCACTTACCATCAGGTGACCCACTTGCTCGTTTTCCGTCCTATGACATAAAAAAATATCCTAAAGTTCTAATTTTAATGAAACACATACTATACTAATTACTATAAATACAAACTAATCTAAAACTATATTAACCTAAGAAAAAAAATAATCATCTAAATTATATTAAAAATTGAATTTAAATAAATAAAATCTTCTAAGACATCGACAAGAGCTATAAAACTCTTAAATAAGAAGAAGAAGAAGACAAGACATTTTTACACAAAAATCTTTTTAAAATGTGAAAGAAGCGTTCTTATGTGAGAAATAAGCTGTTTATGTTGAACCTGCGGAACAAATACAAATGTAATATGTTTTTGATCAGCGGGGCTGTTCTCCTCCTCCTCCTACGTAAAAAATTTTAATCAAAGTATCTAAATCTAGTTTGGATTAGTAAGATAGAAAGCAATAAGGCAGTAGTATTTTTCTTTAATTAAATTAACGTGAGGTACTTACATTGTCATGTAGTTCCCGGCAGAGTAGAATAGGACCACTCCAAGTCTTCCCGTAGATGTCGTACAAGGCGACTAAGGAAACACAAGCTAAACAAAGCTTATAAACATCAAAGAGGCTCCAACCCGTCTGGCCAGCGTGGAGAGTGTAGGCCAAATCCTCTGACTACTCAGGCTAATATATGGCTCTGGTAGTACAGAAAGGGTCGTGCTCCTGCAGTGGAGACTGGAAAGACCTGATGATGATGATATCAGTAGTAATAATGTTCTTGTTATTTTTGGCTTTGCACTGACTTCAAATATATCAGTAATATTAACTAGTGACAAAAAATATTCTATTGTCTTTGGTAAGTAGGTTATTTACTAAGTAAAGTTCTTAATTTAAATAAAAATCACTTATTCTTGTCCGTTAAAATAAATAAATGATTCAGTTTATTTTTTGTTTTCAAGTATAGTCGCTTTTTTTAAGTCGGTCAAATTTATTGTAACAGAATTTATTCCAATTAGAGTAACAATTTTGACACCCGTCTATTACATAATATGACTATCGTAAAAGTTTTGTCGCCGGCTTGTTCGCTGGTCGACAGACAAATTTGTCACGTCTCCTCCTCACATCTCCATGGTCAGGGTGATAGAGACAAAAAGTCACGGTGACAAAAGTCACCCGTGCGCGCAGTCTCTTACATTAGTGGAAGCTTTCTATAAGTAAACCTCATAGCACAGATCAGGTACTCGTATTTGAAAGATAATCCATATTGAATCTCAATTCACAACAATACAATGCACAATTAACTTCGAACAACACGGCCTTTCGTATCGGAAGGGAGTAGCCATACGTTGCGTTCCTCTCTGTCAAGGTACAAGCCAAATTGGGTTAGTATCACAATTGTCTATGTGTTAGTTGTGTATGACTCATCTGTACACAAATTATTGTTTCTTTTTTATGTCAGTTTTTGTGACAATGTCATAATTACTATCAAGTGACAGTTTAAGTTTTGTATGTAGGTGTGTGGAACTAAACTTGTGTGCACATTGCCCCCCGCAAAAAACGCCAGAAAAATTGTAATAGTAAATTGTCGCTTTGCCCACTCCCTCCATCCGGTACGAAGGCCGTGTTGCTCGAAGACAATTAATGATATTTATTCGACGTCACTGAAGATAATATGCTCCACAGAGGAAGGAAAATTCTAGAGTGATGTCTCATTTCCACATATGGCATTTGCCTTGATCAAAGCGAGATAAAATGCTAAGCAATGTCTATTTTGATCACAGTAAAGAACTATTGTCTACGTATTATCTTATTCTTGATTGGTACATAAAAATAAAACGCTAATGAACAGAAACCATGTGTATTTTGATAAAACATGTTTTCTGCTATGTTTGAAAATGGTTTGAAAGGAAAAATCATATATAAAATGATTTTGTATTTATACATCAGGAACAGAATAGACTAGAAAAATATTTAGTCAATGATTGACATTATGTATAAAAGGATCAAATATACGTAGCACCCTTTCATAAAACCTTTTGTTTTCTCTTAAGGTATATTCCTTGTCCTATCATGTATATTTTTGGAACGTTTAATAAATAGTACTGCTCGTTTTAAAAAACGATAATTTTTCTTTCAAACATAGCAGAAATGCACTAAAAATATATTGAAAGTAAAAGTGAATTTGTCATTATGTGGTTTTTTGGTTTAAGTAGTAGATATGTCGCAGTCATCTGGTAGAATCTGCTATTTGATTGAATGACTAGCGCGTTCATTGAATGATCACGTTTAATTGAATGACTAAAGGACAACTCGTCAAGTCGTTGAATGTAACGTTCAACGTCTTGACTGAATGAACGTCATTTAGCGAAGTCGTTGAATCTTAGCCGACTTAGTAATATTTGGTGGTAGCATGATTTCCAAAGCACTTTTATATCAAATTTTGAAAAATTGTTGAATGTATTTGGTGCATAAAATCAACAAACATGTACGTAATTATATGAACACAGACAAACAAAAATGATGTCCTAAGCACAGAACTAGAACTTAGTTCTAGTTCTGTGCTTAGGATTTATTTTTAATTTAAGGTATATTAATATGCCGGAGTCATAACGTCCACGCGAACGAAGTTGCGGGCATCAGCTAGTAAACATAATAAAAACAAAGTATTTACTAATTATTTAGTTATGAAGACTTTATTCATAGTTGTAATTTTTAACACATTACAGCAGCACTACAACAGCATTACATGCTGTTCTGTGAAAATAAATAGAAGATTGTACCAGTCGCTTCTTTCGGCAGATTTTGAAGATGTGAAGGAAAAGGGCCATGGGCATGATTCCTTAGAGATTTCCCTGACGACGAGCAATCTGTTACTATTATCATCCCTATTTCCCTCTCCTTATAGTTTCTGACTTAGACTTCCTTGTAAGAAAAGAAGATTGTGAATATGTATTTAACCCTCCTGGCGCAAGCTTACTATTGCTTAAAAGGAGGTTCCAGTTTGCTATTCACATGTACAAAACTTTTGTTAAGGAAAATTGGTTTTGATTAAATTCATTGACATATGGGTATAATAAAAAAAGAGGAATTAGTAGTTTAAGTTCAAACACAAATCATTGGAACAAAGTGTAATTTTTTGAAGTGAAAACTTCTTAAGCGGCGCTGTGCACTTTTTGTGATGGAGAGAAAATGTTAAACTCGCGACAAGTCACGTGACTGACTGTTTCGACAGATTGAAAATTCGTAAGACGGCGCAGGGCGCTTGCGCAAATGTGCGTGTGTGTTTGTGTTACAGGGTGCTACGCACATTCATTGATGGTGACTGTTGTTAGGAAAGTTATTAATTATAAGTGATAGTATTTAACTTTTCACTGCTTCTGGCACTCCCAGAGTGCAACCCGTTGATGCTATAATGCACACTTCGTAAGAAATGATAAAAAAAGGGTCTAAATGAATGTATGGTAAGTATCCGAAGTCCTGAATATACTTATATCTCTATTACTATTACGGATACATGGCAGCCAGCCGTGACAAAGTATGGGCCAATGCTTCTTGAAACCGTAACAAATATGGGTGTTAACTACTTGGTACAATACTGCCAAACACTATATAATAGTTACATCAAAAATGATTTGAAAGCTGCCAGAAAAATGGCACAATATACCCCATGTATGAAAGTCGTAGGGGCAGGCCAGAAAACGATGGCGGGCTGGCCAGAAAAGGCTATGGATAAATAAATGGAAGGAGACGGGAAACACGTTTTTCTAGCAGTTGGACAATATAGGTATATGACAATATTGTGGTGAAAATATCCGTATTGCGATATAGTTTAAATGAACATGCGTAAATTACAATCCAATTATGGTTTAATTAAACCAACATAATGAAGGAAATTTTGTTATCAGATCAGTAAATAGATTTTTCTCAATATATCGGCGTCGAAAATGCTGTGGAGAGGTAAGTTAAAGTGTAATAGTAATTAATCTATACATATAACAAAACAGTAAAAATATTTTGTCAGTACATTTAGTTTTTTTGATGAAATTAATAGAGGGACACTTAAAAAGAAAAAAAAAGCAAAATATTTTTTTTTCTTGTTTGTCTGTCTGTGTGTAAGTAAGATAACGCTTATCTCCGGAAATATTGGACGGATTCGAATGAAACCTTTTTTTCTATATAGCAACACTTGACGCAGCACCGTACATACATATATATATAGTTATATATACTTAGTCAGGTCATAAGTTCTGTCAAAAACTTTTTATAAAATTAATGATTGACAGAACTTGGTACACATTTTGGTACACCTCGGCACTGGTTTTTACACCTTTTTCACAGACAAACACCTCAGTTAAGCCTGAATATGAGACTCCAAGCCAAACCATGAGTGACGAAGGATAATGTCCTCGTCGAACCCTTGGAATACGCGTGCTGGCTTCTTCACTGCTGTGGGCATACACCTTATCATTTTGTTTATTATAACTTTCTTCGATGTTAAAATTTTTTTTATCCGAAAACAAAATTTCGCGGTATTTTTTTCCGCCGTAAATAAGGGCGGGATCTATCCAGTCTAATTTTTTTCAAACGCTCGTTCAAAAATTTGTCCGGTCTTCTTAAGATAAGCTCGTAGCCTTAGGTCTTCATTTATCACTCTTTTGACCGTGGTTCTGCTTAGGCCCATCTGAAGAGCTAAGATTTTTTGGTTACGAACAGGATTTCGTTGGATTCGCGCCTTCACTGCTTTGATGATCGCTGGTGTCCTAACTGTACGAGATCGGCCGGTCCTCTTACGATCTTCGAAGCTTGAATCGTCAGTAAATCGTTTGGTAGTGCGATAAACAAATCGTAGGGTTATTTTCAATTTTTGTAGAATATTGTAAATTTCTTTTGGCGCGTAACCACAGCGGTGCAACGCGATAACCGCTACTCTATCTTCTTTCTTCGACCACTCCATATTTGATAATGAATAAAAATTAATGTCTTTTCTATTTTCGGCAAGCGCAAACGTTCTATTTTTAAAATTGGTGAAGTTCATCTAGCCAGTATTAAATAAAATTAAATAAATAGGTTTTGACAGAACTTATGACCCGACTAGGTATATATGATGGCTATGGCTTTAGTTGTTTAGCCTGAGTAGTATTTTTTATAAAAATCAAAGATTTAGAACATCTGATACAGAATCATGTCAAATTTTATATCGACAATTTTATAGAGTCACGCACCACTGGGATGGAGTGCGTAGAGTACCATTAGCTCATATTGCTGGTGACCACCCAGCGGTCCCGGGTCACTCGCACCCTTATGCCCTTTTGGCAACGTAGCTTTCAGCCCATACGGCAAAACATGAGAATTTACTGTCTCTCCAAGCCTTGCACTCACAGGCAACACCCAAAGCCGAGGTGGCTCAAAAAATCCTGCGTTTATTTTATTCCTCCAGCATGTTGCAACAGCCAGCTATATAGTCCTTTAAAACAAAAGTTATATTTATTTGCATAAACATGTTTTTACAAAAAATCGAGGAACATCTGATGTTTAAATCTAAAAATCAGGGTAAAGTTCTTCGTTTACGAAAATGGTTTGCCGTAATGTATTCTGTAACCACTTTTTAAAGACTTTTTACGCATTTTTAGGTGCAGAATAATTAGTCCAACTAATTACAGATCCCTTTTTAGGGTTCCGTAGTAAACTAGGAACCCTTATAGTTTCGCCATGTCTGTCTGTCTGTCTGTCTGTCTGTCTGTCTGTCTGTCTGTCTGTCTGTCTGTCTGTCTGTCTGTCTGTCTGTCTGTCTGTCTGTCTGTCTGTCTGTCCGTCCGCGGTTTTACTCAGAGACTATAAGTACTAGAAAGCTGTAATTTGGTATGAGTGTGTATATTAATCATGGCAAAAAAGTCGTAGAATAAAATCTTGAAAAAAATTTTTTTTTTGGGAAGCTCCCATACTAGTAATGTCGGGGAGTATTTTTTTTTTCTCTATTTATCCATCGTGTGGGGTATCGTTAAAAAGGTCTTTAAAAAATATTGTGAGGTTGAGAAGAACATTTTTCGATTTAGGGATCCGTTCCCGAAATATTTGGTTTTAAAGTGCAAAATTTTGTTAGAGGTACGTGTCCCCCCCCTCTATCTGCTAAACGGTTATATATGGATACGTGAAAAAAATTACAGGAGTAGTATATATACTGAAATTGAAAGGAAAACTATCAGAGCTAGGTACTAAGTGCAAACTAAAAAGTTATAGGCAACCAACTTATAAAATGTACTGGAAAATGTAAAATTTCAAACAATCTTCATTGTTAGATGTTTTTGGTCGTTAAACTGTGAGATGCGAGTGTAAACTGTGTGAACTCAAAGTTTTCATTCGCAACTACGGAACCCTACATTGCGCGTGGCCCGACACGCACTTGACCGGTTTTTTATACAAAATACTGTATATCAAAGTAAAGGCAACCCCCTTAGCGCTTATGGCCTACCCGTTCCCCAAGCAGAACCCAGTCAACCACGCATGTATCGAGAGTCTTTTGCTGAGATAGGCTACTTTTCGACTGAGTTAGCTACTGTAATTATTGACAGCAGGTAAAATGTCACAGCGGAACAAAGGGAAATATTTGGTTTAATATTGCGAAGTGTTTTAAAAAAGAAGGGAAGCTGTTTTTCTTAGATGCTTCAGAAAGGACTGGAAAAAAATACTTGATGAAAACAATCCTCACTGAAATCAGGCCCCAAAATAAGATTGCTCTTACTGCAGCATCGTCAGGTTTTGCAATTTTTTTTTTTTTTTTTTTCTTAGCTATTTGTGTCCCACTGCTGGGCAAAAGCCTCCCCCTCCGTTTTCCACCTTGTCCTATCCAGCGCCGTAACCTGCCACTCATGGTCGAACGCACATAAGTCATCCTTCCATCTAACCCTCGGCTTCCCTCTGTGCCGCCTTCCATCAGTGGGAACCCATTCAGTAATTGAACGTGCCCATCTTTCAGGCATCATCCGATATATGTGTCCCGCCCAGTCCCATTTCAGCCTAGCGGACTTCTTTCCCACGTCTACCACTTTAGTAATGGAGCGCAGTGTGGTATTTCTAACGCGGTCCGTCCTTTTTATACCTATCATACTGCGCTCCATTGCTCTTTGGCAAACCTGTAATTTAAGCTTTTGCTTTTTTGTCAGTGACCATGTCTGAGCACCGTAGGTTAGAATGGGCAAGATACACATGTCGAGGAGTCGCTTTTTAAGGCAAGTTGGTAAGTTGCCTTTAAACAGCTCCTTCATCGACCAGTAACTTTTCCACGCGTTATCGATTCTGCGCGCGATTTCTTTTTCTTGTCGATCTTTGAAGGAGACTGTTTGCCCCAAGTAGATGTACTCCTCGACGTATTGTATATCTTGTCCATCCAACGTTACCCTACGTTTGGTGCAATTCGTCATCAGTTGAGTTTTGGCTCGGTTCATCTGAAGCCCAACTTTCTGGCTCGCTGTGCTTAGTTCTTGGAGCATCTGAGTGAGTTCGAATGCGGAAGAAGCAAAAAGTACAATATCATCGGCGAAGCGTAGATTAGTTAGTCTATTTTCGCCGACGACAATGCCCTTTGTTTTCCATGACTCCGCTAGTTGTTGGAATACTTCTTCCAAAACACAAGTGAACAATTTGGGAGATAGCGGGTCCCCTTGCTTTACGCCTCTCTTAATATGAAAAGAAGGGCCAGTACACTGTAGTTTTATGTCGGCTGTGCTGATGTTGTAGATGTTCTTTATTATGTTGATGTATGGTTCTTCTATGCCTTGATTGTAAAGTGCGTTAAATATCGAATCATGACAGATACTATCAAAGGCTTTAGAATAATCTACGAATCCCAAGTAAAGAGGTTTATTGTATTCGGAAAACTTTTCAATTATCTGGTTGATGGCTTGGAGATGATCGGTAGTTGAGAAACCTGGACGAAAACCGGCTTGTTCTGGTGGTTGGTGGCTATTGAGTTTGCTTACAATACGATTTTGGATTATACTAATAAATACTTTATAAATGTGTGAAATAAGACTAATAGGGCGATAGTTGGCAATTTCGTTTTTGTTACCTTTTTTGTACAGAAGTATTATATTGGCATGACACATTTGGTTCGGTATATGACCTGAAAGTAAAATTGAATTGAATAACTTTGTCAAATGTGGGACTAAGGGTCCCCACCCTATTTTTAAAGCCTCTGTTGTAACCCCATCGGCACCTGGACTCTTACCAAATTTTTGAACGCGTATGACATTGAGCACCTCCTCATCTGTTATAGGTGGTATGAAGTTAGGACAAGTGTAAACAGTACTAGGTGTTGATTTTTCTGCATCATTATAAAGTTTTTTATAGAAGTTTGTACTAATTTCAATGATTTTATCCCTATTTCGTTGTTCTTTTCCCGATTCATCTTTAAGGCTCGTAATCCACGATTTGCTTTTAAGAACTCCCTGTTTTGCAGTTCTAAGTGAACGATTCTTTTCTAAAGCAGTTTTAACCTGGTATGTGCTAAAGTTACGTATGTCTTTTCTAATTTTTCGTTTAACTATTTTGTCAATGGCTCTGTATGGTTCAGAACAAAATTCGAACTTACTCCTTTGGTCTATTAAATCTACAGTTTCTTTTGATAGTTTTTTAGTGTGTGATTTATTTGTTTTTACTTTTTGACTTGCGAATTTAATAGCATTTACTATATTTTCATAATTTTCTTGAGAGTCGGTTCCAGTTTCCGAAATATCTATGTTCAAGTTTTGGAAAAAAATCGAAAGGTGTAGGGTAAATTGGTCTGTTTGATTTATTAGTGTCTGTTTATCTATATGTTTAATATGACGAAATAATATTGATCTATGTATTTTAAAGTCTAATTTTACTCTTGTGCGTACTGGTCTATGATTTGAACTAAAATTTATTTTATTAATGACACCCACATCTTTAATTATATATTTGTCGGAAGATAATATGTAATCAATTTCGTTTTTAACCTTACCACCAGGTCCTACCCAGGTCCAGCGTCTTTGAGGTTGTTTATAGAAAAAGGTGTTAGAAATATTTAAGTTTTGGCCAAAAGCAAACTGAATTAATCGAGTGCCTCTTTCATTTCGACTGCCTAATCCAAAAGGTCCAATAACTTTGTTATTATCTAACTCTGTTCCTACTCCAACTTTTGCGTTGAAATCACCCATCACGATGGTCCAACTTCCTTTGTTTTCATCACAAGCTCTATTAATAAGGTCGTATAGCTCTTCGATTTCATCATCGCTATGTTGTCCCGTTGGCGCATAGACTTGAACCAGTGTTAGTGTTTTAGTTCTTGATATTTTAAATTTTAAAACCGCTATTCTTTCCGAGTAACCTACAAATTCTATTATATTATCTATCCACTTTTTGTGAACCAAAAATCCTACACCGTGATGTCCCTGAGTTTCTCCAAAGTAGTAAAAAATATATTTTGCTGTTTCTATAGTTCCTTCTCCCAGACGTCTCACTTCGGACAATCCCATAATATCCCATTTGATACTGTCTAGAGCATTTTCTAATTCTATCAATCTGTCATCTTCCATTAATGTATGAACGTTATAGGTTAAAATGTTAAGTAAATCAGAATCCTTTTTTACGTTAGCTCGAGTCGTCTGACGGCCAATCGATCTCGCCCGGGGATTCTTGGCACCCCTGACTCCAGAGCCAACCGTGGTGCCGTCATCACCAGATTGACCTCTGGAGTCGCCGGGCACTTGGGGCCGTACTTGATGTCGTAAAACCATTAAGGGGGGTTTGGACCGTATCCCGCCGCGCTGGTCCAGTGCGTGTTGGCGGGTGTTTTTGCGTCGCCAGAGCCTCGTTTGTCAGTTAGCAGGGTGTACCACGTGCAGGTGAGGTTGACTTAGGTTCCTGATGGCAAGATGGTGGGCGGAACTCTTACACCCCCTTTTTGGAATACAATGGTTTTGCAATACAATGTTTAAAATCCCAATCGATTTAGACAGAACTGAAACACCAACATCATCTCTCTGTGACATGAAACTGTGATAAAGCGAAGGTGTTTCAGGATTGCTGTCTAATCGTTTGGAATAAATGCCCAATGGACAACAAAAATGCTGTAGATCGAACATTTCGAGTCATTCGTTGAGATGACAGGCCAATGGGCAAAGTCACATTTTTGTTTCCGGGAGATTTTCGACAAAACCTTCAAGTTGTAAGTCGGGGCACTAGGGCAGACGAGATTAACTCCTTATTAAAACAGTTTTGTCAGTGGCCAAAAGCTCAGATTGATAATTAATATCTCATATTAATTATCAATCTGAGCTTTTGGCCACTGGCCCCAGCTTTATTATGTTTGCCTGCACAAGATTTTCTAAAAATATTATTAAAAACCGGCCAAGTGCGTGTCGGGCCACGCGCAGTGTAGGGTTTCGTAGTTGCGTAACTCAAAGTTGTCAAACTTTGAGTTCACACTGTTTACACTCACACCTCAAAATTTAACGACCAAAAACATCTAACAATGAAAATTGTATGAATTTTTACATTTTCCAGTACATTTTATAGGTTGTTTGCCTATAACTTTTTAGTTTGCACTCAGTACTCAGCTCTAATAGTTTTCCTTTCAACTTCAGTATAAATACTACTGCTGTAATTTTTTTCACGTTTCCATATATAACCGTTTAGCAGCTAGAGTGGGGGGACACTTACCTCTAACAAAAATTTTCACTTTAAAACCAAATATTTCGGAAACGGATCCCTAAATCAAAAATGGTGTTCTCAACCTAACGATACCCCACACGATGGGTAAGTAGAGAAAAAAAATTACTCCCCCATTTTATTTGTATGGGAGCTACCCTAAAAAATTTTTTTTTCAAGATTTTTTTCTACCACTTTTTTGCCATGATCAATATACATACCCATAACAAATTACAGCTTTCTAGTATTTATAGTCTCTGAGTAAAACCGCGGACGGACAGATAGACAGACAGAGACAGACAGACAGAGACAGACAGACAGAGACAGACAGACAGAGATAGAGATAAACTAAAGGTAATATTTTTGCATTTGGTAAGATTAAAGGGAAGGTGGTTAGTTAGGCTCCATTCAGCCACTGCATTTATGGCATCCTGCAATTTGACCGTATCCAAATCGCGCATTTCTGGAGGAGCAAGAAAAAGTCAAAATATGATGCGTTTACTTGTCTGACTTTACTCATTTCTGAACTGACATAGTCTACTAAGTTGACCAGATTCGAAACCGTGGATCTTTACTTCCTGAAACCATGTTGAGCATCATTTAACCAGTCGTTGATCTGTCTACGTTAGTGAAAATCAATAATAATCTCAAAAAAAAATTCAAAGACTGTGAACTGTGACTGTGTGTGTGTTCGGTTAGTTTTTTTGATATCAATATACCGCGTTCACATAACCAAGAATTTACCTGGTTTGTTATGCTCTGAAGGTTCGCAATGAAGAATTACTTTTTACAAAGAAACAACATAGCCAAGTAAGTTTCGGGAGGTTTTATACTGGAGGGATAAAAAATAGTTGTGGCAATATTTGGTAATTTTAGGGCAAAATTAAGTATCCAATCAGTTAATCTCATTATAATCTACGTACGTTCCTATACAGTTTGGTTAAATTATCAAACGTTTGAGAATTCTACGCCTCTCAAGATTTCCTTACAAATTCGAAAAGGCTTGTAATTCTCAAACCTCATAAGAAGAATTTTGAAGTTGAGAAAAT
The DNA here is from genome assembly GCA_963082605.1 of Rhodophaea formosa. Classification (NCBI taxonomy): domain Eukaryota; kingdom Metazoa; phylum Arthropoda; class Insecta; order Lepidoptera; family Pyralidae; genus Rhodophaea; species Rhodophaea formosa. The sequence goes on from OY720209.1 coordinate 6,035,106, forward strand.
CTGTAAATGTATTTTTTTTTTCGTTATATGTACCATAATCGAAATAATTGTAACAACAGTTCTTAATCTTGCCTTTTTTATAGCAGTTTTTTTTTTAAATGACTGTGATTAAATTTAAATACTTACGGATTTCTTCTTTTTCGGTCAAAAAGGCGATATTTATATTGAGACTAGCTATTACCCGTGGCTTCGCCCGCGTGATATATAGCCTATGTCCTTCTCAATACCCTAACCTGTCTTTATAAAAATTTAATGATGATCGGTTAAGTAGATACGGTGTGAAAGCGTACCAAAAAAGGAAATAAACAAACTCACTTTCACATTAATTTATAATATTAGTTGGGATCTAATATACATATATTATATAGTTAGCAAGTTAGGATTTATTGCCATATTTTGATTCTATCATCAAACCAGTTCTATAGGTGCATTAATTATATAGTTCCATTAATTAAAATTCTCCCAAATCAAATTCTCCTCTAATTTATTGAAAGATTTATATGTATATAAAAGACAGTTGTTACTTTAATGTAGGATACTGACTGAGCTTTTAAAACACAGCTGAAACCACTAAACGGTTTGTGATTACATTTGGTACACACGTAGGTATTCGTTAAGAAGTTTTTTCCTGAATTCATCATAAACAGGGGCTACAATGTTTAAACATAATGGAAACGAAACCACGGGCAATTTTTTTCTTACTATGGGTAGGTATATCCAATAAATATAATACGTTTTTAAGCAACTCATTCGGCCCCCAAATATACCTACCTCGCGATGACGCAAAATCTTCATTTATCCAAAATAAAAGCTGCACGGGTTAAATGTAGGTAATGATGTTTCACTAAAAGAATTCAAATGGTATCAGATATATGATTGGAATAAAAACCGGCCAAGTGTGAGTCAAACTCGCGTAATTCCGTACAATATGCTTCGTGTACACACACACACACACAATGTGCAAAAATGTTTTATTCAATTGACTAGTGCTATCTAGTGGTGTTTTAGTGAACTATTTCCCTAGATGAACTTATTATAGTGAGTTTACCACCTTCTTTCGTGAATAAAATCAAAAGTATTGATTTTACCCGAACAAAAAAAAAATATTTTTGCGATCCTCATAATGAGCCCTTTCATTTGATATATGACACAGTAAGGTTTGCAAAACTTTTTTTTTAATTTTGTAATTGGGCCCCTGAAAATGATCCTTATTTCAAAAAAATCTTTATTTAATTTGCACATCCGTGTTTGGGTCATAGGATTACACTATCTTACCAAATTTCACCTAATTTGGTTCAGTAGATTCGGAGAAAATCGGCTGTGACAGACGGACGGACGGACAGACGGACAGACAGACGCACGAGTGATCCTATAAGGGTTCCGTTTTTCAATTTTGGCGCGGAACCCTAAAAACAAACAAAATCAATTGATTAAGTTTCCGTCGAGTAAACGTTTCAAATAATTATTATGCTTGCCTTAACATTAGAATAATTACACAACAGTTACATCTATAATAATCCTTAAATATTTTTAGCCGTGTAGTGCCGGCATAGAATTGCACTAGTACCTTTCATCCCGTGGGTGTCGTAAGAGGCGACTAAGGGAAACTTGACCTAAGGAGATGGGCAGCAGCGTCTCCTTGTGCGGGTTGCAGAACCGGCCCATACTACGATCGCCAACCCGCCTGCCCAGCGTGGCGATTATAGGCATATCCCCCTAATACAGACGCACAAAAGGCCACGGCCCCCAGTTCCCGGCGGCCCCACTATTCTTGTTCATGGTGGTGACCATGGTAACGGCGGGGCAACGTGCGAAGAATCTCCGGGCTACGGGAGGCCACCAAAACTGACTGACCCTGGCGACGTACAACGGACGCACGCTACGGCTTGACTCGCATCTGGCGCAACTTGAAGTAGAACTTGGGAAGATGAGGTGGCACATATTAGGATTATATGAAATCCGAAAAGAGGGGGAGGACACCACAACCCTCGAATCAGGCCACCTAATGTTCTTTCGCGAAGGAGACCAACAATCCCATGGCGGCGTTGGGTTTCTGGTAAATCAACCCTTTCTGAGAACGTTGTGGAAATGTCCAGTGTGTCAAATAGGGTAGCGTACCTCATTATAAAGCCCTCCGATAGGTATAGCCTCAAGGTGGTGCAAGTGTACGCACCGACCTCGACATACTCAGACGATGAAGTGAAGAATATGTTCGATGACATAATTATTGAGGGCTCCCACTTCACTACCTAGACTCGACAAAGTTGACTACAGAAAGTGGATAAGTCATTGCTTCAAAGCCGGCGGTCCTTTTAGAGGTGGAAATCTTCTATGGCCGGTTATACGCTTCGCATGCACCTCGACCTGATCCTGAAAATGAGGATTCTAGAGCCACATTTACACGCTATTACACTGAAGACCTGCCAAAAATCAGCATTGGTGAAATCGAGATCGCTCTTGGACAGCTTGAAAATGGAAAAGCCCCTGGAAAGGATGGCGTTACAACCGTATTATTAAAGGCAGGAGGTAAGCCCGTACTGAGGGAGCACCAAAAACTTTTCAATGCTGTCCTCTTCGAAGAGAGAACTCCGCTGGCATGGAGTTGGAGTGTAGTCGTCCTGTTCTTCAAAAAGGGAGACAAAACCCTGCTGAAGAACTATAAACCCATTTATTTCTAAGCCACGTCTATAAGCTGTTTTTGAGAGTGATCAGGAATCGTCTTGCGCGAAGATTAGACGAATTCCAACCACCGGAGCAGGCTGGGTTTCGGAGGTGATACGGCACCATAGACCACATCCACACAGGACGGCAGATTATACAGCAGACAGAAGAGTATAATCAGCCCCTGTGTCTAGCATTTGTGGATTATGAAAAGGCCTTTGACTCAATTGAAATCTGGTCGGTTCTGGAGTCTCTGTAGCGATGCCAAGTAGATTGGTGACACATCTAACTGATGTGATATATGTACGAGGCCGCCACCGTATTCGTCCAAGTACAGAATCAGCACATAAGTCCCATACCGTTGCATCGAGGAGTGAGACAAGGAGACGTAATATCTCTTAAATTGTTCAAAGTTCATGCAATGGAGTATATATTCAAGACGCTGAACTGGAAACGACGTGGCATCAATGATCGGCGCCGTTCTCGAAGTTGTTGAAAAATATGTATACCTTGGGCAAACATTGCAGTTAGGTAGAAACAACTTCGAGAGCGAGGTGAATAGAAGATTTCAGTTAGGTAACGCTGCATTTGGGAAAATACGTCAGGTCTTCTTATCGTCGATCCCATAGTTCCTTAAGACAAAAGTCTTCAATCAGTGCATCCTACCCGTTATGACATACGAAGACGATACGTCGACACTAACGGCACGGCTAGTTCACAAGTTGAAATTTGCTCAGCGAGCTATCAAAAGCAACAGAACCGATAACCGTTGGAAAACGAGTTCTTGAGTTGAGACGGCGTCTTAGCAAACGTAGTGTAGGACGTCCTCAGACACGGTGGAGTGATGATTTGCGCAAGACAATTTTTTAAAGAAGGTATTACATAACTAGTTAAGCCGAAAGATATTAAGGGAATTGGATTGTATTAAAATTTGTTTTTTTGAATATTTTCAGGTGCTGCTTTTCAATGGACTTTGTTATATATGATGACTCATCTCGTCGTTACCATAACTAGCCAATCGTATTCATTTAATGAAGAAGTATGTGGGACCGATGGTTTGACTTACAAAAAAGAGGAAGAACTAAGGTCAGCTCAGGCAGAACATCCAAATTTACTATTGCTGTACAAAGGACCGTGTTCAAAAGCTGCACAACCAGAAAGCTCAGAAGATGTAAAAGATACTAGTATCCAACAAAATTATCGTCAATTGCGACAACCAGTCCTTATACCGGAATATCTGGTGACTTCTCCTGAAAATTTAAGAAATAAGAATTCGATCTTATTAAGTTTATTAAACAATAGTGGAAATAGACTTGCAGTCAATCCTTCCGATCGTTCGGAAGAAAGTGATAGTGGCTTACGTGTGGGAGAACGAAACCCGTATCAGCACTCATACACAAGTTCTTACCAACATAACCATGCACAGAAACGTCCTCTGTCACTTCACTCAAACACCGGCTATAACCCAAATCACCAATACCCAGTCTCAAACCAACAGCCTCCTATCTCACACCCACAACCCCAAGTCTCATCCAAAAATTCAGGGTCAAAATATATACTTAACAATCTCCCTAATTATCACAAAATATATCACCCTGGGTCTTATTATCAAACGTATGGAATGACTCCGCCTTCAACATCACCTTCGTTGGGTTCACCGGCTAATAATGGAAATTCTTACCCAGGTGTTATTTACGGAGACAATATTGATAATCAACAGGCTAGTTACAGCCCTCAACCTGGTGGTTATGATTCCGGATTGAGTTATCAAAACCCTGACTTTAGTGATAATAAACCCAGTATCGATCATCAAGAATCTATTTTAGATAATTATGAAAGTCCCCAAAAACCTACTTGTATCAAACCCAACCCCGTTTTTAATTATCATACATTCGATAACGTACAACAACCTCCTTGTCAACCTCCTCCTCAGCAGGATATCAATGTGACTGTAGAAAATGTGACTCCGAAAAATTCTGTTGAAAATAGTTCGGAAGGCCAAAGTGAGATTGAGACCATAGAGGATGATGATCCGGAAATACCAAGCAATGAAAGTACCAACAAGCCCGGTAATGTGGATGTTGATACTAAGGAGGAAATTGAGGTTAGTACTAAAAAGAATACAGAAAAAAATCCGGATGATAAAATAAAACACCCAAAGGATAGGGATCCGGAAATCATTCCTAGTCACTATCCCGGCGGTACTAATCAAGAACCCGTTACCTTTATAAGTAATGAAAATAAAGATAATGACCAAGACATTATGTTTGGTGAATGGGGAGGCAATGCACAAGCTAATATTGCAAATACATTGAATGTTGATTTGGGTGCTTTTCAAATGGGAGCTACTGCTCACGGTAATTGGGATTTAAACTTAGGTACAAGTTTTTTAACCCAGGGAGATACTATGAACGGAACCATTGGTGGTAATTTAACAGGTAAAGTCAAAGGTACTTTTGGTCATAAAGGTGAGAAAGACGAGGGTAATAAGCCGAAAAGTATAATTTCGGGAACGTATGACGCTAATTTTACGGGTTCATTTGGTGCTACCTATGGAGTCATAGGAAAAAAAAATATAACTTACCCAACTCGCATGGGGAATCTTGATAGGAAATTGGAAAGTTATTTCCAATCGCCAAACCATCCTATAATAGTTCTTGGTGAAAGTATTGAATATGACCCGATTGTAAATGAAGGCGACAGTGGAGTTCTGCAGTGTGAGATTGATGAAGAGAATCGGCTGTGTGGGTCTTCTGAGGATTCAGATGAAACTATGGAAAACTGAGACATAAACTAAAGATCGGATGGTGGAGATTGTCTCTAAAAAATTTATATAAACTTTTTTTATATTAAATTGCCCGTTAAGTATTTTTTAACCCTCCAAAATATTATTGAATTTTATCGTGAGCACTACAGTGACTAAAAATTTTAATTAATAATAAATATTGGTATAAAGGAAAGTTTAGTAATTTATTTACAGGCTTTTAATTAGTTTCACCTTTATTTTTTTACTGTGACACAGGCTCTGAATTTTTCAGGCTCTAGTCTCCTTTAATCTTTAAAACATGGATACCTATGTATCTTTATTTTTAAGATTGAGGCGCTGTGGGTTCAGACGATACGCGACATTAGCGCCACTCCTAAATCAAATCAAATTTAAAAAATCTAATAGCTGATTGCCCTAGTAAATTACTTGTAGTATTAATTTTATTACTTACCATAGATATTACAATCTAAGTTTAAGAGAACTAACTAATTACCGCCAAAAGTAGCCACGTTTGGCGGTAATATTTCGTTTTCTTACTTCATCAAATTAAAAATAGTGAAAACTTGTACCAAAAATACTACAAATAATTTACTAGGGCATTCAGCTATTAGATTTTTTAAATTTGATATGATGTAGGACTTATAGAATTAATTGCTGGGTGGCATTGAGTGTCGCTTGTCGTCTGAACCCACAATAAACTTGTTACTTTACCTGTCCCGTTGGCTGTCTGTCTGCGTGTAATCAAATCTTGCAAGTTAAATTTGACCCACTATCCGAGTTCCTGTTGATCTGAGATTTTGCACGCATATGTATATTGCGTGACAATGCAATATTATAATGACATGGAGATAATCGGGTGATGAAGCTGGAAGGTGGGCATAGTAACTTCGTAATTAAACGACTTAACCGAATCGAGTTTGGGCTCGTATAAAACATCTTGACGAGTACTTTGCGACGAGTTCCGTGGCGCAGCGGTCATCACGCCTGCCTGCGACACGGATGGTCCCGGGTTCGATCCCCGGTCAGGTCAAGTTGGAAAACGATCTTTTTCAGATTGACCTGGGTCTTGGATGTTTATCTATATATGTATTTGTTATAAAATATAGTATCGTTGAGTCAGTATCCCATAACACAAGTCTTTCATTAGAACTTACTTTGGGGCTAGCTCAATCTGTGTGATTTGTCCGTATATATTTATTTATTATTTATTTATTTGTGTCTACATAATATTTAAGGTCTGATGATTGATATGAAAGGTGGTCTTAGGATGTAATAAAACAACATGACTCCAGCAGCCTCTGTGGTCCAGTGGTTAAGGCATTTGCCTTGTTGACCCGGGGGTCGTGGGTTCGATTCCCACGGGAAGCATACTTTGATAAGTTGTTTCAAGTTTGATTAGGACATTGCAGGTATGAATCACCTGATTGTCTGATAAGAAAGATGATTCCGTGCTTCGTAAGGCACGAACTCTACGACGCCAGGTCGACTGACCGTGTCACCTACACAAAATGATGATGATAAACCCATCCAATTTGGACTCTTATGACTCGTCTTGACAAATACTTTGTGCCTAGATGGTATTCAGAGTCTGATGATGGAGCTAAAAAGTGACCATAGGAATGCAGTAATAAGACGACATAGCCCCATCGAGTTTTAGCTCGAATGATTCGTTTTGACGAGTACGTTACGTATATATGATATTCAGTGTCTGGTGATAGAGCTGGAAGGTGGTCATAAGAATTAAGTATTTCAACAGTATGTATACTTCACATTCAAAATAACTAAGGTAACAAAAAGCTTATATCCCACCAAAAACATAAATGTAAAAAAGGAGATTAATTTTTCGATACATCAGCCATTTTATAAAGTTATTCAATATTATACTTAATTCTGATAAAAACTGGCCAAGTCAAATCTAACTTACTACCTACCATAGAACTCGGCACTCATTTAGATCTCAATTCTTTTTGCGGCGAAGCCCACTGCCAAGCATAATTTTTGTATTGAACTTGGCTCTCCTTTTTTACATTTACGTTTTTGGTCTGATATCATTACTTTTTGTAAAGATATATGTACAATTGATTCTGTTCTGTGTACAGGTGCCGCGCGCCGCCGACGACACACCGTTGGCCGGTTGTTTAGCGCGTACTACAAGTTTTTTGTATGAGGGCACCACTTATTTTCTGACTGTATTTTTATATTTCTGTTTTATAGCAAATACAATAATACATAACTATATTGGGATAGTTTTAAATATCTGCTTGTAACGGTTCCAAAGCTACAATAAAAAAAAAATATGGGGACCCCCCTATTTTTTAACTTTTTTTATTTTTAGTTTTTTTCCTACGCTTACATACAATTACCGAGCTGGATTCCAAATTTCATTCTTCTAGGTTATCTGGAAGTAGGTTTAGTTACTATATGTCAGTCGGTCAATAGGAAAATTTACGACTTTTTGACCTTCATATCTTTATAACCATTTGAGCTTGCTTCATGAAATTTAGGCTTCTAGATGTCTTCATTCACATAATCAAACACACGTAGTTTTATGTATTTACGTTATAGAAGGGTCAAAAGTGTTCGTGTAATATTACACTCGGCGCTGGCTAGCCAGTTCTTTTGCTTGAACTTTGGCTTGACACGCTGCCGCGTGTCTAGATAGGTTTTGAGCTTATATTTCTTAATTTTGGCTAAAGAAAGTTTACAATTTACATTTGTAGGATTATGACGGAGACGGGAGATATCAAATGTCAGTCACTTTTCTTTCTACCTCTTCTCTAATTTCTCCTCCTCGATGAAGGGCTGTTATTCCCACGTTTCACTGTACATAGCTGTTTAACTCTGCAGCTCTTGATAGTTTTCTGTCCAACGCAATAATGTACAATGAATAGTCGTGATGACGGCCGTTCATCGGCGATTGTGTAGACATATTTATGTTACCGCATCGCTGTATGTTTGGTTGTATGTGAGTACAACTGCAAAGCTTATATAGGAAAGCCTTACAAATACGCTATACAGGCTGATTTTGAACCTATGAACTATATTGCAATCACGGGATGAGAATCCTTAATAGAATACAGAATTCTAAGAAAAATAAGGAATAAAACATAATAAGTTTTAGACCTCCCATACAAAGTCGCCGATCAGTGGGTGCGTATTGTTTGATATAATAACAAATTATATATTTTCATTTCAATAAAGTTCAAAAGATATAATGTTTACTTGATATAATAATTACTGTTTATATTCTTAAAAGCTATAATATTCATAAAATTTTCAATTCGAAAACCATAAACTCATTTATTATAACGTTTATGAACACTCAACATTACCTGTCATACAACACGTTCAGTATACATGCCATAAAATATAACAATCAAAACGAATACTATTTAAAATATATAGCAATAAAAAACTAGATCAATCAAATTGATTATGAGAAGCGAGCGAGCGACGACTGGGTGCGAAAGTGACTGGTAACAGAAGGTAGGTTCGGTTATGGTTACACATAGACCACCACATGAGCGAGCGAGCGAAGCGAGCGAGCGACGACTGGGTGCGAAAGCGACTGGTTTAGATATACGACTTGGTAACAGAAGGTAGGCTAGGTTATGGTTACACATAGACCACCATATGAGCGAGCAAGCGACGACTGGGTGCGAAAGCGAGTGGTATCAGACGGTAGCTTCGGTTATGGTTACAATTAATTACTCAATTTGTGTGATATGTCCCTGTATATTTATTTATTTTATTTATTTACCAACATATGAGCGAGCGAGCGAAGCGAGCGAGTGACAATTGACTGCGAAAGCGACTGGTTTGGATACGCGACTTGGTAGCAGAAGGTAGGTTAGGTTATGGTTACACATAGACCACCATATGAGCGAGCGAGCGACGACTGGGTGCGAAAGCGACTTAGTCACAGAACGTAGATTAGGATCTTCTATCATTTTATTTGTATAACCAATGATTATTATGCTTGCGAGCACGACTGGGTGCGAAAATGACTGGTTACAGAAGGTAGGTTAGGTTATGGTTACACATAGACCACCACATGAGCAAGCGACGACTGGGTGCGAAAGCGACTGGTTTGGATACGCGACTTGGTAACAGAAGGTAGGTTAGGTTATGGTTACACATAGACCACCATATGAGCGAGCGAGCGAAGCGAGCGAGCGACGACTGGGTGCGAAAGCGACTGGTTTGGATACGCGACTTAGTAGCAGAAGGTAGGTTAGGTTATGGTTACACATAGACCACCATATGAGCGAGCGAGCGAAGCGAGCGAGCGACGACTGGGTGCGAAAGCGACTTAGTCACAGAACGTAGATTAGGATCTCTATCACTTTATTTGTATAATCAATGATTATTATGCTTAATAATAACTATTTATGTTTTAAGATTTATACCAACGAAATATATAATTTTGGTCAGTATAATTATCAATCAAAGATAAAAATCGGAAAATAGTTTTGAAAAAAAAAATCTTTTGCTATAACAATTATTCAACATAACAAACCTTTCATTTACCGTTTTATCGTTATAAAATTTAACAAATCGATTTGTTGTTACGTATAATAAACGTAATATATATATTTTGTGTTTATATGTTATATTACTTACCCCCGATCAGCCGGTCGAACTTCTAAGGAAGTCTGATTTTGTTTTTCAATTTTAAACTTTTTAGGGTTCCGTAGTAAACAATGAACCCTTATACTTATACTTGACGAGCTCCGTGGCGCAGCGGTCAACACGCCGGCCTGCGACACGAATGGTCCCGGGTTCGATCCCCGGTCGGGTCAAGATGAAAAATGATCTTTTCAGATTGACCTGGGTCTTGGATGTTTATCTATATGTATATGTATTTCTTACAAAATAAAGTATCGTTGAGTTAGTATCCCATAACACAAATCTTACTTAAGAACTTACTTTGGGGCTAGCTCAATCTGTGTGATTTTCACCGTATATATTTATTTATTTATTTTATACTTTCGCCATATCTGTCTGTCATATATGAAAAAGTGAAAAAAAAAATACAGCAGTAGTAGGTATATATTCTGCAGTTGAAAAGAAACTAACTTATAAAATGTACTCGAAAATGTAAAATTTCATACAATTTTCATTGATGGATGTTTTTGGTCGTTAAACTGTGAGGTGCGAGTGTAAACCGTGTGAACTCAACGTTGTCATTCGCAGCTACGGAACCCTACACAGCGCGTTGCCCGACTCGCATTTGGCCGGTTTTTTTTTATTTTCTTTCGATTCTGTATTCCATTAGGGATTCTGATTCCGAGATTTTATTATAGTTCATATGTTCAAAATCTGCCGGTATAAATATACTTCAAACTTATTAGAACATTGATGCAAGTACGGTAAGCTGGATGGAGTCGAGGTGTCATGCAACTATAATACGAATTCCATCATCAAAATAAGAATGGGAGTTACTATTAGAGTCATAGTCAAGTCACTAAATAATAAAAATAGAAATCACATCTATTTAATCATTCTTGAGGAATAATGGGCATAATTAGCCGTGTGGTTCCCGGCAGAATAGAATAGGACCACTCTAAGTCTTCCCGTGGATGTCGTAGAAGGCGACTTAGGAAATACAAGCTAAACAAAGCTTATCAACATCGAAGAGGCCTCTCCAACCCGTCTGGCCAGCGTGGAGAGTGTAGGCCAAATCCTCTGACTGTTCTGGATAATATATGGCTCTGGTAGTACAGAGAGGGTCGTGCTTCTGCAGTGGAGACTTAAAAAGACCTGATGATGATGATGAGGAATAATAAACGTTTTCAAATGCGTGTAAACACGGTTACACTTAGGATTTTATTGTATGTACTATTCACCTACATTGGTAGCTAGCTTAAACTGTAATATATACTTGTATCTATACATATAATAAAACAATAAAAATATTTTGTCTGTACATTTAGTATTTTTGACTGAAATTAATAGAGGGACACTTAAGGGGGAACAGTAGGCACAGTAGCGACGCCAATCATTTTATTCCTAATACTTTACAAATAGAAAGGAATTCAAGAATATAAACAATACAAGCCTTAGTAAATAACCTGAAGTATTTTTTGAATCATGTTTATTACTATCGGAATCAGTGAGAATTATGAGAATCTGATTACCGCCAAAAACGGCCGTTTTTGGCGGTTATCACTTTTTCTCTCAATGACTGATTCTCATAATATCAAAACATGATTCTAAAAATACTTCAGGTTATTTACTAAGACTTGTATTGTTTATATTCTTGAATTTCTTTCTATTTGTAAAGTATTAGGAATAAAATGATTGGCGTCGCTACTGTGCCTACTGTTCCCCCTTAAAAAGAATAATAGAACACAAAAAAGTTTTTTTAGAATTTCTTGTTTGTCTGTCTGTATGTATGATCACGTTTATCTCCGGAAATATTGGACGGATTCAAATGAAACTTTATTTGCTATATAGCTATTAAACCGGGGCTACATATAGAGTAGAAATGATTTCGAAAAATAAAACACCTGATGCTGCATCATAATGGTCCAGCTAAACTATAGGAAATATAAAAGTGGAGCCTTAGCAAAGTTGTTAAGCCTGATGGGCATTTTGGGTAAATTATAAAATATCTGAGATTTGGAACACCACCTGCAGAACCATAATGATCCAGGTAAACTACAAGAAATATATAAATGACGACTCAGCAAAAATTACTGAACCTGGTGAGCCTTTTTTGTTGAGGTACTTAATAACACACACACACCTGACGCAACCATAATGGTCCAGTTAAACTATAGGAAATATGAAAATGACGCTGTAGCAAAAGTTGTTCAGCTTGATTAGTATTTTTTGTTGAGGTAAAAAATCGAAGATTTAGAACATCTGATACATTACCATGCAAAATATCATATCGACAATTTTACAGAGTCACACTCACCACTGGGATAGAGTGCGTAAAGTACGATTAGCTCATATTACTGGTGACCGCCCAGCGGTCCCCCTTTTGGCAACGTAGTTTTCAGCTAATACGGCAAAACATGAGAGTTTGCTGTCTCTCCAAGCCTTGAACACACAGGCAACACTTAAAGCCGAGGTCTGTCCCTTGCGAAGGCCCTTTGGAGATGTGCGATAGGTTGAGGGCACTTTGCCCATATCGTTTGGTGAAGTAGCGCAAACTCACTCGGAGCTAGCTATATAAGTAGTCTTCTTCTTATCGTGTCGGTAGCTCAAAAAGTCTAAAAGAATTCTATATTTTATCCCTCCAGTATTTAGCAACAGCCAATGCAATGCCATACAATTTTATAACACAAGTATTTTCTTATGTATGTTTAGTTCGTATAAGCTATTTTAATATGCCGGAGTCATAAAGTTCACGCGAACAAAGTCGCGGGCATCAGCTAGTGGATAATATTTTTAACGAATATATTAATGTATTTTCTTTTTAAGACATCACGTCTACAAGATGAAAGCACTTTTAGTCACAGCTACAAAAATAACCATTATTTTCATTAATTCATTATATTAATACATCTATTTCCTCAAATAGTGACTTGGTGACCACTTATTGACAGCCATAAAAATTTTTTTTATTTATTTTAACTACTAGCTGTTACCCGCAGCTTCGCCCGCGTGATTTAATCCTATGTCCTTTTCAGTACCCTAACCTATGTATATGCTAAATTTCATGATGATCGGTTCAATAGATACGGCGTGGAAGCGTAACAAACAAATAAATAAATAAAAAAACTCACTTTCGCATTTATAATATTAGTTAGGATTAGGATTAGGAAGTTTTCAAAAGTTTCAATTTTTCAAAAGTATAACCTATCATTACAGAACTTCCAATTCAATAGGGTAGCAATGCTATAATATATTTATTATAACACTAGCGACCCGCCCCGGCTTTGCACAGGTACAATACTGATACTAATACTACAGAATGTATTTAAACCTCTAACAAAACCGGCGAAATTTAGTCAAAACAAACAGAATCAAATTAAAATAGGTACCTACTAAAACTCAATGAAATAAGTAGGTGGGTATACTTTTATCGTATGAAATACCTATACTCTTCAGGACTAACAATACAATAAACACTAAATAAAAACCGGCCAAGTGTGAGTCAAACTCACGCAATGAGGGTTCCGTACAATATGCTTCGTGAACACACACACAATGTGCAAAAAATGTTTTATTCAATTGACTAGCGCCATCTAGTAGTGTTTTAGTGAACTATTTCCCTAGATGAACTTATTATTGTGAGTTTACAACTTAATTTTCAAGTGATAGAATTCTTATTATTTTTCCTGTAATCTTCAAGGAATGAACTACATTTTGTAATTTTTTCAAAATTTTCTGCCCAGTAGTTTCGGAAATCAGGGGGGGGGGGGGGGGGGGGGGGGGTAATGGTCAATTTTTGCCTTCTTTCGTGAATAAAATCAAAAGTATTGATTTTACCCGAACAAAAAAAAATATTTTTGAGATCCTCATAATGAGCTCTTTCATTTGATATATGACACAGGAAGGTTTGCAAAACTTTTTTTTTTAATTTTGTAATTGGGCCCCCCAAAATGACCCTTTTTTCAAAAAAATCTTTATTTACTTTGCACATCCGTGTTTGGGTCATACGATTACACTATCTTACCAAATTTCATCTAATTTGGTTCAGTAGATTCGGAGAAAATCGGCTGTGACAGACGGACGGACGGACAGACAGACGCTCGAGTGATCCTATAAGGGTTCCGTTTTTCAACTTTTGTACGGAACCCTAAAAAGGTATTCAAGTATCTATCTATCATAGTTACTACAACGAACGCAAAACAAAAAATTTGATCGAGCGCGCATAATTGCATTCGGCCTAGCTCACTCGCTGCGCTGCGAAAACACGTGCTGTTATTTCGCGATTTATTCTCTTCGCTACTTATTTAAGATAAATAAATCCTATCCTAACTAATATTATAAATGCGAAAGTTAGTTTGTTTGTTTGTTACGCTTTTACGCCGTATCTACTGATCCGATCGTCATGAAATTTTGCATACACATAGGTTAGGATACCAAGAAGGACATATACATATAGGCTATAAATTAAGGGGGCAAAGCCGCGGGTAACAGCTAGTAATAAATAAATATATACGGACAAATCACCCAGATTGAGCTAGCCCCAAAGTAAGTTCTTAAGGATGCGCTAGTCCGGAACTCGAATTCGTCGGCGCACGTGGCTTATTTGCGTGCTGTTTCGCTGAGAAAGGGATAGACTCGGTTATGAACAGTGCGGAACTATTTACATCGATGTATAAGCACACCGAAACTACAGTTTAGTGTGTGCAAACACAAATATTGTTGAAAATCTAAATCTAAGTCGTCTAAAAATTTGCGAGTATGCGTTTGGGAGAAGTGTTCTTGTGATAAAACAGCTGAATGTTTTAATTAAAAGTAAAGTTATTTAAATTTTTTAATAACCATACTATGCTTGTCTGAATTTTGTTTTAGAGATTTTATACTCCTTCCGGTATTTAATTGTCCCCAAAGTTGCGTTAAAATTTTAAAATAACGTCAAGACAAATCGATAGAATTAAAAACTTTAAACAGACGATACCGAACAACGGAGTCATCACCCTACAGAATTTGTATGGTGAAACACCTGACTAGCGTACCCTTAAGTAAGACTAGTATTACATATATAGATAAACATCCAAGACCCAGGTCAGTCTGAAAAAGATCATTTTTCATTTTGACCTGACCGGGCATCGAACCCGGGACCATCCGTGTCGCAGGCCGGCGGTGTTGACCGCTGCGCCACGGAGGTCGTCAAGTATAAGTATAAGGGTTCCTTGTTTACTACAGAACCCTAAAAAGGTGAAAATTTAAAAATAAAATCAGACTTTCCTTAGAAGTGGCACCATGCGCTTAACGACCTGATTCGTAGAGCTTTTGTTTCTACCGGGGTCCCATGCTTGCTGGAGCCGACGGGCCTTTGTAGGTCTGATGGTAAAAGGCCCGATGGTTTGACTTTCGTGGCGTGGAAGCACGGTAGATGCATTGTATGGGATGCCACTTGCGTCAGTATAGTCGCCGCCAGCCACCTTGCACGTACAGTCAGTATGGCTGCAGCAGCAGCCGAGGACACAGCGGAGAGGAAGCGACTGAAATACGTGGCTTAGGAGCCACAGTATTGTTTTGTGCCCATAGCCGTAGAGACCATGGGCAGCTGGGGTTTGGAAACTAGGGGCCTAATTAGGGAGTTAGGTCACCGCATAGGTGAAAGGACTGGCGACCCCCGTTCTGGGTTGTTTCTGGTGCAGAAGATAGCCATAACTATCCAGCACGGCAACGCAGCTAGTGTTTTAGGCACTTTTGCACCAGCAACGTTAAGGGATGGGATAGAAATGCGCCTGTATAAACTTTTAATGACTGGTTTATTTAATAACAAAAAAATCCACACATATGAGAATATGTAAAAAGAAGAACAAAGGTGGCTTAAGGTGGTATATAACTATATATATAACTGCTGAAGCCACCTAGGTCGTACTGCGTGCGCAGCAGCGGCCGCTACCGAAGACGCGGCGAATAGGAAACGTCAGAAATACGCAGCTATGGAGCCACAGTACTGTTTTGTGCCCATAGCTGTAGAGACCATGGAATGCTGGGGCACGGATGCTAAGCGTCTTTTTAGGGAATTAAGGCACAGAAATAGTGACTCTCGCTCTGGTTCGTTTTTGGTGCAAAGGATGTCCATTGCGGTACAGCGTGGTAATGGTAATGCATCTAGCATTTTGGGCACCTTTGCACCGGAAACGATACAGGGCGGGTTCTTAATATAAGCTCTCTCTCTAGCTATTACGCTTCTTGATATACAGCCTGGTGACAGACGGACGGACGGACAACGAAGTCTTAGTAACAGGGTCCCGTTCTTACCTTTTGTGTACGGAACCCTAAAAATACCTCTGTTAATTTTTACAGCCAATGGTAACAAACCGAAAACTGTAACCCAATATGACGTTCAAAATTGAACGAAATCCCTTCTCGATTTTTAGGGTTCCGTAGTAAACAAGGAACCCTTATAGTTTCGCCATGTCTGTCTGTCTGTCCGTCCGCGGTTTTACTCAGAGACTATAAGTACTAGAAAGCTGTAATTTGGTATGAGTATGTATATTAATTATGCCAAAAAAATCGTAGAAAAAAATCATAAATATTTTTCTTTAAAAAATATTGTGAGGTTGACAACACCATTTTTCGATTTAGGGATCCATTTCCGAAATATTTGGTTTTAAAGTGCAATTTTTTGTTAGAGGTAAGTGCCCCCCCCCCCCCCCCCCGCCTCTATCTGCTAAACGGTTATATATGGATACGTAAAAAAAATTACAGCTGTAGTATATATATACTGAAGTTGAAAGGAAAACTATCAGAGCTGAGTACTAAGTGCAAACCAAAAAGTTATAGGCAACCAACTTATAAAATGTACTGGTTAAACTTTTTCCACGTTGCCGACCACATTTAGGTTTTCCTAGAGTTGAACCGGTCTCTTTTAAGTCGGCCGAGATAATCAAGAATGGCAGAAAACGTGAAAAATGTTAACCAGTCTGTTCGCAGCCATCATAAAGACGACCTGCCGAGCCGCCATTGGCAATTTCGAGGTCCGAATAAATGAGTACCGTGAACGTGAAGGCTTCCATCAGAATGATTATATTTTTTTAGAAATAAATTCCCAAGGACTGTTCTTTAATCTATCTATAGCGGTGGCAAGGTTAGGGTCCTCCAAATCTCCGCGCCAAAACAAAACGCGCAAAGCGCGGGAATGTTCGTATGAAGGAAAAACCGAAGCACTATTTACAACAGTTTATTTACACGATCTGTACACAATATTTACGAGCAACAACTAAATAAAATTACAAATTGCGAGCAAAAATTTGTATATATATATATATTTATATATATACAAATTTTCGCTCGCAATTATGTGTATATATATATATATAAATATACACATATATATTTATTTACATATATAAAAGCGAAGACACGCACTAACTCATCACGAAATCTCGAGAACTACCTAGCCAATGAAGATGAAATTTAGCAGAAACGTAGATTGTGACTAGAAGACGTCCGCTATGAAAGGAAAACTCCATCCCTAAGGGGGTGGAATAGGGATTGGCAGTTTGTATGAAACTTTGTAATTTTTAAAGTGCCTATCTTAGTAATAATAATGCATTTATAATATTTTGATAATTACATTCCTATTGGGGTAAAATAGGGGTAGCAAGTGTGTATGAATCTTCGTCATTTTTGAAGTAAGGCATATGGAATTTCAGATTTATTTTTTTGTTCATTAAAAAATAATAATGCCATAATTGAATTTAAAACATTAGTACTATATATACCCCTAAAAGTATAAAAAGTGGTTGAAAGTTTATATGAAACTTCGTCATTTTTAAACTGAGAGACATGAAATTTTATATACATATAAGCAGTTAGAATATAAAAAATAAAATACAATATGTGAATTTTAATATTTTACCGCTAGGGCTGAGAAGGGGATGGAATTTAATATTAAACTTCGTGGGTTTGGAAGTGAACGGCATGAAATTTTAGATTTACGTCCTAGATTAGTAAAAAAAAGTAATGCATTAATTGGTTTTGAAAACTATTGATTTTTAGGGTTCCGTAGCCAAATGGCAAAAAAACGGAACTTTTTTATTCCGAAACTATTGAGACTACACAGTTAAGTACATGTATTTTGTGAACTGATTTACGATTTTTATACACAAAAACAATTAAAGGGGCTTCCCATGCATGGAAAAGCAAAACAATTTTTTTGTTCAAATAAGTTCTTAAAAATGACACTGAGAATCCTAAAACCATTACACATTATTTAGATATAGCACTTTTTTATGATCCGCAAATACAACTTTGTCATTCATACAAACACTTTTATGAAAAACAAAGTTATCTTTGCTGGCAAAAAATTATCGGAAGCGTCGGAAACCCACCGACCACGTAGTCGGATGACCTGACCAAGCTCGCAGGAAAACTGGCTGGATGCAAGCCGCTTCCAACCGGTCATTTTGGAAATCCTAAGGAAATATGCCATAAAAGGCCATGCATAGAAGCCATGTCCAGCAGTGGACTTCTTTCATTATGATGGTGATTATGAAGGGCGTAAAGTGGGGGTGGGAGATTTTATGAAATTAGAACGTAGGCGTATTTTGAAGTTACTACCCGAAATTACTACGGAAACAGTAAAATCGAAGTTTTTTTGTTTTACAGTCGAAATTTTGAAAGGAAGAAATGTACATAGGTAGGTAGATGCTTGATATTTCATCATCATCATCATCATCAGCCTATACTCGTCCACTGTTGGACATAGGCCTCCCCAATTGCACGCCATCGAGATCTATCTTCGGCTGCTCGCATCCAGCTTCTACCAGCCATCTTGCGCAAATCATCACTCCACCGTGCCTGAGGACGTCCTACACTACGTTTGCCGAGACGTGGTCTCCACTCAAGAACTCGTTTGCCCCAACGGTTATCGGTTCTGCGGCTAATATGGCCAGCCCACTGCCACTTCAGCTTGCTAATCCGGTGGGCTATGTCGATGACCTTAGTTCTCTGCCGGATCACCTCATTTCTGATTTGATCCCGCAGAGAAACGCCGAGCATAGCCCTTTCCATAGCCCGCTGAGCGACCTTCAACTTGTGGACCAGCCGTGCCGTTAGTGTCCACGTTTCGGCTCCGTATGTCATGACGGGTGGGACGCACTGATTGAAGACTTTTGTCTTTAGGCACTGTGGGATCGACGATGTGAAGACCAGACGTAGTTTCCCAAACGCAGCCCAACCTAGCTGAATTCTTCTATTCACCTCGCTCTCGAAGTTGTTTCTACCTAACTGCAATGTTTGCCCGAGGTATACATATTTTTGAACAACTTCGAGAACGGCACCGTGTACTGCAATCGGTTCCGGTAGTACATGTTCGTTGAACATGACCTTGGTTTTATCCAAGTTTATCCGTAGGCCGATGCGTAAAGAAGAATCAGCCAGGTCATTCAGTATCATCATGTACTCGCCATTGATGTTGATGCCACGTCCTTTCCAGTTCAGCGTCTTAAACATATCCTCCATAGCATTTGTGAACAATTTAGGAGATATTACGTCTCCTTGTCTCACTCCTCGATGCAACGGTATGGGACTTGTCTGCTAATTCTGTACTTGGATGGACATGGTGGCGGCCTCGTACATACATCTCATCACTTGGATGTATCGCCAATCTACTTGGCATCGCTGCAGGGACTCCAGAACGGACCAGATTTCAATCGAGTCAAAGGCCTTCTCATAGTCCACAAATGCTAGACACAGGGGCTGATTATACTCTTCGGTCTTCTGTATAATCTGCCGCACTGTGTGGATGTGGTCTATGGTGCCGTATCCGCTCCGAAACCCAGCCTGCTCCGGTGGTTGGAATTCGTCAAGTCTTCGCGCAAGACGGTTCGTGATCACTCTTGAAAACAGCTTATAGACGTGGCTTAGAAGGGAAATGGGTCTATAGTTCTTCAGCAGGGTTTTGTCTCCCTTTTTGAAGAAAAGGACGACTACACTCCTTCTCCACGCCTGCGGAGTTCTCCCTTCAAAGAGGACAGCATTAAAAAGTTTTTGGAGCTCCCTCAGTACGGGTTTACCTCCTGCCTTTAATAATTCTGTTGTAACGCCATCCTCTCCAGGGGCCTTTCCATTTTTAAGCTGTCCAAGAGCGATCTTGATTTCGCCAATGCTGATTTCTGGCAGGTCTTCAGTGAAATGGCGTGTTAATGTGGCTCTAGAATCCTCATTTTCGGGATCAGGTCGAGGTGCATGCGAAGCGTATAACCGGCCATAGAAGTTTTCCACCTCTGAAAGGACTGCCGGCTTCGAAGCAACAACTTCTCCACTTACTGTGGTCAACCTCGTCAAGTGGCTTCTTCCAAGAGATTTTACGAACACTTTTGACCCCCGGTTTTGCTCGATCGCTTTTTCAATAGCAAGGGTATTGGAGCACCGGAGATCGTGTCGTACGTGCTTGCTGATCTCTTGGTTTAGAGCCCGTTTTCCTGACGAAGTGACGGGTGGGTTTTCACGTCGTTCCTTCATTAGCCCTAAAGTCCTATCCGAGAGCTTTGACTTCCTGCCCTTACGCTGCATGTTACAAAATCGCGTACCTTCTTCCCTGAGAATTCGAACCACATTTTCAAAGTTCTGGTCAACGTCAATTGTGGTTTCCACGGCAGCGAATCGGTTCTTAAGATTTGACTGGAACGTTTCAGATTCCGTCATGGTTTGGAGCGGAGTAGATCGGAGCCTGGCCTTCATCAAGCGGACACGTTCAGCTTTGAAGTCGATATTCAGAGAGCCTCGGACAAGTCGGTGATCGCTATCGGTATTAAACTTGTTGATCACAGAGACGCCTCTGAATATGTGCTTTTTGTCCGTCATGATGAAGTCGATCTCATTTTTTGTCATAGTGTCGGGGCTTTGCCACGTCCACTTCCTTTGGGGCTTTTTCTTAAAGAAGGAATTCATCAAGAAGAGCCCCTCTCGTTCGAGGAAGTTGACGAGCATTCGCCCCCTATGATTTCTACTTCCAAATCCATGGGATCCTACTACCGATTTGCTGCAATTTTGTACTCCCACTTTAGCATTGAAGTCCCCCATAACATATGCTTGATATTTAGGGCGTTGGTTTCTTAGAAGATTAAGATATCCCAGAACGACTTATGGCTATTATTCAGTAATTCATTAAACTATATGATTATAAAAACCGGTCAAGAGCGTGTCACGCGCAGTGAAGGGTTCCGTAGTTGCGAATGACAACTTTGTGTTCACACTGTTTACACTCGCACCTCACAGTTTAACGACCAAAAACATCTAACAATGAAAATTGTATGAAATTTTACATTCTCCAGTACATTTTTAAGTTGGTTGCCTATAACTTTTAGTTTGCACTTAGTACTCAGCTCTGATAGTTTTCCTTTCAACTTCAGTATATATATACTAATGCTGTAATTTTTTTCACGTATCCATACCATATATAACCGTTTAGCAGATAGAGGGGGGGGGGACACACTTACCTGTAACAAAAATTTGCAACTTCGGAAACGGATCCCTAAATCGAAAAATGGTATTTTCAACCTCACAATATTTTTTAAAGACCTATTAATCGATACCCCACACGATGGGTAAATAGAGAAAAAAAAATCTCCCCCACTTTACTTGTACAGGAGCTACTTTAAAAAAAAAAATTTTTTTTTCAGGATTTTTTTTTTTACCACTTTTTTGCCATGATTAATACCCATGCCAAATTACAGCTTTCTAGCACTTATAGCCTCTGAGTAAAACCGCGGACGGACAGACAGACAGACATGGCGAAACTATAAGGATTTACTACGGAACCCTAAAAATCGGTGAATTGCGAGTCGTACAAAGGGTTCCGTACCATTATCTATACAACATTAGACTAGCGGTTAAAATAGTTTGTTGTATGGAAACCCCCTAAAATATTGATTAAATTCTGTTTTTACAATTTGTGTGTGAAATACATGATCTGTAAAAAATGTAATTGTCTGGCTATCACGGCATATGTAACAGACAGACGGACTGATAAAATACGCCCAGAGGTATTAGCAGTTGGGTTTTAGTTTTAGGGCATCATACCCAAAGATAAAAACGGGATCCTATTCATAAGACTTCACTGTAAGTATATTTAAATACCATTCATTTGAGACCAAACACAATACATTTCAAAAGTATATCAAAGTAAATTATTCGCGGATGAAACCGCGGGCAAAAGCTAGGAATCAATAAACATGTTTTATATAGAAATACTACTTTTTATTCTATCGACGAACAAAATATAAACTTTCTTTTGAGACACCCGTATGTATCTTATAGATAGGCATGTATAGATAAAAACTTTTGAGTCACTATAGTGCTCACAAAATAATTTTAAAAAAAGTTGGGCTTGTTAAAAAATCTTAACTGGCAATTTAATGACAAAAAGTTTATTTAATTTTTTTTTAAGACAAATATTGAATTCTCTACTAAACCATACTAACCAAACTACTCCACCATCCGATCTTTACATTTTGTCTCACTTTTCCATTGTTTCATCCGAACCCTCACACAGCCGATTTTCGTCGTCAATTTCACACGGCAGAACCCCACTGTCACCTTCATTTAATTTTATAATCGGGTCATATTCAATACTTTCATCAAGAACTATCATGGGATGGTTTGGCGATTGGAGATAACTTTCTAATTTTTCCCATGCGAGTTGAGTTTTTTTTTTTCCTGTGCCTCCATAGCTACCACCAAATGCCACCTTTTTAGTTCCATCATCAGACTCTGGATACCATCTAGGCACAAAATATTTGTCAAGACGAGTCATAAGAGTCCAAACTCGATGGGGTTACGTCGTTTTATTACAGAGTTCCTAAGACCAAAGACTAAAGTTTTAAGACCACCGTTCAGATCAATCATCAGACCTGAATACTTTGTAGGCACAAAGTACTCGTCAAGATGTTTTATACGAGCCGAAACTCAAGTGGGTGAAGTCGTTTATTTACGGAGTTTCTATGTTTACCTTTCAGCTCCATCATCCGATCACCTCCATGTCATCATAATATTGCATTAACACGCAATATACATAGGTAAGCGTACAAAATCTCAGATCAACAGGAAATCGGAAAGGGGGTCAAATTTAACTTGCAAAATTTGATTACATGCAGACAGACAGCCAACGGGACAGGTGAAACTAAATAAAAGCTTGTAAAATAATTTCTAAACTTTCCTTCATGCCAATATTTATTATTTATTAAAAATTTTGAGTCACTGTGGTGCTCACGATATAACAAAAAAAATTGGGGTTTTTTAAAAAAAACAGGCAATTTAATGAAAAAAAAAGTTTATTTAATTTTTTTTAAAGATAAGCTCCACCATTCGATCTTTAGTTTATGTCTCAGTTTTCCATAGTTTCATCTGAATCCTCAGAAGACCCACACAGGCGATTCTTATCATCGATCTCACACGGCAGAACCCCACTGTCATCTTCATTTACAATCGGGTTATATTCAACACTTTCATCAAGAACTATTATGGGATAGTTTGGCGTTTGGAGATAGCTTTCCAATTTCCTATCAAGATTCCCCATGCGAGTTGGGTAAGTTTTTTTATTTTTTCCTATAGTTCCATAGTTACCACCAAATGTACCATTAATATCAATTCCATACGTTCCCCAAAATCTATTTTTCTTATTACCTTGTTTCTCACCACCAAAACTACCTTTGACTTCGCTTTGAAATTTACCACCGATGGTACCGTTCATGCTATCTCCCTCAGATTGAAAACTAGTTCCTAATTCAAAATCCACCTTAGCACCAGCAGTATTATTCATATTAACACCTCCCCAATCACTTTCAACTGTCCCTCCAAAATTAGCTGTTGCACTGCCCCCCCAATCACCAAACATAGTTTCTTCGTCATTATCTTTATATTTCCGATTACCTACAGTTAAATCGGGTTCTTGTTTAGTACCGCCGGGATAGATAGGAGTAGAATTGATTTTCGGATCCTGTGGTGGTTTATTATCCACCGAACCCGTTCCAGCTTCAGTAGTTGAGATGGCTGTTGGTTTTATTGCTGGCTGATACCCATCCGGACAAGGATCTTGTTGTTTGTTATCGGATGCATGATAATTAAAAACGGGGGTGAGATTACTACAATTAGATTTTTGGTGACTGACATCGCTTCCATAATAATTAATACTCGAACCTTTGTGACTGAAAGTAGGTCCATTATTATCTAAAACGAGTTCTCGATGACCGACCATCGGTCCGTAATAACTAATATCTCCTTCGAAATTAGAATGTCCATAATAAGATGTTGGACCCGACGGAGGAGATGGTGAAGGCGGTGTCATTTCATACATTTGATTATAAGACTCAGGGTGATATATTTGATGATAATTAGGGAGATTTCTTGGTATGTATTTTGACACAGAATTTTTGGACGAGACTTGGGTTTGTAGGTCTGAGACAGGAGGTTGTTGGTTTGAGACTGGATATTGGTAATTTAGATTATGGCCTGTGCTTGAGTGAAGTGAGAGAGGTTGTTTCTGTGCATTCTTATGTTGGTAAGAACTTGTGTATGAGTGCTGATACGGGTTTCGTTCTCCCACACGTAAGCTACTACTACTTTCTTCCGAACGATCGGAAGGATTGACTGCAAGTCTATTTCCACTATCGTTTAATAAACCTAATAAGATCGAATTCTTATTTCTGACGTTTTCAGGATGAGAGACTGGTTCTCGCCAGTGACGATAATTTTGATGGATACTAGCATATTTTCCATCTTCTGAGCTTTTTGGTTGTGCAGCTTTTGAACACGGTCCTTTGTGCAGCAAAAATAGATCTGGATGTTTTGACTGAGCTAACCATAGTTTTTCCTCATTTTTGTAAGTCAAACCATCGATCCCACACACTTCTTCATTTAATGAATACGATTGACCAGTTATGGTAACGATGAGATGAGTCATCATATATAACACATTCCATTGAAGAGCAGCACCTGTGAATATTCAAAACAACAAGATTTTATACAATCCAATTCCCGTAACATCTTTCGGCTTAACCATTTATGTAATAACCTTCTTTAAAAATATTTAAGGAGTATAAATTTAATAGAATAATTTGAATAAAATGTTTACTCGACGGAAACTTAATCAGCTGATTTTTAGGGTTCCGTACAAAAGTTGAAAAACGGAACCCTTATAGGATCACTCGAGCGTCTGTCTGTCCGTCCGTCCGTCTGTCACAGCCGATTTTCTCCGAATCTACTGAACCAAATTAGATGAAATTTGGTAAGATAGTGTAATCCTATGACCCAAACACGGATGTGCAAAGTAAATAAAGATTTTTTTGAAATAAGGGTCATTTTGAGGGGCCCAATTACAAAATTTTAAAAGAAAGTTTTGTAAACCTTACTCTGTTATATATCAAATGAAAGGGCTCATTATGAGGATCTCAAAAATATATTTTTTTGTTCGGGTAAAATCAATACTTTTGATTTTATTCACGAAAGAAGGCAAAAATTGACCATTCCCCCCCCCTGATCTCCGAAACTACTGGGACGAAAATTTTGAAAAAATTACAAAATGTAGTTCATTCCTTGAAGATTACAGGAAAAATAATAAGAATTCCATCACTTGAAAATTAAGTGGTAAACTCACAATAATAAGTTTATCTAGGGAAATAGTTCACTAAAACACCACTAGATGGCGCTAATCAATTGAATAAAACATTTTTTGCACATTGTGTGTATGTTCACGAAGCATATTGTACGGAACCCTCATTGCGTGAGTTTGACTCACACTTGGCCGGTTTTTTTGTTTTTATTTTAATAATATATCTGACACCACTTGAATTTTTTTAGTGAAATATCATTACATTTTAACCCATGTAGTTTTTATTTTGGATAAATTATGATTTTGCGTGATTACGACGTATATTTGGTTGCCGGTTTAGTTGCTTAAAAAAGATATTACATTTATTAGATATACCCATAAAGTTAGAAAACTTTTTCCCGTGGGTTTATTGCCATTATCTTTAAACATTGGAACCCTGTTTTTGATGCATTCAGGAAAAAAAATTCTGCACGAATACCTACGTATGTGCTAAATGTAAGCGCAATCCGTTTAGTGGTTTTAGCTATGTTTTAAAAGCTCAGTCAGTATTCTATATTATGGTAACGACTTTCTTTTATACATGATTATTTTTGGAATAGTACAATAAATAAAATGGTGCATTGAGTACCCCTTACTGGTCATATTCAAGCACAAAAGATAAGAAATCAAAAACCCAAAATTTTCCCGAAAAAACTGAGATATTTGGTTATTGCTAGATAATAGTAAATGTGTACGTCCATTAATTTACGTCACATGTTCTTGTTTTACGCATTTGGCATTGATTGTTAACTCGCGTCAAAGCTGAGCCCAGCTGGACCAATCAGGCGTATCGCCTACCCCCGCTCACCGTGCCCATTTTCCAGGGACTACCCGCTAACTAGCAAAAAAAAATAGTGAAATTTTATCATTGGAAGTGTGCGCGCGTTCCTTTGATTTAGAAATTGTGTGCTTTTAACCCTGTATTCTTCCCGGGAGTGCGTGACGTGTGTGGTGGTAACCCAATGTACGAACCGTTGTTAATGTTTACCAAAGGTTACATTACCACGGTTTATTTCACGCACTGACCCGGACATAAGGAAGAGGAGGTCAGGAGTATACACAAAACAAGTACGATTATGTATTGGCGTACCTACTTTGATTCGCCAAAGTGCAAATGACGAATGAAGTTAGAATTTCAAAATTAAGTGCTATTGATCGTAAGTTTGTTTTTTTTTCCAACTTGAACATTTTCCTTTGAAGTTGATATCAATTATGCAATCAGCTGTTATATCCGTGCAGCGACAGCAATGAGCGAGCGAAAGTAAACAAACGTTTTCTTTTTTAATTATGGCTTCCACCGAGATTTCAGTGATTCTGCCAATGTCCAGTTTAATGAGATACTAAGTATCGGTGTTGTACGGTATGTGGCATCAAAGATGGCGTATGTTCTTTGGCAGCCTCGTGGGAGATTTTGGCGACAAATCTATACGAGTACATTTAACAGTCTACTTTAACTATTTCACAAATTGTTCTCGAGCACGAGCATTTATAACACCAAACTACACCAATTTCATATTATAAAGTCCACTTAAATCAATTTGCAAAATTGTATAAGGCAAACGACAACTGAACCCCTTGACTTCCCACCAAAAACTCCCTAAACAAACGTTATCGCGAGAGATAATTTATGAATGAAATTTTGACATAACCGTCTGAAATATGTCCAAAATTTAAGCAAAATTTTAGGATAAACACAAACATTAATAACAAAGTAACTAATGAGTAATATTAAATTACGATTCCACCTATACACGATTATTGTTGAAATAGTACAATAAATAAAATGGGACATTGGGTACCCGTTACTGGTCAAATTTGGAAGCACAAAAGATAAAAAAATCAAAAACCAAAAATTTTCCCGAAAAAAGTGAGTTATTTGGTTATTTAAAGGTAATAGTAATTGTGTGGGTTAAACAAGAACATTGACGTAAATGAATTGATTTACGTCAATGTTCTTGTTTAACCCAATCGGCATTCATTGATAATTCGTTTCAAAGCTGACCCAAGCTGGACCAATCAGGCGCATCGCCCAGCCCCGCTCACCGTGCCGGCGTCTCCGCACTACCTTTTCTCATTTTCTACAAGTACTTCCTACTACCCTCTAACTAGCAAAAAAAATAGTGCAATTTTATCATTGGAAGTGCGCCGCGTTCTCTTGATTTACAAGCGAAATTGTGTGCTTTTAATCCCGTATTCTTCCCGGGAGTGGGTGACGTGTGTCGTGGTATCCCAATGTACGAACCGTTGTTAATATTTACCAAAGATTACTTTACCAAGGTTTATTTCACGCGCTGACCCGGGGACACAAGAAAGAGGAGGTCAGGGGTGTTCACAAAACAAGCACGATGATGTATTTGCGTACTTTGAGGAGGATACTCACCGGAGTGCAAGTGACGAATGAAGTTAGAATTTCAATATTAAGTGGTATTGATCGTAAGTT
Source organism: Rhodophaea formosa (assembly GCA_963082605.1). Taxonomy (NCBI): domain Eukaryota; kingdom Metazoa; phylum Arthropoda; class Insecta; order Lepidoptera; family Pyralidae; genus Rhodophaea; species Rhodophaea formosa. Next base: position 6,063,210 of record OY720209.1, read on the forward strand.
TTTCTTGTTATTTTTTCCAACTAAACATTTTCTTTGAAGTTGACATCAGTTATGCAATCAGCTGTAATATTCGTGCAGCGGCAGCAATTTGCAAGCGAAAGTTAACAAATGTTAGCGCGAGAGATAATTATGAATGAAATTTTGACATTACTGTCCGTAATGTGACCAAAATTTTAGCAATATTTCAGGATAAAAACAAACATTAATAACAAAGTAACTAATGAGTAATATTAAATTACGATTCCACCTTTATAATAAAAAAAACAGCCTTCTTTAATAAGGCCTCGAAGTCTTTGCACTATTCCAAAATTAAGAGTGTACTCGTATATGTCGCAGTCATCTGGTTGAATCTGCAATTTGATTGAATGACTAGCGCGTTCATTATATGACCACGTTTAATTGAATGACTAGGCCGAACGTTGATTGAACAAGCGTCGCTCAACGTCCAACTAGTTACATAGCCCTTTGAACAGAGCGGACATAAAATCAGTCAGGTGAATCAAATTGGGAAATTATAAGTCAAGCCACAAAATTATTTATTGGCCACGTGATCAAACTTCTAATTTTATAACCAAGCAATGGCAAAATGACATCGCCAAACTAATTCGGCTTTTTTATAACGCCAACTAAATATTCTATAGAAAGCGTCAATTATAGATCATCAGTTATTATAACTTGTCCTTCTTATTTATACACTGGCACCTAATTTACGAACTCGGCCACGGATTTTACATCACGTCACCATTTTACGTTTTACAGCTTCAACACTATGTCCTCAAAAGAAATATATTTCAGGCTTCTACAAACAGCATCATTTATTATTACCTTAGCGTGTAAAATTCATATTCTTTTATCGTAAAAATAGCCACTGCATGATTTGGTGTGACTGCGCGAGATGACGGCAGGCCATTTGCACCAATCATAAATTCAGGCGTTTCGACGAATACAATAAAGGGTTTCTTTCATCTTGGAACGTAACACTACCGAAGAATCAGACCAAGTGAATTACTGGCTGCTGTGATTATCCCGACTTTTATCACAAGTACATCCCTTACTATGGGCCTCATATGAAAGCTCAAGGTCGCTCAAAGAGCTGTGGAGAGGACTATGCTCGGTGTTACTCTACGAAATCAAATCCGTAAAACAACAAAGGTCACCGACATAGGTCAGCGGATTAGCTCTTTGATGTGGCAGTGGGCGGGGCACATGGCACGAAGAACCGATGGCCGATGGGGCAGAAAGGTTTTCGAATAGCGACCACGTACTGGCATGCGCAGCGTCAGACACCCACCGAACAGGTGGTCCGACGACCTGACCAAGGTCGCAGGGAAGCGCTGGATGCAGGTCGCTTCCAACCGGTCATTTTGGAAATCCTTGGGAGAGCCCTATATCCAGCAGTGGACTTCATGCGGCTGAAATTATGACATCTGCAAGCATTTGATGGGCCTTACAATCAGACTGAAAATAAGGTGACGCCACCATTAGAGGCAACATCACACACACAACACTTGGATTAAACAAAAAGCGTGGAAAGCCAACTATAGCGCGAGCCGCGTTAATAATCCAATAATGGTATCTATAAATAATTTTTGATTATTTACCTACCTACATTCTTTTAATATGTTTCTATGATTTACTATATGTAAAATGATAGTTATTCAATAAACAAATTGATTTTTTAAAATAAAGTATTTTATTTTGTCTGTCCCCAATAACTTCTGGTAATATGTTCTGGTATTCGTGGCTATAATATACTATTTGATGACAATTTTAGCTAAATTTTGGCGAGCAATAAATGTGGGGTGAATATATTTTTTGATGTCATATTTTAGTATTTTTGAAGTTTACAGTTAGAATGCATGTTATAAATTTAGATGCTAAAAAAATAACCGTCATGCTGAGTTGATTTTAGGGTGGCTTACATAGAAGATAACTAGTGGCTAAGATAGTATTATATAGATGCTCGTTTATTGTGGCTGACTTAGTAATATAGTATATATATATATATATAGGGGACATATCACACAAATTGAGCTAGCCCCACAGTAAGTTGTGAACTTGTGTCGCAGGATACTCACTCAACGATACCATATTTTATAACATATACTTATATAGATAAACATCCAAGACCCAGGTCAATCTGAAAAAAGATCGTTTTTCATCTTGACCTGACCGGGGATCGAACCCGGGACCCCCGTGTCGCAGGCAGGCGTGTTGACCACTGCGCCACGGAGGTCGTCATAAGAAGGCAACACATTTTTTTTTGTGGCGCATAATGCTATTAAAAAGGAGCCTGTTTCAACCCAATCAAATTTAGTTCATTTTTTTTCCCACTGCCGCGCTAGTAGTCACCAAAACAAATATGGCGTCAAACAGTTCGCACAAATGGCACGGTGTTGATATTATTTTTGAATAAATTTACTTTTGTAATAAAATAGAATGACATTATGGATTTAGCTATTATAACGCCGCCGCCGGCTACTTAAATAACTAAGAAAAATTTGCAAAAATATGAGATTAAATAAAGAATTGGAAATTATGCTACCACCAAATATTACAAAGTCAGCTCAGATTTAACGACTTCGCTAAATGACTTTCATTCAGTCAAGGTGTTGAACGTTACATTCAACAACTTGACGAATTGTCCTTTTGTCATTCAATTAAACGTGGTCATTCGACATATACATATAAATCTTACATTAAATTAGAGGAGAATTTGATTTGGGAGAATTTTAATTTATGAAATTATATAATTAATGGACCTGTTCTATAGGTGCATTAATTATATCCTAATCCTCACTAATAATACAAATGCGAAAGTGAGTTTGTTTGTTACGCTTTTACGCCGAATCTACTAAAATTTTGCATACACATAGATTAGGGTACCGAGAAGGACATAGGCTATATACCACGTGGGCAAAGCCGTGGGTAACAGCTAGTCGTTCCATACATTAGAATTCTCGTTGGATGATAGAATCAAAATATGGCACGAAATATCAATATAAATTTAGCCTTTTTCACTAAGAAAGATGAAGTTTCTTAAATATTCAAATTTAATCACAGTCACTTTTAAATAACTGCTATAAAAAGGCAAGATGTAGAAATTTTGAAAATATGACGTTCAAAAAGAGATAGAAATATCCAATTTTACAAAAATCTTTGACTTTAACTACTATTGTTACAATTATTTCGATAGCGGTATAACGAAAAAAGAAACATTTACAGATTTTTACAAGTAAATAAGTTTTTCAAAAACTGTTAAATGTAAATAATTAAAAAAACTTAAAAATCCGTTGAGTGTGCCTGACCTACGACAACCCGCGCAAGCCCCGCTGACAGCGACGGCGATCGGCCTTCGTACCACGACACACGGAAATGGAGCGACAGCGGTATCGAGATGTTATCGTTTCCGTACCAAGACCGTACCTGCTACGACGAAGTAAGGGGCGAAAGGAGAGCGATAGCGGCATCAACAATGAACTGTGCGGGATATAGTAAAGGAATAATTGAATACGACAGCGAGTGAATGAATACGTGTAAGCAAACCTTTGATGTTTTTTGTGCCAACTTCAACTATGAAACATTCTCTAAACTATCAATGGAGTATGAGAAAATCTGGGCATGCATAGAATGTTGCAGTAAAATGCCGAGTAGTGACAATTTGCATACACCAGTACGGCAATCGTTCACGGCTCTTGATATGAATACGAGCATTGCGAGCGACTACCCAGATAAGTCAATAAGTGGGGTGGATAATGTTACAGCACGTGCAGGGGCGCACTTAGTGCCTCCAACACCACAAAAGGATGTACTAGAGATTGCGCTGAATAAAATGCGCACCACCATGATGGAAGAAATTAAGGAGATTCAAACTGAATATGAAACATGTCTAATGGAAAAAATAAGTGAAGTATGTCGTAAATACTTAAATGAGATAAAATCTGAAATTGCCAATAGAGTATGTAAATGCAACAATCTACCGTAACTGTATTAAAATAATTTTATGTAAAACAGGGAACAAAGTCATAGTAGGTACTTGATCACCTGAAATCCATAACTCTGAAAGGATGCACGATGCAAGATGCACGGTGGAGGTCCTCAAATCGCGCAGAAACTACGCTTCATTCAAAATTCGTGGCAGGCAGCAGCATTCGTGGACCCAAGGAACTGGGGGGCTGACATAATAATATGTATTAAATGCAATGTCGGGAATTAACGCGAAAACATACCGTTTTTAGGGTTCCGTAGTAAACAAGGAACCCTCATAGTTTCGCCATGTCTGTCTGTCTGTCCGTCCGCGGTTTTACGCAGAGACTATAAGTACTAGAAAGCTGTAATTTAGTATGGGTATGTATATTAATCATGGCAAAAAAGTGGTAGAATAAAATCTTCAAAAAAAAAAATTTTTTTGGTGTAGCTCCCATACAAGTAAAGTGGGGGAGTATTTTTTTTTATCTATTTACCCATCGTGTGGGGTATCGTTAAATAGGTCTTTCAAAATATTGTGAGGTTGAGAACACTATTTTTCAATTTAGGGATCCGTCTCTGAAATATTTGGTTTTAAAGTGCGAATTTTTGTTAGAGGTAAGTATCCCCCCCCCCCCCTCTATCTGCTAAACGGTTATATATAGATACGTGAAAAAAATTACAGCAGTAGTATATATACTGAAGTTGAAAGGAAAACTATCAAAGCTGAGTACTAAGTACAAACTAAAAAGTTATAGGCAACCAACTTATAAACTGTAAAATGTCATACTATTTTCATTGTTAAATGTTTTTGGTCGTTAAACTGTAAGGTGCAAGTGCGAATAGTGTGAACTCAAAGTTGTCATTCGCAACTACGGAACCCTACACTGCGCGTGGCCCGACACGCACTTGGCCGGTTTTTCTCCAGACGTTTCGGCCGGGTTACACCGACCGTGGTCACTGGATGACTGTTGCAGCGGTGTTAGTGCCCCGTCGGCGCGATGACATCTTCATCCACCGGCATATTCCTAGTTTTCTAACTACCGTCACACACCACACTAACAGTGTCCTTATTACGTATGTTAATGGCAACCGATGCCTTAACCAACCGTTCACAAAACATAAGTTGTGTTTTAGCAACCACTGGATTCCACGCTGGTGACAACTTAAGGCCGTCCTCACGATTGAAATTATTTGGGTGCTTTTTAATTTCAATTGCCTCACGTACCATTCTTGAATAATAATGGCAGTCCGCGGAGAGGACCTGCGTACGATGGAATTCAATCCAGTGGTTAGCGCCAGCTTCCAACAGGTGTTCTGCAATAGCCGATTTAGTGCTCTGTCGGTTTTTTACAGCAGCGATATGTTCTCTGACCCTTTCCGCTATAGTCCGCTTCGTTTGGCCTATGTATGAACTACCGCAGGAGTTTGTAGCGGCAATACATCTTTCGGAGTGCCCACTATGTTGTTAATTTTCGCCCCCGGTGTGTATACCGTTGGGATGGAGTAGGTTTTAAGTACAGCACCGATCTTATCTGTTACTCCTCTTAAGTAGGGCAAGTATGCTGGCTGTCTGCTTACCTCCGGATGCTTGCTTCTCCTTCTTGGTTGCCTGTGTCTTTTAGTCACTTGATATCCGTTGTTTTGGAGTACCTCTTGTACATGTTTCAGTTCGCCCTCGACATGCTCAGGGTCGCACAAATCATAGGCTCTGCTTTTGAGTGACGTCCCCATCCATTAGCTTTTCTTAACATTTTAATAATAAGAAAGCCTGATAATAGTATTGGTCATACTGCGTATATAAAGCCTACCCATACGGACAAATATCTCAATGGCAAATCCGATCATCATCCAATTCAGTTGGCTACCGTTGGTAAATCTTTGTTTCGGAGATCACATGGTATCTGTGACACCCTCCACCTCAAGGAGGAGCTTCAACGAGTAAAATCGATCTTAAGAAGCAACAACCTCCCTCCCAAAAACACATCACAGAAGTCGCCCAAAGCCTCACACAGTTGATCGTTTTCATGCTACCTTACCATATGTAAAGGGAACCACGAACAAAATTGGTAATATACTTAAGCGTGCTTCAATCAAGACCTACTACAAGCCGCACAAGAAAATAACCCTTTTAAGACCTGTCAAATCTAATATCCCGTTACAAGATGCTGGAGCTTATAAAATTTACTGTGAGTGTGGTTTATCATACATTGGGCAAACAAAGGAGGCATCGGTACCTGTATAAAAGAACATATTGCTGACATGAAGAATAGGTGCTCAATGAAGTCTGCAGTCTATGAACGAACATGCCCCAGACAAACCCAATCATTATATACGTTTTAAAATAATTTTCAAGTCCTTACAAAAGAAAACAGATACATTCCAAGGATGTTTCGTAAGGCTATTGAAATTAAAAATCATCCTAATTTCAATAGAGAAGATAGTTGGCAGTTACCACCAGCTTGGGATCCGGTCATCAATTTAATCAAATCTCAAGCTAAGCAGAAGACTGCAAGACCTTCAGATGCCGTGAGCCAATACTGCGTACATCCGGAACGTTATCAATAAATATTTTAGGAGGTAGATTTGCAGTTCTTATAAAATATTAGACAAATGTCATCTTAGTCTACCTGCGACCATGAAAACCGAAAAGTGTTCGAAACGTTAGGTGTATAAAATAAATAATGTAATAAACGCGATAAAAACCGTATTAAAATAATTTTATTTAAGCAGATAAAGCCATATAAGCCAAGTTACAGTACACCAAGTAAGAGTCAACAATATAGATGCGGTGATTAGGAATATGGAATACAATACATCGAGACAGAGCATAGAAATGCACTATCAGAATGTCCAAGGGCTTACCGTACAAAACTAACAAGGTTTCAGTCCTTCATTTATTCGGTGGGGGCGATATATATGTATATATATACCACAGTAACATACATAGTAACAGTGACGAATATATAGCTCTATTTAGTTTGGTTGAGAAATTATGTATAAAGTATAAAAATAATGTTATTGTTCCAGGAGATTTCAACTTACATTGCGCAAGTATGGAAACTCTTAATTATTATGAATATTATCTATCCTTTTGTGGATTCAATCAAAATAATAACGTGCCAAATTTTAACAATAGGCAATTGGACTTAGTACTAAGTGGGAGTGGCTTACAAGAAGCTCTTGGAGCTCTTAGCGTCAGTGACACGGGGAGGTTGCAGCCGGTAAACCCACACCATCCGCCGCTCGCGATCACCATAACTTTTGAGCAAACCAAAGCAAAATGCGAGTCAAGAGAGACAAGTAGAGTCATCCCACAAGACGCAGTGGAATTTCCGAAAAGTCAAAATGGATCTCTTGTACACGAATTTAGCGAATATAAATTGGGCAGAACTGTACCTTATAAAAAACCCGGAAAAATTTGTAGAGTATTTTTACGATAATCTAATCTCTAACACAATAAGGCAGCATGTACCGAACAAAATATGAGAGAAAAGCAAATTCTAAATTTAAATATCCGGAGTGGTTTACGAGAGACATAAAATAATGTCTTGCTCATTCAAATAAAACATATGCTACATAAACGCTACAAAAAGTCAAAGTCACACGCAGAGTTCTCGCGATATAGAAAAAAGTAAAGGAGGAGGTTGAACTAGCGCATGATCGACATTTACAGTGTCTGCAAAAAAATATGTCTAAAGATCCTAAATCGTTCTGGTATTTTGTGAATGCAAAAAGAAAGAATGACAATAAACAAAGGTTGATAAAATACGATTGCATTCTTACGGAGAGAGAATATGTTAAGAAGTGTGAATATCGCAGACTATTTCTGTTCAGTTTATAGGCAAGAGCCAGCAAAACTGGAAGTAGCAGCAGCAAGTGCGCTGACATCGGCCACTGCCGCACGGGTGCAGGTGCACGGGCTACAGATGGCAAAAGTAAGACAAGCATTAACGAAGCTTAAACCTAAGCACTCTGTGGGGCCCGATGATATACCACCGTTCCTCTCTCGATATTGTCGTGAGGTTTTAGCAACGCCATTATTGTATATATTTAACCTATGCCTTGAAAATGGAACAATCCCTGAAAGGTGGAAACTAACGAGGGTGGTACTAGTGCCAAGGGGCCGAGGGGGTACGAAAGCAAGTAACTATAGGCCGGCAGCAATCCTGAGTACACCAGCTAAGATATTAGAATCTGCAGTAAACCAGTCCATATACACGCAAGTGAGATCTCAACTATCAGAAGCGCAACACGGCTTTCGACCCAAAAGAAGCACAGCGAGCAATCTAATTCAATTGATGACACAGTCGTTCCAGTGGTAGACGCAAAGGCGCAAGTGGACGCAGCGTATTTTGATTTCGAGAAGGCATTTTTTTTAAATAAATTAACAATTATATACGGACAAATCACACAGATTGAGCTAGTCCCAAATTAAGTTCTTAAGTAAGACTTGTGTTTTGGGATACTAATTCAATGATACTATATTTTATAACGAATACATATATAGATAAACATCCATTTGATACGGTGGATAACGACATCCTTTTATGAAACTGGGCGAGTCAGGATTCACGCCGAAAACTCTAACTTTCATCGCCAGTTATCTGAAAAACAGACAACAATATGTCAACTGTGCTGAGCATCAATCAGATCCATACTTCACAGGATCGGGGGTAAATCAAGGAAACAATTTAGGTCCCCTCCAATCCAACCTAATGATAAATGACTTGCCCGACGTCGTAGTAAAAGCAACTTGTCTTCTTTTTGCGGATGATCTGAAGTTGGTGTTAGAAATTAGGAGCCAGTCAGACTGTGAAAAAATTGCATAAAGACATAAACAGGGTAGTGCAATGGAGCTACAGAAATCATCTACAGTTTAATGTATCCAAGTGCTCGGTTATGTCGTTTACGCGACATTATGTATAACCCTAGGAAATAAAGAATTTCATTTCATTTCATGGCGCCCGATAATTTGGCAATACAGTGTAAGTAATGCTCAGATGCTGAGAGTTAAAGAGATAAAAGACTTGGGGGCTTACTTCACAGAGTACCTCAACTTCCAGGAACATATTATCAAAGCTTGCAAAAAGGCGTTTAGGAATTTTGGTTCGTATTGCGGCACACCAGAGGGTACACAAACTTAAGCGCAATACAGGCTTTATACGAAGCGTTAGTGCGGAGCCATCTCGAGAGCAAAGCTTTTATTTGTTCACCTCGGGAGACAAAATTTATGCAAATGGTGGAACGGATACAAAATAAATTTACAAGATTTCTATATCTGAAAATGTATGGTGTGTATTCGTTCTATCCACTAATGTATCCCACACTGTTTGTTCTCGGGATGGTTGGGTACAACTCGCTGGAGATTAGACGAAATGTGAGACTAGCAACATACTTGTTCCAACTGCTTCAAGGTAGGGCCTGCAACCAGGCAGTGTTGCAGTGGATAGCGTTCAGCGTTCCGGACCGGTACGTGAGGCGGCGGCAGCAACCCCCTTGCGATTCCGCAAGCGCGAACGAATTTGTTAAAACAAGAGACAATCACCGGGCGCTAAGAGCTCTGAATGAGGTAGCTAGCAATGTAGACCAGCTGTTAAGTAGTAGCTTGATAGAATTCATAAAAGCCATTACATATGAATTATATTATTCGTATAATGTAAGAAATACTGATAGCTAAGTGTTAACGTAGTGTAAACATGTAATTTAAGTAATTAACTACCTACTCTATTGCATTGGGTAATACTGTAAAGATAGAGTAAGGTGAATGAATGAATATATAAATAAAAAACAAAAAAGCTTGTTTTGAATAAGGTATAGGGAGACGATAAAAACAAAAATAGAAAAATAGTTTTAAATAGGTTTCAATAGAACTTGAGTCACATTTTTGAAAATAAAATAGCATCGGAAAATATTAAAGGCTATAAGTAAATGTGACGATTATAACATAAATCAAGATGGTATTTGTAGATATTTGAAAGAGAAAGGAAAGAAAAATAATTTATTTGACATTACAAATTTTTTGAATTAATTAATTACTATTTCACTTTAAATTACCTGTCCACAGCATTTTCGACGCCAATGTATTGAGAAAAGTCTATTTACTTATCTGATAACAAAATTTCCTTCATTATGTTAGTTAAATTAAACAATAATTGGATTGTAATTTACGAATGTTCATTTAAATGATATCGTAATAAGGATATTTTCACCATAGTATTATCACAAACATTATTGTCCAACTGTTGGAAAAACGTATTTCCCGTCTCCTACCATTTATTTAGCCCGCCATCGTTGGCCTGCCCCTACGACAATGATCATACCCGGGGTACCTAAGGAGGCACTTTATTCATTGTCTCATTTTTCACACTGTAACACAAACACACACGCACACTCGCGCAAGTGTTCGACGAGCTCCGTAGCGCAGCGGTCTACACGCCGGCTTGTGACACGGATGGTACCGGGTTCGATCCCCGGTCAGAAGAGGTCCAAGATGGAAAATCATCTTTTTCAGATTGGTCTGGGTCTTGGATGTTTACCTATATATGTATTTGTTATAAAATATTGTATCGTTGAGTTAGTATCCCATAACCACACGTAGTTCATATATCTCCATGCCCATAACACAAGTCTTACTTAAAAACTTACTTAGGATTTAGATTAGGATAGGAATCCTATCCTAATCCTAACTATCCTAACTAATATTATAAATGCAAAAGTGAGTTTATTTGTTTGTTTGTTACGCTTTCACGCTGTATCTTCTGAACCGATCACCATGAAATTTTGCATACACATAGGTTAGGGTACCGAGAAGGACAAAGGCTATATATTACGCGGGCGAAGCCGCGGATAACAGCTAGTTAAATATAAAAGTCAAAATATATTATTTCTTCAACAAAAGATAAAGCAATAGTAAGCTCGTGCCAGGAGGATTAAATACATACTCATAATCTTCTTCTCTTACAGGGAAGAGAACTCCCTGACTCAGAGACTATTAGGCCAAGGCTTCGAGCAACACGGCCTCCGTACCGGACGGAGGGAGTGGGCAAAGCGACAATTTACTATGACAATTTTTCTGGCGTTTTTTGCGGGGGGAAATGTGCACACAAGTTTAGTTCCGCACACCTACATACAAAACTTAAACTGTCACTTGATAGTAATTATGACATTGTCACAAAAAATGACATAAAAAAGAAAAAATAATTTGTGTACAGATGAGTCACACACAACTAACACATAGACATGCATATGCCTAATTTTGCTTGTAACTTGACAGAGGGGAATGCAGCGTATGGCTACTCCCTTCCGTGTTGCTCGAAGGGCCAAGGAAATGAGAATGATAATAGTGACAGATTGATCGTCAATGGCAAAGACAATATAATACTAACGTAATAGACTGTCCACCTCATACACAAATATTGGACCAAATTAAGGTTGCGAAAAGCAGGCGAATGTATGGCGCAGGAGAGTTGCTTGCTACTCGATACTAGATGGCGATAATCTGCGTTAGCCTTTAACTTACTAAATTTACGGTGTCATTTTAAAATATTATGCCTAAAATATTATTTTGATTTTTAATAAGTAATATTTTGTGAATTATGTTTCTATATTCTCATAATACGGTAGATACAATGTTGTGTAGTTTCGAGTGGCGCCATCTATGCGAGTCTCTGAGAATAAATCGTATGATTAAGGCGTTGAGACCCCATGTCAATGGACATGATTCTTTAGAGATCACCCCTTTTCCTTGACATTTTCAAAATCTGTGCCAGGAATGAAGCGTCTGGTATCATCTACTATTTATTTTCATAGATCAGCATGTAATGTTATGTGTTAAAATTTACAACTATGAATAAAGTCTTCATATCTCTCAATAGGTAATTAATTTAAATTGAGCTAGTTTTACTCGACTGCCAAATAATAAGTAAGTACATTGTTTGAATCCCATCCCAACTAATATTATAAATGCGAAAGTGAGTTTGTTTGTTTGTTTGTTTGTTTGTTACGCTTTCACGCCGTATCTACTGAACCAATCATCATGAAATTTTGCATACACATAGGTTAGGGTACTGAGAAGGAGATAGGCTACATAATACGCGGGCGAAGCCGCGGGTAACAGCTAGTATTATAAATGCGAAAGTGAGTTTGTTTGTTTGTTACGCTTTCACGCCGTATCTACTGAACCGATCATCATGAAATTTTGCATACACATAGGTTAGGGTACTGAGAAGGAGATAGGAACATAATACGCGGGCGAAGCCGCGGGTAACAGCTAGTATTATAAATGCAAAAGTGAGTTTGTTTGTTTATTTGTTACGCTTTCACGCCGTATCTACTGAACCAATCATCATGAAATTTTGCATACACATAGGTTAGGGTACCGAGAAGGACATAGGCTGTATATTACGCGGGTGAAGCCGCGGGTAACAGCTAGTTTTTTTATAAATGAGTTTGTGTACAAGTTGCTCTATTCCACCATCTATATACATATAATAAAACAGTAAAAATATTTTGTCTGTATATTTTGTATTTTTGACTGAAATGGATATAATAATAGAAAGGAAAAAATTTTTTTTTAGAATTTCTTGTCTGTCTATCTGTATGTATGATCGCGTTATAAGGCAACATATAAGGTAGAAACGATTTTGAAAAATGGAACACCTGATGATCATAATGATACAGCTGAACTATAAGAAATATAAAAGTGGAGCCTTAGCAAAATTTATTAAGCCTGATGAGCATTTTTGTTGAGATATAAAAATCTGAGATTTGGAACACCTCGTGCAGAACCATTATGGTCCAGGTAAACTATAAGAAATATATAAACGATGCCTTAGCAAAAGTTATTCAACCTGATGAGAATTTTTTGTTGAGGTATTTAATTTCAAGATTTGGAACACCTGACGCAGAACCGTAATGGTCCAGGTAAACTAAAGGAAATATAAAAATGACGCTGTAGCAAAATTTGTTCAGCCTGATTAGTATTTTTTGTTGAGGTGAAAAAATCGAAGATTTAGAACATCTCATACTCAAAGTACCATGTTAAATTTTATATTGACAATTTTACAGAGTCACACTCTCCTATGGGATAGAGTGCATAGAGTACGATTAGCTCATATTACTGGTGACCGTCCAGCGGTAGGACCGTAGTTTTTAGCCCATATGGCAAAACATGAGAGTTTGCTGTCTCTTCAAGCCTTGAACACACAGGCAACACCTAAAGCCGAGGTCCGTCTCTACCAAAGGCCCTTTGGAGATGTGCGATAGGTTGAAGGCGCTCTGCCCATACCTCAAAGTTTGGTGCAAGCTCACTTGGAGCTAGCTATATAGTCTTCTTCTTATCGTGTCGGAGGCTCAAAAAGTCTAAAAGAATCCTATATTTTATCCCTCTAGTATTTAGCAGCAGCCAATGCAATTTTATCTGCTACAAGTATTTTCTTATATATGTTTAGTTCGTGTTTGTTTGTTTTGTTTTTCGTGTGTGTAAGTGGCCAACACTGGAGTCAGATTTTTCAAGCTGCCTAATTAGTTCGTGTTAAGGTATATTAATACGCCGAAGTCATATAGTCCACGCAAACGAAGTTGCAGGCATCAGCTAGTAATATCTAAATGCTTTCACGGATTTTACGTATGGGCATGTGGTCTAAACGCCTTAACGATTTGTTCTCAGAGACTCGCATAGATGGCGCTGCTCGAAACTACACAACATTGTATCTACCGTATTATGAGAATATAAAACATGATTCACAAAATATATCTGATTAAAAATCAAAACAATATTTTAGGCATAATATTTTAAAATGACACCGTATATTTAGTAAGTTAAAGGCTAACGCAGATTACCGCCATCTAGTATCGAGTAGCAAGCAACTCTCCTGCGCCATACATTCGCCTGCTTTTCGCAACCTTACAGCCTGGCCACGGGGACGGGCGACGCGAACGACGGCACGACTGGCGAAGCGACTAATTGTGCGGCGCGATTTACATGCCACGGGGCAGTCGCGTTCGCCACGGCGACCAGAAGAGACGGAGATCTGAGAGCCTAATTTCTTTATCAAAGTTATCTCGATTTGGCTAAGAAATTAAACATTTTAGTTAAAGACATATTATTTGGAAGAGATTGTGGAGTACATGATTTGAATAGAAGTCGGAGTATAGGCAGATGGAAAATTCATAAGAAGTACAAAAAATATAGAACGTAGGTACCTACCAAAAATTTTATTTCGAGATCAATCGAACGAAAATATTCAACTAGAATTGGAGACAAAAGTATAAAAAAAACGACTTCAATTTTTCTCTCGTACACATATAATCTATCTCAAAAACTACTCAACCGATTTTGATGAAACTTGCAGTACCTTACCTACCACAAAAAATAATTTCAACATCTGACTTATAGTTCCGAGATATGCATGGACAAACATACAAAATCATACGAAACATACACAGCATACAAAAACATACAAAATATATGAAAACATACAAAATCATATAAAACATACGAAATTACACAAAATCATACAAAACTGACAAAAACATAAAATAACATACGAAATCATACAAAAACAAAGGTATAAGCAGACAACATAGAAACTAAAAATATAGAAAAAAACTCGTGTGAAATTTGGCACACGTGTTAGAAGCTTAAATAAAAGTAAAATACAAACGAGCCAATCGCAAACCTTTTTTGAAGTCGGTGGAAAAGAGTCAGTGCGGACAATGTTTTTTTATATGTATAGGTATTTTAAAATTTATCTTGGCCAGACGTAGCTGGCCAAGTTCATTAATCCGCGATAAAATTTCGCCATCCATTCAAAACCCACTAAAAACATTTGTTCCTTGTACTATTCGCCGCGAATACCGCCTCGACCCCGTGGCATGCGCCGACGAATTCACGATTTTGTTTCACTCGCCCACCGCGCCGTTGGTCGCCCGCGCGATTCGCCTGATACAATTCGTCGGTCGCGTCGCCGGTCGCCGGTGCGCGTGGCATGCTCGGTAATTTTTTATTCTCTTGTTTCACTCGCCGGTCGACTCGTCGTTCGCGCCGCGCGAAAATTCGCCACGGCGAATGTCCCGTGGCCAGGCCGTTAATTTGGTCCAATATTTTTGTATGAGGTGGGTAGTCTATTACGTTAGTATTATATTGTCTTTGGTATGGGAGTCGTTAAAATCCTCATAGCTTGCCAAGTGACATAGGCTATATTTATTCTGCCATGTTGTTCAGAAGTGCAATAATCCCTATAACATGTTTTCCTTGTCCAAATCTCTTGACCCTATAACCCTAGATCCCTTTGCCTATGCAGTACGTAATATAGGTATATAATGTCAATCTGACGTTTTGGCGAATCGCAACACATTTCACTCTCGCCCACACAAATCTAAAATGGCGCCTTTGACGGTTCGGTAAATAGTTGTTGTAAAATATCTCCAAAAATAATATGATTGTGCACAGATAACTGCTGTTCTGTGTGTCCTGTCACGTAAGTTTATTCCTTGCTATCCCTCATATATTTTTTTGGCATAGTCTCATCCTTGTAACCATTGTTTTCAGCAAGGGTTGAAAACGGTAAAGGTATAAGGGTATGCTACCGGTGTAAAATTACGATACACCTTAGATTTAAAGGTAGAACCAAATCGGTTGACAATTACGGTTGTGATACAGCTAAATACAAATAATGGTATTTATACATTTACGATATCGTTATGTATCGATACCTTTATAATTACTAACTGAAATATTTTCAGTACCGAAAAAATGATGCGACGAAGAACATTGAGGCGAATCCTCGGTGGTAAAATTCAATGAAAACCTTTATTTCATAATTCCAATATCGAAAAAAATAACAATACCGCAATATTACAATACTAAAATCGTACAGGTACCGTTTCTATGGTATGGTAATTTGAAGGTACCATTATTCTAAGGTATCGAAATATAAAGGTATGACGTCATACCGCTTACCAATTTAACCGTATTTTTTTCGGTTATTCAATCCCTGGTTTTCAGCATATGATTTGCTTAGCAGACATTGCCGGTGTTATAAATTAATAATCAACCTTTTATCATAATTCGAATCTTAAACACATTTCTTTTTGTTAGTAAGGCTCAATTATACTTCGTGTAAAATGTGAGGGACATTGCCTCCAAAACCACTTCCAAAGCACCATGCACGAAATCTCTAAAACTATCCTAATCCTAACTAATATTATAAATGCGAAAGTCAGTTTGTTTGTTTGTCATCAATCATCATTAATTTTGCATACACATAGGTTAGGGTACGGAGAAGGATATACGCTATATATCACGCGGGCGAAGCCGCGGGTAACAGCTAGGAATATATATAACTACTAAATATGTTACATTTTTCACGAAAACTGCTTCCTTAAATAATGGTCTTTGGAATAAACCCAACATCCAATAAACCTTAATTTTTCTGGCACATTCAGTGTTACATTATCTTCTGGCTTTGGAAGTAGAGCGAGTTATTATAAATTTAGTTTGGGCTGCACCTGAAGGGGTCATAGGATAGCTTTGCTGTGACATCGTTGAGGATAGCCTTCTGAATATACTTAACTTGTTGGGTTTTCAATTAAAAGACAATTTAACCATTTTGTTTAATATAAAATGTTGGGAAATGTTTGAAAACATTACTCCTTCAGCATCCTTACATAAGTACATGTTAATTTTTTTAAACATTTGTTATATTTTGTTAGATTTTCATGATGCCACAAAAATCTTTTTATGACTTGAAGTAATTTTACAGATTTAATAAGAGCTTTCTTAAGATTTTATACGAATTATTTTTAGGTACATATTTTATATTGATTTTTTGAATTTAAATTTCACTACAATCATTTGACTAAGTACCTTACCATTCAATCCAACTAACTCTACAAATGTCACCGGCAACTGACTGATTCTTTACTAAATATATTTTATCTGAATTTACATAAGACCAACATAATTAAATCATATCATTGGACTTACAAGGCAGAATCCTACTATCACCATTACTAACAATGTGGTAATTTTTCATACGTTCGTCGATAGATATTATAGGATAGTTTGGAGATCGACGCTAGCCTTCCAATTTTCTATCAATATTCCATCTGCGAATTGTTTTAGGTATAGAATCTTTTCTTTTAACTCCTTTTGCCTTACTACTATAACTACCACCAAATTTACCTGTAAAATTAGCACCAAAAGTACCAAAAAAACAACCTTTTGACATATCACCTTCAAAGTTTTTCTCATCTTTACCACCAATAGTACCACCAAAACTTCCTCCAACATTACCTTTAACTTCACCACCAACAGTACCATTTACACTATCACCCTTAGTAACAAAACTAGTGCCCACTTTAGCGTCCACCTTTCCATTAGCATTAGCGGTCAAACTAATTCCTTTACTACCACCCAAGCTAGTTTGAAAGTTACCCCCAAAATTACTTGAAGCATCACCCCCAAAATTACCCTCTATTATATCTTCTTCCTTATCCTTATTTTTTTCATTCAAACTTTCTACCGTATCATTAAAATTATTTTTGATATTATCTCCTTCCGGATCGCGTTGTTTATCTTGATTAACAACACCAGACCCGTTCTGAATAGGATGAGGAGGTGGAGGAGGTGATGAAGGAGGTGAAGGCATTTCTGTCGTTGTGTAATAGTAAGGGTAACACTGAGGATAATAGTAAGCGTAGTAATTTTGTTCGTTTGTGGGTGGTGGGCATGCAACCTGAGGATATTGGTAATAGCCTGGGTATGATGACGTTGGGTTATAATATTGGTTTGATGGATATGTGTAAACTTGCTGGTATGGGTTATATTGCCGACGTAAGTTACTACTACTACTTTCCAAGTTATCGTCTGTACTAATGGCGAGTCTTCGTCCATTATCATTTGCTGAGTTTATTAAGCTTTCCTTCTTGTTTCTTAAGTTTCTAAGACGTAATGCCAGGTATACAAATTTTGTGTCTACTTGTTGCCATTTGCTGAAACTTTTAAAAAAACTGTAATCTTTTTCATCTTCAGACTTCGAGGCTCCTGGTGGTAATAGGCGAGTAGCCTCTGAACAAGGCCCTTTGTGCAAAAATACTACATCTGGTTTTTCTGATTGAGCTGTCCTAAGGTCTTCTTCGTTTTTGTATGTCCAACCATCGGTCCCACATACTTCTTCTTTTGATACATACAAACGACCAGTTGAGGTAACGGAGAGATACATTAACAGGTAGAACACCTTCGATTGAAATGCAAAACCTGTGAATATTTAAATCATTATTTTATAAAACGTTTAAGTTCTTTTTACTTTATTCACATGAACCACATAATAATACAGGCTGTTCACGCAAACGTGACTATGATGGACCATAAAAACTTTGATCACAAGATATTCTGTTTTTTTCATCATCATCATCATCATCTCACCCACAAGAAGTCCACTGCTGGACATAGGCCTCCCCTAAGGATTTCCAATATGACCGGTTAGAAGCAGCCTGCATCCAGCGCCTTCCTGCGACCTTTATCAGGTCGTCTGACCACCTGGTCGGTGGGTGTCCAACGCTGCGTTTGCTGGTACGTGGTCGCCATTCGAAAACCCTTCCGCCCCATCGGCCATCGGTTCTTCGCGCTTTGTGCTCTGTTTTTTATCTTATTTTAAATAAGATAAAAAGAACATTTTTGCATAAATTGTTCTGTGGTGTTGGGAGAAATTCAAGACCATAGACTGATATAACCTATCTTATATATCATTGTCGCAGATCTCACGACTTTGTTAAAATTTTGGGACAAAATGTCTAGAACCTTTCCCTCCTTCCTGTTAGTCCATTAGTGTTTAAATGATACAAAAATGTAGCTAGATATAAATCTACAATAACTAGTTTTCTTTTTAAATGAGTTTATATTTATATAAGGGCTTAAAAGATGTTAATGTAATTTCATTTCATCATAGAAGACGCAGCAAATCAGGCAACTGCTTAACATCCGCACTTTAAACGTTTATTTTAATAGTGATTTCACTTAGTTTTCATAAACATGTGTTCATTTATGTCACGAAACTATTCCTATTAGTACGATTATTTTTATCGGTACTAACCTCTCCACAGCATTTTAAACACCCATATACTGGGTATAAAATTATTCACTTAGTAATTTTTTTTTCAGTTTGCTAATCGTAATTGAACAATAATTGTTTTGTGCTTTACATGTATTAATTTCAATGCTTTCGTTATCAGGGTCTAATATTATTGATAATGTAACAAAAAAACACGTGAAGTTAACGACTGACTTTAAAACATGACTCTCGGCCAGGTCAAGATGCATATTAATCCTTTTCATATTTACTTTAGTTTGAATGTGTATGTACATATTTATACTCTATGATATACAGCACCGCTAATCAACCATATAACACTTTGCAATAATAGTGGGAGAGCTCGTGAACCATCTGACTAACCCGTTTCCCACAAAGCTAGAATTTTTTTAATGATATTTTATTATCTGCTAATTATAAAAGTACCGGTCTGTCAGGTATATCGCGGTTGCGTCATCATCCCAAAAATTTTTGAAAATGCAAAAAAAAAATTTTTCGTAACCTTCTGCCACAAGGCTACATTTTTGATATGTTATAATTTAAGTATGTTTAAGTGTAAAAAAAAATCGCCAACCTCTTTTGAGGGTTGCAAGTGTGTGCCAGACGATAGCAAAGTTGTCATTGGGACGGTAATTCATAACCTGCTGCCACAAGGCTACAATTTTGAGGGAACATTCTTTCAATTGTTTAAAAAATATATGTAAACAGCCAGACCATTCTAGTGGTTGCAAGTACCTGCCAGACGACGTGGGAGAGCTCGTGAACCACCTGACTAACCCGTTTCCCACAAGGCTAAAATTTTAATATGTTATGATTTAAGTAGGTTTAAGTGTAAAAAAAAATTGCCAACCTATTTTGAGGGTTGCAAGTGTGTGCCAGACGATAGCAAAGTTGTCATTAGGACGTTAATTCATAACCTTCTGCCACAAGGCTACAATTTTAA
Source organism: Rhodophaea formosa (assembly GCA_963082605.1). Lineage (NCBI taxonomy): Eukaryota > Metazoa > Arthropoda > Insecta > Lepidoptera > Pyralidae > Rhodophaea > Rhodophaea formosa. The sequence continues at coordinate 6,083,214 of OY720209.1, forward strand.
TATGTTATAATTTAAGTATGTTTAAGTGTAAAATAAAATCGCCAACCTCTTTTGAGGGTTGCAAGTGTGTGCCAGACGATAGCAAAGTTGTGCGCACTCCCGTCGAGCGACATGACTATTATATAGTCATCTGGCAGGTACTTGTAACCGCTAGAATGGTCTGGCTGTTAACATATATTTTTTAAACAATTGAAAGAATGTTCCCTCAAAATTGTAGCCTTGTGGCAGCAGGTTATGAATTACCGTCCCAATGACAACTTTGCTATCGTCTGGCATACACTTGCAACCCTCAAAAGAGGTTGGCGATTTTTTTTTTACACTTAGACATACTTAAATTATAAAATATTAAAATTGTAGCCTTGTAGCAGAAGGTTATGAATTACCGTCCCAATGACAACTTTGCTATCGTCTGGCACACACTTGCAACCCTCAAAATAGGTTGGCATTTTTTTTACACTTAAACATACTTAAATTATAACATATTAAAATTTTAGCCTTGTGGGAAACGGGTTAGTCAGGTGGATCACGAGCTCTCCCACGTCGTCTGGCAGGTACTTGCAACAACTAGAATGGTCTGGCTGTTTACATATATTTTTTAAACAATTAAAAGAATGTTCCCTCAAAATTGTAGCCTTGTGGCAGCAGGTTATGAATTACCGTCCCAATGACAACTTTGCTATCGTCTGGCACACACTTGCAACCCTCAAAATAGGTTGTCAATTTTTTTTTACACTTAAAAATACTTAAATTATAACATATTAAAATTGTAGCCTTGTGGCAGACGGTTACGAAAAATTTTTTTTTTGCATTTTCAAATTTTTTTGGGATGATGACGCAACCGCGATATCCCTGCCAGACCGGTATTTTTATAATCAGCAGATAATAAAATATAATTTAAAAAATTTCTAGCTTTGTGGGAAACGGGTTAGTCAGATGGTTCGCTAGCTCTTAATCTATAATGTGACAGCAAGTAACCATATAATTGTTCAATGGAACTTGCATGAATAATAGATTTTAAAAAATATGTCTGATTATGTAAGCATCTATGTCCAAAAGGCTGATATGATACTTTAACTCATATATCGATAAATTAACTTGGGTTCAAAATTGGTGAAAAAGTCCACTTCCAAAGTATGAATTAAAAATTACCAATTATCGTAAGATAGCCTTTTAAATATTTAACCGCTTTTTTTTAGCAAGCCCTTTCCATAAAACTAATATTTAACATAGCTGCCGAACGAAGGTCTCATATCACCTATACAAAATGCTAAAGAAGTTATACCTACGTCGCTTGTTTGTTTAATTTAGAGCCGTTTACGCCGAGAGGAAAAATGGTACCCAAAAACGCTTCAAGATTATAAAGGTTACACCTTTATATCTTGAAGCGTTTTTGGGTTAGCAAGGTAATTTTTCCCTGATATTATTATTTTGAAGAGATCTTTTCAAAGCATGACAATGTTTGCAAGTATATATAGCGAAAAATCTCCATAGTTATTGACTATAGTCCTCAACCTCACGTTATCAAGTGAGTCGTCGGGCCATAAACGTCAATCGGGATAGGAATGTGTAATACACCCGGACGTGTTATCGATACCTGTGTCGATACTTCGCTAACTGCGCACATGCAATCGATAAATTACTGAAAAAAGTATGGATATATTATTATCAAGTACTATACATATTGCAGAAATATATTTTACATAAAAGTACAAATTAATCTTAATTTAATCTTTTGCAAATTACATTGTTTATTCATGTTGAATATTTCCCATCTTGATGTGAGAAACGAGACCATGTTTTCGTAAAAGGCTGGCAACGCTCTTGTCACACCTCTGATGTTGCAATTGCCCATAGGCAGCGGCGATCACTTACCATCAGGGGACCCGCTTTCTCGTTTACCATCCTATATCAAAAAAAAGGAACGTCTATTCCAATTCATCATCATCATCATCTCAGCCACAAGAAGTCCTCTGCTGGACATAGGGCTCCCCCAAGGATTTCCAAATTCTGTTCCAAGTGTAATATTGTTTTTCAACTTTCCTTTTTATGTGTGTGACTTAAGCTACGTTTAATACGTATCTATTGTTCTATCAAGGAGGATTCCAGAGCTTTCTTTATATTGAAATCGTTTGACTGACAATATCACAGAACACTTTTGTTGAAAGATTATTTCCACCAGAACCATGCACAGCCAAGATATGAGTAGGTAAATGAGCCGGTAATGGGTGCATTTCTACTAGCTCACTTACACAATTTTGGTAAAAACGCAGCATGGTGACGTATTTAAAAAATATTTTTTTAATGTAAGAAGATTATAATAAGTCTAAATATTTGTACATATTTTTTAATATTGACTCGATGGAGTGCTTTTCTCCTAAGTCAGATAATTTTTGCGGTAATGTTTACTCACTTTGGTAATGTTGTTTTTATAGCGAGTCAGAACATTGCACGAGTCGTTGCGCAGTACACAATATTAGGATAAGAGGGCCGCGTACTGCTAAGCTCGCAACTAATATCCGACTCGCAACAAAGTTTGGCGCGGCTTGTGGCAACATCAATCAGTTTCCGGCTGTCGCCTATGGCGCGGCGTGCACCGCGATAAAAATTACCGTTTGCCATATACCGTTATTTCAATGTTAAATTTGTCAATCTGTCATAGCCTATAATCAGTAGATGATCAAGTCGTTTTCAACGATACCTCATTAGTCAAATTCAGAGGAGTATTTAGTAGCTTAGGAAAAGATGAACATACTAACCTAACTCCCCTTTTTGCTTCGCTTCGTTACATATTAAATCAAAACTTCTTCGAGCAAATTTCAACTCGCAACTTTTGGTCAGTCGTCCATTTGATGACATAAACATTGAGATTATAATATTTTTCTAAATAAAAAATTTGATCTTTTAAATTTTTTTATTTCATTTCTTGTTCGTTTGAAATTTGCTCTATGAAGTTTTGATTTATTAATGTAACCTTCCCCAAAGCTTGCCTTTCCCGCCAAAATTTATCGATATTTTTATCGATACTACGGAAATCCCTATAAATTTGTTACTATCCACGACGACCTTGAGCTAGCCAATGAGAGTCCTATTGTTTTGTTCCCCGCACCCCTTTCTTTCCACCAACATTGGTGACTTTGAATCTTTAGAGAATATTTAACATGCGGAATCTATTGGGGGGTAATCTGTGTGTTTACTAAAATTACTTCAGCACGTATTTAAATACTATCCAGCTATTAGCAAGGGATGTCCACTTTTGGTCATAGGCCTCCCCCATAGATCGCCACAAATTGCAGTCTTGTGCATGCTGAGCCCACCGACTCCCGGCGACTTAGATGAACTTTTAAATTATCAACATCTCCGTCATATGAAGTCTACTGCTGGACACAGGCCAGTTCCAACATTGAGGGGTTCACCAGTTATAATAACAATATTTTTGAAACAATGCATTTACTATGCGATCGAGTGGTTAAAAATAAACGAATAAGCTAATTTTTTTTTCTTATATAATATTACTATTAATCGAATTTAGTTATTTTGTACACCAATGCGTTATCTGGAATATTTTCATTATAGAGTACAAGAAAAACATTGGTGTAAAGAATGTTTTCCGAGAAAATGTTTCCTTAATCGAAAAAAGTATTTAACTGCATTTGGAACTACTGGTTCCAAACAGCACATCTGGCCAGCTACAGTCAACTGGATTAACGCACCTAGAATGTCTCCGAGGATTCAATGACTGTGGAGTAAATTTGATAAGCTCGAGTCGTCTGCTGGCATACACCAAGTCTAGTAATCTGATATAAATATATACGGACAAATCACACAGATTGAGCTAGCCCCAAAGTAAGTTCGAGACTTGTGTTATGGGATACTTACTCAACGATTCTATATTTTATAATAGATACTTATATAGATAAACATCCAAGACCCAGGTCAATCTGAAAAAGATCATTTTCCATCTTGACCTGACCGGGGATCGAACCCGGGACCTTCCGTGTCGCAGGCAGGCGTGTTGACCGTTGCGCCACGGAGCTCGAAATATATGTGAATAAATATATTCTTGGTAATGTCCTACAAAACTTACCCTAGGAGGATTGGCGGGCAGGCTGTAAGGGCTTTGCAAAATCATTAATAGTATGGATGCTGTAAGAATCACAGATCCGGGGTTGCAACGCTGCGGAGGATATAACCGGAAAAACTGTAATATTACCAAATTTTTGCCAATGCCTACAAACTATCGCTTCATGTAACGTCCCTCACAATTTAGCGTCCCCCCCCCCCCTTCCCCCTCGCCCTCAGCCCCGTGCTAAGGAGATTTTAAGGTTTCTCAAAAGAGTTGCTATTGTTCTCAGTCACACGTTGCGACCCGACTTTATAGGTATGTTAATGATTGAATTTAATAATTATGTGGTATCGACCCTGGTAGCTAACTCACACACAGACATGTGCACGTTTGTAAAGTTCTGTTTGTAATTATTTCAGTCATAAATATCACTTCGCTTGCATGAAACACCATACCTGTGTTAAAACCTAAAATTTACGTCAACACTTCTAAATGATTTACTTTTGTACTTAACCATAATTTTAGAATAATCTTTCAGATTTACTCTCTTATTTATCACTTTACTGGTAAAGATTATAGCTTACCACTTTACAAGCTATTAAAAAATCTGAAAATTTTTCAAAAATCTTTCCTCTTATTTTTTTTTTATTTATTTAACTTCATACACTGTTACACGTGTAAAGGCGGACTTAAAGCCAATGGCTTTTTCTACCAGTCAACCTAGCAAGTGGTGTTGAGAAAACATACGGTAGTGCAAACACATAATAATGACAAAAAGGAACTACATATAATAAAAATATACTAAACAAAATACACCCTATAAAATAATAATAAAATAAACAATACATATACTACATATATATATTTAGGAACTATCTGACAGACTTTGAAGAAACAGTGCCTTAACGTTGTTTTTGAAAGACAAGCGAGTTTGAGCCTTGCGGATATCCACTGGAAGAGCATTCCACAGCAATACTGCTTGGACAATAAATGAATGTTTAAAGAACCCACTCCGATGAACAGGCGTATGAAGAAGAAGGTTATTCGAGGAGCGAAGTTCAATGGCATTATATGTGAAAATACATTTCAAAATTGAGACCCCTACCAAAATGAAACCAATTTCTTTTTCTAATTCTTATACTGTCTTAATCGGTATTATATAATACGGTCTTATAAGTAAAAACATCTACTAATCGTTCATAATTTTATTTGTTGATAAATGTCAGTTTAGGTGGCAGAAAATAAGCACTTTGCACTGCCTTTAATTTATTAACCACCTCTCCCAACCAGTACCCCTGCACTCGATGCACCACCTCCAATCCTTCCATCCAAGCTACCAGATACACTTGCATCAACACCTAAATGACCTGAAATACCTCCCTCCGCACCCGCTTGATATCCGGCTTCTCCCCATGCACCACCGCCAGACGGTTGGTACTGCTGGTAGGTTAATTGTTGGTATTGTGGTGGGTATTGTTGCGCTGGGTATTGTTGCGCTGGGTATTGTTGCGCAGGGTATTGTTGCCCTGGGTATAGATGCCCTGGGTATTGTTGCCCTGGGTATAGTTGCCCTGGGTATTGTTGCCCTGGGTATTGTTGCCCAAGGTATCGTCGTAGTTGTCTCCTCCCACTCCTTTTCAATTTTCCCCCATTAGATCTTCTACTACTATATTCAAACGATCTTTCTTTAAATGGTCGGTAGAAAGGGCGTGCTTCATCGTATGCAATATCGTTGTACCTCACGGTCCTATCAACCTTCAAACATGGTCCTAGGTACAGCAACTGAAGCTCCGGGTTAACTGATCGAGCTCCCGTCAGTTCATTTTCATCTACGTACGTCCTGCCATCAGATCCGCATAGTTCGTCACATTTCACAGTTGTGATGATCATGACATATCCCAACAGACACACAACACCTGGGGACGTATAAAGTATTGGATATTTTACATAGTTTAGACTAAAATTTGTACTATTTGTATATCAATACAAAAGATAGGTATTATAAAAACACTTTTCAATTATAGTCAACCCTATAGGAAGTTATTGTATTTGTTTACTATTGACAATTTAAATTGAGAAGTTTTCCAGTATTTATTATTGAAGTTAAATGCTGGAAAAGAACACAAATTTATATTTGGTGGTGGTGCCTCCAATTACTGACATATAATGCTTAAAAATAGTCTTTTACATTAAACTTTCCATAAAACTTAATTTCTTTAATTTAAAATATTGACTTGGATGCACTATAACTATATATTATTAGGTCGGGGAGAAAGTGATTTCGTATTTTGTATGAAGATTTTATCCTATGTTTTCGCGATTGTTACACATTTAAATAAAATTATTTTAATACGGTTTAAAAAAAAACCGTATTAAAATAATTTTATTTAAGATTTTATCCGTCCATACAAAAGAGGTGTAACTTTGACATAAAAATTCTCAGACACAAAACGCTTAAACCAACTTTGTGCTATTCTTACTGGAACTGCGGTATTTTCGTAAATACCAAAATTCACTTTATGCGTATTTTACATAATTTTTTTATTAACTTTTTCAAATTTTAATTTGAAAAAGTTTTTTCAAATTTAATTTTTCGTGTATCTGATACATCAAATTTAATTTTTCGTGTATCTGATACATTTTTAATAATTAAGAAAACGGTTAAAAAAGTAAGGGGAAATATTTTGTACATTTCTATATAATTCTTGAAAATTGTTCCTTTCAGATGGTATCTAAATCAGCCAGATACATTCAACGTTAGTTAACATTACCAAAGATATTTGATTACAACTTTACACATAATAATACGAAATTACTTTTTCCCCGACCACGACCGAATATATACATAAAAAGTTATACGTCCAATCTTTTAGCCAATGCAAATAATGATTTTGTATATTTGTATGATGATGTTTTATTTCGTCCCCCTATGTTACCTAGACCTCATCGTAACTTTCCATGAGGCAAGATCTAACGCACTCAAAACATGTAGTTTTATACCATCAAAGTCGAGGCCAGTTCCACACAACAAAATGTAAAAAGGTTAAATGTTGATTCAATTCTATACACGTGTTTGCTATTAGAGTTAGCTAGAAACGAAAAACTCTTAAACTAGGAACAAGCCGAGTCCAGAAAAAATATCAGCTGCTTCCATTGAGATATAACTACTAGAGAAAACACCGCAAATCCTTACTTTGTCCCGTTCAACTGTGGACATCGCGCCTCAAATCACTCAGTCGGTTGTTAGCTCTTTCGCTAGTGGTACTTCCCACGATTAATAAACAAAAACTTGGTAAATATCATAAAAAATGCCTGGGTGTGTATCAAGTTATTTTGCAGTAATAACTTATCGAACACTGCACAGTGCAAAGGAACAAATTTTCATCAGCAAGTACATTATTTTTTACAAAAAAGTCAGTATAATTACCTCCCGCCATTTTGCATTATGTTGACATGTTGCTATGGAAACGCGTGAGTGTAGCAAATATAACGCTGAGGTATTGCATTATGTATCGTTATTGTTGTTTAGCGCTGCAGCGCTTAAATTTTAAATTCCGAGGAATGGAACAATGCCAATATATAAGGTAGCTCCTCTAGTATTACATCTCAACGGCTGCTCTATACATTTTGGATCAGTAGAAAATCAACGTACTATAGAAAAGCTCATTAATTTTTATCGATTTCAGACTTGGAGCCAGAACAAAAGTTGTTCGTTTTCACGATGAGAATGTGAATTTAAATTATTGCTAGTTGAATACCAAACACATTTACCTACCTGTCCACGACATTGCGACCGACTGTTTATGTGACAAAAGAACGGGAAGAATATAATTCCTATATACTACCATTCATTTTATTCGGTCTAATTGAACAACCATTTCAATGTTCTTTTCAAATAAATACAATATATTATTACAAAAATAATTTACAAACTTTTATTACTTCTTATCTATGCAATAAAAGTAAAATTTGTCATGCTGGAGTTCATAATTTTATTGTTTTTAGGAAAACGAATTGATCTACGATTCTGACATTACCATTACTTATGTCACAATCAATAGTTATATTTTACACTTTGTTGTATTTTGAAATCACAAGTTCTTGAAGTCTTTTCCATTCGTGAATAAAATAAATACTAACATATAAAATTGAACAGTATATGAAAATGTTTTATTAAAAACAACAGAATAAGCTCCGACTATAAATAGTTATTTTTATTAGGACGTTGGTAAGTAAAGTTTAACTGAAAAATAATATTTTATCCATGTTATATATTTTTAATAATGACTGCAATAATGCGACTGCAAAATTTAAAAGTGTTACGGCCCCAAAATACACGGTGAAATATTGCTTGTTTTGGACCCTTTAAGGGTTGATTCCGTTAATTTGAACAGCTTTTCCAATTGGACCATGCTGAAAACTCATTTTTTTAAACATTTCCATACAAAAATATTCATGTCACCCAGTCAATTTGTAGGAGAATATTAAAAAAAATATTCGTTTACCCGGCATTTATTTCATAGAAAAATTTGACCAAATTGACAAGCTGAATCATATATTAAAGGGTGCAGACCGATCAATAATTCAGAGGGTATACGAGGAGTTCTTTCATGGTTGCTTGACTTACATCTTCCCGTGCTCAAAAGCATCACTGATATGAATACAACCTGAGGAAACGCTGAAACGATGAGGGATATGGAAGCCGAGAAAGGAGTGGGAAACTCACCAGTCATTCCACACTAAAGGGACGGTGACAAGGTATGAATAATATAAATATAATTATAAGTACTAATTTATCTTTTCAATATTTCAGTATTTTCATGAAAGGACTGTGTAGCTAGCTCTAAGTGAGATCTCGCTACTTCACCTTTTGAGGTGAGGCCAGAGTGCCCTCAACCTGTAGTCAAAGATCACCAAAAAGGCCCCAAGAGAGACGGACCTCGGCTTTGGGCGTTGCCTTTGTGCGCAAAGCTAGGAGATGCAGAAAACTGTCATATGCCTGATGGGCCACATTTTTCATGCATAGACTGAATGGGTGAACTGAGAAGCAATGATTTAGCTTTTGGAGGGCAGAAACTCTAATGTTTTGCCGTATGGGCCGGCAGCTAAGTTGCCAAAAAGTTCTATGGGTATCTATGGGTGCAAGTCACCCGGGACCGCCGGGCGGTCACCGCTAATAGAAGCTAAGAATTTTGTTCAAGTTCCTTAAATACTCCTATAAACGAAAACTTGATTTGAATTAAATAAAGTTAGTACCTAGTTGAGTGTCTACACGGATGTATTAGTGAACACGAACTTGTACATATTAAATATATATATAATATAAAACACCGTCATATTTCTAAACGAACAATGGTACCCGCACTAGATTCGCAATCTGGACCGGTGGTTGGCCGGGCGTGGTGGTCACGAGAACCGATACCTTGAGCACGCGTCAGGCGAGTGAAAGGATACAAATGATTTAGATATTATTGTAACAATTACTGTTACACCATAGATATAGAACATTTAGTTGGAGCAAAATTTCTGAATATTGTCGCTATATTTGTGCGTGTGATCTAATAAAGCCTCTTCATATTAATATTAGGCCAAATCCTCTGACTGCCCTGGCTTATACATGGCTCTGGTAGTACAGAGAGGGTCGTGCTCCTGCAGTGGAGTCTGACAAAGACCTGTTGATGATGATGATATTAATATTGAAAAAAAAAATAATGACTCCTCAAATTTAAATGACGATAGTAGAGAAAACTTAATATTAGTTCAGATTTCCGGACCACAAAGCTAGAAATTCTCGCACGATCGTATTAGATATTCTATGCTCTATGGTCTGGAGTACCGAATAGTTTAACGTATCTGCTGAAGCCCAGAGGAGCATTGGGGATGATTAACATAGACCTTGATGGGCTATGTTAACTATTCAAAGCCCAACTAGTCACTAAACTTGTAACATGGGTATAGATGGACACAAAGACATTGTCCCTAATATTATAAAACGCGAACTAAAGAACTTTGTATAATTCATATAAATTGATAATCCACAATCTGTTGCAGGGATATTATAAAAGTCATGATATTATAATTTCACTAGCGACATTATAATTACACAGATTATTGTCAATCGTTTGTATTACTTACAATTTAACGGGCTAGTTTCAGTACCATTATAATTTCACTAGACCGATGCAGTGAAATTGTAAGGCAGTGATATTTTGACAAAAAACTGGTCTAAGAAAGCCGTTAGATTATCAGAGCGATCGCTGATTGGTCCTCATTCGTTACCACCTGACCAACAAGTACTAAACATAGAGTTAGGAAATAAAAAACAGATTTTAGAAAATATTTTTTTTAATTTTACTTGTCTCTTTTTATAGTACTAGGTATCTATACTATAAAATATGCTGAAAAAGTTATAACGCTTACTAATCAAATCATAACTTTAATAACTATAAGCTTAATAGTACGTAATACTGGTAGTAACATTTTAGTCACTAGCATCAATTTTTGGATTTGAATAAAACTTAATTAATAATAATAAATGAATAATAATTATGTACTTTTTGTCAAAATATGTTACTTTAAAAAGTTGGCAGGTTACATAATTTAGCAAGTAATTTAAATGACATAACAAATAGAATAATAAATTAATAACAAATTTACCAATCAGAACACGCGGGGCTCCCACCACAAACCCAACTCATAATAAACCTAGATTTATTATAATACCACTATTGCGGCCCAGTGTAATTACAATAACTCTGAAAAGAGTCCGTGAAATTATACAAACCAGACGTTATTGACAATAATCAGTGTAATTATAATTTCACTAGAGAAATTATAATGTCACGTTTTTGACAAAATCCCTGCGACACATCCATCCATCAGGTCTTTTTTAGTCTCCACTGCAGGAGCACGACCCTCTCTGTACTACCACAGCAATGAAAATGAAAAATGAAAAAATGAAAATGAAAAAATATTTATTAAAAACTTCACAGATTTACATTTTGTACATCTTGGTTATGGTGTAACCTTTTAAGCATACAATGCTTGTATTAGGTTTCACCGCTCTTCTTAATTAGGTGCATATTTGTATGATAGTAGATACTAGTAATAAACATAACATAACAAAAAACTTATTTCGTTCTCTAACATTAACTTGACTGGAGTATAATAAGAGTATTTATAACACAGTAAATTCTAAGTGTTGATTGTGCCTCAGGGCATTATGTGACATATTGTAGGATGTTCTCTGCCTCATCATAATTGAGTAATTTTATCCAATTAGACAAAATCTTCTTACACTGTCGTACATTTAATGGATAAATTTGTAGTATTTTGTTAATTTTATTGTAAATATATTAGCCAATATATTTACAATAAAATTAACAATACAGCAATATATTAGCCAGAGTAGTCAGAGGACGGCCTACACTCTCCACGCTGGCCAGACGGGTTGGAGAGGTATTTTGATGTGTGTAAGCTTGTGTTTCCTAAGTCGCATTTTACGACATCCACGGGAAGACTTGGAGTGGTCCTATTCTACTCTGCCGGGAACCAAATTGATAATGGAACCTCGGAATGAAAAGGTCGGAATGAAAAGTGACAATTTATTTTTGTTGAATAATGGTTTAAGCCATGTTCTAAAGTAAGTCTTTATCTTATAACAAGACGGGGGGAAATAAACCTGAGCATGCCAATAGGTCACCTCTGTCACGAATTCACGATATTGTATTTCTTTACCCAGTCGCCGTGGCCAAGCCCAGCTCTGAATACTAACGACCTATGAAATGTGCGCATGACACGGACATTTAAATGTCCCCAAGACAACTTTAATACGTATTGAGAAGGAAATTGTTTAATATTTGCATTAAGATTGCATGGAAATTATCCTAGACGGACTACTCACTAATACGTACAATTTACATTGCCTGTTTGCAAATTATTAAGGGGGAACAGTAGGCACAGTAGCGACGCCAATCATTTTATTCCTTATACTTTACTAATAGAAAGGAATTCAAGAATATAAACAATACAAGCCTTAGTAAATAACCTGAAGTATTTTTTGAATCATGTTTATTACTATCAGAATCAGTGAGAATTATGAGAATCTGATTACCGCCAAAAACGGCCGTTTTTGGCGGTTATCACTTTTTCTCTCAATGACTGATTCTCATAATATCAAAACATAATTCCAAAAATACTTCAGGTTATTTACTAAGACTTGTATTGTTTATATTCTTGAATTTCTTTCTATTTGTAAAGTATTAGGAATAAAATGATTGGCGTCGCTACTGTGCCTACTGTTCCCCCTATCACTCTTTATTTTCTGATTGTGTTTCCCAATTCATCCTCAGCTAAGGTGCTTAGGAGCCGGGGATTTGCCATCGTCCTGAGTACGTAAGAAAGGAAGTTAAATGGGTAACTTAATAAGGCATCGTTAAGGTCGGTAATAATATAGTTATTTTATTTCTTTTTTATTTCATGTTGTAGTATCAAGAATTAGTGTGAGGACGATGATACTTAAGGTTACTCAATTATTTTTTCCAAAAATCGCTTTGTAGTAGGTTTTAGAACCTCAGCTTAGAACAAAAAGTGTTAGATATCTTGATAACCTGTATTTTTCTACATTCCAAATGCTATTTTGAGATACTCTTATTACATTAAGAAATAAGGGAAAAGTCCTGCCCACATGGATTTTTCCCCTATTATTATACCTAATTTAATGAGAGCATTAATATTAATTTAAATACAGAGCTTTAAATTTTCATATAATTGCGTAAAAGAAATTGTTACAAAGTTTGAGAAAAACGTAACGCTTTTAATTTTATAAGACGACAAATCATGAGTTTAATTTTCTAAAGGCAGTAAAATGTTCATTTTTGGATATCAAAATATGATGTAATAGAAACCAGTCCAAAATTTTACGATTTTGATTATTTTATGTCACTGCGCATTTATTTATGCAACATCAATTGACCTCTGACACAGTTTAACATAGATGATCTCATGGTTTTACGAAAATAAGAATTGGCTAAAATTTATAGCCTTTTTAAGGCAATATTTAGTGTTGTCATTGGTAATTCTAAATGTTTGAATAAATAATCGGTTATTTTTACACGGATAAGCTATTTAACAATGATACGTGTATTTTTACCCAACTGACCCACCAAAGAGGAAGGTATGTTTTATCCTTTTAGATTCATCATCATCATCAAATCTTTTTTGTTTCTCCACTGCAGGAGCACGTCCCTCTCTATACTACCAGAGCCATATATTAGCCAGAGTAGTTAGAAGATTTTTAGGACTTTGAGGTACAAATTCTAGTAATTTTCAGTTGTTATTCCATTTCATCGACTCAAACTCGGACGAGCTCCGTGTGGCGCAGCGTCAACACGCCTGCCTGCGACACGGATGGTTCTTGACCTGGATCTTGGATGTTTATCTATATAAGTATTTATTATAAAATATAGTACTTACTATTGAGTTAGTATCCCATAACACAAGTCTCGAACTTACTTTGGGGCTAGCTCAATCTGTGTGATTTGTCCGTATTTATAAACTCGGCAAATTAAGTGAAAAAAATTATTAAGAATCACAAATCATAAAAAAACAATCAAAAAATTGACGTCGCCAAAATTCTACTTTATTATAACTAGTATAAATATATATATTAAAAAATTTCGTTTACAAAATATTTATATGAAGGTTTAAAATCAGATTAACAGATACGTAATTGAACCAACTGGACAGCACGACTTGCCCACGATATTATCAGACAAACGATAATTCTAAGTTGCGGCTGCTAGCAGGTGTTACGCTTGGGCTATAAACAAATAGTCAGCCTTATCGAACCCTTAATCTATAACAACTATCGTTACTAATAATAAAATGTATTTATTTGTGTTATTGGCAATTTAAACTAGTATAAATATATATATGAGGATCGTGCTCCTGCAGTGGAGACTAACAAAGACCTGTTGATGATGATGATGATGACGATGATTGGCAATTAACACGGCAAAACAAACGTGAAAATCTGAAAACAGGGTGTTTTTTAATTCATTGGCATCCTTTTAAATATAGACTATACCCATGATGAAAAGTAATTAAATACTACTTTCGAGTAAATTAAAATTACACATTATTCAAATTTATGAAAAACTCAATAACTACCTCAAACGCTTTGAAAGAGGCTATTACTTTAGATAAAAACCAAAAATTAAAACAGTATTAAATCAATCGGTCGGTGAAATTAACGCAAAACCAGTGACTTTAGACCAATATATTTACGAGTACAACCAGCGATTTAATGTTGACGCAAGAAATGTTTTACATTAGCATAAAATATACAGATCCTGTCAAAATATAGCTCTGAATCATAATAAAGTACAGTGGAATACGAGAGTTATTAGTTAATCTGTGATCGAATACACTGAACATGATGTACAGTGCCATTGTGTTAACATATTGAAATGGACAGACATCTATCTACTGATAGACATGATGTCATGCGGCCAACATCTCGACAAACGCATGAATAGTCAGCTTTACTAAATAGTCAATTGTGGCCAGTTCAATGGATGACGCATTTCATTGAAGTACGTTTTCGGAACAAAAGCTACGAGCATTGAGACGACTGAAAAGGCAAATCTTAAAGGTGTACTTTGAAGTTAGGTGATCATATAAAATGCCAACATAAAACAACTCTAGCGGCTACTGTCATTTTGAGTAAGCATTTTGTATGAAAATTATTACATCGGGACTGGTCGCGGCGCGAAGTGTCATCTTTTGTAGGTATATATCATGTGTTTGGTACTGATCTAGCGATAATTTAAATTCACGATCATAACATGAATACAAGCTTTTGTTTTGTAACAAAGTCTAAAATCCAGTGCTGTTTCATAGTGCGTTGAAACTGACGTAGGGAGCAGCTGATTTTTAAAACTGCGTTGGTTCGCAGAACAAAAGTTTTTCGTTTTTATGTTGAGAATGTAAATTAAATAATTGCTAGTTTAATTTCAATAAACATTGTATAAAAGGCGCCCAACTTCCATCCTTAAGCCACATGGAGAGGGGGTTTCCTTCGGGGCTCTGGGTCGGATCTTTAAGTTTAAATAATAGACCTGCCGTTTGAAGCGACACCCATACGGGAAAACATAAGAGCTGCTGTTCTCCAAAGGCCATTGTTTCTCAGTTCGACCCTATAGGATGCATGGAAATCGCAGCCCATCAGTTATATGAGAGTTTGCTGTCTATACAAGCCTTGCGCACACAGGCAACGCCCAAAGCCGACATCTGTCGCTCCTGAAGGCGCTTAGGTGATATCCGCATTACAGAATGAGGGCGCGCTGCCCTCATCTCAAAAACGCGGTGAAGTAGTGAAAGCTAACTTGGAGCCTCAGAATACTAGCTTGAAGCTACATATGATTCATCCATTAAAAAAAAGCGACATAAACATGCAACATTCATACTACTAAATATGGGTGTTATAGTTCAAAATACAACTTTCTCTCTTCAATTTTATCAATTTAAATGTTGACACTTGATTGTCCTGTCTGAGCGGATGATTACGTCATAAAATGTATTTTGGGTCCACGTCGCTGCTTTTTAGACTTGGTAGTTTTGGTACATATACAAATTTGTTATAAGATATCATTTTAAAACCATAGATATTAGGTTTTCAAACAATACTCGTAAATGCAACACATAAATAACATTCTATGCGGCATAGTCACAATAAATAATTGGACTGGCCATTACCTGCTCAGTGGAAGCCATAAATAAATAAATTGTGAAAGTAAGGCATTAAAGTAAAATACTGCTTAGAGAGCCAGTGGATTAGTGAAATCGTGTTACATTTGCTAATATACTAAAAATAATTTTTATGTCTGACTTTATCAGTTTTCCCGCGCTACTATAACAGGCCGGACTAGTTCTTTACAAATTAAAGAGAGTTGCAGATGTGATATGGTACTTGTAAGCATATTAGTAGAAGACACGTTTTTTTTTAATTTATGCTCGTTAGTCAGCAGTGGTCATCATCATCTAAGCCGCATAAAGTCTGCTGCTGGACATAGGCATCACCCAGGATTTCCAATACGACCGGTTGGAAGCGGTCTGCATCCAGCGGTTTTCTGCGACCTAAGTCAGATAACCTGGATGGACGGTGGGTGTCTAACGCTGCGCTTGCCGGTACGTGGTCGCCTTTCAAGTATCCCTCTGCCTCATTGGCCACAGGTTCTATGCACTGTGTGATCTGCCCACTACCACTTCAAATAAGTAGACGAGTTCCGTAGCGCAGCGGTTAACATATCAGCCAGCCACAGAAGAGCTTTCGCAATCGATCCCCAGGTTATTGTTATCACTTATTTATTATATTTTGTGTTTTTATATCTGCTTCAGATTTCCTTAGTCACTAGGTGCTACTAGTTGTTTTCTGCTAAGTGCCTTAAGTTAGTTAAAATTGGATGTGATCTGGCGCTAAACAAAAAATATTTGTATTGAAACAATATCTGTTTGCATTTTACAAAAACTCAACACCACTGGATATACATAATAAATGCGCAAAGAGTACTTAAATTTGATTCCATAAATGGTGTTGGTGATGGTCATTGGGTCCGGTAATAACATTATGTGGTAGGTTCAAATTACTCTTCTGTTGCTACATTTTTTTTTTTCACATCTTCGTCAATTACTTGCGACTAGTTGATCTGGTTCCTCTGTACATACACGTATACATTACTAGCTAACATACTCGTTGCAATTAGATTTTTTATCGTGAGACCGATTGATAATGAAGACTTGTTCAGTAAGATGCCTCATTAATTTTGCGTGGAAATATTCTGTCAATAGGTAGGTGCTCTTATAGTAACACTAGCGCCACCCGAATTTTAATGGCTTATTCGTCAACTCGCCATGTCGCAATGTCGCCGGCCGGCAAGTTAACGAATTTCGATTTGTGATATGCATCAACTTGCCATCTCCAAATCTCTCAAAGGTTCAGCAGTTTGGGCAGAAAATTGCAAATAAAACGTCAAATTATTACCGTTTGGCATGTAACCCTAACTCAAATAGCATTCAAAATTCAAAAACAATGCATGATATTATTGTTTAGTTTCACAAAAAAACAAATTAAATCACGTCATCATAATCTATCATCATCATCAGGTCCTTGCAAGTCTCCACTGTAGGAGCACGACCCTCTCTGCACTTCCCAAGCCATCTATATTATATATCATACATATAGCCAGAGCTGTCAGAGGATTTGGCCTACACTCTCCACGCTGGCCAGACGGGTTGGAGAGGTCCCTTTGATGTTTATAAGCTTTGTTTAGCTTGTTTCCTAAGTCGCCTTCTACGATATCCACGGAAAGACTTGGAGTGGTTCTATTCTACACTGCCGGGAACCACACGGCTATCATAATATAACAAGTACAAAACTAATAAATCTTGTAGTATTTTTTATTTATTAGAAGTAATTTACTAGAATTGGTTAACGCCAATAGTGGCGTGGCTTTTGAAGTTAACCTGTTTTTCTCATTGATTTATCAAACGAATAATAGTGAAAATTAATACCAAAATACTACAAGTCATTTACTAGTTATGTACTCGTTAGATTTTTAAATTCGGTTTAATTTAGGATTAAAAGAATTAATTGCTGGGTGGCGCTAGTGTTACTATAAGGGTTCCTTAATTTTATTAATTCAAACAGGTTTGGTTATATTTTTATGGTATTAATGACATATTTATTTTTAAGCGTTACGTAACGATAGATCGTCATTTTTTTCTCTCTTTATTTTGTGTCGATGTATTTTTTTCTTAAGTAGAGAGTCTTAATGTCCAATTATTTGTGAACCCATGTCGTTTCTATGTAATGAGTACTTACAAACGGCTTTATTGGTACTATATTTGTTAGTTATGGTGATATTTTTATAGCTAATGGTCTATCTATGAAATTAAAATCACTATCACTACATATTATAAAACAAAGTCCTTCGCCGCGTCTGTCTGTCTGTTCGCGATAAACTCAAAAACTACTGCACGGATTTTCATGCGGTTTTCACCAATAGATAGGGTAATTTATGAGAAAGGTTTTAAGGTATAATACATGCCCAAGCGTAGCCGAGGAGGGCTGCTAATCTATATATATAAAACAAAGACGGGTTTGTTACAACACTTATAACTCGAGATCTGCTGAACCAATTTTCATGGTTATTGATTCGTTGGATTTGTCTCCACCCCGAATAGCAGAATACATCTTAAAAACAATGAAAACTCGATATGTGTAATGAATACTTAATCATTGACTGTTAGGCGGTACGAAGTTCGCCGGGTCAGCTAGTTAAAGATAAACTACAAAGAACTAAGCTAAACAAAGATTTTATACATAAAAAATTAAGTTAAGGACAAAACGAACGAAATCTGAAAGTTGCAACCCTTAAAAAAGAAAAAAAAAAAAACATTTCTTACCTGGTCTTTATGAATAGGTAACTTAAAAGACGGGCCAATCGCTCGCGTACTATTCTGCACATTGGCGACTACAAATTCGGACTCATTAGGGGCCTATTTTCAAAATAAGTGCTGGTCCCTAAGGTTGGACTCCCCTGTTCCCCTGCTTGTAGAAACTGTTCGGTTTCAGGTTATCAGGTGAAAATAGCCAATGAGTCAACCTTTAATACCCTAAATATTTTTATTTCAAGTAGGTAACTATATAAGTTTAAATAAATGAGTCGAAAATTAACAAGAAGCCAATTTTAATCAATAACAAATATCCACAATTAAAAACACTTATTTAAGTTATGTACGCGTTTTTGCTATTTTTTTTTTCTCTTAATCAGTGAAGTATAATTATGTAACGCTCAGCTTAAGCGTGAACGTTCAATTGTGTTGAATTAAATGGATATATATATATATATATTTTACGACATCAGACGACATTCCTTCGTTCAATCAGCCACTTCATGCTCATCTCTCGACCCTCAAAAATTCCGTTCCTGTCGTGAAACGCATACCAAAAGGGGCTCGACGTTCTGTTGCACAAGCATTGGCAAGCGACTTAAGAGCGTAGACTAGCAGTATTTTTTCAATATGGTTTCCATACAAATGTATTTCTCTATTTTCTCGCTGAAAACTGATTCTAGAGCCACAATTATTTTTTTATAAAATCTAGTACTAAAATAGGAATGCCCCTATTTTTTATTTTTTCCAAAAAAACTTTTTTGTACAGTTTTTTTTTTTCGTATAAACCGGTTTTTTTAAAAAAAACAAAACATCGGGACATACTTATTTTAGTAATAGATTGTATGTAAAAAGAATTGTGCCTCTAGAAGCAGTTTTCAGCGAGAAAATAGAGAAATACATTTGTATGGAAAACGCACTGCTAGTATACCCTCTTAAGAAAGGCCGTGGTTGAGAACACAGAACAGTCATGGGAGCATTTACTGACCTTCCCATTTAGGATTTTACATATATGCAACGAAAATCCATCCGGAAACGATAACTTGACAACCAAAATTAAAAAAAATTGTATCACTCCTAATTTCTTTCCACCTCAAAATATTTCGGCTCCTAAATTAAATCAAAGAAGCGTATCGCAATATGTAGAATCCAAAATCAGTGAGGGAGACATCAAGGGTGCAGCGAGAATACTATTTTCGGACGACGCTATTGCTCCCAATACGCCGGATACTCTTTCCGCACTACGTGAAAAGCATCCGCCTTCGGCAGCAGACCTTACCCTTCCTGACCCTCCCAATGACATTGATGAGACATTACAAGCCACACAAGAGCAGGTTTATGAAGCGGTGATGTCTTTTAGAAGCGGTTCTGCTGGTGGGTTAGATGGGTTATCGCCACAGCATCTGAAAGATCTTTTAATCAGTGGCAACTCTGACGCAGGCGGGTCACTTTTAAAGGATCTCACCGCTCTAGTTAATTTAATGTTATTGGGAAAGGTCCACCACGTTGTTACTACCACCTTATATGGAGCCAATTTGTGCGCGCTAAAAAAGAGGGACGGTGGTATTCGTCCAATTGCTGTGGGCTGTACGTACCGTCGGCTCACGGCCAAAATTTGCTGTAAAGCAGTTGCAGCCACCCTGCAAGACTATTTCCAACCTACCCAGTTAGGTTTTGGTTCCAGGGGTGGTTGCGAGGCCGCCGTTCACTCTTTGCGCATATTTCTCCACTTAAAGAAGGGTGAAGTCCTGCTGAAGGTAGATATAAAAAATGCCTTTAATTCGGTTGATAGGGGTGCCATGCTGACACAGGTCAAAGAAAAAATTTCTTCAGTATATAAGTTCCTTTGGCAATGTTACAGTCAAAATTCAAAATTGATGTATAGAAATAATCTCCTTTCATCGGCAGTAGGATGTCAGTAAGGCAACCCTATAGGTCCGGTTATTTTCAGCCTTGCTATTCATCCCATCATCAAAAAGATAAATTCCAAATTTAACTCATGGTACCTAGATGACGCAAATTTTGGAGACAATGCTGACACAGTTTATAAAGATTTGGAGTACATTATAAAAGAACTTAACAGTATCGGCCTAAGCTTAAATTTTTCAAAGTGTGAATTATTTGTGAACAATGATTTGCCTTTGCTTTCTAAAATAAAAATTATAACGAAATTCAACTCTTTGGCGCCTAATATAAAAGTGGTTGATACGTCATCTCTGCGTCTTCTAGGATCCCCAATTTTCGATGATTCTTTTCCCAATTTTATTGAAGAAAAACTACAAAATTTTAAGTCAGCTTCCGATCGTCTTTTGAACATTCACAGCCATTTTGCCTTTACTATTCTAAAACATTGCTTATTTGTACCTAATTTCACATATAATTTACGCTGCAGCCATTTATGGAAATACCCAGACCTACTCTCCAAATTGGATAGTGTAATCAAAGACACGTTATCGACTATTTTGAATATAGAATTGAATAACCCTATTTGGACACAAGCCTCCTTACCCATAAGATTAGGTGGTTTAGGCATACGCAAAATTTCTAGTGTGGCTCTTCCCGCCTTTTTGTCCTCTGTTCACAGTATCTCTTACCTTGCAGCTAAAATATTAAAAAGCAGTGATGAAATAGTTTATCTTGCAGAGGCCAAAAATGCGTGGTTAGAGACCTGTCCAAATTCAAAATTTCCTGATTTTCCTGCTTCTCAGAGGCAATGGGACGAGCCGCTCTGCAGAGTTGTACAGAGTAACTTACTTGAATCTTCTTGTAGCAACTCTGTAGAACGAGCTCGTCTACTAGCCGTAGCGGAGTGGGAATCTGGTTTATGGCTGCAAACGTTACCGTCGTTCAGCTTGGGAACTTTTTTGGACGACAACACATTTCGCTTGGCGACATGCTTACGTTTAGGTGCAAAAGCAAATGTCCCGCATCGTTGTCCCTGCGGCGACACAGTCGACCAGTTCGGCCACCACGGACTCTCCTGTTCTAGGAGTGCAGGACGCATAGCTCGTCATGCTAGCCTAAACAACATCATACACCGTGCTCTTGTCTCCATACAGATGCCAGCCATTTTGGAACCAATTGGTTTGGCCCGGGAGGATGGCAAGAGACCGGATGGTATGACACTGGTGCCTTGGAGATTGGGAAGGCCGCTGGTGTGGGATGCAACATGCGTCGACACTCTCGCGCATTCCCATCTCCACGGCACAAGTTGTAAGGCTGGCATGGCTGCAGCTACCGCAGAGTCCCTCAAACGGCGCAAATATATATGCCTGGGTGAAGCATATATTTTTGAGCCATTTGGGGTCGAGACACTGGGTCCGTGGGGCCCCTCAGCTCACAAACTATTCAAATTTGTGAGCAAAAGGCTGGTCGAGGTGTCGAATGACCAGAGGGCTGGTCACTATCTTGCCCAAAGAATAAGCATTGCCATTCAACGTGGCAATGCTGCCAGTCTTCTGGGCACATTACCGCAGGGTAATGACCTGCGGGACATTTTTTATTTATAGCTAGGTTTTATTTATAAGTCATTTTATTTCTTAGGAAGGTTTAATTGTTAGTTTCTAGTTCTTATAAGTTAGTTTTATTGTTTAATGTATTATATATAAAAAGCTATTATGTAAAATATTAATGGATATTGCTGATAATCGCAAATATCTATTAAATTGAACACAAGAGAAACTTCATTGGGCGGGGCCGCAACTGGTCGATACACTTGTTCAAAACCGCTTTAGTAGTGAAAGGACGGTAAAATAACCATCAAATAAGTTGTTCAATTCGTTTTATTGCTTGCCTAATAGAAAATTTGCCGTGTGATTCCCAGCAGAGTATAGAATAGGACCACTTCCAGTTTTCCCGTGGGTGTCGTAGAACTTAGGGAACATCCATCATGCCATCAACGGGTCTTTGTTAGTCTTTACTGCACTACCCTCAGTCTGTGCTACCAGAGCCATCTATTAGTCAGGACAGTCAGAGGACCTATACTCTCCACGCTGGCCGTCTGGCTCGGAGAGGTCTCTTTGATGTTTATAGTTTTGTTTAGCTTGTATTTCCTAACTCGCTTCTACGACATCTATGGGGAGACTTGTAGTGGCACTATTCTACTCTGCCGGGAACCACACGGCAAGTACTGTATCGCAATCTATTTTAATCTAAATAGTCAAGCCACATACAGCGTTTTGTAATTACCGTCTCAGACCAGATCCAGTTCGGATAATGACATCATAACAGACTTATCGAGCGCATTAAATGCATGCAAATCACTGTATCATTTCCATATGATTTGTCATGGGCAATTAAATTGATTAATAATGGGTTTATTGCTTAGTCTTAGGCTGTGTTTATGGACACTAGCGGAGTTTGGTAAAACTCAACAGATAGTAATTAAAAACAAAGTTAATTTTTATTTATTTTTTAACGAAAGATAAAATGGAGGAGTTCATCAAGTCAACGCGTATATTTTTTTTTATCTATGACCGCGCAAAACGTTTTACAGAATAGTCTGATTTCGACTATTCTTTGTTTATTGTAAAAACAGGGGAATGTATGTTAGGATCTGATTTATCGACGACATTGCTGGCCAAACACAGATTAACCTACAAGCGTAAAAGGAAGATAATACACACACAAATAATACAATACATAAAGGAAGATAAGACTTTCGAGGTACGGAACGGTAAAAATAATAAGAATTACATTTTGACCAACGAATATGTGCGCGTCATGCTTATTGAGCAATTTTGTTTCTACCCGAGTTTCTTTCCACTCGGTAATGGGAAAAAATGGTGTTGTAGCCTTTTAACATGGGATGGTCGGGAACTTAAGTATTTTGTTGCTATAACAATATTCAAGATTATGCAAAATAAATTCATCAAAACTAGGTGGATGGTTTGAATCCGACGAATAAATCTAGTTCTTGTTATGTATCATCGTTTGTAATAATTAAAAAAAAAATTGTACGCCTAAATTGGTCTTGTTGAAGTGCTTGCAGTATTCGTCACGTGGTTACCGACAGAGTGGAATAGGACCACCCTAAGTCTTTCCAGGGATGTCGTATAAGGTGGCTTAGGAAATTTGTTTGCTAAACAAACAAAGCTAAACAAAGCTCATAAACATCAACGAAACCTCTCCAACCCGTCTGGCCAGCGTGGAGAGTATAAGCCAAATCTTCAGTGCGTCAGTGGCTAATATACCTATGGCTTTTGTAGTACGGAGAGGGTCGTGCTCCTGGAGGCGAAACTAAAATGACCAGATGATGATGATAAAGCAATAATCCAATGACTGTTGGGAATTTATGAACAATTCTTACACTTGAAATTATATACTTTAGAAAAATTTTTGACTCGTTCTCGAAAATTTCATATATGGTACATCACTAATCTTGAGGTCCCGGTATAAAATAGGTATTTGACAAAATTTAAATTCAAAGAAGATTTGCATTGGCTGCGACCAGAACAATACGCTCGGATGATGATTACCATCAATATATTTTTATATCCTACTTATTTGTTAAATAAACTATGCGAAAAATTAGCTTATCCATATCCGTGGGAAATACGCCACAGTCCTCGCCTAATAGCCGCATATTTGTGCCGCTGGCGATGGCTGATTTTATGTTGGTCTATCAAAAAATATCTTTAAAGACAAGTATTATTTTTCATATATATTTTATTACGTATAATAAACAAAACACATTCCGCTACCACGTAAATATTCTGATATCTATGGCTACCACAGTTTATACCATAGATATCAGAATATTTATGGTTTATACTCATAGAAGCAAAGTGGTCTCTGCGTTTACATGAACGCGCCTTTAGTATGTCCAAAAAATTGCAGGATACATTTGAACGTATGCAAAAAGTCATTTTGTTTTATGGCAGTCATTAAAATTATTTAACTTCAGCCGAATTGTTTTGGGATGCGAACATAAGATTAAATAATTTTATTTGAAAGTTGGTATGGTACAAAACAAATTTTAATAAACACACTTATTTTGGCCTTTCATTGAGGAGCTCGATGGACTAGTGGGCGTGAGCATTATAAGCGCTTACGCAAATACGCATGCTAAGCTATATTGTACCCCGAGAGCAGCCCCCAATGGGATTGGTGACTACAACTGGCATAAAAATATATTGAGCCCTTCCATGCTTCGGAAGGCACATTAAGCCGTTACTCCTAGCTTTTATCATTAATAATGTCAGATGCCTATAGGCAGCTTGCAAAATAAAATTAACACACATAATTGAAAAGTTATGTAGTAAATACGTATAAACACATATTGCAGTCTGAAACCACAGGATCCAAAATAAATAAATATTCAAGATACAAATTTCTGCTTTAACATAAAATCGGTAAAACATAAACGTTTATCACTATTCAGTAGGAACGGTAAAAGGTTAAAATCTTCCGTACATTCACTGAACCGCATATTATCCAGGTAACTTTATACACTTTATCCATCGCGCCCGACCGATATGGTAATGGGCCCAGCGCCCAGCTTTGGAAAATTATTATGCGCGTTAGTTTTAATGCGACACGACTTGCTCCTCTATAACAAAACGGCTCTGTTACTGGCCATTTACATAGCCATGTTCTAATTTTAAACGATACTGGTCAGTAGTAATTTGTTGAAGGAGGAATTAATGAGACATTGTTTTTTAATTTGTTTCAAAATCGAATGTGTCTTTTTATACGACCAATAAATCTTGTATCTGTACCTTACGTTCTTCAGTTTTAATTTGACACGACTTTGCTTCTATTCGGCCAAATGGCTTACCTACAATGTTGTTCTATTTTTAAGATCCGTACTTCAAAAGATAATAAAGAAACCCGTACAGGATTACTAGTGTGTTCGTGTGTCAAGACCTCGTCAGAGTAAAATTTTTCTATGGTCAAGACCTTTTTCTCAGGAATGCGTAGAAGTATCAAGTATTATCACTTATTTACATCTGCGGTTATTTAAATCTGTTTAAATATCAAAGCTCTACGTCAACGTAATCAAAAGGTATCGCCAGGATCTCAAACTATTATGTTTAAAAGACAAGAATTAAAAAGAAACACAAAGAGATTGGGCGAAAATCTGTGTCGTTAGTCTTTTCTAAGGAATCACATTGATAGACGATGCAGCAAGCTACCCATCACTATTTTGATTCCGATTTCCACCTTTACGCCCACTACGATGTTTTATGCCCTTGGGCTCTGTTTACCCCGCAAGGGATAAAGACGATGTTTTTGTTCATACATATACATACATACTATTGTATGTATATGTATGAACAAAAACATCAAAGCATACGCTACCGTGCTATGTTATATTCTTGAATATTACCATCTTTCAAGCGAAGTTGAGTAAGAGGTAATTTTCGAGGCAAAACCCGCAATTGGCGATCTTCATTCGAGGAATAAGGTGAGTTTGAAATAAGCAGTGTTCCAAAACCACATCGGATGGTCGTTTTCTCGAATCTCTTTCATTTAAACTTTTTATCGACGACCGCATCTTTGAGAGTTTCTCTATAAAAACCACTAATAGGCGATGCGGTTTCAAAAACGCCGATGTTTCGCACTGAAACATGATGGTATTACTGTGATAAAAGATAAAGTTCAATTATGGTAAGATAATGGATACCTACCTTGTAACTATGACATTCCATAGCTTAATTACATTGTTATATAATTAAGACTTTTTAAGAGAGAGTTTATGTATTTAAACCATAGATTTAAAAAAAAATCTTTCGTCTCATTTAAACACTGTATTATAGTATGTTAAGTGAGCGGGGGCACTCTTAGAGACTCTTAAAGGGGTGAGTCAGCCAGTCAATATTAACAACTTTTCCTTTGGGATCAATGGTAAAAACTCAATTATTTTTCGACATCTTTATCAAAAGTGTTCAGCCGCCCGCCAACAAGTATGGGAAGGTAAAAAAATTTCACGTTCAGCTGGCGTGCTGACCACTGCGCCATGGATGGCGACGTGAATTGAATATTACGAAATGAAAACATTTAATTTACTTTTCCGTTGATCCGAAAACTGAGCTTCCAATCATTTAATAGTTGATATTCAAATATTTGAACTATCTTCGAATCAGGCTCTCGGTTTAATTTAATATCAGAACAAACGTTATTTGCCGAAGCATTTTTTAATTTCATCCTCTTATCATATTATAGATAGTAATAAATATCCATGATAGATTAAATATAATTTCAAGGATATCTTACATACATAACAGCAATTTATTTACAAAAGCAAACCAACTCAAAGGAAATGTACACATAAATTTATAGGTCTTAAAATGTTAGCTACGAATTTAGCAAAATATACCGCAATTGGTCATGGGCCAGTTGCCACCCCAATTGTATGAGTCACGCTGTTCTGCGTTTATGGGTTCAAGGCAAGTAGGAACAAGAAATTTATTTTTTAAAAATGAGTTGGTATGGCATACGAAGGATTCTGTGCTACCATTACCTAAATATTAAAGTACAAATACTTAAAAAAAATACAAGTTTCTTGTATCCCCCATTCATTTAATTTTCATTATTTGTATCTCTTTTGGAGTCACTGGTTACCCCGGTTCTTTGAAAGGCTTGCGTGGGGATATAGATCCAACACGTTCAGGCCCTCTGCTTTATTATCTAGTTTTTGATACGAGATGTGACCTCATCATCATCTGGTCTTTTTAGTCTCCACTGCAGAGGCACTACATAGCAGTCATAGGATTTGGCCTATACTACTCTCCTACACTGGCCAGACGGGTTGGAGAGGTCTTGATCTTGAGAGCTTTGTGATTATCGTGAATTTTGTGAGATGTGACCTAAACGCATGTATTTTGACACTTAAAGCACTGTTAAACAAAACGGGGAGGAAATCGAAAGTCCTCAATTAATTAAAATCAGTTTGATTAATAGTTTATACGTATATAGTGTCCGCACAGGTTTCAAAATTAATTATATTTACTAACCTATTGACAGGTTACTTTCATCTCACAAAAACTAGTTATAAATTAATAAAATTGCTTTCTATACAGACGCTGTACGAAGACAATTTTAATTAAATTTTATTATTTCTTTCAACAATAAAATCACGTAATGTTACATTCGATGTAGCGATTAATCAGCTGATATCACGCTGGGATGTGATAATGATAAGTGATGATGCAGCTAAGATATTAGTACAGCACATCATTAACATCGTTAAGTCTTAAAGGGCTGGTATCATTAACAGTGAATAATGATAGACAATGGTATGAATTTAAGTGACCATATGGTTTGATTTATACGGACAATACCTACCTCTTTCCTTCAGTATTTAAAATATTTATTTGATGGCTGTGGATAACGTTTGTTTAAACTTTTCCTAGGATTGGCTATGGTGTACCATTTGGATTAAGGAGGTCAGAATGGCAATCGCTCTGTAAAAAAACCTTGCAAATCATGTAGCCTTGTAAAATCACCTAGGATAGGTAGCGGACCCTAGAGCACTAACGATGCATTCTTATATGCTTGGATGATGATAATGAAATAATTAGGCTAGTAAGAAAATGTTTGCTTGTTGCATTGAAACATTCAATTAATTATATTAACCAGAAACTACCTTCTATGGAAGTATTTGTAATATCAATTCCTTTTCAAATAATAAGTTTTTATAAAGTATAACTAAAATAAATTGAGATATCGAAAATATATGCAATAAAATAATAACTACAAATTAAATGTTGTTATTTTACTTAGCACAACGAATTACATTTACAACAAAATTCGTTTTATGTCGCGAGTTAAAAAAATCTCTTAAGTCATTGCTTGGCTCAACTCAAACACGTATCAACCAAAAAAGAAGAGAAGAACTTTTTTTTTTTTTTTAATGGACTATGTAGCTATCTCTTAGGGATCTTTTACTACTCACCGGACTTTTGAGGTGATGGCGCCCCTGATGGGCCACGATTTGCATGCATAGTCTAAAGGACCGAACTGAGAAACAATGGCAAAGCCTTTGGAGAGCAGCAACTCTAATGTTTTGCCGTCCGAAAGCTACGGTTCCAGAAGGGCCTATGTGGGAGAATACTACGCCAGCGTAGGTCATGATTGGGCGGACGCAAAGCTTATAGAGAGTCAACTCATTTCTAAGTGACATCCTAGTTTTGCATATCATGGGGTTAGAAGAACTTGAAAATGCAGCCTTTTTACGTACGTTTGCAAATAAATTATTAAAGCAGGTATGTATTATCTTTTCGGTAGAGCTGTTGAAGGTTTTAAAAGTAAATTAATCTGAATGTTAATAGCTTATTAGGCTATTTTTAATGAACTCAACAATAACAGAAAAAATGCAACAAATGTACGAATAAGTAGGTGTTTATCTCTTATATTTATTATTTGCAGACGAGCACACAAGTTATTTACAGAAACTTACAGACTTTTCTTCTTTCTAGAATCCTAGTTGTTGTTAGTTTATCGACTATGTCAGCCTATTAGGCTTACAAATAAACCAAAGATACTGAAAACCCTTGCCCGCCTTGTCATCACGTGCGAATTGTGAATTGTTAAGTGCGCTCAAGGTTGCGGAAGATGCGTGATCGTTAATAATTTGTTAAACTGGGCTATCGAGCTGTTCGAAGGTCAAAATAAATAAATAAATATATACGGACAAATCACACAGATTGAGCTAGCCCCAAAGTAAGTTCTAGACTTGTGTTATGGGATACTAACTCAACGATACTATATTTTATAACAAATACATATATAGATAAACATCCAAGACCCAGGTCAATCTGAAAAAGATCATTTTCCATCTTGACCTGACCGGGGATCGAACCTGGGACCATCCGTGTCGCAGGCCTGCGTGTTGATCGCTGCGCCACGGAGCTCGTAAATATCCAACTTGGACACCCTTCTCGGAACACACAAATTAATGTGCAGTGTAGACACGGGCGTACGTCTGTTGATTTATTCTGTTTTCAGCGTAACGATGTTTAATTTGGCGCGTAATGTTCGGGCGCCCGTGTCCGGCTGAGTGTTTTGTTATGGGTGCTTTATTATAACGTAAGTATACGAGCTGATTTGAATCCTTTGACTATTAATATTGGAATCATAATTGCAAGAAAATAAGGTAAAAAAATAATCCTTTTAAGGGTACCCTAGTAAGCAAGGAATTCTTATATAGTTTCGCCATGTCTGTCTATCCATCTGTCTAACGGTTTGTCCACGGTTGAGCTCAGACTATTAGTTCTAATAGAAAACTGTAATTTGTGCAGAGATATACATATTAACCAGGACGTGGAAGTATTAAAATAAAATAAGGTGCCGCTACAGAACAAAAAAAAATGAGATGCAACTGTGGAACTCTACATTGTGTGGGGCCTGACACGTACTTGGCTGTTTTATTTTTACTAGTTTACTTATTCCGAGATTAAAATATTGACAAGGGATACATAATAAGCCTGTAAGTATGTGTATTGTATGTCTGCTCAGAACTGCAATGCTTTATCTAATATTGTCAACCGATGCTTTTCGTTGTTAACCATTCTTTCCCATCTCAGTGTATTATTGGTGTTCTTCATCTTATTTAAGAGTTTTTTAGCTTTTGTCAATGGAGTGTACGACAATCTCATCTTCTGCTTTGGACTTAAGTTCTTGGTGCGAGATGATACCAGCCTGTTATTACTAGCTGTTACCCGCGGCTTCACCCGCGTGATATATAGCCTATATCCTTCTCGGTACCCTAACCTACGTGTATGCAAAATTTCATGATGATCGGTTCAGTAGATACGGCGTGAAAGCGTAACAAACAAACTCACTTTCGCATTTATAATATTAGGTGGGATTGGGATTGGTTATGTGACCAATATTAATGTATCAATTGACGCGTGTTCTTTGTCCTAATGGGCATAGAACACGCTTCAGTTGAGTTTAAATTTGTATTCCCGAATAATAAATATACGGGTTGTTTTATTTTTAATCACATTCACATCACTCTAATACCTGCCTATGGTGTCCTATTGCTTTAAAAATCTCTTATAATACTAAGTAATATTCCTTGATTGTAATAGTGTTTTCTCCGTAGTTTGTGACTAAGACTGCAAAAGTGCTAAATGTAGGCCGCTTCCTACCAGTCATTTTGTAAATCCTTGCCACAGGCAAGTCCAGCAGTGGACTTCTCGCAGCTCAAATGATTAATAATGATCACTTACAATCTTCGTTCAAATATGTTTGATCGAAGCTTACAATACAATTGAATAAAAAATATTTACTAACACGGCATTCCGGGAAATATGAGACGAGTCAAATTATAAATCCCAGTCATAAAACGTTGACTTGACACGTAATTATACTTAAAAGATGTTAACAATGACACCGTTAAAATATTTTACACACATAAGATATAAGATGACAACAACTCTCTCCTAATTCACACGCGTGTGGTCCCTAAACCGGAGATAATTTGAGTATTATGTACGTATATAATTAATAATGCTCGTTTATCTTGTAACAGCTAATAATTTAAATATAATAGTTTTTTTTATAGCATTGCGGTCACCTGATCGAAAGTGATCACCTCTGCCCATGGACTAATGCAACACCAGGGGTGTTACAAGAGCATTGCTGTACTTTTATTTTTCCCTCCCCACAGGGGATTGGTCTCTGGCTCTCTCACTCACCGAACGAAGCCTAGAAGCTATAAAGCTACTACCCAAACGTCAATTTTATGTGAGAGTGTGGTACTTCCCCAGACGAGCCAACCCATTCATGCTCTTTTTTTTTTTTTTTAACTTGGAGAATCCCTTCGGATACCGCGCGGGCTACGGGAAGCCACGCGCGGTTATGTGGTGGGGCGTGTGCTACTCTCGCTCCACAGCCCCGGCGCGGCGCGGCGGTCGCGCTTAGCGACCCCTCCAAGGCACGCTCACGACTCCCTCTTAGTCACAAAGTGACAGCAGAGGGATCGGAGCGGCCACCTACACCGGGCGGGCTATCGCGGTCAAGGGCAACCCATTCATGCTCTACCACAACAAGTACAAGCATTAACCATGAAATAACAAATAACTTATAGAAAATGGTAAATGTATCAAAGTATCCAATAATAAAACATTGCTTTATTTAGATGTCAAATATTAAAGGATAACGTTCCACTTTAGACATCTTATGAACAAATAGGAAAGTTTTGTTGCCAATGTATTAATTAATTAAATTTCACAGACGAAATATTATTATTTATTTCTTCCTATTTTAATGAAAATCTCGGCTTTGAATAGAATAGAATAGACTAGAAAAATCTTTATTCAGTGATTTACAAATGTTACAGTACAATAACAATAGTTAACATAAAGTACATAGGTACTTGGTGTAATTATTTTCTTTAATTTTCGACTTTACAATTCACTTTATGCCTTGCGGAGTAGACATAGCCCAGGACTATAGAACCTAAAGGCCACATTTAGCATGTTGGTAGCCTTGTAGGTGAAGAACAGAATCAAAATTGTGATGAGTTAATGTTGTTTGTATATTTTTGTCATGTTACCTGTTGGTGTACCTAATTGAATAACAAAAAATTGAATGACAACTTTAAGTTCACACTGTTTACACTCGCACCTCACAGTTTAACGACCAAAAACATCTAACAATAAAGATTGTATGAAATTTTACATTTTCCAGTACATTTTATAAGTTGGTTGCCTATAACTTTTTAGTTTGTACTTAGTACCCAGCTCTGATAGTTTTCCTTTCAATTTCAGTATATATGCTACTGCTGTAATTTTTTTCACGTATCTATATATAACCGTTTAGCAGATAGAGGGGGGGGACACGTACCTCTAACAAAAATTTGCACTTTAAAACCAAATATTTCGGAAACGGATCCCTAAATCGAAAATTGGTGTTCTCAGCCTCACAATATTTTTCAAAGACCTTTTTAACGATACCCCACACGATGGGTAAGTAGAGAAAAAAAAATTACTGCCCCATTGTACTTGTATGGGAGCTACACAAAAAAAAAATTTTTTTCAAGATTTTTTTCTACGACTTTTTTGCCATGATTAATATACATACTTATATCAAATTACAGCTTTCTAGTACTTATAGTCTCTGAGTAAAACCGCGGACGGACAGACAGACAGACAGACAGACAGACAGACAGACAGACATGGCGAAACTATAAGGGTTCCTAGTTTACTACGGAACCCTAAAAAATGAGTTGTTGTCTGCATCGCCTATTGACATGATTCCTTACGCCCATTCCCTCGATCAGCTTTTACGTTCTGCGCGGGAAGAGAAGCAGCTGGTACATTCTAAGTTTTTTCTTGACTACCAGTTGAGCGTGGTAGATATTATATACGTATATAATAATAATAAATAAATATATACGGACATATCACACAAATTGAGCTAGCCCCACAGTAAGTTGTGAACTTGTGTCGCAGGATACTAACTCAACGATACTATATTTTATAACATATACTTATGTAGATAAACATCCAAGACCCAGGTCATTCTGAAAAAGATCGTTTTCCATCATGACCTGACCGGGGATCGAACCCGGGACCCCCGTGTCGCAGGCTGGCGTGTTGACCGCTGCGCCACGGAGCTCGTCAAAGTATATAACTATTAATGCTTGTTCATCTCGTAACAGCCAATAGCATTAACCTAACCATGAAATTACAAATAACTTATAGAAAATGTTAAGTGTTTATTCGTATAAAAAATCACGATAAATCGTTGCTTTGATTAGAAGTCAATTCTTACAAAAATATGAAGGGTACATTTTACATTAGACATCTTATGATCAAATAGCTTCGAGCAACACGGAAGGGAGTAGCCATACGCTGCTTTCCCCTCTGTCAAGGTACCTATAAGCCAAATTAGGCATATGCATGTCTATGTGTTAGTTGTGTGTGACTCATCTGTACACAAATTATTGTTTCTTTTTTATGTCATTTTTTGTGACAATGTCATAATTACTATCAAGTGACAGTTTAAGTTTTGTATGTAGGTGTGCGGAACTAAACTTGTGTGCACATTTCCCCCCGCAAAAATCGCCAGAAAAATTGTAATAGTAAATTGTCGCTTTGCCCACTCCCTCCGTCCGGTACGGAGGCCGTGTTGCTCGAAGTCAAATAGGTACCTGTGAATGCCAATTTATAAATTAATTAATTTTCGCAGACTATAAAATTATATTTTTTATCACTTCCTGTTTTAATAAAAAACTTTTTTTTGTTATTATTTGCTTACCTTTTCGGCTTTACTATGCAATAATTGGGTGTTTTCCCATTCGAAGATGAGTCCCCAAAATACATCGCAGTTATGTTTCTCACATATTCCTAATTGCATAACGAGATTTGGTTGTAAATCATTAGCGTATAATGAGTGTGAAAATGAAATAAACATTGACTATTACTGTTTTCGTAAGCGGTTCGATTTTAATGGGCCGTTAAAGCCCTCGCACGATTATAAATTCCGGTGAAATAATTACGTCGACTTATTTTATGGTTGCTCCAACTTATTACCGGTTAAATGTCACTTTCGAGCGTTAGTGTTTTAGTGAGAATGTTTCTAAAAGTATAGAATAATGGTGAAATAAATAGCATATACCAAGGTATTAACCATTTTATGTACATAATCATTGACATTGCGAATACCTAAACTGAACTATCGACTATATTGAAACTATTTTAACTTATGAGGACGCAAAAGAGGCACTACATAGCTCAATATAAACAAAAATAAAACCCCTCTGGACTGTTATAATTAAAATAAGCTTAGTCACCAAAACTTGTTATTAAATGACACGACATTTATACATATTTTGGTTCAAAAGCTCCTAAAAATGTGATCGTTATGTTTGGCAATTAAGCAAATAGTATCATCGAAAAAACCAGAGGTGCTTCTTGAGACTATCGAGGATGTCCCTACTACATTATATCTCTCAAGTTTTTTTTTTACTTCTATAAACAACAAGATACCTCAAAATCAATGGCCCGACACTAACACGACACACACCTAGCCCTAATCAAATTCATAGACAGGTTACCGAAACTAGTTTTGAGTCCCTTCGTTAATCGTTTAATTACGTTAGGCGTGTAATAAAACACTTATAGCGTGGGTGTTGGTTTAACTATGGTCGATTAACTCGGCATCTTAAACATTAAAGTGGGTACACAAAGAACACTTGACACGTGGAAGGTTAAAGGTTAATGTTTCTGTTTGGGCGGGCGTTCTGGAATTACTTGAATAGCACTTATTTGTGTTGTGTTTAGCTATTTTAGGTAAAATTTGTCTTTGATTTAAAATTTGAATAAAATAATTAACTCGGTATCTTAAACATTGAAGTGGGTACACAAAGAACACTTGACACATGGAAGTTCAAAGGTTAATGTTTCTGTTTGGGCGGGCGTTCTGGAATTACTTTAATAGCACTTATTCGTGTTGTGTATACTACCTATGTTTTTTTTAAGAATTTTGTCTTTGATTGAAAATTTGGATAAAAAATAATGTACTCGGCATATTACACATTAAAGTGGGTACACTTGACTTTCAAGAACACTTGACACCCGGAAGGTTAAAGGTTAACGTTTCTGTTTGGGCGGGCATTAAGGAATTACTTACGAATACAATTCAAAAAAGGTCTTTAATTCAATTTTTTTATAAAATATTAGGCGATTGATATATATATGATATATAGACATTATACAATACGTTAATAAAACCCTGTCCAACCTTTAAAAAAGCGAATTAGCCAATGCTGCAATATCGAAAAAAAAACTTGAACATTTAACAGCAGAACTAATCATTTCCATACAAACTGGCCAACGGCTGACTCAGCACTTTTGTATGCAAATGTATTTTTTTTATTTCCGGCCTTAGTTCCATATGAAAAGTTGTTCATATTGACTTTCTTTTTTCTTCATATAAAATGTAAAGACAAAAATTTTGTTTCTGCACCAAGAACTATATTGTAATCTCGGGATCAGAATCCTTAATAGAATAAAGAATTGTAAGAAAGATGACGAATAAAACGTAAAAATTTTTAGACCTCCCATACAAAGTCGCCAATCAGCTGGGCGAATTTCTGTGGGAAGTCGTTTTTCTTTCGATTCTATATTCCATTAGGGAGTCTGATTCCAAGATTGTTATAATGATAATTTCAGTCTAAAAACCAACCGAAACATGACCACGACCACTCTGACACGAGTGCACGACTAAGAAGAAGAATCAGGTCACATGCTCGTACAAAGAATATGAAAATGTTAGGTACTTCAGCAGATGACTTTTGTATAAAATCTCTATACAAATGTGTAATAAAGCTCTTACAGCGTGGGTGTCGGTTTAGCTACGGACGATTAACTCGGCTTCTCAGATTAATCTTAAACATTGAAGTGGGTACACAAAGACCACTCGACACGTAGAAGGTTACAGGTTAATGTTACAAGCTTGGGCGGGCGTTCCAGACCCGTACATGTCAAATATATTGAAATAAAATGATATCATCTTTGAACAAAAACTGTTTAATATAGGATTTTTTATGCACGTTTGCTCATCTATAAAATAATGATATAATGAGGAAAGATTTACGTGGACAAAGTCGCGGAAGTTTGTTAGTAAGTGATAAAAACATTTGTATCATTGTTTTCTTCAGAATATTTTGTACTTGAAGACAAGACAACCACACAAATCCATGAATCTTTGTAAACTAAAAAATGTGTTGTGAATTAGGTATAAAAAATATTTGACATCTATCTACAAAATTCTAATTAATTAATATAAAAGGTTCACTCGCAGGATGAAAAAAAAATACTTTATACTAAAACTCCTGCCATAACTTATAATAGGCTACATAGGCCGTACGATAAAATTAATATCATTAATATAAATAAATCGATGAGATTCCCTTGAGGGACAAGATGGATGTAACTTCAATATTACATAATTAATTAATCTTGTCTTTACACCACATCATTAAGTTAAAGGAGCTTTAGTTATATTGATAAAGGATGCGGTGGTCACAAAAGGTTGCTCTGTTTTGGCTAGTCATTTCCTACTTTTGGGTAAGTATCTATTAGTGCAATTCATGCGGCCTTTTTTTTGTGCCGTGTGGTTCCCGGCAGAGTAGAATAGGACCACTCCAAGTCTTCCCGTGGATGTCGTAAAAGGCGTCTTAGGACACACAAGCTAAACAAAGCTTATAAACATCAAGATACCTCTCCAACCCGTCTGGCCAGCGTGGAGAGTGTAGGCTAAATCCTCTGACTGTTCTGGCTAATAAATGGTTAGGATAGTCAGAGAGGGTCATGCTCCTGCAGTGGAGACTAAAAAGACCTGAGGAAGAAGAAGAAGTCTATCTAGGCTTTATATTATAATCTAAGTACTTACCTTGTAGGATCGTATCTGGTATCAAACCCAGGCACGTTGACGACATTCCACTCGTTCTTGGTCTTGGCTTAGCTGAACGAGATCTGGTCTCGGAAGGTCTCCGATGGGAGCAACTTCCCAAAGACAGTTTTCAAAGCCTCTGTAAACCCATTTTATAAGCTGTTATCATCAATTACTATATGAAAACGCGACCGGCTACGACGTGGATATAAAAACTAACTTCATGATAGTCTCGTAAAAGAGTTTATGGTCTTTTATTAAAAAGCGAGATGTGTGTACGACCGGCTTTGAGTTTACTATAAATGAGCTACATGCACACTTTGGCTGTCATATTCTCTATAGAAAGCTGAGTAAATTACCTACACTTTTGTTTATAAGATAATTATCGGCTTCTTTAATTATTTACAAAAATTGAGTCCATTAAGCCCTCAGTCGTGTGGTTCCCGGCAGAGTAAAATAGGACCACTCCAAGTCTTCCCGTGGATGTCGTAGAAGGCGACTTAGGAAACACAAGCTAAACAAAGCTTTTAATCATCAAAGAGACCTTACCAACCAGCCTGGCCAGCGTGGAGAGTCTGAGCCAAATCCTCTGACTGCTCAGGCTAATAATATGGCTCTGGTAGTGCAGAGAGGATCGTGCTCCTGCAGTGAAGACTAACAAAGACTTGAAGATGATGATGATGTTTATTAAGACATGCGTTAACCTAATGCAACAAACCTACACCTAATTTAGCAATTTATAGAATTTCGATGATGTCTTCATTAAGAAGATGACTTATACAAAACTTCGTCAGCAGAACTAGATTAACCGCCTCGCCCTGCCGAAATTCCCAGCTCATCTAGTCCGTCCACAATTCGCAAAATCATTGTCTTAAGAGTCGCCTGGACGCGCATGTCTCCATACAAACGGAAAAAGGGAATTGTGGCAATATTTGATAATTTTGGACTAAAATTAAGTATTTAATCAATTAATCTCATTATAATCTACGTACGTCCTTATACAGCTTGGTTAAAATACCAATGGTTTGAGAATTACAAGCCTTTTCAAATTTGTATGGAAATCTTGAGAGGCGTATAATTCTCAAACTATTGATAATTTAACCAAACTGTATGAGAACGTACGTAGATTATAATGAGATTAATTTATTAAATGCGTAATTTTAGTCCAAAATTATCAAATATTGCCACAATTCCCTTTTTCCGTTTGTATGGAGACATGCGCGTCCAGGCGACTCTTAATTACGTCGTAATTGAAACACAAAGAACACAGTGAGAGCGATAACATCGTGAAATCCCCAGCTTTGTCTGGCTCACAAAATAAATCAAGTACAGAAGAAATTAACGTCACATATGATTTAGACTTGACTATGAAGCCGTGTGGTTCCCGGCAGAGTAGAATAGGATCTCTCATTCCAAGTCTTCCCGTGGATGTCGTAGAAGGCGACTTAGGAAACACAAGCTACCCAAACCTTATAAAAACATCAAAGAGTTCTCTCCAACCCGTCTGTCCAGCAGCATCGAGAGTGAAGGCCAAATCCTCTGACTGTTCTGGCTTTGGCAGTACAGGGAGCCTCGTGTCTTGCAGTGGACACTAACAGAGACCTGATGGCGATGATTAAGACTTGTCTCTGAAATCGGGAAATAATTCGACGAGCGCAGTACTGAGAGTATTGCTGCTTTGGTATTGTCGAAATAAAGTCAAAAGCAAAATATCAATTTAGTATGGTGTTTTCTTAGGGATAGGTTTTATTTTTCAAATTTATATGGGATAATAATTATCAAAATCGTTAATATTCTGTAAAAAGTTATGCGTGGTATTTAATAAAAAATATGTGCGTCGATTGAGAAGCTCCTCTGTTTTTTCCTCGGTTCAAAACTGGCAATCACTAAGTAATCTAGACACGCG
This sequence comes from Rhodophaea formosa, assembly GCA_963082605.1. NCBI lineage: Eukaryota > Metazoa > Arthropoda > Insecta > Lepidoptera > Pyralidae > Rhodophaea > Rhodophaea formosa. The sequence goes on from OY720209.1 coordinate 6,121,988, forward strand.
GTAGCGTGTTAAGCCAAGTCCAAGTCACATATTTCGTGACTAAAAAAGAGTGTATCAAGAAAAGTAGGAAAACGAGTATAAAATACAACATTAAGTCAATTAAAAATCCGTAAACAGAAATATAGTTCGATGTAAGTCTTTTGCCACGTCATTTGATTTTATTTGGGATAAAAACTGTTTTTTCTCCCTACCGTAAAATATTTAAATATATTACTAATATCCTATAGTAATTTAGTTTCATACAAGTTTCATACTTGACAAAATACAAATCGCGAAGAGTTATCTTTCTGTACTGCTATATTTATGTACGAAATTCGCCGTCTTTGTCTATCTCCAGAACAATGTAGGCCAATAATTAGAATTATAATGAGACCCTGATGAGGTATTATGAAAATTGAAATGAGTTTGCCAAACTTAACACGTGGCTACATAGGTTTTATTACGAGTTCGAGGATATAAGGTACGAATCGTGACTATATTAAATTCTAGAATAAGATTTCTACAATATACTTACATTCACCTAAACATGTAGGCCCTGCCTAACTATACAAATTTTATTAAGAAAAATAATCAAAATTAAAAAAAAATATTTTTCCATGCACGTAATTAGGTACGAAAAATGACAGAATCTACGTTATAACCACAAAAAGTAAATACTATATACGGGTAAAGTGGCAGACAAAACCTAGTATAATAATAAAGTACGTGTTTACTCCATTTGAATATTGCATAAGTAAAATACTACGGGTAGGCTCTTACTATGTTTCACCTAAACCAGCCGATTTTATGGCCTTCTGGCAGCAGAATTCAATATTTTAAGAAGCCAGTTTATAGCTGAATGCCTGAGCACATAAATGGATAAACTCATAAGTTACGTGGATAGTAAAATTTGCACTCCATATTTCCATTTTCCTACCTACACTAAAAAAGTTAACTCTATAAAGACACTTAAAGCGTAAAAAAGTAGACTTGATTTTGTTAAATTAACAAAAAACATGCGAAAGTTTCCTAACAAGAAAATTGTCGTATAACAATAATTATTCATAATCTAAAAAGGTTTCGAAGTATCTATTTTATTTTTTGTAAACCATTGATTACAAACACTTATATATCGAAAGTAAATATTTGTTCATTTTCCTTCTTATTCATTTACGACAATACCTCTAACAGATAGAATTTTCATCATCATCAGGTCAATATTTTAAGAAGCCAGTTTATAGCTGAATGCCTGAGCACATAAATGGATAAACTTGTAAGTTACGTGGATACTAAAATTTACACTCCATATTTCCATTTTCCTACCTACACTAAAAAAGTAAACTCTATATGAACGCACAAAGTGAAAAAAAGTAGATTTGATTTTGTTAGACAGCCAAAATAACAAAAAGTATGCGAAAGTTTCCTTTGTGTGAAAATTATAGCATAACGATCATCATTCATAATTTAAAAAGGTTTGGAAGTAACTATTTTAATTTTTGTAAACCATTTTATATATCGAAAGTAAATATTGTTCATTTTCCTTCATTTTCATTTACGACAATACCTCTAACATATATTTGGATAGAATAGGCTAACTCAATTTTAAGTATATATCAAAAGTAAAATATTTACGACAATAAGACTCTAAGATGCATTAGGATAGAATTTTCATCATTGCTTCAATATAATATTCAATATTGATTTTATATCTTTGAAAGGACTAGTTTGCATACTTGAGAACACACAAGCCATTCCTTTAGCAAGCGCCGTTTTTCTATAGTTTTAAACATAGATTTTAAAAAAAAATTTTCGGTTTTAAATAACATAACTTGCAAAATGCAAATGACTGCACTTTTTGCAGCACTCCGCGGCTTGAATAATTGATGTACGGACGGATCGACGAACTTATTTGCATAGCTCCTATAACTAGACGGCACAACAAAAAGCTGCTCCGTATTGTTTGAATTTTGATATTGATCACTAATAATACTTACAAGTCTCGGACTTACTTTAGAGCCAACTCAATAGTGTGATTTGTACACAAATATTTATTTGTAAGCCGTGGGTAACAGCTAGTAATATTATAAATGTGAAAACTCGAATGCTTGTTACTCAATCACGCCCAAACGGTTAAAGGAATTCAAATGAAATTTTGCAAACGAAATTTTTGGTATAGTTTAAAATATTTTAGGAAACGAGAAATTAAAAGTATTGTGGGATATGGACGGCACGGTTCTCCTGAACATCAACATATTCTTTCAAGTTCTTCTAATACCGTCAAGCTCTTTGCAGACTAGGGACGATGAAAATAAAACAAATCAAAGGTTTACTAAATCAAGAAGACAGCCGTGGCTTGGTTAGCCAAAACCGAGTGGGAGTTTGAAAAATAAATTCTATAGAATATGGTGCTTATAAGCCTAAACCACCATGACTACCATGATTAATTAATGATAAGTGATGATTAATTAATTGATACACACATTATATCGACGTATCAACGAATAACACCCTTCTTTTAGTGTCGGGGGTTAAAAAAAGGACCAAATGTTTACAATTCCGGATTTTTTTTGGGAACATTTTGTCCTTCCAGAATACATTGTACTGCTAGAAGGACGTGAACACAATTACATACAAAACGTCATCCTGCTCGCAGGCCTATTGAAATCCTTCCCGGTGACGCTTCTAGAAGGACATTACCTTGGACAATCTATCAAATACCCTGTTAGTGTATTTTTTTACCAGCAACAGAAGATATCATTTTAACAAATTCCGAAATATTAAAAAAGACTGTAATAGTTAAAACTCAAATCGTATTCCATCTTCATGGATCTAAGCCAAGGCCCAGGTCTGTCTTACACTATGTAGAAGTCGACCCCAGGTAATCCTCCTCAGCTGGAGATTTTGGTAGATACTTTCAGATAAGATAAAATAAAAAGAAAATGAAAATTTTGTCTTCTTCTTCTTTAGCGATCTTCTCCCATCTCTAATTAGGGTCAATCCTTCTGGTCATTTTCCCTCTTAAATTAAAAATTAAAATTCATTAAGCCTAGTAAATTATTTTGTCAAATTAGCTCAACCATATTACAAGGCTTAGTAACAAAATGTACGCTGCATTTAGTATTTCGAGTTAACTTGATTCGATAATTACTAATTCACTGCTATTTAACGCACTATAAAATTAAATCGGTGGTGTTCTGAAAATTATTAATTAAATTTTAATTGTTACTGGTCAAATTTTGAGGGAAATATTCGATTTACTGTATGCATGATGATGTCTACCGTATGCATAATGTGCAACATATATATTAATCGCGTCTTCATCCTTTACGAGGTAGACAGAGTTTAAGTCTAGTAGACCCGACCGATTAAGCGTGTGAGAACACAAAATACTATAGGCTTACTATGTAGCCGCTACGACGCGACGCCTGTAGATTATTTAGTTGTACTGTGCTATGATTGCTCTTTTAATTAATTTAAAATACAGAATAACAGTTTACTAATATGTGCTACATACTTATGCAAACGTTAAACCAGATCACTTAAAGCAATTTATTAAGTTACATTGATTTTTCAACACTTTATTGAGAAAACATATTGATAATTTGGTATCTTGTCGTATTTGAAGTGGCTTCAAAACCAACGAAAGCTCAAACGTAAGAAACAGCAAAAACGAGCAAAAAAAATACAAACAGACCCAAATTCCTTATAATTATGCAAACGTTTAACCAGCACTAAGCTAACGATGCTTTAACGATTACTGATTATTCGATTGATCATTAATGAGAAGTTAGTTTATTGACTAACATAGATTTCTCAACCTCCTTAGTACATAGTCTATTACGTACTGGAATGGAAAATAAAATTAGAGACTCAAGTATCTTCGTATTTGAAGTGGCTTCAAAACCAACGAAAGCTCAAACGTATGAAACAGCAAAAACGGCCAAAGAAAATACAAACAGACCCAAATTCTACATAATTATGCAAACGTTTAACCAGCACAAAACTAACGATGCTTTAATGATTATTCGAGAGCAGAGTTAATATTTTCTTCGCCTTGTTTGCTGTTTGTCCGTGGTATAATAAGAAAGGTCTTACCAATACACCGGGGCGGTTCATTCGGGTCTGTTTTATGACAGACTATTACAGAAATAAAAATGAGATCTTTTAAAAAATTAAGTACACTTATATATAACATACATGTATATTATCGCGTCTATATCCTTCGTGGGTGGTTCATACGAGTCTGTTTTATGACAGACTATTACAGAAATAAAACGGAGATGTTTTAAAAAATTAAGTACACTTATACATACATGTATATTATCGCGTCTATATCCTTCGTGGGGTAGACAGAGCCCAAGGTCATAAAACCCGAAGGCCACGTTTATCATGTTAGTGCATAAAGATGCAAATCGAAATAAATAAAAAATGTGATGTGTTGTTAGCCGCATTGTTTATTGATGTGATTCCTAAGATTTTAACTTTATCAGAAGAAAAGCAGCTAGTATATTAAATGGTTCTTCTTTTCTCCTAAACCAGCATACATAATCTTTTTATAAAATGATATTAATTTGCAATCATCCTATAAGTCATTCAAAAACCTATGTACTCGTATGTGCCAGACCCAAAAAGCTTAAATAGTCATACTATAGTAAAGTCGTCAATTAACTTTAATATTCTGCATTTTGACTATTCTGGTTCATAACTTGTCTGTTTGATTAAGCCTGGCGCAGTGTATATTTATACCACGTGTTTGTACAACTTAGCCGTTTGGACAGGAGTTCAAAAAACGTAAGCTTCTGTGTGCTCTGCACTTGATTTTAATTTAGATTGTTAGGGAAATGTTTTGAAAATGCTCAGTTTGTCCGAGTTTTTAGTAAAGCTTGGAAATGAAGATAAACACTTAAAAGTCCGTTTGTTTACTTCAAATGTTTTCGTCGTTAAATGTTCTAAGTCAAACATACATAAAATGAGAATAAATTAGTGAGCACAACTTTTTTTTATGAAATCTAAGATTTTTGAGAAATTATTGGTAATCAGCAATTTTCACGAATCAAAGCCGTCGAAACTTCTAGTACGAGATAATCCAGGTTTTGATATATAATTATTTTCTTCTTCATTCAAGCGTTTTTACCCGACTGATCCACCCAGAAGGAGGGTAATGTCTTCTATGTATGTAAATATGTTGTTTCCTGTAGCCTAAAAAGATGGCCCAATTTTGAATTTTCCCCGGAATGTAGTAAGGCGTGGACGTATACTGTCAAAAAACAGTTTTTTTTTTTAAAATAATGCATCTTGTTTTAGTTGCGTCCCAGCTATGATGCTTCGAAGTCCGAGATCCGCTATTATATGATAAATTAGCGAAAGATTTACGAACGATTGCTTGCCTGACGCCAGCCCGCCTTGGGTATCTCCGGATCCGCACACCTCACCTGATAAAATGAAATACCAGTACAAGTACTCGCCCGCGCTGAGAATTAAAACCGACACCCCTCCTGCAGGTTGACGTTTTAATTACTACATCACAGAGATCATCAAAGTAGGTAAAAAGTATGCCATGACCATAGATATCAGAATATTAGCCATGACAAATGAGTAAAGTGATTCTTTTTCTCGATGTCACGTATATTGTGAAATTAATATATCTAGTCTATGACCTAAGTGACTTCAATTTTATCGCTTCAATATTTCACCAAAATAATGTATGTACTAATACAATATCAGCCCTGTCACACAAATTAGAGTTTGAACGGCAAGCGGGATTTTTTGAAGTTGGGGAATACTAAAGGTATCAATTGTACAAAAGAGGGTTTCCACAGTATTGCTTATACTTAGTACTACATCGATATCATGTATATCTAATAAACCTGGTACACCTATTACTCAGCAATTATATACGGCATTTTGCATTTTAGGGTTCCGTAGTAAACAAGTTACTTTAATTTGGCATGGGTATAATATTAATCACACTGATAAAGTGGTAAAATAACATTTATGAAACATTTTTAGGCTTCTTCCCATACATGTAAGGTAGGTGTATATGTTTTCTTTCGTCTATTCCTATGTTGTGGAATGTTGTTGAATAGGTCTTCAAAAAATTTATGTTGACTGAACGCCATTTATCAAGCCTCAAAGTGCTTATTTTGGTTGGAGTCAAGTATCTCTTCTCTACATGCTACTCGTGCATGTTATTTTATGTATACGCGAAAAAAAAACTGTGCTTAAAAACGATGTTAAAACGAAAACTTCTCGGACTTCCCAAGTCAGTGGGTTATAGTCGAGTCTAACTAATAACGTTCACCTACGGAACCCTACACTGCGGGTGCCCTACACACACATGGTCGGTTTTTTCGCTGTGATTGAAGTACTGCTCTAGATGGCAGACTGCGATGGTCACACTTGCCTGGCGTGGGAAGGTTCCTTTGTTCACTATGCCTGTATAACAGAGGGCAGACACAGAAATATTGCAACTACCAATGCTACTTCAAGCTTGGGTGATTCGATTAAATATTCTTAGCAATTACTTTTTTAATACAGATGAAAGCTTCGCTGAACTTATTTAGATGATATTTGGTATTGAGAAAACTTGAGGCTTGGGCACATAGAGTACCTTTTATCACGGAAATAGTTACTGCCGTCGAGGGATTTCATCATCATCATCATCAGCCTTCCATAACCCACTGCTGGGCATAAGCCTCCCTTTGTCTGCGCCATCCTTCTCTATCCCTAGCCTTCGCAATCCAGTTCTTTCCTGAAATCTGTTTTATGTCGTCGGCCCACCTCGCTACCGGACGTCCAACACTACGTTTCCCATTTCTGGGATACCACTCGGTGACAGCCTTACTCCACCTACCATCGTTCCTCCTAGCCAGGTGTCCCGCCCATTTCCATTTTAGAGTTGCAACCCTTGAGAGCACATCGTGAACTTTCGTCCTACGCCGGATCTCAGTGTTGCGAACTCGGTCTTGCAATTTGATGCCAAGCATGGCTCTCTCCATGGCTCTTTGCGAAACAGCAATCTTATACATGGTTCCTTTCGTAAGAGTCCAGTCCAGTCGAGGGATTTACATCTATGATATTTCAGAGGTAGAAAAAGGTTTTATTGCATTTGCAATAAAACCTTTATACTACGATTTTTTAAATAGTTAATACTATTAAAAAAAGCGTAGTATATTCATTGATATCACTATCAGTATTATTGGAATCAATTTTCAGAAATTTTCAGTGTTATTGTTACAAATCCAACTAGTTTTGGATGCCCGAACATAGAGACAACCAAAACATTACATCAAAAAATCTATATTTAAAGGTTTCCTTCAAAATATCAATAACAATATGCATAGTAAATTATCGATTTTTGAACAAAATCAGCCGATTATTGAGAAAAAACTAAAATAAAATAAACCTTAACGGAAAAAATTAATTAACCGATATTATAAGGTGTCGAATTATTGAAAGAAATGTGATAGAAAACCCATTTTGGCCTCAAAACCGATAAATCTAATTCACAGTCAAAAATCAATTGATTAATTGAATAGTGACTTGTTAACGCGTTAGGTGACCTTTTAAGAATGTCGTTAATATGGAAATGGGTAGCGGTTTTTGTAGGTTGTCATAAAAATGCTTAAACTATACGTACTTTAATAGAGCGGGTTTACCGCCCACTCGTGCGACGACTGAATAGGTACGCCCCCGGCCGGCAATCTCAATATTTCTATCCAATTACTTGAGTGATAAATATGTGGGTTTGTTAATTAGTTATCAATTCAATAAATTGGTTAGTGTTCTGTTTTAATATTTTTAATTTAAAAAATATACATATATCTATACATCTATACATAAAATAAAACAGTAAAAAGATTTTGTCTGTACATTTTGTATTTTTGACTGAAATGGATAGAGGAACACTTAAAAAGAATAATAGAAAGGAGAAAAAATTCTTTAGAATTTCTTGTCTGTCTGTATGTATGATCACGTTTATTTCCGGCAATATTCGACGGATTCGAATGAAACTTTTTTGCTATATAGCTTAACCCGGGGCAACATATTAGGTATAAATGATTTTGAAAAATATAACACCTAATGTATCATCATAATGATCCAGCTGAACTATAAGAAATATAAAAGTGGAGTCTCAGCAAATGTTGTTAAGACTGATGAGTATTTTTGTTGAGGTATAAAAAATCTGAGATTCGGAACACCTCATGCAGAGCCACAATGGTCCAGGTAAACTATAAGAAATATATAAATGACGCCTTAGCAAAAGTTATTCAACTTGATGAGCATTTTTTGTTTAAGTACTTAATTTGAAGATTTGGAACACCTGACGCAGAACCATAATGGTCCAGGTAAACTGAGGAAATATAAAAATAACGCTGTAGCAAACGTTGTTCAGCCTGATCAGTATTTTTCGTTGAGGTGAAAAAATCGAAAATTCAGAACATCTGATACACTAAGTACCATGTTAAATTTTATATCGACAATTTTACCGAGTCTCACTCTCCTCTGGGATAGAGTGCGTAGAGTACAATTAGCTCATATTACTGGTGACTGCCCAGCGACCCCCCTTTTGGCAACGTAGTTTTCAGTCCATACGGCAAAACATGAGATTTTGCTTTCTCTCCAAGCCTGGAACACACAGGCTACACCTAAAGCCGAGGTCCGTCCCTTCCGAAGGCCCTTTGGATATGTTGAAGAGGCTCTGCCCATACCTCAAAGTTTGGTGAAGTAGCGCAAGCTCACTTGGAGCTAGCTAAATAGTCTTCTTCTTATCGTGTCGGTGGTTCAAAAAGTCTAAAATAATCCTATATTTTATCCCTTCAGTATTTAGTAGCAGCCAATGCATACAATTTTGTAACACTGCTACAAGTATTTTCTTATGTATGTTTAGTTCGTATTAAGGTATGTTAATACGCCGGAGTCATATAGTCCACGCGAACGAATGGACAACTTTAAAGGCATCAGCATACATTATATTAATAATAAAGTTTCATAATTCTCATAAAAATAGGTACTTATTTTTACATCACTAGCGCTAAGCTCAGTTGTCTAAATAATTATTCCTGATGTCTTAGTGTTCACATCATAGACTTGAATATAAATTAAAACGCACTTATTCCACGCTGATTTAGGAGAAAAGAAAAAACGTAGAATATTTTAGCTGCTTCTCTTCCCGTGCAGATCGTAAAAGCCGATCAAGGTAATGGGCGTCAGGAATCATGTCAATAGGCGATGCGGCTAGCAACCCATCACTATATTGATACCGACCTCACCTACAAGCCCACCAACATGCTAAACGTGGCCTTATGGTTTTACAGACCTAGGCTCTGTCTACCCCGCAAGGGAAAAAGACGTGATAGTATGTATGTATGTATGTATGTAAACACACTTATTAGCTTATTATACTTAACTTAAATACTTTCAGAATGACTTTCAGAGAATTATGCCCAAACTATCTTTCGCGTTAAATAAAAAAAAGTAATTATAGTACTTTGCACCATTGACAATAATATAAAACCTTACAATATCAGTTTCCTGGTGTAAACGCGTAACGAAAACAAACAAATATTCGAATTCACTTATACGCTTACATTTCCTTTACATTAGTTAGAACTAGATATTATAAACAGAATGTCAGCCATATTTAAATGTAGCAGTGTTAACATTTAATACCACATTCTACTAGAGGAGCGCGGTTGTTTGAGAAACTATTTGCTCGAAGCTTTTAGCGTTTACGTAATAATGTACATCAAGCTTAAGCCCAAAAGCACTCATAAACTTCACAGCTGTGATAATATGATTCTGAAAGCATGGAGAACTTGCACACAAAAACATCAAAAAAAGAAAGATCAGTGAAAACATTACCTTGCTAAAGCAAAAACTCTTCAAGATATAATTGTGCCATATAAAGTCATTTTTCTCGCGGTATAAACTCCGCTAACAAAAATAAACAAACAAGTGACGTCACTTCGTAGGATTTTGTATGGGTGATGTAAAAATTTTGTTCGGCAGCTAAGTTAAATATTGCGTTTATGGAAATGCCTTGAAAAAACGTTGTATTTATTTTAAAGGCTGTCTTATGGTAATATTAGTTTGTAAAATTTCTCAACATTTTGTTGTTTTTTTAACCTTACTAATAATATTACAAAAATAATAAACAAACTTAATATTTCGATATCAGAAAGTGACATGATGATCAGTAATTTTTCAAAATCTTTTCTTCATGTAAGTACTTTATAAAGTAAATTATCATTGTACACCTGAAAATATATGCAAGTTTCGTGTCACGTAAACTTGTAACATAAAAAAAACAAATTCTAGTTAGTTTAGTAGAGTCTTAATTCCAAATACAATGTATATAAATATAGCAGGGCTTACGTCAGTAGAAGCTTTTAGGATTTACGTAATGTACTTGATTATAAATCCAAAAGCACTAATTAGCTCCTAAACGGCGAAACTTTGATATTACTCAGAGAATTATAGTCAGATCTTAGTCAGATTTACAAACAGAATTACTAAACGGAGATTTTAAGGCAAAATTATTATTTGGTAGCACCTGTTCGTACGAATACTTTGTTCCCGTTTAACTTCTAAATGATTGTTTCGGAGAGAAGTTTACTTAAAAGGTCCACCTTAAGATACAGGTAAATGGAGGCAATAACTACATCGCACTAACCATAGTGCGGTGTAGATGACGAGCTCCGTGGCGCAGCGGTCAACACCGAACCCGGGACCATCCGTGTCACAGGCCGGCGCCTGTGACACGGATGGTCCCGGGTTTGATTTCCGGTCAGGTCAAAATGAAAAATGATCTTTTTCAGATTGACCTGGGTCTTGGATGTTTATCTATATATGTATTTGTTATAAAATATAGAATCGTTGTTTTTTTTTTCGTGTGTGTAAGTGGCCAACACTGATGTCAGATTTTTCAAGCTGCCTTAAGGCATCTGACATAGCTTAACGACTGCCATCAACGATGACAACCGGGATCAACGGCTTAAGAGAGCTTAAGAGAGTGCTAGAGATAATTTTTTTTATTAATATCGTTGAGTCAGTATCCCATAACACAAGTCTAACTTAAGAACTTACTTTGGGGCTAGCTCAATCTTTGTGATTTGTCCCTACATATTTATTTATTTATTTAGTTGCCACGTTTGGCGTATTACATAAGATGTTGATGATTTAGATGTCCCTAGGCTTGGAAGCGCCCTGTAAGCGTTATGTGCCAGCTATGTCCTGGTTACAACAAATACTGATGTATAAGTGCGTTAATCATCCAGATACTATAAAAATAATAAGTTGCCGATTATCAACTGTTAAACATTAGCATGTTAAGCAACCCCGCGCGCAGATTCCACTTGTGGGTGGGTGATGGGTGACCGCAAGTGGCATAAAAAATATATCAAGCCCCGCTGTGCTTCGGAAGAAACTTTAAGCTTGATCCCGGCTGTCATAATTGATAGCATTTATTAAGGTTCGTCAGATACCTTTGGGTAGCTTGAAAAATCTGACAACAGTGTTGGCCACTTACACACAAAAAAAAACAAAACAAAATCAATGTGACGACGGCGATGACGATTTTGTCTCACAGGACATAACAAAAGTCATTATCTGTTACTTTAGTATTTAATTGCTTGATTTCAAGGTACAAGACAAGACAGATAAATGCGCGCACATAGACGAACAAAAAACATAATGAATAGATTCAACGATCATTGCCGCTTTTGAAGTCTGTCGCCCCGGGCGGCTGCTATTAAAACTACAGACTATAGTAATTTTGTAATTTGCGCCCAAATCCGTTACGATAATTGACGTTAACAACTCATGTAATTTTATTGTTGACACCAGACTTTCACCAGATTAAAAGTTAAAGCATAGTTTGATAATACGTGGTTTTAAATTTAATGTTTAAAGCAAGAAATTCAGACTTCGGGATTTAAATACTGTTACGAAAATAATCCATACAAGCAGTATTACAAGTATTTTAAAAATTAAAACCCCCGCTTTCCTACATTACACTGTATTTTAAAAAACTTATTTCAGGACCTTGGAACACCACCACAGAACAACAAGTGAACACCACCCTAACTGATAAAACTTAACTTGAGTTAGGTAGTTTGAAGGTGACACCTGTACTGGAGAAGTTTGAAAGCCATAGTAAGGCCATGTTATGAGAAGAGATGCCAAACAAGCAAGAAGAAGGGGAAGACCGAAAACAAAGACATAGAATTAGTGTTCAAGAAGGAAGAGGTATAATATCATGTCATGCTACACTCATTCCATCTAAATTCCACACATTCCATGTAGCATGAGCTAGAAACAAGTGAGCAAATGTGAATATTATTAGTGATAGAAAGGGATGGAAGGAGTTTACATACAGAACCGATTTCAAATAACAAAAGGCAAATAAGATGATGATTAAAAATTTGTCACAAAACTTAAAAATTTATGAAGAAACGTTTTGCACAAACAATCCCTTTCTCTAAAGTAAGAACCATTTTACAGTATAAATCTAATTAAAGACAAGACTTATATATATATTATACTAGTAGCAAAACTTTATAACAGCCAATAAAACTCCTTCAGTATAATCAATATTAACATGAAAACAAAGCTTTTAATCCCAATTTAGCAGTAATTTATGTTACGAAAGTAATTTGTAGTAATTTAATAGGTCACTCTGCCCACTCTCTGTCTCGTGTCTTACAACACCGTTATTAATAACGCACAGACTACGTAGGTGTGACATGATAATAGGCTAAATTACTAACTCAACGACAAGCCTGAAACCCGATTTATATCGGAACGCTATAACAACTTTAGTAATCGTAACTTTCATTTGTTACTCCTTCAAAAAGTGATACTTGAGATCCAAAATTTAAATAATAACTATTAATTTCATTTCATTTCCTTTCAACTTAAATTGCCAAAGCCAATTACAAAGTATGGGCCAAATCCTCTGACTGCTCTGGCTAATATGTGGCTCTGGTAGTACAGAGAGGGTCGTGCTCCTGCAGTGGAGACTAAAAAAGACCTGATGATGATGATGATGACACAAAACGGTACCTAACTAAGCAGTTCATATAATATTCGTTACTATTTGAGTCAAACGTCATTTCACTTTCTATGGATATTGTATCAAACCGCTCAACTCAGGGCGCCTCTTTATAAATACTTATTATTTCTATTTATAGATAAACGATGCCCTGTATGGTGATGGACTCTGTGGCGCAGTGGTTAACACGCCAGTCAGTGCCACGAGAGATCCTTGGTTTGATCCCCGGACAGGTCATGATGAAAAACGATCATATTCAGATTGTCCTGAGTCTTCGGTGTTTATCTATTATAAAATATAGTATTGTTGAGTGAGTTAGTATCCTACGACACAAGTTCACAACTTACTGTGAGGCTAAAAAGAATTGTGTGATTTGTCCATAAATTCTATCTATCTAGTCTATGCAGTAATTTTTGGACCATGGCAAGTGAAATGTGATAAATTTGAGCAGACTAATCCAAAAGCTGAGTAGGTTCAAAAAATTCTGCGCGATGCCATCGCAATGTTTAATTAAAATTCACACCAACTGAAAAATAAACTTTTAGAACAAAATACTTTAAGATTTCAGGAACATTCACTAGGTACAGAGATTGGATGCAAGTCTACACAGAAGTTAGGTTCGTTGCAAACTTTCATTATGAAAATTGTTCATGCGAGTAATGAAGTTGGGACTGCTACGGAACACGTAGTGCTTCCGAATTATTGTTTTTCTTCTATGAATTACTCCTTTGCATCACGTATATTTGTGTGATCATTTAGCTATATCCATTAGTCATCTATCTATCGCTGATTAGTCATTATTACATAAATATACGTGATGCAAAGGAGTAATTCAGGATTTTTTTTTTTTAATGTGTGAATACTATGGCATGCAATTTAAATTTAAAGATTACATACACAGCTTTGTTGAGCTTTGAAGGACGAGGCAAAAAGCAATATGACCTACTACACTATGTTTGTCTATATTTATCTATATAAGTATATATTATAAAACTAGCAGTTACCCGCGACTTCGTCCGCGGTGACTTCAGGTTTGAAATGCGGGGATTATAAAATATGACGCTACAAAACGGTAAACTAAACATATACCCCGATTTACCCCCTTAGAGGTTTAATTTCGGTAAACTATTAAAAATGTTACTCATTATTTTTGCCGTTCTCAATTCACACGAAATTTCATACAAATATGTCCAAGGGATAAAAAGTTTCATATAAACTTTAATCCTCTATTGCACCCCCTTAGGGGATGACTTTTGAAAAATCCTTTCTTAGTGGATGCTTACGTCATAAGAGGAATACGTAAGGAAAATTTCAAATTTCTAGCTCTAACGGTTTGGCCTGCGCGTGATCTTTGATAATTGCCCATTTTTTAAAGTATTAAAATGAATATAGTATGTTATCCTCAATATATAGACATATGCCATCGCAGACTTTTCTGTAGACCTAAATAAGATACACGATTCCACTATACATTGTTTTGTTATATCTCAAAGGGTTTAGACAGCGTTTTCGTTGAAAGCTCCCAAACGGCTTATTTTTTTACGACACCTCCAACAAATATCGTTCGTATATACAAAAATGTATACAAAAACTTAACAAACTATATACTAAAACCTTCCTCGAGAACCACGCTATCCATTGGAGAAAACCGCATGAAAATCGGTTCGGTAGTTTTGGAGTTTATCGCGAACAGACAGACAGACAGACAGACGCGGCGGGGGACTTTGTTTTATAATATGTAGTAATATTGTATCGTTGAGTTAGTATCCTGCGATACAAGTTCACAACTTACTGTGGAGCTAGCTCAATTTGTGTGATATGTCCCTATATATTAATTTATTCATTCACTGTACAGCGAAGTTTAAATCTCAATTATATTCTTTTAATGGCACATAAAACGAAATAGCCAGTCAAGCACCGTTAGGTAAGGTCACATACATGTGGTTAACTATTGTTCGGTGCACTGTGCAACTGCAAGTCGCTACTAAGTTCCCTTTGGGCGTCATATGCATGTGCGAATTCAGCGAAATTACCAAGTGGTTTAGACCGCTTAGATTCAGCAAAATGATATTACAGTCGCACACAAATGGTTCAGAATCATAAAGTTCTAAAATGTTTAAAGCCACCCTTATAAAACGTGGTGTAAAATTAGAAATTAGTTCTTTAAACAAATTTTGAATATTGAATAAATGACAATTGCGTAAATTGTCTTCTTATTTAGTCGGATAACAGTCTGAAACCGGGCACTAAAAGGATTCTGAGGTATTTGTCTTCCTGCATTTTATAACTTTCTTTCAAGTCTAGTCATCCATCCATACCTACTAAAATATCCAAGGTTAGTGCATTTTCAATGATAACATTGAATACCCTGTGTTTATAATCCTATGACTAATTCTTGCCACGGATCACCTAGTAGCGGCCATAGGCAGTTTGCTGGAAGGAGCATCGTGAGTGACCCCGCCCACACCACAAAGTAATAATATGATAAAAGTATTGAAACTTTATCAATACTAGTTATTGTATTCTTACTCAAATAAGTTTGGTGCATTTTCTATGACAGCATTCGATACACTATAGTTACGGTCATTGGACTAATTCGCGAAGATTTACCACGGATCATCAAGTAGCGGCTAGGCAGTTTGCTGGAAGGAGCATCGTGAGCGAGCAAGCTCACACCACAAAGTAATAATATGATAAAAATAATGAAACTTCATTAATACTAGTCATGGTATTTCTACTAAAATAACCAAGGTTATTGCATTTTCTATGACAGCACTCGATACCCTATAGTTACGGTCCTATGACTAACTCGCGACGATTTACCACGGATCATCTAGTAGCGGCCAGAGGCAGTTTGCTGGAAGGAGCATCGTGAGTGGCCCCGCCCACACCACAAAGTAATAAGGCGCCTGCACAGCGGTTGTAAATAAAACGACGACTGTACACGAGAACGCCTGTGGCAATGGGCGCAGCTGCGTCTGTTCATACCGTATCCACAAAACAATGATAAGCACAGAAATAATGTTTCATATAAAACTTGCTCTTACAGCGCACAAATAAACGAATCTTTGCCGCTAGCACTCTATTGGACAACATTTTGCTGTAAATTGCTTATTTTTATCTTTACTCAAATGTATTAAGTTTGTAAATCAATTTATTCCTGCTTTCCCTGGCCTACAATTAAAGTTAAAAATATTGAGAATTATGGTGAGCAAAAATAATAGAGGTGTCAAAACTATATGTAAAGTTTGCAAATAGGTGATTGAAACTGCTTATACCTATTCTTATTATGTATCTTTCGATCGTTCCTGTAAGTACTTACTTCTGTGAATATGAATGCTTGATCTCTTCATTGTCTGTGTTTTATTATATATTTAGAGCATCGATGCACGTCTGTCTAAGAACTGTGATGAATCTTATAAGGATTTAATTAAATCAATACGTATTTATTTCATTTAAGCTAGATGCGGAATGTCAAGAACGCTTTGATTTCACTTTGAAGAGGAATTCAAGTTAGGGAACCGTATTCATCGAACGATAGAGAGTGCGAATCCTTGAATCACTGCGTGGCTTTCCGGCTAGAATAGGATAGCTTCGTATATTCCTATGAAAGTCATACAACGCGATAGAAGGTAACAAACATTTCGTGGACAAATGTATAGCCAAAAACTATGTATTTAGGCTAAAGTATTTTCTTTTAAGACTGAAAATTGCACCATACATTTTTATTCTTGTTTATGTAACGGCAGATCTGCAGGCCTATTTGCTAACTTTTAACAGCTACGGTGTACATCATTTTCATGGTAACTTCAAAATTCATTACGGCTTCGGTATGAATGACTTTTTTTATTTAAGATATGAATACCGTAATGGATGCTAAAGTGACAATCAAATCGTTGTACACCGAGTTAGCAAATCGGCCTGCTGGGGATCCTAAATCCAAAGAAAAACAGCTGAAAAACATAACTGTATAACTTAAACCCACTATGATGACAAAGAGATAGTTAAGGCTTCATTTACGACGAATGTTTTTGGTTGTTTGTTTCTCGTATATTAATGAGGCCAAAATGGGCACCAAAACGTTTCAAGCTGCCCCAAGGCATTTAAGCCTTACAAGTCTCCTCTCGGCACCAAAGTCTAAATGTACCTTCCGAAGCATGATGAGGCACGGAGGAGCGTGCCATAGTTATATCCAACTTTTTTTTTTGTGTGGACTACGTAGCTAGCTCCAAATGAGCTTTCGCTACTTCACCGGACTTTTTGAGGTGAGGACAGAGTGCCCTCAACCTGTAAGGCAAACTTCACCAAAGGGTTCCCAGGAGGGACGAACCTCGGCTTTGGGCGTTGCCTGGGTGCGCAAGGCCTGGAGAGACAGCAAACTCTCATATGCCTGATGGGCTGCGATTTGCATGCATGACCTGAAGGACCGAACTGAGAAACAATGGCTAAGCCTTTAGAGAGCAGCAACTCCCATGTTTTGCCGTTTGGGCGTTATATCCAACTTCTGGTCGCCAATCCAAAAAGTTAAAGTTGCTTAACATCATCACCAGGTCTTTTTTACTGTCCACTGCAGGATTACAACCCTATCTGTACTACTAGAGCTATATATTAGCAGAGAGAGAGGATTTGGCCTACACTCTCCACGCTGGCTTGACGGGTTGGAGTGGTGTCTTTGATTATAAGCTTTGTTTAGCTTGTGTTTCCTAAGTCGCCTTCTTTGATATCAACGAGAAGACTAGAAATCATAGATATCAGAATATTTATCTCTGTGCTAGAAATGGTCTTATTCTACTCTGGCGGAAACCACACGGCGCTTAACATGCGTAAGCGCTATCCACTAAATAATTGAGCTCTACCAACAATTCTGAGAATGAAAGTTCCAAGTTTTGCTTATTTTAACAATAAAACGAAGTCGGTATTATTTTCTTTAGCACTGCCCATAATGTCTTCTCCATTGGGGCACGCAAAGTGTCGCATTATGCATTATTAAAATTCACACAATATATTTGTTATCAGTAAGAAGGGATTTTCAACTTTAAGTCTTTAACTATAAGGTTGGTTTGCCTTGTGGTGTGACGAGGATATTTGTTGTGCTGCGGCAAGCCTTTCAATTTGGCAGTAATGCTCAGTATGCGAAAATTTTAGTCGACCTTTGTAAGCAGTCGAGAACGCTTCTGCACAAATTTCAAGACTGCTTTATTTTCGCCCTACAAAATCCTGCAATTTTATTGTATACGTCATATTATATATTTTTGAAAAGGGGAAACAAGACTGAATGAAGTGTAGAACTTAAATTGGAACGTGTTGTTCATTTATCTACCAAAACTTAAAGTAAGAAATCAAGAGAATGGATATGATGACCATCGTCAGTACGTATGGCGTAAAAACGAGTACCTAATTAGACAAATATAAAGTACTATTCTCAGGGTCAGCGCACACGAGCCACTAGCCTCAGCCACAATCGCCGCCATCTGAAGTAACGTTTGGCGACATCCGACGTCAACAGTATGCGGCGAGTCCATATAAAATGTATGAACAGTAAATAGGTCGGTGGCTGCGTTTTGTGGTTGTGGATTGTGGTTGGTGGTCCGTGTGCGGTGACACTAAGTTGGCATTTGTGATGTTCAAATACGCAACACTGCACTGCACCTCGCCCAACATACACTTGATCGGATTGCTATAATTTTTTTTTTAAATAAAATAAAAATGTGTAATAAGCAAATCCAATTATAAATTTAACTACTTTCGCCCGGGGCTCCGCTCGCGTTAGTGTTGATCAATCGGGAACAGAACTTTACTTCGGGGTGAAAGGTAGCCTATGTTATTTTCCGTACTCCAGACAACGCACGCAAAAATTTCTTGATGATCGGTTCAGTAGACAGGGCGTGAAACAGTACCAAACATAGAATCGCTTTTACATTTTTATATTCTTAGTGTAATAGAGAATTCATACTTACTTATCTTTATTCCACGAGAATTCTTAACATAGACTCGTTCTGCAAAAACTTTGTGGAAACAATTTATATCTCGGCTGCGCCAGATGTTCGCTGCAGCTACTCCTATAACAAACACGCAGACAATTATTTATCCAGGGAACTTTAAATAGAAGGGTTTAATAGAAATACTCAATATTTTCTCAAAACAAAGGCATTTTTTTTACGTAAAACCTCGAGACGACAACGTTTCAGCCAGCAGAACAACTTTGGAAATGTTAATTCTTTCAAATTTGCAGCATTGGTCCCATATGAAAAGTTGTCCATTTCATTTGATGAACTCAGTCACGTCTTATAATGCGTTAACTAATTTAAAAACAATTTTGTAGGCATAACTAAAAAAAAAAATTTGCCGACAGGGACGGCGGCGCTAGGGTAGTAGAATCTGTCGGAAGCCGGCATCTGCTTGCATTTATTACGGCTAGTAATTTCCGATATAAATTGTTGACTAGAGCAAAACTAACTTTACTTACATGTCTAGTTTTTAATTAACTGTTTAATGTTTTCAGTCTTATAAAGTTATAAAGGTAATGGCATCTTAGATTGATAGGCATATAAAGATTAAAAGATCTTCCTCATTGTTTATTACTAAAAAAAATTAACAGTTTCCTTTTTTTTGTCTGTGCGATGACTAATTACAAATACATTACATTACAACAATACATTCTTTTTGATGTTCGATTTATAAATTATTTATTTATATTTTTTATGTCATAGGACGGCAAACGAGCAAGCGGGTCATCTGATGGTAAGTGATCACCGCTGCCCATGGACAACTGCAACTCCAGGGGTATTACAAAAGCGCTGCCGGCCTTTATTTTTCCCTTCCCAGAGGGGGGATGGGCCTCCGGCTCTCTCACTCACCGAACGAAGCATAGAAGCGGTAAAGCTACGCGAACGTCGATTTTCTGTGAGAGTGTGGTACTTCCCCGGACGAGCCGGCCCATTCATGCTACTAGCAATTTGATTAAATTTCAATTTTGCCGGTAGCGTGGCTCTACCGAAACAAAAATTATTATTATTATTATTTATAAATTATATTATATTATTATATAAATTATTAATCATTGGATATCAAAAATAATGTACCTAAATCATGAACAAAGATGTGCTAGATTATCTCGTTTCCTTCATAACTCTAACCTTGACCCAACCTTCTGTCTCTAAGCTCTATCCGAAAGGAATAAAGGATTTATGTACAAGTAAATATTTGTGTTAGTATCGAAAAATATCTTGATGTCTAATTAAATGAAGAAAATAACTTAAAGCGCTCTTATAGTAACACTAGCGCCACCCAGCAATTAATTTCCTTAAATGATAAATGGTATTGAATTTTAAAAATCTAACAAGTAGAAAACTACTAAATTACTCGAAGTATTTTTTGTTTATTACACGTTATTTACTAGTGCCATAATTAAAGAGAAAAATCGGTTAACCTGTTTTTCTCTTATTTTATCGAACGAATATTAGTGAAAATGAATACAAAAATACTACAAGTAATTTACTAGTTATGTACTTGTTAGATTCTTAAAATTCGATATAATTTAGGATTAAAATAATTAATTGTTGAGTGGCGCTAGTATTACTATAGGAGCGCCTTAAGGGGGAACAGTAGGCACAGTAGCGACGCCAATCATTTTATTCCTAATACTTTACAAATAGAAAGGAATTCAAGAATATAAACAATACAAGCCTTAGTAAATAACCTGAAGTATTTTTTGAATCATGTTTATTACTATCGGAATCAGTGAGAATTATGAGAATCTGATTACCGCCAAAAACGGCCGTTTTTGGCGGTTATCACTTTTTCTCTCAATGACTGATTCTCATAATATCAAAACATGATTCCAAAAATACTTCAGGTTAGGTTTACTAAGACTTGTATTGTTTATATTCTTGAATTTCTTTCTATTTGTAAAGTATTAGGAATAAAATGATTGGCGTCGCTACTGTGCCTAGTGTTCCCCCTTAAGGAAAGATATTCCTTGCGGGCAGGATTTTTCCCATATCTTAGTTCCTTAATTAAATAAGAGTAAGTACCTTTATCATAGTAGAACACTTTGAATACATAAAAACACCTATACTTACATACTGTCACGTCTTATTCCTTTGCGGAGTAGTCAAAACTCAAGTCTCTAAGACCTAAAGCCACGTTTATCATGGTGGTGGGTGTGGAAATGAAAAACGGAATCAAACTAGTGATGGATTGCTAGCCGCATTCCCTACTATCATGATTAGATCAAATTTTACGGTCTGCACGGGAAGAGAAGTAGCTGGTACATTATATATTTTTTTCTATACTCCCAGAACTTGGACACCTATTTGTTTTTCGTATGTGTAAGTGGCCAACACTGGTGTCAGATTTTTCATGCTGCCTTAAGGCATCTGACATAGCTCAACGACGGCCATCAACGATGACAGCCGGGACCAACGGCTTAACGTGCCTTCCGAAACACGGAGGAGCTCGAGATATTTTTATGCCACTTGCGGTCACCCATCCAAGTAGGGACTGCACCAGGGGTTGCTTAACTTACGTAAGCGCTCATAGAGCTCACACCCACTGGACCATCGGGCTTCTCCTATAAAAATAAATAAATTGGCACCTATAAAAATAAATAAATTGTATCTAACAGACGGGGACGGCGCTTAGGTAAGATAATCCGTTGGAAACCGGCAGCTGCTTGCATTTATTACGGCTGGAAATCTGCGATATAAATTGTTGTCTACTGAGGAACATCTAGTTTTACCTATGTTATATTACATACTGATATAGGGCAAAAGGGCCAGGTATTTTTTTTTTTCATAGGACCAGAATGAAGTCTCTTGTGTAAATATTTTAGGTTGAGGATATTGACAAAGCCTTAGCGTTTTTGGTTGCAATACGCTAAGGTAATAAGGGTAGATTATTTCCTTTTACAACAATAATACTATTAAATAACATTAGTCCAACAACTAAGAAGCAGTACCTGATATGAGGAAAGTCTGATGAATAAAGAAGCTAGCAGACGGAGATGGCGCTCGGGTAACATAATCCGTCGGAAGCCGGCGGCTGCTGCTATTACGGCTGGCAATCTGCGATATAAATTGTTGTCTACAGCAATTCCTTTCTGTTACTCGTCTAGTTTGAGGAACTTACTTCGCTTACACGTGTAGTTTTTACTATGTTATCTTCCATACTTCTTCATATTTCTCATCTTATCCCATTTTATATTACCTACTTTACTGAGAAATGAAAAAAAGCCTAAGATTATTTCCAAAAAGATTTTAAAGTTTTGGCCTAAATAATTTGGGTTAAAAATACTGACGAAGCGTTTTTGGTTGGAATATGCTAAGATAATTAGGGTAGATTATTTCCTTTTGTGACAATAATATTAATTGCACTTTAAAGTTTAACAACAATAATAATAACAAGATAGAAAAGCACTACCTAATATAAGAAAAATCTGAGAAATAAAGAAACTTGCATATCACAAAAAATATTAAAGCAGGAAACAACGGCAGTGCTCGGGTAACATAATCCGTCAGAAGCCGGCAGCTGCTCGCATTTATTACGGTTGGCAATCTGCAATATAAATTGTTGTCTACGAAGGAACTTACTTCACTTATATCACTACCTTTTAAATATGTTATCTTCCATACTGATCTATGAGAAAAGAAAAAAAAAAGAGCAGGGTCTCTTTTTTTTCGTATGTACTTACCATAAAGTGGTCTCGTGCTTAAATATTTCAAATTGACGATGTTGACAAGGTGCTGGCGTTTTTGGTTGCAAAATGCTGAGGTAGGTACTAAGGGTAAGTAAGATCCTTTTGTAACACTAAACTATAAAACCTAAGTATTTTTTAAATTCAAAAGTTTAGTAAGATCACATCTATGAAAAGAACAAGACAGAAAACTAACAATAAAACTAATATGAGAAAAGTCTTAGAAATAAAAGAGCTTGCATATCAGAAAAATATCATCGCATCGGTCGTATAACATAATCCGTCGGAAGGCGGCAGCTGCTCGCATTTATTACGGCTGGCGATCTGCAATATAAATTGTTGTCTACAGCGACTCATTTCTCTTACCCGTCTAGTTTTTCAATTATGATATTTACGTTGTAAAATTATTCCAAATTATTTATATTACTTGTGGTTCGTCACAATCTTAGACATCACTAACATTTATTTAAATATCTCATAAACTACTTAACCAATTTTGATGGCCAAAATTGAACATTGTAGTATGTATGTAGTATCTACATAAGTTTCAAATTTCATTTCATTTGAAGCAATGGTTCGAGAGTTATCGCGGAACAAAAAATGTATATTTGCCCCAACTCTACTTGAAGACCTTGCTCGCTTTGCTCGCTTGCTCAATTATCCAATAAGGCCTATGAGAAACACAAAATTAGCATCACAACAATTTAGTACTCAATTGTGTGCAAATTCATTAACCTGTAATCGCTCTGAAATACACTTTCCAGCCCACGTGTCGTCAAAATCACGGCACCAATTAATATGGGATCGGGATCCGTCCGAGATGATCGATGCGGACGCCTGTAATCTCTGAGCCCTCAAAGGTACCGAATTAAGCCTGTTGAGAGGGTTAAGGACGATTTATACGATTCCGTACTGGGCCCCGATCTGTTTCAGATATGATTGAAATACGAGTAATAAAGAAATTGTCAATATTACAGTACCGATTATTTCGAGCAATCACAATTGGATGGTCCAAAATTATTCAAGCGGACAATGATACTCTCTGAGCCCTAGATAGTACCGAATTAATTTCGTATTGGAACCGATTCGTTTCATATATCGAAAGAATTAGAGTAGGCAATCTTGGCTGCCTATGGGGTCCAGTGGTCAAGGCGTTTGCCAGGAGATCGCGGATTCAAATCCCACTGGGAAGCATATTCTGTGAAAGTTGTTTCCAATTGTAAAAATGATACCGTGCTTCGGAAGGTACGTTAAGCTTAACGTAGTTAAGTTATATGCTATTTAGCATTTGTTGAAATCTCTGATCTACGATCAAATCACCGAACATAAGTAACCTCGGATTCTGAAGCGTTACCGCTGAGGGTGCAACCGGAGATACGTTCCGATTGTGTTCACTCCTCAGCGTCAACAACGCATCCAAAGATTAAAAGAATAAAATTAACCCCGGTCTCAACTAGTGATGATACTGAAATTAAGTTTTACAAATGTCTAATTGTCAATTTTATCGAGGAGAGAAAAGCGAAGAATCGCTTTTGCCTCCTCGGTGTAATTGGCCATTTCTTTTTTTCCCAATCTTGTCATAGAATCCGAAATCTATTTAAGTCAACGTAAATTTATAAACTTTGGTCAGCTTACCATCTAACGTTGTTAGATTACAATGTAACCTAACCAAATCTACCGTTTGTTTATAAGCTCACCTCACGCGTTGTATTATGATGGCACTTATATACTTATATAGCACTCAGAGAGAGAGAGAGTGTATTGACAAATTTATCAGCTTTACCATTCAATGTCTTTGTTCTAATTCCAATGCTTTACTTGGTAACAAGTCGCTTACACGAGCCCTCCTTAATCACCCTTTATCGGCAGATTTCGGGAGTCGACGTTCGATCTATCGATCCTCGTGTGGGTGGCGAGATATCGATTTAATTCAAGAACCTCTATCTAATCACCTAATGGCCCCAAGATTGATGGCTACATGGAGACAATAACGTTATTAGTTTATCTTCCCGTAACGGGAGCGGTGGTAAATCGAGCGTGAATAAGTTGGTTAAGAAAATACTTACCAGGCGGGTATTCATACATTAAAAATTCTATTCGACTTGGCTTGTATTGCGCAAAAATATACTTAACTAAATAGTACAATTTCTATAATGGGAACATTTGAGCCAGGTACGATAAGAGGCGGTCTTTTAGACTAATATTTTGACGAAGCATGCTGCGGATACACTCCTGTAACTATTTTGACGAAGCGTGTTGCGGATACACTTCTGTATCTATTTTGATATCAGTAATAAACAAGTAATAAAAAAAAACTAAATACGTAAATACTGGCTTCTAGCAAGGAGAAAACTTTTGATACAAGTTTATATTGGAATGTCAATTATAATATACCATCATAAAATTAATGTATACCTAATTAAATTCCTTTCGTGTACCTCTGTGGATATTGGTACTTCTTAAAAAAGGGGAAAACACTCAATATATCATAGTTAATAATTTATTTAGAACACTTTACTGTGAAGACATAATACTTCCTCTGTGTACCAGTGGTCTCGCCTGTTAATCTCAGGGTCCCGGGTTCGATCCTCGGCCAGGTTATGACGGAAAACAATCCTTTTCACATTACTCCCGATAACGCTCAGGTTTTGGATGTTTATTTATATGAGTATCTATTGTAAAATATAGTCATAAATAGTAGCGTTGAGTTAGTATCGCACGACACAAGTTCATAAATTACAGTGAATGTAGCTCTCTTACTTCGTAATCTATCTCTATATTTATTTATCTACGAATAATATTTAATTGGTCAATCTATTATAATATTATAAATAGGAAAGATCTTCTTAAATATGATTTGACGTGAAAAAGTGCCTGCAAGGGCCTATTTTTTGAATAAACGTTTTGTATCTTTGAATCTTTGTTTGTTTATTTGCATTGAATAAGCTCCGAAACTACTGAATCGATTTTCAAAATTCTTTCACCTAAATTCTTTCATCTGTTGAAAACTAATTCATCTGCTGGTGACAAAGGCTATAATTTACGCGGAAGAAGTCGTGACATATTGGCTAGTAATCTCAAAAACTGACAACTTACTTCAAAATAATTCAAATGGTCTAGAAACTCAAAGAATAAAGATGTCAGCTGTATTGTGATTATCTCGTAATACCCAAGGTCTGTCCATCCAAGAACGTCTATTGTGTACGGGTCCTTTATACGGCACGTCTTAATCCTTCTAAACTGTAAAGTCTGTCTCGCTTTACGGCTCACTTGGATGTAGGAGCATTTTAATTTAACATCTTTATGTTCCCCTGTCACTTTAGAGGCCAGCTTTATGTTAGGTTTATAGGTCACATCTGTTTATTTTTATCCGGAATGGTTAATTTGGCTCAGTGGGTAACGTAAAGTACCTACGTAGGTATCTTCTTTCAAAATAAACAAAGAGTGTAACTGTAAACTACCATTTATGGCTTAAAATAAGAACGCGAACCTTTTCTAGTGCGTAGCATTTTAACAAATTTCTTAATTATTAAGTGTTTATATTTAAGTTTTTTTAATCAAAGTCCTTCCTTTATACTCCGTTTTGTTGGCATCTCCCTACACAAGCTCAAAGTCAGTTGAGGTACTACCGAATTACCCTGGAATGAGTTTGCTTCCTGGAAGGAGTTTCTTGGTGAAGTTCCAAGAAGGTAGGTGTGAGATTGCTTTTCCACTGTGCCAGTTGTGCTTTTGATGCTTCTTTGGGATGTAACAAAGCTCCTTTGACTTTTCAGATATGAGGGTGGTAGAGTTTGTTCATAAAGTAGGGTGTTTTTTGCCATCAGATTGCTTAAGAAAGCAATTTCTACTTTGAGGGTGGTAGATTTTGTCCACTGGCAAGAAATTTCAGCAATCTCAACCGCACCCTTCATGCTGCGCATCATTCATAATAGGGCTTTTTCACACGCTACAAAGTAACCTGCATAAAATATTAGATCTAATAAACGTTCAGTGAAACAAAACTAATCCCTGTTTGTGGGTTACCGTACCGCGTTTTACGACGGCGCAATGAGCCCATAAATATACGATGTAGATGGATACAAAACAGACTTTTATAGACGTATAGCATTACAGTGCTTAAACTTCTACAGGTCACAATTTGGTTTAAAATTTATTGGACTGAATATCATTTGTTTCAAATTAATTCATTTTAGAAATAATTAGGCGGGTATTTCACCAGTTTTATTAGGTTAGGTAAGATTATGTGATCTGATTGGGATTCACAAGAGCATTCTCTGATCTGCACGGCAGTGTAGTAACACGAAGTTTTTTTAATTCGTCGACTATAATTCTTTGACTTGTGAACTTGTTCTTACCTGTGATAGTTTTCCTTGCAATTTCTTCGTATATGCTGATTTATTTAGTTAGTTTGTTGCAATCAAACAAATTCCTAAATTGAAACATTGTCTTTAGAGGACAACATCCTACAATAAGGTGTAGGGAAAAACAAGTTATCATTTTACATATGTACATGGGTGAAACACCATTCATTAGACCACTTTGTCGACGTGATTAATAAATTTATTTCTGCCAAATAATAGCTTTCTAGCCTTCGAGCTAAATCGTGGTCAGACAGACATGGCCAAACTATAAGTGGTGCTTGTTTACAACGGAGCCCTAAAAATAAATGGTTGCCATCGCCATTTATAAATTAATAAAGTAAATAAGTTTTATTTTATAATTTTATTTTATTTTGTCCAGCCTACTAAGATTTTTGCCTCTCATTTTCTAACTTCGACGCCATGCTGCTAATAATTCTTTCCAGCTTCTTTAATAAAGTTATGTTAATTAGGTCATCAGCATACAAACTAACCATTAAATTAATTCAAACCAACGAATTTGCATCATAAGTGACACAAAATACACACGTCATTAAGTTTTTAATCCGAGAATCGAATAAAAATATAAATCGATTACCAGTATCGTTTTTCAATGTATCGAATCCACCAATTTATGATGAGAAAATTTGAGGATTAGGCCGATCGTTGACAAGTGGAATAAAGAACGATTTTGGTGACAATTTGTTGCCAGTGTCGACCTCTACTAATCCCTTATTATTACTATGCATAAATAAATTCTACACATACCTAATAAAGTCCAATAAAATTTAAATTCTAAAAGTATACAAAGACAAAATAAATGTGATGTCATTTTGTAAGTTTCGTCAAGTTGCGTGGTTATTTCTTTACTATTATTTAATTTAATTTTTAATTTAATTTATATGTTATGAATGCGAGTTTAGGCCAAATCCTCTGACTGCTCTGGCTAATATATGATTCTGTTGTACAGAGAGGGTCATGCTCCTGCAGGGAAGATTGAAGAATATCTGATGATGATTACAAATTCATATCTCTGTTTGTTAATTTGCTCATGCCAGTTAGTTACTTTCGTCAAAGCAAACAAAAAATACCGTCAGTTTTTACGCTAAACTGAAATTATTGTAGGATTTCGAGGATACTGCTGGCACAAGCATCACAGTATGGTAGCGATACTAAGATAATGTGACACTGACACTAACACACATTAAGAGAAGAAAATTAAACTGCAATTATAAAAACATCTCGAAGTGGTAAGTTACGTGAATAAATTCATAATAGAAATTGGGCTTAAATCACGTATTTTTAACCGACTTCAAAAAAAGGAGGAGTTGCTCAATTCGTCGGAATCTTTTTTTTATGTATGTTCGCCGATTACTCGAAGACTACTGGACTGATTTAAGAAATTCTTTTTTTGTTCGATAGGTGGCAGATGGTCCCAATAAATTTTTATCGATATGTGTCGAGGACTTTTGGAAAAAATATACAAAAACCAAAAAAAAAATTACAGGTACGCCGTTTAGTTTACACTTATTTCCATTTTATTTTTATGCTTATTCAAACAAATTGATAGGGTCGAAGTCGGTTTTTGTTTTTTGTTAAAAATATCTTAAATTATATTGGTAGGATAGTCATTGAAGTGGCGACACGACGATTACGCTTCCCTCAAAGCACTCTGTGTTGACATAAAGATGGTCATCCTAAGAAACCGAAACTAGTCGGCTAATTCAACGAATAAAATAGTAGGCAGAGCCGGGTTTCTACAATGAATTCCACAAAGTAAGCCACAAAACCACACGAAAAAGAAAAAGAACGTAGGACAATTTTAAAGTTCTATATAATTTTCGGAATAGGAAAACCTTTGCAGTTTACTTTCTGAGCAAATTCGTTCACTGCTATAATGACAGCAGCCTTGTCCCACTGCCGTAATTACAGTTATTTGAACACACCCACCGCCAGTCTAAGATGAAAATTGAAGAGGAGATACGGCATTTTACCCGGTCGTTAGTCGTACTGTGGAACACCTGCTCAGTATACAGACATACATACATACTATCACGTCTTTTTCCCTTGCGGGGTAGACAGTGCCTAGGTCTGTAAACCTCAGTATACAGCGTGTACATTGCTTTATGTGTATCAATGCTGGGATCTAAAAAATACAAAACTGTACGGCCGCTCGGTTAATTTGAATGGGAAAGTAAAAAAATCGATTTCCTAGCCAATGCTAGGAAATCGATTTTTTTACTTTTCCTATAGGACCAATGTCCTATAGGAAAAGTTGTTCATATTTACTGACTGAGTCTCCCTTTAAAGGAAATGTCGAGGGTCAATTTATACGATGTACAAACAGTGCCAAAGGCTTCAATTACTAATAGGAATCTGAACACCACAAATATCTATAATGGGAATCAAACACAGTATCTATTTAAATAATTCACAAATTTACGCCCGATCCCTTTAATAGTTTTAACAATCGGGAAAGAACCTTCGGGCACTAGACAAAAGAACAAATAATAACAGTACATTGAAGCACTCGAGGACACCATTTAAAAAAATTCAACAATTGAAACGACCTGTCGAGAAAAACAGCCAGATATACACACGAAATATTTTCTTCCCAAGCCAGCAAAAACTAAAAAATACTAACCATAGCTTAAGCAAAATTCCCATGATATTAAAGTCACTTGTGTCACTTCCACCCACTTTCATAAAGTCACAATCAGACATTGTAAGTATGTAAATTTTTATTTTGTATTTCATACAAAGCTATTTATTTGTAAACATAGATAATAAGTTTGCTGGATTTGCAATAAACACACAAAAGCGCAGAATCATATGTCTATGGGTTACACGAGCAAACATGTGATCATATCTTCATGTATTTTCATCTTTGTCCCAAAGCAATCTTGTACCGAATTAGTTGTTATAGGCGCCATTTATCCAAGGAATTGCAATAGACAGTTATTACAAAATACCAGCCATAATCTCGCACCTGAGAGCACAATTAGGTACGTTCTTAACATACATATAGATAACTTGTTTCTTAGTGTTACCGATACTATATGTATACATGTAGTCTAATACCTAAAGATACGAAAGATGCGGGTAATTTTTAGCTTTAAGTTTAAAACGTCTTAAACATCCTATGAATTACAACGTAATCTCAAAATCGCACATCGTATACGTTAAAAACGTGGCAAGTTCGCGGGGACATTTCCCCACGAGTCAGGGACAGGACGGACTTTTGCAGGGACAGGGTCAGGGGATATTTGTCCGATAAGGACAGGACAGCCTTCGTCTGCGCAGGCCTTAATAGTTATATTACTCAATTTATGGCCGTTATTTTAGGCATTATCCAGTTCAGTCTGTGTAGCGAGCGGGTCTCGATAAATTGCCAATTTTGACTTACACCACTCAGTTTGTCGTGTACGATACGACGCATAATTCATTTTACTTCGTTAGCTAGATTCGATTTTAGAAGAGACTTCATTGGAAAGCCAATATGATTGGCTTTAAGGCTCGTACATGCGCTAATGACCTACAGGATATGGGCCGAGTTTTAAACCTCAGTTCCCCGTCAGAAAGTCAGCGGTCGACTGCCGCCCGTGTCGCCCGCGCGTATTCAAATATATAACATAAATTTTAAGTATATTGAATAGAAGAATAATCTGTAAAATAAAAATTCCTCGGTTGAGTTTGTAGGTTTATTGGTATTGTATTGAACATAAAAATTGCGTAAGACAAAGAGTTGCGTAGTTAATAAATATTTGCAATAAAAATCGATGTTTGCGGTACTTTTTTTACTTAACTTTAGAAAAAGTTCCTCCTCAGCAAGTAATAATTAAAACCATTCTACAATATATGTTTTTTTGCGTATTGTGCTTTATGTTTGACCATTTTTATAGAGGTTAAACAGTCGACATGGCCTAGGAGCACCCTTAAGTCATTCTAGCTTTTGTCTGCGGCTCTTTTATCCGACCGAATTAAAAATGGGTATTCCCGTATTTATAAAAACGTGTTGCAAAATATACTACTTTTGTTGAACAATTAATGCGTGAAAGGTTCACTTTAGTCTACTGGTAGGTCAACTAATTTCAGTTGGAAAACCAAATCCTTGTCTTTGTTTTGTAATGAGGAATAAACGGTTATGTATGATAATTCTTCTTCTTCTTCATCAGGTCTTTTCTGTCTCCACTGCAGGAGCAAAACCCTCTCTGTTCTACTATAGCCATATATTAGCCAGAGCAGTCAGAGGACTTGGCCCACACTCCCCACGCTCGCCAGACGAGTTTGAGAGGTCTATGTGATGTTTAAAAGCTTGTTAAGCTTGTGTTTCCTAAGTCGCCTTCTACGACATCCACGGGAAGACTTGGAGTGGTCCTATTCTGCTCTGCCGGGAACCGCACTTCTGATGTACGATAATCATGCGTTAAAAATTATATTTATTTTACCAAATACACACTGATAAAAGTTTCTACGATCGGTCTTCTGCCTGGAAACAACTCTCCAGGCAGAAGACCGATCATAGAAACTTTGGCAAATCATTCAATAACATGAAAAGTATAACCTAACATGCAGTTTTTGTAGATACGGGCACCGAGGGTGGTAAAGGATGCAACCGGAAATATTATGACATACTGTATGTCGTATTTTATTTATCAGTAAAGGAAGCTTACATCGCTTTGCATAGGAGATGTAACAAATTTTCTATTCACACGCGATGTGCGAAAGTCACGCGAGCAAAGCCACGGACTACATCTAATTTTATTTATATTTATCCTACCTAACCGCCGGAAAAAGGTAGTCTTAGTACCTTTATCCGGTGATTAGGCGTTAATCTATGTGCATGACAGATCACTCGCTTATGCACATGCAATATTACCGGGTCCAGTGACCAATACTAAACTGTTTTGTTTTGGCGTATTCTTTTCAGCTTCTTCTGGTTTTTCCGAAAAGCTAGTTTTTCGATTTTGCAAATATAAAAAAAAATAACAAGAAAGATAAATGACGTTCAAAAAGTGATTCATGAGATCCAAATTTGACTAAAAACTATTCATTTCATTTCTTTTCAGTGCTGCAATTGATTTTTTTTCATTGTTTTAGTTTGTTATATTTTCAAATGCATACGAGACCAATGGATTTTCGAAAGCCATCGGAACAAGAGATATTTTATATTATTTTGGACTTATCAATTCATAGGTACTATTCATAAACTAATAAATGCGAAAGTTTGTTTGATTCCTCAACGCTTTAACGACTGAGCCGATTTAGATGAAATTTAGCTTGAGGCCCGGGATAGGCCTTAGGCCCCTTGCGTGAATACTTCATTCACGCAAACGGGGCCTAGGGCTATTGCTAATAATACATCATGTAATAATGATAATGGCTTACTCTTTACCCAAATCTTGAACATTTTACGCAGAACTACTGATACTGGTGAACCTGTGATATAAGAATACGTTAGGAATCAAAAGACCGTCCAATCAAATTATTCTCTTCGCCCGGTACTTGGTTACGTGAGCGTGAGTACTACCTATTATTAATTCTGTGGCTTGACGTTATTCAATTCAATATACCTACAACGGTTTAAACTTAACTTCAGCATTCCCTAAAAGGGGTGACCCATCAATATGCATATTTTTTCTATGGGGTCCTATAGAAAAAATATGCATATTGATGGGTACCTAATCAGTATTTTCCTTGAAATAAAAAAAAAATGTTGCCAGCTTTGGACCCATAGGGGAAGTTGTTCATTTGGGCGGTCTGAGTCACCCAATCAAGGGAGTGTCATGGTTTAATTAACACTCCTTAGAATCTGGTACAGGCTACTAAGCTATAAAGATTTACCCATTAAAATAAGAGCTTTTAATTTATCTTTTCCTCAAACACTGTATTTTCCATTACATTTAGGCTATTACTTACACTGGCTGTTGCTAACGTCAAATTATTTTCTTACGTAAACTTCAGTTGCTACTTGCTAGTTGAATTTAATTTGGTGCCCTATTTAATAACAACTCCCAAATTGTTTGCCTCAGTTAATCAAAAGCAGCAGGTAAATGAAAACTAATTTTGAAATTAATTTGTACTTATAATTAACGGAGTGGGAGTCTGGTTTATGGCTGCGAGCGTTTCCGTCGTTCAGCTTCGGAACCTTTTTGGACGACAACACATTTCACTTGGCGACATGTCAACGTTTAGGTGCAAGAGCAAATGTCCCACATCGTTGTCCCTGCGGCGACACAGTCGACCAGTTCGGCCACCACGGACTCTCCTGTTCTAGGAGTGCAGGGCGCATAGCACGTCATGCTAGCCTTGTCTCCATTCAGATGCCAGCCATTTTGGAGCATGGGTGACGCATATATTTTTGAGCCGTTTCGAGACACTGGGTCCGTGGGGTCCCTCAGCTCAAAAGACTGATCGAGGTGACGAATGACCAGAGGGCTGGTCACTATCTTGCCCAAAGAATAAGCATTGCCATTCAACGTGGCAATGCTGCCAGTCTTATAGGCACATTACCGCAGGGTAATGACCTGCGGGACATTTTCTATTTATAGGTCTTTTTATTTCATAGGTAGGTTTAATTGTTAGTCTTTAGTTCATATAAGTTGGTTTTAATTGTTTAATGTTATTTTTTTATTGTAAGTAATTAAAACATAATTAAGAAATAATGCTTATGTAACATAGATTTCATAAACGTAATAGTTTGTAGTCCTTTTTAGGGTTCCGTACCCGAATGGTAAAAACGGGACTTTATTACTAAGACATCACTATCCATCCGTCCGCCCATCTGTCTTTCACCAGACCAGACTATATCTCATGAGCTGTGATAGTTAGACAGAAGAAATTTTCACATAATGTATTTTTATTTCCACAATAACATCAGATACTAAAAATAAGATAAATATTTAAGAGGGGCTCCCATACAACAAACTTTTTTCGTTTTTTTACACGATATCAATAACGGCAACAAAGTAGACGCTTGAAAAAAATCACAGAATGTATACTTTATTTCAAAAATCAATAATAAAATCGAAACAAAATAAATACCTATTTGCGTGAGGCTCCCACACAACAAACGTGATTTTATTGCCTTATTTTTGACAAATACACAGATTGAACTAGCCCCAAAGTAAGTTTGAGACTTGTGTTATGGGATACTAACTCAACAATACTATATTTTATTACAAATATATATTTAGATGGATAAACATCCAAGACCCAAGTCAATAAGAATCGCCTTAGTGCGCAAGTCCGACTAGCATTTAACCATTTCTTTTTGTGCCTGAGTGGAATAAAAATAACATCACTTTAAATATACCAAGTTGTTAATACAATTTCCATCAACTATTGCTTTAATGTTATTAGTTTGATTGAGAATTCAATTCACGATTTCAATATTCGGCAAAATATGATTGCAATTTCACATTACTGATTTGATGATAATCCGGAGCAACGTATTTAATCTGGGTATTGTATAAATTGAGTACGAATATTAAAACTGTTAATTACTATTACAAATTTTATAAAAGTTTAATATATTCTACTAATAAAACTTTCGATTAAGTATGATCGAAGAATGAAGCATTTATATGTTTTTACTGGACTATTTCACAAATAATTTTATCAAATTGAATGAATGTATGTATGTATATGTAATTGAATTCGAATTAAATGTTTTAACGTTTTTATTAATAAAATTATAAAATAATTAAAGTTAATGAATTTTAAAAATCATTGAAAGATTTCCATCAAATTGGTCGTAGTCGATGTTAAACTTTTGGAGAATTAATGTTTTGGTGAAATTCCTGACATGGCACGAATACTTAAGGTATTACTTTATAGCAGATCTTTAGACTGTATTCGTTTTTAATTTTATTTTATAGCTTATTATTTTCTTTCTTCGGTTTTTCTCTGCGTAAGTTCAAAACACATGTCACGAAGTAAAAGTAGGTGATCCCAACAAATAGGATCCATCCGAGCGGCTCTTTTTCCATTTATTGGTGTAAATTGGAAGCCGCCTTACCTGAGATAACAACTCGGAAATAACAAGGTCTCGTGTCACATCGTCTTATCATACTGACACATCTTTACAAAAAAACCCTTTTGTTTTACAGATACAGGTACACACATATACATTAGGATACTTCTTCTTCTGTTTTATAAAATGGCTTCCACCGAGATTTCAGTGATTCTGCCAATGTCCAGTAAATTGAGATACTAAGTATCGGTGTTGTACGGTAAAGTTGTAACAAGTAGCATCAAAGATGGCGTATGTTCTTTGATGCCTCGTGGTCGGGAGGTTACGGTGACAAGTCTATACGAGTCCATATAACAGTCCACTTTAACTATTTCACAAATTGTTCCATGAGCACGAGCATTTATAACACCAAACTACACCAATTTCATATTATAAAGTCCACCAAAATCAATTTGCAAAATCGTCCAAGGTAGACCCCAACTGCACCCCTTGACTTCCCACCACAAACCATTAGGATACTTAGAAGTTTATTGTTTTTGACTAATTTATTATTAGGTATTTGAAATAAACTAACAGTTTTCAATATTATATTCATCAGCATCACGGTCGGTCGAGCTCCGTGGCGCAGCCGTCAACGGCCTGTGACACGGATGGTCCCGAGTTCGATCCCCGGTCAGGGCAAGATGAAAACGATCTTTTTCTGATTGATCTGGGTCTTGGGTGTTTATATGTATTTGTCATAAAATATCTTTGAGTTAGTATCTTATAACACAAGTCTTACTTAAAAAATTACTTTGAGGCTAGCTCAATCTGTGTGATTTGTCCGTATATATTTATTTATTATCATCATCAAGTTTTTTTTTTGTCTCCACTGCTGGAGGACACCCCCTCTCTGTACTACCAGAGCCATATATTAGGCAAAGCAGTCAGGATTTGACCTTCACTCTCCACGGTGGCCGGACTGGTTGGAGAGGTCTCTTTGATGTTTATAAGCGTTATTTATTTAATACAAGTCTTACTTCAGAACTTACTTTGGGGCTCAATGTACGTGATTTGTCCGTACATATATTTTATTTATTTATTTAGGTTGTTTCCTAAGTCGCCTTCTACGACACCACGGAAGATTTGGAGTTGTCTTATTCTACTCTGCCGGGTACCACACGGCAAAATTAAATATTTTAATATTCAATCCAAACTATAACATAATCAAAAACAAGCAGCACAGTTCCCGGGCAAAGTTCATAGTGTAAACAATGCCCCCGTCTTGTTCACACGCAAACACGTGTCGCCTTCGTTCCCCCGATGCCAATATACGGGCGCATTGTCTGCACCGCATTGAGAGACAGATCGAGTTTCTAAGCCGGTATTTTGGTAATTAACCGGAGTTTAAGCCTGACAAGAATCGCTATACTGCTTTATCTACAAATTAAGTGGGTTCAGTCATCAAAATTAAAAAGTATGCAGTGCAGGGCCCAAGAAATAGCTAAAGCTCAGCTGGAGCTAGCTATAAGATACACAGAACATTATAAAAACAAGTCTATTGAATCGTTAATAAAATCCTGGCCAATTCTTGAAGGCTGGGTGGCTGAGCCTTCCAAAATGAACAACTTTTCTTATGTGACAAAAGCTGTAATAAAAAAAAACATTTTAAAAACCAATGCCAGCCAGCTGAACACTTTTGTATGAGAATCTCAATTTTCTTCAAATTTCCAGTATTAGGGACGAGCTAAGTCGTGCGTTTAGCATCGGACAGGGTTATATCTATTTTAATAAAATTATTTCAATACGATTTTTATCGCGTTTAATACATTATTGATACACCTAACGGTTCGAACACTTTTCAGTGTTTGTGGTCGCAGGTAGACTGTCTGTCTGTGAGTCTACCTGCGATGTAACGCGATAAAAACCATATTAAAATAATTTTATTTAAAATCTTATAATTTAAAAATATTATTGTACTAAAACTTAACATTTATTTTCTGAAGTTTCATTGTTATACCAATATTACTGTCTGAACAAATCTTTATTAAAGTAACGACCCTGCATTCTTAATTCTGTTATAGACCCAACCTACTTATTTATTTTTTTACGAATAGAAAATACAGAGTTATTGCTATAAGAACATAATTCAAACTTCAATCTCAAAGAGTCCACTAGCTGTCACCACTCATTTTTGTCCTGTCGGATTTTTCGTTCAACTAAAGTCTCGTTTTATTGGAACATCTAGAAATTACCTTTTTCCAATACAAAAGCATAAAATCTGTATAAGGTCTCGTTTATAGAGTGACGGCTTCATTTCCTTTGGCTTTATTCCTCATTTGGTATTGAAAATCGGTAGGTACCCAGATAAGATTTTTTTATTTGGGCCTTTTTAGCTGAAGACGTCATTCAATATAACTTTAGGAGAAAGTTCATAAATAAATACATGCAAATATTACATGACTGTCCATGATGTAAATCTATGATATGAATAATCATCATCATAAGGACAGAGTCAGAGAATACGAATAATTTATGTTACAAAAGAAAGGTGGCTTTTGGGCGGTCTATAACATTTTATTATTGTAATCAGGATCATTAGTAGAATAAAAATAGTTAGAAAAATAGAAGGAGATTGAAGAGACCTATACCCAGTAGGACAATGAAGTATTACAAAAATAAACTAGTATTAGAG
Source organism: Rhodophaea formosa (assembly GCA_963082605.1). Lineage (NCBI taxonomy): Eukaryota > Metazoa > Arthropoda > Insecta > Lepidoptera > Pyralidae > Rhodophaea > Rhodophaea formosa. The sequence continues at coordinate 6,159,722 of OY720209.1, forward strand.
AAGTAAGTTTATATACAATACATTAAAAACTAGCATTACCCTACGTCACTGAACCTAGTTTATGCTGGAGTTCCCTCGCTGGATTACCTTCATACGAGTAATAAAAACATTGGAACGTACGTACAGATGCACAAACAAACAAGTGCACTGCCCAGATGCTGCACTTCCAGGACGAAGTGGACTTATGGTTATACCATACATATTTGTCTTTGATATTTGTATGAGAACTTTTTCCCCCAGCCTGTCATGATACCGATATTCCAAGTTAATACTTATCAAGTAATAGTGCAATAGTACCGTGACATTTTTCTTGCCCATAAGTAAAATTTTATCCTATGTTATCCTCCTATTATTATAAATGTGAATGTTCGTTACTCAATCACACCCAACTAGCTCAAGGGATGAAGATACATTTTGCATACAGATTCTGTATTACTCAGATTACTCTTTATCCAGAAAAAAGTAACTGTTCCCGAGAGATCGACACGGGCAAATGTTATATATATTGTTATTTTATTGGAAAAAAAATTGCTTGAAGGAAAATAAAACATCCTCGAGACCTCAGTGAAAACAAATTTTCGTTTTATTGTCAAAGATAGACTTAAACCGTGATGCTGCAGGGCCATTAAAGTGATGCAAATCAGCAGCTATAAAACAAACAGGATAGCCGTAAGACAGATCTAAGTGAGTGACGTCACGACCGGGAAGAAATAAAAACCAGCACCACTCTTTGAGTCTGACTTTAAATTTTTCACACATAGAAAATAGAACACAAAGATTTTTGTGCTTATTTAGAGCTTACAGGATAAGTTCACAAAAGGTACACAAATTAAATACTGTTTTTTAACGAATAGTTTAACAAAATTGACAAAGAAAAGGAGTATCTTTGAAACACTTATAAATACAAACCTTTTATTTTATTGTCCAAAATAGACTTAAACCGTGATGCTGCAGCGCCATTAAAGTGATGTAAATCAGCAGCTATAACAAACAGGATTTCCGTAAAATTGGTCCAGTGAGTGACGTCACGACCGGGAAGAAATAAAAACCAAGACCACCGCAAGTTAGCTCTATCAATTTCTAAGTGTGATTTATTTGATGTGTATTTATTGGTTCTGTCAGAGATATGTGGAAGATCATATTACAATTATTGCTGCTTTAACTAACAGTGCTTATATTTGTGGAATTTTTATTAAATGACGATTTCCTTGGTTATCTCTTCCAGCCTGACTTTAAATTTTTCATACATAATACTAAACGATTTTGGGGCTTTCAAGACAAGTTTACAAAAGGTTACCTGTAAAAGCCAATTTTATTTATTTATTTTTTGTAATAGAAATCTTACTTCAATTTGATAAAAAAGGGATTATCTTCGCTTTTGAGATAGCAATGAATACAGACCTTTTGTTTTATTGTCCAAGAAGATAGACTTAAACCGTAATGCTGCAGCGCCATTAAAGTGATGCAAATCAGCAGCTATAAAACAAACAGGATCGCCGTAAAACTGGTCTAAGTGAGTGACGTCACGACCGGGAAGAAATAAAAACTAGGACCAACGCAAGCGCTATCAGTTGTAATTTATTTGATGTGGATTACTGTCAGAGACATCTGGCTGTCTTGTCATACAGTGCTATTTTTAAGATTTCCTTGGTTCTATCTATCCCTTCCTTCATATTCCTCTTGTTCTGCAACCTCTCATTCAGCCTGACTTCAAATTTTTCATACATAGAACAAAACGGGTTTGGTACTTACAAGATAAGTTCACAAAAGTTTATAGTTAATGCCAAATTTTGTTTTTTTTTTCTATATAATAAAATCTATCTTCACTTTGATAAAAAGGAATTTTCTTCTGTTTTGAGATAGCAATGAATACAAACCTTTTGTTTTATTGCCCAAGATAGAACTAATTATTATTATTAAAAACGGTTGCACTCACGTTATATTTAGTCGGTATTGCCGACCGGGTTTCGGTCAATTCAGATGGCCATCTTCAGGGCGAGTATCAAGGTCGTCGCGACGCGGCCGTTCCTTGAAGTGCTCAAGGAACGGCCGCGTCGCGACGGTTGCACTCACGTTATATTTAGTCGGTATTGCCGACCGGGTTTCGGCCAATTCAGATGGCCATCTTCAGGGCGAGTATCAAGGTCGTCGCGACGCGGCCGTTCCTTGAAGTGCTCAAGGAACGGCCGCGTCGCGACGACTTTGATACTCGCCCTGAAGATGGCCATCTGAATTGGCCGAAACCCGGTCGGCAATACCGACTAAATATAACGTGAGTGCAACCGTTTTTAATAATAATAAAGATAGAACTAAACCGTCATTCTTCAGTGCCATTAAAGTGATGCAAATCAGCAGCTATAAAACGAACAGGATCGCCGTAAAACTGGTCTAAGTGAGTGACGTCACAACCGGGAAGAAATAAAAACCAGGACCACCGCAAGTTAGCTCTATCAGTTTCTAGATGTGATTTTTTTGATGTGGATAAGTGGATAACTGTAAAAGATATATTGTTGTATTAAGTGACAGTACCTTTTTTTAGAAGTATATTCTTGTTGAATATTCTTATTGAATAACGATTTCCTTAATTCCTTCTCTCTCCCCCTCCAGTCTTTACTTATCTGCAATAAAGTACATGAATAAGGTTTATAAATCTGAAACTTCTATTTCAGTCGGACCAAATTTTTCACACACAAATTCGCTTTTGAGATACCAATAAATACAAACCTTTTGTTTTATTGTCCAAGATAGAACTAAACCGTGATGCTAGTGATGCAAATCTGCTGCTATAAAACAAACAGGATCGCCGTAAAACTGGTCTAAGTGAGTGACGTCACGACCGGTAAGATATAAAACCTGGGACCACCACAGGCTGGTTCCATCGGTTTATAGATGTAGTGCACTTGATACTTTATTGCCGTAATATGATACGGCCAAGGTTACATACGTCACAAGTTATAAGAGTGATGTAGTTTGTTTTTCGGATATGTAAGTGGCCAACACTGGTGTCAGATTTGGTGATGTCTCATCATTTTGCATGAGTAACTTATTCGTTATTTATTGATTACTAGCGGTTACCCGCGGCTTCGCCCACCTTATATATAGCCTATGTCCTTCTCCGTACCCTAACCTATGTGTATGCAAAATTTTATGATAATCGGTTCAGTAGATTGGGCGTGAAAGCGTAACAAACAAACAAACAAACTCACTTTCGCATTTATAATATTAGTTGGGATTGGGATAGTTAGGAAGTTAGGATTTCTTCCATACCGGTCACGAAAATTAGAGACAAAGAATGTTGCAGCTGCTCCCACACAATAGTGAAGGTGAAGGCGATTGTGGGGATGGGTAAAAATTTAGAATTATGTGACTAACGTCAACCATCCCATATTTTGATTCTGTTTTCCTCCTGCAAACCCAAACATGCTAATCTGGCCTTTATTTGGGACTATTTTATTGACATGGCCCGTTAGTCCCGTTACTTATATAGACCTGTGTAAGTATGTGTCTTTTAATTGAGCTCTTGAGGAGTAGCTCCTTATTAAGTTCTGGATTGTGGTTATAAATTGATTGAGGCTTTTGGGTGGTGGCTAGACTACTAACGCAACTAACTCGATTCAAAACAGAGAGACGCTAAAAGTACAATACATTGTCTTACAAAAGTGTTTAGCCGGATGGTCAAATTGTATGAAAGTATTGATTAGTTCCATACGAAAAGTTGTTCACATTGACGGGCTGAGTGGCCCCTTAAGGGATCGAATAGGTTTTAATATGAATATATATATATATATATATATATATATATATATAGGTACGGACAAATCACACAAATTGAGCTAGCTTGAAGTAAGTTCGAGACTTATGTTATGGAATACTAACTCACCGACACTATATTTTATAATAGATACTTATATAGATAAACATCCAAGACCCAGGTCAATCTGAAAAATATCATTTTCCATCTTGACCTGACCGGGGATCGAACCCGTGACCATCCGTGTCACAGGCAGGCGTTTTGACCGCTGGGCCACGGAGCTCGTCAAAACATAGATGCTAAATCAATATTAATAAGTAAAAAGCTCAAAAGTAATTGAAGGACCACCCAATATTTTTCAATTATCATTAAAATATGGCTGAAATAACAACAATGAGCCTTATAAAGCGCCGATTAAAACGGGCGACATATGAAAATGCCTGCCATATAAACCTTCGCGTTTCACGGCCAGTAAAAAGGGAATGCGTCATAATTTTGATGTGTCCTCGCAATTTATATTCGCGTACGTGTCCGGATTTTAAATGGACTTAGGGGAATTTGATCGCAAATGCGCAACGTTCCCATTTTTCTTTGAAGTCAAACTTTTTCAGAAAAGTGCTCATACTTAGTTCTTTTTATTATCAACTTAATAGAAGGTTATCAAATCGATTTGTATGTATGTAAGTAGTTATTATTCTCAGAAATGCTCAGTTTATTACAGCTTCTTAATATGTTTATCAAATTTTAGAAGTATGGTTGTATATTTGTATGTTTGTTGACGCGTGTCTGACATTTGAAATCTAATTCGTTACTGAAGTAAAAACATACTACAATTAATTTACTACTGAAGTAGTAAATTACTAGTAGTATTTTTGGTATTACTTTTCAACTGAACTACTCATTACTGCCCAAAGAGACCGCTTTTACGCAATCCAAAATAATGAAAAGTAATACCAAAAATGCTACAAGTAATTTACTGGAGTTTTTGGTGGGAAGTCAAGGGGTTCAGTTGTCGTTTGCCTTATACAATTTTGCAAATTGATTTAAGTGGACTTTATAATATGAAATTGGTGTAGTTTGGTGTTATAAATGCTCGTGCTCGAGAACAATTTGTGAAATAGTTAAAGTAGACTGTTAAATGGATTCGTATAGATTTGTCGCCAAAATCTCCCACGAGGCTGCCAAAGAACATACGCCATCTTTGATGCCACATACCGTACAACACCGATACTTAGTATCTCATTTTACTGGACATTGGCAGAATCACTGAAATCTCGGTGGAAGCCATAATTAAAAAAGAAAGAAAGAAAGTAATTTACTACCTAGATACTGGACTTGATTTTTTCTAATTCTTAACTTAATTTTGACAACTTTATAGACCATCAAATTACGCAAAATAGTTTTATAGTCCTTGATTCATCCTTTGCAGTAGAAGTCTCAGGCCAAGCAAGTTGCTTCGAGCGTCGTTGGAGCGACCGTGTGTGGAATAACAAAAAGAGAGATATACGAGCGTTGCTGTCCCGATTTATGTTACTGGCAACACTAGTGCAATTATAATTACATTTTCTATTAAAATCGTGACATGATTCTTGAATTTGCAGCATCTGAAAGACAAAAAGTAGGAATTTATGTGATTCACAACACAATTGTAATTAAAATTGCCCATTTTGTGCCATAAATAGTGTACTTGTAATGTCTACGTGTGCAATAAATGCTGAGTTATATTGCTGACAACACTGTTGCATTCAAAATTATTCTATTTTACATAGGTATGTTTCTTACCGAAATCCACGATCTTGGCATATTTTTAAGCACGGTTGTAAAAAGGAAGAAATAAGTATGCTTGGATATAACATTTTCTTTGTAAGCAGAATTTAATGATTCTTTTTGCGCTGAATTTAGTGTACCTAACTCCAAGGTGGTCTCATATTCGTACATCTCAAAATGATTGGCTGAGCAATATTATTCATAACATAATTCACATTTTTTGTTTTAACTCGATGGCATTCTTTAGTTATAGTTTCTACATTTACATAAAATTATTAAAAACTTTAATATTTCAAAGAGAAAAATATAACTTCGTATTTGTATTATGTAAAATCTTAAACCTAACCAATTTTAAAATATCATTCTACCCATTAGAAAGCTACACCAACAACAAGTAACATAGGCTTTAATATTCATAAACAGAGGCAAAAGGCTAGTTAGACATTTTTAAGATTATATAAACATTTATTTCTCTTCATTTTGTGTTCCAAATCTGATAAGCAAGTCTTGAAACAAAACGGTCAAGTTTCTAGTCAATATTCAATCGGCAGTTTCCGCGTTCGACTGATCTATGCTAACAGATAAGTGAACGCTGCAAACAAGCTGCATGCTATCGGTCGTTGACCCGGGGAGGTATGCGGAGCCGTTGGATTGGAACACCTGCGTTGTTTTAGCACCCTTACACACCAATTTACCTGGACTACGATGATCGGAGAGGCATTTATTACCTGTTCTATCGGACGACTAGCTCTATGGCGGCAGCGCAGTACTCAATATTAGGTTCAGCGGGGCGTTCGCGGAGAGGAGGGGCGCGTACTGCGCAGCTCGCAGCTAAAATCTGAGACGTCATTAAGTTTTCAGTGGACTGTAATGACTTTATACTACGTTTGTTATCAGTGCCTATAAGCTGCATGCTACCTGGCATCGACCCGGGGATGTATGCGGAGCCGTTGGATTGGAACACCTGCGTTGTTTTAGCACCCTTACACACCAATTTATTTGGACCACGATGACCGGTGGGGCATTTATTACCTGTTCTATCGGACGACTACCAATGCAAACTTTATGGCGGCTTGGAACATCGCGCGAGTCGATGCGCAATATACAATATTAGGTCCAGCGGGGCGTGCGCAGGGAGGCGGGGCACCTACTGCGCAGCTCGCAGCTAGAATTCGAGACGTCATTAAGTCAGTGGACTGTAATGACTTTATAGTACGTTTGTTATCTGTGCATTCAATCTGCATGCTATCTAGCATCGATCATGGTAGGTATGCAGAGCCGTTGGATTGGAACACCTGCATTATTTTAGCACCCCTGAAGACTGTAGTGGTGCCTGGAACACAACGACCGGAATTTTTTTTCTGTTTTATCGGATGACTTATATTGTGTTGGTTATCACTTCCTACAAGCTGCATGTTGTCGGCCGTTGACCCGAGGAGGTAAGCGGAGCCGTTGTATGTTGTATGAGAACAACTGCGTTATTTTAGCACCCACACACATACCAGTTTGCCTTGAATACGATCATCATCATCATTTCGTGTAGGTGACACGGTCAGTCGACCATGCACACCCTGGTGGTCAGAGTTCTTCGGAACCGCCTCTCGGCCTCTGACATGGTTCCTTTAACGACTACCAGAGGGCAGCCGGGACCACTGGCTTAACGTGCCTTCCGAAGCACGGAATCATCTTTCTTATCAGACAATTATTCATGATTCATGCCTGCAATGTCCTAACCAAACTGGAAACAACTTAACAAAGTATGCTTCCCGTGGGAATCGAACCCACGACCCCCGGGTCAACAAGGCGAAGGCCTTAACCACTGGACCACGGAGGCAGTTGGAATACGATGACCAGAGGATATTTTTTACCTGTTTTATCGGATCACTAGCTTTGTAATGACTTGTTTGTTAAAACTGCATACATGTTACAGTTATATGAATAGTAAGCGCAACTGAAACCATTTTTGCCTCAAAATTTATCTGGAATACATTTGTGTTGCAATTTCATCTTGAAATATAAATAGGTATTGAAGTCACAGTATGTATTTTTGTCAATATTATAGTTAAATTTCGGCACTCAATGTCTTGTTACTTAAAGAACTCCATCATGAGTGAATTAATTTATCTTGTCTTAACAGCATCAATTTTGCCATAAGAGCGTTGCCTCATTTTATTAATTTGAAATTTAAAAAAGTTATAGTCTAAAAATATGGGCTAGCTGTAAAAGGATCCGTTGATAAACAAAACTGGCAACATAATCATAAAGATGAAAGAAAACGTCGTACAGTTTATCTATTCTCACACACATACCGTAAAAAAATCATTTCTTTTATAAGACAGTCACTTCAAGGATCTTTATAAGACTGTATTAATACAGTTTTAGTTTTGGTTTAACGCAAAGTTTTGTAGACAGCAAAAGATAACAAATTGACACAGTTCTAACTGTTTCATGACATTATTTTTTTCTTGGCCTTTTGCAACTAAGTTCTTATAGATCCATTAAATAATAGAGTTCTTTGTCCTTTACAATTAGAGCAAATAAAATTAGCACATCTAACATCTGTTCTGTATTCGAAGGACACAGCTCATATTTCAGCCTGGTCTAAGTTTTTGACACCGTCCCATTTCGGGGCCGAGATTATGGCCACATGGCTTTTATGGCCACTTACGGACTTTGTGGCTTCTGAATACTATTCCAATTAGATATATTATAAACAAAGAGACAATTTGTGGTTGGCTTTGTATAGATAGTGGGAGTTTGATACATTGATTTAAAAATAAAATTAATGCAGAGCACTTATTTCAAATCTTAGGCCAAATCTTCTGATTGCTTTGGCTCATTATAATGGCTCTGGTGATCAGAAAGTCGTGCTCCTGCAGTGGAAAATAAAAGAAACCTGATAATGATGATGATGATGACTTATTTCATACGCGTTAATTATACCTTTTTTATTGGTGATGAATTTTAAAACTCAGTTCTGTAGTTTCCAAGGTTATTCAATGCAAACACACAATCAAATCCCTCCTTTTTATAATATTAGTATAGATATGTACAGTAAGTTCTTCGTGTTGTATCGATAGTTGCGAGAATTGTAATAAAAATTGTAACCGAGTCTTTAGAAGTGCATTACTCCTAGGTGCTTTATAAAAAAGCAGAAATATGATAATGCATATTATCGTGTGGTTGTAGCGTACTCAAGTCTCTAATGCCAATTATGTAAAAAAATATGTAATGTCATGTCGAATTGGACTTAGCAAAGTAATTCTATTGAAACAATTTACAAAATACAAAAACACTTTCTACTTGCTCTATCTTGCATTTTACGCGTAGAAATCTACTGTCCTATTCTCTCCTAATACTCCAATTCTAATAAGTAAAATGGGTTCGGATAAATTGGTGCCATTCCAGTTTAGGAATAACATAATAATACAACAGAAAGATAGAATGCAAAGTTGAGACCTACTATATAATATAATATAACAAGATTTTATTTATTATTATGACAAACTTTGATTTAACTGCCCTGCTATACATTTAAATAAAAAATAGATCAAAAACAGCCTCCGTGGTCCAGTGGTTAAGGCGTTTGCCTTGTTGACCCGGGGGTCGTGGGTTCGATTCCTACGGGAAGCATCCTTTGTTAAGTTGTTTCCAGTTTGGTTAGGACATTGCAGGCATGAATCACCTGATTGTCTGATAAGAAAGATGATTCCGTGCTTCGGAAGGCACGTTAAGCCGTTGGTCCCGACTACCATCTGATAATCGTTAAAGGAACCACCTCAGAGGCCGAGAGGCGGTTCCGAAGAACTCTGACACCAGGGTGTGCATGGTCAACTGACCATGTCACCTACACGATGATGATGACATTTAAAATTACTTTTAATACGGTTTTTTTTAAAGGACTACGTAGCTAGCTCCAAATGAGCTTTCGCTACTTTACAGGACTTTTTGAGGTGAGCAGAGTGCCCTCAACCTGTAAGGCAAACATCCCTAAAGGGTCCCCAGGAGGGACGAACCTCGGCTTTGGGCGTTGCCTGGGTGCGCAAGGCTTGGAGAGACAGCAAACTCTCAGATGCCTGATGGGCAGCGATGCGCGTTTATTACATTATTTATACACCTTACATTTCGAACGCTGTTAAGTATATACGGTAAAAGTATAAAATAATATGGTAAAAAATATTTTTAATTGAACTTGACATACTTACAGAGACAAAGATTGAGCCAGCTTGTGATACTTCTATATTTTTCCTATTTTGTATATAAGGCGTTTTGGATGTAAATGTCGCCGTCAAATATCATCAGCGCATAATCCAGAAATTCAATATGAATTTATGAGTGATAAATAATAATACAGTGCTAGTCACGACAAGGATTATGGCTGTGGTGCGGTAGAATAAGTAGGAATGGTAGATTTGGGCCCTTCACACTTTATACTTTGATTGTGTGGGCGTAGATCTTCATAAATTTTATTTTGTTTCATTGTTGTACTTGATTGGCAAGTTCCCTGTATAAAATAATGTTAATAAAACCCAGTAGACTACCTGTAAATTTTCATACAAAAAGCGATAACGCTTCCCACGCCTTAAAAATAGTCTAATTTCGATATTTGTTTTACTCAATATTGATAAATTGGAGAAGTAGGGCTGTACGTTTCGATATTTAAGATATATTGCTTACAACAAAAGTTATGAGCATCTAAGCAAATATTCATATCTTTTACTTAAAAAATACCCGGTGCATTTTAATTTATTTAAATTGATCTAAACCGAATCAATTAAAAAAGAAAAACGGTTAGCCCTAGATTAAGGTGTGCTAAATCGAATGACACACAAAATTTCCTCATTTCGTAAAGGTTTAGGGGGGAGGGAGTTATCGCTTTTTGTACAAAATAAAGAACTTCCTTCAATATAAAGAACTTTACCATGGGTCTAATGCTGGATATCCAAAAAAAATCTAAATTGTCCGGCGGGCTGAAATCTTTTGTATGGGTATGTAATTCTTTTTAAAGATCAGACACATTTTTTAACATATTGTATAGTCAATTAAATACAGGGAATTAATACTCATTCCATAATTTTACGAGCTCCGTGGCGCAGCGGTCAACACGCCGCGGCCTGTGACACGGATGGTCCCGGGTTTGATCTCCAGTCAGGTCATGATGAAAAATGTTTTTTTTTTCAGATCTGGGTCTTGGATGTTTATCTATATATGTATTTGTTGTAAATTATAGTATTGTTGAGTTAGTTTCCCATAACACAAGTCTTACTTAAGAACTTACTTTGGGGTTAGCTCAATCCGTGTGATTTGTCCATATATATTTATTTTATTATTCCATATGAGCATTTGTTTGACTATGTACTAGAAACATATTTACCTAAAATTAATTTATGAAATGAACGAGTAATACCTTGTATAGTTATTTGACCCCTTCCGAGATACACCCTGTTTTTATTTAAATTGTTGTTTCTATTGTGAATGAGTTAAGTCAACATATTTTTACAACTTCAGAATAAATTGTTACGTGCTTAACGATTCATTTCATTTGAGATTTTTTGTTGTATCAAAATACAATGAAAATTCTTTGTTTTTTGATAAGTTATATTTTTATAAAATTATCATGACCTTTTTATTCCAATGTATTACAAATAAAATAAAGCTACTTAAGTTACATTTATTTATTGGTCTTCGGTAATATAAACATATAGGGAATCAAATATTGTAAGTAGCCAGTCAAGTCCCTATACTCTAGTACTGACATAAAATTTATTTCTTTCCCAGACAAACTATTTCTTTCCTTCGACTTTTTATCACGATGGCGCGAGGATATTGTAATTAAATGATCCCGGTTACAGCCATTAGCCACTTTCCGATTAAAGCAACTAATGGAGGCAGTAATTCAATTAACTAAGACTCGTGATACGCCGACTCAGGGAAAACGTTTTTCAAACGGAATTTCCTTACTAAGAATAAGCTTTAAAAAATCTGCCTCGATTTAATTTTTCCGCCATAAGCGATATGCTTATATTGGTGCAGATAACATTTGCTTCTGATAATTTTTTCATGCCTACCAAACTATTTATTCAATGAAGAATTTTTTTTTTAACTTCAAAAACCGAATTTAAACTAGCGATAAGGTCTTTAATGGACCAGAGCCATCAGTCGAGTATCGCTACCATGTCATATTTATCGTTAAGAATATCGCCTTTTGAACGCTTAAAAAACTTTTAGAAACACAAAAACTATTCTTTTTAGCCTCTGCTATCCGTTTCTCCGTTCGTCCATCCATCTGCTAAGAAGTGTCTCTTTTGAACGTCACTTTTGGACGTTACTTACTCGGATGGTCGTGTGGTTCCCGGCAGAGTAGAATAGGACCACTCCAAGTCTTCTCGTAGATGTCGTAGAAGGCGACTTAGGAAACACAAGCTAAACAATGCTCTTAAACATCAAAGAAACCTCTCCAACCCGTCTGGCCAGCGTGGAGAGTGTAGGCCAAATCCTCTGATCAGGCTAATATATAGCGCTGGTAGTACAGAGAGGGTCGTGCTCCTGCAGTGGAGACTAAGTAAAACCTGATGATGATACTCGGATGGATGAGAAAATAGCAGCTCGGGAAGCTGGGCGCGCGTCCCACTGTCATACCCACAACCACCGGGACCAGCAGGCTGATTTGCTAACTCGGTGTACAACGATTTGATTGTCACTTTAGCATCCATTACGGTTTTCATATCCAAAATAAAAATAGTCATTTATACTGAAACCGTAATGAATATTGAAGTTACCATGAAAATTTTGTACACCGTAGTTGTCAAAAGTTAGCAACTAGGCCTACAGATGCTATACCCGCAACCACTGGTCAGGCAGCTGAGGATGACACCCCTGACCATATCTGTTATATCCCTCTTATCCCTCTGTTCATATCAAACAAAATATTTCTTATGATTTATTCCCGTTGCCATCAAAACATCGCCCTACAGTTAATGCCTCTGACTACCCTGAAAAAAATTGTAGCTCCTTAATAATTTTTATCGTATAATCCATATAATTGCTATAGTTGAAGCGATTAATTTTCAAAAAAATTAACCAAACCGATCCGCAAATAGCTCTTGGGTAAATCAATTTTCCTTCACCTCACAAAGTTGTATTGGGAAGGCACAATTGATGAGAACACTAGAAGTTCTTAATTAAAATAACTTTACCAGTTTTACCGTCAGAAATGAATCATTAAAATATACTAATTTTATTAATTATTCCCTTCGCCATCAGCTCACTCACTGTCTCATGAACATCGCATTGCAGTGCATGCCTCTGAATACCTTGAAAAACATGAAAGACGTAGTAGCTCTAAAACAATATTGTATTAAACATTCTGAATGAAAATTTTCTACAGCAATATTTCAGTTCAAATTAAATTGATTTCATTTCCGTTCATTGATCCGCAAATACCTCTAAGGTAAAGTAATTTTGCTTTCACCCCACAAACTGTATTTGGAGGGCACAATTGATGAGAATGCTAGAAGTTTTTAATCAAAATAATATTACCAATTTTACCGTCAGCAATGAATCACTAAATTATACTTATTTATTATTTGCGTTGCTATCAGCACGCCCACCATCTTACTAAACATCAAATTGCAGTTCATGCCTTTAACTACCTTGTAGACTAGTAGACGTAGATCTTAAATATTTTTTATCTTATTATTATACATTCTTAAAGCAAATTTTCTACAGCAATATTTTAGTTTAAAATTAAATTGATTTAATTTTCCAAATAATTTAACCTAACCAATCCGCAAATAGCTCTTAGGTAAATTAAATTTGCCTTCACCTCACAAACTTTTACTTCGAAAGCAGAATTGATGATAGCGCTAGAAGTTTTTAATTAAAATAACATTACCAATTTTACCGACAGAAATGCATCATTTCATTATGTTTTATTAACTATTCCTATTGCCATCAGCACGCTTACTGTGTTATGAACATAACTTTGTAGTCCATACCTCTACCTTGTAAAACATAAAGGCGTAGCTCCAAAACAATATCGCATTAAACATTCTGAATACAAATTTTCTACAGCAATATTTCAGTTTAAATTAAATTGATTTCATTTTCAAATAATTTAACCAACCGATCCGCAAATACCTCTTAGGTAAATTCAATTTGCCTTCACCTCACAAACTTGTGCTTGGAGAGCAGAATTGATGAGAGCGCTAGAAGTTTTCAATCGTTATTATTGAGATAAAATTACGAATTTCACCGTCATCAATCAAATGATTCGCGGTGGTGGGGAATATCGCTGACGCGAAAATTCGCATTGATGCTTGCCAATATTGGGTAATGAGTTGAACACAATTCTGGTTCGATTTTGTTTCTGTTACTAGGTCTATTAAAAGTAGTTTGAACCTATAAAACACGTTAATGTTTCTGCTGGTGGTTTAATATTGAAAAACCAAGTTTTTTTTCTTTAATTAAATTACTTTTATTACGGTTTTATCACGTTTATTACATTAATTATACAATTAACACTTTTCAGTGTTAGCAGGTAGACTAGTTAATAGATAAGTTCAGTTTATGTTGTAAAAATAATTATGTTCCGGATGTACGTAGTATTGGCTCACATAATTGGAGAAATAAGGTATTGAAGCAAGGTGCTCGATGTTTACAAACATTGAACAAAGAACCTTTCGCAGTATCGAGACATCGCTGGAGGAAGGCTTCGCTGTCAGGTTGGCGATGTATCAATTTACGAAGAAAAATGATTCGCAGACACGTAGGGGACCCTAAGGTGTTGTCCGAAGTTTAAGAACATTAATAATGTAATTAACGCGATAAACCGTATTAAAATAATTTCATTTGAATGTGCAACAGTCGCGAAAATAGTAGAAAACATTTTTTATTCTTATTTTTGTCTGTCTATCGAATTAGACTCATAGCCACGGCTGGTATCTTTCTAATAGAATGATAAACAAAGTCAAACATTACCTATAAAATGGATCCCCAAAGTTTATATTACTTAGTAATTTGTCTTTACGGTTTAATTAAATTTAATCTATATAGCGAAAACCTGTACTAACTTCTCGCTAAAGTTCATTAAGTACTAATTAAGGTTGATTAATATAACGTTCACAGCTTTGTAATCAAATTTATATACGTTGGGATTGTTTTAAGCAAAACATTTGAATTTATTCGTTTTAAGTAACACAAAGTTTAGAGGGTAGGTTATTCGAATATGATGTTGTCTGTAATGTGCCATTGTAATAAATAATGCTTAAGGTCAAGGTTCGTTTTACTCTGTTGATCTTTGTGTTGGAAATGAAAATATAAAATCGAAGGCCCACGGCTGTTAGGTACTTTAAAATCGCTAATCAATTAGCTTGCAAGCAAGTTATAAATACTACTCTCACAAGAAAAATCTTACTAATTGCAATCCTTCTTAAAAAAGAAGCTTGATTGGGTCTTTCCGGTTACGTTCCACTTTTTCATCCCAGTTTTGTAAAATTCCGCTTTCATACCAAAACCTTTTCCGCTTTCAATCCATGTTTAAAAATTCATTTTTAATTCCGTATTCTACCCAAAATTTATTCCGCTTTCGCCCCACGCTGTTTTTTTTTATAAATTTGTACCGATTTTTTTTACCGATAGCAAAAACTTACTCGAAAAGGGATTAGTAAATATTCAATTATTTGCAATTCTATGGACATACAAGGAAAACACTGTCCGATTTTAGCATTTACTTTCCTCTACACCAACTAACTTTTCTTATCTTCCAGCTAAAAACCAGCACAGCAACAATTTCAATGATAGGTAGGTACATGACTTACGTCTTAACTCTTACGCCGAGTGCTCACTATTTAGATAATCAAGCTTTTGCAAGTAATTATATACCTTTTAAGATATCATGTTTATTAAACCTAAAATTTAGAAACAGAAAACAGCCATAGAAGATATATCTATTATTATAAATTATACAAATGTCAAGCCAACTATACGGCTTCAAGCAAGACACAGGAAGAAATGATTTTTGGTATACATATTCTAGGAGTTCTAAGGACGACACTGAACAAAAAATTAATAAATATGTAGACTTTCTATTAGCGCATTCTTCTTAGCAATAAGTAGTCGTTCTGAAACGTACGTAGTTTGTTGATTTTGCAAATATTTAAAAAAATATGACCTTCAAAAAGAGATGCGTACTTCCAGAATTTAAGTAAAAAAATTATTTCGCAAATAAATATTATTTCTATTTTCTGTTGTTAATGTTCTTCATAAAAAATTTTTGAATCTTTGAAAGTCTTCAAAAATACGTTAACGTATGTATCAACGGTGTTAATGCATATTATATATTGTCCAACTATAAAATCTAGAGGTATGCCCCTATTTTTATTTCTTACTTATTTTTTTTAAACAGTTTTTAAGAAAAAAATAGAACATAAGGCCATACCTATTTTAGCAAAGATTTTATGAAAAAAAAATTGTGTCTCCAGGAGCAGTTTTCAGCGAGAAAAAAGAAAAATACATTTGTTAAAACATACTGCTAGGATACGCTCTTAAGATTGAGACGACGATAGGGAAAAAAAGACCAAGAAGAGCATATTTGAATGAAATGAGGGCAGGACGTGCAACATATAAAGAGATTAAAACAATGACTAAGAACTTATAAAAATGGAAAATCGATCAATAAGAACAAAAATCTTAAATTATTGATAGAATCTTGTCCACTAAATGCATTTTTCATAGTTTCTCATACCACTTTATACATTTGACTATGAGTACCAATCCTTACGTCCTATTTGGGCCGTCTTAACTCATCAAGCGGATCCAATTGAGCCCATCAGCCCAATTGGTCTAATACAGGGATTGCTCATGGCCGAAACACGATGCGAATATTTTTAATTGCTACAGCTATTACGCCGTAATGAATTGGTGTCAGCAAGTCAAATGTTCTGGATTCTGGATGCGAAGGGTGCTAAATGGGATACAGATACAGAATCGTTTGTTGTATAAGAGGTTCTAAATAGTACTTACCTACAATTTTATGGCTATTGTGTTGCTTGTTGATTATTTTTTTTATTCTGGATTCCTTCAGGCAGAATGTAAACGAAAGAGACTGATTATATTTGTGGGAACTAGACATTTAATTTGAGAAATCATATAAAAACATACACTAATCTATGGAGGCCTATGTCCAGCAGTGGAAGAGTATAGGCTGATAATGATGATGATGAATACATGGAGTGTTTCCCACTCTTCAAACCCGTCGCACTCGCCACAGGAATAGAGTGCGTAGAGTAGGACTAGATCCGACACTGGCAACCGCCCGGCTGTCCGGGGTGACTTGCATCCAGGATCTTCTAGCAACATAGCTTTCGGACCATACGGCACAACATGAGAGTTACTGCTCTCCAAAGGCTTTGCCATTGTTTCTCAGTTAGGCCCTTCAGGTCAAAACGCGGCCCATCAGGCATATGAGAATTTGCTGTCTCTCCAAGCTTTGCGCACACAGGCAACTTCCAAGGTCGAGTTCTATCCTTCCTGACGTTCACCTTACAGGTTGAGGGCACTTTGCACGGAAAAAAGTCTGGTGAAGTAGTAAAAGGTCACTTGGAGCTAGCTGCATTGTTCTTAAAAAAAACGGAGTATTTCATCTCATCAACATTTCTCAAATTGTGAGTCAACCAAGAATCACAAAACTTAGACTACTGAATTCATCTTTTTTTAAATCCATCAGATCTGTGGCAATATATTCTCATTAACGTCACAATATCGGCACTTTTGTTTGCCTTATCAAAGTCGCAGCCATTAATTTAATTAAGGCATTCTTCGACGCACCCATAGACGCCGAAACCGAAAACACAAATTAAAAAAGTATATAAGAACAGCACGCGCCTCTATTTTAAAAATCACACTTGGCCTTTGACTAATACAGGTCAACAGTCTTAGGTTTCCGGCTGGATTTAGTATCTAGACAGGTATGCTTATGTTTCTGGCGACTTTTTCTATGATAAAATTATGTTTTATTGATATATAAGATACTGTCATCCAGATATAAAGTTGTAACTATGCTGCATGAAACACAAGTTAACCGGATAATTTAGTAACTATTTACTGTTTTACAAGACTTTTTTGTTGGTGTAAAATCACAAATAGTTATATATATATATATCAACGGGTCACTCACGTGCTATTTGTCGGGATTGCCGACTATAGTTTCGGAAATACTACTTCGGACTATAGAATCGAAAATAGTTATTTAAATTTTCACAATAACAATAATTCTGTAAACGAATATCTACGAGTAAGGATAAAGATGGAGAGTGCCATCTGCTTTCTGATTTCCTACCTGATCGCTCTCTCTCTCTCACTCTCTGATAAGCAAAATGTATTATGTGTGAAACACATTCTAGCAGAGCTGCATGAGCTGGAACCTCACAATGTTATTAATGTGTCAAATTTAATCCTAATCCGATTGACTTTTTGATGAGTTTGTGATTGTGTTACAATAATCATACCCACTTCCTTTGAAACTACTGCTCTAGAACGATTTCAATACTTCATTCATTAAAATGCAAATTAAAAGTGTCAATTCTGTTCGCCCTTTATTTCCAACCGAAACCGACTAAACATTTTTTAAATATTTGATCCGCTCGCTTTTATTTTGTTCAACCCTGGATTGCGGAGGAATTTTAATTGGTTAGATTCCCAAACAACAAAGATTAGCAACATTATTTGCAATAACAAAGTATAAAAGCAGTTTCGTGTGAAAGCTTAAAAAGTACTTTTTTTTGCTTTCGCGCTTTAAACACATACGATGACCCATCATAACTCCATTGAAACGTCAACAGGAAAAATAAATAAAAGGTTCATGTTATGTATTTGGTTGTTAACTTATATTAAAAAAACGTTGCAACTAACGTAATTATTGGTCAAAAGCTTATTGATATCACAAAATCAAATATCCAAAAATAGGAAAAAACTATGCTCGCTCTTTTGAAGAACATGCCACAAACAATAATTTTGATATGCCTACTTCTTTAAAGATTTGAAAAGTGTAATTAAAATACATAACATATAATATAATAAATAAGTGATAAGATGCTTTCTCTGCCTAATTATTAATGACTGCTGTTTTAGCTGTAAGTTGGTCAGTGATATATCCCACTTTTAAGTCTCTATAGGTTTTTTTTTTCGGTCCAATTGTTTATATCTATATTACAAACAAATATGCAAATACAGAAGCAAATTATTCTTCTTTATATTATGAATATAGAAAACAATAAACACCCAAAGAGTCTCCCGAAAAAAGAAGTCTCAAAATTAGCAAAAAACACACATGTTAATATTTTAATATCCAGTTTTCTTGTACCTACACGTAAAAAGAACATGTCATCAATATATCTTCATAAATAAGCGTAGATAAGTAACTATGTTGTGATAAGAGCCCATACCAGTTCCACAAAACATGGTCAAAAGAACCTTATTTTTTATAACAGGTTCTTTATTTAATAAATAAGGTTCTACCTGTTATTTGAACATATGTTTATCTACGCGAATCTGCTCTTCGACGAATTTTTTAAACTTGTATGCCTTTATCTTAAATAGTTTTGATGATGATACAAATTTAGGTATTCAATATAAGACCTTGGTGCAACGGACATAAGAATGACGGATAAATATAAAATATTCTCTTGTTTGGGTGATGATTTACATTTCCCTGTTCAATTTTAAACTTTAAAGTTAAAGGCATTAGTGTGATATTCGTAGATATGCTAAAATGATGCACTTAAACTCGTAACATAGTTCACATCAAATCAAGTATGGACTTTTATAGAAACCTGCGCTACCGGAATATTTACGGAGAAGTGATACAGTTAAAACATGTCTGCAAAAACCTTGTTTTGTATTAAAGACTTTTTTAATCAGTCAATGGTAATAGCTGATGCGAGTCTGAGGTATATTATACAATTTTGAAAAAGTTGAATACATACTACGTTTCAAAATAACATCGCGTATTAGCCTCTATTTATTTTTCAGGCATAATATTTATGTCGCAGTCATCTGGTTGAATTTGCTATTTGATTGAATGACTAGCGCGTTCATTGAATGGCGACGTTCAATTGAATGACTGAAGGACAGCTCGTCAAGTCGTTGAATGTAACGTTCAACGTCTTGACTGAATTAATGTCATTTAGCGAAGTCGTTGAATCTTAGCCGACTTTGTAATATTTGGTGGTAGCATGATTTAATTTTTCTTAGTTTTTAGAGTAGCTGGCGGCGGCGTTATAATAGGTAAATCCATAATGTCATACTATTTTATTACAAATAACGCACTTTTATGTAAATTTAATCGAAAAAAAAATATCAATGTCGTGCCATCTGTTCAAGCTGTTTGACGCCATATTTGTTTTGGTGACTACTAGCGCCGCAGTGGTAAAAAAATGAACTAAATTTGAATCACCTGACTGATTTTATGTCCGCTATGTTCAAAGGGCTATGTTACAACCCGCTAACTAGTTGGACGTTGAGCGACGCTTGTTCAATCAACGTTTGGCCTAGTCATCCAATTAAACGTGGTCATTCAATGAACGCGCTAGTCATTCAATCAAATAGCAGATTCAACCAGATGACTGCGACATTTATATATACCTAGAAATCATTTATTGGCGTGAAGTATATTTCCTATAATAAATTGATCGGTGGTTAATAATGTTGATATAGGTAATATAGTCAGCCTGCTTGCAGACGCGCAAATACTAGTTTTCAAGGTAAATTTATGTTCATACTATAAAATTTCAATCGATAAACTATCATCATTATAGATCTTTTTTTTTTAGTCTCCACTGCAGGAGTACGACTCTCCCTGTACTGCCAGAGCCATATATTATATTTTAAAAAATGTTTTGCTCTTCTATATACTCAGTGCGATGAGAAACATGTGTGTATCACGGCGCCCCTTTTTTTCGCATAACTTCTTTTGTCCTAACATGCTTTGGCATACCGGGTTTGGCATAAAATATTTTATCATAGGTAAAAGTTTTTAGGCATAATTGGCTTTTGGCATACGGGTAATTTGGGCATAATTATCTTTTAGGCCGATTTGTTTTGGAATAATGTTAATTGCCATAATTTCCATAGGCATAGTAACTATAAGTCTAATAGTATTTAGGCATAACATTTTTAGGAGTAACAGAAACAAAATTAAGTTATTTTAAGTATTTATTGCGTTTTCATATTCAATACAAATTATTTAATGAATAAAAATGTTATGATTAAGAATTTGATATTATGGTTTGATATCTTTATGCTTACATACTTTATGCCTTAATAATTATTATGCTTAATTTATGCCTAAAATTATTATGCGTACTCTGTTATGCGTAAGGACTTTATGCTTGAAAATGATTATGCCTAAAAACAGTATGCCATGTTACATTACGACTTAAATTTGTATGCTTATAGATAGGGAACCATGTATCACGGCCGGTATTGACTAATAAACTGTTGAACAGCATTAGCTCATGACAAACACGTATCCAACAATTAGAAGTATAACAAACATGAGTGTGCATCGTGATACATTCAAATGAGGATTAGTTGTTTGCCGTGGTAAACTGTCGGTGCCATTGCTAGGCACGCGTCGTGTGTTGTGTACATCTTGATTCGGTGTTACGTGCCTTTGAATGAATATTAAACTGGCTTGGAAGGAAGACATCTTAAATGTATCCATAAATAACCATTTAGCTTACAGGGGGTGGACACACTTGACTCCAATAAAATTTTGCACGTTGAGGCTTAATACTGAATCGAAAAATAATGTTGGGACACCGACTTTGTCTTCAAAATATGTACTTATCCAGTGATACCCCATAGCAAGCAAAGGTTGACAAGAACATTTTTTTTTCACGTACATAAGTAAACAGTGATATAGCATTAGCTCATGACAATCACGTATCCAATTATTAGAAGTATAACAAACATGAGTGTGCATCGTGATACATTCAAATGAGGATTAGTTGTTTGCCGTGGTAAACTGTCGGTGCCATTGCTAGGCACGCGTCGTGTGTTGTGTACATCTTGATTCGGTGTTACGTGCCTTTGAATGAATATTAAACTTGCTTGGAAGGAAGACATCTTAAATGTATCCATAAATAACCATTTAGCTTACAGGGGGTGGACACACTTGACTCCAATAAAATTTTGCACGTTGAGGCTTAATACTGAATCGAAAAATAATGTTGGGACACCGACTTTGTCTTCAAAATATGTACTTATCCAGTGATACCCCATAGCAAGCAAAGGTTGACAAGAACATTTTTTTTTCACGTACATAAGTAAACAGTGATATAGCATTAGCTCATGACAATCACGTATCCAATTATTAGAAGTATAACAAACATGAGTGTGCATCGTGCTACATCAAATGGCTGTTTGCCGTCTAAACTGTCGGTGCCATTGCTATACTAAGCACGCGTCGTGTGTTGTGTACATAAATACTGATTCGGTGTTACGTGCCCCTGAATTAACAAGTGTTTAATATTAAACTGGCTCGATAGGAAGACATCTTCTTAAAACGTAATTTTCATATTGTTGTCGATGTAATGTAATGTAATCCCATATAATGATTACGAAGCCTAATGCATGATGAATGAATGAGTTTTAATCATGAATTTTAATCCAAAGTCACACTAGCCAAGTCCGCAATTTACAACTTGTACATATTAATCACGTCTCTATTTCTTATAGGGTAGATAAAGCTCCGCAACCAAAAGACCACGTTAAGCCTTGGAGGAAAACAGAATAAAATAGTGATGGATTGCTAGTCGCATCGCCTCTCAACATGAATCCTTAGACTTACGCCGATTCCCTCGGCTGATTTATACGGCCTGCACTGCGTGGAAAGGGAATCAGCTGGTACGTTCTCCGTTTTAGGGTACGAATGGCAAAAACGGAACCCTTATAGATTCGTGATGTCTGTCAGTCATAGCTAAGCCGAAACTACTTATTAGGACTGCACGGTTGAAACTTAGTTTTTAGATGTCTATACCTTTAAGATTTTTATAGAGATTAAATAAAGATTTTTATAAAGTTAGGACTAAATTATACAGTAACAAAGACAAAGTGGCTAAGTGTGAGTTCATGTTCTTTAATGTTGGGAAGTGTGTAATTATGTCATATACGCGTTCGAGACAGCCCATCATTTACCAATACCACATAAATAATAGTCCCATGCAACGAGTGACAGAAACAAAAGATCTGGGGGTACACTTCACCACAGACCTTAATTTCCGGGATCATATTGTTAAGGTTTGCAAAAGGGCGTTCCGGAATCTAGGCTTTATATTACGACAGTCTCGGGAATTTACAAATGTAAATGCAGTGAGAGCGTTATATGAGGCGCTGGTGAGGAGCCAATTGGAATACAATGCAAGTATTTGGTCACCGCACGAGAAGAAATATAAAATGATGTTAGAACGGATTCAGAACAAATTCAAAAGATTCTTATACTTCAAATTATATGGAGTATTTATTTAACATGCTCAGAGGCCGCGTGAGCAACCAGGCCGTGCTGAGGTGGTTGGTGCTCCGCGTACCGGATCGGTACGTGTGGAGGCGGCGGCAACCTCCTCTGTTCGCAAGACCGAGCGCGCGAACAAATATGTTAAAACAAACGCCAATTGTCCAATCGTTACGAGTTCTTAACAAAGTTACTAATAATATTGACATTTTAACTGTTCGTTGACGGAATTTACAAAGACGACACTATTCGTACTTAGTTACGAAAATTAAGTTATTGTATTGGGTAATACAAATCCGCCGTGTGGTTCCCGGCAGAGAAGAATAGGACCACTCCAAATCTTCCCGTGGATGTCGTAAAAGGCGACTTAGGAAACTCAAGCTAAACAAAGCTTATAAACATCAAAGAGACCTCTCCAACCCGTCTGGCCAGCGTGGAGAGTGTAGGCCAAATCCTCTGACTGCTCTGGCAGTACAGAGAGGGTCGTGCTCCTGCAGTGGAGACTAATAAAGACCTGATGATGATGATGATGATGATGATGATTGGGTAGTAACCTGTAAAAATATTGTACAAAATTGAAACAAAGAAATAAATAAAGAAATGTATGGGGAGCCGTTGAATAAAAATCTTAGATACAAGATTTTTATACAACGGCTCCCCATACATGAACTCACACTTGGCCACTTTGTCTATCTAAATTCATTATCTTCTTTGCAAGACATTCATTCATATTGATTGTATTACTGTTGCTGGCAGAAGAAATATTCCCATTGAGACTGTTCTGTATGATACTTCATTGCTTACCCATGCTTTTAACGAAGTAAAAGGGTGCCATTGTAGAAAAAGATAACACCGATGACCGTGGGAAGGGCGGCGTCCCGACCATTTCTCTGGCAGACTCTGAAGCCATATGGTGCCCTCACAAGACTGCTCTGTGTCAAGATGTATGGATCGTGTATGTGTTAGCTATTAATAGACGTTATAGAGTTGTACTGTTATTACATTTCTATGGTGAAGCGTTGTTTGCTATTAAGCTAATAAAAATACTAAATGATGAAAGGAATACAGCTTTTAATATTATTCTTTAATTAAATAATTAAGCGGAATTACTTAAGATTATATATTTTAAATAAAACATACATTTAAAAGTATTATTTAAATATAAATTAAAGAATGAAGATAAAAAATCTAAATTGTGTAAATGAAAGATCTCTTAAATGTTAATATGACTCAGCATACGTCAAAAAAGGTTGAGGTGAACAAAATGGACTAATAGAGTGTACTTTGTTCACCCAGGTGATATCACCTAGGTGATTAAAGTGGAATAAACCGAACTATTGGTATTTCAAGCGGTGTTAGAAAATTATGTTGATTAGTTTTTACTAATCAATTTTCTTACACGTTACTTATCAGAAATACGGAGGACATACCTAATGTATATTTATTTTATTTCTGGGATCAATCAATCATCCCTGAATTTGGTAGAGCAATAATATAATAAATACATTGTGCGCAAAGTATCGGCTTAAGTTTTTGAAGGGTGAGAGAAACAAAAACATTGACACAGATACTCCCAAAATATTATTACAACAGTAAGTATTAAATTTCAACACGAAACTCGAAAGCGGACACGAGATGACTGCTTTCACAAAGAGCGATCGTTTGTTTCAAATTGAATCAATAGAACCCTTCGCTTTTCTTATAACTTATTCAGTCAACATTATGAACGCTGAATCCAGGCCAGTATTGATTTTAATATTTCAAAACTGATTTGTATAATCAGGAACATGATGTTGATATTATATAATATGAAGCTTAACAAATCGACTAACTTAATCAACTATAAAATTATTTTAATACGGTTTTTATCGCGTTTATTACATTATTTATACACCTAACGTTTCAAGCACTTTACAGTGTTCGTGGTTGCAGGTAGTCTACCTGCGACCACGAACACTCATAACTTATAACACGAATTTTATTTAAATGTGTAACAATCGCGAAAACATAAGAAAACATTAATCAACTATAGACAGAGCTGGATACAGGAAATAGTCAGGGCAAACGTTTGCCTGGAAAAACACAAGAGAATAAGAGAGAATCGTAAAAAATATGATCATAAACTACGTATATACGGTTGTTTTAGCTTAATTTCTTTACTTCGTTTATATATTCAGCTATTGTCAGTTTATTAAGTAATCAATTCTTTAAATATCTAGATTGTAATCAAGTTAAAGATTAAGTGTTTACGTCGAAAGTAAAATCTTTTTTTACCTTTATAAAATTGGTTTACCTTTTAAATTTACGCTAAACATCATAGATCTCTTCTTGTTTGAATTCGTTGCTCATATGGATTTTCCTATTAGATCGTACCAGCAACAAAATAGTACATTACTGCAGAGGCCGGGAAGTAAGGGATTGCCGGACGAGTATAGTTTTCAAGGCCGAGCGTCAGCGAGGCCTTGACAATAGTTACGAGTCCGGCAATCCCTTTCCCGCCGAGGAAAGTATAGAGATTTTCTCAATAAATGTGAGGAAATTTAACTTTAAGTTACACATAAACTTACATGCCTTAAATATTTCCCCTTACTAGGTATTTGCCGGTAGTAATTTTTCCACTTTCAAGTTTCAAATTAGGCGAAGTAGGTACTTAAAATCCATTGCAGTGTTGCTTTCATCACTAAAACTCATTTTGAACCGTTTCATTTCGAATAAATAACCAACTTTGCACATATTTACCGAAAACAATCAATGTCAATCAATTACTGCAAAGCACTGCCGAAAAACTGCCTTTACGGATTTTAGGGCATAGAACACACGTCAATTGACTTTGAATTTATGGCCCCCCATAGAAACTCAAAAGGAATTGTATGGCATTTTTTTCATTTTCACCCTCACTCCATTATTTGTCTATGATCCTTATTGCCTAGAGAAAACATATGGCAGTCGGTCGTCTGATACTAGTAATAGTATCTTCTTCGTAGTTTGTGATTAACGCTTTGCAGCAGTTTTTTCTCTAGGCAATAAGGATCATAGACAAATAATGGAGTGAGGGTGAAAATGAAAAAAATGCCATACAATTCCTTTTGAGTTTCTATGGGGGGCCATAAATTCAAAGTCAATTGACGTGTGTTCTATGCCCTAAAATCCGTAAAGGCAGTTTTTCGGCAGTGGCGTTAATCACTACGGGTATAGTGAAAATAACAGATCTCCCGAGTTTTTAATTTTTTTATTTTCAGTTGTCAATTCCAGCAAAGGAAACAATGCCCATAGAGCCCAGTCATATTTTTCACAAAAAATTTAATAGATCATAGATTATTGTTTTCTTCTCTCGCAACGAAAATTAAGCATATTTTCGTATGATCACATATCGATATTTTAATGAAATTGTAGTTATATTCACGTATTATATGCATTTTTTAAAAATGCAGTGGTAGTAAACTGGCTGTATGACAAGTGACATAATTTACGTTACATAGATTAATTAAAAAGTTTTGAGCAGCGGCCGGGAAGTAATTTTCATACTTATTTCCTGGCCTAGGCCGGCAATGCGATGAATGAGCCAAGAATTACAAACTTCCGGTCTTCTTTTTACTACAGTAATGCCTACATTTCCGAGCATGTTTGAGAAAAAGACATGAAACCATCCTTCTCTTTGGATGCTGGTTCATAAGGATAAGATCAATCATAATACTTAGACAATCCATCATTAAATTTTAAATTGCAGTCCAACCATAATAGAGAACTTAAGATATTAAATCCAATTGCAATACTCAGTCTGATTTGAGATAACCCCATCAACCGTTGTACAAATTGCAGACATATGAATGATATGCGTATCGAGACGTATCAAGATTTGGAGCGATTGATTAGTACTGTAGTGCAAATTAAAGAGTCATAGATGCGGCATTTCATGAAACAAAAATATTTGCGACTTCTGTTAGCTAGTGTTTTCTTGACTGAAATACTTGTATATGATTTTAGATCTTCGCGGTCACAATCACTATCAATTTCACTACGGCATGTACTGCGAATGGTTTTGAGTTTCGTTTCGTCTGATTTTTCGGCATTATTTTAGATTAATTGTTATTGTGATGTGTAAAGCTGTGTGTGTGAGAAACAGGGGCAAAGGTTACAAAAAATGTTACCAAAAAATCACACAAAATTCAAAACCAATCGTAGTAGGTCCCGTAGTATTCTTTCTAAAGTTCAGTTGTCAGTAAGATTATAAGTGTATTTGTATTTTTCACATAAACGAGACTTTTGCCAAGCAATGAGATGAGGCAAAAATCTCCCCTGGCTTTTTTTACTTCCATTATTTATGGTCATTTTCATTTCATTTCATTTTTCAATAAATAAAGTAAACACGAGACAAATATTTGCCCCAATAATTAGCTTATGAAGACGTTTAAATGCTGTCTTCTTTTTATTTGGTTCTATTTAGCAAACCAAACATACTAATCTACTAATCGGACAAATACTCATACTGTAATTTCCACAATCCTAATATTAGGTGCCTTGGTATCAGTTACTGTTCTATTTCATTCTATATTGTAAAGTGCAGCCTCTATTAACGTTTATAGTGAAAGGTTTATTGTTCTCAATTCCCGTCATACACACTTCACTAGTGATCCGTATCAAAGTGTACGCAAGAACAGTTATGCCGATGGTAGATCAAGCAAGTGAGCTACAAAGATTAATTACTTATAAAATAGCACATTTATACAGTCCGCTGTAGTCTGGTAAAAAATATACACATTAGTAAAACCCCTGGTTGATCTTTTACACTCTTTAACAGAAAAGTAGTAATTACAGAAGACATAGTACATTACAGAATAGTGGTAACTAAAGAAAACAGTGCAGCTGTGACAGCAGGATCATAAGCCACGGCTTTTGACAGAAGAAATAGGCTTCTTCTCAACTAGTAGTATAAAAAGTATAACAGTTTGTAGGTATTGTCATCCAATTTTGATTAAAGTTAAAGTTGAAGTAGTTCACTATGTCCGTACTTAAAAAACGTAATATACTTATTCCCAAAACTATGTTCTCGGGGACGTGTTAAGGGTAGTGGAAACGCTAGTGTTTGCTAGTATCCCTGTGTTCTGTATAAGTGAGCATAAACCGTGAAGTGGAAATGTAAGCAGGATAACCAGAACATTTCCGACGCCACTTAAAGTTGCTTGTCCGTGTACTGTTTAATGTTGCGAAGCGAGCATTTCCCGCAGCCAACTAGTGTCTAAATAAATAAGCTCTAATAAAACTGAGTCTTGGCAGAATAAACTTTTGGTTCAGTAACAAACTTCTTAACTGTGTGTTGATATTACTGCATCTCGTCTTCTTTCAAGTTGTTTTCGAATAGTCGAGATTTTGTGGAAGGAGTATGGATTTATTTCTTTATTTATTTTATATAGAAATAAAAAATATATGTAGCACCCCTATAATTGCATTGTACGAGTATGCTAATATAACCGAGCAGAGTAAGCGAGTTCGGGCGTGGTGGAACAGGAGCTAAAACATATTTTTGTATGGATGACATGGACAAGTAAAGTTCTTGAGAGGTTGGCGGTAGGCTGCATTTGGTAGGGATCAGTGGAAGAAGGAAGAGGAGGGTTTGCCCAGCAGTGGGATACAATACCAGGCTAAAAAATTTATTTTATTTAATTATTTTATTTGGAAAACATATACGATGTCCCACAATAACTCTGGAATCAGTGCTACAATTAAGCCACAGCTGATCTGTAGTGGTTATGACTTGATCATTTACTTCAGATTCAGTTCATTACATTAATTTATTATAATTATATTTGAAATGCCTAAATTTGCGATGAACAACATGTCTAGATAATTAATTTCTAAAAGTGAGGCGGCCTAACTAGGTCAGAAGAGAAATGTCAACTTGATGATCAAAAAAATAAAAGTCTCAATGATCAAAGAAAACCAATGATATTATTGATTCAAAGTACCGTTGTGATATCTATTATCTTTAAACCGACAAAAGTAAGTAGTAACTAAAGAAATCATACAAAGCCCTTCCATTAGCAATAAGTGCGTCCATTTTATTGTAAGAGCCGATTTCACGGGCAACTAATTTCGGCCATTTACTGGCCACCACGCAATACGAACAATGCTGAGACAAAAACTATGGTACGCACAATGCATAGGTACCTTCCGCGACAAATTGCAAGAAATTGTTCCTGCCATTGTACCGTATTTCCCACATTTATCCATGGTTGCTAGTGATTTCACTTCTATGAGTTAATTTTGTTTGCTCTCGGCTTTATAAAATACTAGCAATCCTCCCCGGCTGCGCCCGGGCATGAATTATATCTAATTAACCTTCCTTATGCATCACCCTATTTACTGGTGAAAACAACATGAAAATTCGTGCAGTAGTTATTGAGTTTATCACAAACAGACAGTCAGACAGACGCGGCGGAGGACTTTGTTTTATAATATGTAGTCTTATTGTAAAAACCGATTTTACGGGCAACTAATTTCGGCCATTTACTGGCCACCACGCAATACGAACAATGCTGAGACAAAAACTATGGGACGCACGAAGCATAGGTACCTTCCGCGACAAATTGCAAGAAATTGTTCCTGCCATTGTACCGTATTTCCCACATTTATCCATGGTTGCTAGTGATTAAACTTCTATGAGTTAATTTTGTTTGCTCTCGGCTTTATAACATACTTGCAGCCCTCCCCGGCTGCGCCCGGGCATAAATTATACCTATAAATCTTCCTCATGAATCACTCCATCTATTGGTGAAAGTAAAATGAAAATCCATGTGGCAGTTATTGAGTTTATCGCGAACAGAAAGACAGTCAGACACGGTGGATGACTGGCTTTGTTTTATAATATGTAGTTTTATTGTAGGTAAGAGTAAGAGCCGAGTAGAAATATTTCGCCTTGTATAAAACGATTTGATTTCGCCTCTCCGTTCGCGTTAATGCCGGACCCTCGGGAACGGTAGCCTATGTATCATTCTGATGCTTAAGCTGTATTACTATTTCAGTAGTGAGTTTCATCAAAATCCATCTTGAAGTTTTTGCGTGGAAGACTAACAAATAATAATAAATAAAACTTTTTTGACGACACGACATTTACAAGAATAATTTTTAATAACAACCATTATCTTCAACGACCGCTGCTACTAAAACGAATCGATTCAGCATTTTTTTCTATTTTGCTAATGGAAATCTCCTACAGTCAAATAAAAAGGACGTTTATTTTCATCACGTGCCCAACAGGGCATCAGGACCTTCGCAAAAAAAAAGTAAAAGGGAAAAGCAAAGCCCCGTAAGCGCGTCGACAAATTTAGCCTTTTCATTGTGTCATTATATTTAAATGCAGCGAGGTGTCGGCACATTTCACCGAAATAAAATCACCTGTCCCAATGAAAACCGTTCGAAAATAGATTTTAATTTAACGTAAGAAGATATATTTTCGCTGAGCAAAGTAAAATTCCTACTTAGTTCCGCTTAAATAGAGAGATAATTTGGAGGTGGACATAGGTGAAGTAAATTTGGATCTTGATGTTAGAGTGTTAGGGTGTATTTTAGTGTGTTAATGGGTTGCATTTTTATTGAACAATAGCGTAAGTAGTTGGATTAGGGCGAGGGGAAACACGGTGTCAGAGCCAACCGCTCTGAGCATTGTCCTCAAAGTTGACTCTAAAGGAAGCTAAACCATCGAGCACACTTGATTCTGTTTGTTCGGGCAATTTGAAACCTTATTTGTGCAACCTGTGGGAATACAGGAATAATAGCTGCTATATTGGATTGGGAATAGGGGATTCAGTGAATCTTGTAATTTGAAGCCGGCTCTATTGTAAACGGTGCCCTATTTATTGAAAATAAAATATAAACAAAATTATTACACACTCTGAGTACTTTCAAAAGCTTTTTAATTTTTGATTAATGGTATTAAATATTTTATTACGTGTTTAAAGCGAGTGAGTCTTTAAATAAATTCACTGGTAGAATCACGAATGTATCCTTTAAGTTATAGGAATTTACATTATTACAGAAAAATAGTGGGGCAAACTTATGTTATGATATGGTAAAGAAATGGGAATCAGGTAAAGTATAGAGAAGGAGGCTTTGCTAGTCTTTCTAATTTTTAAAATAAACAGTTTTAAGAGGTTTGCGAAGGGAGATTAGATAACACAAGCCTAGTGAAGAACTACGACGGCTAACTTTTTATTTAATTAAGTTATGTACTATATTTACATACATACTACCACGTGTTTCTCACTTGCGGGGTAGCCAGAACCCAGGTCTATAAAACCTAAAGGCCACGTTTAGCCTGTTGGTTAGGTGGTGAACATAATCTTAATAGTGATGGGTTGCTAGCCGCATTGCCTACTGACACGATTCCTTCCTTTTTCTTTTCTCCCTGACCAGCGTGGAAGAAAAATTCTTATACCTGTTGTAATAAAACAAAACTTTCATGTGCTCTACACTTTATTTTACTTAAAGATATAGAGGAGCCTGGCGACCCGTCAGCTTTGTCGCGTCCGGCCCAAGTGCTGTGGATTATTATACTTGACTACACTGAATATAAACGGTTATAAAAAATATTGACATTCATACATATTATCACGTCTTTATCCCTTGCGGTAGACGGAACCCAAGGTCATAAAACCCAAAGGCCACGTTACGCATGTTGGGCGATAACGTAGAGAGCGGAATCAAAATAATGATGGGTTACTCGCCCCTATTAATGTGATTCCTTAGATTTTCGCCCAATTCCTTAACCGGCTTTTACCGTCTGCGTGGGACGATAAGCAGCTAGTATTTTCTATTTTTTTCTTTTTCTCCCAAACCAGCATGGAAGAGGAAGAAAAATAAATTGAAACCTTAGATCAACATGATCTTAGCCCTCCGTCAAGAGCCCAGCTCTTTAATTTGACGATAATTATTAGTTTCTAGAAAACAAAAAAATGATATTCAATGTGTACGGGGCCAACATATAATATGGGAATCTCTATGGTCTATGCGAAATGAGATTCAACGGAAAATGTTACGTTTTATATTTTCTTTCTAATCATATTAGAGTAGACATTTAAAAAAAAACTTTTAGCTTTCATTCATCATTTTAAATATCAAACTTTGATACTACCCAATTACCTGCTAAAATAAAGCTAAAATCCTGTCCGCTCTAGATTTTGTTCAATTTTTCAGATATAGCACGGACTGGCGACACGTCGGCTTTGGCGTGCCTGGCTGAATCCAGTTCCTGTGGATTTATTATAATAAAGGAAACTGCATTGAATCTTAGGGTCTATATCTATATAAAAATGAATCGCTGAATATGTTGCTAAGCGCGAATCTCGAGAGCAGCTGAACCGATTTCGCTATTTTTTAGAATATTCCTTGATGTACTAGAAAACAAATCAAGGCATTGCGCGAATTTTTGCCATCATACTCTATACGAGTATAATGACTAGATTATCACAAAATAATATATTGTCCAAAGAGTAAGCAGCCTTCTTTTCTATGTCTACCCCAAAATTAACTATGAGATAAATAATTTTAATATTGTGAAAAAAATATAACATAAAAAAATATAACAACAAAAACTTCATCCCCTTCAACACATTGTATGTGTTGAAGGGGATGAAGTTTTTGTTGTGCTTTCTTCGCTCTACATCTGATTAATTAACAACACTCGTTTATTACAGATAATACAGTGGCTCAGTTAGTTCCACTTTACTGGACGTGTGTGGCAGCAATCGTTGTATAGGCAACAATTATTATTGAATATGGTGTCTTACTCAACTGCCTGTACGGTAGTTGCACTTCTTATCCCAATCCTTTTAAGTAAGTAGCATCCCAAATACCTTTATCCCGCCCCCATCCCAACAACGTTAGAATTCCAAAGGAAAATGCAATCATTATTATTTCACTATAACCTTCATTATTTTTTTGATTCAAACAAAGTTTAATATTAATCTGCTCTCATGAAATTTCAGTACCGTTTTCCTTGGCACTGGGTCCAGGGTGGTGAAGCTTAGACGCCCCACGAAGAATTCCGCTTGATCGTCCCTCCCGCTTTTTAGTAGCTTTACAATTTCTATGATTTTCACTTTGCAATATTACTAGGCAATGCCTTCGTCCTAAGGAGTGAAGCTACGGCCGTCTAAATTAAAAATTTAGGTTTAAATTTTTATAACTCAATCACGACATTCACGAATCAATAACTAAACAGATATTTTAAAAAAATTGACGTATATAAGTAGACCATCTCATCTGACATTAATTAAGATTACTCCTGACAGTTATCTCTTCTAACATAACTGTCAGGACTTATCGTATTATGTCAAAAGTTTTTATTTTAAAACATGAAGATACTAACTGGTGCCCGCGGCTTTGTCCACGTTATATATAGCCTATGTCCTTGTTCGTAGCATTATCAACGTGTGTGCCAAATTTCAAGAAGATTGGTTCAGTAGATAAAGCTTGAAGAGGTAACAAACAAATAAACGAACAAACAAACATACAGACTCACTTTCGATTTATAATATTAGTTGGAATAGTTGGAACTATTCGCCGCAAAGTCCGGATATTGAAAGTGGACAGATTTGTGGGGAGCGACTTGTTATTAGGGTTCCGTACAAAAGTTGAAAAACGGAACCCTTATAGGATCACTCGAGCGTCTGTCTGTCCGTCCGTCCGTCTGTCACAGCCGATTTTCTCCGAATCTACTGAACCAAATTAGATGAAATTTGGTAAGATAGTGTAATCCTATGACCCAAACACGGATGTGCAAAGTAAATAAAGATTTTTTTTAAATAAGGGTCATTTTGGGGGGCCCAATTACAAAATTTTAAAAGAAACTTTTGCAAACCTTACTGTGTCATATATCAAATGAAAGGGCTCATTATGAGGATCTCAAAAATATTTTTTTTTGTTCGGGTAAAATCAATACTTTTGATTTTATTCACGAAAGAAGGCAAAAATTGACCATTGCCCCCCCTGATCTCCGAAACTACTGGGCTGAAAATTTAGAAAAAATTACAAAATATAGTTCATTCCCTAAAGATTACAGGAAAAATAATAAGAATTCTATCACTTGAAAATTAAGTGTACACAATAATAAGTTCATCTAGGGAAATAGTTCACTAAAACACCACTAGATGGCGCTAGTCAATTGAATAAAACATTTTTTGCACATTGTGTGTGTGTTCACGAAGCATATTGTACGGAACCCTCATTGCGCGAGTTTGACTCACACTTGGCCGGTTTTATAATAAATATGAACAGTCGCCACATAACGTACGAATCAATTTCACAATACTGCAACGCTAAAAAAGCAAACATTAATTCATTTGAAATTGCTCATTAAGTATATTTAAAAATTATTACGTTCATGAGATTCAAGGGAAAGGGTCACCACGGTCGTTGAAATTTTATTGATTTTAAATATGATTCCTCGCATTTTTATATCACCGATAGATTCAATAACTAGCAACGAAGTGAATATTGGATATTTTATAGATATTTTACCATTCAAATTTGTGTGCTGTTGGTTTTATGATAACTATTATAATTTTACGACCGCATATTATATTACTTTAGTTACTTATTATACAGACACCTTCGTACATTCAAGATTTTATTTCAAAGTTTAATACCATTAGAATAAACTATTATGAACCATTACAGTATACAACATAAGAGCTAGCCCCAAAGTAAGACTTGTGTTATGGGATACTAACTCAACGATACTATATTTTATAACAAATACATATATATGTTGTAACAAATACATATAATTTTTCATCTTGACCTGACCGGGGATCGAACCCGGGACCATCCGTGTCACAGCCCGGTGTTGACCGCTGCGCCACGGAGCTCGTCTTACCTTTATTTGTAACCAGCAGTTAAAAAATCGGCCAAGTGCGAGTCGCACACGAAGGATTCGTATTCCGTACTATTTAACTACTTATCTAAATATATATAACTCAAAGGTGACTGACTGACTGACATAGTGATCTATCAAAGCACAGCCCAAACCACTGGACGGATCGGGCTGAAATTTGGCATGCAGGTAGATGTTATGACGTAGGCATCCGCTAAGAAAGGATTTTGATCAATTCTACTTCTTAACGCGAGCAAAGCCGCGGGCAAAAGCTAGTACAACATAAAACGGCAAAAAGATCATGTTTGTTGTATGGGACTCCTTTGTGAATATTTATTTATTTCTGTTCTTAGTAAGTATTTGTTGTTATAGCGGAAACAGGAGTAGGTACATCGTATTTGAAATTGTCAACTTTCTGGCTGTTCGCGGTTAAGGGGACACACCGACAAACATCGAAGTGTTCAGTAATAGGGTCCTGTTTTTACCCTTTGGTTACAAAACCTTAAAAAATAGTTTGAAAGATTGCCTAAGGCTTTGCAAAATAAGATTACAACGATACTTTTGTGTTTCTTCATGCGATTTTTTTTCAAATGGGGGCAGCACTTTACCCCGTGAAATGTATGTTTCGTTATACCGATTCTACACCACATCGAATAAAAAGTCAAGTGACTCTCTCACGAGCAAACACAGCAACAGCGGATGTTGTCCATCTCTGCAATTAAGAATAATTATTGGAGATTGAGTTTTTGCGTTAGAAAGAGCGTTCAATCGCAATTACTGTCGATAATCACGGAGCGAAAGAAACGAATGGATGTCAATGAAGGTTTGGAATGTTTTTTGTGGTCGTCCAGATTAATGTGTTCAACATTTACAGGAACAATTGAAACGACACTAAGTATCTCCTTACTTACTGATTTATAAATGTTTAGATTTAAAAATCTGCCAATTTCATAGTTTTGGTGTGATATAAATAAATAAAAAAATCTGAAAATTCAAGTGACTATTTTCATTGGCGTAGTGACAATGCCGGTATTAGCTTTACTAGCACCCCGAGCGAGATTTCTGTGGGTACCCAATCACACAAAAGGTTCGCAAAACGTATCACGCTGCGGACTGTGCCTCCAATGGCCAACCTGATTTTGGTTCGCCCCCTAGACCCACCGCCCTGGGCGGTCGCCCAACCTCGCGACACCCTAACGCCGCTACTGCATAGTACACCAGTTGCTTGCAGTTTTACATTCCACAATACACATATAACATACGTAAGGCTAATCTTAGTCAAAACCATTTTTACATCAAAAATAAATACATATTATTTGAGTTATTTTCTTTCGAGCTATAAAATACAGTTATTTGTACCCCAGCTGTTCTCTTAGATCATTATTGACTATCGTTACAATAAATAGCACTTTTTAGCATTGATTAAGAAGAAAAAACCATCGTACTACAACATTACATGATTATCTCAAAAGTGCACCCTGGCATTAGGGTTCACTTATCCACGCCACAGTAAAAACACGTTTACAAATAACTCATCTGCATCTTATAATTATTTAGCTACTCTACAGCACAAAAACTGAAATAGTAGAAAGAAAATTAAATGATTTCTTTTTTTGGTCAATAATTTGGCGTGGAATGTTTGTTACTTTATTTTGTTCAACAATTTCGTTAATTTTCGAGTATTTTACCTCTATACTTATTAGGTTAAAAGCAGTAATTTATTTTGTAAGCATAAATTTTTGCAATGAACAAAGCATTATTTTAGAGAAAAGTAGTTATTTTGTTTTTTTAATCTATCAAATGAGTTTGACAGTTGATGGGGTTGACTTTAATAGAATAAAATGCCGTTCATGTTCTAATATTAGTAAACCAAGATAAAGCCCCTCTTTTTTCAGTCTAAGAAATTCATGTAATTTTGACAAATAAAATGTTAATATAATCATTTCAGCCGCAGAAAGTCCACTGCTGGACATATGCCTCTCCCAAGGATTTGATATAATGATGTTACGACGAAATATTTTATTTTAAATCTATGTTTTACTCTATCTTTTTTAACTACTCAATGAATGTTGATGGCCGGCAGGTGAATCATATAACAGCTTTAATGCATAAATGTAGTATGAAGTCATCATATTAGACCCTGGGCTACGACGCAAGGTATATGAGGATGAAAATGCACAAAAGAGACCTTTTCCTCTTCTAATTCTAATATACATTTGCAGAATCATTAGAGATATAAGTACTTATTATTTTTTTATTTAGCGATAAGCTATTTTGATAGAATCAGGGAACATAGATAGACAGACAATATATTCAAAAAACGAATGACATATCAATGTATGTATATCTGTAGTCTCTACATTTGTGCCTCCCTGTACAAGGGTAACATCGCTATTTATAAACGCCGCTTAACTTTTTTTTATTAGCTGCCGAGCACACCTGCGCTCGTCCTGCCGGCGGATTGGTCGGCCGAGTCAATAACATCTAAGTTACTCGCCTGCCACCCTTGCTTCTTGCTTATCTCGTTTGCTTGTAATTAAGTGTGGCATCTTGTTTGTATAAATTGGATGAAGAATCCTTTTACATTTGGACTCAAAAATTAGATGATTCATAAAGGAAACAGTGAGGTCATTGCATCGATGATCTGAGTAACGCAAATTTATTGTTGCGTTAATTTTTGACTCGTCGTTCTTTATAATTATTATACCACTGCTAAAAAGAGGTGTTTTAAGTATTCAGAATTCATAAATTAATGTAAATATGTATGTATGTTTCTTTATTTCAACATAACTTCTTAATACTTGAACGGATTTGGATGCGGGTGGTATCGTTCGAATCTTTGTTTTATGTCCTGTGATATAGGTATATACATATATGCTGTAATAGGAATATACTTATTTGCTATAATTTTATGGGTAGAGCAATCGTTTTAAATCAAAAACCTTTTCTATCAAAAAATGGTTTTTAAATAGCATTACAATGCTCGGTATATTATTAAAATTGAAAATATGTAATTTTAATTTAAAGTCACGGTGGTGTTGTTGGTAACACACTTAAGGCGCAGACCTAAGACTCGTGGTTGGAATCCTACCTTTTTCATCACATATTTTCAATTTTTAAACAATTTCAAAACCGATGATTTGCAGAGAAGACTTAGTTGTTCTATAAGTTATAATAGCTAGGCACGTAGAATTTAAATTTATTGTTAAACATATTTGTTAAATTGCACTAGTGGCTACGTCCCCATCGGAAAATAAGTTCAAGTTGGCAGCTCCTCATCCTGTGAAATTGTGGTTGTTAAAACCCAACGTTACTCACTTTATCTGGGTTTAACCGTTGATAATCTGCTTGAAGAGCGTTGTTTTAGTTTGCAAAGGACATAAATGTTTGTGCAAATGATCTTTGAGACAAGATCTATAACTCACAGTCTCGCTTGATTTCCCCGTGTTTTTATCTTATTTAAGAGAGATAAGAGAGATGTGTTAAGATGCTGTTCATTATCTGGAAACTGGTTTTTGGAATAAAATCTTGTAATAACCTTGTATTACCACACATAGCTACTTAAAATCTGAACGTGTTATTTTTAAGTGCCCACCTCTTAAATATGAGAGGGTAAAAAAAAATTGTTTGATAATGATATATGCAGACATTGTCTTCGTCTAAATTTGATAAAATATATATCGTACTCGTAGGTTACAATCTAAAGTTATAATCATTAAGGACGAGGTTCCAAAACTCACACAATATATCAAGCTTTATATTTGAGACTTTTGAAACTTCTAATACTATCGGATCTTGGGCATATCACAACTAACCAAAACTTAAAAATTGAATGATGTATATGAAAGACTTACTTATTAACCAAGCTACTGATTCCACCGATAGAGCATAATAAATAAGTTACAAAAGCCGGCACGTCAAAACATTTATTTTGTCCATTGCATTAGTCTTCAGTTGTAATCACAACACTTGATCTCACTTCGAATTCCGTATGTAAAAATGGGATAAATCAAAATATGATACAAGAGCGGATAGCTAAAAAATGAAGGGTTCCGTAAAATATACTTGACATTTCCTGAAAGGATGACTGAGACCGTCAACATGAAAAACTTACCTTACGGGACCAATATCGGAACTCGAATTTTTTTACTTTCCCATACTAATTGGCGGCTGAACACTTTTGAATGAAAATATCGTAGTTTTTTTTTCGAGTTCCCTGCATTGGTCTCATAAGGAAAGTTGTTCATATTGACGGGCTGAGTCACCTCTTTAAGGGTATGTCGAGCGTCACTATACACGCTGTACAGATGTATGACTAGAATTTAAAGGAACAACTACTAACATACTTATCTTAAAATGAATTGCTTACGAATATG
This sequence comes from Rhodophaea formosa, assembly GCA_963082605.1. Taxonomy (NCBI): domain Eukaryota; kingdom Metazoa; phylum Arthropoda; class Insecta; order Lepidoptera; family Pyralidae; genus Rhodophaea; species Rhodophaea formosa. Next base: position 6,198,994 of record OY720209.1, read on the forward strand.
TTAACTACATTCGGAAACAGGTGCCCAGATAAAAAGCACTTATGTATGACTGATTATAAATAAAATAAAATAATATATAATAAATTTAAAAGTAATAACTGCACACAATCAACGAGGACACAATCTGGTGGTATTATAATAATTAGAAATACAAATAAAATTTAAAACGTATCAAGAATACGAAGCTGCAAATGTTAGAACTTATATTCATCCTCTAATTATCTCTGTATATTGTTGTGATCTGGTTATGTTTAAACTAAACGCATAACATAACTATTTATTAAATTATTAAATACCTTCAATTGAAAGACCCATTAAAGACTTTTGTCTCCTGATGAAAAAGTCTTTAACGGGTCTTTAAGATCCTGGTCTAGTGATGTTCAGTAAAAATACTCACATAAATTTATGAACTTTCACTGAATTGAAATTATTTTCTAGAAAAGAGGCACTAAATACTGATATCATCATCATCACCAGGTCTTTGTTAGTCTCCACTGCAGGAGCACGACCCTTTGTACTACCATAGCCATATAGGCAGGAAGGAATTGGCTTAAACTCTCCACGCTGGCCAGATGGTTAAAAAGAGGGGTTCCTTTAATGTCTATAAACTCGTTCAGCTTGTGTTTCCTAAGTCGCTTTCTACAACATCCACGGGAAGACTTGGAGTGGTCCTATTCTACTCTGCCGGGAACTCCACGGCAAACGGAGAGCTAGAGTCCACATGGGCAATCTGACCTTGTTAGTTAAGTAAAATAAAATGGTTTCCTGGATCAAAAATTAAAACCGAACCCCAAAATCAGCGTAACGGAGCATAGACGGCTACTTTTGAAATATAGATTGACAATCGTTGATAACATTTAGCTGCTACCTTGTCTATGGCGGGCCATTAAACAAATGGACAGCTGCGAAGGCAAATTGATTGTTGTGATAAGTCACTTCGACTCCGACTGTAATGAAATATGCTTGATTAGCTCACGAGGTGTGCTAATTCTTATTAGATTGATTTATTTTGAGAGATAAATAAAGTATTATGAGAAAAACATTTAGCTTTCTCTTGAGATATTGGACTATTGAAGTCAAATATTCGATTAGTAATTAAATATAAGTCATTACACTATTACTTTTTAATTAGTACACATACTTGTAGTGGCGACTCAGCCCATCTATATAATCAACTTTTCCTATGGGATCTCTATCCATAGCTGGAAACTGTAAAAAATCAACATTTTTATACAAATTGCAAAATTAGTCCTGAAGGAAAAGTTGTTTATAATAAGAGTTCAGGGTTTTATTAACACATTGAATAAAATCGATATCTGCATACAAACTTCCGGACTTCCGGACCAACCAAATAAGTTACTATGGAAATGTCAAATTTTTTTCGAGTGTGCAACTTTGCACACTAAGGAAAAGTTGTCTATTTTGACAAATTTTGTAGTTTGTGTACTATTTAAAAAGTAATAGTTTATTGAAAACTTTTCATGTAAAAGACAAATATAACTAGAGAAAGAAAAACTTATGAGTATAGTGCATATAATTAAGCAAGTAAAAGTTTATAATAAAAGTTCAGTGTGTAAAACTTTCCCAAGTCAATGAAACAAAAAACAATAGTGATTTAGAATAAACCATTGATAACCTTGTACGTCTGGCAAATTACATTGTTGTATACCCTGGTGTTCGGTTCTCTCCGTCAAGTGCCATTATCCCATGTTCATGGGACGGAGGGTAGAGTGTACACTTTTACAACATGGTACATATTTATGAATATTAACGGGACTTAGCATTAACCTTCTATGGAGTTACATCCATAGTTTCATGGTGGTCGCAGCGTGAAGAAACCACGTTAGCAACTGAAATAAAAGGTTCGTGCAAAGTCCTGTTAATATTAACAATTCACGTGTTTGAAGCGCGAAAGTTTAAAAAGAATTAGGTACATTTTTGTTCTCCATAATAGGTAAAGTTATAAAACATGCAGCAGTCACATACCTCACTAAACCGTAGTGTCATGTCAAGCTGATACAATCGGTAGGAAAACTGTGGCATTCGGGGCACCGCACCGTCCAGTAGCATTTTTGAGATTGAGAGCATCGATTTTCAAATGAAATACAAACAAAACTATGAATTTTTGACAGAGAATTTTAGACGCATGGCTAAGATAAAAGACTTTTGTTTCACGGCAATAAAAGGAGACATGTTATTGGAACTTGCATACATGTTTGTTTTTATTGTTCCATTTTTTTTTTTCGTATGTGTAATTGGCCAACACTGGTGTCAGATTTTTCAAGCTGCCTTAAGGCATCTGACATAGCTTAACGACTGCCATCAACGATGACAGCCGGGACCAACGGCTTAACGTGCCTTCCGAAGCACGGAGGAGCTCGAGATATTTTTATGCCACTTGCGGTCACCCATCCAAGTAGGGACTGCACCAGGGGTTGCTTAATATATGTAAGCGCTCATAGAGCTCATACCCACTGGACCATCGGGTTCCTCATCAAAAAAAAAAAAAAATGTGAAAAAACACCTTGCTAACCCAAAAAACCTTTAACCACCTACGGAAGTCACAATTTTTTCCACTTGGGGTAACCGTCGCTAACAAAAAACAAAAATACAATTAGACGTCACTTGTATGTCATTTTGTTTGGGTGATGGGAGAACTTTGCTCGACAGTAGTTAAATAGCATTTATTGAAATGGCTTTTAAATAAAAGTTGCTGTAAATTTCAAAGTTTTTCTTTTGGTATTAATAGATTTTTTTTCATTCTTTGAAATTCTTCCTAGAAAGTTTAACCAAACTCAATGTATCAATATTAGATTAAAAGTAAGAGCGAGTGACTTAGAGACGCGACAACTTTCGTAAGGAGTAAGAAAACTAAAAAAAAAATCTGACAAAAGCGTAAGACAAAAGATAATATAACCGTAAAATAAATATATACGAACAAATCACACAGATTGAACTAGCCCCAAAGTAAGTTCGAGATTTGTGTTATGGGATACTAACTCTACTATACCATATTTTATAACAAATACATATAAAGATAAACATCCAAGACCCAGGTGTTCTAGCAGCTACTGCAGGTTCTGTGTTTTGACTGTATAAAGAAGAAGGCGCTTTGATGGATACTACGTGTATTCGAAAATTAACAAGAAACTACAGACAAAATGGTGTCGTGCCGTGTCGGTGATTCGGTCAGAGTCGTTGTGTGTATCCGCTGGCCCACTCCGCGACGTCCGGTATTGCCAGTGGCCGCAACACAGGTCAATCTGAAAACGTCATTTTTCATCTTGACCTGACCGGATAGAACCCTGGACGCCCGTGTCGTATGCGTGTTGACCGCTGCGCCACGGAGCTCGTCAAAAAAATTATAACTAATATTATTTTGTAATCCAGTTACGAACACAATATTATTATATTTTCTTTTTGTCGTTTCGATATTATTCGCTGCCTGCCTGCTATAGCTTCCTGCTGAGCGTCCATAGTTCATTATTCAAGTTGGGATATATCAGTTGCGTTGGAATAAAAGAATCAATAAATCATTAGTATCGCGATTTCTCCGCCTTGGATTATATTGTTTTCTAATAAGCAAATAAGACTTCTCATACAATCACTTGTTCTATTGTCTCGTGGGCTATTGTGTGATTTTACGTAGGCAGTTACGAAATACCGCACGGGAAGGCGTGGAAGGTAAAAAAGATGACATTATTCTTATGACTGGCAAATTAAATACGTATACACATATAACACATTGCTTATTTCTCAACAATCAGCATTACTTAGCGTCAATTAATTGTACACGTCTAATGCTTAAAACCTTTAAGTAACTTTAAAAATAATTAATAAAAAAAGTAATTTTATACGATGATAAATGATTAAATCTAGACACAAGTACTCATAATTGTGCACAAAAGAAATCAGTAACTTCACAAAGTTTTTAGCAAGCAAATGGCTTGCTACTGTAGAAAAACTGCCTGTCGAGCTCCGTGGCGCAGCGGTCAACACGCTAGCCTGCGACACGGGGGTCCCGGGTTCGATCCCCGGTCAGGTCAGGATGGAAAAAGATCTTTTTCATATTGACCTGGGTCTTGGATGTTTATCTATATAAGTATATATTATAAAATATAGTATCGTTGAGTTAGTATCCTGCGACGCAAGTTCACAACTTACTGTGGGGCTAGCTCAATTTGTGTGATATGTCCCTATATATATATTTATTTATTTATTATTTATTTAATACATATTAACTAGGGCAAAGAACATCGTCAATTGAGTTTAAATTCAAATTCGATCTTAGTTGTAATTATTTAACTCTCAATCCGATATTTGTCTATAGTCTCTATTACCTACAGAAAACATAAGGATGCTTGGGAAATGTTGTTATTAAATTGACCTTAATCGATTTGTTAACAGTGAAAAATTGTAACAATCTATACATTTTTAAAATACTTCACGTAACAAACTTGTAAACTAAGTATTTTTATAATAATGACTTACTCCCGAAGATTTAAAATAATCCTATGAAAATCTTAAATCACAGACTGTCTAGTGGTCGTCTGATACTGTAAAAGTATCTCCTTCGTAGTAAATGCGGCTTGCTTGCATTGTGTAAGTATATTTTTTCTTAAAAACTTGACATCATGCGTTAAGTCTTAAACAATATTGTAAATTGCTACGGTACCCCATAAATTATAAAACCAGACCTCGTTCATTTCATCGTTCCGAGAATTCCAATCTAATCAGTTAAAAATTAAGATAAAATCCTCGCGGCACCTGTATAAAGTGTGAAGTTTAGGTCCTCGCCAATCTGACTCAGATAAGGGGACCTCTGTATTACTGCAGCTTCATAAATAACCCGCAAATTGCTTTCTTAATTAGGCATGGACCGGTTCGTGCATACCAATTCTGTGCTTTTAAAAACGCCGTGTCACAAGAATTGCATGAAAATTTTTATTGTGGGATGCTAAAAGGCCCCGTGGGGTTATCGGTCGATGAAAATTAATTCGGTGTCAATTTATCAGTTTAATCTGATGAATGGGCTGTATGGCGTAGCCATTACAGCGTTATATAATTTTCTGTCCGATGAACAGATCAAAATGGAGATGAAATATCTCTGACATCAAGTCAGAGATATTTCATCTCCTAATTTAAAAAAGACGATAAAACTTTTTAAATAAAATTATTTTAATACGGTTTTTATCGCGTTTATTACATTATTTATACACCTAACGTTTCGAACACTGTAAAGTGCTTTTTCGAACACTGTAAAACTTTATTTAAATGTGTAACAATCGCGAAAACATAAGAAGACGATAAAACTGTTATAAAACCTTCATCATCATCATGTCAGCTGCAAGAAGTTCACTGGTGGAGTAGGCTTCCTCTAAGGATTTCAAAAACGGTTCCGCGTGGAAGCGGCTTGCTTCCAGCGTCTTGCTGCGACCTTGGTTAGGTCCTCCGACCTTGATCAGGTCGTCCGACCTGGTGGGCCGCGGTACATCTAGCTGGCTGTCCAACGCTGCGCTTGCTGGTACGTAGTCGCTCGCCATTCGAGAACCTTTCTGAACCTATTATATACATAAATCTATATATTGTCAAACATTGAAAGATAATAATTTGAAGAACCAGACTGTTTTAAAGACACAAGATTGGTAGATCCATCGGTTGAATTGTATCAATAGCAATGCGGTCATTCACACCTCAACGTTTTTCAATAAAACCTCTTTTTATTGCCTTTTAACTATTTCCCGAGCCGCAGGTATTCTTTTGAAGGTTGCACTAAATACTTAGCATACAGAAATACTCTAACATCAGCACATTCCAGATATTCCATAAATTCTTCATAAAAATATCGACCCACGTGCTTTTATGGTTTTTCAAATCATTAGGCTGCCCATATACGTGCCGGTTGGAAATAAATGTGACCGTTAAAATAATTATGGACTTATAACTAATCCACAGCATTTTTTGTTACTCCAATATATACTCGTATCTTATATATAGTTAGAGGTTTTTAATCCTAATTGTAACTTCCTTACTAATATTATAAACGCAAAAGTGAGTTTGTTTTTTTGTTTATTTAATTGTTCATTTGTTTGTCATGCTTTCACGTCCTATCTACTGAACCGATCATCATGAAATTTTGCATGCACATAGGTTAGGGTACTGAGATGGACATTGCTTATATTCAGCTAGTATTTTATATTGACGACTTTTGTGTGTGGGTCAGTGCCCGTAATCGCTAGACAGATGAAATTTTCACAGGTGATGTTCACAACAAATACTAAAAGCAGAGTTAAATAAATATTGCCATTTTTTGCTCGATAACGACAACAGTAGATTCCTGAAATATTCGCAAAATATTATTTGCATATTTACTTAATAATAAATAATTAAATGAAAGTCAAATAAATATTGAAGGATGCCGTTTTCGCTCGATAGTCAAATGTTGTATAGGTTACGGTACGGAACCCTTCGTGCGCGAGTCCAACCCGCACTTGGCGGATTTTTCACATTGTTTTAAAGTCATCATGATAGTCTAGGAAACAATCAACGTACTAGCTGCGTCTCTTCCTGTGCAGATTGTAGAAGCCGACCGAGGGAATAGGTGAAAATGCGGCTAGCAGTCTATCACTTTATTAATTGCATACGCCCACGTGTCATATGACTCATATGTAACATTGAGTCAGTGACTGCGACGCATCACAGTTGACAATCAAACCGGTACGCTTGACCAAAATAGAAAGAAGTTTCTTTCTCCCACCGTGCAGCATGCAGCGACCCTAACTCGGTGGGCGTTAATTACATTAATTTAAGCAGCGATGATGGTGTCTATAAAAATACCGTTGTATTTGTTTATTACGATCAGATAGCGCTGGTTTACGGTAGCTGTGGGAAGTTTACAATAATATATTAAACGCTGATTAATAGTTAAGATATGGAGGCGGCCGCACAATTCAATTTGTGTTTCAAATATCCCGATACCTCATTTTAAACAAAAATCACACATCGGTAATTTATGCCGATATATGACATTTAGAAAATAAGAACGGGATATTTTTACTAAAAAATAACTTTACAGTAATAATAATAAATATATACGGACAAATCACACAGATTGAGCTAGCTCCAAAGTAAGTTCTTAAGAAAGACTTGTGTTATGGGATACTAACTCAAAGATACTATATTTTATAACAAATACATATACATATTGGTATAAATACATATTGGGCCCTGTTCCCGATATCGGTGGGCTACTATTTTTTATAATTTTAAATGTTGATATATTAAAATATTTAAAAATGTAATGAATATGTATGTATACAAATATATACAGGAAATAATGAATTACAATATTTATGGTCACAACCCTTTTATGACGTGTTTTAATCCATGGAGGGTAAAAATTTTACTCTACATGAATAAATTACGTCATAAAAGGGCTGTACAAATCACGTCACAGATGAAAGGGCTGAACATGACATGATTTCTTCTTCTTCTTCTATTTTATATTATGGCTTCCACCGAAATTTCAGTGATTCTGCCAATGTCCAGTATAATGAGATACCAAGTATCGGTGTTGTACGGTAAAGTTTTTCCAAGTAGCATCAAAGATGGCGTATGTTCTTTGAAGCCTCGTGGCAGCTTGGGGCGGCAAATCTATACGAGTCCATTTATCAGTCCACTTTAACTATTTCACAAATTGTTCATGAGCACGAGCATTTATAACACCAAACTACACCAATTTCATATTATAAAGTCCACTAAAATCAATTTGCAAAATTGTCTAAGGCAAACTTCAACTGTACCCCTTGACTTCCCACCACAAACTCCGAGATGATTTCTAATTGTCTCTATCTTTTATACGTCGCCTTGTCATTCATCCTCTGAGGTCTATTTGGTTAATAAACAGCAATGAAAAGCAATTACTTATCTGTAAGTAACTACACTATTATTCTGATATCTATGGTAACTACACGAATATTGAAAGAAGTAAGCTTACATCTCTTTCAAGCACAGGTGTTCTACATTGAACGGGCGTATGCGATGTCCATAGAGTGTGAATTGCTATTGAGTGAAACCAACCGTTCTTGATTTATTAGTAACTAACACGATTTTCTTTTTTAAATGATTTCAAGACCCTATAAGTATCCTCCAAATGGATTTATTTCGTCGTTCTCGTTCAAAACAATTTTCAAGAGACTTACAACCCTAAATGAACACCTCGCCTTTTATAAAGTTTTCTTTGTAACCTTACCTGAGTTTTCTTCCATCCTTTGATAATATGAGATTTAATTTTGTTTCCTTTTCTTTTTGAAATTCTACACCGATGGAGAAGAAATACCTTAACACAGCTTTTATTAATATACTTATCCGAAACAATCGCAAACAAAAATCGATTACCTCTCTATTCTCTGGAATTATCATATTGTGACTAATAAATTCTCGTATTTAAAAAGTTACAGCTGGAAATGAGTACCTACCCTTTGATTTTGTAAAATTATACCACATTTGTATCAGTCCAAACAGTCAAGCAAAAATAGTATCATACTGTGGCTATACAGCAAATATACAACTATATTTTTTTAATTCCTATACAGTACAAATACTTATTTTTATATCGTCTCATATAGGACTTATTGATCTCTTCATTATTACTCACTTATTTTGACAGAATATTTCAAAGAGAGTAGTCTTTTCCATTAATTTATTTTTGGAAAGCAATCCAATAATTTAAAAATAGTAAACAAGTGTCATAAATTGGGGTTATAGAGCAAATATACAAATATATTTTTTTATTTCTTTATTTCAATTTTGTACAATATCTTTACAGGTTACTACCCAATACAATACTGTACTTAATTTTCGTAACTAAGTACGAATAGTGTCGTCTTTGTGAATTCCGTCAACGAACAGTTAAAAATGTCAATCTTATTAGCAACTTTGTTAAGAACTCGTAACGATTGGACAATTGGCGTTTGTTTTAACATATTTGTTCGCGCGCTCGGTATTGCGAACAGAGGAGGTTGCCGCCGTCTCCACACGTACCGATCTGGTACGCGGAGCACCAACCACCTCAGCACGGCCTGGTTGCTCACGCGGCCTCTGAGCATGTTAAATAAATACGTGGCCAATGTCAGACCTCGTCTTACCTCAAGCTTATTGTACCCCACCATACCGAGGACGAACAAAGTTGGGTACGACAGAGGATATAACGGATACACTCCATATAATTTAAAGTATAAGAATCTTGTGAATTTGTTCTGAATCCGTTCTAACATCATTTTATATTTCTTCTCGTGCGGTGACCAAATACTTGCATTGTATTCCAATTGGCTCCTTACCAGCGCATCATATAACGCTCTCACTGCATTTACGTTTGTGAATTCCCGAGACTGTCGTAATATAAAGCCCAGATTCCGGAACGCCCTTTTGCAAACCTTAACAATATGATCCCGGAAATTAAGGTCTGAGGTGAAGTGTACCCCCAGATCTTTTGTTTCTGTCACTCGTTGCATGGGATTATTATTTATGTGGTATTGGTAAAAGATGGGCTGTCTCGAACGCGTATATGACATAATTACACACTTCCCAACATTAAAGTGCAGCAGGTTTCTGTGGCTCCACTGCACGACTCTGTCAATATCAGTCTGTAATTTCTCGCAATCCGATTCATCCTTTATTGTCATTACCAATTTCAAGTCGTCTGCAAAAAGTAGGCATGTCGAATCCATTGTCACTTCTGGCAGATCGTTTATCATAAGATTAAATTCTAATGGTCCCAAAGTGCTCCCTTGATTCACACCAGATCTGGTATAATATGGTTCCGATTTTAGTCCACCCCAATCTACATACTGTCGTCTGTCTCTCAAGTAGCTGGCGAAAAACGAGAGCGTTTTCGGCGTAAAGCCCGCCACTGCCATTTTTGATAACAGAACGTCATTGTCGACAGTATCGAATGCGTAAGTTATAAGGAACAATACTGATTTCTATATCGTTTATTTTTCTCTTCATTATTATCTCACTTACTTAACAGAATATTTTAAAAAGAGGTCTTTTTCAATTAATTTCTTCTTGGAATGCTATCTATTAATAAAACAGCATGACAAACCTATTTACATCTAGCAAGAGCCAAAAAGATCACGAACAAATCTCATAAGTTACAACTTATAACCCTTATAGCAGAAACCGTCTGAATTATTGACAGGTGTTTGGATCCATTTTGTCCCAAAAGCAATCAGTTCGGTCTACATCCATCAATCTATCGGGAATCAGGAACCTTTCTGTTGAATAGCCACTCGATTTATTGGGAATGCGGAATAAATATATTAAAACTATTTTCTTCTTCAAATCAAACGACTTTTGTATATTTTTGTCAGTAGTAGGAGTGGATCAGGTTTATTAAGATTTGTAGTGAATGGCTTTTACCATTCATTAAGAAACTAAATAACACACGCTTTTAAATCACGTAACTTAACACAAAAAGGTAGTAATTATACATAACCCGTACAGCACAAACCAACTAAAATATTAACAAGTTTTGTGTGTTGGATCCATTTTGTCCCAAAAGCAATCAGTTCGGTCTACATCCATCAATCTATCAGGAACCGTTCTGTTGAATAGCCACTCGATTTATTGGGAATGCGTCGAATAAATATATGAAAAGTACTTATTCTTTTGGGAAATCAAACGATTTTTATATTTTTTTGTCAGTAGTACGAGTGGATTAGGTTTTTTAAGATTTGTAGTAAATGGCTTTTACTAAATAAAACAAACGCCTTTAAATCACGTTACTTTAACTTATAAAGGTAGTAATTATACATAACCCGTACAGCACAAACCAACTAAAATATTAACAAGTTTTGTGTGTTGGATCCATTTTGTCCCAAAAGCAATCAGTTCGGTCTACATCCATCAATCTATCAGGAACCTTTCTGTTGAATAGCCACTCGATTTATTGGAAAGGCCGAATAAATATATATTTTTTTCTTTTATAAAAGCAAACGCCCTTTGTATATATTTGTCAGTAGTACGAGAAGAGCAGTCTTTTAAAGATTTGTAGTGAATGGCTTTTACCTTAAACTTCGCAGTTCATTAAGAAACTAAATAAAACACATGCATTCAAATCACGTAACTTTTACTTATGTTTATAGGTAGTAACTTATACTTAACCCGTACAGCACAAACCAACTACAACATTAACAAGTTTAGTGTATGTTAGATCTATTTTGTCCCAAAAGCAATCAAGTTCGGTCTACATCCATCAATCTATCAGGAACCGTTCTGTTGAATAGCCACTCGATTTTTTGGAAATACCGAATAAATATAAAAAAACTATTTTTTCTTTTGGAAAATTCGTCTTTTGTATATATTTGTCAGTAGTACGAGTAGAGCAGTCTTTTACAGATTTGTAGTGAATGGTTTTACCTTAAACTCCACAGTTCATTAAGAAACTAAATAAAACACACGCATTAAAATCACGTAACTTTTGCTTATATACGTAGTAACTTATAAGTATATAACCCGTACAGCACAAACCCCCTAAAATGTTAACAAATATATTTTGAATGTTTTTTGTCCCAAAAGTCATCAGTTCGGCTTACATTCATCAATCTATCAAAAACCGTTCAGTCAGGTCGATAAAATTAATGGTAAAGCCAAATAAATACCTAAAGTAAAATCTTTCCTTTTGGATTAGCAATCATTAGTACTTTGTACAAATTAATACCTTTGTTAGGAATCATCTAGCGAAGGTTAAGGCAAGTGTACTGAAATACAGGCTCTGCTCTCTCCTTAGTTCGGACACCAGTCTTATATAATATTTCATTGTTTCTATTAACTAAATGTCTATTTTACTATATCTACCTATCTCACAACTGGTTTCTGTTAGATTTTATCTTTTTGTTTTATTATGTAAATTTAGCCATTTTGGCGAGACTCTCAATCAAACAAACAAGTAAATGCTCGAAAACTGATAGACAAACATATTCAAGTCTAGACGGAATTCAATTTCGAAAATACCTAGGCTAAAATACTAATGTCTAAAGTATTCATTGAATGTTCTTAATATCTTGACTAGACTGGGTTTAATCCTGGCACACTCAATTAGAGTCAGCATGTTAGAGATCTTACTTAAAACTATATTCGTCGCTGTACCGAAAACCATTACAGCTATATCAGGTTGACAAACTTATTAGCCGCTCGTGTATATTGGTCTTTGCCTCCGGCGCACCTTTTTATCTCGGCCCTGGATGGCATTGGTTTTTGCCGACGATCGGCGGCCGACAATACTCGGCGCGTGACAGCTAGCGGGCGCTCGCTATCTCCCCTGGAACAATCAAAAACTTTTGTTATTTTCATGTCATAGAGCAGAATTTAGCCTGGCACTATTTCGAAACGATACATAAATATTTCTTAATCAGTACAAGAGATTTTGAACATTGTTTGTATTGAGAATAGGTTGGTTTTTCCTTAAAAAATAGCGTTTAAAGATTTGTTTTGGTGTAACGAAATGATCGGGCGCTTCGCCCCGTAATAAAACGACACAATGGAACGGTCAATGTGTCTCGTGCCACAATTTCTGTTCGACCCATGGGACGCTTGTTTTTTGCCGAACGGCATTTTTTAAGTTTGTCCAAATCACGTACTCGGATGATTTACAATGCGACGCCATGAGCTCGACTGGATACCGCCGTATTTTTTCTTTTTTTTTATATTTTTCCATACAAAAACTGTAACGGTACTTAAATTGACATTCGATTTTTGAATATGGCGTTACGTTATCTTCTAAAGCTCTTTTTATTATCTAAATGTTTCATTCTTTAGAAGCAGTTATCCGAGTAGCATTTTAAGACAATCATAGTAAACTAAGTTATCAAGTAAATTCAAATGAGCTGCATAATTAAAAAGCTCATCTTATTTGGGTGGTCCTCTGGGATAAAAAAGAGATGGATGACTCTGTCAGGGCGGTTGATAACTCTGTACACAGCGTATCTTCATGTAAATTAATTATTTTCAACAAAAAGCGAACGCGTGTCGTATATATCGTCTTTTATGGAAACATTTTTCTTTTAATATACACTGGCTCGATTGAACGAAAAACTGTCGCCATCAAAAATTAATGTTTCTTCTGAGTAAGTTGTTTTTGGATTTTTCCGGGAATTAAGGTTTTTGTCACTTGCAATATTCAGTTGACAGTTGTTGACGTACTTTATGTAGGTATGTACCTAAGCCTTGTTTACGTACTTTATGTATGTAAGCCTTGACGTGGTTATTTAAATGATTGTTTTTTTTTATGATTCTTTGAATTTTAAAGCAGATATTCTCCACCGGCTGATCTCTAATATTATACTTAAGGAAAATTGTAGGATCGTTATTTACACAGATTAACAATATTAAACTCTTAGGTCTCGTAAAAAATCTGACACAACTACAATTTAATAACAAAATATACTAAATGAAAATAGTTTAACAAATGCTGAGTTTTTCGTAGACAAGACAATCTAATTCTATTAATTTGATTCTCATAAGTGTTTCAAGTTGGCTAGTTACAAAATTAACACAATGTGAAAATATTTCTAAGCATTCCACTATCTACTTCCACAGCAAACCTCCATTACGAAGCTTCAATAGAATTAGGACATACTCTTAAGAGGGTATACTAGCAGTGCGTTTTCCATACAAATGCATTTCTCTATTTTCTCGCTGAAAACTGCTTCTAGAGGCACGATTCTTTTTACATACAATCTATTACTAAAAAAGGTATGACCCTATATTTTTTTTTTTTTTAAAAACCTGTTTAAATGAAAAAAAAATTGTAAAAAAAGGTTTTTTGGAAAAAATAAAAAATAGGGGCATTCCTATTTTAGCACTAGATTTTATGAAAAAAGAATTGTGGCTCTAGAATCAGTTTTCAGCGAGAAAATAGAGAAATACATTTGTATGGAAACCATATTGAAAAAATACTGCTAGTATACGCTCTTAAGGGGATACATGAATTTTGCGGGATTCTGTGCTCCCATTTGAAATAAATTATTTGAAAGAAAACGGAACGATCATACAAATTTAGGTCCACGAAGCTAGATAGCCCATCAAACGATTTTAAGAAATACTGTTTACAATTCAACGTTTGAAGCCTTTTTACGCTTTTTTAGCCAAAACGGCTGCTTATGGCGAAAATGCAAGGTCAAACTTCACATTCACAATTTAAATGGTAAACAGTAGTTCATTAAATATGTAGTTTGAAGAATTATCTAGGGCCTAGCATAACAAAATTTTAAATTATACCTTCGTTTTCTTCAAATGATTAATTTTAAATGGGAAACTTTTAAAAATGCATGCTTACCCTTAATAAAAATTCTATTTTTGCAGCAAAATACTGCACTTTAGCGAACTTGACGCGGAAATACATTTTCTTGAACATTTTCTGTAGAGTAGATAAGTTATAAGTTTGCGAGAGTTCGCAAAGAACAACAATCATGTTTTTAGGTGAGTTGGATACCTGAGGTAGTGACTGTGATGATTGCAACTTTATAGCTTTTGCCTGCGATGTCGTCTACGATATAAATATAGAAATAAAGTTATTCTGATGCCTCTGGAATGATGTCTCTGAATGGTCAGGGGTGACATCCTCAACTGCCTCTCAGGTGGTTGCAGATATGGTATTGGATACACCTGGCCTCCCGAGCTGCAACTTGCTTATCCCCGATGCTTCCGAGCAAATAGCATCCCAAATACCTTTATCCCGACCTCCTAGTCAATATTATACTAATAAAAATAAACTTCTACCCTTTCCTCGCTTAAAAACGGTTTCGATGGGCAGCATCGTCGAAATCGAGATAAACCAAAGAAACTGTGGTCACCAACCCGTCTGCCAAGCGTGGTAATTATGGCAAAGTCCCCATTTTGGGGAGGCCTATAGTCCAGCAAGCCTCCCCAAAATGGGGACTTTCAAAGAGAGCATTCACAGACGAAATAAAAGAAAAGGCTAAAGTCGTGTCGTACAGAGAGGTCAAAGAGATAGCGGAGGATAGGGAAAAAATGGAAAATACTCCACCGACAAGAACAAAGTTCTTAAATATATGATGATGATGATATAGTCCAACAGTACTTAGGATTCTTGTGGCTGAGATGATGACGATGGTCATCAGAATATGTAATCAGTACAGGTTGTCTTCAAAATACCTACGTTTGTAATTACCAAGTCACTGTGCTACAAAGTTAACACAATGTCAGAACGTTTCGTTCCTCTGTCTTTCTCCACAGACTACATTAGATCAAAGGTGACGTTTGCTTAAAAAACAGTATAAGAGTTATGATAGCAGTACTCCAAGCACTATAAATTAATCGGGATATTTTACACAGATTGAGCTAGCCCAACAGTAAGTTGTGAACTTGTGATGTGGGATTCTAACTCAACGATACTATATTTCATATTAGATATTTTAATACATAAACATCCAAGACCCAGTCCAACCTAAAAAAGATCTTTTTCCATCATCATTTGGCCGGGATCGAATCCAAGACCCCTCATGTCACAGGCTGGTGTCTCGATTACTTCGTGCGTTACGTGCGTATCTACCAAAATTAATTTACCCCATTTGAGCAGAGCCCCCTAGTGGCAACTCATCTAAATTTAATTTCGCGTTACAGGGTATCGTTATTAAAAGCGTTAATTAATTTTGGCGATTCTAAATGTATTATGTGCAATAATGTGTTAACGTTATCCATTTTCCATATCCAATTAGCGGGCGATCTAATTAAGGAATAATGGACGCTGATTACAAAAAATACAGTTTTTTTGTAATCAGCATCCATTTGGTAGCTATTCATTTAAACAAACTAATGCTAAGTGATAAAGTTCAGATATCAATTTTATATCTAATGTAGGTACTTATTTGAGTGGTAATCGTACTTGCATATTTTTATTTCACTTTAAAAAAGTTTAGTTTGTTATTTTTTTTTAATTAGAAATTATTAGTAATGGAAAATATTTGGATTCACTTGCAATACCTACCAACATCAATTACAGTTATGATACTAAACAATTTTTTCCTAAGCCAAGAGAAACATCTTATATGCTCGTTTTCGCTAAAATTAAATGTAAAATAATTTAAGTAAGAAGAAAAGCAAAACAATATATACTTATTAACATACCGACTCCGATCAGTCGATAGCCATATTGATATTTTTATTTAATATTGAATGCAAAAAATAGAAACAGCATTGAAATGTTTGTATGTTTTTTTGCATTTCGTTATTTTGTCTTTGTGAGCTTGTATAGTACATTTTGTTTTTTAAATTGATACATGCCCAGCAAAAAAAAATCGTATAAAAACCGTTTGAGGTTGATTCTTGAATTTTGTAAAGTCTGAGTATTCTCTTGATTTTTAACGTTACTGAATTTTAGGTTTCAACTAATTGATGTACATTTTCGTGAATATATATAAAATACAATTTCTTTTGAAATGGATACATGTCCAGCAAAACAAACCTTCATTGGAAAAACATTTGACCGAATTTCAATTCGCTATAAAAAGGTCGGTGTGTCGCCCGTAACAATAAAAGATGATCGAACTGAGTTTTGAATGAAGGGGTTCGACGCCGCCTGAATTCGTGATCAGTGAATGATAAAATGTTTATTTATACAACTTTTAGGGATAATATTTTATTTATATGACTATGTTTAGTAAGAATGTTTACTTATTTTCACTTGAATGATAACAAACAATAAACATTGATTAATTTTGGAATGTTTATTCCAAAATTTAAGTAACGTTACATTTAGATTCTACAGACAAACTATAAAATAGTTTTGTAGAACAATTGGTATGTTTACCAATTGTTCTACAAAACTATTTTATAATATGGTGTTCCATATTTATATGTATGTTCTTCTTGAATAAATAATAATAAATAAACGTAGGCCGTATGGCGTAATACGTATGTATTTAGTGCGCCTTTGTTGAGCAAAAATGTCTCGTCACTCGCGCTCTCGAGCTACTTTGGAATGTCTGACTCTGTGCCTTTATTTTGGCCGTCATCAAATCTATAATAGAAAGACAGTTAACTGGCAACCATCTAAATATAAGTTCGTAATATAATCAAATATATTTCACGGTAAAATTAGAAAGCAGTGATATATAAGGGCGTCGAGCAACGCTGGACGGTTTCTCTCCCAATCGAGATGAAATTTGCATTCGCGTGGCCAAGTCCGCAGTCCACTGATTTAAATAGAGCGCACTGACTTCCATGTGATGGGGTCCAAGGTAAAAGAAGTGTACCGATACATACTTGACCACAAGACCAAAGTAAAAAAAGAATGTTTAATATAGTTGTTCGCCGTGAGATTCCCGGCAGAGTAGAATAGGGCCACTCCAAGTCTTCCCGTGGATGTCGCAGAAGGCGACTTAGGAAACACAAGCTAAACAAAGCTAATAAACATCAAAGATACCTCTCCAACCCGTCTGGCCAGCGTGGAGAGTGTAGGCCAAATCCTCTGACTGCTCTGGCTAATATATGGCTCAAGTAGTACAGAGAGGGTCGTGCGTGCTCCTGCACTGGAGACTAAAAATGACTTGATGATGATGATGATAATATTGTTGAACATATATCACGGTAAAATTAGACATTTTCTACTCGCCAGTTGACGAATAGCACGCTTTTAAAGTTCATAACTTAGTGTGGGGCTAGTTTAATTTATGTTATATATCCCTATACATATAATTATTTTTTTCAATGTATCAAATGAAATCAAATCCTTGTACATATGTGTATTTTCTAGCATTGTTTATATTCACTGCCATATGTATAGCATGATTATTACTAGTTTCCGCCATATGTGATGACTTGTACCAAACAGTAACATGTAACAGCTGCTGAACCTCTCGCTATCAAGGCATGGAACACCTTTCTAATGTTAATGGAAATTCTCGGTCGCGCTGCGCTAAACAATGGATTCAAATGATCCCTGTTTGTTTTATAGCATTGTTTATATTCACTGCCTTATGTTTAGTAGTATCTAGCAGTATAATTACTCCTTTCCGCCATATGTGTTCACTTGTACCAAACAGTAACATGTAACAGCTGCTGAACCTCTCGCTATCAAGCCAAGGAACACCTTTCTAATGTTAATGGACATTCTCGGACGCTCTGCACTAAACAATGGATTCAAATGATCCCTGTACGTTTTCTAGCATTGTTTATATTCACTGCCTTATGTTTAGTAGTATCTAGCAGTATAATTACTCCTTTCTGCCATATGTGGTAACCTTTACCAAACAGTAACATGTAACAGCTGCTGCACCTCTCGCTTTCAAGACATGGAACACCTTTCTAATGTTAATGGACATTCTCGGACGCTCTGCACTAAACAATGGATTCAAATGATCCCTGTACGTTTTTTAGCATTGTTTGAATTCACGGCCTCGTGTATAGTAGGTATATAGCAGTATAATTACTCCTTTCCGCCATATGTCGTAACTTGTACCAAACAGTAACATGTAACAGCTGCTGAACCTCTCGCTATCAAGGCATGGAACACCTTTCTAATGTTAATGGACATTCTCGGACGCTCTGCGCTAAACAATGGATTCAAATGATCCCTGTACGTTTTTTAGCATTGTTTGTATTCACTGCCTCGTGTATAGTAGGTATCTAGCAGTATAATTACTCCTTTCCGCCATATGTGATAACTTGTACCAAACAGTAACATGTAACAGCTGCTGAACCTCTCGCTATCAAGTCAAGGAACACCTTTCTAATACTAATGGAAATTGTCGGACGCTCCGCGCTAAACAATGGGTTCAAATGATCCCTGTACGTTTTTAACATGTTATATTATATTAAGGTATGTTATATTTCAGCAAATGTTGTGCTGCCTCTGCCGTCCGCTGTACAATATGTCTAACGATTTGTGTACTCCATCATTCCCCTCGTTTACCGGTCCTCGGAGGAATATTAATCTGGAAACGTTAAATACGAGACTTTGCTAATTTCTAGTATGCCACGGACAAAATAAACCCATTAGTCATTTAAATTAAGGCCTTAAGGAATAATAACTCAGAGGAAATATCTCCATATCCTTATGAGATATTGCTTCTAGGATATTTTCTTATTAGTTACGTCTTAATTTATATTCATACTAATATTGCAAATATGATGATAACTAGTCTGTCGTTTGTTAATTTTTCACACCTAAATCACTTAACCAATTTTATTGATTTTTTGTGTGGGGTTGGATGTAGGTAAACTTGGAGAAAAACGTAGACTATGCCGCGTGTAAATTTGGACTAGACATTTCTTTGAAGCGGTGACTCAGCTCGTCGAAATGAACATTTCTTATGAGACTTATGCTGGGAATTGGATAAAAATTGTCATTTCCATACCTACAAAAGTGAAAAAGTCGAATTTTTATAACAAATATTACAAAATACAGTGTTAGTGTTACAAAATAAAGTAAAAACTGTAAAGCTGAAACTTTTGGCAAAAGCAAGTAATCATAACTGCCTAATCCTAATCCTATCCTAACTATCCTAATTTCCTAACTAATATTTTAAATGCGAAAGTGAGTTTATTTGTTTGTTTGCTACGCTTTCACGCCTTATTCACTGAACCGATCATTATGAAATTTGCATACACATAGGTACTGGGTACAGGGTACTGAGAAGGACATGAGCTATCACGCGGGCGACGCTGCGGGTAACAGCTAGTTCTAAATAACTTATCGACATAGCCAAATTATCTTAAACCTTCAGGCAGTCAATACCTTATTAGTTACGTCGCCTCTAGATACGAGTAGATCGATAAATTTACTGCATCACTAGTAAGTACTTTGATATGTATGTATGACTTACTTATGCTGTTAGCGCATAAAATAATTATTCATATCTCAGATTCAGGTTTAAGGAACCTAAAGGCATCTGACATAACTACCATTTAATGATACTTAACTCTGAGAAAAGAGCCACTGACTGCTCTGATATGGCTCTAGTAGCACAGAAAGGGTCATGCTCCTGCAGTGGAGACTAAAAAAGACCTGATGATGATGATACCTTCCAGAGCAAGGCGGATCTTGAGATATTTTATGTCATTTGTGATCACCAGACCAAGCGTGAATCACATCCGAGGTTACTTACCATGTGTAAGTGCTATATAGGTATATGCATAGTATGCTTTGCATACAGCTGCTGGGTTTGGTCATAATAAAATGCTTATGCAATCTGGGCAGGTTTTGTAGAAATTGTTCAAAAGACTGAAGGCGATTTTAAGTGCCTTGTGGCAAGAGCCGATACTTGGTCTGTAGCCAAGTCGGTTCTCACTTCGGAACAAAATAAATTATGAACATACTCTCCAAAATGTTACAAAATTCAAAGTCCTTGGTAGCCAAAACAAACTCATACATTATGGAAAGATACAAAGTCTTAGTGTGAAGTCGCTAGTAAAGTTGGTAGTATATATGGGTTTTGGAGTAACAATGAAATCAGATCTTATTGGCATCATCAAAGAGCTACTTGTGGATAAGATGATGTGTGGAGTGACACGAATGGATAAAATACGGAATGAGTATATAAGAGGAAGTATGAAAGTCGCGCCAGTAAAAGAAAAGCTCCATAGTCATAGACTGAGTTGGTATGGACATGTGATGAGGAGAGAAGAAACTCATATCACAAGAAAGGCATTAGATTTGAAAGTAGATGGTACGCGGAACAGAGGAAGACCTAAGAAACGATGGATCGATGGTGTCAAGGAGAGTATGAACAGGAGGGGAGTGACAAAGGCTATGGTAGATGATAGATCAAGGTGGAGAGAGCTGACATACTGTGCCGACCCCACATAAAAAGTGGGATAAGGTAAAGGAAGAAGAAGATCATCAAAGAGCTACTTCTATGCTGGTCTGGGAGTAAAGAAAAAACGTAGTAATGTAAAAGCTGTTTCTTATTCCGCACAGACCGTAAAAGCCGGTCAAGAGAATGGGCGAAACTTTAAGATTAATTTCAATAGGTTATGCCGCTAAAGCCGTGTGGTTCCCGGCAGATTAGAATAGGACCACTCCAAGTCATCCCGTGGATGTCGTAAAAGGCGACCAAGGAAACACAAGCTAAACAAAGCTTATTAACATCAAAGAGACCTCTCCAACCCGTCTGACCAGCGTGGAGATTGTAGGCCAAATCCTCTGACTACTCAGGCTAATATATGTTTCTGGTAGTGCAGAGAGGGTCGTGCTCCTGCAGTGGAGACTATAAGTACCTGGTGATGATGATGATGATGCCGCTAGCAGCTCATCACATCATTATTTACATTTAGTTTTTAACCTACTCGCCCATCAACACGCTAAATGTGGCCTTTGGGTCTTATGACCTTGGGCTCTATCTATCCCGTAAGGGAAACAGACGTGATAATATATAGCATGTATGTATCATCAAAGAGTAGCAAAGCGGTCATGCATGCGCATTGATCGCTGTTTACCCCGCTACCGCGGAAGACAAGAGATAATGATCCCTCGTCGCGATGTATTATTACCTGTTCCAACTATCTCCAAGACAACCCAACCCTAATATTGTGAGATGACATGATTGCCCGCTGGTTATGAAACACGTGACGTCACAATTTAATTCGCCGGTCGCTCAAGAGCGTATAGGTAAAGTCATGAACTCAAATAGATTTCTGAATGTTAGGTTACCTTAAATGGAATAGGAGTATTATACTAAAATTGTACATAATTCACCACGGAACCTACAAAATTTACTTTGTCTAGTTTTATTTTTAACCGACTTTAAAAAAAGGAGGAGGTTCTCAATTCGTCGGAATTCGGTCTTTTTTTATGTATGTTCTCCGATTTCTCGGATACGCCTACACCGATTTCAGAAATTCTTTTTTTGTTCGATAGGTAATACTTTACAGATGGTCCCATTAAATTGAATGTCGTTCGGATTACACTTATTTCCATTTTATTCTTATGCTTATTAAAACGAATTGATAGGGTTAAGTCGGGTTTTGTTTTTTGCTAAAAATATTTTAAATTATTGACGCTTTATTTTGTTAGATTATGTAACAGCAATAACTAATTCATTCTTTAATTAAATCAAAAAAGAATTTAGCGGAAGTTTAGTTTCTAATCTATTTAGTTATTTGCAGAGCTGGGTTGGTAAAATATTGCTATCATTTCAAGTTCTATCGGCGGCGGAAGTAATTAGAATCCGATAGAAAGTTAATTGAGTGTAATGTGGACTGGTCCATGATATCTAGTGGTAATGGCTTTCTTATTTATTGTTATGGAGAATTCGCACGTGAGTTTCTCTAAGATAAAGGTTTATGCATTAGGAAGCAAAAATTTACATTCAGTTGTAAGGTTTGATCCGCTAAATAAGTATAAGATACACTGTAGCAGATAACATTTTTGTAATTAATTTGTGACAATTTATTCACTGTGACAATTAATTAAATGCAAATAAAATAGAAAAACGTTTTGAGTTAAAGCTTATTTGAGGAAAAATTAAACCAAGTTAAAAGGGCCGGTTCCCGGCAGAGTAGAATAGGATCACTCCAAGTCATCCCGTGGATGTCGTAAAAGGCGACTAAGGAAACACAAGCTAAACAAAGCTTATTGACATCAAAGAGACTTTTCCAACCCGTCTGGCCAACGTGGAGAGTGTAGGCCAAATCCTCTGACTACTCAGGCTAGTATATGGCTCTGGTAGTACAGAGAGGGTAGTGCTCCAGTAGTGGAGACTAGAAAGACCTGATGATGATGATGATGATGAAGTTTAAATATTGAATGTTTTAAACCATTCGAACCCTTAGCATCTTATCCTATGGGACCAAAGCTGAGAACTAAAAAATTACTTTGAGTTTCCCATAAAAAATTGACCGGGCGGCTGCACATTTTTGAATGATATTTTTTTAATTACCATCATCGGTCCTTAGGAAAAGTTGTTCATATTCAGGCTTTGCGCAACGACCAAAACCTAGACGCGGAAGTTTGAAAGAGATTAGTTAAAAATATCACTGAGATCGAATCGAAAACCTCGACATGATGTAGTCTTGTGGTCCCAACAACCTCTTATTTGTACGATTTCTTATAACAGTTACACATAGATGGCACCACTGGTAGTGTCACAACTTTATAAGAAAATAAAGCATTCACGAAATATATCTTATTCAAAATTAAAAAACAAAAAACATTTTTGGTATAATATTTATAAACTATATCTCAGTTTCAGCATATTTAGGCTAGTGCGGATTAACGCCATCTAGTGATGAGTGGAAAACAACTCTGCAGCGCGACGTCTAACTACGCAGCCTACCTTGTAGTGTAGTAGGCTTTAATTTGGTCCAATAGTTTTGTATCAGGCATTTTATACACCCTTATTTTAAATTAAATACACAAACTTTAAGAGGTGACTCAGCCCATCAACATAAACAATTTTTGATTCGGGACAAATGTTGGAACTCAAACAATAATTGACATACCCATACAAAAGTATCCAGCTGATCGGACCAAATGTATGGAAAAGGTAAAAATAATATTGAATTTTCAGCAATGGTCCCATAACAAAAGTTGTTCATGTTGATGGGTTGAGTCACCTTTTAAATTTTATGTATTGAATTTAAAATAATAAAGACAATACAACCTATTGTCTCTGATGTAGTCTAGTGTATGTGCACTTGTACAGTGCATGAATGCCGTCGAAAAATATAAATAATTTTATAATACAAAATTTATAACAAACACAATTAAAAATGGATATATTTTAGCTATGAGCAACTGATTCTGATTTTGATTACACGAATTTTATTGGGGCAAAGATGAAAAAACTTTTCCGTTTTTCGCTTCGTTCCCTGGAGAAATTTGTTCAATTCCATAAACTGAAATGGACGGGTGGACATTTTGCAACATCCTATACAGGTTTACTTTTAGATAAAATCATGTGAAAATTTTTGTTGCTCTACTGCAGTTTGTTTTTACAACAATTTTTACCCGACTGGCGCACTCAGAAGGAGGGCAATGTTTTTTTATTCTTATAAATGTATATTCTTACAAACATAGATAATGTACGTAAGAATGTATGTTCCATTACTAGTAGTCTAAACAGCTTTGAACTGTGAGGTGTATGTAATTAGATTTGTATTTTCACCAAAATTGGTTTAGTATTTTTTAAGATAGACAGTTAAGTGTATATCAGTTGCTATATAGGATATATTCAAGTCGGCTAAGTCAAAACTTCGAAGTCATCGAGTTGTGAAAAGTGTTTGTCAAGGTTGTTGAGCATGTCAAAAATATGAAAATAATATATATCCCTACTAATATTATAAATGTGAAAGTAACTTCTGTCTGTCTGACACGCTTTCACGCCAAAACTACAGCACCGATTTAAATGAAATTTGGTACACAGATAGTCTAGAACCTGAGAAAGGACAGACTACTTTTTTCCACGCGGATGAAGTCGCGGACACAGCTATTAAATATATATGTACAAAGCAAAAAGATTTAGCTAGCCTCAAAGTATGTCGTGAACTTGTGTCATCGGATGCTAACTCAACGTTACTATATTTTATAATGGATACTTGTAAAGATAAACAAGACCCAGAAAAACCTGAAAATCGTTTTCCGTCATGAGCTGACCGGGGATCGAACCCTTTACCACTCGTTTTGCAGGCTGGCGTGTTAACCACCGTGCCACTTAAATCATCAAACCTACAAACACTCAAAAACAGTTTCCTTCTTCTGACGCAGTTAGTTGAAAGTAGATAATTCAAGCAACCTATAAAGGAAAGTCGTTATGACTACAGCTTTTAATGAATTCCAGTCAAAGTAGCAAATTAGCCTTCTAGAGCCATGGTCACGTTTCCTGGAAGTCCTAATGATTTATTTTTATAGGACAATCTCTGTTAAATCTGTGAGCGTTGAAAACTATTTTATTTACTTTACTGGCGCTGTAAGTCTATCTGTCCCTCTGTGTATAGATCTTGGAAGCTAAATAGTGGCTAAAAAAATGAATAAGACATCACCAAAGGTTCTGTAAACTAATCAACTACTACAACCACGTTTCTTGTATGGGACCCTGGGTATAGATAAGTATGAACATACATTTTCCCCGGGCGGCTAAACACTTTCGTATGAAAATGTTGCAATTTTTATTGATTTCTCAGCATTGATCCCATAGCAAAAGTTGTTCATATAGATGGGCTGTGTCCCCCCTTTACGGGTATGTCGAGGGTCACGTTACGCTCTGTATTATAGACAACTAGCTGTTACCCGCGGCTTCACCTGCGTGATATATAGCCTATGTCCTTCTCAGTACCCTAACTATGTGTATGCAAAATTTCATGACGATCGGTTCAGTCGCCGTTCAGATAGGCCGTTAAACAAACAAACTTACTTTCGCATTTATAATATTATTTAGGAGGATTCGCAATAGAGAATTGTATTTCATAATCTTTCTATCGTTTAAACAAACAACAAAATATATCTCCATGAAACAAACATTTTATTGCATAGATACCAAACACTAGTGTACTTTATTATCTGTGATGTAAATTATAATAATTTTCATTTCTGTGTGGCAAAAGACTTGTTTGAAGACTTATCTGTATGGGTAATATAGTTTAAATGAGGAAGGCAAAGAAATCTATCTTTGCCTTCCCCATTAAAACTGCAAAAATACCAAAGAAGATGCATTTTTATCAATGGTAGTAGATACATATATCTTCATGAATATAAGCAATAAATATTAATTATCTGACTTTTTCAGCACATTTCACAGAAAATCTAGCAAGTATCTTCTTAATAATAGATATTCTGTCACGGGCGGACATCGGAGTCTTAGTAATATCCTTTTAATCTACTCGGGTGGGTTCCTTTTTAATCTTTTGGGTACTAAAAACTCACTGCATTATTTGTACTAAGTTATTTTGTAATCGCTATTTAATCAATGTTAATTGTGAGCTTTGCTATCGTATTACCTAACATTTTAACCTCCTATCTCGGTACATCATCTACAGTATTAATATAGGTATAATAAATACATTTGATTATAAAGTATTTATATGTTAGAAAATATGAATACCAAACGTATGGATCTAAGCATCAGGATCATCATCATTTCGTGTAGGTGACACGGTCAGTCGACCATGCATACCCTGGTATCAGAGGTCTTCGGAACCGCCTCTCGGCCTCTGACGTGGTTCCTTTAACGACTAGCAGCCTTCCGAAGCATCAGGATGAATGTAACAGTGACGCTAAACTACCTTGTGTCGCGACAGACACACACACACACACATTTTTATTAGCTGTTCGAAATTCAAACTATTACAAATGTTCAATTAGTACTGCTGCTTTCGATCACCTACTGCTGCATACATGCATTGTAAAAAGTAGGCGTCACTTGCGTCTTACTCGCGCCCGTTCCATATTATTCCTAGATCCATGGGATAACTCATAATAAATGAAGTACCTACTACAAACGTTACTATGGACATAGAGGAAGAAAATACTACTATGGCTATAAGAATTACGAAAAAAATGATACAATTTGAGACCATACTTTAGTCGCCACGAACTTAGTCGAATGAACGAATGTGACCGCAGTGCTTCCAAGCACTGACCGTACAAAGACCAAGGTTCGAATCCTGCTCGTGTGAGAGGTGAGAGCGAGCAATGTGTGATCGGTACAGGCTTGCATCTGAAAAGAGCCTGTACACAACCTCGCATCGCATCACTTAGCCATGTGGTTCCCGGCAAAGTAGAATAGTATCACTCCAAGTCTTTCCGTGGATGTCGTAAAAGGCGACTTAGGAAAAACAAGCTAAACACAGCTTATAAATATCAAAGAGACGTCTCCAACCCGTCTGGCCAGCGTGGAGAGTGTAGGGCAAATCCTCCGACTGCTCTGGCTAATATACCTATGCCTCTGGCAGCACAGAGAGGGTCGTGCTCCTGCAGTGGAGAGT
This sequence comes from Rhodophaea formosa, assembly GCA_963082605.1. Lineage (NCBI taxonomy): Eukaryota > Metazoa > Arthropoda > Insecta > Lepidoptera > Pyralidae > Rhodophaea > Rhodophaea formosa. Next base: position 6,225,937 of record OY720209.1, read on the forward strand.
TAGACTAAAAAGACCCAATGATGATGACATCCTCTCATCGCTCATCTGTACACCGTTTCACGGCGTCGCATCCTCGAGTATAGCACATTTCTTTTGGAAACGGTGTCAGCAAATAATTGAAAACATTGTATTTTGCGATTGCGTCAGTCAACGTGTTAAATAACGTGTCCTTTTCCATCAAATCTAATTTACGCGCAAAACAAATCATTGCATAGAAATAATTATTTTGTTATCAGCGCAACTCTTAATTAATCGTACCTATTTGACATAATTGCATGTGGTATAAAAGCTTATAATAATTATGATATGTAACACACGAATCGGTCAGTCAAAATGTTAACAACTAAATTAGTGTTTTTGTTTGGGCTGTTGGTTTTGTCTGAGGCGCGGCGGTTGAAGGGTAAGAAAATATTGTCTTTTAACTAGTTATTAGACCCTACTGCCCTAACCGCAGTGATTAAAACTGCTGCGACACGAGGAGCCCGGGTTTGAGCCCCAGCCAGGTGGAAAACTTTGATTTTCAGATTGGCCTAACGCTTTTTAAGAAAACGTCAAACCGAGGTCAGTCTGAGAAATAAAGTTTTAACAGCGCGCAAATCTGCGAGCCTGCGATCCTTTTACCCCTCTACACTCTCTTTGTTCACTACAATTTTAATAAGAATTTATTGCAATATAATCGGTTTTAATACGATCCTTAGGACATCGAAACTTAGGTGTTTATGTTGTATTTTATTGTATTAGAGAAAAGAAAAGGGCCTACACCTAAATATACCGTACCAAAAAACATTGAGCAATCGTGTAAACAATTGCAAATGTTTTTGTATTTTTTTTTCCTTTTTAATAAAAGGAAAATTTATTTATTTTTTATATTATTAGTAAATAAATTAAAAAAGCGTCGTATGCTGAAGCTGGCTATTAAAGTCATTGTATTATTACATGTTATCTCGACTATAATATTCAACTTACGGAACTTGCATCACAATGAAGTATACAGAATTTTGTTCTGAAAATATTATTGCTGATGAATATGTTTTTTTTTATCTATGTCTTTAGATGAACCTGATGAGGACGGGGTCACGCTGTTGTGGCCAGATAAATACTATGTCGAAGCAAGGAAACTGTATCTGGCTTCAAATTTGATTGAGAATTTTAAAATATGGTGAGTGATCCACTTTATTTTGACCTTCTTAATGTAAGTCCAATTCTAGCCATAGTTTTTTAAAATGAATGTCGTTCTTTAAACTTCGATTAGAACAAATGCAGTATACCAGGTGATAACAGTAGGAGATTTCTTTTGAAATACGAAGCATCTTTGTTTTTGTTATCTGTTGTTTGAAGGTTTTCACGGTTCCGCATCCGAAAGGTAAAAACGGGACCCTACTGAGACTTCGATACACACTATAAATACGTACCCATACTACAAATATATACTAAATAAGAAGTCATATTTTAAATGAACTGTATGAATTTGTTAAGTACATTTTCTTGCTCCAGGTACACTGAGAAAAAATCAAGGGTTGACTACAATGACGGTGCAGTAAAGTGTGTAATAGTACCGACGAAATCCAAAAAGAGTCGCGGGATAAGATATGATGTAAGTACATTTAACTTAACCATTATTTCTAGGCTATATCAAAGCTGTAACTCCAGGCCATGGAGATATATGTCCTCCAGGCCTATTTGCTACATTTTGACAGCTATGGTGTACAACGTTGTAAAGGTTACTTCAACAAACATAACGACTTTCGTATGATTGACTTTTTAGGGTTCCGTAGTAAACTAGGAACCCTTATAGTTTCGCCATGTCTGTCTGTCTGTCTGTCTGTCCGTCCGCGGTTTTACTCAGAGACTATAAGTACTATAAAGCTGTAATTTGGTATGAGTATGTATATTAATTATGGCAAAAAAGTCGTAGAAAAAAATCTTGAAAAAAAATTTTTTTTTGGGTAGCTCCCATACAAGTAAACTGGGGGAGTAATTTTTTTTTCTCTACTTACCCATCGTGTGGGGTATCGTTAAAAAGGTCTTTGAAAAATATTGTGAGGTTGAGAACAACATTTTTCGATTTAGGGATCCGTTTCCAAAATATTTGGTTTTCAAGTGCAAATTTTTGTTAGAGGTACGTGTCCCCCCCTCTATCTGCTAAACGGTTATATATGGAAACGTGAAAAAAATTACAGCAGTAGTATATATACTGAAGTTGAAATGAAAACTATCAGAGCTGGGTACTAACTGCAAACTAAAAAGTTATAGGCAACCAACTTATAAAATGTACTGGAAAATGTAAAATTTCATACAATCTTTATTGTTAGATGTTTTTGGTCGTTAAACTGTGAGGTGCGAGTGTAAACAGTGTGAACTTAAAGTTGTCATTCGCAACTACGGAACCCTATACTGCGCGTGGCCTGACACGCACTTGGCCGGTTTTTATTTTTATTTAAGATTTATAAACAGTAAAGAATATTGAAGTGACCATCAACACCGTAGTTGCCAAAGTTAGGAAATAGGCCTGCTAATCAGTATCAAGTGTGAGTGATTTCAGCGTCGCAATTAGCAAACCACTCTAGGTAGACTAGCCTAGAGCCTAATAAGCTAGGTCTCTGGAGTAGGCATCACAGCCAATACAGGATTTTTTGTCAAAAGCGAGATAATTATGCTCTTGCTGAATCAGTGGGATAAACTGATTGTAACGAAACGTATGGTCATCTTAATGTAAAAGTTTTCACGAGGTAACAACTTTTTGACATTTCTAGATCTACCCTGAAACAACGGAATCTGAACTGAACACTATGGCCTGTGAGAAAACAAAGGGCACTAGGGACGAGCCGCAAATGCCGGTAGACCTTCTGCCAGCTACATCTGAAGATTATAATGCAGTAGGTAAGGTAGCCTGAAGTAGTAATCAGAATAAATATATTGCGTTGTTCATACACTGAACAAACAATCATCATCGTCAGCTTTCTATAACCCACTGATCTGCCTCCGTGGTCCTGTGGTTAAGGCGTTCGCCTTGTTGACCCGGAGGTCGTGGGTTCGATTCCCACGGGAAGCATACTTTGTTAAGTTGTTTCCAGTTTGGCTAAGACATTGCAGGCATGAATCACCTGATTGTCTGATAATAAAGATGATTCCGTGCTTCGGAAGGCACGTTAAGCCGGTGGTCCCGGCTGCTATCTGGTAGTCGTTAAAGGATCCACTTTAGAGGCCGAGAGGCGGTTCCGAAGAACTCTGACACCAGGGTGTGCATGGTCGACTAACCGTGTCACCTACACGAAATGATGATGATGATATAACCCACTGCTGGGTATAAGCCTCCCTTTGTCTGCGCCATCCTTCTATATCCCTAGCCTTCGCAATCCAGTTATTTCCTGTAATTTGTTTTATGTCGTCGACCCACCTAACTACCGGACGTCCAAAACTACGTTTTCCATTCCTAGAATACCACTCGGGGACAGTTTTACTCCGTCTACCATCGTTCCTTCTACCCAGTTGTCCCGCCCAGTTCCATTTATGAACAAACAATATTCGTTACATATAATTCTACTGTTTGATAAGTCACAAAAAATTTATTAGGTATAATAAAATTCGTTGAATTGTGATTCTGTGATATGTTTTATACGTGTATTCATGTATACGTGTTTTATACGTGAAGATGTTTCATTTAAGTAAACATTTGTTGAAACAATAATATTATATACATACGAAATAAAAACACGAGCACCAAAATTAGACGAAACATTTTCAATTCAAGAGACAAGAGAACAAATTAATTTATATTTTTTTATCTCCTTAGTTTCTTCCACGTTGGTGTGGGAGTAAAGAAAAAAAATTGAATGTATCAGCTGCTTCTTTTCCCGCGCAGATCGTAAAAGCCGATCGAGGGAATGAGCGAAAATCTAAGGAATCATGGCAATTGGCGATGCGGCTAGCAACCCATCACTATTTTGATTCCGTTATCCATCTCCACGCCCACCACCATTTTATACGTGGCTTAAGGCCTATGGACCTGGGATCTGTCTACCCCGGAAAAAAGACGTGACAGTATGTATGTATGTATGTATGTATCTTCTTAGTCGTTCACTCTTCTCAGAGTGATCTTGGTTGCGCAGACGTGGTACATGGAGAGGTGTTTGGTGGCTTTCTCAAGGATTGCTCTCTCCTATTTTATAAACCAGAAGTTAATAGAATTAAATTGATTTATGACAATAATTTGCAGAGAATGACACCATTTTCGGAGTACCAGTGACCAGGTTCTATGCGGAAAAGGAGGAAGAAGGAACGGAGTTCAAGTTAACTCTCTGGGCGTCATACGATAAAGATTTCGGTTCTTGGATCCCCATTAAGTACGTATTTAATTTACTTATGTGAAAAATATAAAAGTTATACAAGTTTCTATGAACTACAAAAAAGTGTTAAGTAAATAAATAAATATATACGGACAAATCACACAGATTGAGCTAGCCCCAAAGTAAGTTCTTAAGCAAGACTTGTGTTATGGGAAACTAACTCAACGATACTGTATTTTATAACAAATACATAAATAGATAAAGATACAAGACCCAGGTCAATCTGAAAAAGATCATTTTCCATCTTGACCTGACTGGGAATTGAACCCGGGACCATCTGTGCCGCAGGCAGGCGTGTTGACCGCTGCGCCACGGAGCTCGTCTGAAGTTAGGTTAAAAGTGAAGTTTTCACTTTTATCTGTTAATGCATTTCAGATGTTATTTTTACGTTTGTTTTTCTTGTAAGTGGTCAAAACTGATGTGACATTTTTCAGCAATAGCTTTATTTCAACCGGTAACAACAAAGTCGAGATCCAGACATTAACATGCCTTTGGAAAAATAGTAACTCCTGTATAACATTTTTTCTAAAAAATTTAATAGGTACATAAAAATAGCAGCAATTTAGTTATTTCGGCAATTTAATTTTTATAAGGCTAAAAACTGAAAAAGTCTATGGCATCATCTTTTTCACATTTAACTGGTTTTTCTGCGAAAGAAGATTATGAAAAAGAAAGACAATCAAATTCCCCTAGATCTAGGGACAGTCCCTAAAACGGCAGCACTGGTTTTTTTAGTATTTTTCTTTAATGTTTGCTTTTTTTCATGTCACAACAGGTATGACGAAGTAGCGTACAATATTTGGCTCGGATACTTAGACCACCATGACATTTGGGAGTTCTACAATTACGAGAAAGACTTTGAAGACGATGTTTTCGACGTGTCCGAATGTAAGTTACAGAGAAATCATCATTTTTAACTTTGTTTTACATGACTTTGGCTTCTAATTGATTTTTATCATCATCATCATTTCTTTTTTAGTCTTCATTGCAGGAGCATGACCCTCTCTGTACCTACTACCTGAGCCCTATATTAGCCAGAGCAGTCAGAGAATTTGGCCTACACTCTTGCTGGCTGGAAGGGTTCTTTATGATGTTTTTAAACTTTGTTTAGCTTGTATTTCCTACATCACCGTTACAACATCCACGGGAAGACTTGGAGTGGTCCTATTCTAGTGCCTAGAGGTCCGGGAACCACACAGCATTTTCATCATCATCTGAGCGTGTTTCCCTGTTGTACAGTTTTATCGGCTGGCCACCAGCCTGACGCTCACCATGAGTAATAAATAAATGATTATACATGGAAAAATCACACAAATTGAGCAAGCCCTTAAGAGGGTATACTAGCAGTGCGTTTTCCATACAAATGTATTTCTCTATTTTCTCGCTGAAAACTGCTTCTTCAGGCACAATTCTTTTTACATACAATCTATTACTAAAATAGGTATGTCCCTATGTTTTATTTTTTTCTATAAACCCTTTTAAAAAGAAAAAAAAATGTACAAAACAGTTTTTTTGGAAAAAATAAAAAATAGGGGCATTCCTATTTTAGTACTAGATTTTATGAAAAAAGAATTGTGGCTCTAGAATCAGTTTTCAGCGAGAAAATAGAGAAATATATTAGTATGGAAACCATATTGAAAAAATTCTGCTAGTATACGCTCTCCACAACCGATTGTTGATTATTTGTTTGTTGAAATGAGAATTGATTTTCCCTCAGGTAGCGACACTGTGTCGAGAGGTATTTTTGAAAGCTGCTGTTCACAAAAATCCACCAATCATAAAATATCATCAATCTTATGATCCGCCAATCATAAAATTGATGATATTTTATGATTGGTAGATTTTGACTGCTTGACCTCTCGACACAGTGCCGCCACCTGGGGGAATTATCGATTCTGAAAACCCTCATTGAATAGGCTCTGAAATGACTGGACTGACTTTCAAAATTCTTTCATCTATAGAAAACTTATTTATCTGCGGACGAAAAGTAAATTTTCTCGTTCAAAATATGTAGATTCAAAAATAACTATTAACATTGGGAGAGAGTGACAAAAGATTTAAAAAAACGCAACATTTTTTAATTTAAAGAATTCCTGCCTCCACTGGCTTGGTGTGGAGGCAAAAGAGCTGGCTGCATTCAATTGTTGGAATGACTATACTAGGAATAATTTATTGTATATTCGTTTTTCTCTTTCAGATCCATGTGAGGAGTCATATAAGCCCCTTGACCATGAAGTTTTGTTTATAAATCCCAATAACAAACAACATGTTGATCGTGTGTTCACTGCGTATGTACTGAGATCTTCTGCAAATTTTTAGAGGTTTTGTTTAATTTGTGGATTAACATATGTGTGAGAGATCAAATCCTGCAGCTGAATGTAAAAGTTCCTATCCTCAACTACCCTTGGCAGGCTTGAAGTGGGACTTCCGATGATCACTGGGTCTGGATAACAATAGAACGGAGACCCAATGGCAAACGGAGACCAGCAGGCCTATTTGCTAACTCGGTGTACTACGTTATGATAGTAATTTTAACATCCATTACGGTTTTCATATCATATATAAAAATAGTCAATCATACGGAAGCCGTAATGAACAGCTACTTTAAAGATTGGGTAACAAAAACAACAGATACACAAACGTGAAAACAACCGAAAAGGGCTTCTGCTTTTTGCCTTTTGCCCAAGACTAGGGCATCAATTAATTTCGCATAATAAATAAATATTTTTACTTTACATGAATGATAAGGCAACATTATGGAAATTAACATTTTTAAGCAGAAAATAATATTTTATTATATTAAGTTTATATTATTATTTGCTGCTTGATTCAAATAAATTCAATAAAATGGAGTCATTGCTAATTTCGACATGAAAGTTTGTCTATAGAGAAATGCCTGGTCACAAAATTTCACAAGTATGAATTTGTTCGTAATAAAAGCTTATGACAATAATTTAAAATATTTTTAACAAAAAACAAAAACCGACTTCAACCCTATCAATTTTTTTTAATAAGCATAAGAAAAAAATGGAAATAAGTGTGATCCAAACGGCATACCTGTAATCATTTGTTTGATTTTTGTGTATTTTTTCAAAAAGCGCTCGACACATTTCGATAAAAATTTAATGGGACCATCTGTAAAGTATTACCTATTGAACAAAAAAAGAATTACTTAAATCGGTTCAGGGGTCTTCGAGAAATCGGGGAACATACATAAAAAAATAAAGATTACGACGAATTGTAAACCACCTCCTTTTTTTTTGAAGTCGGTTAAAATAATCAGAACTTATGTAATATTGTTTGAATTACTTTATTTACTTTCAGATATAAAGAGAAACATAACAAAATATATGCTAATGAAAGGGAGCATAACATGAGAAAGAAAATCTTTCATGAAAATATGAAGTAAGTTTTTTTTTTATATTATTGGTTTTCTTTAAGTTCAGATTTCGTTTGTTTTTTACTTGCATTAATATGTTCTGACCAGCTACCGTAGATTGCAAAAGTAATCGATTGCAAAAATAAAAGCCCAACGACACGATTTAACGACATTTTGTAATAATCCACGGCAGCACTGATTTTTGGGGTCCGGCGTAGTACATAATATCTCCATGGGGTCCGGCACGAAAGTATAATCAACCATAGGTATATCTCCATGGGGCCGGTAAGCCTGTGATTAGGCCACTTGTGTCAGTTGTTGCTGCTTGACAAATATTATCCTATGACAGCGGCTTATCGAGGTCGACCACAGGTCGACACCGTAGTGCTGCCATCTGGTAGTGAACATTTCAGAAAACTGTCACATACTTAGTATAAAATAAAGTCACTTCCCTCTATCTGTCTGTCTGTCTGTCCCTATGTTTGCTTAGATCTTACATACCCGGGCTCAGCCTAGGAGGGCTAGTTAGCTAATTAATATGTAAATCTCGATTCCCTAACCAGATTAGTAGCTGCAACGAATCGCCAGAACCTTGGCTACAAGCTATCTCTGAACCACTTCGCTGACCGCACTCCTGAGGAGATGAAGAGGCACACGGGGCATGTGAGACGCCAGCCCAGGAAACCCGGCAACATCCCGTTCCCGTACGACGAACACAAAGTTATGTCTATTGTCGACACCCTGCCTAAGGAATACGACGCGCGACTTGAGGGACTTGTCACTGATATCAAAAGTAAGTAGTTAAATGTTATCGAAGCTAGATTTAAACATTATAAGCTATTCCTATACCAATTGGTGAGTGAAACTGGAAAACTGTGAGCAGCAAATGCCTAGAGGCACACGGGACATGTGAGGCGCCAGCCCAGGAAACCCGGCAACATCCATAAACACAAATTAATGTCTATTGTACACCCTGCCTAAGGAATAGGACGCGCGACTAGAAGGACTTGTAACTGATATTAAAAGTAAGTATAAATGTTATCAAAGCCAGATTTTAACATAAAAAGCTATTTCTATACCAATTAGTGAGTGAAACTGACAAAACTGTGAGCAGCTAATAAAAAAGAAATAATAAAATTACCCCTTTTTAACCTGAATTTTAATAATTGAAAATCTTAGTGGTCACTAATCACGGAAGAAACCCCTGTATCAGTCAGTGTACTTATACCTAAAGTACTAGTAACTACAGCCTAAAGAGTTTTGATGCATATGAAAAGTAATATTATTGAAGGTAACGGTAAACCTTAATTAATAGCAGTATCTCACATTTTTTAACTTTCTCCTTTTTTACAAAGTTTAACACTCTTTAATTAAATTGTGTATAGTCCCAGAAGTGGGCTCCTACCAAAAATTTATAAGTATAACGATGATGTATATAGTACAGATTTTGGGTTCATAATTATTATCGAAGTACCATTTATCTTTTTTAAACATTTCTTTGTAAAAGTTATTATTCTATCATGTGTGTAATAAAAATTAATCAGTCATCATCATCATTATTGTAAAACGAGGTCTAACTTAGTACCTGGTTTAAACCAATATCTGCCCAAAACAAATCGACAATAACAGCTGAAAAAACGTCAAAGTTAAGTGTCGTCTAATTTATTGAGATAATAGATTAGATCAGGTACAGAAGGTACCTAGTCCCTGTTTTACAATAAGACGGTATGTGTTTGTTTTACCCAGATCAACAAGATTGTGGCTCGTGCTGGACCTTTGCAACGACGGCAGTGATGGAAGGTGCCGTTGCCAAGAACAATGGAGGGAAGCTCATGGCTCTCAGCAATCAAGCACTGATTGACTGCGCCTGGGGGTAGGTCTACATCAGGTCTTTGTTTGTCTCTACTGCAGAAGGACGACCCACTCACTGTTCTACCAGTGCCATATATGAGCCATATCAGTTAGAGGGTTAGGCCTATACTCTCCACGATGGCCAGGGTTGGAGAGATCTCTTTGATGGTTCTCTTGGGGTAGGTACGAAGTATTTTATAACTTGAAAATATAGAATTTTCAAAGTACTTTTAAAGCAGTGATATTTTAACGATAGGTGTATGATAATTCATTGCCACTTTTTTAAATAGAAACTCTACCCATGATTTGAAATAAGTCAAGACTATTTTTAAGTAAATTAAAATTACGCTTTTTATCATTAAAAAAAAGGCCAAAATATACCTCAAACACTTTGAGGACTAAATTGCCGAAAACGCCCAAAAATAAGTTCCTTTAAACAGTGTTAGTAGGTCAACGTCGTTTTATCAAAATATGTTATATTCATTTTAATAAAATACGAGTTCGTCGCGTTTATTACATTATTTATACACCTAACGTTTCGTGACATTATTTATACACCTACGGGGTCGCAGTTAAGACTAAATTCAAATTCAATTGAAGTCATTAATTAATTCCTCTCCCCTCTGGGAGGGAAAAATAAAGGCCGACAACGCTATTGACACACCCCTGGTGTTACAGTTGTCCATGGGCAGCGGTGATCACTTACCATCAGGTGACCTGCTTGCTCGTTTGCCATCCTATGACATAAAAAAAGTCAAATTGATTCTAGTGGTGTAGTTTTGAGTAAAATACTCGTGCTCAGTAACGTAAGTCCGTACAGTCGCCTGTAATTGTCGCGTCTCGTGCCAATTAAGCTACCGCGCTTCATATCCTTTACGTCAAATTTCTCCATCATATCCCATTTCCCTTATAAGAAACAATCTCTAAGAAAAACACACTTTTCAGCTATGGTAACTCTGGGTGTAATGGAGGGACCGACGACGCTGCCTACGAGTGGATCCTGCACTATGGTCTGCCCACGGAAGAAGAGTACGGGCAATATGCTAACAGGGTAAATATAGTCCAAAAATAAAAGTTGTAAAAAGGCAAAGTGCGTGTTGATTTTTATAATATAATATTTATAAAAGTTAGGAACTAAAGCAGTTTGTAAAAATACATTTTTAATAATCAGGTACATTTACTCAGGTTTATTTTCTCCAAAAAAGTACATTGATAATCTTCACCTTTTCGAAGTCGGTTAAAAAAATTACATCTCACAAATCAGAAAAAAGTTTTCATGCTGAAGTTGAAACTCTTTGCTCGAATTCTATGAAGAAGTTTAAATTTTGCATCTGTGGCATTGGGCTATTGAGCGGTTGTGAAAGGTGTAAAGTAAAAAACCCTAGTGCCGTAAATGCATCATTACGATACAGATTTCGATGTCATAAGAACCGCATTATTAGCAAATGTATTGAAAAAAAGACTTTACTTGTATGGGGTTCCGTTATTATAAATATCCTTCACATTTTAATTAATTTTTTGTTTAAATTTAATTAATTGATTAAATTTTGTTATTTTTATATTAAGATTATCAATTTTTATGTTTCCTAGGATGGGTTCTGCAAAATCGACAACATGACAACACTGTATTCTATTACTGGATTCACGGACATAACACCGAATAGCATCAATGCTATGAAGGTAACAATTTTGGCATTTTTGCTAATCTCCTTTCCATCGTGTAAGTAACAAGGAGACATTTTTACCTCACTGATACCCAGAATAAGATGAATCTAACTAAAGCATATCTTTTATTTTTGAGCTAACAGTCCGCCCCGGCCGCGCCCGTGGTACGTACTTACGTACATAGTCTATGTCACTCATAAATAACCTTACGGAATAACGTATCTGTCTAAACACCAGTGACAGAAGTTTTGAAATCTGTCAAATAGTTCCTGAGATTTGCGCGTTTAACCAAAAGCGCGGGACACATAGAAAAGGCGTAAGACGCGGACGGGGCGCGGGCAGGGCGAAGACAGGGCGCCGTCGCGACTTTTGAAAGCACATAAAAAAGACCGGGCACAGACGTGACGCTTGGCGCTTGGTAGTTGTGGTTGATGTGACAGCGGCTCGAGTCCCGGCGCCCGCAACCCCCCGTCCGTTCTGTGTGTTTTACCATAGGGCGCAGACCCGTCGCAGACGAGTAAGCGTCGTGTCTGCGCCCTGTCTTTTCTGAGTATTTTGGATCGCGACGCTTCTATACATTTTGTATGAAAAAGACGCGGAGGAGACATATGTCTGCGCCTCGTCCTCGCCCTACGTCTTTTCTATGTGTCTTTCGCTAAACAAACAAACTTTAGCTTTTATAATATTAGTATAGATTTTTTTTTTTTTTTTTTTATTAGCCTGTAGGTGTACTGTCCCACTGCTGGGCAAAGGCCTCCCCCCTATTTTTCCACTCGTTTCTTAGCTTTGGTCGTTTCACGGTGAATCGATCCCACCCGGTGATTCTTCGCACCCCTTGCTCCAGGGCTAGTCCGGCATCCGTCAATACCGGGGCCACTGGAAAGTTGAATAGGCACGTTATACTTGAGTGCCATAGGCTATGTATGTACAACGGGCGAAGCCAGGGCGGAGTGCTAGTATTAGTATGTACGTACCTATAAATTGTATATTAGTATAGATATTCAATTGAAAAAAGTGCATTTTTAAATTCTTATAAAATGCTTCACATTTTACTCAACTAGAATAGAAATGAATGTCACTAAAATAGACAAATCTTTCCAGGTGGCTCTAATAAATCATGGCCCCATAACGACATCTGTGAACGTGGTCACTGAATTCCAACTTTACGCTGGTGGAATTTTCTACAGCTCAAACGCGGATTGGTAAGAAAAACCTCATTCCTCAGGAGCCTATTTTCTGGATCAGTTTTATCGACCACTATCTGTTCTAGTAAAGGGAGGCGCGACGCAACCTGCACACTAGTGGAATGCATGAAACGAAAGCCTGCCAAAAAAAATCATTGTGTGGGCTTCTTTCCACACAATGACACCGACAATATTTCTTAGAAGTCAACTATGTCTCAACTATATATCATTTTACAACTGAAATTTTTTACGATGAATTTACTTATAGCTAAGTTTGACGCCGCTTTGCGTAGTGCAGAAGAAATAGCAACAAACTGCCCAGCGCATTTTCTCCAATCGACGTCGACTTAAGAGCGCGTATACTAGCAGTATTTTTTCAATATGGTTTCCATACAAATGTATTTCTCTATTTTCTCGCTGAAAACTGCTTCTAGAGTCACAATTCTTTTTTCATGAAATCTAGTACTAAAATAGGAATGCCCCTATTATTATTTTTTCCAAATAAACTATTTTTGTACATTTTTTTTCTTTTAAACAGGTTTTTAGAAAAAAATAAAACATAGATTGTATGTAAAAAGAATTGTGCCTCTAGAAGCAGTTTTCAGCGAGAAAATAGAGAAATACATTTGTATGGAAAACGCACTGCTAGTATTAAAATTTGTTAAGAGGGTCTTAACAAATTTTAGATACCCTTTAAAACTACAATGTGGACTGGGTTAAATGGTGGTTAAATGTCATGATCAATTGAATACGAAAAATGATATCATATGAAAGATATGTATATAAAATAGATTTTTTAAACAATTTCAGTGACAGTTCGACAAATTCCCTCAACCACGAAGTAGTCATCGTGGGTTACGGCGAGGAGAACGGCGATGAGTTCTGGATCGTAAAGAACTCGTGGGGGCCGACGTGGGGCATCGATGGGTACATGCACATCGCTGCAAGAGACAACGTTTGCGGCGTTGAGACTGAACCCACTTATGTAGTTGTCTAGACTGTGGCGTTGATACATCATAATTGAATATTTGGAGCAATTAACATTTTATTATACATTTATGTTTAAATTAATACTTTCCTATATGATTGGCATTTAATAATGAGGGTGTTCTGAAACCAGTGCGGGTTACGGCGAGGGGAGCGGTGATGAGTTCTGGATCGTGAAAAAACTCGTGGGGCCGACGTGGGGTCGATCGTCCATCGACCATCGATGGGTACATGCACATCGCTGCAAGAGACAACGTTTGCGGCGTTGAGACTGAACCCACTTACGCAGTTGTGTAGACTGTGGCGTTGATACATCATAAGTAGATATTTAGGGCAATTTGTTTAATAATGAGGTTCTGAAATATGTGGTGGAAGCACTGAGGTGTCCGGTCTGTGAGGCGCCGGGACCGGTAAGGTGTGATTGGGCACAATGTGACGATTATTGCTGCTTGTCAAATATTATCCAATGACAGCGGCTTATCGATCGAACTTTGCAGCTTAGTGCTGCCATCTGCTGGGGAGCATTTCAGAAAACCCTCAATCACAACTACAACTTGTGAGTAACATTATTGCAACTGTGTGCAAGATGATCATCATCATCATTTCGTGTAGGTGACACGGTCAGTCGACCATGCACACCCTGTGTCAGAGTTCTGCGGAACCGCATCTCGGCCTCTGACGTGGTTCTTTTAACGACTACCAGATGGCAGCCGGGACCACCAGCTTAAAGTGCCTTCCGAAGCACGGAATCATCTTTCTTATCAGACAATCAGGTGATTCATACCTGCAATGTCCTAACCAAACTGGAAATAACTGCTTCCCGTGGGAATCGAACCCACGACCCCCGGGTCAACGAGGCGAACGCCTTACCCACTGGACCACGGAGGCAGTAAAGCAGTGTGCAAGATGACACCGCAGTACTCGTTTGTGTTAAATCTCGTTTATATTAAAATGTTTTATAAAGAATTGTGAATGTAAAAAAAATGGATTTAAGTAATAAAAATGTATTTTCTAATGACAACTAATTCCGTCTCATCTAGATACTAGGCCATCGCTCTATCGATTTATCTTCAGCTAAGTAGACCGCACAAACAAGAAACAATCTCTACTTACTTACTATTAGTGCTGGTAATTATGCTTTAGAACAATTTTTATAAGAAAATAGTTTTGTTTAATATGTATTCTTTCCATATGTTTTGTTTTCTTGTTTTTTGTAAATATTTGATTATGATGTATTTTTAACGGCAAATCTTTACAAATCCTTTGATAACCTGGCCTAGTGTTAAATGTATATTTTGTATTATTTTTAGGTAACCATTATTTAAGCAGCATATTTTCAATAAGCACGTGGAATTTTTAATTAGGTATTATAATTTTATTGCAGCATTTTGTCTTTTATTTCTGTGATATGTATTGAATTTCTATAATGTATACGTATTAATTACCTTTAAACGTAAGCAATAATTCATAAATTCGTAGGTACCATTTTCATAAAATTCTTCTGTTAATAGTTAGTTGCAGTTTACGTCGACATATTGATTTTTTGCTGACGTACAATAGCCTTTGACACTCTGGGGAAGAAAATGAATCTTGACACCTTACACTTCAGAATTGGACAAGCCATCTGGGCTACAGGAGGCAACAATGGAACAGACATACTTCCATAACATACATATATATATTTAAACACGCACGAAAAACATTACCCTCATTCTGGGTGGGTCACTTAAGTAAAAATGGGAACTACATAACTGTGATATAAATTCCACGGGCTAAAGGGGTGTAAATAAGCGGCAGCCTCATTATTTGCAGTAGGTAACAGCAGTGGTTAATAAATTGTGGCCCATTTTTCTCAGCAAAGCGGTTAGCGGACCCACCGGGTGCGAATTATTAAAAAAACCTAATACGTAACTGGCGAAATTTGAAACATTTGTCAAGATCTTTTCAGGTCTATACCGTTAACCCACAAAACTGGATTGAATTGAAATAATATCTCACATGTTTAAGAGTTCTGTGTTGGCTTAAAAGCTAAGCAGAATCTGATTAATTTGTTTTCATAAAATATGATTTAAAAAGTTTTACAAAAAAATGAATAAGTTCACATTGTTTACCAAATTATGATCTGCAAATATACAGGAAAACTTGCAATTAATGTCACATACAATATTTTACAATAATTTTAAATTCATGTAAAACAATTTGACTTTACATTGTTTATATAATAATTTACATTTACAATTAAGTATGTTTAATTATTTATGGTTAAAAATAAACACTCAGTTAAACACTAATTCACCCTACAAATTCAGTTTTTCGCATTTGTCAAGTTTATTATGTCGTAAGTATACTTATCTGCTAAAAATTACAAAAAGTATTTAAGAAAACAAGCAGTAGGTATCTTGGGAATCTAATTTTCACTAATACATAACTCGAAATACACACATCAGAATACATGTTTAAGTGTTAGATGTCCCAAAGATTGTTCAACTGAGTAAATTACTTCAAATCTGCGTTTGCACAAATTAAATACCTTTACAAAACCATATCTTTATCTAAGACCGACATTAAATGTCCAACGTCGGGACATAAACATTACTGCCACTTGTTCAGTGAAAGTACTCGAAGTTGAAATGTTGCCGCTTCCACTTTCCCCTCAGCCCTCCTTGCATCCGATCAGATAAGGGAGCAATTAGATACATTATGAGTACCTACATTTAATTTTATGCCTCTCTCTACATTACTGCGTGCCTCTAGTTTCACTTCCCAAGTCGCATTGTTACAAAAATTAGAACACCTTGTGCTTACCGTTTACATTTATCTATAGAGAAGTATTATAATATATTGAATTTAGTTAACATGCCATTGTGGCTACTAGTTTTTAAAGATTTATTCAGAAAAATGGCAATTTTGGGCGCGTTTTCACGTCAATTCACAATTTGATGACTCTAATTTAGGTATGCAATATGTTATTAAACCCAAACTTAGAGGTTATGTTAATTAAACAAACCAATCCTTAGCGGGGGAACACAGCCCGTCAATATGTACAACTTTTCATAAAATAATCATGCAGAAAATTCGCAAAAAAATATATTTTTATACAAATTGCTCAGCCGGCTGAACACAAGTTGTTGATATTTACGGACTAGGTTACACCTTTAAGACAGGGTTCTATTATGACATTATGTATGCTATATATTTTTAATAAGTGTTCAAAGGCTACACAGACTACTAGCGTTTCCAAACTGACCGCAGCAGAGATGAAACTCCAAAAGAAAGTCTTTCCACCTTTGCAAGTGGCTTCACTTGTATGAATGACGATCCATGAAATACTTTTTTCCGAGATGAAATTAGCATATATTTATACTGATAACCGTTGACGAACTCATTGACAACCGTTCGCATAAATCTTCATTGATAATGGCAAGTCGGCACGGTAAGCAAATGCTACTGCACTTTTTGAATTGGAGCTACTTGATTAAAATCTTCCTGATAAAAAAACTATCAAACAATGATCCAATTTTGATGAAATTTATATGAAATCATTTGAAAACATACCGTTTTAATATGAAAAAAGGATTTTCAAATTAGTTAATGAATGATGGATTTAGGCATTTATAACATAAATAAAAATAAAAAATTGAAAACCTCATTTTGAATTCAGTAAGCACATAATTTAAAAATATTATAAACCCAACTGTAACTGTAACTCTGTTTTATCTTTACCTTTAACAATTCTATATAATCGATCCTTGGCTGTAGGTGTTTTTCCAGACGAATGGAAACAGGCTAGAATTCTTCCCATTTTTAAAAAAGGCGATAGTTCCTCTGTGAAAAATTACAGACCAATTTCCATCTTGTCTTGTTTTTCTAAATTATTTGAATCAATTCTTTATCCATATATCAACCGACACATAGAGAGAGGGTTATCCGAATATCAACATGGTTTTCGCAAGGGAAGATCGGTTGAAACTAATTTAGTATCTATGATAACAGACATATCACGGACGGTCGATGCTGGTGAACAAGTAGACACTATTTATACAGACTTCAGTAATGCCTTTGACAGAGTCCAACACGAGTTACTAATCGACAAACTCAAGTTGAGCGGTATAGGTGGCCCATTGTTAAATTGGTTCAAATCATACCTGTATAAAAGGCCTCAATTGGTTGTCATTAATGGTTACCAATCAAAACAATTCTTCGCTGAATCAGGAGTTCCACAGGGATCCCATTTGGGCCCTGTCCTTTTCTTATTATTTATTAACGATCTCACAAAAAATATTAATAATAGTAGTATATCTTTATTCGCCGATGACCTTAAAATTTACCGTACTGTAAAAAATCCACATGACATTGAACTTCTTCAAGAAGACTTAAATAATATAAACAGATGGTGCAACTTTAATGGAATGATATTAAATCCTAGTAAATGTTCGTTTATTCGTTTTACAAAAAAGTCAAATATTCTTGAAAGTTCCTACTCGTTGAATGGTGAAAAATTAAAAAATGAAACAGAAACTAGAGATCTCGGTGTAATATTAGATAACAAACTTAAATTCAGTTCACATATTAACAACATAGTCAAACAGAGTGCAAAAATGCTAGGTTTCCTTAAACGCACACTTAAAGGTTTCAAATCAAAACAATCACTTACAATCCTCTACAATAGTTTGGTCCGCAGCCGCTTAGAATTCGCATCTGTCGCCTGGAACCCAGTCTACGCAGTCTCCTCGCAAAGAATTGAAAGTATCCAACGTGCATTTACTAGATACCTTGCCAATGTAACTAGCGATATTGCTCCTAGTCAACCCTATATCCAACGTTTGTCTGTATTTAATATGACCAGTCTCAAAACCCGCCGTACCATTTTTGACCTCACTTTTTTTCATAAGCTTCTCCATAATAAAATCAACTGTATGGATCTTTTGGGCTCTGTCTATTTCACTGTCCCGTACAATAATCCTCGAAAACCACTATCTAAAACATTTAGCCTACCAAATTACAGAACCAACCTCGGCCTTCATCAACCTCTTGCCAGAATATGTACTTCATATAATGAATTAAATAAGCAAATTCCTGAACTGGACATATTGCATGACAGTTATAAAATTTTCAAATCTAAAGTGCTGAAACACTTTAAATATAAGGAATAACCAATATGTCATACTCATTATGTATTGCAACAAACGTTTATCTACTGACTGTTAAGCTGTTATATAAGTTACGTTTATATAATTTTATATATAATCCTTTATTTTTGAATCCTACTTGTATAAGTGTAATTGTAATTATAATTACGGTAGCGAATTTATTAACATAGCGAATGTTGTGTACGCTACTAATTGGCATGTACATACGCACAGTACATTGTGTACTTATCTAATAATTATGTCAAAACTGTTTATGTATGTAACTGCTGTAAGCGTGCCTATATTAAATAAATAAATAAATAAATAAACCCAAAATAGCAAAATAATCCGTACGTAGACACAAGCAATATATTCGTTGGAGCGTTACATTTCTCTATGTCACAAACTCACAACGTTCGTGCTATTTTCATTTTTAGCGAGCCAGATTACAGACATTATTTTGCTTACAAAATATTTTTATACGCGGTGTAAAATATGTGTACTTTTTAAATCCTAGTTTTACTAACAAAACAATTTCCTTTTTTCTGTAAATTATCAAAAATTTGTAGACATATATCGTCGTATATACATTCGTCATATATATACTGTCTGTCTATCCGTCTACCTGTCCGTCCGAAACGTCCGCTCAAAATAATAGGATATATCGAGAAGCATTATTACAGCTCTTATAAAAAAGCAGAAAAAACATCTGCTAAGCTTGACTTAAGTCAAGAAGTATTACATAGATCACCTCGCGCAAACCGAAGTAGATTTGCTTGTAGCTCTAGCATCGTCATTTCGTATACCTATAAGTTACCTACTGTAAAAATCCTATAAGTCCAATGTTTTTTATTACGAGTATATGGGACCGCAAACGAGCAAGGGGGTCACCTGATGGTAAGTGATCATCGCTGCCCATTGACAACTGCAACACCAGGAGAGTGACAAGAGCGTCCAATTTCAAATTCTAAACTCTAAAATAATAATGATACGAAGATCAGTTAACCACATAATATTATACAGCGCATTTCGAGATGCATTGTTACGTTCTACGAATTAGTCAGAGCCCCAGGGCCAAAACATTTTATTAAACGCCAGACGCAACATTACCTAAGCTTCAAGTTAATTGCAGCCCAGGGCGGAATAACTTAAAATGTCTACGACAGAAGTGATGTATTAAACGATTATAATTTGTATGCATAAATCAAGCGATGGAATTAAACGAAACTTATGTTTTGTAATCAACGGCGGTGTTCTCTTGTTTCCGGTTAATTATCTCTATGTTTAGAGTTATGAACAAAATAGACAACTTACATTTGTAAGAAAAACAAAATATTACAAGATATTGTTTCTACCTTTTTAACCCCCGACGCAAAAAGTGAAGGGTGTTATAAGTAGGTATCGTAGCTCTCAAAAGGATAAACCGATTGTCTGTTAGTTTTTTTTATCATAGAAAATGTTTAATGAAAATCTGTTCAGCAGTTTGAAAATTATTAGCTCTTTTCTAGTTGATGTGGGATCTGACTACCTTCTTATGTCGAAATTTGGTGCCGTGTTAGTACAATGATATTGAATGTGTCGGGGCGTTTTTTAAATTTTACTTGTACTTACTGTGAGGTGTGGTGATTCATTATTTATTACATTTTTTATTAATAAAACGAGTTTTCTCAAACATGCTCGGAAATGTAGGCATTACTGTAGTAAAAAGAAGACCGGAAGTTTGTAATTCTTGGCTCATTCATCGCATTGCCGGCCTAGGCCAGGAAATAAGTATGAAAATTACTTCCCGGCCGCTGCTCAAAACTTTTTAATTAATCTATGTAACGTAAATTATGTCACTTGTCATACAGCCAGTTTACTACCACTGCATTTTTAAAAAATGCATATAATACGTGAATATAACTACAATTTCATTAAAATATCGATATGTGATCATACGAAAATATGCTTAATTTTCGTTGCGAGAGAAGAAAACAATGATCTATGATCTATTAAATTTTTTGTGAAAAATATGACTGGGCTCTATGGGCATTGTTTCCTTTGCTGGAATTGACAACTGAAAATAAAAAAATTAAAAACTCGGGAGATCTGTTATTTTCACTATACCCGTAGTGATTAACGCCACTGCCGAAAAACTGCCTTTACGGATTTTAGGGCATAGAACACACGTCAATTGACTTTGAATTTATGGCCCCCCATAGAAACTCAAAAGGAATTGTATGGCATTTTTTTCATTTTCACCCTCACTCCATTATTTGTCTATGATCCTTATTGCCTAGAGAAAACATATGGCAGTCGGTCGTCTGATACTAGTAATAGTATCTTCTTCGTAGTTTGTGATTAACGCTTTGCAGTAATTGATTGACATTGATTGTTTTCGGTAAATATGTGCAAAGTTGGTTATTTATTCGAAATGAAACGGTTCAAAATGAGTTTTAGTGATGAAAGCAACACTGCAATGGATTTTAAGTACCTACTTCGCCTAATTTGAAACTTGAAAGTGGAAAAATTACTACCGGCAAATACCTAGTAAGGGGAAATATTTAAGGCATGTAAGTTTATGTGTAACTTTAAGTTAAATTTCCTCACATTTATTGAGAAAATCTCTATACTTTCCTCGGCGGGAGAGGGATTGCCGGACTCGTAACTATTGTCAAGGCCTCGCTGACGCTCGGCCTTGAAAACTATACTCGTCCGGCAATCCCTTACTTCCCGGCCTCTGCAGTAATGTACTATTACTTCTTACAAGTGCAAATAACATTAAATAAATAGGTGGTTGAAAAGTTAATGTTTCTTGGCATATTTTCTCTCAAAAAATACAAAAATCAGCATGTATTACTTATACACAAACACTTAATATCTTAGTCCGGGAAGTTGTTGTTGGGTTAACATCGTGCGCTATTTAAATTTTAACACCTAACCACCATAGGCCCGCTGAGATAATATCTTATTTATTCCGATGTGTTCTGTACGCGAACGGTAACATGGCATAGGAATGTATTAATTTTAATATCGATATTAAGGGCGCCTAGCTCTTAACACGTATTTATTTTACATGTCCTTGTCCAGACGTAAAACATATTATAGTTCTACTGTCCTGAAAAGAAATAGTTTGACCTGTTGGTTAGAATTCGATTATTGACCTATTAACATACGAGTAAACCGCCACTCACACCGATCACGATGGCGTCAGTAAAATAGTTCAAAGGATCTTAGAAATATCTTACAGTTTTAAGGAATTTAAAAAGGTATATTTATCCACAGGTAAGTATAAATTAAACTGTAAAGTATTTACATAAGAAAGAAAAGAGCAACAAAAGAGTGAATAAAAAAACACTGCAAAATATCACCGGAAGTTGAGACAAGCATCGGGCAATCTCTTTAAAAAAAGCCCCTGGCATGTAAATAGTTATTTTTTAATTTATATTTACCTGTTAATTTAAAAGCAATAACAAATACAATTTTTTTTTAAATGATTCACACCTTAAACCTATATTGAGATGATTGCCATAAAAAGGCATTTACTATACTTTCTATAAAATAACAACGATCAACACATATAGTATACATCTTTAAAAGTAGGTATCAAACCAATGATGTATAATATGTTATGATTCAGTGTATTCTGGGGTGTGAACCCTGAGCATATTTCCGCTCCAAATACATCAAAGGGTGAGAACGATGCTATGGCAGCATGCAATATTTCACATTCTTTACATGGGGAGCCCGGTGGCTCAGTGGGCGTGAGCATTATTAGCGCTTACGCATGTTAAGTAACCCGTGGCGCAGTCCCCACTTGGATGGGTGACCGAAAGTGGCTTAAAAATATCTTAACTCCTCCTTGCTTAGGAAAACACATTAAGCTGTTGATCCTGGCTGTTATCATTAATGGCAGTCAGTTATGTCAGATACCTCTATGGAGCTATAATAAATATATATTGACAAATCACACAGATCGACGTAGCCCCAAAGTAAGTTCGAGGCCATACATAAGTATGGGATATTAATTCAACGATACTATATTTTATTACAAATACATATATAGATAAACATCCAAGACCCAGGTCAATTTGAAAAAGATCATTTTTCATGTTGACCTGACTGGCGATCGAACCCGGGACCATCCGTGTCGCAGGTGTTGACCGCTGTGCCACGGTTCAGTGTTTGCCACTTACACACACGAAAAACAACAAACATTCTTCATAAAAATCGAATAAAGTAACTTTTCCAATAATCCAAAGGTACGAAACGCGGACTGGCAAAAGCAGTATAGCATAACCCTAACAAATGACACTCATCTTTCACAAGTATTATTAGTTTAACTGGACCACTTTATCAGGACCTGCCTCGGTGCCCTCCACTATACAACTAAGTAATGATGAAGTATGGACAGCCTGTTAGGCCAGGGGTCTCCTTGAGCTGGTCATTGGAGCCCCAGGAAACAAGATGTCTCTTCTCGTCCTTCGCTGCGAAGTGGCCGAGTTGCTAACTAATGGGACGTATATTTGATTACTGTATTGAATTTAAACCAGTCTGTTATTAATAGAATTTGCTTGTTAATGCTGTTATACTGCGATAGAAATACTGGTTAAATAACATTTAGTTGACTATAACTGTAGTAGTTCCTTACTGTTTGATGAAGAGAGATTTAAGCATGGACCTACATACTACTACTTATAACTAACTGCTTTAAGCCCAGACTAAGATCTGTCTTAAAGTTGTCATGCAATACACGTTTACAGGTAAGGTTGCAATGATTTTACTAAAATACCCATCCTAAGTATATTAGAAAATATATATAAGTAATCTAAAAAGTTATAATTATTCTTCATCGCCCGCTCTGTTATCTGCTTGTCTCCTATACGAAACCTCCTGGATTTTCATATAAATAATCCAAAATCTACGAAATTAAACCTAAGTAAGTATTTATTTATCGTAATCAATATTAGCGACATTATTTAAAATATGACCGTACGAAGAAGCTGTAAAAAGAGACAAATTATGTAACCCATTTTACGCAATAGTTATTCAATTACCCTTCACAACATAACTTTTTAGACGTGACCCGTCCCAAATAACAATTCGTTTAGACAAGGTCAATAGAGCGGGTGTAATACACGCTCTTCGGCAAGGGCGGATCCAGTTTTCAGGGCAGGGAGGGTAATAGAAGAAGATCAATGACATTATGAAAACCCGGCTTTACTCATGTTTTATAACGTCGGATCCGACGACTAGTTTCGGTCTGTTACGAAGACCATCATCGGGGTTAGTAAAAAGGGTGGCGACACGACGATTACGCTTTCTTCAAAGCACTGAGGGCCGCCTCGCGCGTCGACGCCCGCGCTGCGCGGCTCTAAACGATGTCTGGTGTGTCTGGTGGACAATTCTGCCCGCAAGGGCGGAATTTGAGAAGAACCCCTCTTTGCTCCTCGTTTTCATAATGAATTTATCTCGCGTAAGTTTTATTATTATTAAGATCAATGACATTTATTGATTTGGTCCTGAAGGTAAACAAATATTTTGGTTTCTCTTTAATTCTTTTTTTTATTTTTTTAAAGTTTATAATGTCAAGTGATACAGATTTAGCTAGCCTCACAGTGTTATGAACTAAACAGTTTGGGGACAATATTTTTTTGCGGGATAAAAGTTACCCTTGTCCGTTACCCAGACAACAGGTATGGAACATTTCAAGATGATTGGTTCAGCAGTTAAATGTGAGTAACAAACAAATAAATAAACAAACAAACTTTTGCATTTATAATATTACCAAAGATTTCAAAAAAATGTCAAAACATATTTTCATCGATTTAATTTTTTAATATTAGTTGGGATTGGGATTAGAAAACCCACTATTTCGACGTAGAGTTAGGCCTGACCCAGGGCGGGGCAACAACCCCAATGACCCTCCTCTAGTTATGCCCTTGCTTGCTCTTGTAATAGAATATTGTTTCAGATCCATTCATAAAGCCGGGGGCTGGGGTGATTGTTCTTTTGTTCCCATGGGGGTGCGCTACCCTTCGTAATTTCGGTGTTATGGCGGGATGATTGGATGGACATTTTAATGTGGGAATTTTGTCGATAAGTGTAGTTGTTTTATTAATTAAGCTGGTTCCTTTTAAAGTGTGTAAAAGCCATTGAGGTAAGAGGCAAAAGCAGAAAATCCAGATCCGGATACCTATATTCTTTTTATACTTGCAATTTTTTAATGATTTCGTTAATCTATCTACCTGTCACTTTACACTTACATACTAAAACCTAAGAGTAGGACATTCTAGACCAAACGGTCAAAGTTATGCTTAATAACGTTCTATAATATTTTGTTATTAAATCGCAACTCTTTTTTATCGTTCAGAAAATATAACATTTTTTTAATAACAAATGAATCATATCAATACTTATAAAATGTTACTCAAAAGGGCAGCCTTGAAAAGGTTCTTCAGGCATCTACCTTAGAGCAACACGGAAGGGAGTAGCCATACGCTGCATTCCCCTCTGTCAAGGTACAAGCCAAAATTAGGCATATGCATGTCTATGTGTTAGTTGTGTGTGACTCATCTGTACACAAATTATTTTTTCTTTTATATGTCATTGTTTGTGACAATGTCATAATTACTATCAAGTGACAGTTTAAGTTTTGTATGTAGGTGTGCGGAACTAAACTTGTGTGCACATTTCCCCCCGCAAAAAACGCCAGAAAAATTGTCATAGTAAATTGTCGCTATGCCCACTCCCTCCGTCCGGTACGGAGGCCGTGTTGCTCGAAGTCAGGCATAGACCTAGCTAACGGCGGACAGGAGTAGGTATGTCATAAATACACAACATGTCTGTGCAAAATTCCAGCGTGTTCCCAAAAGCGACCACAATTTATTCTGTGATGGCGTAACGAGCAAGATTTTACCAATTTCACTGCGCATTTAACTTCACACAACAGCAATCCAGTTCCCTGTAGGCGTCCATTATTGCGCTTCCAGGCTGGCTGACTGACGGCGGTGCCATAGAGCCGGTATAAAATGGATGAAATATCCCTAGAGACTCTGATTGATACTAATAGGTATTATTGCGTAGTTACCTAATCAAGCAGGCATTGTCGGCAACGATTGGTCATGGTCAGAAATTCTGTAACTCTTGTTGTCTAATAGGCAATCACAATAAATGCTGAAACAAAGATATCAAACTCAAACTCAAATATTTATTTCATCGTAAGATATTTTAAATATCATTTGGTGAAAGTCAATTTTCATTACAATTAATTTACAATGTTATATTATCGTTGACGTCAATAATTTACTTTTAACTAAGTTTAGCGTTTAGTTTTATCATTAGCATACCTAAAATTATGCAGGAGAAAACCGCATCGCCTATCCATCTCGTAGCGAGTCTGTCGACCATGGCTGCAATCTCCTGATATGAACACTAGCGATAGAACGCAACAGTTTGTGCAGTCTATGTGCAGCGAGCTCTCTGTCTAGTATTAGAACATCTGTGTGGCTCGTGGCGAGTCTGTCGGCCGTTGCTGCAATCTCCTGATATGACCACTAGCGATGGAACCAACACATTATCTGAACATTTTGTGTAATCTATATCGTATTACCTGAACCGTTTCTGCAGTCTATGTAGAGCGAGCTCTCTGGCTAGAATTAGAACATCTGAAGCTCGTGGGGTGGCTAGTCTGTCGGCCGGGGCTGCAATCTCCTGATATGAACACTAGCGATGGATCAAAACTATTATCTTAAAGATTTGTACGGTCAATGTAACTTTTTAAACTTTCACGGTTATCAACATTAGAATTAAACATTTCGGGATATTTACCGTGATTATTGTGGTTTCTTTGAGTTTTCGATATTTGTACGGTCTATGCGCAGTGAGCTCTTTGCCTAGAATTAGAGCATCTGAGGCTAGCGGCGAGTCCGTCGACCAATGCTGCAATCTCCTGATATGAACACTAGCGATGGAACAAACGTATTATCTCGCCCGCCATTCTGAGCCGTAGCTCCAGTTTCACTTTGAATGTAAAAGCTTTGATTTATACCCATTGATTTTTTTACTTTTTGTCAAATTTGGCGCCAACAATGTGGAGATTTAGCTAGCTCCACTTTAAGTTGTGAACGTTGTTGTAGGATGCTAACCAAACGATACTATATAAAGTAAAACATCAAACTCAGTCTGTGTGATTTGTCCGTATATATTTATTTATTTTATTTATAAAGACCAATCTGAATCAGATCGTTTTCCATCATACCCTAATTTTATTTTTTGCTGGCGTCACAAAGTCTATGACTATCCGGAAAAGAATATGAATCTTATGACATCTTACATTTTAAAATCGGTCAAGTCATTTAGGCTCCAGCAGGCCGATTTGCTAACTCGTTGTACAACGATTTGATTGTCACTTTAGCATCCATTACGGTTTACATACCATAAATAAAAATAGTCATTCATACCCAAGCCGTAATGAATATTGAAGTTACCATCAAAACGGTGTACACCGTAGTTGTCAAAAGTTAGCAAATAGGCCTGCAGGAACCGACATGGGTACATAGCCACTAACAGACAAACATTCATATATACATACATGTGCAAGGAACACTACCCTCCTACATAGGTGGGTCAGTGTGGTGAAAAAAAATGCATTTCTTTATTTACTTTTATTCATAGTTTATGCATTATAACGACGAAAAAATAATACATAAAAGTCACACCAAAATCTACCGCTTTAGAATCCTCTAGAATTAATCCTCACCATCTATCACATAACAGCATATAAAACCTTCTGGTAGCTATTTATAACAAAACGTTAGACACCATACGCGTCCCAAGCGCTACATGACATTTTTATTTCGATGAAAACAGTTAAAATAGAAACACGAAATGCCCAAGCACTTTAAATTAATTTCTGCAAGAAATGGTGGGACGTGTTCGGCGTGGCGAGTGACGTCGACATATTCATAAAGGCCAGATTTCATAGAACAAACGACAGCGTCCTTCCATTTGCATACTGCCCGTTGGTCTACGAAGCTCCCACAATCAGAACTCTTACATTGCATTTGCAAGCAGGTAACTTACTTTGTAAATATGAGACCTTATTTTATTGTACATTATATGCTGAAAGAAAACTAATTGCCTGAAAAAACCAACGATTCTGATAAATATTTACAAGTGTACATTTGATAATTAATAGTATGTATGTCTTCTCCTTAGTCGTACACTCTTGACGGAGTGGTTGCGATTATGGATTGGGTTGTTGGTAGTATGCACGTACAGGTTATCTTTAATGTCGCTAGGGTTAAATGCTTGCAGTATTTAGGTATCGGTGTAAAATATAATTAAGTATGCTTAAACGCTTAATCACATACAAGATACAGTTACCATTAAAGTTAAAGCAAAAAAGTCAAAACAATATGCAATCCCGTCATTTTATCATATAATCATTAATGCAAGAAACGAGGCGTGTTCAGCGAAGCGAGAGACTATGTAGCTAGCTTCAAGTAAGGCTAGCTTCAAGGTTAGTACAAAACGACAGAAACATAGAACATATATAATTATACAATCTACTCATTTAAAATAAATCTGAGCAAGAAACGGTCAGACGTGTTCAGTGTAGCGAGTGACGCTTGCGTTTTCATAAAAGCCAGATTTCATAGCACAAACGGCAGCTTCCGTTCATTTGCATACTGTTCGCTTGTCCGCAAAACGTTCCCATTAGCAGAACTCTGGATGCATACGAAATGACCAAAGTTATTTTAATAGGTGCAATAGTGAGTTTATTTTAATGGGTTTTTCAAACATTGTAAACAAATATTAATAATTGTCATTTCGCAAATTATCTGTAACAGTTTATCTGATTCTTATGAAAGTTTACATTCATACTAGCAATGTACGAGGGTACATCGTAAGTAGCGAAAAAGCCGATGATACTACTGGTAGAGCTAGATCAATCGAGTGAATATCATATCAGGACTTAAATCAGTATGAAACAGTATCAGCATAGAGTAAATACAATTATGCAATCCCTTCATTTTAAATAAATGTGTAGCAGAAACGGTCAGACGTGTTCAGTGTAGCGAGAGACGTCTGTGTTTTCATAAAAGCCAGATTTCATAGCACAAACGGCAGCTTCCGTTCATTTGCATACTGTTCGCTTGTCCGCAAAACGTTCCCATTAGCAGAACTCTGGATGCATACGAAATGACCAAAGTTATTTTTGACTAGTACAAATGTGAATTTATTTTAAAATATTAAAACGCTTCAGTCGCCTGACAATTACTGACATTTCTGAAAATGATCGCTTTATATTGCAGAGCTGCTAAATTAAATTCAGTATAATAAATTAGTCCTGACGATGACATCGTCATAATACTGAATTCATTGGCTATTAATGATCTACACGATGATCATATTGTAGTAATCGGGTTATTTTACATATTTATACATAAACGTTAACACACACACAGTCTTATTTCACGACGCCATCAACTAATTAATGTCGAACACAACAAAGTGCTATTTCTGCGTCCCCCTGAAAACACCCCGAAAGTTAATGGAAATGCATGAAATACGTAAAAAAATCAAGGCAGTGGCATATAGGTTAAGTTAAAAGCTAAACTTTTAAACTTTTAAAGCTAAGTACGGTAGGGTTCACAAGTAAAAGAGTTATAGTCGACTACATAGTAAAATAACGTACCTACGGAACCCTTCACTGCGTGTGGCCCGACACGCACTTGACCGGTGTTTATTCAAGACACAAAACTTTTAGTATAGGTACCGGATTGGATTCCATTTTTAATTTATTTTAAATAGTTTAATTTTTGGTGTAATATTAGTTCTAGTTAATGAGCTTAGTTTATACTATTAGTTTTTAGTTCATTCTTTTTAATATCAAAATATACCGGAATATAAAATATAATATTAGAACTTCTGTAATTCGAAGTAACCGGACCCGTGACCTCTTTTGAGAGCTGCGTCCATTACACCACTTTACCGCCACCTCTTTAAAGAATAGACATTACAATAGTACGAACCCTCGGGTACAGAAATAGTACAAGTCCTATGATTTCTGTACAATAACCAGCGAAACAACAATTGAACTATTGTGTAAGCGCAAAGGCGCTTGCCCCTTTGTTGAGGAGATTTCCCTCAGGAAGTAAGTTGAGCAACGCAGCCACAAATACTTACATGTGAGTTTACTTGCTTTTAAGGATAGTAACTAAAAACGGTACAATATTGTAATATTTTTGTTTTTGTTGAAAGACACGTTAAACCGTTGCTCCCGGATGTTATCATTGGTTGCAGTCGTTAAGCAATGTCAAATATTTTTAGGTAGGTACCTTGGAAAATCTGACACCAGGTTTGGGCCACCACCACTTACACACACAAAAAACAGATAAAACAACAATCTTATCTCTACGATTTTTACCAAGAAGCCCAAGTAAACACAGGAATTTATTTCCTATGGGAAACCGAAACATAATGACATGGGAACATGGAACAATCGCAGATCCTCTTTCCGATGTGACAATAGACACGTGCCAGTTGTTATGCAGGCGCGGATACAGTATGATGGGCACGGTTGGTATTAAAAATCACAAGTCAAACTCTTGTAGTAATATTAAACCTGTACAAAGCACTATTCGCACGAATTTTTTTTTTTGTTTGCTTTATCTGCGGTCAGTCGTTGACTATGAGCGGATGAGGTGTAAACGATGCTTTCTTGTCAAAGGTGCTTCCCAGCGGCAGCAGCTATTAGTGTCGGCAGTCTAGTCCCTGTATATCAAATCGCTTAAGCGTTTCTGGTAACTTATATATCGCAGATTAGCTGCTAGTTCGTTGGAATGGTTAGCTAATCTGGATTTGTATCTTTCGGCCAGGAGCTTTATTTCTTCCTTTACGGTGTTGGATTTGATCTTTCACTTCAAAACGATTGTTTTTGCTGCTTTTAACAATAAAACCACCTTTTAAGCACTTTTAAACTTTCATCATCATCATCATCATTTCGTGTAGGTGACACAGTCAGTCGACCATGCACACCCTGGTGTCAGAGTTCTTCGGAACCGCCTCTCGGCCTCTGACGTGGTTCCTTTAACGACTACCAGATGGCAGCCGGAACCACCGGCTTAACGTGCCTTCCGAAGCACGGAATCATCTTTCTTATCAGATAATCAGGTGATTCATGCCTGCAATGTCCTAACCAAACTGGAAACAACTTAACAAAGTATGCTTCCCGTGGGAATCGAACCCACGACCACGGTCAACAAGGCATACGCCTTAACCACTGGACCACGGATGCAGTTTAAACTTTTATATTTACGTACTGTTTTTACAAGAACTCAGACCTCACTCAGACCGACAAAATTGTAAAAAGATTTGACATTTGACAGCCAAAAGCGCGGTAACCAAAATTTTTCTTTTTATTATTATTACTCCGGCTTTGGACAAAACCTGTGCCTACGTTTAATATTTTTAATAAGCTTTTATTAT
Organism: Rhodophaea formosa; assembly: GCA_963082605.1. Lineage (NCBI taxonomy): Eukaryota > Metazoa > Arthropoda > Insecta > Lepidoptera > Pyralidae > Rhodophaea > Rhodophaea formosa. The sequence continues at coordinate 6,256,952 of OY720209.1, forward strand.
AGGTACGTGTCTCGTTTGACTTATTTTAAAACCGCAATTACATAATATTCAACCTGAATAAAATTTTATTGCAGTGATAATCAAGGTATTGATATCTCGTCAAAACACAGCATTCCACATGTAATCAGATTCCGCTTTCAATTAAATCCATGAAATTCAGGCGAGAATAGTTCGCAACTTGCAACTCCAATGGAATTTCAGTAAGTAGCAGAATAATGCAACTAGCTATTAGTCTACCTTGCAGGTTTGGAAAACTTGCAAAACCTCCACAGATAAGCCGATTTTTTTTATCGACAAACAGTATCCATCCATCCATCCATCAGGTCTTTTTGAGTCTCCACTGCAGGAGCACGACCCTCTCTGTACTACCACAGCAATATATTAGGCAGAGTAGTCAGAGGATTTGGCCTACACTCTCCACGCTGGCCAGACGGGTTGGAGAGGTCTTTGATGTTTGTAAGCTTTGTTTAGCTTGTGTTTCCTAAGTCGCCTTTTACGACATCCACGGGAAGACTTGGAGTGGTCCTATTCTACTCTGCCGAGAACCACACGGCACAAACAGTATAAAAACGTCGTAATCGTCGTATCAATCCAACCTAAGTGACAGATGACAAATCCATATTTCCAATTTCAATTTCATTCTGGTGGTCAAAATTTTATCCGTCGAGTCCTGGCGAGAATAGTTCATAGCTTGCTGGTCTATTAAGTAACTTCAGCAAGTACTTAGTGGAAATAAAATACTGCATCGCTATCGCGTAATTTTTTGGATGATATTTAAATTATAAGCATTAATATAATTTAGTAAATCAATTTAAATTATCCGTATCAGTATTCTTAGATAAATAAATAAATATAAACAAATATAACACAGATTGAGTTAGCCTCAAAGTAAGTTCGAGACTTGTGTTATGAGATACTAACTCAACGATACTATATTTCATAATAAATACTTATATAGATAAACATCCAAGTAATTTCCAGGTCAATCTGAAAAAGATCATTTTCCATCTTGACCTAACCGGGGATCGAACCCGGGACCTCCGTGTCGCAGGCCGGCGTGATGACCGCTGCGCCACGGAGCTCGACTATTAGTTACATTTGACATAAGTTACTTACCTACAATCTCAACATCAGTTCAATACCTGTATTGGTAATAGAAACATTCTGCTACTCGAACATTTGCATAACAAATAACTTCAGGATAATCCTGATTGAATTATTAACGGAAGTTATGAGAGACATATGCTGATCGATTTCCACCGCGTAATTACATTGTAGTTACGGCGAGGCTCGGTAATAACGGAATTTCATTACCAGCCGTCGGAAATGAAATGTTGCATCGCACTCGCCTGATTTTATCTGACGCCATTCAAAATTATTAGCATTAATATATGTAAGTTTATTAATTGATATCAGATTAAAAGTATCCACAACAGTTTTATTGAAATAAATATTAGTTCATTTGACATAAATTACCTACTATAATCTCAATATTAGTCCGATACCATATTGGTAATAGAAATATTCCGCTACTCGTACATTCGCGAAACAAATAACTTTAGGAGAAACCTATCTGAATAATTACCAGATGTTATGAGAGACATATGCTGATCGATTTCCACCGCATAATTACATTGTAGTTACGGCGAGGCTCGGTAATAACGGAATTTCATTACCAGCCGTCGGAAATGAAATGTTGCATCGCACTCGCCTGATTTTATCTGACGCCATTCAAAATTATTAGCATTAATATATGTAAGTTTATGAATTGATATCAGCTTAAAAGTATCCACAACAGTTTTTTTGAAATAAATATTAGTTCATTTGACATAAATTACCTACTATAATCTCAACATTAGTCCGATACCGTATTGGTTATAGAAATATTCCGCTACTCGTACATTCGCGTAACAAATAACTTCAAGAGAAGCCTATCTGAATAATTACTAGATGTCATGAGAGACATAAGCTGATCGATTTCCACCGCATAATTACATCGTAGTTACGGCGAGGCTCGGTAATAACGGAATTTCATTACCAGCTGTCGGAAATGAAATGTTGCATCGCACTCGCGTGATTTTATCGGATGTCATTCAGAATTTTTAACAGAGGAGTATTATTTAAAATTATAAATTTCACAGCGCTCTCGTACGTGTTTTTTAATTCTTTGGCATCCTTTTAAATATAGATTATACCCATGATTAAATAAATAAATAAATATATACGGACAAATCACACAGATTGAGCTAGCCCCAAGTAAGTTCTTAAGAAAGACTTGTGTTATGGGATACTAACTCAACGATACTATATTTTATATAAATAAATAAATAATAATAAATATATAGGGACATATCACACAAATTGAGCTAGCCCCACAGTAAGTTGTGAACTTGTGTCGCAGGATACTAACTCAACGATACTATATTTTATAATATATACATATATAGATAAACATCCAAGACCCAGGTCAATCTGAAAAAGATCGTTTTCCATCTTGACCTGACCGGGGATCGAACCCGGGACCATCCGTGTCGCAGGCAGGCGTGATGACCGCTGCGCCACGGAGCTCGTTTGAATGAAAGTATTTTAAAACTACTTTCGAGTAAATTAAAATTACACATTTTTCAAATTTAAAAAAAACTCAGTAACTACCTCAAACGCTTTGAAAGAGGCTATTACTTAAGATAAAAACCAAAAATTAAAACATGACTGAATTTCCAAAAACACCGAAAAATTAATTCATTTAAACAGTATTAAATCAATCGGTCGGTGAAATTTACGCAAAACGAGTGACTTTAGACCGATACACAACCAGCGATTTGATTAAATTTTTACGTGTAATTTTTTTCCGTATGCTAATGAATTCGATTCCATCCTGTATAGATATTATAATTCTACAGGAATATAAATTTCTTCAGGCGGCTCGCAATATTTCTAGTTCAGTCAATGATTAGGAACTTTTTTTTACAAAAACATTAATTTTCACAGACGAAAGTTTCCACGTTCTGTTTTCGGTCAGCTCATCGGCCGATTCGTATGATTTGTGTAGGGTTTTCCCAAAATGTTTGTCAGGTTCTGAATCTGCTGTAAAATATGTCTTATGCAAAATATATGATGAAGCAAGATGCAGCATGAAGTTATCATGATCATATACAAAATTACATTTAAATATATATACGGACAAATCACACACATTGAGCTAGCCCTAAAGTAAGTTCTTAAGTAAGACTTGTGTTATGGGATACTCATTCAACGATAGTATATTTTATAACAAAAACATATATAGATAAACATCCAAGACCCAGGTCAATCTGAAAAAGATTATTTTTAATCTTGACCTGACTGGGGATCGAACCCTGGACCATCCGTGTCACAGGCTGTAGGCGTGTTGACCGCTGTGTTACGGAGCTCAACACACATTTTAGTTACATACGGCGAGGCTGATATAATCGAGATTTCATTACCAGCCGTCCGAAATGAAATATTGCATCGCAATCACGTGATTTTATCTGACGCCTGCCATTCTGAATATTAACTGCAGAGTGTTATTTAAACTGCACAGTGAACGTAGAAACGTAAATATTACACTGGTGTGCTGGAATAAATGTAAAGATGCGCATGATAACTTCATGCTGCATCTTGCTTTTCACCTCATTTCTCAATCACCATCATCCTGTTCACTTTTATTTCGAAACTTAATTTATTTAAATTCCAAATTCCATTTTCAAATCTTCTTCTCAGGCCTTTCTCATCAGTCAGTTTTCCATAGACATTGGCACCACGTTGGGCCCACGTTGGGCGCCAATGTCGAGTCCTACTCACCCAGCTCTAGTTTAGAGAAGGCCCAACATGAAATAGTAGGTGTGGTAGATGTATTAGGTGCTCAGCGGAGAGAGAGTGGTCAGGGCGAAAGAACACAACACAACACCGATATTATATTATTTTAATATGCTTTACACGTACTTTTACACTGTTAGTAGTTTAAAATACAATTAGTTAAACAATATGGTAGGCGAGAGCCTATACAAGGGTCGAGTGAGTACGACCAAACTGACTGATGAGGTAGGGCTGAGAAGAAGATTTGAAAATGGAATTAGAAATTTAAAATGAATTAAGTTCCGAAATAAAAGTGGACAGGATGATGGTGATTGAGAAATGAGGCAAAAAGCAAGATGCAGCATGAAGTTGCAGCATGCTTCATTCATGCCTATCGGCTGGTATATTATTCAAGCAATAACTGGTTCAAGCAAAAAATTTGGCACTCAGATTATGCACAGCTCAAATGTTACATATTTTATTTAATAAGGATAATAAATCAAAACATCGTATATCGTCGCAAAATATAAAATATTTTCTACCGAACCCTCATTGCTCGAGTCAAGCTCTCATTTCCATAATTATGTAAGTTTCTGCAATGTGTGACATATATTGCCTTCCTAAAACAATTATTTTTCTTTTTGCTAATACACAATTAACGCATTTAAGTTTCGTATCAAAGTTCGCAACTCCGCCGTAGACATGACTGCTTTCACGAGTTTCATAAAACTGCAATCAGATTACTACGAAACGCATTTCATCGCAGCAAACTTTCATAGAATCGCAGTATAATATTTAAAACTCCATGGTAGGAGACATCGTTGAAATGCGCAGGAAGATTAAATTTCGCATTTCAACATTTTATTATTGCTATTATTGGAAAAGTAAATTTTAATAAATACAGAAAGAACATTATCTAGAATAGTTAAAGGGATGGCACGGGAAAAATCTTAATCTAAAGATCAGTCGTCTTGCATGGTTTTATAGAAAAAGATCGTACGATAGACAAATAATATTCAAATCTGTTTCTCCAATAGCATGTAGGTAAGCTAAGTTTAAGTTGCCGTGTGGTTCCCGGCAGAGTAGAATAGGACCACTCCAAGTCATCCCGTGGATGTTGTAAAAAGCGACTAAGGAAAAACAAGCTAAACAAAGCTTATAAACATCAAAGAGACCTCTCCAACCCGTCTGGCCAGCGTGGAGAGTGTAGGCCAAATCCTCTGACTGCTCTGGCTACTCCTAAATGGAAATTTACGTTATAAGCAGGCAAAATAGGCAATTATTTACTTGGACGAAGTCGAGAAAAAAAACAACGCATCCTTAGATATAATTGAACTTGTCTTGACACAAGCAAAGAATATATTGACCCAAGTAAGTTCCTACTCGTGGTTCGTATCTTCACAAAGGGACTAACATTACGAGTAGTAACACTAGAGTAATGCAAATACATTTATCCGCCATTAACTAAGGTGCGTGCTACATGCAGTTCGCGTGTCAACTGCAATAAGGTGCAATGACGACTGCAACGACTTTATCCCTATACGTTACAGTTCGGATCCACCCTACATGTCCTGAATAATGTCTTACTTCCATAAATCTTACTAGCTGTTACCCGCGGCTAAGCCCGCGTGTTATATAGCCTATGTCCTTCTCAGTACCCTAACCTATGTGTATGCAAATTTTCATGATGATCGGTTTAGTAGATCGTAACAAACAAACAAACTCACTTTCGCATTTATGAAATTAGTTAGTGCCACAACGTATTTGAACATATGGAGTATTGTTAGAATCATTACACCGAAAGCTCATATCTTAACATGGTATAATAGATTGGTATCATTCAGAGACGGGAATCGGGAATGACGGTATTAAAATATGTATATTATGATAAAGAGGTCTTTGCAACATATTTGTTGCTCTCAACACGCATACCTATACTGCATAAATATCTTTACTACATCGGATAAAAGAAAGTGGTTTACTTTAGCAGATGCTTTAAAATTTGAAGAAATAAAGATATTTAAGACAAATTTTAGTTAGGGGAATCGAACCCATAACGAATAGGGAACAAGCAGAATTAATGCTGTAATGTGGCTGTGCGCTTGCCGCGCCCATGCCAATCGCGTATATTCAATATCTGGTTGGCGAAACCTCATACTATATTGCCTATGGCACAAATAATATCAGAATTACTGGGATCAGAATGCATTTACATGACGTATAAGCCATAAATGAAAATGCGTTTTAAAAAACTGCTTATGTACGTTTTTAACTACAGAAAAGAGGCCAGATTGACTAAAAACTTATAAAACCACGTATATTTTCAAAACATGCGTTGCAACATTTAATGTAATATTTTCAAGAGGAAAAGGAGACCTGCGCACGCGCGGCATCAGTAAAGACTAAATACAAAATATTTATTTAATATAGGTTTCTTAGGACACTTATTAATTGTTATTATTAATTAATTATTAAAGGAAGGGAGTGTCACAGGCTATGGTGGATTACAGATCAAGGTGGAGAGAGCTGATATACTGTGCCGACCCCACATAAAAAGTGAGATAAGGTAAAGGAAGAAGAACACTTATTAATTGTAATAAATATACATCATTTTATAACTAAAAAAAATGTTGACGTTAGTAACTTACTTATGGCTAAGTGCAGAAAAAGCGGCAACAAACTGCACAGCGTATTTTCTGATATCAACGTCAACTTACAATAACCTTAGAAATTAGATAAGACAGAGTATACATTTTCCTAATTAAACTCATAATCAATTGCAAAATGCATGTGAAAGATATGTTTAAATTAAATTAGAAAAACAACAAATAATGTCAGACCTTCGATTCGACTGGGACCAATCGACTAGGTGTATTTTCAAAATAAGCGTCCTGCCTGATAGTGTAATAGGAAGAGGGCGAGGCTGGCAGAGATTATCTCGGAGAAACACTGCGATCTCATTTTCTAGTCTGACCTGCGCACGCGACCGTAATAGGCCAGTTCTATCGAAGAAAATAATGGGATTTCGATCTTTTGTGCTATATTTTTATGGTGAACGTAGACCGTGTCTTTCGCGCGCATGTATGTATGTTTAATTAAATCTTTATTCCAGTTTACGGGCGTTACAGGGTTAAAAAACCTCAAAATCATAACACCACAAGGCACATTTACCAATATGGTGGACGTGTAGATGAAAAAGGCAGCCAAAGTAGTGAAGGGTGACTACCGCATTCACACAAGAACTATTCCATCCGCGTGGTAAAATTAGCAGTAGAATATTCTTCTCCTTTTTTCACTTCCAGAACTTTATGGATTTATCATTTTATCTTGTTTAAATTTATCCGATGCATCGATTCATCATAAAACTGATACGATCAAATAATAAATGCTATAATCCATTATAGATGCAGCAACTCACACACACTTCATAATTTGATTTTCGTTTATTTATGAATAAAGATATGTATTGCGGACAAAAAATGTACTCATTGAATTATTAATAGACTGTCGCATAAAGCCAGTGAGATCTTAACCATAAGGGTTGTCAAGTACCTGGCTAACACAAGGTTATAGTGAGTTCTAATAATTAAAAAACCGGCCATGTGCGTGTCGGGCCACGCGCAGTGTAGGGTTCCGTAGTTGCGAATGACAACTTTGAGTTCACACTGTTCATACTCGCACCGCACAGTTTAACGACCAAAAACATCTAATAATGAAAATTGTATAAAATATTACATTTTCCAGTACATTTTATAAGTTGGTTGCCTATAACTTTTTAGTTTGTACTTAGAACTCAGCTCTGATAGTTTTCCTTTCAACTTCAGCATATATACTACTGCTGTAATTTTTTTCACGTATCCATATATAACCGTTTAGCAGATAGAGGGGGGGGGGGGGGACACTTACCTCTAACAAAAATTTACACTTGAAAAATGGTGTTCTCAACCTCACAATATTTTTTAAAGACCTATTTAACATCACGATGGGCTAGTATAGAAAAAAAAATATAACTCCCTCTATACTTGTGTGGTGTATCCCAAAAAAAACTTTATTTACGTTTATTAGATAACTTATGTATTCTACATTATATATAATTACATCCATTAGAAAGTAGATAACCATTTAACATTATTGATAAAATTCTACTTAGTGATCTACTTATTATGGTTCGGTCTACGATCTCCAAAAACATATTTATGTTAATGTAATGAAGGTAGTTTTATATGATAGAGCCAACTTCACCGCAAACCAGGTCCTTTTCTTATCTCTTAGCGACATTAGTTATAAATATTTTGACGTCACAATATTGCACGGACTTAGGCAATCTAAACTTGGATCTACTTCCTACTATCCTACTGTCTGTTCAGGGCCATTAATATCACCGATATAAGTCAAATTCGCGTGCAACCTTACAATTTTGCATTATAAATAATAGCACGCCGCACGGAGCCGACTTACAATGGAATATTATAAATGGAATTATTCCGATGGCCAGATATTGCCAGCCTTGTTCCAAGGAGCACGTCACAGAGCAGTGAATGTAACGGTCGCTCGCGCGCCACTAGACGCCTTTTTCAACCTTATAATCTTGCATAATAAATAACTAGCTGTTACCCGCGGCTTCGCCCGCGTGATATATAGCCTATGTCCTTCTCGGTACCCTAACCTATGTATATCCAAAATTTCATGATGATCGGTTCAGTAGGTTGGGCGTGAAAGCGTAACAAACAAACAAATAAACAAACAAACAAACTCACCCTCTAGCATTTATAATATTAGTAAGGATAGCACGCCGCACGGAGCCAACCTACCAAGGGATTTTATAAATGGAATTATTCTGATGGCCAGATATTGCCAACCAGCCTTGTTCCAAGGAGCACGTCACAGATACGTCGCGGATATCATATCACAGAAAATATATATTTTTACTTTTGTTTGAGTACGAACTTACAGGCCGTAATATTTTTACTTCCGTCTGTAGTAGGGCGCGAGCGAGCAACATTCTTTGCTCTATGGAGCACGTAATGAATTGACAACGTTTTGCGTGCCACAAAAGGATAAGGTCCTCAGAACATGTTCAGATAAAGAGGCTCTTGGCAGTGTTGACTCTTACTATTACGCGCATGCTATACTGATTGCATTGGGACGACGACGTCAAATATGGCGCTTCATTCAAGCGGAGCAATAATAATGCCTAATACAACTACAAACAAAACTTTACAGCCACACGTCGATGTGTAAGTTAACAATCAGGGTCGCCACCGGTACGTATAAGAGACGTCGCGTAACGTGCGCAGCTTACCCTGTTTTTCAAAGCTAACACACCTAGAACGGGGGTAGAATGGGGGAGAGGTGCGTGCGGGGACGCTATACGGGGGACACTGCGAGTTTCCCTTATGTAAATTAGTACTTATACAGTAGGTATGTTAATAAAACCCTGTTGGAGCCAATTAATAAGGACAACTTTCCTATGGTTATATGGGAGAAAAAAAAAACAACAACTTCATTCAAACTGCCTGGCCGACTGAACACTTTTACATGGGAATGTCAATTTTTGTTTCAAATTTTCAACATTAGTCCCATAGGAAAAGTTGTTCATACGAGCTAAGTCGCAAGTTTTGCATGAGACGAAGTTGGCTAAGTGGTCGTGTGTCCAAGTTTGAAACTCAGAATCCCCCTGGCCCAAATTGAACTTAGCTCAGTTTGTATTGCAATCAGAAATGTTAATAACACAGATCACTAGCTCAAAACAGATGCGAAGTCAGATGGTTCAGTTAATTGTGAATCCACCGGAGATTATCAATCTTAAATCTGTGATCAACGCCAAAGAGCATATAATTGATTAAAACTAATGTTAGATAATTAAAGCGTGAGATATAGACATTTGAGTGCAGTGCGATGCGCGATCCGTAACGCACGCGCCCCAGTACACACTGCACTATTCGAATATTTATATTCGCGATTTGCGCGGCTTTAGCCGCTGCACGATTTTGTCACTATGGCTTCCAAGCAAGTCATAGTTAACGAGCTGTTGGCATTCGTGTATCATGCCATAGACACGATGGACGAGATCAGCATCATGCAGATATGCAAGTCAAACTTCAGCATGGAGGAGATTTGCAGCGGCAAGGTGCTGCTCTATGAGGTGCTCGGCAAGTCCGCGCAGATGCCATCTCGCCGGAGAGATGAGAACGGCGAGCGAAGTCTCCAGGATGTTATCGCCCTGATGAAGGTGACCGATCCGGACGACATGCCAGCGCTATGCGCTGCGAATCTAGCGAAACTGCCCCCGGTTTCGTTCGATCATGTCGATGTGACCAGGCTGCTGAAAGACATCACAGCCCTGAAAACCAGCCTGGCACAGGTGCAGTGGAGATTGGAGGCCTCGGAAAATACGATCACCGAGTTGCGTACCGAATTGTTATCAATAAAAGGTAACAATTCGGTATGTAGGTCATCCGAGGCCGCGAACGTCAACACACGTCGCGGAGCGCAGAATACATCGGTATGCAGTTTTGAGTCAGCAAAATTGGACACAACGCCATCAGCTGTCGTCACAAGCGATACACCGCGCCCCGCCGCCCGCTCTTCCCCCCGCAATGAGCTGACATCACTGCCGAGCACGTCAACCCCGACACGTGCCTACGCAGCCGTAGCCGCCGTCCCTGTTGCTGCGCCAGCGCAGCGACCTGCCTTGAAGGGGAATAAACAGGCAAGCTCTCGCAAGCCTGTGACGTCGGGTCAACATAAAGATCAGTGCGATAAGGAGGGCTTCACTTTAGCTAAGCGGAGGAAAACGAAGCCTGCCAGCCGTAACCATCTTGGCACCGCACCGACTGGACCCAATCAGTTGCGTTCAGAGGTCAAGTGTACGCAACTGTATGTGTCCCGACTGCACTGGAATACGACGGTTCAAGACGTCGTAACCTACGTGCTGAAGAAATCCAAACTGACATTGAGGGTCGAACGGTTGGCATCTCGCCATAGAGTAAACTTTAGTTCCTTTGTGGTAGGAGTGCCGACCCAACATCTCGAGACCTTCATGAAGGAGGACTTCTGGCCGCAGGGAGTCGTGTACCGGAAATTCCGAGGACGGTTACCTGCTGAAGCCCCGCGCCTCACGTCGCCGACACAACGTGTGACCTAGTTTTAAGTTATATTGTATTATATGTATGTTAGTCTAAGGTATATATGATATGGGCCTCTGATATTGTACGTAATTGTAGGTACAATATTATTGCCTGAAATAAAGGATTATTATTATTATTATTATTATTATGTTCTCTCTAGGTTTATCCTTCACGGGACGTATCCCGGACCTTTGAGGCTTGCATGGGGACATAGGTCCAACACGTAGAGGCCTTGTGAGAGTTTTTGCTATAATTTGTGATGGGGCGCCACCAGGGCATGACAGTAAGTCACACTATAAAATGTTCTCACTGACAATTCCCAGTAAGTGCAGGACTATGGAGGTATAATGGAAAAAACTACATTGGGACTATTGGGATGATATGCTAGTGGATTGGAAAATGGGCTATGGAAGGACTATGGCACCTGCCTGACCAATGTTAAAATACACGGAAAAATAGGCAGGTGGTGACTCGCCAACTCAGTCAATGGGCCCCCGAAAATGGCTGCACGACGCAAAATGTGCAGCAAGAAGGGCAACACTAGTTGAGCGGCTGAAGGGTGGAGAGGTGTCACTGGACTTTAAACAACCATCATTTGCTCCCTTAGGGTCCCATCAGGTACGCCCACTCGCCACTTACGTTTCACATCCACCCTTCGAGCATAAAGCTCTCGCGACTCCACTCTGGCCGGCCGGTGAAGGCAAGCCAGAGGTAGGGGTTCCTGTTACCTCTTCGGTTTCCACTCCGACCGACCCGCTAAGACAAGTCGGAGGCGAGGAACAGGGGCCTCCCCTAGGAGCACTCAGGTCCGTGGGGTCGCTACTCCCCAACAGCTCGCCACAAGCTGCCCTGCGGGTATTATTAAAATACGTAACAACGGGTTACTCACGTAAAAAGCTATTGTGAGTGCGGATTGGGAAGACATCGTGCGCGCGTCTAGATTCACATTCGCCCTGAGGAAGACCTCCGGATGAGGTCGAAACATGTCGGCCAGTAGCTGACTATTATTACGTGAGTAATCCGTTGTTAAGTATTTTCATAAATAATTTTAATATAATCACTTGATCAACGCCTTCATTTAGATTGACCACTAAGTAACTGTCTTTGCGTTGCTTTAAATCTTCTGTTAGAATTGTCTCTTTTTTATATATTTGACAACCTCCGTGACGCAATGCATAACACGCTAGCCTGCGTTGAGAGAGGCCCGATTTCGATTCCCAGCCGGGTCGGGAAATCGATCTTTTTCAGATGGGCCTGGGATTTGAATGTTTATCTATGTACTTAATATAGTATCGTTGAGTTGGTACCTACAACACAAGATCACAACTATAGGGCTAACTCTGTCTGTAAAAAAAATTCTCCCACTTTTCATTGCCAGATTATGTTACCGATTCCAAAGATTTTTTGGACATTTACACGTTTTAAAATTAAAAACTACAAATAGATAGTTGGTATCCCGATTCCTTTATTACTACACGAACAAATTGTTTTAATTGACTTAAGTTTTACATATAAATGGATTCTAGATGCAGTTAAAAACAAACAACGAAAACGATATTCAAAAACAGTTTTGTTTTATTGTGTTCACCTATCTTCGTTAGTGAATAATATCGTCTTTCCTTGTAATAACAAGATATTAAATGGAATAATGAACTCTATTGCTATAAAACTAAGGCTATGAGTCACAGCAAAGGAGACCATAAAGTTAAAATTTTACATCAATATGATAATTAAAGATGGCTACACAAGAGATGGATTTTGAGCAAGATAATCTGGACAAAGACAAACTGTTTACGAGGGATATTGCGTTTTAATGAGTTGTGCTGTGACGATATTTTCTATTTTGATAATAATAAATTTGTTAAATTTTATTAATATTGCATGCCTAATTTGGATGCATAAGTAATTCTTAATTTAAATTAGATATAGCGTCATTATCGTTGAATGCATAAGAAAAAAGTCAATATCACAGGCGTATTTTTTTTTTCTTTGTAGGGAATCAGCAAGTTGGTACCCATACCTTAAAAGTTTTATTATCGTGTTATTGCTATTTTTTGTTTTTATTACAAACTAGCTGTTACCCGCGGCTTCGCCCGCGTAATATATAGCCTATGTCATTCTCGGTACCCTAACCTATGTGTATGCAAAATTTCATGATGATCGGTTCAGTAGATACGGCGTGAAAGCGTAACAAACAAACAAATAAACAAACAAACTCACTTTCGCATTTATAATATTAGTTGGGATTTCAGTTTACCGACTTTTCTTTCTTAATTTTGTGAATAAAACCTTTTCATTCGCCGAATTTGCGAATGAAAGAAGGTCTTATGAACATGAACAGCCATATCTTTTGATTGCGTTGAGTAAGAAATTATATTTTCCACTTATTCAAGGGACCGCGGATCTACTCGTAAATATGTGATATTAACATCCACGATGTCCTCAAAGGATGTCCTGAGAAAATGGTCTTGACAGATATATACCTACAAACGGACAAACGGAACCAGAATAATATTCATGCCTACAAACGAAACTTTACATCCTAGCACAGGGTAAGATTTAGAGTTCATTTTTACCTTTTGAGGTACGGAAACCTTATTAAGATATTTTAACAAAAAACAGAAACCGACTTCAACCCTATCAATTTGTTTGAATAAAATGGAAACAAGTGTAAACCGAACGGCATTCGTGTATATTTTTTTTCTGTTTTAGTGTATTTTTTCAAAAAGCGCTCAAAACATTTCGATAAAAATTTAATGGGACCTTCTGTGAAGTATTACTTATCGAACAAAAAAGAATTTCTTAAATCGGTCCAGGCGTCTTCGAGAAATCGGGGAACATAAGTAAAAAAAAAGAGATTCCGACGAATTGAGAACCTCCTCCTTTTTTGAAGTCGGTTAAAAATAAATTTAAAATCGCGAATATTTTACACTCAGTAACAAAAACATTAGTAGATATACCTACGTAACAACCAGAAGCCACAATCACAGGGTATTGTGAAAAGTAGATACAGTAAGTACGTGAGTATTGAACCAAGTCCGGATTCCCATGGACACATTAGCGGTAGCGTTTTTATGATTTAATTAACGGCGTGTTAAACTGCCGTGATTTCTAACAGCTTGCTACCATTTCGCACCCTAGTTATAGTTAGTTACCTTGCCTTGGGTCGTATTGACTTGCCCACAACTTCTTGGATTTATTTAAGTTGGCAAGTCTATCTGAGCAATCAGATTGAGCAGATAGGAACTTGACAGCCTCCGTGCCGCAGTGGTTTACACGCCAGCGACACGGGTGGACCCGGGTTCGATACCCGGCCAATTCATGACAGAAAAAGGATCAATTTAGAATAGCCTGGGTGGTGGATGTTTATCTATGTAAGTATCTATATAAAATATAGTAAGTATTCTTAACTCAACGATTACAAACACAACTTACTGTGGGTGTGTGATTTGCCCCTATATATTTATTTATATTTTTTTATTTCAATTTATTTATTTTATTTAAATGTTATTTACAATCTTCTTTTTTTAACTGGGTAAATGAAACAAACAAAATTTACTTGATCTTTTTTTGGTTATGATCACGATCAACGCAACGCTACTTTAACCGAGTTTAACCTCCTCGGACGGAGCATCATCTGTGCTGTAAACCCTGAGTCCAATAAAAGGGACTGAACTAGATATTACTGATTCAACTTAACCGTGGCCCTCGTATTTTTTTATTTTATTACTAGCCATTTTCCCGCGACGCCGCCACATAAACTATAGCCTAAGTCACCCGCGGATGAATTAGCTTTCTAGAATTTTGAAAATCGGTCTAGCATTTCTTCAATAGTTAGTTTATTCAATAGAATAGTTAAGCTGATGGTCCCGGCTGCCATCTGGTAGTCGTTAACCACGTCAGAGGCCGAGAGGCGGTTCCGCAGAACTCTGACACCAGGATGTGCATGGTCGACTGACCGTGTCACCTACACGAAATGATGATGATGATTCAATAGAAACAAACAATCATATATTTCTTCTTTATAATATTGTATAGATTAAACGTGGTTACTATTCTAATACTTTTATCTGGTATCCTTGAACCACATGTGGTATTGAATCTTACCGATTGTTTGTGTGAGGGGATCCCATATGGTGTGAATGTTTGCTTTGTGACTAATGAGCAGTATGGGAACGAAAAATGTGATTTCCTGAAACTATTTGTTTATCTCTTAGAGATACATAAAATAACTAATAGCAAACAAGTCTAGTAAATAAATAATTTCTCTATATATTGTTTTAATTACCACAAGTAAGCTCGACAAATCACCTAGGAAAGGCAGCATTCCTGGTAATAAGCAAGGCTTTTTATAAATAGCTTCTTAACTTTAAAGGCTAACGCCTTAGCATGTTCAATGTACCTATATTAGTTTGGCGTACCAACTTGTATTCCAACATATTTTTCTGTATTTATTAATCAAGTCTTTTTCTCATATGAGCTGCCCGTTTGAAAGGAAAAAAAATATTTAATACTTCAGGTACAAATTGTCAAATTTTTAACAAAAAGCAAAAACCGACTTCAACCCTATCAATTTGTTTGAATAAGCATAAAAAGAAAATGGAAATAAGTGTAAACCAAACGGTATACTTACTTGCATATTTTTTTCTGTTGTTGTGTGTTTTCCTTAAGTTAATTTACACATTTCGATAAAAATTTAATGGGACTATCTGTAAAGTATTACCTATCGAACAATAAATAATTTCTTAAATCGGTCCAGTAGTCTTCGAGTAATCGGGGAACATACATAAAAAAAATGATTCCGACGAATTGAGAACCTCCTCCTTTTTTGAAGTCGGTAAATTATTAAAGTACCAAAAAGGTGCCACTCGGCATTACCCCTGTTATCCGCGTTAACGTATTCATTGTCAACAGGCATAATTTTGTCCGTTATTGTATAAATAGGAGGTCTATAAAGTTGTATCCAGCAGTTTCAAAAACAAAAAAGACGTAGGTAAATTTAATCACTTATTTGCGTAGGTTTTGTAAAAAAATAATTACCTAAGATGAGAGTAGGTAGGTAAATTTAACAAAATATAGGCCAAACCCTCTGACTGCTCTAGCTACTTTATGGCTCGTCGCCGTCGGATCGTGCTCCTGCAGTGGAGACTAAATAATTTATAATTAATTTAAAAAACTGAAAAACACGCTTTGTAATTTGACGTTTCTTACCCAGTCATGTATTGTCATCAAAACTCAGAGTGTGTGCAAAATTTTATGACCGGGAAAAAAGAAAGACCGGGAAGTGGGTCAAATTAAGATTCCAATATTTTCTTACATACCTACATAGTTAGTTATAAGTGAAGCTAATAAAAGCGTGTTAAAAAGACCTGATGATGATGATGATACCCACATATACAGCCAAGTCAATTTCGTCAGACAAATAAGTCATCCTATATTCTTCAAAAAGTTAATCATTTATTTATTAGTAACAAACAAAAGTTTTAAATAAAATTATTTTAATACGGTTGTAACAATCGCGAAAACATAAGAAAACATTAAACAAAAGTTATACCTAAAGTGTAAGTTTTTTTTTATGTAAGTATACCTACCTACCTTATCTTGAATGTTAGCAACAGGAGGTGCTTGCATCTTTAAAATATATTTTTCTTAACAGATTTTGCCAAGAACCGTGTGCTGATCTCGAGTTGTTCTCGCAGTTGTCCATTGTTGCTAAACTCGTTTTACTAGCTGGTATTAATAGAGCAGTGGCTCAGCAATCAAGATGCACCTGCTCGGTTCTGGTCAAGAGCGAGAGGTAATTATTATTAGTAGTTTTGGTATATATTTTTTTACTATTGACAAGTAAACAACGATTCTAACTTGCCTTGTCCTGACTTATTATAAATAAATATATATACTGTTAATAAATAAATAAACAAAAAGGAATTTTAGATACAGATTTGGTTCACGATTGGTATAAAGAGTAACGGCCCCGGTATAGATCCTTGGGGTATCAACGTTATTTGTTGTAGTTTCTTGATCTGTATGTACTTTACCGATTTGTTAAAGATTTCAATTCAATGAGGATAAAGAAAGACTCACATTCGAACGAAAAAAGAGTTGTAAGGATTGTGTAGTGAAGTTATGTGTGACCTGTATTTTATAATAGTAATTTCGCCGAAAGTGATTCTGTTTGTTATTTTTTATGAAATATCTTTTAGAGAAAATATCGTATAATATCATCAAAATATCATTTAGAAAAAAAATCCTTAGATAGACCAGATAAGGAGACATTTATGTCTTACTAGCTGATACCCGCGGCTTCGCCCGCGTGAATTATAGCCTATGTCCTTCTCAGTACCCTAACCTATGTGTAATGCCAAATTTCATGCTGATCGGTTCAGTAGATACGGCGTGAAAGCGTAACAAACAAACAAACAAATGAACAAACAAACAAACTCATTTTCGCATTTATAATATTAGTTAGGATTTATACCAGATTCTTAATTTTCTTGACAAGCTTGCTTCTAACAAAAGACACTTAGGTAAGTATTAATTAAAGTTCCTTACTGTATACTATTTAATTTCATCCGTGAGGTACTAACAAACAAGTGAGTCTTTCCTCTTTATGATTAGTATTAATAATCATTTAGGTATACTAATGTATGGTACGTAAATTATTGTGAGTGAATCCATGGAACCCTAAATTTTTATCGATTTATGGCATCGATTGCACGGTCACTCTTCTTAATTGGGCCGTTCCATGAGTGATTGTGTAAAGGCAAGCCTCTATTAAACTTTTAATAAACAGAATACTCGGACTTTGGTATCGATATATTACAATAAACAATAAGATGCGATTGTTATCGAGTTGAACAATCGATATTATTCTGCGCAAATTATTAGGTACCTACTTACAATGCTCATTCTATTGAAATGTTTTAATAAAATTATTGCAGTAAGTTTTAACAATATTACGTAAGGTGCAAAACCAATCATAGCCGTGATTTAAACATAGGTAAAATGTAAAAGGTTACCTATTCATTTATTACGTTTTTTAATAAAGTTTTTAATGTTTACAAACTTGAAGACGTAGTTTTTTATTCCTCTGTGCTCAAGCAGTACCGTATTTGATTGTTTATATTTTTTAACTACAATGAAATAATATTGTACCAATAATTAATTTATTTTAATTTGTAAAATGTCCTTAAATTGACGTACCTAGTACCTATTTGTATATAAACGTTTACATTTCCAATTAAGTACTCAAATATCGTACTTACTATTAGGCGTACCTACCTCTACATAAAGAAATTAGATCCTCTCCAATATGTTAATAATATATTTCCCACCATTTACAAATAAAATACCTATCCGTAGCACATAATAGTTCCATATTAATCCAATTTGGCGTTCAAAAGCAGCCATCATCGCTTTGATCCGGCCGCCAATCAAAATGCCACTCCGCAAGCGGGGATAATATGGAAAACAGAAAACGAACAAAACATAGCTCGTTAGGTTTAGACCACTATCGCTCGAGCTCCCGGAATGTAGGCGTCATGCCAAACCCCGCTGGTAAAAAGTCTCTTCTTGCCTCCGAATTTTGGACACTGTTGGTTAGAAGGGAATTTAGGCTATGGTAGATCATTAGCTTCTTTCTTTATTTCGTTTTATATGTTATGGCTTCTATCCACAGTGATTCTGCCTACGTCACGGTTTGAAGAGACACAAAAATTCTCTATATTCTCATGACTAGTAATTATATTGGTTCTAACGATTCAACAATTTCTTTTTTCTATTTTTTTGCAACATTAGTCTCAAACGAAAACTTGACGGGCTGGTCACCCCTTTAAAGATCAGACAGGGTTTAGGTATTAACGTTCTAGCTGTGCCCGCGACTTCGTTCGTATAGAAAAAGTAGTTTATTGTACCTTCCCAGGCTCTACACTATCTGGGTACAAATTTTATTTAATACGATGCAGTAGTTTTGTCGTGTATACGAAACAGATATACAGAGTTACTTTCGTATTTATACTTAATATTAGTATGGATAGTATGGAAGTATAGATTGTATATTGATATTGGGAAAGAGGAAGGAAAGCGCTCGGAAATAGTGCTTAACGGGATTCACTTAATCCGATGGAGTCTCGTTGCTGGAATACTTAACATTTAATCGCTACAGACAGAATACCGCGGCTTCCAGACTCCAATCACATCAGGGGAATTAATACAAAGTAGAGAATTAAAACTAGATACTGCTTGAAAGACTCGGATTTTATTACGGTATATCTATAGTTGAGTTTTAAGAACATACATACTAATATCAATTACAATAACTGGATAGACAGAGCTTAGGGTACTGAGGGTTGTTCTTCAGATTTGTCATTAAATGCGCTAGCCATCCTACATGCTAGTATTTTTGTGATAGTGGCATTCTATATTTATTTTTTCTGAAAAGAAGTAATTTTTAACATTCTGCTTCATATACTATTTAAAATATTGACTCTTTGGCTTCGAAGCCTATTGACAACACGGTCCGGAACACAGAAGTGCGATTAGAGCATTAAGTTTGAAAACACCACAAATTGTTTCGATAATCACCATGTGTCCGCACTGAAAGAACAGTCGTCAAATAAAATTCTACACAATTCAAATGAAATATTACAAATAATCGACAAGAGAAAGTATATGGTTAAACATTCCGCAGCCTAACTACCGGCAATTTTCCGTAAATATGTGTACCACTAGCACGTTTCATTATAGCTCCGTAGCTAATATTCTCACACTATTTATTCTAATTTTGCCACTAACTGTGACCTGTGTAAGTGTTAATATGAAAGAATATAACAATGAAGAAACAAGTGTTTGTCCAACAAAATGCATGTTTAATATTATCAAGGAACTGTTCCCGTGCAATGACTTTCTAAATCTAATTACATCAAAAGGTGACCTAGACCAACTTATTAAATATCTATATGCAGAAAATTGCTACAGCATCGTTGTGAGAACCTTTTCCTATTTACAACAATGGCCATTCATCCCAAATGTTTACGTCATCATAGCTCAAGATACGGAGGAACTGTCAACGGAAATGTTTCGAATATCATTCAATTTCTTCTGGAGACCTCAAACAAGAATAATCGTTTATGTAAAGAATTTGGAATCAGAAAACTTAAATATTGCATTTGATGTGTTTTTAAAATATAAAATTTCAAATATTCTTTTAATAACTTGTACTAATAGTGGTACACTAATTTATACATATTTTCCTTTTGATAAAAACAACTGCGGAAAAAGATACGACATTGTTACTCTTGGAGAATGCGAGAACAATAATATTGTACAAACGATTTATAAGAATCGTATAAACAATGACTTAAGAAATTGCACTATAACTGCTTTACTGCATGAAAGTTATCCGGCAGTTATCACCAATACAAGCTCGTTTCAATTCTATGGAATCGGAAAACATTTAGAAGGTATAGAACAATCTGTGTTGAAACATGCTGCCCATAAAGAAGGTATGATTATTCACGATATAGTGCTTCCTAAGAAAACAAGTCTTGGTACGGTTTTGGCAAATGGTACAGTGACTGGTATGTTGCCCCTCTTACAAAATGGGTCTGTAGATATAGTCATGGGAGGACTTATTCTGATGGCAAATCGAGCACAGTTGCTGGATTTTGTTTGGGGACACAACTATCTCAGTTTTGGTCTATATTCACCAGTGGCAAAAGAACTCGTCTGGAAAGAAATACTGACCGAATTCAGCCCAAATACGTGGATATTAATAATACTTACTTACTTATGTGTCACAACAGTATGTTTGAAAATAGTTAATTTAAAACCGAAAATAATGATCAGTCCTGTACATGTAGTAACGGCAATATTTGGATTATTTTTTTCACAAAACACCAACAATATTCTTTTAAAGGCAAATCGATTGAAGTTCTTGTTAATTTTATGGATATGGTTTTCATTCTTAATCATTAACTTTTATAATTGTGATCTTTACAGTTTCTTAGCAAATCGCGTCCAAAAATTAAAGCGAGTCGATGTGAAGCATTTGAAAAAATTAGGATTTAAACCTTGTATATCTGATCGCATAAGAATATTTTTTTTACACGCTTTCAATCGAGAACTACCAAAAAATGCAAATTTTAGTGAATGCAGTCAATCAGAAACAGCGTTTGATATAGTTGCATCAAGGAATGATTTATTTTGTATAGATACATATCCTTTTTACAACTTATTATCCTACAAATACATTGATGACGATGGTACCCGTAAACTTGATGAAACTGGTTTATCTTTAATAGGTCATGTTACCGCAGCCATGTATCATAGTAAAGGGTTTCCTTTGCATGACCAATTGGAATACTATGCGAAACGTCTATTTGAAAGCGGGTTATTAAAATATCAAATTGGAAGAATAAAAGTAAAAAGTCACTTATTTAGAATTAAAGCAATTCATATTTTTAAACATTATAATAAATTGACATTAAGTGACTTAAGACTACCTTTTTACGTATTGCTTTTTGGCTTTATAGTATCATTTATTTGTTTTATCATTGAATTTATTGTAACAGTGTATGTAAACAGACCCCTGTATCCCTTCATATTGTAAAATACACTCTCGTCACCTTACAATATTGGGTAAGCAACCCGGAGCCCTTTGTTTCGCGTAAAATTTTTACATCGCGCCATCTTTATTAGGAATCTTAAAAAATTAGGGGCACCAATATAGACCCTGAGCATCCCTTTAAGAGAGAGTTAAATAATATGTTGCCAGTACGGAAATTGACACCTATCTTCGCTTAGATCAGATTTGAATAAAAACGAAAATCAATCAAAGTCATTTATTTTTCACATAACTTATCCAAATATTTATATTTGCGAAAATAAAATTTATATAATAATAGCGACATTTTCTGAAAAAACCTACAACGCGAAAATGTCAACATGGCAAAATTATACAACTCTCCCCTTATCCATGTAGACACACATTATAGTGAAAAATTTGGCTACCAAATTGTACTTACTTGCTTACTTACCTAACTCACATATCATAGGCAGTTAGTAAGTCAGCCTATAAATACTTATTCTGAAAAAAATATACAAAATATCTCTCAATCATTAGGAACATAAATTGTACGTAGAGTAGATATTAAGTCAATTTAGTCTAATATCAGGTTTTATTTTCCGTATGCTTTAGTTACAATCAATTTATCTTTTTCATGTGTCATCAGTCATCACAATTACATGGAATAGTCTTGTTTCGCCTTTAGTAAAGAATAAATACTTTTGTCAATATATAAAATACGGCTATTTATAACTTTAAAGTAGATACCCAGTATGGAAGGAAAGAAAAACGGAGAATGTTGCCACCAGCTGCTTCTCTTCTCGCGATGATCATTAAAGCCGATCAAGGGAATGGCGGATGACTGTTCGAAAACGAGCGATAATGTATTTCTAGCTTATTGAATTATACAATTTTAATTAAGAAATGTGCAATTGATTTAGATGAATGTGTTAAAGTTTTACGTAAATTATTAAATCTGACAAGTCAGCCCCTCTTTGATTGCTGCGCCCGAAAGGGTCCTTAATTGTTACAATTATACCTATATATAAGAATAAGATCTGTTACTTACATTAAAGTTGCAAATAAAGTTTTGAGTATTGAGCTTTAGTCCCATAGAAAAAGTTGTTCACATTGACAGGGTGACTTTGTATTGAAATTTTGTATATAATACTTTGTATTATTTTTACGGCTGACCCTCCAAAAGGACTCCAGAACCGGCGACAAGTAGCTGTAAATGACAAGTATTTTTCAACGCTGGGAATCGAACCCAGTCCCTCGTGTAGGAAGCTAGCGTGTTAACCATTGCGCGGGGATGGTAGTTAAAAATCCCAACTGATTTTATAAATATGTACGAAATTCACTGTCTGTCAATCTGACCTCTTCACCCGCTTAATAGTTTAGATGTACGAGTAGTTTGGTACAAAGATAGTTTGAGGCCTGGGACAGAACATACCGTACCTTTCATCACGAAAAAAGGTAGGTACTGTTTCCCAGGGATCGTCATCCACGCAAGCAAAGCCGCGGTCGATAGCTTGTTAGGTAGTTTTGAAGTTAATACTTACCTACTACCTACGTATCTTGTAGGTACTACTCGTGAGATCCCGAAGAAAAATACTAAACGACTGAGTGCTCTACAACACTTGCATTGCAGCGCTAAAATTTCGCGAGAATATCTAGAGAGCTATTAGGGCCATTAAAAGATTAGTCGGTGTCGGCATGCAGTTGCTAATCTGCATTCTACGGGTCTAGATAAGCCTGCGCTACAATTAATAAGGAAGCAGAAGCTGAAACTTTGAATAACGGGTGCTAAATTATTCTGAAAACAAAAATATAATCTAATAGGCTGTTGTTATACGTGTTCTTTTCAATTCATTAATAGGTAATTTTAATGTATGGGAAGTGTCTTTCTTAAAACGGTTGGCTGGAAGAGATCGCTTTAAGTGATAAGTCTGCCGGTTGTCTACCTTTTCGTGTAAATTGTATTTATTTTTTTTGTAATGTTTTTTTTTCTTTTGATGCAATAAAGTGTTCTTGTATTGTATTGTAAGTGTAACGTTTATATTGATAGGTACAGAGTACCCCCCCAATCGAAATGATGTCAAGATTTACAACCGGTCCTACATATAGAACTTATATGTTTTAAATCTCTTCTTGATCAGAAAATCACCAAAGACAACACTAGAAAAGCATTGGAGAGATCAACGATGGATCTACGAGTAAGCCTTGTTAAAGTAAATCTTACCTTCCTTAAAATCTAAAGTCTTGTTTCTTTTCGAAATGATTCGCCTAGAATGGAAACTGTTCACAACTTAAGCAGCAGCCCAGAAAAGAATAAGAACAGTCAAGTAACGACAAGTGAAGTTACAAACAAACAATATCGAATTTTTCCTCTGTTTAGCATTATCTGTATAGTTGTTTGTTTGTTTGTTTTTCGTATGTGTAAGTGGCCAACACTGGTGTCAGATTTTTCAAGCTGCCTTAAGGCATCTGACATAGCTTAACGACTGCCATCAACGACGACAGCCGGGACCAACGGCTGTATAGTAGAAACTTAAAATTGTCCACGATATAATCATAGATATAACTTGGCTCATATCGTATCTAAAGTTAAGATCGCTTCTATCTTTGCATCTGTTTTCCTTTTATGCGTGCTTTAGGGGATCTCGACAAACCTGAACACCTACATTTCTTTCAATCATTATTATGGCCCGAGTTAAACATGCTGCATAAGCTCAGACAGGTACTTGAATCTCTTATTATGACTGCGAGGATATTATGTAGATGGCAAGACGGTGATGAGTTATGTAATAGATAGTGAAATGTGTATAGTCGCCCTACAATTTCGTATTGTGATTGTGTTCAGATCACACCTACGGAAGGTGTCGCATCTATTTCCGTTTTATTTGTGTTCCAGGGGTCTAGATAAGCCTGCACTCCCGCCTTTCCTCGGCCATTATTCCGCGCCCGAGTTCCGCATATTGAATGAGCACAGAATCTCAACAAATGATGTTCAACAAACTTGCTCTCAATGCAAGTGGGTTAACGCAGATTCATCCGGCGATCTCGTTTTAGAAATGTTTTGCGCTTCATACTCAGTATAGGTGCTCTATCTAGACTAAAATCAACGAAGACTAACTATCGTAGCTGACACCATTAACAAAGCAGAGTAGGTCATACATAACTTATCATTTGGATTTTTTTTCTTGGGAACTCTTCGATTACAATAGTTGATCGGAACTACAAAAAATGGTTGTGGTCTGGCTGCGTACACGAAGCAGCCCGGTGTTATCCTTTCAGCTACTCAAAAAATCCCTTTTAGTTACATTAAGTACACCTGACGTACACCTGACGTACACCACTTCTACATTACCAGCCAAAGATGTTTGTGACTGGGCCAGGACGAAGGGCACGGAAAATTGAATTATTGAAATAAAGGCATGATGGAACTTTTTTGAATCCGTCATGCCTTTATTACATATACATACATATTATTATGTTTTTATCCCTTGGTGAGTAGACAGAGCTCA
Organism: Rhodophaea formosa; assembly: GCA_963082605.1. Taxonomy (NCBI): domain Eukaryota; kingdom Metazoa; phylum Arthropoda; class Insecta; order Lepidoptera; family Pyralidae; genus Rhodophaea; species Rhodophaea formosa. The sequence continues at coordinate 6,281,989 of OY720209.1, forward strand.
AGGTTATAAAACCCTAAGGCCACGTTTAGAGTTTTGGCGGACACTAACGTGGAAAATCTCTAGAAATGAGAACTCGATGGAGAGACTGGTCGTCCAGGGCCAGGTGGAAGGCAAGAGATCTCGCGGCCGATCACCAACTCGCTGGTCTGACCTTATTACAAAAGCTACCGAGTCAACCATGGTCCAATGTACGCGAAACGTAACAAACAGACAGAATTTGAAGCACATCGTGGAAAGAGCAATCCTCGAAAAAGCCGGCCGACCTAAAACCCTTCCATGTATCACGTCTGCGCAACCACGACCACTCTGACAAGAGTGAACGACTAAGAAGAAGAACGTGGAAAACGGAAACAAAATAGGAATGAGTAATATATTCAAAGATCACAATTATCAAAGACCAGCTTCTTCGGTAACATTTGTTCAGATAAAAAAAATATATTTTAAATAAATGCGTTATGTAGTATTTTTACGCTTTAACACATACTAAACGACTATTTAGAATGTGTTAAAACTTAAAACAGTAACTAGAATTAGTTACTCAAGTAAAATACAAAATTAGTAAATAAAACAGATATTACATTTAGATGTAAGGTTCATTGCTAGTTGACGAATTACTCGGCGTTTCCAACTCGGCTTGCCCAAGCGTGTGCCGCCGGATGAGCTATCTATTCCTGTAATTATAATACCTATCTTTGTTATCTGCTAATTTTGTATCATATTTCCCATAGCGCGCTAAATTTGTTTATTCACCAGACCTTGATTCAATATCTTCTTCTTCTGTTTTTTATTATATTATGGCTTCCACCGAAATTTCAGTGATTTTGCCAATGTCCAGTATAATGAAATACTAAGTATCGGTGTTGTACGGTAAAGTTTTTCCAAGTAGCATCAAAGATGGCGTATGTTCTTTGATGCCTCGTGGGAGCTTCTGGCGGCAAATCTATACGAGTCCATTTATCAGTCCACTTTAACTATTTCACAAATTGTTCATGAGCGCGAGCATTTATTACACCAAACTACACCAATTTCATATTATAAAGTCCACTAAAATCAATTTGCAAAATTGTCTAAGGCAAACTTCAACTGTACCCCTTGACTTCCTACCAAAAAACAATATCTGCATATTTCTTTAACACGGACCTCAAAGTTTCCATGGTGTAAGATATTTTTGTTAGCAAACTAGAACAAGGAAAATAAATAACAAGATAATAACAACAGTTTTATTTTAAATACTTATGAACTTATTTAACAAAATAACTTGCAATTAGATACTGAATGTTACCAGTGCTACAAATTAAATTATGAAAGTAAACGCATTATTTTCAAAAAGTGTTTCAATGAATACAGATTTATAAAATCTACCTCGTTAAAGCATATACACCTCCTAAGGATAATACTCCTCCCAGAGCGATGAACGTGGTGAGTAGAACCTGAAACAATAAAGTATAGTATATTTAAGTACTTACCTTCAATCAATACTATCACCTATTAGGTATAAATGCGAAACTCTGTCTGACTTTTGCCGATTTATGATTCAATCACAGAATAGAAATTTGGTGCGGAGGAACTATACCAAAATTTAATACATACATACATACTATCGCGTCATTATTCCTTGCGGGGTAGACAGAGTCTAAGGTCATAAGACCCAAATGCCACATTTAGCATCGTAGTCGGCGTTAAGGTGGAAAGCAGAATCAAAATAGTGAAGAGTTGCGAGCCGCATCGCCTATTGACGTGACTCCTCAGATTTTCGCCCAATCCCTTGACCGGCTTTTACGGTCTGCGCGGGAAGAAAAGCAGCTGGTATATATCTATGTTATTTCTTTTCTCCCAAACCAGCATGGATTGGCAAAATATAGGTAATAGGTTTTAAAATTGGTTATGTAGTTAGTAGTGGTTACACCGGGGAAGAAACCAAAAGATATTGAAAACTAAAGACCCTACAAGCTTGCGCTCAGAACCACGGGCGAAGAAAGTACCTGAAGTACCTACTTATATCTTTTTTGAACATTCGCACAAAAAATTTGCATTGCCTATAACACGGTCTCCGTTCTTCGTTGTTTCAGCGGCACTCGAATCATCGATAACCTAAGTTTTTTCTCTCTATAGCGTTAGCTTTACGTCCGAAAAACAAGTATATTTATAAGTTGAAACACGGTCTTATACGCTGCTTCTTCTCCTTGTTTTTGAGTTGAATTTACTCACCAACACTACGGAGGAAATAGGTTTTCCCAAAACAATACTGCAATAGTTCCGTAAAAACGTATTTCTAAGTTGTAAAGCGTGCTTTGCATCTCTAGTGTACAGGACAAATTTTTGTTTATATGAACGATAAAAAGATATGTACCTTGTCCTGCCATTGCCTATTCTTGATGCATTGGCTGTAAGGCATAGTGGAGAATGTGACCGAATTGTAAAGCGGCACCCACACATTAGGTAGCAACCAGAAAATGAAATCGTCTAACGCCTTACGTAGACGGTACGAGGGGCGGGTAACCAGGTCTCGCATCTGCAAATATTTTAGAAAAGTTATTAGACGTAAGATACATACAATAGTGGATTTACAAGAGAACAGAGTATACTGTGATCTTATAACTGAATATATCGTGATCTACTTATATTACCATTCTCGTGGCTCAGTAGTGGATTTACCAGAAGGCAGAGTATATTTTGATCTACTTATAACAGAATAGGTATATTGTGATCTACTTGTATTACCATTTTCTTGGCAATAAGTTAACTTTTACATTCGTATTTGGGTATAAAGTTCAATAAATACCTAACTAAAAAGTTTCTTGGTGTATGAAAAGTAGTGAAGCTTCAAACAATTTTTTGGTTTAGTCATAGGTACTTTTTTTGAAACAGCCTGAAGAACGCGCCATTTCTGAGGTACGAAGCTCTCCTTCAAATATTCAAATCAGGCTGTCTTGGTCTGCCTAAGTAATTAGTCAGTGAGTGACAGAACGAGTCTTGAGAAAATTTTTAGATAAGGTGCTTCTAAGTTGTCTATGAGTATTCGGACGTCTGTCGCCTAAGCAACAATATAAGCTTAGTTTACTACCTCCTCAATGTACTTAGTTCAAGATCGCTAATAGCGAACGTGTCTACACATCTTGTCCTGGAGTATTCCTCTAAGACTTTAGCCACGTTGTCTTCATACTTCTGAAATAGTCGGTCCAGCAATTTACAGCAGTCTTTGAAACCAGCGTTCAAGCCTTCCCAACGCGTAGTAACACTAACGATGGTCTATCGCCTAGACAATAATATGAGCAAAGTTTACTACCTACCTCAATGTAGTTGTACACAGCGAGATCGCTAATAGCGAACGTGTCTACCCATCTTGTCCTGGAGTATTCCTCTAAGACTTTTGCCACGTCATCTTCATACTTCTGGAATAGTCGGTCCAGCAACGTACAGTCTTCAAAACCAGCGTTCATGCCTTGTCCATAGAATGGGACTACTGCGTGAGCCGCGTCGCCTATGATGAGGGCTTTGTTGTCTACGTGGTATGGACGACACTGCAAGGCATCGATTAAAAGTTAGGTAGATTAACATATCATTTCATAGCATCTTGGGGTCTCAGTTTACCACAAAGTACGACACATGTGACGAAAACTTAAGATCAATCAATATTGGCTGTTGGTTAGCCCTATCAACCCCAGAGCATTACATGGCAGGCGCAACAAATATGGCTCTCAGTGGTATTCGTTGGTACCAGTTTCTACATGGAGGGGAGATCGCAGACTCTGAGAGACTGCGACTTAGATCTTCAAAAGTATATCAAAAGCTTCAATTTGTCGTTTTCAAAAGCAATTATTATTGCAATTATGATTTAAATATAAACGCAATGGAAAAAAAGGATTTTTTTCTCTATTTTTGCATTAGGAAAATGTCACCATAGTAAATCTCCATTCCGAATAGACAAAACCTACCTTAACAGAAACTAGTGGCGACGGCGACCCCGAAAAGAAATCCTCAATCAACTTCTTCTTACCGATCAACGGTATGGAATCAGGGAAGTATTGCTCAAAGAAGGCCATCAGCTTGTCTTCCGAGTCCAGCTGCTTGAAGTATTCGAACGGCATGAACAGAGTCACGGTCCACGAGCAGTCCTGGTTGGGCAACGCGATCATCATGAAGTTGCCTCTTGGCCAAATGTGCAAGAAATTCGCTGGCATCTGAAACTGATTTCAAAAAAAATACAAATCTCTATGTCCAAGTACATATGTAGTAGTAGGTAATTAAGTATAATAATTTTTAGGAGAATTTCACAGTCCAACAGTGTGTATCGAAGCAAAAATTAGAATTTTTTAGTTTCTTCTCTAGATCACAGAAGTCGATCAAGAAGAAGAGATAGAGGGACCACAGCACACGATATTACTTAAGAGTAAGATTTATGACCTGTCATATTCACTTTGTCTACCCTAATAAACTCACATTGTAGTTATCTTTGTTTTTTTAATTGATGCGGAACTCACTTTACTAGTCTTTATTGCTGGAGATTTCGTTGTTATAGAATGATAATGTGAATATAGAATGCAGTGGCGTAACAATAGGGTGGCAGGGCTGGCAAAATACCACGGGCCCCCGACCCAAGAGGGCCCCAGCCCAAGAGGCCTCGAACTCAATTTTTTTTTTTTTACATTTACTGATTTACTGATAGGGCCCTATCAAAAGAATTTGCCACGGGCCCCAGATGGTATAGTTACGCCACTGATAGAATGTATAATATAGTCAGATATAAAATCTTACAGAGCCGTTTTCATCGGCCGGAATACACAGCTCCATGTAGCCATGCTCGATGTAAGTCTGGCTGTAGTCAAATAAGGGCTGCTTCATCATGGCCTTCCTCACTGACGAGAAAGCCCCGTCAGCGCCGATGATAAGCTCGGCTTGTACTTCTACAGTCTCATTAGTGTCAGTTCTGAAATCAATAATTGTTAATTCAGTTTTATTTATGACTAGCTGTTCCCCGCGGCTTCACCCGCGTGATATAGCCTATGCTCTTTTCAGTAGATAGAACAGTATGAAAAGATTTCGATTCAGTAGATACGGCGTTAAAGCATTGTTACGCTTGTTATGCTTAACTTTTTCTTACTGAACAAACAAACAAACTCACTTTCGCATTTATAAAATAAGTTGGGATAATCAGATAACTAGATACAAATTAAAATCTAAAGTCTGCTTTAGATTTTAATTTGTATTTGGATAGAAAGTTTGTCGGATATTCCATCGACAAGAGCTTCAAAGCTCTTAAATAAGGAGAATTTGATCCAATTTGTTAGTTATAACAAACAGCAACTTAAAATTTTGCATTAGTACTTAAATGTACTTAATAAATTCATATTTGGCCACCGGCATGGGCCCCGCACAATATGCCTGCTTACAGGCGAGTCCCGTCTATCTGCCACAGTTTTTAGGATGGTGTTGGGACTCGACCTCCACCTCCTTAGTTTTAGCTAGTATATTTTTCTTACAATTTCATATTACTGTAAATAAGACCTAAAATACTAGTTAACCTTAGACATACTTATTTTTTATTGACATTGACAATGTAATTCGAAAGCGTTCAACAGACTAAACTTGCTATTATAAATGAAACAATATTGCTTCCTTATTTGTTCCGTAATAATTCTCGAGCTGGTAACTAGTCTAAATGAGATTAAATTTAAAACGTACTTAAATAAGTGCTTCAAGTACAATTTTCAAGTTCATTCGGCATCGAAATCAGTTCAGTACCTAGTTTATGACATATTTGAATAAATGTTTGCGAGGCCCAAGTTCGCGAGGAACTACTACATAGTAGGTACTTATTTTTATTTTATCATCTACCAGGTTTTTTATTAGATAGATCATTGCATAACAATTTTAGCAAATACCTGTATCTATGTTAGCCTATAATATAATTGCTACTTACTTTAGAAACTGCAAGGTCCCTTTCTTCAAATTAGCCTCTACCAACTTGTGGTTGAAAAATCTTTCCACGTTCTTGTAATTTTCTGATTCTGTAAATAACATAGTAATAAAAAACAAATGTTAAATTACTCAGTTACTCCCCGGTTGATTGGAAGAGATCCCTTCATGAAATAATACCCTCGTTGTATATTTATTTTCCTGTTTCATATCTGTTACTCTCTGTATACAATAAAGCTTCAAAAACAAAAAGAAAGAAGAAAGGTGTAGCGACTTGGAAAAATAAAACACTTATGAGATAAACAACTCGGCTTAAATTTTCCTTGAAGTGAAATGAAATCGAACAACAAAACAAACATCCTTGGTAATTTTCTTACTGAATTAATATACCTAAACGAATACTAATTTGAAACACACAAATACACACAAATAGTTATTTTGTTATTCATAAGTAAGTAATCAATTAGAATTGCATAATAAATGCCTAATTCACTTTGTTATCGAAGTTCATCTTAGTTCATTCTGTTATTGTACATAAGTATTATATCAACGTCTCCTTATCATATCATAGGCAAACTTACAAACAGAGGAAACATGAGCAAATCAGTCTCACTCAGTAATGTAAACATTATTACGTTACATTTACCTCATACCTTTTCTTCGAAGCTGGTCTGAAGAAAAGAAAGAATATACCATGTGCCCCTTTTTCCGCGCAGACCGTATAAGCCGTTCAAAAGATAGGCGAAAGGAATTCATGAAAAAGAGAAGAGAATAACTGATTACCGCCAAAAACGGCCGTTTTAGGCGGTAATCAGTAGTTCTCTTAATCACTGATTCACATTATAAGTATTAAAACATGATTCCAAAAATATTTCAGGTTATTTACTAAGGCTTATATGATTTACATTCTTGAATTTCTTTATATTTGTAAAGTATTAGGAATAAAATTATCGGCGTCGCTAGTGTGCCTAGTGTGGGCCCTTAATGAAAACCGCTAACATACCCAGCCGCTAAACCTTGCTTATTTTAATTCAAAACTTGAAATTATGAGATGTAATTTAAACTCTTAAAAAATTAGGAGGTGGAATAAATATTTTATCTACTGACCTTGGAGCAGTGTGCTATTTAGATAATTCCGGCCAACGGAGAATATGCACTGGAAATAAATTAAGAGTATGATTTTAAACTTAACGTCATCATTCGGATATTCCTCAACGAGGGTACATGCCATTTTCCTCGATGTATTATTAGTGTTTTATTTTGTTATGGTGTATTTTTCTAAATTAGCATGGTATCCACGGAAGACCAGCGTCGTAGCCCACACCACGGCATATGCTGAGTGGAGACCATTTTGGTACAAAATTGTTGTGTGCATATCAATAATTATGTATTATTTTTTCCTTTTGTGCCAAATGAACATTTTTCTTTCTTTCTTTCTATGTAGGAAAGACTCAGATCGCCAATATGAACATTTTATTGCTTTAGCGCCAATGCTACGAACTCGACAAAAATTGTAACGTACAAAAGTGTTTACCTTCCGACCTGGCAATTTCTGTAAGAAAGTTTTTTTTTTCTCTTTTTTGACCTTCGAACGTGGGTGAGGTTCTGTGAGAATGTCTTTTTTTTTTTGAGAGGGCCCAGCTTACGACCCTCACGGGAAAAATGTATCATATTGACGACGTACTCGTAAGTCCGCCCCTATTTCATTGCCATGCCCTTAGGCTCTAGACTATCTGTGTACCAAATTTCACTTTAATCCGTTCAGTAGTTTTGGCGTGAAATCAAGACAGATAGAGTTACTTTCGAATTCATAATATTGGTATAGATTAGGATTTCAGTGGCTTAAAAAAATTACACTAGCGTTGGCCACTGACACACTCTAAAAACTTACTAATGCATACTGTCGGGTCCTACTCACCCAGCTCTTGTAAGTATTTTCCAGACATATTCATACGTCACACTTAACCATCTTCGTAAAATTTTGCATAGACGTTGTCGGGAGTACACAGAAGGACATAGAGTACCTTCCATCCCGGACGAAAAAACTGTGTCCAAGGTATCTACATCTATGCGATCGGAGCCAGGGGCAAAGTAAGTTTAATAATACCAAATTCTCATTTCTTACCTGTTTTGTCCTAGCATCATAAGGGATTTCGTAAGTGGAGCCGTCCGGCCGATGGATCTTCCTCGCGGCCATCGGGATCCCGTGCTGCTGTATGATGTGCTCCTCAACTCCTACATCCTTCAGGGCTCGCCGACCTCTCACGGAGAGCGCTAAGTTGATAGACCTGCCTCGCGCTTGAGGGGTCTTCCTGATATCTTCGGGAAAGAAAAGGGTCGGGTTTAGAATAGCCAAAGACAATGTAATAATAATCATCATCATCAAGTCTTAGTCTCCACTGCACGAGCACGACCCTCTCTGTACTACCAGAGCCATATATTAGCCAGAGCAGTCAGAGAATTAGGCTTACAATCTTCAGGCTGGCAAGACGGGTTGAAGAGGTCTCTTTGATGTTTATAACCCTTGTTTAGCTTGTTTCCTAAGTCGCCTCCTACGACATCCACGGAAAGACTTGGAGTGCTCCTATTCTACTCTACCGGAAACCACATAATTTATTAATATTGGGCATCAACCTCATACAAAAATATTTTTGGACCGAATTGATGTCTGTTCCATTGTTGCCTTCTGTAAACGCCTAAACGGCTTGACCGATTTTGAAGAGTGAGGTGTCAGTAGATTCGTATTTTTCCCCGGGCTGTCATTAGCTATGTAACGTCAGCAAAAAAACAATATGGCGGACGTCAACTGTAAAAACAGCAGTCAGCCCCCGTAGCATGCCTCCCGCGACGCCGTTTATATCGCGCGATAAACTATCTACTTCTCGCTCTTCAGTATGGCGAAAAACAAGATGGCGATAGTCGATAAACGTTGTCGCGCGTGCCATGCTACGGGAGCTGGATTTAATTTTTTTAAATAATGCCACTTATTTTCTATTTCTCGCAGCTGTCCCCCGAATAAGTTGTTCATACTGACGCGCTAAGTCACTTCTTCAAGGCTATGTTGAGGGTCATTTTTCAATTAAATTCAATATTGTATGTCATAAGTTTACGCAGAAATCCATAAGCTTCCTTATAGCCCATAAACATAAACGTACGAACATAAACCTGTAGGTAACCCTATCGCAAATTTTAGTCCCTGTTATTTTTTATCGCCTGAGAACTAAAACTTGTCCCACTTACTTAGCAACTCAGTAGAAATCCGCCACTGTAAATCTAATCATGGGATTACTAACTTCGTCGAAACACTGTTAAATGGATAATTTGTGTCGTTTAATCGTGGTCTTGACAACTCTGAGGAATAATTTAAAAAACCCGTCTGCTCTTCTTTATTTGAGTTTTGCTGGACGGTAGTTGCCTAATGTCATAGTAAGATCATATAAAATTTGTTACCAATGATACTAATTTCTATCTTAAAATACTATATAGAACACTTTAAATTTGATATTGATTCGTTAAGTGATCTTAAAGCTTCTTTAAAGCTGGACGAATAGGACCATTTTTTAAAGTATGAAAATCTTTAATTACAATTATACTGTATTGTAGTTCGCAAAATTTATAGCAACTTTTATTATGAAACCATTACCATAAACGAAATATTTCGTATGGCTACCAAACAAAGTTTTCACGCCACTAATACAATATACAAGCTTGTGACGTCACAAATATGTAGGCATTTCAGCGGCGCGTTTTCACGTCAAAAAACATGTGACTTTAAAACATTTATATCTTAAAGTTTTTTTGTTTAGAAATGTATTTCTGTCACTATTGTGTTTATTTTTGACAGGTCTTTACATAGCAACACGAAAAATTTTTTCAGTCAACATGCCCATTCTCAACTGCCTGTCCGGTGGTTGCAAGTATGGGTACGCGCGCCCGGCCTCCCAAGCTGTTACTTGCTTGTCCCGAATCCATACGAGCAAGTAGCATCCTTAATACCTTACGAGCTCCGTGGCGCAGCGGTCAACACGCCTGCCTGTGACACGGAGGTCCCGGATTCGATCCCCGGTCAGGTCAAGATGGAAAATGATCTTTTTCAGATTGACCTGGGTCTTGGATGTTTATCTATATATGTATATATTATAAAATATAGTATCGTTGAGTTACTATCCCATAACACAAGTCTCGAACTTACTTTGGGGCTAACTCTTTCTTCTTTTTAATTATGGCTTCCACCGAGATTTCACTGATTCTGCCAATGTCCAGTATAATGAGATACTAAGTATCGGTGTTGTACGGTATGTGGCATCAAAGATGGCGTATGTTCTTTGGCAGCCTCGTGGGAGCTTTTGGCGACAAATCTATACGAGTCCATTTCACAGTCTACTTTAACTATTTCACAAATTGTTCTCGAGCACGAGCATTTATAACACCAAACTACACCAATTTCATATTATAAAGTCCACTTAAATCAATTTTTTGCAAAATTGTATTAGTCAAACGACAACTGAACCCCTTGACTTCCCACCAAAAACTCTTGGGGCTAACTCAATCTGTGTGATGTGTCCGTATATATAAAAAAAAAGATACCATCCTCCAATCCAACAAACTCCTACCCTTTCTTCGCTTAAATCGGTTTTGAAGGGCAGCAGCGTCGAGACCAAGATACGCCAAACAAACTCACCAACCCATCTGCCAAGTGGTGAATATGGCCATGATGACAATCCTTAGGGAGGCCTCTGTCAAGTGGACTTCTTAGATGGCGATGGTGATGACGACGTTATTTCATTACGGGTCTTTTAACAACAATCAAGCCAAGGCTTAGAAGAGGGTAGAATAGTTACCAGTTTTTGATAGATAGGTACGTTCGTTTTTTTGTTGACGACACACACCTATGATGCTCTGAGATAATACGAATTTAATTAGAATTAGTCAAGCCGTTTAGGCTGCATGGGGTTACAAGAAACAGACATACTTACACATATGCAATACAAACATACTTGTGATAAACATTACCCTCCTTCTGAATGGGTTGGTCGTGTAAGAACATATGGTACCTATTCGCTTTTCAGAGAAATTATCCCAAGGGCTTCAATTAAGATTGATAAAAAGGTACATCAATGAATTTAGATTAGATTCTGAGATTGATTTACCTTCGCGATATTCATACAGCCTCACGCGATGCCCCCTTTTTGCCAAGTACAGCGCTTCCAGTGATCCAACCTAGGAAAAACGTTATACCTATTTCATTATAATTTATATTTAGGTATTTACATACAATGTGTCTCTGTACTACCAGAGCCATATACTAGCCTGAGTAGTCAGAGAATTTGGCCTACACTCTCCACGCTGGCCAGACGGGTTGGAGAGGTCTCTTTGATGTTAATAAGCTTTGTTTAGCTTGTGTTTCCTTAGTCGCCTTTTACGACATCCACGGGATGACTTGGAGTGGTCCTATTCTACTCTGCTGGGAATGGTACACAGTACAAATGGTAGTACAGAGAGGGTCGTGCTCCTGCAGTGGAGACTAGAAAGACCTGATGATGATACAATGTGTCCCGACAACTGTGTCGGGGCGTAAAAGGGGCCACTCAGCCCGTCATATGAAGAACTTTTCCTATGAGACTAAAGGTGGAAATTCGAAAATAAATTCACCATTTCCCGGCCGGCCAAACACTTGTATGGGAATTTCTTAGGGAAATGACAAGTTCTATTCGAATTTCTAGCATTAGTCTCATAGAAAAAGTTGTTTTTATTGACGGGCTGAGTCGCCCCTTTAACGCTCCGACATAGTTGTCGGGACACATAGTATATTAGGTAGGTAACCACTTACCACCTGTGGAATGACTTTTTCATAAGTATAATAGAAACAAGGTAATCCATACTATCCATACTATTATACTATTATACTATTATTTACTATTATTATATTATAAATGCGAAAGTAACTCTGTCTGTCTGTCTGTCTGTCTGTCTGTCTGTCTGTCTCGCTTTCACGCTAAAACGGCTGAACCGATTAAAACGAAATTTGGCACACAGATAGGCTATAGCCCGAGAAAGGACATAGGCTACTTTTGATTTCGATAACGTAGGTTAAGCAACTCTAACCATGGTTCTAATTAGGATGGTTGGCCAAAACTAAAACGGCTGAACAGATAAAAACGAAATTTGGCACACAGATAGGCTATAGTCTAAGAAAGGACGTGGGCTACTTTTAATTACGATAACGCAGGTTAAGCAATTCTAACCATGGTTCTAATTAGGATGGGTGGCCAAAACTAAAACGGCTGAACCGATTAAAACGAAATTTGGCACACAGATAGGCTATAGCCCGAGAAAGGACATAGGCTACTTTTGATTTCGATAACGTAGGTTAAGCAACTCTAACCATGGTTCTAATTAGGATGGTTGGCCAAAACTAAAACGGCTGAACAGATAAAAACGAAATTTGGCACACAGATAAGCTATAGCCTAAGAAAGGACGTGGGCTACTTTTAATTACGATAACGCAGGTTAAGCAATTCTAACCATGGTTCTAATTAGGATGGGTGGCCAAAACTAAAACGGCTGAACCGATTAAAACGAAATTTGGCACACAGATAGGCTATAGCCCAAGAAAGGGCATTGGCTACTTTTGATTTCGATAACGTAGGTTAAGCAACTCTAACCATGGTTCTAATAAGGATGGGTGGCCAAAACTAAAACGGCTGAACAGATAAAAACGAAATTTGGCACACAGATAGGCTATAGTCTAAGAAAGGACGTGGGCTACTTTTAATTACGATAACGCAGGTTAAGCAACTCTAACCATGGTTCTAATTAGGATGGTTGGCCAAAACTAAAACGGCTGAACCGATTAAAACGAAATTTGGCACACAGATAGGCTATAGCCTAAGAAAGGACGTGGGCTACTTTTAATTACGATAACGCAGGTTAAGCAACTCTAACCATGGTTCTAATTAGGATGGGTGGCCAAAACTAAAACGGCTGAACAGATTAAAACGAAATTTGGCACACAGATAGGCTATAGCCTAAGAAAGGACGTGGGCTACTTTTAATTACGATAACGCAGGTTAAGCAACTCTAACCATGGTTCTAATTAGGATGGGTGGCCAAAACTAAAACGGCTGAACAGATAAAAACGAAATTTGGCACACAGATAGGCTATAGCCTAAGAAAGGACGTGGGCTACTTTTAATTACGATAACGCAGGTTAAGCAACTCTAACCATGGTTCTAATTAGGATGGGTGGCCAAAACTAAAACGGCTGAACAGATAAAAACGAAATTTGGCACACAGATAGGCTATAGCCTAAGAAAGGACGTGGGCTACTTTTAATTACGATAACGCAGGTTAAGCAACTCTAACCATGGTTCTAATTAGGATGGGTGGCCAAAACTAAAACGGCTGAACAGATAAAAACGAAATTTGGCACACAGATAGGCTATAGCCTAAGAAAGGACGTGGGCTACTTTTAATTACGATAACGCAGGTTAAGCAACTCTAACCATGGTTCTAATTAGGATGGGTGGCCAAAACTAAAACGGCTGAACAGATTAAAACGAAATTTGGCACACAGAGAGGCTATAGCCTGAGGAAGTACATAGGCTACTTTTGATTTCAATAGCGCAGGTAAGGAGCGGCCGCATATTATCAGAAATTTCTGTTAGAAAAATTCTGACGCTCGCCGGAAGGCACTCCGTGCATACATTTTGTATTAGCTCCCGCACACTGTTAGAAAAATTCTAACGTGTCGTCCGTTTCTGATGCCCGCCGGATGGCACTTCAGCCGGACGTCAGAATTTTTTTGATAGAAATTGCGGAAGGCGTGTTTTCCATACATTTTGTACTAGGCCCCCCCGCACACTATCAGAAATTCGCGTCAGTTTACCGTCCGCCGCCGTACGCTGCACACGTGTTTGTTGTATTTTAGGAACCTACGTTCTTGACGAAAATGAGTTAAATCAAGATTTAATTGCCGATGTGGAAAAATATCTATGTTTGTGGAACGCGATGTTGAAAATGACCAGAATAAAATACACAGAGACTTAGCTAGGAAGCGAATATGCCAAATATTAATTGAGAATTGAAATCCATATTTCAATATCAAGGTTTTTAGGGTTCCATGTCCAAAGCGTAAAAACGGGATCCTATTTACGAGATTTCAATGTCCGTGTGTCACCATCATACATAAACCGTTGTTTGTTTGGTTATTCGTATGTGTAAGTAGCCAACACTGGTGTCAGCGATATTTCAAGCTGCCTTAAGGCATCTGACATAGCTAAACGACGGACATCAATGATGACAGCCGCTACCAAAGGCTTAACGTGCCTTCCGAAGCACGGAGGAGCTCGAGATATTTTTATGCCACTTGCGGTCACCCATCCAAGTAGGGACTGCACCAGGGGTTGCTTAACATACGTAAGCGCTCATAGAGCTCACACCCACTGGACCATCGGGCTCCTCAAATACCTCTCCTCATAAACCATGATTACTATACAGTTAAAATTTTCATAGATGATGAACTTATTTGCTTTTGCCGTAAACACTAGAATCAGAATAAAATCCTAATACAATATTATACGAGTAAATGCGAAAGTGAGTTTGTTTGTTTGTTTCTTTGTTACGCTTTCACGCCCTACAAGTATCTACTTAACCGATCATCATGAAATTTTGCATACACATAGGTTAGAGTACTGAGAAGGACATAGGCTATAATTTACACGGGCGAAGCCGCGGGTAACAGCTAGTTATATATAAACCATTAAATCATTTGTACAAAATCTTGTAGGAAGGTATCAAATGTTTTATTCTATTTAATAGAAAGCTTATTTAATGTTAACATGATCTATCAGAAATCAGAACCAGACTTCCAATAAAATGTTATGGCCGGTGAGTTGGCCACCAAGTTTCTTATGCTATAAATATAGGTACTTTACTTACTTACATTACTTTAACAACTATAACAAATCTAATGATTGATGTTCATCGGGAGAACAATACTTACATAAGTAGATACATACTTATGTCAAATTTCATCGATGTTTGATATGTAAAAGAAATACTTAGATCGACATACATATCTATATTTCCACAAAACAAACCTAACCCTCTTTTTACCGCAATCGGATTCGGATAGCAAACTAAGTTGTTAAATCCGAATGTATTCGTAACGTATTCTCACCGTTAGTAGCTAATTAACGATGTGGAAAATTATGGGATAAAATAAGAAAATTACCCAAATAATTAAAGTTACTTGATCTAGTTTTTGCCGTGGAAAATCTCACAGCTTCCCCGGTTAATGATCTTCAAAAAAATATTATGCAATTATTAAACTTGTACTCACCAAACCGCCTCCAACGATCACAATATCCATAGACTTCGTATGTCCATTCTGCATCGTCATATTGAACACCAATATTCACACTAACAATACAAAAAAATAATTTAATTAGTTATCCTAAATGCCGACCACCCATACGCGCGAACGCAAAGAGGAACAGCGCTGTACTATAACATGGCATTGAATGAGCGGAATTAGATACATTAAAGTTGAATGATTCCAATCGATGTGATAATTCTATTGAGTCGGTAGTCATAAAAGAAGATGATTAGGTGGGTCCGATACACGTTTGTTTGACGATTTTATAAATAAAATGGATATTTATTGCAGTCTCTCTAGTTTCTCTTATTGGTGATTTAGGATAAAAGGCAAAACATACAATATACTAGCTAGCCCGCAGACTGTAAAAGCCGGTTAAAGGATTGCGTGAAAATCTAAGGAATCACGTTAGAAGATCATATTTTTTAAAGTAATTATGTCCAGTGCCGCATCACTCTGAAATTCTTCAGGGTTCTGGGAAGAATTATTGATAGAGATCCGTATGGCTAAGGTTTCAGCAAAATTCATTATCAAAGACGATAGTGCATGTAATAAATACAAAAAGATTTTAAAAAAATCATAAGTTCTAAAAAAAATTGCTCCTGTTGGGTAAGTAGATACCTATATAGATAAAAGTAGCACAGGTAGTAGGAAGTAGGATTAATAGATACGATTAGATCTTAAGCATAAAATACCATTTACTTGAGTAAGAAGTATTTAATATTAATTTATTAATATATGTAACACGCATGCACCTACTTAACAAAATATTTGTGAGTCGTGATAACATTGAAACAACTGGTTTTCGTTTAATTACTAGGTATATTAGATAAACAAATAAAAAAACAAGTAAGTACATATCAACAGAATAATTTAGAAACTGGTAAGATGTTTTGATTGCTTTTTGAGAAATAAATACAGCATCAAATGACGACTTGAATTTATAACATCCTCAGGTTACACAATATGTAAAATTAATAATAATAATGAAAAATTGTAAATAATTCATATTAAGAATTAAGATTTTGTTGTTTTAAAGTCGTCATATATTTATCGTGAAAGCCACCCGGAACTTTTTAGGCTACAGAGGAAATGTGAGCTCGCGATACTCGATCCGAAGCCACAGTCTAAAGTGTCATTGACATTATACTTACAGCTATGCTATGTCCCAGCGGTTTCGATCCATGTCAATCTTTCTACACTCGCTTTTCTATTCGATAACACACTTAAGTAGGTATGTTAACAAGTTGCATGATTCAAAAAATTAAAAACCCCGACTGATGTTTTTGACAGTTTGCGCTAATATTATTTTGCTGACGTTACATAGCATAGGAGTCCTATGACACTCCGGAGAAGATTACAAATAATTAAATGAAAAAAAATAATGACACTTCTGACATGACTCTTCAAAATCGGTCAAGCTAGCCATTTAGGCTACAAGAGGTACCAATGAAACAGACATACTTGCCTACATATTATGTAAACATGCCCAAATAAATAGTTGTTAGTAGTATATAGTAATAGTTAGTAGTAAAAAAAAACTGTTGACATACTACAGTAAAGAAGGTCGATGTCAGGCATGCGACCAGCTGTAAAAACGTGGCCAAATGTTATTAAAGAATGAATTAAGCCATGCTGTGTTCATAGCCGACCCTGGGTGTTGTGCCTTGTGGTGGTTTCACAGCTGAAGATGAGAAGAAAACCTCTAAACTTACAATGTATGTACAGATTATTATCTTGAGATACAGAAGACAAAATACGTACCTACTGTCAATCGGCTTCGGTCGAAAACGGTCCCTCTGTGCAGAGTAATTCTCATGTGAGCTCGCTTGTCAATCAAGATACTAATAAAAGAAAATTTGATCATTTGTTTGTAGTCAATGGAAAAACTCAAAAACAACTGAACCGATTTTAAAAAAATCACCCGTGTTGATAACTGCCGGGACAACTTGATAACAACGGCTTTTGAAGCACGGAGTAGCTAAAGATATTTTATGCCTTTACCATCAAAGTTGGTTATGCGTCCGGGGTTGCTTAACATGCGGAAGCGCTAATAATACTTACGACCTCTATCTTATTAAATATTTTACTATTGAGATTTTAGCACTAAAAAGGTAAGTCATCATCATTATTTCGTGTAGGTGACACGGTCAGTCGACCATGCACACCCTGGTGCCAGAGTTCTTCGGAACCGCCTCTTGTAAGAAGTTAGGTAAGTATAGGAGAATAACACAATCTGAGAAATAGAGATATGTTTATTGTTCAATATTAATCACTTACATACATAGAAGATATTCTTAAACCTATATTCCTAAATTATTTGTTATAATATTCGAGTATTCACATGTCCCTAACAGATGACTATGTTGCCCTCACAAAAATTTCCCTATTTCAGGGTGCGAGTTAAAATGGTGGAGATATACTTGGAAATATTTAAATATAAAAGCTTGTTCATATATAATTGCTCCGTAATAGAATACTATGAATCCTAGAATATTTTAACACACTTTTATTTTACTGACTTATCCTTACCCATTCTTATCTGTCATACACTAATACAATAAATCATATCACTAGACGTCGAAGAATTTTTCTCGTGTTTTCTCCTATTTTTTACAGAAAATTGTCCCATTACGAAACATCACGAATTCCAGAATTAACATACACTCTATCTCACTCTCTCATCATAATCTTATAACATCCTACACACTATTCAAATTGTCAAATCAACAGAGCAGGACAAACTTATACACGAAAACGAGAAGTAAGGGTTTCTCGCCATGTTTTATACGTCCATCTCAGCTGTGTTGAATGACAAATTGGACCATCTGTGGGCAAAGTTCTATATAAACTGAGGATGACGAGCCGTACGTACGAAATTCTGAAGCGCTCAAAGAGAGCCAATTAACACCGTTGCGATTAGCTCACTCTTAAACTTTGTACTGTACCGTGAAGACGCCGTTCACGTCCCGTGATTGCTTTTAAATGTCCGTTTCTTGGAGTAGAACACGTCTACATCAGTTTATATAGAAGTCTTCGTCTGTGGGATGTTTAACGCATTCTCATCTCTGACAATCACAGTTCAGAAACTCATATTACTAGGCATGGAGGACACATCTTCCGACGGGCTCTGACTCGAACTGAAAGAACTGAGTGTTTCTCGCGTCTCCTCCTTAATCTTAAGATGCTCAGTGCTGGACGGCGGCCGCGGCAACATCGGGCGGTCCTTATCTTTGTGCTCTTTAGGCTTATCCTTACTGCTGTGCTTATGCTTGTGCTTGTGTTTGTGCTTCTTTTTGTCCTTCTTCTTTTTCTTAGCCTGCAATATGTTGTTAATTTAATAAAAACAAATTATTACTCTTACTACTCCTAGGCCTACTAACACCACCTATTTATTTACTAAATCGGATGACAGGTGTCGATGCGTATCATAATAGAATTTACTGTTATAATGCGGGTTTTACTTGCTCGAACTTTTAATTTGAAATATAAATAATTTAAGATATTTTTAACAAAAAACGAAAAACACTTCAACCCTATAAATTTATTAGAATAGGCATAAAAATAAAATGGAAATAAGTATAAACCGAACGGCATACCTATAATTTTTTTTTTGTTTTAGTGTATATTTTCAAAAACTGCTCCACACATTTCGATAAAAGAATTATGGGACCATCTGTAAAGTATTACCTATCGAACAAAAAAAGTATTTCTTAAATCGGTCCAGGCGTCTTCGAGAAATCGGGGAACATACATAAAAAAAAAGATTACGACGAATTGAGAACCTCCTCCTTTTTTTGAAGTCGGTTAAAAACGCATTGTAACAGTAAATCCTACATTCGTAGGCATCGACATCTGTCATCCGAGTTAATAAATAGGCAGGCAGGTAAGCCGTGAATGCGATGGCTAGATGAAATCGACAAATTCCATTAGAAAAAATGGAGGGAAGCATTTTCCCGAGTAGTGGCGAAACTAGCAAGGGTCTCTCGGGACGGTCAAGATAGTGTCGTCCCAGACACGGGCTGGCGGGTTGCCCCCAAAGGGGTATCCGGAGCGGACCGCCCCCGCCCCCCACCCTAGCTATGCTACACCCCTGCTTACGAGGTAGACGGTGAGAACTTAAGGCGCACAGGTGGTATGATAACAAAGATGGTTTGCTCGCCCGTCGACTATTGACATCATCTCAAATTATTTCTTGATCATCTTTTACTTGTACTCATTCTACGTTCTTGTTTATGACAAATATAACTGACTTTATTTTCATTCGCGTTAACGCGAATCATATAATAGATGTAATATAAATTTCCTTATCTAATGGAATTATTATTAGACAGCTTGTTACGAAAAGATGATACAAGACTAAATAAAACAAATAGTGATATGTTATCGTTACTTAAACCAACATTCTTTGTCTGTTTCTTTTCGTGCAAAATATATTGGAGGAAGACGGCCTGATTTGTTGTAATCTTACAAGTTTTATCTTAAAAATATTATCGAGTTATCGAGTAAATTGACCCGTAAGTATAAACACACCCCACTTATGGAGCCACCTACCTTAACAAAAGGCGAAAGGAAATTGCAGCAATCCCAACTAATATTATAAATGCGAAAGTGAGTTTGTTTATTTGTTTGTTTGTTTGTTACGCTTTAACGCCATATCTACTAAACCGATCATCATGAAATTTTGCATACACATAGGTTAGGGTACCGAGAAGGACATAGGCTATATATTATTTGATAATGTTGGTATAAAATCAAGCATTTGATCAATTTATCTGACATGAGGATTCCAATATTTTACTCTTGCGTACTTAGTTGTTACATATATTTTCGTAAATACGAGTATATGAAATAATTTTCTCAAAACACCTTATTTTTTAAAGGAGAAAAAACGTGTTGATAACTTGAATAACGAAAAAAACTAAGACTTTGTGACGTCATCATTTCCTTGAGCCTGACTGAGCCTTCAACACGTTATAAAGATCTAAATGTACATATTGTCGTTATCACGAATAAACATCTCGGCTGTATCTGGATATGCACTGTTATAAAATATAATTTACATAACCTTGAATCTCCGTCATATATTTTCATTGGAATTTATACACGATAGCTTCATTGCAGCATCCCACCCTCGAACTTTGTTACTAAGCGATGGCTTGATTATTTTCATCGACAAGTTGACACGTCCGTGAAGTAACATAATTTTTTTGTATAATATCACACAATAAAGAAAGACAGTGACATTTTCAGGGCGAGAAAATTTTGCTCAGAGCAAAATTTTGCTTCAGAGGTACAAGAAATATTTTATAGGAAACATTAATCATCAAGCAAGAACTTTTAAAACATCAAAAACTAAGCAACCCCCGACACTAAAATTCATCTATCTAAATTTGATAAAACATGTCTAAGAACCATCGTTAAAAAACCTGCTGTTATATCGCAATATATAAGAATACTGCATTCAAAATCGCATTCGATTAAAAGCTACGGTGCTCAGACAGACATAGCGAGCGATCAAAATAATAACACTCCTCTCTTTGCGTCGGAGGTTAAGAACAGATAGATGCCGATTGATTACTCACCTTAGGGGCGCCGAGATCATCCTTATCATGGCGGAACATGCCGGGCTCGAACCCGATAGGGCCCGAAGACCCGGGGATGCCGGGCAACGGCACCGCGTTGTCGGAAATAAACTCGCGTTTGCTGTCATCCTGTGACAAAATATTGTCTTATAGTCTCTGATTTATTTTCAAGTCTTTTCAGGTAAATTTGTCTTTTCAGAAATCTTTAAGATGCTACACGGGGTCCAGTGCTGCCCTCATTGAAAGAAAACATAGGCATCATTGAAAATTTTGAGCTAGGAGTGTCTAGGAAACCCTTCAAACTATTTATGAACTACTTACTAACTTAAAAAAAAAACAAACTTAATTTTGCATTTTCGCAAAAGTGGATGTTTTCGACAAAAACGCATAATAAAGCTTCATGTTCACACGTTTTATAACGGGGACAGCACTGGACTCCGTGTATTGTCCTAATGTCGCCCTCTTCAAAAATAATGGGGACTCACTATAGTAAGTAGACATCGCTTTATAACATCATAAAGCCTTGCCGCTCGTGATTGCATTCAACATGTAGTGTCACGAAACATAAGCTAAGCGAATGAAATAGTCTGTCGCGCTTACACGTCTTCCATCTTGCTCACACATATGTATTCTATCCCGCTCACACACAGTCTCGAATATTCAGTCTCAAACTTTCTGTTGTTCTGATGCTCGACTGCGGGACCGGCAGCCCGTCGTCTTTGTGATCGCTCTCCAGCACCGGAGGCACCACTGATGGAGACTCAGTCAATGGACCCACGTCACAGTGGTGACACTCCTTGTACGTGAGAGTTCGAGCACCGGTGACCTTGAGCCGGGGCGTGCGCGTAGGGTTGACAACGCGTTACTCACTCACTACTAACTTCGTGCCTGCGGTGCGAGACGTGCGAGATACCTCCAGTTCCGTTCACGCCCCGATCGCCGCTCATTGCCCCCGCACACGTCCAGACACTCACACATAGCCGCAAGCGGTTTTACGTGCACACATGCTTAAGTGTCGTTTCTTTTCGTGTAGTGT
This sequence comes from Rhodophaea formosa, assembly GCA_963082605.1. NCBI lineage: Eukaryota > Metazoa > Arthropoda > Insecta > Lepidoptera > Pyralidae > Rhodophaea > Rhodophaea formosa. The sequence goes on from OY720209.1 coordinate 6,303,905, forward strand.
ATATCTTCTTTTCCCATATCTGGTTCCAATTTTATCAGTCCCTAAATAGTAAAGGTCTTACCACGCCAAACACGTTGGGGTTCATATCGTGCACCGTAGTGATGTCCACCTTCACATCTTCTTCCTTGATGCTCGACAGCGGTACCGGCAGCCCGTCGTCTTTGTGATCGCTCTCCAGCACCGGAGGCACCACAGAGGGAGACTCGGTCAGTGGTCCAACGTCAGGTTCCAATTTTATCTGATTGGCAAAAAGATGGAGTTTTAGTATAGTAAGCGTCAGTTTGCGAGTAAATATTACAAATAAAAAATGAAAGGTTTTTGAAAGATGCAAGATTTAAACATTTATCGGAACGACAAGTAAAAATAAGACCTTATTTTTTATATTTCCATTTACACAGGGAATACAGGAGAACACAATAGGCAAGTTTCCTTAAAAAAAATATATAATTATTCCGTCTTATAGATTATCGAAAAATATTAGATTGGTATTTTTTTAATCACACAAAAGATCATAAAGACAAAGCACGTCAAATTGCGGGGGTGAAAAAAGTGTATCGGTCAGTGACGTCACGCGGAACTTTAACGAGCCATACGAATCAATTTTTATTGGATTAACCAAAGAAAAACGTCCAATATTTTTCAATAACATAATAGACGGAGTTATTATTTTAATGAAACTAACCTATTGCACACTTTTTATATAAACAAGGAAGAGTAGAAATACACTTACGCCGTCTTCAATCTCCTGCTTAATAACCGGCTGCATCTCAATCTCTTCCCATCTCTCTTTCTCCTTCTCCCTTTCCCGTTCTCTTTCCCTTTCTAGCCGTTCGCGTTCTTTATGCTGCATTTGCTTCATCATCGCCTGTATTTCCGGTAGCGGCACGCATATCGGCCGCTTTGGTCCGTACAATGTGTAGTAAAGGTCTACAAGATCGCATCTCAATTTTGCGTCGTTTGATAAGTGGCTATTTATATTGTTCCATAATCTGAAAAAAAATACTTAATAATAATGTATTCCGTCACTGCAAGCTTAAAAAGTCATCTTGTTACTGCTAAAATTATTTTAGTTGACTGTTTCATGAGAATGAGAGAGTCAACTAAAATAATTATAGCAGTATACTGAGCCACTGCAGTATACTGCTAATTCTATTCCCATATTCTAACTATTACCATACTATATATGAGTATTATTGGTGCACCAATAAGAAAATTGTACACTACTTGTTTATGTGGCACTGTACATTGCGGTACAAGGGTAATAAGGTAATCAATATTCATTTGAATGATTTGATGACGTCCAAATGAATAAGACCCAGAGTGAAACTCAACATTCATATCAAGCGACCTGGTTATAAAATTCAAATGGCTGCCGCCTAATCTGAACACAGCCCTATGCTAATTATCTAAATAAATCTATCTAGGACAATGATAAGAAACCCATGGAAGAGGAGCTCGATGGCCCAGTGGACTTGAGCATTATTAGCGCTTACGCATGTAAAAGCAATCCCGGGCGCAATCTCCACTTGGATGGGTGACCAACAAGTGACAAGTGCCATAAAAATATCTGAATCTTCTCTGAGCTTCGAAAGGTATGTTAAGCCGTTGATCCCGGCTGTCATTGATGGCAGTGGTTTAAAGCTATACCAGATGCCTCTAGGCAGCTTGAAGAATCTTAAAATAGAATAGGTTTATTTCGTGAATTTGGTTACAATTCATTTTTAAAATTAAAGTATATAATTTGTTCCTAAAGTATGGAATTACACCACTTACACGAAACAAAACAATAATAAGAATACCAACCTGTGCACTACAGCTTCTGTGTCTAACCGATGTCTCTGTGCTTTTTCGAACGGCGGGTTGCTAATAAGGAGTCGGGCTAAGCCGTGTCGGACGCCGGGGTCCGGGTCACTTTCCACGGCCGTCAGCAATGCTGACAGGTCTTCCGGCTTGCCGTCCACCCGGACGAAGTCTACTAGACATTCGAATGCTGCTATTCTGACATCTGAAAACAGAGTGAGTTGTAGCGAGATATGTACAATTCGCAAACATCTAATAAATAAATAAATATAGGAACATATAACACAAATTGAGCTAGCCCCTCAGTAAGTTGTGAACTTGTGTCGCAGGATACTAACTCAACGATACTATATTTTATAATATATACTTATATAGAACATCCAAGACCCAGGTCAATATGAAAAAGATCTTTTTCCATCTTGACCTGACCGGGGATCGAACCCGGGACCCCCGTGTCGCAAGCTAGCATGTTGACTGCTGCGCCACGGAGCTCGACATACCAAATCATCTACCAAAATATAGCAACGTCATCTGCCGAGCGGAAATTAACTAGAGTGGCGATCGTTAAATATTATAAACAAAAATAAGTTGAACAAGAAAATTGTAATTAAATTAAAAAAATATGATATGAAAAACAATTTCACATAGGCAGGATTTTTAGTCGTACAAAGACTAAAATAGCTGGTTCGAATCCTTCCCACATTAAATTTTTCCTAAAACTTATTTTATAATTTTATATGAGTATATCAGAATAGCATTGTGAATGCATAAAAAACACTATAAACACTAAATAAAGAGGAAAAAATTGATTGTTTGTTTTGTATGCATTGAATAGGTTCCGGAACTACTTGACCGAATTTCTAAATTCTTTCATCAAAGCTTATTTATCTGTGGGTGATATACGCTATAAGTAATTTCGCGGGAAAATTGCATTCATTCATGTAATCAACTTACCAATGTACTGCCCATATTGCGCGTAAGCCCTAAAAATCGTCGGTATGCTAGGCAAGTGTCCACATTGTTGCAATCTACGGATCGCCCGTAAACAACTGACTGTCACGGTATTTTTATAGCATGGCAACACCTTTTCTAGATTTAGAACCCGTGTGATCTCTTCAAGCACTAGTCTTGTGTCTGCTGAAAGCGAGTCTGCAGTTATGGGAGCACCCTGTAAATGAAATACACCTTCAGTCGTTTTTATAATTGTGCCGTGTGGTTCCTGGCAGAGAATAGGACCACTCCAAGTCATCTTTGGATTTTGCAGAAGGCAGGAAACGCAAGCTAAACAAGCTTATAAACATCAAAGAGACCTCTCCAACCCTCTGGCCAAATCCTCTGACTGCTCTGGCTAATATATGGCTCTGGTAGTACAGAGAGGGTTGTGCGTGCCGTGCTCCTAAAACGCATACGCATAACTTATTTATGCTCAAAAACGAAAGTAGCGTAAAAAAACCATACAGAACCCGAATATATTTTTGTCGTTCTGTCTATTAGTTTATATTTAGCCTTTCAAATCTTTAACGAAAAGACTTAATTACAAAGCCATATGATATAAATCTCTTATTCTGAGTATTTCTTGCCTATCGAAACAGCGAAATGGTACTGCCCTGCAATCGAAACAAACACGCAGGTTTCTTAGTTGTGAATTGCGCCTTTTCCCGCCCTACATTTTCATTACTTTTTTATTTATAACATAGGACGGCAAACGAGCAAGCGTCACCTGATGGTTAGTGATCACCGCCGCGCATGGACAACAGTAACACCAGGGGTGTAACAAGAGCGTGGCCGGCCTTTTATTTTTCCCTTCCAGAGGGGGAAGGGGATGTCCCACCGGCTCTCCCACTCACCGAACAAAGCATAGCAGCGATAAAGCTACACTACTCAAACGTCGATTTTCTGTGAGAGTGTGGTACTTCCTCGGACGAGCCGCGTCCATGCTAATAGCAAAAGTGAATGTCGCCGGCAGCGTGGTATTTCAACTTATATACTACTAGCAGCCCTACCCGGCTGCGCCCGGGCATGTATTATACCTTAAAACCTTCCTCGTGAATCACTCTATCTATTGGTTAAAACCGTATGAAAATCCGTAGAGTAGTTTTTGAGTTTATCGCGAACAGACAGACAGACAGACAGACGCGGCGGTGGACTTTGTTTTATAATATGTAGTGATAAAAACATTATATCTCTCCTATTAAAACAGCGAGAAAGTACTGCCCTACAGGCGAAAAACGCGAAGGTTTCTCAGCTATACATTACGCTTTTTCTCTACTTCCATATTCTTAAAATTTTCTTAATAGCTGAAAATAATATGTATACTTACAGGTTGCAACACTGATATGACTGGCGTGATGGTGGCTGCCAATGCGTCGACTAGCGCGGCTTTGTAATAGTTGTCCGAGAAATGGTTTTTGGAGTTGTCGTTATATTTGAATAGGTCTAGTAGGAACCGAACTACCTCCGGTGGGCAGATGCCGTGTATGTTTCTCAAACCTAATAAAAGGAAAAAAGATCAATTTTAATTCCATAAGTCACAGTAAGGAAAGAATATAATAAAATACAGTTCTCGATAACTTTAGAATGAAGATACTAAGAAAACATTGAAAAAACATGATGTAAATAGATTAGCTCACGATTATCATTGAGTTATTTTCGTATTGTATCATTAACGACGCTTTAAGTTGTAGCAATTTGGAAATTAAAAATCTACGGATCGAGCAAACTCAGAGAGAAACTCGATGGTAAAGATTTTGTCATCATCAACCACGATTCGACATATGTTTCTCAGATGAGAAACATGTGGACACGGAGAAACCTAATAGCAGACCTGTACCAACCTGCCATAGCTACAGGAATAGTCTTCTGCAAGAAGTAATGTTGCAGATTGTCAAAGTTGTTCTGTTTGATGATGTGCGGCGCGGAGAACGAACCGAACATCTTGCGGAATATCGTCAACATCGCCGGCGGGCCCGCCCACGAACTTATCATTGCGTTCGCGACCTAGAACAAACGAGGAATTAATTAGCATTAAGGGAATTTGCGTTCGCGACTTAAAACAAACGAGGCATTAAAGGTATTCATAATTTTAACAGGGTCCTATTCGAAAGAAAACGGAAATATCATCAAAACTGTTTAATGAATTACTTAAAGTGATAAAGTGAAGCTTTTCTTAGCTTTTAATCAAAAACTATCACTTTGGCAAAAACGCTAAGTAAAGCTTCACGTTACAATAGGCACTGGTGTGAACAACATCATACTTTCTAATACAATACAAACTTCCCGTCAAGCAATGCGTTGCTCTGCACCCTTATTTTGAAGTAAGCGTGCTCATTCTTAATGGTACCGGTCGGCGCCTTCCTTGTCATGTCTTGGTTCAAGGGTACGATTTTTGAAATTTCACCGTTCGCAAATGATCGGTTTTCCATACAAAAATCGTTTGGAGGCGAGTGGTCCCACGTTCAAAAATAGTACCCCAGGATAGTTGTGCAAGGTATCTTATATGGCCTCACTCTACGTGATGATCTCAAGTTCATGCCACAGCTAGTATCACCATGGTGAACATTGCCATACATTACAATACAATACAAACCTTAGTCAAGCAATGCGCCGCTCTGCCCCTAATTTTGTAGTAGGCGTGCCCATTCTCTGTGGTATCAGTCAGCGCCTTCCTTGTCGATGGTTCGGGGTAGTTGTGCAGCGCGTCTATAGCCTCACGCTTAGCGGTGACATCACGCTCGTGCCGCAGTTACTGCTTTTGTAAACATTACCATACAATACAAACCTTCGTCAAGCAATGCGCCGCTCTGCACCTAATTTTGTAATAGGCGTGCTCATTCTCTATGGTATCAGTCAGCGCCTTCCTTGTCGATGGTTCGGGGTAGTTGTGCAGTGCGTCTATAGCCTCACTCTGGGCGGTGACGTCACGCTCGTGTCGTAACTGGTACTGCCACTGGTAGTCCGGTTGGGATATGACGGTGCTGCGCAAGAGCGACATCTCTGGGTCAAGACGAATCCAGAGTACTGGAGAATCGCTGTAAGTAAACGACATGTTTAAAGTTTCCAATATGAACACAGCGTGTACAACATTACTTTGAATGTGGCACAACTTTTTAAATTGCTAGTAATGATTTTAGTACAGGCTATGTCGTGTGGTTACCGGCAGAGTAGAATAGGACCACTCCAAGACCTCCCTTGGATGTCGTAGAAGACTTAGGAAACAAAAGTTATACAAAGCTTATAAACATCAAAAAGACCTCTCCATTCCGTCTGGCCAGCGTGGAGACTGTAGGTCAAAACCTTTGACTGCTCTGGCTAAAATATGGCTGGTAGTAAAGAGGGGGTCATGCTCCTGCAGTGGAGACCAAAAAAGACCTGATGATGATGACAGGCTATGCGGTAGTAATGCAGATAATGAATCCGTGCACAACTAGATGGAGCGATGAGGTGTTGGGATTTAAACTATACAGCTTTATAGGCTCAATTGTCAAATAAATAAATATGGACAAATCACACAGATTGAGCTAGCCCCAAAGTATGAGCTAGCCCCGAAGTAAGTTCGAGACTTGTATTATAATAATTGACGCAATAATACTATATTTTATAATAGATACTTATATAGATAAACATCCAAGAACCAGGTCAATCCGAAAAAGATAATTTTCCATCTTGACCTGAACGGGGATCGAACCCGGGACCATCCGTGTAGCAGGCAGGCGTGTTGAACGCTGCGCCAAGGAGCTCGTCAAAACTAGAAGGAATGTGTCTAGCAACATAAACTTACTCCATAGCCGATAGATCCATATCAACTTCTTCTCCAGTACGCACCGGTATCTTCTTTTTGTTCCTTCTGTTTTTGCTGTGGCACGTGAAGTCTGCCTTCACAGCGTCTTTTACCTGTATGTTTGTCAATGAATCTAACAACATAAACTTACTCCATAGCTGATAGATCCATATCAACTTCTTCTCCAGTACACAGCGGTATCTTCTTCTTCTTGTTCCTTCTGTTTTTACTGTGGCACGTGATGTCGGCCTTCACGACCGTGTTCTCTATTTGCAGTGTGTGTTTGAATGTGCCGTCTAACTCCTGCAACTGGACCAGTAGGGGGCCGACATACTTCCTCATACCGCGGTCGTGGACGTGGTCTTGCCGGATTTCTAGTTCTATTGTATTTCTGAACATTGCCAAGAAATAAAGTTACGTTAAAAAATCGACAGTTTTGCAAAAATTTCCATCAGTTATAAAATCACGGTTAATGTTAGGTTAGGTTATTTAGTCGGTATCGCCGCCTAATTTCGGTTGCCACCCCTAAGACTGATGATGGTCTTCATAACAGCCCGAACTAGTCGGCGATACCGACTTATTATGCGTGATTAAAAACTGTGCTTCTATATTGAATTTATCTTGCGTACGTTATGATTTCCAAAGAAGTTTTCAGAATAATTAAAAAACCGGCCAAGTGCGTGTCGGGCCACGCGCAGTGTAGGGTTCCGTAGTTGCGAATGACAACTTTGAGTTCACACTGTTTACACTCACACCTCACAGTCTAACGACCAAAAACATCTAAAAATGAAGATTGTATGAAATTTTACATTTTCCAGTAAATTTTATAAGTTGGTTGCCTATAACTTTTTAGTTTGCACTTAGTACCCAGCTCTGATAGTTTTCCTTTCAACTTCAGTATATATACTATTGCTGTAATTTTTTTCACGTATCCATATATAACCGTTTAGCAGATAGAGGGGGGGGACACGTACCTCTAACAAAATTTTGCACTTTTAAACCAAATATTTCGGAAACGGATCCCTAAATCGAAAGATGGTGTTCTTAACCTCACAATATTTTTGAAAGGCCTTTTTAACGATACCCCACACGATGGGTAAATAGAGAAAAAAAAATTACTCCCCCACTTTACTTGTATGGGAGCTACCCAAAAAAAAATATTTTTTCAAGGTTTTTTTCTACGACTTTTTTGCCATGATTAATATACACACTCATACCAAATTACAGCTTTCTAGTACTTATAGTCTCTGAGTAAAACCGCGGACGGACAGACAGACAGACAGACAGACATGGCGAAACTATAAGGGTTCCTAGTTTACTACGGAACCCTAAAAACCGTCTTTGTCTAAACTTAAGGGCGTATCCTAGCAGTATTTTTTCAGCATGTTTTCCATACAAATTTATTCCCTTATATTCTCGCTGAAAACTGCTTTTAGAGGCACAATTCTTATTTCATAAAATCTAGTACCAAATTAGGTACGGCCCTATTCTTGTTTTCTATATAAAAAAAAATTTTTTAGGGTATGTTTAAAAAAATAATAATTTTTAAACAGTTTTTTAGAAAAAAAAATAGGGCCGTACCTATTTTAGTATAGGGGGCGCGGTACACAAGTAGGGCACGCGTACCCGATGCCATACCTGTTACCGGACAGGCAGGAAAGAAGGACTGAAAGGAATAAGTACTTGCAACTGAATAAAAATACTAACCTTTTTCGATTAAAAACTGACGTCAGTTGAAACTTCGCATGCCCACCGGTCCGCACCCACTGGTCTACGAATACACCCATCTGTTTCCCTGTGACCGTAAATATGGCTTTCACGAAGGAATTCGTTGATAACAACAGCTGCCCCCAGAGTCGACTGCCGATCTTGGTGTTGGCAGCTTGGGTGGCGAGGGATAGCTGCTTGTTGAACACTTGTAGGAGCAACTCTTGACCGATACGTTGTTCTAACATTCGGAGTACTAGGTGAGATTTTTTACGCATCACCTGCAAAAATGTCTATGTTAGCATCATCATCATCATCATCAGGTGTTTTTATGCTCCACTGCAGGAGCAGGAGTATGAGCCTTTCTGTACAGAGCCCTATATTAGCCAGAGCATTCTATTTGATTTACGGATTTGGCCTCTCTGGATTTGAAACTACACGCTGGCCAGACGGGTGAGAGAGGTCTCAAGTCACCTAGCTTTTAAGTCAAATAGCTTAATCAGCCCTTTAGTTAACTGCCTGCCCCCGTAGCATGGCTCCCGCGACGCCGTTTATATCGCGCGATAAACTATCTACTTCTCGCTCTTCAGTATTGCGAAAAACGAGATGACGATAGTGGATAATCGTTGTCGCGCGTGCAATGCTACGGGGGCTGGTCCTTTAGTTAAAGAGCGGCATTCAACTGGCGGCCTAAATTACATTAAATTTTAAAAAGACCCACACCTGACTTTAACTGGGGTTTTTGGTAAGGAGTCATGGGGAGATCGATATAACTATTGCAGTAGTATTCCCGTAACAATAATTATATTAATCTATCTTTATACTAGTCTAAAATATGAAAGACTAGATAAAATTCTTTGCCATTTGAAATTCACAGTTTACTACTTACCTCCATGTATCTAGGTGACATGGTATGAACGTTCCGGACAGGAAAATAGAAGTCTTTGGTGTCCTGCCGAGCGCCCGTGGCTGGAGGCTGCCATGGGTCGAGGATGATGCCGCCATATTGCTCCTCGTAACTCACTACCTGTTCATTGAGGAGATTACTTTGTTCAAGCCGAGAATTATGTTAAACCTGAATGGTATTTAGAGGCTTTTTGGTATATTGATTCTACAATCTGATCAAATAATCCATCAATCATATTCGCAGTAAGTAAATAGGGTTTTAAATGATTGCACAATAAATTATATATTATTTATCCCCTTAGAGTATAAATATTGATACTCTAAGTTTATCCCTAATTAGCTAATTGTATCAGAATGCAAAATTTGACTTTTATTTATTAAATATTGAAAAAAATTATAAAACTAGAATAATAAACCGATTTAAATTTAATTCTGATCTTATATAACATTTTGTATAAAAAAATAAAAGAGATGTCAATATACATATTATAATTACTTAGAACTCATGCAAAGTAAGCAAAATATTGCCAAATTAATTCAAAAGAGATAAGTTACTACATTAGCTAATCATATGAAAAAAAAAACAAATGAGAAGCCCAATAGGATTTAAAAGTTATCAATGATGTTAGTGCTAAAAATTGTAGAAAACAAGTATTACCTCTTGTAGCTCCTGATGAATCCAATACCTATACTCGTTATTCCCGAAACACTTTTTGATGTACAACGCACAGAGATAGTTCGGTATTCCTTTCGCGAGCCACAGGTCTGACCAGTTCTGCATAGTGATGAAGCATCCGAAGAACTGTTCAGCAACTGCTTGCGCCATGGCTTTGCGGCTTAAGTAGCCTTGGTCGATGATCGCGATAGAGTGGAGTAGGTGGGTGCTCATTATTGACATTGTTGTGTACGCTGTTGCATCTTCTTCAGTCTAAAAATAATGAAGTTTGTGATAAGTGAGAGACAGAGAACATGGCCATATTTTTTGTGTCTATTTGACTTCATAAAAAATAAGCAGAAGCTTCTATAAAACTAAAACATAACCTGTAAGTGTATTTTGCAATATCCACTAGTAGATTTTAGGTAGAAATTAGAAACTTAAATAATGCACACTACATAAAACTTAAATAATGTGCATTATTTAAGTTTCTTATTTCAACTTTAGGTAAAATGAATTGATTCAGAACAAAAAATAAGACTTTTTTTATCTGAAATAAAATTCCTGTCTTCAGAATTATTATCCTAAAACGCCCTATACACACTTTAATGTTGTCGTCCAACAGAGTGAGATGGAACTTTATAACAGAGCCAGAAACCCTTATAACTTCTTGTTTACGAATATAGAGGTGTCCTGCTCTGTTGATTTCTGTGTTTAAATTGTAAAGTAATTACTCACCTCATCCACAAACACTTGTTTGTAGCACGGATATGGATATCTTGTAGAAAGTGTTTCTTCATAGAACTCAAATGCTTCATGTAAAGTCCTAACTGTGTTTTTCAGAATTTGCATCAAATGGGGCAGGCAGTAATGGGTGACTTCGTTCATAAATGGATCCACAAACGTCTCAAAAGGTCTGGAAATAAATTATTCAAATCTCAATCTTTACACTTCAGGCAGTACAGGACAGAGAAACACATTTAGTGGCTGATGATTATTGTAATTAGTTAGATAATTCAGAACCATGGGCTCAAGGCCAGAATCTGACGGTCATTTAGTAGTTATATCAGTAATTTAACATTTCTACAATGATTGAAAAATATTCATTGCTGATACACTGGACACCCACCAGGTGGTCAGACGACCTGACAAAGGTTGCTGGAAGGCGCTGGATGCTTCCAACCGGTCGGATTGGAAACTCTTTGCGCTATGTCGAGCAGTGGACTACTTGCGGATGAGATGATGATAATAATAATGATATGACATACCCAATTGCTAATCCGATGTTAGGCGCACAAGCTGGTGTATTAACAACATAGTGGAAAGTCTTCCGTCGATGGTCAGGGGTGAAGATAACGTCAACAAGTTCTCCACAAGACACTACTGTCAGACATTCGTCCACGGTGAATTCGAGCTTCCAAGTGCATGGCTCAGCGTAACTGTCTACACATGGGAACCAGAGGCGTGATGAATGTCCATAGGTGAACATGTGAGCAGATTTCTGGAAAGAGTTTAGCATGCAGATTAGCAAACAAAAAAACCGGCCAAGTGTGAGTCAAACTCGCGCAATGAGGGTTCCGTACAATATGCTTCGTGAACACACACACAATGTGCAAAAAATGTTTTATTCAATTGACTAGCGCCATCTAGTGGTGTTTTAGTGAACTATTTCCCTAGATGAACTTATTATTGTGAGTTTACCACTTAATTTTCAAGTGATAGAATTCTTATTATTTTTCCTGTAATCTTCAAGGAATGAACTATATTTTGTAATTTTTTCAAAATTTTCGGCCCAGTACTTTCGGAGATCAGGGGGGGGGAATGGTCAATTTTTGCCTTCTTTCGTGAATAAAATCAAAAGTATTGATTTTACCCGAACAAAAAAAAATATTTTTGATATCCTCATAATGAGCCCTTTCATTTGATATATGACACAGTAAGGTTTGCAAAACTTTTTTTTTAAATTTTGTAATTGGGCCCCTCAAAATGACCCTTATTTCAAAAAAATCTTTATTTACTTTGCACATCCGTGTTTGGGTCATAGGATTACACTATCTTACCAAATTTCATCTAATTTGGTTCAGTAGATTCGGAGAAAATCGGCTGTGACAGACGGACGGACGGACAGACAGACGCTCGAGTGATCCTATAAGGGTTCCGTTTTTCAACTTTTGTACGGAACCCTAAAAAAAAGAGCAGAGCCTATGAGTTTCAAGTACTTTTCGTCATCAGCATCATTGGGTTTTTTTAAGTCTCCACTGCGGGAGAATGACCGTCTTGGTGCCAGCAGAGCCATATATTAGCCAGATCAGTCACAGGATTTGTCACTCTTCACGCTGCCCACACAGTTTGGAGAGGTAAGTAATAGGTGACTTTACATATCCATATGACTGCAGTTTATCTTATCGCTAGCAGCTGTCCACATATTGTACTTATGAATCACTCTATCTCCTGCTGAAAACTGCATTGAAATCAGTTGAGTAGTTTAAAAGATATAAATCTTGAACAGACAGTGGAAGGAAGTTGATTTTATACCATGTAAGGATAAGGATTAAAATCAACACCATAATTATTAAAGTCCAACAAATCTTGATACCGATCAGGTAGGTACAGTCTGAATCAAACTTTATGGCTGCTCAGAACATCACGCGAGTCGATGTGCAGTACAGAATATTAGGTTTAGAGTTGCGCTCGCGGGGAGGCGGGGCACGTTCTGCGCAACTCGCAACTAATATCCGGGCCGCCATAAAAAAGGGCCGCCAGAATCAGACTGTAATTGCTTAAAAACATACCTCTACAAGACTTCCTTCTCCTTCGGGTACAACAAAGTGCATGCCCCCTTGAGGAGACTCCAACGAGAATTCGATTCCGATCCGCAGCCCTCTGCCCTCGCCCACCAGGTGAGAGGCCTCATCGGGAACCTGGATATGCAGTTCTCCAGAATTATGATCTGGGTCTATTTTTTGTGCTGCCGCTAAGTGATACTGAGAGAAGACTTCCAATGATCTCCTGTAATATGTTTGAAAAATATGACAACTTTTACATTCTCATCTAATACTAGTAGTCTGCCCTGACTTCGCCTGTGGTACATACTTAGCATGGATAATGTAACCAGCGTACCGTGAAAGAATTTTTGGAAATCGATGCAGTAGTTCCTGAGATTAGTGCCTTCAACCAAAATCTCAAAAGTGAAAGACTTACATGTTCCACAAAAATGTATTGAACTCAAGGTCAAACACTTTTCTTTGTCATATCAAAATGTAAAATAGTCATAGTCTTTCAACCCCTTTTACCTTCAGCAAAATAAAATATAAAAGAAAGCACAAGGCATAATCAGGTAAGAATTTCACTGGGATAGTGAGTGGTACACTTGATGTGACTATGCCAGCCTCATTGACAGACAGACAGACTAGAGGTCCCCCTAGTATAAAATTTCCTCAGGGATATGAGAAAATATGCAAGTTCTCATATATTTTTTACATGCTAGCAAAGTACAATATTTCAAATTTCTAACTTGTTTCGAGAAAATTCATTTTTAGTGCTTACTTACATCATAAAAAGAACTTATATATAAAATTTCTGGTTCCTAGGCCTTGTAGTTTCAGCTGTGCGTTGACAAGTCAATCATCAATCAATGTTTTTTTTTACAGCATAATATAAAAAAATACATGGGGATTGAACCCAGGACTAGTGGTATGACAGCCTGGCATAGTAACTACTAGGCCACAGAGGTTATTGTGATATTTGTTCTGGGAAACCTGTTGAGGGTCAAATTCATAAATTATTTTGTACTCACGTATTGGGATCAGCTTGACAGATGTCCAAGAATGGGTCACAATACTGAAAATTTGCTTCATACTGATCATTCAAACATACGCGGTAGATGCGGCACTGTTTAGCGTTGAGCCGAATATACCGCAAATTATCTTTAAGCGGGACGATCGTCAGTTCCACGAAACCCTGTACACATAGAGGTTTTACATATTATAATGATAATTCACAACAACAAAAAAACATAAGTTTGTAATGAAACATGCACTTACAATGATACTTCTCCTTTCAAAGCTTATACCGGTCAAGCTTAGTATCTGATGGGCTGTAAACATAATAAGAGTACGTTAAAAACTGGCTATCTCAGCAAAATTAGTTAAATTCTATTTAAATACTAAAAAGATACTTATAGTTTAAAAGGGCGACAATTGTCGCCTGTTCGCTCCTTCTTCATTATGTACCACTGTTAGGTCTTTGAATCAAAGTTTTGTAGCATTCTTTTCAAGTAATGCAACCAATTTCCTTTAATTTTAAGATTTTATTTGATGAGAAATTACAAATGCACAACAATCAAGCAAAGCAAGCAAGCAACAACGTGAAATGTCAACGTCAAAATTGGAAATCGAAATGTCAAGCAACCATTTTTTAAATTCTGCGGTTGTCTTTACATTTTTTAATAGAAGCCAATTTCTGCCAGGGTAAGATAGTCCATAGAGTTATTGTATTGTTTTTACCCATCGATTAACAAAAAGGTAAATATTCTTGTCATGTCAAGCACTGTTGCTGTCAAAATAACGAGAAGGAAAGGAAGGTGATCCATTGCGATTTTACTAAATTCTCGAGTTATTTATTGCTTGTGAATTGTGTACTTATATTTCGTATGTGAGAATTAGTTTCAAAAAATACATGTGAAACCCTATTTCATGCATAGTCTTGCATTCAGTGAGCAAAATGTGGGACTCGCCATACTTGACTTGTTTGGTACTGTATATATTTTCTTTTCAAATTATCGCCACTAATTCACGTACTTCGAACATTTGGAAACTGAGTGTGGAAGAAGATCAAATAGTTGATGGCACCATTATATCCCAGGTCAGACAGATATCTATTCTTATTCTTAAACATTTATATAATCAATGCACTACATATGTACACACAGTCCTTTCATTCGGACTCAGATTTTGTATTTATTATTACCTGAACCACCTTGAAATTAAGTAATTTGTATTCTTGTTTTTGTGATTATTGTTACTGTTCAAAATATTTTAAAGTAAAAGTGCTGGTTCAAATCAAAATCATAGAATTTTTATCCATGTGTGTGGTATTTTTTCTGTTGTAGGATGTTGATGCAGTTGATAAGCCACCAATGACTGAAGATGATTCCATTTTCAACATTATTACTTCAACAATATACTATGGCAATACATGGACTAAACTTGGATTTGATATGTTCTGTACAGATTGCCAAGTTTATGAACAGCAAAGGTAAGCCTATTTTCAATTTATGGTCTCAAAATCTATAGGCCTGAATAGATTCTCTGTATAATCTTGTGTCTGAAACCTGGAATTGAATAGAAGTAACACAAACAAGGAAGTATGTATTTAATGTTAGTAGGATTTGTTTATTTATAATCTGTACATTGTTGTTATGATTTGTTTATTTTTATCCACAAATTGTAAGTATTTGGAAAATGTGCAGTCTTACTGACTGTCTTCAGTGTCTTTTGTAGGATTCCTGGCATATTGAGAGGCTCTGAATATCATTTGTAATTAGAAAGTTAGGTTTTTTTTTAATGTATTGCAAAATTATAATTTTTGCTACATTTTGCACCAGAACTGGCTCTGAAAATGGTGATGAGACAGCCCCAGCCGAGACAAATGGTGATGCAGATGATGAATATTTAGACTGCGGCAAAGCAGTCAACTTCACATACTACGACAACTTGGTGGGGGTGGCTCGACGTCATCGCCATCCTAACGTGCCAGAGCCACAGGTAATGTTTTACCTTAAAGATAAAATGTTAGCATGTTATAATATAAAATAAGATTTATTGTTACTTCTGAAATGTTTAGTCATTTATGTATTTTTGTGTGATTGACTGAAACATGCCGTGTTCTATAATTTAGATATTTTTTTTTGGTTTGTATGTTCAATCAGGGCAGTTAAACCTGACCTTACAATTTAAAATCTGTTTGTAAATTATCCTTCTAAGTAAAGTCCCTTCAGTGAGTAAATATCATTTGGCTGTGTGACTGTCTGTCTGATAATGATTCCTTGATGGAATCATTTTACATTTATAATATATCATATTGTTTTTTTTTTTGTTTTGTACAATACGGGTGATATATACTAAAATAACAAACGTCTTAATATCCAATTACATAGAAGCTTTTATTGAACATCTACTAAAATTATAAATAGTGGTGTTAATCATACAGCAACGTTGAATCAGGAATGGAAATCAATTGGATCAAACTAGGGTTCCTAGGTCACCTTTGTGTGATACAATTGTTAAATTCACACCGTAGGTACCAAAAGGTACCTACCACAGAACAACAAACAACCTACGGTGTGAATTTGACACAAAATATATTACCTAGCAGTATTTTATAAATACCTACCTGTATTTTATAAAAACATTTGTAAGTTTTATTATTTGTTATATGAAATATCATTTATGGTTATGTTATATATAAATTATACATAATAATTTTACGTTTAATTAATTTATGAAAATAAAAGCGTATTTTTGTCTTGGAATGCACTAGTCTCCAGAATGAGGTGGAGAAGTATATTATCGTCAATATTGATACAGTTTTATTTTACAGTCTTATACAAGACATCATTGTTTTCTCAGGTGGCTCTTATATTCACTAAGAAGAAGTCATACAAGAATGGTGTGACCGAGTTAGATATAAACACGCTGGAAAAGAGGCTCAAGAAGGCCAAGCGTGAGAAACCAAAGTCGGTACAGCTATACAACCAAATAGGGAACTTCTGGAGGATTAAAGGAGACACGCGGCAGTCTATTGAGTGCTTCCGACGAGCCCTCGCCGTCTCTCCCTACAATTCAGAGGTAATTATAAAGTATTAATAATTCGGCGTCGCGTTTTCGTACGCATAAATTGTAGCACATGTCATCCGCACTTAAATTAGCTTTTTATAGATGAAAGAATTTTGAAAATTGGTCCAGTAGTTTGCGGAGCCGAACCAACAATCAAATCTTTAGAATACAAGTATAGATAAACTTCTTCCGTGTGGGTGTCTGAAAAAAGAAAATACATAAAATGTAGCAGCTATTTCTCTACCCGCACAGACCGAAAGAAAAGAACGGGTCAAGGCGAAAATCTAAGGAATCGTGTAAATAGGCGATGCGTCTAAAACCCATCACTACTTTACATTACATACATACATACATGTATACTACACATACGACATATGGGGCTCTGTCTACCCCGTAAAGGATAAAGATATGATTATCGTCGAGCTCCGTGGCGCAGTGGTTACCACGCCAACCTGCGGATGTCCCGGGTGCGATCCCCGGTCAGGTCATGATTAAAAATGATCTTTTCGGATTGACCTCGGTCTTGGATGTTTATCTATATAAGTATGTACAAAAAAATATGTCGTAAAAGGCTACTTAGGAAACACAAGCTAAACAAAGCTTATAGACATCAAAGAGACCTCTCCACCCCGACTACACTACTCACCAAAAATAGAGTAGATTCTTTTGGTTTTCCTTACTGTCAAGTAGAATACTTGACAAAATTTTGACATCATGAGCACCAAAATACTCTCTACTCAACTAAAATACTAGGCATAAGATTTTAATAAATTGCAGGTTCTTCTGAATCTGGCGCGGGTGCTGTTCACGCTGCAGTACCTAGATGACGCCATCTACCTAACCCGCCGCTCGCTGGAGGTGCAGCCACCAGACCGTAGCGCCTGGCAACAGTACTTTACGCTCGGCGAGATCTTCAAAGCATACGGACATTATCAAGTGAGTGACGTAGTCTACGGACATTAAGTGAGTGACGTAGTGATGTACCTACCCCGCCGGTCGCTGGAGGTGCAGGCGCTAGACCGTAGCTCCTAGCAGCAGTACTTCACACTCGGCGAGATCTTCAAAGCCTACGGACATTACCAAGTGAGTGACGTAGTCTACGGACATTATCAAGTAAGTGACGTAGTAATCTACCTTATCCGCTTGTCTTTGGAGGTGCAGCCGCCAGACCGTAGCGCCTGGCAGCAGTACTTCACCCTCGGCGAGATCTTCAAAGCCTACGGACATTACCAAGTGAGTGACGTAGTCTATGGACATTATCAAGTAAGTGACGTAGTAATCTACGTTATCCGCTTGTCTTTGGAGGTGCAGCCGCCAGACCGTAGCGCCTGGCAGCAGTACTTCACCCTCGGCGAGATCTTCAAAGCCTACGGATATTATCAAGTGAGTGACTTAGCCTACAAACATTATCAAGTGAGTGACGTAGTCTACGGACATTATCAAGTGAGTGACGTAGTTATGTATCTAACCCGCCGGGCGCTTGAGGTGCAGTCGCTAGACCGCAGGGCCTGGCAGCAGTACTTCACGCTCGGCGAGAACTTCAAAGCTTACGGACATTATTAAGTGAGTGACGTACCTACCTAACCGCCTTTGCTGTATAGTTGATATTACTTACTTCTTTCTTTTGTGCCGTAAGTACTGTTACTGCTGAGACTGGCAAAAAAATTAATGCACGTAGGTACGCATGTAAGTACATTATGTTTTTGCCGCATTTGTCAATTTGACAAATTGTGTCACGTCGAACTGGACAATTCCAGTTCGACTTCAGACCATTTGATTGCCATATACAGCTATTCTGGCGGCTTTTTACTCAAAGTGTGCTCCGCGATGCCTCGTGGAGTCTTTGTAAGGGGCAAGGGATCAGCGAAAATGTGAAAAAAAATTGCCAGTCCGTGGGCGGCAATAATAGTAACTGCGCTACACTCCTGAAAATAAAAAATCACTCAGCGCTCTTTTTGCGTTTTAAAAGGATTCCGCTGCGCGTTGCTGAAAGTTTGAGAGTGTAACTGTTTTGTATTGCTTTAGTGGAGGAAAAAAGATAAAGTACTACTAAATATCTATTTGTGATTATTTTTTAGGAAGCCGCGGTTCACCTACGGCATGCCCTCGACTTGAGGCCGGACTTCGAGCCAGCGCTGGCCGCACTCAAAGACATTGAAAATATACCGGAGGCATCCGTTCATGTCTATACTCTTCTGATCATCGTATGTTTGGTAAGCATTTACTTCCATAAGATGTAGTTTAAAGGGCTGACAATCCTATTCATATTCTTATTATCAAAGTACCTAAGCATTTTAAATCCTCGAATGTGAGTCCGCTTCACGGTATCGCCAGTCTACTCCCAATTTCGGTCCGAGCAAAAACTACGAACGAAATGCCATTACTAGTATCAGACGGCTGACACACGACACGACCGATTGTATTATGTTTTCTCTCTATGCAATAGAGACCATAGACAAATATTGGAGTGAGGGTAAAGATGATTGAAAGTAATACAATTGAGTTTGAATTTGTATTGGGAGATTCAAACTTAATTGACACGTATTGTATTCCCCTTATATCCATAAAGGCAGGTTTTCGGCAGTAGGTCCAATGTGGTCACAGGTCCTAATCTTACGTAACTAGTATATACAGTAGTACCACTTTTATAAGTTACCTCGGCGTTGTTCGATGGCGCATAATAGCGCAACCGGCCGGCGACTCGGGCCGAATGAAAACATCAGTGAAATAACGAACTTATTGCTAACAACATAAGATTTGAAATCCAAAAGCAGTAGGACTTGTGCTATCTCGCTCACAATACTTGTACGCCTGCCGAGATTGGCCGAGACGCCGCATGGCGCGTACGCATCAGCCAATAGCAGACGGATATTTTCGCGCCATGCAAAAATTTGATTTCTGCCCAGGTACATTGATGTAACTTTTAAAACTGGTTGTGCTGTAGCTTGTTTTGAAATGACACGTCGCTACCGATGCCATCCCATGCCAATCCAGTGTAGCGCGGCTCTAAAATTAATGTGTGTTTAGGTGATGGGCGTACTACTGGTAATCCTGTCATCAGTAGACGGCGGCGGCGAGGCTGAGGAGCACAAGACGCAGCGGCACTTCAACCGCGCCATGGCCATGCGCTCGCTGCGCGGCGTGGCGCTCGGCCAGCGGCAGCGCAAGAAGGCCTTCTAGACTTGAGCCGGCTGAGTTGCGATCTCACTCTCTTTCCTTTATCTCTGATGTTTGGTTGTATACTAGATTGTGGATGTGCGCGTGTTAGATGTCTGAAGAAGTTTTTTTTATATAACTGCTACCAATATATTATCTACTAGCTGTTACACGCGGCTTCGCCCGCGTGATATATAGCCTATATCCTTATCAGTACCCTTACCTATGTGTATGAAAAATTTCATGATGATCGGTTTAGTAGAAAGGGCGTGAAAGCGAAACAAACTCACTTTCACATTTATAATATTAGTTAGGATTAGGATAGACATTCTCACCGAGAAACCAAATTTTAATTAAGTAAACTGTTCAAGCAAATGGGGTACAGTGGCGGTACTAACAGACGACAGAAGGGTGTAAATCCGGCACTGATATGGGGAAAATAATTATGGTCAAAATCATAGATTAAAAAATCGTCCACTTCTATGGTCAAAAAGCTTTAACAACACTGCAAGCTTACTACAACACTACTTTTATCCATATACCTATATTTTCTTACCCTTAATTTCAACGAGATCTCCTGTGAGTGAATAATGGAAGATGAAGAAACCTTAATTATTTTATCTCACAGTCCACCAACACTAAAATCAGTATGTACATTACTCAATTATAATGACGCTATTTTAGAAATTGTTCTACTATTATTGAATATTTATTAGACCTACAGATGATAGACCAATAAGTTTAACTATACGAAAAAATCCCTTACAGTTTTACACATTTATTCGGCTGCCTTTACCGCCTGAAGAGGAGTTACAATTACAAAATGATTTAATTTATATCTTCCAGATTAGCATTAAAGGTCTGTCTTATTTATTTATACACTCTATCGCGCGCCCATGCCATGATCTGACGTTAACAAAGGGTTGACGCCATAATCCTAAGTAGACTTTTTTTGATAATATCAACAATAGTTGGATACAGTATATCACTTATTTGATTTAAAAATTATGTAATAATGCTCATGTACTTATTTGTTTTACAATAAATAGAAAAATAGAGATCCGTAACTCAAGCTCGACTGATAGTGTTAAACATTTTATTGCTTGGAAAATGCAAATTGAAAATGTTTTGTATATTGCTACTAATGTCTACTGACGTAATAACTGATATATCGTGGCACTGTTCCTTAAATTCGATAATGTTTTGCCAACTTACAAGATTTTTAAACCACGACCGTTTAACTCAAAGCTGATCCAAGAATGCAGGGAGAGGGGTAACCCCTCACCCCACCCCGCCGCGTTCCAATAACGAATCTATCCCTTTTCAAAGTTTGGAGTCTATTTGAACTTGCCTTCCCTATTATTTGTGGTACATATTAGTTTTTTTTTTTAATTATATGCAAAGGAACAGTGCCATCAATGAGAGGCTAATGTACAAATATATTACGTGAAATTGACCATACGGTCTTGCCATGTCTCATTTGATCTCTGCTTGTAGTCCGTCACCTCATAGTTACGATGTGGTGTTTCCTTTAGCAGTTCGGAGGTGTACATTTTAAACGGCTTTTCAATGTATTTACATTTTTTAAAAGTCTACAATAAATTCCGCTCCGTTCTCGTTTTAATATTTGTATTGTAAGGTAATGTTCTGATTTCAAACAGGCGCTTTACGAGCAATATGATAAAATTACAAAAAAATATTCGTAGCTAGTTCTAGTTCTATGAAGAGCTCGAATTTCATATAAGGATGGAAGTGGAAAAGCCTACACTGCAACCGTCCAAGTTGGAGCCTGCCTTTATAGTAAGAGAAGTGGTACCTACGGGACAAATGAAAGAATCGCAGAGATGGCAGGCATGTCATCATGAAACATCCTACACACGGTTAACTTGTCTTTAAACAACCGAGTGGGATAAACCTACATGACAGCGAGAAAACTATACAACTTCTCTTTTACGTATATACGTCTGTCCCGCTCTGTTGAATGACAAATTAAACCGTATGTAGGATGTATAATATTAAAACTTCGCGAGATAAATTTATTATGGAATCTCTGCTTTACTCTCGTTTTATTTCGGTCTGTTACGAAGACTATCACCGGGGCGAGTGATAGGGTTGGCGACGCGAAGGGTGCGTTTCCCTCAGTTTTTTTTTCGTGTTAGTGGACAACACTAGTGTCAGATTTTCAAGCTGCCTAAATGCATCTGACAATGATGACAGCCGGGACCAACGGCTTAACGTGCCTTCCGAAGCACGGAGGAGCTCGAAATATTTTTATGCCACTTGCGGTCACCCATCCAAGTGGGGACTGCGCCCGGAGTTGCTTTACATGCGTGAGTGCTAATAATGCTCAGACCCACTGGGCCATCAGGTTCCTCCCTCAAAGTAAATCCCTCCGACGAAGTAAAACGTGAGTAATGATGACATAACATATGTAGTGCGTTCATACGCCCGCTGCACTGCACTCCCTACATTTGTCACTTCCATGGGCCCGTTGGACGGTTGAAGTGTAGTAAACTGCTAAAAAAACTCGCAAGCGAAAAAGTCAGGATAGCTGAGAGCCTGTGACATTATCAATGGCAACTTTGCATCGAGAGTAACACTTTTGCAACCTAGTCATTCACTTAGGCAAGTTTGGTCCCGGACGATCCCGGGGCGAGTGTGTAATTCGTATTGTAGTGCATGCAAAGTAAACTTGTTAAGTGTTCGTAGCTTCTAAGGATTTAAAGGGAGGAGCAAGTCTTAAATTCTGAGATTGGTAAGAAATGTACCTGTTTTCAGTGGTTCTTTTGTTAATTTTTGACTATTTATAACTTAATACATGATTGTCTTAGCATCTATTTTGTGTATTTTTTTAAATCCCAAATTAAGAAAATTTTCTTGTAACAGTACGAGTTTTCAAGTACGAGGGCATGAAATGTTCAAAGACAAGAAATTATAAAATTATATTTATTTTATAAAATGTATGTATACATGTAACTGAAAAAATCCGCCGTCATTTTCACTAAAGCTGTCTTAGTACAAGCCGAAATAAAATACCAGATTATGGATAAGTCTTAGAATGAACGAATTTAAACACATTCACAATCTTTTAAGGCTTAGTTGTTCGTGTCATGTAAATGATCCATACATTGAGATCATGTTCCTGGTAATATACAAGTAGAATTTTAGGCAATTCATTGATTTTTGTTACTTATACCTAGATAACCAAAACGATTTATCATAGCGTTCATCATACGAGTAATTGTGTATGACCTAGTTTGGAGTGTGATGATTAGAACTTTAAGCTGTGTCGTGGATGCCGAGGCGGAATATATCATGTTGGACAAAGAAAGAATCTCCAAGGGGCTTCAATACGAATGTCTGCATGTATGGGTGTGGAGGATCGTCGTCGCACTGAAAACAAAAGAAATAAAGGTGAGTTTTAACCTGAAATTTAAAGTTTTACAATATAGCATGCTGGGCAGTTTAGGCATAGATTATATGTATATGTATAACTTAAGTGTATAAGACATTAGGCAACATTTTCTTTTTCTTTTCGTCACTTCATTCGTGAGTATAGCAGCCGTGGGAAATGATTTTTAGTTTTTGAACTTTTGATCACCATTCCCATCATCATTCCCGTGTCAATATTCCAATATATACGATTTTTTGTGTTGCTTAATGTATTTTTATTTTAGATGTAGGTTAAATGGTAAATTAGTAAAAAAGATAGCATAGAGAAAAATTGTGATTCACACGATTCTTAGTTAAATTTAAGAAAAACATTCGTGCAAATGATTATAACAATGACTTCATCCAATAATTGCTAACAATATCTAAAGGCACTAAATTCTTTAATTAATAATGAACCATTAAACTCTTTATTGCTGATAACAAGCAACAAACACTGTTATCAATCAAGTTAAAATAATATGTACCACTCATGAGTTTATAACTAAAAAAAAGATATAAAAACAGTATATTTTTGCTCATGGAAAAAACTGCTTTAATTTTAGACTCAATTAATAAAAAGGTAAATAAATGTTGATTAAACTCTAAAAGAGCAAACAGGTCAGCTTAATGTCTTAAAAAAATAATACATAGCAAGTGAAAGACATACACGTAATAACTTAAACCACAAGCTAAATACATAGGTACTAGATCACTACAGTATAACGAAATTAAAAAACAAAAGAAAATTCGAGCCATATGAAATGAAATAAAGGGAAATGCAGGACTTGTGTCATACAAAGAGATCAAGAGAATGGCTGAGAAACAAGAGACTTGATAATACACTATCGACAAGAACACAGTTCTTTATATAGATACGAATTGCAGTTTTTGATTATTTTTTAATTATTAAAATAAGTTTATTATTTAAATTTAATTATAAGTACTGTTGTGATCTAGTATGGCCCGTGGTTTGATTTATCACTGGTAAGTATGTATGTCTTTACACATTGTAATTAATGAAGTTGAATATTATATATTTTTTTCCTACAAGGTGAATAAGACATGTGGGTAATTTAATCGTACCACATACATACACACTCATGTTTAGTAAAATTATGGTACATATACAAAAAAACTCATTGAAATCCATTTAGTGGATTTCGAGAACACCGATTTTGGAATAACTGTTGTTGTTGTTGTGTAACATGCAGAATATGAAACGTTAAGGTTCAAAGACTTCTCCGTTCAACTTATAACCTAAAATACGCAACCGCATCTTTTATATACATAAATATTTTGGTTCCTTGTCTTTTATTATTATTATAATGATCTTGTATAGCCACTTGACTGACATATTTATTACCCATATGTCATATACCCTTGTATTGAACTCAAAATTAAAGCTGCAAATGCTGTAATTAGTTCAAAATAATATGATTATATCTGCAAAAGTTTTTGATTGCTAAAAAAAAGGAAAGAAAATGTTCAGGGTAGTTATTGTTAGGCAAGGCACACATGTTACGTGGTGACAGCAAGTTATATACAGTGCATGTACACTACTATATTACATTCTTACTTTGCAGTCGTTGATATATACTATTTATACGTCATGAAGTGCCAGCCTGAATATGTCATGTTCTACATAGAATGAGTTTCCTATTGGCTTCAACACAAACGTTTGGAGGTAGCCATGTGGTTGGTCATCATCTGTCTGTTACAAAATATGTAACATTTGATTAATCTCTTAAAATATCAATATAATGATGCTTATTTAAACATTTATTTACATGACTCAAATAACTACTTTCAATAGTCATTCCCATTTAAAGTTTCAACTAGAGGACATAATTCTAAAAAAAAGTTTTTAAAAATAAGGTGTCACATTTGTCTACATTACACATAATATTATAAGACTTCAGCTGTTGTTTTTGATACTTGAATGGTGTACAGACCTCAAACAAAGCATGCCTTCAAAATACATTATGTAAGAAGTGCTTACCTGCAATCTACCAAGTACATTTATTAGAACACCACCATCAAACATTGGTTGCGAATCCACTGATGTTATAATTCTACCAATTTTTTGAAATGTCAATGCCTGAAATGAATA
Source organism: Rhodophaea formosa (assembly GCA_963082605.1). Classification (NCBI taxonomy): domain Eukaryota; kingdom Metazoa; phylum Arthropoda; class Insecta; order Lepidoptera; family Pyralidae; genus Rhodophaea; species Rhodophaea formosa. The sequence continues at coordinate 6,329,284 of OY720209.1, forward strand.
AAAACATTTGGTTAGGCTAGTTACATATTCCATTCACTCTTTTATAAAACATTTTGTAGTTTCATTGGTAAACTATTATTTATCATCTTTTTATTTGTTTTATGATAATTGTTGTGTTTGCTATTAAGATTCATTTTTATTTATATACTAGCTGTTACCTGCGGCGTCGCCCGCTTAATATATAGCCTATGTCCTTCTTGGTACCCTAACCTATGTGTATGCAAAATTTCATGGTGATCGGTTCAGTAGATACGGCGTGAAAGCGTAACAAACAAACAAACAAACAAACTCACTTTCGCATTTATAATATTAGTTAGGATTAGGATTAATTAAAGATAGACATTTAAATCTAGTTCTACATTGGTGAAATAAATAGAACAGGAAGAATACCTATGGATATAGTGAGTAAATATATGCATAGATCATTCAAATTGGGTGGTAGCTGAAAATCTGTAATTGCTTTTTCTGAGACATATTCCATGTAGGTATTGTTAAATTAAAATTAGTGTAATTTTTGTTGTTGCTATTTCTTTTTCTGTTTTATTATATGGCTTCCACCGAGATTTCAATGATTCTGCCAATGTCCAGTAAATTGAGATACTAAGTATTGGTGTTGTACGGTAAAGTTGTAACAAGTAGCATTAAAGATGGTGTATATTCTTTGGTGCCTCGTGGGAGCTTATGATGACAAGTCTATACGAGTCCATAACAGTCCACTTTAACTATTTCACAAATTGTTCATGAGCATGAGCATTTATAACACCAAACTACACCAATTTCATATTATAAAGTCCACCAAAATCAATTTGCAAAATCGTCCAAGGTAGGCCCCAACTGCACCCCTTGACTTTCCACCACAAACTCCTGTTGCTACTTGTTTTGTGTTTAATATGTGTGACAGTTGAACAAAATGAATCATATCTTATTTCTAACTATATAGCTGCTGTGTGAATAAAACGTATGTGAATGACTCATATACTATTTCATCACTTTATGATATGATGAACACTATCAATGTAATTTAATTTCCTGAGCAAGCACAAAACACAAGCAAAGCTTCTCCGTTTCAGCATGGACAAAAATCGTAACTTCTATTATAAATGCGAAAGTGAGTTTAGTTGTTTGCTTGTTTGTGACACTTTCACGCCCTATCCACTAAACCGATCATCATGAAATTTTGTATACACACAGATTACAGTACTGAGAAGGACATAGGCTATATATCAAGCGGGCGAAGCTGCAGGTAACAGCTAGTTATTTTATATGTTAGTCTGTCTGTCTCACAGTCCCTATACAAGTTGTAATTATCAAACAATACTTGAGAAAATTTTGTGAGCAGATTCAATATAAACAATTTTTTTGGAAATTCTAAAAGCTGAAATCGACATAAGGACAAGGTTTTAAGTCCATTCTGAGTTTAGTATTATAGTAGGTACCTATGTATAAAGTCTGCAGCTCACATTCACATCTGACCTAAGAGTTTTAAATAATTACTTACATTCAATTTTTCCATAATTTTAACAGCACCTTGTATTTGAACCCCTTCAAAGGTCATAAAGGAAGTCTCCACCTGAAAATTCAAATTTTATTTATTTATTTGAACTTTATTGCACAACAAAAAGTACAAACAGGAGGACTTAATGCGATAAGGCATTCTCTGCCCAGTCAAAGCTTGAGACCAATCCGAGATATATTGGGTGGCGTGATAAAATTCAGACAAGGTTTAAATTTTAAAAAAGAAAATGAAATGAATGTAATATCTATATAGATATATATATTACATATATAATATAATAAATGCATACCAATACCTACTTAAAATACATATCTACAAAAGATAAAAATACACAATATACTAAAAAGATAAAAATACACAATATACTACATAATACACAAAATACAAGTTATCAGGATTACACAGTAGGAGAAGAATTTTTATTAATGACTGCCTCCTTCCTTATAATTTTATTATTTCCTTGCGCAAATCTATTGGGAACCCTTCTAACAGATTTTCACATTTTTTTAAATTCTACTTCTCGATAAGTTTCTAAAGGCTAGGCTATCACAACTAGACGACAGTAGGGGAAAACTGTGCCTAGTAATGTAGTTTTGTAGACTTATACTATCCAGTATTAGTAATTGTAAGACTTCGAGGAAATGGTGTGAGCAATTTGAATATTCATCAGTTGTAAATATCGCAGGTACTAAGGTATTTGTAGCAACGATGTGTGATTTTCGGCGGGAGCGTCTCAGCCGTAATAACCTAAAATAATAACGATGAAATTTCCAATAATTCAGTTGTTTATTTTGATAGCTATATGAATATTATCATATTCAAAGAACTCCACAATCACTGAAAATACTGAAATACTCACGTTGTACATATTTGCTAGACTTGCCCGTGTTGCCGGATCGTCGAACAAAGCGTAATACTGCTGTACGAATCCTTTTCCAATAGCATCGTATTGCGGATTGAGCGCCATTTAGACGACTAAATATTCTAAATACCACTGAAACGATCAGAATTAACTCTAAAATATATTAAATGCAGGCCTTTCGGTTCGGGCCTCTTGCATACCTTTCACAATGAAAAAAATGGCAAATGGCTACGGAAAGTTAATCATGGACAAAGTTTTCGTCATACCTTCCTGGAATTTTACTAGCCCTTTGCCTACCTTGGTTTCCTACGTTGTTCTGCCGCACTTATCCACCACAGCTAGCCCGTTTGAGCAGGCAGGACAGACACATACATAAAATTGGCCAAGTACGAGTCGGGCTCGCCTATGAAGGGTTCCGTAGAAGCAAGCTTAGGTTAGCCAAAAACCTCTATAATTACTCTAACTCTCTCTAATTACTTTTTTTGCCAGCAAAAATAACTTTGTTTCTCATAGTGTTTGTATTACGTATACATAAAAGATAAAGCCAAGTCATCTTTCCCGTTTACGTAGAGATCAAAGCAAGTATAGCCATTCGATTTGAAAATAATCCCACATAAAAAAAAACTTTCGTTAAAACTGTTACTTAACTAAGTCTATATACCTAGTCTACACCTACCTTTTTCAATTCAATTTATAATTTTTGAGATATGCACGGACAAGTCAAACATAATATTCATACGTACTTACACTTTTGGAATTTAGTACACATGTTAAGAGGCTGCTGGAATAGACTGACGTATAGAAAAGAACTGAGTACTTCTAACAATATGACTTTACGGGTAGGTCGAATTGATCTCCTTTTAAGGGTTCCGTAGTAAACTAGGAACCTTTATAGTTTCGCCATGTCTGTCTGTCTGTCCATCCGCGGTTTTACTCAGAGACTATAAGTACTAGAAAGCCGTAATTTGGTATGGGTATGTATATTAGTCATGCCAAAAAAGGGGTAGATAAAAACCTTGAAAAAAAATTTTTTTTAGGGTAGCTCCCATTCAAGGTAAAGAGGGAGTAATATATTTATTTTATACAAACCCATCGTGTTGGGTTTCGTTAAATAGGTCTTTGAAAAATATAGTGAGGTTACGTTAGTATTATATTGTCTTTGGTGAGGTTGAGCATACCATTTTTCAATTTAGAGATCCGTTTCCGAAATATTTGGTTTTAAAGTGCAATTTTTTGTTAGAGGTGTGTCCCTCCCCCCCTCCTCTATCTGCTAAACGGTTATAATGGATACGTGAAAAAAATTACAGCAGTAGAATATATACTGAAGTTGAAAGGAAAACTATCAGAGCTGAGTATTTAACTTAATGTACTCGAAAATGTAAAATTTCATTTTCATTGTTAGATGTTTTTGGTCGTTAAACTATGAGGTGCGAGTGTGAACAGTGTGAACTCAAAGTTGTCATTCGCAACTACGAAACCCTACACTGCGCGTGGCCCGACACGCACTTGGCCGGTTTTTTAAACTTTGTTTAAATAGTTTAAATTATTCATTTTCGAGCGGGTGCTGTGCGCCATGAGCAGTAATTTAATATTTTTTTAACAAAAAACAAAATCGACTTCAACCTATCAATGTGTTTGAAAAAACCTACGAATAAAGTGGAAATAAGTGTAAACCAAACGGCATGCTTGAAAAAAAATTTTTTAGTTATGTGTATGTTTTTTTCAAAAATCTTGACACATTTCGATAATTATTACCAATCGAACAAAAAAGAATTTCGTAAATCGGTACAGGCGTCTTCAAGAAATCGACGAATTAAGAACCTCCTCCTTTTTTGAAGTCGGTTAATAAAACTTATTTTTCATGTTTGTGGCCTTGCTACATTTACTTGCAGGGTAAACATAGCACAGTCATACAACCCAAAGGCCACGTTTAGCATATTAGTGGGTACTACTCTGCGGGAACCACACTGCCCACTTTGAGTACTTAAAACCCTAATTCCTTAAAATTATCGCCACACACTGTTATACCAAACACTTAAATGATTTTCAGCATAAAATTTAAGGCGCAGTAGGTGTTATGCGAAACTAGCGACACCCAGCAATGAATTCTTTTAGGATTAATAGAATTTAATTCTGGGTGGCACTGGCACTAGAACTAAGGGTGCTAAGCTTTGCGAATGACTCATCTCGTGCTCATCTCATACTACCCATAGATTAGAGAGACTATATCGTAAAATACTGACTACTATTTTTGAACGCGTGATACTCGTATGCACGAATTTCATACAAAAATCGTTCAAAGACGAGTGTCACACGTTCAAAAATAGTACCCCATTAAAGTAAATTCATTGTCTACTAGCTGTTACCCGCTGCTTAGCCCGCGTGATTTATAGCCTATGTCCTTCTCGGTACCCTAACCTATGTGTATGTAAAATTTCATGATGATCGGTTCAGTAGATACGGCGTGAAAGCGTAACAAACAAACAAACAAACTCACTTTGGCATTTATAATATTAGTTAGGATTAGGATTAGGACTAGCTGATGCCTACGACTTCGTTCGCGTGGACTTTATGACTCCGGCAAACAAATTCCGTAAACGCAGAACTTTAACCTGATTTTTAAGATTTCCTTATAAGATGATCCCCGATTTTTTGTAAACACATGTTTATGCAAATAAAAAGGACGAAGGTATGGGCAGAGTGCCCTAAACCTATAAAGCACACATCTCCAAAGGGCCTTCGGGAGGGACGGACTTCGGCTTTGGGTGTTGCCTAAAGGGCATATCCTGGTTGCAAGTGACTCGGCCACTGGGCGGTCATCAGTAATATGAGCTAATCGTACTCTACGCACTCTATCCCAGTGGAGAGTGAGACTCTGTAAAATTGGCGATATAAAATTTTACATGGTTCTGTATCAGATGTTCCAAATCTTTAATTTTTTATACCTCAATAAAAATGCTCAACAGGCTTAACAACTTTTGCTAAGGTTCCACTTTTGTATTTCTGATAGTTCAGTTGGACCATTATGATGCTGCATCAGGTGTTCCATTTTCCAAATTCATTTCTACTTTATATGTTGCTCAGGCTTAATAGCTATATAGATTTATTCGAATCCGTCTAATATTTCCGGAGATAATTGTGATCATACATACAGACAGACAGACAAGAAATTCCAAAAAAACTTACTATTTGTCTTACTCGGACGGACGTCAAGTGCTGCACTGCAACTGCAACGGAGGAATCCAAGGCATAAGAGAAGAGAAGAGGACGTAAGGTGTGATGTCTGTCTAACGTGCGAGATATCTTCGCCAAAGGAAAAAAAACAAAAAAGTCATAAATGTGCTTTACTTTGCTTTACTGGCGCATATTCTAGAGGCATGGGAAAAGTCGCAGAATGCAATAGGAATATTTTGTGACCTCTCTAAGGCCTTCGACTGTGTAGACCATGAAACCCTCTTAAATAAATTAAAGTATTATGGAATAAAAAATGAATCTTTGAGACTTATTAAATCATATTTAGCAAATAGAATTCAAAAAGTTAGCCTAAATGGAGTAAAATCTAATGGGTCCGTTGTAAAAATGGGAGTTCCTCAGGGATCCATCCTAGGGCCCTTATTATTTCTCATTTATATTAATGATTTGCCTTTCCATGCCTGTGCCTGTAAAGCTGTGTTATTTGCTGATGACACATCACTTGTTTTTCAAGTTGATAGACAGAAGACAAATTTTGACGATGTAAATAGCACTCTTGCTCAGGTATTAGATTGGTTTACAGCTAATAATCTCCTTCTTAACGCTAAAAAAACGAAATGTATAAAATTTTGTACGCCTAATGTTAAGCATTTGCCCACTAAAATAGTTGTTAATGATGAAGTGGTAGAATTTGCTGACTCTACTAAATTTCTAGGAATAACTCTTGACTCAAAGTTACAATGGGGTCCACATATAACAACTGTTGCTGCAAGACTAAGCTCCGCAGCTTACGCCGTTTGGCGAATAAGACAGCTGACAGATGTTGAAACCGCACGCCTAGTTTACTTTAGCTATTTCCACAGTATAATGTCTTACGGGATATTGCTCTGGGGAAATGGAGCAGACATAAACAGTATATTCGTTTTGCAAAAGCGTGCTATTCGATCAATCTATAAACTTGGGGCTAGAGATTCCCTAAGAGAGTTATTCAAGGAAATTGGCATTTTAACGGTTACATCACAGTATATTTTTGCAAACATACTGCACGTACATCAAAATATTGAGAAATATGTCAAAAATTGTCAAGTTCATACGTACAACACTAGAAATAAGAATAAACTTGCCGCAAGAGCCTTTAGACTACATAAAACAAGTAATACGTTCTTAGGGCTTAGTATTCGTTTTTATAACAAAATTCCAGAAAATATTACAGCTTTGCCTTTTCCAAAATTCAAAGAACTTACAAAAAATATTTTATTAAAAAAAGCTTATTACAAAGTTAATGACTATTTAGCAGATAAGAATGCTTGGAGCCTTGGCGTTGTTTGAGACACGCTTGCTATTTGTATAATAATAATATGTTTTTCACAACCAATTGAAATTGTATAGAATCAACTATTTATTAATTGTAAAATATGTAAATGTTTGCGATCGACAACTGTAGATCAGGGTCATATTTCTGTTTTGACAATGTCTTAGAGGCTGAGTAGTCATGCTCACTAAAATGTTCAAACTGGTGGTGGCGTTATGTGTCGGGTCGTTGAGTTCCCTCTAATATGGTTGAGTTTAACGATGGCTGACCCATACGTCAACTCGTGAACGGGTGCTGCCAGTGGGGACTGGTCTGGTCGGCCTCTTTGAGACTACTTCATGTTCTGTTGTTTTTGTGATTTGCTCACTCGATCGTAAACATAAACATGTTACAAAAATAATGAATGTATAATAATATTGTTAAATGAAAACAGATGAAAAAAAAAAGAAAAGTAAAAAAGAAAGAAATATAATATAATCATTAATCATACAAAGCCCTTCAGGCGAGTAGGCGACCTATACTGTTGAAAAGAGTTTCTTTCGGCATTTCTTCTCTGCAGTGGTCGGTTCCGAAATGCTAGTAGTCTGTAGCTTTTGAACAATAATGAGTAAATGCATAATATTTAATAAGATAATTTTAAATGTGATTTGACGTGAAAAAGTGCCTGCAAGGGCCTATTTTCTGAATAAACGTTTTGAATCTTTGAATCTTTGAATCACTGTCACTATCAAATGAGACGTCAAGTCAAGTGACAAGCTAGGCTAGAACAAACAGATGATTTTGTACCGTTTTTGAGAGCATCCGCTTTGAGATTTATTCTTTTCTCTAAGTAAAATTAGATTTGCAAGCATAATTTATTTTGTGTTGTGAAAATGTCTTTGGCAGATGAATTACTCGCAGATTTGGAAGAAAATGATGATGGCGAACTTGAAGCTGCTATTGAAAGTAAAACATCCAATGATCCATCATCGCACGAATTCGCTGTTCCTTATCCTGTAATCCCTAAAGAGGAAGAAATAAAGAATGTTTCTATCAGAGAATTGGCTAAGTTGCGGTATTCAGATAGACTAACACGAGTAAGTTCGTAAGCTTGTGATTTTAGGTTATTATCTAAAAAAAATGGTTTTGAGGTAAATGAATGCTATAGTGCCTATTTTTTACGGCGGCCTCCGTAGCGTAGAAGTTATCATGCCAGTCTGCAATACGGGGACACCAAGTTCAATTACAATTATTAATATCTAAATCCCAGTATTTGTCTGCAGTTCTGGAGTCGCCTTATGGAGGGGTAGCGCCAGGCCGTAAAAACTTTCGCAATTTTTTTTAACAGCAGTAATTCTGTCATAATAGTAGACCGCAGGCTCTGATATCACAGTTGAAGATGTAACTTGGAAAAATACTTAGATGGTGATAATAATATTCTGTAGCAATTTGTAATCAAAAATCTATTTCAGGTGATTACAGAAATAGAACAAAATGTTGGAAACAACCGAAAAAAGATTGAGGTGACAGGTTTAATGGAATCTGATCCTGAATATCAGTTGATTGTAGAAGCCAATAACATAGCTGTAGAAATTGATGGAGAAATCGGTGGGTACTTTTAACTCTGACTATGTTAATATTGCTTAATATATTATATATTGCTTTAATATTGCTTACGTTAATCAAGATACATAGTTGTATGCATCAATATAAGTTCCCTACATTTAAGAGCAAGCTCATTCTGTATAAATTAACCCAAAATATATTCATTATTTACATTACTATTTATTTGGTCATAAAATTAGAAATCTTGTGAGTTACCATATCTTCTTCATATCTTAACCCTTATAATCAACAGTCAGAATAAAAAAATATATGTTTTTGATTTAAGTAATGAGTTTAGCTCTTGTCAAAGTTACTCTTCTGTATTAAAATTAAATATTTATTATAACTCCGAACACATACAAAGAATTTTTAATATTTTTCAGCTATTATTCACAGATTTGTACGTGACAAATACCAAAAGCGCTTTCCGGAGCTAGATTCACTGATTGTGACCCCTCTGGAGTACATCAGGAGCGTCAAAGAGCTGGGTAATGACCTAGATCAGGCGAAGAATAATGAGATTCTTCAGAGTTTCCTCACACAAGCTACTATTATGATTGTGTCTGTGACAGCATCAACCACTCAAGGGTAAGTGAGAGAAATTTTATAGTTCATTGGTAATCTTTTTTACCAGACTAACCCACCTAGAAGGAGGGTAATGATTTTCGTGCATATGTATGTCTGTTCCATTGTTACCTCTTGATAAAGAAAATATTCAACTTCTTACTTTTACACTTCAATCAATATTATCATATACATGTAGAAAATATTATAGTCATAATTGTTCATGTTATGAGCAAGAGAAAGATGCTTGACAACATTAATTAATTAAATTTTGGTCCTAAATATTAAAGTTGAATTCCCTTAAAATTCTTATCCCAAAATATAGAATTTTTCATAAAGTTCGTTCATTCTTACAAATGTGAAATTTTGAAACATTGAGTTCCTACAATGTTGACTTTGTTAGTTTTACAAGATGTTACATTGTTAAAAGTCCAAACCCCATAAAGACATTAATATGTATATCAATTATTTAATATACCTACTTATATCAATGAAAACATTAACTTATCAATTTTAGTATCAAAAAAAAAAATAAAATAAAAATAAAAATACGTTTATTGTCGGTTTCTACATTTATGTTTACAGTAATAGTACCTAAGACTAGCTTACTAATACGTACTACCATTTAGTTTTGAACAAACCAAAGTTCATCCATAATTAGCTGCCCACCATCGAACTAGGAATAAACCTGTATCTCGAGTGGTGGGGAGCGTCATAAAGGATTCAAGGGTGAGTCCGATACAGCGATAGTAAGAAACCTAAAAGTAACTTATGCTTATGAACACGCTGATTCCCAAACTAGCTTTTGCTGTATTTTGGGATACAGAGAAAGTTGAAATAGCATTTTGACTTATTGCATTAGCAAAATATCTGTATAATTTCTATTTCAACAGTTGCTCTCACGTCCGTAAATGATTCACAATATTTGTGTCTGATATGTAAAAGGGGGGGGGGGGTGTGTGTGTGTGTGTGTGTGTGTGTGTGTGTGTGTGTGTGTGTGTGTGTGTGTGTGTGTGTGTGTGTGTGTGTGTGTGTGTGTGTGTGTGTGTGTGTGTGTGTGTGTGTGTGTGTGTGTGTGTGTGTGTGTGTGTGTGTGTGTGTGTGTGTGTGTGTGTGTGTGTGTGTGTGTGTGTGTGTGTGTGTGTGTGTGTGTGTGTGTGTGTGTGTGTGTGTGTGTGTGTGTGTGTGTGTGTGTGTGTGTGTGTGTGTGTGTGTGTGTGTGTGTGTGTGTGTGTGTGTGTGTGTGTGTGTGTGTGTGTGTGTGTGTGTGTGTGTGTGTGTGTGTGTGTGTGTGTGTGTGTGTGTGTGTGTGTGTGTGTGTGTGTGTGTGTGTGTGTGTGTGTGTGTGTGTGTGTGTGTGTGTGTGTGTGTGTGTATGAATGAAATTGTAAAATATTTGTGCTAAACCGCTTTTTTTTTTTTTTTTTTTTGAAACCCTGTGTTATTATTGTTTTTAGGAAACTGTTAAGTGAGAAAGAGCTGCAAGAAATCTATGAAGCATGTGACATGGCTGCTGAGCTGAATAATTATAAATCCAAGATATATGAATACGTAGAGAGCAGAATGACATTCATTGCACCAAACATTACGGCTATTGTTGGTAAGATATTTTTAATTGATAAGTACTTATGGGGCCATTTAAGTATTACGTAAGCAGAAAAACAGCTAATTTTAATCCCCTCCCCCCTCTTGTCAGCAAAAGTAAAAAAAGTTCCTCCCTCCTATCCCTAAGCTTACGTAAACATTGGTATTATTTTTACAAAAAAAATTGTGTATTTTGCGAAATGTTGCTTATGTCATCACCACGTCAACCCCCTCGTCCTCCATGTCATCAAAAATAAGCAAAGCCGGAGTTTTTGGTGCGGAGAAGTCAAGGGGTTCAGTTGTCGTTTGCCTTATATAATTTTGCAAATTGATTGAAGTGGACTTTATAATATGAAATTGGTGTAGTTTGGTGTTATAAATGCTCGTGCTCGAGAACAATTTGTGAAATAGTTAAAGTAGACTGTTAAATGGACTCGTATAGATTTGTCGCCAAAATCTCCCACGAGGCTGCCAAAGAACATACGCCATCTTTGATGCCACATACCGTACAACACCGATACTTAGTATCTCATTAAACTGGACATTGGCAGAATCACTGAAATCTCGGTGGAAGCCATAATTAAAAAAGAAAGAAAGCAAAGCCTAGACCCCCCCACCCCCTTTCACTGCTTACGTAATATTTGAATAACCCCTATGTAGGGTATTAAAATCTTGTCGATTTTGTTGTATTTACCATACCTAGTTTTGTATGGTTTTCTTTCTCCTTGGTTCATAATGAAGAAAGGCAAATAAATTTAATTTGAATCCTCATCGATACTCATATTGTAAAGAGGAAAGATTTGCTTGTTTGTTTGCATTGAATAGGCTCCGAAACTACTGGTACGAGTTTCGTAATTCTTTCACCTATAATAAGCTAATTTATCTGCGGATGACATAGGCTATAAATAACGCGGACGAAGTCGCAGCATAATCGCTAGTTCTATCTATATAAAAATATAATATAATCTAGCTGTTACCCGCGGCTTCGCTAGCGTGATATATAACCTATGTCCTCAGTACACTAACCTATATGTATGCAAAATTTCATGATGATCGGTTCAGTAGGTAGGGCGTGAAAGCGTAACATACAAAAAAACTCACTTTTGCATTTGTAGTATTAAACGTGTGAAAAAAAAAATATTTAAAAAGAAAACAATTTGTGGGCGCCACATGCTATAGAGATGTCTGCTCGTCGCACGCTCCCGGCATCGACGACCACTGCCGCCGGCAGTAAACGTGTAAAAACTGTGCCAGTGTTTTAAAAGTGACGTCATACGGCAATCGTAGAGCCAGTATTTTAATATGTAAGTGTGTAAATTAACATATATATCAAACAAATAATTAGTAAAGATAATATACATATTAATGAAACTAGAATAAACTAATAACATATTAAATAAGTATGGAAAATTAACGTAAAACTAAAAACCTAAAAAAAAATATATATCATATGATACAATATCTAATATATATTATTAAAAGGAGTCCCTTTAGGCAAGGTTCCGAAGATAGTGGCAGCGTTCCCCCTTTGAATAGCAAGACTTATTCTTTGTCCGAGGTAGCTGCCAGCTCTTCGGTCTCTGTGACGTCGACTAACGTTTTTGCTATTTCCTTAAAAAGGCTTGTAGCGCTAGTGTGTGAATTCTCATTTTATGTGACAGGTGCATCAACGGCAGCGAAAATCCTCGGTGTCGCCGGCGGGCTGTCCAAGCTCTCTAAAATGCCAGCTTGTAATGTTCTACCTCTTGGACAGCAGAAGAAAACCCTCTCCGGATTCTCGCAAGCTGCTGCTTTACCGCATACAGGATTTATATACTTCTCACAAATCGTGCAGGATACGCCACCTGTAAGTCAATAGTCTTTTCTTAATGTTTGATTTTCGTATGTGTAAGTGGCAAACACTGGTGTCAGATTTTTCAAGCTGCCTTAAGGCATCTGACATAGCTTAACGACTGACATCAACGATGACAGCTGGGACCAACGGCTTAACGTGCCTTCCGAAGCACGGAGGAGCGCGAGATATTTTTATGCCACTTGTTACCCATCCAAGTAGGGACTGCACCAGGGGTTGCTTAACATACGTAAGCGCTCATAGAGCTCACACCCACTGGACCATCGGGCTCCTCTTCTTAAATGGTCGTCTCTGGCATCTTAATAAATGGTCGTGAATATACGAAAAATGGCCTTTTTTGGAAATTGACCATTTTGCAATAGTCGTTGTATGTTGTCATTCTTGAAAGCTGAAATTCTTAGCCTGAGGGAAAAAAGATATTTACATGTTTCGTTAATTGGATAATGTATATACATTTTGGAAAGATGGGATGCTTGCTGAATTATGACCCAATATTAAAAGCACTTTAAGAGTTCATCATCATCATCATCATTTCAGCCGCAAGAAGTCCACTGCTGGACATAGGCCTCTCCCAATGATTTCCAAAATGACCGGTTGGAAGCGGCCTGCATCCAGCGTCTTCCTGCGACCTTTATCAGGTCTTCTGACCACCTAGTCGGTGGGTGCCCGACGCTGCGCTTGCCGGTACGTGGTCGCCATTCGAGGACCCTTCTGCCCCATCGGCCATCGGTTCTTCGCGCTATGTGCCCCGCCCACTGCCACTTCAAGGAGCTAATCCGCTGAGCTATATCGGTGACCTTCGTTCTTCTACGGATCTCCTCGTTTCTGATTCGATCTCGCAGAGAAACACCGAGCATAGCCCTCTCCATAGCTCTTTGAGCGACCCTATAGCTCTTTGAGCGACCCCATAGCTCTTTGAGCGACCCCATAGCTCTTTAAGCGACCCCATAGCTCTTTGAGCGACCCCATAGCTCTTTGAGCGACCCCATAGCTCTTTGAGCGACCCCATAGCTCTTTGAGCGACCCCATAGCTCTTTGAGCGACCTTTAGCGTATTCATTTTTAATGAAATCGATTGAAACATGTTGGTGTTACTGATTCAACGATGGTCCAGTGGGTGTGAGGTCTATGAGCGCTTACGTATATTAAGCAAGCCCTGGTGCAGTCCCTACTCGGATGGGTGACCGCAAGTGGCATAAAAATATCTCGAGCTCCTCCGTGCTTCGGAAGGCACGTTAAGCCGTTGGTCCCGGCTGTCATCGTTGATGTCAGATGCCTTAAGGCAGCTTGAAAAATCTGACACCAGTGTTGGCCACACCACACATACGAAAAACAAAAACAAACAACAAAATATTTGAGTGAAATAAATGTGTTTTAAATAATATTATCTTTTTTTGTAGGAGCTTAGATACAAAGCAGCTAAGCTGGTATCTACGAAGCTGACGCTTGCTGCTCGCGTGGACGCGTCTCACTCCAGCACTGACGGACATATTGGGCGGCAACTACGCGAAGGCATAGAAAAGAAGTTGGACAAGTTACAGGTAACAGATTTAAGAATCTTATGTCTGAACACCATAACCGAAGCAAAAGTTTATGGGCAGCAAATGGTTTGCAGTACACCCTCAAGAATTTTGCAAAGGAAATGAAAGATTCAAGATTCAATCGTTTATTTAATATAGGTTTCTTTGAACACTTATTAATTGTCATATTTGTGTTTACAATTTTTACAACAAAAAAATTTTGTTGACGTCAATAATTACTTATGGCTAAGTTTAGGCCGCTTCCAAAGCGGAGTGCAGAAGAAGCGGCAACAAACTGCACAGCGCATTTTCTCCAAGCGACGTCAACTCACAATTCTAGTTAGACCTTATAAACTACTTATATATATATGTGGACTGAGTGTGCATTGTTTTAATTAAATGTCATGATAAAAATTGAATTGGAAAAAAATTGTCATCATTGAAATGTTAAATAGGTAAAATTTAAATAGCAAAATGTCAAATTATTGAAATTAAATAAAAATGTCATATTATAAAATATTATGTACAGAACGTACCAAACGTAATATTTCTGTGCATACAGAATTACGAGGCGTCTGCGCCAAGCTCAAGCCAAATATTGCTATCAGTAAGGTAATCTTCAGTCCTGTAATATGCCTTTTTACATAATAATCGTTTCACATAACTTTTGAATTTACTATCAGGCATATCAAGGACTGACTTTGGCAATTTGTTATAATAGCGTATACAGTTCCCCATGAACGAATCACTAACTCTGCTTAGCCGAAACCGCGGAAGAAATAATCTATGATTGTTACGCAAGGGTCTATCAATTAAATCACTTACTTTCTTAAACTTAGAAATATTTTTTCTTGCGTACATTATATTGTCAAATATATACTGTGAGGCTACAGTTAAAATATTTATGTCCTTAAACAACTCTCTGAGTGAGTCCCTCGATCCTAAGCCGTAAATGGCACGAATTGCCCTTTTTTGTAAAATAAAAATAGTTTTAATGTCGGCTGCCTTTCCCCACAGAAGTAATCCATATGACATTAAGCTATGAAAATAACTAAAGTATACGAGTTGTCTTATCCTCCTCACAGCATATGCTGCAGAACTAAGCCTATTCGAAAGTTTAGAAATATGGGCACCCCATTGTAGTTTAGAGTCGATTGTGATCCCTAAGAAGGTAGTATCATTTACAAAACCTAGTTTTTGACCGTCTACTAGAATATCAACGTTGGTCTGCCTCACGTTCGGGAGAGTAAATTTAATGCATTGGGTCTTAAGAGAATTAATTTTGAAAATGATAAAAATATTTCATTTGTAAAATATATTTTTTATTAGTACAGAACATAACACCTTTTATTTATAAGTACACTTCATTTGAACTCAAGAACGGAAAAACATATTTATTCGTGTACTTTTCTGCTGAGTAATGAATTAAACAGCCATTCCGCTGATGCATGGTACTGCGTCTGTACAGCGCGTGGCGAGTCTTTGGAGCTGCCGATAACGCCTTTGGCTTGTCAAAGCGCGCAATCCATTTGGACGGGCGGACTTAACATTATCGTGCAAATCATTTCAAATTACCAGGAAAAACGGCATCTACAGAACAGTATTTTACCAAATATTGTAGCAAAACTACTAGTGTTCGCATATATGTATATAGCGCCATGTAGTTCTATTTATCCGACCGACGCAGAAGGAGGGTAATATTTTTCACGCGCATGTATGTAAATATGTGTGTTCCATTGTTGCCTCCTGAAGCCTTAACAACTTGGCCGATTTTGAAGAATGAATGATATGTCATTATTTTTATCGATTCATATTCTTCCCCGGAGTGTCACATACTCTATTTATTGAATATATCTAGGTGAAATTTTTTTGTTATATGTAACATTTAAATCTATTGTACAGGAACCGCCTCCAGTGAAATTCGTGAAGCCCCTCCCCAAGCCCATAGAGCAGAGCCGCAAGAAACGTGGCGGGAAACGCGTGCGCAAGATGAAGGAGCGGTACGCCATGACCGAGTTTAGGAAAAACGCCAACAGGCTTAACTTCGCTGACGTGAGTGTAACGGTTACTTTATAAATGTAAAATTTTAAACTTTTGTTGTAGTTTTAAATGTGTACCAATCGCAACATTAACGCAACGTCGGGAACATTAGAAAACATTGTTTGCTCTCACTCGCGCACGAAGTCGTCCCAGTACGCACATACATGCATAGTACGACCTGGGACGACTACGTGCGCGCGTTTCGGTTCACATTCGCCCTGAAGACCTCTAGATAAGGTTGAAACATGTCGGACTGCAGCTGACTTACGTGTGTAACCCGTATTTTACAATTAACAATGTTAGTATCTTACGTAAAATTTAACGTTTACTTTCTGCAAGGGCTAAGTTTCTTCTAAGTTGTAATTCTTATTACTAGGCTTTATGTTTATCAAACCAACTTCTAAACATTTCAATCATTTTGTTTTATTTAGATTGAAGACGACGCGTACCAAGAGGACCTAGGCTACACTCGCGGTACCATCGGCAAGTCCAGCACGGGCCGCGTGCGCCTGCCGCAAGTCGACGAGAAGACCAAAGTGCGCATCAGCAAGACGCTGCAGAAGAACCTGCAGAAGCAGAACCAGCAGTATGGCGGCGCTACTAGCATTAGGAGACAAGTTTCTGGAACTGCGTCATCCGTGGCCTTTACTCCACTTCAGGTTAGTAACAACCATATTTATTATAGAAGACTAAAGTGCACATCAGCAAGATGCTGTAGAAGAATATGGTGGCGCTACCAGCATCAGCAGAGAAGTGTCTGGTACTGCATCCTCCGTGGCCTATACTCCGCTACAGGTAAGTAACAGCCATAGATATGGTAATTCTACAGGAATAAATGTCTTACCTACAGGCAGGCGCTTCAAAGTCACCGTTCGGTACTCCTATAGCTAGGAGATGTGCGAGGCTAAACAGAAATACTTTCAGTTAAGCCTATGCGGCCTAGCACACATCCCTCGCACACACTCCTTGCAACACCTCTCGCTTATTTTGTACGTACAAAAAACGAGGCGAGGTAAATAAAGCAATTCTATTGGTTCTTGAAAAAACATATCTCGTTAGACATCCTCGCACATCTCTGTTGGAAACGCAACTTAAGGCACTGCAACTTTTGGGTACACCCACCTTCACTGCAATAGATAGAGTAAGATTTGATGCTATTTTTCTTTATTTTTCAGGGTTTGGAGATAGTCAACCCACAAGCGGCAGAAACGCGTGTAAACGAAGCAAACGCTAAATACTTCTCCAATACATCAGGATTCCTCTCAGTAGGAAAGAATACCACTTAAAACTAACTAACTAACTGTATTTTATATTTAACGTTAAACATCTATTATTGCATTTTTAGATTAAATAATAATATTTAGGTAAAACTTTGACTTAGATTGATATGAATTTGCAGTCTTCTGTGAGTGTGCGAAATATTTTGGAATAAATTGACAAATAACTATATTTGTTTTTATTTCTCTACATCCCGTCTACTACTTTACTATAGCACAGATCTTTAAAGCTGATGAATGGAATTGACGAAAACTCGGCGAGAAGTCATAATAGGTAAAAGGGTAGGAATCTTCTCACAATATACACAGTAAATAAATAAAGAATTTATCAGAATAGCATTGTGAATACAAAAAACATTTATATAAATTAATTAATAAATAAAATATTTTTGTGCCGATTACACAGATCCAACATGTTTTGTAGGCAACAATTTAACTCTAAACTAGTAGTACGCGTACATATCACTATCACTATTTTAATTGACTACACCTACACCAATTACAATGCCACTTCAGAACGAGTGTCACTCCACTCTTACTGAAGTGGCATTTGTGCTGTGCTATCAATTATTGTTTGGATAATATTTGTTATCTTTTAATGCACTGACAAACTGATAACACGCTCAAAAGTGTCTAGATCGTCCTATGGTTAGGGCAAATGGAAGGAAATGGTGGTGGCCTTTGCCAGGGCAAACACTGGTGGAACAGTAGGATTCAAACTTAGTACCAAATATTTAAACAAAGGTACATAGGTAAATAGTACTCGACAGGTATTGTATCTTAGACATACAGTACCCTGGATCTGTCATTTTGGCCAGTCATTCTGATGCACACAACAAAAATATATATTTTAATACATAAAGTCCAGGTGTCATTGTTTATTTAATAAGCATTAACACGAACTAACATCAAATACTTATCGATTTTCTAATTTTTAGTGTTCAGTAGTAAACAAAACAAGGATAAACCTTATAGTTTCGCCATGTCTATCTGTCTGTCAGTCTGCGGTTTTTCTCAGAGACTATAAGTACTAGAAAGCTGTAATTTGTTAGGGGTAAGCATATTATTAATCATGCCAAAAAAGTGATGGAAAAAAAAAACTTCAAAAAATAATTTACACAAGAAATCACTCCCACTTATCTCCCATACTAGTAAGGCAGTTTTTTCTCTCTCCTAAACCCATCGTGTGGGGTATTGTTAAATAGGTCTTAAAAAAATATTTTAAGGTTGAGAATACCAGTATTTTTCGATGCAGGGTTCCGTTTTTGAAATATTTGGTTTTAAAATGTAAATTTTTGTTAGAAGTAAGTGTATCCCCCTCTATCTACTAAACGGTTATATATATGGATACGTGAGAAAAATGAGGGCAGTAATATACAACGAACTTGAAAACTATCAGATTTGATTACTAAGTATAAACTAAAAAGTTATAGGCAACCAACGTAAGCAACCAACTCATAAACTGTACCTACTCGAAAAAATAAAATTTTATATAATTCTGATTGTTAGTTTTTAGTCGTTAAACTCTGAGGTGCGAGTGTGACCAGTGTGAACTCAATCAAAGTTAGTTGCCATTCGCAACTACGGAACCTTGCGGAACACCCTGCGCGTGACCCGACACGCACTTGGCCTGTTTTTTTTATTATTACTACTTCATAAATAAGTGAGTAAAGACTTTGGACTCTGCAGATGACGTGACCTACTCCAATTATAGCTATAAGCGTAAACCCAGATTTTGATTCGATTAAGTTGCTATATAATAGACAAACCCATAAATGTTTATGCGAATTCCTGACCGAGCGATTTGATTGTAATTTTTGACAACATTTCATTTTTTGAACCCCTCTAAATATTAAGTTAGATTGAAAATAGATACAAAAATAGGGGACACGTATTTTTCCTTTTAATTTTTAAAAAATTATTTATCCAGGAATTTTAATAATTAAAATCTGCTCATTACAAAAGGGCGTAAGTGCAAAGCTAGGCATAATACGTGAGCAGTTCATTTGCTTCGGTTGGTGTTTTAAATCTTAGAGTATAAAATAGAATAGAGATCGCCTAGTTCTCAGCTATATATTCATCTCTTTCTTTTTAAAGTATATAAGAAAGAAATAAATATAGGTTTATCAATAAGTACTAATACACACTTGACAAATGTCATTTTTGACACCTTGATATCTTTATGCGACTAATTTGAAAAGACAGTTTTGAAAGGGTAATTGTCAATTGCTATATTCATCTTAAATCGTTCGTATAAAACGCTGGCTCGTCTGCGTTGGAGGTGATGTGGTAAAATTATTTTTTTACTTGAATAAATCAATTTATTGTATAATTAGCGAAAGAAAAAATACGAGTCCAATATTTTTTGATTGTCTAACTGATGGTCTAATTTTATTATTAATATTTTGACGCAGGAAAATAGCCTATTATCATAAAGATAAGAATTAATTGATTGTTTTTGTCAGACATCATATTCATATCAGAAGCTGACTTTATTACACCATAGATTAAAAAGACCAGAATCTATTACATGACTGTCGCATCCCTAGCAAAAACTCTATTGTCTACGACCGTGTACGTTTTGTTCCATCGAAGCTCCTTCTATGAGAATTCATATTCTTAGAAATCAACAAACTTAAATGTCCATGTCACTGTCAATGTCAATAATTCATTAACAAAAAATTATTTCTTTTTTATTAGATCTCCAGGCAACAGGAACGAAATTATGTTGGCCTGAGCTTCCATTTTTTGCATATATTTTAGAAATTATTTATTATTTCAGTAAATAGTGTTCTAAAAATTCTGAAAAAAATATATATTATTTTGAACGCTAAGATCTCCAAATGGTTTTTTTATTTTGTGTCCTTAGTGAAAATGAAATGTTGTCAAGACCAACTTTATTAAAATAATAAAATAGAAGAAATAATAACTATCCTCTCAGCTCCAATTAAAAATATATAAGATTGACTAAAGCTAGTGTCTAAGCTACGAACGTTATCTGAAATGCTTACCACCAGATGGCAGCACTGAATCGTAGGGTCCGAGGAACCGCTGTCGTTGGGTAATATTTGAGAAGTGACACATTTTTGCCCAATAACAGCTTAGTAACGACAATTTTTTTTAAAAATCTATGTTAGTATTTGTGGTACCTTAGATATTTAAAGAGAGGCCTACAAGTTTTGAAATAAAGTTCAGCATTGTTCAAGATTCAAAGCGCAAAAGATACTAGCGTACGCAGCGTGAACAATTGTGAAACAGCCGATTTGAAAATATTTATGATTTGGGTTGGGTCCATATTAGGTATGGGTCATGAATCATGATGTAATCGTTGGGTAAGGGCTACTTAAGGGCCTTTTCCGCTCGGAATTTCGTTCCAATGTTTTTTCTGTAGCTCTGCTTAGAGACTGGTGTACTGAGATAAAAGCTCTGCTTAGTTCAGACACCAGTCTCTCACAATCTTAAATCATGTAACAACTAGTTGTGCCATGTTTAAGTTAAGTTTAGTCTTAAGATTGTGGAGCACAAATAAAGAATGTTTACTTTTACTTTACGTACTAAATTATTTATCAAGCAATGGGCTCTGGTATAATTAGGATTGCGTATTTCTCTGCAATATGAGAGTAACAAGAAGTATGAAAATCTATATTTACCTACACGTGCTGTGTACACTCGTTGTTAAGTATTTTTTTAAAAACACATCATCATCATGAAATTAGGAAGGTAACATCTGTAAATCCTGATCGCTAAACTATTTTTCACTGTTAGTTACCTACCTATCCGTCGATAGGTAGGTAACTAACTCTCTATAGAATACCTACTTTTAAATTTACATTTAACAGCACTGTGCGCATACAAATCATATTTCTCGAAACACAACGGACTCGGCGATACCGCAATTTCGAGCTGAATCTTTCTCATTAGTCTCGACTCGATCGATCTCTTGTAATTACAGTCTGATTATACGCGGGAAATAATTAACGAGATCGCATTTCATTAAATAGTTATGTCAGTAATTGTGCTGCGGATGCAGTGGTTTATGGAATTTTTGAGTCAGACCCGTTGTATGGCTATCATGTTTCCTACTTTAGCGAGCTTTTTGCTGATAATAAATTGGAATCTGTGAAGCGAAAACCAGTTGACAATTTGATACCGGTTGCATCAAACTTTATTGCAGATCGGATGGAAGGGATCGGATATAGCTGCGCGTTGCGCAGAATAATATTGTGTCGGTACTGCGCAACGACTCGCGCGATGTTCTGAGTAAATGACTCAGTAGTACAATGATATGTATTGATCAGCATCATTGGACTGATGAGACTTAAAAGTTTCATAAGTCCGATCAATGGACTAAATCATCGAATTACTGATACTTCAGAAATAAAGTTTTGCGTCACCTGTACAAGCTTTAGCATAGGTCTTTTTGAAAAATCTAACAAGTTCCCTGACACTTAGGTATGCTTCAGTTCGGGGATGCCTAGAACTCTGCGGTGCCCTACTAGCTGCTAAACTCATGGTCATTGTCAGCAGCACTCCTCGTCGGCTGATACCTAAATGCTTATCATTACTGGACAGATCCAAGCATTATTCTTGGCTGGTCAGCAACAGTCTCGACTCAAGCAATGGATTTGCGTTAGAGTAATTATGTCAGGTTAATATGATTCTGGACTCTATAGTATACATATAATATGACGTTACATGACAAGACAAATGTTTTCTTATGCAATAGTCCTGATCCCGAGACCTGACATTCCACTCCTTTTTCGTGAAGACGAAACGATAAACGATAAACGAGTGATAGCTGGAAGGAAGCTTCCAGCTATCTGACCTATATTCATCACTCCGGATGTTCACTAGTATATTCAGGAATGTTTTTACGGTCATATAACTACGAGTAGTCCTGTTTGACCGACCCTAATTACACGAGGGCATATAACCTTGATTGCGCCTGGGTCCATTACCTAAAGAAAGGCCTAACCAAAGCCGGACAGGCCGTATTCCGACTAATTGGCCAGAAACGCAACCAAAGCCTAACTGTCCGGCTTTATCCGGACGCCTTGCAACCCTAATTACATAAATATAAATCTTCTTTTTTAAAAGTCTGCGTAAAGTATTTTTTTTGGCGCGTAAAATATATGAACACAAACAACGACCACTTCACTTATCTTAT